>CM065896.1:5235000-10035000 GCA_033439115.1 Firmiana major
GTGGGAAAAGATACATGAGTGTGTTTTGCTAATTCACAAATATCACAATGAAACTCAAAAATATCTAATCCTTGGAACAAATGAGGAAACATTATTTTTAAAACCCTAAAAGATGGATGACCAAGACGTAGGTGGTTTAGCCAAATGACATCTTTATTCGAGGAACTAAGAAAAGATAAAGACAAATTACTCTTATGTTTCTGAGATGGTTCAAGGTGGTAAAGGCCGCTCCTTTCCTTAGCAAGTCCAATCCTCTTCCTTGAGTCCTGGTCCTGAAAAACACAATAAGAAGAGCAAAAAACAACATAGCATTTAAGATCATGAGTCAGTTTTCGAATGAAAATAAGGCTGACTGACAATCTTGGTACATGGAGGACATTTTTAAAGATAAAGCTAAGTGTGATATGTATATCTCCAATCCCAGCAACAGTAGCTAAGCCATTAGCCACTACAATTTTTCTATTACTTGGACATGGGGTATAGGTGTGGAAGAATTGAGATGGGGGGTCATATGGTCTGTAGCACCAGAGTCTATTATCCAAGAGTTGGCATAAAATTTGTCTAAGACATTCATGCAAACAGGTTTACCTGAAATTGCCATCGAACATGCTCCAGAAGGCTTCTTAAGAGACCCCAACAAGCTTCTAAGCCTTTCAATTTCTTCACTGCTGAACCCCCCTGTTGTTGAATTTTCCTCAGTATTGGACTGCTCTGCCATATGTGCTTGAGGCCTCTGCTGCCCCTCACGGTTGCCCTATTCTCGGCTTGGAGACTTACCATTTAGCTTCCAACACTTCTCCTTTGTATGCCTCAGTTTCTTGCAATAGGTACACCAAAGATTGTCTTTGTTCTCATTCCCCTGATTATTTCTACCCAGATGTTTAGGCAGATCATTCTTTCCTTTCTCCTGATGGTTTATTTTTGCTACTAAGGCTGACCCATCCATAGTACGAGGTTTTAGCATGACACTCCTTCGACTTTCTTCTGCTCGGATTAATGAGATTGTCTCTTCTAGAGATGGTGTGTCTTCCTCGCCAAGGATTTGAATTCTGACCTGATCAAATTCAGAATTCAATCCTACCAAAAAAACATATATTTGATCATTTTCAATGAACTTCTTCAAAGTGGCAGCATCATCAGGGCATTTCATCTTAATTACCCGGTAGTGATCTAATTCCTACCAAAGATTTTGCAACAGGGTTGCATACTCTGTGGCAGATTTATCTCCTTGCTTGGTGGCTTTAGTTTTTGCCTTCATTTCATACACAAGGGCGGCATCATTGGCCTTCGAGTATGTGCGGTTGATATAGTCCCAAATTTCCTTTACGGTATTCAAGAACATGCAAGTGTCACTAATCATTGGGTCCATGGAGTCTCATAGCCAGGACATAATCATGGAGTCCTCCTCATCCCATGCTTCAAAGGCTGGATCTCTTTTTTCTGGTCCAGTTTCAAGCAGGTGACTAAGTCTCCCTTTGCCCTTTAGGTATGTGCGAACAATTTGAGACCATTTGAGTAGTTCTTCCCATTAAACTTGTTGGACACACGAATATTCTGCAATTCTCCAGTTTTCTGAACAGAGTTGGGTTCTTCGGAAGGATTGGAATTGCTGGAGATGGTGGTTTTAGATGTTGACATGGTGAAGAGGGGAAATTCGCAGTAATTAAGCTTGGAACACGCAGAAAAGGAAACCCAGAGAATATAAACACGCAGCAATGAAGGTTGCTTGAAGAGGAATACGAAACCCCAGAAAAAAAAATCCTAGAGCTCTGATACCATGTGAAAAATCAGAGAAGAGGGAAAGAATTCTATTTTTCTTATTTTTGAATTGATAATACACGGTATTATATAGTAGATTACAAGGAAACTAACTCATTCCTAAATCAAGAAACTAACTCATTCCTAAATCAGGAAACTAACTAATCGAATCCCTCAATTTAAAGGATTTCAAATTAATTTTCCTATCTCATTTACAGCTCATCTACACCTCGACAGTAAGATTATAAGAAAAATGCCAAAGTCAATCTCAAGGTACGCCCCAAAAACTTCTGTGCAGCTAACAAGGCATAAAGCACAAAATAGTTTGATGCCCGACTTGAAGACTGAACTTGTACTCCATTGCATCCCTCCATCATTCACAGAGAATCATTCCCTTTTCACACTGCCCAACTGTTAATCTAAGGAGTTTATCACCAGAGTTGTTTACCCCGCAACATGACCAACGAGGCACCTGGCAGAGTACATACAAATCATCATGAAACCAAAAAGGTCTGAAACTACCTAAGGGGAAAAAATAGGAAACAACTATGAGAACAAAACGCACCAGATGCCAATTCTATCCAAGAGGATACCCTAAAACCTGGATGTTCTGCACGTTTTGCAATTGAGGGGAACGTGGAAAGCAGAAAACCTTCCTTTTCAGATCATCGTTGGCTTTGGCCTGAGCATATGACCGCAATGCAACAGATTTGTAAGAATCCTGCCTGATATATGCTCTGAAGGTTCTAGCTCACGAGGTAGCACAATATTTGGGAACTTGAATAACATAACCAAGTGAAACTGAAAAAGTGAGACGCTGAACACGATTACAACAAATTGAAAGTTGTAGAAAGCTCCGGGGTTTAATTCTCATAGCTTTTGTAAAAGTTCTAAACCGTCTAATGAACTTAACCCAGGATAAAGGATCAACATATTCAACGTGGTGAATTGAGACGAATGGTGCAATTGGATGAAAAGATAAAAGTCCGTGCGCATTACCTCTAATATCCCACTACAAGCAAATAATAATTAGTTAATCATATTTTAACTAAATTTATTAGCAGAACTTTCAATATTTTAATTTATGATTACCTGGTGAAACGAAAACCATGCTCAAAAGTCAGATGAACAGCGAGTTCAGTAATGCAGGCGTGCAGACGATCATTGTTTCCGTAAAGCTTCGGATACCTCTCGATGCAATCGTTGCGGACGTTGAAGAGAGCCTCCGCGAGGGGATAACTAATGGCGATGCCGCCACCGCCAAACGCCATGGAGTGACTGAAATACGCGTTGGCAGAGTGGCTTTCTGATGGTGTTCCGATGTGTATCATCTTGGATGAATCATATATTGTTTAAAACTGCCACCAGAATTTCTACGTTGAAAACCGTGTCGTCGTCTCCTAAAACGAACCAGGGACGTCAGGGAATCGGAGGTGGAGCGATTCCGTTAAAATGCGGGAGATTCGGAGACCGGAAGGGTGGTCCGTTGGGTTAGCGTAACGGAAGCATGAGATGTCTTCCGAGACCATGAGTGGTGGAAGCGAATCGTCGGCTTCTTCGGGTGGAAGCTGATCTTCTAACCAAACGTGGCCGCCCATTAGAACGGTCGCCATCAAAGCCTAACTAAGGCTTTCTGTTGCTTCCAAAGATGCGAGGATCCTGCTATTCCAATATAACGTCGTTAACAGAAGGTCTAGTTTCCCATTTCCACACTCTGAGAGGAGAGGCTGCCGTTACCATGAGAGGCTGGCTGCTATTCAAACCGAAGAGGGGGAGAATTGATTGGCGATTGCGAGAAGAAGACCATGGAGAGAACGGGAGAAGGAAAGGGGCTCCCTTCCCGATACTTGAAACGACGTCGGCAGCTGGGGTGTTCGTTCTGTCAATTCAAGTAACTTCAATCCGAATTGATTGAAATCGAAATTAATAAAATTATTTTATTTTTATTTTATTAGTTAAACCAAAATTTTTAAATATAAATAACTCATATCAAACTAAATTTAATTATTTCGATCAAATAATCAAATTTTAAAATAAATTAAATAATATTCAACAAAACATTCTATCATCAAAGTATTAAAATAAAAAATTATTATCTAATATATTATTAATAAAATTTTTAAATTTCACAAATAAAAATAATATAATAACACATATTTTTAAAAAATATTATAAATATAAAAATAAATAAAATAATATATATTATTCTTTTATTTTTATTTATAAATTTTTAATTTCACTTATAAAATCTAAAGATTTAATAATGTGTAAAATAAAACTTTAATAACATTATTTTTATAAAATTATCCAAATTTTAAATATACAGAAGAGAAAATAATAGAGAGTTGGGCGTTGGTAGACATAAGTAACGTGACAACAACATTCACAGCAGTTGTTGTTGAACTCTGACCATAACTACGATATTAGCATCGAGGGACGCGTGGAGATGGCTCATTGGTTACATAGGTATTGTGGCAAAACGGCATCATGACGTTGAGCAACCTACCCCTCAGCACTCATTGTCGCCGATGTTTAATCAAAACGACAACAGTAAACAAGTAAAACAACGAGAGAAGCAAGAGTGTTACTAACAAAAGAGGAAAAGATTTAAAAATGTCTCAAATTTGATAAAGAAGAAGAAGTCCAATACCTTAAAAAAAAATTAAAAGTAATAATAAGAAAGACCTAGGGGTAAAATGGTAGACCCCTACCATTAGAGAATGGTGATGTAAGAGGAGAAAACAATATAGAGCTAGGTGTTGGTAGAGATAAGCAACGCGAGGACGGCAAGCACAACAGTTCTCATTTGACTCTAACCCTAGCGACAATATAAGCTTCAAGGGACGCATGAAGATGGCTCATTGGTTATGGAAAGGTTATTATGGCAAGGCAGCATCATGATATTGAGCAGCCTCAACCTTAGTGCTCATTTCCGCCACCGCTTATCAAAATGGCAACAGTAAACAAGTAAAACAGCGAGGGAAGCGAAAGTGTTACGTATAAAAGCCAAAAGGATGAAAAGATTTTGAAAAGTCTCAGATTTGGTAAAGAAGTAGAAGTATAATCCCCTTAAAAAACTAATTAATAGTAAGACGTGGGGGCAAAATAATAATTTTCCTCTCCAAACCATTCTAATTTAACCAAGCATTCTTGTTACTAGTTGGTGTCGACAACATAAAAAAAATTATCATTGTTGTGGTTTGTGGTTTATTCAACCTCAACTCTCACTTTTCCATTCTCTCATTTTCAAGTTACGGATAATTTTGATTCTAATATTTTTCTTTTTTATTCTCATTAATTCTTTGTTTAATTGTTAAAATTAGAAAGAATTTTTCTTCATTTTCACTCTTTTATTTCTTTCTTTTTTACTACCGTTGTTAATCACATCGAACTTGATGTAAGAACTCTGTGAGTGTAAGGGGAAAGGGAAAAATCTATGCTTTTTTTTTTTATAATGTTAATGATGTCCTCATTTAGTTTAATTTGATAGTTCATAAGTACCCAAGGCTTTTCATTCTAGAATTTATAATATGAAGTTATATTCCTACATGAAAGTGATGGTTGTACTAAATTAGTAAAATAATTTTCTGTATTAATATACCTATTTTTTATAGATGAATTATATATGGATGAAAAGCTAGTTTAAGTTACTTTCCAAAGAAACAAATGAAAGTCAATTTCATGTTTAAGTTACTAGGAAGTGTACATACGATCTGACAACAATAATAGATGTGAATTGCGAAATTTATTCCTATTAATATACAACGAATTACATGATAAGGTATATATGGCTAGAAAGCTTATTGAGTTTAGTTTCTAATGCATTAAACGAATTTTAGTTTCGAGTTCTGTAACTTAAGATATAATTTTTTTAGCGAGACATGACCAGGTTATCAGAATCAGTGTTTATGTTAAGTTGTGTTAATTTTGGTACTTCTTAGTATAAACAACTTCCAAAAATTATCGATTAAATTATGATATTTTCATATCATCGTGAATAGATTGTTGATTGTTTTAAGGAGGGTTAGATTCCAAATTAGCAGAAGGTAAGTAAAATCTCACACACTTTGCTTGTCTAAAACATATATTACGTTTGTATGTTTTCTAAATACGTGAATGTTTTATCCCTTATTTTTTTTATATGAAAATTGGATCAAGCATGTGATTACTTTATTTTTTGTTATATGAATGACGGATCATAATATAAAGAGAATTGGTTTTAAAGTTTTAAAGAATAATATCATGAAAGTTACGTATGAGTTTTCAAGTAGAATAGTCAAAATTAGATCTACGATCATTGCTAACGGGTTATAATAGTTATGAAGATCATACGATCCTGCTAACAGATTATAGTAATTAGCATAGGACGCAATAACGAGTTATAATAGTTAGCTATGATAATACGACCCTGTTAATGTGTTATAGTAGTTAGTCAAGACCATACAATCGCTAATTGATTAAAGTAGTTAGCATAAGCCCTAGTAACATGTTAGGATAGTTAACAATAGTCATGTAGATGATAATGTCGATATAGCTCGCCCTTGTCATGGGTTATAATAGCGACAACTACAAATAATGAACTAATGATTCATGATAATGAAATAGTTTATAATGATGATTCATAACTTTAAAGTATTTCATGATTTTCGCGAAACAAATATGTATTTGATAATGATTTATAAATTAAGATTTATGACTTATGAAATGGTTTGATATGATGATGAATTTTGATAAAATAGTTTCATAAATGTGTTGAGAACATGATTTGGATGAATGATATTTATGTATGATAATTACAAAATGATATATATAATATCATATGCATGAAAACGATTCTTGATTCGGTAAGGTGTGTGAGACTATACTTACTCTTCTCATTCCTTTTTTTTTTTTTCCTCAATGGATGAATAAACCATAGGTTGCTTAGTCTTAGACTTGTGATGAAGTATAGAGATTTCTTGAAATTTTAGAGATGTGGTTAGTTAATAAAATTTAACGAATTATGTTGACATTTTCATATTTTATTTAGTTTATACGGGGATTTTGGAGATTTAATATTTAATTGGATTAGAGTTATGGATTTTGCTTTAAAATACTATTTCATTTAAGAATTATATCATGATTAACAAATAGGCTTTGTGTCACTTTGGGATTTAACTTCAAAGTACTATAATCTTATTACATCTAAGTTTTGGGGTGTGGCAAGAAGCGCAATAGGAAAGACGTATTATTTTTTGGGAAATTTTCTTTTTTTTTGGATATTATTTTTCTTTTTTTTCCTGGGAGTTATTTAAATTTTTTAAATGGATAACTACTTGTTCACAAAAGTTAACTTGTATTAAATCTGACAATTTCAAATGTAATACAATGATATAATATAAAAATAATATAAAAAATGACATAAAAATGAAATGCGTTAAAAGTTTGATAAAAATTATATATAAATTTTACAAAAATTAAAAATCAACTTCGTATTTGACATATCAACATGATTTGTAACAAATTAATTTTTATATTTTATACAATTTAACACATACACAAGTTATCAAATTTACATAACCCCTTAAAGTTGATTAATTTGCTATTAAACACGCCTTTTAAACCTAATATGTACTAGTTAAGTTAGCTAAGCATGGCTTTAGTTAATAACCTCTTGATTTGGTGATTAAATAAAAGTTATGACATATATTATAAAGTTTGGATTCAAATATGAGCAATCCCATCTTTATCTAAGCATGACTAGGCCAGTAGTGACATTGGCGGTCAAGTGTTCTCTGCTAATTGCGCAGTTAATCATGCTTTCCAAAGAACACTTAAAAGGAACTAAGTGCATAATGGAATAATTGTTAAAAGAAGTCATTTGATGCACAATTTTAAATCCTAAAGTAATTAATTAGACTAACCAATGTTTGTTGGTTTGAGTGAAAGGAGCTTAAAATCTTTTAAGGAAGGTCTTGAATTCGAATTTTGTGAGTGAAGCAAGCAATGTTGAAAGAGCTCTCTTCATGGGGTCCGATTACAGCTCGATTTCGAAATAGTCGAAACACAACGAGGCTAACGGATACCGAGAGATCTAGTACCCAAAAAAAGTAATTAATTAGACTTTTATGATTTTATTAGTGGATTTAAAACTGTAAACACATTGTTTGATACATATGCTTATTTTTTCTATTAACATAAACTCATGCAAACACACGACATAGCTAGTTGGTCTAGGTGGATTTGGCAAATAAGTTGTCACCAGTGCGGTACAATTAGTGTGCCACATGTATAAAAAGATAAAAAAAAATGAAGTAAAATTGTTTTTTTACTTCTAATTTTAATTTTTTAAAATATTTTATTAAAAAATATATATTTAATAATTATTTTATTTTTTTTGAATCTCACCAAAACCAAACTCATAATCCATCTAAACTAACCTCAATACTCTTTAGCAATGCTTTCTGCTGATAGCAGCGCTATCCAGTGGCAGCACTCTCTGGCAACGTGGCTCGCGGACAAAACAGCTTGCAGACAGTTTATGCAAGCAAATGTAGCAAATGTAGTTTCGAATAACTAGTCAAGGTGCATCATTGCATGAAAAGCAGTCGAGTTTGTGGTTTAGTCCATTAGGTGTCATGGAGAGCATGGTTTATACTTTGGAGTTTCATGGAAATTGTTAAAAGGTTTATTTTATAATACAATTGAAAGTGGAGGTTGCAATTGTTCCGATTCAATTTACTATTGCTAGTATAACACAATAATTTTTTAATTATTAAATTAAAATATCATAGGATAAAAATTTATTAAACCTAATCGAAATGGATGTTTATTTAGCTACAAAGCAAGCACGAATGGGGTAAAATATGAGCTAAAACAGCCAAGGACAAAAAAGTTCCAATTTTAATTATAGGCCTATTGTCCTGTTCTCGAGCATGGACAAGTAGCGGGCCAGATCAGTGTTCTTTTTCCTCTTCCGACAGATGCTTAGGAAAATGTTCCGACATCCCATGATGATATTGCTAGAAAAAATGCTCAGTAGGCCATAGGTTTGGTTCTTGGTTTCTGCCACAGCTGGAATATTGTTGTCTTCGTAAAAATGGGGTTAAAAAATTAAAAACAATCATATGCCGAAATGTTAGAAAACCGAGGAAAAATGAGTGAACAGGAATGAATGATTCCACGATTGTGGTGTGGACAACTAAACGTGCCAGTTTCTTCATTGCCACAAAGCTAAATGTAAGGTACTGCATAGAATATGGAGTCGTTAGAAAGAAAAGATAAAAACAACAGGACAATTGAACTTAGATGCTCATGGCATTATTTATTCGGATCAACTTTTTCTTCAAAATGCTTTGGAACTTCACCCCAGAACTTCAAATGGATGCCAATCCCACCTCCAATGGTATTGTCTCCAAAAATGGCAGGCTGACAGCTGAACTTGACTTGAACAAACCAAGCTTCTCTAGGAGTTTCCTGATTAGTTCACCAGCTACATAAGAGATGCTGGAAGCTGTAATCGCCAGGACGACATAGTATGATAGGGTTTGGAAATAAGCTCTATGCGGTTTTCTAACATGACCTTTCCCAAGTGCAAGCAAAATGATGCATACCAGAGAAGCACCCGCAACTGCTGCAAGCTTGAGGTCTTTATCATCACTCTTACGAAATGAGAAGCCGTAGACAACAGGAGGAACCAAGCCAAAAATGAGGAATGATAGAATAGCTACGATCGCATGCAATATAAAGTTCTGTCTTCGTCCTAACTGCACTTGATACCGATCTTCATCAATGTTGACTTCAGTGGAAGCTCCGCGAGGTTGGTAATTTTTCAGTTCTCTAAGCTGAAAAGTTTAATTGTAAGTCTAGTTGTTAGAAATGAGATAAATAAAAGTGATTAATTTAAAATACATATCCAAGTTAAATAAAAATTCTAAAGCAATCTACATGCAAGCAGTTCAGTACTGAAACCAAGAAAGATCTAGCTATGTAAAAGTGTGAATCTGAAAATGCATACTGAAAAACATTAAAATGAAAAAGAAGAGCCCTCTGAGTTCAGGAATGTGCCTGTAAGAAGAGTGATAATTCAAAAAACCTATCCAGCACTTGTAGGCTTTGAATTTTCGGGTGAAACTGCCAGGTCCTATCTCCAGTACAAAACTCGTGGATTGACAATATATTAAAACCATTTAAAGATTAAAATGTACACATTAACAGACGACTTTCAATGATGGATCATGCTAACCAAAGAAAATTATTCACCAAGAAAAGAACTCACAGTATGAATAATGACGAAAAGTCCTCCAAGTAGATTTGCGATTCCCAAAGCGAAAACATTCACTACAATAACAAAGTAAAAGCTTGGTGTAAATGACAACAGCAAAAAGACAAAGTTAGAGGTAATTATTTTCTGTCTGTTCTGGTGGGGATGCTTGGCCGATGAATCTGAAAGCATGCATAACTCCTTAAAAAGGTCAGGTCTGGAATGTGCATGCAAGGAAGCGGAGCCATTATAAAATTTCAAAGTGTAAATTGTTCTGTATTTTTAATGCAATAAAATGGAGCCATTATAAATAATTTACTGGAAATGAGAGATATTCTAGATACAAATATGATAATAAGGGATGAGCGAATGTGACTCAATTATGCATCTGTTAAAATCTTTTGATGCAATCTTGAGAGGGGAGAAAGAGAGAAAACTTACGTGTATCAGCACCAGCACCTGCTGCAGAAGACACAACACCTAAACTTGTGATTGATTCAGTTAATCCACCATAGACAATGCATTTTAGAATTTCCCATTCATAAGCTTCACCAGCATCAGATCCTCTATGTTCATCCTGAGTACTAATTTGAGACGTAGGCGTCACTTCTGTCCTTGGGGAAAGTGTTGGCTCAGGTAGCCCTGCTTCAATATCCTCTATAATCTCATTATCCCCTGCATGAAATTGCAACGGCAGTAGATGCAGAAAAATCATAACTACTACGAATGTAACATGCAGTAGATTGCATTACAACAATCAAGCATACGAGTCAACACATTTGAGAAAGCAATTTTTTCCTATTTAAAGGAATGAAACTTAAAGTTTAATAATCAATTAAAGATTGAGTAATTAGTACCACTATAAGAGAAAATACGCATTTAAGAGGAGTAATCACCTAAACGAAACATGTATGAATTCAAAGGCTAAAGGTGGTGATAAATAACTGTTGACCTTAAAATCTTCCATTTCATAAGTTGATAAGAAGCAAGTTATATCAAGTGATTAAAATTTTTTCAGATGCAAAGGAATTTTTAGTGAGTGAGTAATTATCAATGCCATTCTGAATAAAGCAAATATTAATTAAAAGGATGGTTTGGCTGTGACATCATGTCCAAATAAATGCCACACACAAACTATTGCACATACCAGTATTCCTCTGTAACATGTCAGCGTCTGGCTTCTCCCTGAGTGCAGATTTCACCTTGTCAATTAGAGAGCTGTTTGTTGAAGAAAATATGTCACTTATTTCAGGTTCTTTGGGTTTTATAGCTGCACCATCTACTTGTTCTCCAATGGTAACTGATAGGATTGGTACCGCAGCACTTTGTACGGATGAGGCATGACCAGCTTGAACAAATAATTTAAGGAGAAAAATTTAATACGAGGAATACATCGAGTTCCTCTATACTTAAAAATAAAGAAGAAAGTATACACCATGGTGCAAGATTTTGCATTTTTACATTCAGCTCATCAATCAAGAGAAGAGAGAGAGAGAGAGCTTACATTACAAACGAAAGTAAATTATTCAATCAGGTCTAAGTGAATATTCTATTATTTCAAATCAAGCACAAACAACCTGATCATAGTCAGAATGGTAAGAGGTAAATTTATCATTTTACTTGCATCTCAACTAAGAAAACTAAAAAAAAAGAAAAAAAAAAAGAAAAAAAAAAGACATAAATTTCAAACAGAAAATAAGGTGTAAAATGTCACTCAGATCACATAAAATAAGCCATTACTTCAAATCAAGCACAAAGAATTTGAACCTAGTCAGAATGATAAGATGATGATGTACAAGATGGTCAAGGACTTTCATCTAGGAAAGCTGACAAGAAAATGATATGAAAAGGAAAAATAAAATGTTACCACTCACACGAAGACACTGCAACTTTGCGAAGAAAGCATACAAGGATTTACAACCAAGGCTTGGTCTAATGGTTTTATCCCTTCTTAGGAGGGATTAGGTTCAAGATTCGAATCCCTCTTCTCCTTGTACCTTCCTACGAACCAAAAAAAAAAAAAAAAAGAAGAACTCACACAAGTGTTTGATAGTCTAAAAAGGACTGGTATCAAGCTAAGACACCTGAAATAATAGAAAGGACATAACTTAAAACTTCAATGAATTAAATTCAAAAATGCTTCTATGACAACAAAAGAATAGAACCGAGAGGAAAACATCACCACAACAATGGCGAAACCTTCTAAGCAACTACAAACTCCATATAAAGTGAAAAGGTAAGAAATAAACAGAAAAAGACAATAATGAGCAAATAGCCATAGCAGAGTTTCATCTTTTAATGATTGGAAAGTTTACCAAACCTTTCTCACCAGTTGCTTTGCCCTCATGGAATCCAAAAACAGAGAAAATCCAATTTGTCTTGGCTGTAGGTATCTTCTGAGGACTTTGCTTGTTTTCTTTTTGGTTTATGTTATGAATTTCAGTATTTTCGTTGCATTTTATCTTTTGAGGAATTGATATATCTTCTTTGCCGCTTATATGTTGAGGACTTTTTCCATCTTCATTATGGCTTATATGTTGTTGAATATACATGTACTCATCCTTGCTTTGTGTATCTTCATTGTGGCCTATCTTTGAAGGACTTTGTGTGCCTTCATTGTGGCTTAACTTTTGAGGAGTTTCAGCGGTTTCATTCAGGTTTGTCCCTTGAGGACATTGTGTATTTTCTTTCTGGCTTATCTCTTGAGGACTTTGTATGTTTTCACTCGTGTATATCTCTTGTGAACTTTGAGTGTTTGACCTCTGGATTATCTCTTGCGGGCTCCGTGCGTGTTCAGTCTGCCTCCCATGTCTGAAGAACTGAAAGATCTTGAAACAACCATTTCCTTCAAGATTAAGGAATGAGTTAGGTTTCAAGTCCATATCCAAAGGTAGAAATGATTTAAAATTGTCAAATTAAAATAAATATATTTGATGCAAAACTCATACCAAGGAGCTAACAAATAAGTTCAAGCATGCATCAAAATAGATATCGCATACATGTGAGCTTACTAGTGTATGTATAGATCTTTATACCATCCTTAGTTGCTATTATTTTAATGATTAGTAAGGTACTTAGACGATTAATTAAAGAGCATTCGCTCTCCATGCAGCATAAGAAACGGAATACCTATAGGGATGAAAAGACTGAAGCATGATAAGCAGCTGAATGCTTCTCGTTCTTGTTCTTGTTCTGTACCATTGTTTTGCTCAGCAGGTGCCAGTGTTGGACTAGCATTTGAATAAATTTCAGGACTGTCACCACCACGGTCATCACCTACAAAATTAGAAAGGGGGTCCAACTTTTTCACACGCTTTGCTTTGTGTCGTTTATTGGAAGCTTTTGGCTTTCTTCTGCGAAGGATAACCCTACGTGTGATACAGGAATTGCAATTTGGACAGTACAAATCATGTGTATTTTGTTTCTCCAAAACTCTTTCAACATCTAATTCCATCAAATCCTCATCAATTTCTCCAATTAAGTCAACATTGACATCTGCTTTTGTTTCTTTGTCTAAATGCTTGAAACTTGTATTTGTTTCTTCATACTGTTCAACTGGTGCTGAGCTCAAACCAAAAATACTTTGATCCTCAATATTTTTCACCTGCTGGTCCAAGATCAGGATTTTTGGAATTTCTGATTGCATTTCAGATATTCCATTGATGGATTCAGTGCCTGCAACCATGCAGCAGATAAACACTTTGTTACGAAACTGTAGGCAAACAATTTTTATATTAAAAAACATTTCAATTTGAATAAAAATATCCAAATAATATGCCATGATTTTTTTTAAATATCTAGAACTAGCTTTTGATAATTGGAATATTAGAATATAAACAGGCACTCACATTTTATAGATGGAAAGGGAAGTATTTATGTGTCCACACACAACAAAGATTCAGAGGAGTTTGATATTACCAGCCAAAAAAAATAGACACAGCATCTGCACAACATTCTAAACTAAAGTTTTGACAAAATTATCCGGTAATATATTGTCTAAGATGAAATGCCCAAATGTCAGGAAATTAAAACGAACTAGTCCACTTCTAAAGCTATTACTAATATTTTTGATGGACATTAACACTAACATCAGTCACCAGCAAGCTATAATGAAAGAAAACAGCCTGCCGTAAATATCTACAACACTGCATAGACAAGGTTCAGCCTGTCACAGTTTGATCACGGCCACCTCTACAGACAGCGAATGGAATCTTAGTATCTACTGACCTCTAGTTTCTTAAGTGAAAAACGGTCCCCACTGATTTAAAGTTTTCATATCCATTGCCATGTGCAAGTACCCCTTAGGAGTCTGGACAACAAAACAAACGAATTCCAATTGAAGTGATCTCAAAGAGAATGTAGACAACAAGTTTAAGTAATCGTGTTTCTATCAAAAGCAGGAACTTTTGAAAGACATGAATTGTTGGAAAAGAACAGTTGTATTTCAGCACTAGAAAACACTGAAGCTCTTAAAACACCAAAAAGAGTTATAATTTTGAGCTATCTTCAATGAAAATCCTTACAATGTTTACTGCTTTAGTCTTTTATAGACTACATTAAGAGGCAAATCCAATCGCACAAGCACTTCAACTCAGCTTTGGTCATGTTGTGGACAAGCGAAAGCTCAAAACATAACTATAACCACTATGTCAACGGGAGCTGTTGAAAACTTTCACTAATTCCAAAGTGGAATTATTACAAAATCTGAATAAGTTTGCAAAATTCATAAACTGATAAGAGAAAAAAATATTATACAAATATAGAGAGCTATTTATATTTCTCTCAAGGGATATCTAAACAATTAGTCAATGCTTAAATTTATAAGCCAAAAACTCTCTCTCTTTGTGGTTTTCCGATGTGAGATTCCTCACTAGGCTAATAAGCCACTAATTTCAACAAATCTCTACCTTGGCGAATTAGCCTTCAGCAATGCCTTCAAATGTGTTTCTCAGACTTTCAAAATATTAATCAAGTTCAAACAATGATTGAACTTGATTGCCGTCACCACTTTGGTCATCATATCTGCGGGATTGTTAGCAGTCATAATTTTCTGTAAGAGAATCCTCTCTTCAAAATTTTTCGTACGAAATGATATCGAACATCAATATGCTTAGTGCGACCATAAAATACTGGATTCTTTGCTAAATAATTCGCACTCTGATTATCCGAATGAATAGTGATATTCTTATGTCTCATTCTCAATTCTTTCCGTAATCCTTGTAACCAAACTGCTTCCTTTATCGCCTCTGCTAACATCATGTACTCTACCTCTCTTGTAGACAAAGCAACTGTTGACTGTAACTTAGACTTCCGACTAACTCGAGCTCTAACAAGAGTGAACACATATCCAATAGTCGACCGACGTTTATTCAGATTACCAACATAATCTGAATCAACATATCCGATTGCCACCTGACCAATTGAGGAGTCCTTCTGAAAGACCAAACCTACATTTACAATTTTCAACAAATACCGTAGAATCCATTTCACGGCTTGCCAATGTCCTTTACCAGGATCATGTATATAATTGCTCACAACTCTAACTACCTGTGAAATGTTCGAGTCTCGTACACACCATAGCATACATCAGGCTACCAACCGTATCAGCATATGAAACTCGAGACATGTATTCTCGTTCCTCATCTATACTAAGAGATAAAGATGCACTAAACTTCATATGAGGGGCAAGTGGTGTACTTACAAGTTTTGACTGCTCTAAAATGTCAAAACGCTATAATACCTTCTTCAGATATTGCTTCTGATTCAAACAAATCTTGCATCTTCCTATATCTCTGCTAATCTCTATACCTAGTATCTTCTTTGCTTCACCCAAGTCTTTCATCTCAAACTCTTAATTCAGCTGAGTTTTCAACTTTTCAAGTTCTTCGACATTCTTCAAAGTTATCAACATATCATCAACATACAAGAGTAGATAAATGAAAGAACCATCATGTAACCTTTAAAAATACACACAATTGTCAAATTTGCTTCTTGTATACTTTTGACCCATCATAAACTGATACCACTGCCTCGGAGATTGTTTCAAACCATAAAATAATCTTTTTAGTTTGCAAACCCAATTTTCTTTTCCAACAATCTTGAATCCATTTGGCTGAGTCATATAGATTTCCTCCTCCAAGTCTCCATGAAAAATGCATTTTTTACATCAAGTTGAACTAGTTCCAAATTCATCTGAGCTACCAACAAAATTTTAATGGAAGAATGTTTCACAACTGGAGAAAATGCTTCATTATAATCAATTCCTTCCCTCTGAGTATAGCCTTTAGCCACCAACATTGCCTTGTAACAGACTTCATCCTTGTTAGGAAACCCTTCATTCTTCGTGAATACCCATTTACACCCAATTGCCTTCTTATCTTTCGATAGTTGAGCTAGCTCCTAAGTTTCATTCTTTCGAAGAGATTGCATCTCTTCATCCATAGCATTATTCCACTTATCTATTTTAGAATATTGGACTGCTTCTCTATAAATGAAAGGAACTTCATCATATACAATTGAAAGTGCATAAGCCACCATATCAGCAAAACGAGCAGGTCTGCGAATCTCCCATCTTGGCCTATTCTTTGCAATTGATTCTTGTTGCTGTAGAGATTCTTGGGCACAAATCTCTTCTTCATCTTCAATAATCTTCTCTTCAACAATTTTAGTTGGATTAATTGTTAACTCAAAACTCCACCTGATGTAGAATACCCTTAGCATTCTCTTCTGTTTTCTTCTTCAACATAGGAGATTCATCAAAAGTAACTTCCCTACTAAATATTATTTTCTTCGAATTTAGATATAAAAGACGATATTCTTTCACTCTTGATGAAATCCCCACAAAAATAGCTTTCTTGACTCTCGGATCCAACTTAAATTTTTTTACATAATAATACATAGTACACCCAAAGACATTTAAAGTAACTCATTGTAGTCAATTCCTTCCATCTAAGTGTAGCCTTTAGTCACCAACATTGCCTTGTACCCGACGTTATCCTTGTTAGGAAATTTATTTTTGTTCATAAATACTCATTCGCACCCAATTGTTTTCTTATCTCTCGGTAGTTGAGCTAGCTCTCAGGTTTCATTCTTTCGAAGAGACTGACATTTTTTCACTTATCTATTTCAGAACATTGGACTGCTTCTCTATAAGTGGAAAGAACTTCATCATCTACAATTGAAAGTGCATAGACCACCATATCAGCAAAATAAGCAGGCCTACGAATCTCTCGTTTTGACTTATTCTTTATAATTGGTTTTTGTTGCTGTAGAGAATCTTGGACGGAAGCCTCTTCTTCATCTTCTGTTCTCTGTAGAGACATGAACAATCAACCCACATGCTTTCACATTTAGTCTCTCTCAATCTTTTTTTTTTCTCATTTGGTTTCTTTTCTTCTAGAGTGATGTCTAAATCTTGTTGAGACATGATATCTTTAACTTCGCTTTACCACAAGCCGAAATTATTTCGACCATCAAATTTCTCCACTTCAATTTTTGCATTTGTTGACGACAATCTTTGATGGTGATGGTAATGCTAATGATGATGTTGTCATTTCTGCTCCAAACTACTCTTCCAAATGTATACGTGAACAGTAATCGTATACCGAAACAATGCGACACTCTAAGTAGTATCGTATACTAAAATAGAGAACGTAACTTACGTGAACAGTACTCAGGTCAGCTCATAGGAAAGATAGGTGTGTCAACAGTACACAAGCCTTGGCTTATTCTTTACAATTGATTTTTGTTACTGTAGAGAATCTTGGACGAAAGCCTCTTCTTCATCTTCTGTTCTCTGCAGAGACATAAACGAATCAATCCACATGCTTTCGCATTTAGTCTCTCCCAATCTTTTTTTTTTATCTCATTTGGTTTTTTTTTCTAGAGTGATGTTTAATTCTTGTTGGCATAGGATATCTTTAACTTCGTTCTACCACAAGCCGAAATTATTTTGATAATCAAATTTCTCCACTTCAATTTTTGCATTTGTTGACATCATCTTTGATGGTGATAGTAATGCTAATGATAATACTGTCATTTCTGCTTCAAACTACTCTTCCAAATGTATACGTGAATAGTAATCGTTTACTGAAACAATGCGACACTCTAAGTAGTACCGTATATTAGAATAAAGAACGCAACTTACGTGAACAATACACGCTCCCACGAAAGAAAGGTGAGTCACCATGATACACTTAAATACCAAATTTTTCTTTAGCCAAAGCCTTACTAGACATGCACTTCCACTTTATCTCACTTCTGACATAGTACAACAAAATACTCTTAATCAAACAACTCAAAAACAATTTTTTTTATGTGAAAAATCAGGCAACACTGTAACCACAGAATATACTAATAATTTTTCGGACAACTACAACAATCAAAAACCAAGAGCTCTAATACCAATTATTTTACAAAAGCGGAAGCTAAAAACATAACTATAACTACTACGTCCAGGAACGTTACTGAAAACCTTCGTTAATTTCAAAGTAAAATTATTATAAAATTTGAACAAAATTACAAAATTCAAAAATTAATAAAAACACAAAATATATTATTTGTATTTCTCTGAAGAGAAATCTAAATAAGTAGTTAAAGACTTAAATTAATAAATTAAAAACTCTTCTTCTTTTTTTATAATTTTTCGGTGTGGGATTCTCCACTAAATTAATAAATCATTAATTTCAACCGATCAAACATTTTAACTGAACAAACATATTTGCACTGAGGAAATTATTGATACATTACAAATGAAATTTTATCTCAGAATAAATGTAAAGGTTGAATTCTCAGCCACGTTGAAACAAAAAGAAACGAAAGCCTGGTGGTCCTCATAAACTTTTACATGATACTCGAGCTTTAAGATGCTAAAATTGCAAGGTAGCTTTTTTCTTCTTTGGCGTACACTGAGCGGTGAACAAAAAGAGTAAACATTGAAGATGGTAAGAGTTCAAGGCAGGGAAAGGAGAAGAGATTCGCTGGGATCATACAGTGATGAACCCATTACTGGAATAAGTGTAAGAATTAAAGAATCTCAGGCACGTTGAAACAAAAAGAAACGAAAGCCTGCCGGTCCTCATAAACTTTTACATGATATTCGAGCTTTAAGATGCTAAAAATTGCAAGGTATCTTGTTTCTTCTTTGGCGTACACTGAGCGGTGAACAAAAAGAGTAAACATTGAAGATGGTAAGAGTTCAAGGCAGGGAAAGGAGAAGAGATTCGCTGGGATCATACAGTGATGAACCCATTACTGGAATAAGTGTAAGAACTAAAGAAAAAGAAAACAATCCAAAAGTTCTACAGTAAATGATACCACCATGCATGGATAAGTATTGAGAATGGTAATGGGAAAGTTGGGGTACCTTGAAGTTTGCCAAAGTAAACGCTGTTTCCAATGCCATCGGTTTCCCCCTTCACAACTTTCTCTTCCTCGTTCTCATCGCCCACCACCTCCTCATTCCGGCGGCCATATGTAGGGGCCGTGGCAGGGTCATGCTCAAACTCACCACCAGTAGCAGCAGTAGAAGAAGAAGTAAGAGTGGTTCCAACTCCCTTGGTTGGCTGGCTTGAGTGCCTGGCTAACAGACCCACGCCCAGCTCTTCCTCGTCATCCTCTCCATCTTGGTCTAGCCACAAAGCATTCTTGGGTGACTTTGGCTCCAGCTCTTGTTCCATGCGGTTAGCTCTGTCACTTCAAAATCCTTGAAGATAGAGCCCCACGCCCCCACCGCCACTGCCTATGGACTTCAATGAAAAGTGCTTAAAATCTCCACTTTTACTTGTACATTTGTGCTATGCCCAATAATGACAAATTAAAGCTTGGCATACTAGTTTTAGCTTCGATGTATAGTCTTGTAGGTGAGAAGATATTTTCAAGTTACAGTTAATGGTAAATGGTGGCAGTAAATATTTTAAAATATTTAAATAAAATTTAAATTATGAAGTTGAAAAGTTTTTAGTTTAATGTTATTTTTTATTTCAATAAAATCGTTAAAGGAGATTGAAAGGAAATATTTTCAACAAAGTCGACGCAACAACAAAACAAAAACAACAAATAGACTTTCGCTCTCATGTAATTATGTCACTGGTGCAGCTAGCCTTTGCAAATCGCGATAGTTAAGGGTGTAATCACGAGATCAATATTTAAATTTGATTTATTTATTATTAAATTAAATTTGAATTTATTTTATTTGAATAATAAATTAGATTGAAATTAATTATTTTAATAATTAAAATTTTTTAAATTTTTAATATAATTCAATATATTGTAGATATGACTAATTATAAAATTAATTAAATTTATCAAATAAAACTCATAACTAAATATGCATAAATGCAGATTGATTATGAGCACAGCTCAACATAGTATGGCAAGATCCAATCTCCTGTGCTAAATCTTACTCCTACCAATTTTTTTAATGTATTTTACAATTATTCAATAATTCATTTACTTGTGAAATTGAGAGTCTAGGTAGTCTAAAATTAAAAAATATTGGCAAGACAACATGGAAAGATAAGTCATTTAGATTAAGGATAAAACGAATCAAATTATTCGTGAATTATTCGAATTTAATTTGATAAGTATTCGATTTTAATTTTTTTATTTTTTAGTAGAGTTTTAATTTTTTAATATTCGATTCGAACGACTTACAAGTCTAATCAAAATTTTTTAATATATATTATTAAAATTTTATTATTAATCGGTCCACGTCGGCTTACTAATGGGATACCCTAATGTGTTACAAAATTTCTCTTTAGACAATGATCCAATGAGAGAAATAATTGGAATTCTTGTATCCAACTTATTCATAGCATTATCTTTTATAAATGAATTTTCTAGCATTTGACTCAGTACCACTGAAGGATTTAATCGCACACTTGAAAGATGGCTCAGAAAGTCGAGAGAATATTTAGATAATTTATTTCTACGGACTCTTTCTAATTGAGACCACATGTAAAAATAACATTGTAATAAATCGACAAAGTAATATTTTCACTTATTCATAAGAAGAAACTCATCTTTTGAGATTAGAATTGTCTTATAATTTTACTCTTATAATATATAATTGAAAAATAAAAAATTTAAATAAGTCAAGTTTGAATTTATTAAATTAAATTCGAATAATCTATTAAATCAAATTTAAACTTCAAAATTTAAATTTAATTAAATTTAAATAAAATTTAAATATTATATTAATCATTTTAATTTTATTCTATTACATGATAACGCGAAGACGTGAACACGCCACTTGCTGTCTAACTACCCCAGTCTCCCTTCTTTAATATTTTGCCGTTTGAATTCTTCAGGAAACGTGATTTCGGAGTTCTGATATTTCTGACTAATAATACAGAATTTAATTAACAGAGTAATAAATTCTACACCCCTTCTTTATTATTTTTGTCGTCGAATACAATTGCAGCTCGTTCATATTCGGAATTTTTAAAATATATATAAAAATATTTTGAGGTTTGAAAATAATATAAAAATATACAAATATTAAAATTTAAAATTTATATCTGTGGAATGTTCTTTCGTTGCATAATCATTTAAAGCTGGCGTTTACATTTGAAGATTATTTTATCATTTAGTTTTTTCTAGATTTCCATCTCTAATTTTATTTTTTATTATTTCAGGGTTACAAGATTTCTTCACGGATTATTTACCAATGGTAAGCAACCCAAGTTTCGTCCCAAATGCCTAAAATTGTGAACACAGTCATTTTTTCTACATGAATTTATTTCGCACCTACAACAGGTAGTGGTAGTAGTAGCAGTAAACTGTACTGGTTTATATGGCAATGTTGAACTTCTAATAATGGTGTAGAAAAAGTCATAGAACATAATAAATAGAGTTGCTATTTGGTACACTCTAATAATCATATGATGATTATGAAAATAATATTAAAAAAATTATGAAAATAATATAAATTAAAATTGAATAAAAATTATCTATAAATATATTAAAAATTTAAAAAAATTATTTTTATATCAATATAAATTTTAACATAAAAATTTTATAATTTATATGAATATATTTTTAACACGATGCCATATCATTGATTTAGCTGGAAGTACATGTTCGTCTTTAACTTGTAAAAATGCGTTTTCTTTGGTTTAAAGACAGAGCCCGAAGTCCATATCAGAAACTTCATGATCTTGCAAGATTTACCAATTTTTTACCATCATTGCTGCTAATCAATTTTAAGCATCATTATTATACTTGGTTGAAGTTATTCCATTTAGCAACTCTCATCCTTTTACTCTACTGTTTCGTTTTTCTATTCTGTTCAGTCCCTAAAATCACTTTCATTCTCATTTTTACAGCCATTTTCAAGCTAGGTTTATTGTCAAATCTTCAATCTCACAATCAAGGTATTCTCTCTTTGTCTCACTTGTATCCCCACTTCTTGATTGGCAGTTTTACAATCTCTGTACAAGTAACTTCCCAGATCAATACAATAATAATAATAATAATAATAACTGTTCTCGAGGGCTTCAAATTACAAGTTGAAACCAAATTGGAAAATGGCACCTCTCGGGCCAAGTGGAACTACAAAGTCCTCTATCTTGGCCCTTCTATAAGGGATCCATGGTTCCATCCAACAGAACAACAATTTGATTTTAGAAGGTTCGGAATACAAGGAGAATGCACGCTACACCGGGGGGAGGGCACTTAAAACAGTTCCATTGCCACACATTGCAACTATTAAGGCTTCTGAATAGGGATATGTTCACCAACTTACATGAGTTGCAAGCACTTCACCCGATCATGATTGCACGGTTGTCAAGTGAGAAGCCGTCATTAATGTCAACTTTGAGCGGGTGCCAATCATACCATCTTTTCCATGCGCTTTGCCTGTGAAAATACAGCTGTCAGAGGAGAGCTAAATATGAATTCTAAATTAGCCATATAGAACTTTGGAATCGATAAGTTTGACTAGCAATGGCCGCTTGTTGTCTATGCATAGGCACTATAGGCTAATCAAGCTAAAAGCTGATCGAAAAATGTAATAATCATCACAATAGAAGTCCAACATTTTGGATTGATATCATTGAAGAAAATCTTATTCACGATTATGTCAACTTTAGAAACCAACAAAATATCGAAGAGTATAATAGTGTTTTAAAAGTTTTAGATTGGAATGGAAATATTTTTTAAATTTTTATAAAAAAATTATATATTGAAATTTTTAAAATTTATAATGTAAAAATTTTATGCATCGATATTTTTTTTATATTTATAAAAACATGTATATGTCAATTGTCATTTTTTTTTTTACGTAAAACAACTTATGAATTTAAGAAACTCTTGAAAACGAAATGATATTGGTAAAAGTCATAGACTTACATTCCACATAGATGTCTCAGGAAAGGGTTTGTACTTAATTTTTATCGAGAAAGGATATGACACAAAACTTTACCAAATGTTTAAATCATACCAAAACATGCCAAATTTTATATCTGCAACTCTGGGTATGATTGAAATACATAAAAATTTGTGACAAACACGATTAAAATACACGAGCAAATAATAGAAGTGATATAGTGTCATGTGGTAAAACTCGGCTATGAATTTTTCTCGTCTCGTGATGGCACTAAGTCGCCCACTTAGTCAGCCAACCAACCACACAATCGGGCACTCAAGCAAGAAAGGTCAATCCGCAAGAAAACACACAACTACAGGAAATCCCCAACCTTTTTATTTACACTTAAAAATGAATGAGTCTGCTGCAGAGATACAACAACACGCTCATGTTGTCCTAAATAGAACACTACTGCAAGTGCAAAGGTCAGTTTTCGAGTACAGAGTAAATATGAGTATCATCCCACAGGAAACTGTGTCTATCGTTAATCACTGTAATCAACAACTTTGAGCTTTATTTAGAAAATTAATGAATGTTGGTTAAAATCATATTTACTATTCTAACTATTAACTACAGAACAAATTAATTAAAGCAAATAACAATAATTACGAATGAAAATATCAATAGCAAAATAATCCTAAAAACCGATTTCACCTAACTAGGGTTCATGCAACTCATTCGATTATTGTTCTTTTGATTTCAAATTATTTATAGTCGAAACTATTTCCTGTTTATCTCTCCCGAGTTTTAAACAGTCATACCCAATTTACCCAATCCTAACATCTCGATTCAAAATCAAATAATAGGGTTCATTAAGCAATAATAATCCGTTTCTCTATGGCTCATAAGAATTGTCAACCTCTCAATCTAACAATGTCATATGTTAATCTACCCTTATGCATATAAACAATCCCCTCTCTCGAGTGCCGGATTCTTATACTAATTCATCTAAATGGTGACCAATCAACTAGAGCATTAAGAACAAGTAGATTAAATAAACATAATTGAAATCATCCAAACAACATCACAAAGTAATTGCAATATATCCAAAGTTGGTTACATCAATTTTAGGAAAAATGAGTTTAGTTCCTAGACATTATAATAAACATCCAAGAAATCCAATTTAACATCCCAAGAACAAATGGTGAAAAAGATCAAAAAGATGAAGTTTCAATGGAGCTAAATTAATTTTGAAGTCTTTTGCCGCAGCCTCCTTCAAAATTCTGATAAAAAGACTATTTATAAGGTTTCCAAATACTAAAACGCGGAAGGCCATGTGGCAAAACAGTGTTTCTCTAATCAGACTGCTATGCTGCGGCAATGGTATTAATTCCTCAAATCTGCTCTGCACTGTCCAGTTTCTTCTATTGTTGCAACATAAGTCACGATCAACACCCTGTAACTTCAATTCTTCATAGAATCATCAGAACTAGCTCTAAAAGCCTTAACTTCTCCAAATTGTTCTTTTTCCTGCACAAAACACATAAAACATACCTAATATTGCAAAGAATAAATCAAATAACTAAGTAAAAAGGGTCATAAACATATATAAAATTCAGTGCTAACAGCTTACACCAGGAGGTTTGTGTCTCATTGCCGTTTACAACCCAATATTTATAGGCAAGCTCGGCTGACACCCCCATCCAAAAAAGAAAGCACCCGAGTAAATGCACTAAATCTCGAAAATCACGGACATGATTCTCTCCATATATTTCGCACCACATATGGCAAGTCCGAGGATTGTGTGCGGATCACGTCGGATTCTCTCAAGATCCTCTAGATTCTCATATTCGAGCCTTTCCATAGATAAGCTCTCGGTGTGCGCCTGGTCCCGTGCCCGACGCCTATATATAGCGCATCACTCCGCCTCTAGTGCTCATCGTTTCCCTTGTTGCCTCTCAAGCATGATGTACGCATCACACCGATCCAACAACAGCCAACTGTAGTCAATGCCAAGCCCCAGTCCCGAGACTTGACGAATCCCACCTCCCACTAACTTACGCACGAGTGTGCGCCCCGCGAGCTCCCAACCCACAAGGGTGTAACAAACTCTCCCTCGTCGGTTGAAGTCGACGTCTTCGTCGGGAGGTTTTCCAAGTACGCCTGAACTTGGTCTTCATACTCCCACAACATTACATCCCTTTCTCATGTCTCGCTACTATCTTCCCATCACACGAGATAATCAGTCCGCCTGATAAGTTGCATATTATACATATTAATTGTCATATTTTTCCATGATTTAAATTCTTTTATATGCTTAATTTTTGGATTTGACTTATATTTTCTATTTTGTTTTGTAAATGAAGGAAAATGGACAAAATGGATTAGAAGCTACAAATTCTGCTCAAGTCACAAAATCAGAAGAAATCTTGAAATTCAAATCGAGATCTATCACTTGTAGCTGAAGTTGACTGAATCAATCTAAAGATGGCAAGTGGAAGATTTTAATTATTAAGGAAGATATATACAAAATCTGTCTTTGGCAAGTGGTGGAAAAAGGAAAGAAGTTTAATTGTAATCAAACTCAATCAGAGAATTTCCTTTGAAAACAGATTCTGGGGTTAGGATATTTAGTATTTATAGACTAAGAGTGAAAGAGGCTAGAATTCTAAATTCATCTTCTTGAATCTTCATATATTTTTATTTTTCTTTTGTGTTTTTCTCTGAACTTATGGCTTGCTAAATTCTTAGTCTAGCCAAAGGATAATTAAAGTTTGGGTTCTTTAAGAATTATGAGATCTAATTAGTTTTATATTATTCTTTTATATCTTTATTATTTATATGTCTTCTGTTCTTATTTAAATTATTGTTTTGTTTGATTGTGCAAAAAGGGCCCTTTGTTCAATTGTCAGGATAATATATTACCAATTAGAAACCTGAATCCGTAATTGTTTAGGCATTCTAATATAAGTGGTAAATAACATAATTGATTTCAGATAGGATTTCGATTCTCTGTTAAGAAGATATATAATCTAGCTTAAATGAACCTACATGTGTGTTTATTGGGTTAGAATTGGTAGTCTCTCTAGTTTTCAATGCTGTTGGTAAATTAAATCTTAAGATCGTATCTAAGGTTGTTTAACTGGCAAGAGAAATAATTAGAGATCGTATCCTGATTATCGAAGAAGTAAGGAGGGATAGGTTGTTAGGTCGTACCAATAACCATAACCAATTTAGTAAAGATTAAAAGAATTTATTTTTGCATCAATGATCAATTCCCTGAACCCATTCTAAGATTATTCCTTTGGTTAGATGTTCTCATTATATTGATTTTCTATAAATATTTTATATAGCGATTTTACTTGCCTAGATTTTAATTTAATTTTTATTTTCATTTTCCCAAAATCTCCATTTTACTTTTTAATATTTTGCAGAAAAATAAATCTTACCAATCTCTTGGGAAACGACCTTACTCAACTATACTGCAGTTTTAATCTATTTTGAGTAGGAATTATTATTGTTGGTTTCGACAGCCACCACCGCCTATTCTTACTACTCGCACCCTAAGTTTTGTGGTCGAGAATCTCCATCAACTTCTTTTGGAACTCCTTCCAAACGGTTGGTGGGGCTCTCTTCCCTTGCTTTCGCGAATCATCCTGATGGTAGGGCTTCAGAAAGCTCACATGAAAAGTCGGGTGGATTTTCATGCTTGCAGGTAGGTCAAGTCGATATGCCACATTTTCGACTCTCTTGACCACCTTGAAATGTCCATTGTAGCTTTGGACAAGACCCTTATGGTACCACTTGTTCGTTAACTTCTTTCAAATTTGTGGCGTGAGTTTCAAGAGCACTAAGTCCCTTTCTTGAAACTCTAACAATCTTCTATGTCGATTTGCATAGTCCTTTATCTGCTGCTGCGCTATGATTAAGCTATCTCGTGCTTGATCAAGCAGCTCCATTTTGTCACAGGCAAATTTATATGAAGTCGAGCAACTACCTTGGGACCGAAACTTAACCACCTCAAATGATGTTAATGGTTGACGCTCAATTGCTAGCTCCGAAGGGCTCAAACCAGTTGCGGACGACTTATGCAAATTATAACAAAATTGGGCCACATCGAGTAAACTCACCCAATTTCATTGGCTTGCGGTAACATAGTGCCGCAAGTACTCCTCCAGCAACGCTTTAACCAGCTCCGTTTGGTCATCTGTTTGCGGGTGGTTTGTTGTGAAAAACTTAAGTTCTGACCCTATCAATTTAAACAAAACTGTCTGGAACTTGCTTGAAAACAGAGTATCACGATCGCTAATAATATCCTTCAAGACTCCAAATACCAACACCATGTATTTGAACAACAACTTCGCTGCTAATTTTGTAATACCCACATGGGGTGCAGCTATGAAGACTGCATACTTCAAAAAGCGATCTACTACTACCAAGATGGATCTCATTCCATCAACTGCCGATAATCGTACTATAAAATCCTTTTAAAGAGACTCTCATGGTCCCTCTAGAATAGGCAGTGGTTGAAGCAGCTTAGCTTGCTTCCTCTTCTCAATTTTGTCTAGTTGACACACTAGACAGGTGCGAACATAAAGTTTGATGTCCTCTGAAATCTTCGACCAAAAATAGTCTCTCAACAGAAGAGCTAACATCCGTTCAACACCAGGATCTCCAGCCCATTGCGGATCATGGGTCTCCTTTAACAACTCGCCCCTAAGTTCCCCTCCCTTAGAGACGAATAATCTGCCTCCCCAAGCATAAAGTAGATCGTTCTCGACCCAGTATTTTCGAACCAAGCCTCGTAGAACTTGCTCATTTGCTTTCAAATAGGATGCATCGATCTCGCCCACTTGCCTAATCCGCTCAAGAAAGTTTGACTTCACAAGGGTTAAGGAAGCAATGAACGACTACACTTCCTTTCGGCTCAACGCATCTGTCACTCAATTCTCGCTGCCCAAACGATGTAGCCAATTGAAATTGAACTCAGCAATGAACTTCTACCACCTTGCTTGCTTGGGGGATAAATTCTTCTGCATCTTGAAATAAGTATTTGCCACATTATCGGTCACCATCGTGAACCGAGTCCCCAACAAGTAGTGCCTCCAAACACCCAAGCAATGTACCACCGCAGTCATTTCCTTCTCATGTGTCGAGTAGCGTTCCTCCGCCTCTTTCAGTTTCTGACTTTCATAGGCAATGAGATGTCCCTCCTAGACTAACACTCCTCCAATTGCCTTATCTGACGCATCTGTGTGTACTTGAAAGGGAAGCTCGAAGTTAGGAAGTTTGAGAACAGGCTCAAAAGTCACCGCCACCTTAACCTTCTCAAACGCATCTTGGCACTCGACAGTCCATTCACAAAGTTTCCCCTTCTTCAACAAATTCGTGAGAGGGCTCACCATCTTTGAGAATCCCAAAATGAACCGTTTATAGTAGTTAGCTAAGCCAATGAACGATCTTAGTTCTGACATCGACTTTTCACTCAACAATGGCTTGGATTTTTCGCTCATCCATCTGAATCTTCCCCTTGCTAATCTTATGTCCCAAGAATAAGATCTCTTACATCCTAAACTCACACTTCTCTTTCTTGACATAGAGCGTGTTTTCACACAACTTTGCGAATACCTTCCGAAGGTGCTGCACATGTTCATCAAGGGTCTCGCTATAGACCACGATGTCATCCAAGTACACCACCACAAAGCTATCCAAGTACTCATATAGAACATCATTCATAAAGTTATAGATTGTAGCAGGGGTATTAGTGAGACCGAAAGGCATCACAAGAAACTCGAACGACCCGTACCTTATCACCATGGTCATCTCAACCTCATCCCTCGAGGCTATTCAAACTTGTCAGTACCCTAACCGCAAGTCTAGCTTGGTGAAGTACGCTGCCCTGGTCAGCTTATCAAACAAATCTGTCACATTCAGAATATGGTACTTATTCTTGATCGTAACATTATTTAATGCTCTATAGTCCATGTACATTCGAAGGGACCCATCTTACTTCTTTTGGAACAGCACAGGGGCACTATATGGGGACTTCGATGGTTGCACAAGACCCGCCTCCAAAAAGCATCGAGCTACGTGCGTAGTTTTGTAAGCTCCTGCGGGGCCATCCGGTAAGGCGCTTTCACTGAAGGTCTTGCGCCAAGTTCCAGATCAATCTGATGGTCTACGTTCCGTTACGGAGGTAACACATTGGGTCACTCGGGCGACATCACATCGCTAAATTCCTCGAGCACATCAGCGATGCAGTCAGGAACGTCGACAACTTGGTCTGGCTTAATCTCTACCAGAGCCGCAAGCATCGTTGTCTCACCCCGCTTCACGCCTGACTTAACTTGTGAAGCTGATTGCATCAACAGCTTCTCCGTCACTCGTCCTTCGTACTCAGCTGGGATAAAACCCGGGAACTCCTCGTCTCCTATCCATAGACCACGAAAATTGGGTAGAGGGGTCGCCTTGGCCTATACAAAGAACTTCATTCTGAGAATTAACTCAAAATCATTAAGGGGCACGATTTCTCCCAGTTGCCCACCTTCAATACCGTGGTCATGATTCCTTGGACGGGCTGAGCATCAGAATTCACTGCTTTGATCCTGCTGGTGCTTTTTGATACGGTCAATTCGAACTGTTTCACCACTTGCTGAGAGATGAAATTGTTGGTTGCTCTCGTATCCAACATGGCTCTTGTCGAGCGACCATTTACCAACATCGACAAATACAGAAGCCCTTTGTAGATAATCTGCTTGTCTACTGTGATGGCATTCAGCAACCGCAACGGGTTAAGCCGATGATTCATATCCTCTGACTTCGTCTCTAAATCGTCTTGAGCAATTAGTGAGAAAAGTTTCTCCCTGCTGGGACAATCGCTTGTACGGTGAGGATCATCACAAAGGAAGCAACATGTGTGCTTCTTGCCTTGGGGTGGATCTGATCCCTTCGGCTTTGACGTCTCACCATCCTTCCTCTTGTCCCACTTTCCTTTCTTGCCTTGCTTATGGTTCTTTCCTCTCTTGTCCTTAGCCTTCTTCTTATCAGAGTTTGAGGAAGAAGCTCCAAACTTGAAATCATTGAGGCTTTATGCAGCTGCAATTGCAGATGGCAAGTCGCTCACCTTTAACCTTGTCAACTCTGCCTATGCCCAAGGCTGGAGACCTAACAAGAAATTAAAGACCTGATCCTCCTCAGTCATGTTGTTGATCTCCAACATTAAAGAACTGAACTCCTTAACGTAGTCTTGCACAGAACTTGTGTGCTTCAATTTCTTAAGAGACTCTCTTGCTAGCCACGCGGTGTTCATGGGAAAGAATTAGTCCCTCAATTTCTTTTTCAACGCGTCCCACATCTGAATGGTTGTCCGTCCAGAACTAGCGTCATCGTCCAACCGAGTCCGTCACCAAAGTTTCGCATCTCCCCCAAGGTACATGCTAGCGATGGAAACTTGTTTGTTCTCTTCCACTCGAGCAGCTTTAAAATATTGCTTCATATCCAAAATGAAATTCTCGAGCTCTTTAGCATTTCGACTACCCTCGAACTGTTTTAGCTCAGCACTTTCAACTTGAAAGGTTGTTTCTCCCCAGCACTCTCGATAGGCGAACCAGCAACGACCACCTTCAGCAGATTGACATCTGTGTCAATATCGCCTACCCGATCTACCAACGAATGGAACTGTTGCAGTAGATCATTGGCGCGATCTGTGAATTCCCTCTGACAATCACTCATCGCACGTTGAAGGTCAGTAATGGCCTACGAATGGAGAGCGGCTTGCTCCGAGAGCAACGTAGCGTCAGGTGCGAGCGCACCAATCAATTCCTCGAGGATAGCAACGCGTTCACTCAATGTTTAGGCCATCAAAACTCGAGCTCTGATACCAGACTGTCACGGGGTAAAACTCGACTATGAATTTTTCTCGCCTCGTAATGGCACTAAATCACCCACTTAGTCAGCCAACCAACCACACAATCGGACACTCAAGCAAGAAGGGTCAATCCGCAAGAAAACGCACAACTACAGGAAATCCCTAACCTTTTTACTTACACTTAAAAATGAATGAGTTTGCTGCAGGGACACAACAACACGCTCACACTCAAGAGGCTTGTGTCTCATTACCGTCCACAACCTAATATTTATAGGCAAGCTCGGCTGACAGCCGCAACCGAAAAGGAAAGCACTCGAGTAAATGCACTAAATCCCAAAGGTCACGGACATGATTCTCTCCATATATTTCGCACCACATATGGCAAGTTCGAGTATTGCGCACGGATCACGTCGGATTCTCTCAAGATCCTCTAGATCCTCATAATCGCGTCTTCTAATGAATAAGCCCTCGGTGTGCGCTTGGTCTTGTGCACGACGCCTATATATAGCACATCACTCCACCTCTAGTGCTCATCGTTTCCCTCGTTGCCTCTTGAGCATGATGTACACATCACGTCGATCTAATTGTAATCGATGTCAAACCCCAATCCCGAGACCTGACAAATCCCACCTCGCGCCTGTTTGCGCACGAGTGCGCGCCTAGGTGTGTAATCGAGTCGAGCCGAGTCGATACAGTGAGGTGCTCGAGCTCGAGCTCGACTCGAAAACTCGATGCTCGATACTCGGTTCAAGCTCGATCGAGTCTTATTTTTTAAACTCGAGGTCGACTCGAGATCGAATTCGAACTACTCGAGCTTGCTCGATTAGGCTCGATTACATAAGTTCGATTTTTTGCTCGAACTCGAGCTCGATTCTAAGGCTCGACTCGAGCTCGAACTCGAGCTCGCTCTTACACTTATTATATAAATATTATTATATAGTAATATATATTATTAAAATATATAAAAAGCTCGAGGCTCGATTAGGCTCACGAGCTACTCGAGCCGGGTATCTAAGTGCTCGAATTCAACTCACTCGATAACTCGAGTAGCTCGAGCTCAAGCTCAACTCGACTAAAATCGAGCCAAATTCAAGTTTTGCTCGAATCATATCCGAATAACTTACGAGTACCACTGTATCACTTACACCTCTATGCGCGCTCAACTCACAAAAGGTGTAACAGATAGTATGGACAACTTGTATTATTAGAACTTCAGTGTAGTGGCAATATCATGATTCATAAGTACTAAACGCAGCAAAATTGGACAGAAACACCATGAAATTCCTTTGATGCAGGCAGAAACTTGATTCCACACGACTCAACACGGCAATGGCCATATGCGGTTAACCCTTTATCTGAAATAATTCCACACCCAATCAACCAAGAATATGAGGTTCCTTATTCTTCCCTTTAGAATTATCACTCTCCCATTGCCAAAAGTCACAAGAGTGTCTAAGCTTCTTGGAGTCACGCTTTAACATATCTATCCATAGGTCCAGAAACTTGAATTGTGTTCGTTTTAGGAACAGAAAAATGAAATCACAGATTCGTTGGGACTAAAGACAATCATCCTAGCACGAAGACCAAATGAGCGAAAAAGAGAAGTGCAGCATTCAGTAGTCCCAATCATATGATTGCAAACATAGACCTTGCGGTTAAAATGTTGGGCCCCATATGGATCAAATCCCTTTCAAGCAATCTGAAGCCAGCAGCAGGAAAGACAGCGATATCAGGAACAAAACCCGACCCACCAAACAGGACTTGTCTAGCTTCCTGTATGTGAACAAGCAAATGAGAGATTAGCATTTGGAAGTTACGCCAGCCATAACCCCAACCAACATCTATTGGCAGAAGGCATTAGCTGTGTTTGGGCTTCTAGTTCTGAACAGTTTCTCAGCAAGGAAATCAAGGAGGAATGCTATCCACGGAGCCTCAAGATGAGGCAATTCGAATTTGATCAGCCAACTCCTGGTCTATAACTTCCTCACTTGCATACTCCAAGTGACGATTGCGTGCCCGGATGATAATTACTACTCCTAGTTATTGAAAATCTTAAACTAAAATTAGAATTTAAAAAAGAAGTAGAAGAAAAAAGCGTACCACTGGAGTTCTGAGGTGGGAACAGTAAGATGACAATACAGTATGTGTTTTGATAATTATAAATTGAACCAAAACTTTTAATATTCGAATAATCAAAATAAATTTTTGCCTAAAATTTAAACACTACAAATGCTACTGCATTTGATGGAGCCATAATTAGTGTTACTAAACAGGTTGGACAGATCAATCCGTTATGAGTTGGCCTAAATAAATTGGGTTGGGCTTGTCCACATATTTTGTAGGTCCAAAATATCAAAGTTCTAACTCCTATATTTTAATCAACTAAGAAAACATTAATTGCTTTTTAAAAATTATATAAAGAAACTTTATTAATTTGGAAAATGATTGGAATTATTTCCAGAAATTACTATCAGCAAAACAATTTTTTAGGGCTGCAATTTGCCAAAAATACACATAAATCAAAACACAAACAGTACAACTTTTGTTGCAAATTCATTCACATTGTGATCTTTTATTTTTGGCCAAAAAATAATCAAATTTCAAACATCGAAAATTAAGTGTGTCTTTGGTTCATGAAAATAAATCTGTTTAACATTTTCACTTTCGTAGATAATAGAAAATGTAAAGGAAAACATGTTTGATTTGAAAAATAAATAAGTTTCTTAAAAATGAAAATGAAAATGGACAAAAACTAGTGAACAAAAAAATGTTGTTTTCATTGTTTTCTAAGAAAATATGAAGAACAATGGGAAAATATGAAAACAAGGGATTCTTTTATTTGTTTTTAGTATTGTCTTAAAATACTTAAAAACTCAAGTTTAATTCTTAATAGATGCAAGATTTTATTTATTTATTTTTGTAAAAGCTGAAATAACCTTATGAATCATTTCTTTTTCTTTTTTTATTACGCTATGAATTATTTTTTTAAAATTTTATATAAATATATAAAAGTTAAAGCTTTTGACTAAAAGTAAAATATTTTTTTCTGGATAATCTAAAGGTTTAATGCATGTATATGTATTATATTAAAATAAAAAATAATTATCACTTTAATTTTATAAAATTAATATAGATATTATATATATATATATATATTAAAATTACAAAATAAATAAATTATATTTTTAAATCAATTATCTTTTCACTTTTTCTATTTTTTTTTAATTTAGCATCAATAAGGATGAATAAACGAAATTGTTAGCGGCGAAATGAAATTTTCATCACAAACATTACGAATACAAATTAAAATTATTACCCATCAATATATATATATATATATATATTAAATTATAAAATTAAAATATCTTTTTTGAATTTCTTTACAAATGATTAAAATTAAAAAAAAATCATATATCTTTTTTCAATATCTTATCTTAAATTAATGTACTACCAATAAAAATATCTTTAAATGATATACATTTTATTTTATATAAATTAAAATTTAAAAATTCAATTATCTTTTTTTTCAATTTCTTTACTTGTATAGGTTAAAATTTAAAAAAAAAATCAACTATCCATACTACAGTATAATATGTTATATTTTTATTATCTTACTTTTCTCTCAGTATTTTAATTTATTAAGTAAATTAAACTTGAAGAATATAATATGAATGGTGATAAGAACTCATACAACAGCGGTGATTGGTAGAATAACATAGGCAATGTAGGAACAACATTTTAAGTAAAAATATTTTTTCCTATTTATTTTTTCAATACACTATCTTAAATAATTTACAATTTGTTTTTATTATTTAGTTTCATTTGACCTTTTTTCTCAAAAATTGTAATTTAATTTAATTTTTTAGTTATTTTTTTCCATAATTTTTGTTTTTAAAATGTAGATACCAAACACACTTTCATAATTTTTATTTTCAAAAAATAAGTTCTTATTTTTGTGTATCAAACATGTTTTTCAAATTTAAAAAAAGAAAAAAGAAAAAATGAAAATTGTTTAAAAAAATAAAAAATAAAAACAGAAAATATTCTTATAAATCAAACCGAGCTTAAAGTTTTTCATTAATACACCAAAGTACAATGTTTACTGATTTCTCCTTGCTTGCCCATGTGAACTCAAACATTACCCATCTTCGCCATTAACTCTGCAAAATCTTTTGCAATGGTGGTTCCATAGGTAGGAGCCTGAAGGATGACCTAAGCTCTTGAAACAGTGAAAATAACTTTAAAGGGTTAATTCTCGAAGCCAACGGCAAATGGGTGGGTGAGAATGACGGAAGTCTGAATGTGGCGTGAAACGGTAAAAATAACTTTATTGAAGTAAAGCTTAGGCTTAATTCTGAAACCAAATGGGTTGGGATGGGCCTAACATTAGCAAGAACTTATTTATCTGGGTTAGTTATTTTGAGATATGATTAAAAATAATAAGTAAAATTAAAATGATTATATATATATATATATATATATATATTTTAATATTTTTAAAATATATGATAATCATTTTAACTTTACGTGAATTTAAAATTTTTTATTAATAATAGATAGGGTAATTATTTTATAATTAATTTGGGTTCAAGTCTTCTAATCAACATCGAGGCTTGTTTTCTTTTTACTACGATAACCATTGCCACAAAAGAAATTGGAAATTAATTTTTAGTTTGGGGGTGTTCATTATAATCAGAGTTTTTTATTTTAAAATTTATCTATTTAATTTAATTAAGTTAATTAATATAATTAATTAAAATAATAAAATACAATTAAATATTTTTAATTTTTAATTTCTCATATTCAAAATAAATTGAATAATATCATAATACAAAATTTAAAACTAAATCTGTATTGAATTTAAAGCATCATCTAAATTTATTTTTAATTCAGATTTCATATACTTTTAATTTATTTTTATATTATTGTATTTTAATTAATTTTGATCCTCTGTCGAATTTCCATTAAAGAAAAATCACCTACTTGGTGATTAAATCAGGAGCTTCTTCGGGTCATTACATAAGGCTGGTACTTTGCTCCAACTCTGGTATGAATTTCCTGCTCCACTTACATTTATCAATCGCTTTAAAAAAGAAATGTTGTGATAATAATAAAATAAAAATCTGTCAGATTCCAGGAATGATGTTCGAGAAAAGGCTTAATTCCATCTCAAAAGGTTTGCTGAAGAAGCCAATATATCAAACATTATCACTAGATTTGATAATTTCATACGCATGACATAAAATTAATAGCTAATAACCTCTTCATAAGGTAATTAAAGAAAAATTTTAACATATTATTATGTTTAGATTCAAACACTAACAACCCAATCCCTATCTTTAATTATCAAAGGTTTCTTTTATAACCAAAAAAAAAAATTGCGAAAAGGAAAAAAAAAACTAAATTAAAGTTTTAACAAAATTTATATTATTGATAGTATTGACACAAATGGTTAAGTTTTAAATTTGTGTGCAAAATATTCAAATTTGACTTTCATTATATCTTGTCTATGATTAATACGAAAATTTTAAAAAATTTGTTAGTCCAATACATTTATAAATTTTAATAATAAATTAACAATTTATCTTGACATTAGAGATTGGGTGAAAAGTTTTATTTTTTATTTTTGGGCAAAAAGTTTAGGTGAGACTAATCCGAGGTCAAGGCGTATTATAATTTTAATAAAGATTTACATTAAATTTATTGATCATCCATAAACAAAAATTATTGTAACAAAAGTTGAACTTAAATCTTACAACCGAAATAAATAATCATTATCAATTCAATCAACTATTATTTTTCGGAAAAAGTAGTTTAAAATATTTATTCCTTAATAAAGATAATCTTAAACTTATTTCTTTAAAGAAGTATTAAATATTATATTTATACCAAGTCAGATATCTTAAATAATTATTTAAATATAAAAAATCAAATTTTAAAACCAGTATCCGTTTAAAAAATCTTTTACAAACTTATAAACTCTTATAAATCCTAAACACCATTTTCTCTACAAACCTTAAAAAAGTTGTAGACAATACACATCTTTTTCCCATTGCCAAAAAATTCCAGTTCGGTGAGCATCTAACATTTTATTTATTTATTTATTTTTATTTCAGAGAATGGAACGATGCCAGGAAAAGTACAATGAATCAATAAACCCTTACACAAAAAGAAAACCACTACCCATAACAGAGAACTCCACAATCAAAAATGAGAAACTAAACCTACCAGCCCGGCATCTCAATTCGACCAACCAGCTTAACCAAAGAGTCAGCTAGGCCATTGGTTTCCCTGTAGATCTTATTCCACCAAACAATTATAATGTTGAATTATTAATTAAAAATAATAATATTTAATATATTATCAATAAAATTTTTTATTTTAAAAACGGTGTTAAGATGATTATATATATTATTTAAAAATATTAAAAAAATAAATAAAATAAAATATATGTTATGATCTTAATCTTACTTATTTGTAAAGTAAAAAAAAAAATTCAATTCACGATATATTATATAATTATTTATAAAAACAAAAATTTTTTATTTATTTTTTAGATATAAAAGTTTAATTTTCAAATTAAAAATGAATAAAAAAATTATTTCTACGTTATTTAGATTGAAAAAAGTATTGACTTTTTTCGGTGAGTTTCGCGATCGACTCAAATGGAAACGCTGACCGAGACAAAATGAAATGGGAACAGAAAACCCATACACACGATTGTCAACGGTTAGCAACTAATCATATTTGAAGAGAAGAAATGCATTGCCTCGTGTGGAACAAAAGAAATGCTGAGCCGAATTCCTCTAAGCTGTTCCGTAGTTGGTTTTCATATCTTTTAAGACTTTTGACTTTTTTAATGCAATGGGTTTTGAAATTAGCTTTAATATTTTTAAGATTTTGAAGTACCGGTCTCTTGAATAAAACTCGTTGCTCTCGTTCCTTTGTTTTCTTATCTTTCATAGAACAGGTCCTCTGTTGTATTTTTCAAAACAGATTATTATGCATCCGAGAAAAAAAAAAAATCATATTGACGCAAAATAGTTACACGTCTAATCTTGCATCTTTTCAAACCGAGGTGGGAATATAACCTCTCGTATATATTTGATATTTATGTTTCGTTAATTTATATAGTGTAAAATAAAATTTATAGCATTAAAATTGATATTGATATATTAAATACATAATTATTTTAATTTTTATCAAATTATATATAATTTTTATTAAATTTTAACTTATATAATTTTTATATTTTTATATTATATTATTATGTTGTGTCTAAATTTAACAAATTTACCTAAGAACCTCTATAAATAATGCATAGATGGTTTAGGAATTTATGATAAAGGATGTGAAAATTTTATTGCATATTTATAATTTTTCATATAATATTTTGTTTTTATTTATTTTTTAAAATATTTTAAATTAATCATTTTTGTTACATCGTCATTTTATGAAAATTTTCACATGTGAAAAAAAATAAGGATGGAAACTTGATCGTCCATGTGACAAGAAATTGATTTTTATGATTAAAAAAAAAAGGATTTGGATTACATTTTCTGATCGAGATTTATTTCATGTGAAAGTAACGTAATCTTGATATTCCATATTTAGTTGATTTTTAATAATTATTGATGACATTAATTAATTTGAAAGATTTTTAAATGATTTTAAATTTTAAAAAAATAAGTTTTAAAAACCAAAAATAAAAAAATTATGGATATTTAGTATATTTTAAGATAATTATCTTATATATCGTCAATGAAGTTTTTTTAATTTCACAAATAAAGTTAAGATAATTACACATATTTTTTAAAATATTAAAAGAATAAAAATAAATAAAATATGACATATATAATAATTTTAATATCTATTTATAAAATTAAAAAATTTCATAACTATATATATAGAATAATTATTTTATATTTTATTAGATGCGCAAATTGAATATACAATGAGGAAATTGATAAAATTAGTGTGTTGATGATGTCATTTGATAAAGGCCAAAAGAGCATAAAGCCATATCGGTTTAAAAAAATTAAAAATAAATATTCAATTTATAATAATATGAATACAATTTGTGTGATTACTTTCCAAATTTAATAGACTTCCGTGTAATTCACTCTAAAAAATATGCTACTGGGAAAGTCAAGATGCAATCTAATTAAATTGATTGATTGAAGTGCATGAATACTGTATGGTGCAATCAGAATAAAAAATATAAAACATTAGCAACAAAATTCTTCTATCTGAACAATTTTTATTTTATTTTCAGAAGTGCAGGTGATTGTCAGAATTATACCTATCATTTCCATTTGTTGATAAAATCAGAATTTCTTTATTTAAATATAAATACGGGCCAATCTATAATTATAATTGTTTCGAATAAAATAAAATAAAAAAATAGAAATAATAATAATATGATGTGTCGTTTAGATAAGGCGTTACGTGTCATATTAAAATTGAATACTAATAAAAGTAAACTATGTATTAAAATTTTGACCCAAACGATTTTGTCCCTAGATGTCTCCAATTAATGTCATTGGGTAAAAATATCATTAAAGAGTGAATTGTTCCATATAAATAGGGTCCGTGTATAATTTATAATAAGATTTGGATTCCACTTTTTGATTAGACTGAAATTCTGCCGAAATCTCGTTTTGACTTAAGTATTTGAGCGCTTACGCAGGGAAGGCCCTGCGTTCCTCTGATTGTTCTGATTTTTGCAAAGTGACGTGGTCAAAGGATCAAAGTACTGACGTCAGCAATTCATCATTGTTGTGTTGTTCAACAACAATTGGTGCCGTCTGTGGGAATCGAAAGAAAAGCTGATGATTCTACAACAATGGTAAAGACACGTTCCACAGCAATCAGAGATGAGGAAAATGAAGATACAGCAAGTTCTCCACTGGACCGTGGAGAAGAAGCTCGGGAGGAGAGCCATATGATGACTATCCCTATTGCAGAATTCGAGGCCATGAGGAAACAGGGAAAGGAGACTACCCAAGCCTTACACGCGATGGTTGACCTGTTCAAAGGCGCCTTCCCGCAGGTGAATCTTCCTTTGACCGTTCAGAACTTGGTGGGGCAAAGAACAAAATAAGGAGTGCTTCGGCTGTTTGGGAGATCGAGCGTGAGACTGCGGATAGTTTAAGGCGTCAGGGTGCTGAAATCACTGCGCGAATGGCTGCAGAAGATCTGTTGCTCGAGGTTGAGAAAAGCCTTATCCACGAGACCGCAGAGGGCCAGAGGTACCAGGGTGCGCAAGGCAATTTGCGCCAGGGTGCGCGAGACTCTGTCCGCGAGGGTGCGCGAGAGTCAATTATGGAGTTAGTGCACCAGGGTGCGCGAGAAGTCTACCGCTAGGGTGCACGGGAGGACTACCGCTAGGGTGCGCGAGACTCAGTCCGTGAAGACGCGCGAGACTCCTACCGCCAGTGTGCGCGAGAGCCAATGGAGGAATTAGTGCGCCAGGGTGCGCCAGAAGTCTACCGCCAGGGTGCGCAAGACTTAGTACGTGAGGATGCGCGAGACTCCTACCGCCAGGGTGCGCCAGAAGTCTGTCGCCAGGGTGCACGAGACTCAGTTTGTGAGGATGCACAAGACACCTACCGCCAGTGTGCGCGAGAGTCTATTGAGGAATTAGTGCGCCAGGGAGTGTGAGATATTAGCCGCCAGGGTGGGCGAGGGTCGAGTGATAATGTGATGCGCTGGGTGCGCGAGGGTCTGTTCGCGATGGTCCGCAAGACTATTTCAATGAGGGTGCAGGAGAAATGGGTCGCCAGGGTGCGCGGGACCTTACACGCCAACATCTGAGGCACCGTAACATGGAAAACCCCTCATGCGAAACTGCAAAAGGTTTGAGAAGTCCAGGTGCGAGAGGCGTTGCACGGGAGATTGTTAGGGGCCTTCGACGCTCGAATGTTGGAGATCCTGAAAGTTCAACGGAGATAGACACTGGACCTATGGATGGTATAGGAGGTGCTGGGATGACGAGATCTCATATGGAAAGGAGAGGCTCAGAGGTAGATCCAACATGGAACCCCCTACTGAAATGGTAAATTTTCTATCCCGAACTGAGAGAAACCAAACTCCTAATCTATACAGCAAGGGGAAAGAGACTGTTGATTGTGATCAAGCTGATTCGTGTAATACTGAAAAGATCCAAGATCGGCCTACGTCGACGACACAAGATGCTATGGATATGAAAAGAATGATTGAACAAATCTTAAAAGAGAAAAAGTTGGGGAAACCACTACCTCCAAAGTTTAAAATGCCGCAAATAACAACATATGCCGGAAAGGCTGACCCTTCTGATCATGTCGAAAGCTATGAGTCATTAATGCTACTACATGGATGGGAGGACGAGATTATGTGTAGGGCATTCTCTCGAACCTTGACGGGCCACGCACTGAAGTGGTTCAACAACTTGCCAGAAGGGTATATTTCTTCCTTCAATCAGTTGAGAAGCGAATTTTTGAAAGTCTTTGAGTTAAATAGCCAGAAAAGAAAGGAAATCACCTATCTGCTCACCCTAAGATAAGGAAACAAAGAATCGTTAAAGAGCTATGTAGATCGATTTCGGGATGCTACTCTTGAGGTATGTGACCTACAAGTGGAGAGAGCGGTGACAGCCATGTTACAGCGGACAAGGTCTGAAAAACTCCAGGAATCATTATCCTTGGATCAGTCGACGACAGTCTCAGACTTATTCTCTAGAGCAAACAAGTATATCACCCAATAGGGGGTGATGAAAACGATTCTGACAAGGGACTCTAAAGAAGGAAAGAAGCGGAAAAGAGAGCCTGATGAGAAGAATATGGGGAGATCAGACAAATCTGACAAAACCCCAAAGTTGAAGTATGCAAACTACACACAGTTTACTGAACCACGTGCTTCGATCCTAGCAGCAATAGAGAGAACCGGGATGCTTCAATTCCATAGAAGAGGTGAGGGAAACTTGGGGCGAGATCTCAGATCCTATTGTAGTTTTCACTCCGCTTTCGGTCATTCGAGGGAGAAGTGTCACGATCTGATAAATCAACTTGAGAAATTAGCTAGAGAAGGACTGTTAGACCACTACACACAGAAGAACGAGAGGAATCAGTATCCTATGCATGGTCGATTAGACAATATACCACGGGATAGACGCAATGATAACAGAGCAAACAGAAGAAGGAATGAAGAAATAGGAAATGAGGCAAGACCGGAGGAATGTAGAAATCAGCAGATTGATAATGAGCCTACAGGAGCAGCAATTAATGTCATCTCTGGTGGGAAATACATAGCTGGTACCTTATCCGCGTCACGGAATGCCTATGCTAGGCAGGCATACCAGGTTCATTGGGTGATGAAAGTAGCTGAAGATGGAGAAACGATTACTTTCACGCTTGCTGATCAAGGAGATGTTATCGTCCCACACGATGACCCTATGGTTATATCAATAGTTATGGCTAAGCATCCGATAGACTGAATTCTAGTAGACAATGAGAGCTCGGTGAACCTCATCTACTGGAATTGCTTCGAAAAAATGAATTTGAGTGAAGACAGGTTGAAGCCCGCAACTACTCCATTCTTTGGCTTCATAGGAGAAAATGTGAAGGTGGTAGGGTCAGTCGAACTACCTGTTACTCTGGGTGAAGACCATAAGAGTGTTACAAGACAGGTTCTGTTTATGGTGGTCAGGTCAACCTCTCTAGCTTACAATATTATTCTCGAGCGTCTATTATTGAGCGATATGAGAGCCATACTTTCCCCGTGTTATCTGCTGATGAAGTTTCCAACCCCCAGAGGTGTGGGGCAAGTAAGAGGAGATCAAAGGAGAGCGAGAACATGTAATGTCGCATCAACTACATGTAAGGGGGTTTAGAGGAAAGAAACTCTTACTATCACAGAACCGTCCAAGCCAAAGCCTGTTGAAGAGATGGAAGAAATGAAGTTGGGGATTGATGGCAGAGAGAAGAAAGTGTATATCAAAAGCCGACTGAAGCTCGAAATGAAGGAAGAAATAGTAAAGTGCTTGAGAGATAATGCCGATGTTTTTGCATGGACCCCTGTTGATATGCCTGAGATTGATCCGGAGGTTATTTGTCATGAAATCAACGTGCTGCCAGGGGCAAAACCTGTTAAACAGAAGAAGAGAAATTTCGCCCCTAAAAGGCAGCAAGTCATTGAAGAAGAGATATATAAGCTGCTTGAGGCTGGATTCATTCGGGAAGTCTTGTATCCGAAATGGCTAGCGGATGTAGTAATGGTGACAAAAGCCACCGAAAAGTGGAGAATGTGTGTGGACTTTACCGATTTGAATAAGACATGTCCGAAAGACTCATATCCACTGCCCCGAATAGACAAACTAGTAGATGAAACTTCGGGATACGAGTTTCTTAGCTTCTTGGACGCGTTCTCTGGTTACCATCAGATCCTAATGCACCCCGAAGATGAAGAAAAGACGTCTTTCATTACTGATAAAGGTACTTACTGTTACAGAGTGATGCCATTTGGCCTGAAAAACGCAGGTGCCACATATCAGCGTATGGTAAACAGAGTTTTTAAGGATCTACTTGGAGATACAATGGAAGCTTATGTGGACGACATGATTATGAAAAGTAGAGAAGGGGAATCTCATGCTTTGCGGCTATCCAAAGTCTTCACAGTTCTAAGGAAGTATCACATGAAACTAAATCCCAACAAGTGTTCGTTCGGAGTCCAATCTGGGAAGTTTTTGGGGTTCATGATAACCAAGTGTGGGATCGAAGCCAACCCCGAGAAGGTCCAAGCCATTTTAGACATGAGGCCTCCAGCTACTCTTAAAGAGGTGCAGAGGCTGACGGGGAGGATAGCCGCACTAAACCGCTTCCTGTCAAAATCTGTCGAAAGGAGCTTACCGTTCTTCAAGACACTCCGAGGCAGAAACTTTCAGTGGACTGAGGAATGTCGAGCGGCCTTTGAAGAGTTGAAGGATTATTTGAAAGAACTCTCGTTGCTGTCAAGACCTTTAACCGGGGAACAGCTATTTGTGAACCTTAGGGTAGGCGATAAAGCGGTCAGTGCAATTTTGATGAGGAGAACCGCAGAAGGAGAAAGACCAGTTTATTTGTAAGCAAAGTGCTCCTGGAGGCAAAGACAAGATATCCGCAAGTTGAGAGAGTAGTCTTAGCACTTGTCATAGCAGCCCAGAAACTACGCCCCTATTTTCAGGCACATTCTATAACTGTATTAACAGATCAACCGTTGAGATAAATACTCCAAAAGCCTGAGCATTTTGGAAGATTAGTGAAGTGGGCCGTCGAACTCGGAGAATATGATATTTCTTTTCAGCCTCGACAAGTTATCAAAGCACAAGCACTCGCAGATTTCATTGTTGAGTGCACATGTCGAGAAGATACTAAGGAGAAAGAGTTGGAATGGTGGAAGCTATTTGTTGAAGGAGCGTCAAGTGTCAGGGGAAGCGGAGCTGACATTGTACTAATATCACCAGAAGGGAAAATGTTAGAATATTCTCTACGTTTTGATTTCCCTAGTTCCAACAATATGGCTAAATACGAAGAGTTAATTTGTGGCATGAAACTTGCAAGTGAGCTCCAAGTTCAAAATTTGCTAGCCCATAGCGATTCGCAACTTGTCGTCAACCAATTCAAGGGGCAGTATGAAGTGCGGGAATCTACTCCCATTTCGTACTTGGAAAAGGTTCAATGGTTAACTCAACTGTTTGACAATTTCTAGATAACTCAAATTGATCGATCTGAGAATGGCCATGTCAACGCCCTATCTAAGTTAGCATCCTCCAAAGAAGCTACTGGGGGGTCCGTGAAAGTAGAAAGATTGGTAAAGTCGAGTATAAAAGAAGAAGAAGGGGTGTTACAGACCGAAGTCGATTCTGATTAGAGGACGAACATGAAGTAATATTTAATAGAGGGAACACTTCCTAGTGAAAAAGAAGCAACTCAAAAAATAAGAATCCAAAGTGCAAAGTTTACTTTAATCAACGGGGAGCTCTACAAAAGGGGATATACCATGCCACTGTTGAAGTGTTTGGGTCCAGAACAAGCCAATTACACATTGGCTGAAGTTCACAAGGGGATATGTGGAGAGAATTTAGGAGCCCGAGCTTTGGCAACGAAAATACTCAGGACATGATTCTATTGGCCCACGCTCAAGCAAGATGCACTTGATAAGGTACGGAGATGTGACAAATGCCAAAGATGCGCCCCCTTGACGACTGCCCCAGTATCAACCCTTCAAAGTACATTTCAGCTCACACTGTTTGCCCAATGGGGGTTGGATATACTTGGACCATTCTCAATAGCTACAGGTCAACGAAAGTACTTGTTGGTAGCAACAGATTATTTTACTAAATGGATAGAAGCAGAGTCACTGGCCACAATTACTGAGAAGAAGGTTGAAGCGATGGTTTGGAAAGAGATAATCTGTCGATTTGGAATTCTAAGGATCTTGAACGTAGATCATGGGAAGCATTTTGATTGTGATGCATTTCAAAATTTCTGCGAGGGGTTAAAGATTCAACTCAGGATATCCTCAGTATCATATCTGCAAGCTAATGGCCAAGCAGAAATCAGTAACATAACCATGCTTTATGGCATCAAGACTCGTCTGGACAAAGCAAAAGAAGCTTGGGTGGATGAGCTACCTAGTATTCTATGGGCATACAGGACGACGAGTCGGGTGCCGACAGGGGAAACACCGTTCAACCTAGTATATGGAACTGAAGCTTTGATACCTGTAGAAGTCGAAGCTGTCTCACCAAGGATAATTCCCTATGTGCAAGAAGTGAATTCCCAGGGGTTACGAGAGAATCTGGATCTGCCTGACGAGTAACGAGATCTTGTCGCTATATGGCTAGCTGCTTACCAACAAAGGGTTGCTCATTATTACAACTCTATTATAAAAGACAGACCCCTACGTGAAGGAGATCTGGCACTGCGAAAGTCGGTCATCACTAACGCCTTAAAAGAAGACGAAAAGTTCAGAGCAAATTGGGAAGGACCTTACAGAATCAGGAGAATGATTAGACCTAGTACATGCATCATGGAAAGTTTGCAAGGCAAAAAAATAGCAAAGACATGGAATGCTAATCACCTGAAGCCATACTGGCAATGAAATTTTTATTTTATGTCATTGTAATTTCACTTATTGAATGATGATTTATTAAATATTTTATTTCATATTGAGACTTTCAGCTATATTCAGTATAAGGGCTTGAAGCGAAAAATGCGCGAGGTAAGCCACGCACTCAAGATAAAGGGCTTGAAGCGAAAAATGCGCGAGGTAAGCCACGTACTCAAGATGAAGGACTTGAAGCGAAAAATGTGCGAGGTAAGTCACGAAGAAAATGTGCGAGGGCTTGAAGCGAAAAATGCGCGATGTAAGCCACGCACTCAAGATAAAGGGCTTGAAGCGAAAAATGCGCGAGGTAAGCCACGAAGAAAATGTGCAATGACTTGAAGCGAAAAATGCGCGAAGTAAGCCACGCACTCAAGATAAAAGGCTTGAAAGCGAACAATGCGCGAGGTAAGCCATCGATATAAAAAAGAACATGTAAAAACAAGCTATAGGGGAAACTTAAAACATGAATATGCAAAGTAAATTGATTTATTAATATGTATTTCAGAGAAAAAGTAAAACTTCCTATGCATATAGTCTCAAAGTCCTTAGTACAAATAAAAGAACGTTGGCAACAAAGGAAAAGAAGAAAAGAACTAAAACTATTCGTTAGCCGATGGAGGAGTGCTTTCGCCCGAAGCATCTGATTTATCGTTATCTAAATCACCCAGTGCATCGATCACTCCTAATTGCGGACGAGGCTCCCAAGGGCCCGATAGATTGGAAAGATCATCATGGGCCCCCTTCTCAAGATAGGTCTCGAAATCCTCATTACCGGGCTCATAATTTGTCCAACCGCGAAACTCGTCAATATAGTCATCCAACTGTTTCGACCACTGCAGCTCAGAGAAAGTTTCTCCCGATCTCTCCTTTTCTAGCCAGGAACGCGCCATATAGAAACCGTATTTCACGAAGCCGGTAGCGAATAACAACTTCCTGTCATGGCAGTCTTGTGATAAACGGTACTCCTTAATAGCTTCGGAATGAATCACGTTTCGCACGTCTTGGCTAACTGAGGAAGACGAAGGTCCTCTATGTGAGCTAAAGACTTCTTCTCTTAACTGCATATGGTCAGACTTCAGCTCGTCGTAATTAGTTTGGAGATCTTGTAACTTTAGCAGAACTGAGTTTAGCTCCTCTTGAGTTACAGTTAGGGACTCTTTGTATTCCTTAGACCTCTCTTGCTTCCTGGCAAAATTCTCTTGAAAGCGAAAATGGCTGAGATTCAGATCCGCTTTCTCATTTTTCAGTCGATCGAGTTGCTTGGGAAGTCTCCTGTATTGGTTCCTCTCAGTGAGCCACTCAGCCTTCTCAACCTTCAACTATTGGAGTTCAGCATCAGCTCGAGTCCTATATGCCCGATATCACGCATTACAACCAATCACTTGCTGGGCTGTCTGAAAATGTAAAAAAGATCAAAAGGTCAATTACGAAAATAAAGAATAAAAAGAGAGAGAGAGGGAAGACAGATTAAGGAGATACCATCATGGCCAAATAATCGGCTCGATCCTCGGACTGAGGAAAACTCTTAAACAACTCCGCCTCATCTCTGGGGATTATGGTCGACCAGCCTATCCGAGACGCCACACCAGGGTCATGAATTGAGTCGTTATCATTAACGTCTGGATATACTACGAAATTTTGCCCATGGACCGCCACGCCACCGTCAACCACATATCTGGAAGTGTTAAGTTTCGCGACTGGAGGAAACGCTGGTGTATCTCTCATGGACGACTCGATGAACAAACATCGTCTCCCAATTCGAGATGGGCGAGTTGTGTTGCATGCGGCTCGATTAGCCCGATGATGATCTTCCATCTCAAGATCTAGAAGCTGCGGATCCAAGGCTGGCTGTTTCCCCCTATCTTGACCACGAGAACCGGATCCCTCAGGAGGAGAGGGAAGTGGAGCTTGAGGAGACCCCGACCTTTCACCTCGAGAGTCTGGAACAGAAGCATGAGCATGGCTTCGAAACTCTCGAGCATGATCTCGTTGACGTCTGCGCTTAGAAGGACGGGCGACTCTAGTAGTATCCTCATCACCTCCTCGTCGACCAAAAGCTCTTCTAAGTGGGTCCATTATTGGAAAAAGAACAGAAAAACAAAAGTCAAAACAAACAAGAAGAAAATAGACAATAATTTATGCAATAAAATGCGATATGAAATCACCCGGATCTAAATAATCATAAAGAGAATGAATGTTAGCTAAGCTCTCATCCGTGGGCAATTCTAGAAAAGGGCTGCCAAAAGCCTCGCCCTGGCCCCAATCAAAATTCTCCTCGAACTCTTCCTCCGAAGGGTCAGTGGGATTACCCACACCTTGACTTCCCTCAGGAAAACCAGATGGAGAAGAGGGCTCGTGTGTAAAAGCTGAGTCAACAGAAACGCATCCCCAACCCGCAGCAGTTATGTTCTCCGGAGTTAATACCGACAACAAAGCATCCTCATCATCCACTTGAAGCTGAGAAATGAGGGGACCATATGCATCTCTTAAATTAGCTATGGGGCTAAGATTAGAAGGTGCACAACAACTCCATCGAGTAGGAATATTTAAAGACGGAGGAACCTCAACAATAAACCAATTTGAAGCATAATTATGAAGTTTAGAAGGAGGTTTCCCAAAAATTTTATTACTCTGACCTCTCCCAGAGACTTTTTGAATACAAAAACGTGTCGAATTACGTACACTACGGACTCTGAAAAAGGAGTTAAATAGAGGGATAGTAGGCCTAACATTAAGTTTATGACATATAATCATAAACCCTACTGCTTGAGCCCATCCATTGGGGTGAAGTTGAGCGGGAACTATGTCATAGTGACGAAGAAAAATAACTCCGAATTCGAGAAGAGGGAAACTAAATCCAAATTTCAGTGAAGCCTGATGTACAGGAACACCACTACTAACGGATTGGGGAGCGCGCTCAGTTGCAGTCGGAAGCCTATAAATATAACCCTCCGGGAGAGGAAAGATACTTCTAAGTTGTTCAATATCAGACTCTCTAAGCTTACAGTAAGGATCTAAAACTATTTCTTTTCCAAGACAGTGCCCGGCCATTAAATAAGATAGGATACCAAAGATAGTAAAAGATTCGGGCTACCTTCGGTAGCAGCTGCCGCGAGAGTATGGTCCAATGCCGCGAGGGTCACTTGCCGCGAGAATCTGCCTTGTCGTGAGAGTCCAACCTTCCGTAAAGTGAATGCTGCGATGGTCACTTGCCGCGAGAGTCTGCCCTTTCGCAAAGTGAATGCCGTGAGGTCCAGATGCCGCGAGGGTCTCATGCCTCAAGAGTCTACCTTCCCGCGAGAGTATGCCGCGAGCGAGAGTCAAAGTGCCGTGAGACTTAGCTTGCTATAAAGGGCTGATGCCGCGAGACTTTGCATCAGGTCTGTGCCGCGAGACTAGGACGAGAGAATTTGTCGTGAGAGTCTGTTGTAGGAATGCGAAATCTGCGAGAGAAATGAAGTTTAAGCCTTCACTCTCACGCTATATATATATGCCGGCAGTGACGACGAGAAAACATGGTACTTTTTCGCGTTTTGTGGCTCGCGAAAGAGTTGGGAGCAATTGTTATGAGCAAAATAAAATAAAAAAATAGAAAAAATAATAATATGACGTATCGTCCAGATAAGGCGCCACGTGTCACATTAAAATTGAATACAGATAAAAGTAGATTCTGTATTGAAATTTTGACCCAGACGATTTGTTCCTAGATGTCTCCAGTTAATGTCACTGGGCAAATATGTCATTAAAGAGTGAATTGTTCCCTATAAATAGGGTCCATGTATGATTTATAATAAGATTTGGATTTCACTTTTTGACTAGACTGAAATTCTGCCGAAATCTCGTTCTGACTTAAGCATCGGAGTGGTTATGCAGGGAAGGCGCTGCGTTCCTCTGATTGTTCTGGTTTTTACAGAGTGACGTGACCAAAGGATCAAAGTACTGACGTCAACAATTCATCATTATTGTGCTGTTCAACAACAATAATAAATTAAATAAATTATTTTTAATATTTTCAGGGTTTAAATTTAAACAAATGCAATTTTTATTTTTAAATTGTTAAATAATTTTATCCATATTTATCAAATATTAAATTTCTTGTTATTTTATATTCAAAATAGATTACTTTATTTATGACTAATTAATTTTAAATTTATGCATAACATAATATGCAGGCTCATGTTTTGTTATGTGGTTTTGTCCCGACAATCTTTTGATTTTTTTTTTCTTTGTGACTCTATCTCTACGTAGGTATACTTAGTACAATAGAGAATAGGAAAGATTGATGAGGTGAATGACAAAGTGAAAAAATAAATAAATTTTAGTATTATTTAATAAAAAAAGTGACCAAAAACAAAAATGAAATTTAGTATTATTTAATATAAAAATTGAGAAAAACAAAGAAAATTATTATTTTATCTTCTTATTAATAAAACTATATCATTCCAAATATGAGAGATTAATGGGGGATAAAATAAGAAAGATGGGAATCAAATATGCATATTTACAAAATTATTTAACATTTTTAAAATTTTATTTTATTATCTTAACAGATTAATAATATAATAGTAAAACAATATAAATTCTTTTTTCTTTTAATTTTTTAACTCTACCAAATAATAGATGGAGAGAATTAATATTTTTTCTTATCTTTTTCATATTTCCTACCACATCAATGAAAGAAAAAAATATGTTTTTCTTTTATCATTTTTCTCTCTTTTCAAATTTATATTTTTTTCATTTTTATCTTGTCACTATACCAAGCAAAAACATAATATGAATTTGTTAAAGTGATGTTTTTGTCAGTAATCTATTGATCTAATAGTTAAAAAAGATTGTAACATATTATAATATTTAAATTCGAATGATCAAATCCTATCCAATCTTCATTATAAAAAAAATAATGTTATTTCATAATTATTAAATCTTTAATTTTTTGTAATTTTATTTTTACGTTAGATTCATAAATAATTAATTTTAAATTGAATATAAAACATATTATAATTTTTTATTTAAAATCGAAAAAGTAACCAATTGGTAGGTAAAATTAGATAGCCATGAACAACAGAAGATCCTCGCTCCACACCCCTCCCGCATTTAATGGAAGACAGAAGCGTGACACAAGCTTCTTCCAAAACGAGTGGCTGTGCTTCAAATTAAACTTTGCATATGCTTCTACGTCTACGTACAAATTATTATTTTCTATTGGCATGTTCATTAGGAGCTGGCCCGCACATACTTATTATATTGTAAAATCATTTTATTTTTCTTGTTTTCTTCTCCAGCTCGAGGGAAACAATAGAAAAAAGACACGTCGTAGGAAAGTGGGAGATTACCAGGAAACAAAAAAGGAAATTCAAGGAAAAAGGAGAGAAAACAGACGAAATACCGGTAAAAATAACAGAGGAAGGAGCCCTTGGATTGGATGCTTGACTGACTTCTAGAGAATTCAAGAAGCTCCTGTTGACTTTTGTGCATTTGTGTTTCTTATCATTGTGGATTTCCTATTCGTAGGCGGCACTCATTGTGATTTGATAACCTATAATAATAATTAAAAATAAAATAAAATAAAATGAAATGTCTTTCATAGTATTCATTGATGCATGCATTACATATAATTTAATAAAACAAAGTAATATAAAAAATTAGTTTATTCAAATTCAATAAACTAAATTAAGGATTAATTTAAATAAATAATGAGATTAATTTTGATAAAATAAAATTAATTTAAAAAAATTAAAAAATAAAATAATCATTAAAAATATTTTTTTAATAAAAAGCATAAAATAAAAATAAAAAATAATTTTATCTTTATTTTTTTGTCTTTTAATATATTATCAGATCGAACCTTGATGATATTAAGACTAAACATAAGTAAATTAAGAAATACATTAGGCTTCTCCTTGTCATAGAAAATTTTTAAATTTATATAAGATGCGTTTCAAATCTGAAACTACAAAGTTTTTATGTCTCGAAGTTTTTGGTTTTTTAAGATCTTATTGGCCGTATATATACATAAAAAAAAATTCTTAAATTTGAACGTTGACCAAAATAATCAAGTTTATTTTTAAAACGATGAAATTTTACAAGTTTAAATTTCAAAATTCAATATATGTATTATCTATTCTATTAGATTAGTAATCTTTTTCTTGTTACAATTAAATTAGAGATTTTAATAAAATGATGTGTGTATTGTTATTTTAATCTCATCAGTGGAATTAAAAAATTTTACTGATAGTTTATTGGATAATAATAATAAAAAATATGTTCTTAAAAAGGTTAGATTAATAATCTTTTTCTTGTTACAATTAAATTAGAGATTTTAATAAAATGATGTGTGTATTATTATTTTAATCTCATATGTAGAATTAAAAATTTTTATTGACAGTATATTGGATAATAATAATAAAAAATATTTTATTAAAAAGGTTAGTTTTTTTATACATTGATAATGAATTTTTTTAATTTCATAACCATGCTTAAAAAAAAGTCTCACATCTCATTTTTTTTAATTAAATACTTTTAATACCCTCATAGGGGTATATATTATTTTATTAATCTCACTCATAAAATTTAAAAACTCCATTGATGAAGTTAATAAAATGACATATATCTTATAAAAAACATAAAAAAAATTAATTAAAAACAAATATATAACAATTTGTTAACTTTAATTGTTAAATTAAGAATTTTAACTATCAATACATAAAAAAGTAACCCTAATTGAGAGGCCCCACTTAGTAAATGGACGAACAGCTCCTAACAGCGTAGCGCATTACATCAGGCGCGGCAGTGGACATCCCAATGGGCCCAAAACCCTTAATTAATGAAAAAGTGGGCCAAACTCCACGTAAGAAACCCTTAATCCATCGGGTCAGTTGCACCGACGATGGGCGGGTATTTTGTGCTTAAGGACAAGGCAGGATAGGAATGGGAATATTTTAATATGGAAAATGAAATGGTGAAAAGAGTTGAAAATTAGAAGGGTGAAAAATCGAATTTGTAGAACATATAGCGAAGCAAATACGTAAGCATATTTAAAAAAAAAAAAACGAATCAAAACTAGATACATTGAACCTGGACATTTTTGGTTGAAGCCTCTTTGGCTATAAGAGAGAGTCGTCCTCCGCATTGGTTGAAGCATAACTACGAATTCTCTGTTCTACAACAATCAAAAGAAAAAACAAATAACCGCAAGCAAATGGCTCCAACAATGGCTGTAGCTGATCCCAAATCTGCAGCAGCAAAGAAAAGAGAGGAAGAGGAGTTGAGGAAGAGAAACCATGATTTGGAGAAGGAGTTGAAAGAGAGCAAGGAAAGGGAAGAGCGGATGAGAAAGGAGTTACAAAAGATATACCAAAGGCTAAGGGTGGCGGAAGAGGCAGAGGAAAGGCTCTGTTCTCAGCTGGGAGAGCTTGAAGCAGAGTCCGTCAATCAAGCCCGTGCTTACAACGCTCACATCCTCTCCCTCATGGACCAGCTCTCCAAGGCTAACGTTCTCGTCAACAACCACCGCACGTCTGCACCCATCTCCATCCCCTGATCTTTAAAATTCTGCAATTGTTTTCCGTTAGTATATATTCTTATGGCTTCTGCTTTTGTGTGATGTTTTAGCATGTAAACAAAGGCTTGAGGCATTCAAATCCCTTAATTAATTTTGTGTATATCAGTTCTAGTTTACTGTTAATTGGGAATTAAGAGCCGAAGCTGATGCTGAAGCTGAAGCAGCTGTGTAACGATTTCAAATATTGATATATTGTTTCAGTTTTTCGGTATTGCAAATGTTAGGATTATCCCTTGCTGTCACACTCTAAGAAGTTTGCGGCGTCTGATTTTCTTATTCTTCTTATTCTGGCATTTACTCGGCGTCTAAGATTCTTAGTTTTGGTTTTTCTCGGTAAAGTTAGCTGTGGGGGAAAGAAAAAGTCTAACCTAAAGGGCCGGTCAATAAACCATTAAGCAAAGTTGTGGTTCTTATTCCAAGTATTGGATTCTGGAGACATCTTTTTGGTTTCTTTTCACATCCGTTAATGAACAATTAATTCATATAAAACCACCAAGTCGCATTTGAAGTAAATTTGATAATTTTTATATTTGAATATGTCAAATATAAATTATTTTTTAAATTTTTTTATTTATATTTAATTTGTCATTTTTATGTAATTTTTCATATATATATATATATTTATATAATATCACCTATCATGTTTATAATTACCAGATCAGAGTTTAAGGTCATCCGAATTCTTTTGTTTTTCAAGTTCATGTTGTATAGATTTATGTCGATTGAATTCAAAGCAAGTTTTCCCTTTTTTCGTTGATGATTTATGAATTTTAACTGAAATTTTGAAACTTCGAATAATTAGTGAGCTACAAAATATTTTAAATAATAACAAGACAAAAATCGAGATCGAGATTCAAGACACTGTAACGCAATCCAAGTCCAATGCCTGCTAGGCAAGCAGCCGAGCATATGGTTACGGACTACAGTTCGCTCGATGATGGTCCACTGTTACACGTTCCTGGAAGACCATAGCCCGAAAAGTGTCCATCAAACCTTTATTCACACCGGCCCCATTTTGCCTTTTAATTTTTCCTTTTCTCTTGCTAACTTTTCGTTTATATAATAATAATAATAATAGTAATAATAATAAACTCGGTATACAAAACTCCTCTTTTGAAAATGAGAAAGACTATATGTTTGCAGCCGCATTAACAAATGCAGTGTCTGGAAAGTGATGTAGACCCAAGCACAAAACACAAATACAAAAATACGAGAAAAGTAACCTTTCATCTTTATTATTTTATTAAAATTAATTTCTTTAATAATCACTTTTTATTTTTCAATCTCCATAAATTAATTTCACTGTCTATTCAAATTATTCTAAAAAAATATCATAATTTAAATTCATGACTTCTAAAATTGAAAAAAAAAAAACCCATTACACTTATAAGATCAATTTGGTTCACAGATGCAGGCTAATGAGCAGCGAGCTGTTGAAACATTTTGCTAAATGACAAGTTTTTTAAATCTAATTACAATATTACTCTTTACAATAAATTCTTTTGGTTATTTTATTCAAAAACATATAATTTTATTCGTTCTTTATCATTTTTGATCATTTTTATCAATCTATCTATTTAATGGGCTATTTAATCTAGCCCATGCTAAACCAACTTTTCGTTTTATGCTGTGAAGAGGCGCCAGGATAAGGACTTGACAAATTGCGGGCGGTGCAGGCTTTGAAAAAGGACAAGAGATTGATACTGAACAAACCCTTCAACTATTAGAAAAGTCCCTTTCAATTTCATTTCACCAGCCACTGCATCTGTGGCATAGACGCCATTACTACAACCTACAAACTATCTTTTTCAGTTTCCATCCCAACAATTACATAGCTTACAACATCATTCCACCATATCTAGTGAACTTCCAGGTTACGCTTTGGCTAGAAAAAGCAGAGGCAAAAACCAAAATTACTACATTCAAGCTCATGAACCATCTTCATCCAATGTTTAGTATGACAGCAACTGAAACTACTCAATAAATTAAAGCTAGTGCAAACTTGTTTAAAGAATTCCAAGCAGGTTTATCACAATTGGATGTTAAGGACGGCAGAGAGAAAATGAAATAAACTACTCCCCTATTCCTTAGTTTCAGATACATAGGAAAATGTCCATGGTGAACCAGCTAGATAATAGAGCTTCACCCACGGCTTCCTCGCTTCTCTTTCAATTCCGGGTCCCTGAAGAAAATAACCAGAAGGTGAGATAGAATCCAATGGTCACGGTAAATAATTACTCTTCATAGAAGATTGAGCCGAACCTCTGAATGTGATCAAGAATAAGAAGTCTGGGTCCAGGGGGTATTCTCACATCTCTAAGAGCACTGAAGCACATCATGGAAATTTAAAGGCCATCAGAATATATCTACACAGTTCATAAAACATTAATTAGAAAGTTAAATTAAGAAAAAAAATTGCTTGCCTATCAGTGAGCAAAGGCAATGTGCTATCTGTTAACAAGCCTTTCTTGAAATTCTTCTCGTAGTTCTGGAGCCCAAGACTATTTAACATGGATCTTGTTCTGGAATAGTAAACATCCTCAGCAGGTGGTTGAGAAAACTTTTTCCCTAACTGAATAATAATAATAATAAAAAAAGGCTATTAGATATGAAACTACAGGCCGGCCAGCAAAAGGGAAAATTTACTTGACAAGCAGCTCATGGATATAGACATTTCCAATAAAAACTGATTCAAAAATTTTAGCACACCAAGTTCACAGCTTTTTTATTTTTTATTATGGATGCTCTATCATGTTCACTGCTTGCTTTTTTTTTTTTTTTTAAATTTTTTTTATAACAAGAAATGTGCTGAAAATAATATAGTGATCTCAGGGAATAATAAGATAACTGATCACCTGGAAAAGCCCGCCTTGAACAAGTGCAAAAAAAAGTCCAGAGCTGACTGCATTTGCAGCCTGATTTGGGCCACCCATGCCACTCACTAAAGAAAACATGGCCCCAGAGCCAAAAGCCGCCACCATGCTGCAATAATGAAATATTTATCTTAAACAACCATGTAAACAGCAATGCTTGGATCATCTATAAATCTTCAGGTTACCAAACACAAATATCCAACAATGCTCTCCACAAATAATATTGCAGTTCTAATTTATGATAGGAGAGTGGGGGTAGAGAAAGCAGATTGTCCCCTGGAGAACAGGATATAAAAGTGAGGGATGAGGTGGAATTTAGAAGTGCCAATGAGAGAAGAAAAACTAGCTTGTATTGTCATCCACAAATGCAACTCCAGGTTTCTAAATTGATGGGAAAAATAAGATAGTACCAAATGGCAAGATCTTCAATAATTGTTATCCCATTTGATAATCATAGTACCAAAAGATATATATAATCAGTTAATCACCTTCTAACTGTACCAGCTAAAATGTTTGAAAACTTATTCGATTAATCACCTTCTAAGTACACCAGTTAATCACCTTCTAATTGTACCATCTAAAATGTTCGAAAACATATTCAATTAATCACCTTCTAAGTGCACCAGTTAAAATGTTTGCAGACTTATTTCTATTCATCAGATGCATACAAATTAAGATAATATATGGACCATGATCTCCACATAGCCTATTTTACCAGATTAGCTGGAAATGGAAATCAAGTTGATTCCTAAAAGCAACAACTTTAAAGTTTCGAGGAAAATGCCTCCAAATTATGACTTGACAACAACCATAGGGGCAAATGAGACTTCATCTTTTTGCAGATGCTCTGCTGATGAATCTAATTCTGCTACTTTTAGACCAGAGCAAAAAAAGATATAACTCCTTTCCAACTGACCAATTTCAGAAATTGTCAGCACAGATATACTACCATTGCATTCCATGGTCTGGAACAACCTGTTTGAACAGAACATTTGTAAAGCTAAGATTGATTTGGCCATCGAGATTTCCTTCACAACTCAACAGGGATATCATTGAGGTTCACCACATGACTGAGGACAAAAACTGAATAATCAAATAAGAATATATGATGAAAAATAATTGTACTGTATGGCTGTTCAGAAACAAGTCCATTTATAGCATTATCTGTTGGTAGCTTCTAAGGGTTTACAGAGCATATTGCAGCATATGTTAGCATTTTGAATTCTGATTGAACTATAACTAATAGCAATATCCAACATCAGAAAGAAAATCAATAAAGATAAAGAAAACTGTGATAAAAAGTCCACCTAGATTGGACATCCTCTTTCCCCCTTAATCTTTTCATAACACAAGATATGCCAGCATTGACACCCGTCATGACAGCAAAATTGCGAGCTTGTACCAAGGGACCTCCTGATAGAGCCTGTAATCAAAGTAAACATCTATCGTATATCAATAAAATCCACTTACAGATGAATAATTCGACGCTGTTTAGAAAGCCCTTCATTGGTTGTCAGTTGTAACTAATGCTTTGCAAACAACAGTAAAACTCAATTAGCATGCACAATATGAGAACCTGATCCTCCCCAAAATCACACAAATCAGCATTAAGACAGGAATTTACAGAGCAGAAAAAAAGTAGCAGACTTTGGGCCTTTGCCCAAATTAGAAACGACAAATTGAGTAAAAGAATTAAGAAAGAAGGATTGGAAACACCGTTGTTTGTTAAGTTCTAGTAAAAACTATTAACAAAGAATGCTCTTTTTCGAGATATCGACATTACAGTTCTGAAAATATCGAGGTTGTGGATAAGAATGAAATAAAGAACAAGGAACGAGACCTGGGCTTGCTTGAGAGAAGCCATGGCTTCAGGATTAAGGGAAGCCTGAGGAGTTGGAAGAGAGGAGGAGACGTCGTTGGTAAGGGTACCCATGAAAGCACCAATAGCAGCACCCTGAGCAGCGCTAGTGGCGGTAACCACAGCCGCCTCGACTGGCATGGACTGCTTGGCTAGCCATGTCCTGAACCCATTCTCCACTTCCTTGAACTTGGCTTGAAATTGTTCCAGAGGGTTTTGCTGAGGCATCATCCTGGTCACCACCATTCCTTGCTCTTTTCCTCCCTCCATTTCCTTAGAATTTTTGTATGTAACTTGCTTGACTGCCCAAAGGAAGAAGAGGCTTTGGAAATGTAACACGGGTGCTGATTTTGCCTGACGCTGCCGCTGGAGAAGGATATAGATATATTTGGTACTTTTTTCCCTTTGGTTTTATTCTAAGATGGGCTTTCGCAGCCCAAATATGTAGATACCATCTTTTATGTCAAATATAATATGAATATTTTAATTTTTATTAAATCTATATAATTTTTTTATAAAATTTTAATTAATATTATTTTTATTTTATATCGTGTTTAAAATTATAATATCTATCTCAAGTTTTTTGAATTGAACTATGTCCAATCCAAATTTCTTTTTCTTTTTCATTTAAAATTTGAAGCTTGAGGAAATGAAACAAAATACTAACTCTTCTGATTTAATAAGAAACCCAATGAATTTTGCTTTTGAAAATTAAAGTTGAATTGGATTTTTTTTTTTTTTTGCTTTTTGTTACATATCTCTGATTTATTTGTCTGTTTCTTTTTCACCTAATTTAATAAAAACTTCGACAAATTCAAAATACCCAAATGACATCAATTTAAATAAAAAATTGAAAAAGGACTAAAACTCCCCGGCCCAAATGGCATCATTCCAAAATGGAATGGCTTATAGTTCTTGTGTGCAATCTGTATTGGTATTAAATAAAATTATTTTTATATTATATAAAATATAAAAAATTAAATTTAGATCGACATATTAAATACAAAATATTTTTTAAACTCTTATTAATTTCATATGAAATTTTTATTAAATTTTAGTTTGCATTATATTCATATCTTTTTTCTTATCATTTTTAATTTAAGACTACTAAATCTACTCCAAATAAAGGTGAAAAATGGATGAGCTCAAATATCATTACTTCAAATTAGTTTTTAATTTATATTTATGTTGTGAAAAATTATTTTTGTATTTTATAAAATATAAAAAAATTATATTAATATTTTAAACATAAAATTCTTTTAATATTTATTTAGTTTATATGTCTAAAATTACCCTAATTAAAAGAATGGGAAGTGGTCTCCAATTTTCCCGGCCCAAATGGCATCACTCCGAATAAAAAGAATGGAAGCACTCCATCGTCCAGCCCAGTCCACGACAGTTTAGCCCTGAGCAATCCAGTCTCACGTCTCAACGCTCAGCTCAAGTCAAATCCCGCGCACTGATTCACACTATCCGGACAGGAACCCCGCCTTGCCCCCTACTTCTCTTGCTCTTTCCCTCATTCGTCTCCCCCACTTTCCTTTTCCCTGGTACTGTCATTTCTTCTTTAGATCAGTTGTATTTTCTTCGATCTACACCCGGCACCGTTAACATTTCCATTGATTCATTTGAATCTTGCTACCTATTGGCGTTTGGAGAGCCTTTTAGGGTTTCTCTGTTAACATTTCCTTTGATTTAGTTGCTGACTTTTGTTTTTGTTTTCTTTTTCTCTGCTTAAGTGCTAATTATACATTCGTATACTCTAATGTCAGGGAAGAATAATAGGTGTGGAATGAGCAGCTCCAGGGAAGATTCTCCTGATTGGCTACGTTCTTTTCAGGTATTTTTACCCTGCTTTCTTTAGCTATTCTTATTCATATTATTTGAACTCTGCCGATTACTCTTCTTTCTTCCTTTTCATTCATAATAAGTTTCATTATTACCAATTACGTTTTTTTCTTGTAATTTCTTCGAAAAACAACTGATTTTACTTGAGTTATTTGCTTGGCAGTGACCCTCTTCACTATATTTTCCCCATTGCAATTAAATTTTGTTGCTAAAATTTAATGGCTATCAAACTGTTCCGTTTAAACTTTTCATTCGTAAACACTAAGGCTTTGCTTGGGGGGAAGGGTGGAAAAGTGTACGGATGGAAAATTTAATAATGCAATGGATAAATTACAAAATAGGAAAGTGGTTATGAAACTTAATCATTAGAGTAATAACTTTTTCATTCTTCTTCCTTCTTATCCTTCACAACAAGCAAAGCCTAAAAGTGTAGTTCTCAGTTTACTCTTGCTCGTTTATGTTGTTCTCTTATTGACTGCGAGAATTTACTTTGTTTCCAGGCACCAACTTCTGCGCTGACATTATCTTCGGATTCCAATTCTTCACCAAATGTAAGCCCACTTAGAGAGGATAAAACGGATGAAGAAGACACCATTATGCACAGTTCATCTACCTTGGAAAAGAGCAAGAGAAACCGTGATAAAGTTGATCAAACACCTTCAAAAAGGAAGAAAGTAAATGTCTTCAAAAAAGCAGAAGGTAAAACTGAGTAATGTCCCTAAGGAATCTTAATAACTGATGAAAGGCTGTTTCCAAATAACTGATAGGATGCTTAATTAACTTGTGGAAAAAAAACTTCTGATTTTGAACCCTTTCTTCTTCCCTTAAGAGTTGTTTTATGTTCCTTTCAACTTGACTTTGTTCTTTACAAACACGTGCGCTATCAACTTTTAGCAATGATTCAGGAAATGAGGATGATGGAAAGGTTGCTATGGAAGAAATATCTGAGAAACACTTGGGACCTCATGTAAGAAGCCTCACATTGCATTGCCTTGGGATTACCTAATTCAGGGTTCTCCATTATTGATTTCATGGTCTATCAGAAAGTCATGAAACTTAAAAAATTGATTTGAGACCACTTCTTAAAATTTATGAAAATAAAGATCAATTTGCTTTGGAAATGAATCATTTCCTCATAGAACAAAATGGTTTTCATTCATTCAACAGTATGATCAACATTAAGTTAATGTCAATTTTACTATATACGTCAGAGAGTTGAGACATTGATCCTAATAAGATAATCGTCCTGGTATGACTAATTAGATTGGAGGGCTAGTGTAGTATTGATGCTGATGAAAGTGGGTAGATGTTGAACAGGCAGCAAATCATTCAATTTGGACATTATCATCAGATTCTGAGTCTTCTCCTGATCTTTCTCCTAAAAAGGAGGAGGAAATATCTCTATCTCAAGACAGTGGAGGGGCCAATGATCCAGTTCCGACTGGCAGAGGTGAAAAGTCTCCACAAAAGAAGACTTCTAAAGGAAAATCTCTGAAAAAAGGGTTAAAAGCTGGGGGTCAGAATCCCAAAAAGGAGAAGAATGTGAATGATGATGCAAAGATGACAGGTATGATACTGGATTTATAAGTGTAGAATTTGCCTTTAACTTTCTTGTATTGGGTTTAGCTAGCGTGAAATACTCATATAGCAGATGTAAGCTACCTAAGTTGTTTCACATACAACTTATCATTGATACAGAAAATGATGGTGATATGGAAACTGCTGAGGAGGCATCTGGAAAGCACATTGAGCCTCATGTAAGATTGTATGTAGAAACTGGGATTTTTTCTTTTCTATCCGCTGGCTCACTAAATTCTTCAACAATTTATAATATGTAGGTTTCCACCTCAAGGTTGCCTTTGTTGCTATCTGAGAAAGTTCACCGCTCAAAGGTAGGGAATGGTTTCTCAAGTTTTAGCTTCTACGTTCCCTAGAGAAGAGGCTGTGAGTTTCAAAAAAGGATGATGGTCTTGGCAATAGACAACGACCTTTAGTTCCTTGGAAGTGTTGTGAAGTCTTACCTTTATATAGTCAGGAAATTGATTAAGGAGATTTAATTGCTTCTAGAAGTATAATCAGAAGTAGACTAAAATTTGTTATTTGCTTACTTTCTCAGTCACTAGAACTCTGCGAATAACCTGGAAAAACCAAGTCACCAGTCTTAACTAGTATATTCGGTTTGTCTACTTTTGGACTTTTTAAAGATTTGATTTAATTCCCTTCTATTGTAATTCAAGATCTAAAACCTTTCAATTTGTTTTGATTTTTGCTTTATATGTTTGAAGAAATGAACAGCTTCAAGCAAACCAAATATATTTAATGTTATGGAGATCTTAAATCTTGTAGAATTAACATAATAAATTTTGGGCACATGGTTGTATTTGTGCTTTAAAAAAAAGTCATTTACAAGAGGCATTGTGATTTTTGCAGGCACTTCTTGAGTGTGAAGGGGATTCCATAGATTTGAGTGGCGATGTGGGGGCTGTTGGACGAGTAATAATTTCAGATTCTGCATCTGAAAATCATGAAATGTTCTTAGACTTAAAAGGCATGTTTTGTTAAAATGCAGTTTTTTGGTTAAGATGATAAATATCCGTTTATTGTTATGTTTGTACTTTTAAAGAATCATCTCTGAGTGGTTAGTAAGATACTGACACCTTTAGGTTTAAAAGAATACATACATGCGAATATAACTTGGACTTGTTCTGCACTAACTTCAGTAAATTACTGGCATTTTCTTACAGTTTCTATGTTAGAACTTTTTTCAACTTAACTCAATTCATGTTGACGACTTAACGGAAGTTTATATATTGGTTCATGTAGTTTATTTTAATATTGAGATAAATGTTCTGACGATTATAAGGATGATGAAATCTTGGATATACGAGTTCCTCTCTGAAGACCTTATCTTTCTCTGGCTTATTTTCTCAGGAACCATTTACAAGACAACGATAGTGCCTTCCAGAACATTTTGCATTGTGCGTAAACTCTGTCTTGCATTTTCTCACTAGACATTTTTGATTCTGTTGATGTTGTTTAACAGATAGTTTCTTGTACAGGTTAGCTTTGGTCAGTCTGAGGCTAAGGTTTGTCCTAGTATTTACATCTGGTTTTGCTTTGGTCTGTCATGCTTGACACGTTCTTCGACATTGGAGTTAAATTTCCTTATTGCTTCCTGTAAATTGCATATTTATTCTCAGATCGAGGCTATAATGAATGACTTCATTCAGCTTAATCCACAATCCAATGTTTACGAAGCAGAAACAATGGTTGAAGGTAGTCTTATTTTAGCTATTTATTTATCAATGTATTTATTCATTCATTTGTGGAAAAACAAAAGGGATGGTGGGGTAGGGGCCACTGGCAAGAATGTGCTTCTGTCTAGTGTAGATAATGGTTCAGTCTTATTTTTACATATTTACTGTCAATCATAAATGATTTGCTCTCCCTTGACAATCATCTTGCATTAATAGGTACACTAGATGGCTTCTCATTTGATTCCGAAGATGAATCTGACAAGATGCCCAAGGTTATTTCTCATCAAACCGATCAAAATAATGGTGTTGGTGGACAAATGAATCGGAAAGCCAAAGGAAAAGCTGAGCAAACATCTGTACGCGTTCAGATCACCTTCACTAAAATGCATCTTTTGTTAAATAGAAAAACTCCTGCTTTTATCGCTAGAATCTGTATGTTTATCTGAGGATGTCTTATGCAGACGGCATCACGGAAGAGAGGTAAAACTGCCGGAGGAAAGCCACAGCCGCCCAAAAATGCAAGAAAGAAATCAGCCGTTTCAAAGAAACCCAAGGCGAAGAAATGAGACAAAATCAATGTTCGATATTTTCTTGTATATCCTGTCAATTATAGGAAGCAGTGGTAATACAGATTCCATTAATTGGCTTGAGTAAGAGCAGAAAGGCTTTCTTCTCGAAACAGGAGGGTCTTTGCCCTTGTGCTTCATACTCGTCGTCTCTTCAACTTGTAAGGGTTATAGGGTTTAGGAATTGCCATCAATTTGTAAAACATGATATATGCTGTTATACCCTTGGTAGCATTGGAGGTGTACTGGTAAATTTAAAATGATTTGTTAAGATCTATTATTTGAGATTATTTAGTTCACTGAAAATAACATTTTAATTTTGGAAAAATGATTTTAAAAAAATGTTTACATTTTTTTGAAAAATTAAAATTTTTTTGTTGTTTGTTTGAATGAATGAAAAATATTTTTTTATTATTTATTTCTTAGAAAATTCCTTTTTTAAATGATATTAACATTAATAAAATATTAAAGAACTATTTATTATTTATTAATTACCTTATTATTATTAAAGAATAATTATATTTTGAAAATAATATTTATTTATTTTTATCATTAAAATATTGATATAAAAATGTTTGTAAATAAAATATAAAAACATTATATTTTACATCAAAATATTAGTAAGTTGTTAAAATAATAAGTATATTATTTCTTAAATTAGTATTTATTATTAAAATAATAATATAATATTGTTTATTATAGAAAAATTAAAAATATTTAAGATTAATAATATATAAAATAAAATATTTCCACATAAATGTTGAAAGATTTTTTATATTAATATTTTAATATTTTATTCTAATTAAATAAAAATATTTTTATTAATATATTAAAATTTTATGTAAGATTAAATTAAATTAAAATACTAATCATGTTCAAGATCTAACTTAAATAAAATTATATTCATAAAATAAACTTTCGAAAAGGCAACTATTTTTCCAAAATTATTTTTTGTAAAAGAAACAATTTTTAAAAAATAACTTAATTCTTGGTTAATTAATCAATTTTTTATTGATCAAATACCAAAAAAATATAAAAATCATTTTTTAAAATTCATTTTTGAACTAAATAAGAGCCTGAGATATAATCAATAACTACTCCCTAAATAGCATGATTAATATTTCCTTTACTGAAAACTGCAAATAGCATATTTGTAAGAATCAATAACAGGAACAATGTTATACCAACGTAACCCTAAAACGAATCGCATAATCTTTTTGCCTCTTTCACAGAGCTATTACATATATGGATCAGACAAGGAAAATGAGGCAGAAGACAGTACTGGGGTTGTTACATCTGAGCTAAGTGATGACCAACAGCAAAACAATTACCAATCAGACAGAACCATACATAAGAATTCAAGGAAAACATTGCTTCCCAATGTTAAGCATACAAACAACTTGTAGGCTGGGTTGTTGGCTTGTTGCTGCTGCCACGTATGACAAGATCAGAAGAGCAAAACGGAACAAGTCTAGGCAGGACTTTGGAGCTGCATTTAACAAAACTGATCCACTTCACTGCCTAAAACTCAGCAACAACAATGCCTCTTACCACCACTGCTTCGCTAGCCTTGTAACCAGGAAAAACAAAACAAGAATCATGTGATGGGATAGCAGGGCTTTGAAGTTGTGATTCGGAAAGCTATGATCTTAGCAGCAAAGATAGCCTGCAACTTAAGTCAGCCGAGACAAAGGAGCCTTCCGAAAAGCACAATATGATCCTTACAGGTCCTAAATTGTCATCCCATTTCTTCATTGGCTTCACATAGAGTTGGAAGTTTTGAGCAACTGGTCCAGTAGAAGTCAAACGATATGTTATTTCATTGTCAGCACAGAGATAGATGACAACAAGTAGCTTATCCAAGCAATTAAATAATAAGATGATCAATCACCTTGCTTATAACTCCATTTTAATTAGGCAACCAGGTTCAGACTGCAAAAACGTCTAGTATTATTCAAAAAGATGGCAGCTTTAACACAGGTGTTCATGGGCAGCCTAGCAGAAGATGCCCTATTGGTTTCTTATTCCCATTAAAGCTGAAAAAAACATGGCAACCGACAAACATCAGCATGTAGCAGTTCTTCAACGTGCAAAACTCAAACAGTAAACCTTTACAAATGGCAGCAGCAACAGCTTTACCTTGTAGAAGTCTGAAGATGGCAATGTGATGATTGACTCGAGTAAGGTTGAACCACCTTGTATTCCATTGGGGAAATCCCTCCAAAAGCCAGACTGCTAATAGCAGGCAGCAAGCATAACATGGAACCTAGTTCATCAGCAATAGGCATGGTTTTGACATCAATCATAAGCAACGACAAAATTACCTGCAGAAGAACAAATAAAAAGAAGAAAGTGAGAACATTACAATTCACAAAACCTAAAATCGGAAAAATCCATTCATTATCACAAAAGCATATTTAAACTCTCCTGAATTGCACACTTTCAATCCCTGCAAAATCAACACATACTTCAGGATCTCGTGTAACAAATAAACAGAGAAAAGAAAGAAGAAAAAACTAGAATATAAAAAACACATGAAAATAGCCATATCATTCCTCTTCAACCTGCATTCAACCAGTCAAACCACAAAGGAAGAAGTTATAGAATCACATCTAAATACAGTGGCAAACCATGAAAATAGATACAATATATATAAAATGAAGTATGTAATTGATTCTATGCTACCAAATACCAATATCATTTAGAGCTACGTTAACAATCAAGTATCGCACCATACATCCACTATACACAAGCGCGATAAAATAATTAAAAAAGGTACAAAATTAACAATTAGAATAAATGACTAATGAACTGCTAAACTAATATCATAATAATTCAACTCCTATTAAGGATCTAGAAGCACCCTGTAGCTGTCAAAGCATATAAAGCTGAGCAGGAGTTAGAAAGAAACTGAATTAAATTCAAGTTTCATAATGAAGCTAGGAGAAGAGCTACATAAAATTAGAGAAGATAGGAAATTAAATTGTTTTTCCTACAGGCAGGTAGAACGCCAAAGGGTTCACCATATCAAGTCTATTATCGATTTATCCATATTTGTCCCATGAGAAGAAGAAAATGGAATAAGTTTCAACCGAACACGATAAGAGAAACAGGATAAAGGAGTCTTTGAGGTTATAAATATGATACTATTTATGTAATCTAAATTCTAATCTAATCTAGCTCATATCCATGCCATCTCCAACTTGGCTGCAGATCGGACTAACAGCGGAGAAAGATCTCTCGAAAGGAGAAGGATGAAACTGCGCATCACGTCTGCGCTTAAAACCACAGTTATCAGAGGGTGGGGAATTGTCAGCATCAAGCTTCCTCCTGACGCCTCTGACTGCCTGTTCCTCGGCTTGAGTAAGGGGAAACACCTGGCCGCTTGCCCGGCAAAGGGAACTATGGTTATCATACAAAATTCTCTGGTTACAATTCTTGTCACAGATGTGTGTGATTCCTGTTAGTTTGCAGCAATATATGTTGCCACAAACATGTTCAGTTTGACATTTCCAATCGCATTTGTGAATCGGAATAGGCCCATCACGGCCCAGAATAGTAGACAAATAAATAACATTTGCAGGGGCAGCAGCCATGGTTTTTCCGTATACCTCCATTGACCAAAAAGTCTTTCTACGATGAAACTCCCAAAGCTCCCAACCGTGTAAAACTCAAACGTTCTTCTGCAGAGCCCAACAGAATTAGAAAAAAGTAGTCTTGTACTTGAACAAAATTAGAAAAACGACCCAACCCAGCCAAAGATCGAAGATTTAAAAGCTCAGAGCCGTATTCCATAAAAGAAAAAAAAAAATCACTGAGCCTTAATCGTTGAACCCATCACATAAAAACCAAAAAATAGGATCAAATTGCAAACGGATCTGAAAATGGGCACAAAAATTTCCCATTGTCCAACAATTATAGATCAAGAAACTTAACAGCAAGAGAAGGAAAAAGAAAAAGAAACTAACCTGGCGCCGGAACAGTGAAAGCAACAAAACAAGACCCACAATGAAATACAAAGAGAAATCTCTCTCTCAAAGAAGCAGCTAGGTGAAAGCAAAAAGCCAGGTTAGGGTGGGGAGTTAATATAGAATCAGGGGATAAGTGGACAATTGGGTCGTCGTAAGGGCCGAAGAGAGGGGTTAGGTTGACGCGGCGCGCCCCTAGTAAAAACAAAAGAGAAGGCGTTTTCGGACACAACACGCACGCGAGGAACAAAAGACACTGTAGGGGGTTTGTTGTGAAATTGAAATGCCAATCAAATTCACATGTAATTCAGGGTTTGTTACCGGAGACAGTTCGTGACATTGAATTTGTCTCCTTCAATCTCTGTCTGTCTCTCCGTCTAATTTTCCACTGTTTACTTAACCGCTGTCACGTGTCTAACGTTTCTTTTCTCGTTTCTTTCACACCTTCTTCTCCGTTTCTCTCTTTGACTTTTTATTTTCTAACTATTCAAACGGGAATGACCCCATCATTTCCCCATTTCCAAGAGATGCCCTTTTTTTATTTTTTTAATTTAAAGAGAGACGAGATAATATAAAATTAAACAAAATATAAAAAGCAGACTTTATCCACTACCAGTGTACCAACCACTATCATCCAACGAGCCTATGATATCTTTTTTATATAGTAATATTTTACAATAAAATTTAAAAATCTTACATACATGTATATGAAATAATTTTTTTATTATATAATTTATTACCACCACAACTTTGTTTTATTTATTTTTAATATGGGCAAATTAATTGGGCTAAAATCCCAATATATGGCAATGAGCCCGAACAATTCTCTGATCATTTACTGAGAAGAACTGAGCAAGCATTAAATAAATCTGGCCCAACCCTAATGTGGCTCCATACTTTTTCTATATGTTTGATGTTTGGGCTTCTTAATATTAATTTCTAGCTTAACTTCATTTCCTCCGGCTTTCAACCGACCACCCACTAGCCTTCAATGGGCTAGCAGTTAGTATCTTTAGAGTTTACTATTGTTAATGCTCGGGTCCAATTATCTTAAAGATGTGTTCTTTCCCATCAAATTTGGATTATTATTCCAAGCATATCTTTTAAAAAAATATTAAAATAGAAATTAAGATATATGACAAGTTTTTAATTTCATTTTTAAAATTAAAAAAATTTATTAATAATATATGAGATAATAATACATAAAATTATACTCCCAAAATGTTTTTCGAAAAAATCAATCTTTTATAAGAGTGAGTCACTTATTGATTTTTTGAATAGGTTTTAAAACATAAATTCATGCATAAAAAAAAAGTCAATTTTATATAATATATCATATAATAGTTAATTAATATTTAATATATTTAAAAATTAATTGATTAATTCAATTAGTTCGATTTTTTTAATTTTAAATCCTGATTTAATCGAGTAAACTAACGTAAAAAAATTGACTTAAATTCAAAATTTACTTAATTGACTAAATTAATCAAATTTCAAACAATTAAATTAATTTGAATTGATCGTTCACTGACATTTAATATTTTATTTGAATTAAGAGTTTACTTGAGTACAAATTAAAGTTTAAGGGACTATTTCTATCAATAAAAATATAGAGTTTTATTTAAATAAAATGATGAAGTTTGAAGACTTTTTTAACATTTTAGCCAATATGAAGTTTTAATAATCACATGTTAAAATGACTTATGAGTAAATCAATAATTTAAAAATTTATTATTATTGAATATCAAATGAATAATAAATAATTTATTAGACGAATAAGTTTTAAACAAATTTTAAATAGATTTATTTACAAATATATGTGAATGAATTATATTTTTATTCATCCTGATCGTTTATTTTATTAAGATTAATAAACCGAATAAAAAGCATGTATGTTGAAAAAAAGTTGTTGGCCGAAAGTTCTGTTGCGTATTACATCCCAAGTGCCACATTAAATAAACTTTTGGAAGCACTTCATACGTGAAGTTTATTCTCATTTCACCGTCACTACCACCTGCTTAGCAAATGTATAAATTTGGAACATCAGTTTACTAGAAAATTCAAAAGATGTGTTGAAAATATAGTTTTAAACGTATCTTGACTTAAATTTATTTATTTATTTATTTATTTATTTATTTATTTATCGTTTAAGTTACAAGGACAACGAGTGAAATATAGACTATAGTGTTTTCGAATTTTCGTTCAAAAATTGAAAAGTTAAGAGTTGTTTGATATCATTTTTGTTTTAAGTTTTTTTTTTAAATAAAAACAAAAATTTTCAAAATTATTGGAAGCAAGAGTTTCTTGTTTCCAATGTTTTCAAAAATATATTTTTATTTTTGATACTGTTCATAAGTAAGTGAATGGTATCTATATATTAATATAATATTAATATATTTTCATAATAAAAATATAAAATAAAATTAATTAATTTTTTAAAAATTAATATGTAAAAATTAACATAAAATGTTATTTAATTTAAAAAAATAGCTTAAAATTAGTATATTTATTTTGATATAAAAAAGTTGAAAATGTAACAAGCAGTTAAATGTAAATTATATTAGAATATATATTATTTAATTTAAAGTTTTCTAGTAATATATTGAATATATTATATATTTTAAATAGCCATTTATTATAATTATGATATTTTAATAATTAATTTTATTACTACGTACTATTATCTAGTATAATTAATTATTATTTTACAACACAATATTATCATTTAATATTATATTTTCCAATTGAACTTAAAATATATAAATAATTTAATATTATTAAATACATGAATACAGAAAATTTAAAAAAATATTTATATTAAAATATAATATATTTATATAATGCTATAATATATTATAATTAATTGGTTAAATATATATTATTTAATAATTTAATATTATTATAATTAAATTAATTAATATTATTAAATATAATTTATAATTTATAATTTATATTATATTTCAATGCATAAAATTTAGAATTTTACTCAACTCAATTATTATCTAATAAATTTAATATTAAAAAGTATTTAATGTCATTTTTAATTTAATTATTTTAAGTAATTATTTATTTAATATTATATATAATTATAGTATTATTTAAATTATATTAAATTTTAATATGGGTAAATGAAGATATTTAACATTAGCATTAAATAGTTTAAAATAATATTATTTAATATTATGTACATAATATTATTTATTTTATATTTTGTTTTGTGAATTAAATTATTATATATGAATCATTTTAAATATTTGTTTTTAATACATAACAATATTAACCAAACATATTTTTTGTTTTCAAAATTTGAAAACAAAACAAAAACAAAATTTTTAAAAACAAGAAACAAAAAATACAAAACAAAAAAAACGATCCTAAACGAATTTAAAATTTTCACAATATATATATATATACACCCCGTACATTATACTTACAAATGTAGATATAATTGAAAGTGAAAAAAAATTATCAAAATTATGATTAGATTAGTTTTCTTTTTTTACTTAAGTGACTTTTAATAGCTGAATATCATATGTTAAAAGTGAAGAGAAACCTAACTACATATTTATAATAAAATTATAATAGCTCCCATTAAAGTCTATTTCTTTTAATAAAGATTATTAAGTTTACAGTATACCTAAGTCTCATGCTACACTGATCCAATAAAATATGCAAAAATCTATGCTACAAATTATCATGTTTAATTGAACTCACTTACGTGTTTTATACCAAAACTAAATTATTTAAATCATAAAATCACGAATTAACAAAAATTTATCTTGTGGAAAAATTCTAACATAAAATACAAAACATTATCTCTTACAATTTGAGTTTAATAAGTGCCAAGCAAAGAGTTTACGGGGTGGTATGGTCAAGTGTGACGATGATGTTTGGTTTCTCAGCAATACTTGTGAGACCAATACGTTTTTCTTTTGTACACATATAACTGAATTAAAATAGTTGGAAAAGAAAGAAAGGAAAAAAAAATGAAACTCAATATTGGTGGCTGAAAAAGATTAATTACTCCAATTAAATCGTTTTAGTTGCTAAATGAAGTGGCATATGTACACAACACAGGGCTTTGATACCTTCATGGGGACCAGACAGCAACTTGGATGGGGGATTACTGGAGCCTGGAGGGGCTAGATTCGTTCGAATCAGAAATTAATTATTCTTAAATCTTAATTATAAGCTCTAAATTCTAGACAATTACAAAGATTAAAAAATAGTAATTCTATTAGGGATAGATTTTGATATTTGATTTGCGAAGAAGATCGTAAAATTTCTTTAAATTAATATTTTGAGGTTAGTTTTGAGTTTTAATTTATAAGATATTTAACTATTTAAGTTTAAAACAAGGGTTGTTATTCATCTTTAGTGGGGTTAAGTTTAAAATTGGATTTTCTTATTTTCCTTTTACTTTTCTATAAATCAAAGAAATTTATAAGATTATTAATTTAAACGATTTTAACTTGTAAATTGTTATTGTCTTATAAACTTGTTTGTCTAAATTAACATTTTTTTAAACTTTTTTAATATCTATATAGCATTTAATTTTCTTAAAAATATCATTGTAAATATATTTTTTTTTGTAATATATTTGATACTTTTTAATTATTGAAATAAAAAATCTTAAAAATCATAGTCTTTTACAAGTTAACATTTAAAACTGCTTTCTAGCTATTAATATTATGTATTATATTTTTTATTATTTTATCAAATTATTAATTTATGCGACAATTGAGATTAAAATTTTACATTAACTTTTAAAAATAAAATTATTAACTATTATAATAGAAGATTTTATTAATTTTTTATAGTAACCCGAGTTGGTATCATGATTTTTTATTATTTTAGAGTGATTATTAATTTAGAGGAATTTTATTGTATGTATGTGTGTGTGATAGAATGGACCAACTTACACAAGTATAAAATAATTTGTTTTACATATTTTTTATAATTTCCTTTAGAATTAATATTTTAACAAATCAACAGTTAGATTTATCAATTTACTTGTGTTTATCATTTTATGTTTTTTAGTTAATCCAATATTCTTATAATTTTAATTGAGAATATAAATTTTTTCAATATATTAACAGTTGAAAATTTATCATTATAAAACAAATAGTTAGATTTTTTTCGATTAACTTCAAATTTGATATGTATGATTTATGTAAATAGAACGTAAAATTAAACAATTGTATTAAAAAAATATAAATCTTATAAAAATATATGAAATTGTATAAAACTAATTTAAATTTATATTAGTATGAGTGAATCCACTTATACTTATATAAAATTAATCTAAATTTACATTTTCATATTTTTTTATATAATTTATATTTTTTAATCCAACAATTAAATTGTATTTTATTTATGTAAATTATAAATGTTAAATTTGAAATTAATTAAAAATATTTAACTATTTATTTTATAATAATAAAATTTAAATTATTAATATATATTAAAAAATATTATTTTTAATTAAAATGATCAAAATTGCACATACCTGACAGATATAACAAATTGTTAAAAAAAACAAAGTGGAAGCATCCAACTTTGAAAAAGAACAATTAAAAAATAAGCTTAGGGTTAGTAGAAGAAGAATGTATATAATCAAATCTTTATTTAATTATCCTTTCGCAGTCTAAGAAAAATTAAATACAAAATTCAAATTTTCTTTCCCTTCATTTTTTTTTTGAAAAAATAATTAATAAAACTGGGAAAGAAGGCAAGAATTACCGATAAAATATAAATTAACCCATGTCAAGTAAAGCGCACTTATGATAGAACGTAGGCCGCTGGTGCGCTAAAAAAGAGGGAAAAGGATGCCCTTAGTGGGCTTAAATAAAACTTCATGCCAGCAGCCACCGCCTTTAATACACATTTACTTGGTCCGTATTTATAGATATTTGTTAAAGGTTAATTAAAATATTATTTTAAATTTTTTTAAGTTATAAACTTATTTTTAAAATATTATTTTAATCAATCCAGTAGACACTAATTAATTTCTTTTTTTTATTCAAATAAAAAAGATTATGATAAAGAACGCAAAAGCAACTATTAGTCTCTAATTAAATTTGATAACTTAGATATATATTTTATATTTATATTGTGTTAAATCATATTTATATAATATAAAATATAGATGTTATCATGTTAAAATTTATGTTAAAGATAAAACAAAATATATTTTCTATTAATATATATCAAATTTATATAACTTTTTAATCAAATTTTAAATCATTTTTTTCTTTCACTCGATGTCCTTACGTCCCGTTTGAAATTACCAACGTGAGTCCAACCTAGACGGCCAAGTAGTGGACTACCATCTTTTTTCGGCTTTGGGATTGGCATTTCAGCTTTCCAGTGAATTGGAAAAGGAAGTCACGGGTCGGGAAGCTTGTTGGTCTGAGTGCGGTTACCTATGCAGTCCACGTAAGAGTCCCACTTTAATGCTCCAGCTCCCAGTTTTCGACTTTTCCTTAACCCATTTCTGCTTTTTTTACCTTTCTTCCCATTTCCTTGCACTGCATTGCATAATATATACGACAGCAAGCCCATATCTCGCAACCCCCAGGCCCCCCTCTCGGTTCACACTTTAGATGAACACATTCGTATTTAGGTTGTGAAGAAACGCTAGAAACAGCTATCTTAGCCAAGCCAAGCCAAAGGGCTGGGGGGTTTAATCGAATCCTATATAGCCTGGTACATTTGGAATTAACTTACTGATCTACCCAATATGACTATCCAGAAAAAATATCTGGATTTCCTACTAGTCCCAATGGGGATCTTGTTGATGGTGGCTTACCATCTATGGCTTCTCTATCGAATCGTAAAACATCCCACCAAGACTGTCATCGGCGTCAATGCCATCAACCGCCGCTTCTGGGTTCGAGCTATGATGGAGGTTGGTTTCTTGGCCGTTTCTTTTTCCCCTTTCTTGAATCCTGATTTCATATAATAGTATGAATACAGAATCCAATTGAAGCCTTGCATGCATGGGAATTGATGAATATATATAAAATGATGGTGTAATTTTTATGATGCAGGACGTGTCCAAAAATGGGGTTTTGGCAGTGCAAACGCTGAGAAACAACATAATGGCGTCGACCCTATTGGCATCGACGGCTATCATGCTTAGTTCCCTCATCGCCGTCTTGATGACGAGCGGTAGCAGCGATAGATCGTCATGGTTCGTATTCGGAGACACAAGCGACCTAGCATTTTCCATCAAGTTTTTCTCGATATTGGTTTGCTTCCTGGTGGCCTTCTTGCTCAACCTGCAATCCATCAGGTATTACAGCCATGCAAGCATTCTCATCAATGTGCCTGTGAAGAAAATGTCCCAGCACCAGCGCCATCACCATCTCACCACTGAATATGTGGCCACCACTGTGAACAGAGGCAGCTATTTTTGGTCTCTAGGATTACGTGCCTTCTACTTCTCTTTCCCTCTTTTCTTTTGGATCTTTGGGCCCCTTCCCATGTTTTTGTGTTGCATTTCCCTCGTCTTCATGCTGTATTTCCTCGACGTTACCTTTCAATTTGGGTGGGCCGTTGGGATCGTCGATGACTGTGGCCACAAGGATGAGGAATTAGGGGGCTCAGCTCAACCGTAATCCCCCTATAGTAAATACGAGCGCCGTCTTTAATTCGTTCAACCCAAGTTGAATCAAATTGCATTCCACCGTACGGAAAATAAGGTTGTTAATGTACCGGTCGATATGCTTTTCAGCTTTCTATATTAAACGAACAGATCGTATAATCAGAAATGGGTTTTGAAGCCTTTTTACGTATAAGATGTATTGAAGGAGAATTGTTCCATAAGAGGAATGCAAATTGAAAGGTTGCTTTCGTCTAATTATGTTATGGATCTCACTTCCTTTTGCAGCCATAGTTTGTACTGCTAAGAATTTGCTAATTATACACAACAAAACAACGTCAAAAAGGATATGCCGTCTGAATGCGATTTATCAGGCAGTTCATACCCGGAAGTTCACCTGTCCACACCAATTTCTTGTTCAGGTTATTTTAATTCATTTTAGGAAGAAGCGAATTCCAAGACAAACTTTAATGGAAGCCTCCACAGGCTTAGCTACCGGACATCGTGGTACCAACACGTGTACCGATGTCATTTTCAAGAATTTCAGTTCACAAACACGGTGATGTCAAATATCTAGTTTAATATCAAACGTAATATTTCAGAAGTGTAGGCATTTTATTTTGTTCGAAATCTTAGGTTAGCTTAATTTAATTGAGTTATTGCCATAATTTGATTTGTAAGATGAATAGATTAATAAATAAAGTAATTAAATTTAGGGTAAATTAATTAGTGTGATGGGAGGATATAGATTAATTAGGATTAATTTAATTGATTGAAATTAGGTTTAGGATAATTAAGTGTAGGACTAATTTTTGGATTAATAACTATAGGATTTAGGATTATTATTAGATTAGGATGCTTAATTTTTTGATCATACATTCTGTGTGGTTGCCACTGGGTAGGTTCCAAAAACAAGGACTCGTATTTGTTCTTCCTTTTCTGCACACTCACCACGAAATTGTATGCTACACAATTGCACCGATGAACACTATGATGAACAACACAGCAGCTTATCCATATTTTTGCTATTGATGGTCTTCAACTTAGCAAATGGAGTGCTTCTTTCCATGAATTTCAAACTCCATCCTCAATAGCTTAAAGTCCCACTTAATTTCTGTTAAGGTCTCCAACCATTGAATTCTCAAGACCTTAATTCCCTAAAGACAGTAGTAATACATCAGTGACAAAAATGGTTCCCCGCAAGTTCCAAGCAAAATTCATACAAGTTGATACACAAACCAAACTACTCCTATTAGCAACATACACCTTCATTGGTTTAACTTCAACCAATTTACAGCCTAATTTCCTAGCCGTTATTGAATCTAGGAAGTTATGATTAATTCTTGAGGCCACTAAATTGGTTTGTTTTTAACATGAGCAATCACTCTCATTGTCTTATATCCATCAAAAGACAAGCCACCTATAGCATGAACTGAATCTTCATTATCTTCCACGTCTGGTTCACCCTTCCCCACTTCTTTTTCCTCCTCTATCTCAATCATTTCAATAACATACAATTGCTTCTTTTTACAGTTATGGCCTAAAACATATATTTCTTCACACCAAAAACAGTCTCTTAGCCCTCTGATCATCAAAATCATTACTGGTTCTTATTCTGTTGGAGTTTGTACGTGTATTATTTCTAGTAGAGTTGTTGTTTTGGCCAAACATGGTGTTATTGGAAAGTTTGATAGTGTAGAAAGAAGTGCTGGTCATTTAGGAATAGGATTGGTTTTCTCGGTAGTTTCCTACAATTGAGCTAAGGCATAGGTTTGGTTAAGATATTTTGGCATGAACATCCTAATAGGTTGTTGTATGACAGTTTTCAATCTACTCAAAAAGATATTTACCGTATATTCTTCTAACAAATCCACTATACCTAACAGAAACTTGAACTGATCATGGTAGAGTGAAACTGTACCTGTTTGCTTGAGTTTTAACAATTCTATCATAGGGTCTCCACAACCTTGATCTCCAAACCTTTACTCTAAGGCAAGTATATAACCCTCCCAAGCAGTAACCCTTTTTTCTTTCTTGTACTTCACCTAATTTTGATGCCATTGTAATGCCCAGCCTTTAAAATTGATGGTAGCCAACTTCATCTTGCTTCTGGAGGAGTATCACCTATCACTTATCTCAAAAAATTGTTGGCATTTTTACAACAAACTATTCAAGTCTCCACCATTAAATATTAGAAAGTCTAACTTAGATTGCTTGGTAATAAGGTAAGGTTCTTTGCCTTACACTCTACCTAAATGGGAACTGTCACTGCCACTGCCACTGCCATTCCCTCCATGGTTATGTGTAGCACCAGTAACTTTAGTATTTTGTAATTGAACCATGATTTGATCTTAGAGAACTCCATGAGCTATCAAATTCGTTTCTTGAATATGCATTCTAGCTATAATCTCTTTCAAGCTTTCTTTCAAAATTTTTTTAAGCATTATTTAATTGATTCTTCGATTCTTCTTAATTATTGAGATATTGTGTTTTTAATCATGGGTACCAAAATAGTAGCTCTGATACTAGATGATGCAAGTGAATTAAAATGAGATCAAGAGTTGAATTGTACAAACCCTAATGAAGAATAGAAGAACAAGTTCCAAGACTCTTAATACTGGAAAGATAGTTACAGAGACGAATAAAGAACGAAAAAGAGATACTTGAGAGAATTCATGATTTTCATTAATTACCTTTCAATGTGTCATGACCCGTTTTCGCGACTTACACACTTCCATTGGTTGGGCTGTGAGTCAATGTCAGCCACTCGATTCATTTTTTTTAACATTCACTTCATGCCATAATGAAATATGCTGATAATTTTTTTTTTCTTCTATAATTACGTACATCAGACTTTATAATAATTTACATCCCCATGTTTATAAAATACATTACTGTGCATATACATGTTCAAATACAAATTCACTAGAGTGTATACCTTATACCAACTGATAACTGTGCCAACAAATGCAGGAAGATGGTAGTGGATACACTACTTGAAATACTCTGTAGAGGGGAGAAAAAAAAGGGGTGAGCTAATAGGCTCAATAAGGAAAATATGAAAGCAGGTAGATAACCATACTATCTACATGCTTATAGTGTATACTTTAACGTTTATAAAAATAGTGTACACACTGAAAATGATGCAATAATTGCAATAACCACGTTTTCATTCACTGTAGAACACTTTCTCTTATTTCTTTAAAACATTTCATTCGAACACTTTCAGTTCGATAATTCATTCATTAAAAACAAGTGTTCACTTTCATTGAACACGTTTCACATTCATTATACATGTTTTAATTCATTGTAAAACAAATGCATTTACAGAAAATAACAACAATCTATGTGAAAACATTAATTCGTTAGAAAGCTTATTTAATTCACTTAGTTCACATAGCACATATTTATTTCAAATCACATAACATCCACTTAGAAAACACTTTGCACTCAGCAAATCAACATAAATGAGACTAGGCTGGGATGTAATATCAATCACGGAGGACATATGGCCATAGTCACTGGATTCCTGGCAATCACAGATCAGGTGTGCGAGAATCTCATGCTTAGGGAGGCAGATCAACCATCCTGTCAGTCCACTAAGATCACTAAAATATCACGGTACATCGTACTCCGTGATTTATCTCACGGTACATCGTACTCCATGGATCCTTATATATTGTGATATATAGCTGAGAAGACCGAGTAATCTCGAGGTCTACCATCTCAGTATCACTATCATCCATTACCATGTCTCAAAATCACGTGCGAGTAGGTCAGTGCAAGAACATATAGCAATACACAACGGCTTCAGCACGGTTTTGTACTCACACTACATCAAATTCATAAAACCACGTGCGAGCAGGTCAGTGCAAGAACATACAGCATTACACGACAGCTCCAGCACGATTTTACTCAGAATCATATCGAGTTTGGAAAATCACGTGCGAGCAGGTCAGCGTAAGAACACTTAGCAATACTTGACGGCTCTAACACGATTTTACTCACAATTATAGAAAATCTAGTGCGAGCAATTTAGTGTGACACACAGTCTACACGAGACTCCAACACTGTTTTACTCACATATCACATCAAAATCTTGTGCAAGCAGGTCAGTGCAAGATCAAAATGCAATACACGACTACTCTAACACGGTTTTACTTAAAATCACATTAAGTTTAGAAAATTACATGCGAGCATAGTCTGAGTAAGGACACTTAGCAATACTCGATGACTTCAGCATGATTTCATACAAAAATTCGATAGATGGCTCCATTCAAATGAAAAAGGTACACCTGACCGAATTCATTACTAAAATATCACGAAGCATGAGTGAGAGGGTAATTTCTCATCTAATCACTCGTCAACATTTTTAAATACTGAAAGATAGGCAATTTAATGTCAGGAGTTAAATCGGATGCCAATCTATCATTACACTTTCATAAAACCACTTTTTCATGGATAAACACTAAGTTATGTCTTTTTGGACATTTTTATCTTTTCCCATAACTAGGCGTATTTTCATAAATTTTTCCCTTTTTCAGTGTTATCTGTGAAATTTCACACAGAAAATTGGATAGGTGGCTCAATTCAGTTGGAAACAGTTCCGAAATCAGAGTTTTACACATAAAACGATGTCATATAGAGCGATGAGAAGTGACTTCCCGTTAGGTCACCCATCGTAAGATTACTCCCAACTCAGCACGCTTAACTTCGTGAAACGTACTTTCCTATACAGACTGTAAAAACTTTAGCCAACCTGTCCATTTATCATTGAAAACAGATTTTCATGCTTAAAACGCAGAAAACATGAAATTTATAAAATTATGTTTTACCGACTCATTTTGGTGCAACTTTTCCTATAGTAGGGGTAATATGGTCTTTTGCAAACACTAGACAATTTCTTAGATTTTGCAATCTCTATATTCCATACTATTTATTTTCATACAAGGATTTATAAAAATACGTACAGCTATCTCTAATAGCTTGCATAAATCTCTTACCTGGATTTCAGTCGATTGAAATTCTTTCACTTTCTACTTTCTGTCGCTCGACTGATTCTATTCCAATAATATCTCCTAAAGCTGAGATTCCGTGTTGGCACATAAATCGAGGTTCAATCGAACTTATATTCCTCGCCTATTGTCGCGCTACACAGTTATATATTTAAGTCGAATTAATTTCGGTCAAATTTAAATTCAAATAAATTTTTCAAAAATTAAAACGGTCAATTCCGACCTCTTACCGGCTTATCCTTAATTCCGGAGTATCACCGAATTTTTTTCATTTTTTCTCTCTCTTCTTTCTTTCTCTCTGAATCGGTTCGATTCAATCCTCTTTCCACTAAACCGGTCCGACCCGATTCAGTGCCGATTTCGTTGGTCGAACGCTTTTTCGGCCGGTTCCCGACCCCATTTTCGTCCAAGGAGGTCGCGCGGTGGAGAGCAACCCTCGGTTGGCTCGAGCTGGGGCAGATCGTCGTTGAAATCCACCTAATTCCATCTTCTCTCCCGCGACCTCTCCCTTCTCCGATCTACTCGTCGTCGGCCATTCACTGTGCGTGCTGACATCAAGCACTCTCCTAGTGCCGGTGGTCCATTCACCAGGCAGCTCGCTCCTGTGGTCCTCGCCGTTCGCTGCCGTCAGTGAGAAACCAGATGGATCGAGTTTCTCTCTGTTCGCGCGGGCTTCAGTTTCTGTTTTCCTTTTTTTTTCAAATTCTCTTACTTTCTTTTTATTTTATTTTATTATAAATATATTATATTATATTCTAATATAATATACTAAATATTTAAAAATATCTATATATATAAAAAAATATCTTATATTTCATAATATTATTTGTAATAATATTAATACTAAAATAAAATATTTTATACCTTAATCTCTATATACATATACATATAAAATTATTTAGTTTATCTCGACAATCATATACATGAACTCTTTCGTTCCATTTGGCTGTGAAAGTCATAGTTGCTCAATGAGAACTGTAGAAACCTTATTTTATGCAGGTTTTAGTATGATGAATTAAGTGGTAGTCTTGAAATAGGGGTTATGATTGAAAATATTGAGGTAGGCCTGTTCTATTAAAAGGTTTTGGGCACATTTTGTTTATTAATTTATTAAGATTAATTGAATTAGTTAGGTTATTTACATTAATTAGGTTCCTTATTTAATTAGGATTAATTGAATATGTTAGGATAAGTTAGGAATAATTGAGTTAAAAGGATTAATTAATTAAATTTATTCAGATTAAGATAATTTAAATGGATTAAATTTAGTTGTGCTGATATAATTAACTTAATAAATTAGAGTTATTATTTTAGGATTGAGTTTATTTGGGACAAAAATAGAGATAAATAGTAATGAAAATAGGTATTAACGACGAATGTAAAAGAGAGGCCCGAACTAATAATAATAATAATAAGAAGAAGAAGAAGAAGAAGAAGTCGAGATTAACAGAAACAGAAAAGAAAAAAAAATGAAAAAAACTTAGTTTAAAACTTGTTGGGATTTAACTAAGAAGAGAAACAATTTTTATCATCGGGTTGTATAATTATCAAGATAAAAAAAAATCAAAAAATTTTAAAGATCAAAAATTGAAAAATTTTGGGGTTTTCGACGAGGTTTCTAGATACAGCAGGGTGAGACTATATTGACATATGGATTACTTGAATATTTAAGGCTACATTTGACTCATGAAAAATCATTTCCAAAACAATTGACTTTTGCATTTTTATAAATTTGATCGGCAGAAAATTGATTGGTAAATAAAAAATGTTGTTTTAGTCAACAAAAAAATTAAGTTATTTTTTTACAAATTATCATATCCTTTTGAAAAAAAGAAGATATTTTTTGACAAATAATAGTTTATCTGTAAGGTTATTTATCAAACTTATAAGTATAGTTTTACTCAAACTATACTTTAAATATAATTTTTCTGATCTTTAATTTAATTTGACCAGATATAAAATATTATAATACTAATATTTTTTATTTAATTAGATTAAAAATTTTAAAAATTAAAATATTAATATTAAAAATCTTTTAATATTTTAAGTTTAATATTTTATTTTATATATTAATCTTAAATATTTTTAATATTTAAATAATAAACTATATTAAATTATTGTTTTAGTACTAAATAATAAATAATAATTTAATAAATAGTATATTTATTATTTAATAATTTATTAATATTTTAATTTAAGATATAATGTATTTATATTTTACTTACAAATTTTATATTAATTTTTAATAATAAATAATAGTTTTGTCATGATTTTAAAAATAAATAATTTCAATATAAAGTATAATTATTTTAATATTATATATTATAAATATTTTAAAAATAAATATAATATTATTAATATTATATATATTAAATATTAATATCAAAATTTAAATATTAATTTAAGTAATAATAAATAGTTTTTTAAATGTTTAATAATATTATATTCAATATTTAATATTATTTTAAAATATAATTATTTCTTCATATTTATACATTAATTAATAAATAAGAAATAGTTTTTTAATCTTTTATTAGCAGGTTGAAAACATCTGAAAGCAAAAAAAAAAAAAAAAACAAAAAAATTAAATAACAAAAAATATTTTTTATTAACTTATTCAAATAATAAAAAATAATTAATATTTTCGACAGTTATTTTTAATGAATAAAATGGAACCTAATATTTTGATCACAGGAGACCGAGAATTCAGAGGATTGATTTTTTTTTTTCCTGAAAGGTGAAAGTGTTGCAAGAAAATGTAAGAGAGGCTTTAATAGAAGATAATAAGCGACAACGTTTCAACTAGACTCGTACCATGTTGTAGATTCGGCAAATGTAGATACGATACGAGTGATACGACACGAATATAATACGAAAAAATCGTGTACGTGTTTGAAAAATTCGTGTTTCATGTTTAGCCGTGTTGACACAAATTTTGACACGATAATTTTCGTGTTTAGTCGTGTCAGACACGGCTAAATACGTATAAGATACGAAAACACGTTTTCTTAAATCGTGTCACACGAATACACGGTTAATATGTACACGACACAAAAAACACGTTTTCTTAAATTGTTGTTTCTTGCATTATATTGAGCTGGTATCTGCGAATTTAATGTTTGAATGTTTGTTGACTATTTATGTTTTATGATTTAATGTTAACTATTTATGTTTTGTTTGTATAATTTTTAATTTTAAATAAATATTATGGATGATATGAATTGAATATTATTATTATATTATATTTATTAATAATATTTGAATGTATATAAATTAAATTATTACTGTAAATCAGTAAATATTATGATTTTTTCATTTTTGATTATGTTTTATTTTTAACCGTGTCATTCGTATTTATTCGTGCCATGTCCATTCATGTCGTGTCGTGTGATACGGATAATTATAACGTGTTAACCGTGTCGTGTCACGTGTCACACATATAAAATATGTGTCGTGTTCGTTTTTTAATAAATTTGTGTCATGTTATGTCGTGTCGTGTCGACATAGATTGCCAGATCTACCCTGTTGTTAAAAGTCCTGATAGGTTTCTATTTTTCTTGTGATTTTTCCTAGTTATTTTATTATATTATGTTTGTTTGTAACGATAATTCATATAATTAAATAATTTAATTAATCAATAGTTTAAATTAATTTGATAATTCAATAAGTAATTAATTTAATTTGACAGATTTGATTGTGCATTAATAATTTAGATAACTTTTAGTGTATGATTGAAATCAAAATAGACTTAGCATAATTGAAGCATATATTAAAAAAAGTGATGATAGTAATTGATCATTTTATGCAATTAATTATAATTATTTGATTTAACATGATAATTAGTTCACATTTTCATGTAGTTGATGTATTTGTTCTATGTAATTATACATTTATTTGCTTGAAATTTGGATAGATTATGAATGAGAAAATTAAAAAATTTGGTGGTCAATTGTAAAAATTAATTAAATTATGAAGGAATGCAAATTATTACAATCATAAAATTCAATGATAAAATTCCGAGAAAGTTTTTGGTATTCTTTGAAAATTTCTAAGTAAAAAGACTTTTAAATTGAATTGAAGATTTTTAATAGTCAATAATAAGCATTCATTTTCCAAACAAACAAATATAATAATAACAATAATAACAACGACAACATATAAAAAATAAATAAAATAAAATATAAAATTAACAAAAAATTGGATAAAGTTGAGGGTAAGATTTCAAATAAGATGTTGAAATGATCTGATGACAAAACTAATACTATTTAAATACTTTTGATGTGATGAAAGTTTAATCTAATTAAAATCTGAACCAGATTGATGAAAAAATTTTAATCTAATTAAATTTTTTTAAGAAAATGTGAAGACCAATTGGAAAAAGAGAAAACAATGAATTCTTTAATTTTTTTTGGTATTGTTTTAAAATACTTAAGAACCCAAGTTTAATTTTCAATAGACTCAAGATTTTATTTATTTATTTGTAAAAGTTGAAGTAGCCCTATGAATCATTTTTTTTTCTTTTTACTATAAATCATTTCTTTAAAATCTTATATAAATATATAAAAGTCAAAACTTTTAACTAAAAGTAAAACATTCTCTGGAATAATCCAAAGGCTTAACAAATGTATTATATTTTTCATTTTATAAAATTAATATAGACATTTATATACATTAAAATTACAAAATAAACCAATTATCATTTTAAATCAATTATCTATTTCACTTTTTTTAATCTTTTTCAAATTTAGTATCAATAAGGATAAATAGACTAAATTGCTAACATCAAAATGAAATTACCATCACATAAATTACCCATATATATTAAAATTATTATCCATACAAAAATATATATTAAAATTACTGAAATTCAATTTTTTTTTAATTTCTTTATATATGATTAAAATTGAAAATATATATATCTATCTTTTTTCAATATCTTATCTTAAATTAATAATCTACCAATATAAATATCCTAAATGATCTACATTTTATTATATAGATTAAAATTTTAAGAATCAATTATCTTTTCTCAATTTCTCTTTTTTTGGGTTATTTTTTTTTTCAATTTCTTTAATCGTATAGATTAAAATTAAAAAAAAAAATCAATTGTCTATACTACAATAAAATGTATTATATTTTCATTATCCTACTTTTCTCTCGATATTTTTATTTATTAAGTAAATTAAATTTAAAGAATATAATATAGATGATGATAACAACTCATAAAATGACAGTGATTGGTAGAATTGTTATAGGCAATTTGAAAACGACCTTTTAAGCGAAAATATTTTTCCAATTTATTTTTTTAATACATTATCTTAAATCATTCACATTTATTTTTATTATTTAGTTGCATTTTACTTTTTTTTTCTCAAAAATTCTAGTTTAATTTAATTTTTTAGTTATTGTTTCAATAATTTTTGCTTTGAAAATGTAGATACCAAACACGTTTTCAAAATTTTTATTTTCAAAAATAAATTTCCATTTTCGTGTACTAAACATGTTTTCCAAATTTTAGAAAATAAAAATAAAAAATTTAAACAAAAAATATTTTCATAAACCAAACAAAGCCTTACATACCGCTAGTTCTATAGACAAAAACTCATGAAAATCCATAATGACCTCTTAGAAGAATAGTAAAGATACACACATAATCCGGTTCTTGCATTTCAATCAATCAAGCTAGATGCAAATTGAGAGTAAACAACAAATTTCAACAAAAAGCTAGCTACTTTGGCTTTAAGACAATGATTTTACGCAAATACATTAGGTCTCTTATGTATGCTGATCTGAGCTGCTAAGGATGTTGTATAGACTCTTCACCTTGACAAATTAGCTGTTGTCGACAAAAGTTGTGATTAATTTTCTTGAAATTCCGAAATTTAGTTTTTAGATATTTCATCATCGGAGCTTTTATTCCAACAATATTGAGATAGATTATATGAACCAATATACAAATTCACATTAAATCGTCGGCATGAATTTTCCTCATTCACTAATTCCTATTTAATGCAATGTGTTCTTTCAACTTTTGTTTCGTCATAACTTTTCGGATTATTTCATTCCAAATCTTTTTCGATTTTCTCATAACCTTGACCATTTTTACATCATTCGTAGCCTCCACTATTCTAACTAGAGCGTCTAAAAGTCCACATCATATGTGTCCAAACCAACGTAAATGACTTTCATTTATCTTGTCTTCGATAGGTGCTACTCTAACCTTTTTGCAAATGTCATCATTTCTCATTCTATCTTTACTCGTGTATCCACACATCCATCGCAACATTCGCATTTCTACAACACTCATCTTCTATGTATGCATTCCTTTAATTGGCCAACATTCACTTTTATAGAGTAATGTAGGTCTAACAACTGTCCTATAAAACTTACCTTTCAACCTTATAGGAATTCCTTTGTTACACAACAAACGTATAACGTTTCTCCACTTGCTCCAACCAACTTGTATCTTATGGGCCACAACATCATCAATCTCTCCATCCATCTGAACAATTGACCTCAAGTATCTAAAATGATCTTGCTTAAGGATCACCACCCCATCTAGCATCACTATGTTTCTATCTTCTTCTTTGTTTAGACTGAATTTACACTCATATATTCAATCTTTGCTTTGCTTAATCTGAATCCTCTTGACTCCAACAACTATCTCTACAGTTCTAACTTAGTATTAACCTCCACTCTAGTCTCAGCACATAAGACAATATCATTTGCAACTATCATACACCAAGATACAGTATCTTGGATGAATTTTGTCAGCTTGTCTATTATTGTAACGAACAAAAACGAACTTAACGTCGACCCTTGATGTAGCCCTATTGTGATAGAAAATTCACTTGTTTGCCCTCCAAATGTCCTTACATGTATTCTTCCATCTCCATACATATTCTTAATTATTTCAATATATTTCACGAAAACTCTTTTTTTCATTAAAAATCATAATAACACTTCCCTAGTATCACTATGTTTCTATCTTCTTCTTTGTTTAGACTGAATTTACACTCATGTATTCAATTTTTGTTTTGCTTAATCTGAATCCTCTTGACTCTAACGACTATCTCTACAGCTCTAACTTAGTATTAACCTCCACTCTAGTCTCAGCACATAAGACAATATCATTTGCAACTATCATACACCAAGATACATTATGTTAGATAGATTTTGTCAGCTTGTCTATTACTGTAACGAACAAAAATGAACTTAACGTCGACTCTTGATGTAGCCCTATTGTGATAAAAAATTCACTTGTTTGCCCTCCAAATGTCCTTACATGTATTCTTCCATCTCCATACATGTCCTTAATTATTTCAATATATTTCATGAAGACTTTTTTCTTCATTAAAAAACATAATAACACTTCCCTAGGCACTTTATCATATATATGCTTTCTCTAATTCTATAAATACCATATGAACATCTTTGTCTTTGTATTTAAGAATGCTTCACAAGTTGATTAAGTAAGTGTATTGTTTCCATAGTTAACTGGTTAGGCATAAAACCAAATTAGTTCTCCGATATCTCTATAGTCTTCCTTAATATTCGTTTTATTATTTTTTTTCATAATTTCATCGTATAACTTATTAGTTTTATGTATCGATAATTGGAACAACTTTGAATATCTCCATTGTTCTTATAGAGAGGTATTAATGCATTCTTTCTCTATTTCTCAAGCATTTTGTTAGTGTGCCAAATCTTATTAAAAAGATTTGTCAACCATCTAACTCCTACCTTTCTAAGATATTTTCAAACTTCAATAGGAATGTTACAGGTCCAACAGCTTTCCCTATCTTCATCCTCTTCGGTGCCTCCTTTACCTCGATCTGTTTGATTCTGCGCATAAAGTATCACTTCAAACCCTCAAGAGGCACCGAGATATTGTCCACAATTTGATTTTGTCCATCATTGAATGACTTGTTGAAATAATCATGCTACCTTTCTTTAATATTATTGTCCTTAACTATAGTTCTTTGGTACTCATCCTTTATATATTTCACCAATCTTAAGTCCCGACTCCTCCTCTCTCTTGCTCACACCAATCTATATATTTTTTCTCTTTCCTTTGTGTCCAATTTGTTATAAATCTCTTATATAACTTTCACCTTAACTTCTGCCACCGTTCTCTTTGCCTCATTTTCTAGCTGACTTGTATTTTGCAAAGCTCTTTTCGTTATTGTTTGTCTTCAAAACCCTGTAACAATCTTTTTTAGTCTTTATAGCTTACTCAACTAATTCAATCCACCATGCTGCACCCTTTTCAATCGGTACTTTCCGTTTGATACTCTTAGTATCTCCTTACCCACCTCCCGAATGTGTTTTGCCATCTTATTTCACATTGTATTCGAATTCTTTTCTGTTGTCCAATCTTCTTTCTAGGTCCAACTATTTTTACATATTTCACGACAATCTTCTTTTAACTTCCACCATCGAATCCTTGTAGCCATTTCTTGTTAGTTTTTACGATATCGTTTATGAATTTTTAAGTCTAGTACTAGTATTCTATGTTGCACGAAAACACTCTCACCTGAGATAATTTTACAGTCTAGACAACTGCGTCCTTCCCTCCTCTTAATATAAAAGAAGTCTATCTGACTTGCGTTCGACCCACTCTTAAAAGTTCTAAGATAAAGTTTTCTCTTTCTAAACAGTGTATTCACTATGATTAAATTATAATATAAAACAAAATCAATGATAGCATCTCCACATTTATTTCTTACATTTAAACTAAAACCTTCATGTGCGCTCTCAAAACCCCTCTACTAGCACTTATATAACCATTAAGGTCACCACCAGTACAAAAGTTTTTTCCTATAGGCACTTCTTATACTATCTTATCTAAATCCTCCCAAATTGTCTTTTATTAATATTATTAAATTATATCTATGGTGCATATGCGCTAATAACATTCAAAACGTCTCATCCTAGAACTAACTTAACAAAAATAATTACATCCCATTGTTTCTTAACTTGTACAACATCCTTTTGATATTTTTTGTCTATAATGATACCTACACCATTTCGATCTCTATCATTCCCTATATACCATAACTTGTACTACCAAGGTGCTATCTCCCTAGCCTTCTCCCCAACTCATTTGGTCTCCTGAAGACACAAGATATTAACCCTCCTCCTACTCATAACCTCACAAATCTCTACTAACTTACCATTAAACGTATCTATATTCTAAGATCCTAACCTGAGTTTATAATTATCGACTAGCTTCTTTACCCACCGTAGTCCATTATGGTCTGAAAACCTTTGCCTATTGGGCACCACATCCAGGCGTCGATGTGGCATGTCGCTTCCAGGTGACCACCTTCCAAATGGTTCTTTTTTTTTTCATAAAGCTGGACAACGATGATCTTCTCTGTCCTTCCACTTTCCAAATGGTTGCTATGTGTGAATAACACTTACCTACATAATGCACACCTCATGCAATGGTACAGCCACTATATTTAGCATCTGTACTATGCCATTTTTGTGCATTTGAAAATAAGCAAGCAAGTAAGCAAGACGAGTACAGACTGGTGGAAAATCAAATGGTTGGAGGATGCACTTTTGTATTGGGGATGCCCTATAAGACAAAGAAACTACAAGTGATAACTATATATTCTTACACTCAATTCTCTTCCATGAATGATTTCTTTGTGCACCATACTATTGTAGAAAGAACCAAGAAAGAAAAAGATCATTGAGAGGTGAGGATGCTATACTGAATCAATGAAAAAGCATCATGTAAAAAGGTGCCCATAATCATACTAATCCTACCATTCATGTCTGAACATCCATTAATTTTAACTTCAGCTTCATGTTTCCAGCTTGAACTACTATTTCTTCTTTATATCCATCCACTCTTAAAACCGTTGCTCTCTTGCCAAGGGATGAAACATGTACTGTATCACCAACCTCAGGCAGCCTGGTAATTTTTTCTGCATCATGAATGCAAAAGGAAAGATTTACTAATAAAAACTGAATGACCTTTTCAGCAAACTAAGCTTATTGAGAAACATTGGCAAAAGATTTTGAAAGATAAATAGCTAACTATTCCAACTTGACAGAAGAAAACATCTTATGCATTATAAATTATACCCGATTGTGGTTGTTTAATAACTTGAATAGAGGATGAACTCAAATTGGTAGTCTGCTGCTCAGTTTCAACTGCTGTAGCATGCTCGTAATTAGTGGCTACTGTATGCTTACGTACTTTACTGAGTTGAGATTGTTTCATTGCAGACGTACGAAGCTGCAGTGCCTTTTTGTGAATGGTGGATCGAGCTACCGCAGCAGCCTCAGATAATTCTTGCATCTTCTTATATCCTTGATCGGCACCAAGATCCTTGAGCTTTCTTCTGGTGGTCAATAGCTTTTCATGAAAATCTCTTGACAGCCTGAAATCACAAGCAGAACCCAGACACTAGATAGAGCATCCACTGGCTTGGAATATGTTTGTAACTCCTTAAACAACAGAAGACTTATTTATAGTAATTATCAACTATGAATGATTAGCAAGCAACTTTTACATAACTTGGATAAAGCTACATTGCGAAACTTTTCTTTCCCTCCACGATTCAGTATTCCCAGGCTATGGGCCTATCACATAGGAGACTGCAAATGGACCTTAATTAACATTTTCCTTCTTGAGTCAAACAGTGATAGCAGACAAGATAGTGTGTGTTAAATACATGCAGAGTTGAATCCCAGCCTCCTCTAAAAGAAAGCACATCATTAAATTATATATTCAGAATAAGAATTTTACTATAGTTGAACAGAGAAAGAATGCAGAATTTCAACGTCAAAACAAGTTAAAAAGGTGGAGGCAAAGAACAATAACCTGAATTCAGAAAAAGTGGAATTCAGTTCAGCGAAACAATCATTAAATTTTCATTTTTTTATACTTGCAATCATGAATTAGTCTAAAAAGAATTATTGCTTTAAAATCCACCCTCCAAGGTTATTTGAAATTCAAATGAGATTGGCTGAATAACTTGCAGTCAAAATGCATTCACCAAATAATAAGACGAATAATAAGAAATTTTATATTAAGATTGCCTGACATACATTCAGAGGTAGACCAGCCAAAAAAAGCTCACCAAGACAGTTTCCAAATAAAATTGAACATTGCAGAGGCAAAAATGAACTATGTTTGTCTGCAACTAGCAGGACGAATAAAATGGAAATGGACATGCTCTAATCAAAAATGGATTTGGCAAGTATACTACTTCTTTTAACCAATGTTCTGCAAGGTTATAGAGATAACTTAGGATATTTATTCTATATTAATATATTATTTAGAATTGTTACACTCATTCAGCGAGGATAAATATGTACATGGATCTTAGAAATCTCATCAAAAAAATAAAATGACTAGCTTAACATTAACATAGCTGTCATAGATGCTGAGCAATTAAGGTAATAACTAATGATCGGGAGCAGTTAACCTCATAGCATTTTGAACCAATGAGATTAAATGATTTTAATTAGATCGTAGCTCATACTTTCACATCCAATAATCACTTTTAAGAAAAAGATACATACATCAGATAATGCCGAGACTCATTAATAAGCTCCTGAAAATTTTGCTTGAATGTTTCCATATCTATTATCACCTGCATTAAGAAATGAACCAAATATTGTAATGAATCCTGATGACGTAGGATGAACCAGTGTTCAACACTCAGTCTCAACTACACAGTATATACAAGTCCTAAAAAAAAGTTCCCATTTTGTCAGTCATAAAATCAAGGAGTTCATTATTGCAACTGAAAATAGTAACTTTCAGTAAAGCAAAGTAGAAAATAATAGTTGCTTAATCCACAAGATGATACTGGCAGATTTCGGAGCTAATCTAATAACAAGAAGTATATTATAATTTTAATCAGCTACCTCATCAATCTCTGCACTAGCAGCACCATATAACTCACGAGCATTATCGACAACTATGCTGGGTACTCCCAATCTTTCTGCTATATTGATTGCATTTGAACGACCTAAGACAATGTTATATTGCCTATGTCACAATAAGTCTCTTAATAATAAGATGATGATATTACTTAAAAACAGCAAACAACCAGAAGTTCCTCAGTTGCAAAACTTGGCTTCAAAAAGCTTTTTGGTCAACTAGCAGAAAACAGTCCAAGAATCAAGCAATTGATTGTTCTTGGTCATATGCTTAAGACTGAATACCTGGTACTCCCCAGAGAATCTTGTAAGTTGGCTTCAAATTCTCTTCATCGAACTCCATACAAGCATTTTCAAAGGCATCATTGCTGCTAAACACAATATGAGATTACGAATGATATAATAAGATCAAAAACTTGGTGCACCAGCACAATCCTTATTATATATGCAAGAGATATTTAACAACAAATCTTCCATATGAAAGGGTTTAAAGTATAATAACCATAAACTTGAGCATGATTAATTTTTCTTCTCAGACTAGAAACGTCAATGAACTGAAGTACACAGTGCAAGCTAACTACTATATACCTATATTTCAAAGTTTTAAGTTCACCATGATGCGTTGTAGCAATTGTCAACAATGCGCCACTTTCAGCAAAAGATTCTAGTAGAGACATTCCAAGTGCTGCTCCTTCAAGGGGATTTGTTCCTGCACCAACCTAGCAGATAAGGAACGGGGAAAAATCCATTAGATTTGTTTGTAAGTGTAAGTATTTTTCTTCTCTCAAGCCTTAGAGTGCTATTAGGGTAAGTAATCACAAATGCCTCACTGAAACATACTTCATCTAGGAGCACCAGTGATTGACTTGTGGACTGTGCTTGGATTTCCTGAAAAAAAAAAAAAAAAAACTGTATCAAGAAATTTTTAACCACAGCATTTAGTATATGTAGTATTTAAACCCCTAAACTTAGGAATTCCTAGTTGGCAGGTAAAATCCCAAAGTGTGTAAGGAATGAATCAAAATCATGAAGCTATTAATCTTATGAACAATGTCCAACCAGCTTGAAGTCTCCAAAGATGACCTTGCTGGCACAAAATGCTGAATATTGGCAATGAAGCAAGCCAGACATTTTGAACTCCCCAAGAAATTGATTGCACACTAAATTTTATATTTTGGCTTAATAGCCAAATTTACTCTCAACCTTTTGCATAAAATGGATATAAGTCTTTAACCATTTTATTTTATAGTATAAACCCCCAACCTTTTAACATAATGCAATTAAATCCAAATTTGTTAAATGACACTAACTTCCGTTTGTATTGCACATGTGCCAAGCCAAGTGAAATCCCACAAAGCTATCCACGTTAGTTGTGTCCAAATGACAGTTAGTGTAATTTAACAGATTTGGGCTTAATTGCATTATTTTGAAAGGTTGAGAGCTTATTTATAGTAAAATAAAAGTTCGTGCCCTTTTGTAAAATAAAAGGTTGAGGCTTATATCCACTTTGTGCAAAAGATTGGGGGTGTATTTAGCTATTAAGTCTTGTACTGTTATTGGCTCATCTCAAATAAGCAGGAAGAGTTATAAAAGGTATATCATCCTTACACTAATTTGTTTCAAATGGCCAGAGAATGTAGACAATGATTGAGACAATGACTGGTCATCACCAATATCAGCATAAACACTATCAAACCAAGGAATTTTTGCAGATTCTGAAGATAAAACATGAAGACCTGCAATATTAAAGAAACATGGAGAAGGTTATGCAGTATAGGACATAAATAGTTTATCCAAGACAATGCAACAGGCAAAAAAAATTAAAATACAAGTCAATGATATTTTTTGATCATCCTAGAACATATGCAATAAAATTACATTAATATTCATAATAAGTATTAAGACAAGACTCAATTAAATCAGGAAAACTTGGTATATAGTTCGAAAATTTATTATTGTATTTTATCTTTTGCTTCACAAGCGTTTCACTACCCTATATATTTTTTGACATACATACATGTTTGCATAAGGAGTACAAGCAAAAAGCTTAGAACGAGAAAAGGCTAACATGTTAATAACTACACAACCATGGAGCATTGTTATGATTCTCATGCCTCCATTTAATTTTCCATGAGCATGATGTAGTCATTAAGAAAAAAGGAAAAAAGAAAAAAAAGAAACCTGATTTTGCCATCATAGCAGCCAATCCAACAGTCTTTAAGCATATAGTTTTACCACCGGTATTAGGGCCAGTTATGATCAGAACTCTTGTCTTCTTGGCAATAAAAATATCAATTGGCACAGGGGGAGCTTCTTCTAGTGCTCTAACCTGGCAATCAAGAGAATAATATTCTTGAAACTGAAAACTAGCATGATATGATAATTAATATTATTTTGTCATTGATGATAAAAGTGGCTGATTGGATAAAATTATGATATTAACTAGTTACCTGCTCCTCCAAGGATGAAATCTCTATTTCTGTTTCTCCTTTGACTGCCATATACTCTCCCTGCAGTTTTCTTCTCCTGATTTCCTAAGGCAAAAGACAGTAAGGAATGGAAGAATAGATAACTGCAAGTAACTGGAAAAAAGTTGACCACTAGAACCCAAAGAGTAGCTTGAGCAAATTTTAGTGACTTTGGCAATCTCTTGTGCCAATTATTGTAGATAAAACAGGCTAAACACCACTGAAGACACAAGAAGGATGGAAGAATTCAATTTTCATAAACTTAAATGAAAAACTATAATTCTTGCAAGTGTTTTGAGACAAAGTAAAAGTTATGGATGACAAAAGTTAGCAATATGCTACTTACAGAAGCAGCATTGCGGACATCCTTCCGAGCGATGTGCAGCTTTTGCCTATGCTGCTGAAGTAATAAAGGATGACAAGCTTTAGGCAGACAAAAAATCCATTCTTTTTTTGGATTTGATGCCTGTAAAATTTTGTCCTTTGATCTGTAGGATTGAGCTCTAGGCCCATCAATGTCTTTTGGCAGGAATATATTGGGATATGTCCCTCCAAATGAAAGACTATAAGCTGCACGAGCATAGATCTAGATGCCAAGAAAAAGATACAGGATAAAAACGGAATAATCAGCAAGTACAAAAAGATTATTTAATTAAAAATGCAGAGAATATTACAAAATGTAGTCCAGAATATATATTGAAACACTTGTATCGGTGATGTAGAGTTATGAGAGGTCCTACTTTGTAAGAAGAACCTAAAAGGTCTTCCCTCACTGTTGGCACAAGGCATGCATGCATATCTTTGAGGCTCTCATTTTATTTGAAGGCAGATAAGGGAGAATGCATCCATCATAAACTAAAACTGGTGTTTTACAATGTTCCTAAAGCCCTTCACGAGTTCCGTAATTAGAACCAACAAAATTGTATCTAAACATTCTAAACATCTTTTCTCTTCATCCTTTTACCTAAAATCCAAATATGATCCAAGAAGAAGTTGCAAAGCAGCAAGCACCTACCATATCCAATTGAGTTACACTTCTCAATATCTTTTCAATCTCAACAAGATCCATTTGTATCTGTGTAGATTGTAGCAACACAAAAACATGATGAGAGGTAAAAAAAAAAAATCTGGATAATAAATGCAATTTAACTTGTTAAAGCCAGCAACCTTTTCTGTCACCATCAAAAGCACATCTGCCTCAGCCTTTGCCACTAATGCTCTCGCTTGTTGTAACTCATCATTCAAAGGAACAGCTGCAAGTGGCTCTATAATATTTCCTAGTCCTGAACCACTAGAACCATTTATTTCCTTTCAAGAACATGGTATTGAAAAGATGAGTTCCATCAACAGCTCATGGGTATAGAAGCAATACAAATGATCTGGCTTTAAATTATGTTTTAATATCTATCCTAGAAAATTGACAAAACCAGGAAATGCTACAATTTTAAAATTTGAATTAGCTATAGTAATACAAATTGATCAATCCAAGATCCCACTTGGCTTTTGATTATTTGTCTTGAAATGCACATTACTTGTGCAGTGTCTGAAACAACCTTCTTGTAGAAGAAATTTCTAGGTACCATAATTAATTTTCTACAATGAATATTGAATGTTGAATAAAATTTTGTTTGATTCAAGTTTTGCAATTGATAAGAAAGGGAATGGAAATGTAATTTTTTTTTTATAAGGGTTTCTGCTTGATTCATCAAATAAAAACAAACTGAAGTTCCTTGATTAACAATCAAAGTATTGGTTAATGGAGGTATCATCCGTTCATCCAAATATGTGGTTTGGCCCTGTCTTCCTTTTTCTTGTGCCTCAATAATACAAATTTTATTGTGGCATGCCCCGCTAAGCAATAGCATTTGCAACACCTATGGCACAAGAATGGGCTAAACCTTTTCACACAACACATGAACGTAATTGTGTTGTATTGGTAAGCGAAATTACGCAACAAAATTATGCACCTGGACAACAGAAGACCCTTGAAACTTGTCTGATCAGTCCCTGATCTTATACACCATCTACCATTAACATTACTCGCCTCCTGCACAAATAATACAGTGGTTATTAGGATGAAAACCATGAAGATTGACAAAGCATATGTTGGTGATCGAATTTTACCAGAAGGGATGCCTCTTTAGTTTCATTCCTAATTAGATTGTCCATTAATTGATGCAACTGAACAAAGAAACAATTACACAGTTAAAATAGCAAAGTAGAAAAAAGAAAACTCAAACCAATATTTTAATTAACAGAAAAAACATGTGAAAGGAACACTGAAAAAGCAGTAATGACAGATTTGCACCCAGATAAACAAAGATTTAGCAAATGTGAAAGCATTCCTTTTCCCTTGAGAATGAAAGGAGTAATTTGATCATGGAAATATAGACGTAGGGTAGAGGTAGATCGAAGTTGATATAATTTGAAGTAATTAAAAACATTTAATGCTAAACATATAATAGAGTGTATAGGCTAAGTAGCCTGGGTTAAGGGCTTTGCTTATTAGAGTTCAATAATATTTCTATCTCTTTCATTCAAAAATATGTTTATACTTTAATTTTATTTAATTTGTCATTCTTTTTGAGGGGTTTGGGAACAACCGAACAGAGAGGGGCAGCAACTGAAAGATGTTCAACAAACAACAATAAACTAACTTTAATCACGCAAAGCCTTGATTAAAAAAAAGAAGATAAAACTGCTCTAAAAGGAAATAGTTATGAAGAACAAGTATTTTCAAACAAATTTAAGAAGAAAAACCAAGAAGTTTCACCTTTCTTTCAAGTGTTCGCACTTGATCACGAGCTTTCTTAAGGGCAGAACTCTGGAAGATAATAAGTTTTAATATGGAATAAGAACAGAGGCATATGATTAAAGAAACAAAATTCTTTATATAAGATTTCTCAGATGAAACTTTGAGGCAAAATGGAACAAACCGCAGAGTCTTTAACAGAGCCATCTTCATCTATAACTTGCTGAATCAGCTTAATTATCGGTCGATTTACAACCAGTTGTGTAACCTGCAAGCAATTTTTTTTTTTTTTTGAAAAATAAAAAGAAAGTAAATTTATATATGCTATGCATGTGAAAGAACACGGAAGACTAAGCATTTGTAGGGCAGGATTTACCATTTCACTGAGAGGCATGAATTTTTTATACCAATCAGAATCTTCCTTGATTGCAGCTTTTAAATTAAGCTGCAAAGCTTCAGTAAACAGTAGTACAGATAGAACAGCCATTGCTTCGTTTGCTTCTAAAGGTAAGCCCCTCCGCGCATGTTTGATGGCAGATTCAACCTTTTCAGAGACAAAAATACGAACACTCGGGAAAATCACAAAGTGGTAGTGATAAATAAAAATTCGAAGAAATAAAGTTAAAAGAAAGAAATGAAAGAAAAATTACGAGTTCAAGGTCGACGGAAGTCAAATCCAAGTTAAAAGAGCCATGGTTGTGCATTAGGATTGCGGCATTGGTTTCTTGTAAGAGCCTCAAACTCTCTTGGAATGTTTGATTGAGAGACCAAAGCTGGGTCTGTCAATTCTCAATTATTATTCCAATTTCCAACAAGCAAAGGAAAAACCAAAAAAAAAAAAAACTGCTGTTTTATCGAAAGGAAAGGGAAAAGAAATGAAAAAACCTTAGTGGCTTGACGACCCAAGGATGTGCGGGCAAAAGAGGCAACGGAGTCGCAGAGTTTGTCCCATTCGAGAACCCTGAGAGAATCGTACTTGACTCTGGATTGATTACGGTCTTCAATCGAGGATGATACTTTGAAATAAGTGTTCCTCTTTCGAATTATATTGATCGGGTAACCACAAACGGCGCCCAGCACTGCGAAGAGTGGCACTGCCATGCTCTTCCTGCTACAAATGGCGGGATGAGGATTGGGATTCCACGGCCTCCCTGACTCCTAAGCTTGATTCATTTTTGTCCGTTATGATTTAAATTGTTATATTATCCACGTGGGATCGTGGCATGGGTTAAAACTTAAAAAAAGGGCCGGGGGGATAGGAGTCACGTGCCCTTATCTAACCCAAAGCTTGGAGAGCTAATGCGGATCTGTTCAGGCCCATTCCAAAGCTCAAGGCTTTTTTATTATTAAAATGAAATAAATTCGTTAAACTTAATTAAATCAGTTCCGAAAAGATTTATTAAAATAAAATTTAAAAATTTTTATCGTTAAAAATTTAATAAATAAGATAGAATTTCATTCATTGATTCATTTATGAGTTTTTGAAAATTGACAAGTTTTGGCTTTTTTATAGGTTATTTTTAGGCTATCTGCATTTATTTAGAAATAAAATATCTGTTTTGATTTTTTTTTTGTAATTAAAAACTAAAAATTCAATTGAGTTTGATTAGGATAATTTTATTGAACAAAATTTTTATTATGCTAATTAATTGAACTAAATTAAAAAAAAAAAACAAATTCGAAAACTTGATTTGAATCGTTTTTTTTTAAATGAATTTTTTTCTCAACCCTACATGCATCAAACACCACCTTAACAATAAATTCAATTAAAATTGTGAATGTTACCTTTGGATTCATGAGCAAATTCAATTGAACTTGTTCTAACGGAAATATAGTAACAATAATTTATTAATTAACCCCATTCTGTTATTTTATACTTGAAAAGAATCCGATTTTTCAATTGTTACAGACAGCGTGGGAGATATAAAGCTGATCAGGGTGATACAAGAAACAATCCAACCTTCAAGATGTAACAATTTTTGAAGTATACGAGAAACCGTTTAGGCTCTAGTTTCTGTGTGATCACAGGGAGGCGAGAGATGCAGCACTTGATTTTTCTGTTTCTGCCTCCTTTGCCGGCACTGTGGTCTTGTCAGTAACCTCAGCCTTATCCTCCGCAATCTTGGCTGCTGCCTGAACGTCCTCCTCTGTTGGTTTGGCAGTCTCAGCAACCGTCTCCGAGGAAACTGGCTCAGCAGCAGCGGCCTTTGGCTCGGAGGACGAGCCTTGAGCCTCCTTTTCTTGTTCAGAAAGATCTACCAAAGGTTTTTCAATCTGACTATCACCTCCATTGCTGTCGTCCTGCATTCATACATATTCGCAATTAAAGAAGAATAATAACAACACAGAACTGCGAACTTGTGAATTCTCTAGTTGTGTTACCTGAGCAGCGGTCTCAAGCTGAGGCTCCTCAGGGCTGGCAGGAGTCTGGACGACAGGGATGTCATCGTACTCCTTCGGTCTGCTCGTACAGCCTCCCATTATACGCGAGGAATTTTTGGGATGATTGGGCGAGTCAGTGGAGGTGGTCGGATTGTACTTTCTCCAATATGCTTTTAGATTCAAAGGATACTATTGAGGCTAAGGAATGGAAGCAGCAGAAGGGAATGCATTAATAGGTAAATCAGGTTCTAATATTTAGGAGATTTTCTCGGGTTACTTGCCATTGCTTCTCTGGCAAATTTGTTTCTGTGGCTAATCTATAATTTGCCTTGTCAGTTGGCTTATTATATAGGGGACAGCATAGGTTTCTCTGCCGCCTTTCATGCCAAGGGTGAGGGTGATGAATGCGTTTTGGTTGATGATAGTTGTGGCAGTTACAGCTATGATTAAGGTGAGACCATTTAATCGATTTTAATTTTGATTTCATTTGATATAAACGATTGAATCGAACCAAATTAAAGTGATTAATCCGAAAGAACTTATGATATTGTCTTCTCCTCTTGTTATGCACCAAGACCAAGATGGAGATTTGGTAATTTGTAGACCAAGATTTGGAGGTGAGGTCTTTTTCCAATCACACCCGCCCACCTCGTCTTCCGTCCAAGGCCAATGATATACAATGTCACACTCCCCCCCAAAAAAGATCAATCGATTTTTAACGACCATGTTAAAACTATTTGTATATGGATTATATATTTAATAATATATTGATTCTTCAATATTGATATCGAATTATATCACAACATAATAATATTTATTTCAAGAATTTTTTATTTTAAAACTTATAAATTAATGAGGTGGCATGTGACGTTGTATTGGTCTTGTATAGATTAATACATTAAGAGTGTATCAAATATTAATCATTCTATAATTTACTAATATTAATATATAAAAAATTAAAGGAAATATATAAGCAACATAAGTTATTTGAAACTTATAGTTGACAAATAAATACGGATAGAAGGTTAAAAAAAATCTTTTAATGTAATTATCATATAAACTCTTAATTTTTTTTTTTTGCTACCAATTGAGTCTTTAATTTTTATTTCTACCAAATTAAACTCTTTTCATGGTAGTATCTATCATTTTTTTGGTAAGCTATAAAGATTCTAAAAGATTTTGGTGAAATTTAATTTAGAAAAATTGAAGAGAACATTTAGAGTAACTTTTAAGTATTTTTTTTCGAAAATTTTCGAGCCCCACAGACATCTATAAGAGGACTTAATTTGGTAAAAAATGAAAATGGACTTAATTGATTGCAAAAATATTTTAGGGATTGAATGATAATCACATTAATATCCTATAAATCATTAATGGAGTTTTTTAATTCCAATAACGAAATTAGAATGATAATTTATGTTTTATTATATTTATTTTTTATTTTTTAATATATTTAAAGGACATATGTTATCATTCTAACCCTACTTGTGGAGTCAAAAAACTCTACTATCTGTGTATAAGATAATTATCTTTAATGTTTAATGACTTTTTTTTACCTTGAAACCAATAAATAATAAATATTTAAATTTTGAATTATGGAGTTTGAATATTAAATAAAGATTTAATACTCAAATATATTATCAACTTTTGCACAAAATGATTTAAGCTTTCAACATTTTATTATATACAAATCAGTCCATAAACTTTTATTTTTTGTAAATAAACTTTTAACTTTTCAAAATAATGTAAGTAAATTTAAATCTATTAAATAATACAAACTATCGTTTAGATATCCTATTTGGCAACTGATGCTCATAGCGTTACCATGTGTATAATACAAATAAAATTTTAGTATTATTTAATATATTTAGATTTAATTTCATGATTTTAAAAATATTGAAGGTTTATTTATAAAAATAAAAATTTATTAATTGATTTACATGTAATAAAATAATGAGGATTTAGATTCTTTTTGTAAAAAAAAAAATTGAGAATATATTTATCTATTAAATATATAAAAAAAAGGTTGTATTTGGCTATAAATAGTACTTCATAAGGATTTTTTTTTTTTTTACAAATAAATTCTTAACTATCCTGTTCTGAGACCGATCCATGTGTAAGTATACCTTGGGTCAAGTTTCGCCCCATTAATTAATGTGGCCAGACCTATGCTCATTTTGCAGGGACCGATGGTAGGTATAGAACTAACCGGTGCTACGATGATGCATGTTGAGAGTTTTCACTATGTTTCAATTTCAATTTTGCCTCTTTTTTTTTTTAAAGAAAATTAATATATTATATTTAATAATTATTTTATCATTTATTTCATCGTCACTGATAAAATTAAATTTAAATATATTATTTTTTAATATCAATCTCATCATCATTATTATTATTTAATTTTATCAAAATCAATCACACAAAAATTTTAACATACCCTTAAATAAGGACGGTGGCTAAATTCTCGTCTGAATAGAAATAAACAGTTCTTTTACAAAACAAAACAGAACCAAGTCTTTCCCATTGGTCCGGAATCCATTAACGGCTTTCACATAATAATCAACTGTCCCAATCCTCACAGCGAGCCATGTGGGAATGAAAAAGCCATATCATGTTATCTGATGGTGGTCGTGTCACCAGAAACCACATGTGCAACTATCCGCCTATCACGTGTCAAATCGGGACCGAGCCACGTGGCAGATTTGGCGACAGTGTGGCGCGGCAGACCTCCATCGCCCATATCGCGACATTGGTCTCTCGCACAGCCGGCGGCATAGTTCTCCTGCACTGCACGCGGTAGAGGTCTCTCGCACAGCCTGCGGTATGGTCTCCCGCACAGACCGCGGTAGAGGTCTCTCGCACAGCCTGCGGCATAGTCTCCCGCACATCCTGCGGTATGGTCTCCCGCACAGACCGCGGCATAGTCTCCCGCACAGCATGCGGCATAGTCTCCCGCACATCCCGCGGTATGGTCTCCCGTACAGACCGCGGTAGAGGTCTCCCGCACAGCATGCGACATAGTCTCCCGCACATCCTGCGGTATGGTCTCCCACACAGACCGCGGCATAGTCTCCCGCACAGCATGCGGCATAGTCTCCCGCGCAGACCGCGGTAGAGGTCTCCCGCATAGCATGCAGCATAGTCTCCCGCACAGCATGCGGCATAGTCTCCCGCACAGCATGCGGCATAGTCTCCCGCGCAGACACCGGTAGAGGTCACCCTCAAGCTGTTTCGCCCGAAGCGCGACAGAGTACTATATGACTCTGTCGCGGCCCAGACACGCGCCTGGGCCTCAGCTCGAACTGACCCAGAGAAACCTATAAATACCAGGTGAGCTCTCTGAAAAAGGGATCCGAAACAAAAAGACCAAAAAAGAAGGGAAAAGCCTTAAACTCTCTAATTTAAGCAATACATTCTCTTCTTCATACATTCACAACTCCGATTACTGACTTAATCATCGGAGTGCGCGTGCAGGGTCAAATCCCTGCCCCCTCTGATTCATATTGTTTTTGTAGGATATACGAAGAACGAATTGCATCGACGTCACCCTTTTGTCGTTAGTGCAATCAGACTACGCGAAAGGCATTTTCTTGTTGCTGTCAGGTAGGCAACATCAATTGGCGCCGTCTGTGGGAATCCTAACAAAAAGTCAGGTTCTCTATCAAAATGGTGAGAACACGCTCTACGGCAGAGTTGACAGGAGGGCAGAATTCTGTGAGTCCCCCTGTCAGACCAGAGCAGAGATGAAGACGTATTGAAAGGGGTGACAGAGAAGCCTTGGTTTCTCTAGAAGAATTTGAGACCCTGAAGCGCAAAAATGAGGAGACAACAGCTGCATTGAAAGCCATGGTGAGCTTCTTCAGAGACGCTCTCCCCCAATTGAGCTTACCCCATGAAGTGCAGCAGTTAGTGGGGGAAAGCACACCGAGGCAGACCTACGAGAGAGGTCAGCCCTCCACTTTGGCGAGTGCCGGACAAGGTGCAGGAACACAAGATAATGCCACTGCCAATCCAGCAAGGCAGAGCTCACCCGTGGTTCAACCGCGACAGAGCTCACCTCTGGCCACTAGGCGGCAGAGCTCGCCCGTAGCTCCCGTGCGACAGCGTTCGCCAGCGGTTAACGCGCGACAGAGCTCGCCCGCGGCTCAACAGCGACGGAGTTCACCTCTGTCCGACAGGCGACAGAGCTCCCCCGTGGCTCAATGGCGACAGAACTCTCCCGCGGAATACATGCGATAGAGGTATCCCACATCAGATATGCGACGGTGCTCTCCCGCCTCTAATAGGCTGCAGAGTTCACCCTTGCCCGATGCGCGGCAGACTTCCCCTCTGGCCGCCAGGCGGCAGAGTTCCCCCGCAGCCCATAGGCGACAGAGTTCCCCCACCTGCCACAGCTCGTCTCCCGTGGAGTCAGAACGTGATCCGGGAACCTATAGGGCTGGGGAGCAACGAAGACAAGGAGGTTTTGACCCACGAGAAGGCCTCGAAATATCAAGTCCCGGAGTGGGAGGTGCTAGAAGGGGCGCTTATCAATCGGACTCTTCTAGACCCGAAGGGACAAGGCCATGCTCAGCTTGAGGGTCGGAGGACGTGGAGAAGGTCGTCCAAAGGATCCTCGAGAAGAAAAAACTGGTATCTTCGAATGATGGCCAAAGGAGGAGGATCCCATTCAGCCTGGAGATCATGAACAAACCTTTGCCGAAGAAGTTTAAAATGCCTTCTATGGCTACTTACACCGGCAAAGCGGACCCCTACGATCACATCCAGAGTTATGAATCCCTCATGCTGTTACATGGATGGGAGGACGAAATTATGTGTAGAGCTTTTTCTCTCACATTGTCCGGGCATGCTCTCAAGTGGTTCAACGGGTTGAGCGAAGGTTCAATCTCTTCTTTTGATGAGTTGAGAAATGAATTCCTCAAAGTCTTCATGATCCACAGCCAGAGGAAGAAAGACGCTACCTACCTACTCACGCTTAAACAAGGGAATAAGGAACCCTTGAAAAGCTTTGTAGATTGCTTCCGAGATGCAACCTTGGAAGTGGAAGATCTACCAGTAGGCGTAGCCTTGGCTGCAATGCTGCAAGGGACGAGCTCCGAGAAGCTACAAGAATCCCTCTCTCTCGATCAACCGATGACGATTTTTGACCTCTTTGCCAGGGCTAACAAGTATGTAGCTCAAGAAGAAGTGATGAGAATGATACAGCCCAGGGAGGCGAAGGAAGGAAAGAAAATAGAGAGAGATGCACCCGAGAGAAGCTTCCCAAAACCCGTGAGAGGAGACAAAGCCCCCAGGCTCAGGTATGAAGGTTATACCAGACTGAGCGAGCCTCGTACTGCGATACTGGCAGCAATTGAGGGGGCGGGACTATTGGAATTCCCCAAGAAGAAAATTGGAGACGTAGGCCGAAACACTGAAGCCTACTGTGAATTCCATTGTGCTCACGGACACCCAACAGAGAGGTGTAGAGACTTAATGGACCAGTTAGAAAGACTGGCCAGAGAGGAAAAGATCAACCGCTTCCTGTGGCGAAGCGAGAGACCCCGATATCCTCCGCGTGACCAAAGGAATAATCGTCCGCGGACTGGGGCAAATAATGACAACAGAGGGGATAGGCCTAGAAACGAAGCCGTCAGGTCGATCCCCCGGGCCAATCCGTCAAACAACGAGCCTACAGCCCCTGCAATAAACGTCATTGCAGGAGGAGAATCAAGTGCAGGAAGCTCCTCTACTTCCCGCAAAAGTTACGCAAGGCAAGCGTATCAGGTTAACGTTGTGATGGAAGAACAGGCGGATGAAGAGCCCATCATGTTCACCCCGACTGACAGAGGCGATGTCGCCATGCCCCATGACGACCCCATGGTGATATCCACGGTGGTGGCCAAACACCCGGTGAGCAGGGTCCTGGTCGATAACGGGAGCTCAATGAACCTGATCTATTGGAACTGCTTCGAAAAAATGAGCATGTCCGAGGATAGGTTGAAACCCATTATGACACCACTATATGGATTCACGGGGGAGCGAGTGAAAGTTGCCAGGTCCATAGAGTTGCCTATAACTCTCGGTGAGCACCCGAAAGACGTGACCCGATAAGTATTGTTCATGGTAGTCAGATCGACCTCCGCTGCCTACAACATGATCTTGGGCAGGCCGGTGCTGAACGATATGAAGGCGGTAATATCCTCTTACTACCTATTGATGAAGTTCCCCACTCCCAACGGAGTCGGGCAAGTACGCGGAAACCAAAGGAGTGCCCGTACTTGTTATCTCGCTTCCACTGCCAATAAGGTAGCACAGAGGAAAGAAACCTTATGCATCGACGATCCGCCTAAACCCCAACCTGTAGAGGAAACAGAAGCCATTGCGCTAACTGAAGGGGATAGCGGAAAAAGGGCATTCATCGGGACTCAGTTGGACGAGCAACAGAAAAAGGAGGTAGTCGAGTGTCTGAGGAGAAACTCAGATATCTTCGCCTGGAGCCCGGCGGACATGCTCGAGATCAGTCCCGAAGTCATATGCCATGAACTTAATATCATACCCGGACACAGACCGGTCAAACAGAAGAAGAGGAGTTTCGCCCCGGAACGATAGAAAGCAATCACTGAAGAAGTGAGTAAGCTCCTGGGCGCCGGATTCATTCGAGAGGTCTATTACACTGAGTGGTTAGCCAATGTAGTGATGGTAAAGAAATCTAGTGGGAAGTGGCGAATGTGGGTTGATTTCACCGACCTGAACAAAGCCTGCCCCAAAGATTCATACCCCCTACCACGGATAGACCGACTAGTAGACGAAACATCCGGTTACGAATTCCTCAGTTTCTTGGATGCATTCTTCGGGTATCACCAAATCATGCTTCACCCAGAAGACGAAGAAAAGACTTCCTTTATAACCGACGACGGAACCTATTGCTATCGGGTAATGCCGTTCGGTCTAAAGAACGCGGGAGCGACCTATCAACGAATGGTGAGCAAAGTGTTCAAAGATCTTCTGGGAAATACCATGGAAGCCTATGTGGACGACATGATAATCAAGAGCCGCGTAGGAGAGTCTCATACTGATCAAATGTCCAAGGTATTCGAAGTATTGAGGAGATTCAACATGAAGTTAAACCCTGAAAAGTGCTCATTCGGGGTAAGATCATGGAAGTTCTTAGGCTTCATGATCACTAACAGGGGCATTGAGGTAAATCCTGAGAAGGTACAGGCTGTCATTGACATGAAACCCCCAACCACCGTGAGAGAAGTCCAGAGATTGACAGGCAGGATAGCAGCTCTGAATCGCTTCTTGTCAAAATCAGCAGAAAGGAGCCTGCCGTTCTTTAAAACTCTACGGGGGGAAGAACTTCGAATGGATGAAAGATTATCAAAAAGCCTTTGAAGACCTCAATGAGTACTTGAAACAGCTGCCTTTGTTAACAAGGCCCCTGGAAGGAGAACAACTCTATATGTATTTGGGAGTCGGTGACTTCGCCGTCAGTGTGGTGCTACTGAAAAAAGATGAAAAGGTGCACCGTCCCATCTACTACGTGAGTAAAGTGTTATTGGATCCAGAGACCCGCTATCCGCAGGCCGAAAAGCTAGCATTAGCCCTTTTGATGGCCTCGCGAAAGTTGCGCCCGTATTTCCAAGCACACCCTATCACCTTCTTGACAGATCAACCGTTAAGACAGATCCTTCAGAAACCTGAACACTCAGGAAGGTTAGTGAAATGGGCAGTGGAGCTTGGGGGATACGAAATCACATTCCAACCACGGCAGGCTATCAAAGGTCAAGCTCTGGCCGACTTCATCGTAGAATGCACTATCCCCAGCGACAGCAGTGAAGGGGAGGCTCACCCCTGGTTGCTGCATGTCGACGGGACATCAAGTGCTAACGGAAGCGGAGCGGGTATAGTCCTGGTTTCACCCGAGGGAAAATCCCTTGAATACTCCCTACGGTTCGGATTCCCCAGCTCGAACAACATAGCGGAGTATGAAGCTCTGATAGCAGGGATGATGTTAGCGAAGAAGCTACAGGTTCACCACTTGATAGCACACAGTGATTCTCAATTGGTGGTGAATCAATTCAGCGGAGAGTACGAGGTACGGGAACCGATGCTGGTCCCTTACTTGAAGAAAGTCCAACTTCTGGCACAGACTTTCAAAAACTTTCAGCTGATACAAATCAACCGGTCCGAAAACACACATGCTGATGCATTATCTAAGTTAGCCTCTTCCACCGAAACACGAGGAAGGACAGTGAAGGTGGAGAGGCTCGAACGACCTAGTATTGAAGAGGTCGAAGTGTGTGACATTCAAGTGGGAGACGATTGGAGATCCCCATACAAACAGTATCTCACCGAAGGAACACTCCCCCAAGATAAGGACGAGGCTCGTCGCTTGAAAGTACAAGGGGCGAAGTTTACACTCATCAATGGAGAACTGTACAAAAGGGGATATTCGTCACCCTTATTGAAATGTCTGGGACCGAAACAAGCAAGTTACGCCCTAGCTGAAGTGCATGAAGGAATTTGCGGCGAACACTTAGGAGCGAGAGCTCTTGCAGCTAAAGTATTGAGATCGGGATTCTACTGGCCAACATTGAAGAAAGATGCGATGGACCAAACCCGCAGGTGTGACAAATGCCAGAGGTTTACGCCTATCACTACAGCCCTAGTGACTCCCTCTCAAGGCACAGTACAGTCAATTCCTTTTGCACAGTGGGGATTAGACATCCTTGGACCTTTCCCCTTAGCCACGGGCCAAAGAAAGTTCCTGCTAGTGGCTACCGATTACTTTACAAAGTGGATTGAAGCAGAGCCTTTAGCCACAATCACGGAAAAGAAAGTGGAGGCAATGGTGTGGAAAGACATTATTTGTCGATTCGGAATTCCCCGCATCCTAAATGCCGACCATGGAAAGCAATTTGATTGCAACGCCTTCCGTGAATTTTGTAAGAGCCTCAACATTCAGCTAAGGATCTCCTCAGTGTCATATCCTCAAGCTAATGGACAGGCCGAAGTCAGTAATCGGACTATCCTCCATGGGCTGAAGACCAGGCTAGACAAAGCAAAAGGGGCATGGGTGGACGAATTGCCTAGTGTTTTATGGGCATATCGTACCACCAGTCGTGTGTCGACTAAAGAAACGCCATTCAGCCTTGTATACGACGCAGAAGCACTGATCCCCGTAGAAATTGGAGCGTCATCACCAAGAGTAATACCCTTAGCAGAGGAAGAAAATTCACAAGCTCTAAGGGAAGGCTTGGACCTACTCGACGAACATAGAGAGACCGCGGCTATTCGATTGGCATCCTATCATCAGAGGGTGGCCAACTACTACAATAGCCGGGTGAGAAATAGGCCAATGTCTGAGGGAGATCTAGTGCTAAAAAAGTCGCAGATCACGAATGCCCTGAAGGAGGATGGGAAGTTCAGAGCCAACTGGGAAGGTCCCTACAGAATCAGATACAAGATTGGACCTAACACATGTGTCCTGGAAACTCTACAAGGGAAGAAGATAGGGAAAACATGGAATTCAAATCACCTAAAGCTGTATTTGAATTAATCGCTATATTTTCTTTCCCAAACAGTATTATTATTTGTTTATACCATCACAAGACATTGTCATCAGATCATCACGCAGAATGTCATTTTATTATACATCTGCGACTTATATACATCTAAATCTTGTGACAGGTATTCAAACGAGCCGTAAGAGCCTGAGGCGCTATGCGTCACTGTGGCCAGGCGTAGTTCAGACGAGCCGTAAGAGCCTGAGGCTCTATGCGTCACTGTGGCCAGGAGTAGATCAACCGAGCCGTAAGAGCCTGAGGCGCTATGCGTCACTGTGGCCAGGCATAGTTCAACCGAGCCATAAGAGCCTGAGACGCTATGCGTCACTGTGGCCAGGCGTAGTTCAACCGAGCCGTAAGAGCCTGAGGCGCTATGCGTCACTGTGGCCAGGCGTATACCATCAACTGAGCCGTAAGAGCCTGAGGCGCTATGCATCACTATGGCCAGGCGATAAAAATATCAAGGCTATAAAAACTAAAGACGCATACACGTCGCAGTAATCAAGCCTTAAACAATTATACGTTCGCTCAAAAAATTCTTTCTGAAAGTTTACATTTCTATCAAGAATTGGGGAGCATGCACGAATACATTCAAACAAATACATTCAACCAAAATAAACAGACAAAGAATGATAAATGATAAATAGAGAAGTAATGCAATACAAAGCATGAACAAAAATCTCAATTTCATTTCATTCAAAAGTTATTACATTCGACAAAAGTACGAAGTTAAAATAAAAAACAACAAAGTACTTGAAAAGAAATACAAAAAACAAAAATAGCTATCTACTCTTCGGGAGGAAGCTGGGGATCAGCTGCAGACGGACCATCACTTCCCAAGGACTGCTGACCCTCCTCGTCGTCTAAATCAATGAGAGCCTCGATAGGCTCGGGAGCACCATCCAAATCCATGGGCTCCCAAAGACCAGTGAGGTTGACGAGGTCATCTTGGGCAGTCCTCTTAAATAACTCGTCTGCAGGTTCAGCTTCAGGCTCATATTTAGTCCAGTCGGGGGCCTCAAATAGCATTGCCTCGTTGGTGTACTGGAGCTCTGGGAATTCCTCTCCTTCCCTATGTGCTTCTAGCCATGATCGGGCAAGATAGAACCCGTACTTTACATAGGGATTCGAGAAATCCTCCTTCCGTCTCAAGCAATCCTTGGAGAGACGGTACTCCTTCACAGCCTCGGCCCGTATGCTATTGATCTCCACTTGGGTCAATGTAGGAGCAGCCTGACTTTCCAACTCGGCAACACGCTGCTCGAGCTCCTGATTCCGAGCAAGTAAAGACCCGTAGTTGGACTGCATACAGTCTAGCTCAGAGTGGGCATCCTGGAGATCCTCTTGAAATCTGCTAGACCGAGCCTTCTCTACAGTAAGATCCCCCTGGGCGTGATTAAGGTCTTGATGAACCTTTGCGAGCTGCTCCTCCAAGCTTCGAACTAAATCCGGAAGTTTGGATAAGTTGTTGATGGTGTTCTGCAACTCCATAACTTGATCCTTTAACTCCCGGATTTTCCTATCAGCGCGCTCCCGATAAGCCCGATGTTGGGCATTGTTGGCCACAGTTCGTTGAGCCAGCTGCAAAGGAATACAAAAAGTTAGATTCAAAGAATGCGGCAAAAATGAGTCAAACAAAGAGGAGTATGAAACTTACCCTCAACGACTCTATGTCGGCTAAATCCTCCCCCTCCGGGTAGTTTCTGAATATCCTTGCCTAGTCCCGAGAAAGGATAGTGGACCAGCTTAACCGGGAGGCCACCCCGGGAGTGTCCAAAATGTCGTTGTCACGAACCCCGGGGTAGACTCGAAACTCGTGGCCCCTCATAATATTTCCCCCGTCCACAGAATAGGGCCTCTCGTCGGCAGGACCTATCCTCGGTAATATCGGCCTGCTTCCCATCGAACCCTCGATGTACAGGCGCCTTCTATTCTTCCGCTGAGACGGAATGATATTGCATTCCGTGCGTTCCTCAGAGCGTGATCGCCCGGATGACCCGAAAGCCCCCCGTGAAGACGAGGCAACTCTTCCCCTATCCCGAGAGAGATCTCTCTGTTCTGAAGGAGGGGGAGGCATCGCCTGTCTAGAAACAGGAGGGGTCCGAGCACGAGGTGGATGAGAGGGGACCGGTGCCTCACTTGGGACATCGTCAGCCAGACGATGCCTCTTCCTGGCAGGAGCGCTGGAAAGACCAGCCTCAGAAACCCGACGACCTAACGATTGCTGAAAATGACTCATATCTGTAAAAAAGAAAAAGAAGACAAATCAGTGGTCAAAAACTGATCAAAAACAGCAAGCCGTAAAGAGAATTAAAAGTTACCGTCAGGAGAATCGAGATGCTCCTGAAGGGACTCTATATTTATGGTGTCGTCATCAGGGAGCACCATGAAAGTAGAGCCGAACCCCTCCCAACCAGTCAGATCGGCTAAGGGTTCGCTGCCAGAACTTAATTCTACGTTGGTGCTCCCTATATCCTCTGTGGCCTAGGTGTTTCAGGACTTAACTCGGGGAAAACCGAAGGCAGAGGATCTGACGAAGGAACAGAGGGTCCGGCAACAGGAACCGGACCCACACCCCAGCCAGCTAATATCAAATTTTCATTTGATATAACGGCGTTAAGGCTAAGGGGATGAGGGATTAGCAGTTTATTGATGTCAGAAGATAACTGCTCCCTAAGTGTGGCAACCCGGGGACCCTTGGGGATTTCACGCCTATTCTCCCAACGAGTGGGGATATCCAGGCCCTCGGGCGTTTCCACAACCAGCCATTCTGTCTCGAAACCATGAAGCTTGTTAGCAGGTTTCTCAAACAATCGGTTCTCAAAACCGGGCTGGTACACCCGCTGAAGCGAGTAAGGCACTAAGCCGGGACTCCCTCGAAGCCTAAAGAATACTTCTAAAAGAGGAAGAGATGGAGGGACGCCCCTTAAATGGCAGTGCACAGTGAATGCTACCAATTGCATCCATGCATGAGGATGCAGTTGCCCCGGGGATATCCTGTGCGTCCTAAGGAAGGAAGCCCCGAAGTCGGACAAGGGGAAGCGGAGTCCTAACTCCAAAGCTGCCCTAAAAACGACAGCCCCGTCGGACACACGACGTATGTCGCTCTCCTGAGGGGTTGGGAGCCTATAAGAGTATCCCTCAGGTAAAGGAAACCGGGATTCTAGGTCTTGGACGTCGGCTTCCTTTAAAGTCGACTTAACGCCTAGATCAATTTGTTTTCCTATACCATGGCCAGCCATTTTAGGAGTCCGTAAATCAAGAGAGTGGGACTATGGACTATGAAATTACCTAAAATGAAGAAAAGGAGAGACTAGCGACAGAGTGTGAAGAAGCTGCGGCAGAGTGGCGACACAGTGATGTGTACGCGACAGACTTGCGGCAGAGTACAGTAGAGTTGCGGCAGAGTTGCGAGAGAGCGTCCAGAGAAAATCGCGGCTGAGTGTCTTTTTGCGGGAGAACTCAATAGCGACAAGGACAGCAGGGGCCCAGTATATATAGCGGCTCGCCTGCGTCGACACACGCGCGGAGATCCGACCCGACCCGAGAAAATCCAGACCCAGATACTCTTTCGCAGGAATGATTCCTGCCAAAGAGTGGGGAGCAATTGATGGTGGTCGTGTCACCAGAAACCACGTGTGCAACTATCCGCCTGCCACGTGTCAAATCGGGACCGAGCCACGTGGCAGATTTGGCGACAGTGTGGCGCAGCAGACCTCCATCGCCCATATCGCGACATTGGTCTCTCGCACAGCCGGCGGCATAATTCTCCTGCACTGCACGCGGTAGAGGTCTCTCGCACAGCCTGCGGTATGGTCTCCCGCACAGACCGCGGTAGAGGTCTCTCGCACAGCCTGCGGCATAGTCTCCCGCATATCCTGCGGTATGGTCTCCCGCACAGACCGCGGCATAGTCTCCCGCACAGCATGCGGCATAGTCTCCCGCACATCCCGCGGTATGGTCTCCCGCACAGACCGTGGTAGAGGTCTCCCGCACAGCATGCGGCATAGTCTCCCGCACATCCCGCGGTATGGTCTCCCGCACAGACCGTGGTAGAGGTCTCCCGCACAGCATGCGGCATAGTCTCCCGCACATCCTGCGGTATGGTCTCCCGCACAGCATGCGGCATAGTCTCCCGCACAGCATGCGGCATAGTCTCCCGCGCAGACCGCGGTAGAGGTCTCTCGCACAGCATGCAGCATAGTCTCCCGCGCAGACCGCGGTAGAGGTCACCCTCAAGCTGTTTCGCCCGAAGCGCGACAGAGTACTATATGACTCTGTCGCGGCCCAGACACGCGCCTGGGCCTCAGCTCGAACCGACCCAGAGAAACCTATAAATACCAGGTGAGCTCTCTGAAAAAGGGATCCGGAACAAAAAGACCAAAAAAGAAGGGAAAAGCCTTAAACTCTCTAATTTAAGCAATACATTCTCTTCTTCATACATTCACAACTCCGATTACTGACTTAATCATCGGAGTGCGCGTGCAGGGTCAAATCCCTGCCCCCTCTGATTCCTATTGTTTTTGTAGGATATACGAAGAACGAATTGCATCGACGTCACCCTTTTGTCGTTAGTGCAATCAGACTACGCGAAAGGCATTTTCTTGTTGCTGTCAGGTAGGCAACATCATTATCATGCCTAGCTTAATATAATGACTGACGATAATATTAGCACCGAAATTATACAAAACGTGTCATTTCCGTTTGTAATGTTCTATTTGATCATTTTGATCGAATTTAACGGTAATGGATCAAGTGATCGCACTTTAACTCAAAATTCTGTTAGCTACCATTGGCCTAAAGACATAATGATGACATGGCATGCCAGCTGTAATGTTAATGTCAACATGTCATCTGACAAAGCTTACAACATATCACGTGTAAGATGAGGTGACAATAGGTGTTTCCTGAAAAAATTTTAACCTGTTGGATTTTCGAAGCTGAAAAACAAATCCGGCCTGTATTATATGGCAGTCCTAATCTCTTATCAAATGAATGAGCATCCACTAGACAATTCTACAATCCCCGGAATCCCTTTGCCTTTCTTTTTGAAATATTCAGAACCTTTTAACTAGAATCAAAGTAATCTCCAGACAACAGAACCCACAAAAACAATCAGGTTCCACGCGATGGAATTTTGGTAAAATCAGTTCTATTCTGGTTTTTTGTAGCCCTGAAGGGAAAATCCCACTTGACCAACATGACTTGTGTCCCTTGCTTCCACAGCTCTGGGGTTCCGGATTTCACTTTCTGTCTCTCCAGAGGGAGCATCCTTTGTGCTTCTGGATAGCTCAGGGGAATCGTTTAAATGAGATCCATCAGTAGGAACATTGCTGACCAGGCTTTTGTACATGGTGAGAGCTTGGGCAATCATGTTGGCAGGGTTTGCGGCAGAACTAGGAAGCAACATTGTTGTGCCCTAAAAGATCAGCAGAAAGAACGCAGCATGATAGAATGAATAAACAATGATAACATTAATACTCGCAAAACACGTATGAGATCACCCTTTTACCTCCTTGGCAATCTTACTGAAGGCATGAATGTACTGCTCAGCAATCCTCAAACTTGCTGCCTGTAAAAGAGCATAATTTTAACTTTTTAAGTCCCATTCTTACTTAAGAATGAGCATCTCTGATAGAGAATGTTATATACAAGCATAAAATTACGAAAATAAAAAATCCTTTTGGGCAGCATCTCGGGATCAATGAAGGGTTTTCTCTCTCTTTCTGAGACTAATAATTCTCTCCTAGAGCATATAAAAATACAGGAAATAGACTGAGATACAACTAGAGTAGTACAAACAACTGAACCAATCTTTAAAGATTGGAAAAGACAAAGAAGGAAGAAGAGACAAGATTATATATATCATAAAAAAATTGTAGTCTTCAGTATATTCCCTATATCTGCAAAATCCAGACAATTAATGAGTATCAAGTCATTAAAGAAGTGCAGACACCACGAACTCAGATTACTCAGGCATAGACTATTTGACATTTATAAATCTCAAGACTAGGTCAACAAGCTTATGAACTAATATCACATGGAAACTCAGGATACCAAAAGTAGACAAGGAAATCTTGTTTGAGTCCTCAGGTAATAGTTTCAGGTTCGATGGTATTCCTGTTAACACTTAGCTTTTATGCACACACACAGTGACAAAGATTAAAGAACCTCACCTCAACTCCCCCATTTTCCTTCAGGGACTGAGACACCAAGGCAATTCCTTTAGCTGTAGCTTGTGCTCTAGCAAGGATGGCTTCCGCTTCACCTGAAAATGAGTTTGTTAAGAAGGATAAATTGAAGACATCAAGGAAAAAAGCAATAAAGGCAGTAAAGAGACAAGAACAATAATAAAGTCCATGGGTTGCTTGATCAATTTAGGTTGTCCATACGAGGGAGAGTTCATGATAATATAAATAGATAAATAATCAAAATTAATCAACCACATCAACTTCAATTATAATTCATATAAAGCCACATCACTTTTAACATAATGATTGGTTGAATTTGATGATCACAAACCTTGTGCTCGGTTAACCTGATCCATTCTTGCAGCTTCAGAGGCCAAGATCACTGCATTTTTCTTACCATCAGCAATATTTATATTGGCCTGTCTTTCTCCTGTTAGAATTAACTTTATGGATAAATCATGCCGTCAAGATCAACTATAAATGAAAATGGTATAGTGCCATTAGTTACTACCATTAAGTCGACTATCTAACCCTAAAAAAGAAAAGAAATATCGAAATTACTAAATTACCTTCAGATTCAAGAACTTGAGCTCTCTTTTTACGCTCAGCTTCTGCTTGCATCTCCATAGCAGCCCTCACTCCACGAGGTGGAGATATATCCCCTGGATATGACAGGCAGATGGGGAAGTGAAATATATACCAAGGATGTGTTGGGAACATAACGAATGCCTCAAATAAAATATTGGCTAAACCATACTCACTTATCTCATAACGGAGACATTGGAGGCCCCAGTCTTTCGCAGCCACATTGATGGCCTCCTGCAACACTCATGTCATTTCAAAGAATCACCATTCTTTTCTTAAGAGGTGAGATAGGGAAAGAGAGGGGGGGGGGGAGGAGGTGGGGTTGTGTGTGCTGCATTTTGAGACTTCTACGATGCAATAGGAGTATGAAATTAACATGGTATCATCTCAACTCTTTTTGACACTTGCAGAATCACTTGTCAGTGGAAAAATATTGCAGATGAAACTAACTAAAAGAAATAAAACACATCAGACATAAACTTGTCAATAGCAGGCACAAAAAACTTTGACACAGAGGTTAATCATACAACAAAGTTATTGAGCTACATCAACTTGCGCACCCTGCTGAGGGAAAAAGCAATATAATATACAGTTTTCAAATTGACACCATTTGGGAGGAACCATCAAAGGGATACCTTAGCTTTCCACGTAAATAAAATGAGTGGAAAGATAAAAGTTAATCTAATGTTAAATGAAAAGCAGTTGTAACAAATTTCCAAAAAGTTATATACATTTCACACCAAGCATAAATAACATTCTTATAACAAAGTGAAAGTAAACAAATGGAAAATAGAGTAGTCATTCATAATGCCTCCTCTCCAACTGTTGGCACAAAGTCAGAGTCACATTCGAAGGCTCATCTAAACTCTAAAGAGAAAGGATTTTAACAGAGCCTCAACCAATATTCTACTTATCGCATTTTGATCTAGAACCAAAATTGTTCTATAAACTCAATTTATTGTATGTCGGTTTGATTCATGTGATTTAATAAAGCTAAATTTCGATAAGAAAAAAAAATGGAGGATCGAGGAAAGAAAACGAACCACAATCTTTTCGTTCAGAGTGTCTCTCTCTTCGAAGGTCTTGTCCAGGGTAATTTTACCAAGCTCGCTACGCATGGTTGTTTGAGCAAGCTGAATGACGGCATAGATTGGGTTCTCAACGCCATAAGAGGCAAGCTTGGGGTCCACAATCTGCAAAGTTCCAAAGCAAATTATAGATCATAGACTTAAAAATTGAGCAAAGGGCAAAGAAGATGGTGGGAGAAAGACCTTGACATAAAGAACGCCATCAATGAGAATGCTGACATTATCCTTGGTAATAGCGGATTGGTCCGGGATAGGAATGGCCTCTTCCTTGAGGGAATGAACGTAGGCAATTCGATCGACGAGTGGGATTAGGAAATGTATTCCAGATGGCAGCGTTTTCACGTATTTCCCGAACCTTTCTATCACGTAAGCTTTCTTTTCCGGTACGATTCGGATGCCCCAGTTTATGGGAGGTGTAATCTCGTATCTAGAAATCAAACAAAGAGTTAAAAACGGGGATTTGGAACCATTTTTGGGTTCTAGAATAGAGTATTAAGTATAACATTCTAAACTACCTGAAGCCAGGGTCGCGACCGGGTCGAAAGTGGCGGACGGTCGTGGCGAACGGCGAAAAGGATGAAGAATGCTGGCGAACAAAGGCAGTTGAGAATGTGGAGGATTCCTGGAGATATCTAAGAGTCCTCACGGCGTTGTTCAGGGAATTCACTCTCCACATCTTATTCATTTCACACTTTTTAATACGTATTTCGGTTTTTTAGGGATTGGATTCTATTTCTATGATTTTTTTTCTTCGCCAGACTCAACTCAAGATTGCTGCTTTAACGAGTGGTAAAGCTAAAGCCCCAGTAAAACCTTCGAATTGGAAAATGAAAATCATTCTCTGCAAGTGCGTCCGTCCGTTTTTTCTCCGACGAGTATTTAATGGGTCGGGCCTTACCCGATTTTCTTAATCCCAATTACCATAAAACTTTCCTTTGATTTGTACTCGATTTAATATCTTATTTGGAATAAAATATTAAAGTATGTTAAAAAATTTAAGTACAAATTAAAATTTAAGAATTTATTTCAATATAAACTAAACATTAAGAGTTTATTTGGATGTAATAAAAATACGAAGACTTATCTTACTAATTTGATGAAGTTTAGTATATTTTTGTTGTTTTAGCTAATTACTTTTTATTGGTTTTATTTGTTTTATAAGATAAGAATCTCTTCTTACTAATTTTCTTGTCACTGTCTTGTAAGAAATATTCATGTTCACCAATTGACATATAATTTGGATATTCAAGCAACATTTTCTAAAGCAAGAGTGGAAATGTATTAGGCTTTGATGCAGAACCCAAGTGCAATGGATGGATAACATAGAAAACGCATGAGGCAGAGGGCGAGTGCATCCTGGAAAATGTCTCTTAAATTCAATTACTACGACATTTTTGGACATCTAACTAAAAGAATCTCTTTGATGCAATAAATTGCAGGGATCAGGAAGTTCACAAACACATGGGTTCACTTGAATGGGCTGCAAGAATAGCCAGTGCAAAGACCCGTGGCACTGTTGTAAGGGAACAAGGCCACGGGTCTAGTAGCAGGCAGCTCTGGAATCTGCCTTTCCATGCTCAGAAACTCCACCACTTCCTCCATGCTTGGTCTACCTTTAGACTCGTTTAGTGTACAAAGTAGCCCAATGTCCAAAACTCGAATGGCTTGTTCCAAGTTAACCAGCGAGCCCATCCGCCCATCCACTACCTTCACCTTCTCATCTGTCACATGCATTCTCCAAGCAAAGTCTACCAAATCTCTTTCCTCTTGGTTCACTTCAGGGTCTAGCCTTCCTCGTCCGGAAACCACTTCTAACACAAAGATTCCGAACTCGAAAACATCAGCCGTCTGGCAAACTGCTGATTCAAACTTTCTTGAGTCCGTTGCTGAAAGCACCATTCCAAAATCACCTAGAACCGCTCGGAAGCTTACATCTAGGAAGACGCTGCTTGTTTTCATGTTCTTGTGAGCAAGTTGCTTAGAGTGAATGAAGCTTAATGCTTCTGCAACGTCGTTGATAACTCTGAAACGTCGTGTCCACGGAAGAACCCCGACACCAAAGAGCCATTTATCTAGGCTTCCATTGGTATAAAAGTCATACACAATCATGATTTCGTGGTTATCAGAACACCATCCCCTGATGGGAACCAAATTTGGGTGACGAACTCGGCTCATGGCACCGATTTCTTTGAGAAGCCGTCGTGTATCCAAGCCTTTCTGTGAGTTAAGAAACTGAGCAGACAGCCTTTTGATAGCCACCTGACAGCCATTGGAAAGCTTCCCTCTGTAATAAATACCTCTGGCGTCGCTACCTAGTATTTCTACCTCGCTAAAGGCCCGGGTTGCTGATGAAATCTCAGAACACGTGAAGCGGCGGGGCTTGTTGGGAGGCCTGGGTCGTTGCGTTTTCTTTGGGAACGTAGTAAGTTTGGAACTGTCATTTCTTCCCCTGCGGGTACAGAAGAAACCAATCATGATAGCTAATGCTAGTACAGCTACAGCAATGAAAATCAAGAAACTGCGGGGCGCTTCTTTTTTAGATCTCTTTTGGGTACTTTGAACACCTTCAGATTTCTGGAAGTCGATTTTACTCTCACATGTTTCCTCAGAAGGAATGCGAAGAAAAGCTTGGCTAGTTGCGCTGAAGTTCCAGGAGAGTACCTTATGAATTTGGGTCATGTTGCCTGTGGATGCTGAGAATCCAACGAACATGTATTCATTCAGATGAGGAGAGAGATCAAGAGGACCAGAGAAGATTGGTTTAGGGAGGTAATCAGAGCCATCTGATCCAAGGTGGATTTCCATCCATCTACGAGGACCATCATATGTAATCCAAGATCGGTGAACTGAACCATCACTCAGGAACACCCCAAACTCTGATGCATCGATAGTTGTGGTGGAAACAATGCTGCCAAGGTTAATGCCCACATGGTTGTCGTTTGGATCGCCAAATTCCGGATTCCGGCGCGTATCGAATTCAATAGCAACGGCTTTGTAATCTTCCTGGCAAGCATCATTGAGCATACCTAGCCATGGTCCTGGTCTTCCCACAGTGAACTCATCGGGAACCATAATAAATGTAAGGCCGCTGCCACCATGATTAAGCATATCCGTGCTTGCGTTAGAAGAATTGCTAAATTGAAAAGCAAAGGTGGTTTGAAATGATGCTGGGGTGCCGGTGTGCGGATCAAGCAGGCGGACAGGCGATGCGTAAATGGCTCTCCCCGCTTGATGTCTCAGATCAAAGGCATCTGATTCGTCTGGAATTTGAACAGCACCTTTCTCCATTGAAAACTTCACACTCCCCAGAAGCTTCATATCCGATATTACTCTGTGATCATCAAGGCTGAAATTTGCGAAGGAGATGTGCTTAGTCACGTTTATCACAGGTCCACTTTTTGCAGCTGAGGAAGAGGAATTAACCAAAATCGGGTAGTCTATCACAGCTAGAAGATAAAGCACCCATGACCACCTAACAAAACAGGGCCAAAACCATGCAACGGAGAACACAGATGATGAACAATTTCTTCTGGCCATTTCTTATGCAGTAACTTTTTTTCAACAGAGCTACACAATTCTTGCAGGCTCGTTGATGGAGATAAGACATTAAGACTCTCTCTGCAAATGAAGAGTTCCAGTCCAGCAAGCAATCTCTTCCTATGGGAGTGGGGGACTAAAGATATGCTTCAAGCAGGACGAAGTTATAACTTGTACGTGGCTACACAACCTCCTCCAATACCAATCTAACATTTCATTACGAGGTCTGAATAGAATTGTCTTTTGACACTTTCTAGTGACCACAGACACTCAACCCAAATGACTTGTTTGGGATAATTACAAGTACGTGAAAAATAAAAGCTGTGTTGCCTGCAACAATCCCAATGTCACATTTCGGACGAGGGCCACAGACAAGATGTATCATGAGCGTCAAATTTGCATTATTTCGGAGTGGGGGCACATTGGCCAATGATTTTCACGATCACTGATTTCTGATCAGTCACCTGCAATTGGGCCCTCTATCCCAATTATTGAGCTATTTGATTAGAGACCCAGACGTAACTGATACGCACTTACTTAAATGCTAAGATATCTTTAATAATTTTGGATTTCGTTGTCTTAAAATGGACTATTTCTCGTCCGTTAAGTACTGAAAATTTTGTACCGTCCTTTTATTAATTGGATATTTAATATAATATTAGAATCTAAATGTTATTTTGTGAATTTTTTTTGTAATAGTTTCATCTATGACAAAGTTATAATCATCCTTGAATACAATGAGAATTTGTTAAAGTGAATTATCATGCATCTGTTAACAATTAATATATGATTTAGAAATCGTTATTTCTCTTTAAGAGAATTTAAATTCAAAATTTAAATTTTCTCTGCTTTTTATACCTTTTTAATTTTTTTTTTTAACTACTATCAATTGATTTTACCTTTATATTTAACACACTACAATTAAAACATTAAAATTTCAATATAGAGAAAAGAAACAGTAAAGCCATACTCTTTCTTTTTTTAAATAAACTTTATATGTCAAACAAACAAGTGCTAATTCCATTTCTAATGTATAGAGTATAACCAATGGGTCGAATAAAGTAAAGAAGGAAAGCAAATTGCAATGCTGAAAACAGAGGCATTAATAAAATTTCATAGTCGGTCATTTAGATAAAACATTCGGTGCTTATTTCTCTACCTTCCGTCTAGCCAAGACAAACTTAATGCAAATGGGACCGAATGATGCACAAGGGTCGGTAGGTATTGTATAGAAACGACAGACAAGGAGCATTTGGAAAACGCATGTTAATCCTACATTCATGTCACTTTTACCATGGATATACATCTCCCTTTGCCCCTGACACAAGGATGAAAGAAACAGAGATTGTTCTGCAACCGAACCACCAACTCGAAGTCCATGCACATCCATGACCATGATCCACAAAAACTCCGAAGAGCTTTAAAGGGAAAGCCATGTGTTCGAATGGATTTATTTAGTCCATATACGATGAAGGATTGGGCTACTGCGATGGAAGCAGAAGGACCCAATGAACTGTACCTTGAGCTTTATCTGTCAGCAAACTCAACCCTCTTGAAATGAGCCTTTTGTAGCTCATACATCGAAAAAGTGTAGGTCCATGACTTAAACTAAACCCTAAACAGCTGATAATGTTCACGGACTGAGCCCATTCATCAACGTATTGTGCTATGGAAGAAGGAACTCCAAAACATACATGGCCCATTTCTGTGACGGTGTATACTAACCGAAGGAGCTCCAACTTTCATAGGACATGAAAGAAGGATCGATCCATACTACGTCAAAAGAGATGGGAAAAAAGGAAATATATATATATATATATATATATATATATATATATATATATAAATATATATCATGTTATAAGCAACAGAAGCACTGTCTTGTAGAAGGCTTTTTAAAAGAAGCAGGGGTTGAGAAGGAGGCTGGAAGAGAGAGCCTATCGGATGACAGAAAATTTATTCAGAGAAAGTTTCCACGTGATTTTACAAGCCAAGCCAATGCCATATAATGAAATAGAAGTTATGAACGGTAGTAGAAACTAATAAGAATGAAACTTAAGAATAGCACAAACTCAGAAAAGCATTCACAATAATCTGATGAACCTCTGGTGAATTGAGAGCAATGTAACAGTAAACCAACTCTTCCATTTCATCCCAATCGCGTATACCTGCATCGTCAATCATTTCCAATATGGACTCTCTCAGATCGGAAAATGGGTCCTTGGACAACTTAACTGCACAGACACAACCAGCAAAAGCACCGCTAACATCACTAGGAAGAGAGGCTGAAAAGCTAATTCTCTCATGCCGCTTTTGCCTGTTTTTCTTCCTTTCCATCAGCTTGTTGAGTTCCTCAACACCATCCATGGCTCCTGCTAATTAAACTACGCATGCAAGCTCACTATGATATAAAATCTGTGATTTGGCAATTGCATGCTTAAAGGGTTACTCAAAGATGACGCGCTGGGGACAGGAGCGCGGTAGGTTAGGATTTGTCAGACCACTATATAATCACATAGCCCATGTTACAATGGCGTGTGCAATCCTGCATGTTGTCAATTAATGTTATGAAGGCGGATCCTAATTAATGTTCATGTGAGGTGGTTGTAAACTCTGTTGAACTATTTATGGACTACTGTAGTATGACCGATCAAAGATATCATTCAAACAAATCCTCAAATCTTCTCTTCTATCGTGTTAATGGGGAAAAGTACAGGCCTTTAGAATGTGATGTAACGATGAAAATTTGTGCCAATTTTGCTAAATTTGAAGGAACTTATATGCCGTAAATTTTTTTTAAATCACTCAATCAAAATATTTTTTAACAAAAAATAAATATGTTAGTATGAAAGAAATCAGCAATAAACATTACTACATGATCTCTTTTGGTATTAATATTGCAATTAAAGGTCTTCATAAACAATACTCTTTTTTTTTTTTACATATTCCCTCAACTTTTTAAAGGTTAATTTAGATATATAATAAAATTGATTTCAATAAAATTAAAAAAAATAAAATAATTATTTAAAATAAATATTCTTAATAAACTAATAAAAAATAAAATTAAAGATAAAAACGATATCCTACATCATAAAAAAATTTAATTTTTTTTATGTACTGTCGCACACCAATCCCACCGTATCAAGCTTAAGTCGTCGCTGTCTTGGTTTATAGTTTCATAGTAAAGTTTAATACCAAAATTCCTAATACAGATTCTTTTGGCCTTTTTCGTTTTTTTATTTTTAATAATTAAAGGTGAAAGTTAAATTATACCATTTATTTTAATCACTCGATTAGAAAATTAACGGTTCTTAGTTAGCATGTTATCATTTCATTACTGTGGTCAAACTCCCAATGATTACTAATTAGATGGTCTTGACTCGTTCAACTTAACTTTGAGCTTTGAAATTGCTTCTTTTGACTGTCTCTTTGATTTGTTTTCTTTTTCTATTTTTTTTTCCACAAAGGAAATCTTTATTAAGGTAAAAAAAAAAAAAATCAGTTGTTAAAAATTTATATTTTCCAGTTAAAATTGATTTTTTATGAAACTAATTCAAAAATAAAATTTTAACTGCGATATAAAAAACATGTTTCTTTTTTAAAATTGTTTAACATTAGAACTAAAGAAAGCTTGAAGACATTATTGAAGATTTGAAGTCAAGCTTTATTTAAAAGATTTGATCTGTTGTGCATGAAAAAAAATAATAAATAAAATAAAAAATAATAAAAGTGGTACATAAGAAATGTGTTATATGACGTACGAAAAAAAATAAATGAAAAAAACGTTTTTATCAATTAAATATTTAATTAAAGGTAAAATTAATCATTAAAAAAAAACATAAATATGATTCATGAAACTAAGTCTCTATTTACTTTACAGAAATTCTACCAAATTCTCTTCTGACTTAAATATCGGAGTACTTACACAAAAAACAATCCCTGCATCCCTCTTATCATTTCTTTTCTTACAGAACTTTCGGTAACACATGATAAAAAGATCAAAACGAATACATCAACAAGACATCATCATCGTATTTGACAACAACAAATCCAAAATCCAAAATGACTTATCTATTTAAATTTGTTTAAATTTATTAGTATTAAAATACTTTTAAATATATTATAATTTTTAATAAATAATTCAAAATTAAAATAAAACTAATATTTTAAATTAAATCTAAACAATTGCTGCCTTGGCCTCAATATTTTGGATACCAAAATTGAAAAAAAAAAAGAAAACACTAATTAATCAGGAAGAATATAAATTGTGAGGCGGAGGAGAGGAGTGATACTGATGCATAAACCAACGATAACAATAAAAAAGAAGGTAAAGTACGAGGTTGGCCATTTTTTTTAGTTGAAAGCGGAGCAAGCAAAGGCGGTAGTCGTCGTGGTGCTTTCATTTTCGTGGTGGCTTTGGTTTCCTGAAGGGAAGGGAAGGGACACAGCTGCTACCTGCTTTTCTTATTATTATTATTTGTATTTTCAAAGCCAAAACCATTTCCCAGAGCCAAAATCAGTCATCACGCGCGTCCCTTCAACTTTCAAAAATTAGAATTTCCGAAAGGACACTGTTTCTTCTTAAAAAAAGAAATCGGAAATGAGGAAAAATGGGAGAACAAAGATGAATGGAAGGGTCGTCGACATTGGAAGCTTTGCGATTGCGTCTTCCATGGAGGATTATACTCACCAACCCTGCATCATTTGCACCACTTTTAACATCCTCGCTCCCATTTACAAACGCCTTTCTAAGAGGTGTTTTTTTTCCCCCTTTTTCCGATTGTTTTCGAGTACACATTTTACATTTCTGCTTTGCTTTGCATTTATGAACGGATTCAGAAGCAGAGCTGCCGTGAAAGCGATTACAGGACATTTTGGTTGGCCAGGAATCAACGGATATTGGATCCTTTATCATAAGAAAGATCTTCCATCATTTGTCTACGGGTATGCATTTCAATTTCATTCGTACAATGTCATTCCAATATTATTATTATTGTAATTATGAATCTGCAACACCCTTTTCTATTGCTGTAGGAATTTTGGGTTGGGAATGAAGAGCTAGTGAACATGTATGAGAATAGGCTGAGCTAGTGAACATGTATGAGAAGAGGTACCAACAACCGCAGTGATGGTGCGTTTAGCTCTCTATTTGTTTCTTAATTCAATTAAATATATTAAAATTTCTAATCGAGAACGTATAAGTCTCATGAATCGGGTGTTGGGGTGGGCCTTTTACACAAATGGAAGCGGGCTGAGGTTGCTCTCTATCTTCCATTTTCTTTTTCTTCAAATGGTCTTTTAACTCTTTATATGCATTTGAAATTCCACTGTATAATGTCGACTATCTTCGTCTGTCTGGTCTTGCATTTTGAAAGAGATTATCAAATGGTTACTTCTAGATTAAGCAATGAATGCTTCTAACATAACCTTGTTTCTGTTGGGGATAACAGGTTTGTTGATTGCCCTGCATAAGGACTATTTTATAGTTATTAATCTTAGGAAATTACCATTCAATGATTGTGGAGGACGGGTCGCTCAGTTATTACATGTTGAGTTGGCTACCCCGGCTTCACAATATGGAAACAAGGATACTTGCCAAGAAATTCTCATTGTAAATACCCATTTGCTTTTTCCTCACGATTCAAGTTTGTTTATAGTACGATTGGATCAGGTAAAAACATTCTTTCTTTTCATATGAAAGCATAAACTGTTCACTACTTCATTTTTTCTACTTATTTTGATACCAGTTGTATAATTTTTTTGGGAGGTCTACAAATACTTGCAGTGTGTGGAATCTTATCAGGAGTACAATCTTAATCCTTTGCCAATTATGCTTTGTGGGTGAATATATAATTCATTTCTTTTAGTTTGGACTGAACACTGATATCTCACCCTTATAGAGCTGTACTTAATTTGTTTGCCTTTCTTTTGTTCATTTCCTTCGGTGACTGGAATGGGAGCAAATTACAAGTTCCTTGGGTCCCAGGGCTTTGCATCATCAGTACACTGATGCAGATCCACATAAGGTGAATATATCTTTGTTCTTCCACTTGGAGATTAGCACTAGCACCACATTAGTTTCCCTATCGCTAAAACTTTTAATCAAAGCTTATAGATGTCTAGTAATTTTCTCGTATTGTCTGGATTTTAAAAACAGTGGGTTAGCCACCTCAATTATCGGGGAAATATATGCAGTGTGGATTTTATTTGGCTTCTCACATGTTGGAGTGAAGCAGTATTCGGCATGTTCAACGTCAGAAGCTTAACATTTTTGTCTATCTACTTCTCCACCCCGCTCAGTTTCTTAATTTTACTTTTTCTTCCCTATCTAATATGTCAAATTTGATTTCTGCTCAAGAATCCTCATTATGCGATTAGAGTTTTACTGAATTAGTAATTGCTCTGCTAGCTGTTGTTCATTTTAAGCCGGAATAAGAGAAATTCTGACAAATATCTGTGTCTTGTTTATTGTTCCAAGAATCCAAGAGCAAAAGTGGACCTAGTCAAGGAAAGAAAGTAAAGTTCTGGAACATTTTTATCTGACAGTGGAAGGTTCTGTTACGGAATCTACTAAGGAAAGCTTCACTGACAGAAGATGATGCATTTGCTTTTCTTAGGGCTGACAATGATAGTGATTACAGTACCTACTTAGGCTTCTTGAAGCTCTTTAATAGGTAGAGCAATTGGTATCCCAAACTTATTTCTTGCCATTTTAATTGCTTTGTGCTTAGTAGTAGAATACAAATAGTGAAATTTCTTTCTACAGCTTAGTATAATTGGTCATTGCCATGGACTAAGTGTTGAAGAGACAAAGGACCTGTGGGTGCAAGCGGATATTGACGGAAACGGTGTTGTTGACTATAAAGAATTTCAGGTAACTCTTTTGGAACTTTGTGCTTTGGTACCTGTTGGCTATTCGCAAGAAGCACTGTAATGCTTCCTTTATCCTGGTAGTAAAATTTGAGAGTTCTAGCATTATTAAGGTGTGTTTGTGTTCCAAGAGTCCAGGATATTTGATCTTCTGAGTCTGTTCAATGAACCAGACTGGTTGCTTATATATTTGTCTCGAGACTCTCTAATCATATTCTGAATTCAGAGAGCCCTGCATTAAAAATGGATCTAGTATTAAGAAATAAACACTGCTAGGTATAGCTTAGTTTATCTCCTACTACTTTGTGGTTTTAGAAAGAGATTTAACTCATTTTGCCATCAATACCATTAGGCAGATTTATCATATGTAATATGTAATGCTAATGCTTTGGAGCAATACAATGACTAGTCAACAACGATTCTGGAAAGCTACATGGTTCGAGCAAAGAGATGACCACAGCGGTGAAGGTCAAGATAGGGGAGCTGCAGAATACCGTCAGGAGCCAGCTATTGGTTTTAGCATGAAGAACGCAGTCCTATTCCCTCCAGAAGTGGAAAAAAGGAAGGTGGCCTAAAAAGTATTCTCTCTCTGATCACGCGCGACTTACAGTGGTGTTCTCAGCAATAAAAATGCCATCTACCCTGTTAGAATCTTGACAAATCCGAGATGGAATGAAACTTGGTTGGAAATTTTTGCATCGGCACAGAAATGAAAAAGCCTAAATCAAGAAAGCTCAAGGGCACAGGCAGTTTGTGCTGTTCATGCTAAGATAGCCATTGGAGCGTTTCAAAGGGAGCTTGAAAATTATTTGCAGTGCAACTATTGTCCAAGATTCCTGCAATATGATTGATCATGCTCAAGAAGATCAACTCTCTCACAGTATCAAGTTGGGATTCCTGTGTCAACACTCTCACCAACATTAAATTTATTGGCTATCCGAACAAGGTCCATTCTATTGGCCATCTGCAGATTGGATGACTCTCCTCTGATCGAACAGGGAAATGCAAAAGAGAATTTGAAGGACTGAAAAAGTTTACATGTATATTTTCATTACAGGTAGGCAGGTTACAGATAGCATGTATATTTTTTGTGGCGTGGTGAGTTCAGTACACCACTTTAGGACTTCTTGTATATGGAATGCATCCAAGATGGATGTAACACAATTACACAACTATTATTTAGTAGTTATCTCTTCGCTGTGAGCGACAGAGCAGAAAAAATTGAATTTGTGCAATTTATGTACCATTGGGATGAACTTCTAAGCTCTAACCCTATGGCTAATTTCCTGTATTTTGCATCTTAATGAGTTCTGTTTCGAAAATAGTTATCATGGTATAAGAACCAAGAACTGCGTCATACTTAATAATAACATAGGTTGATGAAGATTTTGTGTACTAACATTGCTTAAGGGTGTTCGAATTTTGGTTTGAATTGAATTAACTGATTGAATCGAAATTTAATTTGATTAATTAGTTCATTATCAAATTATGCCGATCGGTTAACGAAAATAATTTTGAATAAATTTCAGGATTTGATTTATTCGGTAAATTAATCGAAATTTTAATCGAAATGTAAAAATATATCTTTAAAATAAAAATAAAAATATATGAAACATAAATATAATTATAATATTTGACATTTATATGATGTTCTAAATTTAATGTTATTAGAGTTTTTAATTTAATATTTTGATATTTGAATATTTTTTGAATATATCATTTAATATGTTTCAAATATAAGAAATTAACAATTAAACTTATATGTATTTTATAATTATTAATTTGATTAATAACTAAACTTAATTTAATTTGATTAATTTTAAAACTAAAATTTTTTTAATTAAAAATAAATAAATATGATTAAATTTATTTTAAAATTAATCGATTTTAAACGAACACATCATGACACGTGGACCCCATTTCTCACAGTGTAAACCATGGAACGATGGAACCTCTATTTATGTGATTTGGATACTTTTATCATAAAGATGAACAACATTACCTTATTGTGAAGACTAAGCTTTTTAGGATTCCTTAGCCTCTTTCTTTGGAAAAAGATTTAAAAATATGAAACCAATGTACTGTGATTTGTGAGAAAGGAGATAGTGGAGGCCTTTGCAATTGTTCTCATCTGTGTTTTGTTTGTTATTTAAAAATCTTTGGACCCCATGGAATTATGAAAGCAAGGTCCCACATTGACGTCCCAATTGCGGTATCTTTTTCATGCTTCTCATTTAATTAGGGTAATCCCATTTCAGTGTTCACACTTGACTCCCTTAGGTTTGGGTGACTAAAAGCGAAAAGGTGTTGAGTTTTGTGATGGAAAATCAAAGGCTGTGTGAGGGGTAAAGTAACAGCAAATTCATATAGTTTGTTTCTTTTCCTTTTTTTTTTTTAATAAAGAAAATTTTTATATGAAAGTAAAAAAGTTATCAATATTAAAATTTTTGAATCATCCCAAATTCAATAGATGATATTATTTTGTCAAAGAATTAATCTTAGATTTTACGCATACACTTAAAAATAATTAATTATTATTTTAATTAAAAATTGTATAAATGATTTGTTAAAATCATCATAATTTTAATAATTACAAAATTTTATATAATTAAATTTTAAGTATTAATTTAAATGATTTTTATATTTTTATTTATCAATAAAAATTGACTTAAAGTGAAAAATATTAAAATTTGAGTTTTCAATAATTTTATTAGTAAATGATTCATAAATTTCAAAAAAATTTTAAATAAAAGTTTAATAAATTTATAAATTTTAATAATATATTGACTGTATATCTTGAATTCAAGATGAAATAAAATTTTTTTTACTAAAATTATTATAAAAAACCATATTTTTATGTTTAAAGTATTAAAATCTTGCAAACAAGAAATTTGAACGTTTATATATGCATTTTCTTTTACCCAAACAAATTCATTATATCAAACAAAATTCTCATATAATTAATACTCGTTCAAAAATAAAACAATCCAAATTATTTTTCTTCTTTGTTGCTAAAGATAAATAAAATATTGGCAAATTAATTGTATTTTGCTTATCAAAAGGGCAAAAAAGAAACTTCCACTGATTATTACTCTTATTCAGCTTACGGGGCGTTTGGTTGGAGGTAATTTTTTTTTCCCCCCATAATTTTTTTTCCGTCATTCGATTTCCCCGTTTGGTTCGTTTCTTTTCCTCTTTACCAGTCATTTTATTTTACCTACAATACTCAATTTTGAAAAAATCTAAGATAAAATGATTACCTCCGAATCATGTGGTATTTTTAAATTACCTGAGTCAAAAAATTTTTCTTTTGGATCTAAAATAATTTTTTTCCTTAAAATTTATCCCTTAAAATTTTTTTTCTAAATAAAAGATAATTTTATTTTTTCAAATAATTTTTTTTTTTCCGAATCAAACGCACCTTAAGGTCATGGGATATAATAAAAAAAAAAAAAAAGAAAAAGAATAAGACAGTAAAAACTATTATCATTAGAATATAGTCATTAGTCACATCAATCCCTCCAACCGCATTAAATAAATAGGAAAAGATTGCTCAAAAAGAATACTAACGTTGAAGAATAAATAAAAAAAGAAAATAAAAAAAATCCAGATCAAGGGAAGTAATAAGAGGAAGCTATAGGTGAGGTTCGCAGCACTTTCATAGGTTGCCACGTAATCAGCATATCACCCACGCTCTTTTCAGTATGATGCCATTTTCCACATGTCAGCACCTCGTTCAATAGGTTACTCAATTTTCCACCTGGCATCGCAGATCCCACCCTTACATTTCTCCGAAATTACATCCTTGGCCATTGGACCCTAACAACCAACGAGGAAATGTAAACGAAAAGGGCATCTTCGGTCTTGTGGGGTTGGAGAAGGGGCATAATGGTAAGAACACAATAATTTTGCTGAAGAAATGACGACGAATCCTACGCGGAATCCGAGTCCAAACGCGGGTAACTGTGTTGATATTGAAATTGAAAAAATAAAAATAAAAATGACTTTCTGAGCGATTTCCTTTATATTCTCCGAAAGCCAAAGGAAATGCAATGGGCCATCTTCCGATCCCTTTAAACTCTTAATCAAAACTCTACCAACTTAAAATTCTGTAATCCTAATTCCCCTTTGAATCTTCTTTTCATCTCCCCTTATCCTTTCCTATAATTTTTAGTTTATTTTCCTTTTTTGGGTATTTTAAAAATCCTGCAAACAATCCTTCTTTTTCTTTTTTTAGGACATTTTAGGATGGCTGTTCTGTCACTGAATTCACTCCCCATCGGGTTTCGGTTCCGACCAACGGACGAGGAGTTGATAGATTTTTACTTGCGGTCTAAGATAAACGGGAAACGAAGCGATGAGGTAGCAGTCATTCGTGAAGTCGATGTTTGCAAATGTGAGCCGTGGGATTTGCCTCACTTGTCCGCTGTACGGACACGTGACCCAGAGTGGTTTTTCTTTTGCCCACTTGATCGAAAGTACCCAAATGGCAACAGGCTCAACAGGGCGACTGAGGCTGGTTACTGGAAGGCTACGGGTAAGGATCGGAAGATTAAGTCTGGGTCCAGCTTGATCGGCATGAAGAAAACTCTGGTGTTTTACATCGGGAGGGCTCCTAGGGGAAAGCGAACCAATTGGGTTATGCACGAGTACCGTACTACCCTCGATGAACTTGACGGCACCAAGCCCGGACAGGTTCCTCCTTTTCTTCCCTATTTCGATTTTCAGTTTCTGTTAACTTACCCTTGTTATTGTGATCATTGAAAATAAGGTCAATTGTAGTATTGGTCGGGGAAATTAGTTGACATCATGAAATCCTTGATGTGATTTCTGCTTTGATAGAAAATTTGTTATTCGAGTCCATTTGCATCAATTTCTGTTTTTGATTAGTTTGATAGTTCTGTTTTTATACACGATTACTAGGGTTTATGTATATGATCGGTGGGTCAATTGTGATAATGTGTTGAAGATTTGCTTGATTGACATGTTTTGCTCGTTAGATGAAAGTTTTATTTTTCTCATTTTTCTCTTGCAGAATGCGTTTGTAATTTGTCGTCTATTCAAGAAACAAGATGAGACCATTGAAGATAATATCGGTGATGAAGTTGATCATGCTTTATCATCTCCTACTGAAGACATGCAGTCGGAGTTAGAAGTGCCTCAAGACTCTCCTACGTTGGAAGGGGGAGCTGAAAAAGTTACCGATGTCAGTGAAACTTCTCCTTTGGGTTTGCCCAATGAAGTGATTTCTAGTGCTGTTGCACCCATATTAGAGTGCAACAGGGATGGCTATGAAGCTTCTGGTTTAATGGGTCTAGTGGCAGAAATGGCACCAACAGAGGTGAGAAAAGAAACTGAATTTAGATTTTGCAATCAGTGCTGTAGCGCTTATGTTGTTCAATTTCAGGTGGATCAAATTGGAGAAGCTTTGAATTATTTTTATGATCCCATGGCGGAGCCAGTAGACTGCAAACTATTTTCTCCATTGCACAAACAGATTGAAGCGGAGCAGGCACCTTGGATGTTTGATCACGTTGGGAACAGTTTCAGCTGGGTGGAGTTTCAGCACGGCACAAATGAAAATGAGACCTCTGTTTCTGACTTCTTGGATTCTATCCTAAAAAATCCAGATGATTGCTACAGTGATGACTCTGGCTGTCTGATGAATTCAGTTATTGAATCTGAGGCCTTTGGTAAGGATGTTGGATCATGCATTGAATCAGATGCTGAAGTGTCCCAAGCACCGGTGAGTTGAGGCCAGCTAGTTACATATTGTGTTTTATGTACTCCTGCTAGTTTTCCCTTTGAACATTGTAGTGCGTCAAGATCCATTCAAATGTTATGCATCATTGTAATCAGATGAATTATGATCATGCATATGATATGCATAGTTTCATATTTGCATCATCTGGCATTTTCCCTTAAGTATAACCTTTTCTCTTTTTCTAAAAACAAGAATTTTTCTTTGGAACAGCTTGGGATGGACACTGCCAACAGAGGGGCTCTTCTAGATTTTGAAGCATCTGCACAAGACAGCACAATTCCAATTTGCAAGCAGGACGTTAACTTTTCTGGCACAATGCCATTCTATAATGTGCTAAACAGTAATGAAGAATTGAGCAATCATATGAATACAACTTGTACTGTTGATAATGTTACCGCTGGAATCAGGATTAGGTCTCGCGCTACTCGAAGTCAACCAGACATTGGGAACTCCATGACACAGGGAAATGCGCCAAGAAGAATCCGTCTGCAATGTAAACTTCAAGTCCACTCACTTTCCTCTGGCAATGCTATAAATAACTGTAGTGAAGAGAAAGAAGATGATTCAAAACCAGTTATTACAAAGGTTAGAAGTTTGTAACTGATGCTAGTATAAAACCATTGCCAAATCCAGACATGTATTGAACCTTTTTAAGTTCGTCTTTGCAGGAGGTAAGAGTCGTGGAAGAGGATATCACTGTTGGGATTGATGCTGCTCGGAGCACCATGGATGAACCCCAGGAAATATCCCTTTCCAAGTCAAGCGAAAACACCGTTTTGATGTCGAAGAGCATTGTTTCAGTTTGTGAAGCAACTCCATCTCGGTGGTCAAGGAAGTTTTCAGCTCGTCACTCACATAAGCCATTTGCTGTTATGTTTCGGGTAGCTGTGATGTTAATCTTGTTTATAGTTTTGATTACCACATTGAATGTCTTGTAATTTGATGCTGCTTTCGTTTTGCATAGTTAGGACTGCGGCGATGATTTTGAGTACTAACATTTATGTATACTAGAGTATATCTATGTAGTATATATATGTAACTGTTTTTTCCTCGTTTTTGCTTATTGCTTCAGAAAGCTCTGTCATTGGGCATTTTGATGAGCGACGAGCATTTTTACGAAGTTCACGATCTTGTTTCTGGTTTCATTTTTGTTATTTGTAGAGATTATGAAAATCAAAAGTAGGCTAAGTTTCATGAATGGGGCGTTGGATGGAGGATCAAATGGTTAATCTCTATGGTCCCCAGGTATCAGAGTCAAGAGGGCCTATAACCATAATTCCTAGTGTGTGAACAAAGCCAGCTCATTTTGATGGCATGGACTCGGAGGGATTCATATGCCTAAACAAAGGAAACCCAACCATTATAAGAAAGTTGTATACATGTTGTAATATGCTGACAAGTGTCTAATAGGATTACATTGAGATGATTGGCTATTTTAGGTTGGTAGTAATTAATCTATTAATGCATATTTAGTTTTATAATTAGAGTTTAAGTTATATTAAAATGATTTTAAAAAATGAGATTTTAAGTATCGCTAAAAATAAAATATAATTATTTTTAAAATAAATAAAATTAGGACTATACTATCTTAAATCAAATAAATCATTTTAATTTTAAATTTAACAAAAAAAAATTCCATATCATTACTTTTTTGGATAAATTATTTTATCAAATTTTTTATTCTTTATTTTGAATGTATTTTTTGTTATAGTTTCCTAAAAAAATTTGGTTTTTAATTTGAAAGTGACTTTAAAATTTTATTTAGCTCACTGAAAATTATTTCTAGATAATAAAATTTAAAAAGTGTTTTCATTTTTTTGAAAAATTAAAGATTTTTGCTGTTTGGACGAATAAATAAAAAATATTTTCTGTTGTTTGATTTTTTTGGAAAATCTGTTTTCTTTTTTTTTCAAATAATATTAACTAATTAATAAAATTTTAAAAATTATTTATTATTTATTAATTAATTTATTAATATTAAAATAACTACATTTTAAAATTTTAATATTAAAATATTATATTATTAAACAGTTAAAAGAAAACTATATTATTTCTTATATTAATATTTTTAAAAATTTGAAGTAATACTAATATTTTAATATATATAATACTAAGAATATATTGATATTTATTTTTGAAATATTAAAAATATTTATAATATTAAAATAATTATATTTTATACTGAAATTATCTATTATTAAAATCATAACAAAAGTATTATCTATTTATATTTATTATTAAAATATTAATATAAAATTTGTAAAATAAAATATAAAAATTATATCTTAAATTAAAATATTAATAAATATACTATTTATTAAATTAGTCTTATTATTTATTATTAAAATAATAAAATAATATTGTCTATTATCGAAATACTAAAAATATTTAACATTAATAGTATAAAAATAAAATAATTAAACTTCAAATATTAAAAGATTTTTAATGTTAATTTTTAAAATTTGTAATCTATAAATTAAAAAAATTATTAATATAATAATATTTTATGTAAGGTTAAATTAAATTAAATTCAAAAAATTATATCCAAGGTATAAGTTGAGTAGAATATATTTACAAATTTAATAAATAACCTTACACATAAACAACTATTTTTAGAATATTGTCTACTACTTTTCAAAAGTGTAATACAATTTTTAAGAAAATAACTCAATTTTTCATTAACCAATTAATTTTCTACTAATCAGACACTTAAAAATACATAAATCATTTTTCGAAAATCATTAATTTCAAATCCTTTAAATTGCAAATAGAATTTTTTATCAAGATTGTTTGTTTGTCTTGCTTTTATATTTGATCAAGATAATTAATTTGATAAGAATAAGTTTATGATACTAATTACATACTTCTAATACGAGATGATATTGGTTTTATTGGTGTTTAAAAACTCATTTTGGTAAAAATAATTATAACTATTATATAAGTTAATCTCGTTAAACTATTACTACATATCTAAAATATATTGAAATTAAGGTAGAATATAAATTATCAAAGTACTTGTGCTAATATAAAATAAGATGAAAAGTTTTGAAGAATATTTTTTATCTTTAAAGTTAAAAGACTTGATCGAGTGATTAAAAAAAAATTGTGTCATATTGTAAAGTTTGAATTGAGATCCAAACAATTTTATCTCATCTTTAATTATCAAATATTATCTTTGTAAAAAAAAAAAGGAAAATTATTGAATTACTATATGTATTTTCATTTATTTTAAAATTATAAAAAATAAACAAATGTCAAATAAAAAAAACTAATTACTATAAATGATATAAAAAAGAAAATAAATATAAAAATTAAGGTGCAAATATTCTGAATTCTGATCATTAATTGAAAATAGTATAAAATAAAAATTAGAAAAAAAATACAAAATCAAGTAATGAACCACACTTATCATAAAAAAATAAAAACAAATGTTAACCAACAAATCATTGAATAAATACAAAATTATTTATCTTATCACGGGGCGATGAATTGAAATTCAGGATAATAATGAATGATAGTAAAAAAATTTAAAAAAAAAAAGTTTTCTTATTTTGTTCAACTCTTTTTTTTTTTTGGTGAATAAAATTCTTCTCTTTTTTTTTATATGTTTTATAATTTACGATTTAATAGTTTAGAACTTTGAAGAATAAATAGCCAACTATTAAAGAATAATCTATTAAATATTAAGTTTAAATATTTTCTTTTTCTTTTTAAATCTTGCTATTACGATGATATGATATATCTCTTTCTGTTCTTTTTGAAAAATAATCATTAAATATAAAAAAAAAAACAATGAAAAATAAATACATTGAAGAATAGTGCGTAAAAAATTATATATAATCATTTAAAATGAAAAATGTGATCTCGCGCATATCCAGTAATAATGTAATAATATATTTTATTTATTAATTGACTTTTTGAAACTATACATTTATCAACACTAAATAAAAAAAATATTTTTTTTAATAATCGTAGATTCCGTCGTATTTCGCCATTATTTTTCTGGCTTCATTAATATTTAATGTCGGCTAATCCCCGATTACATTCAATCTCGATTGCCTTTTACATGAAAAAAGAATAAAAAAAATGTAAAAAACGATTGTATTTTACACGAAAAAACGGAAAAAGAACAATAAATAAAATGGAGTGCTGCCAGGCTTTATACATTAAAAAGGTTGGAAATGGGGTGAGAGAGGCTCGAACTCTCGACCTCAGGATAACTCTTATAGCTATGAGACCTACGCGCTAGCCAACTGCGCCACCACCCCCCGTGGAGATTAGAACTCGAACTTACACTTTAGTAAAATATTTTCATTGAACTTAAAAATTTCTTGGTCTGTTGCTTTTTGTCCGTAAGGGTACTCTCTGTTGGCATGTTGTATTGGTGTTCTTGGAATTATTTTCTGTTTGTATGCTAGTTTAGTTCTGCTCATATAATTGTGACCAGACGTACACAGATGTAATTCTTATATAGACAGAAGAAGAAGATTACCCACCCTGTTGTTCTGCTTGCACCATCATGTTCACAAGGTTGGTGGGCTTTTGCTTGGCTCTGAGAATGTCAAGGTGGGCAAAAAGGCTATGGCTGGTCAGGACTTTGCCTTCTATCAAGAATTAGTCCCTGGCTTCATGTTAGGCATTGGAATTAGAAACGAGGAAGTTGGCTCAATTCCATCACCACACTCCCCTTCTGCATTGATGAGAATGTTCTTCCAGTTTGGGCACTGCTCTGGCAGAAACATACCTGGAGGACCAGAATCATTCAGATTGCACATTAATTATTTGAAGGACTTCAATGAGACGATTAAAGACATTTTTGCTATTGCATTCAACTTGTCTATATATGAAATCAAGTGAAGTGATTCTAAACCAATCAAAAACGTAGGAAGTACCCAATGTACTACATTGCAAGGTGTTCAATAAGTGAGCGATTGTTATCTCTGCTTATGAGAAATTACGTTTAAGATTTGAGTTCTCTTTCTCCTTGTACTTCCCTATGAAAAAAAAAAAGATTACAAGTTTAAGAAGACTTAGATGATGCTACGAAGTTGCTTAATCAACGCAAAGATAGGCTTAAGGTGAGCTTTGATTTGGCATTTTCGTTATTGGTTAGTAATATTCTCAGCTGATTGGATGTGTAGTTGATTTAGCTTGTCTTCTCTTAATTACAAAGGAAAGCCTTGTTTCAAATATCATCCAACAAACTGATCTTGTGTGTATGAATTAGAATTAAAAAAAAAAAAAATTCTGCAGCAATAGTTGCATCCAATGTTTTGTTACATACCCTTGTAGAGGGGATAGTTACCACTATGGAAGAATGGACCACTTATTGAAATTGTGTTTTGAATGATTAATGATATTGAGCCAGGTTTACGAATCACCTCAGGCTAGAGGTAAGGCAGGGTAATGATTTTTGTTTGTTTCTCCAATGCCGCAAAATGGAACTTCGACCCATTTGGGATTATGGTAGTTGACTTTATTCCTTGTATTGATTCTCGTCTCTTTGTATGAAAACATATGTACTTTTATGTGTGCTCGTGCACACACACACACACGATATGACATTAACATATAAGAGCATGTGCGTATCAGGTGAACTTCTATATGTATTTGAACAAATGATCCATCTGAAATGCAGCAGGACCGATAATGAAAAATTCATCTAAATTTGAATAAGAATGTTATAAGAATCATGTGCACACTAAGTCTATGTTTAATATTTCAATTCCAATTGCTTAATTCGTAACTAATAGTGTTTAAGGTTCATAGTTTTCGAACTTATTCAATGTCAACTTTTCCTTTTTATGTCACTGAAGGGGACTGTCAGATTACTTTCCTGCAGAGGAAGGTGCTTCTGCATCTCACATGATAAAGGAAGGAGCTCCAGCTGATGCTGAAACAATATTTGGAATGAACATCAATGATAAAAACCCCACAGGAAGCACAGTGTTGGTTCCAGGGCCAATCTTAGCTGTTACATGCATCTTTGAACCCAAAATAAGAGTTGCGGGGCATTCTGCATTGGCTCATTCTACCGTAGATCCAATACTTGTTGCATCCTTTGCAATTTTGGCACTGCAACAGTCAACAGATAACCTCTAGAGAAGCTGATCCTCTCCATAATCAAGTAAGTTCCGATTTTCTTATCTAGATATCCATTGTCAAGTTTGTTTATGACTTACAGTAACTTAATTAAAGAGGCATGTTCCATGCTTATTTTCTGACAAATTTGTCATCTATCATTTATTTGGATATACACAAACAATGCTTGTGTAGTGGCTAAAGTACACGGAATGTCCAATGCCACCTAATGCTGATGCTTTTTCTGTAAGGCAGTGTCTGCATTTAGCTTGATTCGGCCATATGTTGAACTTGGGGACACATTAAGGAGTCTCACCACTGCAGGCTTGCATAAACTCCAACAGAGGTTGGAAGAGGTATACATAATGATTTAGTCTTTTTACCTTTTGGTTTTAGTAACTGATACCATGATGATTAATAAATCTCCTAGCATGTCCTCTATCCTTATCTCTTCCCGCCTATCATATCATTACTTCTGGTTATGTTATATTCAACGTAATTTTTAAAATCTTAGCTGCCTGCCCATTGTGTTTTTTTTCTTAGAACCGAGTGAAAGATGTTCTTTTGTTTGTTCTGCTTAGGCATGGTTGTATGGTTGTAACTTGTTATATGTCATAAAAGGACAAGCAGAAGTACACAGATGTAATGCTTCCATTAACATGAAAGAAGAAGATTACCCACCCTATCTGCTGTTGTAAATGATGATAGCTTACATCAACATGTTCAGAAGGTGGGTAGGCTTTTGCTTGGTCCTGAGAATGTCAAGAGGGGCAACAAGCCAACCAGGTTATGGCAAGAGAGGACTTGGCCGTTTGCCTTTTATCAAGAATGAATCCTGGATTCATGCTAGGCCTTGGAATTAGATATGAGGAAGTTGTTTTAATTCATCCACCACACTCCTCTTCTGAATCAATGAGGATGTCCTTCCAATAAGGGCAGCCCTAGATACGGTTCTTACATAACTGAATGAGCACAAACATTCCAATTTACATCAGACATATCAAGGGATTCAAAAAGAAACGCATACTGCATTGGCATTCGGCAATTTTGATCCTATTTCCATTCTTTTGGTTTTGACTATGATGGTTGTCTCTACCGTAAAACAAATTCCCAACCCTCCCAAGAATCCAAGAAGTGCACATGTGGTAGGAGAGTGGGACTGTGTTGTGGAAAAAGCTACATCAGGGGCCATAAACTACCCCATTTCCACATGTGCTTGCTTTGCTCTCCCACAACCACCTCCTCCATTGCAGCCTTTTTCATTTCCCTCGACCAAAGTAGGTATTTCCTGGTCAAATCTTTGAAGACGTTAACAAACGGTTCACATGGATCATGAAGGGAAATGAACTTCCTTTGAACAAACAAACACGACTCTTGTCAATGCATGTGTAAGTATTAGAGAGAATTGATGGTCAAAGTTCATTCTGTAAGACCCGATTTCATACACGGCTCCACCATTTCTGATCTTATTCTTTTTAGTGGATGCAAAAGTTAAGATTACTGGCCCAACCCCAGAACCCCACGAGGCCCCATCTAAACACTACGCCTTTTTAGTAACACTTTTCCATTGTTTCTTTCTAAATATTAGTAATATAACCTTTTCTCGTATTAGTTTAGAAGTATGCTGCTAATTAAGAACCTTGAGCTTGAAGAGAAAATGCATTTGTCAACAACTTTGCATTGATTTTATTCAAATTAATAATTTATATTTGCATTTTCAACATTATCAATGTATAAATATTAAATCAATTTTCTCCCACAGCGCTTTCTCTAATTTTTTTTTTTTAATTCTTGTTAATAAATATTGGTTTCAATATATTTTAAGGGATTTTAATAATTTGAATTTTTTTTTTTTAATCTCATTCTATGATTTCTCTCTCTCTCTTTTGTGTTAGAGAGGAGTGTGGCATCCATGTTCCTTTTGTCCTTCAAATGCCTGAATATACAGTTCTTATGATGGAGATCTTGAGTAGCAGATCACATGATTGAGCAATAGCCAAATAATTGGCCATGTGCTTCTTTTTAGCCTTTTAGGTGATCTCTATTCTCCCACACAATTATATATGAAATATATAAAAATAAATTTTAATTCATTTCTATTTTTTTTTCATTCACATACTAAATGTGCAAAATTCATTGTTCTTTGAACTGAGACTCGAGAATAATTCAGTGGAAAATATGGGTAGCTAAGGATTATCCATCAAAGAATTAAACTTTTCGTATTACCAATAGGAGCATGACATGTGTTTATATAATAATTATAATAATAATGATTTATTCATGGGAAAGAATGTACTCATGCAATTATTGTGATAATAGTGAGCATGGATTTGGAAAGGAAAGAAATGGTTGGTTGAGAACGATTGCTTTATTAATCAATCAATCATCCAGATTCTACTAACCGCCCATTCTAACATTATAAGGTTGGGACAACAAACACCCCTTAATCATCATATACTTAAAAAAGTTTAATTTTTCTCAATTGGCATTTCTTTTTTTTTTTTTTTCCTTTTGTTGAATGGGAAAAAGAATTTTGAAATGGGTCAACCTCAATTCTCCTGTATTTTCCATCTTTTTAGCAACACATTTTTTATTCTCATTTGATGAGCGTTGCACTCAATTACTAGATGTGTTGTTTGGTGGAATTGCTTTTACCTTCAAAAAGATGAACAAGTATTCTCAATTCTCAAATTGAGGGAATATCTCCTCTCTTTCTTTTAAATGTCTTCCTGTATTGCATTGATTTAATTGAATGTCGAAATGCACCTCAAATTTTATATTCAATTAAATTCGATAATTTTTATATATAATTTAAATTCATATAATATAAAATTATATTTATATTTTATAAAACAAAAAAATATATCAAAATTCAAAATATTTTATTTTAACTTTTATCATATTTACGTATAATTTTTATCAAATTTTACTTTGTATCGCTTTTTTATTTGTTATTTTTTATTTATATCGTTTTCATATTTATCACTCTCTATTGTTTTTTTAGCAATACAATTAATTAAGAAAATTATTTTATTGAAACTAAGTAAATTAATAAATAAGTATAACTAACTAAATTAATAAATAATTAAACTAAATTCAAGTTAGATAAATTTGTAAATAATTATAACTAATTAATCTAATATTACTTTGTACATGTAACTATGAAAATTACTTTACTCAAACTAAATAAACTAATAAATAACTATATTAAATTCAAGTTCTCTTGAATCTGAGAATTCAAAGCACCAGGATCTCCTTCTTAATTATCAGTAAGCCAAGACTTCATCTTTAAAGTTCACTATCAGCGAACTTGTTCCAATTCAGATGATTCTTAACAAATTTATTGTTATTTTTTCAATCAACATTCTCTTACAATTTTATCCCCATATTTAAATATAAAATAAATAAATATTTCATAAAATTGATTTACCTAAAAAAAGTAAAGAATGGGTTAGCTTAGGAACTCTCAAATCCTCGAATTGGACTCTGCTTTGGTGTCCCAATATTGCTGAGTCATTCCCACGTATTACCACAAAAGCAAATTAGGCCTCCCCTTTCTATCCACCCTTTCGGTTCAAAGTGTTTCTTTTCTCTATCAGCTTTGGAAGACCAAACCAATCCAGTTGGCAGGCAAGCAGGGTAGGCTTTCGAGTCTCCTTCAAGGACAGATTTGGTTTCTGAATTGATGGAAGTAGAAATATACCAGATCTGTGCCCACCCTCCTTTTGTAGGTAAAAGTTTGGTAATTAGGTGGCGAAAACTAGTTTGTTCTTTGGGGCTGTTTTGGGAGCAAATAAGAAGTAAATGGCAAAAGAGAGTAGCGTGCATTATAAGAGCCTTTTGAAAACCTAAGAAATAAGCCAAGGAAAGAAATTGAAAAGAAAAAGGAAGATGAAGCTTTGTAATTTCAAGGTCAGCATCCCATGTGATATCAATTTTCTAATACATTTAGATCTTTACACGCAAAATCTAGTTACATTTTTGGGATCCCACGTTTCTTCCATCCAACTTTTTTTTTTTTCTTTAAAATGGTAGATGTTAAAAGTAGTGTTTTCTCGTATTTTCGTATCCGTTTCTTCATTTACAATTAATTGATTTCAAATAAAATGTTTAACTCCATATTAAAATTTATGCATGCTTTATGTAATAGTTATCATTACACGTGATGGGAGTTTATTTTATATAACTTCTGAATTTATCATGTGGTACGGTTACTATGATAAAATCAATTAAAATAATGTTAATTTCATATTTATTGAAGATTTATTTATTATAATTTTATATTTAAATTGAATCTCTTCATTTAATTAATTTTTAATGAAATGCTTAGCAGCAAATATTTTCTTTTTCTTTTGATTTATAAGAAGGTACAAAGAGTAAAAGAAATTTAAACTTTAAATTTAATTTTTCTTAAAAATGGATAATAACCTCTAGGCCAAGTATTAGTCGTTGCAAATACTTTTTTTTTAATGATTAATTTGTAAGCAAAATTATAATAAAACCATGTGTTACTAAAATAAGAAAAGCAAAACTATATAATATTATTTCAAACTTACAAGATATACTACAAGGAATAACATGATGAATCCAAAATTGACGCAAATGAGACAAATTTAAAGCAGTTAGAACGTCGACAACGAAGCTGAAATGGTGGACAGTATTATTCATGTGTATCAAAACCGACAACAACGGTTAATTAGCGGTTTCATGACCAAACAGGCTATATGAATCATCCGACAAAAAATATGATCCCTAACATACCAAATAGATGAAGTTATCGTCAAAGATAGGTTCATTATTAAATTTCTGGCCATTTTTTCTAATTAGTCGGTGGAAAGAAGAGAAAAATATCGTATCTCATTCCTCAATTTGAAGGGAATGGTCAAGTTTCAAGACATCGTAAAAGTTGTGGAATTGGTTTGATAAGTTTGCAAAGTTATAATATTTATACGGTGATAATGAATTAAATATGTTTTTTATTACAATAAAATTTATTCTGATCAAATACTAAAATATGAGTAATTGCAGTAGTTATTAATTTATAATTGCACAATTTAAAACCGAACTAGATGTTAAGAATAATAATTTTAATAGTTTTATTTGTTTGATTTTTTTTAATTTCAAATGAGATCAGTGAGATTTTTTATTATGTCATATATAATTTTATCTTTTTTATTTTTTTTAATTTCAATATGATATTTTTAATGATTATTTTAACATTCATTTCATTATCACTCATTATTTTTAATTTTATCAAAATCAATTATACCGATCATTTAAATTAATTTTTAGACATTTGATGAAATATGTGATGTGAGCTTACAGATCATATCTAAAAAAAATAAATTCAACCGTTTTATTTGTTTCATGTAAAATTGTAATTATGTCTTATAACAATTTTATATAAGATTTAATATTTATACATCAAATTTAAAATTTTTTAATATAATTTTTATTAAATTTTAATTGATAACACTTTTTTATTTTTTATTTGTAATTTTAAGTCGGTGAGTGGATGATGGGATTAGTATGTCATTGTCAGTTCTGTTCTCTTGTCGCATCTCTCTCCCTAGCTTTGCCACTTTGTTTCACCAACGCTCACCCCAACAACTTCCAATCGAGCTCTACAATCTTCTCTATAAATCTGCCATCTCTGTTCCACTGCTTTCCTCCCCCTCTCTTTCTACTTCTCATCAGCCTTGGAGATTGGAAAGAATTCCTAAACAAATATTTAACTAAGAGGTTTCCTTTGTACACTGAGTGGCACCACATGTGCTGTGGAATATATCGCATAGTTTGCACTTTATATGCTATTAACCCCACCGTCCATCCCATTACCATCTCACTCTCTTCTATATAAAAACTACTCTTCTACAACTCCCCAAGTAAAAAACAAGCTTCTTCGTCTCAGTCTTACTTGGTTAAGCTAATTATTCATAGAGGAAATGGGCGAGGAAGCTAAGCAGGTGAGGGCTTTGTTAGAGAAAGGAAATCAATTTGCATGCAGCGTCTATGCGCTTTTTGAGCGATTAGGCTGACATTTGTTGCGATCACTGTTTGGCAGGAACAAGCTCCGCCGGAGGCTCAACCGGAGGAGAAAAAGGAAGAGAAGGCGGAGGAGAAGCCAGCAGAAGAGAAAAAGGAGGAGCCGCCACCGCCACCTCCTCCTTTTGTCTTGTTCATGGACTTGCATTGTGTGGGATGTGCAAAGAAGATTAGGAAATCCATCATGAAGATTAGAGGTAATAATTAATGCACACCGTCTCTCTGCCTCTCACTTAACTGGTGTAGTACTGTATTAATCCATTTTGTAACAATTAAAACATATTCAAATGGTTGGTTCCTAGCAGGTGTGGAAGGGGTTTTGATCGATATGGCTCAAAACCAAGTGACGGTAAAGGGAATTATCGAACCCCAAGCAATATGCGCTAAAATCATGAAGAAAACCAAGAGGAGAGCTAAAGTCCTGTCTCCTTTGCCTGCAGCTGAGGGTGAACCTATTCCACAAGTTGTCACTTCACAGGTCAAATTCAGCACCTTACAATTTCAACCCAAGAAAACAAACGAAACACTAATAATTAAATTAAAAGAAAAAAAAATCTTTCCATAGAATTATTAACGGTGCTGTTTGGGTTAATCATTACAGGTTAGTGGACCAACAACTGTGGAGCTCAACGTAGACATGCATTGCCAAGCCTGTGCTGAGCAGCTCAAGAGAAAGATACTAAAAATGAGAGGTATATTAATAACTGGTTGGTTGATGGTTATGCCAGGTGTGGCCATGCATTTGGTTAGAAACTTTCTTTGGTTAAGGCCCACTCCAATTTAAAAACACTATCCGTTGGGTAATATAATAAAGTTAACTTTATCAAGTGAATCTGAAGCAAAATAGAGTAGGCCACTTGGCCAGCAAGAAGCAGGATGATAAATATTGAGTGTGATTGACCAACTGCATGAAAGAAAAAAAAGGTAGCCATAAGAAAATGAAGACAAAGAAAAGGAATCCGACATAGGCCGACTACTTTTGCATGATTTTTGGTTATTGTAGAATTAAACATTTGATTTAAGGACTTGGGCATAACTTTAAACGCAAGGAAAAAAAATTAAATTTGAATTTCTTTTTTCAAATCAAAATTAGGGTTTGGTATTTTAAATGGTACTTTCGTAGGAATCGTTTTTGGGGACAAATTTACGGGTTTTGATGTTTGTTAATTGCTACAGGCGTACAAAGCGCAGTAACCGAGCATGCCACAGGGAAAGTTACCGTCACGGGTACCATGGATGCAAACAAGCTAGTGGAGTATGTCTATCGACGCACCAAAAAGCAGGCCACGATAGTGCCACAACCGGAGCCTAAGCCGCAGCCTGAGCCTGAACCCGAGAAAAAGGAAGAGAAAAAGGAGGGCGAAGAGAAGCCAGCTGAAGAAGCCAAACCTGAAGAAAACACAGAGAAAAAAGAAGAAGAAAAACCACCCGAAGAGGCAAAGCAAGAAGAAGGTAACAAAGAAGGTGAAAACAAAGAGGAGAAGAAAGAAGCAGCAGAAGAGAACAACAGCAGTAACAACGACGAGGAATCAATGAAGAGAATGATCTCCTACTACCAGCCCCTTTACGTTATTGAGCGAATGCCTCCAGCTCCTCAGCTTTTCAGCGACGAAAATCCCAACGCTTGTTGCATTTCCTAGTCATGAACCTTACCATATCGGTCGACAAAATTTTTACTATTTATTTTAACTAGTTAATTTTTCTACAATGTTAAGTAGTATATATATTATTATATATATATGTAAGTAATTAATGTTCAGTCCGTACCACTGATGATGAGAATTTTAGAGAAATCTGGTGGACGGTTAATTACATGATGATCAATCAGAGAACGTGGGGGAAATGGTATCCTTAATTGTACAACAGATCTTGATTAATAATATGATCATTCTGTATTAAAATGTATTATATTATATGTTAAGTTTAATATATATATACAGATCTTTTTTTTTCTTTTTATGTTCATTTTGTTTTGGTTTATGTGCATATCTATAATCCACTACTATATCAGGTACAGTATTATCAAAACCTTATATATATACTTTTCATTACTGCTATGGATGGACGAAGACAAATGAAAAGTAGTAAAGACTAACTAACAGCTAACCCACCATGTGGTAGCATAAAGTTAATCTAACAAAAGTTAAACTACTAATGGAGAGTTGGTGGGGGCGTATCAAACATATTAATTAGATTCCATAATTTTATAGACAACACACTATAAAAGAGATAAAAAAAAAAACACAAAAATTACATGAATTATAATTTGGTAGAAATTATGTATGTATTATGCAAAACTAAAATAATATTTTTGTTTGAGGTATGAACATTATAAATTTTTTGTGTTTTATATAATTGATTATAAAATAATTATCTTTTGACACAATAGGTATATAAATTTACTTATATAAATTGTCAAATCTAATTACTTTAATTATGGTTAGATCCAAAATATATTTTGAGCCTAAGACACAATCTACGAGGCTACCAACCTAGCCATCCGACAGGCAGCGAAAGGATAGTTGGAACATGCCATCCCTATCAGCCAACAAAACCTACAAAATGATAACACATAACACTTTGCCACCCTGCCATTTTAAGATAGTAGATAGGAGCCAAAAATAAAAGAGAGGATTCATTCATACATTCTCTCTTTGTACCCAACATCAATCTAGACTTCTCCTAAAATCCTCATTTGGTTCCCTAGAAACCCTAGCCTCTTTGTTCTACTTCTTTATTCACCTTACTCAAATATTAACTTGAGCGATAATGTGAGTTCAAAACATAAACTTTGATACCCCTTTGATCTTATTTACTCTCTCAAATCTTTCCAATCCCTTTACCTCGAAGAGTATATCCTTCACCACCTATTTTTAGGTTAACAATTATACACATCCAATTACTGTTGTTGTTTTTGTTACACCAATATTAATTATGATTAATTATCTGACAGTTAAAAGAAATAGTATTGGTATTTTATTTTATTTTATTTTTATTTTTATTTTCTTCTCATAAAATCTTAGACTTGGAAAATTTTAATTTATTATTATTTAAGAAGCGTTTGGTATCCGTGTTGATTTGATTTATAATTTTATATGTAGAATCGTAGATCACTGTAATTTTTGGAATGATCATTGCCATAACAAAGCTATTTTAGTTCGACACATTTGCAACTGCTTTTGGTTTTTCTCATGCATTCCGACATCCTATCCGATGCAGAAGAAAGAAAGCAGCAGCATGAGTTTCAGAAATGATTCGCAAAAGCAACCGACCGGTAAAATATGACGTGTATATGCCCTAGCAAAGCACCGACAATTGTAGTTTTTCTTCGTATTGGCCTAAATCTAGCTAGCATTCTATATCTGTAGCGGCGCCCAATACGTCCAGAATCCAGATCATGGCCATGGACAATCTCTGCGAACCCTGAGACTGATGATCAGAGGTATGAATATGGTTTAAAAAAGGCAAGCGTTCGTGGATGTCACATGTTTAAAGGATAAGATAAAATCACAAAACTGATAAAAAGATAAAAATGATAAGTTAAAGATTCTCTCTGAGGACATCACAGGTGTGGGTTTTCACATGGTAGGACCCTCGCTCTGTCGCCATAATCTTACTCATCCTAATAAAGCCAAGAGAGACACCAGGATCTGACACCCATTTCTATTTTTCTAACGTGGCACTTGGAATTTTTGATAGGTCACAACCTGTCTATTGCCTTTTGTCTCGATCAGCTCATCAATCTAAAGCCAGGCTATGCTCCCTCATAACTTCCCTATTGCTTGAGGTGAATGTTCCAACCAAGGTATCAAATAGCTGTTGCTATTTAACGGTAGAGAGCATTGGCGTTATTGTTATTCTAGGATGTGAATTTTTTTTTTTTTTACATTCCTAACTATCATAATTATCTATTATTATCAAAAATTATTATTATTGCTATCGATTATTATTATCATTATCATCGATTAAAAAAAATTATATAAAATTAAAAAAAATTCACGACTATAATAATTATAATGATCGAATCTCCGTTATATTCGAAATCACAATAAACGCAACATAACTAAAAACGTGATCGTAATCACAATCTAAAAATCTATAGTTTCAACTACAATCACATTGTGAGGCCATGAACCAAAAGAAAATTTCTTAATCAAAAGTTTCTGTCTTGCCTTTCATGCATGGTAGACGCTTTTGGACATTAAGAGAGTACTATAGATTGAGTTGATATACATAGAGTAGGTGCATATCATCAATTACCTTTACAACTAGGGGGGAATTGAAAGGTTGTGGATTCAAGATTAAAAAGCTTTGAACAAGCTTATCCACTAAGTAACAACTTTAATAGAAAGTGAAATTTAGAGTTTGGAGCAGCTTTGTTGACGGCTGTGACAGTAAATAAAGCGTCCAACCGCTTTTATTGACTAACTACTGAAGACTCTAATGTATGCTACTGCCTTTTTTTGGACCAAGTATCTAACACTTTGAACACTGATTGAAACGGGCAATGCCAATCTTCCAAACCTGCAAAGGTAGTTCAGCTGAATTATACGCATGCATGTGCATGGCGGTTTCACAATGCCTTAATCTTAAATCGGAATATTATAAAAAAATTATAATATATAAATAAAAATTTAATTATATATTTAAAAAAATACTTTTTATATAATAATAATAAAATTATAAAACTTTCAAATTAAAACGAATAATATTTCATCGAATAAGTGTAGATCTTTATATTTATACTGTATTTTAGATTGTTGCACAATATACAATAACTTAGGGTACAGACATAATCAAACTGCATTATTACGTATCGTCTCTTAAATTTTTTTTTTCTTTTCCTTTGTCTATGCTTCCCTTCTACCAATTTCCAAGAGAAAGCGACTTCTTTGATAAGAAAAAAAACAATCCACATGGGAGCCAAATTATACATAAGGATGAATGTCCAGTTCCCATGATGAAAAGCAGATGATTCGCTGCACTTTTGATAAACAGACAGGGCTGCTGACACATCTTGTACCCTATCCAAGTCAACATGACACCACCTCCGAAGAAAGGATCAATTCAGTTACCTAATTAAAAGTTTTCGCTAATTAAAGGTATCTTTTCACAATAAATTACCTGATCCGATCAAGCCACCTTGATGAACATTAAAGCATAGAACTGCAACAAGAAGAAAAGTTAAATGAAAGACAAGATGTGGGCAATAAGGGAAAAAGAGACCACTAGCCTTCTTTTCCAGGGAATCCAGGATCGGCCATGTCTTGTTAATCTCTTATATAAAGCTTTAATCCATTCGATGCAATGATAAGCAAGGTGTAGTATACAAGAAAATACCAATACCAGAAAGTAGAAAGATCTAGTTTCAATTAAGCTGGAGCTAGAATGGCAGACATGCAAATAGTTGTAGCTAGCAAGAACGTGGAGCCACAGTATGTGGAGATGATGGTGCCTCTGTATTCTTATGGGTGTGAGAGGAAAGTGAAGAAGACCTTGTCCCATCTGAAAGGTAATTACTCTCTTAATTAGTATCTCCTTACAAATTAAAACCATGTTTTTGTTGTCACTTAATACCCAAGTTTTCCCTTCGTTTTCTGCCATTGTCAAAGCATAGCTTTTACTGTACCTAGCCAACATTCTAGTCTTAGATTATTGGCCCAAGCCCAGAATCTCGAAATTGGACCCACAATTGTCCATGAGCCTACATCTTCATTATGTTTCCTGCTGGTCCATTGAATCTGAAACCAGAACAAAACGGTGTGCAAATGAAAAGCAAATAAGCAATGAACATCCCCCAGTTGACCAGCTGCAATTAACTTAATCATACCCTGGGCCATGAGATATCTGAATGTATTACCACTTTCATGCATTGTTGGGGTGAAATATTGAAATTTGTTCGTGTTTATGGCAGGAATATACTCGGTAACGGTGGACTATAATCAACAGAAAGTAACGGTGTGGGGAATATGTAACAAATACGATGTGTTATCAACCATGAGAAGTAAAAGAAAGGAAGCTCGTTTCTGGAAGGCAGAAGACAACATTGAGATGGAAGATGATGATGAGGCACAACCGCCATTGCCGCCAGCACCTTCTCGTCCTCCTGTGTACTCCAACAAACCTTCTTTAGCCCTAATGAAGGCTCGCTCTCTAAGCTGGAAGGCCTGGAAAAAGGTCTTCACTCGATCCTATTCTTTTTAAGGGATAAGTAATTAGTTAACCCCATGGAAGAACTAGAAGACATGAAAAATGCATGCGAGCCTTGACGTTTTCCAAACCAATTGAAAGGGTATAAATTGGATGGCACATGCTTTCTGTTCTCATTTGTAGATAAATTCAGGATTCAAGATTGTCGGCCATCAATTTCTCATGGAAATTGCTTTTGCTTCATTAATTATGCCTTGTTTAGGTATGAAACTGAACTAATTTGCCGACAGCATGACCCTTTTCTTGAATTTCAAAATCAAATTCATGCGCACGTCAATCGATAATCTAACATTTTACATATAATAAAATATTTTGATGGAGTAACTAAAAAAAATGTAATGACGTAGTGTAAAATTTAAAATCAAATCTAATATATATAAGAAATGCTAAAATAATACATTTTTTAATGTACTTTAACACCTTATATTTATGTTAATATATGAAATATATACTTTAGATGACTATAAATAATTTTTTTTCCATCTCATTAGTTAGTTTTGACTAGCAAAATTAATGACAAGAAGAATAATTAAATTTTGACTTAATAATTTTTAGGTCTTTTAAAGGGGGATTTTTCCTTAAAAAAATCATTTTAGAAATTAATTTCAAAAATCAATTTTTTTTCTTTACCTCTTTATGAAAAAAGAAATTATGTTGAGAGTAGACAAAACAAAATAATTCATCTAATCAAAAGATAAACTTTACTAAACAAGATTAATAAATTGAATAAATCCAATCTTGTTTCTGTAGTGACCTCATTAAACAAACTCACGTGCCACAAGTAAAATTCTGGATTCATCGCAACTCCACGAGGCAATAAGGCATGGTGTATTGGAGCAGAAGGAAAGCATGTCTATTCCTTGTTAAAGAAAGAAAAGGGGGTCCGAACTGCGAACCGTAGTGATGGCGCCAATTTCTCCACGCAAAACCCCAAGACTTTAAACCCACTCCATGTCCCACTCAAATAACCAGTCCAGCCCACATCATCATAAATATAACTACAAACCCAAATAAAAAATTGTCCATTAGCTCAATTTGACATAGTTTGGCTCCATTTTCCCTTGTTCTTTCTCCTAAGAATATATACAAACACTTCATTGTATAAGCTAAAGGAAAACTCACTTTTTTGTTGCTTATTAAACACATTTTGGGCTTGGAGGTTTAAAAAAGCTTCTCTCACTCTTACTCTCCATATCCAAAAGACGAATAATCGAAATTGAGAAGATGATAAAAGTGTCGACGATGGCGGAACTGTTAGGAGAATGCACGGTGGCGCTGGCTAGGGTGAGGGAGAGGCTGTTAGCACCAAGACCAACCATTCATTTTCGTCGTCTGACCGACTCTTCTTCTGCTGCCAGCCTGCAGAATCAGGACTCTTCTTTCCTTGTTTACTTTTAATTGTTTCTATTTTGAGAGAAAGCTGGGTTTTTCGAGTTGGAGTTCATTTATATATGATTCATCATCGTCATTCTTTTTTGAGGAAATCTTTTTGTTGCTTTAAAAGCTTATTTACGTGAGAGATCAGTTCATTCCTTCCTCGCACCCAAATGGAAAACCAAGCAATGCAAAACTGGGAATGAAAGGACGTATCAATACAAAAAATATATAATTTTTTTTAATTTTATTATATTTATATATATTTTTATGTGATTTTAATATGTATTATTTTCATAATTTTTATTTTTATGTCGTATATTTATGAATCATATATTCATATTGTGTTTCAGATAAACGACAAAAAAATTTAACCTCAGATTGCGTATATTCCAAATTCTCTCACTCATTATTACTTTTGGGATTTGAGTCACGACTCACGAGTGTGGATAATACTGAGGAAAATACTCGCCTGAAAATAAAAGCCGGAGCTCCAATTAAATTAGAATTGTATTAACCCCAACCAGTAACCATTTCTTTCGTGAATTAAGCTAGGTTTGAAATTTTACCAGGATTTGTAACCAAAAAAAAAAAAAAATTACCATGCTGTAGTCGGCAGTCCGTTCTCCAGTTCTCTCACTCATTATTACTTTTACATTAACTATGCTTTTTTTGAACCCGAAAGTCAAATGAAAGGGGGAACCGGTTACTTGGAATTCCATGCTTCATCTTTGAATTTTTGGACATTGTGCGCATTTGGTCGTTTGCCTAACCCAATATGAGCATAACGCGTACAAAATGCGTGCTTGCTCTGCCAGTTGAACCTGATTGTCAAAGTCACCCAAACAGTTGTACCTTTTAACAAATCAAATTATTAAAAGGATAATAATAATTACCCTATATATATCATTATTACAATTTTTTAATTTTATAAAAAATTAAAGATAATCATATATATATATATATTTATTAATTATATACAAAATAATTATCCTTATTAAAATATACAAAATTAATATTTATATGTCTAACAGTTCTTTTTTCATATTTGTCGTGGGTTGAAGTATCTACACATGACGTGACATATTCTTGTGATTAAAATTAATAGTAAATTGTCACCAAAAAATTAATGGTAAATTAAAAAAAAACTTTTCATAAAAAAATCTATTTCCTAATTAAGAAAAAGGGAGTTTTGAGGTGTTTATTAAGTCAATATTGTGACCTTAGCAATATAAATTCGTGACAATTTGAAGTAGTTGGATTGAAATGTTTGAAATAATATAACATTTTAAAGTAATATAAATAATAATTTTACAAATATTATATTTTTTTTTATATGAGAGGGATCTCTAATATTGTAAAAATAAAAAAAATAAAAAAATTCATAACACCTTTCACAGTGAAACTCAATTTGGCCCTTTCTTTAATTTAAAACGCCCATTTTGTCTCAATTTTCTTCCTTAGATGAGATTGGTGAACCCCACGCACAAAAAAAGATAACGTTTTCATTTCAACACGTGTTCTATTCTAAAAAGGGTTTCATGCCTTCCAATTTCTAAACCATAACCTCTTAATTAGTGTGGAATGCAATTAAATAGCCAAAAACTTTTCTCACTATTAATTTATTAGTGCTACCAAACAATGTACATAATCTTTAAAGTTTTGACTTTAATCGGAAACATAAGGCTTTTGAGATTTCTATAGATTAAGTTCAAATCGGTGGCAGGGACCAATTTAGATAGATTTACTTTATCAAAATTTATTGAATTAGATTAATTTGGTTTCAATCATAATCAATTTATTTGATTAAATTGGTCAATTAATTTTCTATGTCTAAAAAAACTATAATTGAATCATCGAAATTAATGATTTTTTTCATATATATTTTAAACATATTATATATATTATAAATAATTAAATATATTTAAATTAAACTTGAATTAAAGAAAGATAGAAAATATATTTGTGATAGTAAAAGTAAGAAAAAAAATAAAATATTCAGCTTTTAATTGAATCAATGGAATCAAAATGACTTATTTTAATTTGACTTTTTATTAATAAAATTAACTCATTTGATTCATTTATTTTTTAAAATATAAAATTTTCACTTATCTTATCAAAAACATCATCAGCTCACCCTTAATATTTATTATCATCAGAATTTATTTCAATCCTATGTGGTCAACAATAAATTTGACATAAAATACTGTTTATATAAACACTACAAATTAGTTTATAATAGTTCCTATTTTCATCTACTAATTATTTCAGAGGCATGAGCATTTGGATAAAAACGCATTTGATATTTTTTTTCCAAAATAAAAAAGTCATTATATTAATATTATCCATTTGAATTTTTTACAATAAAAATATTTAATAACTAAAAATAAATAAATAAATAAATTTTTAAATTTAAACTTAAATTTTATAATATATTATAATTACTTTTTATTTACTACGTTATATTTTTGGCTCATATTTATCTTAATAGAGTATAAAATAAAAGACAATGACTAATCATAGAATTAGAGTGGAAACCCACAAGAAGAATTTTCATTGTTCTATATTTTTAATTACAATTTTTATAGTACTATAATTTTCATTTTACCTCTAATTTTTTAATATTAATATAATATATTTAATAATCATTTTATTATTTATTTCATTATTATTATTATTATTATTATTATTATTATTGTAATTCACCCTAGATTGTTTGACAACATTGTCACTATTATTTTCAGTTGCATTGAAATAAATCACATTATTCATTCAAATAACCTAAAAACCAAAAATAAAAAATAGAAAAGAATTCAGATCATTTTATGAACTGTAGGGTCTTTCTGAAAATAGACGAAAGCTTGAAGGATAAGTGGCAATAGCCCCAAACAAGAAAGACTCGTGCAACACCTAATTCTCAACCCACACTCGAACTGACGGTGCTGAGGATGATGATGCTGATTATGCCAATTAATTATCACTTCTGAAATCTGGGTCTTTGACTTCAAGTCTCCGCTTATCGTCTCCGTTGGTATGATCAATAAAACCGATGATTGATATTGATGCTTTTGACTTTGTTTTCTTTTTCGTATCCACATAAGGTTTGATGCCAGAATTTTTCTTTATCTGAAAACTGAAAAAGCTGTTGTCTGTTCATGCAAAAGTTGAACTTTTGATTTCTGGGTTTTTGATTAGGTGAAGTAAGTTTTTGAGTTTTTGAGGCAAAACACGATGATCGGATTTGGGTCTTATGGTGGGAACGGTCTTGGAGGAGGATTTTCAAATTTATCAGCTTCTGCTCCACCTTTCACCGTCGACCGATCCATCCCAAAACCTACGGCTACCCCACTTGTTGATTTGGGTGAACCCTTGAATTGGCTTGATACTAATCCTTACACTTCCAATTCACCCCAACCTGCTCAACCCCCTCAGTTGGATTTGGACCCAATCACCACTCCTTCCTATAACCAAAATTTGGACTTTTTTGAATCCAAAACCTATTACTCTTCCTATGTCTCACCTCCCCTTCATGTGCCTACTTTCAATGAGCAGAGCTTGTCTGGCCTGGACCATATGGCTCAATGGGGTGGTGGCTTGGGGGATTGGGAGAAAGGGAACCCGGCTCAGCTTGGTGGGAGTTTTTATCCAAATGAGACAATTGTAGCTCCTTCCATTTACACGGATCATATCAACCTGGGTAAGTTTTCCTTTTTCTTTTCCACTATAGATACATGTTATATTTCGGTAAACTTGTTTCTGAAGTTTGTTTCTTTCTTTGATTTTCTTATGCTTTACTTCTGTTCCCATTATATTTATCTATGCTCTCTACATGGTTCTCGATTTTGCATTAGTTTCCTTTTGTCTTGTCTATCTCATGTGCAAAATTGCAAAATTTCAGTGATGAAAAATGAACTTTGTGCACATTAAAAAAAGAAAAAGACCAATAAGGTATTGGCTCCGCCTCCTCCCTCTTTAAGCACTTGGTGACTGATCATATCTTGTTTGCCCTGATTTTTATGAGATACGGATTCCTTGCGCATTTAATAACCTCGCATAGACCATTGTCTAAATGAGAAACTGGACTGCCTTCTTACTGTTAAAACTTAAAAATATTGATATGCTTAATTTAGGGTTCTCTTGGCTGGCATGACTGTTCAATTTTCCTTTCATTTTCATGTATTGTTTAATCAGATTTTATTCCATTCTTTTGCTCCTATTCGTTATTTTATTGATGATGGTCTTTACATGCGCTTGAAAGCTGGATTGTTGACTCAAGCTTTTTTTCCCTAGAACCTTTACTCATACATTCAAAAATTTGTAATGTCTTTATTCTCTCTTCTGCACTATTAGGGAAAAAAAAAGAAAAAGAGAAAAAAAAGAGAGAACGAACCACTTTGGTGGATTGCAAATTTGCTTCCTGTTATCTTTTTGCTATGATCAAATAAGATTGTAGGAAAATGTATCTTCACTATTTCTTACTCCACTTCAGTTTCTACCCCTACATACTTTCGGACTGTCAAATTCATTTTTTGGGAAGAGAAGCATGTGGGAGGGAGGGAACTAGAGGATAGTAATAAAGAAAGGTCGGTAACCCATTTTTATTTTTTTGTCTCCAATTGCAGGAGCTCATCCCTCCAAATGCCTAAAGACATGTGAAGAAACTTTGCATAATATTTATTCACTAGATAGTGAAAAGCAAGTTGGGCCTCCTAGTATAGAAAAACTAGATTATAACCCTGTCCTGGGGCAAAATCTCTCATTCATGCCTGTGGATTACTTGAAGGCATCAGTTATCAGGTCCAGTTCAGCACTTCCTGAAACCAATGTGCAGGTAAATCCCTTTAATATAGTAAATTGCAAGAATAATCAAGTCCCGTTCAGCACTCCATATGAGAAACCTGTGAGACAGCACAGTAGTTCTCCGAGTGATAGTATATCTGCCGTGAAATCGTCACCTGGGATTGTTATTAGACCACCAGTTGCTGGTGCCTGCTCGTCAGCATCCAATACTGTTTCATTCAAAAATTTTAATACCGGCATCAATGTAACTGATACAAATTTCACTGGGATTAATCCATCTAATGCGAAGGAACCTCATTATTTGAACTTTGGTAGCGAAAATGAGTTTGATCCAAGTCAACTCAACTTTCACCTTGATGGAAATTGTTATTTGTCTGGTGAATCGTCATCAACAAAGACTGAAAAACTGTCAGCAACAAATTTGGCCTCTAAGGATGCCTCTGATCATTTGGTCAGAGCAAAGTCTGGAGTTAATTTTTCGCATATGAATCCAGATAATTTCAGTTGGGCACTTGATAATAATGAACCGGGCATTGCCTTGGAGAATTCTTTAGAGAGTTTAGATCATTACAACCCTCCTGTTGACTCACCTTGCTGGAAAGGAGCTCCAGCTTCACATAATTCCCCGTTTGGATCATCTGATGCTGTTGCTGTGCAGCTTGTAAAGAAATTTGATGCAAGTGATGTTTCAAATGGTCAAGCACTTAAATTTATCCCTAAGCATACTGCTAATGTGGTTAAACTTCCTTCAGGAAAACCAGGTGAAATTTTGATGACTGATGAAAATGGGAATGTGGAAGATAGTTCAGTCTCTTCTCTGAAATTGCCTTCAGTCTCTATCCCATCAGTTAGAGAACATCAACCTAATGCTGCTGGGAAAGCAGGATTCTATCACAAAAAAACAAGTCCTGCCTGTGAGATCAAATTCTCTGATGATTCAAGTGAACAGAAGAAAGATTATGTCTTATTTAACTATTCAATGGATCAGGTTGAGAAGGCACCTTGCTCCATTCAACAAAGTCTTGCTGAAGGTAGATTGGCTTCTAAAAATTTGCACATATCTGAGACTGGCGTTGCAGATCTTGAGATGAAGATACATGATGTCTCCTTGGGCTGTGGTTCATCAAATATGTCATGTCATGCTGTAAAAAATCTCTCATGTTCACCATCCTCTGTAGAAGATGTTTCTACTAAGCATTCTAAATTCTTAGGCAAAGAACCAGTTTCAAATGGCAGCATCACTGTTCTAGTAGATACAATTCATAACCTGTCAGAATTGCTTCTATATCAATGCTGCAGCGAGACATGTGAATTAAAGGAACAAGATCTCAAGTCCCTGGAAAAAGTAATCAACAACATTGATACATGCTTGTCAAAAAAGATTGGACAAGAATCATTTTTGAGTAAGCTTCATGAGGTATGCTTCCCTTTTTTATTTTCTGCGTCTTGTCTGATTGAATTTTAATCAACTGCAGGAATTTGAAATCCTAAATTGTGTCTCTCTTTGATATTATGCGTATTCTTCTGAAGTCTTTCATGGAAATGCATTTTTGCTTAATCACTGACCTGTAAATTTTCGTCTTAGGGCAAGAGCATGGGAAGGGCCCAGGTGGCATCTTTTGATGTTCTTAGTCAGCATGTACAAGAGATAAGGAAGCAATCTGGTAAGAAAGATGAGAAATGCGCTGATTTCATATCTATCAAGACTGGCACAGACATTAAAATGAAAAATGATAAGATGACTGAGGTATTTGCTTATTTTTTTTCTTTATCTGTACTGTGATTGATAATGTTTCATCATTTTCTTCTATGGTAGGAAGAAAAAAAGATGAAAATTGAAAGAACTCTTATATTCTATTTTCTCTTGGTTGACGAGTTGCAGGCTATAAAGAAGGTTCTCATTGAGAATTTTCATGAGAAGGAAGAGGCAAACCCAGAAGTTCTCTTGTATAAGAATCTATGGCTTGAGGCAGAAGCTGTTTTATGTTCCACCAATTACATGACTCGCTATAATAACATGAAGATTGAAATAGAAAAATACAAATTGGACTCAGAAAAAGGTTAAAATTTTTCTATACACTCCTTGGATCACACATCTTGTTCATAATAAAAGCTTTAGAATATCTGCTTAAAATCCTTTAGCCTTTCATTTGGCTATCTGATACATGTACTGTTTTGGTTTAGATTTGTTAGAAGACACACCAGATGAGGACAAAATATCAAAATCTAAATTGTCTGCTGAAGTAAACACCAATGAGAAATTAACAGCAGTAGCTGAGAGTGGACCAATCCCTGCTGTTTCTAACCGAAACTCTGCTATCAAAAGCTCCAGCAACCATGGTGATGATGTGACAGCCAGATATCATGTACTAAAACTCCGGCGAAACAATTCAAATTCTGTTCATAGTAGAGATGTGGATGAACTCTCGAGCTCAAAGCATTCTTTGGATGTGGATGAGGTTGACAAATTGGCAACTGAAGTTAAGGATAGCTCTACCCGAGGCCTTCCATCTCAAGTCTCCCCTGTACCGAGAACAGCCTGCCATACAGATGATGTCGAAACCTCTGTCATGGCTAGGTTCCACATCCTGAAAAGCAGAGGCATTGACAATTTGGAATCCAATGAGACGGTAAGGAAACTACTTGTAGAGGATGATGATCCTGGATTTGCAGGAAAGAGAAAGCAAATACCCATTGATGAAGACTCAGCAGAGGATGGAATTTCAGGTGAATCTGTTCCGCAGCAACAAGTGGCCAACCATGCTGGAGAACAGTTAGTTGTGAAGGATTTTCATACATGTGTCATGCACGATTCTGCAATGCAGTCTCCTAGTATCACCAGGCTTAGAAATCAACCCTCTGCAGGTTGGTATGACAGCTGTTCTTCGGACTGGGAACATGTGTTGAAAGAGGAGCTTTCTGGGCAGAATAGTTGAATCTAAATTTGATCCATAATGTCATCCTATGGTGAATGATATCTTGTTTCTCTTGAAGATCTGTATGAAGTGTGTAGAACTCCAACTGTGAGTTGCTCAGAACTTGACTGCTCTTCAACCCTGTAAAAAGCTGTTAAAACTTATTCTGAATAACCCTTTTTATTTATCTTTCTTTTCTTGTTTGATTTGGGTAACCCTGTCCTTGAAGCTTTCCATTTTCTTGATTTCATGTCTGCTAGCTAGCAAATGTATTCTTGTGTGAAGTGGTCCCTGGCTGTTCATCATGGTATCGGTCTATTGAAAAGCAGAAATAACAGGATGCTACTGCACATTTAGATCATCCGCTGTGCATATAATAAGGGCTTCCGGATTTGGAAAATCACCATATCTGCTGCATCCATCATTCCATCAATAAACAACTGGATTTTATTGCATTCAAGTCAACAGTATTGATCTTGAACTCCTGATTTGATCCATTTCTTTCGTGAATCCTGCTAATTGCCTTCATTTTTATAATCCAATCAGAATTTGATGTCTACTTCTGATCGAACCCACTCCAGTTTGTCGTTTCTTCTAATAGTTTCTCAAAAGTGTCAATGCTTAGGCCCTCAACTGACAATGACATGCCAGAGCTTTGCCTCCTCTCAAGGCACTACTTAACACTCAGGATGAGCAACTAAATATCAAGATTGTTCAACCGTGAGAACTATATATCATTTTCTTCAACTATAATTAGCCGTGAAAATGTAGGGAGCATAGCATTGAAGCACAAAAGATCTGTTAGAGATACTTGAGATGAGTCCTAGGAAGCTAGCTCGATTCTTTGGGATTTTGGCTGTGGTTTTGTTTTGTCAGAGTGTTCATTCTCGGCTTCAAATAGGATTTTACAAGGACACATGCAGCTTAGTAGAATTCATCGTCAAACACGAGGTGAGGAAAGCGCTTACTAAAGATAAAGGAGTGGCTGCTGGTCTCATGAGAATGCATTTTCATGATTGCTTTGTTAGGGTGAGTGGAATGAGCCATTTGTTTTTATAGCTACTGATGTAATTCAGTTAATATATGCAAAGTTTCCTTTCTGAAACTACTTCATGGTATTCAGTAGCCGACAACATCAGCCTGAGACTATATATAATACACAGTTACATATTAATCCATTTTTATCTGGATCATAGGGTTGTGATGCATCGGTACTCCTCGATTCCACTCCCGCCAACACAGCAGAGAAAGACTCCTTCGCCAATAACCCGAGTTTACGAGGGTATGAAGTCATAGACAATGCAAAGGCTAAACTGGAAACTGTTTGTAAAGGAATTGTTTCTTGCGCTGATATAATTGCGTTTGCTGCAAGGGACAGCGTAGAGATAGTAAGCACGCATACTTTACTTCGGATAGCAAGCAACACTTCTAAAATTTGTAACACTTTCCTTGTAAATTTTTGGTGTAGGCTGGAGGACTCGGCTATGATGTCCCTGCTGGAAGAAGAGATGGAACAACTTCACTTGCCTCTGAAATAATAGGAAATCTACCTCCCCCAACATTTAATGTCAACCAATTGACGCAGATGTTTGCAAACAAGGGCTTCACACAAGATGAAATGGTCACACTCTTAGGTAACAGATATCTTGAAACTTCGTATTGGAAATAGAATTAACTAGAATTGAAGCATATATTGATGTTACATTGAAAAACTTTCGGATCAATCAATTCTACGCACAACAGGAGGACACACCATTGGACGAACTCACTGTACTTCAATCAGGGACACATTATACAATTTCAGTGGAACATCGATGCAAGATCCAAATTTAGATCCTAGTTATGCAGCTAAGTTGAAGCAGCGATGCCCGCAGGGTAGCACGAATCCTCACCTGGTGGTGCCATTGAACCCTTCGAGTCCAAACATCATTGATGCAGGTTACTACGTTGATATTCTAGCAAACAAGAGCTTGTTCACGTCAGACCATACTTTGCTGACAAACCCGAAGACAGCAAACCAAGTGGCTCAGAATGCGAGGAATCCTGTGCAATGGAAGGCCAAATTTGTAGCGGCAATGGTAAAGATGGGCCAACTTGAGATACTGACAGGAACCGCAGGAGAAATTCGATCCAACTGTAGAGTAATCAACAACTAGAGATGGGATTGAGAATCAAAAGTGTGATGAAGTTCAAAAACAGACTGACAAATTTTTCCCTTTTGCCATTACATCTATTTTGCCCACATTTCCCACATGTTTGCATCAGAAGCATAAGGACCAAAGCACTCTTATCTCTATTGCCCTCGACATCAAATCATATACGTATTCACTTCATCCAAGTTGTGAATTGCAAAAGACCAGTTTAATCAAGTTGCAAAAACTCCTTATAGAAAAGGGCAAGGAAGCCATCAGTCACAGGGACGCTGATAATGAGTTGCGAGAAAATTGTCTAAAATTGGATGAAAAATGAAAGGATAATCTAGCCACCCAATAGGTGGTAAACTAGCTCAACCACAGCAACTAAAATGTTGATACTAGTTCCAAGAACTCATTGACAGAATGCGAGAGCGCAAGATAAGACAACAAAGACCACCTATGTGGTAAGGTCCATAATAGCATTAACGATGTCCCCATCACGATTCTTGAGAGCCTTGACAGCCTTGCTCCTCGATACCCCAGCCTGTGTCATGACCAAGTCAATGTCTCTAGGCTCTACCCCCGTCTCATCAATTTCTCCCTCTTCCTCATCAGCTGGTGCTCCAGCAGCTGTAGCAGAGGTGTCTGCTTTTGCCATCACAGATCCCATGTCTGGCATCCTGAACTGCTGGGCAGCTTGTGTCTGTAGCTGAGAGCTCAAATCCTCTATCTTAGCCTCACCAAAAATGACATATGTCTCAGAATTCGGGCTCTTGAAGACATCAGGTTTTGAGATGAAAAATAGTATCTGAATCCAAGAGAAACTAGTAGGTTATTTTACCATTCATCAGGTAGCTCAACTAGGTTGAAAGAAAATCAGAGAATTCATACATTCTTAGTTCTCTTTATGGTAACCCTGCTTACACCAGTAACAGGTTTCATGCCAAGCTTTAACATCGCCTTCCGGCTCTTCTTCTCACTTCTGCTTTGCTTTGAACTTCCATTAGCACCTGCAACCAATATCCCAAGCAAACATTAGGGGGATGTATAGAAATATCTACACAATAAACTTATCCACAAAAACTAGCTAATGCGGTCAGAACCCGACATGCATAATAACTAACAAATAAGACATCTAAAAATAGCAGGTTGCAAATAATTGCAAGCTAGCAAGAGATTTCAGCTACTCAAAGCTAACAAAGTTGCATGAAACAGAAGACTCTTCTAATTCTGAAGACTCTGAATAGCAAGCTATGCAGGAGGCCCTACAATTAACTCCAAATCTAGAAGTGGTAGTCGGGAAGCAGTAAGCAGAAATCAACAGATCAAAAGATATTACAGATTTGCAGTTGCCAAGATTACGAAAGAATTGGAGAAAATGCAATTGCAGAGACTTTAAACCATGCAATGCTAGAAGCCAAAAGACAATCTTAAGTTTAGTTCATACTTTAAATAAGTAAACACCCAAACTGAATTTTAAGAATATATACAGCCCAAATTCCAAAAATAATAAGAGCAAAATTTCCACTAATTCACAAAGTATTACTCAGATCACTAATAACACTATTACTACTGAAATGAAAATAAAGCACTGAAAGCAATCAAATTTTGAGGAAAAAAGTAAAAAAAAAAGGGGGGGGGGTTTGAAATCAAGTATACAATCCAAGCAACGAAAAGAGGAACGAAGTGAATCAAGTAACACGTAAGAAAGCAAAATTAAATAAAAGAGAGAGACCTAGGCCACCATCTTCCTTATCATCATCGTCGTCGTCGTCATCCTCATCGTCGTCATCATCATCGTCTTCTTTCTCATCTTCCTTGACGTCCTCAACCACAGCTTCCTCCTCTTTCTGCAAATGATACTATATAAACAACATGTTTTCCATCGAAAAACAAAAAGGCTAACATAAGTGAAATAATGAGGGAAACCTGGGGCTGCTTCTTGGGTTCCTCAGTCGCAGGAACCTGCTCAGTCTCAGGCTGGGCGGCTTCAACCACAGGAGCTGGCGACATGGTTGTTTTCGCTAAATAGGGTTTAGCAGACTAGGGGAAAAATAAGAAGGATAATCTGAGAGAATCAGAAACGTCCACATTCCAGCGACTTTAACCTTCTGCGGGGTTTTGTTTCAGGTGATAAGGGTTTCCCTTTAATTGGGCTTCCCTTCAGGCCTATATAGAAGACCCTTTACTGCTATTTCTCGAGATATTGAATCTGGGGCCCGACCCAAAAGTAAAATACCAGCTACCAAGCCTTAAGTCTATCCTTGGAAATGCCTTTGCAGGTAACTACGTATGAGTCTCACGTTTTTGCCACATTGGTATTATTATTATTAGTACAATGAAGCAAGGTTTGAAAAGGGAAAACACAAGCCTTGAAACTCAAACCCCCAAATCTTTCAGTTTGAAGATAAAGACATAATTATTTGAGTAAGTTAACAATTTCTATTAATAGGGAATGAGATTGAGATTATTTAGACTTGAAACCTTCAGCATGCTACAACTCTTTTTCAATTAATCGATGAAGAGGTTGCCTCAAAGTCAGCAATTTTAGCTATTTCAATTTTCAGAGTCAATGGCATAAATAAAGAAATTTAAAACGATGAATCAAATCACATAATTGAAGCCTTTTATACTTCTTTGTTCATCGTTATACTTCTTTACTTGTGAGAAAAAGAGAGGACTCTCTGAACTAAAATTACCTCTATTAAAGATGGAGCACCATGTTAGGAGTTCAGAGTAATGGTGTTGCATCATCACAGGGGCATTGGTTAGCGTGGCATTTTCACTTAAATTGCTCCGAACTTCAAAGGGACAAAGGCTTTCCCCACGACAGAAAGCATCAAGTCTTGCATTTGTCAACTGCCAGTCAAAATGTTCAACAATAACACCTAGTTTTTAATTGGAAAGGATCTCTACGGAATGAACTGCACAAGTCTAACCAGACTTCTTGGACGAGAACAGGCTTTATAGCATTCACTAGACCAAAGCAGACAGAAGAGGCTTTCAAGCCTAATGTTAAAGAAATAAAGCCGTGCTCTTCGACCACAATTCAAAAAGAATATTCTATATCTCATTCATTGGACATGATTCTACCTGTCCTTACAAGATATAACAATATAACATGTTAGACCACACACCCAAACTAGTACACATCCTACTTGGAGTTTAGACATGGGCTTTCATGACAGTTGAGAAGCCTATTTCTAGAGTCCGAAGACACAAAACTAAACTCTGAGCATGAGTTTGACCAAGTGATGGCAAAACAATTCACTTTTCTTTCCGAGAGCAGTATTAACTGCAAGAAGACATTAACAGAAGGCAGTATGTTCAAGCTACCCAGGCATGGACAGGGGGAGCTTATTCATGATCTTCGAGGCCGAGCTTTCTGTGTCCTCTTATCCCTTTCAGACTTCCAATCCTCAACATGGTCTGAAGCATGACAATGTGCAATCCAATTCTTACATGGGGCAGCTGAATCACAAACATAACAGTAACACTGCATTGAATAAACCAGATTATTAGAATTCTTAAACTAAATGCCAATGCACCATAAACAAGTCAGTCCAACATCAAGGTAAAACAATGTTTTGGCCTACCAGGTTACAATGTCTATGATGAGGTGTAGTATCAAAGGGAAATTGCAGACAAAGATGCCTTGAATGTGGATAATCTCTACAAGCCACCTAATCATCATCAAGAACAAGACAAAGATTAGCAATAACAACAGGACTAAATTTAACAACTCTTTAAGTTTTTGTCCAATTCCAAACAAGTTTTAACTCCAAACCTTGTCATTAACATAATAATTCTCACACACAAACATCCTTTTACTCTATAATAAGTGTAATCGAAGCATGTCTGCAATAAATTGAGTATAAAGAACAACGTATACATAAGAAAAGAAATAAAGAAAAACCTGGCCTTTCTCAGCGAGGATAGAGAGATCAACATCATCAGCTTCGTTGGTGACGGGGAGCTTGGCAGTGTCAACAGAATCAAAAGGGTTAAAATCAAGAATAAAGCAATCCTCTGTCTCCTCAATGCGCTTCATATCAACGTTCTTTTTCAGACAAAATATGGGTCTCAGGGGACTATCATCCTCCTCCTCCTTCTCCCGTTTGCACGTCGGCTTCTTTAAACTCATATCTTTCTCTGTCAAGGAAGATGATATCTCTATCACTACGTTTTCCCCCATCCCTTCCCTTCTGCTTGGTTTTGGCCGCCTTCCCATTAATGTAACCCAGAGATCGGTGCTTAAATCTATGAACTCGAATTTGAAAGACAAGCGTCGGCTTCCCCAAACATAAACCTCGGGAAAAGAGAACGTTACTGTTTTAAATATCTAATTGCCCCCGATTTCTTTTAATTATAAAAAACCAAAAGAATTGGGCTTTCATATTTCAGATTGACCGACGATATCGCACTCTGAAGCCCTTTTATGCGTCTACCTTCCTCAGAACAAAGCCCAAATGCGTAAGTGGACCGATTCTGCTAAAATAAAACCATTCACGTCGAGCCCCAATCTAGTGATCTTTTTCTTAAATACTTCTTCGATAAGAGTTGGTTTTTTATAATTAATAGTATTTTTTTTATTTTGTAAGTAAAATTAAGTGCATGTAGTATGTCTTGTTTTTTAATTACTTTTTATTTTTAAATATATTTAAGATAAATAATTCACATTCTAATTTGAAAAATTAGGATATAACAAAAGATAATTATCCTACAAAATGCCAATAGAATTTTATGACTTCAAAAGCGATGTTAAGATGATGATGCATATTTTTTAAATATATTAAAAAAATAAAAAAATAAAGAAAATAAAACATGTGTCATTATCTTATTTCGGTTGTTGAATTAAAAAACTTCACTCATGATGTATAAAATATTAATCCTATAACAAAACTATAAAATTATAAAACGAATCTCTTAAACTTACAGGCAACATATATCTTAAGATTACGCAATTAGAGATGTAATTGAATATAACGTTCGACAAACCATTCATGAATATGTTTAGTTTTTGTTCGTTTACGTTCGTTTATTATTGGTTTAGTAATCAAATATACTCTCAACCTTCTACAAAATAGATATAAACCTTCAACTTTTAATTTTATTATAAAAGTCCATAAACTTTTATTTTATTATAAAATAAGCCTCAACCTTTCAAAATAATCAATTAAGTAAGAGAAATAAGATGTTAAAGTCTTATAAGCCTTCAATCTTTTTATTTTATTATAAAAATTTATAATTGGTTTGAACTTAATTATATTATTTTAAAACATTAGAGGTTTATACAGTATAATTAAAGGTTGAGGGCTTATTTCCATTTTCTATAAAATATTGAATATATATTTAACTATTAAGCCTTTATTATTCTTAACAAACAATCACGCGATGTGATTCGTTCATTCATGTTAGCAAACAAACTTGTTTATAGTTTGTTTGAAACTCATTCTTTTAATAAATCATTTAATTTTCGTTTATTGTTTGATAATAATAAAATATAGGTTATTTTAATATATAATTATTAAAATTATATATTTATATAGAATTTTTTTTATTTAGCACCTTGCATATTAGATCAATACAATTTGTTTGTATAATTTTTTTATTTAATGTTTATAAACATATTCTTTTAATGTTTACGAACACGTATTTGTGAACATGTTCATTATGTATTTATAAACAAATTTAATAAATATGAATATAAACACGAACCAAACGGACGGATACAAACATAATAACGTTTGTTTATATTCAGTTCGTTTACACCTCTATATACAATACAAATTTTAAAATCTTAAGAAATTATACTTTACAAAGCTTAATTTCTTGACAACTCAATGATACAACTTGATCGGAAGATACAAAATATTTGCTAGCTAACAAATTTTCTAAAAACTAACAATCAAAATACTCACGTTTATGTAACTAAGCGCAAATGTTAAGCATGCCAGCAAGACCCTCGTCAAAACTAAAAGCATGCTGGCAAAACCCTTGCCAAAACTAACTGCTCAAAAAAGTAATTATCAAAATCAGAAAAAAAAAATACAACAATTCAGCAATTAACTGACAGCTTTTCACTTAGATTACGTGTGCTACGAACATTCGTAGACACAAATTATCAAATACAATAATTCAAAATCATAATTAGATAATCTCATATTATAAACATAATATTTCATAATTATATTCTTATATTATAGAACTAAACAAAATTTCATAAAATCATAATTTCACAAGTCTCTCGTAACAGACCATCGCCATACCTAATTATGGTGGCATACATTAGAATTAGAATGAAAAAACCACATTTAATCTCAATCACATTGAGTTAAAAGTATATCAAAAGCAATCTATGATTATACAAAGCAGATATCACAAAAACCATTATTTTAAATCGATGGCACAGTTGAAACTAATTTCTAATCATACCATACATGATGACACTACCTCATTGACAAGGTCGTAATGGTGGTGGTTGAGATCAATAAATTAAATTTTTATTCAAAAATAAATTAATATTGAGTATAGATGACTAAGATTGTTCCTCATAGATATTGATTGGATTTATTTCTCTAAAAAAAAAAGTGTTGATAAATTTAGTTTTTCGCAAATGAAAAGAATGAAAAGAAATATTAATATATTGAAGCGTTGGAAAGAAAAATCAATATGTGAAGTATCCAACCAAATGAATAATTTTAGAATAGGTTTATAGAATTGATCATTGATGTAAAGATGAATTCTTTTAATCTTTACCAAATTGGTTATGGTTACTGGTATAACCTAACAACATGTCTCTCATTATCTCTTTGATAATGAGAATACAATCTCTAATTATTTTTTTTACCAATAAACAACCTTAGATATGATTTTAAAATTTAATTTACCAACAACATTAAAAATTAGAGAAAATACAAATTCTAACCAACAAACACACATATAGGTTTATTTAAACTAAATTATATATCCCCATAACATAGAATTAAAAACCTCTTTATAATCAATTATGTTATTTACCAATAATATTAGAATATTCAAACAATTACGGATTCAAATTTCTAATTAGTAATATATTATATTGACAATTGAACAACAGACCCTATTGCACAATTAATCAAAACAATAATTTCAACAAACACAAGAGATATATAAATAGTAAATATATAAAAGAACAAAATAAAAACTAATTAGATCTCACAATCCTTGATGAACCCATATTTTTAATTATCCTTTGGTTGAACTAAATAATTTAGCAAATCATAGAATTGAGAGAAAAATACCAAAGAAAAAGAAAACTTCAATTGTCTAAAGAAAAATAAAATAGTTGAATGTATGTAGTCATCCCCTCTCCTAGCTTTATATATTCTAAATATTAAATATCATAGTCCTAGAATATTTTTTCAAAAGAAACTTCTTTGATTGAGTTTGATTACAAATCAACTTGTTTCCTTTCTTGACCATTAATTGTTTTTTACCCAAGAAAGTCATGTCATGTCACTTCAGCAATAATTAAAATCCTCCACTTGTCATCCTCAGACTGGTTAAATCAAATTTAGTCACAATTTGATGAACCTTGGCTTGAATTAACATATTTAAATTATATTTATCGTCACTGCCTTAAACGTACCCACGTCTAACACCACGACATCCTCTAGTTTTGAGATTTGATAAAAAATTGCAACTTTAGTCCATTTTACTCATATTCCTTCATTCATTAATATAAAATACAAAGTAGAAATCAAATCAAAAAATTAAGCATATAAAATAATCTAAATCATGAGAAAATATGACAATTAACATGTTTAATATGCACCTTATCACGTAACACGGTTAAAAAAAACATCGTTTTAGACATAAAAATTTGACCCTTAAGATCTTTAAATATTCTCTCAAATTTTATATTCTTAATTTTCCTAAATCTTGATCATAGACATATCATTAAAATAAATTGAATATTTGGAAATATTAAAATAACTGCTACCCAATCAATACATTAAGAAACATTTCATAAAGATTGTCAACATCTTTATTAAATAATTTCTTAGCTTCAGTGTTGAAAAGTACAAATATTGCTTTTCCAAAACCATCAAATTCCTCAACATGCTTATATTATAGTCATGGGATAATTTTTGTTTAATGTTTTAAATATAGCATATATAATTATTATTTACCTTGGGGTTGGATTAGGGACATCAACATTACATGAGGAACAATAAAAATTTCCATTAACTTTAAACATATTTTTGTTGCACCAACATGATATATATATATAATACCAATCAAAAGTTGTATAATACCAATAAAAAATAGTCAATAACAAGATACGTGATAAATCAATTATGTTTTAAAATTATGTTGCTATATATTTTATTATTGAAAATATATACATTAATCTAATACCTTGAACAATGGCTTTGTGACCAATACTTTAATCTCCGACAAAGGTTTCCTATTTATAAACATTGAAACCTAGTCCGATGCTAATATTTTATGTGGTGTGCGATGAAATTTCATGCCTGAATCTCTTTACAATAATATTTTAAAAATTAATATTTTTAAATGCTTTTTCATTTATAGAATATTATGTAATATATTTTGCAAATAACTTGATAGCCAAATATACTTTCAATTTTTTGCAAAAATATGTTAAGCCTTCAATTAGTCCATAAATCTTTATTTTCTGTATAAATTCTAATATTTCAAAATCATGCAATTAAATTAAAATCTGTTAAATGACATTAACTTCCGTTTGTATTACACATGTGATATGTCACATGACAATTTACAAAATTATTCATGTCAACTTTCACGTAAGATGTTCAAATAGTCGTTAGTATCATTTAGCAAAATTAAATTTAATTGCATGATTTTGAAAAGTTTGAAGATTTATTTACAGAAAATAAAAATTTATGAATTGATTTGCATGTAATAAAATGTTAAAGGTTTAGATATGTTTTGTGCAAAAGTTAAGGTATACTTTTGTATTAAGACTTTGTATTTTTATTAGATTATTAGTTTATATGAGAATCAATATTAAAACATTATATTAGGCTTTAAAACGAATTATTATTTATTTTTTTGTGCAACCATAGCTATCTTCATATGTATGAGACTAGTCTTATTTAGATCGAGATGGATTTAGGTAAAGTCTTCTTGATGACTTTAAGATTCAAATTTTATTCAAATATTTTTAAAAAAAATTTATTTTTATTTCTTTCAATTAATGGTTGAAGAAAATTATTATTTATTAAGATTGATTGATTTATTAATTGTTTATTTGAAATCATATTTCTTTTATTATTATTTTTTTAAAAATCTATCGTAGTGCTAACATTATTTAAGATGATGGGCAGAGATAGCTCATGAAGCAGGTTTTTTTATTCAATAATTTATGAGTGAGTGTTGTTGAAAGGTCGTTGTCGTTGTTGACAGTGACATGCATGAAATTTTATTTTCTTGACTAAGATAATATTTTTGGTGAAAGAGTAAGACAATTGATACGACAAGTACATAATTCTCACCCCCCGAACGTCCATATTTCATAGGGAGAGAATGCAGAGTGCATATTATTATCATAGTTGTTGGGAGGGTTTGGTGAGGACTTTGACGTTTGGGCCGACCTTCACCTATATATTATTTTAAATGACATTGATGATTTACTTGTGAGAGACGCTGACGCTAGACAAACAGACAGAGGGTAGGTAGTTTTCCGAATAGAGAGCCTACCCCATAAAATATAAATAAATGAAATATAGAGGATAAAAGTTATAAATACGGAGGATATAAATTAAAATTTAATAATAATTATATATAAATATGATAAAAATTATAAAATAAATTTATTTTTAATATAATAATATAAAATTTTTATATTTTATATGATATGAAAAAGATTTATACAGTATCTAAAATCAGGTTGGTTGCAGTTTGAAGATGCTTACGCTGGTCACCAATTGCTGCAGATTTTTCTTCTTGCGGTAGTAGGTGAGATGTTATGGCATTTCTGCTTGTTCTAAACATGATGGTGAGATGTCTATGCCTCGGAAAAACCCGAACGATTATGTAAATATAATTTATTTCCAAATTGCTTCTAAAAGGAGTTAGATCTCAATCATGGCGAACATCCATCTCATCCAGGTTATAATTTATATGGAATTTCCTAAATTATTAATTGAAGATAGGTTAAAGAAACTCGGAGAGCTATAGATAAATGTGTAGAAAAACCCTTAGTTGTATGAATAGAAAACTCAAGATTGCTATTACAAATATTGTAAATCCTTATGAGTAACTTAATATTCTTGTCGAATTTATAGTTGAATGATTAAAGAATCGAGTTTCATTTCGAAAGCAATGAAAAAAGATTGAGTTGATTCATATGATTTTTATATTTTAAATATAGTTGTAGCCTAACAAAGATTTGAAGTTGAAAACTCGAATGGGACAACTTTCATTAATTTATTTTTCCCCTTAGAATATAAGATAGGGAGTGATCAGTAAATGGACAGGAATCAAAATTCTGGGACTTAATCAATTACCGTAATTTGATGGTTGTCGGACATATAATTGGAGAATTCTGTTCATTAATTCTCAATGCAAACTCTGTTCTCATATCAGATTTGGGTGGAAGTTTAAAGCCTTGTTTGGTTTTCACTGGAGGTAAAAATGGAGGGCTGCAGTGCCATCACCTAGGAAAATGATGAAGCTTTTAAAGATAAAATTATATTTTTGTCATTATTTTATTAAAAATATATATTTTTAATAATCATTTTAATTTTTATCTCATTAAAATTAATATCAATTCATCGAGATTAATTTTATTATCCATCCAAATTAATTTTAAATAACTTATATAGATCAGGCATATACTCAAGCAAGTTATTTCCAATTACATCAAACAATTCTAGTTAAAACAATATCATATTTATATTATTTCAGATTTTATATTTAAAATTTTCAAATTTAATTCTACATCATAACGGAAAAATCATATATTAATTTTTAAAGCAAATGACCGAATGCTTGTACGATCTACGGTTAAAACTTTTAACAGAAGTACAATTATTCACTAAAAATGTCACTTTAATAATATAATAAATCTCACAAAGACCAGAAGCTGCCAATGTTTGATTTCATCCGGATTTGTTCAATTTTTGCGGTCAAGTTGCTGCATATTCAATTGACCTCCATTGGCATTGGCTGAGGGGCCTTCATAATTTCCAACGACGGAAACGGTCTCTGAAATTCAAAAGGATTAATTGCGGAAAGAACTGACTTTTGAAGCCTGCAATCGACAGCTTTCCTGAAACATTTCTTTATTACAGAAACAGAGTTTCCTTTTTTGCCACAAAAAAGTAAGACCACGTTCTATTTGGTTTAGAAGTTTCCATTTGAACTTTCTCTGAATACCTTTCTTTCCTGACTCCATGAACACTTGCTTAATTAATTAGCATGCCTGCACGTCATATGCTGGTTTCGTCCTTCCCAGCTTTGACTATGAATTGCATCCATTAACGGCCAGTTTCGGTTGGCCACAATTCGTTTGTCTTTTTTAATTAATTTTTTTATTATTTTATTAAAAATATATTTTTATATATATTTTTTAATTTTATAACCCTTAATTTCAAATTTATCTGGTTTATTCTTTCTACCGTTTGTCAAAACTGCCGTTGAGATAAATACAGCGAAGTAAAATCTATGTTGATTATTGCAACCAACAAATTATTATTGAAAAAATATTCCTCTATGATTGATTGTTCCTTATGGCTCACGTCAACTCAAGATTAAAACAACTAAAATAAATAGTATTGGAGTGGTTTAGATTTTTTAAAGATCACGGCCGATGGTGAGATAGGACTTTTTTTTTTTTATAATTAAAGTGTGAAAATTGATGTTCTTCGGATTTAAATTTAAATTTAAATTTTATAATATATTATAATTGTTTTAATTATTCAATTAAAAATTATTGAAGTAACTGAAATACATATTAATACCCTACTGAATTAAAAACATTTAGAGGAAAATGGTTTTTTTAATACTAGTTATAGTTATAATTATATTTGATGACTTCGTAACTTAATAAATTGATAAATTAATAAATATAAAGGATAATTATCTTATTATATATGGTAAGTGAAGTTTTTTAATTTCATAAATAAAATTAAAATGATTATAAATATTTTTTAAAATATTAAAAAAATAAAAAATATATAATTATTTTAATTTCATTTTTAAAATAAAAAATTCTACTAATGATATAAAAAATAATTAACTAAAAATAAATAATAAAAATAAATTAAATAAAACTTATATTTAAAGAAGTTATCAAAATTTTAAAACTTTCACTTTGTCACTGAGACCTTATTGGCGAGGAAAATGATTTAAAAAAAAATTATCAATAAAGTAAACAAAATTTATATTTAATAAAGGCTCAAATGTCAATTTCCACAATTTTAAAACTTTCCCTTTTATCACTGAAACCTTATTGGCGAGAAAAATGAATTTTAAAAAGAAAAGAAAATGGAGTGTCAGTAACTCTCAACTCATTAAAAAAGTTATGACATAATGGAATGATTGATTTCGATGAGAAATTTCATCTTATAAAAAAGAGAGAGGTTGTGTGTGTGGGGTCACTCTCTTAGTTGGTGGGCACTTGCACCGGTGAAATTGGCACAATGAACGTGGTTGTTGAAACACACCACCATATATAACACACCACTTTGTGCACTTACGGTGCCTATATCTTCAAGCTCAGCAACCAAAAGAAAACAGAACAATGGGTTCAAGCGGTGAAACCCAAATGACTCCCACCCAAATCTCCGATGAGGAAGCAAACTTATTCGCCATGCAACTGGCCAGTGCATCAGTTCTACCAATGGTCCTCAAGTCAGCCATAGAACTCGACCTGCTCGAGATCATGGCCAAAGCTGGTCCTGGTGCTTTCCTGTCCCCAAAAGAAGTGGCTTCGCAGCTCCCTACCAAGAATCCTGATGCACCTGTCATGCTAGACCGCATCTTGCGCCTCCTGGCTAGCTACTCCGTCCTCACTTGCTCCTTGCGCACTCTTCCTGATGGCAAAGTTCAGAGACTCTATGGTCTTGGTCCTGTCTGCAAATTCTTGACCAAGAATGAGGATGGTGTCACTCTTGCCGCCTTAAATCTCATGAATCAAGATAAGGTTCTTATGGAGAGCTGGTAAGTACTGATAAACCTTAATTTACTTCTCGAATTCTTTATTTTTATAAATTCCCCTTTACACTGAAAGCATCATATCTATCTCTATCTGATGAGCACCAAAATAACTAATTGAACAAGAAAAACTATTATTTAAATTATTTCTTTTATGAATTCAAACTTGTCACACTATTGCTTTTACTCAATTACGTGAAGAAGAAAATGATTTTAGTAAAACCAGGGTAGAGAAGTTTGAATCACGGCTTAACAGAAGAAAAAGTCAGGGTGTTCATCCTTTATAGCAGAAGAAAAAGTCTGGGTGCTCATTCAATGAGTGTGCTCCACCTAAGTCTGCCTGCTTTCTATCCCTTTCAGCTCCACTTACCTTGAAAATTTTAAAACCAAACCTTACATGTTGCACTCTCAATTAGTAAGCCTAGCCATTGAATGCCAAGGACCACCTAGACAGGATATGTTTTATTAGTGCTGCATAATTTGGGGGGCCACCGCTTGAAATTTGCAACTTAACAGGTAGCATACCTAACACCCGTGTTTCTTTAGATTTAAATATACCAATGGAAAACGACGCTGCTGCTAATTATGATTTACAGGAGAAAAGTCAAACTTTAATCATCTTCTAGGACGAGTGAGTTTGTTCACCCTCCATATAGAAAATTTTTGAATGAAGTAAGCATTCAACATACGTCAGATGATGGAAACATAAATATATTGGAAATAATTAACCATTATTAATTATTATGAAAGAAGCGTTATGCAGTGTTAATTAACAACTCATTAATCATTATGAGGGTGACTATTATAGAAGGAAAATGATTTAAGATAAGATAATCCTGCGTTTACGATTTAAGTAAAATAGCCTGATGAAACCGTGAGTTTGAATTCGGGGACGGTTTTAGTCTCGATTTGAACTAGAAATGATTATTGACTACCCTTCCTAGTTTAGAGGACTTGAAAGTGATGCTGAATGTGTAAGCTATTTTGTTTGTCAATGGGTAATTCAAATGATGTAACAAAACCGGACTGCTATATGAATGATAAATGTTTCAACGTTTCAAACAAGGAAGTTATCCTCGCCCTGAAATAAACTAATGTGATTTGTATAAGTGAAGTCCACTAGATCGTGTAGATTTAAAGTACAGATATTATCCGAATTGAGATTAGCCTGAGAACTATGCCTACTGTTTGCAGGTACCACTTGAAAGATGCAGTCCTGGAAGGTGGAATTCCCTTCAACAAGGCCTATGGTATGACGGCATTTGAATACCATGGCACAGACCCTAGATTCAACAAGGTTTTCAACAGGGGAATGTCTGACCACTCCACTATTACCATGAAGAAGATTCTTGAGATCTATGATGGCTTTGCGGGACTCAAAACACTAGTTGATGTTGGCGGTGGTACTGGAGCCACGCTTAACATGATTGTCTCCAAACACCCCACCATAAAGGGCATTAATTTTGATTTGCCTCATGTCATTGAGGATGCTCCATCTTATCCTGGTATAACATTTTCCATGCTTCACTAGTCTTTCTAATAACTAACAGGTCTTTTTATATATTTCTGAAGAAGTCACTCTGAAACTGATTCGCCAAATGTGTGTAAGCAGTTAATTATTGACCGTTCATTTCATATTGTGGGCTGAAATTTAAATATTCACACAGTGAATTTCTTGATTTCCTTAATGTGTGGATGAAACTGCAATTATCCCTAGTCATGATTTTGAAATGAGATTGGACTCTGTTCTGGATGTAGGTGTGAAGCATGTTGGTGGAGACATGTTTGTAAGTGTTCCAAAAGGAGATGCCATTTTCATGAAGGTGAGTTTGAATAAACTGAAGATTAAACTCTGTTTTACCTAGCGTCTTGTTATTTGGTTGGAGTTAACAATCTGAAAAATAGTGGAGCTAATTGATGACATGTGCAATGGACCACTAACTCTCAACTTGTTCCCCTCTTATTCAGCTTTAGGGAGTGTTTCTTTCACCTCTTAAGATTCTTCTTTGTCCCATTCCCTGTTTATCTAGTAGGGGGTGGCAAGAAAGCTCTGGAAATCTATAAATAAGTTTTTAGAACGCAGTTCTAGTTCTCCAGTCAAATAATTCCTAAACCTCCTTTGTGAGGTAATGGAAACTTCAAGGGAGAGTTTCCTTCTTTTATAATAGGCGGAGTACATGCATGCATAACCTGGTTATTAAGGAAAATCCTTTAATAATTTCACTTTTGACCTGAGCACCAGCCATGATGAAAAAAATGTATAAAGAATTTTGTCAGCCTGATCAACTATGATTTGTGCTCTTGACACGTGCTTATGCAGTGGATATGTCACGATTGGAGCGATGAACACTGCTTGAAATTTTTGAAGAAGTGCTATGAAGCTTTGCCAGACAATGGAAAAGTGATTGTTGCCGAATGCATTCTTCCAGATTACCCAGATCCTAGCCTTGCCACAAAGTTAGTTGTCCATATCGATTGTATCATGTTGGCTCACAATCCTGGGGGAAAAGAGAGGACTGAGAAGGAATTTGAGGCCTTGGCGAAGGGTGCAGGATTTCAAGGTTTCCAAGTAAAATGTTGTGCTTTTGGCACTTATATCATGGAGTTTCTCAAAAGGGTTTGAATGTTTGTCTTGGTTATATGCTTGACTATTACTTTTGGATTCTAAGCTTGGTGATTGTCTCAAAGATGGCTTTCCAGAATACATAGTTCTTGCTTCACAGAAGACAATAAGAATGAGATTTTAAGCCTTCTTGAGTAGAATAAATACTACTTTATATGTTATAAATGTACCCCAATACATCTCTGTAACTATTAAAGAAAGTGTTGATTAATGTCTTTGAAAGGCATAAAGCCTCAACTTTAAGAAGGATTCATGAAGTAGCTGACTGTATAAATGCAGATTTTGATTGTTGGCATTTTCTTTTAGCAAAACTTGGGAAATCGTTGTCCAATTAATCATAGTAGCTTAAAGCAAATAGAGCCACTAACAGACTGGTATGTAACCCACAGTTAAATGCATCCTGATAAATCAGAATAAAGGACCAAACTGGCTGTGCCTGAGCAGACAGAAATGCAAATTGTATGAAACAAAAACCATTTGTTCTGTTAAGTTCTGATGCAACTGAGTTGAAGTTATTCAGATTCTCCAATTATCAAATCTGATTTCGCGATATGGTTTAGAAAAGATGAATTCTGAGGAAACTACACTGCCATGGCCAGGAATACCTTGTTCTGATGTGGAGTTTGTTTTATCACAATGTAATACTTCCTATCTTATCTTCTATTTTCCAGAAAGAACCATTTTATTCATTCACAAAATTCAGTACTTAGCTAGACAAGATAGAGTCCGACTGCAAACTATGCAGCAGTATGCATATGCTTACTAAGAAAATAAGGTGGCTGATCAGAACGGGAGGAAAGGAATCCAGCATCCGGGTCGCATTGAATACAGTAGCAAAACTTCACCTGTACGGCAGCAAAAGCTGTAAGTAGCGAACTAGGCTCAAATGATGCAGAACTTGCACAAACAGCAAGAGCAATTTCATGACAGATAAAATATCTTTTTCCTGCATGCTAGAGTACAATAATTTAGGGAAGTGCAATATCAATACAAAATAATCCCATGCTTCATTGTGGTCCAAGAATCAAAACACAATCAGCAGAAATTTGGAAGTTCTACTTATTCATAAGTTACGCTAGACTGCCAAAATGGTGGCCAGCATATACCACTATGCTGCGTTGAAAATGGCGCACTGCAATGAATAATAAAGGTGCGGCAGTCTGCCAATGCTGCAGTACTCATGCATTTTTGTAAAATAAAACCAACGCCTCTGTACCACAGGACGCATAGCATTTTAACTGACGAGTCAAGAGAAATGATAGAATAAGTACCGAAGGACCTGGCAATGAAGCTGGTATTAGTTCTTGAAAAGTTCCAAACAATGTTCTTGGTCCAGATTCCTGCTCCAGAACTTGCTGTAATATTCGGCGTAAGTGAAGTCCCTGTATACAGCCCCACTTCCATCTTCTCTGAGAGGTTTTGCAGGGCTGATCATGGCATGGTCGTAAGGGCAGAGGAAGGAAGAAACAGACATCCTTGCCTCATCCGCATTCACAACGGCCCGGTGCCACACGCTCCTGTACTTCCCATTACTCAATGCCTGCCAACACCGATGTCAGAACTGATTCTCTATCGAGCTTTCATATATGTTAACAACTTAGTCATTCATTTCAAGTTTAATTATGAAGAACTTAATTTTGCACAGGCCAAAGTAGCAGTGTTACATTACCTGTAATTGATCACCAATGTTAATAACAAAAGCATTTGGGTGGGGATTAACAGCAACCCATTTGCCGTCTTTGAGTACTTGAAGGCCCGCAACTCGCGAATCTTGAAGTAAAATTGTAAGAGCATTTGGGTCGGTATGTCCAGGCAATCCATAAGTCAGCTCAGGCTCCGGACATGGCGGGTAATAGTTCACAGACATATGCTGCCCTTGCTTCCCAAGAACATTCGTTATGTAATCTTTTTCCAGCCCTAAGCTCTCTGATATTAATTCTTGTAATCTAACCCCAAGTTCTCGAACTTCAGCGCAGTAATGACTTACAATTTCCCTATCAATTCAACACAATTTGACATTTAAGAACTCATTTTTTTCTTTCTCCTCCACGGAATGTATCAGACGTTAATAGAAAAACGAAGGAAGAACATATTTATGCATATATCAAGAGTAACTCAGTACACAAAACTCTGTATAACTTTTTCTATGCATTATCAAAAAAATTATTTTCGCTTTAATCCGTAACTTTCAAGTAACCAAAAAAAAACAATTGTTACCATCATACCAAAATTTCTCTAATAGTAGATAAAAAATTGAGTCAGTCTTGAAAATTTACCAGCAATTAACATGACCATTTTCTAACCTAATGCTCCGTATTCTAAAATGGTTTGATGGCAGAGCTCTTTCTAATGGGAAAGTTGTCTCTTTCGGGATGAGGGTGCAGCCAGTACTGAGCAATCATGATATAGTAGTACTGCAGATAAAACTGTTGTTCTTTGAAAACAATATGTAGCTATAAATACAAATACATGAGAATGATGATCACAGTTTGAAAACGTAGAGATGATAATCGAACATCTCAATTATAGTCTATTATGAATGAAAAGAAGAAAAATCAACTCCACGACGCAGCAATTATTCTTTGTGTGTCATTTTATTTGTTTCATTCAATTTTTTCAATCAAACCAACTTAAATTTGACTTTTGTTTTTGAAAATATTATATAAATTAAAATTTTCAAATTTAAAATAATTATCAAAATTTACAAATATTTTAATTTTTATAATTTTATTAAAATAATTATCAAAATTAAGTTAATTTAATAAAAAAAAGTCAATAAAAGACGCTCATTTTGGGACGAGAGGTTTGCAAGTTAATAATTATATAGAAGATTCAATGTATCTATTAAACTTTAAAGGATAAGATTTGATAGCCAAATCTTTTGTTCATTATATTGCTATTGTAATTTTTGAACTCCATCTTAATATGTTTTCTAAAAGTTATCCTATTTATTTATTACATTTTCTTTATATTTTTTAAAAATTATGCATAACCATTTTAATCCTATTTATAAAATTTAATTTAGGACAAAAAAGATAATAATCCTAGTCGCTTAAGCTAACATAGAATTTACTCAAGTACAGGGTAAATTCTAAAGGGTTAGAACAAAAATAAACAATAATCATATAGTATAAGACAATTAAATATTGAAAATGGTAAAAAAATAATTAAAATGTGTTTCATAAAAAATATTTTATGTAAGAAAAATTTGAGAGTAAAAAAATTACCTCATTTCTAAGTATGTGGTAACTCGTCAATCCATTTAATTTATTAATTAAAGTCTGTGAAAATTTAAATATATATATATATATTTTGTATAAAAGTTTAAACTTTAATGGCATAAAAAATATTTTCAAAATCAATTACTAGATTATTATTATTTTTAATTTGATATTAAAAATATTGTATTTTCTCATTTAAGTGATTCTAGAAGTACAACTGTACAAGAAGCTGAGTCAGCGCCTAGTAATCAGAGCTTATTAATCAGTGGTAGCTGCCAGCTATGGGCCCAAAATTCAATTAAATCGGTGGTTTCATTTATGGATTATCCAATCTGATTACGTCAACACGCCATCAGTCCATGATGTCACCCTTCCTACTCTCACCGACTTTTATTTCCTCTACGTTTGGGCTCACCGCCCTATACTAGTTGACAACGGTTCTGGTTTCACCTTTGTTGCCGTCTTCACCGTCAATCGCGTTGCTACTGTGTACATATGTATGTTAGCTAATGAAGTCTAAAAGTGCAACCTGGGAACAATGGATGAAAGTCTTAATTATCATTCAGAGCTGTTTGTCCGCAACCTACTAATATTTACAGTCCATTGGCCGCCCACAGCCTACGCATTTAATAACGTGTCGACTTCATCTTAAATGACATAATTTTAAAACCCTAAAAAAAAAATGTAAATAATTATAATTTTTATATTTTATATAAAATAATATAATTTTTTAATATAATTATAAAAAATTTCATTTATTTTATTATTTAAAATTTATTCATAAAATTTAAATTTTATCCAAATATTTATAAGTAAAGTTTAATTTTATTTTTCAATCAACTGTTAATTCATGATATAGTATAATATTAACATAAAATATATATTAATTGTTAGTTATATTTTAAGATTAAATCGACACTTATTGCTTATTCAAGTGGCCATGAAACCGACATTTATGAACAGTTGACAACTTGACACTCTTCTCAACTTGTTAATTTTTTATATTAATTTTATTTTCAAAATTTTACTTGGAAATAAAAATAAAAAATATATTAATTAAATGATAGCCTTTTTGTTTTTCATTATCAGCCCTTTCTCTTTTTACCATCAAGCAAAATCTAAATGTTTCATTATTTTTTCTTCTTCGCTTTTCCTTTCTTTCCTGTTTGTTTGTCGAGGGAAGATATTTACTTGCTCCGGACAAAACCTAGCCCGCAGCTTCACACACATACATCTCGAAACCTAATGTCTTGTTCGAGTCCTTTCTTGACCACCACCACCACCACCACCACCACGTATATCTGACTAAGCGTGACTTAACATTTCCTTGTTTGTATTTTTTTTTTTTAATTATTTTTCAGTTTTGTACTTTCCTTTATAGATTACATACAGAGTCCTGGTAAAACCATGTGAGCACATGGCCAACAGTTAAAACAATCTATAGCTTAGGATTTATATGGGGGGACCACTAGAAGAAAGAATCTAGAGGGGACTTAACTTTTTCCATGTTTTGTACTTGTCTTTATGACTTGGTTGGCAAAAGGATTTTGATATTTTAGTCTGAGAAAAATGACTAAAATTCAGAATTTTTTTTACTGGATGCCCATATATATTATAACAAAAGTAAAACTCTGTCTATTTTAAGAATATTATTATATTTTTTAACCAAAAAAATCAAATGACGTTGATTCATCAAATATATTATTAATAACCAGTACAAAAGTAACATAACATTCTCAAAATCTTTTAACTAAAAATCAGATTCCTCTACTCACGTGCTCAAATAAAATGAGAAAAGAAAACATAATGTTCATGTATTAACTAGTGAATTTTTGATGCGTTCATGTATAATGTTTTGATTATGAGATTATTCAAGGAATTTTTTATTTTTTATTATTTGAAATAAGACAAATTTTTTAAAAGTCTTAATTACAAGAAATATTACAATCAGATAGTCAGATTAATATGTTAATTCTCAGAAAATATAGTAGTATATACATTATTATATTAATCTTACTTAACCATGATACGCTGAATCATCGTTATATTAATTAACATGCATGACACATCCAATAAAAATGAATGACGTTAGGCAAATTACGTATATCGATCTGACTAAGGGTTTTTTGGGACAAAAAGAAAATGAAGAGAGAGAAAGGGCTTACTTGAAGGAAGGAGGGTTAGAAGGCCACTCGGAAACATACTTGTCGAGAGGATAGCAGTGTAATCGGAGATAATCTCTCCAATTGCGAACCTTCTCCTTGTTCACGTTAAAACTGGTTGCAAGTCTCATTGTCTTGGAAGGGTCTTCGGAGTAGAGCTTCAGCTTTTCTTCCAACGGCAACCCAAAGAAGTCTTTCGCCACTTCTAACATTCCCTCCACCGATTCTTTGGGAACTCCATGGTTAATAACCTGATCATATGAGTAATAATTAATCCCAGACCTGTGAAATTTAAACAATACTCTATTGGCAAGCTACTTATACCTGGAAAAACCCGTAGTGCAAGCAGGCAAGAGAAATTTTTTGTATAATAAGGCTTCTGTCGTCACACCCCAAGTCGATGATTGGGATGTTTTCGCATTCGATCACTTCAGACAAGCGGGGACGCTCAGATTCCGGTCTCACATAACTTTCTGGCAAGTTAGAGTAGCGAATTCCAGAAGAAAGGACCTTTGTATCCATCCCGAAGGATCAATATACGTCAAAAGAAAAGGGACTTTGAGGGGAGAGGAAAGGAGCGTTGACGCGGACTGCAGAAGAGGAAGGGCACTTTCTCACCCAAAGTTCATTAGCTTCAAAGAGAATGAATAAGAACCAATTCTATTTATAGGCGAGGATCGAATTTTTTTTTTTTAAAGATAATTATCTTATAGAATATTAATAGGGTTTTTTGTTTTTATGGATTAAAATAATGATATTTATTTTTAAATATTTTAAAAATAAAAATAAATAAAAATAAAATATATATTATCATTCTAATCTCATTTATAGAATCAAAAAAATTCTACTGATTGTATGTAGGAAATTAATTCTTTTTTAATAGATAGTTATCTTATCTACCATCAGTAGATTTTTTTGACTCTACAAACGGGTTATGATGATAAGATCTATTTTTTTAATATTTAAAAAAATAAAAATAAGTAAAATAAAACATATGTCATCATCTTAACTTTACTTACAGAATCAAAAATTTTCGTTACCAGTGTATAAAATATTAATTTTTTAAAATTATATTTGATGTATCGTAAATGTATTAATTTATAATTTTTTAATTATATATTATAATATTTAATTAATATGTTAATTTAATAATATTTATTTTAATTTTTTATTTTAAAATTTATAAAATAGTGAAGTGGCCAGATATGCTTTACTTAGTGTATGCGATTTATACAATTATAGTATCTCATATAAATTCTTTTTTTATTCTGAGTTTTTTTTATACGTTTGGATGAAATTTTAAAATTGACTAATAATGCATAGAGTTATTTGATAATCATATTCATACCTAAACTAATTATATCTTTTTTGGAGTTGTCTCAAAACTATGTTTTCTTTAATTTTTTTTTAACACATAAAATTCTCACTTTTATATTCCAAAATTATTTTTTGTGATTTTTATTTTTTCTTTAAAATATTCACTAAAGTCAATTTTTTTCTTAAATTATGTGAAAATAAAAATGAGACAAACAATTTATGATGAAGTATTATACTAAGCCGATCCTAAAAGAAAACAGAAATCGGTTCATTTTTTCATTTATAAAAGAATAAATTTTAATTCAACTTTTTAGATACATAAATATTTATTATTAAATAAAATGCTCATTTACCAGATCAACATGTTTTACATAATATATATAAATCTATATTAATATAAAACTGTTTGACTAAATTGGTGTCAGGAGTTAGCAAGACACCAACTCAATTAAAATTAGTTAAAGATCTAAATAATATAATGACATTAGAATCAATTATAAACATTTATATTTAGAATAAAAATACTCAAAACATCTCTCCTTAACAAAACTACTTAACTTATTTTTTCCTTTTCGAATACACTGTTTTTTTTTTTTTCCAAATCATTTTTTTCTTTCCCGAATATTTCTAGTCAGTCTCTATAAACTATAATAACAACCTTGATTGATAGTAAAAAAAAATAAATTAAATTAAATTGACTGAATTTAATGTCACAAGTCAATAGACACCAATTCATTGTTGAATTTACAAAAAAAGAAAAATAAAAACTAAAAAATAAAAATCACCTCATGTGAAAACAAACACTATAGTAATAATAATAAATATATATTAGTCTTTTTTCTTTTCTTTTTTTTTTTAAATATAATTTGAAATAACTTCTTAAACCACCTATTTTTAAATAGATAATTGTCTTTATTTTTCTCTATATTTCAAAATTATATGAACGCTTATTTATTTTTATTTTTTGAACCCTTTTATATTGTTAAGAATATTTTTTTTAATATTTATCAACATAAAAAATATTTCTTATTTTGTCCGAATAATAAGTGGTAAAAACTAATATATGTAAATAAAGATTATTGTTAGACCTACATTACTCTATGATAGTGAATATTGAACAACTAATGAAGTGCATACATAGAAGATAAGTGTAGCGAAAATGCGAATACTGCTATAAATGTGTGAATATATATGAAAAATAGAATGAGAAATAAGGACATTCATAAAAAAGTTGGGGTAGCACCTATAAAAAATAAGATGAGTTAAAATTATTTACGTTGGTTTGGACACATACAATGTAGGCTTGTTGATACTTCAGTTATAATAGTAGAAGCTATAAATAATGTAAAAATGGTTAAGATTAGGGGAAAATAGAAAAAGACTTGGAATGAAGTAATCTGGAAAGATATGGTGGAACGGGAACACGTTGCATTAGAGAAAAATGAGTGGAAGAGAATTCACACTGACGACTTAATATAATTTGTATATTAGTTCATATAATTTATCTCAATATTGATATAAATGCTCTGATGATGATGATGACATAATTAATGAAAGTTTTAAACTTTACAAACGAAATAAAAATAGTAATATATACCTTATTTTATTTATTTATGTATTTATTTTTTAGATGAACGTGGATTTTGAGCTAGTTGACTTATAATTAATGAGAACCTCTCGTGCCTCCTCAAAAGCTAATGGCCACATATGTTAAGAGCACATAGTTAGCCGCTTCAAATCTCTGTTGTACAGGACCTCAAAAGAAATTAACTAACAATTAAAACTTCTCTATGGATCAATTCTGTATGGTTAAGTAATTTGAATTACTATTTTTTTTTACTTAATTAAAATTTCATTCTACCTGTAGAATCACATAAAGTTAGTAACTTGTATGGCTTACTATACGTGTAATATTTGAAGGTTATTTCTACCATTTTTTATTTTTTGAAGCTTTTTGGATTTTGATATGCAAAAGCAAAAGCAAAGGTAAACTATATTATCATTCTCGTAACTATTCTTTTTTGGACAAAATTTATATTTATCTCCATTCTAAAAAAAATAATAATAATGGCGATGAAGAATTCCAGTTTCCATAAATTTTAAAAATAAATATTAAAATATTCAATTCCTTAGCTGAAACTCGAGGAGATTTTAGTTGCTGCTGGAAGATTGCATTTGGTCTAGTAGCTCCATATATCGTTTTCATAATATCAGATGGTGGGTAGCTTCTTATGCCGCCCAAAGATATAACCCGTTCTAAACGGCTGAAGAGAGAAATAATGCAAAGAGATGAGATGAAAAACAAAAAAAATGAAACCCTAATTATAACATAACATATAACAAGTACATGCTAATACCTATTTGATTGAATGATTAAAAAATTATGACATATAATAAAGTTTGGATTCGAATCCAAATAGTATTATCCCATTTTCGATGATTTAAAATTTATATCCATTTCAAATTTTTTTTTGAAATTTGGTATTTGTATTTGTTTTCATTTAAGTAAAAAATCAAAATCAAAATCAAATTTTTCATTAAGCATGGGGATAAAATTCACGTCTCTAACTTGTTTGCTTCGGATAAGATGTTTGCTTGGTTACATTCTCGTTAACAGCCACAAACAGAAAATATCCATTTAGGATCAATCTATCATTTCACCATTTCCTTTAATCCATAGAAACTAGAAAGTGCGATACTACAAGATTAAATGACAAATCAAGTTTAACATTTATATTCTTCAGAATGATAATAGTGTCATATTGACGTAAGTTTAATTTCATGAAATGAAAAAATTATCATTGTTATTCAAAGCTGATATTAATTTGTAAAAGATATTAAAAAGTTTTTAGAATAATTCCTTTTGAAACCCAATATTTGAACTTACAATATAAAGTAAAAGGATAACATGAACAGATTTGAGATTGAAGGAAGAAATGCTATTCTAAGTACATGAACATTGAAGTAAGAAATGAGAGCAAAAGAAAGGGACACAATACCATATCTTGAGGGTAAGTTAACTACAGAAAGGGCTTCAATAAGACAGTTTTTTTAGGGAAATAGTTGTGTCACAATTAGATTAACGTCTTGGATTTTAGGTTATTTTTTTGAATTATGGAAGAGATTGGTATAAAGGTAAAAAGGGAAGGAACATTCGAAAAAGAACAATAGCTTGCAAAGGAAAAAATGATAATTGTCAATATAAATTACGTAAGCCTACTTACCTGACTGTATAGCTTGTAAAGTAAAATAATCATGATTAGTTACAAAAGAGTGAAATAGTCAACAAATTAAAAGAAATTAAAGGCAATATCAACAAAATAAAATTAAAATTGAAGCAAAATTTGATGAGGTGTCAACACTAGAAAAATTCAATTTTTATTTTAATTATGATAGCTTATCTTTAATAAATAGTTATATAGATTAGCAAAAATGTAGAGAAAAAAATCTAATGAAGATTTAAAAAGTTAAGTATTCCTCAACCCTGTTACGTGATCTCTACTTGCACGTCGTGTTGTGTAGAGGGAAAAGGGGACAAGGGTTGACCGGTACCGTCGACTGCAAGCGTTATTGATACTCTCCGTGGCCGTGCTGCCAGGGCAATGCCATAAAAATTGACTTCTCTCATTATTATTCGACTTAGTACAATTGCCTCATTTCTTCTTCCTCATTTGCGATTCAAATGTGTGGCTTTTGTTCTATGCAAGTGGATGCAACATCCACCTTTACACAAGGTCGGAGCCCTTAAGGGGCCAGTGGGGGCTCACAAAAATAATCTTAAGGTAAACTTTATATAAATAATTGTTTTATAAATTATGCTAAAGTTTATTTGAAAAATTTTTTTAGTGAAATTTTCGGCAATAAAGTTTAATTTCAAAATTATATGATAGATATGCATTTTAATATTGATTTTTAAAATTGAAAGGAATTGACGATTATGCTGTAGGAATGGTTGAGATTTTTAAAAAAAATAAAATGTATCTATTAATTTATTTGATGTTGATATTAATATTGATTCTTTTGCCACCGTAACATTTTAAACAATAAACATGTTGAAGGCTTATTTGCGTAATTAAATGAAAAGTCAATGGTTGAATGATTGATTAATTATGTGTATTGAAAAAAATGTGTGATGAAATTATTTTGCAATATTTTTGAAATATAAATCGTATCAATGGTAATTGTAAATTTTTTTAACAATATTGTGGATGCAAAAATTTTAAATTTTTTTATTATTATCATTTTGTTATTATTTTTTATAATTTAGTATATTTGACTTAAGGCCCCATTAGACATAATTTCTGGCTCCTCCACTGCCCTTACAAAAATGATCGACATAGAAATGATTAAGAATAAGAAGCAATAAATTAAGGACCTTAAGTTTAGATTTTAGAGTTGAAGAGGTTATTCCGTCTCCAAGATCAAAGTAAATAATTAATTTAATTTGTTACTAAAATTTACAAATGCATTGAATTTTTGCTTACAAATACATTAAGCATTCATTTACAAATTTTTCGAAATTCATAGATCATATATAAGAGATTATAAATATTCAAATATGAGTGTTTTGCATTTAGCATTCAAACCTTAATCACTTTTACCAATCCTATTAGCTCTTATGAAGTACTTGCTATGATTTAAGAATGTGGAAATGAAAAATGGGGAACATGTGGAATGTGTCACGATCTCCGCATTGGTTTTGGGCTAGGGCGTGCAACCGAAACCAAGGTTTACAGGCGTGGTGCAGAGGATGGTTTGAATCTTAGGATGAAACACTTAATAGAAGAGGTGAGAGCCATGTGCGAGGAAGGTTCTAAAACTCGAAACACCGGAGTGCATGTTCGACACACACTTAGTTAGATCTGCTCAAGGGTCGAGTTACACACTCAAATCCAATGGTTCGATCGATATTTGATTGCGCTTGAACAAAATTATCGGATACAATTAACGGGTTTGGACAAATTTTTTAGGCTTAATCAAAAATCCAGTTAGGCCTGGGATAGACCCTTCGAAATTCAGGTCTGGTCCGAACATAATTAAATTTAATTTTTAAAAAAAATTTATTTACTAATTATAATGTAATTATATATATATAAAACATTATTGATTAATAAATATGATTATATATATTTAATATAAAAATTAACATGCAAATTTTGACAAAACAAATTAAATTTCAACAGAATTAAAAGAATAAAAAAATATTCGGATCAAGCTTGAACTTTGCATTATAAAATAAATATGAATCTTAATAAAAAATTAAATCTGAATTTATACACCGAGTCAAACTTAAACATATATATATATATATATATATATATATATAAATTGTTTTATATAATTTGATCCAACTCGAACCCAATTAAACCTACCCATGATCAGATCTAATCTTCGCACAGAGTTTGTCTCGAGTTAAAAATCCTCGGCAATCAACCCTCTTGAGTCCCTCGGACTGGCTAGTCCCCAGGAATTTAAACCTCCGTATATAAAGTTTCTATGTATTTTAAATGCTTGCAAATAAACTTGACAGAGTCCAAACATGTCACAGGACTCATTATGAATAGGGTGCCTCACCACATTACATGACAAAATTTACATCAGTCATTGAGAATCACATTCTATTCTCTGTCACCTTTTTCATTGTTATGTTTTTCTCTTCTTCTTTTTTTTAATTGTTCTGATTTTCTGTTGTACTCCAATTTATTACTGTTTGAGTTTTTTCGAAGCTTACAAACAAGTGAATGGTATTTTAAGGTGCTCGACTCAAGCTCCTGACATTGCCCGTGACAAATGCACATGGTTGTGTCTGAAATCTAAATCACGTTTGAGCATTGCAAGGCTTCCAAAGCGTTTGGACAGGCGGCCTAATTGTTGCAGGGGATGGGGGCGTTGCACGTGCCATGTGGGATTATAATGGGCGAGTCCGATCGGAAAACGGATGATTGAGGAGAATGGATGCATAATACATTGAATTTTCAGCTATTGGTTGTAATCGGATGGGCCATGGCTCGTCGATGTTACTGCTTGGGGTCCTCTTTTTTAGCCTTTAGGGTTGATTTCATCCTTACAAAGCCGAAAGATTTGGCTGCAAGTCTATATTATATGCTTCCATCCCAAGATCTTGTTATATAATGTTTGTCATCTTTGAATTCCCCGTCATATTGTCGAGGGATATTCATATCTTATGAGAGTAACATTTTCAATTACCATATAAATTGTTATATGAGCGGCTTTACAACGTTAACCAAATGTTCCGATTTCCTAATATATATTTAAAATAAAATATTTATATATTTTGATTGATTTTTGTTATGTAACTCAAATATATATATATATATATATATATATTAATATATCCCTTGCAAAAGTTGAGGAAGGTTGGTCTGCACCATACGATTTCCTTTCCTTCTTTAACACCTTTTTTGGGTGTATTAATTGCCCAAAGTCTTAACCAACACAGAAGGAAGGTGGGTTTTGGAGCTCAAGACAAACATGGTCTTGAATTTGGCAATGGATTTAATTAAAAAAAAAAAAAAAACGAGAGTGGTTTAAAAGCTTCGATCAAAGCAGTACTTTTTTCTTTTAATCGAAATTGAAATCTCCGACAAGGTCCAAGCTTCCTTCATTATTGTATTGCAGGATTGAGGTTGAAGGACCAGGGAATATGAGCCAAGAAGATTGTGTGACATGAGCAGTGGGGTGGGGTTTATACGTCATACCCATTACGATATAGTGATGCCATAACATTACAGACAAAACCCAACTTGTATTCAAGAAAGCGACATTTCTTATTTATGCATTTCCACCAATGCAGATGTCATGTCCATGACTCGATATAATGGGATAAGGTACACATCTATTCTTCCTTTATTGGACATTTAAAAAAAAAAAGTTATTTTTTATGTTAAGTGATGGACCTCCTTTGGACAGCCTGTTTTGCACTAATAAAAAGGAAGCCGTTAAAGAGCATCAGAGTTGAGCCTCGGAACGCATATAGTAACTAAAGATGAAGAAAAATAATAGTATTAAAATCATTGTGAGAGATGAACAAGAAGGAAAAAAAATGTTCTTTAAGAGAATAGAGAAGGCAAAAAACGCTTCGAGGAAGCATAGAAGTAAATTGGCTGGTTTTGAATTGAAAGTCAGTCAGTGTGTCAAGTTCACACGATTAAGAGTTAGAGTTTTAGTTGAGTAAGGCTGAGTTTGACTGGACGATTGGAGTCAACGTGATATAGTGAATTTTTTTAATATAATATTTTAAATAATTATTTTATTATTTATTTTATATCATTATTATAATTAAATTTAAATATGATAGTGGTCCTATCACCAAAGTCCACGTGTACAAAGATCGACCAACCAGAGATCGCCACGTGTCAAGCACAATATAAGCCACGTGGCTGTTATAGCGACAGAGTCTCTAGGCGATAGAGTCTCCACGCGACACAGTTCCTTTGGTAGGCGACAGAGTGTCCAGGCGATAGAGATTCTGCGTAGAGTCTCTGTGCGACACTGTATGTCGCGATAGACCTCTACCGCACAGATCGCGACAGAGCTCTACCGCATGTACTGCGACGAAGCTCTGTCGCATATGCCGCAGCAGAGGTTCACGGATACTCTGCCGCATGTCGAACTCACCCGCAAGTCGTCCAATTTCAAACCGCGATAGAGTACCATATGACTCTGTCGCAGCCCAGACACGCGCCTGAGCCTCAGACCCAAAACACCCTCGAACCCGGATAGAGTGTGAAGCCCGATCTGACCCGGGAGAAACCTATAAATACACCAGGTGAGCACTCAGAAGAGGGAGGCTGAAAAACTTGAATCTCCTCGATTCTGCTTAAACCCATTTCCTTTCTCCGATATACAGAAACACAGCTTTCTAACTTAATCATCGGAGTGCGCGTGCAGGGACAAATCCCCGCGCCCTCTGATTTCTGTTGTTTTTGCAGAATATACGAGGAACACGTGGAAAAAATCGCATCGACGTCACCTTTTTGTCGTTAATGCAATCTAAATACGTGGAAGTTGTAATTCCGTTGTCGTTTTACCAAGGCAACATCAAAATATATAATTATTTAATATTAATTTTATTAAAATTATTATTTTTAACTCATCGAAATCAATTTAATTAATTTTAACTCGCTTTAAATATTGCCTTCATTATTGATTAGGATATAGATAGAACAAAATCAGAAGAAACTTATCTTCTGACAGTGCAATCTGATGCTCACACTCTTTCTCTCTTTTTATATATGATGTTGCGCTAAACGACAACGGAAGATGCTGATGCAATGACTTTCACGTGCGTCGAATCTTCTACAAGAACAACAAAGATTAGAGAAGTGCAGGGATTTGTCCCTGCACGCGCACTCCGATGATTAAGTTAGAAAGTTCTTTTGGTGAAGAATCTGTGTATCAGAAAAAGAAGATGCAGTATCCAAGAAAAATAGATTCAGTCCCCCTTCCTTATTCATACCTGGGGTATTTATAGACCTCTTCTAGGATCAAGTTTGGGCTTCATGTTCTTTTCGGGTTCGAGGACATCTTGGGCCCGTAACTATATTGCTCGGGTCTAAGGCCCAGGCGCGTGTCTGGGCTGCGACAGAGTCATTAGATATTCTGTCGCGACTTGGAGTTGGACGACTTGTGGGTGAGTCCAACAGGCGGCAGAGTTTACGCAAACTTCTGCCGTGGTTTCAGCGATAGAGTCCTATCGCTGTTCATGCGATAGAGCTCTGTCGCGGTTCACGCGGTAGGGGTCTATCGCAGATTACTGTGCCGCGTAGATACTCTACGACAGAGTCTCTATCGCCAAGAGACTCTGCCGCCCAAAGCAACCGTGTCGCGTGGAGACTCTATCGCCGGGACTCTTTCGCTAGACTCTGTCGTGAGAGTCTCTATCGCCATTCCAGTGACTGTGTCGCCACCCCTCTTTACCAGCCACATGGCTTATATTTGTATTTGACACGTGGCGGTCTTTGGTTGGTTGATTCTGGTACACGTGGACTTTGGTGATAGGTCCACTATCAATTGCTCCCCACTCTTTGGTAGGAATATTTCCTGCGAAAGAGGATTCTTGATTCACTGTTCAGAGGCACGCGCGGATCCCCTTGCGCGTGTAGATGAAGCCGCGCCTATATATATCAGCTCCCTATTGTCATAGTATCCACTGAGTTCTCTCGTATAAGACCACTCTGCTGCACATTCTCTCTGTACTCTGTCGCGACTCTACCGCAAGTCAACCGAATCTCTGTCGCCACTCTGCCGCAACTTTATCGCACAAGAATCACTGTGTCGCGAGTCTGTCGCGTGGACAAAAACTCTGTCGCCCTGTGCTGTTTGCCGTTCTTCTGTTGCAAACGCCCTAACACTATAGTTTACTGTGTTCCTGCTTTTCTGTTAGGTAAACTCTTTCGCCAATATTTTCTTCCGTGATTTTTCTTGAATTTTCGAAAATGGCCGGTCATGGTGTGGGGAAGTATATAGAGCTAGGAGTCAAGTTGACTTTAAAGGCAGCCGACATCCAAGACCTCATGTCTAGGTTTCCTTTGCCCGAGGGGTATTCCTATAGGCTTCCAAGCCCTCAAGAAAGCGACATACGTCGTGTGTCTGACGAGATAGTTATTTTCAGGGCATCCTTAGAGTTAGGACTCCGCTTTCCATTATCCGACTTCGGGGCTTCTTTCCTTAGGACGCATAGGATTGCCCCCGGACAACTGCATCCTCACGCGTGGATGCAGTTAATAGGGTTTACCGTGCATTGCCACCTAAGGGGCGTTTCTCCGTCTCTTCCCCTTCTTTATGCCTTTTTTAGGTTTCGAGGTAGCCCCGGCTTAGTTCCTTATTCACTTCAACGGGTGTATAAGCCTGGATTCGAAAACAGGATGTTCGAGAAACCCGCTAATAAGCTTCACGGTTTTGAATCGGAGTGGCTTATTGTGGAGACGCCTGGGGGCCTGGATTTCCCTACTCGTTGGGAGACTAGGCGTGAAATCCCCAAGGGCCCCCGGATTTCTACACTTAGAGAACAGCTATCCCTGGACGTCAATAGGTTACTGGTTGATAGTCTCATTAGTCTTGACAGCCTTTTATCAAATGAGAATTTGGTATCTGTTGGCTGGGGTGTGGGTCCTGTCCCTATTGTCGGTCCCTCTGTTCCTTCCTCGGATCCTCCATCCTCAATTCCCCCTGAGTCGAACCCGGAACCTTTAAGGCAGCAAGAAGACATAGGGAGCACAAATATAGCGTCTAGTTCTGACAACGAACCCTTAGCTGACCTGAATGACTGGAAAAGGTTTGGTTCAACTTTCATGGTTCTTCCCGACGACGATATGATAAATATAGGGTCCCTTCAGGAGCATTTTGATTCTCCTGATGGTAACTTTTCACGCTTTTTTATTGTTTGTTAGTTCTGACCATGTTTTTGACCACTTATTTGTTCTTTTTCTTTTTTGCAGAAATGAGCCATTTTCGACGATCTTTGGCGCGTCAAGGCTCGGAGAGCGGTCCTTCTAGTGACCCCACTAGAAAGAGGCATCGGTTAGCTGATGATGTTCCTAGTGAGGCACCGATTTTGCCTCAATTGCCTCGGGCTCGGACCCCACCTGCTCCCAGACAAGTGATGCCTCTTCCTCCTCCGGAACAAAGGGATCCCTCTCGGGATAGAGGGAGAGTTCTTTCCTCGTCACGGGGGGCTTCTGGTTCGTCTGGACGGTCTCGTTCTGAAGAGCGTGCCGAATGCAATATAATTCCATCCCAGCGAAAGAACCGGAGGCACTTGTACATCGAGCCGTCTATGGGGACTAGGCCAATTCTCCCGAGGATAGGTCCTATTGATGAGAGATCCTACCCTGTAGACGGTGGTTTCATCATGAGGGGGGCTGAGTTTCGGGTTTACCTGGGAGTTCGAGACAACGATACCTTGGACTCTCCCGGGGTGGCGTCTCGGCTGAGTTGAGCCACTATTCTCCCGAGGGACGAAGCTAGAATGTTTAGGAATTATCCAGAGGGAGAAAACTTGGCCGATATGGAAGCGCTGAGGGTAATTTTCTTTTTCTTTTTCGTTTAATTTCTTTTTGCTATACTTTGAGTTGGACCTTTTGCGTTGCTTTTCAGCTTGCTCAGAGGACTGCGGCCAACAACGCTCAACACCGGGCGTATCGGGAGCGGGCCGACAAGGAGATCCGGGAGTTGAAGGATAAGGTCATGGAGCTGTCAAATACTGTTAACAACTTATCCGGGCTTCCAAACGTGGTGCGGAACTTAGAAGAGCAGCTCTCGAAGGCACGCCAAGATTTGAATCAGGCCAAGGGGGATCTTACCGTCGAGGCGGCTAGGTCTAATAAATTCCATGAAGACCTTCAACAGGCCCAAGCCGAACTGGACCGCATGCAGTCCAGATATGGGTCCTTAATCGAGCGTAATCAGGAGCTCGACCAATATGTCGCCGATTTAGAAAGTCGGGCTACTCCTTCTCTAACTCAAGTGGAGATCGATAGCATTAGGGCGGAAGCCGTGAAAGAGTACTGTCTTTCCAGGGATTGCTTGAGGCGAAAGGAGGATTTTTTGAATCCATATGTAAAATATGGATATTATCTCGCTAGATCCTGGTTGGAGAAGCATAGAGAAGGGGAAGAATTCCCTGAGCTCCAATATACACGCGACGCGATGCTGTTTGAGGCCCCTGATTGGACTAAGTAATAACCGGGGGCTGAACCTCCTGATGATCTCTTTAAGAGGACTGCCCAGGATGATCTTGCAAACCTCACCGGTCCTTGGGAGCCTGTGAACCTGGACGATGCTCCTGAACCTATTGGCGCTCTCGACGACTTGGATGGGGAGGATGGTCAGCAGTTTTTAGAGAGCGAGGGTCCGTCGGCGGTTGATCCCCAGCCTCCTTCTGCAGATTGAACTGTTTTTTGTTTTTCTTTTCGAACATCCTGTCGTTTTTTTTTTATGTACTTGTAAAGATTTTCTTAAATGAATGAAATGAAAGTTCTGTTCATGCTTCGTGTCGTATCCCTTTGTCTGTTTATTTGTTTTACTCGTATATTTATATTCGTTTTGTTTATTCATATATGCTCCCCAATTCTTGATAGAAAGATATATTTTCAGAAAGAATTTTCTATATAAACATACCTTTTTCTAAGGCCTGACCACCACGATGCGAGTGCGTCTTCGGTTCTTACGGCCTTTATGTTTCCATTGTCTGGCCACAGTGACGCATTGCGCCTCAGGCTCTTACGGCTCTTCTGATCTTTCACGCCTGGCCACAGTGATGCATAGTGCCTCAGGCTCTTACGGCTCTTCTGATTTTTACGCCTGGCCACAGTGACGCATAGCGCCTCAGGCTCTTACGGCTCGTCTGATTTTTACGCCTGGCCACAGTGACGCATAGCGCCTCAGGCTCTTACGGCTCTTCTGATTTTTACGCCTGGCCACAGTGACGCATAGCGCCTCAGGCTCTTACGGCTCGTCTGATTCTTACGCCTAGCCACAGTGACGCATAGCGCCTCAGGCTCTTACGGTTCTTCTGATTTTTACGCCTGGCCACAGTGACGCATAGCGCCTCAGGCTCTTACGGCTCGTCTGATTTTTACGCCTGGCCACAGTGACGCATAGCGCCTCAGGCTCTTACGGCTCTTCTGATTTTTACACCTGGCCACAGTGACGCATAGCGCCTCATGCTCTTACGGCTCGTCTGATTTTTACGCCTGGTCACAGTGACGCATAGCGCCTCAGGCTCTTACGGCTCTTCTGATTTTTACGCCTGGTCACAGTGACTAATAGCGCCTCAGGCTCTTACGGCTCGTCTGATTCTAACGCCTGGCCACAGTGACGCATAGCGCCTCAGGCTCTTACGGCTCTTCTGTATCCTGTCACAAGATTTAGATATATAAAAGCTGGAGATATGATAAAAAGACAATCTGCATAATGATTGGGTAGTGATATCTTCTGACAGTGTAAGCAAATGACAATATTATGAGAATATAACGTTTAAGAAAGAAAACATAATAATTAGTTAAAATACAATTTTAAGTGATTTGAATTCCATATTTTCCCTATTTTCTTTCCTTGAAGAGTTTCAAGGATGCAGGTGTTGGGCCCGATCTTTTGTTTGATTCTGAATGGACCTTCCCAATTGGCTCTGAATTTTTCGTCTTCCTTCAAGGCATTCATGATATGTGACTTCCTGAGCACCAAATCCCCCTCGGACATTGGTCTATCTCTCACCCGGCTGTTGTAGTAGCTGGTCACCCTCTGATGATAGGATGCCAATCGAATAGCCGCGGCCTCTCTTTGCTCATCAAGCAGATCTAAGCTTTCCCTTAGTCCTTGTGAATTCTCTTCTTCCACTAGAGGCACCATCCTGGGTGACAGTGCTCCGATTTCCACGGGGATCAATGCTTCAGCGCCGTATAAGAGGCTAAACTGGGTTTCTCCAGTTGATACCCGACTAGTGGTACGATATGCCCATAAGACACTAGGCAATTTGTCTACCCATGCCCCCTTAGCTTTGTCTAATCTGGTCTTCAGCCCATGAACAATAATCCGATTACTGACTTCGACCTGTCCATTGGCTTGAGGATATGACACAGAAGAAATCCTTAGCCGAATGTCGATGCTCTTACAAAATTCCCGGAAGGCATCACAATCAAATTGCTTTCCATGGTCAGCATTTAAGATGCGTGGGATTCCGAACCGACAGATAATGTCTTTCCACACCATCGCCTCCACTTTTTTCTCCGTGATTGTAGCTAAAGGCTCCGCTTCAATCCACTTTGTAAAGTAGTCGGTGGCAACCAACAAGAACTTTCTTTGGCCCGTGGCTAATGGGAAAGGCCCTAGAATGTCCAACCCCCATTGTGCGAAAGGAATTGGTTGTACCGTACCCTGGAAGGGAGTCACTAGGGCTGTTGTTATTGGCGCAAACCTTTGGCATTTGTCACACCTGCGGGCTTTATCCGTTGCATCTTTTTTCAATGTCGGCCAGTAGAATCCCGATCGCAGTATCTTATCAGCAAGGGCTCTAGCTCCTAAGTGTTCACCGCAAATTCCTTCGTGGACCTCAGCTATGACATAATTTGCTTGCTCCGACCCCAGGCACTTTAACAAGGGTGATGAATATCCCCTTTTGTACAGTTCCCCGTTGATTAGCGTGAATTTCGCCCCTTGTATCCTTAAGCGACGAGCCTCGTCCTTATCTTGGGGGAGTGTACCTTCAGCGAGATACTTTTTGAATGGGGATCTCCAGTCATCCCCCATTTCAATATCACACACTTCGACCTCTTCAATACCAAGTCGCTCGAGCCCTTCACCTTCACTATCCTTCCTCTAGTCTCATTGGAAGAGGCTAACTTGGACAACGAATCGACGTGTGTGTTTTCAGACCGATTAATTTGTATTAGCTGGAAGCTCTTGAAAGTCTGAGCTAGAGATTGGACTTTCTTTAGGTAAGGGATCAACATTGGCTCTCGAACCTCATATTGGTCGTTAAAATGGTTCACCACCAACTGAGAGTCACTATGTGCTACCAAGTGGTGAACCTGCAGCTTTTCTGCCAGCCTCATTTCGACTACCAAAGCCTCATACTCCGCTATGTTGTTCGAACTGGGGAACCCAAACCGTAAAGAGTACTCTAGGGATTTCCCTTCTGGCGATACCAAGACTACACCTGCTCCACTTCCATTTGCACTTGATGTCCCGTCGACATACAGTAACCATGGTTGAGTTTCCCTTCCACCGCTGTCGCTCGGGCTAGTGCATTCTACTATAAAGTCTGCCAGAGCTTGACCTTTGATGGCCTGCCTGGGTTGGAACGTGACATCATATCCTCCAAGTTCCACTGCCCATTTCACTAGTCTCCCTGAGTGTTCAGGCTTCTGAAGGATTTGCCTTAATGGTTGATCCGTCAAGACAGTGATGGGGTGTGCCTGAAAATAAGGGCGCAACTTACGCGAGGCCATCACAAGGGCCAATGCTAGCTTTTCGGCCAGCGGATAACGGGTCTCCAGGTCCAACAATACCTTGCTCACATAGTATATGGGGCGGTACACTATGCCATCCTTTTTAGTAGCACCGCACTGACGATGAAATCACCGACTCCCAAGTACATATATAATTGGTTCCCTTCCAAAGGTCTTGTCAATAAAGGTAACTGCTTCAAATACTCTTTGAGGTCCTCAAAAGCTTTTTGACAGTCAGTCGTCCATTCGAAATTCTTTCCTCCCCGCAGAGTTTTGAAGAATGGCAAGCTCTTTTATGCGGACTTCGACAAAAAGCGATTTAGAGCTGCTATTCTGCCTGTCAGCCTTTGGACATCTCTCACGGTGGCTGGGGGTTTCATATCGATAATTGCATGTACCTTTTTAGGATTTGCCTCGATACCCCTGTCAGTGATCATGAAGCCTAAGAACTTCCCTGATCTCACCCCGAATGAGCACTTGCTGAGATTTAGCTTCATATCGAATCTTCTCAGTACCTCGAATACCCTGGACATCTGATGAGCGTGAGACTCTCCTGCTCGGCTCTTAATAATCATATCGTCCACATAGGCTTCCATGGTATTTCTCAGAAGATCTTTGAACACTTTGTTCACCATCCGCTGATATGTGGCTCCAGCATTCTTTAAACCGAATGGCATTAACCGAAAGCAGTATGTTTCATCGTCGATTATGAAAGAAGTCTTCTCTTTGTCTTTCGGGTGGAGCATAATTTGGTGATATCTGGAGAAGGCGTCTAAAAAACTGAGGAGTTCATATCCGGATGTTTCATCCACAAGCCTATCTATCCGGGGTAATGGGTACGAATCTTTAGGGCAGGCTATTCAGATCGGTGAAATCTACACACATTCGCCACTTCCCATTGGATTTCCTCACCATTACCACGTTGGCAAGCCACTCAGGGTAGTAGACCTCCCTAATGAACTCGGCTTCTAAGAGCTTATTAATTTCCTCCGTGATTGCCTTTTGTCTTTCCGGGGCAAAGCTCCTCTTCTTCTGCTTGACAGGTTTGTGTCCGGGTGAGACATTAAGCTCATGGCAAATCACTTCAGGATTAATTTCGGGCATGTCGGCCAGGGTCCATGCGAAGACATCTGAGTTCCTCCTTAGGCATTCAACTATCTCCCTCCTTACTTGTTCATTCAGCTGAGTCCCGATGAATGCCTTCTTCTCTTCGTCTCCTCTAATTAGCTCAATGGCTTACATTTCCTCTATAGGCTGAGGCTTGGGCGGGTCATCTATGCACAAAGTCTCCTTTCTCTGCACTCCTTTGCTAGCGGTAGAAGCAATATAACAAGTACAAGCCCTCCTTTGATCCCCTCGTACTTGCCCAACTCGGTTGGGAGTAGGGAACTTCATTAACAGATAACAAGAGGATATCATCGCCCTCATGTCATTCAGTACAGGCCTTCCTAGGATCATGTTATAAGCAGCTGAGGTTGACCTCACCACCATGAACAATACCTGTCGGGTCACATCCTTCGGGTTTTCTCCTAGAGTCACAGGCAACTCTATGGACCCGGCTACCTTCACCCGTAAATTCATACAGTAGAGTCATAACGAGTCTTAATCTATCTTCGGATATGTTCATTTTCTCGAAACAATTCCAATAGATTAGGTTCACCGAACTTCCGTTATCGACTAGGATTCTGCTCACTGGATGTTTCGCGACCACTGCGGATATTACCATGGGATCATCATGGGGCACGACAATGTCACCCCTATCTGCCGGAGTGAACACAATAGGTTCTTCATCGGCATTCTCTTCCATCATAACATTGACCTGATACGCTTGCCTCGTGTAACTCTTACGGGAAGCGGAGGAGTTTCCTGCCATCGATTCCCCTCCTACGATAACATTTATTACCGTGGTGATAGGTTTGTTATCCGGCTGATTACCCCAGGGGACAGGCCTAAACACTTCATTCCGTGGCCTATTTCTTCCGTTATCATTATTCGGCACATTCCACGGACGGTCATTCCTTCGATCGCGCGGAGGATAGCGGGGCCTTTCACTCATCCACAGGAAGCGGTTGATTTTCCCTTCTCTAGCTAGTCTCTCTAGCTGATCCATCAGGTCTCTGCATCTTTCCGTGGGGTGACCGTGAGTAGCATGAAATTCGCAGTAGGCGTCAGAGTTTCGCCCCACATCTCCAATCTTCTTTTTGGGGAACTCCAACAATCCCGTCCCCTCAATAGCTGTTAGTATCGCTGTACGAGGCTCATTCAGTCTGGTATAACCTTCGTGCTTGAGCCTAGGGGCCTTGTCCAACCTAACGGGTCTTGGAGAGCTCCTCTCAGATACATTTCTCTCTCTCTTTTTTCCTTCCCCTGTCTCCTGGGGCTGTACCATCTTCATTACTTCTTCTTGAGCCACATATTTATTGGCTCTAGCAAACAGGTCGGAAAGTAGAGCTGGCAAAAGTTGACCCGAGCCCGAAAACCCGCCCGAGCCCACCCGAGACCGAACCCGAGATCGGACCGAATTGACCAAAAAGTCAAAGGCCCGAGCCCGAGAAAAGCCCGACCCGAAAAAGCCCGAACCCGATAAAGCCCGAGCCCGAAAAAGCCCGAGCCCGAAAAAACCCGAACCCGAAAAAGCCCGAGCCCGATACGATCCGAACCCGAAATCGGCCCGATCCGAAACCCGAGAAAGCCCGAATTTATAACCCGAAAAAGCCCGAATTATAATTATATAATTATTATATTAAAAAATAAATAAATAAATAAATAAAAATACACTTTTTCTAATTAAAATTTATAAAATTTTAAAACAATCATTATTTATTTATTACATAATTATATCAATAATTTATTATCAACAAAATAAATATTAAATATTTACATTCAATTATTAAATAAAATTATTTTAAAACACAATATAATATTCAATATCAAATAATTTTCAATATTATGCTTATTATATTTGTAATAATAAATAATAAATATATTATTAAATATAACATTTGATTTTATTATAAAAACAATTATTATACTATTTTATTATATTTATTTCATATTAAAATTTTAATTTTAATGCAATAATAAATCATATATATATATATATAAATCATTATATAATTGTAACATTTATTTAAATTTGATATTTCATATAAAACATTAAATACATTATTAACAAAATTAGAATTTAAATTCTGACACCTATAACTCGTAAATAGAAAAATAGTAATTTATTTTTTAAATGGTGATTATACTAAAAATAAAAATTGAAAGTTAAAAAAGGGGATCATACCCTTTTAAAGGTTGTAATAACTTTTTCACTGCAAAAAAAGATTCAGACTCAACTATGACATGTTTGCATCCAAATTCTCATGCCATTAACAAGTCAGTGATTGTTATGTTCTAAATTAGTCCAATATAATAAAAAACAAACCAGCAAAGAAAACATCAAACACTTAAAGTTATGACATGTAACATTACAAGAACAATAAAATAGAAAACATACAATCATTCTCATACACAACCACCTAGTCATGGAGAAATCAATCCCTAGTCATACATTGCATGATGAACAAAACAGGAAAATAAGATCATTTCATTCAACGCTAGCGGCTTGATGAATAACATAGTCGAAAAGATTGTAAATGCAGGAAGCAACTAAACTCTCTAAGAGTGACACTGTCTTCAAATAAGATTAATGAAGCAATGATCAATCATAATTACTCTTAATAAAAAAATTTAATTTTTTAACAATATAAATAGTAAGAAATAAAATATCAACATACGTTACAATTAGAACTCTTCATCCTCATCCATAAACCAACTAGTTCAATTTAATCCAACTTTCCTTCCAAATCTCATTGTTTCATATTCTTCATCTAATAAAATATATAAAAATAATCATATAAGAATTTAAATAATAAAAAATTAATAAAATAATAATGACACTAAAATCTTACCATCTTTATCTATATCATATCCATACAGCCAATTACGAGTGGTAATCAAAATTTCTGCATTATGTGTTATGAGACAATTTCTCCATTTGTTGATAACTCTACCACCCATACTAAATGCTGATTCAGATGCAACTATGGTAATTGGAATACTCAATATATCATTAGCCATAAGTGAAAGTACATGGTATCGAAATTGATTTTTCTTCCAATAATTAAGAACATCAATTTGAATTTCATAATCTTCTCTTGGTTTATTCAAATATACATTTAACTCTGATCTATATAAAAGAGATCCAGAATTGAAGTTTCTAAATCCCTACAATAACAAAATAAGTTCATATATGAAATTATAATAACAAATGTAAATTAAAACTAAAAAAAGAATTACTTAATAAAAATAATAATAATTTAACAAGTTACTAAAACAATTTATATTAAACTTTGAACAAAAAATTTATATAAATATGTTATCAAATTAACAATAAATATTTATATGTTTCAAATTTTATTTCTAGCTAGGAAATTTAAGTTTTTGCCATCTCTTGTCTTTTGTATAAATTTTATTACTAAATTATATGATTTTTTTTCCTCTTTAATTCATATTTCATCATTTTAATTATATTTTGTCTTATAATCATTATGATTAAATTATATCCGCTTTTTGGTTTACCTATTTTATTTAAACTTCTATATTATATTTAATAATTTTCCCAAACTTAAACTAATTGCATATATCAATTGAGAATTTAGCTACAATTATAGAACTTTAATTAGGTATAATTTAAACGAATTGATAACAATTAATTAGTTATAATTTTGTTAAGCATATATGATTATTAATTTATTTGCCTACCTTATCGGTTCATATCTATACCAGTCCACTAAAATAATATCAGTAGATATTTTTTCTTGTGCATTATGTAACGTGGCGATCAAGACAAACATGCATCATTACTTGATTGTGCAAAAATGATTATTTTAAGTTAATTTTTTTATTTAAATTATGTAACTAATTTATTAAAAATTAAAAATTTGTTATACTTATATATGATAACTAATTAGTAACTATTTATTTTAATAATTATTTTGATAATAAATAATTAATTTTTTAACCATGTTATTATATAATATGATAATTCTGTTTGAAAATTATTAAATTAATTATATATATATACATTAACGTGCAATATTTATTTTATTCCATTTTATACAATAATTTAATAATTTATCATGAAATCATATCCTTTCTTTTCTTATTCTTTGAAAGCCTATCAACAATTTCAATTATTCTATAGATAGATTATATTTGTAGTCCAGTCACATTTTTTATACTCTTCAATTTTTCTTGACCAAGGCCAAAGAAATAAGCAAAACATTCATTTAAAAAAGAATAGAAGAAGATAACATCTAGAAGTTGGAGGAAATCTGTAAAATTAAAAACAAACTAACAGAGGAAATAAAAAAAATATTATGAAACTTTTATTAATCTAATTTTAGTGACTTCTGTTTAAAATTTAAAAATTTATTATTTTAATCATAATTATCTACTTTAATTTTATAATTATTTATATTATGCTTTTTTTAAGCTCACAAAGTTTTTTTGTATAAATATATTTTTTTAGTGTATTATATCAACTACAAAATATCAATCATATGGTAATGTATAATTGTATATGATATAATTATATGAAATATTAAAAATATATAATTTTTTTAATTTAATATTCTAAATTTTTAATGAGACATTTGATTAATTAATGTAAACCATTATATTTAATGCAATAATAATAATTATGATTTATGTACAAATAAAAAACAAATTAGAAATAAAATAGAGCTAATTAATTGATCATTTATTCATTTTAAGCATTTTTTTGGTAAATGATAATATTAATTGGTACTTTTCTTCCTATAATATCTATATGTAATATTTTCTTTTGCATTTAATGAATATAATTATATCTACTATTTTATAATAAATATTGTAAGAAATTAAAAAAGAGTAAATTATTTTTGTCAAATAATAAATATTAAAATATAGAAATTTGTTTTTATATAAATATTTATTAAAATATAAAATCATATAAAAATTAAATTAATTATCGCATTCAATTTTTTTTAAAAAAAATTATAACTAATAAAATTTCAAAATATTTCAAGCCGGCCCGTTAAACCCGCCCGACTAGAACCGGGATCGAACCCGAAGAAGCCCGAACCCGAAGAAGCCCGAAACCGAAAAAGCTCGAAACCGAAAAAGCCCGAACCCGAAAAAATCTGAACCCGAAAAAGCCCGAACCCAAAAATAATCGAACCCGAAAAAGCCCGAACCCAAAAAAACCCAACCCGAAAAAGTCCGAGCTCGAAAAGAACCCGAACCGAGCCCGCCCGAGCCCGCCCGTTTGCCACCTCTATCGGAAAGTGTCACCGGCTGATCGAGGGAGAGGGATTCTTGCAACTTCTCGGACCTCGTCCCTTGCAGCATTGCAGCCATGGCTACCCCTACTGGTAGATCTTCCACCTCCAAGGTTGCATCTCGGAAACGGTCTACGTAGCTTTTCAAGGATTCTTTATTCCCTTGTTTAAGAGTGAGCAGATAAGTAGCGTCCTTCTTCCTCTGGCTATTGATCATGAAGACTCTCAAAAATTCATTTCGCAATTGGTCGAAGGACGAGATGGAACCTTCGCTCAACCCATTAAACCACTTCAGCGCGTGCCCGGACAGTGTAAGTGAAAAGGTCCGGCACATAATTTCATCTTCCCACCCATGTAACAACATGAGGGACCCATAGCTTTGTACGTGGTCGTATGGGTCTGCTTTGCCTGTGTAAGTGGCCATAGAAGGCATCTTGAACTTCTTCGGCAAGGGTTTATTCATAATCTCCGGACTGAACGAAATTCTCCTTCTTTGACTATCATCCGGAGACACCAGTTTTCTCTTTTCCAAGATCCTTTCGACAACTTTCTCCACATTTTCTGACCCTTGAATCGAGTACTCTCCCCTTCCTCCGGGACTAGAAGAGTCCGAGTGGTAAGTACTCCTTCCAGCACCTCCCATTCCGAGATTTGATCTTGTACCCTCGAAATAGTCTCGGGGGTCAGGACTCTTCTGTCTTCGTCGCTCCCCGGACCTGTGATCTTCGAATTCATGCTCCAACTCCTCTGGAGAAATACTGCGCCGTGCTGGAGAACTCTGCCGCCTAAATACCGCAGGGAAACTCTGCCGCATGCGATCTGCGGGCGAGCTCTACCGCCTGCGATCTGCGGGTGAGCTCCGTCGCCTATGTGCCGCGGGAGAACTCTGCCGCCTGTGATCCGTGGGTGAGTGCTGCTGCCTGCGATCTGCGGGCGAGCTCTGCCGCCTGAGATCCGCGGGTGAGCTCTGCCGCCTATGTGCCGCGGGGGAACTTTGTCGCTTATGATCTGCGGGCGAGCTCTGCCTCCTATGTTCTACGGGTGAGCTCTACCGCATGCACTCTGCGGGAGAACTCCGCCGCCTGTGCTCCGCGGGAGAGCTCTGTTCAGTAAGGTCTGCGGCAGCATTCGCTTCACGTAACCCCGCCACAGGGCGATTCCTTTAAAACGAGTAGAGTTTACTCTCAAAGTTTTTGCAGGGTTATCCTCCAAATTCGCGGCAAAGTTCGGAATCAGTCCAGCGGCAGTATTCTGCGCCCCTTCAACTTGTCCAGTATTCGCCATGGTGGAGGGTTGGCCCCTCTCGCAGGTCTACCTCGGGTTGTTCTCACCTAGGGGTGTAATCGAGTCGAGTCGAGTCGATACAGTGAGGTGCTCGAGCTCGAGCTCGACTCGAAACTCGATGCTCGATACTCGGCTCGAGCTCGATCGAGTCTTATTTTTTAAGCTCGAGCTCGGCTCGAGATCGAATTCGAGCTACTCGAGCTCACTCGATTAGGCTCGATTAGGCTCGATTATATAAGCTCGATATTTTACTCGAACTCGATTAGGCTCGATTAGGCTCGATTAAGCTCGATTAGGCTCGATTAAGCTCGATTAGGCTCGATTAAGCTCGAATCATTATATAAATATTATTATATTATTAAAATATATAAAAACTCGATGCTCGATTAGGCTCGTGAGCTACTCGAGTAGGGTATTTAAGTGCTCGAATTCGGCTTGCTCGATAGCTCGAGTAGCTCGAGCTCGAGCTCGACTCGACTAAAATCGAGCCGAATTCGAGTTTTGCTCGAGTCGAGCCCGAGTAGCTTGCGAGCACCACTGTATCGTTTACACCCCTATTCTCACCCACCATCTGCTGTACTTCTGGGGGTAAGCTAAACTGCGGGAGAGCGTTTTTGAAGAAGTTCACCATAGCTTTCAACGCTGTCGTCGTCTCCTCATTCTGACGCTTCAGAGCCTCAAATTCCTCCATAGAAATCGAGGCCACTCTGTCACCCTTTTCATTCTGTCTTTGTCCTTGCTCTGATCTAACAGGGGGACTCACAGAATTCTCTCCCCCTGCATACTCTGCTGTAGAACGTGTCCTCACCATTTTAATGGGGAATATGACTTTTTGTTCTGATTCCCACAGACAGCGCCAATTGATGTTGCTCTAAACGACAACGGGGTGATGCTTTTCACGTGTTGATGTTGCGCTAAACGACAACGTGAGATGTTGATGCGATGACTTCCACGTGCGTCGAATCTTCTGCAAGAACAACAAAGATCAGAGAGGTGCAGGGATTTGTCCCTGCACGCGCACTCCGATGATTAAGTTAGAAAGTTCTTTTAGTGAAGAATCTGTGTATCAGAAAAAGTAGATGCAGTATCCAAGAAAAATAGATTCAGTCCCCCTTCCTTATTCATACCTGGGGTATTTATAGACCTCTTCTAGGATCAAGTTTGGGCTTCATGTTCTTTTCAAGTTCGAGGACATCTTGGGCCCGTAACTATAGGGCTCGGGTCTAAGGCCCAGGCGCGTGTCTGGGCTGCGATAGAGTCATTAGATACTCTGTCGCGACTTGGAGTTGGACGACTTGCGGGTGAGTCCAACAGGCGGCAGAGTTTACACAAACCTCTGCCGTGGTTTCAGCGATAGATTCCTATCGCTGTTCATGCGGTAGAGCTCTATCGCGGTTGACGCGGTAGGGGTCTATCGCAGATTACTGTGCCGCGTAGATACTCTACGATAGAGTCTCTATCGCCAAGAGACTCTGTCGCCCAAAGCAACCGTGTCGCGTGGAGACTCTATCGCCGGGACTCTTTCGCTAGACTCTGTCGCGAGAGTCTCTATCGCCATTCCAGTGATTGTGTCGCCACCCCTTTTTACCAGCCACGTGACTTATATTTGTATTTGACACGTGATGATCTTTGATTGATTAATTCTGGTACACGTGAACTTTGATGATAGGTCCATTATCAATATATAATAATTTATTTTTTTAATTCGATCAGCAACTTGATCTGGAATTCCATTGCATCCGTCAAGTCATTTCTTTTTATCATTTTCCTGATCTAACCAATGTTAATCAGTATCCACGTCATCAGATATGTTTAAAGGGATAGTTTGGGAGCGCAAGGCTGCCCTCAAGTATTCGGTGAACCAAACGCTTTTTGCACTTGCAAGATGTATTTTTTTTTTGACACCATGAACAAAATCAAACATTGAATGGATGAAATTTATTTTAAACTATTAGTAACGTTTGTTTATCGTGTCAAAAAGTGATAAAGGGCAGTGTTCGATAATTATTTAATTTTGATAATAAAATTCAATAATTTTAGCATTTTTTTAGTGAATGGAAATTAGTCATATATGTGACTTACAACTTGAATGAAGCTTGAAAATTCTGCTAGCTTCGGTTCATTGGGCCCATCTTAGGTTCTATTCATGAGTTGACGGCAGACAGCTTAACCAACCCAAAAATTGTCGGATAGCTTGATAGAAAAGTAATAGAAACTCATTTTTATATTATTTATAGATAAAGTAGTGAGTGATTTTAAATGTAATAAAAAAATATTTAATATAATTTATTTTAATAATTTTTTAATATTAAATTATCCTTATAAAAAATTATATAATTATTTTTAAAATATTTTTAAATTTTAATTTTTTTTTTATTTTTAACAATGAATTTTCAGTAGCATAATGTAGCTCTCAATGCTGCCTGGTAGGGTAGCATATAAGTGCTGCCAGGCAACAAACGTTGCCGTTGGCTGGAAACAAATGCCGGATAGCATGCCTGGCATCGTCCAAGTGCTGCCAGGCCAGGCAGCAAAGATGCTGCCGCCTAGCAGCAAACAAATGCCGCCGGGCAGCGTTTCCAATGAGCAAGATGCTGTCGGCAGCATTTTCCGGTGAGATTTACCGGAGAAAATGGGTGAGAGTGAGGTTTTCATACAAAAAAAAAAAAGACAAAATAGGAAAAATTTTAAATTTTTTGGTTTATGAGGAGCAATTTTAAAAAGGGGATTTTAGTTTTTTAATAAATAGGGTGTGAAAAGTATTTTATAAATTGTATTTAGAAATTCTCTAAAGTAATATATACCGGAAAATTAAACTTAATGTGTAAGTTTAAGGGAAAGGATCCATGAGCTTGCTTTTAACTTTAAATTAATTTTAAAAATCAAAAGATAGACCTTAAAATTTAGGTTTTTTAACGTAGTTTTAAATTTTTTTCAACAATATTTAAATTCAAATTTAAATTTAAAATATTTTTTTAACTGTTTCAATATATTTATTTTTAATTATATCTAAAATAATTATGTCTGAAAATCAATGGTTATTAATTAACAAATAATTATAACTATTAATTTACAATTATTTAGAATCTATATAAACAAAATTTGATTTTAAAAAATCGTTACTTTACTTTCAAAATCTGAAATTTAAAAAGTTTGGTTGTATTTTGAAATAATTTATTTTTATATAAAATAATATTACACATAAGAAAATTAATATTATACAGTTCAAAACTAAATTGCCAATGTTACGTCTTATATTTTCCAGACAGTTATCAATCACCAACAGTAACAGTCTTAAAAGATGATGTAAAATTCTCAAAAACAGTGAGAAAAGGGGAGTTTATGGTTTTATGTGACAAGAAACCAAGCTGTGTAGCGTTTTATGAACTAAAAGCAACAAAGCACACTTCTTTCTAAAACCACGCTTGAAAGGAAATCAAATTTATCACGATAATCAAACACGTCAACTTTGTTGCTTTGTACGAATTGCGGCCAATATGGAGATTGATTGAAGTCTGAAAACCACGAGATTTGTCCTTTCCATTTTGTAGTTTTCTGTGCTTTTCTATCATCTGGCTTAGCACTGCTGCTGCTCGTGGCACTGCTTACTCGAGCAGTGGACCGATGATTTAGACTGATACTGGGCTATAGATAATCGACAACAACGGTCCTTGGCAGTTGGCCCAACGCTAAGGCATCAAACATCAAACTATAAGAAAGACAAAGCCCCACAAAAGTTGTTCACTTGTTCAAGAGTTATGCCCACTTCTTGCGTAGATTGTGTGGTTGGATTTTAGCAAATTCGGCCCATTTCTCCTTTTTATGCTTCATTCTTCCACAAAAATAAGGCCCATTCTTAACATATTTAGAGTGCATGATTTTAGATTTTTCATAAATTTTATGTAATTGTAATTCATGTATTTATATTATATTTATTTTTCATTAAATTATAGAAATATAAAAATTATTATAATGTAATTGGTGTTCAAAAGATAAATGCGAAATTAATTTTTTAATACTTATCAAATTTATTTATAATTTTTATCAAAATTTTAAATCGTTTCTTTTTCATTTGGATCACATCTTTAAAATTATCAAATAAATTATATTTATTAAAAATAATTTATTTTACTCGCAATTTCTTATATCATTAAGAAGTGCTTAATTCTCACAAAGAAGACGCTAAGCAGCAAAGCAAATGAGTTCAAAAAAAAAGGCAAATGAATATCCTAGGTTCTAAGTCTAACCTCCGACCCAAATAATAAAGAGAAAGATGTACACAGAAACTTCTCTGTAGAAACCCTTCACTCGTTTGGAGGAAGAAAGTTCATGGTCGTCGGTTTCAATTTGAATGCGTTGAACGACAGTTGAATGAAGTTGCTTAGTTAACATGGAACACCAAGCCCTTGACCCAATCGAGAAGTCAACATTCCTTAAAACAATAAAATATTCGGGGTGATGTGCAGGTGTAATTTACTTCCATTTTCCAGGAAACTCAAACAAGAAAATTGAAACCTTCCCAAAACTTTCCCAATTATCTTTCACGGTCTCAGAAAAAAAAAAATGGAGAATTCGACTCAAGAATCCCACCTGAGATCCGACAACTCCGTCACTTACGAATCACCCTACCCTCTTTATGCCATGGCCTTATCTTCGACGCCCTCCGCGACGAATCTCAACCACCAACGCATCGCTCTCGGTAGTTTCATCGAAGATTACAGTAACAGAGTTGACATAATCTCCTTCGACCCGGAAACCCTTTCCGTCAAAACCCACCCAACCCTTTCCTTCGATCACCCTTACCCACCCACGAAACTCATGTTCCAACCCAACCGAAAATCCGCTTCCTCTTCTTTCTCCGATCTCCTTGCTTCGTCCGGCGACTACCTTCGTCTCTGGGAAGTTCGAGAATCTTCCGTAGAACCTCTCTCCGTTCTCAACAACAGCAAAATCAGCGAGTTTTGCGCCCCGTTAACTTCCTTCGATTGGAATGATGTTGAACCCAAGAGAATTGGGACCTCCAGCATCGACACCACGTGTACCATTTGGGACATCGAAAAAGGCGTTGTCGAAACCCAATTGATCGCTCACGATAAAGAGGTTTACGACATTGCTTGGGGTGAAGCTAGAGTTTTTGCTTCCGTTTCCGCTGATGGGTCCGTTCGGATTTTTGATTTGAGAGACAAAGAACATTCCACGATTGTTTATGAAAGTCCTCAACCGGACACCCCTTTGTTAAGATTAGCTTGGAACAAGCAAGATTTGAGGTATATGGCTACGATTCTAATGGATAGCAATAAAGTTGTGATTCTGGATATAAGGTCACCGTCAATGCCCGTAGCTGAGTTGGACAGGCATCGAGCAAGTGTCAATGCGATTGCCTGGGCTCCTCAGAGTGGTAGGCATATCTGTTCTGCTGGGGATGATACGCAGGCGCTTATTTGGGAGTTGCCAACGGTGGCTGGACCAAATGGGATTGATCCTTTATCTATGTACTCGGCTGGCTCCGAAATTAACCAGTTGCAGTGGTCTGCTGCTCAGCCTGATTGGATTTCCATTGCTTTTTCTAACAAAATGGAGCTTCTCAAAATTTGAGGTTGGAGACTGTATTTCCCAGCTTGAAATGTTTTAAATTCTCAGTTTTGTTGCATAGAATGCTTAAGCTTGCTGCTCTATGGGTTCATTTGTAGATTCAGTTTTATTGAAGCCTGTTATTTCTGTTACTAGTTAGTACTTATCATCCAAGAGTAAACAATGCCTCCGAAAATATTTAAGTTTCACTTATCATGTTTAAGCTTGGCTTGTTTGATGCTTGACATGCTATATGTAGTAGAATTTCTCCAAGCATTAAGGTGATAAGATTAATGGCGAACTTCATCTTAGCGAATTTAAGTGAACATGATATATTTTCTAGCCAGAAAAGACTCGAGGAAGAGAATAAGTCTGAATAACCTTTATTTTCTTTTGGTTTCCACTTTCCATCCTCTGAATTTATCAAGTGTCGTGTACAAAACATGCCTATTCATTCCACGATGATACCATTAAATAAGCCAACTTTCGCCCAACATAGTTTCCAAGGTGAAGTAAAACTTCCTTGATTTAGATCAAAAAGAAAAATGGTCTGTCTTCTAGGTAATTGTGGCTTAAGGCAGAAAGCTTCCCTTTGAATTTTGACAAAAACATGGAGGTGGCCCAAGTTTCTAAATCGATGATGTGGTGAAGGCTTTGCCACAGTGGGCCTAGGCTTAATAAAGCCTGTAATTTGTTGAAAAATGGTTGACACTCAGTGTGTGCCACCATGCTGGAGTATGGAGTTTGGAGTAGATTAAGAGAGGCAGGCAACAAGGATCGAGACATCGAGTTCTAAATTTCTATTGCCAATATGTAAGCATATTTGCTTTTACTTTAATTATATATGTGAAAAATTTAAGGTCATTATAAATATGTTGTAATAATATATTTTTAATATAATTTCATTTAATGTTATTAAATGAATAGTCATTTAAAAGATATCATATAGAAAATTATTTCAATTTTGTTCGAAAGTTGCTTTTTTTTTTTTTTTTTTTCACTTTCGGTGGAAAATCAAAGTGTTAGAACTAGTCCTGTACTACATTATTACACGCCAAACAACTCAAGGCCATTATCGATTGCTTTGGGCCTAAAATATGGAAACGTTAGTGGCTCATCAAAGACTGAGAAACCAGCAGCCCAATTTGACCGTGAGTCTTAACCTTCTGCGATAAAAATCACAGCAGACAAGACCAGGAATTCGAAACAGAATATCTGATCTCAAATTCCCCATGATTTCCCACCGCTTGTTTCCCTAGGCAAAACCCAAATCTCCTCTTCTTTGTCCATTATTGTTCGTCGTAATGGACTTGACCACCCCGATCAAACCATCACAGCTCCTCTTCCTTGTACGTAGACATAACGCTGCTTCGACCAGACGGATTTTTGGGTAACATGTCAAGGCCGCCAAAATCGACAAACAATGCCCAAACAAACGCGAAATCAGGCTCCTACCTTGCCAAGCCAACTGCTAGTCTCCCTGACGTATTCCTAACTGCGATTTCTCTGTTATTCCTCTTCTCTTCCCCTAAACCCAACCATACCCTTCTCCCCAAATTCATTCCTTTCCCTCCGAGCCCACGCCGCTTTCTCAAAATTCCCACCATGTCTCACTCCAGAACCCCCTTTGCGACCCCACAAGCTCTCTCTGATTGGCTTAAACCCCGCTTGCCCTCTGACTCGCTGGCTTCCTGGGGGGTCAAACCTGGAACCAAAAACGTCCACAACCTCTGGCTGGAACTCTCCGAAGGCGAGACGTCTCTCGTCGATTCCTCCCCTCCTCTTCGTACAGTCAATGTCGTTACGGTTCGAATACTCGGCAAAAACAACTTTATACTCGTCGAATCTCGGCAAGAATTGTCGGATGGTAGTGTCAGGGATCGGTTTAGACCATTGTCCGAGAAAATGAAGCCCCATGAAACCCCTGAAGAAGCCGTGGTTCGTGCAGTAAAAGAAGAGCTTGGTTCGATAGTTGATTCAGGGGTCGTGAGAATTGTGCCGGGGTCTTATCAAAAGAAACTAGAGGAGCGAAATTCGGTGTCATATCCGGGTTTGCCGGCGCGTTATGTTTTGCATTCAGTGGACGCGTGGGTGGAAGGATTGCCTGAAGAAGATTTTCTTACTGAAGAAAAAGAAGAGTACGAGGATTTTGATGGGAATAGGGAATTGGAGAAAGCAGTGTCTGTAAAGAAGCATTACTGGAAATGGGTTAGTTCTGATTCGATTCGTTCTTGAATTTGCACTAATGAACGCCGAATTTTAGTTGTTTGACTTGAAATCTAATAAGGATTTATAGTTTTACTTTTTCTTTGTATCTGATCCTGGTTTGAGGCTGAGATGTAAGGCATTAAAGTACCTGTCTTTCTGTATTAAAAGGAATTTTTGACATCTATATGTACCAATATACATGAAAACGGCAGATTTGCATACTTCATTTTTTAGTTATTGTTCAAATACAGAGAGCTTCATATATTGTTACTATTTTTTATGCATAGAACGTTGCGGTTGTGTCAAGGAATTTATATCATCATATCAGTTTTCATTTCATACAAATAGTTTCTGTTGCAATTGTAGAGCCTAATTGTTTTTTTCTTTCTTTCTGTTCTGATCTCTCAAACATGCTTCTTTTTTTTGTTCCTTTGAAGACCTTCTGAATTCCAGATATTGGAGTGAGGGAGAATTCTTTTAGTTCTCTTTTGAACAATATAGTAGATTTTTTCCTTCAAAATGCCTGTGGACAAGATTTTGAGTTTAAGTTTCCAAGTTCCATTGAAATTAAGATGGTTTTAGTCTGCAAATATGACCAGTGAAAACAGGAAGCATAAATTCTGATGTAGTACAAGAGAAAAAATAATGTGATAGGGAGGTAGTTGTAGTGTGCTCTTTTGTTAATGTGAAGCATCAAATACAAGATTGAAATTTAAGATATTTGATTGTATGAAAAGAAATTAATTTCTTATTGAGCAAGTTAGCTTTTAGACCTTTTTCTCTTTCCAAACAAGTTTAGTTGAGTGCCTTAGTCTGTGTGACTTAGTTCATCTTTGTACTTAGTTCCTGAGCTTGATAATGGATGATGGAGGATGAATGATGGAGGATGAATGCTGTTCACAAGTGTGCCATTGGCTGGTAACTTGGTAAGTGCTGCTGTCCACCATTGCATCATGTCTAAATAGAATCAACTGCTAAATATCTAGTTAGAGTAATGATTAATAGGAATATACCTAATTTTTACAACTCAGCCCACTGTATTAATCTAGTTAGTATAATTTTGAGCCTCAGTTTCATCTAATATACTGTCAATAGTCAATTGCTGAGTGATAGAGAAGCCAATGCTACAAGTCACCATACAAGTATGAATTCTCTATTCCCTTGAGTGTTTGAGAGGAGCTCTGCTTCAAGGTATCCTTATGTTTAAAGAGAGTTTATTCATTATGTTCTTATGAGGTTAATTCAGAAAAGTTTAAGTATTTCCTCTTAAGGAATTGATTTTGTAACTGACATGAAGCAAAATAGAGTTGGTAAACTGTTGTATTTGAACATTCAGACTGAACTTCTCTCACTCCTATGGAGCATGATTTTGATTGAAGAGTTTTGTATCATTCTAATCGAGTAGAGTTTAGGAATTTAGAGATTGGCCTTTGGTTTTGTCTCTGATGTGAGAAAAGTGGCTGAATGTGATACATACAGTCCTATGGTTCTTGATGTGATACTACACTCTTTGCGTAGTAGTCAGCAATATACATTGATTAGATCCAGCAGATGCCAATAAGAAACTTTATGGCATAGAGAAATAGCTACCTTTAGATGGAAAGTATAATGTAATTGAGCTTGATATATTAGACTTTGGGGAGATTAAAAGTGTAATAATGCACAGGGTTTGGGAAGTTTTGTGGCTATTTCGCGTCTGATTATTAGAACTGATCTTCAGGTGAGAAATCACTAGCTTTTTATATCCTTGAAAAGTTCGGTCACTTTTGAAAAGAGTTCCTCATTCTCCTTAAATTCTGCTGCTTTTTTTAGAAAACTGATGGTAAATTGATTGTCTGTAATATACATTTTTCACTGCAGAAATCAATTATTGGTTGCAAAATAGGTGCATCAAACAACTAGTGTATCTAGGTCTCGTGCCAGTAACGTTCCCTTTACAAAAAGATGTATTTAGCTTAAAGACTGGCACTTTCTTTCTCCTACCACCTCGTTTTTTCTCTCTTTATTTAGCTAATCACTTGTGTCATCCTCCATGCTTTTGTCCTAGTTAAAACTTGGAAGGGTTTATTATTATTATTATTATTATTGTTGTTGTTGTTGATGTTGCTGCTGCTGCTGTCTTTTTCCACAAAAAACCGAAGCCCGAATATATAGAAAGAGTTGTAATTGATAGGATTTGAACTTCAAATATATTGAATGCTAACTTTTAAAAATGACTGCTCGAATTATTCGAGTTGAACTCTAGGTTTAAAACTCGGAGGTTTTACCTGTATAGGAAATTGCCTATATGGGAGCTTGTAAAACAAAAAAGGGAAATGTTTTAAATGCAACAAAAACCTGATTATGAGTTCAAAATAAGAAAAAAGATAATATTTTTCCAGAATATGCCAGTATTTGTGCTGAATTAGAAACTTTTACTAGATGTCCTTTGACTGTTTTCACAGGAGGTACGTAGGGAGAAGGAACTCTAATGTTGTACTAAGGGTAAGGGTAATAATTATTAAGTCAAATTTTGATTATTTTCACAATGACTGCAATTAGAAAAAGAAAGAAAATTTTAAGACAAAATTTCTTTAGGAGGAAGGGAGGGATTAACGAACCTGCTTTCTGGGTTTCAGTTGTTCTGTCTGTATATTGAACTGTTCATAGTTGACAGCGAAAGAATAGAAAGAAAAGATTCAGGAAGCAGAGGGACCCAGCAGGTGTGGGTTAGCGGCTATGTGAGTGGTCTATATAGCCACCAAGAATCATCTGTAATTATTAAAGGTGTACCGGTTGACATGGAATTTGACGGTTCCTGAACCACCAAAGCTACCTGTTTCCCGCCTTTTTCAGCCCTTTTTCTTTCCGATAAGAATCTCATCCACCATCACCTGTATTTCTACTTGTCTTTCTTCATGCTAATTGATCAATCAAAGGAGCAAAGGTGAAACAATCCTTAGCTTTCCACTAAAAAAGAAGCTATGAATCTTCTTTTTCATCGTCTAGCAAGAACGTGCAAAGCAAAATCAGCCCAGAATGATAAAAACAGAAGATAAGATAAGATGAACATTTTAAGCAAGCTTTCTGATAAATTTAGTTTACAGAAAACAATACATAATGATAAAACAGTGAAAACTATAGAGCATCGAGCTGGTAAAGATTTAACTGCTAATAAGCATGTTAGTTAACATCATCTCACACAGCAGTGGAACACAGAGTCCCTTGAGCTGAACTCGGTGGACCTGTTGGGGCAGTAGGTCCAAAGGCCATAACAGAAACACAGTTAACGTTGAAGCGATATCGGCCAGAAACCCATGTCCCAACCTTCCACCTAAGCTTTCCGTTTAACTTCATGTTCAGGACTATTCTACCGGCAGTCTGATCACGTACAACTTCGTAACCAAAGGATGGAGCCACGGGCAGCCCTGTTCCCTCTAAATATGCTGTTAACAGGTTGCTTTCTTCATGTCCTTGGTAGAAAGGAGGAAGAGAGGTATCAACAGTTATCTGTTGCCCTTTATATGTAGCATAAGCTTGCAACTCGTCGTAGTAAATGCCAACCTTTTTATTTGGGTTTTTAGAGAGCAGAGTGAGTTGGATGGAAGAGTTGAGAAGGTGAGGGCCTGAGAGATTGAGTTGGTAGATATCAGATTCTCTGATGGAGAACTGAGGTTTTGCAGGGTGAAGGATAAGCCAAATGAGGAATATAAAGGCTAAAACTGTTGTGAAAAATGCAGAGAAGGCAAAAAATAATTTCTTGTAGGACTTGTTAATGCTTAGTCCTTGCTTGGCACAGTGTTTGGGAGATTTTGAGAGGACTTGAGACATTTGCAAGAGGGACAAGGGAGCAAGAAAGGGGAAGACAGAGAAGGGTTTACAAGGCTAGCAAAGGGTGGCAATGGGCTTAATAAAGGGAGAAATTGGAAGTGAAAGCAGCAATTATTCTGCTTTCATACTTTTGACTGGCAGTTCCTGGTGGTGGGAAGTGGCTAATACAAGGTAATAACTCGATAACTTGTCGTATGTCCCTTCAAAATCAATGTTTGTAAGCTGAACTAAAACGTCAATGATACATCTCCAAGCATTGGGTCCGTAGACCATTGTCCTTGCTTTGGTCTCTTTGTGGATGTCATGTAGCCAATCTGAATTATCTGATGGGATGGTTACACAATAACCAACTGTAAGTGCTTAACCTTTTTCCAAAAGCAAATAAGGTAGCTACATGTTGGTACCTTTATTTTCATCACAGAATTGCACAATGATAGACAAACATGTACGCAATGCTTAACGTAAGTTTGTTGGCTGTAAATGATAAAACACAAAATCAAGGTGTCTGTTTTATGAATAATCTAGAATAACTTGACATTCGATTGGATTACTGAGAGCAGAAATGGAACAAGCCTACTCAACAATGATCTCATCTAAGCATTCAGTCATGTTTCTGCATTTTCTGACCTTTCTTCTGTTCTTACAGAGCCAAAGGACTAGTGCTTGGTGATTAATTACCAGCTGTAACCAAAACCACAATACAAATGGAACTCATCTATGGATGCTCAATAGATCATTGGTCCCAAGATTCCTCCCATCAGGATTTAGACCCCCTTTTTTAGATCATGAATATGCAAGCATGGCACAATCTCAGAGAACCATGGTCCATGCAACAGGCTTGAATTACAAGTTTTTACACTGAATACTTTACACGAAGATATGTTTTAGTATATGCAAACATGATCATTGAGAGGGAGAGGATACAGGGATATCTTTTGTTAACTTTTTTAACCAGAATCTGGAATGGGAAACACTTATAGAATAATTGAAGCGAAAGTGGGGCTTTTGAAAGAGCTTTAACAGAGTAGCCGTAGCCTTTCTAGTCGATTGGATGCAAGTGAAATGCAGCTCTCTTTTTTTCATTAGGCACCTTGTTTAGTAAAAGCAAAATTGGTTTTTCTCACCATGATTTTTGAATTAACATGTAATCTAAGAAATGAGCAGTGCATGGGAATCATGAGTTTGTACATAAAGCTGAGTTTTGAAATTGTACTCAAAAGTTTCTTATATCATTGAGCTGTGCACAAAGGGGCACAAAAGAAAGAGTGAGACATGAAGAATCTGTAAAACTGACTTATAGGAAACAACCGGCAATCACCCTTATGATTTCTGGGTTTCTTTATGTGTAAGAAAAGGGTATAAACAAATTCATAAAAACTTAGTCTGGGTCAATAAATCAAACTCCTCCTCTATCTCAGCCATGGATTTCTGGTAGATGAGCCTCATTAGTCAGTCAGGTTTGTTAGTTATAAAAAGCCAAGGGACCCTCCAAATTAATATCTTTAAGAGGAATATTATTATTACAATCTGGGGTTCGGTTGCAGAGACGTTTGAAATTAGAGAAAAGAGAAGGTTTGCTTTAAAGAAAACTTTTTCAGTTTTAGAGCCCTTCAATCAATGCGAAAGTTGGATGACCCCATTACCATCGACTCTTAAGTAATGATTTTGATAATTTCTCATCTTTTTCCTAAGCTTGCTTTTTTTTTTTTTAATAAATTCTGGGCCCAACATTTGGCCCGATCATGATTCTCATTAAAAAAGGAAACAAAAGATTTTCAACTTCTTTTTTCTTCGAGTTTTCTTTGGAGATAATAAGAAACTTTGTTGATGGGTTGATAATAATTGACAATGGCAGGCTAGCTAAATCATTGTTTCCCTTCTTTTCTTTTTTTTAGGGATAGATTTCAGAATTTCGAATATATTTGATATTTATATTTTATAAAATTTAAAAAATTATTATATCAAAATTTATGTTGATAAAAAATATTTTTTTTAAAATTTTATTATATTTATATATAATTTTTATCAAATTTAATTCTTATTACATTTATTTTATTTTTTTTCATATCATTTTTACATCATACTATTATATTTTATATATAATTATCAAAACTAATTGTGAAAGAAAGTGGCATGGTTTGTGAAGTGAATGTATATTCATTACAAAGGGAATATAATTCTTGTGTATATGATTATTGTCCTGTTCTTTTCATTCTTTGATTAATTTAAAGCTCTGAAACTAAAACAACCAAACTCGGACGAGAACAAGAGCTAAAACAGAGAAATTGCAGGATCGTTCGTGTGTTACTAAGAGAAAGCTGCGGCGGTACCCTTTGCCACGGCTCGATTGGATTCAAATAGGGCTGCTGTGAAGTGCAATAAAATTTACAATTTTTCTTTACTCTTTATTTATAATTCAGCTTTTTATTTATTTTTAATATAATAATTTTAATTATTATTTTATTAATCATTTCATCGATACAATTATCATTAAATTCAAATATATAATTATTAATATCAATCTTACTATTACTACTATTTTCAATCTCATCGAAACCAATAATAATCAATCATCCATCTAAAATAATCATATATAAACACTTTTATACAAAACAGAATTGCTCTAAAGCTTTGCCAAATTCAATTGAAAATCCATGCCTTCCAGTTCCAAGACATAATTCATGGACAAGAAATAAAAGTTTCATGTCACAAATCAGCAGGAAAAATATATATATATATATATATTTAAATTTTGGAAAATCAAGACTGAGATAACCTTATCCACTGTATTCCAGCTGATGATAAGAAAATTAGATTACACTAGAGATATACTTACACCAAGTTTGGTAATTGAAACTGGCATATCAGATGGTTGAATGAACAAATCTACAAGGTAACTGAAGAAGAATGACTAAGGCAACCCCGTGAAAAACAGCGAAAACGACTCTCTGCACTAAAAGATGAAAATATTATTTTACAATGATACATGGCAACCTGTGTCAATAACCATAAATGATGAGGATGGACATGTGCGAAAGGATCTTTAGAATTCTGTCCTTCGTTTCTTCCACTGCACAAAACAAAATGCTGCTATAGCAGTGCCACCATTTCTAAGGATCCAAGCAAATTTGAACCCATGCTCTCTTTCGTGGTTTACAAAGTAGTAACTAGCCATCAGATGGATTGCCATAATGACACTCAGCTTCTGTATGCATAGAATCAGACTGCACATGACGAACAAACTGACCTTTTACTCTTGGGCGCTGCTCTGCTAGTTTCTTTCTGCTCTCATATCGGACCTGCAAAGAGAATTCAGTTTGAAGTATTAGCTGCTTTAAGTTGTTCAATCGGTACATTTTACTTTTCATTGAGGAGTAACACCAGAAAATTATTTATTACTTTCATGCAACATGAATATCTTACAATATTAATAGATCTTAGAATAGTATATCTTGAATAAACAGTAGTGTAATAATAAAGACAAACACATAATGATGGAGGCTGATGATAATTCTGTACCTTTTTTTCATAGCATCTATCCTTCCGCTTCAGGCGAAACTTGGTTAGAGCTGCTTCTCTTTGGATAGAACGATGTGAATGTCCACCAGGACTGGGAAAACTGTCATCATTCTTGCTCTCTGTAGACGCTTGGACAATAGCAACCTGATTAGCATTGACATTACTAGCACCGGTGCTTCCATATGCAATACCATTAAGTTGACTTAAGGAGCCATTACAGAAACTGCTGCTTGCACTCTGATCAGTGGTCGGAGAAATATGTCCTCTATCCTCAACTGAATCCAACTTTTGATCCAGCTTGTGCAAAGGTTGGTTGGACTGGTTTGTGTTGGAGGTAAGTTGGTCGCACAACTGTCTAGAGGAGTTGGTTTCAAAATTGGAATGACGAAACAGATTCACCCGAAAAGCTGGTTCCTGGTGGTTGGCTGAGCTTGGACTTGGCACTGGGGATGAACTTGACTGTGCACAAAAGATTGGAGGAATTACAGAATTATAGCCATCACACAGGTTATTCAATCTTATATGCTTCACTGGTACTGGGACAGGAAATACTCTTGGTTGCGTGCATGATGCTGCTCCTTCAGTTTGCTTCAATTGAGAAGTAGCTCCTGTAGTCAAAGGGATCATGTTTCTTTGGGAAGTTAGTGTGGGACTAGGAGCCTCGGAGTCATATTCAGAAATAATATTGGGCAGCATCTTCTCAGGATTAGTCATGGACTCTTTCTTTTGATCAATAACACTTGTCAATGTTGAATGCAGAGGCTGTGATAGTCTGCCAGTGTACCTGAATCAAGGATCATTGGCGTGATTAGCGACTAAAAAATGCAATCATTGGATATAATACATGCAAAAGCAAAATCAGATTCAATCCATTTGTTCTAAAACATTTCCAGAGAATTTTGAGCAGCATTATCAAGATGATAATGCCAAATACAACAGAAACCAACCTTGTAAAGGCTGATGAATTAGGATGCCAGAGGGTAGGCCTTTCCTGAGTAATATGATCCTCAAAAACATTAGGATTACATCTTCTCAAGGAAAGATCCAAGTGCGGAGAAAAATCAAACTTGCTTGTGCTATTTATTGAAGAACTGCAATTTGTATTAAATGTTCCCATGAAGTCAATAGCTTCTCTTGGTGAATCAACAAGTGCATCATCAACCTCAACCAACATATTAGTATCCCTTCTTTCAGTTTCCAGTTCAACACCTTTGTACACAGTTTTTGTGTAGGCATCCTTGCAGGCATCAACAACTTCTCACAAAATTGATTGAGACATTGAGAGAAGTTAGTTGCTCTCCTACTGAACAAAACAAATGCAAAAGTTTAAAATTTAGTTCTTACCCCCAGTTTCCATCTCATGCATGGGCAGCTTCTTATTGAAATTGGCACAAGTTTCATGCTTCTTCGATTCACTTGGTAGAGATTTTCCCTTTATCATGTGTGAAAATTCCTCCATATTTTCCACGTGGGCACTCTCAGCTTCCATGTCTGGCTTTGTACAAGAGCTCTGCAAGAGACAGCAAACATGCAGTCTTTATGAAACTTCATGCAGCAAACTTAAACTGAAGGAAAATTCTTTTTCATGAGTGACCCCATCAATACATATATACCCTTTATGAGGCTTCATAAGCGTTTTGAGAACCAGTTTTTGCTGCTCCATGAGAAATCTTAAAGTTAAATGACAATGAAATATGACAAAGTTCCACAGCATCCAAATCAAACTTGTTACTATTCAGAGAAGTAAAAGTTATATGTAAGCGGAATATAGCAAGGCATTTTAGTTTAGAGTATCTAAATTCATGCCAAGCATCTTATACAATTAGTGGTATTTGTTTAAATGTTTGTGGCAAATTTAGGTTAAAATATTTTGAAGTTATAAAGCTTCCAGGGTCTTTATGCTACTCTTTGCTCCTCTTATTAATAGTCAAAAATGAAGATGACAAAAGATTTTTCAGTGTTAGCATAAAATTAGTAATTTCAGATAATAAGCTTAATCAGTCCACACACAAAAAAGTCAGCACTCTGGAAACGGTAGATTGTCTTTAAAAAGGCACAGTAAAGAGTAAGGCAAACCCTCTGCATAGGAAATGCACTGATCAATTACAAAACAAAGCTCATATGAGAGATGAAGAGCACCGACCTGAGCGTCACTCCCTTTCTCAGTTTGTTCCTTATTTCTTTGGACACCAGCCATGCAACCACTGGAATGATTACTCGCAGCATTATTTTCAGAGGTAGCTTCAACCTTTTTCTGTCCAACGCTCTCATCCTCGAGGGAGTTTCCACCAACTATTGACTGATTTGAACAACAGATATAAATCAGGGATCAGAAAAAAAATGCAAACTACAACTTCAAACGAACTGTAAAAAAGAGAGGGTAATAAAAGTGTAAGTAAGCATACTGATTGTCTTCTCCATACATGCTGCCATAAATTTCTCAGCTCATTTCTCCTTATTGGTTTAACAAGGTAGTCAGCAGCCCCTCTCAACATGCATTTGTATACTGTGCTAACTGAATCTTGTGAGGACATCACTGCACAATCACACCCAAAGAAAAAGAAAATTTATTCAAATTGCTTTGTTATAGACCCGTGGTAGAAAATCCTAGCAACTGACAAATGTCTAGAGAATATTATAGTATCTTTCTCATACTTATAACGGGGATGCTTTTACAAATCTCATGCTCCATGATTAGTGTAAGAAGAGCGAATCCTGATATAGATGGCAAATCCACTTCCGTCAAAATGAGATCAATGTTATGGGGATTTCCTTTCAGCATCTCCCATGCCTTCAAGCCATCAGGAACAGCAGTAACTGCTCAAAAAGGGAAAAAATACCATTTTCAGTTCTAAATGTAGCATACTAATAATTCTAAATAACTTCTTATTTGAAGCAAGGATAAATAAGCAATTTTCCTGGATTGGAAAAAGTAAAAATAACATCTTGAAATACCATCTCTAACCATTTTATATTGCCAAATGGTAAAAAGCAGAGCATCTTGTAGATAAAGTAGGTATCCTTAAGTGGACTAAATCAATTCAATTTTAATACATAACTAGTTGGGGTGGACACCTTTGCAGGTGTGCTGAAACAACCCAAAAGGATAATACTAATGCAAATGATTTTTACAGAAACAGATTTACTAGCTGAGCTAAACATTTTTAGGATGGCATAATGCCCTAATGAAACCTGTTGACTAGATAAGACCTCCCCCCAAGCCTTTGCCCTAATTGCTCTGGGATGACTAATTAATCAAATAGCAGCCTCCGTGAGGCTTAAAGCCCTTGCTTACTCACTTCGAATCAGAGAATTGCCTCTTGGCAAGTCCAAAAAGTTCCAAAAATAAGATAGCTTTAGGCACCAAGTTCCACAAGGCTCAAGACAGACTTTGATAAGCCCAAGCATCCTGTAAGCACCCTAGAAAATAGAGCAATGTTCTGTTTTGGCCTCCTTTTATTCTTTGGCATTGAACTGTAAAGACGTTTTGTTTTTCCTTCTTTTTCTAATTGTATTTACCCAATTTTGGAAAACATGAAACGGATTTGAACAAGTGGATCCTAACTCCAAAAGGAAACCTTACTAACAATTATACCAAATCTATCTGATTTTTTCATAGAAAAAAAAAAGCATGATTTTCATTTAAGCTTTGAGCTAGGAAGGCCCAGTTTTTTATAAAACATTTACACTGTGTTTGATAAGAGAGAAAGAGGAAGGAGAGACTAAAGAGGGTGGAAAGAAACTTATATTAAGAATTTTATTTATTATTGTATGATTGTATCCCTAGCCTCTTTCTTTCTCTATATATTTCATCCTTCCCACAAAACACAATTAAAAAAAGAAAAAATAAAGAAAATTTTATTGGTCTCTTCCCTTTTTTATTTATTTTTTTCAGAATTTTTCCTTTCTCTCCATTTTCTTTCCTTCCAACCAAAGATAGAGTTAATGAAGAGGAGAGAAGGTAAGTTAATGTATCGCTCTAGAGTTTAAAGAACCCATTAAACCTGAAGCAACTGAAAACAGGAGAAAAGAAAGATCTTTTTTTTTCCCCCGCTAGCTCAAATTCAGTACATTGAAATCGAAACCAGCACTATTAGTGGATCAAATTCACATTACCACAGATAGAAAGGCCTGTGTTTTCGTATTAAAAACTTAAGCAAGGAGGTCCTGAAAAAGAGACGATTCTAAACACGTTTCAAATTAAGTATCCATCAGAGCTGAAGCAATTGAAAAACTTAAAAGGGCATTTTTTCCCTGATAAAAATAATTCAAACAAAAACTTCTCCGTACTTTGAAAAGAGAATCATTAGTAATTCAGGAATAAAACAAATGATAAAAGCATTACTAATCAAAGAGAAACACAAACAAAAAAGGAAAGAAGAAGAAGAAGAAAGAAAACTAACCTCTATAGCTGCATTTCCTGAGAAGAGCAGCAATAATCTGCCTAGTTGAATCATCAGCTTCGACCAACAAAACCCTCAACGCCATTCTGGGCAAAAACCTTTCCCATTTCACCACGTCCCCAGAGGCAGAAATCCACGGATTCTTCTTCCTCCTCTTACTCCCTTCAAACTCCCCATTTTCCTTCTCACTTTCGCTCTCAGTTTTCACCTCCTCCACTTCCTCGCTACTCACCACAACCTCACCCATAGTCCTTCTTTCACCAACCAAAACCTAGTACAGCCAAGTATTACGTACTACGTGTTTCAACTCTGAGAACAAAGAAAGATATGGAAAATCTATCCTTGTGTTAAAATAAACATCCATCTGCTGCCTGATATTTTAAAAAAAAAATGAAAATATCTTAAACGAAATCACCTTAATCGGACGGCAACAAAACAACTAAAGTTGCCGACGGACTCTAATCTAACGGTAACAAATATCTAAAGGAAAATATCTTCTAGTCTGTTTTGTATGGCCAACGAAAGCCACGTCAGCTACTGGAGTGAAGCAAGGATCTAATAGCTCACCGTCAGTGGATTTTGGGGCTGTCGTTTAATGTTTGCCAAAATCAAAAATAAAAATAATAAAATAAATAAATTAGAGAGTCAACAAGGCAATTGGGATATTTTGGTGTGGGGCCCATCACTGATAATCTATTAGCTTAAGCCGAAAGATATTTTGGTGAGTGTTTTGAGGAGACATAGCATTTCATGGACAGGAGCCCGACACGTGGGGGTATTATAAGCGAACGCTTCGTTTTGTGGTTTTGAAGTTGTCATGAACACGCCACCTTTTTTCAATCTCCGTTGGTTTTTGTCTCTACGCGCTGCGTTTGTGGCCAGTGGATGCCACTCGCTTTTCTATTGATTTGGGATGAGTGGGCGACTGGCAAGTGGCTCGCCTTTTTTTACTTTTCCCCACATCGTGCCAGTTGTTTAAGGTCGTCTTGAAAATGCGTTGGTTGTGGAATATACCACAGCTGCGAGTGTGATAGTTTGACGACGATATTTGCTAGGAGTAAAATCACAGATATTCGCATTCCTTGTCAAATTTCTTAAAGATATTTTATTGTCGGTATTTTCTAGAGGGTGGGAGTAATTTCAGGGAGGGAAGAGTCAAGATTTTCACCGTAAAATGTGATGCCAATGCATTAAGATATTTATTCCTTTGAAACCAATTTTTATATAGGATTACTATTTTTTATATATTATCAATAAAATTTTTTATTTTATAAAAAAATTAAAATGATAGTATATATATTTTAAATATATTAAAAAATAAAAAATAAATAAAATAAAATATATATCATCATTTTAATTTCGTTTAAAAAATCAAAAAATTTTACCAAAAATTTATACGATATTAATATTTTTTCAATACATTAAATACATTATTCATCTTTTTAAAAATATTAAAAAATAATAAATAACTGAAATGAATATATATTAAATTTAACCATTTATGTACTTGTATCATAAGTCTTTTAATGGGTATATGAAAGTTTATGGTGAAGAAAAACTTTCAGAGTCTAAAATAAGGGCATATCAAAGATTTCATAGAAGACTTACATTAGATTTACAATATTTATCTAACACATCAAATATTATTTTTTTGGTTTTTATAAAATTTATATATAATTTTTACTAAACTCCTAATTCATTTATTTTTATTTTTAAATATTATTTATATATTCTTATCATATTGTATCCAAAATGAACAAATTTAAGGAATAATGATAGTGCCTTTATCTTTTTATTATTATTTATTCAATTATCTTCTTTTATTTAAGATTTAAGTATATTGCCATAACTTGCTTCTCACACACTTTTAATATTTTCCCCCTTTTTCATTGCAAAGAGGTATTAAACTGCAATTACATTAAGGAAAGTTATACTCATTTTAGAATTCTTGTAATCTCATAGAAAAAAAAAAAAAAAAGACTGTAAAAAATTTAAAAACCAGTAGTAGTGTCCGAATGATCATTAATTAATCCTACACCACTAATCATGAAAGAACAGAAAGCGATGGTGACGGATACCAAACGAGCAGTGCTTAATTTATAACCACTTGCTTTACGTACTAATCTAAACATTCTATTAAAATAAAATGAGTATTTTATTCGAGCCCTTCCTTAATTAAAAAGTATTAATCTATTATAATATCTTCCTTTATTTACCTTTTCTATATTAAAAGAATGTTATCAATCGAGATTGATACAAAATGATTAAGATTTTACTATTGCACGTAAAATATTTGAGTTTAAATTTTATATTTTTTATTGATAAATTATTTAATAAAAATTTAATAAGAATGTAAGTTTAATTATTAATTTGATAGTTTATTTTAATTTAGGAAATAAAGTGATTTTTTTTTACTCTTAAATTTTTTTAACAAAAAAATATATTAATTATCTTTTAATTGAAATATTAAAAAAATATTATAAATTTTGAATTTAAATTTGAACTACAATCACTCTTTAGAAAAGAAAAGGAAATTAATTCAATGTGCTATGACCAATTATTTTTTGATGAGAACAGCTGATAATTGATTGATGGATGTTTTGCTCTTTCGGTAAGTAGAGTGGTGGAGTGACCTATTGAAATGTTTGAAAATCAACTCCATCCACCTCTGTCCCCAAATGCTATTATCATTTTTATAATCATTTCATTCTTGTTTCAAATACAAATCATGCAAAACATATTTTCTTCATTTTTTTGGTTTTAGGGTTAGCAAATCCATCCTGCAAAATCAAGTAATATATCAGAACATGATTTTTTTTTTTTTTTTTAAATGAAGTAATATAGATGATAACTTGATGAAAAATGGATTATCACTGTATGCAGTCATCAATTCATATAATTTGGGTTATAACTGTTTTCGACTACTTGTTTGAAAAGTCAAGTGCATGTTTTGCTTAATTTAAAAAAAATTTATATATTGAAGAAAAATAAATTAGACGTTTGACTCTTAAAATTTTAAAATTTGTAACTTAGAAAGGAATCAAATTTTAACTTTTTGATTAAAATATAAATTAAAACTTTTTCAAGAAATACTAATTTTAATAACATGTATTTAATGAAATTTTTATATTTTCATTTTACTCTCCAAAAATTCAAAAAATTATAAAGATGAATATATTATTTTACAATAATTTATTTATTTTGTTCAAAATTTATATTTATTTAATTTTGTATTTTAATTAGTAAAGTATTTATATTTTATTTATGTGTTTTACTTAAAAACTTATGATTTAATTTAATATAGTTTATTATTTTATTTTTGCATTTGTTAAAAATATACAAAAATTTTATTAAATAATTTTCGGCATACTGCAGTACTTTTATATCGAGTTTGTCAAACGCTAATATAACTTCTCTTAACAATACTTTTAAAAAACCTCTACTTAAACAATACTTTTTTATAAAAGTTCTGACTAAGCCAAACAAACCTTAAATAAGAAATATAATTATCCCATGAATCATACCTAAGACTATGTTTGAATTGGAGGTAGGGAAGGAGAAGGAAATGAAAACTAAGTAAAGTAAGAAAATGTTGAAAACTTTTCATTTATTTGAAAAAAAAAAAATAATTAAGGAAAAGAAAGAAAAAGGGGAGTAAGCACCTCTTACTTTTTCTTGACTTAATTTTTTTAATACTCTAATTTGAGTTAAATGGGAGGGAAAGAAAACTTGAAAAAAAAATTTAACAGGCAAATTTAAACTTACCCAAACAAAAGAGGTTATAATTAGCCAAGAAAATATTATAATGAATTATTTTTTTTTACTTTTCATTACTTACCCAAACAAAGTTGTTCAGATTATTTTCTTTTCCTTTATTAATTTTAGCTATCTAAAACAATAAGTACATATATCATTTCCTTTCCTCTCATTTTTTTTTTACTTTACATTCCTTTATTTTCTTTTCATTTAATAATATTTATCCAAACATAATGTAATTTTCATATATATATATATATATATATATAACAAATAAAATATATAGTTGTTATTGAATTATTATTGTTGTGACTGATAATAATAATAAATAAATAAATAAGAGAAAACAAAAAAGAGTAATTGGCGTTGGATTTAAACTCAACCTCATCTATATATCAAAATATATATAGATAAAGAAAGAGAGTTTCAATCAGGTACAAACTCATATATTTAAAAGCACAATCATCATCAACAAGCGGGGGACAGGTATGATATGTGAAACTAAGTCTCTATTTTATTTACAGAAACTCTGTCAAATTCTCTGGCTAACTTAAGTATCGAAGTGCTTATGCAGGGAACAACTCCTGCGTCCCTCTGATCATTATTTTTCTTGCAGAGCTTTCGGTAGCATGTGTCACAAAAATCAAGGCGATGACGTAAGCAATTCGTAATTGTTGTAACCGAGCAACAATAATTAGCGCCGTCTGTGGGAATTCGACTCTGTCTTTTGTTTTGATTTTTATATGCTCTATTTTACATGCTCTGTTTTTTTTCCTATGATGAACTAATTTTTTGTGCAACAATAACCTCACGGCGAAGATGAACACTGCTTCTGAAGTGTTCTTAACGGCCACATGCTTATGATTCTTGCTTGTGGTAGTCTCCATTATTTATGCTAACTAAAGATAAGCATGTTATACAAGAGGCAGGCAAGATCCTTTTACTTGGTTTTGCAATCTTTACATGATATTATAAAACAGCATGAGGCTAACAATTGCATATGCAGGGCATAGGTCATTTCTCAGAAAAAGTGAGATATGAGTCAGTCTTGTAAAAATATATTTTTCTTTGACGAAAGAATATTACATTTGTGTTGCATCTACTGTACAAGATGAATTCACATGATATTTGAGGCTATCTAATGGTTGAGTATGTTGAGAATATTGACTCTAACTTTGATCAGGCGCCTCAAGAGACCCTCAAGTCCTTCTTCGAAGTCTTGAATGCAAGACTGATTTTTGCAGTTCATTTTGAACATTCTCAATTTGCATGATGTCAGATTTTCTTGTTGCATGGAATAGCAATGCCCAAAAGTGAAGGACAACAAGGAGTCTAGAAAACTGACTGTGACTGCTTGCGCCTCCTGAAGAGGCTAATCGTGGCTCCAGTCTCATTACAAACAGTGTTTTGTTTATTTTTCTTATGCTTCAAATTTTTTAGGGCCCTCAAGATTGCCTTTTTAGTTGCCTTCCTAGAGGGCAGCCTTGGCTGTGGAACACACATCCAAAAGCCTAAGAGATCCATTCAACAGCTCATCGACGTATTCTCTCTGCTTCTCTTGGGCTAAGATTTGTTGTGTGGGAAGCAGGTTGAGACTTGAAAATGCTGCTTGAAGGTTCCTAGTATCTTTTGCTAGAAGGTATCTGCCGTATGGTTATTCCCTTGCACCCACACATGTTCAGAGTAAAAAGGATTCCCCTAGTTGTGGTCATGAATTATACAAAATATATGTCCCTCAAACTGAACCAAATCTCTTTGGTCCTACATTCATTAAGGTTGAGAATCAGTCTGGATTATCAAATTTTATTCCTGTCCTAATTGGAGACAAGGAAGTTACTTCTGAAATGAAATCAATACAACGGAGGTTTAATGCATCTCTTTTTCAGGGAGGATCAAAAGTTTCATGGCTCCTTTCAGATTATTAACTATTTTTACAAAGAGCAGATGTTCATTTCTGTATATCATTGTTCGACAAAACTATTTTCCCTATATTTTCTATAAAAAGGGCATCAATTGCAACTCCTGGTGAAACGATCACTACATGCAGGGACAAGAGAAGAAGTGATTTTGTTGAGAGGTTGCTAAAAGTACTATGACTAGGTTATGGGTAATGGTGTCAACTCAAAACCTGCTCACTAGATTGGCAACTGTTGCTATCTTCTTTGGGAGTTCTACCTTACCAACACCTAAATCTTTCTTGGAACTTTCTTGTAGAATTCGAAGGACCTTTGCAGAATATAAAGTCCTAGTGTTCTTGACCTTCATAGCAACCAGTTGCAATGGAAAATCTCATTTCTTCCACAATATGCCACATATCTGGATTACTCGAACAACGATTTCAGCTCTATTTTACCAGTTTTCATCGACGACTACCTTGATTTTGCTTATTTCTTCTCTCTCTCGGGTAATATATTTCAAGGGAGCATCCTCAAGTCGATATGCAACAGTACATATCTTCAAGTACTTGATATGTCTAATAATTCCCTGGGTGAGTCAATTCCTCAATGAATAACTCAACAGAGTTTGTCCTTTGGGGTGCTGAATTTAAGGATAAACAATATGGATGGTGTTATTCATGATACATTCCTGCAAGACTATGAGTTACAAACTCTAGATCTCAACCGAAACTTACAACAAGAAAAGGTGCAAAGGCTTGAAGTGAAAAATGCGTGAGGTAAGCCACGCACCCAAATAAAGGGTTTGAAGCGAAAAATGCGTGAGGTAAGTCACAAAGAAAATGTGCAAGGACTTGAAGCGAAAAATGCGTGAGGTAAGCCTTGCATCCAAATAAAGGGCTTGAAGAGAAAAATGGGCGAGGTAAGCCACGAAGAAAATGTGCAAGGGCTTGAAGTGAAAAAAACGCGAGGTAAGCTATGCACCCAAATAAAGAGCTTGAAGCGAAAAATGCGCGAGGTAAGCCACGAAGAAAATGTGCAAGGGCTTGAAGCAAAAAATGCGCGAGATAAGCCATGCACCCAAATAAAATGCTTGAACCGAAAAATGCACGAGGTAAGTCACGAAGAAATGTGTAAGGGTTTGAAACGAAAAATGCGCAAGGTAAGCCATACATCCAAATAAAGGGTTTGAAGCGAAAAATGCGCGAGGTAAGTCACGAAGAAAAAATGCAAGAGCTTGAAGTGAAAAGCGCGCGAGGTAAGCTATGCACTCAAAGTAAGGGCTTGATGCGCGAGGTAAGCCACACACTCAAACCAGGACTTGAGAATTGGACGACTTGAGAATTTGGTGTCAGAGTCTAGCTTGAGAATTCGACTTCAGAGTCTAACGTGAGGACTTGACCTAAGGCTACAATGTGAATAGATGTACTCTTCCGCAAGATTATATCTAGCGAAAGAGTGGGGAGTAATTGTTGTGACTGATAATAATAATAACAATAAAAAAAGAAAGCAAAAAAGAGTAATTGACGTTAGATTCAAACTCAACTTCATCTATATGGTTGTAATATTATCAAAGTAAAAATCAGAATATATATAGATAAATAAAGAACGTTTCAATCAGGTACAAACTCATATATTTAAAAGCACAATCACCATCAACAAGTGGGGGACATGTATGATACGTGAAACTAAATCTCTATTTTATTTACAAAACTCTGTGTCCCTCTGATCATTATTTTTTTTCAGAGCTTTCGGTAGCATGTGTCACAAAAATCAAGGTAATGACGCAAACAATTCGTAATTTTTGTAACCGAGTAACAATAATTATAAAAATATAAATGCTTAAAAGAAATGAGAGAATTTAGTAAAAAAAACAAAAACAAAAAACATATTACAAATTTTTATTTATTTTTTTACAGTTTTACTCACTCTCTATCTCTTTATATATTGATTTATCATTTATATGATGGAATAGATCGTAAAATTAGCTTTTGTTATAACCGCTAAAAGTTACAAGCCTGGACATAAGGAATAGATCATAATAAGGTCCAAAATCGAAACATATATCAAGCCCATACTCAGGCCGGATGGTCGGCTCAATTGGCATCAGTTCAGGCACAGACGCTACTTGCAACTCTCACTTGTAAACCATTTGATGAAACTGCAACAGCTCAGGGTACTTGGCTCTTAACACCTGCTCGAGCCATTTGATTGACATATAGAGTCTTGTGAGAAGGGACGTCCATGACAAACCACGCTATACTAATCAGGTATATAAAGGCTAGAGTAGGCATCTGGACACTTCTTCCATTACAACTACAATAATTTGATATTCCTTCAAAACTCTTAACCCTTTCTCTCCTCTTTCTTGTCTCCCTATTGATTTATCATCCCTCGGATCCTCCACTAACTCAAGCGTCAAAATGACAACTATAACACCCCTCCTTACAGTTATTATTTTGCATGATTGAGCAGGCTCGCCAAGCGCGACCAGGATCCTAGCAATCCTCATTTCTATTATTGAAGATATCAACAGCTTAGTAAAGAGTAAAAATTGACGATGATAAAGAGATTAATTATCATAGCAATGAAATTAAATAATATAATGATGAGATTAAAATAAGTGGTGAAATCAGTGTTTTGATAAAACCAATGATGATGGTGAGAAATAAAAATAATCAATAAAGATATTAAATTAAAGTTTATTTATAATATTGTGAAGTTACTAAATAATTGGAAATTAACAATAACAATTTTAATACTTATAAATACTATTTAATAATATTTATCATATTAAATATAAAACATAAAACAAGTTAACAAATTAAAATATAAATAAAAAATTTTAAAACAACTACCAAAAGAAAAAGGAATATACTAAGAAATAAAAATTAAACGATGAGGTCAAACCGTTCAAAAACCAATGTAGTCTCCCTTAGTGACGTAGCCACATAGTGTTGACTGGGATTAATCGATCCCACTTAACTTTTAAAAAATGCATAATACATATATATTTAGTTTAAAAAATAGTGTTTTTACTATATTAACACTACTAAAATTTATTAAAGCTAGTAAAAAAATGGTCAAAAAAATAAATTTTATCTTATTTTTAAATTCATTTTGATTTAAAAAATTTTATAGCTTTATTTCATTGCGAGTACAAAATTAAGTCATAAGATTTAAAAAAAATTTAGCCATTATTTCACTACGAGTACAAATTTTTTTTTATTTGATACTTATTTCTTTTTTAAATTCTTTTATTACTTTGTTGTGATCACACTTTTTGACTATAATTTACTCTTTAATTATCTCTATAGTACGTTTTATATATATGAGTTTGATTTAATTATGAATGATCGGTTTGTTGCCTTTGAAGCAATAATTTTCTTATACATAATTAGTTATTTAATAGTATCAATATAATTTAATTGCAAAACAAAAATAAAATTATATCATCTACATACCACATTATTTTCTAACATTTTTATTAACGCGAGAAAAAAAATGAAGAAAGAATTTTATATAGCACTACTAAGGCAACCATATTGAGATAATCATTAAGATAAATTACGAATAAATTATAAAAAATTTATTTATTCGAATTTCTTTATTTTATGAGAAATTATTATATTTAATTTTGTTAATATTGTATTAAGTAATAAAATATTAATCATGGGTGCATGTAATCACCCCCAATTTGCGAGCAAAGTCATGGACCCATAGAGCATTAGAATTTCGATTGATCCCTTCAGCCTCGGTTTTATTAGGATTTTTTTAATTATTTAACCAAATATGGATTGTTAAATTTTTTATTTTTCACTCATCTCTATACATCATTCTAGTTTGTTACTCTACCAATTATACCAAAAAATAAAATTATTCATTGAACAATTTTATTTCATACCTGGTGTGAAGGAATAGTGATTCTTCTCACTTCAAGAATGACTATTTTGCTCATGCCCGAAATAGCCTTTTTGATCTGATTGGTCATTTTCTATCAATATCTAGACCAAACAATAAACAATATCTGTATTTAAAATAGGACTGGAACAAATTCAAATGAAATGATAATGTTAATTTTAAAATTAGTTTAGATAAACAGTAAAAATGATTCTAATAAAATTGAAAAAAAAATAATTATTAAAAATAATTATTTTTAATAAAATAATTAAAAATATTAAAATCATGGGCTAAATAGTAATTTGACTCATTAAATTTTTTGGTCCTCTAGTACATCTTGGCACATCAGTTACACTCTATTAGTAGCAATTGGTGTGTCAAGCCAGGCTCTTGTTAGAGAGATGTAATTGAATCCAGTAAAAATTATTTAAAATAAAATTTAAATTTGATTTAATTTGAAAATTTAAAATTTAAAATTCGATTCGAATTTGATCAAGTTTAGAATATGAAGTTAGAGCTCGACACTATAAGTTTAAATTCGACTTATTAAAATTAATTTATAATTTATAATTATATATTATAAAAATAATATATTAAAAATATATATTAAAAAAAATTAACAAAATTTACTAATTACTTGAATAAATATTAAAACATTAAATTCAATTTATTACTTAAATAAATTTAAAAAACTGACTATAAACTTCACTTGTTTATATTCCTCACGATGGAGTGGCAAAAGTAGTCGAGTCCTGCACAAGATAGGGACATACCAAACAAGAGGAAAAGAGGTAATCCTGTCCTAATTCACTGAACCAACCATCAGACAAAAGGCCATACCTAATTTAATAAATGGGTCCCGATTGCATTATCCATGCCTGGTTTATCTTTAATTTATGTCCAAACACAAAAGGATTCATCCGCCGTAGAGGGGACCAACGGGCCACGACATCCCTCCGGCTCTACCATTTCACGTGCCCTTATCCATTAAGGGCAGAAATCTTTTTTCCAGCCTTTTTCCGGTTTCCATCTAGCCAAACGGTATTCTCCTTAACCAAATGGCTACTGCTCTGTTAGCTTCATCGTTAACCAGTTTCCATCACCCGGTCTCGGTGTCAGCCTCGTCATCTTCATGTCCCTCTTCTTCCACTTCATCAGTTTCTCTATACACTCCCAAAAAGCTTCGAATCACTTCATTATCTTCTTACGAATCCAGTTTCTTGAACCCAATTGGGAACAGTTTCAAGTACATTGAGACGGAACCAAGAAAAAGCAGAACCGGTTCATTAACGGTTCGAATGTCATGGGACGGTCCTCTGTCTTCTCTCAAATTAATCATCCAAGGCAAAAATCTTGAGGTAATTTATTTCTTAGTTCTCATTTACCTTATTAAAAAAAAAAAAGAGTTATCAAGATTGTTGCTTTCCTACTCAAATACTGAGATTTCTTTTTCTATTTTAAGCTGCAAGTTGTATCGCTTTATTGTTACATTGGTGATGCATATTGGAAGTCAATGACTTTTCAGTTGAAGCATGTGAAAAACCAACTGCATCATAATGGGGAACTCTGTTTGGCATATAGTTGCTTTTGCTTATTATACCATCTGCTTTTGATTTTGGTGATTTTATAATGGCCACAGCCAAATTTGCTTTTGCTAGTGATACCATCTGTTGTAGATTATAATGATTTTTTAAAATACCCACACCAAAGTTGGCCTGTAATGGCTGAGAGAATAGAGGGAAAGTTTAGAGAAGATTTTGTTTTGTTGGATTTCAAACAGAAAAAAACTTGGAATTTGATATACCTTTTACTTTCTTTTCTTCCTTCTTCATACTCTGGCAACAGCTAAACTGGACTGAACTTTCCTTTGCTTAACATACATTTTTTTTCTTGTTGCTATAAGCTCTCTTTTTATGGGATATAGTTAACAGATACAGTGAAGCAGCATGTTGAGGATAAGGTTGGTAAGGCAGTTCAGAAGCATAGCCATCTTGTGAGAGAAGTTGATGTCAGGTTGTCTGTTCGAGGTGGAGAATTTGGGAAAGGCCCAAGGATTCGAAGTTGTGAGGTGCTTCCTAAATTCGAAACAGTTATTGCTTGAGACCAAGTTTGTGTTTAGACATTTGTCTTACTCCTTTTTCTGATGGGTTATCGTTTGAAGGTGACTTTGTTTACAAAGAAACATGGAGTGGTTCGTGCAGAGGAAGATGCTGAGTCAGTATATGGTAGTATAGATTTGGTGTCCTCAATTCTACAAAGAAAGCTAAGGAAGATTAAGGAGAAAGAATCAGACCATGGCCGGCACATGAAGGGCTTCAATAGATCGAAAGTTAGAGAGCCTGTGGCAGTAGTAGTGGACGATGATGTAGAGACAGTTCCAGAACAAGAGGATTATGGCTTTATAGATGAGGTTGTTTTTCATAAGCCTTTAATCTATTGAATTGTTACTGGAATTACTTTAATTGCAGATATATTTCATGTTTTCATTTACATGCCTATCTGCATGACATGATATTAAAGGGCGTTTTTTATTTTTCTTCTTTTGAGTTAATGGACACTGTCCTTGATGGGTTTTGTTTCCTTATCAGGCATGCAATCCGTATTCCCATCTTGACACAGGATAAAGAAAATAATGGGAATAAGCATGCAGCTTTATTGTCTATTTTGATCTCTTTGGTAATTTTCTAAAAGGTGCTATAGAAACATGATAGGATGATCATATTATTAGAAATTCTGAAGGTGTTTGTTTGTGTTTTCCTGCTTTCATTTGCATTAAGAAAGATGAACAAACAAATAGATCCTGTTCTCAACGGTGCTTTCTCAAGTGATGTTGGCACTGGCATTTGTTTTCTATTTCTTTTTCCCCCCTTTGACACCGCATCATGAATGTTTCAGATCGTTCGTACAAAATATTTTGAGATGCCACCTCTGACCGTCTCTGAAGCAATTGAGCAGCTTGAGAATGTTGATCATGACTTCTATGGTTTCCGCAATGAAGAAACCTGTATGAATTTTTCAGTACCCTTATTCATTTTCTCAGCATTAGGCTTATGTGCTAATAAAAAAAATATGTTCTGTACTTGGCTCAGGTGAGATTAATATCTTATACAAGAGGAAAGCTGGAGGGTATGGACTCATTATACCTAAAGGAAATGGTAAATCTGAGAAATTAGAGCCCCTGGTGGTAGAATCTGCCAAAGAACACTCCTTTGTAGAATAGGTTGTCTAAAGAAGGAAGTTCATTTTGTGAGACAGGAAAAGACGGCAAACTTTACAGTTCATCTGTAGATTTTCATGGCAACACTGTAGATGAAGGTCAAAGGCTTGTAAAGAGACATAATACATGGTTTGAGTTTAAGGCGAAGATGATCTTTTGGGGTATATGAATATCATCATGTGGATGGTTAGATTTTGAAAGATTAAAGACACTTTTCGGTGCCTGACATATAGGGAGAAAAATGACATTTTGTATAATCACCTTGCAATCTATGTACATGTTAATTTGCTCAATTTTCTTTCTCCCGTTGCTGAAGTGGATTTTGACATCCTTTTTTCTGCCTGCACTTTTGCTTCTATGGCAAGGGTAGTATGCCATGACTTCTGTATATGGGTCATTTTATCATGCCTTGATAATGCACTTTTGCTTGACTCATGCCGATTGTTACAGCGTCTAACCTTTTCAAGTAGACTTTGAACCGGTGAAGCATAAACAGAAATAGTATACAATTTCAAGCATATATTTGATTATAGGGTTTTCTTTACACATTTTTATTTGTTCCATGATTTAAATTCATAGGAAATAACACACGGTATTCCTTTTATTTATGTTCATTTTTGTGATTAGCTGTAAACTTCATAAGCAAAAACTTTCTCGAACCTCAGTTCTCACAGACATCGGACTTCTTACTACATGCACTCCGTCTGTCCAGGTCTGGCTTCCAAAGTAGTATCTAATCATCTGATCAAATTTAGAATATGAAGCTAAGCTTTAACTTCTCATTAACAAATAGAAAGTGACTATCTGAACAAATTTAGATTTTCATGTTATTTCCCAAATAAAAATTAAATGTTATAGATAGGTGGATGAAATGGTACAATGATTAAACATATTCACTTCTTTTGTAGGCTACAAGAAATGAGATCCATACCCTAAGGCTTGAAGTTAAGAGCAACTTTAGCTTCAACCTCGGCCATGCACTGCATTTTTCTTTACCCTTGCGCATTTTTCTTCCCTTTTCAGCCTTAATTCTTTACCCTAGAGTGATCCAATAAGCCTCCTTTACATCATAATTTCCTTTGGTAGCTTGAAACGTCAAGAATTATCAAGAATCAACAAGGATTCTTAAGGTATGCAACTTTCGGTCACTTCCTAGATCTATAGGTTATGCTTTGATTCAATTCCCCAATCTCATATATGTTGTTTAGAGGTTGATATGAAGTTGCTTTGTGGTTTTCGATTGAAGAAAAACACCTCCCTTGGCATAGATCAAGGTTCGGCCACCTTATGGATTCCTAAGCTATGGCTTGTTTTAAGATCAAATTTTGATATATGTGATGTCGAGTTGATATATGGAATGAAAATGATTGAATTATAGAGTGAAGATTTCGGCCACATAGGGTTTATGGTATGATCATACTTAATTCATGGGGATTTTAATGTATGTGGTGTAATCCATGTAATTAAGCATGATTATGATGCTAAATTGCACTGAAGTCAATTGTATGGCAAGCGTATAGGTTCAGCCAAGAGAAGGGCATAAGGAAAACAATGTGTTTTCCATGTGATTTTAATGATATGTTAGTGATATGTGAATGGTTATATGATTGGTGTAATTGAAACAATAAGAAATTAAGGAAATATGACTTTTGGCACTTTATTACCAATGGTAAGAAAGTGATAAACTAAGTGAAAGTGTCGTGATGTATTTAGTGAGTTCTAATATGATCTCTTATGGAATCTAAGTAAATTGTGTGATTCCTTAGAAATTCGAAACCTTTTGTAGCATGTGTAACAATTGGCCAGGCCTTTGTGCATTTGCTAAATAGTGTTTTTGGTAAGTTCACTACACAGGTTACAGTGTAAGTTGACTACTCAAGATGCAAGGTAGCATCATACAATGTAAATTAATTACATTTTTTGCTAGTTAATTTCATACGTAGTGAATCCAAGTATTTAAATCGTAATTGAATATCATATAAGGTCTACAAGAATTATGTGTATATATGAATGAATGACTGACTGAATTGGAGATAAGAGCTGCATATGCTTTGTGATCTTAAGTGAAGGGTTGGGTAACGAGTTTGTATAACCCGGTTATATTGCAAGACTTTCCTTGTTATCGTAAGTGATAAGTATAGGAAAGCATGTTGTACGTCTCACATGTTTTTTGATTATTTTATATGATATCAGAATCACGCTTCAAGTTTTTATTGTATCATTATGCATAGCATGATGTTTATAAAATTTTTGCATTATGAGAGTCATTTTTAAAACCTAAGAGGTTAAATACTATATTGTGAGTCACTTCTAGAATTCGTAAAGTTTTCAAAACATATTTTAAGTGTTTTAGAAATAACAGGAACTGTAAGTATTTATTACTTGATCAATAAAGCAATTGGGACAAAAAGGCATCTCATGATAACCTCTATCAGGCTCGTAGACTTATCGGTGGGATTACCAGGTTCGTTGACTTGTCAGTGAGATTATCAGACTCGCTAACTTATCAGTAGGATTATCAGACAGTGTAGGTTCGATGATAGTAGTAGACATATACTGAGTTCTACCCTTATCTCAAGGTTTCATGTTGGCTGAATTATCAGTAGGATAAATCTTTATTGATTACGTCAGGGGAGTTGCCTAATTAATTTCAATTAGAAATCAGTTTACAGAAAGAATATTGTTTTCAGAACTATATAAATGCTCCTAATATGATTTATTAGAAATACGATTTTTGAAAAATTATCATTTGAAATATGATTTTAGAATAATGTTAATTAAATATATGAGTTTAGAATAAATATTTATCAAAAATATGTTTTTCAAACATTTGTCACATCTCGAAGGGTGTGACAAAACAGTAACTTTACGCAAAAGTACCAAAATCTGAGCTAACTTTTTTTTTAATGATAATTTTTTCATGTGAGTAATCTTATATTATAGTATTAAAAAACTGTCAATCTAATACGATTTAAGGTAGCTTATTTAAAGCCCCACTTAAATATCATATGTAAAATCACTTTAATTCATCCAATAATCAATTCTGAAGAGAATGAAAATTTTTAAATTTTAACTTATTTTGGACTATCAACTTAAACCTGAGTCATACGCTATCAAAATCAAAACTTTATTACCTGTCTTTTATGTACAGTTTATGAATTATCATTCATCCAAGTTTCACAATTTTTTAAGGTTATTTGCTCCTTCTAAATATATATATATACTTATCAAATATTCGAATATTTTCTCAATTTTAATATCACTGTCAATAAAAATTCATTTACATCCCTATATACAAAATTTTCATTTACATTCATTGATTTACATAATACACATCTTGATTCATGTACTAACATATAATTATCTAAAAATAAAAGCATTTATATGATATAAATATATACTAAATATAGACTGTGAGATCTCCAAAGGTCGAAACCTCGAAGCAAGATATTGAAAGTCGACAATCATACTCTCTCTCAGCTTGACTTGTAATGAAAAACAGAGGGAAAGTAAACTTTAAAAAACTCAATAAATTAACCACACAAATATAAAAACAATAACCTAAAAATCCTGTATCATAATGCATGCTATAACGACCTGAGTTGTATCAATTCTTAGAATAACTTCTAATATCTTTAATTTTCTAGTCATTCGAAATGACGCCCCCTTTTAAATGCTGTCAAGATCATTTAAGATATCAGTTCAAGGATACTTTTTACCATCCAAATTATGACAGCACACCAATTTTTCAATTTTTATAAAATCTATGCACAAATTTTATTAAAATTTTAATCCCTGCGAATTTCGTAAATTTTTTCAAATATTGTTTTCATGCCGTGCATCATTTGGTATCTATAATTATCTGATATTATCCAAAATGCTGCCCGATGTACGATTGACAAAATGAAGAACACGAAGAAAATAATTTAAAAATGCAAGCTTCTTTAGAAGGGAACATTGCCATCTCGGCATCTTGTTCGGGTCACACATGCATTCAGTTCACTCTTGCCATACTTCGAATTTCCTGCATATGGATTGAAAGGTAAGAGTCACATGGGAGCTAACTGATGAGGATCACTGCCATCACTAACGTGTTATCTCTCTTCCGCATCCTCAAACCTTTGATCATTGATTGGAAGTTGCAAGTTAATGCAGAAATGGGATAATAAGTTAGACAAGCCTGAGAAGCAAACCATGTAGCAACGAGAAAAGTATGCAAGAAATTTCCAAAGTAAAACAATGAGAAGCTCAATCTAATCAGAGCCCTAAAATTTGTTGCTGACTATAATGAATAATAGATGTGCTAAATGAGACAAACTACTCATTGTAAGCATTAAAAAAACAAAAAAACAGCATTCTCCATTACTAAATATAAAAACAGCATAACAACAATCTAAGCATTAGTAGAGAAAAATACTAAAATATACTTACAATGGCTATCATCTGAAGGAATAAGCCTCATCTCTGTGACCTAGGATAAATCTAAAACCTCATTACATTCTGAATCCGAGTCCTCAGACTCATCTTCATCAGCTTCAGTTTCAATCTGCAGACAAGAAAACATTAATAAGACATGTATAAAGGGCGGAAAGGATCATGCCCATTATCGAAAACACCAAAGAAAAGACTGGAGCACCAGCAGCTTAACACAAGGGAAAAAAGAAAAAAGGGACAGAGAAATCTCAATAAATAGAAAAAGCATGAATTACAAGCACTTATGAGAAGCAAAAACATTGCATATCCCCAGTCAAAATGTCGAAAGATGTTGACTAAACAGGAAATGAAAATAGTTTACTAAATGCATTTTAAATTTACAACCTTAAACTTTATTGATAATAAAAGTTGGTCAAGCAAAATTAGAATTTAGAGTTATCCTGATAATTCCTAAATTTTAGTCTTCTTTCAACGCATGATTGGCAAAACTTCAATGAGACTAGATGATGTTTTGTACGATTATGCTGGCAACTACATCCCACATTGAATTCAATACCTCGAAATATCGTGTTAGTTTAAAGTTTAAACTAAGAAATAGCTAGCAAGGTATCTAACAATTTTAAATAAGTAAGTTTTATGTTTGACACGACATAAATACAAAATATGTATATAAATTATTGAGTCTGAAGCATTATATTGTTCTTAGAGGTGATACACAATTATTCGTAAGTTATTTGAGTTTGAAAAAAAATTAAATTCAACTCAATTTTCGTCTAGCCGAACTCGAACTACTCAAGTTATCAAGTGAATTGAGTTCGAGTATTAAGATATTTGATTTAAGTAGTTTGTTGGCCTTATTGAGATTTATTATTTTAATATATATATTTTATTATTTTAAAATGTAATTACCAATTTACCCTTCCATCCCATCCGAAGCCCCAACCGCGCCTACCAATCCCTTCCTAGGCTCCAGCCCAACAAGTTCTCTCCTATATCCAATGCGCCACCACAGCTCCAGCGCCACCGCACCAAGTACCCCCTCTCTTCCTCACGTTCCAGCCGCAGTTCGCACCAGATCCGACGCACTTAGCCCTCCCCAGCACCAGATCCAGAGGAATCAAGTCTTCTTTTGGGCAAACTAAGTTGTTGATGAAGATGAGAAGAAACTAAATGGTAAAGAGTCAAAGTAGGCAACCACCTAGGTGGCCGCTTGGATGAAAGTTGGTACTAGGGCTGGGTTTGGTTGGACCACTGATGGGCTACCGATGGTCCCCGGAGTGTTGTCGGAGAACCCATGGGCAAGTCCCAGTGGGACTCCTCCCTTCTTGCTTGTCTTGATCGAAAGAATGAGTTCTACAACAACATTGAAGTTTCTAAGTCTTTATATAATTTATTTGAGGTTTTCTATTTGGATCTGATATTGTAGAAATTTGTTAAACTTTTTATGAAATGTGGAAATTTTTTCTGCAATTAGAAGCTAAATTATAATAGCTTTGAACTTGATGCTTTTGCCACTATTCCACTAAACTATGCAAATTGTTAACGTACCTTATAAAATTAAAGCTATAATTCTCATTTTTGTGAAAAAAATTGATCCTGATTGTAGAAAACTTGAAACTTTAGAATGGATAAAGGAGAGAAAAGGAGAATCAAAAGGCCAATTGTGTTTTGCAATGATGGGTTATGATTGTAATGTTGTTCATTGTTTTAAATTCCATGATCAATTAAGCTTTGGTTAGTGCTATCTTATGATGCAAACTTATGCTATATGCAAACATCCAATTTGCTTCTCAGATTTAAAATTTATGCAATCATTTGTTCATTAAAAAAAAAAAATCTAATTATTAAGACATAAAACTAATAAGTCATATAATGAAATTATGAAAAAAAGTTATAGAACGAATATCAAAGAAAACAATAGAAATATCGAAGAATCAATTTGGTTTTATGTTTTGACCTGTCAATTATAGAAGCAATACACTTGTTTAGACAACTTGTGAAGCGTTCACAAGTTCAAGGTAAAGATATTCATATGATCTTTATAGACTGTGAGAAAGCATATAATAAAGTTCTTAAGGAGATGTTATGGTGGTCTTTAAAGAAGCAAAGAGTCCCGTGAAATATGTTGAAACAATTAAGGACATGTATGAAGATGAAAGGACACGCGAGAACGCGTGGATGACAAACAAGTGAATTCTCTATCACAGTAGGGTTACATCAAGAGTTAGCGTTAAGTTCATTCTTGTACGCTACAGTAATTGACGAGTTGACAAAAATCCATCCAGAATAATGTACCTTGATGTATGATATTTGCAGATGATATTATCTTGTGTGCTGAGACTAAAATAGATGTTAATATAAAGTTAGAACCGTGGAGACAAACGTTAGAGTCAAGAGGATTCAAACTAGGCAAAGTACAAACTAAATAAATGAAATGTAAATTCATTTCAAACAAAGAGGAAGATGGAAATATAATGATGCTAGATGGGGTGGAGATCCCAAAACGGGATCATTTTCGATATTTTGGGTCAATCGTACAAATTGATCGAGAGATTGATGGTGATGTGACCCACAAGATATAGGTCGGTTGAAATCAGTAGAGAAGCGTTACAAGTGTGTTGTGCGATAAAAGAATTCCTATAGGATTAAAGTGCAAGTTTTACAAGATAATTGTTAGACCAATATTACTTTATGACAATGAATGTTGGGCAACTAAGAGATTGCATACACAGACGTGAGTGTAACAAAAATGCGAATACTGCGATAAATGTGTTGATATACCATAAAAGATAAAATGAGAAATGAAGACATTCGAAAAAAAAAAGGTGGGATTGAGACCTATTGAAGACAAAATAAGTAAAAATTGTTTATATTAGTTTAGACACATATGACGTAGACCTTTAGAAAACTAGAGGCTATGACAAATGTAAAAAGGGTAAAGCTAGAGAAAAGTCGAAAAAGACTTGAAAAAAAATAATCTGAAAAGATATGATGGAAAAGAGTTGAAAGAATACATTGTTTTAGATAAAAATGAATAAAGGAGGAAAGCTCATGTGATGACTTAACGTGAGATCATATATTTGTTCATATAATTTACCCCAATATTATGACGAAGATTCTAATGTTTATTAGAAAAGTACAAGAGAATGTTTTGCCAAACATTTATGTTTATCTAATTTGTCAATCATGAATTTTTGTTGTATGCTTATTTTGCTAAGGATTTCAAATTATGATCTTCTGGCCAAATCTAGTCGGAAGCATGGTTCCGTGGGTGCTGTATGGAAGAAATGTTGAAAGACTTGGATATGCTCTTGAGACCTTTGCAAATCACTGTGTGACTTACTCTTTTCTCTACCTATTTGGGAATTCCTGTTGTGGTTGGAATTTTTTTGCACCATGGTTTTCATACCCTACCCATACTGCCATTCGGTAGAAGTTTAATCTGGAGGCGATTAAATTTTAGATATTTTGGTTTTTATGTAAGGTTTAACTTTTGTTGTTGTATTAATATTATTATTATTATTAAAGAACGTTATATTTTTTTATACACAATATTTTTATCGAATTCCCTCCAAACAAATCAAATAACCCAAAAGCACATCCAGAAATACACCAAGTTCCAGCAACAAACTCTACAGCAACAAAAAAAAATAAAATCATTCCACTGAAAAAATGACAAAACTAAGCATCACCAATATCCACACATTCTCGTCTCACTGCCCTTTACTCGGGGCCTTAACAGCCAACCCTTGTTTAAACCCTAACCCGAAATCCCTAAAAAAAGGAAAGGGGAAAAAAAGAGAAAACCATCTCACTCCTCACCGGTGAGGATACAGTAGCAAGAGAAAATCCCCTAAGAAAAGGGGAAAGCTTTTGAAATCAGAGCTTGGGAATCAAAATCTAGCTAGATCTATTGGATTTTGGGAAGTTTTGAGCTTAAGATGAAGAAGGAAATTGCAACCAAAGTCGAGAAAGGTCACTTTTTGGGCTAGGAGGTGCGAAGTCCGGCGAGATCTATGGGGACCGGAGGTGCGTTAGGGAGGTCGGCTATGTGGGAGAGAGAGGTAAGAGGGAATCGAGAGAGGGAGGATTTTTTTTTTAAAAAAAGGTCGAAATCAAAGTTAGAAAAAAAGAAAAGAAGAAAAGTAGAAGAACAAGTTAGGCTTTAAAGGAACAAACACCTAAATGGTGCACTACCTGATGACCCTAACCCGACCCAGCAGCTCTTAAAAGACCGGATCCAGTTCTTTTAACGCGAGCCGTAGCCCATCTGTGATCTGGGCTCAGCAGGACACTCCTTTCCAAGGGTGATCGAGTGGAGTCCTTGTGCACGAATTTAACTTTAAAATTTAGTATTTTATACTTGATTCAAATTCAATTACAATTAAATCTTTATTTTTAAATTTAAATTCAATTCGAAATAAAAATTGAACTATTCGAATTTACTCGATTAACCTCATTTATTTTACTCAATTTTTATGTTCGAACTTGAGTTTGATTTTCATGCTCAAGTTCAAACTCGAATTTATTTTATACATATTGTATCAATTAAATCTAATAAAAAAAGTAATCTTTTTTAATAATAATATTAACAATAATAATAATAAGAAGAAAACCACAACAATACAACAAGGATAATAATAATCTTAAACAATAATCAATTAAATTCGAAGCACAATTAAATCTAAGCAGCTGCAAACAAAAAAAGCACCACAGCCACCAAAACAAGCAGAATCGAAAAAAATAGCAGCAACAATAGAACAGAATTGAAACAAGATTTACTTTAAAAAAATCAGCAAAGTGAACTAAAACAGCCCTTCAAAAAACAAATGTATTTGTATGAGAATTTCATTCAAAGATATTCACATGCTCCTATTTTATATATCTATCTTATATATAGCTGACAACGCCATTTGCTAGATATCTCATCTCTCAAATGGTAAAAAGCCTTTCTTTAAAAAATTCCATACCTATTAAATAAATGAAATTTAAATCACTAAAATTATATAAAACTGATTAAAGAAAGAAAAGGATCAATGGTTCAACAATAGGAATGTACCTTATCCTTAATAATATGCTAAGCTCATCCAAATGTACAGCACCTTCATAATCTCCTGCTAGAAGTCAGAAAAAAAGAACATTGCAATATGAAGAATAATTACTTTTGATAATAACAATGTTGGCATACTTCTTAAGGTTCACAGTGCTAATTGCTGCATAGAGCATCATAACTACAAACACAACAAGCATCTTCCCCTTACAAATTCTCCATCGATGCAGTTGTTCTTGCATCATATGTGATTAAAGAATGTATTTAGGCCTCTTTAGTCTACAGAAAGCATTCACCTGATGAGATTGGATTACATCCTGTGTAGACTACTTAGTTCTCTGTTATGAAAAGGAAAGCTTAGTTCTCTATTAAATAAAAAAGAACATAGATATGGTTTTACGAATATATCGCGGCTTGTTGATGATCAATGCTGTGATCTTTCACTTGATAAACAGCCAAGGTTGTAGAAACATGTGCAGCCTTTCTATACACACACACTATTCCATAATTAAGCAAGCTAATTCGACAGTGTTCAGGAATGAATGAACGAATGTTATATTTGATATTTCAGGTGACACAAATTGAAATCAAAATGAGCAAATTGCAAAAATATAGACCACCCATAGTATAGCATTAAAAAACATTGCGGTAATATCATCCCCACAATGCAAAATTTTAAGGAAGTCATTTTCTTACAAATATAAATCACTTGGGGTTAACTAAGGCCTATCACAGAGACGAGGACTGCAAAAAATGGTCAACTGTACAGAGAAAATCTGCTCTACCATAAAGTGAAGTCCAATAATATAAACAAGAGTTTGTACATTCTAGTTTATGACAATCACCAATTTATTCAAATTCATGAAGGCTTTTAGCCTCAGTAAAAAGTATTCAAGCTATAGGTACTTTACAGGATCGGTAAGCTTCCCAATTCCCATCCTACTTTACTCGTACCTGAAAAGTTAAGGCAACCAGATTTAACAAAAACTTCACTGTTAGTGGCCTCTATTAGTTGCTGGGTATTGCCAAATTTCGAGGTACAAGCACTGAGCATACCCTACCTTCACCCACTCATCCATTGTAGATGGTCGGTGACCTGGGTCTGGATCCTCTGGGTTTGGCCGTTTGGAACGCTGGGGTGTGGCCTGTGGGCATGCGGCTGTTAGGGTGAAGTAGGGTTTTTAAAATCCAATATTTTAGTATTCAAATTTGGTTCGCTCGTTAGTGTCGAAGTTCAATTCAATTAAAATCTAAGTAGAATTTGAATTTTTTTCCGAGTCTAGCCCAGCAATTTAAAAGCAATAGTGAATGGTTTATCCCTACTCCTTCCTTCGGCAGGCCCAAGCAATGGGCTCGAGTCTAGTAAACTTAAGTCCAAATATTGACTTATTTAATTTCTCCTCATTATTGCTATTTTACACACACACATACATATATATATATATATATATATATATATTTATATATATATTTGTTAAGTTATATTTATTTAGTAATGATTGTGTCAAGTTAAATTTATTTTATTTTATTTGTTTGATTAGATTAGAATAGAAATTAGAATTTAATGTGTTGAAAAGTAAATAAATTATTAGATACATGGGATTAAATTAATTTTAGCATAAAAATATTTAAGAAATTGAATATGGAAAACTAAGAAGCTAACATATAAATTAATATTTCCAATGAAAGAAATTATAAAGCCAATAATAAGAATAGCAACGCTAAGGATAATCGTACTAAAATTCGTGAACAATAAAAATGCTAAAATAAAAAGTATTTATGAGCAAATATCTATAAAATATAGAAAAATGAGTGGCGATTGTCCCGACAATAGAATTTCAAGAAGATTACGCATAATTAATTTTATCGAAGATTTTTAGGTGAAAAAGTTCTCTCCAAAACATCACTAGGTTAATAGAGGGTCTAAAGGAAATTTTCAATAACAAGTGCTTTGTACTCATTTTCAAAATTACAAATAAAATGTAAACAAGAAACGTTGTTATATAAAATAGTAAGGATAAAGAAAAAATTAAAAAATTTCATAAATTAAGCAATGCATATTAGAATTGGATTAAATTATCCAAATGATGGGACTTCGATGATGAGATTCTGAAGAAGGATATGCATAAGTAACACTTTGAAAATCTATTTAAAAGGAATTTTCAATAAATAAAGTATTTATTTTCAATTTTTAAAAATTAAAATAAGAAATGAAAACATATGGAAATAAAATTAAAATGATGAATTAAATCAATGATAGGGTAATAGAAATAAATGGAGTCAAAGTACGAATTTTCATATGACAATAAAATAAATCTAATGATGGAGCCTTTTTAAGCAGTCATGTAGAACTATTTGAAGACTCTTAAAGTTTGAAAAATCTTCTTACTTGTCCTATCAACATAATGAAGAACACTTAAATTTTTTTTTAATAATAATCATTTTAAAATTAATATAAAACCTAGATGAATCTCGAATATAACCTGGAACTAGTTGGTACTAATTTAAAATGTATCGTGGGGTGTTAATCTTTCTTCACATGTAACTATACTCTTGAATTTAGAATATTTTAATGTAGATCAAATTTTATCTTTAATTAGAATAGGTGATCAATCACATCTAAGTAAAGAATAATTGATGATGACTCCATAGAATTATATCTAATGGTTAAGTCTCCGAACCTATACGAGAAGACAAAACTGATCTTAAGACTTAAATCTTAAATCTATCATACAAAACGATAATTACTTATTAATAGTATCAATCTTTAGAATTAGGGTTAGTAGTTTTTGAAATTTTCAAGTAATGAGTATTTTTATACTTTTTCATTTGGCTCATGAATAACTGCTTTTTACAACATATTTTAAAAAGAGTTTCTCTATATAATAATAATAATAGTTCCTATTTGATACAAGCGAGGTAAAGGCTATCAAATGTTCAAATTTTTTATAATATATGGTTGTGTTTCTTGTTAATCACATTTATGAAATTTAAAAAATTTATTGACGATGTATCAAATAATTTATTATTAAAAAGAAAAAAAATTAGTGAAACCTAAGTTTGGTGACAAAACTATAGAGTTGGCGATTCATTCGTGTTTGTATGATGTAAAATATAAAAATTTTGCGTTAAAATTTATTTTGACACATTAAATACAAAATTTTTGTTTAATTTTTATCATGTTTATATGTAATTTATACAAAACTTTAATCTAAATTACTTTTATATATTTTATTCATATCGTTTTTGTAACGTTCATGTTTAAAATCACTAAGTTTAAAAAATTGTAAGGTAAAACAACTTGCTATCAATAATTCAAAGAAAAAAATTGCACGAATATTTACTTTCTGTGTTTAGATTTTTTTAAAAAAAAATTGAAATGAAAATAAATCATCTTTCATCATTCATAAAGCTTACATCATCAAATAACAGAGTTTTAACAGGAGTGGAGGATCTTCAACCCAATACATGTCTTCTATACACCCTATATCTCATAACTAGCAATTATATTGGTTGCTTCATTACCCGTCCTTTTTGTTTGCAAGAAAACGCAAGGAAAAAATTCTGCAGCTTTTGCTTAAGCTTCATCTACTAGCATGCGCATATGAGAAAGATCGGTGGTCTATTTTTTTTTTTTTAATGGCACCCAAAACATACACGTCTCCCTCTAACCTGATAGCTCTGAAATATATAAAATTTTGATATGACTTAAAAAATTTAAATGAATCAGATTTTAGTGATATTTTAATTTATTTTTATTTTGGAATTAATTGAAAAATGATATACAAAAATATTTCTAAAATGATTGAAGATTTAGTAAAACATTAATGCGTAAGTGATTGAATGATAAATTATATCATTACATGTTTGGTGTTTTCATTGTTCGTTTGGATGAATAAATGCATGCTTGAGTTAATCAAAGTTGTTTGTTTTATATCCAAGGTATTGGTACTATTGATAAAAGTATTGATACCCTCATTTGAATTTTGGCCATGAAAAAGGATAGTCTCAGTATTTTTATCATTACCATTAAAAAGAAAAGAAAAGAAAAGAAAAACTGCTCCATTTTGATTTCGATATCCTAGGTTTATAGTATTGATACTCTATGTGTTTAAGTGTGGTTTTTTTTTTCATAATATATCGATATTATATTCTAAAGTAAAGTATTGATACCCTTTGAGAGTGATAGATTTCAACAATTAATTTTTTAGAAAGTCAACACAAAGGAACTCATTAAATGCCCACTAAATGCCACAAATTGATCAAGGGGTATAAAAACAAACATTCAAGAGGTCATTAAATGCCCACTAAATGCCACAAATTGATCAAGGGGTATAAAAACAAACATTCAAGAGGTTATTAAATGCCCACTAAATGCCACAAATTGATCAAGGGGGTATAAAAACAAACATCCAAAAGGTTTAATATTTAAAGTTTCAACTTCTAACATCCTATTAGTGATAATTTACTTCTCCATTCTTTTCAAGAGACAAAAATTCTTATATTCAATTATTGTACCCATCTTATTGCCATTTTTTGAGTGAAATTTGTAATCGTCTATCTTAGCTAGAGATTGTAAAAATTATCTTCTTATACCAAGACACTTATTGCGAGTTAGGGTGAGTAAAACCGTATAGAGAGAGATATATTATAAAAGAATTTGGGTAGCTGAACTTAGTGGGAATAAATGTTTCCTCTTGAGCCAAAAAAAAAAAAATGATTGTAAAAGTTCATCCATGAATCTAAGAAAATGAAAGTTTGAAAAGGTTACTTTTGCACACTAAAATAAAAGGTTGCAAGCAAATTTAAACTAGTGAATTTGGAAATTCTTTGAGGGAGAAACTTAAAAAAGAGGAAGTAGGTAAGGAAGATCGACTCTCTATAATTCGATAGTATGTATCTCTCCTTTAATTAAATAATTCAATTGTGTTTACTTTGTCAAAGTAGAAATTGTGGTAGAATTAGAGCCATTTGTTGAATTAAGTCAAAAAAATCCAAATTAGATTCAATCTATATTCAGCCAATATAAGTCAATCTTTTGAAAGCCCATCTACAACGCAAATTCTAAGGCCTTGACTGCTGCAACAGCTTCCACAATTCCCGGATCTGTTATCCATGGTACACAAGCTGCATAAGCTCCCATAAATTCTGTAAATGATCGTATAATAACTCCAACACCTCCTTGTTAGGATATGCTTAGCCTTCGTCACAACATCTGCAATTGCATTTGAATAGCCTTCGTCACCTGTCTCTAAAACCCATATGTCCATCAACTAAGCCAGTGAACTCCATTTTTAATCCTTTCGTTTTGCCTCCAGTAAATAGAAATCATACAGTTGAGTCCATGACATAAGGTTTTAGACAAAAAGAAACAGCTCATGGTTTCAGTTAGTATTGGTTGAACCACGGCTTTGATCATCGATGCTATTCTGTCCTTTAAAGCCTTTAAAGCTCTGAATACACGAATCTTGTTTCTGCCAACCACGTTCAGTAGACTTGCGGGCACTTGTATACTAAACAAACCTTTAATCACATTCTTTTTTGAGTCATCAGCATTTTTTTCTCAAGAAAAGAGCAAATTTATCAAAATTTACCTTTTGACCAGAATCTGCCTTATACCTCTTGAGTAAGAATGTAAATGGATACTTTATAAAAGGATACTCGATACTATCCAATTCGAGTAAGTAGGGTTAGAATATTTAATAATCGAGTTCGAATAGGATTCATGTAGTAATTTTACTACCCATCATGAGTTCTAGTAGGGTTAGAGTTTTGCTTTTAGGGTACCCATTACCTGAACCCGATTATAAATAATATTTTTTAAATATTATTATATATATTTTTAATTATTAATTATTTATTGTTAACATAATACTTAATTAAATTAATCCATTAACTATTTTAATTATGATTTCTAATATTAATCCATTTTTATAAGTTGGTTTAAATTTATTAATTTATTTTTAATAATATAAATTGAAATTGATTTTAAATTTAAATGTCAAACTTTGACTTCATGAACCGATTTGAATAGTTAACAAGTATTTCATATATTATATTGGTCAGATTCGAGCAGTAGAAATTAAAATATTTGAGTAATTAATCAAATTCAAATATTATAAAATATAATCATATTCGAGTTCGAGTACCTAAAAAATAACAAATACTTGCTCCGTTACATCCCGAGCACTTAGTCTATATTTTTTCTTAACATTTAATATCCAAATCCTCCAGTCCAGCACACTAAAAAGTGAAAACCCACTATAAACCAAGTCCAAAGTAAGGCAATGTCTTTAAGCAAACGAAGCACAATTCATCAACAAAACTATATGTCTTAAATGTAGTAAAATTTCATTACATAATATCTATACCCAGGATCTTATGTTCAATCATCAAGAAAATTAGAATATAGAAACATACTTGGATCTATTGGAATTAATTGATTGAGGGTTAACAATTTTCCACGTCTAAACCTTACTTACGAGAGAAAACCCTAACTTACTCACTGATAGCAAATTAACGTTTGAATTGATGACCATAACCTATTTATAACTGTAGTATACTTTATCCTATTTTGGTCTATCATTAAAAGAGAATAAAATATTGGGTCTCTACACATTGCAAAACTCATACTAATTGAGATGTTCTAAAATCCAATAACTTTATTTGATCACTTTTAAATGGATTAAATAAATTAGATAACCTGTAATGTACAACCAAATGATATATGTAGGCCCACGTAAATAATTTCTCAACAATCTCCCACTTAGGCCACATATGTCACTTGACAATTGTACATTTCAAAAATAACTTTAATAGCTCAATATTTGCTATTTTTACAAAGTAACATCTTTAAATAAACTAGTCCATTAATTATATCAACATAAGATCAAAGCGATTTTCGTTACATATATTTCATAACTAGATCGATCAATGGTCACGTATATTAATATAATCAATGACGTATATCAAGTATGAATGTGTAGCATGAAAATTACATGTAACGTGATCCTTTAACATGTCTATTTTCAACTGGTTCTACTTTATGATTCAAAGAATAACATATTTTCAAAACTTTATGCATACTGCAATTGAAAAAATGTTACTTTATTTCAGAGGTTTCAGTAATAACAAAAATACTTAAATTTGATAAAAAAAATATCTCAATAACAAATGAACATCAAGAAACAAACTCTCACTAAACAAGCATATCATCAGGATGAACCACATCTATATGAGCTACATGCTCATGAAACACCTTAGGTGGTACTCCCTTCGTAAGCGGATCCAAAATCATGGAGTTTGCATTTATATATTCAATTGTAATCTGAAGACTCTGAACTCTCTCCTTAATAATAAGAAACTTAATATTAATATGCTTTGAAGAAGTTATAAATTTTGCATCCATGGTGGAAGAAGCTATGAGTGACTGCTTTACACTTTTCAATGAGACAGCTCCTCCAGCTAACATGAAAATATAGTCAGAAGTAGACTTTCTGCTATCAAGGCAACCAGCAAAGTCGAAGTCTGAATACCTAACGATCTTTGAATGATTTGACCTCCGATATGTGAATTAATTCTAAGATGTAAGGAATGGACCACATATATCAGTATGAATTAATTCTAAGACGTTTGAACTCCTTTTGGTACCTATTTTCTTGACATTTATTTATTTTCTCTGAATACACTCAATACAGATTTTGAAATCTGAAAAATCAAGAGAATAAAAAATCTCTTCTGACACAAGTCTCCGCATTCTTTATTCAGAAATATGCCATAAACGTTTTTGCTATAGCATAGAAGAATTTTCATTAATTAATTTGCGCTTTGTACCGCAATTACTTACATGCAAGCATTCATTAATATATGAGGCATGGGGATTCAATTTATATAAATTATCAACTAAAGAACTGGTATCAATAAGATTTGAATACTAAAAAAGATTAAACTTTCTATTTTCAAATGAATAAGAATAACTCAATTTGTCCAAATTAAAAACAGGAATCAAGTTCCGTCTAAATATAGCCTCAACAAGAGCTTTCTCGTCATTTTCCACATAGATGAAACTTTTAGCATCAATTGGCTTTCTACTCCTTAGATAGCTCTGTATTGTCACACTTATATGAGTAGTTGCACCTGTATCTATCCACCAAGTGCGATTTGCTACTAAAACCAAATTAACTTCAGAACAAACAAAATTGAGAAGTTTACCATTTTTGGCAAGTCATTTTGCATACTTGGAACAATCCTTCTTCATATGTCCATCTTTACTGCAGAAGAAACAAGTGATCACCTTATCATGTTTCTGTTGCCCCTTAGACTGTGAAGTTCCAGTGTTTACAATGCCTTTTCCTATATTGTCTCTTTTCATTTTCTTGTTGGCAACATTACCATTGAAGAAAATGTTAAGTGAGCACTTTCTATCTTATCTTGTTTCAACCTCTTTTCCTCTTGCACACACTAAGCAATGAGCTCGTTAAGAGTCCATTTCTTCTTTTAAGTATTATAACTTATCTTAAAGGGACTGAATTATGCAGGAAAAATATCAAAATTAGGTGCACAAGTATGTCTTCAGACAATTCTAACTTTAGTGCCCTTAATCTTGTAACAAGGTTAGACATTTCCATAATGTACTTTTTTATGTTTTCTTTGCCATTATACTGCATTGAAACAAGTTTAGTCAGAATAGTGTTTGTTTTGACCTTTTCATTTGCAATGAATCTGTCTGCCATCTACTTTGAGAAACTTTTAGCATTTTCTTCCCCAAGTATTGTGTCCTTGATGGCATCCGAAATTGAGTGCTTCATGATCATCAAACTCGTGCGATTTGAACGCTCTCATTTTTCATAAAGTGTCATTTTCGTAGTTGAACTATTATCAGTAGGGGTTAGAGGTTGTTCTGACTTGATTGCATAGTCCAAATCCATACACTCAAGCACAATGGTTACGTACTCATTCCATTTCTTAAAGTTAGTAGCGCTGAACACTGAAATATTATTCAATTTAACAGATATGAAAGAAACATTCACTGTAAGCAGACAACAATAATAATCAGCTCACAATTAAATAATTTTGTGCCATATAAGATACCAAGCACAAATTGACATTTAGTTTTTGGACAGAAATATCAATTTGTAAGCGGTACTCTTAAACTTTATTAGTAAATATTGATAACTAAATCTTGCCAACAATATGCCTTTCTTTGAACCGACATATTGCATGTATGGTAAAAAACAAATTTATCACATATTTACTACCTTATGTGTTAATAATTCGTCAAAAAAAAATCTTCTTTTGGGCTGATTATTTTCTGCATGAATTAAAAAATGTTGTCATATAAATTCCTTAATGACAACCTTATTTTTCAAAATAAATAAATTAACATAAAAGATGTCATTTTGATGGCATTTTATATCAATTTAATTTATTTTGAAACTTTATTTTTCATAAAATATGCACATGTTTATAGGTGAGAGTACATAAATTTATCGACAAATTCAAGGAGAGTACATATTGTCAATAAACTTAAGATATCATAAAACATATCGCCATGAAGCAAAACAATAATAATTATTTGCATAATATACAACTTTAATTCAAATAATACAAAATATTAAATAATAAATATTTAACAAGTTTTAAAAATTTTAGAAAAAATCACTAAAAATTTTAAAATCAAATTTTACTCCAAACTATAGAAAACGGTTGCCGTCGGGCTACTAGCGCACCGCCTCTTGCGCGTGGGAGAGATCCCAATCGGGATCTCCCACCTTCTTCAACCTTCAGCCAGGTCGATTTGACCTGGCTGGATGCAGAACATATTTGTTTCGGGTTTATTCTTCAATTTTTGAACAACTTTTTAAACTTATTTTCACCAAATTAACTTTACATAATTGAAATTAACTGTATATTCTACAATACCCATGCAAAAAACGGATGAAAACATTCAAGAATTGAGACAAACCAAGTCAACAAGAATGAAACAATTCCACAATTAAAACTCAATCTTTATGTTCTTGATTTTCTTTCAACCAAATCGAAAATTTATTGAACTTGTAATTATGTTTCAACCATAAAAGTCACAAGAAACAATTATCATTCATCAATTTGAATCAAAACATATACAAAATAAATGTTTTGGTTAAATTTTCAATTCGAAATTTAAAGAATTAAAACCCTTGATTACTTGAAACTAACTCCAAAAAATTGTTTACAAATTTTAACCTTTATTTTATAGGGAATAAAAGCCCTAATATTTCAAATAATAATTTTAATTCTTAATGATTAAACATGAATTGACTCTTGATACTACTTGTAGTAAAATTTAATTACATAATATCTATACCCGGGATCTTATATTCAATCATCAAGAAAATTAGAATACAGAAACATTTATGGATTTATTGAAATTAGTTGACTGAGGGTTAGCAGTCTTCCACATCTAAACCTTACTTTATGAGAGAAAACTCTAACTCACTCACTAATGAGATATGAGAATGAGAAAATTAACGTTTAAACTGAGAACCATAACTTATTTATATTTGTAGTATAATTTATCCTATTTTGACCTAACATTAAAATAAAATAAAATATTGAATTTCTACACATTTCAAATTCTATACTAATTGATATGCTCTAAAATTCAATAACTTTATTTGATCATTTTTAAATAGACTAAATAAATTAAATAATTTATAATATATAATTAATTAATATATGTAAACTCGCATAAATAATTTTCCACGATAAAGACAGAACTTCTTGTAGGGTTTGTTATTGATTTATTCTGGTTATGATCCACCCATCATAATTATCTTTTCTACATTCATTCTCCACCAATCTTTACGCTGAAAATCAAGTCCGATGTCAACGTCTTTAAGCAAACTAAGCATAATGCATGGACAAAGCTACATTCGTACAAAAAATTCATGTCGGATTTGTTATTGAATTATCAAAGTTCTGTTCTACCATTATAATTATCTTTTCTAGGTTCATTTTCCACCAATATTTATTAGGGCCATATGTTAGCCCGTCTTTTCTATTGTCTGAACAAAAAAGATAAGAAAGGAACCCACGGAACAGGCTTGTTCACTTCCATAACACTAGAACCCAAACTCTATTTAAGTACGATATCGTTAACCCTCTGGCATTAAAATCAACGTTCTTCTCAAACCTTAAATATCTATCTTCTTCCCCCTTTGCCGCCATATGTAAACGTCCGGTTTTTCTTCTCCTTCGATTATCCTTATAATTTGTTTGACTATGGATTAAGTCTTTAATCTTTGTACTAATTTTTAACCGGGATATGAATATTATTGGAGGAATGTTCACAGAGATGATATTATATTTGGGTCCTTTGTGGGCAGCGTTTTTAGTAGGAATACTAGTTGGTTGGGCTTGGAAGCCCCAGGAAACACAGAAATCGAGTTCTGCTGTATCCAAATCATGGGTGTTGGCATCTTGGGTCACTAAAAACGGAGCCCATGGGAAACAGCCCTCTGTTTCTCTTTCTCAGTATGACAATTGCAGGTACTGGGAATTTTCTTTTGGTTCGTATTCATAATCCAACATGAATTTCTCTCTCTCTCTAATTGTTTGTATTCAAAGTTTTCAATTTTATGCTGTGGAATTTCTTTGATTAAGCAAAGCTAAATGTCTCTTAAATTTTTTTTTTATAGCTCATGCTACACATCGCAGCTTAATGAAGGACGTTCAAGTGTTGTAACGGAGGGTGATTTAAAGCATTTATGGCAGCTTGTTGAATTGAGGGACGGAGGTCCTAGCTGGATTCATATGATGGATCGCTCAACCCCAAATATCAGCTACCAAGCATGGCTGAGAGACCCAAAGGCAGGATTTTCTTCTTCCATTTGTTAGATAGTGAAGTCAACTTTTTCTTGAATTTTTGAATGTGTATGAAACATTATGTTTGTGGAAATGTCTGATAACTATTCTTTTTTTCTATCTGCATGTGTTTGTTAGACTGGTCCTCCTCAGTTCTGCACCAAAACTGTCTTTGAGGATGCAACTGCAAAGAGGGTGCGGGACTTCTTCTGGGATGATGAGTTTCGCTTAAAGTGGGATGACATGCATGTACGTTCTGCAACTATAGAAGAGTGTCCTACAACAGGAACCATGGTTGTTCAATGGATAAGAAAGGTAGACTTCCCTTAGGATATTTCGTGTTCGTGAGCACACCAATTTTGTGGAACTCTTGTTCATGTCTTGTAAATTGTATGACAAAGTAAAATATTATGTCAAATTCGTATAGATAGGTGAAATACAAAATATTTATAAATTTTTATCAAATTTATGCATAATATTTATGGAATTTTAATCCGTTTCATTTTTGTATCGTGTCGTTTTCATATTATACTACAGTATTTCGGTTAAAATTATTACATTTACTTTATTTGCATAGTTTGATAGTGAATAAATTGCCTGCAATGCTATGTACTAACTTTTTCTAAATTCTTTGTGGCTCAGTTACCACTCTTTTACGGTAAGAGAGAATACATAATAGGTCGACGGATATGGGATCTGGATGGGTCTTACTACTGTGTGACAAAGGTATGAAAAAGGTTTAACGTGTTTGACTCATGTGAAATGCTAAAACTAGCAGCAAAACTGTTTACTGGTTAGAACTCATCGCAGCAAATACTCACACGATACTTAAGGGATATTTGTTGTCTGGAAGGACGTAACAGTGGAAACCTGGGAAGTCCGGATTGTTGATGAAAATGAGCTCTTCTGACCAATCCAGTTGGCCTTCTATTGAATGACCAATGTTTTGGACAAGCATATCTAACAGAATTAATGCTAAAGCACTTGAAATGAATGTTGAAGGGTCGATGAAAGTGGCCCTTTTTTTCTTCTCTCTATTTTTTTCCCTTCAAGTTGGGGGTGGTTGTTTTCTGCTGGCAAACTTTGTGTGTATCTTAACTCTTGGTTTTCGTCTACATTGGCCGTATTTATTTTTACGGTTTCTTGGGTGTTTTTCCAACTCAAATAACTTTGTTCCAGGCAGTTTCCTGGCCTTCTATACCCGGGCAAAAAAATCATAAACGCGTGGACATATTCTATTCAAGTTGGTACATTCGAGCAGGTAAATGATGCCACTTTTCTTTTCTTTTTTTAGTTCATTAAGAGGTACAAAGGGAAAGGGTGAGTTGAACTTTAAATCTAATTCCTGTTAAAGATGAGTAAGAACTGTTAGGTGAATCTGGTTGAGCCATTATTTTGTACTTGTAATTGCTCCTGAATCCTGAGGCTTTTGCAATCAAGTCACACTGGATCATTAACTATGATTAGCATCAGCAATCTTTGGGAGCAGACACTGGGACATTAAAGTTGCTAGTGTTAGTATCCTAGGAAGTCCTAGATTTACTAGAGTTGAATGAATGAAAACTAAATTTTCTCATCATACATCCAGTGGAGTCAAGAAGAGGTAATGGCCAACTGACTGCATGCGAGGTGCTACTCTTTCATCATGAAGATATTGGCATCCCACGGGAAATCGTAAAGGTCGGGATACGTCCTATAATGTGCCTAACTCTCAAGAAACTTGATCGTGGATTCCGGGCTTACCAGAAAGAAAGAGCATCTCTAGCTCCACTATCTAGACCAGTTGATACCAAAATAAATACCGCGGACCTAAGATCCTTGGAAAACGATGAAGATTTATTGAAGCCAAATACAGCAGTTACTTCCGAAAACCCACTGGTTAAAAACATTTCAAGGATCCTAATTTTTGGTGGTGTAATTGTTCTTGCTTGTAGTCTTGATCATGGGCTGTTCAGTAAGGCATTTATATTTGGTCCGGGTAGAAGGCTTGCAAAAAGAGGAAAGAGATTAACAGAGTGCTGCGAGACGTAGGCTCCTCTTTCTTACTGAGATAGCAGTTTCTTGATACGGTAGAGATATAATTATTTATGTTAGCTGATATGTATATTTTTGAACTTCACATTACTGAGGTAATAAAGCTATATGACTTTACATACTCTGACCAAGGGATTTACACATGAAAGCTGCTGAACCACTGGCATCTCACTCTTTTATCTGTTATGCTCATCCAGTTTCATTTAGGAAAAAATAAATAAAGTCTTGTAATTTGATAACATGGCTTGATCAGCTTATAGAATATTAATTTGGACTAAGGAACTTTTAAAAATTCTGAACTTGATGCTAGACTTGTTCACGTGTTGGTTTACTTGTTCAAACTCGAAAGGCAACATAATTTTTGAAGGCAAAATGAATAAAAGCATTAAACTCATTAAATAAGTTAAACTAGAAAAATCAAAGTTTGATAAAAAAAAATTGACTCGGATTTGAATATATCATTTTAAGTTTAAATCCGATCTAATTTAACTTGTATTTTTATATTTTATTATTAATAATATTTGAATAAATTTTAACTTATTTATTATATATAAAAATAAAATTAAACAAAAAAAAAATTGAGTCGACTTGAATTTACTTTCAAACACGTAATACTTTACCTAAAATCCACCTGTATTGGGTTCGGCATATGAATACTTTTACTTGATGCTGTCTGTGCTGCTTACTATGCTTGTATATTTGTTAAAGACAGCTTTATTCTTTCAATTCTCCTTGGGATTCTCCTTTTGCATTGATTAATTTCCTCAGAATTGTGTGCGTCATGGAAGCTAGTTTGCTTGTGTATCAATTATCTGGAAAGCTAGATAAGCATATCGATGAACCCAAACCGCAAATCTTCCAATCTGGTGCTGCATATAACTGTAGTCTAATGCGACGTGGAAAATTTAGGTATGTAATGACTGAATGAACCAATATAATCTTTTCAACCTTGTAGGAAATATTATCTCTAATTTCCGTATCCAGAGAGATGCTTTAAATTAACAAATATGAAAATGAGCAAATATCATGACAACAATCACCAATTTCCGGCAGCTAAAGAAGCAAATTAACTGACGTTAACAACCCACCAAGGTTTCAAAACAATGCAACCCGTCGAACTGTGGCGCCACCTTCGCCGGCGGCGTGGTCTTCACCTTTTGGTTTGGCTTTGCCAGCATACTTCCTATGGATGACCGAATCCGACCTCCAAAATCCTGAAAAACTAAACCCAATGTTGAGCAGCAGACAAAAATAAAAAATAAAAAAAGAAACTTACAGTCTTCACGGCGTTGGAACGGGAAGGGTTGTCATGTAATTACCTTGGCTCCTGAATGACGATCAAAAGAATAAATCCCGACTGCAGCAGCGACAACAGCTGGTATTGTTGCATAGATTGTACCCACAGCCATTTGCGTCCGAGAAGATAAGTTTTAGACGATGGAGATGAAAGATTTCGCTTTCTGACTATGATAAATAAGCTTCTTTGGAGAAAGATAAAAGCAAAGCGAAAGGAATATAGTTGTCTTGGTGATGAAGAGAAGCAAAGAATGATTGAATATTTAGCAATGAAAAAGGCCGAGAGAGAAGGCGAAAGACAGAAAGGGATGGAATATTACCGCTAGCTTAGTGTATTTTTAGGGTTATTGTATTTACAAAAGGAGGCAACAGTGCAACCAGTGGTTTTTTATCTTTACTTATCCAAATTGGAGAAAAAGCTGAAGTTCCGTTGGATAAAAGTTCAATGGTGGATTGGTAGCAGGTCTAAAAGTGAACCGACTCAAATTATAGCTAAGATATTTAAGGCATAAAGAATAAACCAGGATTAAAAAATGAGTTTCGTATCTTTGAAGTGAAGTTTTGAGTTTAAATTTTATAGATGAAATACATAGTTTTAAGAGAGTTATTTTCTAATGAAATTTAATTTGGTTTGACTTCAAATTTAATCATGCCCAAAATAGTTATCATATATTAAAGGGTATTGCACCAAAAAAAAAGTATCAACAAAGATTTAATTTATAAAAGTTATTTTTTAAAATAAAAGTTGATGGTTAGATATGCTAGTTTGTAAATTTGTGTCATATTTTTTCATGTCAAATACACATAAAATATAAAATTTATGTTACAATTTGTATCATGGAATACCATATTAAAGAAAAAAAAAAAGATAGAATATAAAATTATTTTTTCACCTTTAATTTTAAATTTTTTATTAATATATTAAAAGGTATATATATATATTTTAATTTTATTAAAATTAATTTTATTATTCATCTAAATTAATTCAAAATAAATTTTCAATTTTTTTTTTTACATTTTTCTTAACAAAATTTTAATTTATAACATTTTATATTTTTTTAGATTACGTACTTTCGTATAATTTCGTTATATCACGTCCAAAATTTTTGATTTGACATAAAAGAGTGCAGTATTAGAAAAAAAAATAAAAAAGAACAAAAATTAAAACGTTTTGAGTCATCCAGTGGGGCAATTGAAAATGAGTAGCAGTTGAAGGGTGGAGTCGCGCAGACCACAGATGCCTATTTGCTTCATCATCTCCTTATCCCTCTCCAAGCAACTTGCATTCTAATGCTCGTGAAGAAAAGAATCTATTAAAAACATAATTAAAATGATCGAATTATTTTCCATCTCTTTCGATTATTGGCATTATTGCCACGCATGCTTTGGTTAAATCCTATATGTAAAACTAAAAAAGAAGAGAAAAAAAGATAACATTCCAGTGTGAATTATTGCCGTAAATATGAAGTTCCCTTACTTCAATATTGGTGCTTCTAATTAGTGGAGTATAAGTATAAAAATATATATAATTTTTTTAAATACAAAAAAAATGAAAACATAATTTGGTCTAACTATGAAGTAAACAAAATGATTTGGATTCTTGGAACAATAATATATACTTATTTCAAAAATAATTTTAAAACAATTATTCTTAAAAATTACCATTCAACATATTTTAAATTTAAATTTCAATACTTACTACTTAGATTTCTACTTTCTTTATTAAAAAAAAAAAAGAAAAGAAAACATGGTACTTGTAAGCTCGACTTTATATGCTTTTGACAGTCATAAAAATAAAATTTCCGCTGAATTCTCACCAAAAGCAAGCATAACTAACTCGGATTCCTTACGTTTGTGGATTAGGTGGATTTATTTAGGAAATAAACCTAAATAATTTGGATGGACTCTTAAATGGTTAAAAGTTTTCGGACATAATATCATGTTTGATTTTTGTATTATATAATTTTTTTTAGTATGGTATTTGTTTTTTTTTAATTATAAAGTGTATTTATATTATATTCAGTATTAGATTATTTCTTAACATTAATTCAAAAAATTTAATTTGATAAGAATTTGAATACGAAATTTTTTATTATTGATCGTTCTCACTTAAAAATTTAATAAAATTTTATATCATTGAAATATTCTTTTAAATTGTTTTTGTATTTTAAAAATATATAATATAATACTTGTTAGAAAATATCATACGTCAATCATATATAACATACAATATCATATTCACAATCAAAATATCGAAAACAATTATGTATATGATTGAACATGCAATTTACGAAAAATAATTTGTGGAATTTAAACACTTACAATTTCGGATGAAATCGTTTGCTTGATTCACTGGTCAGATATAAAATCACATAGTAAAAGTTGTACACGTTTCACAGCCTAAATCCTTAAGAATTGCAAAGTACAAAAAAAAAAAACAAAGAATACTTTTTGTTTTTTTTCTTTCTTTTTCTCAGATGATAACTCTTCTTTTTTTTTTTCCTCTTTTAAACTACCCAAGGCAATTTTTCACTTGTGTCAAGGGCAGTTTTAATGTTGAATGATGGGGACACCCGTTATGGGCGTCCCACGTTCAACATCTCTCACTCACACATAATGGGTGTGCTATTCTCATAATCAATTTCAAGATGACACACTCTTTTCTCTGCAAAGTTCATACAAGAAAATAAGTTGTGCGACCAGCATACTTTATCGTCTCGAGAGCTTGTTGCTATACAACTGTTAGGTATATATATAGCAACCCAAAAATACATGTAGAGTTAGTATGCAGTACCCTAGATCCATTCAGTCACATTTCAAGTTTCTCATGATCTCTCTTTTATCAAACAGTATAATATTCTTTTGTATTCAAAATTATGTCTAACTATTTAAACATAATTGGTCGACCAGTTAATACAATTAAATGTGACACCTTAATGGTCTTCCCTTCTTCTAGAATCTCTCCATTTCAATTCAACTGTTATCCGGATACATCTCATTAGATCGAATCATCCATAATCATTGGTAACATTCCAAGATAACTAACATTGAACTGAAACTTTAAGAAATAGTCAAAAGTCATAAAGGTACTAATTTGAGATCCTTTTAACCTCATGGGTCTCACACAACATTGAAGCAGAGATCAATTCTTCTGTTACTTATATTGGTCAAATAATGCATATGTGGTATGAAACACATGCTACAGTATTACTCTCCTTTTTTTTTTTTTATGAAGCGTATGTCTTTATCATAATTTCAATATCGTACAGGTGATAGTTCAGATACACTTAGTATCTAACTTGAGTCCACAACTCTACTTACTTTAAAAAATAACAACAGGACGTCCACCTGGCATTCAAAGATAGATAAAATGAATGGTGGGGTCATTCACTTTCGGTCATAAAGTTCATTATCAAATGACCTCATCTTGACTCACAATCAAGGCGATTCCGTTTTAAGCTTGAGCTTTCTAGTTTTTACCTCTTAAAACTAATCTCATCTCTATGGCACTGAGCCATAGAGGTGATTACCTGTGTGAGAAGGTCAATCATCTGTCCGACATACCTTTAACACGATACTGTATATGTACTTAACATATATATATATATATATGTGTATGCTTCACAAAAAAACAAAGTACTGAACTTTATAGGCATTAATTGAAATTAAAATTAGTCAACATCAAATACTAATGAGAAGATAATTGTAAATCGTTTACTAAAAAATATCTTAGCAAGTACATCAAAATCTACGCAATCCTAGAGCTCTAATGTGTCCATTATACACATCTCTAGGTATTGGCTTTGTAAATAGATCTGCAATCATCTTATGCGTAGAAATGTATTGCATATTGACTTCCTTTCGTGCAGCCATATACACGTCAGCATTAGGCCTAGTTGCCTCAATACTATCTTCCTCCAATTGTAGGTGACGTGAAACATCATCAATGTTTTGATGCTTTCATTATGAGTAAGGTAGACTTTCATATGCTCCCAACTGTGTGGCAAGAACCGAATGACAGCTTGAACCTGTTGTTCATCTGTTAGAGTGTGACCAATCTCCTTCAACTCACTAATCATATTTGACATTTCTCTTATGTGTTGTTTCATGTTGTGATTTGGACCTTTTTTATACGTATCAAATTTGATTGTAAGTTGTCTTAGTTTAGCGACCGAAGTGCCACCAAACTTTGCCGTTAAGGCTGTCCACATATCTTTTGCATTATCGTACTTTCTGAACTCATGCATGATGTCATTCTTCATACTGCTTAGCAACGTAATGCGAACTATGGAGTTTTTCTTTTTTCAGGCTTCATAAGCCTCTCGATCCCTCCTATGTTGTGCAATATTTTCTTCCTCAGGCTCTTCCATGGCATTATTCAAAACTTCAAGAACCTCTTGTTCTTCCAACACATACTAGATTTTCATACTCCAGATTTCATAGTTATCCCTATTTAGTTTCTCATCTTTCTTTAACTTAGCAACAATGGTTTTAGAAGCGGAAGTCATTTCAAAAAAATATTCTACACAGAGACATATATGCACTTAATTAATGCCTAGCATTACACAGATCCATTTTGTCACAGTTTCAAAATTAAATTAATGATAATTATTTACATGTTATGGAATCAAAAGTTCACCAAGTTTCACAATCATCCTCTAATTCGATGTGTTTAATTATCACCAATTAATTTTATTGTGCAAAATTTATTATTCTAAGGTAATTATATTTTTTTTATATTAAAATACGTTAGAATTCTCACTGCAAACAAATCAACTATATATATACAAACAATAACGTATATTGATGGCATAAAAATAATAAAAAATATTTACATAAACTAGTCTTTCAAAATAACAATATTTGTTCAAATATTCAAACAAAACTGTTGGCTCTACCGAGAGGGGGGGTGAATCAGTTTTCTAATGTTAATGGCAAATTTTAAATTAATCCTAATTTAATTAGCAAATGATAATGAGCAATATAATGAAATTAAACAAATTAAAGCAAGATAGGGAAGAGAGTAACAAACACAATCGTTTATAGAGGTTCGGTCAATCTCTTGCCTACGTCCTCTCTCCTTGACCTTCTTGTCAAGTGCTTTCTTTCTCACTTTCAACAGAAGTTACAACGTTCCTTTTTCAGGTTAAGGAATAACCTCTCTACCCTTTCAAATACAAAGAAATATTCACCCCTTTTACAATGTTTATCTCACTGAGGAACAATCCTCTTCTCTCTTAGGGTAAGGATGAATACAATATCAAGTTTTTAATGTGGGTAGGACAATTACAGTTTTTGCACTTAAGCTTATAAAACAAACTCAATAAATGAGGAATGAAGACACAAGGAATGAAAGAATTAAACTCTTGAGAATGTAAGAAATGTGCAGCAATAGTGTCTCTATTCTCATTGTCTTCAATGCTTGATTATATACTGAAGGATTGGTAGTTGGAGCATTTAATGTTGTTTTTTCCGTTGAGATTTTGTAGAAATAGCCGTTGGGTACCTCCAGTAGAATGCCAGATCGATCTGCCATCTTGGCCAGATCGATCTCTTAGTTATAGTTCTTGCAAAATCAAGGCAAAATGAAGCAAGGAGATCGATCTCATAATTTGAAAATATTAGAGGAGATCGATCTGTCGAACAGGCAGATCGATCTTCCAATCTCTCTGTTTGAGGCAAGATCGATCTATAGATCGATCTGCCAAGTAATCTCGTAGTGATGAGATCGATCTCTTATTACCCCAGATCGATCTCCTTAGCTCTCTGACTTTGAGAAGATCGATCTCTTCCTATACCAGATCGATCTCATGAGCTCTCTGTTTGAGTATAGATCGATCTCACAGATCGATCTACTGTCTTTACTTTAGGGGAGATCGATCTCTTCCTAGATCAGATCGATCTCCTTAACTCCAGTATTAGGCAGATCGATCTCATAACCCTTAGAGATCGATCTCAATCTGCCTCAATACCTTTGTATAGGTTCACAGCTTAGCAGATCGACCTCATGTCTTTATGAGATCGATCTCTCATCCAAGAAATCCCAGGAGATCGATCTCTTATAACCCAGATCGATCTCTCATCTACAGAAACTCAAGTTCTGGTACTGATAACCTCTAAACATGTTTTTATATCATCTTTATATTATTGAATTTACTTGTTTTGTCATTTCAAAATATATTATCACAACAATCTCTCCCTCTTTGATATGACAAAACCTATTCAATCAACATGTTTAGTTAATTTGCACAAGCTCCCCCTTTTTATAAGCTCCCCCTTTCTTTTAGCTTTTGACCTCATGACTTTCTTAACTCCCCCTCATTTTAATCATTCCTTTAAACCTTTAGACATGTTTCTTAAAGCCATTTTCACATCTTTTAATTAACCCACATGTTCTCTTTTCTTCTCCCCCTTTTTGTCATGTCAATGACGCTAAAGGTTAAGGAAACAGTCCAACTGTAAACACATTGTGCATTTCAAAATAGTAAATCATTTGAGCAGATGGCAACAATAACTAATATTTCATTCAAGAAAATGCAGTTTCAAAAACAACAAGAAGTACACATGAAAACTAACTAATCTTATCCTAATATTCATATCCTACAGTGGAGGAACTCGATCCATAAGATCCTCAATGTGAGTGCGAGCGACCTGAAGCTCATCAAACATCGCCTCCTGAGTAGCATGAAGATTTGTAAAGCCTTCATCGACTTTGCGGTTCAGTTACACGAACAGCCGCTGCTGGGTTACATGAAGGTTTGCAAAACCCTCATCGATCTTCCGGTTGAGCTCACTCATCATGGTCACTATGGACTCCATGCCAGCAGGTGAGGGAACCGGTGCAGTGGGCGGAGGAGTCGAGGACGATGGACCCGCAGTCGGTGCAGCAGGTGGATCCATAGGCTCATCGGAGGGATCTTCCTCCATAGCTGTTGCAGATTGCTGTTCCCGCTTCTTCTTCCAGTCTCCCCGGAAGTCCTTGTAGTAGCCCATGTGGTGGAGTGTCTCGATGTTGAGGACGCTCTTTGGAGAAGGCACTTCACACGTTTCGCAACTGCTGTCCACTCCAAGTGGTTGGAGAAATTACGCCAATGGTTGCGAAAACACTATCGTTGTGGCTTGGCCGCAGACAATCTTCAACCAGTCTTGATAGATAAAGTGGACAAGGTTGGGTTTTTGACTAGTGAAGTGAATGTGGTGGATCCAAAAACGGTCTAACCTCCTAACGGTCGAATGACGGGTACCGAAAGGACGAAGGTTCCACGAGATGATGAGGTGGAGTAAACGTGGGTACATTGGGAGGTCACTCGCCTTATCCCCGGGAAGGTCAAATTCCAAGGGGACTTCCTCATCTTCATTGGTTAGGCCTTCATTGCTTATGTGAAAAGCTTGGGCTAAGACATCAGGGTCTATTGCAATTGATCTACCCATGACATAGGTTGTGAACCCTAAAATTTTGCAGGTATCAGCGGGGTCATAGGTGAGTTCGACATTGGAAAAGAATGCTCTGATGATATTTGGGGGTACGGGAGTGTTTATTTTAAGAAACGAAATCCAACCAAATTCTTCAAATTTGGTTAGATAGGGAAAATCAATGCGGTTTAAGAAAGAGAAATCGATTGTTCGTCAATGTTTAATTGGCATGATGGAGAAATATTCTTCATATCGCTTCCTTTTTGCAGGTGTTTTAAAACACCTGTTAAAGGTAGTGACTGAAGGGGGTGGATTGGTTTGGGAAGAAGACCCTTGATCGACACTAGGTCGAGGAGGTTTTTGGCCTACTCTCTTAAGTCTGGGCATGATTCTAGACACTTGAAGACCTCTAGATAATCTTAAGGCTAGTTCACTAACAACCTAACCAATGGAACAGTAGCTAGATTTGACCTAGTGAGAAATTGAGTACAAAACTTAAGAAATTTTTGAGAAAAAATCAAGAATGTGGGTTACTATACCAGTAAACGAAGGAGAGATGTGACGATGACCGTACCAAGATCGATCTGAGGAGGAATCGAGAGAGGAGGTGCGAGGGAAGTTAGGGATTTGAGATTTTGGGGATTTGAAATTTGGGAATTTTTTGTCAGTTTTTATAGTCCAGGGCACAGGAGATCGATCTGTCGAGACAACAGATCGATTTGTCATTTCCAGAAGCTTGAGGAGATCGATCTGTGGTACCACAAGATCGATCCCCACAATACAGAAGCTTAAGGAGATCGATCTGTCGTATGCACAGATCGATCTGCTGTCTGACCGAGGCTTAGGGAGATCGATCTGCCAAATGCATAAATCGATCTTCAGAATACAGAGGCTTGAGGAGATCGATCTGTCGTATGCACAGATCGATCTGTTGTTTAACAGAGGCTTAAGGAGATCGATCTTATAAATAGAAGATCGATCTACCTAGCTTAACCTTAATGCTTTAGGCTTATTTGGAGTATGGAGATCGATCTATAGGGATAGGAGATCGATCTCTCATACTCTTTGTCCAAAAAAATAATTGAAAAACACTTTTAAGACCAATTTGAAATCAAGATTTTGAAGCACAAACATCTTAGGGAACATTCATGAGCCCTAATTCACCTCTAAGAACACAAAACCTATCTCTATCAAGGGGTTTGGTGAATATATCAACTATTTGATGTAAAGTGTCAATATACTCTAGAATTATATCCCCCTTTTGAACATGGTCTCTAAGAAAATGGTGTCTAATTTCAATGTGCTTAGTTCTAGAGTGTTGAATAGGATTTTTAGAAAGGTTGATAGCACTGGTATTGTCACATTTAATAGAGACTTGTTTCATGTCAATACCATAGTATTTCATTTGTTGTTTAATCCACAACACTTGAGCACTACAACTACCTGCTGCTATGTATTCAGCTTCAGTTGTGGACTGAGCCACACTGTTTTGTTTCTTAGAGAACTAGGAGATTAATCTATTCCCTAAGAATTGACAAGTACCTGAGGTACTTTTCCTATCTATTTTGCATCCCCCAAAATCTGCATCTAAAAATGCATGAAGTGTAAAGGTGGAGTCCTTGGGGTACCAAAGTCCTAGAGAGGGAGTGTCTTTAAGGTATCTAAAGATCCTTTTAGTTGCTAATAAGTGTGATTCCCTATGAGAGGATTGAAATCTAGCACAAAGGCATACACTAAACAAAATATCTGGTCTACTTGCAGTTAAATAGAGCAATGAGCCAATCATAGACTTATAGAGTTTAGTGTCTACACACTTACCACTTTCATCTTTATCAAGCTTGATGTTGGTGCCCATTGGAGTTGCTTGAGGTTTGCAATTGTCCATTCCAAATCGCTTGAGCAAGTCCTTAGTATATTTTGCTTGATTGATGAAGGTTCCATCCTTTGTTTGCTTCACTTGAAGTCCCAAGAAGAAAGTGAGCTCTCCCATCATGCTCATTTCAAACTCACCTTGCATGATCTTAGCAAATTCTTGGCATAAAGATTCATTAGTTGATCCAAAAATAATATCATCTACATACACTTGTACAACTAGTAAATCCTTATTTTTATTTTTGATGAATAAAATGGTATCCACTTTTCCTCTAGAAAATCCTTTTTCTATTAAGAGTTTTGACAATCTTTCATACCATGCTCTAGGAGCTTGTTTCAAACCATAGAGTGCCTTAGATAGTTTGAAAACATGTTCAGGAAATTCATGATTTTCAAAGTCGGGAGTTTGCTTAACACAGACTTCTTCATTAATGAAACCATTTAAGAATGCACTCTTTACATCCATTTGATATAGTTTGAAGTTTTTATAACATGCAAAGGCAAGTAGCATTCTTATTGCCTCTAGTCTAGCTACCGGTGCATAAGTTTCATCATAATCTATACCTTCTTCTTGTCTATAGCCTTGTCCAACTAACCTAGCCTTGTTCCTTATGATCACACTATTTTCATCCATCTTGTTCTTGAATATCCATTTAGTTCCAATTATAGAGTGATCACTAGGCCTAGGAACTAGTTTCCACACTTTGCTTCTCTCAAATTGATTTAATTCCTCTTGTATTGCTAAGAACCAATTATTGTCATCTAAGGCTTCATTGACATTTCTAGGTTCTATTTGAGATACAAAGTCTATATATTGACACATATTCCTTAGAGATGATCTAGTTCTAACTCCAAGAGTTGGATCTCCTACTATTTCACAATCTTTTACATATCCTAACTCTCTTGGTACTCTAGACTCTCTCTCCAATATCTCTATTTCTTCTTCATCTTCTTTATTTAAGTCAAGTTTTTCTAATAAATCATCTTCCAAATTTGGAGTTTCCTCAAATATTTCAACATCATCATCATTGGTTGAACCTTTAACTACATCATTTGACTAATCAAATATAACATGAATAGATTCTTCAACCATCAATGTTCTTTTGTTATATACTCTATAAGCCTTTGAATTTAAGGAGTGCCCTAGAAAGATTCCCTCATCACTCTTGGCATCAAATTTTCCTAGGTTATCTTTCTCATTATTTAAGACAAAACATTTGCAGCCAAAAGGATGGAAGTAACTAATGTTAGGCTTCTTACCTTTGTAAAGCTCATAAGGAGTTTTCTTTAGCATGGGTCTAATCATAGCTCTATTAATTATATAGCAAGATGTGTTTATAGCTTCAGCCCAAAAATACTTTGGTAAATTATTATCACACAACATGGTTCTAGCCATTTCTTCTAATGTTCTATTTCTTCTCTCAACTACACCATTTTGTTGTGGTGTCCTAGGGGCTGAAAAATTATTGCTAATTCCTTGATCATTGCAATACTCATAAATCCTATATTTTCAAATTCCTTGCCATGATCACTTCTAATACTAGTTATTGTGTATCCCTTTTCATTTTGAGTCACTTTTGTATAAGCTATAAATTTTTCTAAGGCTTCATTTTTTACTCTCAAAAAGAACACCCAAGTGTACCTAGTGTAATCATCAACTATTACAAATCCATAGTGTTTCCCACCACGGCTTGTTGTTCTAGTTGGTCCAAATAAATCTAGGTGGAGTAATTGAAGAGGCCTAGAGGTGGATACACTATTCTTAGGCTTAAATGTTGTCCTTTTATGTTTTCCTTTAACACAAGCTTCACATATTTTTTTCATAATCAAAGGACATCTTAGGCAATCCTATAACTAGATCCTTTCTAGCTAACTTAGAAAGTACATGCATGCTAGCATGACCTAGTCTTCTATGCCATAACCAAGATTCTTTTTCTTTGTCTACCATTAGGCATATGTTTTCATTCTTAAGTTCATTAAGATAGACAATGTATATATTACCTTGTCTATGCCCTAAGAAAAGAACTCTATTTGACTTAGGATCTATAACATGACATTTCATACAATCAAAAGTTACTTTGTAACCTTTGTCACAAAGTTGACTTATGCTTAGTAAGTTATGCTTTAGGCCCCTAACTAACAATACTTTTTCTAAAGAAAAGTAGTCATTACCTATTGAGCCATTCCCTTCAACTTGGCCTTTGGAGTTGTCCCCAAATGTGACTTCTCCACCAACCTTTGATTTAAATGAATTGAAGTGGCTTCTATCACCCGTCATGTGCCTTGAGCATCCACTATCTAAGTACCAAGCTTCCTTTATCTTAGCTTTGTGGCACTGCTCAATCACCTACAAAAAGATTCAAACTCAAGTCTTAGGTACCCAAATTCTCTTGGGTCCTTTGAGGTTAGTGAATGCAATTCTTGATCCCTTTGAGATCCATTTTGCTAATGCATTAACATCCTTTGAGTTAATTACTTCTTTTGGAACCCTATCCTTTTTACTATTTTTCCTTTAAGAGTGATCATTTTCATATTACAATTATGTGATGCATGTCCCTTTCTATCACAATATGAGCAAATAATTGAAAGTTTATGCAAACTCTTTCTAGCAATGAAGCTCTTGAGATGAGTCTCTCTACTTTCTCCATTATATCCTAACCCATTTTTATCAAAGAATGCCCTTTGGGTTTCTAGCATGTTATCTATCTTTTGTTGCCCCATATAAAACCTATTAAAGGAATTATGTAAATTACTATTCTTCTCTTTTAGATCACAAATTTCAAGATTAGTAATTTCTAGTTTCTTTTCACATTCTAATTTGTCCTCTAGAATTAACTCATTTTCTTTTTTTAATTTAGATATTATTTTCTTATATTTCATACTCATGCATTCATATTCCAATGCAAGATCATCAAATGCATCTTGCAATTCATCAAAAGAATATTCATTGAGGTTTGAAGTTACCTTTTCATCCTCAATTGCCATGAAGCACAAGTTGGCAATGTCCTCATTTGAGTCATCATCGGAGCAGTCACTATCGCTCCATGTTGCCACCATTGCCTTCTTTTTGTGGAACCTATCATTGGACCTTTTAAGAAGAGGGCAGTTAAATTTTATGTGTCTTGGTTTTTTACATTCATAGCACACAATTGTATCTTTTCTTCCTACCTCTTCTTGATCTCTCTTATTGTTTCTCCTATTACTACCACTAGCTCTCATTCTCATGAACTTGTTAAATCTTTTGGCAAACATTACCATCTCAAGATCCTCTTCACTACCACTTTCATTCTTAATCTCCTCTTGAGCAGTAGATTTTAGAGCAACTCCCACTTTCTTGGGTGGCTCTTCATTTCTTCTTAACTTCATCTCATAAGTGAGTAGTGATCCTATTAATTCATCTAAAGACAATGTGTGAGGATCCTTAGATTCCTCAATTGCAGTCACTTTAGCTTCCCATGATTTAGGTAAGCTATTTAATATTTTCTTGACCATTTCAATATTAGAGTATATTTTTCTTAAGGACTTTAATCCATTAATTACATCCGTGAATCTAGTGAACATATCACTAATTGATTCTCCTTCCTTCATCCTAAAAAGCTCATAGTCATGTGTGAGCATTCCTACCTTAGTCTCCTTTACTTGGGTTGTACCCTCATGAGTTATTGCCAATTTGTCCCAAATTTGTTTGGCATTGTCACATCCGGAGACTCTATTGTATTCATTTGGCCCTAAAGCACAAAAGAGAGTGTGCATGGCCTTAGCATTTAGTTGGGCACATTTAACATCATTTGAGTCTCATTCTTCTTCTTCCTTAAGGATATCTCTTCCCTCTATTCTTTTTGTGGGGATTTGAGGTCCTTTAGTTATAATCCTCCACACCTCATAATCATTTGCTTGAATGAATAACATCATCCTAGTCTTCCAATAGGCATAATGTTCCCCATTGAACATAAGAGGCCTAACCGTAGAATGCCCCTCTCCTACCAAACTAGTTGCTACATTGTTGTGAGCCATTTGATCGTTTCTAACTCTTAGGAAGTTGTTCCTATGTGATTAAAGAGTCCTAGCTCTGATACCAATTGTTGGCTCTACCGAGAGGGGGGCGATCATCCGGAGAGTCCTTAGTTTAGTAGGAATTAATCCTATAGAGTTTTTGTTGTAATCAAACTCAGTTGCCTACGTGAGGGGGATGTCCTCACTTGCCTATATAAACCCCAGGGGAGGGGGTAGAATGTATTCAATCATCATTCATTGAGAGAATCATTCAGGGAGAAAGAGAGTGATAGCTAAGAGCGGTCTTCTTGGCTAAGTTTGTAATCTTTTTATTGTGGATTAATAGAAAGACTCTTTTCTCTAAAGCTTGAGTGTTCTTTGCTTTATTGGTATACTTTGTCGAGTCCTTTTCTTGCTCGAGTGTTATATCGCTACGTATTGACCCGGAGTTGGGTTAGTGTGGAGATTGGCTGTACTAAGTTGCGGAGAACTTAGGTCATCACTGGAAAAAGTTCTATAGGAGAGAACGACCCTGTGACAATTTGGTATCCGAGCTGAGTTTTAGATCATGGCACACGAGTTGGCTGACAGAGTTGCTGTACTTGAAGCAATGGTGGGCGTACCACAAGAAGAGGCGGGTACAATGGCTGAGCAGATTCAGGCCATGACAGGCAGTGTCCAGGAGCTGACACAGCTGGCATTTGACATGCAAAAGGAGCATGTTAATCGCTACACCAACATCATGCAGCATGTTCGTGATCTATCGGATAAATTTGAGGTGCAGTTAAATTCCTTGAAGGCTGACGTTTTACTGATGAAACGCGCAATGACTGCTACAGACCATGGGGAGGCGTCTAGTAGTAGTAGGGGAGGTGATAGTAGCGATCTTCAGAAGAAGATCAAGGTGCCTGAACCTAAGGAGTTCGCAATGCGAAGGAGCTTGAGAATTTTCTTTGGGATATGGAGCAGTACTTCAAAGCTGCCCAAATACCGGAGCAGGACCAGGTTACAATCACTAGCATGTACCTCTCGGGTGATGCTAAGCTATGGTGGCGAAGCAGACTGGCAGATGACGATAGTGCTGGTCGTCCGAGGATTGAAACATGGGATGCACTGAAGAAGGAGTTACGGGATCAATTCCTTCCCTTGAACGCGGCATGGGTCGCGAGAGAGGCACTCAAGAAACTGAAGCACATGGGTTCTGTGCGAGATTATGTCAAGGAGTTTAGCTCTTTGATGTTGGACGTCAAGAATATGTCAGAAGAGGATAAGTTGTTCAACTTTTTCTCAGGACTTCAGCCATAGGCTCAGGCTGAGTTACGTAGGCAGAACTGAAGGATCTGCCACAAGCAATTGCGGCTGCAGACAGTTTGGCGGATTACAAACTGGGTTCTTCTTTGAACATTGGGGAAAGGAAGAAGAACCATCCTGATGGAAATAAGGGGAAAGGCAAGAAGGACTGGAAGAAGCACCAGAGAAACAAGGAGAAGGCTGAGTCTTCTAAGCCGAGGGGACCGGATCCACCCCAAAGCAAAGGAGATTGGAGTTGTTTCTTGTGTAATGGGAATCACAAGGCCCGAGATTGCCCTAGACGGACCAAGTTGGCGGCCCTCATGAGTAAAGAGGATCCGGATGACGAATGTCCAAGAGTTACCCCGATGCAGTTGCTCAACGCTATTCGGACCGAGCAACAAGCTCCTCATAAGGGACTAATGTATGTTAAAGCTGAGGTGAATGGGAGACCGATTCGAGCGATGCTTGATACAGGAGCAACCAACAACTTCGTTTCATTGAATGCAGTTGAGCATCTTGGCCTAAAAGTCACGAGAAGTAACAATCAGGTGAAAGCAGTCAATTCTAAAGTCCAAGGTATCCAGGGAACGGCTACCGCATCGGTGAAGATAGGAACTTGGCAATAGGATTGTAAGTTCTTGGCTTTACCTATAGATGATTTTGATGTGATCATGGGCATTGAATTCTTTGTGCAAGCAAAGGCATTTGCTATTCCACACTTGGGTGGATTGATGATATCTGACGAGACGTGTCCAAACTTTATCCTTACGGAGAGAGGACAAGGTGCTGGGAAGCCGTTGCTGCAGTCGGCTTCACAAGTAAACACCGGGTTGAAGAAGGGGGAGACAACCATACTTGCTGCCTTGGTTGAGGTAAAATCAGACACGGTTGTCGAGGTATCAGATGAAGTAGCGGCGATACTGAATGATTACAAGGATGTAATGCCCCCAGAATTACCCAAGGCGCTACCACCTAAGCACGCCATTGATCATAAGATCGAGTTGAAACCGGGAACTAGACCACCTGCACGAGCACCTTACAGGATGAGTCCTTTGGAGCTAGCAGAGTTAAGGAAACAACTTGGTGAGTTGTTGGATGCAGGATATATCCAACCATCGAAGGCACCATATGGAGCCCCAGTTTTGTTCCAGAGGAAGCAGGATGGCACACTGAGAATGTGTGTGGATTACCGAGCCCTGAACAAGGTAACGGTCAAGAATAAATATCCAGTTCCAACTGTCGCTGATCTATTCGACCGGTTGTCGAAGGCGGCATATTTTACCAAGTTAGACCTGAGATCAGGATATTGGCAAATAAGGATTGTCGAATGAGATGAAGCTAAGACAGCTTGTGTGACGAGGTATGGCTCGTTTGAATTTTTAGTTATGCCTTTTGGTTTAACTAATGCACCTGCAACATTTTGTAACTTGATGAATGATGTCCTTTATGAGTACTTGGATCACTTTGTGGTGATATACCTAGACGATATTGTGGTGTATAGCCAGACGCTTGCAGAACATGTGGAACACCTCAGGGTGGTGTTTGAGACCTTAAGAAAGCACTCTCTCTATGTGAAGAAGGAGAAGTGTGAGTTTTGCCAGCGGAAGATTATGTTCCTAGGTCACAAAATTAGCAGTGGCAAAATATTGATGGATGAGAGGAAGATCCAAGCCATTGTTGAATGGCAAGCCCCTGCGAAGGTCCCGGAGCTGCGGTCTTTCTTAGGATTGGCCAACTATTACAGACGGTTCATCAAGGGATATAGCAAGATGGTGAGTCCTTTAACTGATCTTTTGAAAAAGGACAAGAAGTGGGTGTGGTCTGATGAATGTGAGTGGGCTTTTCGAGAGATTAAGGAGGTAGTGACATCCGAGCCAGTGTTGAGACTGCCAGATTTCAAGCTACCATTTGAAGTTCACACGGATGCCTCAGACCGAGCCATTTGAGGGGTGCTGGTCCAGGAAGGACACCCCATTGCTTATGAAAGTCGCAAGCTGAAAGATGCGGAAATGCGATATTCAGCTCATGAGAAGGAGAAGACGGTGGTTGTGCATTGTTTGGAGGTGTGGAAGCATTATCTGTTGGGAACGAAATTTGTGGTGGTGACAAATAATGTGGCTAACACTTATTTCAAGACACAGAAGAAGCTGAGCCCGAAGCAGGCACGATGGAAAGAATTCCTTGCAGAGTTCGATTTCATCTGGGTACATAGACCAGGAAGGGAGAACCAGGTGGCGGACGAGCTGAGTCGTAAGATAGTCCGGTCTTATGTTGCTTCATTATCCGCTATTGAGACTAACCTGATTGACAGGATACGACAGCAGGCATCAGCAGATAAGACTTATGAACAGCTCAGGGAGAACGTTAAATTGGGCAAAGTTCGTAGGTATTGGCTCGAGGGGGATTTGCTGTATGCTAAAGGCAATCGACTCTATGTTCCATCTGGCGAGGGACTAAGGAAAGAGTTGCTGAAAGAAACCCACGACCCTCAGTGGGCAGGACATCCTGGAGTGGAGAGGATGTTGGCATTGTTGTCAAGGACATATTACTGGCCGAAGATAGAGGAAGACATCAAATTATATGTCCACACATGCCACATATGCCAGATTGATAAGACCGAGAGGAAGAAGCAAGCGGGTTTGCTTCAACCACTGCCTATCCCTGAGAGGATATGGGAATCAGTTTCTATGGATTTCATTACAGGATTTTCGGAGATAAATAAGATGAAATCTATAATGGTGGTGGTAGATCGTTTTTCTAAGTATGCTGTGTTCATAGCAGCCCCACATGCATGTACCGCACATGAAGCTGCAAAGTTGTTTTTGAATCATGTGGTGAAGATCTTTGGATTGCCCAAAGATATAGTGAGCGATCGGGATACTCGGTTTACTGGGAGATTTTGGACTTATTTGTTTAAGTTGATAGGTTCAGAATTAAAGTTTTCAACAGCTAATCATTCGCAGACAGATGGCTAGACGGAGCGGATTAATGCATTGTTGGAAGAGTATTTGAGGCACTATGTAACCGCAAGCCAAAAGAATTGGGTGAATCTGCTCGATTCTGCACAGTTTTGCTATAATATGCATAGATCATCTTCCACGGGTATGAGTCCAGCGGAGTTAGTATTTAGACATCAACCTACTACACCTTTGGAGATAGCAAAGACTAAGTCCCAAGGGGAATGCCCAACGACATACAGATTTGTGCGAGACCGTCAAGAATTGATGGAACAGGCTAGGGAGAGCTTGGAGAAGGCACAAAGGAGGATGGTGAAATATGCGGATCAGCATAGACGGGCACTAGAATTTGAGGTGGGTGACAAGGTGTTGCTCAAACTGACACCTCAGATATGGAGACAAGTCACAGACAAGCGGTATCACAAAGGTCTAATGCAAAAATACGATGGCCCTTTTGAAGTTATAAAGCGGGTAGGCGCGATGGCTTATCAGCTGAAACTGCCAGAGAGGATGAAGTTGCATCCTACTTTTCAATTGAGCTTTTTGAAGCCTTACCACGAAGATGTTGATCCGGGGAGACAACAGGTAAGGAAAGCTCCACCTACTGTGAGAAGCCATTTCGAGAAGAAGGTGGCAAAGATACTTGACCGCAAGGTTGAGGGAACTAGTAGGAAGAATCGAAGAACCTACTACTTGGTGCAGTGGGAAGGTGAAGATGAGGCAGACGCTACTTGGGAGAAAGACACTTCTTTGTGGCAATTCGAGGATGAGATCAATGCGTATTTGGAGCTCATTCCGATGAGGGCATCGGCTTCCTCCGACGGGGGGAGGGTTTGTTAGACCCTAACTACTTGACCAGGCACCCAGCTCGCAAGGGATCGACTGGGGGCGCTGTGACGAGTGCGGAGCACGGGAAAGTTTTGCACGGGGCGCAACGGGACAAGCACTGAAACAGGCAAGACAAGCACTTGGCTTGGGCAGATTGCCAAGCAGGAAACGGAGACGCTAACGGAAGATTATCGTAGTTTGCGGGTGGCAAGCTAAGGCGAATCCTTAAAAATCGGGATAAGGATAAATGCGGGTCAAGCCAGGATAAGCGGAGAAGTCTTGGCAGACCGAATCACTGAAGATTATCACAGATATAAACTCTGAAGAGCATTGAGGTGGCGATCATCCGGAGAGTCCTTAGTTTAGTAGGAATTAATCCTATAGAGTTTTTGTTATAATCAAACTCAGTTGCCTACGTGAGGGAGATGTCCTCACTTGCCTATATAAATCCCAGGGGAGGGGGTAGAATGTATTCAATCATCATTCATTGAGGAATCATTCAGGGAGAAAGAGAGTGATAGCTAAGAGCGGTCTTCTTGGCTAAGTTTGTAATCTTTTTATTGCGGATTAATAGAAAGGCTTTTTTCTCTAAAGCTTGAGTGTTCTTTACTTTATTGGTATACTTTGTCGAGTCATTTTCTTGTTCGAGTGTTATATCGCTGCGTATTGACCCGGAGTTGGGTTAGTGTGGAGATTGACTGTACTAAATTGTGAAGAACTTAAGTCATCACTGAAAAAAATTTTATAAGAAAGAACGATCCTGTAACAACCTGACTATACGTGATCGGATCCATCCAATATGAGTAGATGAAATAAGCCTAAAAATTGGTTAAAGTCGCTTGAAACAGAAGGGATCCAACCTCTTTTTAGCTCGTTTTCCACCTAAGCTCAGGGATGAGAGAGGGAAAATTAAAAAAAAAAAAGTTTATCAATTTTTTATTAACAAAAATAAAAATAAATAATAATTTTTTATTAAAAATGGCACATACAATCACATGTACAATATGTAATTGTATTTTTGCTCCAAGTGGATGCCACATGTATATATCATCAATTATTTCGTTAAAATGTTGATGATGTGACATAAAATTGATATGTGTCAACGTATAATTCATCAATGATAAAGTTATAGACTTGCATTAACTCCAAATTTTACATTTGTCACACATTATCACATTGTACATTGCTACATATACCACATTGAACATTTTTAAAACACAAATATGTCACAGAATGTTATGTATTTCCTCTTTGCTCTTATTTTGTCGTAGTAATAAAGTGTAATCGAGTTGTTAAATTTTAGTTTAAAACTTGAAATTTGATTCAAATTTTGCTTTTAACTTAAAATAAAAAATAAAATAATCCATCTCATTTGATTACTCTCATTTATTAGGTTAAAAAAAGTGAACTCATTTTTTGTTTTGAATTTTTATTATTATTTGTACTTGAACAAGATTATTTATGAATATTTTACAAACATTAAAAATAAAATCTTAACTTAATTAAATTAATAAAAAAATTATTGAAACATTAAATTATTTAAACTAAAATTATTCGATAACACAGACTCATGGAAACAGTATATTTTCTTTTCCCCTTAATTTGTAAGGTTCAATATCTATATAAATTAGTTAAATTATTGGCGGTGGGAAGAGAGTACTTTAAAAACAAAAAATAGTGAAATTGAATAATCCAAATGAGATAAAAATAAAAAAGTATCACTACGTATTTTGTAAAAGATATACAAAATATTTTAAAAAATACAAACTCAAGAATATATACTGCCCAGTGAAGTCTAATTAACAGAATTTGGGTGACGATCGTGATTTAATACTCTCAGTACGGGACAATTGTCTCAAAACAGTGAACGCCGTCTAGCTCCGGCGCAAATCTCGGCCTCAAACATTGCTGTAGTGGTTTCTTAGCAATAGCCGGCGGCGATAAATTCGTAGAGTCTGTCTCTTTCTTGTTCCTTTCAGGATAAGAAACTTTTTTCTGCTTCACTTGTGCTGCTGAAATAGGACCTGCGGTGAACTTCATCTTCTGGCCGTGAGAATCAGCCCACAGGGCTTCGAACGAACTAAACATGGACAACATCATCGCAACTAACGGAATTGTATCGGAAAAGAAGCGATAAATTCCCCGTTAATTAGCTGTCCCTACTTAATTTGCAGGCTTTGAAAGGATTCTGAATTTCGATGTCGAGGGATGCTTGGAGAGGAGGGAGTAGGAGGGCATTTATAGGGAAGAAAAGAAAGACCAAAAGTACAAGTAAGAAGATGGAAGAGAGACTGGATAAGAACCGAAGCATTAGAACAATCTGGAAGGACGGCGAATGTCTTTCAAGTTATGAGTTATCCAGACAGTTGGTGTTGAAGTCGACGTGCCGGCATGAACGACTTGAATTAAATGTGGGAGGTTCTGGCGGATGAAAGAGAGGAAGGTTACCGATGCTGGAAGTGATAGAAGACGCGGCTACGTGTCCATTAACTATTGAGCCTTGCGTTTTGACGATCAGTTTCTAGTAGGGATAATATCCTCTACGGTCACTTAAGCAGTCCAACTATAAAACTGTAAAATGTTGACTCACGCATTCAATCTTCTGTAAACTATTCAAGCTGAAATGGGCTTCTGTGGTTTGAATCCTTTCATAGCATGTCAATTTTTTTCTCGGATGAACTGTAAAGCCCAAATACTACAACCAGAGAGAAAAATCAAAGAGCGTCTTTATAAAAGAATCCAACTACAACTATAGCACCATAACAGGGACTGGGAGGAGCAAAAGTCAACCCACAAACCACGATTATACAATAAAAATGCCCCCATGCTCGAACATGAGTTTACCTTCTCTCTTCTCCATCCATCTACGTTGGTGTTGCCATCAGTTCTCGAATTAATGATTCAAAAACAATAAATCAATACCCTAATACATCATCTATTGACATCTATGTTCCTTTGACTCTCCACTCGTTTGTTGGACTTGGAACAAGAAAGTCCAATCCTCTAGATATATGAAAAACTTGAGAAAAGAAAAGGAATGTAACAGTATCCAAACTCAGATCGAATCCGATTAACACCAATTCACACCTTCTCTTGTGCCATCCAATCATTCAACTTCAATCCATACTCAAACAACAATGCAGGAATTCAAGGTATACACAAAAATTGTGTCCAAGAATGCTGAAAGAGCAAGCATAAAACATTTGGGATAAAAAGGGATGGTGCAGTTGATAAAGAAAGAACTAATTCAAGATAAAAGTGTTTATCAGGATGCGCATAAGAATGACAACTATGGTCTATGAGAGCCCAAATGCAAACCGTTGTCATAAACTACTGCACTACAAGCCTGGGTACCATTTAACTGCAGTTGCAAATCATATATATGAATTCTATGAGATTCTCTTAATTTTATTCTTTCTACTATATTTTGCACCATTCTAAATATAAAAGGGTTTCCTTAAATCACTTTTACGAGGAAGTTATGATTTTAGAATCGCAAACAAAGTTGGGAATTCATATAGTCAACAAGGTAAGCAGAAATTCTTTAAACATACAACTGATATCTAAACCTAAATCACCACAAAACAAACAATGTCGATAGAAAAAGCAATTAAACCAAGCAAGATCCATCATGTAACTTCTTCAATTTCTGAAAAATGTCAAGCAAATTAAGAATTCTCAAAACCTAAGCAAAATTCAACTAATGTTTCAGACGGGTTCTAATTTTCCGCAAAAGGAAAGAGTAAACAAGAAAAATCCAAACTGGAAGATTGTGCCTAATCAAACAAGCTGAATCCCATGTCATCGTCACTCGCTTCCTTCTCTTCTTCCTTTTTCTCCTCAACAGCGGGGGCGGCCGCAGCAGCACTGCCGCCAGAGGAAGCAGCAACGGCAACAGGGGCAGCAGCACCACCGCCAGAACCAACGTTCGTGATGAGATCATCGATGTTCACCTTCTCAAGGAGCTTTGCGAAAAGGCTTGGCCAGTAAGAGTCAACGCTCACGTTCGCCGCCTTCACTAGTGTGGCTATTTTCTCGGCCTACATAATATTTTCAAACATAAATAAAAAAGAAAAGAAGAAAGAAACAACAAAAAGAAAATAGAAATAAGAGATTAAGTTACAAAGACATTGAAAAGAAAGCGTCTACGTACGGTTATTGAGATCCCATCGTCGTGGAGGATCAATGCGGCGTAAGTGCAGGCAAGTTCACCGGCTGCCATTGTACTCAAGATTTTCAACAGCAAATCTGCGAGAGCGATTATATAAGTATACCCTAAGAAATCCTTTTAACGAAATAGAAACTAAACAATGACAGCAGAAAGATTGAGAGGGAAAATACCTTAGCGCTAGGGTTTGGTATGCGTTGGTTGGTAGCAGGCGTTGAGACGAGAGGGAACGGAGTATTTAGAAGGCGTTATATAGAGAGAGAGACAATCCGAATCCTGGGAGGTCTAGGGTTTTTGTCGAGAAAGTCGGCGAATGGCCTTGGTTGGGCTTTTATTAGTTTGGGCCAGCCTTTTTTTTTTGAAATTCCCTGGCCTCCAAAATGCAAATCCATATTTGATTTTTTTTTCTTCGGCTCAGTTCGGTTGGCGTATTTCATTTTTTAAAAATATTTTTAACGAAATATTGAATAAACACAAACAGAATGAGGTGGTAAAAGTTTGTCCGAGCTCAAAAATTCGTTTGAGCTCATCTGAGATCGAACTTGAGATCAGATCGAATTGATCAAAAAGTTAAAGATTCGAGTCCGAGAAAAGCCCGACCCGAAAAAGATCGAGCCCGATAAGATTCGAACCCGAAATCGGCCCGATCCGAAACCCGAGAAAGTCCGAATTTATAACCCAATAAAGCCCGAATTATAATTATATAATTATTATATTAAAAATAATTAAATAAATAAATAATACTACACTTTTTCTAATTAAAATTTATAAAATTTTAAAACAATCATTATTTATTTATTACATAATTATATCAATAATTTATTATCAACAAAATAAATATTAAATATTTACATTCAATTATTAAATAAAATTATTTTAAAATATGATATAATATTCAATATCAAATAATTTTCAATATTATGCTTATTATATTTGTAATAATAAATAATAAATATATTATTAAATATAACATTTGATTTTATTATAAAAACAATTATTATACTATTTTATTATATTTATTTCATATTAAAATTTTAATTTTGATACAATAATAAATCAAATATATAAATCATTATATAATTGTAACATTTATTTAAATTTGATATTTCATATAAAACATTGAATACATTATTAACAAAATTAGAATTTAAATTCTGACTCCTGTAACTCGTAAATAGAAAAATAATAATTTATTTTTTAAACGGTGATTATACTAAAAATAAGAATTGAAAGTTAAAAAAGAGGATTATACCCTTTTAAAGGTTGTAATAACTTTTTCACTGTAAAAAAAGATTCAGACTCAACTATGACATGCTTGCATCCAAATTCTCATGCCATTAATAAGTCAATGATTATTATGTTCTAAATTAGTCCAATATAATAAAAAACAAACCAACAAAAAAAATATCAAACACTTAAAGTTATGACATGTAACATTACAAGAACAACAAAATAGAAAACATACAATCATTCTCATACACAACCACCTACTCATGGAGAAACCAATCCCTAGTCATACATTGCATGATGAACAAAACAGGAAAATACGATCATTTCATTCAACGCTAGCGGCTTGATGAATAACATACTCAAAAAGATTGTAAATGCAGGAAGCAACTAAACTCTACAAGAGCGACACTGTCTTCAAATAAGATTAATGAGGTAATGATCAATCATAATTACTCTTAATAAAAAAATTTAATTTTTTAACAATATAAATAGTAAGAAATAAAATATCAACATACGTAACAATTAGTACTGTTCATCCTCCTCCATAAACCAACTAGTTCAATTTAATCCAACTTTCCTTCCAAATCTCATTTTTTCATCTTATTCATCTAATAAAATATATAAAAATAATCATATAAGAATTTAAATAATAAAAAATTAATAAAATAATAATGACACTAAAATCTTACCATCTTTATCTATATCATATCTATACAGCCAATTACGAGTGGTAATCAAAATTTTTGCATTATGTGTTATGAGACAATTTCTCCATTTGTTGATAACTCTACCACTCATACTAAATGCTGATTCAGATGCAACTGTGGTAATTGGAATACTCAATATATCCTTAGCCATAAGTGAAAGTACAGGGTATCGAAATTAATTTTTCTTCCAATAATTAAGAGCATCAATTTAAGTCTCATAATCTTCTTTTGGTTCATTCAAATATACATTTAACTCTGATTTATATAAAAGAGATCCATAATTGAAGTTTCTAAATCTCTACAATAACAAAATAAGTTCATATATGAAATTATAATAACAAATGTAAATTAAAACTCAAAAAAGAATTACTTAATATAAAAAAATAATAATTTAATAAGTTACTAAAACAATTTATATTAAACTTTTGAACAAAAAATTTAAATAAATATGTTATCAAATTAACAATATTTATATGTTTCAAATATTTAAGTTTTTGTCATGTCTTGTCTTTTGTATAAATTTTATTACTAAATTATATAATTTTTTTCCTCTTTAATTCATATTTTATCATTTTAATTATATTTTGTCTTATAATCATTATGATTAAATTATATCAGCTTTTTGGTTTACCTATTTTATTTAAACTTCTATATTATATTTAATAATTTTTCCAAACTTAAACTAATTGCATCTATCAATTGAAAATTTAACTACAATTATAGAACTTTAATTAGGTATAATTTAAACGAATTGATAACAATTAATTAGGTATAATTTTGTTAAGCATATATGATTATTTATTTATTTGCCTACCTTATCGGTTCATATCTATACCAGTCCGCTAAAATAATATCAGTAGATATTTTTTCTTGTGCATTATGTAACATGGCGATCAAGACAAACATGCATCATTACTTGATTGTGCAAAATGATTATTTTAAGTTAATTTTTTTATTTAAATTATGTAACTAATTTATTAAAAATTAATAAAGTGTTATACTTATATATGATAAATAATTAGTAAATATTTATTTTAATAATTATTTTGATAATAAATAATTAATTTTTTAACCATGTTATTATATAATATGATAATTCTGTTTGAAAATTATTAAATTAATTATATATATACATTAACGTGCAATATTTATTTTATTCCATTTTATACAATAATTTAATAATTTATCATGAAATCATATCCTTTCTTTTCTTATTCTTTGAAAGTCTATCAATAATTTCAATTATTCTATAGATAGATTATATTTGTAGTCCAGTCAGATTTTTTATGCTCTTCAATTTTTCTTGGTTAAGGCAAAAAAAAAAAAGCAAAACATTCATTTAGAAAAGAAGTGAAGAAGATAACATCTAGAAGTTTGAGAAAATCTGTAAAACTAAAAACAAATTAACAGAGGAAATAAAAAAAATATTATGAAACTTTTATTAATCTAATTTTAGTGACTTTTATTTAAAATTTAAAAATTTATTATTTTAATCATAATTATCTACTTTAATTTCATAATTATTTATATTATACTTTTTTTTTTAAGCTCACAAAGTTTTTTTGTATAAATATATTTTTTTAGTATATTATATCAACTACAAAATATCAATCATATGGTAGTGTATAATTGTATATGATATAATTATATTAAATATTAAAAATATATAATTTTTTAATTTAATATTCTAAATTTTTAATGAGATATTTGATTAATTAATGTAAACGACTATATTTAATGTAATAATATTAATTATGATTTATGTACAAATAAAAAACAAATTAGAAATAAAATAGAACTAATTAATTGATCATTTATTCATATTAAGCATTTTTTTGATAAATGATAATATTAATTGGTACTTTTCTTCCTATAATATATATATGTAATATTTTCTTTTGGATTTAATGAATATAATTATATTTACTATTTTATTATAAATATTGTAAGAAATTAAAAAAGAGTAAATTATTTTTGTCAAATAATAAATATTAAAATATAAAAATTTGTTTTTATATAAATATTTATTAAAATATAAAATCATATAAAAATTAAATTAATTATCGCATTTAAATTTTTTTTTTAAAATTATAACTAATAAAATTTTAAAATATTTCAAACCGGTCCGTTAAACCCGCCCGACTAAAATCGGGACCTAACCCGAAGAAGCCCGAATCCGAAGAAGCTCGAAATCTAAAAAGCCCGAAACAGAAAAAGCCCGAACTCAAAAATAACCGAACCTGAAAAAATCTGAATCCGAAAAAACTAAAACCCGAAAAAATTCAAACCCGCAAAGAATCTGAACCGAACCAGTCCGAATCCGTCCGTTTACCACCTCTACAAACAGATCGACACCTCAGACATTTCCATTCCCAGTCCCACACCCACGGCTGAATCCTTGGCTCTCTCTCACCTCCTTGGCCACCTCTGCCTCTCTCAAGTCGCCTTGCCTACTCGTCTGGCAAGTACAAATCAGATTGTCTCACCTGTTTTTTTGCTTTCGCTTGGTCACTCGTCTGGCGAGTACAGCTCGCCTCGCCTCGCCTAGCTGCTTGTTCGAATATACTGCTCGCCTCCCCTGTTTTATGCTTTGGTTGTTAACCATATGCTTGGCTTGGTTGGGGTCTTTAATTTTTTGTAAACTCTTCAGCCCACTGCAATGAGACTTTCACTTTGAGATCTTTTATTTTTTATAGACTCTTCAACCCACTGTGTCATGAGACTTTCACTTTATTCCCATCGTTCAGTCCATTTCTTTAAATTTTTTTTTTTAAATTGTTATTTTCAGCTTTGTAATTTATTATTATTATTGCTTTAGAAAATTATTAGTAATTAATTCTGTAAATGATACCATTTTTACATAAATATATAGATTTTTTAAAAAATAATCAAATAATAAAAAATATTTTTTAACATATCAACCAAATAACAAAAAATATATTAATTTTTTCAAAAATTATCTTTAATGAATCAAACAAAACCGTATTATCACAAATTGCAGGCCATTAAGGTTTGGAAGCATAAACAAAACCATCAAAAGAAATTTTGATCCGTTGTTAGTTTTTTTTAATAGTATATTTTCAATCAAAGTTACTATTATTATTAAAATATTAAAATATTAATAATAATAAATTATACAAATAATAATAACAAACTAAATAAATTTAATATTTTAGTAAGACTCAAAATATGAAACGTTAAAGTATTAATGTCTCCTCTTTACTATTGAACCAAAGTCTCATTAGTCCTTTGTTAGTTCTTTTTAATTTTCATCATAAATCCTAATGCAATGTAGTTATATTTATGAGTGTTCAATGTTCGATTATTGATTTCGATTAAATGGTTGGCTACCAAAATATATTTGGACATTTAACGAAAAAGATTTTGATCAAAATTTTGGTTATCGATTAATTCGGTTTAAAATTCGAAATTAATTGACTAATCAAACTATTATCCAAAATTGATACTCAACCCAAATTAATTATAATAACTTTCAAGAGCAAGAGTTGAAATAATTTTATATTGATGCTTTAAGTATTACATTCTATAGATGCTTTCAACAATTTTATTTAAAATTTTATATAGATGCTCTTTTTAATTAATTTAAATTTTAATTAATTACAAATTCAAATTAAATAAATAAAATAAAAATAATTTTATAAAATTTCGATTCGGTTAATATGGAAAATATAAATTTGGTTTAAAATTAACCAAACCGACTAAATAACACCTCTAGTTCTTTTTCCATTTTGTATATTAATGTGCAATTTTTAATGATTAAAATTAAATAAATAATAACAAAAACAATGTAAAATGTCGAATTGCGTGTGAAATACGCAAATTTTATTAATTGATTATTTGAATTTGAATTAAATTTCAAACTATATTTGAACCTAATCCGAGCATCAAAATTATACTCCATAAAAATTTGAAATAAATTTCAAATTGAATTTGAACCTGAATATTGAATTATTGAAGCTCTTTTACACCCTAAACCAAATTAAACCTTAATTTTTTGAATTAGTAGAGCAGGGGCAAGCTGTTGATGGATACATAAATTAACAATCAAGACAAGATCAAGTGCAGTATCACATGATTTGTTAAGGGTCACAAACGAAGCAAGACGAGTAGAATAAGATTTGAAACAAAAATATTATTATCAAAATGGTTTAACTCAGTTCATCATCTACCAGTGTACGCAAATTAATGCGACAATACCACACAAACACCACTAATACCTAGGTTGTCCTCATAGACAGTATTAAGTAATACTCTGCTTAGACATGCAACAAAAATTTCCCCTGAACTCCATTCGGGCAAGCAATGCTGGACTTCAGACTATTATGGTTCGCGCATCAGTGACTAACCTGTTGGGCCTGAAAAAATAATCAATAACCATAAATGAGATTAACCAGAGCATTCTCAAACTTGCCATCTGAAAAAGATCTAGTTTACATTTCATGTTTCCTATGACTCGAGAGCGAGATTAAAGTACACAACATGGTAAAATCATGTTCTTGTCCTGCAATACATGTATGATGGATCAATAGGATGCATGGAATAAAGCGCCGTTTCTAATGCGCTAGTTTGACAGTTAACCTTATGTGCCTTATTCCACCCGAGACATCAACAATATAGAGCAACAATATCTGATTATGACAGAGAGTCATGCAATGAGCAATCCTCCTAGCATCGAATATCAGGAATGAGAATTAACCTACCTTATCAGGTGATGCTGACCTCGACCTTGATCTTGCTCTGAATCAATGAATAGAAAAAGGTTTCATAAAATGTGAGTGAAACAGCAAAACTGAATAATAAAGCAAAGCAAAGCAAAGAAGCTAAAAGCAAGTACCTGGATGACCTAACAGGAGAGGCAGATCTAGATTTAACTGGTGATATGGACACAGATCGTTCTCGTGATTTGCTGAATACAGGAAAGAAAATCATTGAGGCAAAGATGGGAGTTTTGATGTGCATTTAATTATTAATTTTTTTTTTTAAGGAAAGAGACTGAAAAGAGAAGAAAAAAGGGTTTATACCTCTGGTCCCTTCTAACACTCCGGCTTCTGCTGCGGCTTCTACTTCGGCTCCTGGATGGACTGCTCTCGTATCTCTTCACCTATACAAAATAGATGAACAAATAAACACCAGAGGCTTATCAAAATGAAACTCAGTTTTGAAAATTATAGACTTTAGAATAACAAGGGGAAAAATAATCTCCACAAATAATGTTGCTGGATCCACACCACATGTCAAAAATAGTGATGGTCACAATGCCAAAAATCCTTTGAAATTGTAACTGATGAGAATTTTCAGTAACAGTATGGTTTTGGGGGGAAACATAGGGCACGGAATAATTAGGTAAAAGGGAGAGGTAGAAGGATGGTTAGACCATATTGATTCATGTGTTTACTTTGTCAAACTTCAAGCATTAGTCTCAGATGTGTGAATACATAGCTAGGGATTATAACTTTGCAATTGAAAACAATTTAATGGTTTCATGGATCAAGCCACACAGACAATGGAATAGTCCTCATTCACGAAATTCTCCAGGACTAACTAACATTTAACAGCTCAAAACAATGAGGATGAGAGTGTAGCAACATTGGTAAAATAGTAACAATAGAATAATGCTTTGGCAGGTTACCTGAATATAAGCTCTTGCCCAAGGATTTCTAAACTCAGTATCATCTAGTTTACGGACCTGTATAATGTTAGAACATGTCAGTTGGATTAAAAGCACTGAAGAAGCAAAAATTCATGACAAGGAGGTACCGAAATTTCTTTCTAAACCACTTACAGCATATTTCATGTCATCATAATTGGTATAATCAACAATACCAAAAGTCCCTGAATGAACACGGAGAGACAATAAATGAAAACTCATTCAAAATCATGAAGGCCTAAGCACTAAGCTAATTTGGTTGAAAAATCATGAAGAAGCAATAACTATTTCGATCCAATCACAACATGAAGGGAACAAGTCATAAAACAATGAAATTACACAAGCTTATAAGAATATCAAATTGCAACACTTTACAGCCAATTGAGTGGAACAAGGTAAGATTCAACATGTGAACATCAAATGGAAAGTGAAAAAGAAAACGAAGAAACTAAGGGAGCATCAAGGGTATAAGGTAAGCTATGAATTTCAAATGGCCATTAATATGCATCCTTAGCTCATACCGTCACTATCGCGCGAAATTTCAGCAAAACACACATCACCAGCTTTTCGCATGTGATCCTGCAAAGAATTTTCAGAATAGGTAAGAATTGAAGCAGAACTAACAAAGCCCTTTTTTTTTTTTTTGAATTTTAGAAGTTTTGAACCTTCAAATCTTGCCAGGAAGCAGAAGAAGGGAGCCCTCGCACAATAACTGCAGGACCGACAAAATGTGTGTATAAAAACATGTTAGCACAAATAGAACCAGATAGGAAATTATACGATGACACAGTTCAACTACTAGACAGACCTCGATATTCAGAATGGCGGGAGATTCCAAATTTAGCTGCACCACCACCATATCCCCCCCGGCGATCACTTGAAGATTGTCCTCTACCACCATGAGCAAGCTCAACCTACACTACAAAGAAAAGTCAATCAAGAAAAAGTTGTCTATCTATAGAATACACATCAAAACAAAAGAGCCTCTTATTACCCTCAAACGACAACCATCAAAGTTATAACCATCTCGACCCCTGATTGCATCTTCAGCATCCCGGGAATTCTCAAACTACGAAACAAACACTTGTAAGAAACCACGAAACAAACACTTGTAAGAAACCGGATTAATGCATTCTCACTGAAAAATGAGAAGAGAATGGTACCTCAACAAAACAATAACATGGAGGGCGTGGTGGAATCTTCAATTCGATATCCAAAATACGACCATACTGTAAATGAGAAACACATGTTATCAAACAAAACCAGTAAGCAACCAAAAGTAAATAGATCCTTCAAATAAACTAATGTCGTGGTTCATTAAATCAAAGTATGTCTAATATACATTCATTTAAATCAAGAAAAAGCCTAATGGAAATTTATTAAAATCAACTACGAATTCAGACCACCTCAGGAAAAGGTTATGCTTATTCTTTCATAGAATAAAAAGGCACGACAAAGAAGTAAGTTCAACACCTACCTTGTAGAACAGATCTTCAACCTCCCATTCTCTAATATCAGAGGGTAGGTTGCCAACATAGATTGTGCGAGAGAATCGACCACTCATTTCCAGTACCAGAAAAAATATAATATAAATATCTCACTGCATGCACAAAAAAGAACCAAATTAAGAAAGAAAAGTCCCAATTTAAAAAATCATATAATTCTATCCACACGAATATCCCATCATCAGCAGCATCTACTCTAAAGTGAGCAAAACCAAAAACCATGAAGCAAACCAAGTGAGCAATTCCTCCAATAATGAGCGGTGCTCCACAAGCTCCATTGCTCATTTGCTCCAAAGATGCTCCACATGCTATAACAAAATTTGAAACTTAATTTGGTCTCCTCATCCTCCCATGAACATTTTGCCAGAGCTCCAACCATTAAAAAAAACAAAACCCAAAACTCCACCCTGATTCTCCCACTCCCTTCCCTTACCCCCTATGTATCATTGCAAAGCTCTTATTTGTCCGAGCGCTTGTCATCTATCATAAACAAAGCATGCGTGTCACCAGATGAGTAAGATTTTCAGACACATTATTTCATTTGACCTCACTCATCTCTCTTATTCAACCACATTTAAAAAAAAAAAAAATCCCCTTGAAAATACATTGTTATTCCGAGATTTTCCCCTTCCTTTTTAAACCCAATCCCGAAAACAGCGATTGCTCATAACATATTATGATTAAGTCAAAAAACAAAACGAAACGATAATTCAAAAAGATCAAGGTAGAAATGCAAGCAATGGGGAGCTAAAGACATTGTACCGAAGAATTGAAAGCTCGGGAAGAGAGATGCGAACCAGACCAGAGTCAATTAGCGGAGTAAAACTGGAGCTTGATGGAGCTTTGTGCTCGAACCTGCCTGGTCAAATCTGACTTAGCCAACTAGCTAGGGTTCATTTCTCTTCTCCCTGCTCAAATCTGAAGTCGAGTCCGCGAATCTTCTGGTCGGTTTTTCTAAAGCCCATTCGACTTTCTTTTATGTTAGATAGCCTCGAACCGGACCTGATCCAATTTGACCCAATTATAGAATCAGGGTCGTACCTGGAATGTATAATACGAGGTCGTTTTAATAATAAAATTAAAATAGCTCCTCTATGTATCCTCTTCCAACGCCGAGGGGACTCGAACTAGGGTTTTCAATTGTTACTCACTGTCTGCAACTTACCAACTAAAAAGAAAAGAAAGTACAAAATTCTGCTGTCCGGCCGGTTTGATCCCGGGATCTCTCTGTCAACATCAACTGTTGTTTCAAGGTCAATATTTTCCCTCCAAATCTTCACGTTCCGTTTTCCACACCTATCAAACAACTTCATTATCTCAAGTCTTTCAAACTTTTTTTTTTTCCTGTTAAAAACAGAGCAAGGCAATGGCTAAGCGTTTCCAGGCAGTAACGCTGGTGGCCTCACCATGGTGCCCGAACTCCATCGCATGGTCCGACGAGAACCTAATCGCCGTTGCATGCGGTCCCCTCGTCACCATTCTGGTAAACATGTTTTAAAAAAAATAAAATTTGCTCGTTGTATAAGTTGCTACGTTGATTTTCCTTTCTGAACCTTATGTTTTCAATAATTTTTAGTGGATATTTTCTGGCCTTTATTAAAGTTGGAGTTTTGAGCCTTGAAATTCTAATAAATTGCCATCTTTTTTGGTTTGTTTGGTTGACAAGAAAATTCTAACCAACGAAGAAGGAAAAAGAAAACGAATTGTGTATATTCTTTGATGTGTGTGTGCTGCTGAAACACTGTTTTGTTGCTAAGAATAAAGATTGATGCTAGACTTTTCTTTCCCTTTTAAAAACCTTTCCATTAATTCTTCAATCAGAATCCGGCATTGCCCTTTGGACCTCGAGGCGTGATCACTTTCCCCAAGAGTGAACCTTACCCCATTGGTGTGGTACAAAAAGAAGGTACGTTGAGTTGTGAGTTCTTATAATTCTGACCACAATGAGGTTCAGTTTTTATTAGTTTTATGAGCCACAAAAAAATAGAGGTATTTAAATCATTGTTTTCTGCAAAATCGGGTTGGACTTTACCATTTACTTTACCTATAATTTAACTCGGTGTCTTCTCAGATCTAGCATCTGGCTGTCTGTTGCCCACCACTTTAAGTCGGGATCCTCTTCCCTGTGTTAAATCAATTTCATGGTCTAGTCTTGGAATGGCTCCTAACTCCGGGTAAGAACTTGAAAGATATTGCTACATTATGTCCTTGTTTTCTGCATAGCAGTATCAGTACTTATGTATATTGCTCCAATAAAATATAACTCTATATAGGTGCTTGCTGGCTGTGTGCACCACAGAAGGACGCGTAAAGCTTTATCGCCCTCCCTTTAATGATTTCTGTGCTGAGTGGATAGAGGTTTGTGCTCAGGGATCGGATAAACTTTTTGGTCTGAACATAGCAAGTTATAAATGTTGTCTTCACCTAACAAATATTTGAAGACACTAAAGTGAAGTAGATTCTCATATTCTTTTCATATTCACTTGAAATGTTGTGAGTACCATAACAATCAGAAAGAATGATGAAATGTAGTTTTGTACTAACAAGATTCTATATAAGTTGATATGGTGGGGAATGGGGATTAACTCTTCATATATAATAGATGATTTAATGAGGAACTGGTATGCAATTACTGTCAATGACTTGCTCTTTTCTTCAAATTTTCTGTAGGTTTTGGATATAACAGATAGGCTTCATGATTATCTTGCTAGTATCAGTTTTGAGGAACCAGACATTCCTCCCTCAGAAATTTCTAATGTAAGTCCTTTCATCTATTAATGAACCTAGCTTGCATTAGCTTGGTTCCTCAATCTGTTTACTCATATGAATCCTTTTTTATAATGTTTCTTGTTCGATCAACTTTGATAAGCCTTTTTCTTCTCCTACTAGGAGCCAGTACCAGCCCATGGTTATGTTGATGATCCACCGTACTCTGTTTCAGGAAAGGAGCCCAAGCGAAGAAGGTTGACAGCTTGTGGTGTTAGGTAAGCATGCATTCTTCTTGCATAAGCCTACAAATAAACAAATTTGATCCCCTTGAGGCACAAGAATGCTACAAAAATTAAAGCAACAAAATTAGCAGCACACTATAGTCTATAGCCAAAAGGTTTTTGCAAAGTAAGAAAAAGATCAAAAGGAGAAGTAAGGGTTGTGAAGACTTCAAAGAATATCAAGCAAAACACCAATACATATTCATGAGTTGTTGTGGTCTTCTAAAGCTTAGCTTTTCCAGTCTCTTGTTATTGCGTGAGGCATCCTTGTATTAAATACTTTAAAAAGCTTAGCTTATATTTGTTTTTTAAATGACTGGTGCAGGAACTTTGGCTCAGAAACTTCTTGTGACCAATTATCAAGTTATAAAAATGCCAAGGATGTCAATGCTGGTCCCAGCCCTTCCAGTGAAGTGGAGGGACAGGGTCCTCCCAAGGTCTGGTTTTTATCAAATATAGTTTTCTTCTGCTCTCCTCTATGTTGTTGAATTAGAATTCTTTTTATCAAGTTAATCCCAATATCTTGCTTAGTAAGTTTCTCATTATGATTTTGAAAGCTAGCCGGCTTCTGGTTTGGTTTTAAATGCTACTGAGACCTTATCTGTGCTCTTTTTGACTTAACTTTCAGGTCCTGAACACTAAATCTGGCAGAGGAAAAAGTTCACATCAGACAATTCCTGATATCAAATCTAAAGGAAAATCTACCAAGAGAAAACCCGAAGCTTGTAGCCTACCTTTGATAGCTGCGGGTCAATATGCTTCACGCAGTGCAATGCTATCATCGCTTGTTGTTGCCTGGTCTCCACTGCTCAAATTATCATCTGAAATGTGTCTTGTTCCTGAAAATCATTTATCCAACTGCTTTTCTCTGCTAGCAGTTGGTGCGAAATCTGGTAAAATTTCATTCTGGAGAATTCATGCACCAGAATACTACTCTATTGAGCAGAGTGGCCCCCCTACTGCTGCGGAGCTCATTGGGATCCTTCAGGCACACAGTTCCTGGGTGACCACAATAAGTTGGGCCTTGCTTGCTTCTGATTCTTCAAATCCTCAAGTTTTATTAGCTAGTGGGAGTTCTGACGGGAGGTGAGTTAGGTATGCTTTTACATTGTTTCAGCTTTGAAATAACTTTGGTGTTAAAATTTCTTTTATTAATGGGTATCAGAGATATTCTTAGATTTACATCTTTTCCACCATACAAGTCAAATGCTTCTCATGGTGTTTGGGCAAATTTTTCTGCTTTTATATGATCCTTTGTCTTATGAGCTACACAATACTTTCAACGAAGAAATGAATCAGATTAACAGAAGTCCTTTTCTTATGATTGAAAGTTGAAATTATAGTTAATAAATCAAGATATCTTATCCTGCTGGAAATTCTTCCCTCCCAGAAAAGCTCTTTAGAGATGACATACACACAAAATTAATGGATTTTTCCCCATGATGCTTTATAACTTTTTTACTAAGATAAAGTCGTGCTTACAATACAAATTGTAACCTGGAAATCTGGTGCTACAAAAAATACCTTCTGACAATAAATGGTGCTGACATCTCTTCCAGATTTAACTTTGTAAATCTTATCTATTTTATCCTTAACAAGAACCTAAAAGCTTGTTTTATACTTCTTATGCACTTCCTTGTTCTTTTTTTCTACAGTGTGAGGATCTGGATAGGGCATGGAGAAGAATTGTTAAAGTCATCAGAAGTTAATAATGCTCCATTTTATCTATTGAAGGAGGTATATTGCTCTTATTTATCCTCTGTTGGAGGTGATAGCTCTTACTACATTTTTATTTGTAACTTCTTATTTTTTTTATCTTAGTCAATAAAATCTATTCTGACTTGTAAATTTCTGAATAGATTATAAATATTTGTGCTGTCCCAGTCTCGGTGCTTTCACTTATGCCCACTCAATCGCTTAACAAAATGCTCCTGGCGGTCGGCAAAGGATCTGGAGCTTTTGAAGTATGGATAGGAGACATATCTGTGAAAAAGTTTAATAGCGCTGGCTCATATGATGCCCATGGCCAAGTTGTAAGTTTTTTCCTTTTGTGCATTCTCTTTTTTGCTGCATCTCACCATTGATTTATCTGTGACAAAATGTCTTCAGGTTACTGGTTTATCTTGGGCTTTTGATGGATGTTTTTTGTATAGCTGCAGCCAGGTATTCACTTTTACAAATTTCTTGTGCTTCATATTTACTATTATTCAGTTAATATCTTAGGTTTTTTTTTTTTTAGATTTCTAATTTTCATGTATAAAGATTATAGGCTGCTACTCTTGACATTTTGAAATTGAATGCATTCGTCTATCTTTTTATCTGAACTGTTCATACAACGACATTGCTTTATTTCTTTGCTGTCTAGACATACTTTTCTTCAATATAAAAGACTCTAGCAGACACTGCATATTTTCTAGTTGCTTACAGTTAAAATTGCTGCCAGGTTGAGCAGCAAGGGATACAATTAACTAAGTGGGTTAAAAGTCTGAACAACATCATTTAGGCCCCATTAACTTATCAATTCTTATTTGTTTTCGTCCTCTTCTTTCCATATATATTTTGTTCAATGGAAGAATTATAGAATACAACCAGGAGGTTTTGTAAGCCATGGATGTGATCATACCTTGCCACTGATCTCTACTATCATTTTTAATGGCAATACATTACACACTTCTCTTTTATACAAGTTTCACTGCCACGAAGAGTTATGTATCTTTCATTATTTAATTAATAATATTAATTTCTTTAGAAATTTTACCAAATACTACTCCTTAGTCTTTAGTTCCAACTCTTTAGCTGGCAAAAGGTGGAAATTGCAGGTTGAAATTTTAGTACTTTATGTTTTAATTTGTCTTATGCATAAATATTATACTCTTGAGTTGCAGGCATATTCATTTACTTATTTATTATTTTATGAATGATATTAGGATAATTTTGTGCGTAGCTGGAGTTTACGTGGGAGTTCCCTCATTGAAGTGCCCATTCCCTCATGTTCCCCCGGGCTGAGGAGCTTCAGTGATGTATGATATCACCCTTACTGGTCTCCTTTTACCTTTTTTCTTTTCAGTCAATGAAATATACTGAACATCTTTGCAGCTCCCAGATGTGTCTTTCTCATGCCTTGGTCTGGCAGTATCACCTAGTAATCTTGCAGTTGCTATGGTATGATGCCATTCCTAAATCTCTCTCATTTTTTGTTGCTATTGTACTTCTCTCAAATTTGTTAATGTTAATGTCCAGAAATTACTTTGATTAAACATATGCACATGTTCTTAAATTCCAGATTTATAAATTATAAATTCTTTACCTGTCAGATGGTTCTTATTATATTCTTTATCCTTTTTCTTATTTGGTTTTCTGTTTGTGGAACTCATATATTTTCCTTCATAAAGGAAGGATCCTTTTGTACTGCTTGTGACCTTTATGTATCATTTGAAAATACTTTCTTCTAGCATGAACCGTCACCGTTATCATTATTACTTGCTTATAACTATAACAAAAAAGAAAATAGGATAATTCTTCAATCCTGCCTTTCTTACATTCCTGTGCCAAAATCATGCATTTATACTGAACAAAGTATTAAACGGAAGCATTCCATGTTGACTTTACGGAGTCTCATGGTGGTTATAACCATGTTGCAGATGTTTGAGGGTTAAATCAATTTCAGATATAATCTGCATGTTTTCTATTAATTTCTTTCTATGAGAACATCATGATTTAACTTATTTTTTATGTATGTTGCTTAAAGTAATCCTTGTAAATCAAGAGATGACGCTGTTTATTAAAATTTTCGTTAATAAAATGTGTACCTCCTATAGATCAAAGACTTGTTTGTGTTTATTTTTGTAGGTTCGCAGTTTTGATGTTAATCAGTTGCACCAAATGTACGAGGCAAGGTATGAAACTGTTTCTCAAATCTTTTATTCAAATTATATTCTCTTTAGTGTATTGTGAGAATTAGGGAATAGTTAAATATTAATACCATGCCAGGCTAGTGAGAGGTTTGAGTCTTAAAGAGCAAATATAACAATCAGGTTAAGAATCAAGGTCATCATAAAGAACCAGAAATTTTTTGCCAGTACTAACAAAATAGAACTTGGACCTTGAATCACAGTCTTATGTTCAATTTTGCCTGGTTTTCTCTCAGCTGGACATTGATTATGTCTCAGTTAAAAAATTTGTGATCTAATGCTCTTATTGATCTTCCTTGTTGTGAGTTGATCGTTTGAAAAACTGTTTCGTCATTGAAATTTCCAGTGTTTAAACGAATAAAACAAATGCAAATTCTACTTACTCAACCTTTCTCACCACCGAGACAATAGCTAAATTTGCATGGCAAAACTTCATTCCAAGGGTCCAGGAGGGAAAAGGGGAGACTTTCATGAATTAAAAAAAAAGAAAAAGAAAAAAGAAAAAGAGAGGTGAGAACAGCATATATGGTTATAGGAGGCATGCATGTAGAGAGTAAGAAAGAACAAATCTTCTTCAGCAGTCTTGTAGTTTTAGCTAATGTATCAAGTAAATAGCGAAGGAGCACAAATGGGGCACCTCATAATGAAAAGAAATATAGTCCGATAAGAAAGTTACAAAGAAAGGAAAACAATTAGTTATTTTTGTTTGTTTACCTACATTTCTATCTTCTACATATTGATTTTCTTTTCATTTGCCAAGGCTTCTGAAGGCTGCCATTGAATTTTTCTGGATTGGTGGACAACAAATGGACAATTTATTGAATACTTCCCTAGGGTTTGATGTTGAAGCTTTACATGGTTTTTCAGAGAAAGACCTTGTTTATTGGGAGTCCAATATTTTGTGGTCTTTAAAACAATATGAACATTGGGATAAGCCTTTGGTTGTTTGGGATATTATAGCGGCATTATTGTCCTTCAAACTATCTGCACCCAATTATGTTGAGCATGTCCTGGTTAAGTGGCTCTCAAAGTCATTTGTGGATTTGCATGTGGAACATTCTATTGAAAAGGCGCTGCCACATGTCCGTAAAAGTTTTTCTAAAGCTGCTTCACGCCAGTTGCACCTCCTTAACATTATTTGCAGACGGGTAATACTATCAGACCTCAAGGCAGATGAAATAAACAGCAACTTGTTGAACGTAGGAGGATTAGATGAGACCAATTTTGCTCAAGATATGCAACTTAATGTATGGATGGAGTTACTTTCAAGCAGTGAGAAAGAACTACGTGAGAGGCTTGTGGGTTTAAGTTTTTCTGCTTATAAAAGTCTTGCTTCCAATTCAGCCACCCATTCTTCCGAGCCTGGATATTGGTATCCTCCTGGTGTAGCACAAATGCAGCAGTGGATTGCACATAATAACTGTCATGTACGCGAGCAACTAAAAGTCCTTGCATCAGAGATTAAAACCTGCAAGAGGTGCTACTCTTGGTTGATAATCACATCCTTACCTTCATAATTGATGTATATGTAATTTGAATAGTTCTCTGTTGATAGGTAACATCTTGTTAGGGAGACTTTTTTATCATATATGTGGATGCTTAAGTACACTTTCTGAAATATGTTGAAAAAGAAGAATGCAGTTTTATCTTCCTGCATTAATACCATCATTTTTGTTATACATAGCATTTAAAGGTCGCTAGCCCTTCATCAAACTAAAACAAACAATGTTCTGTTAATTGAAAAAAAACACTGTGCTTGGTGCTGATTGTTTTCTTTTATGCCTAATTCTTATTAATTTTTCGGCTCTTTTTTCTTCTCAAACAACAGGACGGACTGCATTGAACTTGAAGCTGAAGAGCAATGCAGCTATTGTTCAGCACCGGTTCCTTTTGATTCCCCAGAATTTGCCTCCTGCGAGGGTGTGGAGAATAATGGTGGATTAAGGCAGAAACATAAGTTAGAAAGGTGTGCTGTTTCTATGCAGGTTTGCCCTACCACTTCTCTATGGCTTTGCAAGTGTTGTCAAAGATGGACCGCCAATCTTGCACCGGAAACTCTTTTCAAAATGCCCCAATATTCTGTTGATTTTAATTTATCATCCGAGTCTTCTTTTGTAAAAAAAGTCTTCAAACCACTATGCCCCTTTTGCGGGATATTGCTACAGAGATTACAACCAGAATTTCTTCTATCTGCACTGCCAGTGTAATCTTCACCCCACATTCTGTATTTATATTATTATTAACAAAGTTTTTAATTATTGACTATCGTACACCGTTCATCTAGCATAGACTTTGTTAGTCATTTTACTTTGAATGGATGACAGGAAAAATAAGTGGACCTTGCAAGTCATGTCTATGATTTTTATTCATGTCATCGTATTGTGTTCAGAAGATTCTATATTTATATCATTGTTAACAAAGTTTTTAATTATTTACTATCATACACCGTTCATCTAGCATAAACTTTGGTAGTTATTTTACTTCGAATAGATGAAAAGAAAAATAAGGGGACCTTGCAAGTCATATGTTTGATTTTTATTTGTGTCATTTTGTTGTGTTTAGAGTTGTGAGGTTTAATCATAAGTGATAGAAAATGATGAGTTTTTTTTCAAACTTCTCCAATTTCTGATCTAATGAAGTTTAGCTTAGATTGGTTAATATAGAACAAAAACATTTCCTCTATGTTACGAATTTCAAATCGATTCTACAAATAATTGTGGATGGATATTTAAGTTTGAAATGTTCTTTTACTCAATAAGTTGGTTTTTTAAGTTAGGTTTTATCTTTGGATTTGAGTACTTAATATTGGTACTTTCATTGAAAATCGGTGCAATAGTGGGGACGATTTAAAAAATTGTTACTCGGTACTTGATAAGCTTCAAAGTGGAGTCGTTCAAAAGAGAAAAAAGTTATCTAGTGTTGAAAAGAATCTAAAGTGAAACCATCTAGAGTGGATTATTGTAAACTTCAATTTTTTAAAAATAGATAATATTGTGAATCTCATATTAATTCCAAGGACGTATAATTTTGAGCTGCTTTCTTATCCAACAAATCAATATTTTGGATTAAACTTTCTTTTTCAGAATTCCTAACCTTGCCTCTTGCCTCTGAGGGCGAAGCTTTTGTGCCAGAATCAATCAACTACCCAACCTCAATTTAATGGCTATGGAATGTAGACGCAACTTAACTAACAAAACAGATCATTTACTCATTATCGTAAAGCTTCTGTACAACATAGCTTTCAACTCCTTATCCTAAACCCCAGAGAAATTGTGCCTCTGCTAGAAAGAAATCGAGCCGAAGATCGGCATTTACGTGTATAGTGGATCCTCTGAACTCCACTTCGAAGATTTTGAGTGCCGTGCAATACAGGACAATAGAATTCCATTCAATGCACAGTCGCGATAATCCAGGCTGAATTTCAACGTTCAAACAAGAAATGTTTGTCTTGGGTTTTGAATGGAAGCGATTACGTATTGACTTCGGATGTATTTTTGTTTCTTGTTAATACAGAATTTTTCATATTTTGTAAGCGTTTTAATTACGTTTATATATATCAATAAATACATCTTAATTAAGTTAATAATTTCTTCACGAAACAATTAAAAAAAATTATATCATATTAAACGATTTAAAATTCAATTGAAACTCCTTTAATTTCATCCACAATTACAAAAAAAAAATTGTAAAAATTTTTATATTTTAAAAATAAAATATAATAATTTAAGTTAATATTTAAAATCAATTAAAATGCTCATGGATATGCTTTGATGCTTCTTCTGTTTTTTTATTTTATTTTATGAGGGGTCTGTTTTCGTAGCCATGGTTGGGAAACGAGCCAGGGTTTCAGTGCCACAATTGGACTTCACGACGATGATAGTATGGGAACCATGCAAAGGCTCGACATTTACAATTTTGTGGCTAACAAATCTCTGCAATTTTTGTTATTTTCCTGATAAATTCCAAAACCCAATATCTTTTGTTCATTCTAGGCAAATTAAATGTATTGAAATCATTGATACAGTGCATGCATTTTGCACTGCACGCAGTCATTATCTAATCTTTTATTAGGAAGTATTAACCTTGTTTAATCTCTCCTTAATTTCTTCAAATTTCTACAAGCAAATTAAATGCATTAAAATGAAAAATTCCCATGTCTTATGACATGAAAAGTTCAACCATCACTCAAATGATTAAATCAAAGTTTATTTTGAACATTAGATCAAATAATTATGTTTTTATTAATTTTTAAAATGTAAAAAAATTTATAAATCTAAAATTTTCATTATATAAAAGAAATTAAAATAAAGTTGATGATAAAACAGGCAATCGCAGTGGTTTTCATGTGTCCCTTTCCTGGTCCTACACTCCTGCCTCAATATCAATGCCTATGAAGTACGAAAACACATCTTTCAACCATCATCCTTGGTTCGAGTTTATTAAAAACCTCACCCCACAATTTTAGTTTTTATTATATTAAAAAAAAAACCCTAATTTGAAAAGAAAAAATGAAAAAAAAAATTGTAAAAATTTAAATCAGATTTTGTCTTCATTGGCAATTAGGGTTTTGTATGGGTATGCTGGCCTAATTAATGCTGATTATAAACTTAATGATATAATTATGATGTACATTTTCTGTATTTTATGTGGAGTGGATGATTCACCATGGCAACACAAAAGACATTTACAAACGTATAACATACTTAACATTACATAATTATAATGTACATTTTCTTTATCTCACAAGAAAGAAAATACATTGATAAGGTGTTGAAAAGAATCCTTCCTTTTAATTTGTTTCATTCTATTCTATTTTTCCCTTATTTATGTTTTTGTATATTTAAAAAAAAAAAATTTGAAGTCGAATTACCTTAACTGGCTATTATCTAATTGGCTATTATCTGATCACTTGAGGGGTGAACTCAATCTTTGAAAATCAACAATTTAAATTTCGTACACAATACAATTTCTTATCAACCAATCCAAAGTAATCTTTTTTTTTCAAAAGTGTCTGTTTGTTTTAAAAAATGTTTATTTGATTAGTTAGATTAATTTCAAATTGAATTAATCAAATTATGTTATTTTATTTTCGTTAATCAAATCAAATTTATTAATTTTGAAATATAGTTGATCAAGTTTTAATTTGATTAATTCAAAAAATTATCAGATTAACGAAGTAATAAAATATGTGTAACTTAATGATATTATAAAATTTTATTTTCTCATATTTAAAATAAATTAAATAAAATCATTAAATATTAAAGTTTTAAATTTAAAATGCTAATAAAATTAACTTGAAAAATCGTTTTTTAATTTAATTTTTTTAGTTTAATTGCTTAATATAATTTATCAAAATCAATTTAATAAAAACAAAATTTTACTTAAAATTATCTTTTATTGACACATGGACATTTAATTTTAACGAGATGTTGTTCACTTTTAGAACATCATCAGTACGAATGGGGCACTACAGATATGATTGATCCTAAAGTGGGGCTGATGATGCCCTTCTCAAGAAAGTTAAAAAAAAAAATAAAAAATCTGAACGGGCTTTTCTAACAAATTAGAATAAGATGCTTTTTCATACACGTGTCAATATCAAAGTGATATTTACCAAAATAAATGTGTTCGCATTTGATCATCTTTTAGTGATGATCGTCGTCTTTGTCTTTACTTTATTATGCTTGTTGCCTATTCTTTTGAAATTGCTTTGTTCTATTTTTAAATTTTAGAGTATATATTGTTAAAAGAGATAAAACTTTTAAAATTTTTATTTAATAATTCAAGTCAACTTTTTTAAAAATCTTAATAAATTGGTTATAAATAAATAATATATATTATTTTTTATTTAAAAAATATCAATATTGAAAATATAATATGTCACAAATTTTATTTAACCGTTCAATTAAAAAATGATTGATATTATTTAAACTAACATCAAATATTGTATAGACATATATATATATATATATATATATATATAAATTTTTAAATTTTTTTATGAAATTAAAACATACTAATAATAATGGTACTTTAATAAATTTTGATTTATTATTTCTGTTATAATAATAAAACTAAATATACAATTGCATATTATTAAATAAATACATAATTTTTCTTAATTTATTTTAAATTAATATAATATTTATTTTCTGTTTTCATGAATAGAATAATAATTTTGTTAGAAAATGCATTAAAAAGTATTATTTTGTATTATATAGTAATATATATTTTTATTTTTTAGTTTACTATAACTGGATTGAATGATTATTGTTGTGTAACAAATACATAAATAAAAAAAATATTATGCATATATTTTATGTGATTTTTAAAATTTTGATAAATTAAGATAATAATAAAGTAATAATAGATTTAATTTAAAAGTTAAATTATAAATTAACATAATTTCGCAATTTAAATTTCAAATTTGTAATAAATATAATATAACAGTATTAAAAATTTTATAAATCTGATCAAAATAATTAACATTTTAAATAAAAGTTTGATTCATTTACATTTTTATATTAAAAATAATTAAAATATATTAAAATATTTTTATATCAAATATTTTAAAAAATTTTAAAATTAAATAATTTTTATTAAATAAACTAATTTTTCAAAATAAGATTTAAGTTTGATTTTTTTTGGAAATGTTACGAAATTAATAATAATATAAATTGAATAATAATTTTTTTTATTGAGAGGTAAATATAGAAACAATATTATTAGAATATTATTACAATCCAATACATTTCAAAAATCAAATGATTTTTATTTTTTAAAAACAATTAAATAATATAGCATGTGATTATATATATATATATATATAGATGATGAGATGGATGGCCTAGGATAGAGACACATGCATGTATACACTGATGGAAATTAAATTATATTAAGACAAAACCGTTGAATGAAAAGAGCATTATTAACATAACTGAATTACTAAATTAACCTTAACAAAAAATTTCTAAAATTTCTTTTCAATTAACCTATTTCTCCCAATTTTCACATATAACCAAAAAAATCAAAATTTCTATTAAAAAAAATGAAATAAAAAGCTAAGTTCTGGGTTATTTTTCATTTTTTATTTTAAAAAATTTTTAAAAATAAAAAACAACTTATAACATTTGTAAGGGAGTGAATGGTTTTGACAAATTTTCATGAATTTGAAATTTGATAATTTGATAGATTTGAGTTTAGGGTTTTGAGTTGGAATATATATATATATATATATATATATATATATATATCTGTAAAATATGGAATAAAAGAACAAAGTTTTTAGAAAATTAAAACAGAAATTTATTTTAAATTTAGAAAAATTTATTTTAAAAATTGGGTTGAATTTAACAATAAATTGTAAAGAGTAGAAAGAAAGAATATTCCATGAGAGTTGCAAAAATTTTTTGCTCTTTACAGCCACAATAAAAAAATTATTAGTATATAAGTAAATGGTTGTATAGAAAGAAATGTTACACGTGGAATTTCTCGTATTTTAGAAATTCTCTGAATAATAATAATAATAATAATAATAATAATCTGATAATGGGCCTGTTAATTGTGTGTGAGCAAAAAAAAAAAATAACCCGTAGTTTGGGACGCCGTGGAGGCAGTCCAGAAGGGCAGTGCACAGCACAAACGGACGATCCAAAGAACAAGCAGCCAAACCACTTTCATCTTTTTCTCTCTTTTCATCACATCTCTCTCCAAACCTCTCTATCCATCTACAGGAACATCACTCCAACTATTATATTTAATATCATAAAAGAAAATTGTTCTCCTCTGTTTAACCCGTTCATCAATCTGCAGAGTTTTTTTTTTTTTTTTTTTTTGTGATTCTTGGTACAAAAAGTGTCGATCTTTGAGGTGGGTTTGGCTTGTTCGTCGATGTCGATGGAAAACATCTAGATTAAGCCGGTACGTTGCTCTTCTACAACTACAAAACAGCGACTATATATTTTTCTTGTTTCTGGGTGTTTTTTTTTCGGATCATTCAATAAGGCAGGATAGTAAAGATGTGATTTTTCGTTTGCTTTTTTGTTTACAGAGGAATCTGAAAAAGACCTTTTTTTTTTTCCTGAAGTGGGATTTTCCATTTGATCATGGCGGTCGCTGAGAATGCTGGGGCAAAAATCGGGTCATCTTGTCAAAATTTGGAAAACACTGTAGTATCTTCTGACTCCAATGCGGTGAACGATCCAAAAACCAGGACTGATTCCGAGACTGCCGCTAAGACTACTAAGGAAGCCAACTTTCAAGAAGAAAAACCAGCAGCAGCCATCAACAACAATGACAATAGCAATACCCAGATGCAAAATGTGTTTAATGAAAAGAATCAGCAGGAGATGGTGACAAAGACTGCTGGGCTTAATGGGTTTCGCAATGTGCAAAATTGGGGCAATGGTGAAATTTTCAAGAATGAAATGAGTGATTTGGTTGAGATTTTGTCTAAGCTGAACCCTATGGCTGAGGAATTTGTACCTCCTTCCCTTGCTAATCATCAACATCATCATAATCTTAATGATAACCGTGATCAAAACCAAAATCAAGATAATCGCTTTTTTGAAAATGGGTTTGGATATAGTACTGACAATTTCGTAGTGCACGCTAATTCTGGCAAAGCCAATGGACATACTAATAGAAGGGTATTTTACCTTTTTTTTTTCCTTTGGCAAATTTCTTTTAATTCTATAACAATTTTATATTTTTTTGTTGATTTTCTGTTCTCCTTTTTATTCAGAAGAGGAGTAACTTTAGTCAAGGGAAGAGAAGGTTGAATAATAGAACGAGCATTGCACAGCGAGAGGATGCAATTAGAAAGACTGTTTATGTCTCTGATATTGATCTACAGGTGACATATTTTCACACTTATGGTTTTTGCCTCGGTTTTACTTTGTTTATGCATTGATATAGTGATATCTTACCGATTGATTATGGTTATTGTATAGGTTACTGAGGAGCTTCTTGCCGGTCTCTTTCTGAGTTGTGGACCTGTACTTCTTGTTTCTTTCTCCTATTTAATACAAACCGTTCAGTTTTTTTCTTAGTAGTGATGGATTATTTCCCTATAATAACTTCCTGTTGTTTTGGTCGAAAGGTTGTTGACTGTCGTATATGTGGTGATCCTAATTCTGTTCTCCGCTTTGCCTTTGTCGAGTTTTATAAAGAAGGTATTATGGAAGTCTTGTGCATTTGGTAAGCATTGATATCTGCTTTCATTTTACAGCACTGACGATTCAACGTTTATGTAGAGGATGCAAGGGCTGCTTTGAATTTGTCTGGAACAATGCTTGGTTTTTACCCTGTAAGAGTGATGCCTTCCAAGACTGCAATTGCACCTGTTAACCCAACCTTTTTACCCAGGGTAAAGCATATATATGATGAATGAACTTTATTCACAGTTGTGTGCAAGTTACAGAAACTGAATCAGAGTCATTTTGATATCTGTCTTCTTTACTAATTATTTGGTTTCGAATGTTTTGTGTTCTTCAGTCTGAGGACGAGAGGGAGATGTGCTCAAGGACCATTTACTGTACAAACATAGACAAGAAGGTATTTTCTAACGTCCACTATTTTTCTTGATGTATGTGTGATAAAAAACCACAGCAATAATATCTGGCTTGTTTGTTCAATTGAAACAGATTACTCAAGCTGATGTCAAGCTCTTCTTTGAATCAGTTTGTGGGGAGGTTTGTTGTTTCTCATGTGACCTATCTTATAAAGACTGCCTGTCTTTTACTTGTTAAATTTGATGCATTCTTATAAATTTTTGCTTTATGGTAGGTTCAACGCTTGAGGCTATTGGGAGACTACAATCATTCAACACGTATTGCTTTTGTTGAGTTCACAATGGTATTTACTCTCTTGCTAATTATATTTACTAAAACTGTTGCAACATCTGGTTTTACGGTATTAGATTACCTGTGTTCTTTCTTAAATTGAGAACTTTGTGTACTTTGTTGGTGCCTATACCAAGCTTATTTATTCTAAGATGAAATATGGCACGGTCTATTGCCTTTCAACATTATCTAGCTACTTCTTTACATGAATAATTTGCTATAGTGCTCTCTCTGGTATTCCAAGTGTTAAACTGTCTTTTTGATCTTTTCATTCATTGGTTTTATTCATCTCAAGCATTCAGTGGATGAAGTGACATTGGTGCTCAAACCTCTTCAGGAGAGCTCACTTGGTTTCTCCTCTTTTGGTTTTGGCATCATGCCTCTTTTTGTTGTTGCTGCTTGGTTATGTTATTTGAAATGTTTTTTGGGATATGAACTATATAGGAAATACATTGTCAAGTTTTACTGTGGAAGTTGATTTAGGAGAATTGAGCTGTGGGACATGAACAGTCCTCTAATAGAAAATCGAGATCTTTCTATTGGTTCCATCACTTAGGGGCCATTTGGTATCTTAGATGAAAGTGATTGCAGTGCAAAGTGATTGCTGGGAAAGTGATTATTGAGAAAGTAACTTTGCAGCGTTTGGTATGCAATGTAAAGTTATGTTTAAATTGCAGAGAAAGTAACTTTACAGCGTTTGGTATGCACTCATTTTATTGGGAAAGTTGTGTCAAATTCCAAAAATACCCATAAAAAACAATTTTAATGCAATGAAAAAATTAATTAAAATGAAAATGTAAATGATATAAAATTATATTATTAATATTGCTCATTATCTGTAATTCTAAATTTTCATGATTTTTAATTTAAATTTTAATTAGTAAATTATTACAAATTCATTTATTAATTTAAATTTACAAATTTATTAATTTACAAATTCATGTATTATTAATTTAAATTTTAATTCATCTGTTATTTTTAATGAATGTCATAATAATTTATTTTAGTCCTTATAAAATATTTTTTATGTATGATAACTACCTATAACATCCATGAAAGTATTTTTGTGTTTTTTGTAAAAGGGTAATTTGGGTAAAATTTGATAAAATTAACTTTGCAGTCAAGACCGCAAAGTGATTACAGCCTACTTGGACTGCAATCACTTTGCAGCTTTTGGATATAAAGTGATTGCAGTTGCAATCACTTTACATCCAACTTTCTTAATAACAAACGTTGTAATCACTTTGCTCTCAATTAAATTGCAGCGCAAAATGATTTCTCCCCTCATACCAAACGGCCCCTTATTGCAGAGTCTCTAAGACTGATGGATGGAAGATATTGAAATGTCTTTTTTGAAGACTATGGTTATTTGTAGGGCCTTTACAACTGTTGGTGCAAGACTGTGAGACCAGTTTATGATTGTGCCTGGTGGTCCATGAATTGTTAGGAGTGCATGCTCACAAGTTTAGTAGAAGCATGTGTCGAAGGACAGTGAACCAAGCTCAATGAAGCCTTTACCTGCTGTTGACTGAGGCTACCTTTGGCTGCGTGGTTGAAGGGTTTCCCACTGTGCATGCAAAGGGAGCCTGAGGGAAATGAAGTATTTAATGTGTTGCAGAATGATTTTTTTCTTCTATTAGCAGGTTTAGAAATGTCTAGCTTTCTTTTGACTATCCTGAGTTCTATCTCAGACCAGGGGAGAGTCATGTGTGCTTGGGACTTGCTTAAATCCCAATCACTATGTGCAATGTTGTTGGAAGGTAGTTTGTAGCCTAGTCAGAAGATGCAATCAAGACATTGTATTTGTTTTTGTTTTTTAATTGTTTTTTTTTTTTTTCTGTGATACAGGGCATCTCTATGCAACCTTGTCTAGTTTATTATCCTGTTCCACGACCATCTCTATGCATCATAGTTATGTTGTTGGTTTACTTTTCTTTACCTCGGAAACTGCATTGTACTTGCACAAGAATCATTTTGTGTTGCCGCCAATTCTGAAGATTAGTTAATGCACTTTCCTTTATTTGTCCTCTGACTATTTCCTATGTTATCGTAACAATTGAGAACTTGTGTTTCTTTAGTTGAACAAAGTGTGAAGATAAGTGCATGATAACTTTTGTTTTATCTACTAGGTGATTTCCGAGTGTTGTTTGTGTACGCTGCATGTTTAAAGGAGCATAGTTGAACTTGGATCCAAGATTTTAACTCTCATCTTATTACCTCCTCTTACCACCCTATTAATAACCAAAACTTTTGGCATCATTGGCTCTGTAGCTGTTTAGCAGGAATCATTTCTGTAAATATTTTATATTAACGCCACTGCCAAAATGTGTTTATATAGAGTTATGCTTGTAAAATTTTCCTTTCAATTGCCGTTGCTGCTACTTGCTTGCTGGAGTTCTCATAATTTTTGCTTTATTTATAAACTAGAATTGTGCTTGGATGCTGTGTACAAGGATGATCTTTATGTTTTATTTTCTCTTGCAGGCTGAAAGTGCGATTGCAGCCCTCAACTGTAGTGGTGCAGTTTTAGGATCACTGCCCATAAGGTTGGTTTGTGAGACTTTTCTGTTTGAGCTGATGTCTTTCATTTTTGGGTTGTAAAACTCAAATTTTTCCCTAATTTTATGGATTATCTGCCTGTTGCACGTGCAGGGTTAGCCCATCAAAAACACCTGTTCGGCCCCGTGTTCTTCGCCCTGCAATGTCCTGAATAATCCCTTCTTGTTTCTTTCTCTAGGACTGATCAACTGCCAATATATATATTTATCTACACTTAGATACATAGATACAGCAGTACATTCGAGGTACTTTTGGCGTTAATATTATCTTGTCGCTGCAACTTAGCGTATTATCTTTGTTACTTATAGGGGGTTAACTCTGGTTGGTTTCTTTAGCTTGTGGAGTTGAATGCGATTTTGAGGACATGAATGGTAATTTATGTTGCATATCGAACAACTGATGATTTTAAATCGACCATTACTGCTATTGTTTATTATATGTTTTCTTCTTTTTTTGGTCAACTTCTTCTGCTGATTTTGTGGTTGCAGTTTCATATGCCTTTATGGTTATGGATGACTAGATTGTCCACCTGTGTACTGTGCAGTCTTTTTGCTTGGATTTCTAATTAAACAGATGCAACTTCAATGTCAAATCCATGTGAATTTATAAAAAATAAAAAAAATAAAAAAATAATTTTTATGATCTCATTGGATCCTAAATAAAATCTCTCTCTCTGTGTTAAATATGGTATGCTAGACGGTAACATCATATTTTCATTTTCCTCGAGGTAAGAAATGAACTTGGTCGATACTTAATTGTTGAAATGGTTGGTCACCTAGTCTTGTAAATTGAAGATGAATTTCTTGTATTCCATCGCTTTATTACAGATTCAATGCTCTAAGAATCAGCCAATGCTTTGGCTTATTAAAAATTACAGCAAGCTCATCGGAGGGCAAACCAAATAACACGCATTAACCAGAACGAATACGTGCCAGAAGGCACGGATATAATTTCCTGGAACCTTCCAGGATTCCCATCGAATCTGGATTTTAACAATGTTTATTTTCTCAGATTGGTAAAACATGGCGATTCCTTTGAAAGATATGGCTCATTGACTTGATCCAGATCGTTAAAATTAGATTCCTTCTAAAGGTTATCCAAGAATAATATTTGGTTAGTGCGAAGTTGCAAATACATGACTCCATCTTTATGTTGAGTTCATGAATTTACGGGCCACCTGATAGTGAACATTCACGAGGATTCTGGAATTTAACATTGGTAGAGCTGACTTCCTTTGGTCTGAAAGGCACTTTTATGTCAGAGCAATGGTTACAAATTTTTCATTGGACATGGATTTTTCTGTTTGCCTCTGAAAATTTGAAACTGCTCACCGATAGATAAACCATTTTATGGGCATTTTCTTGGATTGCCGACATTTTCAAGAATTCCGGAAGCTGAATATGCAGAACATGGACCATGGAGAGATGAGATAGGACAGGGAGACAGTGACTCCATAGTAAATTGCTAAACGAAGGAAAACTATGATGAACCGACTAGGCAAGCAAAGCCCAAGTTGGCTTTCTCTTTCATATTCAGACCCAGTATTGCTTTTCAGATAAGAAAACTAAAAATCTTATGAATTCATAATCGATAATGCGAACAACGACCTTATATAGTTTGCTATAAGGAATACTGTACGATCATTTAAGACATGAATTTAAGAAAAAGTGTATCCAGAAAAGAGATAAAGAAGTGTGTAAATTGTGATGTGTCGAAAAGAGCAAAGCTAAAAATGGTTAAAAGTGAAAAAACGTATTCTTGAATGCTTCTCTAGTCTTTGCCATTGAAGAGGTGTGATTTATGGTGGAAAAAGAAAATGTAAAACCCCGTCCCCCCCTTCTTTTCTGCTTGTAGACAGTATTCGTTCACTTGACTTCTATGTTTGTATCATTTCCAGTGTTTCCACCGATCCTAATTATGAAATTATAATCTGATCAGTCACTGGCAATGCATTACACTGGTGAATTTTGCGCAGATGCAATTCCTGGAATGCCTGAAACTTCTGCTGTGGCTGGTTCAGCTGCATTGCAAAGGAAGCTTGTTAGTTGTCACTAAGTCAAATAAAAGAAAGTAAATATTTAGATAACTCAACCGGTGGCTGCAAGCGATGATGGAGAGGCTGCTGGAGGAAGTGCTAAAGTCCCAAATGCACGGTATTGCTGAGACGAGTAAGGAAACTGAGTAATTTTCGGATACGGATTTGGGCTGCTCTGTCCATGCTGGGGATAGAGTGGGAAGTAACCTAAGTAGACTCCAGGGGATCCTGATGTCCCACTGGTGTAATGGGATGGGAGCTGCTGCCCTCCATATAGATTGTAATAATTCTGCAGAAAGCAACTGATTTCAGATAAAAAGAATGCTATTATTGTTTCAAACATTTGTAATAAACAACATCAGAGATTTCACACTAGAAGTTGCAATAACTTGAAGACCACAAATTCTGAATTGGAAATTGCATTGAAATAATTTTAGGGTAGAAGAGACAAACCATTGAATAAGTGTCTTGTGGGTAACCAGGATACCTGAATGTTTAAGGGAAAGCATTAAACTACAAACTGACATAAGAATTTAAGCAGAATCGTTCAATTTTACAATACTCTTAAGCTATGCAGAGATTTTGAATCTGATCTACCCATAAGCTGAATAAGGAAATGCGTATTGCGGGATGAGTTGACGGTAAAATGCCGGAGTACCAGTACTTGATGGTGCCATGACTCGAGGTGGTGGGCTAAATTTCTCCATCCCTGTAATTAACTTCGTTAGCAAACAAGGGGAAGAAGAGAAGGAAACTATGCAAAATGAAACAATCATCCGCTTTATCAACTCCCATGGCTATGTATGATTGGAACTTGGATGGCTAATTAAGGGGTGAATAATGAAGAGTTTGACTACCATGGTGAGAGGCAGAAGTTGGACGACTCTTTGTAGCACCAAAAGATGCAAGATTACAGTTTGCTCTTCTTCCATCAATCACAGGAAATGGATTATAGCAAGCCCTCATCGCCGAATCAGCATCCTTAAACGTTACCTAGAATACCATAATCAGAACCAAGTAAAAAAAAAAAAAACAGCCAAGAAGGTAGATAGAGGCGAAAGAAGCACTAAGAGGGGATACGTGTGCTTACAAAGCCATAGCCTTTTGATTTTCCTGTACTTCTATCGTTGATAACAACAGCTTCTAATATTTCTCCGAACTGCTCGAAATAACGTCTCAGGGTATCTCTTTTAGTCTCCCAAGCCAAACCTCCGACAAAGATCTTGGTGTAAGTCGTGTCACCAAACCCTGTGGCATTGGTTTCACCCGCCATCTTATTTGGCCCTGGTCGAGACATGGAATAACAGTCCAAACAAGCACAGCCAACACCAGAGAGATAAAAAGGGAAAGAACCCAGGCGAGAATCAGTACCTAAAAGCCAAATTACACTGGAAAAAGGGGAGACAAAGCGAGAAAGAACCGTTGGCAGACAAAAATATTTATGGAGTGAAAGCAATCACATCAACCTCTACAACAACTTCAATCAACAAGGGTTTTCTTCCCTCTTCTTTCTTTTTTTTCTATCAAAACCTTATCAGAATTCCACAGCCAACTCACCTTAGATTCCTAACAAAGATACCCTAAACAAGAAAGTTATCTCTGTTTAGAGATTTGAATAAAAAAGCCTACACAAGGGCTACAGAAATAAGAAAAACCCTTATTGAAGAATTTATGTAGCATGTATTGATCATGATTGATTAACTAAATAAGAAAAAGTGAAAATAACAATAAGAAACGGTGCAAGTGGAAAAAAAAAAAAAGTGAAAGGGGAATTTCCAATGAAATACAAAGAACTTTATTTCCGTATTTTCATGTTTTATTTGACAAATCAATACTTACTATACCTTCTAATGGGTCCAAAGAAACTTTTTTCTTCTTTAATGCAAAACGAGAAATGGGTCCAAAGGTTCGTGCCTTGCTGTATCCAACTCTCCATCCTTTCTTCTTCTCTCATCAACTGTGAGTTGTTTATGCATATATTCCTTTTCCATATTTTTAAATTATTGATTTAATGGCGATTCATACTATTAATTTATTACCCTTGGAATATGTTATATGTTCATAACTATACATATATTCATCGACTCTCATCTTCTCCACCTGTTCAACAGTTCAACAAGTAACCTTCTGCTTCTTCTTTAAGGTATAGGACTTAAGATTTAAGGATTAAGTTTCCACTTTGGTTTTGTTGTATACGACAAAGCGTCATTCTTTTAGTGTACGAATTTTCTTTGTGATCGTTAGGAGTATAAACAATTATACGTTGAACTTCATCTCCAATAATTAGAAGAAAACAAAAAGGAGAGTGCGGATCTCTTTATTCACGAAAACATAATGATCAAATTGAATGCATATAATCAATACAATTAATGTTAATGAGAGCTTAAAATTTTGCATTTGTGAATTTTCACACCCAAATAAAATTTTTGTATTAAAAATATTATCATTTAAATCAAAACTCAAAATCAAATAATTATTATATTATTTTATATATAAAAATTAACTAAAATTGTTGATTTCTTTTATCATAAACTTCTAACTCGAAACAACGTAAATATTAAAATTTAAATTTTAAATTTACAAATATCTTATATTTAAAGTAAGAACATGATTTCTTAAATCAATATTTAAGGACTTATAATTATTATAATATTTTATGTATAGAAACTAGGTGCTGTTGTTGATGTCTTTTATGATAAACTAAGTTTACAAGAACAAAAGTAGTGAAAAAATCCACAAAATTTAATTTAGTTGATAGAGATGATTTTTTTTGTCAATCAAAATTTAATATTTGTGAAAATATTTTGAAAATAAAATAATAAATATATTAAATTAAAAATAATTATCTTATATATAGTTATTGAAATTTTTTAATTTTATAAATAGAATTAAGATGATAATATATGTCTTTTAAATATATTAAAAAAATTTATAATAAATAAAATAAAAAATATATTATTATTTTATTTTCGTTTATAAAAAAAATAAAAAATTCACTATTAATATATAAGATATTTATACGTAAATCAATATAAAATGTATTTTTAAAATTATTCCAAAAAAAAAGTTCGTACAACAATCGAATATAGGTATCCTTATTCCGAGCTGTAATATAAAAATATTCAGTCATTTTTGGGTTATGTCGTGATCAGCCGACCGCTGGTGTTTCCTGAAAAGGTATTGCGATTGGCTTCGTGGTTCGTGCTCACGCCTAGTGTTTCCAATCGTAGACTGTTCTGTTCTAGCTTAGCTAATAAGTAATTCAGTAGCTTTGGACCTTTGTAGTTCTACACCTTGTCCCCTCGATACGGTGACTTTGCTGTTCAGTTCAGAGCCTTACTTGCCCAAATAGACTTTAAGCCCAAACAAACCGCGCTTCGTTTTAAAGAATCCAGCAAAGACCCAGAGTCAGTAGAACTACCACCGATTCGAGTCAAGTCAAGATCATAATATCCACGCTAGAGCCCGTCACTGTTCATAAGTACGTCTGTCTGCCCAAACCTGGCCTCTGATTCGGCTGATCCCACCTTCTTGGCCTGTATAGTTGCTCAAATTCAAGTTTTTCGGAACGAGTTATTTCGAAAATATTTTTAAAAAAAATTTCACTTTTCAGTTAACCAAAATTTTAACTCAAATATAAAAAATTTTAAAATAAAATTAAGAATATATGGAATTTGAAAATATTTTTAATATTTAAAATTTTGATAATGTTTTAAATTTAATGTTGTTAAAGTTTTAAGCTTAATACTTTGACATTTGAATGTTCTTGAAATGATATTATTAGATTTGTTTTAAAAATGAGAAATTAATAATTTAATTTAAATATATTTTATTATTTCAATTATTTATGTTACATAATTAGTTAATTGAATTAACTGAATTAATTCGGTTTCATTAATTTTAAAATTAAAAAATTCAGTTCAATTAACGAAAAAAATAAATTAATTAGATTTGTTGTTGCTCTCAACAACAATGAAATGATGCTAATGTGATCTTCGTTGCTGTCTTCTCGACCTGCAAAAACAGTAAAGGTCAAAGAGGCGCAGGGATCTGCCCTTACACGCGCACTTCGATGCTTAAGTCAGAAAACTGTTTAAGCAGAGTTTTAGTAAGCAAAATAGTGATTAGGGTTTTTCTGATTATACCTGAGGGTATTTATAGATATATTTGAGTTGCTTTGATGAGCTCAAGACTCATATTTGTATGAGCTCCAAAATTTTATTATTTTAGGCCTTTTGTATTTTGAAGCCCAGACGCGTAACTAGGCTGGGGGTAAATTACCTTCATCAATTTCTCCCCACTCTTTCATAGGGAATTTCCCTATGTAAGAGTATAATAGGAGGATTATATCTTTCTAGAATAGTTGTTAAGGACGAAAACGTTTAATTTGGAAGAGAGTTTTAAATTCCGGTGAAGACGCCACTTTCAGCCATCTTTGTCGCGACTATATAAAGGTGAGGTGCCGCGCAGATAGCTTAAGAAGCTGCTAAATTCTGTCGCAAAATAACCGTAACTCTCTCGCGTACTCTGTTGTCACTCTACCGCAAAACGCTGTCGCACCCTAGTAACTCTGTCGCAACCTTTTAACATACTCTGTCGCCACTCACGTTATATTAGCACACAACTCTGTCGCCACATTATACTGTCGCACATTGGACTCTGTCATCACACTCAAGTCTGTCTCGCATTGTACTCTGTCGCCAAAATTAGAGACTGTCGCCATACTAGAGTCTATCGCCGCCCTGTGTCTATCGCCACACTAGACTCTGTCGCCAAACAAGACTCTGTCGCCATACCAGACTCTATCGCCTTTCAAGAGTCTGTCGCCACCCTGAGTCTGTCGCCATACTAGACTCTATCGCCATACCAGACTCTATCGTCTTTCAAGAGTTTGTCGCCTGCCTAAGTTTGTTGCCATACTAGACTCTATCACCATTCAAGAGTCTGTCGCCTCCTTGAGTCTGTCGCCACACTGAGTCTTTCCTCTTCCAGTTTTACCTGTCGATTTTAGGTTTGTTTTCTTCTCATTTTTAACCCCAAAATGGCTAGTCCTGGTGTAGGAAAACATTTGAAGTTGGGACCTAGATCGACTTTGACTGAGTTGATCTCCAAGATATTATGCATAGGTACCCATTACCCGAAAGGTATTTTTATAGGCTCCCTACTCCAGAAGAGAGAAGTATACGTAGCATAGCAAGTGGAGTAGCTATTTTTAGGATATCTGTAGAGCTAAGTTTTCGTTTCCCAATTTTTGATTTTGAGATTTCTTTTTTGAGGGAACAAGGGATCGCCCCTAGCCAGTTACATCCTTATTGTTCGATGCAAGTAATTGGCTTTGATATGCATTGCCACATGAGGGATGTTCTTCCTTCTCTACCTTTGTTCTATACTTTTTTCAGGCTTCGGGGTAGTTCTGGCTTAATTTTGTATTTTCTTCAAAGAGTGTTTGAACCCGGTTTTGAAAATAGGTTATTTGATAAACTCTCCAACAAACTTCACAGGTTCGAATCAGAATGGCTTGTAGTAGAAATGCCTGAAGATTTTAACTTCCCTGCTAGATGGGGGCTAAGCATAGTGTTCCCAAAGACCCTCGCATCACTACTTTGAGGAAACAACTGTGTTCAACTATCAACCAGCTATTAGTTGATAGACCAATCAACCTCTACGATTTTTTAACGTATGAAAATTTAGCCTCTACTGGTTGGGGCATAGGGAGCGTTAATGTCATTAATCCTCCTGTTCCTCTTGATAGGGTGTCTAGCCCTGAAGGTGACCCTTTAGAGGATGTAGGTGATTGAGATGGATTTGACTCTACTTTTATGGTTCTTCCCGAAGATGAAGCATTAGAAATAGATTCCCTTTAGGAGTTTCTTAACTCTCCTGAAGGTACCCCTTTATGCTTTATAATTCATTATCACTTGTTTGTGTAACAATTTTAACAACTTTGTGGGTTCTTGTTTTGCAAAAATGAGCAGTGTTAGGCGTGCTTTGGTCCATCGAAGGAGGCAAGAAGGTTCATCCAGTGAACCTACTGAGAAGAGACCCCGTTTCACTGTGGTCGTTTCTTGAGAGGCATCTCGAGCTCGGACTCCTCCTCTTAGGCAAACAACTCCTCCTCCAGCTCCGACTCAGCAACCTAAAGAGGAATCAAGAGACCTTTCCCGAGGTGAAGGGAGGGCTTCTTCGCATTCCAGGAGATCCTCCGGCTCCTCGGATAGACCTCAGTCGGGAGGCTGAGCTGAATGTAATTTGACCTCGCCTCATCGGAAGAACCGAAGGCACCTATATGTGGAATCCTCTATGGCAAACAAGCCTATCCTTCCTAAGATAGGTCCTGTTGATACGAAGTCATATCAAATAGACGGGGGCTATAAAATGAAGAGAGCCAAATTTCGAGTTTACCCGGGAGTGTTAGATAACGACACTTTAGAGACGCCCGGGGTAGCATCTCACTTAGGTTAGGACACCATCCTTCCCAGGGATGAGAATAAACTATTTCGAAATTTTTCCGAAGGAGAGGATTTAACTGATGTGAAAGCTGCTAGGGTAATTTGCAGACTTTCTCTTACTTTATTTTTCTTTATTTTGCTTTCAGTTTGAATTTTTATGTTTTTTTCAGCTTGCTCAGAGGACTATAGTCAATAATGCTCAGCATCGAGCTTATCGTGACCGAACTGACAAGGAGATCCAGACATTAAGGGATAGCAATATGGAATTGAGGAATGCCAATAATCAATTATCTGGGCTGCCAGGGGTAGTGCGAGATCTGGAGGAGCAACTTTAGAAGGCATTTTAGGACTTGACTCTCGCGAAAGGGGATCTTACTGTTGAGACTGCTTGATCTAGCAAACTTAAAGACGATCTTCAACAGAAACAAACAGAGCTAGATACTATGCAGTCTAAGTTTGAGTCCCTAGCATATCACAATCAACAATTAGAACAATACATTGCTGAATTGGAGAGTCGAGCCACTTCTTCCCTTAATCAGGTCGAGATTGATAGTATCCGGGCTGAAGCTGTAAAGGAGTATAGACTTTCTAAAGACTATTTGAGGTAAAAGGAAGATTTCTCAGTGCCATATGTGAAGTATGATTTTTATCTTGCCCGGTCTTGGTTGGAGAAGCAACGGGAAGGTGAGGAGTTCCCTAAGCTTCTTTATACACTTGAAGAGATCTCCTGATTGGACCATGTATGAACTTTATGCTGAGCTTGCTGACGAGGTCCTGAAGAAGGTTGCATTGGATGATCTTGCGAACCTGGCTGGTCCTTGGGAGTCCGTAAGCCTAGATAATGTTCCTGAACCCATTGGTGCCCTTGATGACCTGGATGGAGAAGATCTATCACTTACTGGTCACCAGCCTCTAGATCTGTTACGACCCAAAACTATCAAAAATCAGAGTAAATTTTTTATTTTTATTTCATACTTATCCTCTGAATCGTAACCACACTCCACTAATAATTGGGCTATGCGTCAATGCCAGTCCCACCATTTAATCATCATATAACTTAATTTCTTATTTCAAAAAAAGGTAAACACATTCATTTTTCATTTATTCTTTTCCATTTATTTACAAGTGTTTATATTATCTATACATCCCTGACAGTCACTTGCAAACATGTTACTATGCTATACTTATTTAGATACAATATGTATAAGTGTATATACCTTAACATGATGGGTAGCAGCGGATATCAAGAATGTAGTACTCAGTCTCCACAATGTTTACTGGAGGGAATCTGTGTTGAAAAATGAAAGGGGTGAGCACATCAAACTTAGTAAGGCAATCCTACGAACAAGTAGGTAACCATACTACCTACATGAACGTGGTGCCATACATAAACCACCCTTTCTCCACACATTTCAAAACAAATGTTATAATTCGTGATGTCATGATGTCATGTAAAATAAGTTCATATATGGATTCAAAAGCATGGAAAACTCGACATGCATATCTATTTAAAACATTTCATCATCGTTAAAATTTTACAACACAGTCAGGACTCAACCCTTCCCTCGAGTATTCCTGACTCACACAAAACCATGAAATCAAATGCTTTTTATAGCAACAGTACCATACGATGTACTGAATGTCATGTAAAATCAGTTGACATCATTCATGGGTTTAAATAGCATGGAAAATAACATCATGCAAGTTTCCATTTAAAACCCAGTTTAATTTCCATCAAAACCATGTCTCAGTCAAGATCTAACCCCTCCCTCGGGTGATCCTGTGATGTCCGGACCAGCCCAATCGGCCATGGCAACCCCTCAGGGCCCATCAGACAACGATTGCTGTGACAACGGCCCACCACGCAAATTCATATTGTCCCCTCTGGCCGAGCCCAGCCCAAGCCTCAGGGTTTTGTTCCCTTCGGGGATTTGTCCCCGAAGGGAACAAAACCCTGAGGCTTGGGCTGGGCTCGGCCAGAGGGGACAATATGAATTTGCGTGGTGGGCCGTTGTCACAGCAATCGTTGTCTGATGGGCCCTGAGGGGTTGCCATGGCCGATTGGGCTGGTCCGGACATCACAATAAAACGCGCGAGCTCAATGGTACCAGGGGTGTCGAATCAGGACTGATGTCCGAAGTTCGAACCCTTGGGGACGCGTTCTGAGGGGATTTGTCCCCGAAGGGAACAAAACCCTGAGGCTTGGGCTGGGCTCGGCCAGAGGGGACAATATGAATTTGCGTGGTGGGCCGTTGTCACAGCAATCGTTGTCTGATGGGCCCTGAGGGGTTGCCATGGCCGATTGGGCTGGTCCGGACATCACATATAACGTGGCACAGCCACCAATGGGGTATAACGTGGCACAGCCACCAATGGGGTATCACGTGGCATAGCCACAGAATGAGTTATTCTCACGTTACCAGAACGGAGAAGAAATTGGGCTTACATGCTACCAGAGCAATGCCCGGTGTGTACTCACAACTACACACCTAAGTCTTATCACATAAGACTGATTTGCCTTTACGTAGAACTCATAATGGTTTTTCTCTCATAAAACTCATTTGAAAATCGTTTTGTACTCAACACAAAACGTAATAAAAACCGAGTCCCAACCGGCAAGGCACACGCACACATTTCTCAAATCTCGATATTGCCTTAACGTAGAGCCCAGTTATAAACTCATAAAAACATTGGGCTCCAACCGGCTATAAAAACCGTGTGCAATTAAATCTCAACATGCTTATTTTATAAACCACAAATCATGCTATAATAGTTTACAAATCACATACACAAATGGTTTAGATTTCCCTTACCTCTTTGCACCTCGTATAGTGCAATCGTTTCCCCCGTATCACGGACTAGCCTCGCATTCCACTCTGGAACTCCCGAGCTGTCCAAACGATGTTAAAACATCAATACTCAATTATCTCATCAATCTCAATTCTCAAAATCGAGCATAATTGCTCATAACACCTCAATTCTCTCGATTCTCATAACTCTACCCTAAACTACAACCTCATTCACAATATCTCAACGTCCTACATTTCTCATGCCAATTATCTATGCTAATTCATCACATTGTCTATATTTCCATTTATAGCACAAATTCTCAAAATTACCAAAATTACCAAATATCTACATTACTCCAACTACATTGCAATTTCATCAATCCCTGATCCTTTCTCAACTATTTCAACGCAATGACAACCACCAATATCATCAAAATCATCTCAAATATCAAGATCGAGGTTTAGAAATTACCCAAAGCTTGTGAGACGCACAACTCACGCCTCGATCCGATTCGTCCTTCGATTTCCAAGTATGTTGTTCTCCCTTTGATGAGGAACAACTTCCCTTCTTGCCACAACCTCTGATTCGGCCAGAAATGGGTGATTTGGATGAGTGAGAAAGTTAGGTTTTCGGTGGAAATGAGTTTGGAAGAGAGAGAAAGTGAGTTTGCAGGAGAAAAACACGGGTTCCTTATATAGACTGGAGGTAGGAGATCGATCTGCCTCTTGATGAGATCGATCTGCGTTTGAAATTTTGGGGACGATCTGGGCAATTTTATGCCAAGGAGATCGATCTGTCGAGGGGTGAGATCGATCTCTTTATGGCTTTATGAGATCGATCTGCTCCTAAGGAGATCGATCTTCTCCCAAACAGAATCATTTGGAGATCGATCTCTTCCTCATGAGATCGATCCTTTCTCAAACAGAATCATTTGGAGATCAATCTCTTCCATTGGAGATCGATCTGCTCCTCAAATTCCTCCTTCCTTCTCATTTTTAACTCACCAGATCGATCTCTCCTTCTCCCAGATCGATCTGTCTTCATACTTCATGCTTATTTTACACACTTAACATATAAATCTCCAATTATAATTCCCACAATTCACTTAGCTCAATAAATTACACTTCAAATTCTTATTACATCATTAAAATATATCTAAAATTCTCAGATCTCACACCTCGATCTTCGCATCACGTGTTTTAGAATGTCTCTGCAAAAGAGAGAAAGATCAGAGGGACGCAGGGGTTTTTCCCTGCGTTGGCACTCCGATGCTTAAGTCAGCTAGAGAATTAAGCAGAGTTTCAATAGGAAAATTCAGAATTAGGTTAACGAATCATACCTGACCCCTATTTATAGGGATTTACTTTGTCACTAATTACATTTTTGTCCTTTTTATCTTACTCAGGGTTTGTATCATTTCTCACATGTTTTATTTGTGCGCCACGTGATATTCTTTTATTATTCTTTTATCATGCACAACAAAAATAAAATTGAAACTACTTGAATTCTAATTCAAATCTTATAATATATTACAAATCTTTTTTAATCATTTAATTAAAAAATTATCAGTAAAAAAAATTTACTTACACACACATGTACAAAACAAATTTAATTTTTCACACTTTTATAAATTTTTATACTATTTATGTTTTTTTATACGCGTGGGCTGTGATGGGTGATCATAATGTTAAAGGTCGGAAAGCCAAAGATAGGGAAAAAGTAATTCGCGTGACAATGAGGTTCGGTTTATAATTAAAGTTTTATGGTTTTATTATACGGCCGTTTAACATTGAATTAAACAAATAAATATATAAATAATGAATCAAATAAACAGTTAGGTAAATGCTTTATCAATTTTAACAATAAATATTATTTATTATAAAAGTAATTTTATTAATTTTATTTTTATGATTATCTTTTTTTTGTTACAATAATTTTATGATTATCAATATTTTTTTATATTATTACTAATTTTGTTTTATATATATACATATATGAAATATGATACATATTTTTAAATATTTTTAAAAATTAAGCTAAAAAATCCAACAAAACACCTTTATTTTTTGGCCACCAATTCCTACTTGCTATTTAATAGGCTGCCCTTTATTCCTCCGGCTTCGGTGCCAAACTTTATTCCTCTAAAATTATTTAATTTTTTATTTAATTATAAATAATTAAAATTTTAGAAAAAGATAAATCATAATTAGCCTTGATTCCTTTTTTACCTAATTAAAAAAATTAAAAAACATTAAATATAAAAGATTTTAAATATTAAATAAAATAAATTAATTAGCTACAATATTAATGAAAATAATTCTTACTATATTGATTAATAAATTATTGGTTAATGTTTCATATGTGAAACGGATTTATTTTTAAAATTTGAAATTAAAGAATTTCAAATTAATTTTATAAAATTAATTAGAGTTGAAAACTCTATTTTTTATAGTTTAAAAAATATTTATAAATAGTATCAAACATAAACATAAACATAAAATGTAACTAATGTAAAAATGTAAATAAAAATAATTTATTATTTGATTTTTAAAAATTTAATATAATATTTAAGATAATATACGTTTAAAAAAGAATAGATAATTCATATGAATATTTTTTTTCCAAAAATGATCGAACCAATAAATTAACAAAATAATTAAACAAATGAATCTAAAAAAAAGAATGAAATGAAAATTAAAAAAAAAAACATCAAAACTTAATTCAATACAGAAATATATACTTAAATACCTAGTTTTTTTTTATACAAGATTTCAAACACTAAGGATAATTTTGTTTAAAATATATGGGTATCTTTTTTAACTTAAAAATAACACAATAAGTGATAAAATAAAAATTAAATTTTGAGATAAAGTTTATTTAATTTGAATAAAGATAAAATGATCAAAAGCTATTTTTAAAATTCTAAATATTTTAAAATTGAATTAGATTATTTTATAAAAATTAAAATTAATTTAATATTCTAAGTATCAAAAAGTTAAGCTATAAACTTTTGACTTTTATATAATTATATATGATGTAAGATTATTACTAGAAATTGTTTTTGATTGAAATTAAAAGTGTAATCTTAAATCTAAAGTGATTCTTGGTGGATATTTTATTCTTCAAGGATAAAAAGATTCTTCTTATCACACTGCCTTGTGTTTTTTTTTTTTTTTAATGCATTTAAAATAAAAAGATTTATACCAAAATCAATTATTTATATATACATAGCAAGAATACAAATATATAGATGAAAGATGTTTAAAAAAATTGATAAATAATATTTATTTTTTAAAAATTGAAATCGATTTAAAAATATAATTACTTTATTTTGTATTTTAATATATATAAATTTTATCTTTTAAAAAATTAAAAAAAAATTATTTTTTTATTTTAAAATATTACTCTGTTGAACATTTAGATTATTCAAGTTTTACCTCTATCTAAAAGCTTTTACTTTTATACATTTATTATATAAGAATAAAAAAATCTTCAATCGATTTATAGGGTTTTAACTTCAGTTTAGTGTTTTTCTCGACTCTTTTCTTCATATATTCATTCTCAGATTTAAGGGGGTTTTATTTATTTAATTTTTAAATCTGGGTTGATTCAATGGCTGACTGGCAACAGCTTTTGCAATCGATTTTCATAGGTCTTATTTTCTCTTATCTTCTTGCTAAGTTAATCTCCTTAGTCGTTTCTTTCAAAGAAGATAACCTTTCAATTACACGAGACCGAACCACCCATGTCCAACCCCACAACAAACTCGAGTCGGGTTCCGAACCCGACCCGCATGGCCCTTCTGATTACGGGGGATCGCAGGAGGCGGATTCAGTGATCGCCGAAGTGGGAAGTGTTACGAACGAGACTGATGGTGATGATGAGGATGAGGACGACGATTGGGAAGGGGTGGAGTCTACGGAGCTGGATGAGGCGTTTAGTGCGGCGACGGCTTTCGTGGCGACAGCGGCGGCGGATCGGTTGTCGCAGAAGGTGTCGAATGAGGTGGAGTTGCAGCTTTACAGTTTGTACAAGATTGCCACTGAAGGACCTTGCACTGCTCCTCAGCCTCCCGCTTTGAAAATGACAGCTCGTGCTAAGTGGTAAGGCGGTGCTTATTGGCGTCTTCTGCTCTCTTTTTTTTTTTCTGAATTTCTTCGTTGGTTTATTTGTGGGTTATTTCTTATTTTAGAATTTAATTGCTACATGAGCTTGCTGAGTATAATCTCTTTTACTTCGCTGGCGACAACAGATTCTTCTTTTATAGAAGTTTTGACTTGGTTCTGAATAGTGCATTCTTTGCTCTTTTTATGGTTCAAAGTTCTACTTGTTTTCTTGAAGCTCTTATTATGAGTAGACATTTGGGTAAATTTGATGATTATTTAGTTCATTTCTTATCAATCGGCAAAAGTTTGATTGTCTCTTTTCTTTTCTATAAGTTCTTTATTACTCCCTCATTGCGAGGCACTTCCATTTAGCTTGAAAATTGTTTCTACTATATAATTTAAGACCTGAATGATTTAAAAATGCTTGACAACCCTAGTTATGGAATTTCGTTATTTAATTTTTCTTAGGCAAGCATGGCAGAAATTGGGTGCTATGCCTCCAGAAGAAGCAATGCAGAAATACATCAATATCGTTTCAGAGCTATATCCAACTTGGGCTGCTGGTTCAGCTATGGTGTGATTTTAATCCTATTGGGCTGCTATCTTGCCTCTTCTTTTTTATTTTTTATTTTTGTATCTGCTTTCTTTTCTTTTTTCTCTGTTTTGCTGATTTAATGGTTTCTGAACCTTTTTTCCTGGAAGAGAAAAGGTGGGGCTGATAATGCTGCAAGTAAAGATGCCAAAGGACCAGTGGGACCAGTTTTCAGCTCTTTTGTATATGAAGAGGCATCTGAGCATGAGTTGTAAGTTTCTTAGAACTTCATCATACTAGTCTTTCTAAATGCTATTCGTCAGGTCTATTTACCTCTCATTGAGGTTAACGAGGTAGGAGTTAATTAATTGAATTGTTCTTTGGGTATATTTAAAAGTAAACTGGGCTTGAATTTAGTACATGGCTGATGATTTATCTTATATATATATACACACACACACATATATATATCCCGTATTTGCTCAAGCAAAATCTAGGTCTTTGAAGTTTCTATTGCTTGTGATAACATAATTGCTTTTAAACATGCAAGTTTAGTATGTAAATTTGAATAGAAGAAACTTCTTTCTTTCTAGAGCTATAAGTCAACCAAGTTCTCTTTTTCACTGATGATAGTAAAATTTTCTCATCTTATTATACTATGTTGGGTTCTTCTTATCACTTGCTTGTCCAATCCAATATAATTACGGAGTCATCGAACAATTAAATCAAAGGTCATTTAACTTTGGACTATGAATTTGGAATATGCCTATTCCAGGATTTATGATTTTTATTTTCAGGTCTCATTTTTGCTGTTTGTTGGGAATTCTAATTTCTCCTTCTCAAGCATTGGTGCCTTTTTGTATATGATGCCTTAGGTATAGAATAAGTTGCTATGTCCTGATTGTCAATATGCTTGCCCATTTTTGGACCATGGAATGCTTCCTGTTAGCACAAAGGAGTACATGCTCATAAGTGATTCATTAGTGAATCAAAGTTTCCTTCCATCATTTAAATAAAAAATTCTTTATTTCTTAATACTTGACTATCTGAGGGTATTGTTTTTGAGTATCTATGAGTTTTTATGGGAATGCAAAAGGATTATTTTTTTTTCAGGGAAATGGCTGCTATTCATGCTTTCGCTAGAGAAGGAGAACTGGATAATTTGCTTAAATGCATTGAAAGTGGTATTTCTGTGCATTTGCGAGGTTTGTTTCTATTTGGTTGTTTTTTCCCCTTTCAAGAAAGAACTAGATTTGCATACTGGGGGTTTGAAAGACTTGCGTAACCTTATAAGCTATTTGCTTATGATGCTTGCAGACAGTGAAGGCAGGACCCCATTGCATTGGGCTGTAGATCGTGGCCATCTTAAAATTACAGAAGCACTTGTTAGCAGGAATGCTGATGTGAATGCTAAGGTAATTATTATATTGCTGTCTATGTTTTATTGGTTTCCACCTCCTGATATATTTCTAAATGCTGAACTATTTATAATGTCTTGATGGATCTGTAATGCATAATAAAATATTAAATAATTGTCTCTGCAATGTTTTTGTACCATTTTCAAAAGAGTACCAGAGTAAATGAGAAAAAGTGTTTTAGGTGGTTCATGTGTCTGCTTGAACCTATTAAATGGTGCATTATATTCTTCATATTTTTTTCTTCTATTTCTGGTGTTGTAACTTGTAATCGGTGTTGTTAAATTCTTTATTTTTTCTATTGGAAGGACAATGAAGGCCAAACTCCTTTGCATTATGCTGTTGTGTGCGAGAGGGAAGACATTGCTAAATTTCTTGTGAAGCAAAATGCAGACAAAGATATGAAGGATGGTGATGGCAACTCTCCTGTTAACCTGTGTGAGTCAGATTGGCCTTGGTTGCAACTTGCAGGCAAAGCCAATTGACATAAGGTTTATTCTGAGTTAAGCTTTCAGCTAATTAGCTCTGACAAATTTCTCATGGATGTTGTATATGGCTAAGTAACCTTTTCTTCTTTTTGCATAGTCATATGCTAATTTGGGGCATTCTGTTGTTTATTGCCCTCATCTCCATAATTATTGTTCCCTCTTCCGCCATAAGTAGAATGAAGAGAATACGAAGGTGAGTTTAGCCAGTGAAATGGAATTCAAATACTTTCTTTAGTCATTGCATTATGAGTTGAATGAATGAACGAATGAATTGGATAGAGGCCTAGCTAGAGGTATCGTAAGAACTTGGATTTTTCCTTCAAAGGGATTGAGTAGAGTTTATTTTATATATATATATATATATATATATATATATATATATATATATATATATAAAAGCATGGTCTGCGGGATGTGAGCAGTGAACCTACTTAGTTCTTTGATGTCATGGTAGACGAGATTTAATATAAGCAATGGCCGTAGTCATAACTCATAAGTACGAAAATGAGTAACAGGACGCAAGCAATAGCCAACCTCTGTCCCCGCGGCTTGACAACTGAGCAGCTCTTGAGCTGCTGATATGAGAAAATCCTTGAGAACTATAAACCAAGTTTGGTTATCTGACGGTTTGTTCAAGTCCGAAGCTCAATGGAGAATTTGAACAAAAATATTTAATTCATTAATTGGATCTGAGCTCAAAAATTAACACTTGATAAAAAAATTAAGTTGAATTAGGATTAATTATTTAAAGTTTAAGTCTGGTTTGACTGATAATTATTTTTACTATTTTTTATAACTTAATTTGATATTTGATTAAATATGATGTTTTATTTTATAAACTTTAAAAAGATTTTTGAAGATATGCCAAAAATTATTGAAAAATATACTAATGTATTTTTAATTACTTTATTATTATATATAATTTAATTTGAGATTGTATTTTTCTGGATTTTGATTTTTATGTTTTTTAATTTTTTTATAAGAACTAATATAAATTTATTTTATTATACTTATTAATTATTATATATTTTTTATTTTTGAGATATTATTTTAGTTTTTCTAAAAAAATTAATGGAGTTTGTGGCTAAAAACTTAGGTTCAAAAACTCAGATCGGCTTCAAGTTTACTTTCAACGCCACTATTCTCGGTTTTGAATACTGAACAGTAACAATGGGAACGCATTTCTAGGTCATTTAAAAAAAAAAAAAGCATTTAGAAATCTTGTATTGGTACAATACTGTTCTCTAATCAAAGTCATTTCCCGAAGAAAATTTAGTCTTTTCGATCTTGGTCGAATTTCCCACTGGAAGTTTGACTTCCAAAGTGACATGGTAGCCGGAAAGAAGCTTACCTGTCGAATGAGTATATCCCTATTAGTGGCAAGAACTTCAAAAACACCATTATCGATGGTAATAGCCCTTTTTGACCAAACCATATGCAATGGCTGCTGCGGTTGGCTCATTGATTATTCTCGCAACGCGCAGTTCAGCAATCGTACCGTATCCTTGATAGCTTGCCTTCGAGTAAGCTGTTGACATTTATGCCTGAAAATTTTAAGTCAGCCTTCATGAACGCAAACCAAAGTTTAGTCTGTGAATGAGCAGGATCAGACTTCTGCAAATAGATCATGGTTGGTTTGGGGTTGAAAGGAGAGAGTAAAATGAGAGGGAGCAGAAAATGGAAGTTTTTTCAATTGTGATGATTGTGAAGAGATTTTTTTTTTTTTTAGCCTTTTTAAATATGGTTGTTTTAATAATTAGGTTCTGAGGAGAAATTGTTTTGTCATGAATAAAATTTATGACTATAATTTTTTTATAGGAAAAAATCTTTGATATGTAGATAGGGATGAGTTATTTGTAGAAGTCTAAACATTAACGAACATGTTTATGAACATATTTATAAACATGCGTTCCTAAACATTAAAAAAACATATTCATGAATATCAAAAAAATTTATACAAATAAATTGTATTTACCTTAATTTATATGATGTTAAAAATTAAAATATAGCACATAAATATATAATTTTAATAATTATATAGCAAAATAACCTAAGAATAAATACATAATTTAAAATTTTATTATTATCGAAGAACAAACGAACACTAAGGGTTCGTTTGGGATCATTTCTTAATTTCTATCTTCTATTTTTTATTCTTAAAAATTTTGTTTTTGTTTTATTTTATTTTTAAAATTTGAAAACAGAAAACATGTTTGATTAATATTGTTATGTATTGGAAATAAATATTTAAATTAATTGAGATATAATAATTTAATTCACAAAATAAAATTTTAAAAATTAAATAAAAATAATTTATTAATTAAATAATAGTATTTTATACTATTTAATACTAATACTAAATAGCTTCATTTGCTCATATTAAAATTTAATATAATTTAAATAATACTATAATTAATAATAATTACTTAAAATGATTAAATTGAAAATAACATCAAATAATTTTTTATAAAAAATATATTCATTAATAAATTTATTAATATAGAGTTTGAGTTAATATCTAATGGTTTGAATGGAATACAAGTGTAAAAGAGAAGAGAAGACAACATGATTAAAAAGATAAACATTGTTTAAAAGATTAATCAAAGATGTACAACCAAACACAAATCACATGTCTCTTTGTCGGGAGCTTTTGTTTGTATTTTGCACAAACTTTAGTTTTCTAGTAGTCTCTTTGTTCTGTTCTGTCTCATGTTGTTTCATCTTTTAATATTTTAATTTCAGTGTAGTAATTAATGTTGTTACGTGATTCGATTCTCCTATAATGCTGCTGCCCTACCAATATCGAAACCAAAAGATGTACATTGTCCTCTAATAATCATATATACTACAAGAAATTAAGAATTCTAAGTTATCTTCCTTGTCGTAGATTGCTATCTCAAAGCCTATATTAAGCTAAAACCTAAGCCTAACACATTAACTTTATTCCTTTGACAACTAATCGTGTTTCTCCACTTAACTGTGACATATCCATACACGCTAATTTTAAATAATTTGTCATAAGATATATATATTTTTAATACGAAATGTTTTTATATCATATTAGATATGATATTGATTTTCACTTGCATTAAGTGGTTAGTACTGATCTAAAACAATTTGATCCGGTGAGTACTCAAATACAAGATTGTCATAAAATATTAGTTATCCACTTTGTTTAAAATTTTTAGTATTTTTTTATTTGATGTATTTTCAATATATAAAATTCATACACTATCTTCAAATGTCATAATATTTTATTAATTAATAAATTTAATAATTTTTATTTTTATTTAAATTTATGAATTAATAAAATTACATGCTATAATTCGTCAATAATATTAATGTATAAAATCTATATATCAACAATAAATTAAATATAAATTCTTTTTGAGCCTGCCATCAACATTCGATTAACTTCGATCAGGCATTATGGCTTGTTTGAACAGATGCTTTTAACTTTGAAATTAGTGGTTTTATTGTATTGATCTTCTCCACTTTGATACTTAAACATTTGTAGTTTTCTTTGGCCTCGGATTCTTAATCTGTCAAATGTTTTTACCAACAGTTTTTTGTACCTACCTAGCAGTTTTTTTACTGATCCTTTGTTTACGTGCAATTATATGACCCACAGCAGTATGTTTTGTAAGAGGAAAAGAGAAACGAAAGAAAGAGACAACCTTCATCATGTATACAGTACTTGAAACTTTTAAATTTTAGGGTCAGTTTGAACGAGTGCAATTAATTTTGATGAGATTAAAAATAACGGTAATTATTAAAATTGTTGTCAAATAATGATGTGTTTGAATTTAATTGCAACGGTAATAGTAAGATACGTAATAAAATGATTACTAAATATATCATATTAAATTTTTAAAAGAATTAGGGTAAAATTAAAATTATGTGACGGTGAGAATTCTCACTAAACAACACTGGCCTTTTGGTTCCACTCTTAGTTACCTTCTATGATTTGACAATTTAAACACAACAATCAAAATAAATTTGATAATTTTAAACACAATGTAACACAAAAAAAATATAAAAGTAATATAAATTAAAATAAAAACCGTATATGAATTAGATAAAAAATTAAAAATGTATTTTATACTTAATGCGTGTATATGAATTTTGATATAATAATTTTCCATAATTACACAATTTGATACAATACAAACTAGAATCATGTAAATAAATCATAGGTGAGAAAACATCAACATCACTCCATTGATATGCTACCAACAAAATTGCATCTTGCTTCAGCGAATATACTCCGTTAACTTGGGTGAATGACAAACCAACCCAACAAGAATGAATGTATTTACAACAGTTGATTAAAATTACACGAACACTACACTCAAGTCATTTCTGTTCGAGTGTAGCTATAAAAAATACAAAGTGGAATTATCTCTCTTGGATATTAGTATAAATATCATATTACATATATGAATTGTGTTAGCAAAACTGAAAAAGGATTATTGGCATTGGGACCGAAGCAAGAATTGTGTTAGCAGATTATCAACCGCACACCAATAGTAACAAAAACGCCGTGAAAGGTAAGGCCTGGGATTGTGCTCTGCAGACAAACAAAAATGGTGTGCATTCAAGCACTAGAGTAAGCAGGGAAGCACGCCCGGAGAAAAATAAGGCCTGGCAAATGCCAACTCCACGACCAGGTCTGAATGGCCCCTACCATGAGGCAGATCCAAAATGGCAGACAAACCATTCAATCATTCAAAGCGACCAACATTTGATAATGGTGAAGTTCCCCACCATTTCCCCCCCGAATGAACTGCGATCACCAGTTCTGGATTCCTACTCCTATTTAAGAGAACAAAAGGAAGAGGCTGGTTTACACTCTACAAGGACCCACAGGCTATACATATAATATCTCAATGCCGTCTCCTAACACGACTTGTACAAACTTTTCTGGCCGGGCAGACAGAAATTTCTGGGGTAACTAATCAGCCAATTGTAAAATTAACCTGGGTTTCAGATGAGCTAACCTTAGCCACTAGCTCATTCCAAGAAGGATTTCATTGCAACCATAGAACAACCACCAAATTTGGTTGCAGATCACCTCCAAAATCTTAAATGGGCCCATTGAAAACCTCAGATTCTCAACATCTATCTGTGATGTGCATGTCTACCAAGCATTCAGCCCTGAACATGCCATGGCAGTTGATGCTGTCGATCTCAAGATCATTTGTCAGCCTATTCAATTTCAGCATAGTATCTGCTGTAGCAATTCAATAAATGTAGGCACCAAATATGTGAACTGTCCCCTTTCTAATTCTCTGATGCGTTTAACTAAGCCAGTAGTATTTCACACGGGTACTGGTAAACCATAATTGAGGAAGGATCTAATTCTTCCATCCAACCCTGCTGTCACTATAACAAGACCCCATGCATGAGAATTAAATGTTCTTTGGCATGAAGTTTTCAGAAACTTGTACTGGGATTTATGCAATGAAGATGAGCCAGACGATGGACTGGATGGAGGAAGTGTTTCCTCCGGCCAAGTCGCAGATCCCTTGGGAAAAGACTCCAAAAAGTATTCATGGCTCAGAGAGAAATAAGAAGGTGAGGAAAATGGCAGGTTATCCGGTAAATTCTCATTCAATACTTCAAATTGCCTTCCATTTTCTGTGCTCCCATATTTTAGGCCACACCAAGGGATTGCAATGGATGCATTAGCAGAGAAGCGCTCACAAGATCGTATCTCTTTAGCCTGAGAGAGAGTAAGATCATCCTGATCAACACAATTCCACATATATACATTTGCGTCCTCACAAGCTGAAACAATATGCTTCCCATCAGCAGTTAATGAAGAGAATGTCAGGTTTCCGTTGTTACGTAATCCTGAGTGAGAAAGAGCAGCTTAAATTAGGAGAAGTAAAAGAGCAAGGAACACAAAGATTGTGTTTCAGATTCAGAAATTAATAAATGTAAGAAACTTAAGTGTCCAATTGCCCAGGTGACACAATTGGAGACGATTTATATGATTAGATGTTTAGACAACAGGAATATACCCTTGTATTTGCAGATCACATTCAGTCCTTGAAGAATTCTGACTTGTGAATCAGCACAAGTAACCATTACTTTGCTTGGATCTTGCGGCAAAAACTGGAATGAATATTATAAAATGAGTGACAACATCACATCTTAGCTATTAAGACATGCCTGCAGTTACCAAAAGCGGGGATGAGAATAACTACCTGCAAGCCAGTTATCCTTCTGCAGGGTGACTTCTTTTTCCCATTTAAGCATACATGAGCATCCAGTTGCAAATGATTATCTGAATAAAGCACCATAAAAATTGGTTAAAAATCTTTTCTATAACAAGTTTTAAGAAATAGACCAAAAGTGCTCCTCTTAATAAAAGTAGCCTCCAGTATGCCTATCAACTGTGTATATCATTCATAACTGATGAATAGAAATCAAACAATCACATGAATAAATATGAATCCCTATCAGAGGAAGCATACCTGACATATTGTAAAAGCGACAACTGCCTGTCATTGAGCCAACAATACCTCCCTGCATAAATAGAAGAACAAAAGATTTTTTACAACAAAGTTCAACCAACTCAACCATGTGATTGTAATCCCCAAGAAGGAGCAAGAAGATCACAAACCTGTCCATCTGGGCGATAGCACACCGCAGTAACTATATCTCTTACATCAGTCCAGTCAACAACTTGGCAGCCAGAAATTGCCCAAATACGCACTTTTCCATCTATTGAACCGCTAATGAAGTAATTGTCATTTACAGGATTAAACTGAATAGAGGTTACTGCATCATATTAAGAGAGGTAATCCTTTATCAGGAGTCAAGACAAGATCATGCCAACAAAATACAACAAAAATTACTGATACTAGAAACAGATAATTACATGTTAAAAAATACATGCACACAGACAGAGAGAGAATCAGCTAGACGCGCACCATAATTACTATGACAAAACACTTTGATGCAATGGTCACATCCAACTTGCCACATACGAACAGTTTTATCAACTGAAGAAGAAAGCAGAAACTGCAACATGAACACAGAAGTCAAGACACATTAAATGAGAATCCTGCTTAGATGAAAATTTTCTTTTCCTTTTTCTCATATTTGTGGTGATTATGAAAAACATGCACATAAATCTTATGACTTACATTTTTCTTCGACCATGAGAGATCCAAGATCTCACCACTGTGCCCATGGAACTCATGTAATGGTTTCTCCAATAGCCGGAAAACATTGGGAGGGAAGATAACACATGCTGAATCAGAAGTTTTTCTCAGGCTCCTTAAATTGGCCCCTTTTTCCTTATCTACAAAGAGGGGCTTCAATTCAGAAAGATGATTCACTGTGAAGTATATGCAGGAAGGATCTATTTCTGGAATGTCAAGGTCATTGCACCTCCGATCTTCCACCACTTGCCACACTCTCACAACACCATCTTCACCAGCACTTGCTAGGTACTGCCCATCAGGACTGAACTTCATTGCCAAAATTGAACCTTCATGGGCCTGAATATCTTGTCCCTTGTAGAGTGCAGAAAGTTCCTTTGTTCTTTTCCTGCTTTGATGGACCTTAACTCTCTGAACCTTAGCCTGCAGAATTGAATCATCTCCATTGGCTCTCAATTTATCATCTTCAACCTGTCCATCCACGTTGCATGCTATTGAACGTAATTTACTCAACCACCTGTTCTTAACTCTCTTTGCTATTCCTTCTGACTTATTCAGCTTCTCAACCTCCCTCTCCTTAAGTTGCTGAAATGAGGGCGATACCACACAAGGGTTCTCAGACTTCTTGTTTCTTACCCACTGCTCTGCACTCATTTCACAACTTTCACTTGCCTTCCCACCCTGCCTCACTTCATCAACATCACAAACTGCTCCCCCAACTTCATTTCCTTCTCTGCAGAAAAAGTTATCTCGCGAACTTGACTCCTCAGACAAATCAAAATTATCATTCGAGCAACAGGACATGTATGAGCGACGTGAGGAAAACTGCTCTTCACAGCCAGAAGTTCTCAAAACAGCATCACTGGTTTCCTTAACCCTGTCAAATTCTCCTTCCAAACTAGGTTCATCTACTGTATTCTCATGAGAAATTCGATCTAAATTCACTCCCATCCAATCCAAGAATTTACTGCGACGTTCCTTTACACTTCGTGGGCTACGAATCCAAACATCATATTGGAAACTACTTTCAGACCAATTATCAAAACCAGAATTTGAATGAGGTATATCTATGTAACTAGAATTGGAACCAGACATTGTTGGAATGTGCTCATGAGCATCAAAAAATGAACATTCTTCATCTTCTCTTAAGCTCCCCATTATTCTTTGAGTTCAACCCATTAAACCCTCTTCAGACCAAAAAAAAAAACTTTTTAAGCCCTAGGCAATGTGGCAGATTCTAAATTCCTTCCACCCAAGCAACCCCAGAAAAAAGGGCTGAAAAGAAAATAAAAGACAACACAAAACACAAGATCAGTCTAACAGAAACAAAGACTAATTAAATTAAACTAAACAATTGATAACAATACCAATAAACCAAAACCCAAGAGATCCAACATGGATCCCAATCCAAACCCATTGAACCTGGTCCTTTCCATTGAATCAAAAAAATCCAACCCTTAATACAGAAATGAGAACTTTTTTAGTAACAACAAAGAACCAACATTTTTGCAACAAATTAAGGAGCCAAAACAGTTTTCAGCACTCAGAGATCAAAACCTATTGACAGAAATCAAAGATCTATCGATCACACTTGAACAAATTTAATAATAATAATAATAATAATAATAATAATAATAATAAAAGATTTAAGAAAATATCATTAGAGAGTGATCAAATAAACAAAGGGAGAACAAAGGGAGGATCGTGGTTTATATATAATGAAGAAATATAAAATTGGCTTACATGGGGATTGGGCTCGTTTTCTATGAGATTTCTTTGAAACTGAAGGGGGCATAGATCGAAGCACCCATTAAAAACGCTTTTGGAGCTTTTTGAACTCTCTCTCTCTCTCTCTCTCTGGGAAGCAAAGGAAACACTAGACAGAAAATTGGACATATAAAATATAAAAAAAGAAAAAGAAAATGAAGCCAAATCTACAGTTAAAAAACAATAGGATCATAGAGTATTAAAAATATAGTATAATATATAAAAATATGAAAATTGGTTGTAAGGCTAAGGCATGAAAGAGAATAATTTCCTTGATATTCGCGAACGAATGGACCGAGAAACGAGATTTCCAGAGTAAAGCTGCGTTTTCGACTTTGTGTTCCTATATTATACCATTACTGTTGTTTTTCGGCGAATGTCATAAGTATTTATTATATTATTAAACTTATATTTACTAAAGAAAATATAATTAATGTATTAAATACGGAATTTTTTAAAATAATTATTTAATTATTAAGGATCAATTTTTATAGTTTATAAATATCTATTAGTCGGATTTTTTCGTTATTATTAAATATATTAATTAAAATGTATTCTTTGAAAATAAATTACAAAACATACGAAGTAATATAATCTCTTACAATCTATTATGAATTATTCGGATGCCATTTTTCTCATTTATTTTAAGTATAGCATGTAATTTATAATTATTAAATTATTATAATAAATTTGAATAGATTGATTCGATCAATTGTGTGTATATATATTGAGGAAATAAATTCCCTTGTCCATTTTTCATTATGAAAGAAATTAGTATAACTAAAACAAATCTAAAGATTCCATAATTAATGGGAATTCTTTTTCTCATGCACCATTCTTTAATTTTAACTTTAAGAATAAAATATTTCTCCAGAATTTTTTACTTTTATTTTTTTTTTGTACAAAAACAAATTGCAGCCCGAGGATATGAAAAATGAATACAATTGTACTGATATTAATATTTGAATTTTAAATCAATTAATTACTTTTAAAAAAATTGTATGAACCACTTAAATAAATCTTAAATGATAAATTAAGATTATAATCCGATTTTAGGACTTACTTTTGATCAAAAGCATGCATTCCTCAATCAAATCTTAAATTTAATTTTTCATAATTTTAATCTCAATGTAACTTCTTAAATGATTTTCTCCTGATTTTGTATAAAATTAATCCAAAATGTTCAAAAGGAAAACGACATCATCAAATTTTGTTAGAAAATAAAATCTTGAATTGAATTTTCAATGATTTTCAACCCTCAGTATATTTTTTCAAATTATTTTCTCGTGATTTTGTATAAAATTATTCAAGAACGTGCAAATGCTCAAAAGGAAATTGAGTAGGTCGAATATTCAACTTTCTAATACTTGTCTCCTAGGTGGCTGGAGAGTAACTAGTCAAATGTCAAATGTTTGACACGGTCTTTCTCCAGACACTTTCTTATGTAATTAAGCCTTAATATTCATATTAATTGCCCATTTAATCTTAATTAACATTTGATTGACAAACAGCAAAATAACAAATCAGTTTCCAAGTTTCGATTATGATGATCATCCAAATCAAATTACATAGTTATATTTTAAAAAAATTAATCAACAGAAACCAAGTTTACTGAGGGATTAATCACTTACTAATTACTATTACCTTAATCTAATACTCGTTGACCGTGTGAGTTACGTATAGTTTTTTTTTTTTTTATTATTATTATCACGGGTTACGTGCAGATTAATTGATCATAATGCAATATTAATAAAAAAAACCGTACGAAAAATTAAAAAGGGATAATAATATTTTAGGGTAAGAAATGATTTAGTGGCAAGCATCTGTTACTCATGAACTTTAGTTTTATAAGTCAAATTGTGTTAAAATTTGGACATTATAAACAAAATTGCAAATGAAATCTTTTAATTTTTTTTTTGAATCGTAAAAAGTAATATAACAAATTGTACTTAGACAAAGTGAGAAATTCTACTTCTATAAATTCACTAAAAAAAACAAACGAGTGTCTTAATTTTTATAAATTGTAAAATTAAATCCAATAACTAATAGTATGAAGATTTTTTTTCTTAAGTAATGTCGACACCGTCTATTTTTCGAATTAAATTCAAATTTAATACAAAATAAAAAAATATTTCATTTCTTTTATTTTCTTTGAACTCATCTATTTATTCACTTCATATAAAATCAAAAATTTAAAAACAAATTTTGAAATATCCCTGTCACCACTCTATCCAACCTTTTAATTAGTTTAGAATTTTTAAAAATCTTTTCCATTTGCCTAAATACGGATCCAAAGTTAAAAGAAAAATCATCACCAATTTGGTCAATATTCACCCAGTTAACCAGAGTTGAAAGCTTCATACAAGTCGAGTTTTTTTTTTTTATGTCAAAATTTCTTATTTTAAAGTTAAATTTTTTACTTTTGGAAGATAAATTATTTACTTTTGAATTTAGTATTTGATTATATTAAAGTAACTTTTTTTTTCTTCAGGTTTATTTTTAAATAAAATAATTAAAAATTAAGAACAAGATAAAAATAAATAAATTTATCCTTTAAAAATTTTGTTTTATATATTTAAAAGTTATGACACTGAGATGTGGTGGGTGGCTTCCAAATTAAGCCTTTATTTACTTATTTATAAATTTTTCTTCAAAATAAAATACCTCGTTAGTCTTTTCCATAAACAAAAATTTCATTCAAAAATATCCGCATAAATGCCATGTGGTCTAAAAATGTCAAATCATCATCTGCATATTTTAAAATTCCATGAACACGCCATGTTGTTTAAATCAATTGATCATGTCACTCTCTCTAATCAACGATCACATAAATACGACTACCATTTTTTTTTTTTTGATATTGTTGTTTATTTAACTAAATTTCACAATCCATAAAAGTTAAACAACTTAATTAGTACAAATGAATGCATAAAGACCGAATCTTCCATGTCATCTAAATTCTATGTACTACACTCTGTAAAAGAAACCATAAAAAATAGCATATGGCAAATTGCCACGTCATCATTTGACACATCATCAGCGTAAATGTAAATTATCTATCGTATAGTCAACAACAATCACGTCGACATTATACAGAAAGAAATCCTGATACCATTACGAATTGGATTGATAATTACCATCCGTAACAATAGATACCCAAGGATTAGATCGGAAGGATAAAAAGGTTAGTTTCTATCAGTTTAAAAAAATAATTATTAAGAATATATATTTTTAATAAAATAATAAAAAATTTGATGTCAATAGTAATAAAATAGTTCACTCTTTATTTTTTATCCTATTATTACTATTTGTAATTGCTTCACTTCTACTATGGAGGAGGTGTAATTGATCTGAATCGAGATGATTTAATATCAAATTTAAGTTTAATTTTATTCGACTTGAAAACGTGACGTTCGAAACTCGATTCAATTTTGATCGAGTTCAGTTCGACAGAATACTAAAGCAATTCAAGTTTAAGTTCAATTCGAATTCGATTCGTTAAATTCGATTTTTTATTTTTCAACAATATATTATAAGAATAAAATAATAAATTTATAATAAAAATATTAAAAACATATATTAAAAATAGTTCGATAAGATTCGTGCACTACTTGAGTTTGGTATTTAGAAGTTTGAACTCGACTCAATTTTTTTATTCGAATAATTTAAACTCGAATTCAGCTCAAAAATAAACAAATTGAATTCGATTAATCATCGAGTTGAAGTCGAATAACTTATGAATAACTTAACTCATTTATATTCCTAGGTGAGATCCAAATCAAGCTTAAGTGCAGTACAAATGGTGTGCCACTTGAAAGACAAATAAATAAATAAATGGGTCACATTACCATTTAACCATAATTTTAATTTTTATTACTTTATTAAAAATATATATTTAATATTCATTTTATCTATCTCAATCTCATCAAAAATTAACTTCATTATCCATCCAAATTAATTCTATTGTACAAATGAATTTACAAACATTAATTTTGTAATATCATATGAATATGGAGATCAATTGCATAATTTGACCTATAATATAATTAGAAATGACTTATCTCGTGATAGGTATATACATAGGCATTAGACATTCGTGAATATTTTTTTTTTAAGTTCTATTTTTAGAAATAATTTTTTTTCTTAAAAAAAATGATACATTAAATGAGAAATTACAAATATAATCAAATATTACTTTTATAGAACTTGTAACAATATAAAAATCATTTAACTAACTAAATTAATAAATAACAAGATTTAATAAATAAATTTAAACTCGCTTTTAATAAAATTTGAATATAAAACTTTATTAATTAAGCAATATAAATAGAAATATTTGCAAGATAGGTGTACAAAGTTTCAAAAAATAAAATGGATGATAAATACGGAAATATTTCAACTTTTGAAAGGGGAAACTAAATAAAGCTGAAATTGGAAAAATGGGTGACAATCCGATAATGGGGCGGTCAATAGTCGGGCAGGAACCTCTGCCTGGGCCGACTGCTAAAGCTTCCCCTTGATTCCTCTATATTTTTCTCTCTCTCCCAATTTGAATGGTCTTTGAATTAGGTAACCATCTCACCCTTTGTCACCCCTCTTTTCCTAGCTCAAAAATCACACCCTACAAGCAAAATCAGCGATTGATAGACGGGCATTTTTGTCTTTGAAAAACAGTATAACCCCAGACCTTTTCTTGTATTTCCCCCAACATATGACACTGACAAACAAGTCAAAGATGTCTGAATCCTTACTAGGGCGTGGGCTCTTCTGCCATGGCTCCTCAATGTGTAAAAAAAATATCTTATGCAACTTCAAATTGAACGCTATCTTAAAATTATGTGTCATACCCCTAATAATTGAATTATTATGATCCCAAAAAAAAAAAAAATCCAAGTAAAATAATATGATTTAATTGATAATTGAGAGTATGATTTCTTATTTTTGTGTGTTGTTGGCAAAGCATAATTGGACTATTCTCTTCAATAATAATTGAAATTGATTGAATTATAAGGTTAGAAGGTAATTCACTCAACCAGATTATTGAACAATTTAGCATAATATTTAGGTCAACTACAGCAGGGTTTCTTGTCTCCATCAAAACCAAACAAAACCCAAAAAAAGACATAGGACTCAGAAAAGCAAAGGTAACCCTTGTTCCAAATAGATCAAACATTTCAATTAAGTCGGTCAGGTTATTGTTGAATCATGTCATTATTGAAATTTGTAAGTGATTTAATCATTTTGTCTTAAAAGCATAAGAAAGGGTTACAACTCTCATTATCGGTAATTATTATGTGGACAACAAAGTAAGAAATTAAGGAAGTTGTTAATGGAAGACACCCCATTACTAAGACAAGAAGACACAAACTAGACAATGGTTCAGTTAATTCTACATCTACCCTTCTCTTAAAAGACTTTATTACTAAATAAAAGCAACGTGAAAAAGAAAAAGAGAAGTTTGGCAATCAAGGACACCCTAATTCTAAGACAAGAAAACACTAACTATACAAATGGTTCAGGCACTTGTGAATGAATCTACCTTTCCCATCAAATCGTTTTGTTTCAAACTTTTAGTATCATACTCAGTACCAATAAAATAACCCCATATCTTTCACGATGTAAACAGGGCAATAGGTAAGTCATAATCTACAGGGTTGATTATTGATTAAACCTTTTACTTTCTTACCTACAGTAATTTCAATTTTGATATGGAATTCTGATTAGATCAACAATTTCTTTTATATAAAAGGAAAACAGGGGAAAAGTATGGTAGGTTTAATACATTAACTAGATGACTTCCTATATTTTGTAACACAAATCCCCTGCCTTAAGTTTGTGCCTATTTTGGTACACGAAGTTCAAAGAAAAGCAAATTCAGGTTGGTACCGGCGAACTTTTTTTTTTTTTTTTAATAGAGATGGAAGGTAAAGGAAGAGCAATAATTCAAATTCTTTTGTAGCACTTGAATATTTGACTTAATAATCAATAATTTATTTTTCTTTTAAGAGAATTTGGTTTCTTCTGTACCCTTAATATGAGAAAAAAATATGTATATATCTCTTACCTAGAGATTGAGAGTATAAATTAAAATAATGCATTTATATCAATAAGTCTAGCTTCAAATTTTAACACTTACCATTCGTTTTTTTATTATCCTTTGTAAAAAATGACTAAATATTTCTTGCTAAATGGGCCACAGTACAATTTTGAGCTAAAATTGCATGTTTAACCTTCTTCTTCTGAATATTTGGTTCTTAGGCATAGCTTGGCCAACAGATGCCATTAATTATAATTCCATTCCAAGTCAATCCCATTCCCATACATTAACATAATGATATGTGTAGGTGATTAAGACCAATCCATCATGTACATTCACGTGCATGGTTTAATTATTTAAGCATCGATTTTGAGAAACTTGATAAAAACTAGAACTACAATAAATTATGCAATCCGATTCTTAAAAATTGCGAAAGTTTTAAAGGATCGAGTTTACTACTGTTAGTTAACAAGAGAATTACTTAATTAAATTTTAATGACTATAATGTTTTTAAACTTTTTTTTTTCTTAAACATCGTCATGCATGAGCAAACTTTCCCCTCCATTAAGAAAGATTTTTAATATATACTAATAAAAATAAATAAATAAAGAAGTAAATAGATAACAGGCTTTATTCCATGATTTTATGCAAAGCTTGCAATATTAGAGAATATTTGCAGTCGAAGTCCTTGGGTTGGGAATTTTAGGTCATTGCTTTCATGCACATGACTGCCATGTGGCATGCATGTACTGCCACAACTTGCCATTTACGGGTTAACAAGAAAACTGGCCAAAAGTTGGTGCACCGCCACCTCCACCACCAGAGTTACTTGTACGCATGACTTGAATAAATATATGTATGTATTTACTTTACGTATACTTTGATTCAAGAACTAGTGTAATTTGAATTACCGTTTCATTAAATAGATAATTCTTGCTGTTAATTAAGTTTTTACATCTATCATCTAAATTTAAAAGTCGGATTAATGTATGATAATTAAAAGAGTTCTGTTAACAAGTATATCATCTTAAAATTATCTTAAGGAGTCCACGGCACCAGCTAGTTAGCCATTTTGTAATTCCGTTTTTTTCAATAAACCCTAATTCTAATTCTAAATATATATTACATTACTTGAAAGAGAAATAATTAGTAACATTAATTATGGAGAGTAATTGCATGTTTCTTAAGCACTAAATCATTGTCTAGAAAACCCCACGCTCACCCAAGATATTTATATAGCCTCAACAACGTGAAGATAGTTCCTGGTTTGGCATGGTGGTTTACTTGTTTTGTTCTTGATATCCACTCCAAAACAACTAGGCATGTCCAGAATCTCCCTCAAAATGACACTTCACGAATCTTGGGATGTCGGTCCAATATTTAACATTAATCTCATTCAAATAGATTATTAATTAAAACCCCAATCCTTAAGTTTTGCTCCAAACGAAACGGAACCATATAGTTGGATAAAAGGTATAAAGCTGGCTGGTGAGGAGACGATGAACCTGTCCCTCTTTTTTTTCTTTATTTATATTATATAAAAAAAGAGTTCATGCAAGGAAGGATACATGGCCATGCACATGAATAATACCTTAATTTATTATTCCATAATTTGGCTGCCGACGTGATTGAGAAAATGATTAATTTTTTGAGGATGTTGGGAGTTGTGTTTTCTTTTTTGAAATACATATATTTTCAATTATTTTGCTAGTTTGAAGTCTACTGATGATGTGTTCTGGTCGACGGTTGATATGATGTATTATTTAACTGCCAAATCTGTTAATTTTATGGCATACGAATTAGAATTTTCAAGATATTTTTTTTATGAAGTATTTTTCAAGCTTATAATTGTCTACAATTTCAAATATTAAAATCATTTTCACAAAAGAAAACGAAATAAAATAACGGAAGGGTTACTGTTTTATTTTAATTGTAAAACTTGCTACATTTCTTATTTCTTATGGATGGTTTGAGTTTGAACTTCGAAGAGTAAAATTTAATAAATAAATTATCTATATCCAAGGTTTGGTTTGGTCCATCGTGTTCAATAGAATAGAATATTTTTATTAAGAATATAAATATATTTTAAAATTAAAATTAAATAAAATTATTTTTATTAATTAAATTATTATTTTGACTTCAAATTTAAAAACTTTAATTTTTGTCCACTTAGGACAAAAAGATCAACTGGACAAATAAATCTACCATCCATACCATATAAAGTATTGTGTGTGTATCCATACCATATATAAAAGTAAAACTCCATAATAATACGAAACCAGTTGGTCCATATAATATATATGACATATAATTAATATATATAGGCTTTGAGGAGGGACTTTTTTTTTTTTTAATGGGGAGGGAGAAAGGGATTTTGTATGTATATATAGCTTTAATTTATAAGTGATAGTGGTACTATCATCAAAGTCTACGTGTACGAGGGTCGACCAACCAGAGACCGCCACGTGTCAGGTACAATATAAGCCACGTGGCTGTTATAGCGACAGAGTCTCTAGGCGATAGAGTATCCACGCGACACAGTTGCTTTGGTAGGTTATATAGACTCTGCGTAGAGTCTCTGTGCGACACTGTATGTCGCGATAGACTTCTACCGCACAGATCGCGACAGAGCTCTACCGCATGTACTGCGACAAAGCTCTGTCGCATATGTCGCAGCAGAGGTTCACGGGTACTCTGCCGCATGTCGAACTCACCCGCAAGTCGTCCAGTTCCAAACCGTGACAGAGTACCAAATGACTCCGTCGCAGCCCAGACACGCGCCTGGGCCTCAAACCCAAAACACCCTCGAACCCGGATAGAGTGTGAAGCCCGATCCGACCCGGAAGAAACCTATAAATACACCAGGTGAGCACTCAGAAAAGAAGAGGGAAAAACCTGGAACATCTCTGATTTTGCTTATACAAATTTCCTTCTTCCTATATACAAAAACACAGCTTTCTAATTTAATCATCGGATTGCGCGTGCAGGGACAGATCCCTGCCTTTCTCTGATTTTTATTGTTTTTGCAGGAAATTGGAGGCATACGTGAAAAAAATCGAATCAACAGCATCCTTTTATCGTTAACGCAACTTAAATAGGTGGAAAACATCTCCCGTTGTCGTTTTAAGGGCAACATCAATAAGTAAGAATGGAAAACCTTGGGCTGCTGGGAAGTGGAAAGTTCCTCTTAATGATATAGAATTCTCAAATGAAATAAACTAATTAAGGAATATATACTCATATTATAGGATGGGAGTTGGCTTAAATAATTTCTCAATAATTTGGATTCCATTTCCATAGTCCACAACACACACACTCTCTCTCTCTCTATATATATATATAGATTCTTTTCCACTTTAGGGATATTTGTTGATTGTATATATAAGCTCTTAATTACAATAATAATAATTAATAGAAATTAAAAGATCCCTTAGCATTGAGCTTTACAATTGACTAATGAATCCCAGCTAGCTGCAACACATTGTACTAGATTAATAGGTAAAAACATAAATGATAAAGAAATGTCGTTGATCCTCCAATGGAGTTGACTTTTAGGAAAGGGCAAGTTCGAAGTTTTCGACATGGGAAGTGGAGCAGAGGATCCATCAATATCAATCTTGAGAGAAGTGTTGCTGCTCTAGAAAAATTTATGAACTAACCATGCCATTAAAGGCAGGGAGGTATTAATCTGATATATAGATATTTGAGCTGATGGGACTCATCATCCATAGTATAGTACTACGGCTACACATTCATCTTGGAAACTGAGTGCAGCAAAAAAAGAAAAAAAGAAAAAAATGCAAAAGGCTGTGAACTGTGTGATTGTGTAGCTTCCACCAAACAAGTTAGTGGGGTTGGCTCTTTGATGGCTACATTTCTGTTCGTGGTGTTAATTAGCATGGCTGGCATGGGTACCCACTGCCCCCTATCTCTAAGCATGATTTTTGCTTGCGTACACCTTTTTTTTTGTTTTTTGCCTCACTTCCTTTGTCTAAATTGCTGCAAGCTTATATTGTAGTTTAGAAAGAGTAAGATCGGATCAAGGTTCACTTAGTTGACACACTGTGTTTCTACCCTTACAACCTCAGGTATTTGAGCAAGAAGCGACTCCTTTATTCTCAGTTTGAGGGTATAAAAGGAATTTCGATAAATTTGATAATGCAATAAAACCGATAAGACGGCAAAGAGAGAGAGAGAGAGAGGGGATTCTAATAATGATTTTTTGTTAGTTTACTATTTAGGACCGCTGCAAGTTCTGTTAGGACGAGAACAACTCAAGCCCTTTCTCTTGGGATTTGAGTTTTCCATGAATTATCTCTGCTGACAGATATTATATGATGGCCTAGACCTTGTAACACCCGAAGAAAAGTACATAAAATTTCCAGTTCACATCTTAAAAACAATGAACAAAACCACCCTTTTGTGGGGGTGCATCTGATCCAAATCTGATGGCAGAATACATTTACTAACAACAGTGTGAGTAGGACCACATTCTCTGTGGGGGTGCATCTGATGCTAATCTGACGGCACACATCTCCCCTCCACTCACGCTCCCATCAGCCTGCCAGTGAGTGCTTTGGCCAGCTAATGTAGGATTTATTACACCCTTAATTTTTGGACCACCCTACCCTAGAGTAAGTACCTTCTTTTTCTTTGGTTCTGGTTCTGTTTTCTGAATCAACAGGGTGGTCCTGAGCCTGTGGTTTAATCATAATTCATAAGGTTGGAAGAGTGTGTTCTGGACTTCTGGGGACTCACTGTCCTTGCTGCTTTATGTACAAACTTAGTATCGAGCCATGACTTTTGCGTGCCTCGCTGTCCAATGTCATCACCAACATCATTATTAGTTTGAAACACATTTCAATTCTGAAAGTGATTTCAACTGTTAGATCTCGTCCAACTGGAGGGTTTTAATTGGATTACATTGTCACTTGCAGTAACATTGCCAAGTCCTGCTCGGTTGAGAAGAAATCTGGAAGCTGGTGCTCTAAGCAAGGATTTGAACTACATAACATTCAATATCAGATCATGGACCCTTGAAGCTTTTATCAAAATTTCATTCGTCGAGGAGTTGGGCTTTGAAGAACCCACCATGAAAATCCCATGAAGTTGAAGCCTTATTGAGTAGCAAACTACAACAATGTTGTGCCTCAAAACAAGTTGGGCCAATGCTAGAATGGTGGTTTCAACATTCAGATTAAGCCCAGCAGAAGGAACTTGGATAGAATGTTGCAGATGGGCTTTTAAAGACAAAGGCCTGAAGTATGATTTTGAGCCAATCCTCCAATATTTTGTTCTCAAACGGCCAAAGCCCAAACTTCATCTCTTTTAGAAATGGAAGAAAAACTACATGGAAATAGGATCAAAATCAGAATTTCTTCATTGAAGAAACGTTAAATCCTCGAGAAAAGGGGCTTAAAGGAGTTAACAAAAAGAACTGTTGAACCAGGGACAATCAATCATCATGTGTATACAATTAGCTTGCTTACTTCAAAGTAATCCCAACAGTTCAATCCTAGTATGGGAATCAGTAATCATGGAGGCTACACAAAATGTTCTGTAGGGTATTCATTCTCATATCCATTGTAATCATAATACAATTTTTCTCCTTTTCGTATATCTCTGTTAGCAATCAGCAAAACTCGGCACTCCCCATTGACATTATATCTCACGCATTTTACATTTTGCTTCTTTCTCCCATCCCTGCATTAATACACAAAGCATCTTCTTGTCATGTAAGAGTAGTTTAGTACATCTGAACAAGCCAAGGAACAAATATAGTGAAGATCAAACTCACGGTGAGAAGTTGTTGATGCCATTGACAAAGCGGGCAATGTTACCACGCTTGTCAGGACAAATAACAAGGCTCTTAGAAGGATTTGATGCATGAAGCAGGGTCATCATGCTATCTCCATCGTCATGTTCACGGTTCTTCAAGTAATCAACCTCTCCGACATATTCTGTGATTATAGTTAAATCCCTTATAAACCTATCAGCCTGTACAGTAAACCTGCCAAAATTCAGACAACGATTCCCCGCTCAGAATCTAAACATAGATAATAAGTGCAATAGAATAGCAATACGTACAAGTGTAAAGTTCTACATACCCTTCCACAGGATCAAAAACAACCATTAGAGGAGGGCATTCCCCTTTTTCCATCATCCTCTTGCATAAATTTAAGGTTTCTATATCCTCTTTTGGTAGAACCTGAAATAGAAATTCATCAAATTATCCCGGCGGCATATAATGACTGTTGGAAGCAACAAGCACCCATGGCCTAATGGATAAGGCGCCTGACTTCTAATCAGGCGATTGTGGGTTCGAGTCCCACTGGGTGTGCTATATATCATTTTTTTCATACCAATAACAGGAGTGACATTTTCATTACCTGTACTCCTCCCTTCTCAAGAGCTGTACAATTGGCTGACCTTGGTGCCATTCCTGGCCTGTAGGTGAGCTCATCCGTGTAAGCCGTCCCGGAGGCTTTCAATGCTGTTGCCAATGATGCCATTTGTTCCAATCTCCTTTGAGGGTCTTCTGTTGGATTGAATGCCAACAATTTCCTTTTCTTCTTTGACATAGCCAAGCCACTCGCCCTCTTTCTCTTTTTAACGTTGCCTGAAGAACAAACAAAACAACTATACTCATTAATCTCTCGACATGTCTGGATTTAAGAATGAGGGGGAAAATCATTTGAGAGATTAATTTTGCTACTTACTTTGACTTAGCTTATCCGTCGAATTAGATGACCTTTGAATCCGGAAGAAATCAACAATCTTAGTTTGAACAAGAGGAAACACTTCAATGACACATAAAGCAACCATAAGACAAACTAAACACCCAAATAAAATTGACATGTTTCGGTATACAGTTCATACTTTGGAACATCATTGAAACGCTGAAAAAAAAAAAGACAGATTAAGGGCAGAGAAAACATACATTGGGGTTTCTTGATGTTGGAGCAAGAGGGACAGAACCAAGAGCCTGTAGGCACCGAGACAAGAATGGGTCTAAGGCAAAACAGATGATATCCCTTATTGCACTTGTCGCACAACAAAAGCTTTGATCCAAAATCACCAGACCCGCATCTCTCGCAGCAAACATCATCGCTATCGAAGCCATCACTGTATTTGAAGAAAGTGTCAGAGTAGCGCTTCGGAGCTCGAGTTCTACGCCTCAGAACAACAGTCGTCGACGAAGCGGCCGCCATTGATAAGGAAAGACGAGGCGTAAGGTATAAGACCGGGAAGATGCAAGTAATTTAGGGTATATTTCATTTCTTGTTCTTTCATTTTAGGCGGTGGATTATAAGGGGGAGGAGCGAATTATGTGATTTTCGCGCGCTGATAATGGTTTCGCGGGAAAAGATTTCGCGCCATCGTTTAGTTTTGGAAGTTGAAACATGATTTTCCCACATGGCGTTTTTTTATTGGTTCGGCTAGATACGGTGTAAAGCAGATGTATTCCAATTATGGTCCTTTTCTATTTTCAACCGTCCGATTAGTAGATCTCGTTTGGATCTTTTTTCACAATGAACGACTGCCGGGCCATTTTAATCCAATTCGCGCCCCGACCTCAATCTCAACTAGAGGAATTTATTCTTGCCCTAATGATGAGATAATATCGAAGGCAGTCTTGGGCCAGCAGCTATATTGAACCAAATCTTTAAGAACCCAACTCTCGTTGCTATAAGCCCAATCGTAAATAAATATTATATTGTTGCATTACAATTTTTAATTTTAAAATTTTAATTTTTTTTTTTAAAAAATCTTTGTGTGAAAAGATGAATATATCCAATTTTTTTTTTTTTTCAAAACATATAACTTACTTTCGTTTCTCTTCTCTTCATTAGTTTCACATTTTCACGATTTATCATTATATTAATATTGTTGCTTATAGAATGAAATGGAATGTTGTTTTTACAGCAGCTAAGTCTTCAAGAGGAAAAGGATTGCAGTCAACTGTCCAAAACACAGGGAGAACACTTCGTAAATTTGAGGGAATTAAAATTTATGATAAATTTTATCAAAGTTTTTAAAGTTTAACCATAATTAAACTCTAATCAATTTGTATAAGAAATAGATACTCTACCCTAAACTTCTTTACATTGCAGGATAAATTAGTTATTTTTTTAGTTAATCGTTAAGTTAATGGTTAAAATTTTAATTTTAAGACCATTTTATTCTTTAAATTACTTGGAGTGTTTTAAATACTCAAACCAAAATATTAGTTTTATTTTTTAATTGATTTTTGTTTATTTATCTACTTGTTATTTATTGTTTGTTAGATACTATAATAAGTAATATACTGTACTAACTATCTATAAATAAAAAACAACAACAGTTTGGTACTTCATATAGTACCTAATAAATAAACACAATAAATAAAAAATAAAAAAATTAACGTTTTAAAACCTAATAACTTTTAGTATTTCATAATTAATTATTAATTAATTTGAGTATTTAAAGTATTCTAAATTATTTAAGAGATAAACTGATTTTAAAATTAAATTTTTAACAATTAATATATTAAAATTGAATTAGGATTAAATTTTACGGGCTTATATCAAATTTACCCTAAAATTTAACAAAATAGTGGAGGTGTTTCAGCTTAAGGGTCGTCATTTTTCAACTACGATCGAGGATCGTAGATGTTACTACTCAATTTCGAGAGAACGTAAATGGTAGTATCTGTATGATTTTTATGATAATGTACGTCTTGAATACTTGGTAGTGCCAGGAACATAGTCTTGCGTGGGAACCCTTTGCGCAAGACTACCGATTTCTGGTAGCCATGGCCGCATGAGGCCCCCGTCCCACTTTTCGTTTTTTCTAGCAATCGATGACAACAACTCAATTAATAACATCATCCCTAAATCCCAAATCATTAAAAAACAAAACAAAAAAGCAAAGAAAATACCTGAGATATGGGATTTGGAACAGCAATCGGAGATGAAGTCGATGGAGAAGAAGGAGAGATGATGCTAAAGAAAGATGGTCAATATGGGTGAAAAAAGAGTAGAATTAAAATTGTCAATTTATGAAGTATATTTAGTAGTTTTTGTGGTGTAATTAAAGGTGTGATATAAAGTGTAAAATTGTAATGCAATTAAAAACTCTCGACTGAAAATTATGTTGTACATTATATGGAAATTTTAGATTTTTATAAACAAAATTCTCATAAAAAATAAATATAAAAATTTGTGTATTTATATTTTATTTATTTCGTATTGAATATTTATAAAAAATGAAAATTATTTTATTATAATTTCTTTTAACACACTAAATATAAAAAAATAATTTTATATATAATTTCTTAAAAAAATTAATTCATTACTTTTTTTCTTATTTTCTTACAATATTTTTTATATAAACTTACCAACTCTATTCATAGTAAATTTTGACAGCTAAATATAGCAAAGCCCAAGTTTATTTTACAACGGCCCAAAAGATAACGAACATAAGGCTCGAATAAAGTGAACCCCATTTAAACTTGTACAGTCCACTGGGATTTCTCTTCCACCTAATCTAGTTAACTGACTCCGCAGGGTTCACACGCCTGACTCGGGCCCTGTCTTGATTCACAGTTTTACCCATTCGATCTCAACAGTCCACGTTTTCCCCAGTCACCCTCCTCCAACTCGCGTCTGAACCCGGAGATACCGAATGGGACGAATCGCTGGTATTCTTGCTCGACCTCGCCTCTATTCCCTTACCTGCGATATGGCAATTGTTAAAGGACATGTTTGTTTCACCAAATTTATTGAAATTGGGGTTTAAGTTTAAGCATGATTTGATTTTTTGTCTTTTACTTTTTGCGCTAAAGGATGTGATCCTAGCTTTGATAAAGTAAGCTTTTTCTTTTTTTTTTTTTTCTCATTTGATCAACCAAATTTTTATTATGACAATGTCGTAAGGTTTAGGTTTTGTCTAACAACGGTGAATAGGTGGAGCCCTATTTGGACATCACTAACATATACAAGTTTCTGCAACATAAACAAAGGAAGAAGGTATCGGAGGATACAAAAAGTTTGTCAGCAATCTGCGAAGAATTGTTGGGTATTTCTCTTTCCTAGGTAGGTTGTTTAGACACCCAAGTTTCTTGTACAAAATTATAGTATAAAATTTATGTATCTTTGAAGCTTTTGTTCATAGTCCCAACTATTCAACATTTGAGAAAGCTAGACATAGTGTTTCCTTCGAGTTTACTCTCTATAGTATTTTGGTTGTTAAAACTAAGTTTAGAACGTGAGCATGTGCATCTATTGAATAACCATGTGGTATGTTAGTATGTTACCTTGAGCAACCTGTCGTTACTTTATTCATATAATATTTGGTAGGCTAAAATACTAAAGCTCTTTGAACTAATTTGATTTTTCTTTAAGTGAGCACCTATACTTTTATTATACCCAAAGAAGCCCTTATTTCAAACAAAGATTGATTTAAGTGAAAGGCTTATTTTGGTACAAATGAAGGTTAATGGCTTATCTGGGTACAAGTAAAGGTTAAGACCTTATTTGGATGTAAATTAAAACTTAAGGGCTTATTTGGATGCAAACAAAAGTATAGATTGTTGTCTAGATAACGTGATAAAATTCAAGGGCTTTATTGTTATTTTTAGCCTTTTTGGTATTGCATGCTTTGCTAACAACGGTGAATAGGTGGAGCCCTATTTACTTAAGGGCTTTATTGTTATTTAGGTTTTGTCTAACAACGGTGAATAGGTGGAGCCCTATTTGGACATCACTAACATATACAAGTTTCTGCAACATAAACAAAGGAAGAAGGTATCGGAGGATACAAAAAGTTTGTCAGCAATCTGCGAAGAATTGTTGGGTATTTCTCTTTCCTAGGTAGGTTGTTTAGACACCCAAGTTTCCACTCATTTTTTAAGATTATGGTTTGTTAATATATGTTAGGTTGAGGATTCGTTTGGTTTTGTAACTTCGATATGTGTGAGAAATGCAAGTAAATTCCATATTTTCTTACTTTAGATTTGATATAATGCAACTGAAATATTTATGTTTTAGTGGTTGTTTACTAGCTCTCACCTATATGTTTTCCTTTTGGTTCAAGACTCACCTATTTAGTTATGTCTAAGAAAATGAGTGATAAGTAATACTATTACTATCCTAGAAATGGTAGCTAGAAAGGTAATGATAATGAATGAAAAAGATAATATCTGATTTGCTATAACTTCATCATAAGGGGTTTCTACCTTTTAGAAGAAGATCTTTTTTCCCTTTCAATTCTTGTAAAGGAGCAGAAAGATTAGGATGATGCAAGTTTTCTACTTTCTGACTCTTGTATGGTGGAAACAATTTGGATCATTTTTTACCCTTTGTTAATTAGGCGTAGAAGTTTCTCACACTCTATCCTTTTATTAGTTAAGTAGGAACCAACTACTAAACTATCTTCTGGAAAGTCATTTGTTAGGTTTTGTAGTTCCTATAGGATTATGGGGCAATTACTCAAAATTCTTATTGCAATTTGTTAATGTAGTATACAAATCATTTCTAAAAACTTCAATGCAGTGATTGGTCACATTGTCTTCTTACATAAGAGTAGATAAGATACGCAGCTAGAGATGCACATTGCTTGATTGGAATATTCAAAATTTTCTAGGACAAAGTTGTCAAATAAGGTGAATATATCTCTGAATTTGAAATCTTTAGATTGTGATCGGATTTCTTGTACAAAATTATAGTATAAAATTTATGTATCTTTGAAGCTTTTGTTCATAGTCCCAACTATTCAACATTTGAGAAAGCTAGACATAGTGTTTCCTCCGAGTTTACTCTCTATAGTATTTTGGTTGTTAAAACTAAGTTTAGAACGTGAGCATGTGCATCTATTGAATAACCATGTGGCATGTTAGTATGTTACCTCGAGCAACCTGTCGTTACTTTATTCATATAATATTTGGTAGGCTAAAATACTAAAGCCCTTTGAACTAATTTGATTTTTCTTTAAGTGAGCACCTATACTTTTATTATACCCAAAGAAGCCCTTATTTCAAACAAAGATTGATTTATGTGAAAGGCTTATTTTGGTACAAATGAAGGTTAATGGCTTATCTGGGTACAAGTAAAGGTTAAGACCTTATTTGGATGTAAATTAAAACTTAAGGGCTTATTTGGATGCAAACAAAAGTATAGATTGTTATCTAGATAACGTGATAAAATTCAAGGGCTTTATTGTTATTTTTAGCCTTTTTGGTATTGCATGCTTTGCTGCAATGGGAATTATTTGAATGCATAATGTTTCTATTTTACTTTTCTACATGTCTTATTTAGCTTGGCTTTGCTAATGTGAAGCTAAAAGATGCTTATAAAATTAAATTTCTACATTACTCTTTGTTGATGTGATGGATACTGAGTATTACTATATGACTATAATGAGCATGCAAAACTGTAAAGTGTACAGAAAGATTTAAGATTTTTTTGCAAGATTGTTATATGAGGAATTACATTGTTTGCATGAGTGGTTGGGCATATTTTTCTCACGGGCATTGAGAGTAGCCTTAAGCACTTAACTTCTCTCAATATCCTTTTTGAAACTTTTTTCTACAATTATGGATTAGTCAAAGAAAAGAAAGATTGTCATACAATAATAAGATGCAAGGTTTAAATAATATTTTATATTTTTGTCTTCTTAATACATGTTCTACTTTTTATGTTAGAGCACTCTGTGTGTAGCTGGTATATTCTATGCCCTTAAGCAAATAGAAATTTTCTCCTCATCCTGCTGCTTTTGTGATTATAGTTCAATCAAACAAATTAATATATGTTCTTATCATGTTAGATTTTAGAAAACATTTTCTCCAGGTCATGTAACCAACTTTCTTTCCCTTCCAAATGGAATTTTCTCTGTGTTTGCTACAACCATGATGTGTATCCCATACTTTGCATCTCAAGTGATAACAAAGTTTGTAGCTGTTGTCTAAATACTCCCTTCCATTTATAGAGTATTGTGTAAAAGGAAAAAAATTGACCAATCAGAAAATAACACATGCCTCCAAAAAATATTTTCTTAATTATATTGAATTAATTGAATCAATTGGTATCAGAGCTTAAACTTTTTGATTAAAAATGAGTAAAATCCTAAGAGTTTATAATGATCTTATGGCTCAAAATAGTGTACCAACTAGCATGGTAGGAGAGTGACACTCCACTGTTAGACCTCCCTTGTTCAATGGTGAAAATTATGCTTATTGAAAAATTAGGATAATGCTATTAATTCAAGCGAATGATTATGAAGTATGGAGAGTTATTGTCAAAGACCCACAAATCCCTACAAAGAAAGTTCAAGGAAACGAAATTTCTAAAGAAGAAGATGAATGAGATGCCAATAACATAAAATCTGCTCAATTGAACGCTAAGTTAATGCACACTTTGTTTTGTGCTTTAGATCCTAATGAATATAATAGAGTCTCCATATGTGAGAATGCAAAACAAAATTGGGATAAGTTAAAGAGACAAAAGTAGGCATGTTCACATATGATTATGAATTGTTTAGAATGAAACAAGATGAATATATTAGTGACATGTTTACTAGGTTTAATGATATAATAAATGGACTTAAATCTCTAGGCAAAACATATTCCAACATAGAGATGGTAAAGAAAATTCTAAATAGTCTACCAAAATCTTGGGAAGCCAAAGTGACTGCTATTGAGGAATCTAAGGATCCTCACTCGTTATTACTAGATGAACTAATGGGATCACTACTTACTTATGAGATGAAGTTCAAAAGAAATGAAGAGTTTCCTAAGGAAGTAGGAGTAGCACTCATGAAGAGCTAAAAGATGATAAAAATGAGAGTTGTGATGAGGAGGATATTGAGATTGTAATTTTTGTCAAAAGATTTAACAAATTTATGAGAATGAGAGGTAATGGTAGTACTAGGAGAATCTATAGGAGAGAACAAAATAGAGCTTTACAACTTTCTTTTTAATGTTAAGGAATAACTTTTCTACCCACTTAGCAAATATTGCTATTCAAACTCTTTTATAACAACTCTTACAGAGGAACTCTCCCATTTGCTTTAAGATGAAGAATGAATACAATCAAAGCTTTCTTAATGGGTAGGTGATGAAAATGAATAGCTTAACTAAAACTTTCAATGGCAATTAAGTACACTTTTAACTGAAGATACAAAGAATGTTTTCCACAAGAATACTCAAAGCTTCTCTTCTTTTCTCAAATGTCTTTATGACTTGTATTTGTACACTCAATTGGTTGGTGAAGCATTTAATGCAATTTTTTTCGTTGAAACGCTGAAAAACTAGCCGTTGGAGTCTTGCAGACGAATGCTAGATCAATCTCCTTACCCAAGACGATTGATCATTTAGTTTCAGAACCTGCAATCACAAAGGTACTTCAGGAAAGGAGATCGATCTCATCATACAGAGGGATCGATCTCCTCTTCTCGAGAAGTTAGTGTCATCACATTCCATAAAACAAGGGAGATCGATCTCTTTGCTATTATTGCATTGAACAAATTGTTACTACCTAGAGGAGAACGATCTCTCTCCCAGAGCAAATTGATCCCATGGTCTTCTCATTGAATTCTGATATGATTCTGCCAAAAGGAGATCGATTTCTCAACCCCAGGAGATCGATCTCTTTGCTTAAGTATAAGTTTTCCAAACAAAAATTTAGTTTATAAAAGTTTCTAAGTTTAGATCTTCTCAAGTTTTTAAAATAATTTTTAGTACGATTGTCAATATATTCTCTAAGACAATTACTCAAAAATAATACCTCACAAATGATTTGAAAATTTAAAATAAACACATTTTAATAAACGTTTTGTCATTTCAAAATATATCATCCAAAACTAACAGAAATCTATCAAATTCGTATGGCATTTGGAAAATCTATATAAAACATGTGGCTTGGCCAATCAAAATTCAAAGTCTCATAATTCAATCTCACGAGTTATCAATTTTATCTCTAGATAAGTTAAAATAATCTAAAAATAAAATAAAATTTTGGTTGATCAAATTTCCAAGTTACATGGATTATTTAATCAAATTTTATCCGGGAGTCATTTTATTTGTTTTTAATTTAATTAAAATAATTTAGAGATAAAATTGAATAGATTAAATTCTTTAAAAACTTCTTGATCTTGCATCACCTAGGAGTATAAATAAAGAGCTCTTCTATTTTATTTGACACAACATGGGAAAAGGACTTGAAGATAAATAAAGAGCTCTTGTATGTTATTTGACACAACTTCAACTTCTAGAAAGAGGACTTGAAGATAATTGGGTAGAGAAAAAGAATGTTTCAAGACTCAGATACTTCAAAACTCATCCTAAAAGAAATGTTTGAAGATCAAAGTTTGAAAATCAAATTCTTCAAAACTTGTGAAGATTTCGAGATAAAAGTTTGAAAAAACCAAAATTTTTAAAGCTCGCCAAAACTTATCCTAAAACAAATCTTTGAAGATTAAAGTTTGAAAAATCAAATTCTTCAAAACTTGTGAAGATTTCAAGATAAAAGTTCGAAAAAACCAAAATTTTTAAAGCTTGCCAAAAAGGAAGATTTGAAAGTCAAAGTTTGAAGCTCTAAGTATCTCAAATAAAAAATTTTTACACACAAATTTTGTGTAAAAATATAAGATAATTAAAATTGAGTTAGATAATAATTTCAATTAATTTATAGAGTACAATCTCTAAAAATTCTTAACTAAAGACTATCTTTTGATTCTTTTCTTCAACGGAGAAAAAATCTGCTTTAAGGGTCTTGATGACTTGTTCTTGAATTGAATAAATTTAACGTTTCCTTCAAGAGTTTGATGACTTGATCCTGAATTGAATTAATTTGAATTCAAAGGCTACTTTAAGGTTTCTTGAGATCTTAAAATTTGGTATTAACTTCAAGGGATTTTGATGACTTGATCTAGAATTAAATTAATTTGAACACAAACTTTAAGGAGTCTTGAAAATCTTGGAACTTGATTCCAAATATAGGGATTCTTGGATTCAATCTTCCTTTTCTCTTGGAAGTTTTGAAGAATTTGGTTCTTCAAATTTTCATCTTTCAATTTTTCTTCCTGAACTTGCGAAAGCATTAAGAATTTGGTTAATCTTCTAATTTTCCTTTTTGGACTTGTGGAAGCTTTGAAGAATTAAGTTCTCAAACTTTAATTTTTCAATCTTCCTTCTTAGACTCGTGGGAGCTTTAAAGAATTTAGTTCTTCAAACTTTAATTTTCCAATCTTCTTTTTTGGACTTGTGGGAGCTTTAAAGAATTTGATTCTTCAACCTTTGATCTACAAATCTTTTTTCTTGGATTTGTGAAATTCTGAAGAATTTGGTTCACAAATCTTTTTTCTTAGATTGTTTGTGAAATTTTGAAGAATTTGGTTTTTCAAACTTTGATTTTCAATGCTTTTTAAGAATTTGTTTCTTCAAACTTTTATCATAGAATTTGGTTTTTCAATTCTTCTTCTCTGTTAACTTTGAATGATGTATTTTGAAAATGATAAAACATTAAACTCAATGAACTTAATTTCAAATCATTTGTAAGAAACTATTTCTAAGTAATTATCTTGAAATCATATTGCATCTATGTTCACTTAGAAATATTGTCAACCTACAAAACCTTCCAAAACTAAACTTTGACGGGAAACTGAAAAATCAAGCTAAAGAAATCTGTAAGTTTTGTCAGGATCGATCTCCATTAGGCAAAAGCTTTGCAGGATCGATCTCCATAAGGCAGAGGCTTTGCAGGATCGATCTCAAGGAATGGTGAGATCGATCTCCATAAGACAGAGGCATTGCAGATTCGATCTCAAGGAATGGTGAGATCGATCTCCATAAGGCAGAGGCTTTGCAGGATCGATCTCCTGGATTGTGAGATCGATCTTCTTTTGGCAAAAGACATTGAAAGATCGATCCCTTCTTAAACAGAAGCATTGAAAGATCGATCTTCTTTTGGCTGAGACATTCTAAGATCGATCTCATGGGGCTATGAGATCGATCTCCTATAGGCGGTAGCAATATTTCAAAGCAGAGATCGATCTCCCCTTTAACATGAGATCGATCTTCCTTGTTTTTACTGAATATAATGACTAACGAGAAGATCGATCCCTTGATAATAAGATCGATCTTCCCTTCCTGGAATTCTTTTGTGTTGCAGGTTCTGGAATTAAGAGATCGATCCTATCAGGTAAAGGAGATCGATCTGGCATTCATTTGCAGAACTCCAACGGTTACTTTTGCAGGTTTTCAACAGGAAAAATTGCATTACAATGTTTCACCAACCAATTGGGTGTATAAATACAAATCATAAAGACATTGGAGACAACAATAAAGAAAGCAGAGAAGCTTTAAACATTCTTGAGAAAACATTTTGTGTCTTCAGCAATTGTACACTTAATTGTCATTAAAAGCTTTGTTAAGCTATTCATCACCTATCCATTAAGAGAGTCTTAATTGTATTCATTATTTATCTAAAAGAAAATGGGAGAGTTCCTCTGTGAGAGAACTATTGTAAAAGAGTTGAATAACAACACTTGACTAAGGGGTAAAGAGATTATTCATTAACCTTGAAAAGGAAGCTGTAAAGATCATCTTTTTTATCAAAGAAAGCTCTTTGAGTTTCTAACATGTGATCTAACTTTCGTTGTCACATGTAGAATCTAGAAAAAGAATTATGCAAGTTATTATTATTTTTTTTAAATCATGAATTTTTATATTTGCATTATTCAATTTCTTTTCCCATTCTATTTTGTCATTTATTAACTTTTCATTTTCTTTCTTTAGTTTGGATAGCATCTTTTTGTATTTCAAGTTCATGCATTCAAATTCCATGGCAAGATCATCAAATGCATCTTGTAACTTATCAAAGGAATACTCATTAGATATAGATAATACCTTATCATCTTCTAATGCCATGAAGCAAAGATTAGCTACTTCTTCTCCTTCATCATCATCAGAGCTGTCACTATCGCTTCATCTTGCCATCATTGCATTCTTCTTCGGTTTCCTATCATATGATTTCTTTAGCAATGGACAATCAAATTTAATATGATCCGATTTTTTGCATTCATAACATACAATAGTATTTTTGTCTTTTCTACTTGGCTCTCATCTATTTTGTTCTCTCTTATAGGTTCTCTTAATACCACTATTTCCTCTCATTCTCATAAATTTATTGAAGCTTTTGGCAAATATTGCCATTTCAAAATCCTCTTCATCACCACTCTCATTTTTGTTCTCTTTTAGTTCTTCATGAGTGGTAGATTTTAGAGCTACTCATACTTTTTTAGGAAGTTCTTCATTTCTTTTCAGCTTCATTTCATAAATGAGTAATGACCCTATCAATTCATCTAATTATAGTGAGTGATGATCTTTAGACTCCTCAATAATGGTCACTTTGGCTTCCCAAGATTTTGGTAAGCTATTTAGGATTTTCTTCAACATCTCTATATTGGAATACGTTTTGCCTAATGATTTAAGTCCATTTATTATATAATTAAATCTTATAAACATGTCACTAATTGACTCATCTTGTTTCATTCTAAATAATTCATAATCATGAGTAAGCATACCTACTTTTGTCTCTTTAACTTGAGTTGTGCTTTCATGAGTGATTGTCAACTTATCCCAAACTTGTTTGACATTTTCACAAGTGGAGACTCTATTATATTCATTAGGTCCTAAAGTATAAAATAAGGTGTGCATAGCCTTTGCATTCAATTGGGCAGGTTTCATGTCATTGGTATCCCACTCATCTTCCTCCTTAGGTATATCTTTTCCTTCAACTCTCTTAGTAGGAATTTGTGGGCCTTTGACTATAATTCTCCACACTTCATAATCATTAGCTTGAATGAATAGCATTATTCTAGTTTTCCAATAAGCATAGTTTTCACCATTAAACATGAGAGGTCTAACAGTGGATGTTCTTCTCCTACCATGCTAGTTGCTACACTATTATGAGTCATAGGATCGTTCTAAACTCTTAGGAATTTACTCTTTTAATCAAAAAGTTCAAACTCTGATATCAATTGTTGGGTCAACCGAAAAGGAGGTGAATCGATTTTTCTAGCAATTTATTAAATTTAAACTATCTCAGCTAGAATTGCACTTAAACAAATAAATGACAGCAATAAGTAATAGAGTAAATATATAGTAAACAAGGAGATAAAGAAGAAGAGTAGCAAACACAGTAATTTATAAAGGTTCGATCAAATCTCTTGCATGCGTCCTCTCTTTTTGACCTTTTTGTCAATGAGTCTCTTTCACTAATCAAGGTGATCTTTACAACTTCCTTTTCAAGGTTAAGGAATAACTTCTCTACCCCTTAGTCAATGAAGCTACCCAAACTTTCACAATATCTTTCACTTAGAGGAACACTTCCCCTCTTATTTATAATAAAGAATGAATACAAATAAAGGCTTTCTCACAAGGTAGTTGATGAATTGAAATGAATTAAATACAACTCAATCACTTTGGACACAAAGAATGTTTCTCAAGAATGTTCAGAGTTTTTCTACTTTCTTTTTTCTTGTCTGCAATGTTTTTATGGCTTGTATTTATACACACAATTGATTGGTGAAGCATTTAATGCATTTTTTCTCATTGAAAACCTGCAAAAGTAGCCGTTGGAGTTTTGCAGATGAAGTCCAGATCGATCTCATTTATCTGAGGAGATCGATCTCTTAGTTCCAGAACCTGCAACACAAAGGAACTCTACGAAGGGAAGATCAATCTTATTTATCGAGGGATCGATCTTCTTGTTAGTTATTATACTCAATAAAAACAATGGAGATCGATCTATTGTTAAAGGGAAGATCGATCTATGCTTTGAAATATTGCTACCTCTTATAGGGGATCGATCTCATAATCCCATGAGATCGATCTTACAATGTCTCGGCCTTGAGGAGATCGATCTCACAATTCCTTGATATCGATCTTGCAAAGCCTCTGCCTTGAGGAGATCAATTTCATCATTCCTTGAGATCGATCTTGCAAACTTCTGCCTTGAAGAGATTGATCTCACCATTTCTTGAGATCGATCCTGCAAGGCTTTTGCTTAATGGAGATCGATCCTGACAAACTCTTAGACCGATTTCTTTAGCTTGATTTTCAGTTTCCCGCCAAAGTTTAGTTTTAGAAAGATTTGTAGGTTGACAATATTTCTAAGTGAACATTAATGCAATATAAGTTCAAGATAATTACTTAGAAATAGTTTCTTACAAATGATTTGAAAATAAGTCCATTTGGATTAATGTTTCGTCATTTCAAAATACATCATTCAAAGTTAACACATCACCTACCCATTAAGAGAGTCTTAATTGTATTCACTCTTATCTAAAAGAAAATGGGAGAGTTTCTCTGTGAGAGAGCTATTGTAAAAGAGTTGAATAGCAACACTTGGCTAAGGGGTAGAGAGATTATTCTTTAACCTTGAAAAGGAAGCTGTAAAGATCACCTTGTTAGTGAAAGAGACTTCTTGACAAGAAGGTCAAGAAGAGAGGATGTAAGCAAAAGATTTGATCGAACCTCTATAAATTATTGTGTTTGCTACTCTTCTTCCTTATCTCCTTGTTTACTGCATATTTACTCTATTATTTATTACTGTCATTTATTTGTTTAAGTGTAATCCTAGCTAAGATAGTTTAAATTTAATAAATTGCTAGGAAAACCGATTCACCCCCTCTCGATTGAGCCAACATTCTCCTTCCATTTGTCTTCAGTACTCTTTCGCCAAATAACATAGAATTTGGTTCTTCAATTCTTCTTCTTCTTCTTCTTCTTTTCCTTCCTTTTGTCTTTCCCCAAATTGTGTGTCCATACACTTTTCCTAAATTGTGTGTTAAATGACTTGGAGTTATTTTTCTTCAGTACCCTTTCCCCAAATTGTGTGTCAAAATGACTTATAGAGTTCTCTATTTATAGTAATAGGTGATATAAAGTGACAGAGTTTTTAAAAAACTTATTCTCTAGTTTTATCTCTAAATTATTTTAATTTAATTAGAAATAAAGAAGATGACTCTTAGATGAAATTTGATTGGATATTTTTTGTAATTTGAAAATTTTCATTGGTTGGAATTTAATTTATCTCTAAATTATTTTAATTTATGAAATTGATGATTAATAGAAGAATTCTAATTGGTCAAACCACATGTTTCATCTTGATTTATGACGTGAATTTGATAAATCTCCAATTAATTTATTTAGCAACACAAAACATTTCGTTGGTCACAAAATAGCAAAAAAAATTTCTAAAAGCATGTGATGACTATTTTGGGATAGATATACTTTGAAGCAGTTGGGTGGCTAAATTGAGATCGATGAAAGGGCACCGAAGATCTTTCTTCGGACACATTTCGATGCTTAAGTTAGTAATTACTCATGGTAAAAGAAATTTATATCTAAAAAATAGAGAGCTCAGGTCTAACTTACGTATTTTGGTGTGTCTTATATACTTTTGCCAATACTTCTTTGAATTTGACTATGATTGAATTTTGCCAAAATCCTTAATTCAATGCGAGTTCTTTGAATAGGACTCTTTTTCCATAGTAGGGCTAATAAGCCTTTAATGGGCATTGAGCCTTCCTTGTTAGACAAGGGTCTTAGCTTGATATTAGGCCAAATTCTTAAGTTAAATATAGTATAAAAATTCCTCTGTTAGAAGATTATAAAGTTGTCTTCTTGATGACTCTTCAAGATGTTCACTTGAAATACTTTATATCCCATCAAAAGGTGCAATAAATGTTCATTTTTGTAGAGAGAGATTTTTTTTTTTAAGAAAACTGATCATTTGGCGGAATGTGACAAATATTTTTTTTTTTGAAAAAGACGGCTTGTACTTAATTGCCTTTAGTCTGTCTCTTGTCTTTTCGTCTAAAAAATTATGTGCCATTTTCTCCTTCGTATTGTTTAAATAAGTACTAATTCCAACTTAATTGGTAAGTGATCTACTCTCCTTAATTTTCTGTAGAATACTTGATATTATATGGGCGATTAGGAATATGTCTCGTAGATTTAGGGGTACAGTTACCATTGATTGCTCGAAAGATTATCCTTCTAGTGATTTAGAATCTGAACCTGAGTCTCTCAATGTAGAAGAACAATTTGATATGGTTGGTAATCCCTCGAATAGATTGTATGCTGACAAATTTCGTTCATTGATTACCAAACAAGTTATGAAAAATGCCTTGAAAAAAGCTTGTTTCAATTTTCTTGATTCTCGTTTTGAGATTAGTATCCCTACTTATGACAAGCACATATTTAGATTCAATTTTACCTTCCTCTTAATCCATTTCGCTGTGAAGTTTTGAGTAGGTATAATTTAGCTTGTTCACAATTGACTGCTAATTCATGGTCTTGCATTGTAGGATACTCGATTGAATGTGGGTAGAAGGGTTCGGATCCTTCTGTTAAGGTTCTAATAGCTATGTACCATCTAAAAAGGGACAACGGTTGGTTCTATTTGTCCAACCGTGTGCTTAACATGTCTCCTATCACTTTCAATACTCACTCCAATTCGTTGCACTTTTTCCTTGTGATGTTAAAAGTAGGCTATGAGTGGCCGTTTAAAGTTGATTGGTCTCTTCCTAGTGATATTGTTAGAGCCTCTTGGGTTGACTTATGAGCTGTCGCAATTTGATTACTTTGCTCATGCCATTATAATGCAATGAGTCTGCCTTTTGGCTTGCTGCATTTTCTCCAACCCTATAATGCAATGAGTCTTGCGAAGTCCAATGTTGCTGCTGTCTTTGAGGTATTATCTTTGATTAGTGAAGCAAATTGTATTTGATGCTGCAAATATTACTTTCATCTACAGCTATGTGTCATCACGTGTTGAGCTTAGTAATAGTTGCTCAATCTGCTGAAGAGAGAGCAAATACTTAGAGATAAGTTTTGAGAAAGATGGGGAAATAGTGATCTTGGAAGAGGATGAAGCCAAGAATAAACAAATTGAGGAACTAGAATCGCAGCTGAAGTCATCTTCTGAGCAAGTTAGTGCAAATACGATGCTGCAAACACCCAGTTGAAAACTTCAGAGGCTGACAAGACTAGCCTATGGGCCAAAATCAGCCTAAAAGGCTAAAAGTAAAGAAGACTAATGAGACACCTACAACTACAAGTCATCAAAGCTTTTAAGGTAAAATAAGAATTGGAAACAAATTTAGTAAAATAATAAATAAAAGCCTGGGGACCCCCAAGGCAATAAAGTATAATTCATTCATTCATTCATTCTTCATTTCATCACAAAAATCATAAAAAATATTATTAAAAATCAATCCTTAGCAGGACAATTAGAGGGGTTGTTTGCAAGCTCTTCAACAGGCGTCCCTGGGATGGCAGCCTCAACGGTTTGACGGGAGTCTAAACAGTTGGATCTTCAATATGAAGAAGAGGAAAACCCTTTGGCGAACTCCTCATTTGTGAAAAACTGATCTCTCTTATGTCCAAAGGCTCCAAAGCAAGATGCAGCATGTATGAGGCGGAGTCTCTATAAAGCATACTTTCATGCCAACGCCAGGAGCATACTCGGTCATTTCCTTCTTTGCAACGTCTCACTTGGCATTTTCTTGGGCCCATATCTAAGCATACCATCCAGGGCAGACATTAAATTGTTCTTCTCCATGCACATACTCAGGTTCAGATTCTAAATCCCTTTATGGAGAATCATTCAACCTATCAATGATAACTTTTCTCCTAAATTTACGAGTTGCATTTTTAGACACCATTAAATGAAATAAAAAGTGTCACGGTTAGGAGAAAGAAGATTGAAAAAGATTTTAAAAGAAAAAATTTGAAAAGATAAGATAAGATGAGAATTGAAAAAATACATTGTATTAAATAAATATGAGTGAATAAAAATTCATACTAATAAGACTAATGAGTTCATATAACTTACCTATCGATATTGAAATTTTTTTATGATTATAATTTTTAATCGTCATTCTTTTTCTTATACAATATCATCAAGTATTTTATAGAAGATGGAGGATAAAGAAGATCACTTACCAATTAAAGGAATTTTGAGAAAACATAAAGTAAACAAAAGTGATTGCTTTTGAATCGAAAAGACAGGAGATTGATGGAAGACAGTTAAGTACAAGTTGTTATTTTCAATTTTTTTTTTTAAAAAAAAAAACGAGTCCTCTTCTATCACATGGCACCAGATTATTAGTTTTCAAAAACAAAAAATAAAATCTCTTTATGCGAAAAGGAACATTTATAGCACCTTTTATGAAAAATGAGGCCTTTCAGGTGAACATCGGGCAAGTCATCAAGATTATTTTATAATCTTTTATCTAATTGCAGCATCTATAATACCATATTTAAATTAGGCGTTTGGCCAATATCAAGCTAAAGCTTGTAACCCACAAGTAAGGCATAATATCCATTAAAGCCTTATGAACCCTAAATTATGGGGAAAAAAAAAAAAGTCCTGTGCCACCTTGTAATTGGTCAAAAATTTTTTTGTTCTACAGAGAGTGAGTGGAGAATCAAGTTTATCATTCGCGCAGCTTTATGAACAGTGCATTTGTTATCATTATCCCACGAGACTCTTATTGGCTTGTCCGGTTTGCCTGAATTATTTTATGAGTTAGGTTGAAAATTTCTGGATCACCTTTTATCACAGTCATTCGAGTAACAGTGTGAAGGGATTGCATCAGTCTAATGTTAATTCAGGACTGAAGGATGTTCTTGAGATGCCCGATTTTGATAATAAGCTTGTTGGGACAAAATTTTGCAATGCTGTGGATATTGTCCAAGCAACTGCTTGCTCTGAAGATTGTGAAAGAATAGCCTAGGAAGTGGAGGTTGTCAGAAAAACCAAGCCCATTCTCTATTTTCATAAAAGTATCCGGCTGCAATGGAACTCCCTATTTTTTTCCTTGTGCCACAACAACTTAGTTTTATTCTAGGAATCTCATATTCAATCTAATACTGATAGAGTATAATAATTCTCTTTAAATTTTTAAAAATTATTTTGATTATTTTATTTCAATTATTTAATTCTATTTGATTATATTTAAATCATTTTAAAAATTATATTTTTAATTTAATCATATTATATTATAATATTAATATTAAAATTATAAATTATAAAATTTGTTCGAATTCTAAAAATAAATAGATATTTATATATATTTATTATTTATTTCACTATATTCCATCCATATCCCAATTCCATTTAATATCCTTAGATGTGCCATTGACATAAGAGATTTCGGTTTTAGTCTATCTTTTTCTATTTCTATATATGCAAATGGAAAGTTCAAAAATCATCATATAATAATCCAAAAAAATGAAAAAAAAAAAGGTTAATGATATATCTGGCTTAGATATACTTAGTATAATATACGAATTATAATATAATTATTATAAGATATATTTATAACCAACAATATAACAATAACAGGTACAATAATAAATTGAGGTACCCATTAGAAGATTTCCCTGTATTTTTGTATCTTTAGTTTAGTAGCTCATAGTTTGACCAAACAAGGCTTAGGGACTTTGGGGGAATTAATGTGGGTAGAGGAGATTTCAGAATCTATTTACCTAGAGCAGGCAAAAGTTGGCCCGAGCCCGAAAATTCGTCCGAGCCCACTCGAGACCGAACCCGAGATCGGATCGAATTGACCAAAAAGTCAAAGGCCCGAGCCCGAGAAAAGCCCGAACCGAAAAAGCCAGAGCCCAATAAAGCCTGAGCCCGAAAAAATCCGAACCCGAAAAAGCCCGAGCCCGATACGACCCGAACCCGAAACCGGCCCGATCCGAAACTCGAAAAAGCCCGAATTTATAACTCGAGAAAGCCCGAATTATAATTATATAATTATTATATTAATAAATAAATAAATAATAATACATTTTTTCTAATCAAAATTTATAAAATTTTAAAACAATCATTATTTATTTGTTACATAATTATATCAATAATTTATTATCAATAAAATAAATATTAAATATTTACATTCAATTATTAAATAAAATTATTTTAAAACACAATATAATATTCAATATCAAATAATTTTCAATATTATGCTTATTATATTTGTAATAATAAATAATAAATAATAAATATATTATTAAATATAACATTTGATTTTATTATAAAAACAATTATTATATTTATTTCATATTAAAATTTTAATTTTAATACAATAATAAATCAAATATATATATATAAATCATTATATAATTGTAACATTTATTTAAATTTGATAATTCGTATAAAATATTGAATACATTATTAACAAAAGTAGAATTTAAATTTTGATTCCTATAACTCGTAAATATTGAATACATCTTATGGGTCCTATTGCATCCATTCTCCTACAAAACTTGAAAATTACTTCTGCCCAACTCAAACTTTAATATTCTCAAAGACTGCTCATTGTTCAAACTTTAATATTCCAAAAAATTGCTCACTGTTTTGTCCAATCCCATTGACCCATGGTTATAGCATTATACAGGGCAAACTTGTTTAGAATTGTTACGTGAAACTTGGGTCATTTTCTTCTTTGCAGGTGAACTGCTATTCGATGTGTTATTAGACAATTCCAATTCATTATACTCTCTAGCTTGCAAACATTGGAAACCAGAAAAAAAGTTTCAAGAGTAATGCACAAGCTTTAGAATAAGATGGATGATTCGAAAACATCAATGTAATCACCAAGAAAATAAAGATTGCAAGAAAACTTTTAAGTTGAATAGCCATTTACAAAGGCAGTACAGAGATTATCAGAAAAAAAAGTTTAAAGAAAAACGAAGTTTCTTTTCTATTTTACTACTTAGATACTGACAAGGCTACCAACATGAAGAACAAGTCTCATCCAGTATGGCAATCCTTCAAACGTGAGATTCTTGAATGTTTCAAAGAAGACATACAATCATTGCAACACTGTCTTCAAACTCCAGGATATGATTTTCAAAGAGCGACACAGTGTTCAAATAAGATTAATGAGGCAATGATCAATCATAAATACTCTTAATAAAAAAATTTAATTTTTTAACAATATAAATAGTCAGAAATAAAAATATCAACATACATTTCAATTAGAACTCTTCATCCTCCACCATAAACCTGCTAGTTCAATTTAATCCAACTTTTCTTCCAAATCCCATTGTTTCATCTTCTTCATCTAATAAAATATATAAAAATAATCATATAAGAATTTAAATAATAAAAAATTAATAAAATAACAAGGATACTAAAATCTTACCATTTTGATCATATCCATACAGCCAATTACGAGTGGTAATCAAAATTTCTGCATTATGTGTTGTGAGACAATTTCTCCATTTGTTAATAACTCTACCACCCATACTAAATGTTGATTCAGATGCAACAGTGGTAATTGGAATACTCAATATATCCATAGCCATAAGTGAAAGTACAGGTAGAGCAGGCAAAAGTTGGCCCGAGCCCAAAAACCCGCCCGAGCCCACCGGAGATCGAACCCGAGACCGGACCAAATTGACCAAAAAGTCAAAGGTCCAAGCCCGAGAAAAGCCCGAACCGAAAAAGCCCGAACCCGATAAAGCCGAGCCCGAAAAAGCCCGAACCCGAAAAAGTCCGAGCCCGATACGACCCGAACCCGAAACCGGCCCGATTCGAAACCCGAGAAAGCCCGAATTTATAACTCGAGAAAGCCCGAATTATAATTATATAATTATTATATTAATAAATAAATAAATAATAATACATTTTTTCTAATCAAAATTTATAAAATTTTAAAACAATCATTATTTATTTATTACATAATTATATCAATAATTTATTATCAATAAAATAAATATTAAATATTTACATTCAGTTATTAAATAAAATTATTTTAAAACACAATATAATATTCAATATCAAATAATTTTCAATACTATGCTTATTATATTTGTAATAATAAATAATAAATAATAAATATATTATTAAATATAACATTTGATTTTATTATGAAAACAATTATTATATTTATTTCATATTAAAATTTTAATTTTAATACAATAATAAATCAAATATATATATATATATATAAATCATTATATAATTGTAACATTTATTTAAATTTGATAATTCGTATAAAATATTGAATACATTATTAACAAAAGTAGAATTTAAATTTTGATTCCTATAACTCGTAAATATTGAATACATCTTATGGGTCCTATTGCATCCATTCTCCTACAAAACTTGAAAATTACTTCTGCCCAACTCAAACTTTAATATTCTCAAAGATTGCTCATTGTTCAAACTTTAATATTCCAAAAGATTGCTCACTGTTTTGTCCAATCCCATTGACCCATGGTTATAGCAAAAATACAAGGCAAACTTGTTTAGAACTGTTACGTGAAACTTGGGTCATTTTCTTCTTTGCAGGTGAACTGCTATTCGATGTGTTATTGGACAATTCCAATTCATTATACTCTTTAGCTTGCAAACATTGGAAACCAGAAAAAAAGTTTCAAGAGTAATGCACAAGCTTTAGAATAAGATGGATGATTCGAAAACATCAATGTAATCACCAAGAAAATAAAGATTGCAAGAAAACTTTTAAGTTGAATAGCCATTTACAAAGGCAGTACAGAGATTATCAGAAAAAAAAGTTTAAAGAAAAACGAAGTTTCTTTTCTATTTTACTACTTAGATACTGACAAGGCTACCAACATGAAGAACAAGTCTCTTCCAGTATGGCAATCCTTCAAACGTGAGATTCTTGAATGTTTCAAAGAAGACATACAATCATTGCAACACTGTCTTCAAACTCCAGGATATGATTTTCAAAGAGCGACACTATGTTCAAATAAGATTAATGAGGCAATGATCAATCATAAATACTCTTAATAAAAAAATTTAATTTTTTAACAATATAAATAGTCAGAAATAAAATATCAACATACATTTCAATTAGAACTCTTCATCCTCCTCCATAAACCGGCTAGTTCAATTTAATCAAACTTTTCTTCCAAATCCCATTGTTTCATCTTCTTCATCTAATAAAATATATAAAAATAATCATATAAGAATTTAAATAATAAAAAATTAATAAAATAACAATGATACTAAAATCTTACCATTTTGATCATATCCATACAGCCAATTACGAATGGTAATCAAAATTTCTGCATTATGTGTTGTGAGACAATTTCTCCATTTGTTGATAACTCTACCACCCATATTAAATGCTGATTCAGATGAAATAGTGATAATTGGAATACTCAATATATCCTTAGCCATAAGTGAAAGTACAAGGTATCGAAATTGATTTTTCTTCCAATAATCAAGAACATCAATTTGAATTTCATAATCTTCTCTTGGTTCATTCAAATATAAATCTAACTCTGATCTATATAAAAGAGATCCAGAATTGAAGCTTCTAAATCCCTACAATAACAAAATAAGTTCATATATGAAATTATAATAACAAATGTAAATTAAAACTCAAAAAAGAATTACTTAATATAAAAAATAATAATTTAATAAGTTACTAAAGCAATTTATATTAAACTTTTGAACAAAAAATTAAAAAAAAATTAAACTTACAGTCAAATCATCAGAAATATTTCTTCTATTGCTTTGATTTTTATCCCTGGTCGTCATGAATGATTGAGAAAGAAGATTATTTTGATTCTCATACTCCTTGAAAAGTAGTTTCATTTCTTCCAAAATATCCATCCACTTATTTTCATATTCAACACCTAATTTTGCAAAAAGAAATTGCAAATGTTGCAACTTGAACCTAGGATCAAGTATAGCTCCAAAAGACAACACCTGAGTGTAATCATCCCAATACTTACAAAATTTTTCATTCATCTCCATTGCCATTAATTCCATAATTTCGTCTTCAGACATAAGCATATTCTGAATATTCTTTTGAATTTGCCATACATTTTCAAAATACAAGTTACTAGTGGGGTAATCTCTTCCTGAAAACAAAGTGGTAATCTCATAAAAAGGCTTCAAAAATTTGGAAACATTCTCAATCCAAAGGAACTCTTGAGGACTTAAAAGTGCATCGTAATTTCCATCCAAAATTTTTAGCTTCTCAAAAGCTTCACGAAAATAAAGAAATTTCTCTAACATCAAATATGTAGAGTTCCATCGAGTTGCCACATCCAACCACAAACCCCTTGAATAGTTCAAATTTGATTGAAGCACACATTCATGAAATTTTATCTTCCTTGCTTCAGAACCCTCAACATATTTCACATTCTCTCTTACTTTTTTCAAAGCATCGTCAATCACTGATAAACCCTTTCGAACAACAAGATTCAATATATGAGCAGCACAACGTATATGAAAGTATTTTTCATGACATAATAGTGCACCTTGTTGATCAAGAAGACTACATAAATGTCGTTGCATGCTGTCCATATTACTAGCATTATCTAAAGTAATGCTAAAAATCTTTCGATCGATTCTCCATTCTTTTAATAGATCATAAATCTTATTGTACAAAGAAAATGCAGTATGGGGTGGTGGCACATGTTGAAAATTCAAAATCAAACTACGCAACTTCCAATTATCATCAACAAAATGCGCAGTTAAACAAAAATATCCATCAGTTGTGCATGATGTCCACATATCAGCAGTCAAACAAATTCTACTCGAAAGTTTTTCCAAATCAGATTTAATCTTCTCTTTCATTTTCTTATGTAATTTCGAGCAATCAGCCTTACAAGTATTCCTACAAATAGGCTTGAATTGATCATTCAAATAGGAATGAAAGGCTCTAAGTTTAGCATCTTCAACAATTTTAAATGGATATCCATGAGCAATAACACTTTCAGCCAACATTTCATGTGCAACTGATGGATCTATTTTCTTAGTTCCACACACACCCTCACTCTGAGTAGATTCAGTAGAACGATCTATTTTCTTGCAAGTTTCAATATGACGATGCATAGTAGACGTACCTGAATGTGAGGAACCAATGATTACAGTCCCACAAAACTTGCATTTTGCTCTTTCTTTGGTATCATTGTATTTCGCTTGATATATGAGTTGTTCCTCAGGATCAAGCATATCAAAAACGGTCCAAACATTGGATTTTTTTTATCTTTTTGAAGAAAGCATAGGTATCGAGGAACATTCTACAGTATTAGAGCCCTCACCACCACCATGATTAGAATTGGATTCCATAACGTATCTACAAAAAAAATGAAATTTTAAATATTTAAAACAAACTCAAGTATTTAATTGAGATAAATTACAGCAGCAAAATCTCAATGATCACAATTTTATATATATATATATATTCATTTAACAATATTCTGTAAGAGCATAGGACACGTGGTATTATTTTAACACAATTTTACATATTTAAAATAAATGATTTTGTTTGATAATATGAAGAGAACATGCCCCTACACAGTGGACTATCCAATATTGAATTTTCATCGTTTAATGATGCAGGCTACTGTAAATCACTATCCCATGATTTTAAGTACACTTAAAAAAGATAAATTGGAGACTGGGAAAACAGGGAGTTGTGTTTGTTTGCATAAGCTTTTTCCAAAACTTAAATTCTTACTGTCTTGTAGTTGAAATATGCAAAGCAAGCCAAGAGCAATATCCAACTTGACAGGCAAAGACAAACAGCACAAAGCCAAAGTTAAAACAGCTTACTTTACTATGTTGCTTCAACCTTTAATATTTGATGCATTTTCGGACAACATGGATATAAAGGTTTTGTAAAAATGGATATAAAGGTTTTGTAAAAATTCTGATTTTCTTTTTATAAATTATGCTCCAATGCCTCCTGATTTTCTTTTTATATAATAACAAGTCAAATAGAGCTAATTAACCAGCTAAAGACCCAACTTATTTTTACTCCAACCAACTATATATTGTGTTATGATAATCTTATTTTGGTAAACTACATATACATTTATATAATTTATACTTGGTAAATTGATTATTAACATCTTGAGTAGATACATTAATATATTATTAATAAATATATATATATTTATTATCCGTAAACATTTTTAGTTTTTATATTTCCAGTCAAATGTGTAAAATACAATTTGTTTTTGAAGGATTATTCATTATAAGATATCTATAATTTATGTTGAAGAACGAGGATTTTAAATACAATTTACATTTTTCTGGCATATTTATAACCGAATATACTAAAAGCAATAAAATCTGGAGTTTAGTTATTAATTGATTCATGTTTCTTGCAATTTTTTTTAAAAAGTGATTTTAATAAATTTAAATTTCAAAATTCAATAACTACCAACATCCCTCTTTTTATTCTTAGATATATATCAGCAATCCTAACTTCTAATATCTAATTTCTTACCTAATTTTTAAAATCTTCAAATCTGTCAAATTAATGCCTAAACCCTAATTTCTTCACAATCAAATTTCAATTAATTCATACAACATTCATGCTTTTATAATACAATTTATACATACATTAAACTAAGAAAGCTTGAATTTTTACCTAGGGATCCACCGGTACAAAGATGGAGAAACAGTTTTTTTTTTTTGTCTAGAGGGTACTGTAGCGCCAAAGGGGAACAAGGAAGGCCGGAAAGGTTCGTCGGGCTCACAGTCCCTTCGCCGGTGGCCGGTGGTGTCGCGAACAGGGGGGAAACCCCTCGGTTTGGCTCCGGTTCAGCGAGGGCGAGGAAGAGAAAGGGAAACGGAGGGCTGTAGGCTTCGGGGGTCTGCCGGTCGTCTCCGTTTCTCGTGAGGCTGGGTCACCGGCGTTGAGGTCGAACGGCAGGGGGGAAACGGCAGTGGAAGGGGTCTGGTCGGGCAGTGAGTGGAAAGGAAGAAGAAGAAGAAAAGGGGGGGGGGGGGCTGGCTGGTTTCAATCGCGATTCGCGATGGTTTTTTTTTTCAGTTTTTTTTTTAATTTTATTTTGTCCGTTTTCTTTTTTATTTCTTTTATTTCTTTTTCGTTTCTTTCTTTTTCTCTCTTTTTTATTTATTTATTTATTTTATTTTATGTATCTATATATATTTTATATTTATGTGTATATATATATATATATATATATATATTTTTTATTTTACATTTTCAATTTTGAGCAAATACATGTATATATATTTATTGTAATTATTTCTATCATACATTCATTTTTCAATTTAACAAATATATATATATATATATACACACATATTTTCTTATAACTTTTTTTTTTTACTTATTAATTAATTAATTTATTTATATAAATATGTTATCAAATTAACAATAAATATTTATATGTTTCAAATTTTATTTCTAGTTAGGAAGTTTAATTCAAATTCCCTCTTTAATTCATATTTCATCATTTTAATTATATTTTGTCTTATAATCACTATGATTAAATTATATCAGCTTTTTGGTTTATCTATTTTATTTAAACTCTTATATTATATTTAATAATTTTCTCAAACTTAAACTAATTGCATCTATCAATTGAGAATTTAGCTACAAATTCTGGATGTACAAGTTAGTGGTCTTACATTTCCAATTTTCAATATCAAAGCAAAACAATATAAACATGTAAAGTTATAAGTAGGACTTGGACAGGTCGATTGAGTGAACGCGAAGAAATGTAAAATTAAAAATGGAGAAATTAAACAAGACAAATATGGATGGGTAATCGTGGAAGGATCTGATAAGAGAGAGTAGAGTATTTGATAAGAAAAATAAATAAAATAAAATAATTGAAGAAAGAGCCGATTTCAGCCTGCTTCGCTCCATTTTTTTCCCCTCTCTCTCGAGTTTTAAGTTAACCCTTCGATGTTACAGCTGTCACAGACAATTACAATTTACAAACAAGAATATGGTCATGTGTGATTTTTTCCCTTTTATTTTTTTTATTCGTTAATGAAAAAATTATTATATAAACTTTAACTATACTAATTTCTTAGAATTTAAAACAAATTGATAACAATTAATTAGATATAATTTTGTTAAGCATACCTTATCGGTTCATATCTATATCAGTCCACTAGAATAATATCAGTAGATATTTTTTCTTGTGCATTATGCAACGTGGGGATCAAGACAAACATGCATCATTACTTGATTGTGCAAAATTATTATTTTAAGTTAATTTTTTTATTTAAATTATGTAACTAATTTATTAAAAATTAATAATTTGTTATACTTATATATAATAACTAATTAGTAAATATTTATTTTAATAATTATTTTGATAATAAATAATTAATTTTTTAACATGTTATTATATAATATGATAATTCTGTTTGAAAATTATAAAATTAATTATATATATTAACGTGTAATATTTATTTTATTCCATTTTATACAATAATTTAATAATTTATCATGAAATCATATCCATTCTTTTCTTATTCTTTGAAAGCCTATCAACAATTTCAATTATTCTATAGATAGATTATATTTGTAGTTCAGTCAAATTTTTTATACTCTTCAATTTTTCTTAGCCAAGGCCAAAGAAATAAGTAAAACATTCATTTAAAAAAAAAAAGTGAAGAAGATAGCATCTAGAAGTTAGAGGAAATCTGTAAAACTAAAAACAAACTAACAGAGGAAATAAAAAAATATTTTGAAACTTTTATTAATCTAATTTTAGTGACTTCTGTTTAAAATTTAAAAATTTATTATTTTAATCATAATTATCTACTTTAATTTCATAATTATTTATATTATGCTTTTTTTTAAGCTCACAAAGTTTTTTTGTATAAATATATTTTTTAGTGTATTATATCAACTACAAAATATCAATCATATGGTAGTGTATAATTGTATATGATATAATTATATCAAATATTGAAAATATATAATTTTTTAATTTAATATTCTAAATTTTTAATGAGACATTTGATTAATTAATGTAAACAATTATATTTAATGCAATAATATTAATTATGATTTATGTACAAATAAAAAACAAATTAGAAATAAAATTGAGCTAATATAATTGATCATTTATTCATATTAAGCATTTTTTTGATAAATGATAATATTAATTGGTACTTTTCTTCCTATAATATCTATATTATATATTTTCTTTTGCATTTAATGAATATAATTATATCTACTATTTTATAATAAATATTGTAAGAAATTAAAAAAGAGTAAATTATTTTTGTCAAATAATAAATATTAAAATATAGAAAATTGTTTTATATAAATATTTATTAAAATATAAAATCATATAAAAATTAAATTAATTATCGCATTCAAATTTTTTTTTAAAAAAATTATAACTAATAAAATTTTAAAATATTTCAAGCCGGCCCGCTAAACCCGCCCGACTAGAACCGGGATCGAACCCGAAAAAGCCCGAACCCGAAGAAACCCGAACTCGAAAAAGCCCGAAACCGAAAAAGCCCGAACCCGAAAAAACTCGAACCCGAAAAAACCCAAAACCGAAAAAACTCGAACTCGAAAAAACCCGAACCCAAAAAAATTCGAGCCCGAAAAGAACCCGAACCGAGCCCGCTCGAGCCCGCCCGTTTGCCACCTCTATATTTACCCCATTGTCTTGTCTGATGTTGATTTTTTCAATTAATAAAAGGATGAAGTTATTTCTCCCAATAAAAAAAGGCTTGAACTTTGGAATTGAATTTGAAGTTAGTTGGAATTAAATTGAGTTGAGTTATTAAAATTTTAAATTTAATTTGATAAAATATTTGAATTATTTAAGTTGAATTCGAACTTGATTTATTAAGTATAATTTATTATTTTTAATTATATATTATAAAGATAAAATAATAAAATAATAAAAATATATATTAAAAAAATTCGATAAAATTCGTGAGTCAAATATTTAAAAATTTAAATTTAATTCAATTAATTATTAAAAAAACTTAAATTTAATTAAAAATAAATAAATTAAATTTAAATAATTTATAAATAATCTAAATTATATAATTAATTTATACCTACTCATGCCAGTCACTTCAGCCACGTCTTTTGGCCTTGTTGAAATGATTAAATCACTCAAACAATGTTATTTTCTGAATATCCAAAGTTTCACTCGTCCATTAATGCTGTGTACGTCGAGGCCGCTACTTTGCGGTAGCGGCGGTGGCCGCCACCGCTACTAAAAAAAAATGGGTGTGAAAATTTTTCACACCCGTAATAGCACCATAATACATTGTTTGTATAAAAAACATCAGAGTATCAACCAATTCACACTAAACAGAGAGCATACGAGAGTTAAACCATCAACAATCAGCATTTGATCAGTAGCAGTAACACACAACCACACACAACATAGAGAAACAAACAATAATAGAAATAGAGAGGCAAACGGCAACAACCATGTGAGATAGAGCTAAATCTCAGATTTTTGATGTTTGATTGTAAAATCGATGGATAGGAGGGATGGGTGGGGAAGAGGGTGACCGAAGAGATGGGTGGGGAGAGGGCAGAATGGTTGGAGCTTGAAAAGGCATATGCTTTCTTGGAGTAAATCTGAAATGGGCATTGAATGACAGAGCAAAAGGATGAGAAGTGATAGAAAAGAGGGTAGGAATTAGGAAGAAAATCGCAGAAGTCAGCAAAGATGAAGGGGACGAATTAGGAAGAAAATCGCTGTCACACCCTGTTTCCACATTTAAATCATTATTATTCATTCTTACCACACACATAACGGAGCAAACAACATACGGATGGTTGGGCACACGAGCCGATATTGATCTTACACCCTTAAATATAAACCGTACATGATAATTGAATTTGTTTATTCATATATGTATTTACATACTTACGTTTACATCCCCGTAATTCTTAATATACATAACTGTGCCTGACAAGTTTAGATACAAAAGCGAAATAAGTGTATACCTTTGCACACAATGGAGTGTGGGTTGTCAACTGCTCAAGACTACCGCAGCTCTCAAGACTTAGGTAACTCTGTGGAGTGGAGGAAAAAAAGGGTAAGCTAACGCGCTCAGTAAGAAATCACGCAAGCAGGTAGATAACTATACTACCTACATGCATGTCATGCAGAAAATTCTTACTTTTTTAATCCCAACTGAATTCACAAAACCACACACGTATGCTTTCTCAAAGGCATGTCATATCACAAACGAATTTTCTCAAAACACATGTTCTCATAAAGCTGATTTAAATCAAATAGGAGATAAATCAAAATCTCAGAATTTAAATCAGAAATCATATAACTATGGAGACAAAGCAGAGCATATGGAAACGAATAGACATATGGCCATAGTCATGGACTCCATGCAATCACGGATCAGGTGTGCATGAATGTCCCCGGATGGCTGAGGATAGGGGGGTCAGTCTACCCATCAAACACAAACAAACAACACGGTACGTCGTACTCCATGTGCGTCCACACGGTACATTGTACTCCGTGGACCCCAATATCTGAAATCAGCAAGATTAGGAGTGTCAGTCCAACGGGTCTTATCATCCCATCTCCAGCTATATCAATACTAAGTCTCCAAAAATGCACGTGCGGGCATATCAATCAGTGTGACACCCAGTCTACACGAGGCTCCAGCACGGTTTTATCAAATCACGTGCGAGGATCAATGCAAGCTTACACAGCCTACACGACGTCTCCAAACACGATTTTATGCACATCACAAAATCGAAATCTCGTGCGAGCAAAGCTCCAGCACGGTATCATGCACAAATCATGTAAAGTCTAGTGCGAGCAACGCTCTAGCACGACTTCATCTCAAAACTGATAGATGGCTCGATGCACATAAAGGGCGTACAAACCAACCTCAACCACGGAAGGTAATACCCACTTGAGTGAGAGAAAACATTTTCTATCAAATCACTCAGCAAACACTTTTTATTCTGAAAACATTGAAATTTAATGCAGAAAATCAAATTCAGAGCCATTCTATCACCACTTATTCACAAAACATGCTTATTCATGTAAAACACATCAAAATATGTCATTTCGGTCATTTTCATATTTTTCGTACTTAGGGCATTTTCGTAATTTTTTCATATTTGGGTACTATCCAAATATTTCATTTTCATACTATATACAAAAATTTAGGTGTACATAAATGACGATAAAATACGTACAGCTATCTCTAAGAGCTTACGAAATCCCTTACCTCGAAATGAGTCGACTGCGAATTTTTATTCTTTATCTCTCCGAATCACGCAGTCTAATTGGCTCTGGACGTATTCTTGAAAGCCAAATCTTTCTTTGATGGCACGTAAGTCGAGATCCGCTCGAATTCGTAAACGTCGCCTACCGTTTTTTCGCTACACAACAATATATATTTAAACCGATTAATTTTGGTCTAATATAAATTCAAATTAATTATCCGAAAAATAATTCGACTGATTTTCGACCACTTATCGGTTTACTGCTGTACCGGGATAACACTGAATTTTTTTCAAATTTTTTTTTCTCTCTCCTTTTTCTCTCTCCTACTGAACCGGTTCGGACCGGTTCAGCCCCTTTCACATTGAACCGGTTCGACCGGTTCAGGTGCGATTTTCGCCGTTCGTGGCTATTCCGGCCGGTTCTCAGGCCGCCTCCGGTGCCGTTCCGCGCGCCTCGGCCTGGGTAACCTTCGGTCAGCCAGGTATGGGGTAAATCGACGCCAACGCCGGCGATTTCCTCACTTCTCTCCCGCGGCTGTCTCTCTCGCGATCTCCCTCTCCTGGCTTCGCCGGCGGTCATCTCCCCCGTCGATGGGTCAGACGGCGTCGCCTCGTCCTTCTCTTCCTCTCACGCGCTCGATCTTGCTCCATGGCTCGCCGGAGGAAGGATGGCAGAGGTCGTCGGTTTTGGTGGGGGGGGGGCTTCGCGCGATTTTCCAGCTTCTGTTTTTTTTTTCAGATTTTTTTTCTATTTTTTTTATATATTATATTATATTCAATATAATATAATATATATCAAAATATCTACCAATACCTATAATAATACTAAAATAATCTTAAAAATTTAAAATATTATAATAATAATAATAATAATAATAACCAATATTATTATTATTACAATATTTTATTCTCATAGTGAATTTTATACACGATAATTTATACACCATTGTACATATATTTTATTTTATTTTATTTTATTTTATTTATTTAATTTAATTCCACCAAAATATATGCACATCCTATTTTATTTTATCGCATTTATTTATCCCTCCGAAAATATATTTCTTGATATTTTTAGGATAAATTGCCAAATTGAAAAATTTTCGGTTTATCGTTTTCGGACAAACTTTCCTTCTTGGACTCCTTATATTTTCCCGTTCTGAGTCCATATTTTCAGTCCGTTTAACCTAATTTCATTCGATTTGTCTCGAATTTGCCCAAGTTCTTATTTCGGTACTTTAAAGCACTTAGCTTTATTTCTTGATTAAATTGAACTTGTAATTGCATCATTCCTTCTTTATTGATTAATATATCATATTTTCACGATTAAAATGATATATTCATAAGGAAAATTGCCAAGTTCGGGTCTTCCAATCGCAAAAAATCGTAGAAGCCAGCAAAGATGAAGGGGGCAAATTAGGAAGAAAATCGCAGAAGGCCTCCTGCCTGGGTGGGGGTTAGGGACAGTGGGTGGGTGGTGGGTGGGTCAATGTGGGTGGGTTGGGTTAATGGGTAAAAGAGTTTTAATTAAATTAATATAATTTTTGTAATTAGTAAAATTTTTAGTAATTATTTTTTTAATTAGTATAATTAATATAATTTTTTAAGAAGTTAGTATTAATTAATAATTCTGTAAGTAAATATTTAATAATTGTATAAAAATTGTTTACTAATTAGTTTAAATGTTTAGTATTTATCTCAAATAGGGTAAAATTAATATTGTTAATATAAATTTTTCAGTAAAATTTTTAATTGTTAAATTTATGTTATTAATATTTAAAAATATAATATTATTATAATTTAAGAGAAAAATAATATTGATATTAATTTTTGATAGTGATCAATTATGATTATAATTGCAAATATTATATTTTTAGTTAATTTGTACGAATTAAAAAAAAATCACGACCGCGATGGTCTCCGTTATATCTGCAACCGCGACAAACGCAACGCAATAAAAAACGAAGCTGCATCCGCAATTTAAATCCCTAGCTGTGTATTAATGCTTGAATGACAGTTATGTCAAATCCTTAAAATTATCGGTTTCGGTTAGGCAAATATGGTTATGTCAAATCTTTGAAAATGCCATGTGGGTTTCGGTTTGGCAAATGTAATCTGCGGAGTATTTAGTGTGTCATTCCTTCTGTTATTCAAAGGGGCTGGTTTGGTTGCTCGTGAGCTGTTCACCATGCTGCCTCTCTAAAAGCATGAGGGCCGATCATTAAAACAGTTTTTTAATGCAGAAAAAGTGTTATATTAAGGGTATGAATTAGTCAATATCACTTGTGAGATATGCAAATGAATTTATTAATTATTTAGATTTGATTAATTTATTTTTAAATTAGATTCAAGTTACCTGAATAACATGAAGTGCTGAATTCGAGTCGATTAATATTCAATTCAAATGACTTGTAAATTTATTGGGTTAAATTGAATTCAAATAGTTCAATTTTTTAAAATTAAATTCAAACTGGTTGAGTTTAAATTAAATTTTAAGTTTTAAATTTTTTACTTCAACTTAAGTCTAATGTGGAGATCATTGAATTAAAGATTAGGATAATAAATTTTATTGTTTAGTTTTAATGGAGATCCGCTGTAGCACATTGGCAATTCCTATTTAGATTAATTAGAAATCGGTTCAAACCCCGTCAGCTGAAATCTCATTTTGCATTTTTATTATTTTTCCTTCATTTTTGGGCCGAGAAGAAAAGAGTTGAGCCTGGGTTCACTAAAATGACAAAAGCCCACTATTTTCCTTTTTCCTTTCTTTTCTGTTACTTTTGCGGGTCAATGAAATAGAAAAGCCTTTGTAAATAGTAGATCTATGGTGCAATTGGAAATCCCTGATAGTTTTGTTTTATCAATTCTATATCACTACCTTCTTTAGAACATAAAAATTGAAAAAAAAAAACAAAGACAAAATAATACTTTCCAAAAATAAATGGATGAACAAAGGAAAACAGAGAAAAAAAAAAGCTTGCAAGCATTACAGCGGCAAATGCATGTCTTAGAGTTACAAATCGTTAAGAGAATTCAAGAGATTTAGACAGGTTAGTATGAACAGGACACATAAATGTAAATTACCCACTAGGCTTGTCCGCACAAAGCAAACATAAAGCAAATCTCCAAAAGTTTTACACAAGAGATACTTCACATTATGTATTATCCATTGCTTTAGAAGATACACAGCTTGGTTCCCACTTCTACTCTAACAAGCGCTTGTACTTGCAACTATGCAATAGCAATCACATAGAGGAGTATCGTCCCAGTGGTACCACCTCCAATCGTCCATAGAAATTCTGGCATCTCTGCTTTACTCCCCTCAAATGGCTCGATATGGATATTCATGCCAAAGATACCCGCAACAACAATAAAGGCACAGATGACAAGGGTTGCTGTCTTCAGCATGACTCCCATCTGCAGGAAATGGTTCTATTTGTCATCCAGCATTATGTTAACAGTTCATTTATTTTTCCTTTATCATAAATAAGGCAAAAACTCCTACAAAAAAAAATTCTTATAACAGCTGAGTACTAATTGTGAGCTTAGGGCCGATCTGTCCATGTGCTAATGTGGGGAAGGGGGTTATCTAGAGGGGTTGCTTTTGTGAACCCTAACAACATAGATCCTCATCAGCATCATTTGTCCCCTTGAGATCTTTATGGGAGTTTCTTTAGGTTAATCGCTGTTAATCTCCATTGTAATAGCAGCAGAGCTCTATTTTAAGGGCATGCAGTGAGTAAGAACTTTCGTTTGAAAACTGTTGATCTGTTGAGAAATTATGGCATCTAACAATGCATGGGTAGATCTTTAGCAGCCCACTTCACTAGCAGGCAGCTGGCTTGTAAGTTGTAATAGTTATTTGGTTTATTACACGGACCCAGTACCACAATGACGTTCAGATTTTCATAGATGTTTGCGAATTGAACGAATGACGTGGAACTTGGAAGAACAATGCTATATGATATATCTCCATATTTAAGCTCACCGTTCATATTTTTCCCTACCACTACTGAAAAAAATGCAAGTATTTCATGTTTTAAATTCTTCTTTTTTTTTTTTTAATATTTGACAGTTCAAATAAAAAATTATTCATTAAAGCTTTTAAATTTTATAAACGAAATTAAAATGGTAATAGATATCATATAAAAAATATTATAATACGTAAAAAAATAATGTGAGATATATTTTATTATTTTCATAATGTTTGTGGAATTTAAAAACTTTAATAATCTTAAAATTAATTTATTTTACTTTATTTTATTTTTTCACATTTTTTGAGTATATTTTACTATTAATTTGTAAAGAGTTTATATTTGATGCATTTAAAATTAATTTAGATAAATGATGAGATTAACTCCGATGAGATGAGTTTAACTCCAGTGAGATTGAAAAAAATAAAATGATTATTTAATTTAATAAAAAATTTAAAAAATATATAGAGCAGTCTATGTCCCTTTTGTCTTTTTCCTCACAAACCGCCCCGCCACAGTCTCACTGAAGCCAAAAGCTCTCCCAAACTATGCCTTAGTATATAATTCTCATATATTATCAATCAATCACAAAATATCACATCATTAATGAATAATATTTAAAATACACATGTTTTAGAAAATAAATTTAAAATTTTATTAATATTTATTTTCAAAGGTTTATATATATATTTTTTAATTTTATTTGTTAATACGGTGACATTTAATGTTTGATTGATAATGTATAGATATTATAATACCGTAAATGTATCAAATGTAAACTTATTTGTAAATACTAAAAATTCTTGGGTTTATTTTTTATTTGAAGCATTGTCAGTGTATAATTCTTATACATTGTTAGTGAACCAAAAAATAACATTTCATTAATAAGCAAATTTTTTATATAAAAAAAAGTGGATCTTTAAAATTAAATTTAAAAAATTGTTGATATTTATTTTTAAGAATTTATATAATTTTTAATTTTACTCGTTAATAATGTGATATATTATGATTAATTGACCATATATCAAAAATAAATTCAAAATTTTTTATATTATTTTGTTTTTTAAATAAGTTTGATATTTTTATAGTATTTAAATACTATTTTAAACAAAAATGTTGATATATGTCAATAGTTTATTTAAATATAAATTAAAAATTTATTTGAGTACAAATATAAATTAATTCAAGGATTTATTTGAATGTGATAAAACTATTGGAGGTAAATTTAGAAAAAGTGCTACGTTTAGAGGGTTTTTTTTTGCTATTTTTTTATGTAAATACTAAAAATTATGGATCAAAGTTTGACCCGAAAACATTGGGGACCAGAAAAATAAAAAGCGCTCGTGCTTTACACGTGCCGAAGGAAAAAACGAAAGGTCGAACGTGAAAAAGAAAGATTAAACGCAAATGAATCTGGTTGCTTTTTTTTGCTGACGTATGCCGCGTTGTCGATCTGGTGAAATGCCCATCACTTGACGTCTGTTGAATAGAAGGTGATTTATCCCTTTCATCCAACGGCTAATGATGGCAGATTTATCTTTTTCCTTTTGGTTTGAACAGGCACGTGCGTTCGCGATGGGACCCATCTTCTCCCCTGACGGACCAAAAATTTATTCTTCGTTCTCTTACCAACTCCTTACGTCATGGACACGTTTCGCCTGCTCCAACACTCATTTAGTGAATGTGTCGTGTCTTAACGCCATGTGTCCCGTCACAGTGGGGGAAAAGTTGAAGCGCGAGCTCCGCGTTGGAGCTGGAGCCACCACCGCGGCTAATTCGCTTGGGCAGCAGGCACACGGCTTTCTATCACCTTGCATTTTGCCAGGTTCTTCAAATCTAGGCTTTGTCTAACACTACTAAAATTTGAGTAATTTGCCGCGATTTCTTGATAATTAAAAAAAAAATTGTAATATATTATAAATTATAAATTTAAATTTAATTAATTTATTTTTTAGTTTTCAAATTTTGAAAATTTTAAAAATAAAAATAACATTTTTTTTAATGAAGAGTCTCTTATTATTTGTCTACAAACATGAAAAAGTTTATTCAGCTGAAACGCAGTTGTTCTTATTTGCGCTATCTGATAAGATATCCGTTATATTTCATAATTTTAGATATAATATAAAATAATTAAAATTAAAATTTTAATAAAAATTATATATAAATTTGATAAAATATTTAAAAATTATTTATATTTAATGTATTAATAGAATTTGTGATGCATAATTTTATATTATTAATAAAAATAATTAAGATAAAAATACATCATCAAATTTTCTTATCAATAGCTTCTTCCATATTGTCAGCCGTGCTTTTTAAATTTTAATTTTTTAGACCAAACACTTCCTTCACTGGTTACTGGAAAAGACTGATGTTAAATGAAACATTATGGTTGTGAAATCCTTAACATTTAAAAAAAAAAAAAAATCTTTTTGTTCTGTGTTTGGCCTGAGCAATGATATTTTAGTTTTCCAGCCTAGGAATTAATAGGAATTGTCACTTCTTCGCTGCATTGCAGCATGTGCCTTCTTCCCCGACAGTTCTTCTTTTCTTCCCCCTTTGCAGTCCGTACTCTTCTTCATCTGCTTACGCTGAAGCTTCCCTAGTGGGATCCACTTTCCCGAGACCTTTTTTTATGCATTTATAAGAAAAAGATTGAATCTGATGAATGAATCATGATGACTTCGTAGATTTTCATGTGCTCAAGGCAAGTTTGCTGCGTACTCGGAATAAATTATGTGTGTAACTCTGATTGGCCTTGAATTTTTTTATTCATAAAAAAATGCCAATCCTTCTTTATTCTCCCACTTTTTCTTTTTTTTTTCATTTTAGCTTAGCATTTGGAGGTTTTTTTTGGCACAAAAAGAGTCAAAAACCACGAAAAAAAAAAGCTAATGTTTGACATAAATCGAGTTCAAATTTCGCTGAATTAAAGTTAAGAAAAATGGATAATTCATATAAATAATATTTTGGTAATAGTAATACTATTTTCAATATTTTAAGAATATTCATATATAAAATTTTAATAATAGTAATATTCTATTAAATATTTAGGAATATTAATATATATCATAATAAATATTTTTTAACTGTTTGATAATATAATTTTTTAATATTAAATATTATTAATAAAATATAAATATTTTAACAATAGTAAAGAAATTATTTTTAATATTTTAATAATTATATCAACATCGTTTGAAAAAAAAAATTCCTCAAAACATTTTTCATTAACTCATCAAACGACAAAAATATTTACATATAAATTTTTTTTAAATATACTGCAAACTATTTAACTTTACAGCCTATTTTTAAATACAGTACAACAAAATACACTTTCTACCTGTAAAATTACCAATCTATCCCTATACTAAATTCATCACCCACTTTCTCAATCTGTTGCCATCTTCTCTATTCCCGAAACGATGCCCCTAAACTAAAATCAAAGAGAATCCCAAGCCAATCAGATGTGTTTTCTAAAGAATTTATTGTTTTTATTTTATTATTCAAAAAGAAAATTTTCATAAAATTAATAAGACAAAACAGTAAACAATGAACAGAATTGTTTCATTTTCTCAACAAAATAGTAAATAATAGTGTGTAATAAAATGTATATCTTAGTATTATTGCTAATAAACTTCCAACTAACTTAAAGTATACAATGACAAGCTCTTGAAAGAAAAATGTCGGATGCATGTTAGGGAATAAACCACATCAATTTGCAAGGATTAGACAGAACCAATCTGTAGTATCACAAGTTCCTCACGCAGGCATGCTTGGGCCGGCAGCACTTATCCGCGCAAGCAGATCTGCGCGAGAGCACTAGAACAAGGTATCTCACAGTTTTTCCAAATTTGACAGTTGCTTTTTCATTTTTTTTCCATGCTTTCTACTTCATCCATGTGATCAGAATTGTTGTTTTTCACTCAAATTGTCAAATGTTTGCATTTTTTCATGATTTTTAGAGTTGAAAAGGGATAAAAATAAGAGAAATGAAAAAGGGTTTTGTTTGAAAGGGAAAATCAGATGGATTGTAAGATAGAAGTGAGAAGAAGAAAAAGAGATATGTTTTCGTAATTTTAAATAAAGTTAAAGTTGTGTTTTTATTTAATGATATTTTTGTCTCAAAATTTTTGAAGACTAATTTTTTGGACACATTTATAAGCTTTCATATTGTAAATGTTTTTGAAAAATTATTTTTGAAAGTCTTTTAGTGAAAGAAATGAAGCCTTAGTTTTATATTATTTTTATTTTTTATACATTAATTTTATTAGTTTAACCGTTAAATTTTATGTTATATTCGTGTTACTACAAAATTCTACACAAATACTGACGAAATTTACAACAAAAATTTCATCCCTAATCTTGCTTTTCAATCACAAATCAACATTATCAATAGATTTGCGACTGAATTTTTTATCTCAAAAATCACAGTCACTAAAAGATAGTTTGTCGCCTATGATGCATTCTGTCGCATATTTGGTCATTAATTTAAAAATGAATCTTTTGTGATTAGCGACGAAATTTTATTGCAAATCAAGATATTTGTTAGTTTCGATTTGCAAAATTAAGAAATAAAAAATAAAAAAAATCACTAAAAAGCTTTTAGTAATAGAATTCTACCTCAAACTTATTTTTATTTTTAATTTTATGCAGAAAATAAATCACTAATTGTCGTGATCCGAATTCCTTATATTTATATCAATAATTTTCACATATCACGACTACACATACGGACAGTTGGGCTATGAATCGATGTCAATCGATCACTCCCACATATTTTAATTCATTCACTTCTCATGCATTCATAATAAGAAGATGTACTTATAATAATTTACAGGACTTTTACGTTCGTTTACATTGGTTTACATCCCAGTATTAATATAAATACATCACTGTGCTCTGTCATATTTAGATACAAAAGATTTTAAAAGTGTGTATACCTTTCGCAATGTGATAACAGCTGCTAGTGGAAGGAAAATAAAGAAATCTACCACAGAGCTCTCAGAAGCACTATGGCTAATCTGTGGAGAGATGAAAAAAAGGGGTGAGCTAACGCGCTCAGTAAGGAATAAATGAAAGCAGGTAGATAACCATACTATCTACGATGCTTATAATGCATGGTTTATGCTGAAAATCCATAGCATTCACAAAACCATTATAGTTAAAACACATAGCAAATTAATGTCCAAAAATCAAATGTCAAAACTCGTTCAGAGTAAAATATTTCTGTGTTCAGTATTAAAACTCACATTTAAATCATGTTCTCATTTCAAATGGTTTTCATCACAGAAATCAAATCGCAAATAGTTTCGTTATAGAAACCAATAAAATCAGGTGAGACTAGGCAGGGATCCACACAAATCCATAAGACATTTGGCCAAAGTCCGAGACCCCGAGCTATCACTAGCTAGGTATGCAAGGGTATCACAGAATCCGAGGAGGGGATTAGTCTATCCATCGGCTCCTATCTAAGGACTATCACAAAACAGAGCAATGACAAAGCATGCCCGAGTCCAAAGACGCAATCCTCACAACCCATAGTTACACGGTACAGTGTACTCCATGTTGTCTACACGGTACGACGTACTCCGTGAACTAGAGTAATATTACCACATAGTTGTAGGTGCCTGAGTCAACAACTCACCACCCCAACCAAATAAATTATCAACCATAGCCTGTCGTCTCAGATCTAGTGCGAGCAAGTCAGTGTGACACACAGTCAACACGAGGGCTCCAACACTATATCAATCACAAATCACAAAAAATCAAGTGCGAGCGGATCTGGATAAATCAACAGACCTCATAGCTCCAACATGATTTCACACACACAAATAGACAGCTGGCTCTATTTTCCACAATAGTGGTACTCAAAACCGAGTGTGATACGCAAAACGGTGCAAAACACACATTTCATAAAAACATGCAATTTAATGTATACTGTCAAATCGTGAGCCAGTCTATCATTTTGGTTTCACAAAACCTCTTTTCCACATGTAAAACATCATGCTCATGTACTTTATGCATTTTCCAAATTTTCCCCGGGTCTAGGGGTATTTTCGTAATTTTCCCATATTTGGGTAATATCCAAAAATTTCACATTCATACGCTATACGGAATTTAAGTGTATGTAAACGACGATAAAAATACATACAGCTATCTCTAAGAGCTCACAAAGATCCCTTACCTCGGATCACGTAGTGTGACCTCTCTTCCTCTTGTTGTCCAAGTCTCGCAGTCCGGTCACTCTCAATATGACTCTGGAGCTGCATTTAACCACTCACTGAATTAATTACACGTTTCCTACTGTATTACACATTTAATACAGTTTATTTCACTTAAATGGGCCCGTTCACTCTTAATGGGCCTTAACACTTTAATTGGGCCTTAATCTTATTAAGCTCATTTTCCCCGTATTAATTTCCTTCATCAGGGTCTATCGACTCATTGGGCCTATCAATACCCATTGGGCTTTATTCCAAACTCTTTGGATAGCCCGTATATAATTTACGACAGTTTATTCGAAATTTAGAATATAATTCACTAAATCCAAAATTTAATCCGAATTGCGTAAAATAAATCTTAAATACGCGTTAATCACTTAAATTGTCGTAAATGAGCTTTACTTACCCGAGATTATGCGATGGTACGCGAATCGGAGTCCGATCGGGCTTCCGTTCGGAATTAATCGTCGAACTGCATAATTTTGTATATTTAACTCCGGGTCAATTTTCGATTAAATACAATTTAAATAAATTTATCGAAAATCAAATCGGTCACTTTTGACCTCGTATCGACTTACCCGAAGTCCGGTGAATTTTTGAATTTTTTTTCTCTCTCCTTTTTCTCTCTCCTGCTGAACCGGTTCGGTCCGGTTCAGTTTGGAAGGTTCTGGCCTGAACCGCCGACCGGTTCAGGGGTCTTTTGGCCGTGCCGGCGTCGTCCGGCCGGTTCTCCGGGTGCCACTGCCGCCGTTCGGAGCGCCTCGGCCTGGGGGTCGATTATCGGGCCTCAATCGGGCCTAAGCACCGCCGGTGGCCGCCGAATTTCTCTTTTTCTCCGCGGTGGTTTTTCCCTCGATTCGCCGGTGTCCGGCGACGGTGGAGGGTGTGACCGGTGCCGATGGGTGCGCACGGTCCTCCTCTTCCTTTTTCGACCTCTGGCTCGACCATGGGGTGGCCGATGCTCGCTGTCCGGTGGGTCTTCTCTTCCTCGGTTTGCTTCCGTTTCCTTTCACTTTCTCTCTCCCCGATTTTGCTTCTGATTCCTTTTTTTTTGTTCTGTTTGTTTTTTTTTTACTTAATAATAAATTTTTTTATTATTATTTTATTATTATTTTATTATTTAAAATAATAATAAAATACCAAAAATATCCCATAAATATCTAAAATATCTCAAAAATTATATTAAATTCATTTAATCCGTAAATGAATTTATCAGTCCGATTTTACCTCTTCGGTATATTTTTTTACTATTTTCGGGATCGTTTTTCAAGACAAAAATTTTAAAAATATTAAATAACTTCGGATCTTGATTAATTTGATTCGAAATTAAATATTTACCCCGTTTTTCATCAAAATTCCTCGATTTCATATTTTAAATGAAATTATCTCATCGAATTTGTATCGAATTTCGATCAATTGACCGTTTTACCCCTATACTTGTTCGGGAATCATTTTAACCCTTATCTCGCTGTTATATATCTCACATGCATTTTTAATTTCTCAATTAATCGATTGCATGTAGTAAATACTCATCTTATGATTCAACTATGAAAATATAATGTTCGTACACATAGGAATCATAAGGTACAAGCTACATACGTAAAATCGAAAATTCAAGTCTGACAATCCTCCCCAACTAGAAGAATTTGGTCCTCCAAATTAGAACCAAGTCAATCCTCAAACAACTGGGGGTATTTCTCTCACATCAAGCTCTCTAACTCCCAAGTAGCCTCCTCAGAAGTGTGATGCTGCCATAAGACTTTCACTAACCCGATAGTCTTCGATCTCAAAACCTTCTCCTTCCTAGCCAGTATCCGAATCGGCCTCTCAACATATGACATGTCCTCACTGAGCTCCAACGGCTCATAACTAATCACATGCGCCGGATCCGGGTGATACTTCCGAAGCATCGAAATGTGAAAGACGTTATGCACATTCGCTAACTCTGGTGGCAATGCCAACCTATAAGCTTTGTCTCCCACTCGATCCAAGATCTCAAATGGTCCAATGTAGCGAGGACTTAGCTTACCCTTCTTCCCGAATCTCATAATCCCCTTAGAAGGAGATACTTTCAAGAATACTGACTCACCGACCGTAATCTCCAAAGGTCTGTGTCTCGTGTCAGCATAGCTCTTCTGCCTACTCTGAGCTGTCCTCAATCTGTCACAAATCAACCGGACATCCTCAGAGGCTTGCTGCACCAAATCGGGAGTAAACATCTTCCGATCACCCACTTCTTCCCATCCAATCGGAGATCGACACCTACAACCATATAGCGCCTCATACGGTGCCATCCCAATACTCGAGTGATAACTATTGTTATAGGCGAACTCGGCTAATGGCAAATGGTCATCCCAGGAGCCTCTATAATCCATCACACAAGCTCTCAACATATCCTCCAAAGTCTGGATGGTTCTCTCTGACTGACCATCGGACTGAGGGTGGAAAGTTGTACTGAAGCTCAATCGGGTTCCCATGGTTTCCTGAAAATGTTCCCAAAAGTGGAAAGTGAAGCGGGAATCCCTGTCAGACACAATACTCACTGGAACGTCATGTAGCCTCACAATCTCCCGTACATATAAATTCGCCAACGCACTCAGATTATCTGTAGCTCTCATAGCTAAGAAGTGAGCTGACTTCGTCAATCTATCCACAATCACCCAAATGGCATCATGGTTCCGTTGGGTCCTCGGTAAACCCATGATAAAATTCATGGTGATGTGCTCCCATTTTCATGTCGGTATAGGTAGAGGCTGCAATAACCCTGCAGGCTTCTGATGCTCTACCTTAACCTGCTGACATACCAAACACTTAGCCACAAACTCCGCCACATCTCTCTTCATCCCTGACCACCAATACACTTTTCGAAGATTCTGATACATCTTATTGCTCCCCGGATGCAACGTATAACGTGATGAATGAGTTTCAGACAAAATGAGTTTTCTCAACTCAGGATCATCGGGAACGCACACTCTGCCTCTGAATCTCAGTAATCCATTAGTGCTCAACTCAAAATCGGCACAAGTACCGTTCTGAATCTGACTAACCATATCAACGCAGAAGCGATCAATACGCTGAGCTTGTCTGATCCGGTCAATCAAATCCGGTTCTAATCTCAGACTAGCTATCACACAATATGTGTCAGTATCAGAAGGTGTCACATCTAAACTGAGACTCGCAAACTGCTCTAGCAGCTCATGTTCCCTGATCATCATGTATGATACCATCTCAAGGCTCTTTCGACTCAAAGCATCGGCAACTACATTCGCCTTACCCGGATGATACATGATCTCACAATCATAGTCCTTCAGAAGCTCTAACCATATACGTTGCCTCATATTTAATTCCTTTTGTGAAAACAAATATTTCAGGCTTTTGTGATCAGTAAATACCTGAAACTTCTCACCATATAAATAGTGGAGCCATATTTTCAGTGCAAACACTACGGCTGCCAACTCTAAATCATGGGTCGGATAGTTCTTCTCATGGTCCTTAAGCTGTCGGGATCCATAAGCAACTACTTTCCCATCCTGCATCAATACACAGCCCAGTCCCTGTCCCGATGCATCCGTATATACAGAGAAACCTCCTGAGCTGGTCGGAATGGTGAGAATCGGTGCGGTGTTCAGTCGCTGCTTCAACTCTCTAAAGCTTTTCTCACACTTTTCATCCCACTCAAATGCAACATTCTTCCGAGTGAGACGAGTCAAAGGAGCAGCTAATTTCGAGAAGCCCTCTACAAATCGTCAGTAATACCCAGCTAAGCCCAGAAAACTTCTGATCTCGGTGACTGTCTTGGGTCGTTCCCACTGAACTACTGCTTCTATCTTGGACGGATCAACAGACACCCCGTCCTTCGATACCACATGACCCAGAAATGATATTTGTTCTAACCAGAAGTCACACTTACTGAGCTTGGCATATAACTGCTTCTCTCGGAGGGTCTGCAGAACAATACTCAAGTGCTGCTCATGTTCCTCCCTGGACTTCGAATACACCAATATATCATCGATGAAGACGATCACAAATCGATCCAGGTATGGCTTGAACACATCGTTCATCAAAGCCATAAAAGCTGCAGGAGCATTCGTTAACCCGAAAGGCATAACCAAGAACTCATAGTGACCATAACGGGTACGAAAGGCTGTCTTGGGTACATCTTCACTTCGGATTCTCAACTGATGGTACCCAGACCTCAGATCGATCTTGGAAAAGATCTGTGCTCCTTTAAGCTGATCCAACAAATCATCAATACGTGGAAGGGGGTACTTGTTCTTAATGGTAACCTTATTCAACAACCGGTAATCTATGCACAGTCAGAGGCTTCCATCCTTCTTCTTAACGAACAAGACCAGAGCTTTCCAAGGTGAGACGGTCGGTCTAACAAACCCCTTATCCAACAGATCCTGTAACTGCTTCTTCAGTTCCAACAACTCAACTGGGGCCATCCTGTACGGTGGTCTGGATATAGGCTAAGTACCAGGTACCAAATCAATACAGAACTCCATCTCTCTGTCTGGTGGTAACCCTGGCAAGTCATCCAGAAAGACATCCGAAAACTCTCTAATCACAGGAATGTCAATCAATTTCGGTTGTGCCTTATCTAGGTCAACCACGTACGCAATAAAACCTTTCACCACATTCGGTGAAGCATCTGCAGCGCCCTGGTCAAGTGCATACACTTTGCCTTGGCCGATAACTTGTTTCCCCTTCTCCTCATCCGTGGCTCTCTTTCTCGGAGCAGGAATAACAGGTGAAACTTTCTCTGGTTCCTTACCCCTCTGAGAAGACGCTTCAACTGGTTCCGGGCAATCTCTTATCATATGTTCGGTCTTACCACACCTAAAGCATGCTCCTGATATCCTATAACAAGGTCGGTTCCCGTGGAACACTCCACAAAGTCTACATAAATTAGGATTTGGTCGGGGACCTCCAATCACAATACCCCGAGCCGGAGCTGCTGTCGGATATACAGGGGGTCTAACTGCCCTACTCCGCGACTCATCGATCTTTTGTCGCCCACTAAAAGGCTTCTTCCCCTCTCTATTACCTCTATCATCCCTAAATCTCTTTCGGTCTCTATCTTTGCCCTTACTACCCTTCCCATATTCTAACACATGGAGCTTGTAATCCTGCTCACATAGCTGAGCTCGTCTAACTGCTTCCCCATATGTCGAAATATCCAACGGGGCCAGTCGAGCTCTAAATGATGGTTTCAGGCCTTCCATAAACTTACGAACTTTCTTTCGTTCACTGCCCATGGTATCAGGATCATATCTGCCCAGAGATGTAAACCGAGATTCATACTCGTCCACTGACTTACCTCCCTGGGTCAAACCTGAAAACTCATTCTGTAACTTTCGTTGAGCAGTATCTGGAATGTATTGCCCCCTAAAGGCGTCTAAGAACATCTCCCAAGTAATTACCTGATGTCCAGCTGATAGAATAGGCATAGTGGATTTTCACCAGTGTTCCGCCTCACCCTCTAGCATAAAAGTCGCAAAAGCCACTCTCTCAGTAGTAGAACATCGGGAGAATCTATAAAGTTTCTCCATTCTATTAATCCAGTCCTCTGCCACAATCGGATTATTCACCCCACTAAATGACGGAGGCTGTAGCTTCTGAAACTGTGTCAATCTATCTAAATCGCAACCATACTCCAGATCATCATCATAACCCTGAAGAGGGACTACTGGAGCAGGTGCAGGCTGAACAGGAGGAACATGTGGTGGTTCGACTCTCCGTGGTGCGGGTGCAGGCTGTGCAGGCGCATGGGTCTCAGGTGCAGCTGCTGCAGTAGTCGGTGCAGTCTGTCCTGCTGTACCCTGGGCACTATCAAAACTAGCTATAAACTGCCCCAATAATGTCACCACTGTATCAAGGCGTCGCTCTAATCTCGAGTCGCGAGCACCAGAACTCTCAAATGGTTCTCGAGAAGTATGTCTAGATGAGGATCTACTCCGTCTCTCGGGTCTATCTCCGTGCCCGTGAGATCGAGAACTCTCTCCTCTACTACGATGTTTATCAGACATCCTATATATTTCCTGTATATAACACACATTTAGTGAAATCACAACCTGATATACACAATTGTATCTAAACAAAGCATAGTGATAATGGGATGTAAACTTCCTAGTTACTAACAACGATTCATATCAGACCAACTTGGCTCTGATACCACTTCTGTCATGACCCGAATTCCTTACATTTATATCAATAATTTTCACATATCACGACTACACATACGGACAGTTGGGCTATGAATCGATGTCAGTCGATCACTCCCACATATTTTAATTCATTCACTTCTCATGCATTCATAATAAGAAGATGTACTTATAATAATTTACAGAACTTTTACGTTCGTTTACATTGGTTTACATCCCAGTATTAATATAAATACATCATTGTGCTCTGTCATATTTAGATACAAAAGATTTTAAAAGTGTGTATACCTTTCGCAATGTGATAACAGCTGCTAGCGGAAGGAAAATACAGAAATCTACCACAGAGCTCTCAGAAGCACTATGTCTAATCTGTGGAGAGATGAAAAAAAGGGGTGAGCTAACGCGCTCAGTAAGGAATAAATGAAAGCAGGTAGATAACCATACTATCGACGATGCTTATAATGCATGGTTTATGCTGAAAATCCATAGCATTCACAAAACCATTATAGTTAAAACACATAGCAAATTAATGTCCAAAAATCAAATGTCAAAACTCGTTCAGAGTAAAATATTTCTGTGTTCAGTATTAAAACTCACATTTAAATCATGTTCTCATTTCAAATGGTTTTCATCACAGAAATCAAATCGCAAATAGTTTCGTTATAGAAACCAATAAAATCAGGTGAGACTAGGCAGGGATCCACACAAATCCATAAGACATTTGGCCAAAGTCCGAGACCCCGAGCTATCACTAGCTAGGTGTGCAAGGGTATCTCAGAGTCCGAGGAGGGGATTAGTCTATCCATCGGCTCCTATCTAAGGACTATCACAAAACAGAGCAATGAAAAAGCATGCCCGAGTCCAAAGACGCAATCCTCACAACCCATAGTTGCACGGTATAGTGTACTCCATGTTGTCTACACGGTACGACATACTCCGTGAACCAGAGTAATATTACCACATAGTTGTAGGTGCCTGAGTCAACAGCTCACCACCCCAACCAAATAAATTATCAACCATAGCCCGTCGTCTCAGATCTAGTGCGAGCAAGTCAGTGTGACACACAGTCAACACGAGGGCTCCAACACTATCTCAATCACAAATCACAAAAAATCAAGTGCAAGCGGATCTAGATAAATCAACAGACCTCATAGCTCCAACATGATTTCACACACACAAATAGACAGCTGGCTCTATTTTTCACAATAGTGGTACTCAAAACCGAGTGTGATACGTAAAACGGTGCAAAACACACATTTCATAAAAACATGCAATTTAATGTATACTGTCAAATCGTGAGCCAGTCTATCATTTTGATTTCACAAAACCTCTTTTCCACATGTAAAACATCATGCTCATGTACTTTATGCATTTTCCAAATTTTTCCCTGGGTCTAGGGGTATTTTTGTAATTTTCTCATATTTGGGTAATATCCAGAAATTTCACATTCATACGCTATACGGAATTTAAGTGTATGTAAACGACGATAAAAATACATACAGCTATCTCTAAGAGCTCACAAAGATCCCTTACCTCGGATCACGTAGTGTGACCTCTCTTCCTCTTGTTGTCCAAGTCTCGCAGTCCGATCACTCTCAATATGACTCTAGAGCTGCATTTAACCACTCACTGAATTAATTACACGTTTCCTACTGTATTACACATTTAATACAATTTATTTCACTTAAATGGGCCCGTTCACTCTTAATGGGCCTTAACACTTTAATTGGGCCTTAATCCTATTAAGCTCATTTTCCCCGTATTAATTTCCTTCATCAGGGTCTATCGACTCATTGGGCCTATCAATACCCATTGGGCTTTATTCCAAACTCTTTGGATAGCCCGTATATAATTTACGACAGTTTATTCGAAATTTAGAATATAATTGTCGTAAATGAGCTTTACTTACCCGAGATTATGCGATGGTATGAGAATCGGAGTCCGATCGGGCTTCCGTTCGGAATTAATCGTCGAACTGCATAATTTTGTATATTTAACTCCGGGTCAATTTCTGATTAAATAGAATTTAAATAAATTTATCGAAAATCAAATCGGTCACTTTTGACCTCGTATCGACTTACCCGAAGTTCCGTGAATTTTTGAATTTTTTTTTCTCTCTCCTTTTTCTCTCTCCTACTGAACCGGTTCGGTCCGGTTCAGTTTGGAAGGTTCTGGCCTGAACCGCCGACCGGTTCAGGGGTCTTTTGGCCGTGCCGGCGTCGTTCGGCCGGTTTTCCGGGTGCCACTGCCGCCGTTCGGAGCGCCTCGGCCTGGGGGTCGATTATCGGGCCTCAATCGGGCCTAAGCACCGCCGGTGGCCGCCGAATTTCTCTTTTTCTCCGCGGTGGTTTTTCCCTCGATTCGCCGGCGTCCGGCGACGGTGGAGGGTGTGACCGGTGCCGATGGGTGCGCACGGTCCTCCTCTTCCTTTTTCGGCCTCTGGCTCGGCCGTGGGGTGGCCGGTGCTCGCTGTCCGGTGGGTCTTCTCTTCCTCGGTTTGCTTCCGTTTCCTCTCACTTTCTCTCTCCCCGATTTTGCTTCTGATTCCTTTTTTTTTTTTTTTCTGTTTGTTTTTTTTTTACTTAATAATAATTTTTTTTTATTATTTTATTATTATTTTATTATTTAAAATAATAATAAAATACCAAAAATATCCCATAAATATCTAAAATATCTCAAAAATCATATTAAATTCATTTAATCCGTAAATGAATTTATCAGTCCGATTTTGCCTCTTCGGTATATTTTTCTACTATTTTTGGGATCGTTTTTCGAGACAAAAATTCTAAAAATATTAAATAACTTCGGATCTTGATTAATTTGATTCGAAATTAAATATTTACCCCGTTTTTCATCAAAATTCCTCGATTTCATATTTTAAATGAAATTATCTCATCGAATTTGTACCGAATTTCGATAAATTGACCGTTTTACCCCTATACTTGTTCGGGAATCATTTTAACCCTTATCTCGCTGTTATATATCTCACATGCATTTTTAATTTCTCAATTAATCGATTGCATGTAGTAAATACTCATCTTATGATTCAAATATGAAAATATAATGTTCGTACACATAGGAATCATAAGGTACAAGCTACATACGTAAAATCGAAAATTCGGGTCTGACACTAATTCTACCTTAAAAATCATTATTTTATTTTTTTTAGATGAGAAATATGATAAAAATTCAATTGGTAAAGACTTTTAGCAACGAAATTTCATCTAAAAGTCATTATTTTATTTTTAATATACTCTAATATTTCAAAACTAAATTTTTTTTTTTGGAAATTATAGCTTTTGTTTAATCAATTTGAAGTAAAATATAATCTTTTATTATCTTGATTTCGTTTTTTTTATTGAAAGTTGAAAATATGATTAAGATTTTAAAACTGTATTTAAAGATACTAGACTTATACTTAACCATAGCTTTTGTACTTTATTTAGTAGTGGTGAATCAATTGGCAGAATCAAAGTCCGAAATGCCATAGGTGGATTGGATTGTTAGGAGTCTTTTCTTCCGAAGATTTCATCAATTTAAGATAAACCCTAATTCCCCAATCAAATTCTTTTAGAGAAGAAGTAAAGAAATTTTTATTTATTAAAAAATTTAAATTGACAAGTCATCCAAATATTACATAAGTAAAAAATAATCTCATTCTAATCACTTAATCACTTGTTATATGCTACTCATATTTCATCCAAAATAATCCTTATTTATTACATTCCGAATAAATAAAACACTTGTATGTAACAATTAAAGGTTTAAATCCTAATTTGAGTAACCTCACAAACTATTAACACTAAATTAAGTATTTACCCTAATTATTTTAAGTTTATGCATATATTTATTGCACTAGTTTGCATAGAGCTAAAGCTTCATGTTGAATTGATTTATCTGTTAAATACATATTTGACATAATTTATGAAAGAATTTATCTATTATAGAAATAAAAATAGTGTGTTTGGTTCTCAAAATTTTAAAATTTTTAATTTATGTGAGAAGTAAAATTTAATTTTTTAATGAAATTATAAATTAAATTTTTTTTCAAGAAGTACTAATTTAAATAACATGTATTTAGTGAAATTTTTATATTTTTACTTTACTCTTCAATAATTCATAAAATTATAACTGTTGTTGCCTGAAACAACAATGATGAATTGCTGACGTCCTGCGTGCCACGTGCTGCTTAAATCTCTACAAGAAAAAAAAAGATCAGAGGGACGTAGGGCTCTTCCCTGCGTTTGCACTCTGATGTTTAAGTCAGACCCATAATTTGACAAAATTTCTGTAGAGGAAATAGAGACTTAGGTTAATGAGTCGTACCTGACTCCTATTTATAGGGAGTTTCTTTGTTCCTTAATTACGCTTTTGTCCTTTTACTTTAATATTTTGTTCTTGGATGAAAATATCTCAATACATTTAATGTGGCTCTTATCTATTTAATTATCTCGTGTATAAGCTCATGCGCAGATATGCCACGTGGCACATTATGATTGGCCGAAATAGTATCAGAATTATTATCTACAACAATTGCTCCCCACTCTTTCGCTAGGTATAATCTTGTGGAAGAGTACATATGTTCTTTTTGTAGCCTCAGGTCAAGTCTTTACATTAGATTCTGAAATCAAATTCTTTAGTCATCTAATTCTTAAGTCTTGTTGGAGTGCATGGTTTACCTTGCGCATTTTTCGCTTCAAGCCCTTTGTCTGGGTGCGTAGCTTACCTCGTGCATTTTTCGCTTCAAGCTTTTGCACATTTTCTTCATGGCTTACATCGCGCACTTTTCGCTTCAAGCATTTTATTTGAGTGCTTAGCTTACCTCGAGCATTTTTCATTTTAAGCTTTTGCACATTTTCTTCATGGCTTATATCACGCACTTTTCGCTTCAAGCCTTTTATTTGAGTGCTTAGCTTACCTCGCGCATTTTTCGCTTCAAGCTTTTGCACATTTTCTTCATGGCTTACATCGCGCACTTTTCGCTTCAAGCCTTTTATTTGAGTGCTTAGCTTACCTCGCGCATTTTTCGCTTCAAGCTTTTGCACATTTCTTCGTAGCTTACCTCGCGCATTTTTCGGTTCAAGCCCTTGTTGAGTGCTTAGCTTACCTCGCGCACTTTTCGCTTCAAGCTCTTGCACTTTTCTTCGTGGCTTACATCGCGCACTTTTCGCTTCAAGCCTTTTATTTAGGTGCGTGGCTTACCTCGCGCATTTTTCGCTTGAAGCCCTTGCACATTTTCTTCATGGCTTACATCGCGCACTTTTCGCTTCAAGCCTTTTATTTGTTGAGTGCGTGGCTTACCTCGCGCATTTTTCGCTTCAAGCCCTTGCACTTTGTCTTCCTGCGAGTAACAAATCATAAAGAACATTAATAACGTAACAAATAAAATATTGTTACTGTAAATAAGGCCTCAAGTGGTTAGTGTTTCATGTCTTTCACATCTCCTTGCCCTGTGAACTCTTCAGAATGCACTTGCTAGGTCCAATCATCCTTTTAATCCTGCATGGCCCTTCCCAATTTGCTCTAAACTTGTCGTTCTCTCTGTGGGCATTGGTGATGGCTAATTTTCGCAACATTAAATTTCTTTCCTGAAAAAGTCTGTCATTTACACATGAGTTGTAATAACTAGCAACTATTTATTGGCAAGCGGCAAGCCATATGGCTGCTAAATCCCGTTGTTCATCGAGTAGGTCCAAATTTACCCTGGACCTTGAGAGTTCTCTTTATGTTCATAAGGAACCATCCTTGGAGAAGCAGCCCAATCTCTACTAGAATTAGGGCCTCCATCCCATATACCTAGTTGAATGGCGTCTCCCCCGCCGGTACTTGACTAGTAGTCCTGTACGCCTACAAAATGCTGGGAAGTTCATCCACCCAAGCTCCCTTTGCCTTGTCAAGGCGAGTCTCAAGGCTATAAAGTATGGTTCTATTGCTAACCTCAGCTTGACCATTGGCTTGTGAATAGGACGCTGAGGATATCTTAAGCTGAATACCAAGTCCTTCATAAAAATTTTGAAAACCATCACAGTCGAACTGCTTTCCATGATCAGCATTCAAAATCCTTAAAACTCCAAAGCTGCACTAACAAGTACTTCCTCTGTCTTGTAGCCATCGGGAAAGGTCCCAATATATTCAGTCCCCATCGAGTGAATGGTGTTGGTTGAAAGATACTTTGGAGTGCTGTTATTGGTGCAGCTGTCAAGGGAGCGAACCTTTGACATTTGTCGCACTTTTGTACTTTGTCAACCGCATCTTACTTTAGCGTTGGCCAGTAAAACCCTGTTCCGAGTATATATATAGATATTATTTTTTTACCAGGGCTCTGGCCCCCAAGTGTTCTCTGCATATCCCTTCATGAACCTCAGTTTAGGCATTTCAATAGTGGCATGGTAAACCCCTTCTTATAAAGCTCCTCATTCACTAAAGTAAACCTTGCACTCTGGATTCTGATCTTTCGAGCAGCTTTTTTGTCATCCAGAAGAGTCTCTTCCACCAGATATCATCTGATCGGGGTCCTCTATTCTTCGCCAACTTCAATCTCCAACACATCATCCTCCTCTATAATAGGGCTCTCTAGCCTCTCTACTTTTACTAATCTTTCAGTTGCTTCTTTAGAAGATGCCAACTTAGACAAAGCATCAGCTTGATTATTTTCTAATCAATTAATTTGGTTAAGTTGAAATTTATCAAATGATTGGGCTAAAGTCTGGACCCTCTGCAGATATGGAACAAGGGAGGATTCCCGGGTTTCAAATTATCCTTTAAACTGATTGACCACCAGCTGAGAATCACTATGAGCTAACAAGTTTTTAACTTGGAGCTCATTCGCCAACTCCATGCCCTCGATCAGAGCTTCATATTCGGCCACATTATTAGAACAGGGAAAATTGAAGCATAGGGAATACACAATACCAGCTCCACTTCCTTGATGGCTGGATGCTTCATCTACAAATAGCTTCCATCGTTCTATTACCTGTTCTTTTGGATCTTCGTGACAAGTACACTAGACTATGAAATCTGTCAATGCTTGTGTTCTGATGGCTTGACGAGGCTGAAAGTTGATGTCATACTCGCTGAGTTCGACAACCCATTTCACCAATCGCCCTGAATGTTCAGGCTTTTGTAGTGTTTATTTCAGAGGTTGATCTTTCAATACCACTATTGAATGTGCTTGGACACAGCTTTCTTGCAGCCATGACTAGTGCTGAAGTTACTTTCTCAACTTGTGGTACTGTGTTTCCACATCTAAGAGTATTTTGCTCACGTAATAGATTAGTCTATGTCTGTCGGTAGTCTTCCTCAACAGCACCGTACTCACTGCGTTGTCTCCTACAAACAAGTGCTCCCCGGTCAAAGGTCTCAATAGCAACAGGAGTTCCCTTAAATACTCCTTCAATTCCTTCATGGGCTTAGGCTTGGGCGATTCAATAATGGTAAGGGTTTCCTTTCTTTGCATACCCTTACATGTGGTGGATGCAATATTGCATGCTCTCGCCCTCCTTTGATCTCCCCTTATTTGTCATATTCCTTCAGGAGTGAGAAACTTCATCAGCCGTCTCTTGCTGAGATTGTCCTCATCACTTCTTCCTGAGCCATGTATTTGTTTGCTCTGGAGAACAAGTCTGATACCATTGTTGGTTGATCTAGAGATAATGACTCCTGCAGCCTCTCGGACCTTGTCCCCTGCAGCATGGCTGTCACAACTACCTCAACTTGTCTCGAATCTCCAGTGTGGTATTACGGAATCGATCTATGTAACTCTTGAGTGATTCTCTATTTTCTTGTTTCAAGGTAAGCAGATAGGTAGTATCTTTCCTCTTTTGATTGTTCGTAGGAATTCACTCATTGGTTGATCAAAAGATGAAACAGACCCTTCTGGCAAACTATTGAATCATTTTAGCGTATTACCAGTTAAAGTCAGGGAGAATGCTTTACACATGATCTCATCCTCCCATCCGTGTAACAACATCAGTGACTCATAGTTCTGAATGTGATCATAAGGATCGGTTCTTCCTGTATACGCTGTTATCTGAGGCATCTTGAACTTCAGGGGCAATGGTTTTCCCATAATTGCTGCACTGAATGGGATCCTCCTTCTCTGATTTTCTTTAACTAGAACCCATCTTTTTTCTTTTAGAATGCGTCCCACCATTCTTTTCATGTCTGTGGTAACTTGTGCCTTGGATGCAGGTCTATTTTGCACTTTCTTAGCATCATATGAATCTACTTGGTCTCAGTCCATAACTTCTCTCCCGTTACCCTGAGTTCGATTTTGACGAGTTTGAGATTGAAAGTTTGCCAATCTAGTTTCAAGGTTTCGTGTTGGATCTATTTCTGAGTCTCTCCCAACATGAGACATTGTCATTTCCACACCTTTAATTTTATTGTTTGGCGGGCCATTTGTGTTCTGGGGCCAAGGATCTTTCGTGCCCAAATATCCAGAACCTATTGGAGCCAGACCCTCAAGGTTTCTAGTACTTTGGCGTCTCCGACCACCAACAATCCCCCGTGTTGAATTCCTTGTACCATGACGCCATAGTTTTTTGACACCCTGATGTCTCCAGTTCATTGGAGTCTCGCGCATGGGGTCTTTCGTAACTTGGCATCGTAGGCCTTTCGAGGCCTCACACACAGGGTCTCCCATACCTTGACGCCTCATGTCTTCCTTGGTCTCACACATAGGGTCCCGTGTGGCCATGCAGCGAGGATCTCACTCACCCCTGCCATGTGGGTCTCGCGTAAGCTGGCATCTCCGCGCTATAAGTGGGGGGTCTTGCGCGGCCATGCCGTGAGAGTTTCGTGCACCCCTAACATAAGAGTCTCGTGCTCCCTTGCTGTAAGGGTCTTGCTGTTACCCTTGCGGCTCGCGGTATCATTCACTCTAGCGATACTTCCACTCTCACGGCATTAGCGGTATTACATCACCTTCGCGGCGCTCTCAGCAAGACTGCATTCTCGCGGCATCTTCCACTTTCCACTCTCGTGGCATTCGCGGCATCCTTCGCGGCAAGCAGCCTTCGTGGCAAGTTGAACACTCTCGCGGTATGCATCCATTGTGGCAAGCTATTCTCCTTCGCGGCAAGGCATTATCCTTCACGACAAAGTGTTCTCTCTCGCGGCGAGACATTCACCTTGGAGGCAAGCTATACTTGCGGTAAGGCATTCTCTTCGCGGCAAGCCTTGAACATTCGCGGGAAAGTGTTCTCTTTCGCGGCAAGACATTTACGTTGGCGACAAGCTACACTCGCGGCAAAGCATTCTCCTTCGCGGCAAGCTGTATACTTTCGCAGCAAGACATTCATCTTCGTGGCAAGTCTCGAATCTTTGAACCTTCGCGGCAAGGCATTCACTTTGCGGCAAGGCATTCACATTGGCGGTAATGCATTCACCTTGGCGGTAAGCTAATACTTTCGCGGCAAGACATTCACGTTGGCGACAAGCTATACTCGCGGCAAAGCATTCTCCTTCGCGGTAAGACATTCATCTTCGCGGCAAGCCTCGAATCTTCGAACCTTCGCGGCAAGGCATTCACCTTGGCGGCAAGGCATTCATATTGGCAGCAAGCTAATACTTTCGGGGCAAAGCATTCTCCTTTGCGGCAAGCTGTATACTTTTGCGGCAAGACATTCATCTTCGTGGCAAGCCTCGAATCTTCGAACCTTGGCGGCAAGCTAATACTTTCGTGGCAAGACATTCACGTTGGCGACAAGCTATACTCGCGGCAAAGCATTCTCCTTCGCGGCAAGCTGTATACATTCGCGGCAAAACATTCATCTTCGCGGCAAGCCTCAAATCTTCGAACCTTGGCGGCAAGCTAATACTTTCACGGCAAGACATTCACGCTGGCGACAAGCTATACTCGCGGCAAAGCATTCTCCTTCGCGGCAAGACATTCATCTTCACGCAAGCCTCGAACCTTCGAACCTTCACGGCACTGCTGATTCTGTCCGCCCCATTCTTGTAAAGCAGAAAGCTTTTCTTTCGATTTCCCGCAGACGGCGCCAATTGTTGTTGCCTGAAACAACAATGATGAATTGCTGACGTCATGCGTGCCACGTGCTGCCTAAATCTCTGCAAGAAAAAGAAAGATCAGAGGGACGCAGGGCTCTTCCCTGCGTTTGCACTTCGATGTTTAAGTCAGACCCATAATTTGACAGAGTTTATATAGAGAAAATAGAGACTTAGTTTAATGAGTCGTACCTGACCCCTATTTATAGGAAGTTTCTTTGTTCCTTAATTACGCTTTTATCCTTTTACTTTAATATTCTGTTCTTGGATGAAAATGTCTCAATACATTTAATGTGGCTCTTATCTATTTAATATAAGCTCATGCGCAGATATGTCATGTGACACTTATGATTGACCGAAATAGTATCAGAATTATTATCTACAACAATAACGAAAATTATATTATTTTATATTAATTTATTTATATAGTACAATTTTTATAACTTTTTCATTTTTATTTTATTTATTTGTTTTTAAAAAAATTTGATTTAATATAATATTATTTATTATTTTATTTTTATATTTATTAAAAATATATAAAAAATCTTAGTAACATTTAAAAAAAAATTTACTCTAACTGCTGTTTTTAAAAAAAATTGGGGACGCTAACTTCGGAGGTTTTGAAGCAAAGCACACCGATAATCACACTTTTCACTTAAACTTGGTCTCCTTAGTCCTTCTATTCTGGTAATAATAAAATAATGGAAGAGAATGAGAGCGGAATCCTTGCTCTTTCAACTTCAGTCTCTCTGGTCAGAAATGAACCGACTAAAACCTACAGTGCAGACGCACTAGGCCTCAGCCCCACCCCGACCCCCCAACAAAAGAACAAGATTGAGTGATTTGACTATTGCAAGAATTTAAGATTATCTTTATTACTGAGAAAAAAACATCTGCGCAATGTACAGAAATTTCCCGTATGATACAAGTTTGTCCCTGTTTCAACTGTACTCCCTCTCTCTCTCTATCTCTCTCTCATTTCATAATGTAGCATGAACACCACAAATTCCATCTCTCGAAGTATTCCACCCTTTACACTCTTTTGGCTTTTGAGACCAGCTTCCTAGCAAAGTAGGTGATTTTCCCCCTTTTTCTCTCTTTGAAGACTCCATAGCTTTTTCCCCTACCTTTTTTCTCACTCTTAAGCCATGGATACCACTCAGTGGCCACAGGTAATAAAGAGGGTCGTCTTTTTCTTTTTGGTTTTCTTCGCATATGAACTTTTTCTGGGTTGAGGTTTTCAAAGTTAATTAGTAGTATGTAGCTTCGGGTTTTGCGTGTGTGTGTGTTTTTTTTTTCTTGTTGTTACTTGCTTTGAAGTTTCACTTTTTAGCCATGAGATGATGTTGTTCAGCCCCCACTAGTAGTTTGAATTTATGTTGCTGTCGTTAAAGATCTTTCAGTGTTTTTCAATCGAGAAAGTACTGCACTTTTTTCTTTCTTTTTCCACCGTCCGATAAAAGCACCCGGGAAAAAGTTACTATTATTATTTGTTTGTATTGCTGGTGTAATCTTCAAAGTGCAAACTGCAAAGCAGTGTCCTTTGTTTTTCTCTGTCCTGTTTGTTTCTGGTTCCATCTCTGTTAACAACTTATTTTGTGTAGAGACAATCACTTTTCTTTGATCATGAAGTCATGGCTTTTTCCTGTCTTTTGTTTTTTTCCCCCTTCCCCATTTAAAAATTTCAGGGAATTGGGGTGGTTAAGCCCATGGAAGCTTCAAGACCTATGGTGGAGAGAAGGGCTAGGCCTCAAAAGGATCAAGCTTTGAACTGTCCCAGGTGCAATTCAACTAACACCAAGTTTTGCTATTACAATAATTACAGTCTTTCTCAGCCAAGATACTTCTGCAAGACTTGTCGAAGGTATTGGACTGAAGGTGGTTCCCTAAGGAATGTTCCTGTTGGAGGAGCTTCTAGGAAGAACAAGAGATCATCATCAAAGAAGTTTGTTGACCCCACCCCACCTGGTCTTCCTCATTCTGCTTCTCAAAACCCTAAGATCCATGAAGGTCAAGACCTTAACCGAGCTTATCCACCACCAGCTGAAGACTACAGTAACTTGTCAAAATTCGTAGAGGTGCCTTTTATCACTGGTAACAACAGCAACCATCAAAACTCTAGCTCCCCCTCGACTTCCGCTCAACTCAATGCCATGGAACTGCTGAAGAGTACTGGTATCGATTCAAGAGGTTTGAGTTCATTCATCTCGATGCCGGTTTCTGATAATTCAAACACAGTATACTCAAATGGCTTTCCAATGCAAGACTTCAAACCGACTCTCAGTTTTTCTCTTGATGGATTTGAAGCTGGCTATGGGAATCTTCAAGGCGTACAAGAGAATGGTGCAAGGCTTTTGTTGCCTATGGAGGAATTGAAGCAGGTTCCAAGCACTACTAACGAATTGGAGCAGAATAGAGGGCAAGGAGAATCTACTGGATATTGGAGTGGAATGTTGAGTGGAGGACATTGGTGAAATGAACAAGCAAAATTTAACAACATGGTTAAACAGGACGAAGTTTGTGTCTTTGTTTTTGCTTTTCTTCTTACATGGTCCGGTTGATGACTAGTTTGATGTTTGATCACTAACGGTTAGGGTACATGGGCTTCAGTCTTTCTTTCAACTTTAGCCTCTTACTATCCCTTTTATGTTGTTGTAGTACCTTTCTCTACTTTTTGATCAGTGTGGGTGTTTGAAGCTTCTTTTAGGTCGGCTTCAAAAGGTTGACATTAAATGCTGTGCATTTAATATAAAGCACAGATGACTATGCGTCGACTAGGCGCCAAGCAATCAAAAAGACTCCCTTGCTTCTTTCTTTCGGGAGCATCCAGCTCTAAGACGAGAGCAACTAGAGTTCTTGGCTTCTTCATGGGTTTGCATGATTACACACACAGTTACACCGATTTTGGTTCACATGTTTTATAACTGCAGCTTATTGGGATGTGATTCAGGGAACCCTCTCTCTAGTGTTTTATGTTGTTGATCTTCTAATAACTTGCCATGTTGTTAGGTATAGGCTATAGCCAAAGTTTACAAAGGCATGTCTACTGCCTGATGAACAAATAATGATTTTGGCTGAATTAAACTTGTTAATTTTAACTTAACACTGGGATTTGCTGGGGTAAATTATAGGCATGGATTTTCTTTATTAGTATTTCCTTGAGCTCTAAGTGAGTTAAGAATAATGGGCATCAATCCTTCGCATCATACTTTTTCTTTTTGCTTGTCAACAGGTCACAAGTGTCGGGTCTTATCTGCTCCATCTGAGTCTTGAAAGATTCTTCCAACCACCTTTAAAAGCAAACCTTCATAAGCAAGTGTACTATCTTGGCAAAGAATAACCCAGCCATACCTGCACATGCTATTCCACTTTCAACGCAGGCCTTTGTACTACTTTCTCTTTTCTTTTTTCTTTTTTCTTTTTTCTTTTGAATGAACAGCTTGGGGAATACGGATGATTCCTAAAATTATGTTGAATGATTTCACGATATAAATATTTGACAAAATCTAGATTAAGGGTCTAAGAGGAGTAGGTTTTGTATATCATATTTTGGTTACTCAGGGTAGGAAGACTCGAACAGGAAAAAATGCTTGATTTCCATGAAATTAGCTTCCCCATCATTCCCCAACATATTTCATATCTTTACTAGGAAAATCGAAGACAAAAAGAAGCTCCTAGCTTCTGTCTAGCATTCCCATCTCCGATCATGGTTTGGGACCCACAAACATTCTCCTTGGGAGCCGTGCTCAGGAATAATCTCGTGCACACCCTAGCAAAATCTTTCAGATAATATAGTCATATGGCCATGGATTCCATTATTTATAAAAGTTATTATGTAGTCTAGGGTAGCATGGCATCATTAGTAGACTCTCAAGCACAAATTGAACCATATGATTTAGTCCAAGGTGTGGGTGTGTTCAAAGCCGTGAATTGAGATTTCACCAGTCACCAGGCCCCATTATGGAGGTCTCTTTCTTGCCAAACTTGGGCATTATCATCTGACTATGTATAGTTTTTTATTTCCTTGGGATGGTTTTCTATTGCTGTCTCATGAATCAATTGTCAAAGAGATGGGGCAAGGTTTTCAAACACTCCCAATCAGCCTCTTGAGTGTCGGTGATGATTAGAATTTATGTATGTTTTACCAGTTTTTCGCCTCCATTTTACTGTTTATTATGATTGCTGGATTAAATGGAGGTATCAACTCTTCACCCGTGAAAGACAAGACTACGCATGCCATTCGAAATATTTGTCTGCATTTATTTATTTTTTTCGTATTATTTTAGTCCTAAATCACGACTAAGAACAAAGTATATGAATCCTGTATTTTATAATCTTATGGGTCGTTCTCACATTACAAGTCATCTGTATAAAGTCACTGACAGGAGAATACTTCAGAAGCTAATTTAAAACAAAAAAGTGAATTTTTATTTACACCATTTTTTTTTAACTTTATACTACACTTTTATTTACATTATAAAAAATTAGTAAATATACTTTATTAAATTACAATATTGACTTTACACATTTACACCCTCAATTCGTCGTTTCTTCAACCTTGCTTCTTAGAACACAATTGCTCCATCTCTCCATCTCTGTCAGTTCCATCTTCATCTTGTTGGCTCCATCGATCCATCTTTGTTGGTTTTATCACTCTCCCACGATTGGTCCAAACTCAGATATATTTATGGTTTTTGATGTTATGAGTAGAGTTCAAAAGAATAAATTTTTCCCGGTGCTCATGTTTCATTGACCGCACAAGTGAATTCGCGTGGATAACTCATCCTAGCGCAAGGAGTTTTGTCACGCCATGCGTGGGTAGCTAGATATGAAAATCTATCAGAAATTTATTTTCCGCTTGAGTTTCTAAAAGCATACCTCTTTAATAATGTTCATGCTTTCATACTTTTCAATAATTTTATAGTAATTACTCTTACTTCAATTTTTCATGATCTTTTTGTTTAGAGAGAATAAACAGTGAAAAACATTAAGGTTTAGAGGAGTGTTGAGGAAGAAAAATGAAGGGTAACCTGAGATGAAGTAAGAGAAAAAGAAAAGATAAGTTAAGTATTTATTATGGTAGATTTATCTTTTGGTATAATTTTTTTTTTTTTTTTACCTTAAAAAATGTTAAAGTTTAAAGAATAAAAAAATATTTGATTTAGAAATTCTCTAAACAAAATTGGTATAAATATTCGTTGCTTGTTGAGTTTTTTTTCAGTGTTGCAGAAAGGAACCTTTCATGTGCTTCATTGTAAGTTGATTTGATTGGTAAAAGATGAAAATATGATAATGGTGCGTTAGTTAAAACTTTAAAATGCCTTTTTGATATTCAAATAAATTGTTAACAGTAGAAACTAAATAAAGAAAAAGAAAAAGAAAATGAAAACTCAGAAGACAAAGGGGTTCGAGAAAAAACATAGTATGTCTTTCTCAAGATTTTTGCCTTCTATATGTGTATTATGGGAGTAACTATGTACTAATCAAGTCTTACTTGTCCATCTTATCTTTGAAGTGTATGCAGGGGATTCAACTATGATCTAGATCTTTTATTATGTTCCTATTTTACAAAATTATATATTCAAAATTAGTGTCAATAAAATATTATTTATAAGATTTTAATTCAAAATTCCTAATATTAAGATATGTCAACAAGCAAATTTATAATCTAGGATCCTCAATATGATACTTTATTTTAAACCCTGAAATTAAATGTGATGTATTTGTAATATACTTAAAATTCTAATGATATTTGTATTTTTCTCCCACTAAAATTTCAAAAAAAAAAAAAAAGAAAAAGAAATTATTAGAAACAAACACAAAATTTTAACTTCTTTTTTCTCCTACTAAATTATAAAAGGAACATTTAAATATGAGTCTTTAGTAATATTTAAAAACATATAAACGTATTAACAAAATAAAAAAAGATAATTGAATACAATAATAATTCTTAATGTAAATATAGAATTTTGTTAGTAGTTACTATAATAATTGTCTTGACATTAGTTTTAATTAGCTTCAAAAATAAATTTAAAAGGTTAAGAAGTCGGTAAAAAGAAAGAAAATTATAATGGGCAAAAACAGGAAATTACTTGCTAGGATTCAAACAACTAAGTAAAAGACATGGAACTTTTAGAAAATGAAATGTTAATTAATCTAGTGTAAATATTGAAATAAGTTTTCTATAAGAACCATCTTAATTTGATCAAGTAATCCTTATTTGATAATTTGAATTTTTTGTTTAAATACTTGATTTAGATTAATTTTGATAGCATCATAAAAAAATTAAGATCGTATGAAGTTATCTAAATTTTTTATTTATGTGACAAATTTATTACTTTGCAGAATGAATTTACCTACTTATCACATCCCAAAAGTGAATTTAATAACCCTTTAAACTTTGGATAAAATATTTGTTTTTAAAAAAATCATATACGAAAAAGGTTAAAAAAAAATCTTGTAAACAGTTTGTTATATAAAAATGACCATTTATATTTTATTTTTAATTTCTATATAAAAATTTAATTATTTTATATTTCTAAGATTATTTGATATTACGTGTTAATAAAATAAATTTTAAGTTTGATAATTTTTATTAAAATAGTGTAAATAAATATTACTTAGTCCGAGTTGGTCGAAGTGGTAAGATACGTGATCTCTTTAAGTAAAATTTTAAATTTAAATCTTGGAGCAAATAGTATTGAAAAAACGATTTTTTTTATGAAGTCCGACAAATATTCGATTCTAAATAAATCGAAATTTAATGTGATTATCAAATATTTAAAATCTAGACTAAAAAAGAATTTGTCTCCTATCCTTAAATTTGTCTTTGATTATATTATTATTACTTTTTTTTTTAGAAAAATTAAGATTAAAACTCAATTTTTTTGTCTGTTTACGGAAAAAGGGTGATATATTGAAAAACCTATAAACAGAGCAGCTTCTATACTTCATCGTAAGACTGAAACCTCTGAGCTTTGGAACTGTACTTCTTTTGATGTCCACAAGCTAGCTAAATATTCCCTGTGAACAGCCATACTTTCTCTAATCATGTTTCCTGACCACACAAGAAAATTGCCCGTACCTTAAGCAGGGTTTAATTTTGTATAGCATTTCCATTAAAATGTAGACAGGCCACGCAACCTTACACCGTAGCTAGCTATAGGGTGGGTGTCAAAGATGAAACTGTTCAGCTATATTCAAAAGCAGTGACAGTGAGGTCCCTTGCAACGTCGCCATCGGATTGAACTTGGCATCTACGCATTGCCTCTTTGTTTTTTGTTTTGGTTCATTGGTTCATCGAACCATTATGAATATCAATGGTCACTGCATTTCGTTTGAAGTTGACATATCATGTCTTGTCGTGCAGGTTTAATTGCTATAAACATGTATGCCACGGCAACAAATACAGCAGGTCAATGGATCATAGCTTAATGGCTAATTGGACTGACAAAGTAATTAATTTGGATGAAATTAAAAATAAAATATTTTTTTAATAAAATGATAAAAAATTTTAAATTAAGAGTGAAAAAGTAATTTTTTTTATTAAAATTTTATTTTTTATTAAAATTTGTGCCAAAATAACACCAAACGCAATGCGAAATCAACCCTAAATAAACTATTCTCTTCTTAGACATGGGTTTTCCTTTGTTGTTCTGAAATAAGGTGTTAAATGGGTGCAATTTGAATTTATATTTGGTGCATATATAATGTATAATATTCGGTTAATGAATAAAATTTAAAAAAATATAATTTTTTTAAAATAAATATCAATAAAGTTTTTAATTTTATTTTTAAGAATTAGTATATTTATAAATTTTGTTTATTAAAAAGTATTATTTTTCACTGATTAATAATACTCTCAGTATATCAAATATAAATCCGATGCAATAGTGCAATTTATAATTCTAGGCATTGCCCTCCCTTACATGACGAGTCCTTAATGGATTAAGAACAAAATATTGAAAATTTTTTGTACTTTATTTAGCAGGAAGGAAATTTGAACCATGAAAAAAAAAAAAAAAGATCACAAGACACTAACTCATGATGTTTGTTAAAATGAATTATTCAATTGACTACTTTCTTGTTAATCTTGTTTAATATTGTTATTGTTGTTGAAAAATGTTTGTATTCGAAAATTCTGTTTAAAAAAGCGATGAGAATAATATTTTACGAATACATTAAGTGTTCGACGTTATCGTAAAAAAATTTTTGTGATGGATTAAAATATTTATAAAAATATACATAAAATAATAAAAATTTACGAATATGAAAATGATAAAATCATTTTACTCAAAAAAAATCAAAGTTGAATCATAAAACGACTTCTTAAGAATTTTTTTTGGTTTGGTTTTGCTCACTAAATTTTTAAAACGAAAAATCACCTTTTTTTTTTTTTGGTTCGGCATTGAAATTTGTAATTTGTTATCAATACATTATTAATGACACCGCACATGTTGGGAACTCCCTTGTCTTCCCTTTCTGGTGCTTGAGTTGGCCACCGGCCTACCGCCCACACTAAAACATGATTGCCCAATTGTGGGAATCCATCACCGTCACTGAACCAAAATCCTCCTAAACTTCACTATCAATCGTCCGACACTCTCTCCTTGTTCGATAAACCAACAAGTTCAAGCACCTATGCTTCGATTGTCGAGTCTTGCTATGATCCAAGCCTAATGTCCATGGTCCTACTTTCAAGTTGCCCCAGTGGTATGGGAAGTTTAGTTGTTTGGATGATGCGGGTTTGTTGTTTGATAAAATGACGCTAAGAAACTTGAATTCTTGGACAGCTATGCTTAGCTTGTATGCTGACAATGGGCTTTTTGAGAAACTAAGGTTTGAGGAATTTTACTGGACTTTTTTTATGTTTCCTGTTATATTAAAAATTTGTAGCGGTATGGGTATTGTGGAAACAGGAGACAATTACATGGGATTTTGTTAAAATATCAATTTGTTTCTAATATTTATGTAGGTATGCTTTGATTGATATGAATGGTAAAGGTGGAAGCTTGAATGATGCTAAGAAAGTTCTAGTGACAATGCCTGAAATGGATCATGTCATGGAATGCTGTAGTTACCGCTTGTGCTACCTATGGAAAGGTGTATGAAGCATTGGGTTTTCTTGAAAGTGTGTTTGTTTGAGAATTCAAGACCAAATCTTGTTTCTTGGAGTGCGGTTATTGGGGGTTTCTCGCAAAATGGGTATGATGAGGAAGCCATTGAGATGTTGTTTTGAATGGTAGGGGAAGGCATTGAACCAAGTGCACAAACTCTAGCGAGTGTTCTTCCAGCTTGTGCTAGATTACAAAAGTTGAGCATTGACAAAGAATTTCATGGATATATCTCGAGGTATAGGATGTCTAAACCTATTGTTGTCAATGGGTTAATCAATGTTTATAGGAGGTGTTCTCAGTGAAAAATGAGGTTTCTTGTAATAAAGTGATTGTTGGGTATTGTGAAAATGGTAATGTCCCCAAGGCCAAGGAGCTACTTGATCAGATGGGGATTATGGGTGGCTATCAAGAAGGATATAATTTCATGGAACTCTATGACGTCTGGATATCAAAACAACTCCCCATTTGATGGAACTTTGAACTTACTTAAGCATGTTGTTATGGAAGATGGAATTGAGCCTGATTCTTCACTCTAGGGAGTGCTCTAACTGCTTGTGCTGACACAGCTTCGATGAGACTTGGGAGAGAGATACATTCTCAAGCCATTGTTAGAGGCCTGTAATCTAATACTTCTGTTGGTAGAGCTTTGTTAGAAATGTACTGTAAATTTCAAGGCTTAGTGGCTGGTCATCATAATGCTTTTTAATGAAGTGAGCCTGATACAGCTATGAAGAATGCTCTTACATCTGGCTATGCCCGCTGTCAGATTGCGTACATTCTGCATCTGCTGAGAAAAATGAAAGAAGATGGTTTTGAACAAATGTTTACGCGTGGAAATGGAATGGTATCATTTCAGGTCTTACGGAAAATAACCCACACGATAAAGCCATACAGTTCTCTGAAATGCTGACGTCAAAAATGAGGCCGGACATTTACACTATTAGAAATTCTACCTGCTTGTACAACGTTGGCCACCATTGAGCGTGGAAATAAGGTTCATGCACAATCCATTAGACACAGTTTTGATGCTGATGTCTACATAGGAGCAGCCCTAGTGGACATCTATGCTAAATATGGGAGTATGCATCACACTAATAACATATAATAAAATTTCACGCCCAAACTTGGTGTCCCACGATGCCATATTTACAGCCTATGCTATGCATGTTCGGGGAAAATGGAATTGCTATCTTCAGAAGACTGCTAGCAAATGGCTTTAGGGCAAATCATGTGACTTTCCTTTCTGCTCTTTCTTCATGTGTTCATGTTGGGTCGGTTGAGATGGGAGAATTATTTGATTTGATGCAGCAGCTTGATGTCAAGCTGACCATAAAGCACCATACCTGCATGACCGACCTACTAAATCGAACAGGTCAGCTTAATGAAGGATTAAGAATTATCGAGAGTTCCAATGGAAGCTGATTCAGTGATGTGCGCTGCCTTGGTCGGCAGCTGTGTTGGTCATGTTTAGAGTTGGTAAAAGTTGGTTCGAGCTCGAAAATTCGTCCGAGTTCATCCGAGATCGAACTCGAGACCAGATCGAATTGATCAAAAAATCAAAGGCCCGAGCCCGAGAAAAGCCCGACCCGAAAAAGCCCGAATCCGATAAAGCCCGAGCCCAAAAAAACTCGAACTCGACATAACCCGAGCCCGATACGACCCGAACCCAAAATCGGCCCGATCTGAAACCCGAGAAAACTCGAATTTATAACCTGAAAAACCCGAATTATAATTATATAATTATTATATAAATAAATAAATAAATAAATAATAATACATTTTTTCTAATTAAAATTTATAAAATTTTAAAACAATCATTATTTATTTATTACATAATTATATCAATAATTTATTATCAACAAAATAAATATTAAATATTTACATTCAATTATTAAATAAAATTATTTTAAAACACAATATAATATTCAATATCAAATAATTTTCAATATTATGCTTATTATGTTTGTAATAATAAATAATAAATATATTATTAAATATAACATTTGATTTTATTATAAAAACAATTATTATACTATTTTATTATATTTATTTCATATTAAAATTTTAATTTTAATACAATAATAATTCAAATATATATATATAAATCATTATATAATTGTAACATTTATTTAAATTTGATATTTCATATGAAACATTGAATACATTATTAACAAAATTAGAATTTAAATTCTGACTCTTATAACTCGTAAATAGAAAAATAGTAATTTGTTTTTTAAATGGTGATTATGCTAAAAATAAGAATTGAAAGTTGAAAGAGGGGATCATACCATTTTAAAGGTTGTAATAACTTTTTCACTGTAAAAAAAATTCAGACTCAACTATGACATGTTTGCATCCAAATTCTCATGCCATTAACAAGTCAATGATTGTTATTGTCACGCCCCGAAAACGCGAAAAATAGGGCAAATTTAAATCTTTTTACTCGACAATTCACAATTAAGAGTGCATTCCTGTGCAGTGTCATATATCATCACATATATCATACCTCAGGATCTCGTCATTAAATAGTATACATTATATCATATACATTACTTGATCTCCAGTTAATTAATCCTAATACATCCCATACAATGTTATACATCAAGTGTCTGCAATTACAATAATTGTCTGGGTACATGAAAAGATAAAAGATACCTCAAAATACAATATATTTGGCCTGGAGCTTAAGTCCTCCACTAGCCACTACTCCGTACGTCGCAGGGAAACCCTTTTTCACTTGAAGAAATCTGAGGGGGAAAGAAAACATGGTGAGTTTCTAAATCGCTCAGTAAAAGGGGTAAGGGACTCATTTTATAAACCAAAATGCACATCACAAAATATTTATTTGTATGTGAAACTCATTATACTCATTTAAAAACCATAGCATGAAGGTACTCAAAACGACATTCTCATATCTCAAATCATGTGAAAACATGAAGTAAAATGCTCAGTATAGAGCAGTAACAAAGCATGTGAAAATAATGCGATAATCGTGTTCTCAATAAACGTGATAAAATTACTGTAATAGTAATGCACGTGGCGCAGCCACTAAACACACGTGGCATAGCCACTGATTTAAATTCACACGTGGCACAGCCACAGGATAGGGTTCTCACGTGGCAACAGCCACCAAATATACGTGGTATAGCCACAGAATGGGATTTCTCACGTCACCAGAACGGAGAAGATGGTGGTTGTCGAGACCAACAATAATAATTCCTACTCAAAATAAATTAAAACTGCAGTATAGTTGAGTAAGGTCGTTTCCCAAGAGATTGGTAAGATTTATTTTTCTGCAAAATATTAAAAAGTAAAATGGGGATTTTGGGAAAATGAAAATAAAAATTAAATTAAAATCGAGGCAAGTAAAATCGCTAAATAAAATAATTGAAAAAAATCAATATAATGAGAACATCCAACTAGAGGAATAATTTTAGAATGGGTTCAGGGAATTGATCATTGATGCAAAAATAAATTCTTTTAATCTTTACCAAATTGGTTATGGTTATTGGTACGACTTAACAACCTATCCCTCCTTACTTCTTCGATAATCAGGATACGATCTCTAATTATTTCTCTTGCCAGTTAAACAACCTTAGATACGATCTTAAGATTTAATTTACCAACAGCATTGAAAACTAGAGAGACTACCAATTCTAACCAACAAACACACATGTACGTTCATTTAAGCTAGATTATATATCTTCTTAACAGAGAATCGAAATCTTGTCTGAAATCAATTATGTTATTTACCACTTATATTAGAATGCCTAAACAATTACGGATTCAGGTTTCTAATTGGTGATATATTATCCTGACAATTGAACAAAGGGTCATTTTTGCATAATCAATCAAAACAATAATTTAAACAAGAACAGAAGACATATAAATAATAAAGATATAAAAGAACAATATAAAACTAATTAGATCTCACAATTCTTAAAGAACCCAAACTTTAATTATCCTTTGGCTAGACTAAAGATTTAGCAAGCCATAAGTTCAGAGAAAAACACAAAAGAAAAATAAAAATATATGAAGATTCAAGATTCAGAATGAGATCCCCAGCCTCTTTCACTCTTAGTCTATAAATACTAAATATTCTAACTCCAGAATCTGTCTCCAAAGGAAAGTCTCTGATTGAGTTTGATTACAATTAAACTTCTTTCCTTTTTCCACCATTTGCCAAAGACAGAAATTGCATATCTTTTCCTTAATAATTAAAATCTCCCACTTGCCATCTTTAGACTGTTTCAGTCAACTTCAGCTACAAGTGATAAATCTTGACTTGAAATCCAAGATTTCTTCTGATTTTGTGACTTGAGCAGAATTTGCAGCTTTTAATCCATTTTGTCCATTTTCCTTCATTCACAATACAAAATAGAAAATATAAGTCAAATCCAAAAATTAAGCATATAAAATAATTTAAATCATGAAAAAATATGACAACTAATATGTATAATATGCAACTTATCAAATTCCCCTACACCTAAACATTGCTTGTCCTCAAGCATACACTAGTCTAAATTTATAATCTCTTCTCATCATTCCTTCATACTCTTCCTATACTCATCCAAAACAAATTATTCTTGAACAGAAGTTCTTAAAATGAATTCTCATAACACACATGAAAAGTACCTTAATGATTCAATTAAGTTCATAAAATGCATAGGATCCAACACTCTCACAATTGGATTTCACTCATCATACTCTTAGTGTTTAAGGTATATATCAATAAACTCTCAAGTCACTGCATAGAAGATTTCTTACCATAAGCTTGCAAATTCATCACATCTCTTCCACCAATGAATGAATTAAGATGCAAAAATCTAAGGGTCTAAAAAGGGGTTGTAATGGGGCTTAGGTAAGGTATGACAAAAGGATTTTTAGGTTAAAGAAATTGAAAGAATCATACAAAACTTTTCACACAAAATTTGAATTAATGATTTCAAAAAACTGCTTCAATCACATAATTTTTAGAACTAACTTCCAAGTAATAAAAATTACACTTCTCTTTCTCTTTTTCTTTTTCCTTTTTTTTCATTTTTTTCTTCATTTTTCATTTCTTCATTTTTTTTTCAACTTTTTTTTCTCGATTTTCTTTTTCAAAAAAGAAGAACTCAATGAAAGCAATAGCTTGAAATACTAAATTTTCAACATATGCAATCTTTCCAAAAGTATTTTGAAGTTTCATGTGCATAAGTCTATATGATTTTTCAATTCAAGGTTCAACAAGATGGAAAATCAACAAAAGGGTTTGTTATGGTTTGTAATATGGTTTAATCCAAAGAAAAGGTTAGGCTCAAGGTGGTTTCTCTAATGGTTAATAATAATAAGGGTAGGCTTGAAAAGAAATGTATTATATTAAGAAAAAGGGTTTAACCTAAATGCCCTTGTTTGATTAATTGCATCATATTCATCAAAGGGGTTCATTGAGACATGTATGACAGAGCAAGTTCTAGAATAGTCTACTATGCATGACAATCACACAAACAAAGAAATTAGAGGATGATGTAATGAATGCTCATAAGCTCAAATCTCACCAAAAAGGGTTATGTGTGCTAGATCTTATACACTTTTTCATCTAATGAATCAAAAGTAACTAATCAATGTTTTAAAGAGAATTCAAAATTGTTTTGCACATATGTAAATCGTAATTTTTTTTTTCATGGGATAAGTATCAGAAAAATCTAGAATTCAAAAAAATCACAAACAATAACTAATGTACCTTTTGGAACAAAGAATTTTTTTTTAGATTTGCAAAAATTTTCATGAAAATTAATCAATGATGAAAGATAAATAAAACAAATAGCAGAGTCACAATTAAATATCCTCCCCCACACCTAGACTATACATTGTCCCGAATGTATCAAAATAATTACTCAGATACTGTAAAAGAATTAAGAGAAATTAAGAAACTTCCCTGAAAAATATTGAGCACCGTAAAGTATTGCGTTAATTTCCACTAATTTGCCAAGCCAAGCATGCTCATGAGCGGAAAAAGCTTCTTGAATTCCACTACTAGGAAAAGAGAAATTCGGCACACTTTGCGAATGTTAAGCACAACAAAAATAAATGACTGCATCAAATCAGATATGGTAATAATAAAAAATGAAATAGTTGAAACTTGTGGAATACCACCATTTTTTTTGAAGGTTTATTTATTTATTTATTTATTATTATTATTTTTTTTTGAATCTGATTGATGCCGAATTGAAGATGCTGGGTTGCCGAAATGGAGCTCAGGACCGGAAAGAGGGGAGCAGGGGCGACTGCTGGGATGGGCTGCTGCAGGTAACTGGCGCTGCTGCAACTTGCAGCTGGGGAAGATGAGATGAAGCTTGAAGGAGTCGGGGGTCACTGGTCTGTTGTTTGCCGACTGCTATGGAGATTGTCGGTTTGTGGGCTGTTGCAGTCGGGAGATGATCGGCGACGTGGCTGCTGTTGCTGGTTATTGATTATCGGCTCCAGTGGTTGCTGCCGGTTCGAATCTGGAAGCTGCTATGGTACCGCGAACGGGAGCTGTTAGCTCGGGAGGAGGGGTCTGTTCGTGAGGCTCGATGAAGGGAGGTGACAGGCTCAGGAAGGGGACCAGTCTCTTGGTGATGTTGCAGTCGGTGCTGGGCTGTTGCGGGACTGGAGGAAAATTGGTGGTCATTGGTCGTCGGTTGGAGACTGGAGGCTGGCAGGGGGTGCTGCCGGTAGCTGCTGCTTGTGGATTGGAAGCTTGGGGCTGGGAAGAAGCTGCCGGTAATGAGCTCCGGGGGGGGGGGGGGGGGGGATCTGCAGAAAAGAATAAAATAAAAATATAATTAAATAAATAAAAGAAAAGAAAGAAAAATATAAAAATAAATACATATGTTTTTTTTTTGGGTAGCAGAAGAGGTGTTTTGATAGGGCGTGGGCACGCCTTATCAAAGTCCCACTTCTGCAATTTTGCAGCCTACGAAAACACAGTTTTTTTTTTTAACATCAAAACACATAATTTTTTTTTATTAATAAAACAACAAAAAAATTAAGAAAAATAATTGTGAATCAGAAAATAAAGAGAAATTTTGGGTTGCCTCCCAAACAGCGCATTTCTTTAAAGTCTTTGGCTAGACATAATCATGCTCAATTATATGTTGGACTTTGTAACTCAATTCGTTCAATTTCATGCACTTGTAAACCTTCATAAAAAGGCTTTAAGCGATGACCCTTAACCTTAGAGATCTGACTTGTATCCAAACTTTGAATTTCAATTTTACCACGAGGAAACACGTTAGTAACAACATAAGGGCCTAACCATCTAGAACGAAATTTACTAGGAAATATTTTTAATTTAGAATGAGATAGTATAACTTTCTGACCAATATAAAAATTTTTCTTAGAAACCATATGATCATGAAAAGCCTTTATCTCTTCTTTGTAAATCCTAGAACTCTCACAGTCATTATTGATATTAAATTTAATGATTTCATCATCAAATTTCATTGTGAGTGTACCATCATGCACATCAATTTTAGTCCTGGATGTTTTTAAGAAGGGCCTTCCTAGCAAAATTAAAGATCTTGATAAATCATCATCCTTCATATCAAGCACATAAAAATCAGCAGGAAAGATTAATCCATTTACTTGTACCAGAACATCCTCTAGAACACCTTTTGGATAAACGTTAGATCTATCAGCAAGTTGAATAATCACACCAGTCTCTTTTAATGGTCCAACATTCAAAGATTTATAAATAGACAGAGGCATGACATTAAATGAAGCTCTTAGATCTAACATTGCTCTTTCAATTTTAAGATTACCTACCTTACAAGGGATAGTAAACATACCTGGATCCTTGCATTTAGGAGGTAACTTTTTCTGAAGGACAGCTGAAACATTCTCAACCAAGCTCACAAATTCATTACCTTTCAGTTTCCTTTTATTGGTGCACAACTCCTTAAGAAACTTTGTATATCAAGGTACTTGTTTAATTGCATCAAGTAAAGGGATATTTACCTCAATTTTGCGAAAAATGTCAAAAATCTCCTTTTCCTCCTCCTCTTTTTTGGATTTAGATGATCTATAAGGAAAAGGAGGAACTGGTGTAAAAACTTTTTGTTTCTCGCCATTAGGTTCCTTAGGGTGGTCCAACTGTGGCTTGGATGTAGTAACTTCCTTTTCAGCTTCTTCTTTTGGAATGCGCTTTCGGGTTGTCTTACTAGACTCCCCTAACTCGGTTCCACTCCTCAAGGTCATTGCACTAACATTCTGTTTAAGGTTGATAATTGTTTGTGAGGGCAATTTTCCTTGAGATTCCAGTCTGCTCATAGAAGTGGCTAGCTGACTCATTTGATCTTCCAGCTTCTTGATACTTGTTCTTGTTTCCTGTTGAAATTGTTGTGTGTTAATTGCAAGTGATTTAACAATTTCTTCAAGAGACGTACCTGAACTTGAGGATGGCTGATGTTGCTGTGGAGCGGGCTGTTTGAAAGTTTTGAAATTAAGGTCTTGCTCCATAGCTCAAGTTGGGATGGTCTCTCCACCCTGGGTTATATGTATTAGAATATGGATCATGATTCCTTTGTAGTTGATCTGAAAATCCTCCAACTGCATTTGCTTGCTCATGAGGTTCATCTTGAAGTGTGGGGCACATGTCGGTTGGGTGTCTAGTAGCAGCACAAATTCCACAGGCTTTAACTTGTTATACGTTTCCCATTCCTATAGCCAATTGTTGAACAAACAGATGTTAAATTAGTTATTTGATTCTCAAGAGAATGTGTATTTACCTTATTTACTCTTCTGTGAGATATATCTTGTCTGAATCCAAACTGCTGGGAGTTAGCAGCCATGGTGGAAATCAAATCTCTAGCCTCTCTAGGAGTCTTATTCACTATTGCACCTCCACTGGCTGCGTCCATCATCCTTCTTTCCATGGGTAACATTCATTCATAGAAGTATTGAATTAAGAGCTGTTCAGAAATCCCATGTTGAGGACAACTTGCACAAAGTCGCTTAAACCTTTCCCAGTATTCATGAAGAGTCTCAGTGTCTTGCTGCCTGATTCCACATATCTCTCTTCTAATGCTGGCAGCTCTTGAAGCAGGGAAAAATTTATCTAAGAATAATCTCACCAATTCAGTCCACGTGGTTATAGAACCAGGAGGTAAATAGAACAACTAATCTTTTGCTCTATCAGCTAATGAGAACGGGAAAGCTCGCATTTTGATTTGTTCTTCAGTAACTCCTTGTGGTTTCAGGCTTGCACATACCACGTGAAATTCTTTTAAGTGCTTGTGAGGATCTTCATTCTCAAGACCATGGAACTTGGGAAGCAAATGGATCAAACCCAATCTTAACTCAAAATCTGCTTGCAAAGTCGGGTAATGAATGCAGAGGGGTTGTTGATTGACAGGTGGTGCAGCCAACTGCCTTAAAGTTTGCTCTTCTTCAGCCATTATTTTTTCAGTCTCAGAATCACTTGATGAGTTGATCAATTCAGGTGTTAAATTCAGTCCAGGGGATGAAGATGTAACTTCCTGTGCCTTTTGAATTTTCGTTTCCTTCCTATTCCTTTTAGCTGTCTTTTCAATCTCAGGGTCGTACGGGATTAATTCACCTGCACGAAAAGAACGGGGCATCAAAATAAATCTAATTAAAAATCAATCCCCGGCAACGGCGCCAAAAATTGGTGGTTGTCAAGACCAACAATAATAATTCCTACTCAAAATAAATTAAAACTGCAGTATAGTTGAGTAAGGTCGTTTCCCAAGAGATTTGTAAGATTTATTTTTCTGCAAAATATTAAAAAGTAAAATGGGGATTTTGGGAAAATGAAAATAAAAATTAAATTAAAATCTAGGCAAGTAAAATCGCTATATAAAGTAATTGGAGAAAATCAATATAATGAGAACATCCAACCAAAGGAATAATTTTAGAATGGGTTCAGGGAATTGATCATTGATGCAAAAATAAATTCTTTTAATCTTTACCAAATTGGTTATGGTTATTGGTACGACTTAACAACCTATCCCTCCTTACTTCTTCGATAATCAGGATACGATCTCTAATTATTTCTCTTGCCAGTTAAACAACCTTAGATACGATCTTAAGATTTAATTTACCAACAGCATTGAAAACTAGAGAAACTACCAATTCTAACCAACAAACACATATGTAGGTTCATTTAAGCTAGATTATATATCTTCTTAACAGAGAATCGAAATCCTGTCTGAAATCAATTATGTTATTTACCACTTATATTAGAATGCCTAAACAATTACGGATTCAGGTTTCTAATTGGTGATATATTATCCTGACAATTGAACAAAGGGTCATTTTTGCACAATCAATCAAAACAATAATCTAAACAAGAACAGAAGACATATAAATAATAAAGATATAAAAGAACAATATAAAACTAATTAGATCTCACAATCCTTAAAGAACCCAAATTTTAATTATCCTTTGGCTAGACTAAAGATTTAGCAAGCCATAAGTTCAGAAAAAAACACAAAAGAAAAATAAAAATATATGAAGATTCAAGATTCAGAATGAGATCCCCAGCCTCTTCCACTCTTAGTCTATAAATACTAAATATCCTAACTCCAGAATCTGTCTCCAAAGGAAAGTCTCTGATTGAGTTTGATTACAATTAAACTTATTTCCTTTTTCCACCATTTACCAAAGACAGAAATTGCATATCTTTTCCTTAATAATTAAAATCTTCCACTTGCCATCTTTAGACTGTTTCAGTCAACTTCAGTTACAAGTGATAGATCTTGACTTGAATTCCAAGATTTCTTCTGATTTTGTGACTTGAGCAGAATTTGCAGCTTTTAATCTATTTTGTCCATTTTCCTTCATTCACAATACAAAATAGAAAATATAAGTCAAATCCAAAAATTAAGCATATAAAATAATTTAAATCATGTAAAAATATGACAATTAATATGTATAATATGCAACTTATCAGAAGAATCGGGCTTACATGTTACCAGAGCAATGCCCGATGTGTACTCAGAATTACACACATAAGTCTTTACCACATAAGACTAGTTTGCCTTCACGTAGAACTCATAGCGGTTTTTCTCTTGTAAAACTTATTTAAAACCGTTTTGTACTCAACACAAAACATATTGAAACCGAGTCCCAACCGACAAAACACGCACACATTTCTCAAATCTCAAGATCGCCTTAACGTAGAACCCAATTCATTACTCACACAAATTCAACGGTTTATAAAGCAATTTCACACTCAGCTTATAAATTCATAAAATAATGGGCTCCAACCGGTTATAAAAATCGTGTGCAATTATATCACAGCACAACACATCAAACATGCTTGTTTTATAAATCACAAATCATGCTATAATAGTTCAAAATCGCATACACAATTGGTTTAATTTCCCTTACCTCTTTACACCTCGTATAGTGCAATCGTTTCCCCCTTAACACGGACTAGTCTCGCATTCCACTCTGAAACTCCCGAGCTGTCCAAACGATGTTAAAACATCAATATTCATCATCACAGTAACCTCAATTCTCAAAATCGAGCATAATTGCTCATAACACCTCAAATCTCTCGATTCTCGTAAGTCCACCCTAAACTACAATCTCACTCACCACATCTCAACGTCCTACATTTCTCATGTCAAATTATCTACGCTAATTCACCACATTGTCTAAATTTTCATTTATAGCTCAAAATGTCCAAAATTACCAAAATTGCTAAATATCAACATCACTCCAACTACATTGTAATTTCATCAATCCCTAATCGTTTTTCAGCTACTTCAACACAATGCCAACAACTATTATCACCAAACTCATCTCAAATATAAGGATCGAGGTTTAGAAATTACCTAAAACTTGTGGAGAGCTTATCTCTTGCCTCGATTCGATCCGTCTTTCGATTTCCAAGTATGTTGTTCTCCCTTTGATGAGGAACAACTTTCCTTCTTGCTATAACTTTTGATTTGGACGAAAATGGGTGCTTTGGATGAGTGAGAAAGCTAGGGCTCGGTAAAAATGGGAGTTGAAAGAGAGAGAAAGTGAAATTGCAGGAGAAAGCAGGGATTCCTTATATAGACTGAGGGTAGGAGATCGATCTGGCTCTTGATGAGATCGATCTGCATTTGAATTTGGGGACGATTTGGGGTAATTTATGCCTAGGAGATCAATCTGTCGAGGGGTGAGATCGATCTCTTTATGGCTTTATGAGATCGATCTGCTCCTTGAGGAGATCGATCTTCTCCCAAACAGAAACATTTGGAGATCGATCTCTTCCTCATGAGATCGATCTTCTCTCAAACAGAATCATAAGGAGATCGATCCTCTTCAATTGGAGATCGATCTGCTCCTTAAATTCCTCCTTCCTTGTCATTTTTAACTCACCAGATCGATCTCTCCTTCTCCCAGATCGATCTGTCCTCATAGCTTCATACTTATTTTAAACACTTAACATATAAATCTCCAATTATCATTCCCACAATTCATTTAGCTCAATAAATTATACTTCAAGTTCATATTACATAATTGAAATATGTCTGAAATTCTCAGATCTCACATCCTCCCCACCTTAAAAAGAATTTGGTCCTCCAAATTCAACTCAACTAGTCAAATAGATGGGGGTATTTCTCCTTCATGAGACTCTCTAGTTCCCACGTTGCCTCTTCCATTGAGTGATGTTTCCACAAAACTTTCACTAATGGGATGCTCTTAGTTCTCAGTACCTTCTCTCTTCTATCGAGAATCTGGATGGGTTCCTCAGTGTAGCTCATATCCTCTTAAATGTCCATCTCGTCATACTCTATGACATGAGAAGGGTCCGGGTGGTACTTCCTCAACATAGACACATGAAAAACATTGTGTATTCCGGACATCTGTGGGGGTAATGCTAATCTGTAAGCTACCTCTCCCACTCTCTCAAGAATCTCGAATGGTCTTATGTATCGAGGACTCAATTTTTCTTTCTTCCCAAATCGCATGATACCCTTACTCGATGATATTTTCAGAAATACTGCATCACCAACGTCAAACTCGAGTGGCCGTCTATGTACACCCGCGTAGCTTTTCTGTCTACTTTGTGCAGCCCGTAACCTCTCACATATGAGTTTCACACTCTGTACGGCTTGCTCAACAAGCTCAGGAGCATTTATCTTTCTGTCACCGACTTCTTCCCAAGCTACAGGGAATCTACACCTCCTACCATATAGAGCCTCAAAATGTGTCATTCCAATACTCGCATGATAGCTGTTATTGTATGCAAACTCTGCTAGGGGCAGGTGATCATCCCATGATCCCTTAAAATCCATCGTACACGCCCTTAACATATCCTCAAGGGTTTGAATAGTCCTCTCTGACTGACCATCTGTCTGAGGATGATATACGATACTGAAACTCAATCGAGATCCCATGGACTCCTGAAACTGGGTCCAAAATCTAGAAGTAAATCGGGAATCTCTATCAAAAGTAATACTCACTGGAGCCCCATGTAATCTAGCTATCTCGCTGACATACAACTCAACTAAGGCATCCACAGTATCTGTGCTCTTGATGGCAAGGAAGTGGGCATTTTTGGTCAATCTATCCACTATATAACCCATATAGCGTCACGACCTCTTCGGGTCCTCGGTAAACGCATAATAAAGTCCATAGTGACATGCTCCCATTTTCATGTAGGTACAGGTAAGGGCTGTAGTAGTCCTCCGGGCTTCCGATGCTCAGCTTTCACTTGCTGACATACTAAACATCTGGCTACGTATTTCGCCACATCTCGTTTCATACCACTCCACCAGTACACCTTTCTCAAATCTCGATACATCTTAGTACTCCCATGGTGCATGGTGTATCGCGAGCAATGGGATTCTCTCAGTATCTGTCTCTTTAGGATATCATCGTCCGGTACACAAATTCGTCCTCTGAACCTCAATAATCCATCCTCACTGATCGTGAGATCTGACTGCGAACTCTGCTCAGCTTGGCTAACCATATCTATCAATCTCTGATCACTGCGCTGCCATTTCTCATCTGATCCATGTTCCTGGGCTCTATTCGCGAGCTAGCCAAAAATCCAGTCTCTATCTCTTTAACTCTGATCCGGAGTTCGGTAAACTGCTCCAGTAAATCCCATTCCTTGATCATCATAGCAGATATCATACTCTTCCTGCTCAGGGCATCAGCAACTACATTCGCCTTACCTGGATGATATAGAATCTCGCAGTCATAATCCTTAAGAAGTTCCATCCATCTCCTTTGTCTCATGTTTAACTCTTTCTGATCAAAGAGATATCTTAAACTCTTGTGATCAGTGAAGATCTGGAATCTTTCCCCATATAAGTAGTGTCGCTAGATTTTCAAAGCAAATACCACAGCGGCTAACTCCAAATCATGCGTGGGGTAATTCCGCTCATGGTCTTTCAACTGTCGCGATCCATATGCGACCACTCTTCCGTGCTGCATAAGCACACACCCCAATCCTTGATGAGATGCATCACTATACACCGAAAATCCTCCTGATCCCTCAGGAATAGTTAACACAGGTGCCACTGTCAATCTCCTCTTTAACTCCTGAAAACTGAGCTCACATTGATCAGTCCATAAAAACGGAGTCTTCTTGCGTGTGAGTTTAGTCAAAGGAGTGGCAATCCTTGAAAATCCTTCCACAAATCTTCTGTAAAACCCTGCCAAACCAAGGAAGCTTCACACCTCTGTGACTGTCCTCGGTCTCTCCCAACTAAGCACAGCTGCTACTTTACTTGGTCCACTGATACTCCTTCCTCTAAGACTATATGACCAAGGAAAGCTATCCGGTTCAGTCAAAACTCACACTTACTAAGCTTTCCATATAATTGCTTATCTCGGAGTATCTGAAGTACTAACCACAAATGCTGTGCATGCTCCTCATGCGACCGAGAGTATACCAGGATATCATCAATAAAGACTATCACAAATTTATCTAGATAGTCTCTGAACACCTCGTTCATTAATCTCATAAACGCTGTAGGGGCGTTCGTCAATCCAAAGGACATTACCAGAAATTCATAATGGCCATACCTCGTCCTGAAGGCTGTCTTTGGAATATCCTCTTCCTTGATCCTCAATTGGTGATAGCCCGATCTCAGATTAATCTTAGAAAAGACTGATGCCCCTCTCAGCTGATCAAGTAGATCATCAATCCTGGGTAGTGGGTATTTATTCTTCACCGTGGCTTTATTCAACAGCCGGTAGTCTACGCATAATCTGAGACTACCATCCTTCTTCTTGACAAATAAAACCGGTGCTCCCCACGGTGAAACACTGGGCCTAATGAACCCTTGATCCAATAACTCCTGTAGTTGTTTCTTCAATTCCTCAAGTTCCACTAATGCCATCATGTAGAGAGGTTTAGAGATCGACTGAGTATTTGATACCAAATCAATGGTAAACTCCAGCTCTCTCTCTGGTGGTAAACCTGGTAACTCATATGGGAAAACATCCAAAAATTCGCAAACCACAGGTATATCCTCAATCCTCGGATGTTCCCGCTCATCGTCTGAGATGAGTGTCTCATAACCTTCACATGAACAATCATATTTAATATTCTCCAAAATAATATTAAAATTCTCAAATTACTTACTAGAATTTCACATATTCATTTCCTCAATATCTCAATCGTACACTGTAAGGTTCAGGTAGGGAGAAAGTTACAATCTTAGTGTAGCAATCTAAGCTCACTCGATTGGTTGCCAACCAATCCATCCCCAGGATTACATCAAACCCATGTATATTCAATATGATTAGATCTACCAACATCACTCTATCTCCCACCTTTATCTCGCATCCTTTACAGATTAACTCAGTCCTCTGGGATTCACGCATAGGGGTATTTACATGTAGTATATATTCTAGAGGTTCAAACTTCAAGTTTAATATACATGAAAAATGCTCAGAAATGAACGAATGCGTAGATCCTAGATCTATCAACACATGAGCCTTATGATTACAGACAGAGAGTGTACCTCTTATAGTTTCTGCAGAAGTGTCAGCGTTCTCTTTATCTAGGGCAAACACATGTCCCTATGTAACAGGTCTCTTTCCTTTCTCTGTAGCAGTGGCTCGTCTCTGGGGATTCACTCTCTGATGCTGTTGTCTAGTGGGCTCCAAGACATGTGGTTTCTGAGGTTGAGGGCAATCCTTCACCATGTAACCCATGTCTCCACATCTAAAACATCCATGGATCGACCCAGTACAACTTTCCTCATGCATTCGGCCACAATTTTTGTAAAACCTTGTCTCTGGCCTGACATCTCGAGGGGTCTCTCTAATGTTAGGATAACCTCTGGGTCTCTCTAATCTGCCATTTTGTACCTCAATCCTCTATCTTCTGAAGGAACCTCTCCGAGCCTCTGTTTGAAAAATCGCTGGCCTCTTGCCCTTATCTCTATTCACCGTTTTGAGCTCATTCTGGGATTGTACCATTTCAATACCTCTTTCAATCTCTTGTGCTCATCTCATAGCATCTCCAAATTCAGTAATACATAGCCCTATCAATCTATCTCTGATGATGGGCTTCAATCCATATACGAATTTCTCTGTGTGGAGCTCTTCATTCTTAAAGGTCTCTGGGTCATATTAGTCATCCACAGACATGTCACCCTGTACCAAACTCAAAAACTCGGCCTATTTCTTTCTCTGGGCGGCTCGTGGTACATATTAGGTCCTAAAGGCTATCTGAAACTCTTCCCAACTAATCACATCCTGGCGGGACATCAGAATACCCTGGTTAGTACCCCACCAATCTTGAGCTCTCCCTTTCAACATATAGATACTCATACTGACCCTCTCAACATCGGTGCACCCCAGATAATCAAATATAATTCTCAACTCCGTCAGCCACTCCTCAGCCTCTGTAGGATCCTTCTTTCCCTTAAATGCGGGTGGATTCATCTTCAAAAAATCTTTCAGTCGGACTATACTTCTATCATCAGGCTGAGTGACGGGAGGCACTGGGGGTATGGGAGGTCCTTGTGGTGGTGTAGGAGTAGTACTCGAGGCATTAACTCCAAAGTGTTGCGCGAATAACGCTGCCATCTGCTCAAAACCTTACCTCACATCGGTCTCAATTCGATTAAATCGAGAGTTAAGACTCTCTGGTTGTGGGACAGGTGGCAAAGGGGACTCTGCCTGCCTCCTCGAACGACCTCGTCGTCCACTCATTCTCTATCTTAACTCGTCTCCTGCGCGTACATATCAAAATCGATTGAAATCTCAATCCTCAATTTCAGTTCATGACCAGACTATTACAGACACTTGGGATGTATTCTATTTTACTTAACCGACACTGACAGTACTAGACACCCTAAGCTCTGATACCAAAAAAACTCTGTCACGCCCCGAAAACGCGAAAAATATGATAAATTTAAATCTTTTTACTCGACAATTCACAATTAAGAGTGCATTCCTGTGCAGTGTCATACATCATCACATATATCATACCTCAGGATCTCGTCATTAAATAGTATATATTATATCATATACATTACTTGATCTCAAGTTAATTAATCCTAATACATCCCATACAATGTTATACATCAAGTGTCTGCAATAACAATAATTGTCTGGGTACATGAAAAGATAAAAGATACCTCAAAATACAATATATTTGGCCTGAAACTCAAGTCCTCCACTAGCCACTACTCCGTACGTCGCAAAGAAACGTTTTTTCACTTGAAGAAATCTGAGGGGGGAAAGAAAACAGGGTGAGCTTCTAAATCGCTCAGTAAAGGGGGTAAGGGACTCATTTTATAAACCAAAATGCACATCACAAAATATTTATTTGTATGTGAAACTCATTATACTCATTTAAAAACCATAGCATAAAGGTACTCAAAACGACATTCTTATATCTCAAATCATGTGAAAACATGAAGTAAAATGCTCAGTATAGAGCAGTAACAAAGCATGTGAAAATAATGCGATAATCGCGTTCTCAATAAACGTGATAAAATCAATGTAATAGTAATGCACGTGGCGCAGCCACTAAACACACGTGGCATAGCCACTGATTTAAATTTACACGTGGTACGGCCACCAAATAGGGTTCTCACATGGCAACGGCCACCAAATAGGGTTCTCACGTGGCAACGGCCACCAAATATATGTGGCATAGCCATAGAATGGGGTTTCTCACGTCACCAGAACGGAGAAGAATCGGGCTTACATGCTACCAGAGCAATGTCCGGTGTGTACTCAGAATTACACACCTAAGTCTTTACCACATTAGACTAGTTTGCCTTCAAGTAGAACTCATAGTGGTTTTTCTCTTGTAAAACTTATTTAAAACCGTTTTGTACTCAACACAAAACATATTGAAACCGAGTCCCAACCGGTAAAACACGCACACATTTCTCAAATCTCAAGATCGCCTTAACGTAGAGCCCAATTCATTACTCACACAAATTCAATGGTTTATAAAGCAATTTCACACTCAGCTTATAAACTCATAAAATAATGGGCTCCAACCGGTTATAAAAATCGTGTGCAATTATATCACAACACAACACATCAAACATGCTTGTTTTATAAATCACAAATCATGCTATAATAGTTCAAAATCGCATACACAATTGGTTTAATTTCCCTTACCTCTTTGCACCTCGTATAGTGCAATCGTTTCCCCCTTGACACTGACTAGTCTCGCATTCCACTCTGAAACTCCCGAGCTGTCCAAACGATGTTAAAACATTAATATTCATCATTACAGTAACCTCAATTCTCAAAATCGAGCATAATTGCTCATAACACCTCAAATCTCTCGATTCTCGTAAGTCCACCCTAAACTACAATCTCACTCACCACATCTCAACGTCCTACATTTCTCATGTCAAATTATCTACGCTAATTCACCACATTGTCTAAATTTCCATTTATAGCTCAAAATTTTCAAAATTACCAAAATTGCTAAATATCAACATCACTCCAACTACATTGTAATTTCATCAATCCCTAATCATTTTCCAGCTACTTCAACACAATGCCAACAACTATTATCACCAAAATCATCTCAAATATAATGATCGAAGTTTAGAAATTACCCAAAACTTGTGGAGAGCTTATCTCTTGCCTCGATTCGATTCGTCTTTCGATTTTCAAGTATGTTGTTCTCCCTTTGATAAGGAACAACTTTCCTTCTTGTCACAACTTCTGATTTGGACGAAAATGGGTGCTTTGGATGAGTGAGAAAGCTAGGGCTCGATGAAAATGGGGGTTGGAAGAGAGAGAAAGTGAAATTGCAGGAGAAAGCAGAGATTCCTTATATAGACTGAGGGTAGGAGATCGATCTGGCTCTTGATGAGATCGATCTGCATTTGAATTTGGGGACGATTTGGGGCAATTTATGCCTAGGAGATCGATCTGTCGAGGGGTGAGATCGATCTCTTTATGGCTTTATGAGATCGATCCGCTCCTTGAGGAGATCGATCTTCTCCCAAACAGAAACATTTGGAGATCGATCTCTTCCTCATGAGATCGATCTTCTCTCAAACAGAATCATAGGAGATTGATTCTCTTCCATTGGAGATTGATCTGCTCCTTAAATTCCTCCTTCCTTGTCATTTTTAACTCACCAGATCGATCTCTCCTTCTCCCAGATCGATCTGTCCTCATAGCTTCACACTTATTTTAAACACTTAACATATAAATCTCCAATTATCATTCCCACAATTCATTTAGCTCAATAAATTATACTTCAAGTTCATATTACATAATTGAAATATGTCTGAAATTCTCAGATCTCACAGTTATGTTCTAAATTAGTCCAATATAGTAAAAAACAAACTAGCAAAGAAATCATCAAACACTTAAAGTTATGACGTGTAACATTACAAGAATAACAAAATAGAAAATATACAATCATTCTCATACACAGTCATCTAGTTATGGAGAAACTAATCCCTAGTCATACATTGCATGATGAACAAAACAGAAAAATACGATCATTCCATTCAACGCTAGCAGCTTGATGAATAACATACTCAAAAAGATTGTAAATGCAGGAAGCAACCAAACTCTATAAAAGCGACACTGTATTCAAATAAGATTAATGAGGTAATGATCAATCATAATTACTCTTAATAAAAAAATTTAATTTTTTAACAATATAAATAGTAAGAAATAAAATATCAACATTCATTACCATTAGAACTCTTCATCATCCTCCATAAACTAACTAGTTCAATTTAATCCAACTTTCCTTCCAAATCTCATTGTTTCATCTTCTTCATCTAATAAAATATATAAAAATAATCATATAAGAATTTAAATAATAATAAAATAATAAAATAATAATGACACTAAAATCTTACTATCTTTATCTATATCATATCCATACAGCCAATTATGAGTGGTAATCAAAATTTCTGCATTATTATGTGTTGTAAAACAATTTCTCCATTTGTTGATAACTCTACCACCCATACTAAATGCTGATTCAGATGCAATTGTGGTAATTAAAATACTCAATATATCCTTAACCATAAGTGAAAGTATAGGGTATCGAAATTGATTTTTCTTCCAATAATCAAGAATATCAATTTGAATCTCATAATCTTCTCTTAGTTCATTCAAATATACATTTAACTCTGATCTATATAAAAAAGATCCAGAATTGAAGTTTCTAAATCCTTACAATAACAAAATAAGTTCATATATGAAATTATAATAACAAATGTAAATTAAAACTCAAAAAAGAATTACTTAATATAAAAAATAATAATTTAATAAGTTATTAAAGCAATTTATATTAAACTTTTGAACAAAAAATTTATATAAATATGTTATCAAATTAACAATAAATATTTATATGTTTCAAATTTTATTTCTAGCTAGGAAATTTAAGTTTTTGTCATGTCTTGTCTTTTGTATAAATTTTATTACTAAATTATATAATTTTTTTCCTCTTTAATTCATATTTCATCCTTTTAATTATATTTTGTCTTATAATCACTATGATTAAATTATATCAGGTTTTTGGTTTACCTATTTTATTTAAACTCCTATATTATATTTAATAATTTTTCCAAACTTAAACTAATTGCATTTATCAATTGAAAATTTAGCTACAATTATAGAATTTTAATTAGGTATAATTTAAACGAATTGATAACAATTAATTAGGTATAATTTTGTTAAGGATATATGATTATTTATTTATTTGTTTATCTTATCGGTTCATATCTATATCAGTTCACTAGAATAATATCAGTAGATGTTTTTTCTTGTACATCATGCAACGTGACGATCAAGACAAACATGCATCATTACTTGATTGTGCAAAAATAATTATTTTAAGTTAATTTTTTTATTTAAATTATGTAACTAATTTATTAAAAATTAATAATTTGTTATACTTATATATGATAACTAATTAGTAAATATTTATTTTAATAATTATTTTGATAATAAATAATTAATTTTTTAATCATGTTATTATATAATATGATAATTCTGTTTGAAAATTATTAAATTAATTATATATATACATTAACGTACAATATTCATTTTATTTCATTTTATACAATAATTTAATAATTTATTTTGAAATCATATCCTTTATTTTCTTATTCTTTGAAAGCCTATCAACAATTTCAATTATTCTATAGATAGATTATATTTATAGTCCAGTCAAATTTTTTATACTCTTCAATTTTTCTTGACCAAGGCTAAAAAAATAAGCAAAACATTCATTTAAAAAAGAAGTGAAAAAGATAACATTTAGAAGTTGAAGGAAATCTATAAAACAAAAAACAAACTAACAGAGAAAATAAAAAAAAATATTATGAAACTTTTATTAATCTAATTTTAGTGATTTCTGTTTAAAATTTAAAAATTTATTATTTTAATCATAATTATCTACTTTAATTTCATAATTATTTATATTATGCTTTTTTTTTAAGCTTACAGTTTTTTTGTATAAATATATGTTTTTAGTGTATTATATCAACTACAAAATATCACTCATATGGTAGTTTATAATTGCATATGATATAATTATATCAAATATTAAAAATATATAATTTTTTAAATTTAGTATTCTCAATTTTTAATGAGACATTTGATTAATTAATGTAAACGATTATACTTAATGCAATAATATTAATTATAATTTATGTACAAATAAAAAATAAATTAAAAATAAAATAGAGCTAATTAATTGACCATTTATTCATATTAAGCATTTTTTTGATAAATAATAATATTAATTGATACTTTTCTTATAATATCTATATGTAATATTTTTTTTTTGCATTTAATGAATATAATTATATCTACTATTTTATAGTAAATATTGTAAGAAATTAAAAAAGAGTAAATTATTTTTGTCAAATAATAAATATTAAAATATAAAAATTTATTTCTATATAAATATTTATTAAAATATAAAATCATATAAAAATTAAATTAATTATCACATTTAAATTTTTTTTTAAAAAAATTATAACTAAAAAAATTTCAAAATATTTCAAACCGACCCACTAAAACCGCTCGACTAGAACCGAAACTGAACCCGAAAAATCCCGAACCCGAAGAAACCCGAAACCGAAAAAATCCAAACTCAAAAATAATCGAACCCGAAAAAACTCGAATTCAAAAAAATTCGAGCCCGAAAAAAACCGATCCAAACCCGCCCGAACCTGCCCGTTTGCCACCTCTAGTCATGTACAGTTAGGAGAAACTGAAGCAGAGACTTAAAAGAGTATTGGAGCCGAATAATCAAAGATCTGAATTTTTGCAATATTCTCTCCTAACATACCTGGCAGTCGCCAACACCAACAGTGTGTTGGTTACATATAACACCTTTGCATCTTCTAAATCCACAATGAAATTTTCCAACGAACTATAAGCAATATCAAGAGTAGTGGTATAATATCAAACTCAGTACAAGTCTAGGGATTCCAGAACCCTGCGGGCTTGGATGTGCAGCGCTGTCAGTCTCTGGTCTGGATCAAGAGTTGAGCCAAATTGACTTCCGGCCCAAATCAAGGAAGCAGATTTTTCACCCAAAAGTCGTCTTAAGTCTTCGTGAGTGGTTGCCATGGGAGACCCTTCTCTCCCATTTACATGTCCTATGAGTAGAAGCAAGAACTCTCCACATTTCAACCCAATTAGCAGAATGATGTTTCTTTTTTAGTAAAACTGACTTAGTAAGACATAAAATGGCATTAAAAAGACAAATCAGTATTGGGAGATCAGTGTCGCATACACAAATAAACCAGCAAACTTCATTGAGGAAATAATACATTTCCTATTTCACTGGACTTACCACATAAGATATAGACATAAAGTAAAAATTAAACAGGAGCATTAGAAAAAAGAGAACAACGCATTGAAATTAATATCCCAGCTACTATCTCCATGTACCTGGGATTTTCATCCACTTGCTTGTCTCGTATGAGCTCTGGAACTTCCTCAATGCCATTACATGCTTCAAAATCCTAGGGATTAATAGCAAAAACATTATGCATACATGCATTAATGGTATGAACATACGAAAGATACCATTACCAGAAATCAAGCAAAAAAGTTATGGCAAGCCTTTCTTTGGCTACAAAGGTTAGGATAAAACCTCTGCTCAACTTCAGGGATTACAGCTTCTATTCTCATGGCCAGTAAACCTGAGTTTTTCCAGTCATTATTAAACCTTTTCTGTTTTAGTGCCAAAACTATGTTTCCATGAGCTATGGTTTCTGAGAAGATTGATTAGATGGAAATGGAGGAAGGACTGTTGCAAATCTAAATATCTAATTTCAATGGCTATTGCGAATTATTCTTCCTTTAAGGAACACCCTTTCAAGAGGCTTTAGACTAGCAGATTGGTGAGAATTTTGATGGAATATTAAGTTAATATTTGAAAAAACCATTAACTTCCAAAAAGTCCAGTGTTGATCTTGTCAAATGGCTGGAACCTAGAAGTCACCCACCCCTGTTACTTCTATTAAAGCTGAAAAGGCACAGGAGAGAACTGGCAACTTATATCTTCATCATTAAAAGAACCAACTTATATCTTCCCCAAGAAACCAAAAGGCTATGAAAGAACATTTGCTGTCACTCAAATATGCTATTTGTTGATGAATATTTGAGATAAACCAACTTTGGGTTGCCGGATTTGGATAGTTGAATTTGTCAAAGACAAAGAACTGAGACACCAAAGTTTGTATTCCGAGATGTGCTCCAACACTTAAGTCAATAAATATCTCTGGGTGTGCGTCGAGGCAATAATGAGTATGTAAATTGTAGTAAGCTTAGAGAATATCCTTTTGTGCGTACCTTAATCTCCTTTATATAGCTTACTAGCTATAGTACTTAGAAATACTTGGGATTCTGTATCCATGGAGAACATTGTCTAAGAGATGTCATTCCATAAAGACTCTATTTAGTAAGAGACCCCTTTGATATGATCAATCATTGGCTTTCCAAAAGTTGACTTGTAATTGGACTATTAAGCCTAAATTAGGCTATTAAGCGTTAATATGGACCTAAGGCCTTAGCTTGACATTGGACAATGAGACCTTAGCTTGACATTGGACAATAAGGCCTAAGCTAAATATGGTATAACAATTTTACCATTGTAAAGCCATAATGATGATTAAGGATTCGGTAACCCTTCATATTTTTAAAGTTTTGAAAAACATGGGCAAGCTAGATTGTCGATTTGTATGTAATCACCTATTTGTACGTAACTGTCAATTAGACATTTGCATTATCCTTCTATATCCCTTTGTTGCATGGGGCAGAATGCCTTCAACCTTGAGGTTTCTGCAAGTATTAAAAGTGTAATCACCAATCAGCAGAAACAATGCTTATTGAGTTTTAATTTGGGCCGTAGGCGATCAAACTTTTATAAACTCAAGAATAGCCTCATAGGCTGAATATATTTACAACAACGGCCCATACGCTGTCACATGATAATGGCTCCGAGGTTGTCACGCAATATTAGCCCAAGGCTATCACATGATAAGGCCTGAAAGTGATAGTGTATCATCATCATCATCATCATCATCATCATCATCATAAAATTTATTCCAATATAGGGGTAGGCTATATGAACCAATATATATCTTCACACTAAATAGTCAGCACAAATTCTCCTCCAGTCATTCAAAGGTGGTAGCTTATCCTTGAGTAAAATTGTTATACAATATTTAGCTTAGGCCTTATGGTTAAATTATGAATGTCAAGCTATCACCATAGTCCAATATCAAGACTTAACAGTTTAACTCAGGCTTAATAGCTCAACTACAAGTCAATTTTTGGAAAGTCAATCCTTAGTCAAGAATTGAGACCGTATCAAAAGAGACCAACCAAGGTATGTACCAAGGAGACCCTAAACCCTTAACCCTAAGTATTCTTAAATACCACTAGCTACTAAGCTATATAAAAGAGACCAAGGTACCCACAAAGGTATATTATAAGCCTAATACGATTTACATACACATACTCTCTTATTATCCTCACCTCCTTTGATATTAACTGACTTGAGAGTTACAGCACACCCTAGAGTACAAATTTCGTTGCTCCCTTCCATGGTTCTTTGTCTTTGACAGGTTTTGCTATCCAAATATGATAATCCGCTTCTTTTGAAGTTAGTCTATCCCAAATAGCCATCAACACAATTGATGGAGCTAAACACTGTCTTTGACAAGTAAACTTCTTTAAGGACTAGATGGAAATGCATTAAGAATGGCATGCTGTATTTACAAACCAGACAAGCTGAAACAGATTTCAAGGTTATGTTAGCAATCATCATGATGCAACAAAAAAGGTCAGTAGCACTAGCATTAGTAATGTGAACTATTAAGAAAAATTGGCAGCAAAAGAAATTAACTAGACTATCAATTTAAAATAAAATATTAGTGAAATTTGATGAGTAACACATCAACACAGCAGAAGCAGGGAAAAAAAAATACCATTTGATTCGCTGAGGAATCCAACATTATTGAGATTAAAGCATTCAGGCATGCACCTTGTTCAAGAACTCCTCGAGTTGATAACACATTCATCAAAACCTGCATCACATCAAGTACTTAAAGATTACATTCAATGTTGAGATTTATAGTGCACAAGGTTTCCATATTGTTGGGTTTGATGAGCGTCATATGTACCCTCAAAGTACTGAGATTTATCTTCCTCAAAATATATTGGTTAAATGCAGGCAAATTGCAGCTGTGAAACAGCATCCTAATTGTTTTGTTTTGACACAATGTGACATGTTTAATAATATATTCCACAATTATATCCAATGTCACTTTTAAATCCCTATTCTCACTATCCATCAACAAGAGAACCGTCACTCATTAATTCAAGCCATCTTTATATAGAAGCTAAATACACTTTCTTGAAAGTATACATAGAATCACCGGGATGGCTTTATGTTGATGGGCCAAACGAGTGCTTTCCGGGTGAAGTAGAGAGCAACCTTCCAAGACTCTAAGCGCAAGAGCAACTTCCGCATCCGTGGAAGGACTCTTAATCTTCATTGGCTCCACACTGAATATATGATCCAAGCTTCCCACTCTGTCATCCTCTGTTTCCTTCAATGAATGCTCAAACAACACCGGAAGCACTGCACCCGAAGGACCCCAATTTCACACATAAAATAAAAATAAAGAAAAAAAAACCAGATTTTTTTTTTAAATGGGATTTAAAAATTATGAACCTTGGAGGTCGAGGATTGATTGGCTGCGGGAAAAGAGAATGATGGAGGTGTCAGACTGGGCTATGGATCGGAGGGATTTGAGGAGGAAATGGAGGCCACGGACTCGGAGGAAAGAGAACTCTGCGCAGGCGTCACGGAGGCCGGTGCGGAGAGCAAGGGTGACTTCTCTGTAGATTCGTTGCTTGTTGAGAGAGTTAACTAGATCCCCAACCGCACTCATCGCAGCAGCCGGTGCTGCTTCTGATTCTGGGTCTCTTGGCGATGTCGATGATGGAGACGGAGATTCGTTGGAATCTGTTGGTTTGCTCCATAAGTTTGCTCCATAACGCTTCTTTCAAGTTCATCTGTGTTCATTTTCTTTTCCTTCTCTGTTGAATTTGACACTGCCTTAACTTTCCATTCAGCGCTGTTTGGTTCGAGGAAATTTTGGGGAAAAACAAATTTTTATTGGAGGAAAATTAGATTACAGAAAATGTGGGAAAAAAACTTAGATTGATTATTTTCTCTATCTTTCCCTCAGAAAAAAAGTGAGGAAAAAAAGTAAAATCTTTCGGTATCCACCTCCAGCGGCTAAAAACCACCATTTCAACCATAACGAGGAAGAGAGAAATAAAACAGAGAGAATAATTGTAAATTACAGAGCACCTTCGAGCCGCTACTAACCTTTCCGGCGATAGCTTTGACTATGGTCGAAGGTGTGGCAAGGAGGTCCAAGATCGGAGGATGGAAGTTTCAGATGAGGGAAATATGAATCTGGTAAGTGTGGAAAGGAGAAGATGATGAAGCAAAAATTTGGAATGGCATAAACTACGTCGTTTAAGCTAATAGAACAAAAGAAAAATTATAAAAAAAAAAATGAAAGGGGCCAGGCCCAAGGCTAATGGATTACTGTTTCTCAGTTCAATGTCTGTTCCTATCTGATTCTAAGGTTCCAGGATAGTTCTATGCACGAGACAAATTGAAGCAATAACATTCAAGTTTATCTGCAATATGCAAGTGGTTCATTGTCCTGTACCGTCTGCACTGAAGTTCAGATTCTTCCAACATTGCTGAACATTGAGCTCACATTGGCATGGCAGACTATGAAAAGAAACTACAACTCATCTGAACAACAAGTTATAAATATAATGTCTCATCTCCCAGAGCTTGAAAAACCAATCGTTTTCCTGTCAAAGGCTTTGGAGAAAAGGAATAATGTCTCAGATTCTGGTAAGACCAATTTTAACCAAAGCTACTTCGTGAAATATCGTAGCTTAGTTGACAATACCACAATTTATTGACATGGAATTGCCAGTCCATCATGCATAATGTAGTACATCTTAAGAATGCACGGTGGGAAACAATGACAGATATCCAAATGGGTGACAAGTTTCTGTACAAGATGAATGCGAATCATTGATAAAATTACATCAACACAGGAATAAATGGAAGGAGTGTCTTAAATAGTGCAGCTGCTACCAGTTCTCCATAACAATCTTAGCCTTCTCGAGTATAAATTTCCCTTCCTTGTACTTCTGTGATGCCTCATAAGCTCGCTCATATTTCCAACCTAACACCTCATGGCAATCACCACAATAGATATCAGCAACGGTATGGAGACCGGTTAAAAAGTGCCTGTCTTCTTTTGGTCCTACTGTTATATTCATCGCGTGGGAGAACAAAAATGCCCGGCCGCTTTTTCCCTACAACGAAATTATGGAAAAGGATGTTGGACAGAAGTCCCCTAAGATCAGTTACGACAGTAAAAAATGAGATTAATTTAGATTCTGTAATGTTCAGTTCATTCCATTTGCAGTTCTTCCAAATTCTGTTCACATTACACAAGATAAACACAAGTTATGATCCAAGACTAGTATAAACAAGTACAAAATTACTAATATTTCTTCATCAATCAATCATTTTCTAACTATTTATGAAGTCTTTCAATCCGACAATCATAGTTCTCGCTATGTATGAACAATAATTATCTGCAGAAAAAACTAGACCCTACTTAAATGTCTGACCACATAAAAGGTAACATTTCAAAAGACAATTTCAGGATCTGTATGCTCTACCTGAAAAGACTTGGAAATTATATCGTCATGGAGAGAAACACGATTTCGACAATTACAGCAGCTGTACAATCGAGGACCCAAGGATTCAGCCATTGATCAATAACTTTCAGGCTCCAACACCCTCGTTCCTGACAAAAGAAACACACCCAGAAAAGAGCAAAAAGAATATCAGATCACAACCAGAAAGCAGCTAACCAAGTTAAAGCAAAAAAAAAAAAACACCCAATTTAATGTACTAGTCTATGTGATCAAAACATGAACGAGAAAAGAAAAGAAACTAAGAAACTCTTCACCTAAAACACTTCCAATGAAAGATTAAGAAATAAATTAAAAGTATTTGCGTACAAGATGAAACCAAAATGGATTACAAGTATAGCAAAGATTCCATATAAGATATTATAAATTCTGATTAAACAAATGGGTGTGACAAAGGCAGGATTGGCATTTGGCAACAATAATAGCAACAAGAACATAATATATTAATGACATTAATATAGTAAAAAGATAAGAATAACAAACCTCATTTCAGGAAAAGTTTGAAGTAAAAAAAAGAAATAAAATAAGAAAAGAAATGGATGAGGATGTGAGCTGTAAAATCAAAATATCAACTCATTACCCAAAAAGAAAAGAAGGGTCTTTCTTTTTTCTTCTTGATTATGAAAATCTGAGAATGTTCCAAATCCTTTGCTTGAGTGTGAAACAAAACTAGAATTTTCACTGCTTACTCAACGAAAAGAAGAGTCCTGAGAGGATTACCAAATAAAGTAAATAGATTTAACTTTGATAAATGATGAAATAAGAATCCTGACCTTTCAGAGTAAGGGTTGGTATTCATTGAAGAAGAATGGGTCTTAAGAAAAGAGAGTTTGAGATTTTCTTGCTTTCTGAAAAAATATTAGAGTCAAGATGAATCTGTTTTTTGTTGAAGAAAGGGGCAGTAGGTCACACGCGCTCCAGACGTAGAGCGTCATATACGCTTGTAACGTCAGTTCCAACTGGGTCCGCTTTCATTGCTTCAAGCTTAAACATCCTTCGTGATGTTGAGACGTTACAAAGGCGCGTGACGTTAACGGTATCCTTCGAGGAGAATTTTTTTTTTTTTTTTGGTATTTACATTCTCCGTTCCGTCTTTCTAAAGTCAATTTTGTTCCGAGTAATATTAAAAATGAAATAAAATTATAAAAAATATTTTGAAATGCATAATAAATAATGAATTAAAAATTTTGTTGCAAATATAAAATATGTAAATTGAAAAAAATAAAAATAAAATTAAATATTAATTAAAAATTTTATAAAAATTAAATATAAAAAATTTTAAATATTAAATAAATTATATAGTTATAATCGTAAAGACAATCAACAGTAATTGATAAAATAATATAAATAAATAAAATGATTTAACAAATAAACAAAAGTAGATATAGAATTTTAAATATAGATTTAAATATTCATTTTTAATTATAACAAAATAACTCTTTTTTAATTTTTTTTAGAAATGATTTAAAACTTTAAGATAATTCTTGTTAAGATATATTAATAATTTTTTTAATTTAAAAATGACATAATAAGTGATAAAAGATAAATTAAATTCTGAGATAAATTTTATTTGATTTAAATGAAAATAATAAGTTGAAATCAATTTTTTTAATTTCAAATAGATTAAAATTAAATAATTAATTGATTAAGATTATATGATAAAAATTAAAATTATTATTATCCTACGTGTCAAAAAAAATAAGCTATCCACATAGGATATTTTCTTTTTAGTCAAAAATTTTGGCTTTTATATAAGATTTTTATATAAGACTTTTGATTTTTTGGGGAAAATATTTAAATCTTTAAGATAATTCTGATTAAAATACATGGATAATTTTTTTTAATTTAAAAATGACATAATTTTATATATATAACCCCACATATATATATATAAATCAAAGCATTTTGGTACAAGTAAAACAATTAATGTGGATAGTCTAGATATCTAACACATGTAATCTATTAAAGCAAAATAATAATTATCCTATTTAAAGTTTTAAAAAGATAGAAATCTTTATATATATATATATATATATATATTAAAAATACAAAATAAATTAATTATATTTTTAAGTTAATTATCCATTTAAATATCTGAAAGATATGTATCTATACCTATATTTAGGTTAAGATTAAATAAAAAATCAAATATCATTTATTTATACTTATATTAATATAATAAAATATAACATTTATATCTATAAATTTTGGCTGTGTTTGGAAACAAACGTAGCCCAATGCGATGCAGTAAGATTTCTCACCGCACACCATATCACATTTACAATTTTATTCCTTTTTATTTATTTTTATTTTTAATATAATAACTTTAATGGTAATTTTATCATTTACCTCACCATCACCGCTATGATTGAATTAAAACGCATCACCATTTGACAGTAATCTTACAACCACCACTATTTTTAATCCACTAGAGCTAATCGCAGTCAATCGCACCGCACATACAAACTAGCCCTTTATCAATTTAATTTTTTTATTTTCTAATATAAAACATCTATATCTATATTTATATATATACATATTAAAATCAGTCTGGACAATGCAATGTAGTATGCAATATTAATATAACAACATGTTTTATATTATTAGATTAATAATCAAAATTTTTTTATTTTATAAAATATAACATAATTTTTTTAATTTTTAATTTTTAATTAATACGTAACATGAATAATTTTTTTCACATTAATATTACAAAATATAACATTTATATCTACAACTTTTACCAATTAAATTTTTTTAATTATCGAAATGATAACATCTATATCTATATATAGGTTAAAATTAAATAAAAAAGCACATATCATTTATCTTTATATATATTAATAGTACTAAATATAACATTTTATAGCTTTTATCAATTTTTTTTTCTACATCCCACAATACTGTTTTACCTGAATGTAAAGTGCTTAATAAGTGTGAAATGGTTCTCAATGAGTGTGTTTTCCTTATAGGATATATAAGTTGTCACGACCGTTATTGCTGACTTTTTTCCTTTTCATTCCCAAGATTTGGTTGGACTGTGAGTCGATATTACTCATTTCTATTAATTCATATGTATCAAATATTAAACATAATTGTACATCTCATAAACTATGTACATTTATTTATATAATCGTTTTTCATACTTTACAACCCCAGTAATTTATATAATACACGTCTGTGCGATTTAATGTTCAGATATAAAATACGTGTATATATATATATACCTTTGCGCAGCAAAAAGAGCTGTAAAGCAAAAGAAATAGCAGGGATGACCGCAATATGCTCTACTGAGCTTTATCTGTAGAGTGAGAAAAAATGGGTGAGCTAAAACGCTTAGTAAAGAAAAAATGAAAGCAGGTAGATAACTATACTATCTACGTGCTCATAATGCATGCTTAATATCATCTCAAGGCAAATGCATTTGACAAACCATTGCAATCTATTCAGAAATCCTTAATTCGATAGAAAGTTTTTTCATTTCACATTAACCACATTTCAAATCATCACATTTCTCTCTGTTTTCATTTTCAAAATAGTACTCCTTTGGTACTGGCAATAAGTGATTCTGTCATAATCACAAATCATAGTTTTGAAACCATTTGAGATCATTTTGAGACTAGGTAGGGATATGTAATCATCTGTGGACATATGGTCATAGTCAGTGATCCCAAGCAATCGATAGCTAGGCGTGTAAGGTGTCAGTCGCATAAGGAGGTGGGTCAATCCAATTCATAAGCTCATCTCTACTCCATCATCTGTCCGTAGAGGCCAACACGGTACAAGGTTGTCGTGACCCAATTTTTCAAAAACTACTACAAATTTTTCGCGAACTTACCACATTTCAATTGTTGGGCTGTGAGTCAATATCCCTCACTCAGTTTTCATATATTATATATATATGCATAATAGGCAAAGCTTTCGTCTCAGGCACTAACATTGCGGAAGCTTATAAAATTATCATTTTAGAATTTAAAATTCGTTTACATTGACTTACATATACATCCCCTATAAACGTGACTACATCACTGTACACTATTATTCATATATAAAAATACATGTGTATATACCTTGATGCTGCTAGATAGCTGTGTGTAAAAGATCGTAGGACGGACACAGCTTATACACTCTACTGAAATGCTCTGTAGAGAAGGAAAAAATAAAGGGATGAGCATAACGCGCTCAGTAAGAAATAGATGAAAACAGGTAGATAACCACACTATCTACGATGCTCATAATGCATGTTTTATCATCTCGTAAAACAAATGCATTTACTTTTCAAAACACTCGCATTAATATATGAAAGCAATTAGATAATCAAACTATCCACGTTGCGCATGATGCATGGTTTATGCCGAAAAACCCATGGCATTCACAAAACCATTATAATAAAACACAAAGCAATTTACTGCCCAAAAATCGAATATCAAAACTCATTCAGAGTAAAATATTTCTGTGTTAAGTATTGAAACTCACATTTAAATCATATTATCATTTCAAATGGTTTCATCACAGAAATCAAATCACAATTAGTTTCATCACCGAAACCAATAAAACTGTGAGACCCCGTATATGTAAAGTTGTAATGTGTAATGAATGTGAATGGACTTGTAATGTAAAGTATGATCGATGTAAGTCCATGGATTCAATGTACGTATGTGTAATATGAATTGTAACGTACATACAAGTTTCATTGAGTATGAATATGAAGAAATGAGTTCTGGCAAGTGATGGATGTGATTGAAACTCAAAATGAGTAGTGTGGTAAAATGGAATGAAGTTATACTTCCATTTGATTTTATGTAGCATACCTTTGGACATACAATGAATGCACACAAGTTTCAATGTGCATAAGGTATGAATGGATGCCATTTTCAAGTTATAAAGGTGGATGGATGAGAAAATGGCCATGGCAACAGATTAAGGATGTGTTGGTATGAGTTGCAGCAAGGAAACTGCAGGAAATCTGAAAAACATGAAGGCCAGATCGATCTCATAGGATGAGAGATCGATCTGGAAGAGCCAGAATGCTCTTATTTGGGCAATGGAATAGAGCAGATCGATCTCCAATGGGGCCAGATCGATCTCCTAAGCATTCGGTGATGAAAAGATCGATCCTCAAGCATCCAGATCGATCTCCTTAGCTCTCTGTTTGGGACCAGATCGATCTCATGCTTCGACAGATCGATCTCATGCTTAAAATTTCATGAAAATGAGAGATTTAAGGGGACCAGATCGATCTCCTCTTGGACCAGATCGATCTCCCCAAGCTATTTCTATATAAGGAGGGCTGAAAATCTGAAAATTTTGGGAAAAACACCAATCTTCCATTTCTAACCCAAAAACCTAACTTTCTCTCTCTAAAATCAGCCATTTTCAGCAAGAATTGAGGGGAGACCATTAGACATTAAGTTGTTCATCTTGAGGAAGAGAACAACATAGTTGGAACCCAAAATCCCATTGTGGGTATTGAAGGAGATAAGGGCATTGACATTTGGAGCAAGAAGAAAAATCATATTTGGTAAGATTCTAACACTCCAATCTAAGTACATTGTCTATTTAATTGATTTTGGAGTTGTTTGGCATGAGTATGGATGGATGGAAACACATAGGTTGTGTTAGAAACTAATGTAACCTAGAAAATGGAATGCCTCTAGTGTGAGAAAGTATGATTTGGGGAGTTGGTGGTTTATGGGTTATGATAAGTTGTTAAATGAGTAATGTGGGTGATTTGGAATGGTTATGTGGAGTTATAATATGGGTTTAAGTGAAATTGTGAAAATGAGTATGTATATGCTTGATAAAATGCCATAGTGAGGGAATTCATGAAATATGAACACTATGAGCTTAATGTCGATTTAATATCGATTTGGAATAAGTTAATAGGCCTAAGAAGATCCATAGACTTGAGTTATGGGTAATAGAATGAAACGAGGCCATATAAGCGTTAATAGAGGCTATAGATTAAATTGACTATAGCAAGCACAAGGGTTGCATTATATGGATCGAATATAATGCGGGATACGATTTTGTGCAGTCCCAAAGAGTTCGTTGAGGATGAATCGAACCGTAAGAGTAAGCAGCTTAAGAAAGTGGAATCACGCATCGTGATTCCAGGTAAGGGAATTTTGTGAGTATATAGAGGTAGCTGCTCGTACTTTAAATTTGTGGGTGAATATTGGGTGTTTTACGAAGTGCATGGTTGCTAAAGTAAATGATTGATGGTATTCATGAATGAGAAAGAGTATATGTGTGATTTTTGGTTTTGGAAGTGGATTCTATTAAATGGGATAGTAAGGCTAATAATTACATAAATCTAATGTCTTGATGTCTTTCAAAATGAAATTGCTTTGTTTTAAGCAAGCTTGTAGATGGGTCGGCTAATGTTTATTAATGTTGTGGAAAAAGGCATTTGTGAAGTGCTAAACCCGGTTGTCGGGATTGTTTGATTGTGAATGAGCCGCCTATCGTATTTGCATGACATAAATCGCGCTAGAGCCTCGCTCGCGCTGGATTTCTATGTTTTCACTTGTGTGATACGTGCTTGAGCTTAGCTCACACTTTGATTTGAATTGTGATGATGCTTTATAAACCGTACTGGAGCTTACGCTCGTACTTGGATTTGATTGATTTTTCTTATGCATATAACCTTACTGGAGCTATGCTCGTACGTGGTTTCTTCATATTTTATGCATAAATGCCGTACTAGAGCGTTGCTCGTACGAAGTGATTGGTTTTGATGTATGAATTCGCGCTAGAGCGTAGCTCACGCTAGTTTTCACACTGTGGTATGTATGAGGCCGTAGTGAGAGATACAGATTAACTCAGGGAACCCAACAGGCCTGACAGACCTCTTGAGTGGGGTGAGGGTGAGGGGCTAGGACCTGACATAATCCATTCAGGGAACCCAACAGGCCTAACAGACCTCTTGAGTGGGGTGAGGGTGAGGGGCTAGGACCTGAATCAGGGAACCCAACAGGGGCAAGCAAGGCCATGAGGGGCTAGGACCTGGTATTGAGGTTACTCCCACGCGCTCTTGAGACTATAAAGGTTACACTTGGCATGGGGTAGATAAGACCTACGGCAGGCACCCCCAACCATGTTATGGGTCCGCGGAGTACGATGTATCGTGTATATCATATGGAGTACGATGTACCGCGTGGTGGTTACTTGATTTGAGAAAGTCTGGCGGATAACTAACCCACCTTCGTACCAGCATGATACCCCGCACACCGGGATCCGTGTGGTCTGGGATAATATGTGACGATTGGCCAACGTAGTCACTTGAGATATAGTAACCTGTCTCCTTGCTTGATTTACTTACTACCACATGATTTTAAATCTCTAAGTGTGATTTGTGATTGTTTAAGGTAGACCCGAAGGAGGGGTCGAGCCTGGATTTGATTTGTGAATTGATGCGATGTGATTGTATGTGTTGAGAAAGACTTTTATGACGTGGGTTTAAAAAGGAGGTTTCTTAATGAATTGCCTTTTTTATGAATTTAAATGAGATCGAGCATGAGATGATTTATACATGATGTTTTTACCATGTTTTATATGCCAATGGACATGATTTTGATACATGATATATATGTATACTTATATGGCATAGTTTTATTCCTCATGCTCCTACTATAAATGATTTATGCATAACACTATCAGCATGTAGATAGAGTAGTTATCTACCATGCTTGCATTATTGCCTTACTGAGCGTGTGGTTGCTCATCCCTCTCTATTTTCCCCCTACAGAGCGTGCATAGTAGCCCAGTGAGGACTGAGGCGTGGTATTTTGGACTCCGCTGCATCTCCACCGCTTAGAGGTATATACACAGTGATTCTTTTTGTATCTAAACAATGTAAAAGCACAGTATTCTTTGAGTTGCAATTATGGGGGATGTAGATGTCAGTAAAACATGCTTTTGTATAAGTACAAGATTAAATTCAAATGTATGACATCATTTTATTTAACTGAGAATGAATTAGATGTGGTGTTTATTATTGACTCACAGCCCAACAGTATGTGGTGAGTTAGTTCACGACCGGGTAAGGTAACAGTAAAACGCGAAAAATTTTTAGTGATTTTCGGTTAAGGAGAATGAAATTGGGTCGCGACAAAAACAGATGAGACCAGGCAAGGATTTCCACACAAATCCAAGGGAACAATTGGCCAAAGTCCGAGACCCACAAGCTATCACGGATCAGGTGTGTCAGGGTGTCTTTGAGTCCGAGGAGGGGATTAGTCTATCCATCGGCTCCTATCTAAGGACTATCACAAATCAGAGCAATGACAAAGCATGCCCGAGTCCAAAGACATAATCCTCACATCCCATAGTTGCACGGTACAGTGTACTCCATGTTGTCTACACGGTACGAGATACTCCGTGAACCACAGTACAATTATCACATAGTTGTAGCTGCCTAAGTCAACAGTTCACCACCCCAACCAAATAAATTATCAACCATAGCCTGTCATCTCAGATCTAGTGCGAGCAAGTCAGTGTGACACATAGTCAACATGAGGGCTCCAGCACGATCTCAATCACAAATCACAACAGAATCCAGTGTGAGCAGTGCTCCAGCACAGTCTGTACATATGCAATACCAAAATCAAGTGGGAGCGGATTTGGATAAATCCACAGATTTCATCATAGCTCCAGCACGATTTCACATACACAAAATAGACAGCTGGCTCTATTTTTCACCACAGTGGTACTCAAAATCGAGTGTAATATGCAAAATGGTACAAAATAAAGTGAGAGAGAAACATCCCATCAATTCACTCGTCAATCAAATCACACTTTAGAAAAACGTGCAAGTTAATGCATACAGTCAAATAATGAGCCAGTCTATCATTTCAGCTTCACAAAAATCTCTTTTTCATAGAGAAAACATGGATTGCATGCACTTTATCCATTTCTAAAATTCCTAAGTCTAAGGGTATTTTCATAACTTTCCCATATTTGGGTACTATACAGAAATTTCATATCTATACTCTATACGAAATTTAATTGACTATAAACGACGATGAAAATACGTACAGCTATCTCTAATAGCTTGCATAGATCCCTTACCTCGGATCACGTAGTGTGACCTCTCTTCCTCTATGCTGTCTAAATCTCGTAGTCCGGTCAACTCTCAATATGACTCTGGAGCTGAATTTAACCATTCACTGGATTAATTTCATGTTTCCTACTGTATTACACATTTAATACATTTCATTTCACTTAATTGAACCCGTTTACTCTAAATGGGCCTAAATACTTTAATCTGGCTTTAATCCGTATTAAGCCCATTTTTCACGTATTAATTCCCTTCATCAGGGTCTATCGACTCATTGGGTCTATCCATACTCATTGCGCTTTATTCCAAGCTCTTTGGATAGCCCGAATTTCATTTACGACAGTTTATTCGAATTTTCGACTATAATTCACTAAATTCAAAATTTAATCTGAAATGCGTAAAATAAATCTTAAATACGCGTTAATCACATAAATGGTCGTAAATGAGCTTTACTTACCCGATATTATGCGATGGTACGCAAATCGAAGTTCGATTGAGCTTCCGTTCGGAATTAATCGTCGAACTGCACAATTTCGTATTTTTAACTCCGGGTCAATTTTCGATTAAATATAATTTAAATAAATTTATCGAAAATTAAATCGGTCACTTTTAACCTCGTATCGACTTGCCTGAAGTCCGATGAAATCCCAAAATTTTTTTTCTTTTTTCTCTCTCCTCCTTGGCTGAATCGGTCCGGTCCGATTCAGCGCAGAAGCTTCCTCACTGAACCTACCAACCGATTCAGGGCACCTTTTGCCGTTGTTGGCGCTGGCGGCCTGTTCCCGACCCGATTCCACCGTCAATCGTCTCGGCTCGGGCTGGGGAGCCTTCTTTTGGCCTGGGCTGGGGTCGATCGGCGTCGGTGGCCGCCGAAATCCCCATTCTCTCCCACGGCTTCTCCCTCTTCGATCTGCGTTTTTCGACCATCCCACGGCGCGTGCCGACATCCAGTCGTCTCCTAGGTGCCGGTCGCCCCTCGTCGGTGTCTTCTCCTGCGCCGTCTCCCTTCGTGGCGCCGTCGGTGAAGAAAAATCAGGGGAGATCGGTTTTCTCCCCTGTTTCGCGCGTTTCATTTCTGTTTTTTTTTTTTCAATTCGTTTTTCAGTTTTTTTTTAACAGATTTTTTTATATAATATATTTTTATTATTATTTTATTCTTAAAATAATAATAAAAATCTTAAAATATCTCAAAATATCTCAAAAATTCATATTAAATTTATTTAGTCAGTAAATGAATTTATCAGTCCGATTTTACTTTTTCGATATATTTTTTCACTATTTTTAGGCTCATTTTCCGAGGCAAAAATTTTAAAAATATTAAATAAATTCATATCTTGATCAATTGGACTTGAAATTTAATTATTTTTTCTTTATTGATCAAGATTACACTAATTCATATTTACAAATAACAATTTCTTAAAAATGACACCGAATTTTCGGGTCTTACAAAGGTACTTCATGTATCGTCTCACGGTACAACGTACTCTGTGGACCCTGTCCATACACCTTACGCCATGGACTCCATCAATATACTATATGCTTGAGGCTACCTGAGAGTAGGCAGGCTTTTACGACCTCGACATTAATCATCAACCATAGCCTTTTCTCATATACCAGTGCGAGCAAGTTAGTGTGACACACAGTCGACACGAGGGCTCCAGCACGGTTTCATCATCAATAACATAAAAATCATGTGTGAGCAAGATCGTGTAACCCGTTAGTTAACACGCGGCTTCAGCACAATTTCATTATCAATACCATTTAAAATTTTGTGCAAGTAGGATCGTGTAACCCGTTAGTTAACACGCAGTTTCAACACGATTTATTTCATTCACAATTCTGATAGATGACTCTATTTTCATTGAAAATAACTCAAAATCAGAGTCTAGTATAAATAGCATGTTGTCATGATGCAAATCATGTAAATAATAGCCAATCTATCCATATACTTGCTAAAAAGCAGTGTTTTATAGTGAAAATATCAAAATATGCAATTCATGCAATTTTTCAAATCTTGCATTCCCGATACTCAACGATATGCATTTCCCTATAACAAGGGTAATATCGTAATTTATTTATCACTCGACTCTTTCCTATATTTTCAGTCTCTATATATTTCATACTATTTATTCTTATACAAGGATTTATAAAATATGTACAGCTATCTCTAATAGCAATCATAAATCCCTTACCTTGAATCCCAATCGATTCCGATTTATCTTTCCAATTTCTAGTCACTCACTCATTTTCGGCTTCAATATGCCTTCCAGAGCAGAGTTTCTGTGATGGCGTACAATTCAAAACTCGATCGAATTCACTTTCGTTATTTATTGTCGCGCTACATATTTATATATTTGAGCCGGATCAATTTCGGTCAAATATAATTTCAAATAAATTTTTTAAAAATTTAATCGGGCAATTTCGATTGCTTACCAGTTTCGCCTTAAACCCGGGGCATCACCGAATTTTTTTCTTTTTTTTCCTTTTTCTTTGGCTGAACCGGTTCGGACCAATTCAGACCCTCCTTTCACTGAACCGGTCCGAACCGGTTCAGTGGCAAGTTCGTCGTTCGGATGCTAGTGGATCCGTCGGGCCTCGTGATGCATGGATCTGGTGGTGTCCGAGTCTCAGCTCGTCGAAAAGTGGTCAGTCCGACCCTTTCTCTCTTCAGTTTCACTGGCGTTTCTTCTCCTTCATCGATCGACGTTTCTGGGCTGCCGACGGTGGCGATCCACCTCTCCTCTGGCCGGTGGCGAGATGCTCTACCTTTCTTCGGCCTCCGTTCGCCTCCTTTCTCTCTCTTCTCTCACCGGTAAGGACGAATCGGGAGAGGTTGGCTATTTCGTTTTCCTTTCCTTTTGTTTTCTGTTTCTTTCTTCTTCTTTTTTCGCTTAGCTTTGCTTTTTTTTCCCAATTCTGTTTTCTCTTTTACTGTTCTTATATATATATATATATATATATTATATTATATTTTAATATAATATATTATATATAATATATTATATTATATTATATTATATTATATTTTTAATATAATATAATATAATATAATATAATATAATATAATATCATATCATATCATATCATATAATACATAGATTTAAAATATCTATAATATAATATTATTATTATTATTATAATACAATAATAAATATCCTATATTATTTATATTATTATTACAAAAATATTATTACAATGTATTATATATACATTGATTTTCAAATGCACCTGTATATATTTAGACACTCAAAAATTATTTTTTTATATACTTTATGTGCATATATAAACATCATTATTTTTTTATTTCCTTGGAAATATTTTTTCATTTTCCCGAAATAATTCTCCAGGTGAAAAATTTCGGGTCTTACATTCCTCCCCTACTTAAGAAATTTGGTCTTCCAAATTAGAACCAAATTATCACTCAAAAAGTTGCGGATACCTATCTCGCATCAAGCTCTCCAATTCTCACATAGCTTCCTCCGAAGTGTGGTACAGCCAGAGAACCTTAACCAGAGGGATTGTCTTGGACCGTAACATTTTCTCATTTCTATCCAGTATCCGAATCGGCTTCTCTACATAGGACATATCCTCTTTGAGCTCCAATGGCTCATACTGAATCACATGTGTCGGATCCGGATGATACTTTCGAAGCATAGAGACGTGGAAAACATTATGGATGCCTGCTAGCTCAGGTGGTAAGGCTAGCTTGTAGGCCTTATCTCCCACTCGATCCAGTATCTCAAATTGCCCAATATATCTGGGACTCAGTTTTCCTCTCTTCCTGAATCTCATAATCCCTTTGGAGGGAGAAACCTTCAGGAATACTGATTCACCCATGGTGAATTCTAATGGTCTCCTCCTCGTATCCGTATAACTTTTCTGTCTACTCTAAGCCGTCCTCAACCTTTCACATATTAACTGGACATCCTCAAAGGCTCGTTTTACTAAATGGGGAGCAAATATCTTTTGATCACCCACTTCTTCCCAACTGATAGGAGAACGACACCTACGACTATATAAGGCTTCATACGGTGCCATTCCAATATTCGAGTGGTAACTATTATTGTAGGCGAATTCGGCTAATGGCAAATGATCATCCCAGGAGCCTTTAAAGTCCATCACACACGCTCTCAACATATCCTCTAGAGTTTGAATGGTTCTCTCAGACTGACCATCTGTCTGAGGATGGAAAGCGGTGCTAAAACTCAATTGGGTTCCCATAGCTTCCTGAAAATGTTTCCAAAAGTGAGAAGTGAAGCGAGAATCTCTATCTGATACGATACGATACTCATTGGAACATCATGTAGCCTCACAATCTCCTGTCTATATAAATTCACCAATGCACTCAGAGTATCTGTAGCTTTCACAGCTAAGAAGTGAGCTGACTTCGTCAATCTATCCACAATCACCCAAATGCCATCATGGTTCCGTCTGGTCCTCGGTAAACCATGATGAAATTCATGGTGATATGCTCTCATTTCCAGGTCGGTATAGGTAGAGGCTGCAATAACCCTGCAGGCTTCTGATGCTCTACTTTAACCTACTGACATACAAGACATCTAACAACATACTCAGCGATGTCTTTCTTCATCCCTAACCACCAATACATTTTTTGAAGATTCTGATACATCTTATTACTCCCCGGATGTAATGTATACCGCGATGAGTGAGCTTTTGACAATATCAATCTCATCAACTGTGGGTCCTTAGGAACACATATTCTGCCTCTGAACCTCAGCAAGCCATCATCACTCACTGTGAACTCAGTCACTGTCCCTCTCTGAATCTGCTTTACAATATTGACACACTACCGATCATCACGCTGAGCTTGGCGAATTCGATCAATCAACTCCGGTTCTAACCTTAGGCTAGCTATCATATAACCAGTATCAGCATCAGAAGGGATTACATCAATAGTAAGGCTTGCAAACTGTTCTAACAGCTCGTGTTCTCTAACCATCATATAGGATATCAACCCGAGGCTCTTTCGGTTCAATGCATCAACCACTATATTAGCCTTTCCTGGGTGATACAATATTTCACAATCATAATTCTTCAGAAGCTCTAACTATCTTCGTTGCCTCATATTTAACTCTTTCTGTGAAAACAAATATTTGAGGCTTTTATGATCAGTAAATATCTAAAATTTTTCATCGTATAAATAGTGACGCCATATTTTCAATGCAAATACTACGGCTGCCAACTCTAAATCATGGGTCGGATAGTTATTCTCATGGTCCTTGAGCTGTCGAGATCCATAAGCAACTACCTTCCCATTCTGCATCAATACGCAACCTAGTCCTTGATGAGAGGCATCTATATACACAACAAAATCTCTTGAGCTGGTAGGTATGGTGAGAATCGGTGTGGTGGTCATGCGATGTTTCAATTCCATGAAACTCTTTTCACACTTATCATCTCACTCAAATACAACATTCTTCAGAGTGAGACAAGTCAATGGAGCAGCTAGTCTTGAGAAACCCTCAACAAATCTTCGATAATATCCAGCCAAACTCAGAAAACTTTGAATCTCAGTAACTGTCTGGGGTCGTTCCTATTGAACTACTGCTTCAATCTTGGACGGATCTACTGACACCCCGTCATTCGATACAACATGACCCAGAAAAAAAATCTGTTCTAGCCAGAAATCACACTTACTGAGCTTAGCATACAACTGTTTCTCCCGGAGGGTCTGTAAGACTGTCCTTAAGTGCTGCTCATGTTCCTCTCTAGACTTCGAATATATTAGTATGTTATCGATAAAAACGATCACAAACTTATCCAGGTATGGCTTGAATACATCATTCATCAAGTCATAAAAGCTGCAGGAGCATTCGTTAACCCGAGTGGCATCACTAGGAACTCATAATGACCATAACGAGTACGAAACGTTGTCTTTGATACATCTCCACTCTGAATTCTCAACTGATGGTACCTAGACCTCAGATTAATCATAGAAAATACGTGTGCTCCCTGAAGCTGATCCAATAGATCATCAATACGTGGAAGGGGATATTTGTTCTTGATGGTAGCTTTATTCAACAATCGGTAGTCAATACATAGTCGGAGACTTCCATCATTCTTCTTAACAAACAAGACCGGAGCTCCCCAAGGTGAGATGCTCGGTCTAATGAACTCCTTATCCAACAGTTCCTGCAATTGTTTCTTCAACTCCTCTAACTCAAGTGGAGTCATACGGTACGGTGGTTTAGATATCGGCTCTGTACCAGGCACCAAATCAATACAAAATTTCATCTCTCTATCTAGTGGCAACTCTGTTAACTTATCCGCAAAGGCATCTAAAAATTTCCTAACTACGAGGATGTCGACCAATTTCGGGTGCGCCTTATTCATGTCAACCAGTACGCAATAAAACCTTCAAAATATTATTCATATAACTAGTACATTAATTTACTCATTCTATTACAATATTTACATTCCTTCATTTATTCTAAAAAAAATCTTACAACCAATTTTTCAGTTTCCTCTATCTGAGAAAACATTATAGTCTTAGAATAACAATCTAAGACAACATCATTTACAGCCAACCAATTCATTCATAATATTACATCAAAATGGCACATATTTAATAGGATAAGATCGGCTGTGATACTCTTATCTCTTATTCTTAATTTACAACCCTTACATACTTGTTCGGCTAATTGGTTAACCCTCATTGGTGTACTAATTAGCAATGTTCTATCTAAGTATATAGGTTTCACACACTCTGCCAATTTAGATGCACATAAAGGCGATATGAATGAATGTGTAGCACCAGGATCAAATAAGGCAAAGGCTTCCAAATCAAAAATTAGAATTGTATCTTTAATTACTTCTGTGAAAGCATCTGTTATCCCCGGTCTAATGCATATACACGACCTTAGCCAACAACTTGTTTTCTCTTCTCTTCTGCTGTGGCTCTCTTCCTCTGAGTAGGAGTAACTGTAGGAACTCTCTCCGACTCCTTGCCCTTCTGTGGGGCTATCTCAACTGGCTCTGGGGAATCTTTCATAAAGTGTCATACCTTATTACATCTATGACATGGCCTATTAGCAAAGTAACAAGGCCTGTTATCGTGGTATCTCCCACAAATCGTGCACTGATCAGTAGTAGGCCGAGGTCCACCAATCACGATACCCCTGGCTGGTGCTGTGGTCAGACACACAGGTGGCTTAGCAGCCCTACTCTGTAACTCATCGGTGCCTCTAAACGCTTCCCAACGGGCTTCCTACTGTCCCTGACACCTTTATCATCTCCAAATCTCTTCTTGTCTTTGTTTATGTTTTTGCCCACTTTCTCGAACTCAGAAACGTGAAGCTCATAATCCTGTTCGTAAAGTTGGGCCTATCTGACAACTTCAGAATAAGTCGTAATATCGAACGAGGCCAATCTAGCTTTGATGAAAGGTCTCAATCCATCCATAAACTTGCGAACCTTCTTCGTTGTACTACTCATCGTATCTGAATCATATCTGTCCAGAGAAACGAATCTCGACTCATACTCATCCACTGATCGGTTCCCCTGAGTTAGATTCCAGAATTCCATCTGTAGTCTCCTCTAAGCTGTATCCGAAATATACTGTATCTGAAACTCATCTAGAAATATCTCCCATGATATCACTACATGTTGATCCCTCAATATCGGTCTTAGTGTGGATTTCCACCAATGCTCTGCCTCACCCTTTAGCACGAAGGCGGCAAATGCTACTCTCTCTGTAGCTGAACATTTAAAAAACCCAAGCAGTTTCTCCATCTCTTTGATCCAGTCTTCAGCTACTATCGGATTTTTTACACCGCTGAAAGACAGAGGTTTAAAATCTTAGAACTACCTCAACATATCCAACTCACAATCATACCCCATATCATTATTTCTACCTGGCTGTGGGGTTATTGAAAGAGGTACAGGCTGAACATGAGGGTTCTGTGGGGGTTCAGCTCTATGTGGTGCAGGTGCAGGTTGCGCAGGTGCAAGGGTCTCAGGTGTTGCTATGGGAGTTGCAGGTGCAGCCTGTCCTGCGGCACCCTGATCACTATCAAATCTAGCCATAACCTGCCCCAACAATGACATCATTGTGTTCATGTTCCGCTCAGCAAAACGAGCATCAAAACTCTCTGATGGTTTCTGAGAAGTATGCTTAGATGAAGACCCACTACGTCTCTTAGACCTATCTCTATGTCCTCAAGATCGTGAACTCTCTCCTCTAGTGCGGTGTCTATTAGACATTCTGACAATTTTCTGCGTTTATAACCCAAATTTCAGTAAATTCACAGCTCAATATACATAGTTGTATCTAAACAACGCACAGTAACATGGGGATGTAAACTTTTCTAATTACTAACACCTACTAACACCGACTCACATCAGACCAACCCTGCTCTGATACCACTTCTGTCATGACCGTTATCGCTGACCTTTTTCCTTTTCATTCCCAAGATTTTGTTGGGCTGTGAGTCGATGTTACTCATTTCTATTCATTCATATGTATCAAATATTAAACATAATTGTACATCTCATAAACTATGTACATTTATTTATATAATCGTTTTTCGTACTTTACATCCCCAGTAATTTGTACAGTACATGTCTGTGCGATTTAATGTTTAGATACAAAATACGTGTTTATATATACATTTGCGCAGCAAAGAGAGCTGTAAAGCAAAAGAAATAGCAGGGATGATTGCAATATGCTCTACTGAGCTTTATCTGTAGAGTGAGAAAAAATGGGGTGAGCTAAAACGCTCAGTAAAGAAAACATGAAAGTAGATAGATAACTATATTATCTACGTGCTTATAATGTATGCTTAATATCATCTCAAGGCAAATGCATTTGACAAACCATAACAATCTATTCAGAAATCATTAATTCGATAGAAAGCTTTTTCATTTCACATTAACCACATTTCAAATCATCACATTTCTCTTTGTTTTCATTTTCAAAATAGTACTCCTCTGATACTAGAAATAAGTGATTCTGTCATAATCACAAATCATAGTTTTAAAACCATTTGAGATTATTTTGAGACTAGGTAGGGATATGTAATCATCTGTGGACATATGGTCATAGTCAGTGACCCCAAGCAATCGCTAGCTAGGCATACAAGGGTGTTATCGCCTAGGGAGGTGGGTCAATCCAACCCATCAGCTCATCTCTACTCTATCATTTATCTGAAGACGCCAACACGATACAAGGTACTTCATGTATCGTCTCACGGTACAACGTACTCCGTGGACAATCACACAGTACAGCATACTCCATGGACCTTGTCCATACACCCTACGCCATGGACTCCATCAATATATTGTATACTCGAGGCTACCTGAGAGTAGGCAGGCTTTTACGACCTCGGTATTAATCATCAACCATAACCTTCTCTCATATACCAGTGAGAGCAAGTCAGTGTGACACACAGTCGACACGAGGGCTCCAACACGGTTTCATCATCAATAACATAAAAATCATGTGCGAGTAAGAGTGTATAACCTGTTAGTTAACACACGGCTTCAGCACAATTTCATTATCAATACCATTTAAAATTTCGTGCAAGCAGGATCGTGTAACCTGTTAGTTAACACGCAGTTCCAGCACGATTTATTTCATTCACAATTCTGATAGATGGCTCTCTTTTCATTGAAAATAACTCAAAATCAGAGTCTAGTATAAATAGCATGCTGTCATGATGCAAATCATGTAAAAAATAGCCAATCTATCCATATACTTGCTAAAAAGCAGTGTTTTATAGTGAAAACATCAAAATATACAATTCATGCATTTTTTCAAATCTTGCATTCTCGATGCTCAACGGTATGCATTTCCCTATAACAAGGGTAATATCGTAATTTATTTATCATTAGGCTCTTTGCTAGATTTTCAGTCTCTATATATTTCATACTATTTATTATTATACAGGGATTTATAAAATACGTACAACTATCTCTAATAGCAATTATAAATCCCTTACCTGGAATACCAGTCGGTTTCGCTTTCATCTTTTCAATTTCTAGTCACTCGCTCGTTTTCGGCTTCAATATGCCTTCCGGAGCCAGTTTCTGTGATGGCGCTCAATTTGAAACTCGATCGAATTCACTTTCGTCATTTATTGTCGCGCTACACATTTATATACTTGAGTCGGATCAATTTCGGCCAAATATAATTTCAAATAAATTTTTTAAAAATTTAATCGGTCAATTTCGACTGTACCAGCTTCGCCTTAAACCCGGGGCATCACCAATTTTTTTTTCTTTTCTTTTTTTCCCTTTTTCTTTGGCTGAACCGGTTCGGACCGGTTCAGACCCTCTTTTCACTGAACCGATCCAAACCAGTTCAGTGGCAAGTTTGCCGTTCGGACGCTTTTTCGGTCGATTCTTCACCGACTTCCACTTCCAGCAGATCTGTCGGGCCTCACAATGCGTGGATCTGGTGAAGTCCGAGTCTCAGCTCACCGGAAAGTGGTCGGTCCGGCCCTTTCTCTCTTCGATTTGGCTGGCGTTTCTTCTCCTTCGCCGATCGACGTTTCTGGGCTGTCGACAGTAGCGATCCACCTCTCATCTGGTCGGTGGCGAGAAGCTCTACCTTTCTCCGACCTTCGTTCGCGTCCTTTCTCTCTCTTCTCTCGCCAGCAAGGACGAATCGGGGGGGGCTGGCTGTTTCATTTTCCTTTCCTCTCGTTTTTTGTTTCTTTTTTTTTTCGCTTAGCTTTGCTTTTTTTTTTTCCCAATTCTGTTTTCTCCTTTTTTTTCTTATACATATATTATATTATATTTTTAATATAATATAATATAATATAATATAATATAATATCATATAATACATAGATTTAAAATATCTATAATATAATATTATAATAATAATACAATAATAAATATCCCATATTATTTATATTATTATTATAAAAATATTATTACAATGTATTATATATATATTGATTTTCAAATGCACCTGTATATATTTAGACACTCAAAATTTTTTATATACTTTATGTGTATATATAAATATAATTATTTATTTTTATTTCCTTGAAAATATTTTTCCATATTCCCGAAATAATTCTCGAGGTGAAAAATTTCGGGTCTTACATAAGTTAGAAAAGATGAGAAGATGATGTGGATGACTCCCACGAGCGAGACAAGCTTAATCGCATCCACCTCCTCTATAGCCTTCAAGCACGAATGCTCGGCTCAAGTGCTTAGAGCAGAACTTAACCAACCTTGTTTCTCTGGTTGGGAGACAATTTGACTGCAGTTAAGGCACACAACAGCTACAGGCTACTCCGCCTCCCATGGTCAATCAACAACCATTTACTCCACAATCACATATTGCACACTCGCTACCGATGCATGATGTGGATCGAAGAGTGGCTCAATTTAAGGCATTTCAAAAGATAAATATGTTGGTGTTCAAGGGGGTGAAAGATACAGCGGTAACCGAGACATGGTTATTGGAGATGGAAAATGTGTTTGAGATCATGGTGTGCAGTTCAAAAGAAAAAGGTCATTCTGGCTACCTACATGCTCTAGAGTGAAGCCGAACATTGGTAGAGGTCGACCAAAATATTTTTAAGGGATCGAAATTCCACCATCATATGGGAAGCATTCTAAGAGATATTTAATAGACAATATTTCCGCGAGAGTGCCTACCAGAAAGAGTTTCTGAGTCTAACCTAAGTAACATGATTGTGGACCAATATGAGTCTCGCTTCACCATGTTGTGCCGCTATGACCCTATCATAACGAAGAATGAGGCGAGGAAGACCAAGAGGTTCGTTGACGGTTTGAAGCCTTCAATTAAGGGCAAGTTAGTAGTTTTCCTCATCGTGCCATATGCAAAGGCCACAAGAAGGGCCCAATTTGTAGAGCAAGATATTAAAAAGACCTAGGCCCAGTATGAGAGTCAGAATAAGGACAAGGGTAAAAGGGTCAATATAAGGAAGCTTGATCACTGGCTCTGAACAAGAGGCACCGTGGAGCCTCACTTACAGGCTGTTACTCGGAGGATAGGTCAACTCTGCCCTAGTGTGGTAAGGATCATGGTACTAGGCCTTGCCATCGGAACATAGGAGCATGTTTTAATTGTGGGCAAGATTGGACTAAGATTAAAGACTACTATGCATTGAAAGCTCCGGAGAGCCAGCCTGAGAAAGGGGTTGCCCAGAAATCCCAAGACAACAGATAAGGACAAAAGGCATGTAAAGTAAGACAAGGTGTTTGCTTAGATTAGGAGGCAGTTGTTGCATCCACTACAAACACTTAGGTAAACTTCTAATTCAATAATTTTGGAGTTTTGCACTGATTGATTTTCTATTGGCTCCATGTATGCTGCATATCACTTCTGAATACCAGGAAGCTAAACTTAAAGTCTGGACTTTCCAAACATATTTGATATGTTAACACTATTTTAGATGAATTATAGGTGATAACTTGGTTTTTAAGTGGTTGTATGTGAAGGTGGTAGATAAGGACTTTCTGAACCTTCCTATTTTATAGAGCCGGATTAAATATGACATACGATAGAAAGTGAATCTTGAAAAAAATTGTGGAGACTCTTCAGACGTGACAAAGTGATGTGAAAGTTAAGGTTTCATGAAATAAGACATCTAAGATCGTCTCGTCATGACAATTAATGTTCTCTCAGTATGGTAATTTGCGTAAGGGAATGTATGCTGTAAATATGAAACAATGAAATGGAATTGATAGAATAATTGAATTCTGAAGATAATATGAAGCGGATAGGATCCTTGGGATGAGGGGTAGTATGTGGTTTTGAAATAGAGACTTATCAAACTTTGGAATATATGGATATAGCAGAAACAGTAAAGAAAGGTGTCTTCAACCTTTGAGATAATTTTGATTAATTTGGATGACCAAACTTTTTAAGGTGTGCGGGATGTGATAATCGAGAATATTCTCATTTTTGGAATTAATTTAATAGGATAATGATAACAATACGCTATTGAGAACTATTAAGGATTTTGAAAACTATGAAAGTGATGAATTCATGGGAGAATTGGATTATTTAGGGTTATAAAAGTTAAGTGAAATTATTGGAAAGAAAATTTTGGAATTAAGAATTATGAAATTTTAATTTTGGATGTTACCGGACATGTTGGAGTAAATATATAAATTTATTTATGGGATTAGAATATTTTAAATTGTGGTACATGATCAAATTGATATATTGGAGATTTAATTTTAGGGAATTAATGTTTAGGTATCAAGGAATTTAAAATTAAATAAATATATATATACAATAAAAATATATTGCATGTCACTAAATAAAATAAATAATATAATAAAAAATATATAATTGATAAATATTTATATATAATAATATAATAAGTAAATATTTAGATATAATAAATAATATATATCATAAAAAGAATAATTATTTTATCCACCGTTAGTGAAGTTTTTTGACTATACAAACGAGGTTAGGATGATGACACATATCTTATTTTATTTTTTAATATATTTAAAGGATATGTGTCATTATCTTAATCTCGCTTGTGGAGTCAAAAAATTTTATTGACGATTGATATGATAATTATTCTAATAAAAAATAAAATAAAATACTAAAAACTATTTACCACCTACCCGCATTAGTCTCCTCTGTAAACAAATAGAGGGACTGACTTAAGCAAAATCAAAAGGATCTGGGACAGAGAATGCAATCGACTAACGATAAGAGAGAGGGGATATTGCCGGCTTAAGGAAAAGAAAGGGAATGGAGAAAGAGGGAGAAAGAAAGAGGATAGGGGAGGGCTGTCGGGGCAGTCACGCTAGGAAGAGAAAAAATGAAAAAAATAATTTGAATCAATTAATTAATTAAAAAATGATCATTGTTATCTTATTAAATGATTTAAGTTAATTTTTATATGTAAATTTGAAAGACAAAATATAAGTATCTATTAACTAATTATTTGAAATTAAAATGATCCTTTTATTTTAATTATATATTATCTTATCATATCTATATTCTTATGCATCAAATATGACTATATTTTTTTTATTTTTCTTCGTCATCTTAAGATTTTAGATAACAAATTTCCCTTCCTTGATCAAACTTGTTTTTTAAGTCATAGGCTTCGCATATTTCATCACAATTGCTCAAATAATTATTAGCATACTTGAAAATATTTGTTCATAGGTTGGATAAGGTTAGTACAAAATCTAAGATAAATGTCAAAAGACCATAAATGGTCGAAGCATGGTACCATCTAATTTTTCAAGCTTAATTTTTTGTCTATTATATTTTTACATGCATTTATAAAGTCTAAATTTATGTCAACAACCTTTTAACTGAGTGATTAAAAAAATTATGATATATTTTAAAGTTTATGTTCAAATTCAAATAATTCTATCCTATATCTAATTATCAAATATTTTCATTGTAAATTGTAAGAAAAAAACCTAACCTCACCCAAACTAGCTTAAACATGATCAAATTAAAAAAATAAATATCTAAACATTTAAACAATACATAATAATTAATAAATATAATATAATAATTTCAAATAATTTTTTACAAAATATGAAAATCCAAACCCATCCTAAGAGAACAGTGAATGGCTGCTAGATCCACTTGAGGAAATGGTTAACCGAGGAACAACAAATGACTATTCAGGAAATTCCGTCAGAAAATTCCACTATGTATTCAAGGGGGCGAAGATGTGTTAGTACGATCTTTTAATAAAAGTAGGGTTTATACTGTGAAGTCGGATTATTATTTAAGTTGTCCTTTTAATAAAATATCAAAATTTTTTTTATTAAGATTTATTATAATTTTTATGAATGTTTATAGGGTATTATCATGTATGAAAAATATTTTATTAGGATTTGTATGAATTATTATAACTTTCATGAATGTTATAGGTACTATATTGATGTCATAATAGTTGAAAATTCACAATTGATACATTAAAATTTCTAATTACATTAATAATATATTAATTTTTAATATTATCCTAATTAAAATTAAAATTAATAATAATACATGACAATTTAAAATTACAAATAATGAGTAATATTAATAATACAATCTTTATTTTAATTAATTTTTATTAAAAAATTGTTTTTATAATTATAAATATTTTTAAAATTTGTCATTACTTTCTTAGCAAAGTGATTGCATATGAAATGATGTAAAATTATTTTTTTTATAATTTAAACATAATTTTACATTGTCATACCAAACACTATAAAATTATTTTCTTAACAATCATATTTCATACAATTATTTTTTTCATAATCACTTTACACTATAATTACTTTCTCTACAAATTACCATAAGTTGAAAAATCAGTGGATCACTTATATGTCACTGACATATTTCTAGTTCTCTACTGAGCAATCCATCACCTTAGGCTTTGGCTGTCACCGAACTTTTTGTTAGTGCAGTCTCGTAACAATCATTTAATGATTAAAAATTAAAAAAATACGAGATAAAATTATTTTTTATTAAATTTAAAAAATAATTTATTTTAATTTTATTAAAATTAATTTTATTAAAATTAATTTTATCTCATCAAAATTAATTATACTGCACGCTCAAATTAAACCTAAAATGTAAATTTACTTGACTAAGATGTTTCTACAATTTTAAGTGATTGGTGTTTGTATGATTGGAATCAATAATATATCTGATTGTTCCAGGTTTCATATAATAATAATAATAATAATAATAATAATAATAATAATAATCAAAGTGTTTGTTGATAAAAAAAATAATATTTCTGCTTGTTGACAAGAAAAAAACCCTCAATTCTGAAGACACGTGGCAATAGCACGATAAATAGTTTTTTTTTGGGGTTTTATTTATTTATTTTTTTAAATGGAGAAATAAGGGAGGAAATATAACGAGCAAAAACGAAAAGAAAAACACGAAAGAGGCAGACAAGAGGCGAGGGGGAGCGTTACTCTGCCTGATCGACAGACACATTTCTCCTTTGAATTCCTCTATTCCGTCGTCCTCTTCTTCTCTGTTTCAAATTTCTTCCATGCTTTTCACCTTTTTAAGCTTATCAAAGTTTTGTTCTTTCTCTTTCTTTTTATCTTAGCTAAAAGATTTAAGCGGCATGGCCGATTCTTATTGGAGGTATAGCGACTCACGCCAACCTCCGCCCTCCTCGATGCCTTCTTTTGTCGCGAAACGCCCTCGCTCCGATTACGGTAGATAAGTTTCTTTTCTTTTTTCTTTTTTCGATTTCACCTCATTTTTTGAGCTATTCATTTTCTGTTAATATCTGCTCAATTTAGGGTTTCTTTTTTTTTTTCCCACATCGCTATTTTAACCTCTGTTTGGTCAAAGAGAAACCCTGATGCAGCCCGAAATGAAGCTCTTCAATATTGAACTTACACCGCTGTTAAAGGCTAGAACTTGTCAACAATTTCTTGAAATTCCAGAACAGAACAGAACAAATGATATGAGGGAGAGAAATTTAAGAAGAAGAAGAGAAAGAAATGAGTAACCGCAATAGAGAGAAAAATGGAGAGTGTGTACTGTAATTTGTTATGAAAATTCCTTCTCGTTATTTCATTTCCATTTTGTTCTTTATATAGGCTCATTCTAATCATTTACTGACTCACAATTAACTAACTCTTTAACAACCAACTAATAGCTAACTAACAATTACTAAAACCACTGAGCTGTGCCTTGACATCCGTTTGGCTTGCACCAAACCCATAGGTAAAGAAAAGGAAAATATTTGTCGCTGTTATGTGTGTTCAAAGCTAAAATCCGATCTTTTTTCCTTCACTTGAATTAAAATTTCCTCACTTGAAGTGATTCCGATATGGTTAAGAATATGTGTGACAGGCACTCTTAACCGGTTTCCTGTCTGAACTTATTAAGCATTTTCTTTCACCGTTATGTGGCAAGAATTGATATGCTCAATTGGTCAGAAAGTGGAAAGATTTAATACTGATAAACTATTAACTGATTACCTTGCTTAATTGGTATGCTTCATGCTTAAATCATTCTTTTGCAATTCTAGCATCCTTATCATGTTTTGTTTCTCGGAAACCTTATTTATGAGATTCGCTGGTTTAAAGATTGTAACCATCAAAAGTTTGAGGAGATCCAACACAATGGATTTGGTGACTGAGAAAGACAACTTGCATTCACATATTCATAGCTTTATATGTAGCAGTTTGATGTTCCTAATGTCTTAATGTGCTTTTACCTTTAGAATAATTGGATTGGTATGTTGATCCTTCCCTTCCCCATCTTAAAGCTTCTTTTCTTGGTGGTTTCTTTCTGATTGCTGAAGTGTGATTAATATTGTAGATATCTCTGGTGGCCATGAGCTTTCTAGTTATTATTCCCGGGATGATGATAGAGGAGCAATGCGGGCAATCAGAGATAGTGACTCCATTGGAGCATCTTATGATCGTTACCTTCGCAGCACGGTATTAAACTAGTTGTTATTTTTCATTTGTCATGCTTAAGGTCCAAGGTTTTCATTCTCTCCACAATTATATTAGTAAAGCTAATGAATAAAAGCACCCTTCCAGCAACTTTCATCATATAGTGGGAGTCAATCTGCCAGACCTATGAGTGGGGGAATATCTGGCCGTTCGGTAGATGATCCCCGCATAGTGGGTATTGGCAGTGTTGATCCTGGACATTCTATAAAAGATAGGACCTTAGGATTTGGTGGTGGAAGGCCTGAACCCCCCCTTCCTCCCGATGCATCCAGCACACTGTTTGTGGAGGGTTTGCCTTCTGACTGTACACGTCGAGAAGTTTGTCGTATCCTTTCATTTGCAATAATTTTCACTTTGGCATTTTGTTCAATTTTCCCCTTTAGTTTTATTCCTTCACCTCAGTTGACAGATATTTTTCGCCCATTTGTTGGGTACAAGGAAGTGAGACTTGTAAGCAAGGAATCGAGACATGTAAGTTTATTTATTTATTTTTGTTTTGACTGCAGAGTAAATATTAAGTACATTGATGATAATTCATGTTTTGTGCAGCCTGGAGGAGATCCGCTGATACTTTGTTTTGTTGATTTTGTAAGCCCTGCTCATGCTGCCACTGCCAAGGATGCTTTACAAGGTTAGCATGACAAGGAATTTTCAGTCGTCTGTTTTGCTTATCAAATCGGTTTGATTTCATGGTTTTTGTTTGTTGTGCCATAAAGGAAGGTACTGACATCAAAACAGCCATTCATGCGCTAGTGAAAAAAAGAATAGGGGCAAGCAGGTTAATGCAACCTTCCAATACCTCCCTACTTAATTCTGCCTCCCAATTTTTTCCATTTTCCCTTGTCTATATTTTTCTTCCAAGTGAGGCTTTAGAGAAAGGTTCAGTTCTTGCCAAGGGTGATGGGGATAAGAATTGAGAAGATTATAGCAAGATTTCTTTTCCTGTCTCAGGGCAAACTTAACGATACAGCCTAAGAATTAATATAATCCTTTGAGCTTCTTAAGGTTATTTAATTCCAAAAATTTCTCATAAGTCATAACTCATTAACATGCAAGTTTGATGGCCTGCAATTTTAAGGACAAATTTCAAAAGACACTTTTTATCAGCCATTAAAGAGGTGAACAAGATAGTCAATGCCTTCAGGTTCTACTCTCTTAATGTGCTCATGGATGTTTTAGAGAGATCTTTCAGTTCATTCTGCATTGGTATTGAATTTCTTCACTTTATTCGATACTGGAAAACACACTGCTAGGTATTTTCCAAAAATTGAGTAGTCTTGCTTCCTGTGTTTGTTAGATTTTCCTAAATTCTGCACCTTACTTAGACTTTTTCATCAGTCAAAAAGCTTAACTGATCCTTAAGACTGGCCGCCTACACTAACTGTGAGACCAACTAATCATCTTTCTTGTAAGCTTTGCCCTGTGCGTCTCGCTAACAATGCGGTTATTATATTCATTTGTTGAGACCAGTTCATAAAATTAAGCGGGAAAAAAACAGTTTGAACTGAATTTAAGACTCGCAGCCTAGACTAACTGTGATGCCAACTAATCATCTTTCTTGTAAGCTTTGCCCTCTGCGGTCTCGCTAACAATGCGGTTAATATATTCATTTGTTGAGACCACCTCATAAAATTAAGTGGGAAAAAAACAGTTTGAGGCAGAATATTTCCCAGTTTTGCCATATCTATTTAGGTAGAAAATAAAACTCAGTTGTTAGCCTTTTGAAAGCTGGCTGGTCTTTCTAGATTCCTATTTCGTTGTCGCCATTCATTGATATGTGAAATGTGTGCTGGATCAATGTATGATGGTTAGGATTCTGAGAAAGTAAAAACCTATGTCCGACGAAATTTGTACTTGAGGTTATGGTTCACGTCTTATCGCATTTGAGTTAGAAGCCCTATTGCTCGTTCAAAGTGCGGTAAGTGTGCAGTATAAATAGTTACGCTCGATTTTGCAGGTTATGTATTCGATGAGCATGACCTTGACTCGGTCAAATTAAGGTTGCAATTTGCTCGCTATCCTGGTGCAAGGTCAGGTGGCGGGCATCGTGGCAAGCGTTGAATTGTACTATTCGCAGGTGATTGATGCTTACTTTATCAACTCGACCTTTTATTATTCATGGCCATTGGGTGTTCTAAGAAACTTCATTATAAAACAATTAATGACGCTTAATCATGGAACAACGCTTATCTGTAGGATTTGCTCAAATTTGGGAGGTTATGATAATGAGGGATGGTACGACTGCCTTGTGGTTTCGAGAGTTACACCAGTCTCTGAACGGTCGCTTTCCTTAGGATGAACTTTAATTGAATAGTTTTCAATAATTCTGAGGCATTCGCTAGAGATTTGAGAGTGTTTCTTTTTCTGCTAGAGAGCAGCAAACTGTATTTGTTTTAATTATTTGAAATATCTTCATATGCATTTCAGTTAATGCTTCTAAGCTTGTCTATGTTTGCGTTTAGGAGTCATCATTTGGAAATATTTGATTAACAATGGACGGGCAGTGAAGTAGGTGTCATATATAGAGATGCTGTTGTTCATGTGTGTTCATTTTTCTCGATAGTTTTCTGCGGTTTGGTTCCCATGTCTCCATCTTTTGAAGTTGGAAAAAATAATTAAAGTTTAAAATAAAGAAAATAAAACCTGAACCTTTTTTGCCCTCATTTCTGAAAGACAAAGAGACAAGGGATTGCAAATTTCCATTTACACGTAGGAAGGGAGATGGCAAGCATTTGCTTTTGCCACACCTAAAAAGTTGATCATATTCCTTTTCTGTAGGCTGTAGCTAGTAGCTCAAGAAAAGGCTTAATTCGTTGCTGATTTGGAGTTCTGACTGTGGACGTTGTCATTAAGTTCTTTTTCCCATTTTAAAGTTTGGCATGGGTTGAGAAGTTATTATTGATGTGATAATTTTTATTTTTTATTGCCAGATGAAGCAGTCTAGCTGTTTCCAATAAATGTAGTACCATATTCTTCTCTTTTGAAGATTCAGTCAAGTATAGGGCTAGTTCATCTGTACGGAAAAGTACTATTTTTAATTGCCAATGTGTTTTTATGGCGATATATGTGGGTGCTAGGCCTGTGAACAATCAGTAACTACATTTTCCTTCATTTTTAATTATCCTTCATTTTAACCTGTTTTGCCCCCTAAAGGAAATATTCTTTTCCTTTTAGGGGTTGGGTGACAAATACGACCTCGCCATATGCTTGCACAAGAGATGCATTGATGGTGACTGAATTCTGGGATGATAATAACTAAAGGTTTCTCCTGCTCTTTCACCAACCGCCAATGTTGCCTTATTAGTTTCAGATACAGCGGTTTCACATTCAGTGAAGAGATTTTTTTTTTCCTACTGTTGTAGGGACTAGATCCCCCAAGTTTGCTGGGTAAAACCGCAGACCTTTGATAATCCCCACCTCAAATGCTAGGATACGACCATTTGAACCAAAGCTTTGAGGTCCAGTGAATAGAACATAAGAATATGTTTCCGGTGTGAGAAGATGGAATATCCTAGATTGAAGAAGATTATGTGTAGAGAGAAGGGGAGAATAATGAGGTGAAGTAGTATCCAATTTAATGCACCCATGCTGACTTGTCTCCTTTTGATAGTTTGCGTAGCTATCAATGCTTGATGAAGCAGAATAATGTGGCAATGCATTTTCCACGATCATACTTTATAGCGATAATTGTGGCATCAATTAATTTTGACTCTTGATTTCTGCGTTTAATATTTTATTGTTTTCACTTTTGTTGCTGACGTGACTACTGAACTGAAATTGATGAGAAATTTTACTTGATCACACAAATGTTATTTCATGACCATACTGAAAAACGCTCTCAATGTGGAAAGCCTTGTTTACATCTTGGATCAAGTAAGAGGACTCCAGCATGCCAAGATTATGGCTCTTCTTTTGACCACAGCAGTGGATGTTACAGGGGATTTTGTTTGTGACCTTGTTTCAATGGGTTTTCCCTATGAGATTTTATTACATAAGAGCATCATCTACAGCTTAGTTTCAATGAAGTCTTCCTTATGGATATTGCAAAATTTGTCATCAATCTGTAATTGAGGGCCAAGGTAGCCAACAATAGTTGAACTCAAATGAACAAAATATCTTATGCGGAAATTGTGTTAGGTAGGAAGGAAACAAGACAAAAGAAAAATTTGCATGTATTTGTAAAATCTTTTAATTTTATAAATAAAATTTGTAAAAAATATATATTATTATCTTAGTCAAAAAAAAAAAAAATCACTTATCGAATAACAACCATTATTGTTTCTAGAAATATGGCCTTAGCTTGGCTTTGGGTAAGTAAATGAAGTTGAACTTGGACTGGGTAAGTAAATGGATGTTGGTGGGTTTCTTTAGGACTTTTAGAGTGGGTAAGTATGTCATAACGTCATTAATTGGTAACAGTAACATGTGGCTACGAAGACTATAACTTGCAACTTGCCACACTCAAAATCAAAAGATGTCATGTCATGTCGGTTGAATGTAGTAACAGAGATTTGAAAGGTTGAAAAAGGATTATTAATGAATAAAAAAAACAAAAAGAATAATTATTGGAGGACTTTTCTTACTTATTGTTGATGTCAATGAGAAGAAGGTGTCATTAATTTTTTTTAATTACGAAAGCTACGGTTATATTTGTACTCTGTGCTTGTATATGGGTCTTAATTTTGTATGAACTTAAAATTAGAAGGAGGGGAGGGGGAAAGGGGATTGAGTGAGGTTGAAAGGCTGTCGTTTAGGCCATAATGCACACGTCCATTTGGACTTGATGTGGAAAATAAGGTGTAAATGGTAGCAGGGATGTCAACAGCAACTGGGTAGAAGTTGCATTACTTTGCATTTAGGGTAGTTTGGTATTGAGAGAATAATCACTTTACGCTGTAATTTAATTGAACGCAAAGTGATTACAACGTTTGTTATCAAGAAAGTTGAATGTAAAGTAATTACAACTGTAATTACTTTACATTCAGAAGCTGCAAAGTGATTGCAGTTCATTTAGGCTGCAATCACTTTGCAGCATTGGCTGTAAAGTTAATTTTACTCATTTTATCCAAATTACCCTTTTACCACAAAAAGGTATTATCATGTATGAAAAATATTTTATATGGATTTATATGAAGTATTATAACTTTCATGAATGTTATAGGTATTATGTTGATGTCATGATAATTGAAAATTTACAATTGATACATTAAAATTTCGAATTACATTAATAATATATGAATTATTAATATTATACTCTATAAAATTAAAATTAATAATAATACATGACAATTTAAAATTATAAATGATGAGTAATATTAATAATACAACTTTTATTCGAATTAATTTTCATTAAAAAATTGTTTTTATATTCAAAGGTATTTTTAGAATTTATTACTACTTTCCCAGCAAAGTAACTGTATATCAAACGCTGCGAAATTATTTTCCTTACAATTTAAACAAAATTTTACATTGTCATACCAAACACTGCAAAATTATTTTTCCTGCAATCATATTCTCTGTAATCACTTTTCCTACAATTACTTTCTTTGTAAGTTACCAAACGTCACCTTAAATTTTAGACACTGACGAATTGATGACTGATGGAACTGTTGATCCAAAAAACATTACAAAGGGATGATTCTTTTGCTACTGTCTATCAGTGAAAGCAGATCTAGGGTTTACTTTTGCTTGCCCTGACCCTGACCATCCCACTCAGTCTTCACTCCTTTTTTCCGTTTGAATAAAAGTTTTTCACATTCTTTCTCTTTTAGTTATTATTTTTAGAATGCAGGATGAGGAAATTAATTTAAAAGAGATTGGGAAAAAATAGTTAAAGGTATATATTTTTAATAAAATAATAAAAAATTTAAAATAAAAGTTAAGATGATAAAATTATCTTTTTGATATTTTTGTTTTATATGATTAAATTTCTTCTCATCAAAAGTGTGAAAAGATTTAAATGAAATTTAAATACATTTTAATGTTTTTAAGCTATTATGAAATAAAGTATACTTATTCACTTTTTAATTAAGTTATTTTCAATAGTATTATTGATCTTTATTTTTTTAAGATTTATTAATTAATAGTTTAGCTTAATAATAATAATAAAATAATAATTCCATTCAAAATTTTTTGCCATGATTTGGATAAAGATTATGAGAGATTCATTTTTTTCTTTTTTAATCTTATCTGTTATTTTGAAAAGGTAAACTTTTCGATCTTATCATACTAACCATCAATTCTTCAATCATCTCAGGTTACCGTAAGTTTGCAACCAAGAAAAATGGCCAATGCCCCACAACTTTCCTAATGATAATTATCCAAATAAAAAAAAGTAAAAAACCTTTTACTGTGAAACCCTTTGAGAAAAAGCCAAACCTAGGCCTTTGTGAAATAACTTATACCCAACTTAGATTCACATTGTTTGTTGCTTTGACCATTTAAAGATTGCCATGTGAAGCTCTAGAATCTTTAAAGATCCTACTAGCCAACCGTTACACACATTGTCTTACTTCTTCTAGAATCAAAAGTCTTGTTTTCCAGCTATTTATATTTACTGAAATTTATCAATTACTAACTACAACCATCTCTCCTCTGCTGTTTATTTATTATGACATTCATGTTTCTTCTTTGAGATTTGGTTTGTTAATATCTCTTCTTGCGTTATGTATTGCGTCTAGTATCACTGTGTCATTAGTAAAATGGGGGATATATCTGAGATGGAGGCCATGGAGCTCGAGGTGGTTGAAGAATGCCCTGTTAAACAAGTTGAATTAACAGTGCCTAAAACTGATGATCCAACCTTGCCTGGTGTCACATTCAGGATGTGGGTTCTGGGTGTTGGTGCATGTGTTATTCTGTCTTTTGTTAACCAGTTCTTTTGGTACAGAAAGATGCCATTGAGTATTACCTCAATTTCTGCTATGATTGCTGTCGTACCACTTGGCCATCTGATGGCCAGAACACTGCCTTATCGCGTGTTCTTTAAGGATACCAGGTGGGAGTTCACGCTGAACCCTGGACCATTCAATACGAAGGAGCATGTTCTGATTACTATTTTTGCCAACTCTGGCGCTGGAACCGTTTATGCCACTCATATTTTGAGTGCAGTTAAGCTCTACTACAAGAGGAAGCTTACCTTTCTCCCTGCCCTCCTTGTTATGATTACAACTCAGGTTATTCTTCTTTTCCTCTTGTGCATAGGCTTTATATTATTGGCTTCTGCTCAGAAGTCAGCACACTTTATTGTATATATTCATATGCTTGACAGCAGTAAAGTTTTTATCAGGCCTTTTCTTTCAAATAAGGAATGCTTTATTGCACTTGGGTACTTCTTATCGGATTTTTTTAAGGAAATTCTGTATGAAACAATTAGCACATATTCTAGAATCTGAGGAATCATTTGGCATTTAATGTTGCTTATGGATTTGTTTCCGGAAGAAGTTCTGAATTGATGAACGATTTTGTTTCTTGGATATTTTGCTTTAATTAGCTTTGCATACTGTATTCCTTCATGAAAATTTTTGGAATGGAGAATCTCTTGTATTATTTCACCAACCTCAAATATATTATTAATAGTGTTTTGCTTCTTTTCTTTCCCTTTTGCGTGTTTTGTTCAATTATGACTATTAATGTTTCCAAAGCCTAACTTTTTGAAGTCCAAACTAGGAAATTTGAAATGCATGTTTCATATATGGAAATTTTCTGCAAGTTGTTCAGCAAATACTTATGACTTATGTTGCTTCTAATGTGATAAAGCTGCTCTTCTTGTTTGATTATAGGTTTTGGGGTTTGGTTGGGCTGGGATTTTCCGGAAATATCTAGTTGAGCCAGGGGAAATGTGGTGGCCAAGTAACCTTGTCATGGTCAGCTTGTTCAGGTATTCATTTTTATGCAATATGCATCCATCTGCCTATGACTACTTATGTAGCCGATTTTTCCTTCTTATGAAACAACCATTATAACTGCAGGGCTCTACATGAGAAAGAAAAAAGACCAAAAGGCGGAACTACTCTTAACCAATTCTTTCTGCTAGTCTTGATCAGCAGCTTTGCATACTATGTCTTTCCAGGCTATCTTTTCAGTACATTGACATCTTTCTCTTGGGTATGCTGGTTGGCTCCTAAGTCTGTTTTGGTCCAACAGCTAGGCTCAGGCTTGAATGGCCTTGGAATTGGTTCCTTTGGCATCGATTGGGCTACAATTTCCTCTTACCTAGGGAGTCCACTTGCTAGTCCATGGTTTGCCACGGCCAATATTGCCGTTGGTTTCTTCCTTGTAATGTATGTCATGACGCCGCTCTCATATTGGTTTGATGTCTACAAAGCCAAAAACTTCCCCATTTATTCTAGTGAACTTTTCAAGTCAAATGGTGAATCATATGACATTTTGAGCATCGTTAATCCCATGTTTCATCTAGACAAGAAGGTTTATGAGCAGAACGGGCGAGTACATCTCAGCACTTTCTTTGCTATGTCTTATGGCCTTGGTTTTGCTACGCTAACTGCTACGATTTCCCATGTCTTACTATTTGATGGAAGGTAAGCTTACCGACGAAGTAATACAACTTTGAAATTTTTGTTCAAGCCTTGAAGAAAAAACTGCATGTCAAAGATAAACTTGACATGGTACAAAAAGGTTGAACTTCTTATAAATATTAATAAATCTTAGTTTTCTCATTTTCTACTTCTACATGCAGAGACCTATGGAGACAAACCAAAAGCGCTTTTAAAGGTGATAAGAAGATTGATATTCACACAAAGCTTATGAAGAAGTATAAGTCTGTTCCCACATGGTGGTTTGTTGTCATCCTCGTGTTGAATATTGCTGTTGTATTATTCACTTGTGAGCGCTATAACGAGTCACTTCAATTGCCTTGGTGGGGTGTATTGTTAGCTTGTGCCATTGCTTTTTTCTTCACCCTCCCAATTGGTATTATTGCTGCTACCACAAATCAGGTAAAAGAAAGTTTTCAATTGAAATTTGTGTATTAGACTAGAGGGACTCTATAAAGCTATTGTCTGCATTGATATTTTATTTCTATGGTTCCTAAAATTAGTCTTCTGTGTTTTATTTCATCTCTAGGCACCGGGTTTGAACATTATTACCGAATATGTGATAGGATATATGTACCCAGAGCGCCCTGTTGCTAATATGTGCTTCAAGGTGTATGGATATATCAGCATGGCACAAGCTCTAACCTTTCTTTCAGACTTCAAGCTTGGTCACTACATGAAGATTCCACCCCGATCAATGTTCATGGCACAGGTCAGCTTTCTTTTTGCCATCCTTAAAATCATGGCTCTCTTTAAAGGGTTGACTGTAAATCCAGAAAGTTGAGACCTAACAAGTTGGTATTGCAGGTAGTGGGAACACTTTGTGGCTGTTTTGGTGTACACCATAACCGCATGGTGGCTTATGAAAGAGATTCCCCATCTTTGTGATACCTCCTTGTTACCACCTGACAGTCCATGGACATGCCCAATGGACCGTGTGTTCTTTGATGCATCCGTTATATGGGGGCTTGTAGGACCCCTTAGAATATTTGGAGTGGAAGGTGAATATGGGAATGTCAACTGGTTCTTTCTTGGGGGAGCTGTCGCTCCTCTTCTAGTACGGCTGGCACACAAGGCATTTCCAAATAAGGAATGGATTCGTCATATCCACATGCCTGTCCTCTTAGGTGCAACATCTATGATGCCTCCAGCTACCGCAGTAAACTTTACTAGTTGGCTTATCGTTGGCTTCCTTTCTGGATATGTTGTTTTCAAATACCGCCCAGATTGGTGGAAGCGCTACAATTATGTCCTCTCAGGTGGTCTTGATGCTGGGACTGCCTTTATGACGGTGTTGTTGTTTCTGACACTGCAATCAAAGAATATTGATCTCCAATGGTGGGGAAATAATGGAGAAGGGTGTCCTCTAGCCACTTGTCCAACCGCCAAAGGGGTTACGGCTGACGGCTGCCCTGTTACCTAATATTCATGTTAGAACTGATCTCTCTTTATATTTCTCCTGTAAATAATTGTTTTCCACATTTTGCTTCTGGGAGTGCAACTTAGCCAAAGGCTAAGAATTAGGTTAAGCCCTTAGCTTTGTGAATGGAGTCTGGAGGCTAGAAATATCCAACCCTGTTTGACCCTTCTGTTAAAATGCTTTTATCTATTTCTCAAGGTGGAAGTTTTTCGAATTTATATGGTGATTTTCTAATTGGTATGTACTTTTCTTAGCATGGCAATCTACAGTTCCACTACCAACATTACTTTCTGTTGAATCATTGTTTTCTTCCTTCTTACACTGGCCTCACAAAAGCCAGCTAACACAACCTGCTATCTTCGGCCACTAATTTCTGCTGCTAATCTAGTTCTGATTTTGAAGACATGCATGCATCCTGTTTAACATTTATAGTTTGCAATAATGGTGCATTTGTGTCACTGCATCACGGGTATAACAGGAAATCATCTCTCCCTTTTATTTTACTTCATGCAACAGACTGTTTCTTTATCCGAATGCAGATATCTAATTACTGCTACTGTTTTTTATCTTTGACGACTGATGAACAGTTTTTCAGCATCGTATGGTTTGGAAATTCTTATCATTTCTTTTTTTTTTTTGGTTAAAAATAAGTGTTATTTCACATCTGTTAAATTCTGAGTTCTTTGTGAATTTTCATTCAAGTTGGCGGAGCCAATTAATTTTAGATTGAATGTTTAATATTGTATCAGAGTTCCCTAGGTCTGTTCTGTGTTTTCTGGATGTTCAACGTTTTAAATTTATCATGTGCTTGGCTTTCATACCTCTTCTTATATGTGATAAGAACTCATTAAAATAATGTTATTTTAAATCTATTAAATTATGAGTTTTGATTTTATATTCAAGATGGACCTCTTTATTTATTTATAATTAATTTTAGGTCAGATATCTAACACCTTTTCAGATTTTATTTCCAATCTTATTTGCTTTATCTCCTTTTTGGGCTGAAATAAAATAATGAGTAATATAAATTCATGCTAAATTAATATATGTATATATGACAAACTATACTTGAAAAAAAAGCCCTTATATCCTGTCCAACGATGGAGATATACAACAACCATAAACCATTTGGAGAAATAAGGAAGAAAGAACTGTTTTGTTAAATTAGCCTGAATAACTTTTGCCAAAAAAAAATTACACTGAATAACCTGATGAATGTTCTCTCTCTCTCAGAATAATTGTTATACAATCAATAATGAACTAACAAACTCCAAATATCTATTTCAGATCAACAACCAAGCAAGAAAAGTATTGGCACAGGATAGTTCTTCGACCTTTGATTTGAAGAATGGTTTCTGAGTTAGAAATATGAAGACTGTTCACCTAGAACATTCAATTGAGCAAGAACTTTAGCGGCCAGGGATTTCATTCCACCACTACCTCTTTGAGTAATGTCGACTAATGGCATTTGGGCCAGAGCTGCATATGTCTGCTTCATCTCAGGCAGCCGAAATATCCTTTCTAAAGCCCGAAGTGCCTTCTCCTGCAACTTGCTAGAAGTTGAACTCAGTAGTTTTATAATTGGAGGTATGGCATTTGCTTTACCAAGCACTTTGCAACCGTTCTGGAGTCTTTCATCCTCAATCAAGGTCAAGAGCGCATCTAAAGAAGCTTCACAGGCTCCAAAATCTCCCTCCCCAAGAATCCTAACGAGGGACTCTACAGCTTTGGCCTCTAAAATGCAGAACGAAGATTCTACAGTACATATTCCCTGGTGCACGGGGCAGCCTGTTTCTGCTGCAGCTAAGCAGCAAACAAAAGCCCTTGTCTTCTTTATCGGTTGGCTCAAGGCAGTGGAACTTTCTGAAAACTGCTTAAGCGACACAGCTGCATTTTGTTTTGTCAAAGAAGTACCAGAAGCTAGTAGTTGTACCAACACTGGAATAACGCCAGTTTCAGCTACTTTTTTCTGCCATGTCCGGTTTGTTGAAACAGTGAAACGGCAAAGTGCTCTAACAGCATTCTCCATTTCCTGCTGCTTGTGCAAGACATTTCTATTTCCGTCAGTTATATAAGCATAAATTATCTCCAGTGCCCCAGAATCTAGAAGCCACTGAGTCGTCTGAATGTCCTTGGGAAGATTGGAGATGATACTGAAAGCAGCAGCAACCTCTTCTTCATCATTTGAAGTTTTTATGATCCTCAGCAATGTATCAATGCATCTCTGACCAACATGCTCCTGAAAACTGGTGTCATCACCATCTGCTGTCAAGCAACAGAAGAGCTGCACCGCACTTGCTCTCACCATTTGGTTGTTTACCTCGCATAATTGAACCAATACTTGGACAGCAGAGAGCTGTTAATCAAATGAACATTTGAATAACATTAGATTTTAGAAATGAATTCCTGTTTTCTTAGGGAGAAAAAATGTAATATTGAAGAGGAGCCAGAATAACATTCCCTCAAGATTTTACAGAGGGGAGGTGTTTGATACAATCTTAAGAGTTTCAAAGTGCCGAACATAAGCACTGCAGAGAGGATTTCTATGTCAGTTATTGGAACTGCTCAGAAGTATGCATACCTGTCTCAGTTTTGCTCTGATTTCTGGACCTGAAGATGATTGGCACATAGCACAAAAAGCTTGAAGAATATTTCTTTTAATGTCAGGTCCTGTCAAGGAAATCAGAGAAAATAATTTAAAAATATCTTCATCAGATTCCAACAACGAGATTTGCTCGTGATCATCTTCTTGTGTATTAGTTGATTTGGCAAGGTGCATAATTACAACTGCAACTTGTTCGCGCAAACTTGGGGACGACAAGCCATGACGATACAGAATTTCAAATAATGGTCCAAGTGCACCTTTTTTGATCATCTGCAGGCCATTTTGGGGCAAGTTTGATAGGTTCTGAAGGGCTCTAACTGCCACCGTTTTCATCTCTAGATTATCATGAGAGAGTAACTGTAGAAGAGGTCCTAGTGCCCCATCTTTAAACAGGGATAATTTATGATGATCAGTCAAGTCAATTTCTGACAATGTCTTAGCCATTAGCATCCTAACATTATCTGGTCCTGCATCAAACAAGAGAATTCCTTACTGATTATAACTTAAAAATTCATGTCATGTCAGTGTTACAAGAGTAAGAATAACATAATGCACCAAGTTCTAGTTTCAAAAGGGTGTATGTAACAGCATTTTAAACCCATTAAAAAGCATTTGACCTGCTCAATTTTTTATCCACCAATTAGAGTGAGAAAAAAGACCACCATAGAAAACTTACCAGAAGAAAGAAGCTGCAACAAAGGTTGGAAAAAGTTTGCCTTGGCCATCTCTATAACATTTTGATCAAGGAAAGAAAGATTATGCAAAAGCTCTCTTGAGTCTCTAGAAGCTTGAGCATCATCACTGTTTAGCATAGTAACTACAAGAAAAATACAGCCTTGGATGTTACCAATGGAATCTCGCACTACACTGCTTCTTGATAGTTGCAAGAACAACTCTAAGGCCAACTTGCTTTCCTTTATTTGGCGGGCAAGTGACCGGACAATGGATTCAAGTGCATGGTCAACTTTAGCAATTCTTTCCTGGAAAGTTAACAGGACAAGTTGAGGTCAGTTTCATCACTAAAGACAATATGCAAGAAGCTTTGCCAGAAACTCCAGAAAAGGAACTTTCTAAATCCTAAGTTTATGTAGTTTATTCTAAGTGAATAGAGTAGAGTAACTAGCCTTGTCCATATGAAATAAAGTAAACCAGAAGTACCTTGTTATCATGACTATCTTTTGCAAGAATACACAGAATGGCTAGAGCATGTGTTCTTATTTCACGATTTTTTGTGCTGAGAAGTCCTACAAGAACTGGTATATAATCCTCAAATATCACCCACTCTCGGCATAGCTTGCGTTCCATGCATAGACCCTGCAGCTCACTGAGAGATTGAAGCACTTTTTGCTCTTCATTTGACTGAAGTTTAGGTTTGTTGGAAACAATAGTGATCATCTTATTCCTATCATTCCATTCTTCAATTGATCGTCGAAGAGGTATGTTAGGCTGTAAAACCAACGTGTCCAAGGGAATTGAGGTCGATGGACATAGCTTATTTCCATCTGCAAACCACCTCTCTATGGCACTTCTCTCAAATGTCCGACCGGAAGAAATCTCCACCGGGTCAACCATGACTTCCATAGTGATTGGGCAACTAAACGACTGGAGAGGTTCCAAACGTTGAGTACCAAGAGAGTTCCTCTCATCTAGGTACCTCTTTGCTTTCTCCTCATAGGATGTCGTAGCATCTGCCTTTTCAAGCAGCACAACAATCTGTTCCATTCTTCTAGCTTCAGCCATGTTAATTCCCAGTTTCGAATCTTGCACTTCAGTCTTAAATTCTTCAAATTCCTTCAAGGCTAATCCCTCATCAGGAACCCGAATTGCCTCGGCAATAGAAACAAACAGATCATTTGCATAACATCCGTCAACATTGCTCTCCTGCAAACCAGTCTCAAGCTTCTGCAAAATTTCATCCTCCACTATGCTGGGAGTATATTCAGCCTCCAGCATATCCTTGCACAATCTCCCAATCTTATTACTAATTCGCAGACCATCCAGAAAGGCCGAGGGGATAAGACTTATTGCTTGACAAATCTCGTTTGTGCTGTTCTCTAATTGCTTCAAGATTTTCCTGCAGCTAATCAAGAGATAAACCTTGTTTCTAGTTCCACACTCAATAGCTAGCTGCTTTACAACTTTAACCTCCCGGTTCAGAATATCCAGAGCATTTCGTAAGATCTCCGAATCATCTACATTTGACTTGGACAACTCTTTTAAGATATGTGCGATATTCTCCATGTAATTCGAGAATTTCTCAAAACTCTCCGTCTGATTAATAACTCCCTTGGCAGCATGATTGCAATCAAAGATTGCAACTATGGTCTGAGAGAACAGCTCAGGCAGCGAAACCGGTGATGTACTTGTAGTTATACCTTTTTCCATCTTTGAGCATTAAAATTAAAAAAATAACTATAAACAAAAAATTACAGAAGAAGATCCTCAGTTCTGCTGATGCTTGATATCTACATATCCAAAGAATGGCAAAAGTCAGGTCATATGACAATGGCAATGCCAAGACCAACCTTTGCAAATCTATTTCAGACAAGTATAAAGCAACTGCGGTTAATTCGATTTCTGAGGAAAAGATAGATTGGGTAGATTTCCCCTCAATTATATCAATCAATCTGTCAAAATCAAGAATTCAAGCAGGAAAAATAAAACCAACTATTAATATAGATTTTCTTTTTTCTTTTCTCAGCAACCAAAACAACCCTTTCTCAAGTCATTAAGATTACTCGACATGTTAACACTTGGCATTTAGCAGAGAAACAGAGGAAGAAGCGGCTGCTAACCTGGATATAATAAGTCAACGAATCTCTTGTTTCTCTGTCACGTTTTTCGCGAGAAACCACTCTAAATTTCCGGGAAAATAATCGTAGCGTGACAAATGTGGCTTCGGAGAGCTTTTCTTCAGAAACAGAGTCTTTCTTCCATAATTTTTTTCTATCTTTAGACATTTTTATATGTTCTTCTTTTTCCATCATGTCTCAGTCTCATGTTCAGACCAGTGTTTCTTTGTCGATATCGTTGACAAAGTCAATGGTGTTATTTCTTGATAATCAGCTGCGGTACGGTGCAAAACCGAATCATGGATAAGAGTAACCCGATGTTGGCACGTCACGCAACGAGAAATAAAATTTGTGTGTGTGGACACTTGGCGAAGATACAATGGCAGTTGTAGGAAACGGGATGATACGTAGGGGTATGGGATTTGAACTCGAAGTTGAGAAGACGTTAAGGTGGAAATGGCGCCAACCAAACGGTAAGAAAGCGCACGCCAAATTTTCTGCTTAATGCATACTTACGTGCTAATTAAAACCTTTTCAATTTGAATAATTTTATGATTTAAATTTTAATATATCTTTTATTTTATTTAATTTACGGACTCTTTTATATAAATAATTAATTTTTAATTGAAAATTACTATAATTATTTGTTTTATAAGACCAATTAAAGGGATATTTGATATTCTTTGTATAAACTATAGTAATATTATTATTAAAACTAATTTAAAAGTTAAGAGTATTTTAATAATTATAAGTTTTGTTTTTATGAGTTGCTTTCATCTTTCTACTATTTTAGTTTGATTGATAAAGAAAATATTGTTTCAAAAAAATAAATATCAACAAGAGCAATGAAAATAAATATTTTAGCCAAAATAAATTATAATCATAATTTAAATTTAAATTTGCCAAAATTATTTTCTTGATAGTTTGTGTTAGAAAAAAAAAATTGAAACATTCGTGAGATTAATAAGATTATGGTTTGAGTGATGATCATATATGGTTAGTGTAGCTAGTGATTGATTGAAGACAATTATAAATATAACCATGTAAGTTAATTTAAGTTTAAGACATTTGAGTTTTTAATTAATTTGTAACAAATTAATTTATAAGTATTGGGTTTATTGAATTTTTTTGTGTTAAATATATATATATATATATTTATATTTACATAAAAGTAGACACAAAGTTGTCAATTTACACAATATCTCATTTTATAATATATTACCAATCTTTTTACATATTTGGTAATCAATAAAAAAATCAACACATTTTTTAACATTTTTTGTAATGTTATTATTAATGAATTTATCATTTTTCATTAATCTATTTTTATTTATGAAAAATAAGGAATTATTATTTTTTAATTTTACTTAAAAAAAAGAACTCAAATATTTAATCCATTTAGAAAAAAAATGCAACTTACTTTATTGAGTATTTTGTTAAAAAAAAAAAAACTACTTTATCCTATAGAAAAACATTGTCAATATATTCCAATAAAAAATGCGTGGAATAAATATTTATTTAAGAAAAAATAGACAAATATATTTATTTAATTTGATTTCGATATTAAAATTTAAAGAAGGTTAAGTCTGTTCGAGATATTATCATGAATATCATATTTTATTAATTTAAATTAAATATCTAATTTAATTATTAGAAAACCTACAAAATTCATAACGAACTAAAGTATGAAGTTAAAAAGTTAAATCTCTGCCGGTCATGTTGGTTCACTCTCCCGATTAAAGGTTTAAAGGAAAACCTAAAGCCCCATTTAGCAAGAGGTGCAATGGGAGTGATAAAGGAAGGCAGAATCTCAGGCACGTTGCCGAACGATGAGTCGTTTTCCGTGCACTACCCGGGGTATCCTAAGACCACCGCTCGCGCCATCCAGACTCTCGGAGGAACCGAAGGGATTCTCAAGGCAATTTTATATATAATTTTTTTTTTCATTTTTTATTTTCAATAATTTTAAGCCCTTGAAAAGAATACGCGTATAATTTTCATGCTTCGTTGAATTTTTTTTCCTTGTTCTAGCTTTGAAATATTTATTTATTTTCTATTATCTCGGAGGAATTCGAACTTTTTTACAGGCTCGTACCTCACAGTCCAACAAATTGGAGCTCCATTTCCGGCCCGAAGATCCGTATTCGCGTCCTGCATTTGGGGAGCTTCGTCCCTGTAACAATTTGTTGCTTAAAATATCGAAAAAGAAGTGTTCTAATGGCCAAACTGCTGAAGCTTCTGGGAAATTACAAGAGTGTTCAACATCAGGAGCAACTGGTTCCGAAAATCTGAAGCAGCCATCCCATGTTGAAGTGCAGAGACCGGAAGAAGAAGAAGAAACTAACCTTTGTGCTGATATTGTTTCTCGCGTCTCCGAGGCTTATCATTTTGATGGTTAGAATTTTTTTATTTTTGTGTTTGTTTTAGAAACAAAATAAGGCTTATTGTTACTTCGAAGTTTGACTTTTCCTTTTTGGTGAAGGAATGGCTGATTATCAACATGTTGTTGCTGTTCACGCGGATGCTGCCAGGAAAAGAAAGAGAAATTGGGCAGAATCTGAAGAGCCGCCCTTTGGTGAGATCTTTACAGTTACCAATTCAACATGTAATTGAAACTCAATAAAGTTCCCGTTAATAAGTTTTATTTTATTTTATTGTTAATTTTTGGACAGAAAAGGGTGGGTTCATGGATTTGGATCAGGAGAATGTGATGATGATATTGCCCCCGCTCTTTTCACCCAAGGATATGCCGGAGAATATAGTGTAAGAAATCTCGGACATTGTAATTTGCTCATATTATGTATTTTTTTCCCTTTTCTGTTTTGTCGAAGGGAGATTCTTAATTTAAGTTCATAGTCTTAATTCCTGAAAGGTATAAGTGTAAGACACGTTTTTTCCGATAATAAAGTGAGAGGCATCTTTCAATGTATTCATTTATAAGCTCTATAAATTTTTATTTTTGTAAAATGGTTAAAATGAACAATCAATTTGTATGTCTAATATATATATATATATATATATATATATATTTATTTCTGGAAGATAAAGCTTTTAAATAATTTAGAACTTCATTTTGCAGATGATTATCTGAAAAGTAATCACTGTTTGCAGTTTATGACCTATCAATCTTAATGCTTATTGTAATTAAGAAGTTAAAGGTGAAATTGGTTGTACCTCTTTTAATAAACCTTGGAAGAAAAAAGGGAGCTTAGTCTTGTAGAAAAAGTTGTCTTTAAAATTTTGCGTTTGTTTTTGAGCTATCTATATCTAGGTTATTTGGAAATTTTGATTTGATGTGCTTTGTTGTTTGGACTAACTTTATAAGTTCTTACCATTTCAGGTTAAGACCATCAACCATCTCAAGTTCAAAAAAGAAACAAGAGGGAGTTGTACATAACACTGAGGTATTGACTAAAATATTTTCTCAGTCTCTGCACTTTTCTTCTGCAACATATTTAGTAAACACAGTAAAACATGCAGATGTCTGCCAGCCTTCACAGCAAACTGATGCAGATGCACTTGCTCAACCACATACACTGCCTATGCCTTGTGTCTTTAATAATATATCCATATGTATAATTTATCCATGTCTTAGTTTGTAGTAACTAATCTGCTGGTACGAAAATGCTAAGTGGAAAGGCGGCTTATCTTTAGCTGTATCAATTTCATAGGCCGATTGGTCTCGCAAGATTGTTGGATCAAGAACATATGAAGTACTTGTATTTTTTTTTTTCTTCAAAGCTTCACGCTCTTATGTGTATATACCCAGACAGCTTTCCTTTCTTATTTTGTGATAACATTGAGCTAGAATTATGTTGATACTGGGCTGAATATGGAGCAAGTTAAGATTTGTTGGTGATCCAAGTTTGTGGTGGACTTCACTTCGTTGTCTTTCTTTTTAATAATGCTACTGGTTAAGCTTTTATATATAAAGAAACATGAATGCATGCTTGGCAGCAGTTAAGTTCTTCCTCTCTTTTCAGTATGTCTTATCTTAGTGAGGAGAGATCTTTGAACTGGCAATATGACTTTCTTTCATGCAGGTTGACCTTGAGCCTGGCCTTGCAATTGATTTCAACATTAAAGATATCCTCCTGTTTTCATTTTACTTTTCTGCTGGATTTAATATTTGTTTTCCAATAAGTAGAAATTAATATGCTTATAGATCCTATTGGCTTTTATATTCTTCTGGATGTGGCATTTACTTTCGTTTCACTGAATAAAATCATTTCTGATGATATAGTAAGAGAAGTTTTATTCTATATTAATGCCCTTTTGTAGTGGTTTAGTGGAAAATACTTTTGCTAATATGGATGGTAATGGAGTGAATAGAAAATTGATAAGATTTTGGACAGTTTTGTAGAACCAATGAGATTAATTTTCTAGTATTATATGCTTGAATAAAAAGAAAAGAAAAGAGATTTTAATGTGGATTTTGTACAAATTTATTTTCCATATTTCTGTTGGACTTAGCATTCTCACAGATTCCTAAGAAAGTGAATTGGGAGGAACTTATAACCGGAGGCTCAGAGCAGTGGAAGTGGCAGAGGACTGTATCTAAGCTCTTTGATGAACGACCTATATGGCCCAAGGAATCTGTGACTGAGCGCTTGCTTGAAAAGGGTTTAAAATTTAGCCATGTGATGCTTAAAAGGTCTTGCCTGAAAACTTGCCCTCATATTTGTTAACAAATTCTTTTTTGGAACAGTTGAATTGATTTTGATGAATCTTATCTTTCTCTGTCTTTTCAGGCTTCTACTTGGTGTTGCTTACTACTTTTCAAATGGGCCATTTCTGAGGTTCTGGATCAAAAAAGGATATGATCCTCGCAAAGATCCTGATTCTCGCATGTAAGAGTTCTTCTGGCTATAATCTCCTTAAATATATATTATTATATTATGCTTTAATGGCTCCCATTATGTCCGTTGTAATCTTCTTACTTCTGCATTTTCTTTTACTAGATATCAGAGAACTGAATTTCGTGTTCCTGAACCATTGAGGAGCTATGCCGATGCTAATGCAGCTAACAAGTAAGTTGATACTGATGAAATGGTAAGATACAAGTATCTGACAGTTCTGTTTTTCATGAAATCCTTTTAGGTCTTGAATATAAGAGACTTTTATCCAGAATTTATAACACAATATATTGTAATAAAATGAAGGTGTATGCTGGTCAAATTGAATACTGAACACTGGCATGAGTCGCATGATGTTCCATTCCATCAGAAATATTTGTGCTGAGTTTTAACAGTTTGTTTTAAGATTATTTCTTTGAATAATTTTTTATTACTCAGATTGAAGCATCACTGGGGAGATTTATGTTCATTCCAAGTATTTCCTTATAAATGCCAGACATTTTTGCAACTATTTGAACTTGATGATGATTACATTCAACAAGAAATAAGAAAGCCTCCAAAGCTAGCAACATGCGATGTGAGTCTATTATCTTCAGTGTTATGCACAGATGTGTTGGTTAATTTATCTCTGATGTCATCCCATGGATTTTTTTCTTCCCTTTTTCTTTATATTTTCCCCTAGGGAAGGATGTCTGTAGAATGGTGATATAAGAGTCTTATTTGATATCCTCACACATTTCTTGCTTTTGAATCAACAAATGTTTAGTTTTGCAATTTTAGAAAGAACATGTTAAGGTTTACTTGATGTTATATTCTTTGCAGTCTAAAACAGGATGGTTCTCAGAGTGTGTGCTTGATTGCCTGAGACTTCGTGTAGCGGTGAGGTTCTTGTCAGTATATCCTGACACTGGTGCAGACAGCATACTAAAGTCCTACTCTGATGAATTTGAGAAGTTAAAGAGGTCATGCATTTACAAGGATGTCTTCAACCCTCATCAAGAGGAGCAATTGCAAATTAATAGAGGTTCAAATAAGCAGACTTTTCTCTAAGTTTCTCGATGTCTTGTGTTTTATTAGATTCATTGCGTTTTGGTTACAAGTGCCCTAAGGGCACTTTTTAAGGTTAGTTGAGATACTATTTATAGTAAAATTTTTATATTAAATGCAACAGTTAATATGATCATTTCAATGCATCGGGAAAAGATATTTACTTAATAGGTAACCCAGCAAAATCCTTATTTAGTGGTTCATTTAACAGCCCTACTTTTCATATAGCAGTCACCAACATTACAGATAGTCTAACGTACTTAACCTAGGAAAAAATTTTTGAAATTGTTGTTATTGAATGTGATTTCTTATATTCCTGTATCTCTATATTGATGACAATTGCTTCTTTCTTCTTGAATCTGTTTATTTGCCACATTCCTCCTTTCTTGCTGCAAATTTTGGTTTTCCATTTATAATTGAATCCCCCCTGGCCGTTAATACTTAAGACATTTATTATCCTATTTTTTACTGAATTTTTATGACCTTTCATCGAAAACTAGATTTTCATCCTTCATATATCAGACTGGTTCTAGTAGCTGCTTTAGACTAATTATATAAGTTTAAAAATCCTAGTTTAACATCTGGAGCTTATAGGTGATGAAGAGAAAGAGGCGCCCAAAAGTTCTGATAACGAGGAAGATGAAATTGAAGCTGATGATGAAGAGGAATTGGATGTGTATGAGACACTTAATCTGGTAAATCATATGTTTTTTTCTTTGTTCTAGTCTTAACATGCTTGGTAACACTCAGCTGATAATGATATTACTATATATTTGTCTTGTTTCATGGTTTTTTCTTAAAAGAAAAAACCTAAAAGGAACTTTATTGATGTACTTTTTTGGTCTGTAGGGTGGTGAGGATGATGAAATCTCTCTGCAACCTGATATATGTATCCTTAAGTCACACCAGTCTGTGCTTTTCTTCAAAGCCTGTGTCTTTGAAATAGAGTGGTGGTTTGGCGTTCAGCCAGGCTTTCAAGCATGAGTAGAAAAAGCCTCGAAGGGCATTTTCTATCTACTAAGTTGATTTAAGTTGGTCTTGCTTGTAGGTTTAAAGATTTGGAATCAATGCCTTATTTTGTGTAAGTTAATGAAGGCTGCTGGGCAGCTTAAAAACCAGTCTAGTTAACTGAATTGATAATAAGCCCTAGGAAAGAAACTTTTAACTCGAAATCGATGCTTCTTTTTGAAATATTAAACTACCACTAGGCTATTTCCTTTGCAGTTTGCACAAGAGCGAGCCAGCTTTGATCTAAGTTTATAAGATCAAGTAGGCTCTTTATGTTAAAATTAGTTCTCTTGTGATAGCGCTAAGAATGAAAAAGTGATTGCAAATCTTTTAAGCCAAACTTCTGTCACTACACAGATTAATTGAGACCTCTTGTAAAAGTTCTAAGAATGTATTTAACATATTCAAACTTTTTGGTCTACACTTTGTAGGATGTGACTCCTCATTTCTAATACAGCATTCTTGACTTTTAATAGTATTTAGGCCTTCAGTTTCAACCTCAAAGTATCTCAGTTTATCATACATGCATCGATGTACAAACATAGAAGTGTGCAAGTACATACATGCAGAAACATGTTGATATGAACCTATATATTGATATGGTATTTAGATTGTCCCTATCTGGATGTTCCTAGTCTACTTGAGATTTCCTTTATATTGCTTAGATATAGATATGGAAAACAACTCAAGGACATATTTGCAAGAGCTTTTTGGTAGCTTCCCATCGGCTGTGCCTGATGCTGATGCGTTACAAGCTGCAGAAAGTAGTGAAGGAGAATATCAAATATATGAGCAATTTAGTGATAACTACTCTGATGATGATGATGATTATGATGATGGTGGTGGTGATGGTGATGATGATGATGATGACAGCTGACATTCTTAATCCAGAACTTTACAGGTACTTTTCCCTCCCTTTTGCTTCCTTTACTCATTTGTCTGGCCCCAGCCACAGTTCATTGTAAATATGATTAAATTTGCTTTTGATTTCAAATTATGCAAGACTTCTAAATGGAATGTTTTGTGATTCATTGGTTGGAGGATATATCTAGTTTTGTTGATCATCTTGTTCGTGCACTTGCTGGTTCAACTGCAATCTATCTAATTTTACTTTCCTATTCTCCTACTAGCTCGCAATTTACATATTATTAATGAGTACATTGCTTTCAAGTCCACTGCAGGATGGTCTGATGCAGTCACTATAATTTCATAGAGCCACCTTTTTTTAATTCTTTGCCCTTCCTGCATCTTTATCATTAGCTTAAAACTTTTTATAAAACAACTCAAACTTATTACAGACTTATTTTTTTTGTGATTTCAAATGCATTATTTTCTGAAGTTATTAAAACTTGTATATTTTCATAACTTCTCTGGAAAAAAATATCGGTAGTTCTGAGACTTTTAAATAGCAGAACATAACCAATTGGAGCATTACCTTTCAGAATTTCTTCTTTCATATTTTATGGTATCTGTACTTTAGTGCCTTCCATTAACGTCGCTGTGCAATTTATTGGCCGAGCTTTTCTAAGGCAATTTGAATTTGTTTGCAGATAGTTTTTGTATAGATTCGCAGATTCTTGAAGCTACAACAGGTGTTAGGATGCTCTGCAGTTAGTCTTGGAAGCTATAGAGAAGGGTGACTAGATATCGGCATTTGCAGGTTCAGTTTACATTTCATCTCAAATTATGAATTATCAGGAAGACTTGTGTAAGGTTTAATGCATCAGTAATATATCCCATTACTTCTGTTGACCTCATTCATGATGTACCTTTTGAGCAAACCAACACAAATGGCCATTTTTGGACACTAGAATTTCATACCATAATAATATGATCAGATTTTCTTTTTTCTTTTTTTTTTATTTGGCCAAACCGTTCTAGGGGGGCATGAAGAAACTTGACAACTTGAATTTAGAATTTTTTACCAATAAATCACCCCCTTAAATCAACTAAATTCAAACTGGTTTTCGGATTGTATTCTATCAAATTTTTGCTGCATTAAGATTCATTTTGACCAGCACAATAGTTTAATTTTGAACTCTTTCAGTTAGCAGAAATCGGGCATTGACAACTTTTCCTTCAAAACTCAAAGGAGGCATTGATCGAATTCTTAAGAATAATCATCATGCCTGAGTATAGCAATTTTTTTTTGTTTTTTTCTTTTTATTGAGAGCAGATCTTAATCGAACTCCTGAAGTGAGAACAATTAAATTCAAATTAAGCATTGCTGCATTATCACTAGAAAAGCTAATAGATCATAGACTTGTTAATATTCTCACGGGCTTGGTCAAACAGTTGGAGATTCTCTTATCTAAATGTACTTCCTATCCAAACTCCTGAAGTGAGATCACACTCTCCATAAATTCTCAGACGACCTCGGGCATATTACAACTTCATAAAAGGGCAAAATAATTTTCCTAACACAGTTAGGTGCTTTTAGATTGCATTTAACTGAATTTTTACTGTGCGATTGGATGAAAAATTTTAAAATTTTAAAATATTTTAAAATAAAATTATTTTAAAATATATCAATTTACAATGTTGGTATTTATAATTATTTTGTTTGGATAAATATTTTTCGAAATGATTTCTTGGATATTAAAATTTGATGAAATAAAAAAAATAATTATAAAATAAAAATATTAAAAAATATGTAATATAAATATCATTAGATCAGTAAAAATGTGTAGATATTATTAATAATATAAAAATGTAAAATTATATATCATATTTAATTAAAATAATATTTTTCTTTTTTAATTTATATTGATAATGAGCCATATATAAAAAATAAGGAAGATTTGAAGGCATTTAGAAAAATTACCTATTTAGGTGAATTTTATACCGTGAGTTTGGGATACCATATCCCTCTTGAAATTCTCTCAAAAATTTTAAATTCTTCTTTTTTATTTGCCAAACACGTATATATTTTTTAAATTTTGAAAATATTGATTGAAATTAAATCCTTACTTCAAATATCTCGTCCAAACACGCTCTTATAAAATTTATTTTTCAAATATACCCTTCTTGATTTACTAATTTTTTACTTTAGAAAATATATTATTTTTATTAATAAATATTAAATAATAAAAATTTTATTTAATATAAGACTAATTAAAAATTTAAAAAATATATATTATTTCACTTAAAATGATTTTAATAATTTTCAACTATTTATTAATTTCAAAAATAAAATATATATTATAAATTTTATTATATACATTAAACATCTTTGATGATTATTTTCTATTTTCTTACATTTCATCTCACCACCACTATTACATTTACATTCAAATTCATATTTTCATCATTAATTTCAATTTCACTATAACATTAATTAAACTCATCGCCGCTGTTATTTTTTATTTTTATCAAAATTAAACCCTCGATCATACTTCTTGGCTACTCCATAGCCTTCCAATTCATTATGTCCCCCGGGGCAAGAGAAGAACATCAACCAATTCTTAGTAAAATAAATTATGTTAAGAATAATTTCTTGAACCAACTGATGTCATTATATGACAAGCAGCATCATTACAAAGTGTCTTAAAAGTCCTAAACTGTGACATTATAAAGAGAAAATGTATGAGAAATGTGGAAACTGCAGTGCTTGTCGGAACTAAAATATATCCCACCTCTTTTTAACACGGAACATTAACATCGATGACTTGATGTCATCCTGTGGTACCTGGAGCATAAACTGGACTTTCATCTTCATTGGGGCTGTCTTTGCCTTGCTGTTTTCGTCTCCAACCTGAGACGAGGGTATTACGAGTTACCAAATCATGCAGAGGCCAAGCTCTTCGATACGAGAATGTCAAGCAAGTGATCTAGGCCTCGCCTTTAAGGACAACAAAGTTAAACAAATAGAAAACTTACCCATAGAGAAGCCCAGCCAAGACGAACCTCAGAATCATAGCCCGCTTTGAATTTGAAATCTTTGTCATGCGTGTGCTTGTACACAGCACTCCAATAGTTTGAATCGAGATTGTACCAGTAGCTTCAGATAAAAGCAAAAACTGTTAGTCAAAAACACATCAACAAAAATAGATATTGCAGGGAAAAGAGCCCTAAATACCTCATGTACCAAATATATTCCCCGGATATCAAATGCAAAACAAAAGAAATAGTATTTATAGGCAATTCCACGACGGATTCTAATATTGACAAAAAGGATGAGTTCAAACCTTAATTTATCAGATGGACTGAAACGCCGCTTGAATGCAAATGAAACAGCATTTGATGGCAGTGAAACGCTAGGAATAAATGACATTGACTCATCCTGCAATTCGAAACCATCAAAACCATCCACTAAAAAGGAAGCACTAAAAAAGCTAGAAAATTTGCACATCTGTAATGTTTCCAACCCAGCATTTTTCCATGAAGAAGGTGACCAGTTACCTAGTAAAATTTCAAATGCCTAGCCATCTAAGTTATTCAACATGAAAAATAACAGGGGATCTCCCATAGAATCCATAGTAGTCTATGCAGAAAATCATAACGCTGAGGAAAAAACCACCTTATATGAGTATCTTAGTTTCAGTTCTTCATCCATGTAATGAGCAGCACAGACGCCATTCAAAATTGGACCCTTAATAATTCCATTTATTGAAAATGTTCTTGGCACTTCTTCCTCTTCTCTCTCCTCTAAGGTAACTTCACCCATGGGGAATCTAATTGTCGCTTTAGGCTGCAGCAACAGGAAAGTAACAGAAGTAATTAGAGGGGAAATGCATAAACATAAAAAATGCAAGAGCACTACCATTAATCAAGTGTTGAAGTGGTACAAAAGGGGGCATGGTATTGGTTGACTAATGCATATAGAGAATAACAACAATATGATGCCACATAATTCGGCAATTCAAAACCACAAAAACTGGCGGAAAGTGAATTACCAAATTCTTTTTCAAACTTATTAATGATCTGATAAATACCCAGAAGAACTAATATAGATAATTAGCAAAAAAAAAAAGAGAAAAAAACAGCTTAAAATACAACCAAACTATCAAGTATCACCTGGGAACAGTAAGGTTCCCAGACATCCTGAACTGTAAGTGATTGATTGACACTAGGATAAACAATACTCACCAAACCAACATATGGAACAGGTGATGATACTTCAACAGCATAGCTGGGATCAGCGAGGTTTGCAATCATTGCCACCTCACCTCCTTGTGCCTGAGAAAAATATTTGAGATATTAAAGGGACAACATATGTGGCTTGAAGGAAGTATTCATTCAGCATTCAAACAACAGTTGTGATAGCGTTGGCGCTTCAGAAGCAACAACAGATTCCGAAAACTATCTGATTTCAAGAGAAGAAAAACAGGTTTTTAAGATAAAAAATCCAAATGCAAAAGAATGTTATGCAAATTCCTAACATCAATTTCACGAACACTAGCACCTAAAATGCTCAAAAACCATCACCAAAAACCAAGACCAGATTCTCAAAGTTCGCTTTTGTAGCCGAAGAGAAATTGGTATTCCATTGAAAACCTGCATCGTATAATAGTCCAAAGCTTTCTATTTTATATATTTTCATTAATGTTAGCAACTGAAGCACTAGCACTAAGCAGAAAAGATGGCTTTAAAGGCAAAAGGGCAAACCTTGACATCATGGGCAGCTTTGAAATGCAACATAGGACCCACATCGAAGGAGCTCTTGATGAGGGCATTTTGTTCTTCAAGATCGTAGTGGATGGACAAGTACTTTGAAGTTAACGCCAACTGGGGCTCCGAGATCTCGCGTTTGCTGTCGTTGATGAAGGAGAGCTTGAGCTTGGCGAGGCTGTCAAACAGCTTACACGACACCTTGTGAAAGAATACGCGGCTATCACTGTCAAACTCTGAAGTCACTCTGAGGGAGGGTCTTTTGGATATCAAAGATAAAAACTGGCAGGGCTTGGTGGGTGTTGGAGATGCTGGCGCTGGCTCAAATGGCGGTGGAGATGGAGGAGGAGGCGGCGGCTGCGGCTGCGGCGACGGTGGCTGTGAGAATGATGGGATTAGGTGATTGGGGCTTTGAGGAGACGGTTCCATCATGGGTAATTCAAGTGATGAGTTGTGTCGAAAGGCTTAAAAGTCTTGTCTTTGGTTATCAGAATCCGAGGGTTACTGTTGAAGCTCTGCTTTGGCTCTGTTTGAGAGCAGTGAGTGAAGTCTTTGGATGGTATTTGTGGGGTGGGGGCGTTTTTTCTGATTATTAGGCGAAATTTTGACGGAAATTTTTGGAAATTTCTGTATTGTGATTCCGAATTTTTTCTTTTATTAGCGGAAATTTTCATTGGAAAATTTCTGAATTCCGATTCCCAAAATTTTTCAAACAGAAATGGATCTCTGCCTCCTCCCAACTCCTTTAGAAATTAAATTTTAAACTTCGTGTTGCTAGCAATGGTAAGTTTAACTACCACATGAGCAATAAATTCTACACGATGAGATTGATTAAATACAATTAATACGTGTTTTATATAACATAATTTAATTCAAATTGAATTAATAAATAACAATAAACGCGTTATACATTTATTATTTGAATTAATAACAATAAAAAATTTAAGATTAACTAAATCATATTATTTGAATTAATAAATAACAATAAACGTGTTATACGTGTTTTGTATAACACAATTTAATTCAAAGAGTTTATAATGTCTTACACGTGTAAGATGGATATTCGTATATATTTTTTAAAAATTTATATTTGATGTAAACACTGTATTAATGTTATATATTATCAATAAATCCTAAAATATCACTTTCTTGAGTAAAATAAAAAAATACAAATAATTAAAAAATATATTGATATTTATTTTTAAATATTTATATAATTTTTAACTCTACTCATCAATAAGATAACATTTTATAGTTAATTGATAGTGTATTATTACTATAAATTATTAATGCATCAAATATAAACTATTTATTTAAACTTTTCTCTCTTGTCTTATATATGTTAAATATGTCAAACATGTATAAGACAAGAATAATGTTTTACTAATATTTGTGTCGATAAGATTAAAAATGAAATAATTTTTTTTAAATTTTTAAATGATTTTTATTTTATTTTTATTTTACATCATTGTATCACAATTAAAATTATCAAGTCTAAACGTTAGTATCCTTCAATATTAAAACTTAATTCTTGATAATATTTGAATAGGGTTTTATTAACTACTGTCATTATGATATTTTGAAAAGTTAATTAACAAGTTATTTATAATAATATTTTTATTTAATATAATAATTAAGAATTAAAAATATTAAAAAGCATTCTTAAAACATTGTTTAATAAAATTCATTTGAATAATAGAAATTTTCTCTTTTTTTTTTCATATGGTACAGTACTCATAAGTTATAAGAGAATGAACTCAAATCTGAATTTATTGTATTTAATATTGTATCATAAATAGGGGATAGTGTTGCGTATGGTATAAAACTTAAGATTTTGATTCAAAAATAAAATAAAATAAAATAAAAAAGAAGAGAGAGATTGTGATTCAAAGGGAGCAAGTGGCAACATTTTAGGGGCTTGAGGGACCAAAGGCCCAAAAAAAAAAAAAAAACCTTTTGCATTTTTAATTAAGTCATTGGGAAAGGATATTCTAAGGCGTCATTATGAAGGATGAAATTGTAATTCAAACTTTAATGAGAAAAAAAAATATTCAAACTTTTAATAATTTTTTACTAGATAGTTTTTTTTTTTTTATCTTTTTTATTTTATCTATTTTTTTCTGAAAATTTATTGTTTGGTTTACTTTTTTAATAAATTAGTTTATTTATTTATTTAATTTATACCATCATTTAACGTTGTCTCAACTCCCAAGCAGCTCTTGAGCTGCCAAGCGCCAACAAGACGTACTGGTTTAAACACTTGAATTAATAAATGGATTTAAAAAATAAAAAATAAACCTCCTATTTGGGCTGGCATTCGGCATTTATAAGCCTAATAGCACTTAACCTTCGTGGGTTGGGTTCCCTTACAGAAAAGGGTAACCGTAAAGTTTTGTGTGGTAAAAAAAAAAAAAAAAAAAAAGGTGAGAAAAAAATTTGTTAATTTTAATTATTAAAGATTAATTTGAAAGAGTAGAAGATTAAAAATGATAAAAAAATTATTAAAAATATATTTTTTAATAAAATAATAAAAAAATTTATAGTAGAGGTAAGAGGGTAACCTCTCTGCTCTTTTTGTCCCTTTCCACCTCACCATCTAGCACTAATACCTGTTGGGCATCTGAACCAAGTCTAAAGGGTTAGTTTTGATGGTAAAATTGGTCCGGTAAGATAAAAATAAATACTAAAGAGATATATTTTTAATAAAATAATAAAAATAATAAGAACAGAGACAAGAGGGTAAATTTATCCTTTAAAATTTTTATCTTATATGCTTAAAAGTCATTTAAATTGTCAACAAAAATTATTCATTTTTGTTTGTTAAGGCTTAGGTTCAACTGTCGTTGTCAACAATCATCTAACCTTTTTTACACCAAAAAAAGTCACCAAATTGAGTTAAGTTCCATAATCACTTTCTCATTTCTTACTTTAATCGTTGGATTAATAATTTGTTTTTCCTTTTCATTTTTTCTTGCTACCAAGTAAAGTTTAAAAGTAAGGGAGCATTAAGGAGAAGAGAAAGAAAGAGAGAAGAATGGAGGAGAGGAAGAGGATGTAGTGGATTTATATATTAATATGGTTGACAATGAAGCAATTTACATAAAAGGAAAATTTTATTTTGGTTGGGGTAAATATGATTCTGAAATTTGCTTAAGATTTTTTTTGCTTTCATTTGATATATATTTCCCTTTTGGGTTTTGATTTCATGCAAAGGATATGATTTTGGCTCATTATTATTAGTCTATAAATATTGGAGATTTTAGAACAGGAACTCTTTAGAATATCCACCTTATAATATTTGCATTTGAAATCCTTGCCTTGTTCAACATCTCTATGAACTTCTTCTCAAAATGGGGCACAGAGGTTTCTCATTTCTCAAGACTGAAATTCAATGCTTAATTAACCAATTGCATTCAATGTAAATATAATAAAATCAAAATTGAAAATAGAATCAAAGAGAAATTAAGCAAACTAAAGGTTATAATCGTTAACTGGCTACTTAAAAAAAGATAAAGAAAGATAGATAGTATTTTATTCGAAGAAAGAATAAAAAAGCAAAGAGTAACGATGATATGAGAGTGGCTAATGATCGCTACATCGCTTGACTTGAAGCTGGCATGCAGGATTCGATTTCTTGTTTTTACCGGCATAGCTCTATGCTAAGAACTCCATACGTCAAGAAGTTTTAGGGCAGAAAGATGGGTTTAGGTGAGATGGGTATGAGTAAGTAAGAGGGGGTTGGAAGAGAAAGTGGGAAACACAGGTTCAAAAACTGTGGGCTAAGCATGGTGAAGGACAGAAGAGAGGAAAAATAAAGGGAGAAACAAAAGAAAATTAACCAAGGAAAAAGCATGCATGACCCGAAAGAGAACAGACTGAAAAAGTAAAAAAACCGATTGATGCGTGGAGTCAAACGATCCAACTCCGTTCATCAACAAATTGAAATAAATTGGAGAGAATTTGAAAAAAATCATAATTTGTTATTATTTTTATCCTTATCGTGTGCAAAATTAGATTTCAAGTTTTTTCAGTATCCTATTCTCGGCCCATCAATGATTGCTATGCGATACTAATATTGTAGGGGGCATGCAATTATTAAAGTTTTGTTGCCTCTTAGTTAGCTTACCTTAAATTGAAGTTTTAAGGCCTACGGAAGGAAAAAACCATTAATTGTATAATTTTGCTGAATGAAAATTGATCTTTTTTGCTGTTAATTCTATTTATTGTTGGGAATGTTTTTATTATTTTGAGCTGGCTTTGTTCCATATATAATATATTTTTGGACATTTACCAAAATGCCTATTTGAATATCGATAATTATATTACAAGGTTTTAAGGCCAATTTGGCAGCCCGGTCATTGTGCAAGGCGTTTGGGCTGAAAAAAAACACAAAAAAAATGGTAAATCTTTTAACCATTTTACTTGTACGTTTATCTATTTTATTATTATTTTTTAAAAAAATATCTTTAAGTATTTTTTTAATATCATCCGAATCAATTTTATTACCTATTCAAATTAACTTTTAATTGTTCAAGAAACTATGATATGCATTGCATAAGGGTGATTGCTTTGCTTTACTTAATTAAATGATACTAGGTCCACCGGATTACTGCCTAGATGCTTAATATAGATTTATATATAAATTTAGAATTAATAGATTTATATATAAATTTCCTAGAAAAAAAGAATTAATTTAGTGGTAAATCCTTTCAATCTTAGATCAAAATAGTTTTAAAACCATTAGTTCAAAGTATTCTATTTACTAATGGCCAAAAAAAAGTTAATTAATGAATTTATTTTCTTGAAAGCAAAATGTCAACTTCAAGTTGAATTAGAGCCAAGTTTCCCGAGTGGAGACTCAAGCAGATGCAATTGTTTCTAGTTTCCCCGTCTCATGATGATATGATATCCTAAGTTTGGCATACCATATAACAAAAACTGCATCAGAAGTAGATAGATTTCAACTCTAATTGAGTTGTTACGTTGCAAGGAGGATTCTTGATAATTATGGCTTCATTTTTAAGGGAAAATGAAACCTAGCTAGTAGTCAACAATGTCAACCTAGATCCATTGAAGCTAGCATAAAGTAAAGAATGCAGTGCAGTGAATTAGGCAAAGTGGGGTACCAAGAGATGTACGAGAAGTTTGAAAAGATTATGAGATTAATTTCGATGAGATTGAAATGGTAAAAAAATTATTAAGAATATATATTTTTCAATAAAATATAAAAAATTTTAAAACAAATCAAAATGATAATTTTATTCTCTTATTATTTTATCATAACCCTTCCCACCGCACTTATTGACTGATCATCCAAATATCGCCTTAGTTTTCCCGGAGATTTTGTACTTTAACCATTAGCCCTCTTTCATAAAGATTGACCAATTTGAAAACCCTAGCTGAAGAGGTAAAATTTGAAAGAAACGAAGCAGGTCATCGTCAACCACTGTGCTCTAATTAAGTCAGTACTCAGTTGGCTAGCTAGAGAAGAAAAGCTTGAATAAGTTATTGGTCTTAGGCTTGTAAGGTTTCCTTCCCAGAAATTTGGAGATGTCCTGACCTGATCATGGGAAGCCTACTTGAAATTAAGGATACTGATTAATGAGCGAGGCCTTTGTCTTTGGTGATTAATATTCACAAAAATCCAAAGCTGGGGCACCAAGCATCTTTCATATGTAAACGCCAGGAGATCGAGTTGAAACCCATGAATGCTATACTAATATTATCCAGTCATTATCATTTATTAATTAGTCTGACATTTTTATTTATGGACCTAGTGACAGCTTAATAAGGTCACCCAACAAATTAAAATGCTATTTTTTTTTGTGGAAATTAAGAACTGATATATATATATATATATATATATATATATATATATATATATATATATGAGATTGTACTAAATAAAATTACTAAAAAAATCCCAAATTATATATAAAGTACCAATTTTAGTAATTAAATTTTTACATCCAAATTAATATATTAAATGTTCATTACAAAACTATATATAGACATCTTATTATATAAATTCTCAGAAATATTGAAAAATTCATTTCGATAATGAAAAATAATTTTGGCCTCTCATTAAAGATTCAGCCGTTGATATATGATGTTTGAAATTCAAAGGACTTTAGTTATATGTATATATATATATATATATATATATATATATATATATATATATATATATATAAGGTTGTGTGTGTTGCTGACTTGCGCAATGAATGTTTTTCTATAAATACAAAATTGGGGTGACATATCAACTTATTATGTAATCATATAAAGTAATCATTTTGGTAAAATTAAGGTGAGTAAAATGCAAATTAAATAAAAAATGTGGGTCGGCCAAGGCAAAACCGGCTAGAAAACCCTTAGCTTGGACGGTTGGACGGCCGAAGGCATATGCCCAGAGCGGCTGTTAAGGATTGAAATCTTGAACTGATTGAAAAAAAAAATCAGTTAAGGCTCATTCACTTCTTGTTTCAACCTTTTCAATTGAGTGAGAAAGGGTTGGGTTTCAATGATACATACTCAAGCAAGAGAGTTGTTTTTGCCTAAAATTGAGCTTTCTTTTGACCGGAAACTCATCAGGTAACTAAAAGCTAAAAAAGATGGAACAGGGAAAGAAGTTACCTGAATCATATAGAATAGAAAGAGTTTGATGAAGTAAGTAAATTAAATTATAAGTTTGAAGATACCTTAAAAATGCAAAGGATTTTGATATTAGATGAAGGTGATATTTTTGGATGTTTTCCAATGGATTTTTATGATTATATAGTTCAAAAATGTTATTAATGTAGTAATGGTGTGACCTTTTAATTTACAGGCATGAGGTCCATGAAGATAATTCTTAATTAAGTCTTATACTTAAAGAAAGAATCTTGCATTGACTCAGCTCCAACACAAGTTTTGGTATTAAAGAGTTTGAACCTAACCTTTCTTAAAAATGGATAATAACCAGTAAATCAAGCTTTGGTTGCTTATTGTTGCTCTTAATCATCATTTATTCATACATAGGTATCTCCTTCTGTTATGGGCGAAATAAGATAAAAATGACAATATGACGTGTCGACCGACATCTTTTTCTGACTTAAGCATCGGAGTGCTAACGCAGGGAAGACCCTGCGCTCCTTTGACTATTTTGATCTTTGCAGAGGAGGGACGTGACTGGAAGATCGAGGCACTGATGTCAGCAATCCATCATTGTTGTGCTGTTCAACAACACCTTCCATTTTGAAGATTGAAGACAAAACCCTAACTTTCCAACCCCAGAAAAAAAATAAAATAAAATGGAAGAATGTAAATCTAAGAAAACCCATCAGATTTATAGTAGAAAACTAGCTACACATGTTTATATGAACCCAATCATAATGAACTTGAAAGGATCCAAAGATTTATTGAAAGTACGAAGTTTCTGCTAGCTAGCTGCTGGAAGATTACATTTACGACACAGATCAAAGGAATCAAAAGAAGTTATATATTGTTTCATTCCTCCATGCAGAATGATGAAATTGAGTTCTTAATTTTATAACAAAAGCAAGAGTAAATGCAGAAGCAAGCACCTGAACAGGATAACAAAAGGAGAACAGAAGCTGAAATTTATAGAAGGAATAAGAGAAACATCATAGTAACCATGATTTTGCAGCATAGGACTTTCTCAAGCTTAATTGTTTTCTTCTTTCTTCGTCAAAAACAAAGCATATACAAAAGAAGCACACAAGAGTGATATTGATTCGGCTCGCCTTGAAGCTTCTGATGGATATATTACGGATGAGAAGATGAGCCGAAGCAATATCACACCATGTCTACTCCTCCAGGAATATATTACATGTAGATTTGCTCGATTCCACGACTTGAATTCCACTGTCTTCCACCTTTTTATAGGAGAACGGAGGGTTTTTAAGTCCCTACACTGTTATGGCCGCTTCAAACCGAAAACGAAGGATAAGGTAATTTTTATCATTATCACTAAGCATTGGAACATGTCATGGCACGTGCATTTGTACGGATATATAGTATGCTTAGCCATTGATGTCGTAAAAATGAACATGTCATGGAATCGTAGACATTGAGCCAATCACTACCAACATAAAAAAGCATGCGCCAGTGATGGTTAAATGATTACCATTTGCAATTTCGAAATGTTAACAGTGTCGGCATTAATTTCTGTATTTAATAGCAAATAATCTTCTAATTTGAACACATGCACGGTGGATTCTCAAGGTCGGAAAGTTGATTGGATAATATAGAATTTATAAAAGCTGAAGGTCCCCCACGTTTATGCCTAACATTAATGGGCAGCCATTAACGGAAAAGACATGTAAAGTTGAGGCGAGGGTTAATTTGTTATGATTTTATGAACAGCATCTTATCTAGGAAAAGCCACACTCCCCTATGTCTAGGGTTGAGTCTCGAGTGCTTCGAGGACATAGGGATTGGTTAAAACTTTGTGGACAGCTGTGTTTAATCAGAGCAGCACATTCCACTATAGTCTTTCATGTGCGCTTGGTGCAATGAAAAAATTAGAAGTGAAATTGATGGATGGAAAAGCGAAAGAAAATTGAATTTGAAAATTTTTGGTATAATGAAAATAGAAAAAAAAGGGTGAATTTCTTTTTAATTTAGAAAATATAATCAATCTAATTTGAACAGGAAAAAAATTTATGTAAATAAATTAAATGAAAATACTAAATTATCTAATCACATTATTTTTATCTTCTTTCATCTCAATAATTTTCAACTTTATAGAATTACACAAAGAAAAAAATATTTTTTTTCATTTACTTTTCTATTTTTACTTACGAATTTTTTTTATTTTTCACTCTTCTCTCACTTTATTTTATTTTTTTGGTATAAACCACAAATTATTTTCATACATATTGGATATGAGATTAATTCTTATGCGTATTTCGTGGTTGGTGCTGGTCAAAAAAATTTAACCGAGTAAAAATTTGAATACGAAATTTCTTATTATGAATCATTCTCATGTAAAAATTAAACGAAATCTTACACCATTGAATTAACCGTTTAAATTCTTTTTTTATTTTACCAAACAAAGTCTAGATGCTTTTCTCTCTCTCAGTGAAGCGATTATTAGTAATCAAATCTATGGGAGACCCTCATTTTTACACCTTGCAATTACAAAGGGGAAGAAATCTAAGCCACACCGAATCTATCTCTTAAAATATAAGAATCCTCATCTTCTCCCAGCTTTTGAAATTCAAAAGGTTTGATTAGTTGGGCTTTCTTAATTGAGCAATGAGTCAAATGAGAGAACAAAGCCAATCTGTTTACATGAGAGGTTCGTAGTAAAAGGAGGAGCGCATTAATCCAATAAACAAGTATTTTTTTTCCGGTCATGTCTTCGATTATGGAAAGAGAAGAGGTTTTTGAAGCATGTGTTATCATATTAATTATTCTCATTAATCTTATCTTGACAGAGAAGCTACTTCTTGCTAGGCAAAGGTTCCACCCTAAAACATCAGAATATTGAAAATAAGGGAAAAGGGAGAAGAAGAAGAATAAGAAGAAGAAGGAATTAGCAGAAGAACAAAGGAAAAAGGATTATATACGGTTGAAACTATATAAAGCTAGGCCTAGCAACCACATGGCAAAAACAAATATAATTTTATTGTCTCCATACATTGTCGATGGAGAAAGTTGAGCTAGCAAGCTAGCTAGCCGCCACTTATATGTCACTGCTATTGGAGCGTTTCTAATGTTACAATTTAAACAGTAAAGATTTAGCTTCATTTACTGGTAATGGTGGATTTAAAATGCAGGTTGGAATAGATTCGATGATAGCTCAAATTTGTCTTTGTTAATTGTAATAATTAGTTGACTTAGGTAGGATTTGGAGTCATAGTTTTTCACAACCTTGTTACACAAATACGCATAAACAAAAAAATCACGTTTAAAAATATTTGATTTAATACATATAAGATACGATATTCAAAAAACACTTATCATTAAGTATATTTTACTAAGTGAACTATTATATTATATTGATATAATATGTTATGAATTATATCTTAAATCAAACTAATGCTTTAATAAGTAATGCAATAAAATAAATTAATAAAATTAATTATAAAATTAAATTAGTTAATTATGGTTATGTTAATAAAATTTTTAAAATTTGAAAATAAAGTATTGAAATTAAGAAAAAATTAACAATTATATATATAATGATATTTTAATGTATAAATATATATGATATTTTATTATAATGTATAAAATATAAATTTTGTATTGTACTAATAAGAGATTGTATAATTAATTATTGTATAATTATATCATTGACACTATATCATATGATAATAGTTTACACTTTACATAATTGCAATACACTAAGAGATTTTATAGTTTATTCTATATCAATTATTACATTATTAGAAATTAAAATAACATAATATTAATATAAAAATTATTACAATAATAATAAGATATTAAAATATATGATTTGTTTTAAATCATATTATAAGTTTATAGCTTATAAGAAATTATTTTAAGTAGACATAAATTATTTTAAACAAACATAAATAGATCACTTTATTTAAGGTATTAACTATTAATTTACTTATTAATAATTTATTTTATATATATATATATATATATATATATATTTATTTGCTAAGCCATTAGATTTTATTGAAGTCCATAAGGACAGCTAAAACAAAGCTAGTAAAACCAAAGTAACACGGTTCTGAATTACAAGTACAGAACTTCACAAGAAGTTTGAACTTGCACATAAAACCACCTTAAACCCCATTATGAATTGATGATATATATAATAGGAATAGGAATATAAAATAGGAATTGGAGACTTCGATTTGAAGTTAAGAATTTAAGATTATAGTTTTGAAATTTATAATGAAATATTTGTTTCTTAAATAACTTGTATAATAAATATAAGAAGCCTAAGGGGCCGTTTGATATTGAGAGAATAACCACTTTGCGCTGCAATTTAATTGGACGCAAAGTGATTACAACGTTTGTTATCAAGAAAGTTGAATGTGCAATCACTTTACGTCCAAAAGCTGCAAAGTGATTACAGTCTATTTAGGCTGCAATCACTTTGCAGCCTTGGCTGTAAAGTTAATTTTATTCATTTTACCCCAATTACTCTTTTACCACAAAAGGGTATTATCATGTATGAAAAATATTTTACATGGATTTATATGAAGTATTATAACTTTCATGGATGTTATAGGTGCTATGTTGATATCATGATAATTGAAAATTTACAATTGATACATTAAAATTTCGAATTACATTAATAATATATGAATTATTAATATTATACTCTATAAAATTAAAATTAATAATAATACATGACAATTTAAAATTACAAATGATGAGTAATATTAATAATACAACTTTTATTTTAATTAATTTTCATTGAAAAATTGTTTTTATATTCAGGGGTATTTTTGAAATTTATCACTACTTTCTCAGCAAAGTAACTGTATACCAAACGCTGCGAAGTTACTTTCCCTGCAATTTAAACAGAATTTTACATTGTCATACCAAACGCTGCAAAGTTACTTTCCCTGCAATCACATTCTCTGTAATCACTTTCCCTGTCATCACTTTTCTTGCAAGTTACCAAATGCCACCTAATTGTCAAGGCCCTGAAAGAAAGGAACAATGAAAGTGGAAACAACAAGGGAGACATCTTATATCTGTTTGCAATAATCCTTCTCCCCATTTTCTTATCAAGCTTGTCAACGCAGAGCAGCGAATTCCTGCAGGATTTCTCATCACAAAATTCATGCATACAAGTGCTTCACTTGGCCTCATCAACGTTGCAGAGGCTAGGCTTATAAGATCTTTGGAGAGGAACTCCGCGTACTCGAACTTCACAAGGTTGCCTACGAGGTAATGAGTTATTAAAGAACACAGTTTCAAGCTTGAGAATCAAGTTGGGGACATCGTTTCAAATATGCCTTGTCATTACTTGCTAGGAATGGAAGCAATAGATAAGAAATGCTTGCTGAGAGCCTTTTTGAACATCCCCAATTTCGAACAAATGAGCTTTGTATGGTAGACAGTAGACATTCTTGCACATGTTTGCGTAGGTCGATGACCCAAACCTGAGTGAAGAAGTTTTCATATTTGTGTGAACTCGATGGATGGAGGATTTAGTTTATGTGATCTGTTTTAGTAGCCAGGCTGGTCAAGAGTAATTAGATCTGGTACATTTGGACTCGCACAATTTGTACATGGTTCGACTATAGACTCAAGCTTGGTTTGACTGTCATCGGACTTTCAGTAAAGCTAGTTTTATCGTTCATCCAAAATAATCCTTAATCTAAGTAAAAGCTCAAGATTTTTATGACAGTACTAACATGTGAATATATATTTTATCAATTGTAGTGGATCATAAATTCATAATTGTTATGAGCAAAATAAAATAAAATAAAAAGAAAAAATAATAATATGATGAGTCGTTCAGATAAGGCGCCACGTGTCACATTAAAATTGAATACAGATAAAAGCAGACCTTGTATTCAATATTTTGACCCGAACGATTTTGTCCCTATATGTATATAGTTAATGTCACTGGGCAAATACGTCATTAAAGAGTGAATTGTTCCTTATAAATAAGGTCCAGGTATGATTTTTAATTCAATTTGGATTCCACTTTTTTACTAGACTGAAAGTCTGCCGAAATCTCGTTTTGACTTAAGCATCGGAGTGCTTACGTAGGGAAGACCCTGCGTTCCTCTGATTGATCTGGTTTTTGCAAAGTGACGTGGCCAAGGGATCAAAGTACTGACATCAGCAATTCATCATTGTTGTGCTGTTCAACAACAATTGGCGCCGTCTGTGGGAACTGAAAGAAAAGCTGGTGATTCTACAACAATGATAAAGACACATTCCACAGCAATCAGAGATGAGAAAAATGAAGATACGGCAAGTTCTCCACTGGATCATGGAGAAGAAGCTCAGGAGGAGAGCCATATGATGACTATCCCTGTTGCAGAATTCGAGGCCATGAGGAAACAGGGCGAGGAGACCGCCCGAGCCTTACGCACGATGGTCGACCTGTTCAAAGGCGCCTTCCCGCAGGTGAATCTTCCACCGGCTGTTCAGAACTTGACGGAGCCAAGAACAAAGAGAAAGAGTGCTTCGAGGGCTGGTGAGATTGAGCGTGAGACTGCGGAGAGTTTAAGGCGTCAGGGTGCTGGAACCCTTGTGCGTATGGCTACGGAAGACCTGTTACACGAGGTCGCGGAAGACCTTATGCTCGAATCCGCGGAGGGCCAGAATGCTCGAGACTCTGTCCGCGAGGGTGCGCGAGAGTCTGTTGGAAGATTGGTGGGCCAAGAGGTGCGAGACTCCGTCTGTGAGGGTGCACGAGAGTCAATTATGGAGTTAGTGCGCCAGGGTGCTTGAGAACTCTGCCGCCAGGGTCCGCGAGAGCAAGTAGAAGAATTGGAGCGCCAGGGTGCGCAAGATTCAGTCCGTGAGGATGCGCGAGACACCTACCGCCAGGTGCGCCAGAAGTCTGCCGCCAGGGTGCGAGAGACTCAGTCCGTGAGGATGCGCGAGACGCCTACCGCTAGGGTGCGCGAGAGTCAATTAAAGATGTAGTACGCCAGGGAGCGCCAGAAGTCTGCAGCCAGGGTACGCGAGACTCAATCCGTGAGGATGCGCGAGACTCCTACCGCCAGGGTGCGCGAGAGTCAATTGAGGATTTAGTGCGCCAGGGAGCCCGAGATATTGCCCTTGGCCGCCAGGGTGCGCGAGGGTCAAGTGATAACTTGATGCGCCAGGGTATGCGAGGGTCTGTTCGTGATGGTTCGCAAGACTATTTCAATGAGGGTGCAGGAGAAATGGGTCGCCAGGGTGCGCAGGACCCTACACCCACGGAGAACCCCTCGCACGAAACTGCAGAAGGTTTGAGAAGTTCAGGTGCGAGAGGCGCTGCACGGGAGATTGTTAGGGGCCTTCGACGCCCGAATGTTGGAGATCTTGAAAGTCCAACGGAGATAGACGCTGGACCTATGGATGGTATAGGAGGTGCTGGGATGACGAGATCTCATATGGAGAGAAGAGGCTCAGAGGTAGATCCAACATGGAACCCCCTACAGAAATGGTAAATTTTCTATCCCGAACTGAGAGAAACCAAACTCCTAATCTATACAGCAAGGGGAAAGAGACTGTTGATTGTGATCAAGTTGATTCGTGTAATACTGAAAAGATTCAAGATCGGCCTACGCCCGCGACACAAGATGCTACAGACTCTGAAAAAGGAATTAAATAGAGGGATAGTAGGCCTAACATTAAGTTTATGACATATAATCGTAAACCCTACTACTTGAGCCCATCCATTGGGGTGAAGTTGAGCGGGAGCTATGCCATAGTGACGAAGAAAAATAACTCCGAATTCGGGAAGAGGAAAATGAAATTCAAATTTCAGTGAAGCCCGATGAATAGAAACACCACTACTAACGGATTAGGGAGGGCGCTCAGTTGCAGTCGGAAGCTTATAAATATAACCCTCTGAAAGAGGAAAAATACTTCTAAGTTGTTCAAGATCAGACTCTCTAAGCCTAGAATAAGGTTCTAAAACTATTTCTTTTCCACGACCGTGCCCGGCCATTAAATAAGACAGGATACCAAAGACAGTAGAAGATTCGGGCTACCTTCGGTAGCAACTGCCGCTAGAGTATAGTCCAATGCCGCGAGGGTCCAATGCCGCGAGAGTCCACTACCGCGAGGGTCCAATGCCGCGAGGGTCACTTGCCGTGAGGGTCCAATCCCGTGAGCATCCAATGCCGCGAGGGTCCAATGCTGCAAGGGTCACTTGCCGCGAGGGTCTTGCCGCGAGGGTCCACTGCCGCGAGGGTCCAATGCAAAGTGAATGCCGAGAGGGTTGATTGCCGCGAGAATTTTCCTTGCCGCAAAGTGAATGCCGCGAGGGTCACTTGCCGCGAGAGTCTGCCTTGCCGCGAGAGTCTACCTTCCCGCGAGAGTATGCCGCGAGCGAAAGTTAGAGTGTCGTAAGACTTAGCTTGCTATAAAGGCTGATGCCGCGAGACTTTGTCGTAGGTCTATGCCGCGAGATTAGGATGAGAGAATTTGTCGTGAGAATCTGCTGTAGGAATGCGAAATCTGCGAGAGAAATGAGTCTGAGCCTTCACTCTTACGCTATATATATATGCCGATAGTGACGACGAGAAAACAGGGTACTCTTCCGCGTTTTGTGACTCGCGAAATAGTGAAGAGCAATTGTTATGAGCAAAATAAAATAAAAAAATAGAAAAAATAATAATATGATGAGTCGTTCAGATAAGGCGCCAGTGTCACATTAAAATTGAATACAGATAAAAGCAGACCCTGTATTCAATATTCTGACCCGGACGATTTTGTCTCTATATGTATACAATTAATGTCACTGGGCAAATACGTCTTTAAAGAGTGAATTGTTCCTTATAAATAAGGTGCAAGTATGATTTTTAATTCAATTTGGATTCCACTTTTTGACTAGACTGAAACTCTGTCGAAATCTCGTTCTGACTTAGGCATCAGAGTGTTTATGCAAGGAAGGCCCTGCGTTCCTATGATGGATCTGGTTTTTGCAAAGTGACGTGGCCAAGGGATCAAAGTACTGACGTCAACAATTCATCATTGTTGTGCTGTTCAACAACACATAATATATTATTTTATTAATTTAAAATTTTTAAAATATTATTTAAAAAAAATAAAACTTATATATTAATGAAATATGGTAAACAAATCCAATAGATATGATATTTACTAATTTTAGAGTGCTAGAATCCGAATATAATTTATAATATTCGAATCTTACCCATATAATATAAAAAATATTCATTTATCACGAAAACTATCTGAACCTACTAAATACAGAATAATTATTACCAACAAAATGTTGGTTGAGGTGGTCAACGATCGTTACTCCGGTAAGAGTGAGAACACAAGTTTGATCCCTAAAATCACACTTATTGGGAGAGTTTTAACTTTTTCATGCTCCACGCCGAAAGAGATTAATCTTATGCCAAAGAGGCTTGGGATACTATTGGTTATACAAAAAAATACTTGTTTATTAAGTCAAAATTTAACCTTCAAATTTAAATTTAAAAGCAATTTTAATGCATAATATTAAGAAAAGTTAAATTAAATTTAAATTAACTCATAAAAATAAATTAATGTTAAAAATCATGATTACAATACTTAACAAATTAATTTAATTAATTTTTATATTGATATAAAAATAATTTATAAATAAAAATATATAATAAAAAAATATTATTTATTATTGAGTTCAAGTAATAAGATACCCTAAAATCAATAATAAAATATGTGACAAATAATAAAGCTATTACTTGAACCCTATCCAAACTCGATTATTAAATATCCTAATTTTACTTGTGTTGTTGCTAAATTACAACGGTGACGAATTGCTGACGTATTTGTCTCGATCTTTCTGCCACGTGTTACCGAAAATTCTGCAAGAAAAAGATTGATCAGAGAGACGTAGGGGTTGTTCCCTGCGTTGGCACTCCGATACTTAAGTCAGCCAGAGAATTGGGCAGAGTTTCAGCGAAAAATTTCGAATTAGGTTAACGAATCGTAACTAACCCATATTTATAGAGATTTACTCTGTCATTAATTACATTTTTTTCCTTTTTATCTTACTTAGGGCTTGTATCATTTCTAATATGTTTTCTTCGTGCGCCACGTGATACTTTATTCGTGTGTCACGTGATGTACTTTTATTATTTTTTTATCATGCACAACAACTTAAATAGTAAAAAAAATACCATTTATAAAATATTCTTTTTTTCATTTGATTTATAGGAAGGTAAAAGGGAAGAGAAATTGGTACCTTAAATCTATTCTCTCCTAAAGAGAGATAACAAATACTAAATCAAACATTTATTGTTTTATATATAGAATATTTATTTACATCCTTAATTATAATATGATTTAAGACATTGTATAAAATTTATACAATAATAATTAGGGATGTTCAAGCCGATCAGTCGAAAATATTTCGATTAATCGATCGACCACTGAAATAAATTTGACCGGTTATCGAAAGATACTTCAATAAAATTTTGATTATCGGTTAATTTAATTCGAAAATCAAAATTAATCAATTACTTTAAATTTTACCTGAAATTAGAAACTACCTTACCTCAGCCTCTATATTGATGCTTCAAGTAACACAGTTTAAAATATGGATTGATGCTTTCAATAAATATAATTATAATTTTATATTAATATTCTTTGTAATTAACGTAAATTGTATTGAATTGATGCTTTAATTAATTACAATTCAAGTTAAATAATTAAAATAAAATATATATTATTTCAGTTAATTAATTGAATTAATTAAACTTTATTGTAGTTCAATTAATTCAAAAATATTAACTTCAATTCGACGTAAATAAAAGTATAAATTTTAATTAATATTAATTTTGATTAATTTAATTCAAAAATAACTTAAACGATGGAATAAACACCGCTAATAATAATGTCAAATATAAATAAACCCAAAATCGGTTACTGTTATTATTGATTGGCGTGGATGATGACATGTTTGGCCTGTAAGAAAAAATGTAACCACCAAGCGGCAACTTGCACCAAAGCGGCAGAGACCTGATTTATTCAAAATTTGTACTAAAAAAAAATTGGTTTCAATTTTCGCGGTAAAACATTATTCTTCTAACTGCATCCTCTCCAAGTCAAAACACTTTAGTACTCTCCTCAGTGCTATCTTAGAATGCACGTGCTCTGAATCTCCTACGTGGCTTCTCTCTTTCGGCGAGTTCATCACTCGAGAGAGTTTAGACGGTAACTTCATATTCACCAAACAAGAAGGAATAGTTGTGCCCTTGAAAACTACGAAGAGGATTGCTGTCTTTGGATGCTTCAATTCAAAATTAAAGTATTGAGAAACATTTTCAGGAGCAAAGAGAAAGATGGAGAGATTGCCTGTGGATATTTGTCTTAAGATATTTTGTTTGTTGGATCATCAGAAACTTGCAACTGCTCTACAAGGTTTGCATAGCCACACACATTTTATTAGTATTATTTTTTTAAAACTTTTTTTGGTTAGATAATTAGATTGCTTTTATTTGCTTTTCTTTTGATGTATTTCTATTGAACTATCAAGTTCTAGATGAGATCTCTGCTCGATTTCCTGATTTTGTGCTCGATTCACTGTGTAATTATTGCTTTGATGGCGTCAGTGTTTGACGTTCCTCCTTTTCTTTTTCCATTCTCAATTTCATTTTTGAACTTGTCTATGGTAAATACGAACTGGGTTTCTTGAATTCTACTGTAATTCCATTTATAACCAGAATTCTGGATCAAGCGACGAGGTTTCTGGTTTATTATTGCTAAACCCGTCAATTTTAGAGAAGAAATATCATGTTACTTATATTCTCTGCTCAACCCATCCGCATACTGAAAATTGAACTATGATTATAAATGTATAAGAAAGAGGTTAAACGCTGCAATTTGGTGTTCTAAAGTTTGCAGGAAATGGAAGGTGTTGGCCTCGGATAACATGGTATGGTCTAAGTTATTCAGCGAGAGGTGGGGAGTTGATCAAGCTGCGTTCTATGCCCCTAATCCTATAGATTCAAGATCATGGAAAGATGTGTATGAGACACAAGACTGCTGCGATCGAGTTGGATTGTAAGTGGCAAAGCTTCAAAACCAACACCATGATTTCTCTTTCTTTTGTTGAAGGTGATAAAAACAAAATGGTAATAATTGTTTCCCAAAACTAAACTGGTTATTCGTATGTTTAATTAGTGTTTATATTAGGTAAAATTATGTCTATATTATTTAAAATATAAAATTTTTATATTAAAATTCGTTCCAATAATTAATCAAATATAATTTTTATTATATTTATTTATAAATTTCATCAAATTTTAATTAATATTATAATATTTTTTTAATTTATATTGTTTTCGTATTCGGGTACATTTAGAATTATGAAATCTGTCAATCTCGTGTCTCAAACATTGAGAATTGTGAATGTTATGTGTTGTAGAGGGCTGAAGATAATCAAAGAAGGGAGGCGATGACTACTTTATTGTGCATCAAGGTCAAATCCAACGGTACTTGGGTTCAAAGAGAAAAAGGAAAGGGGTGAAAGATTTGCCCTGGAGTTCCAAACCGGAGGAAGAATGTTTGAACATGGAGGAACCCTGTGGGGGGATTCTTGACAAAATCCTTTTCTTCTTAGGGGACTTGGAAGCGGCTTCTGCATATGCCAAACGTGGTAGGGTGCTATGAACGAAAGCATCAACTCCAAAATTTCTTAATGTGTATGTATTAAAAATAACAATATGGAAAATAATGTTTTTTCTTTATTTATTGTAGCTATGGTAATGGAAGCTTCTCTTTTTGTGTCTTTTTCCTTAGGTTCAGCTGTAAAAAAAAAAAAAAAGTCAAATTCAATTGATTTAAGTTTTTAATGTTTTGTTATATATAAATCAATATATAAATTTTTATTTATTTTTAAATAAATTTTAAATTAGACCTATTTATGAGTTTGGTTATTCGTGTAAATTTAAAAGATTGTTCAATTTTTAAGTAAATATGGATAAAAAATATTAAATATGTTAAATGGATTTTGGCTAATAAATGAAATTTGATTAAAAAACATGTTAGAGTCATGGTTTTACCCTTAAAGGCTCTGGTTCAACTCACATTTTTAGAAACTTCTAAAAATAAAACTTTTTTGCCTTATTAATTAGTAATTATATTAATTCATTTCAAATATTATTAGTAAATAATTTTATAATTATAATTTTATAAAATGTGTTACATATACCTTAATCATTAAAAATAACAACATAAAAAATTTAAGTATTGGTTCAAAAATACATATAAACTTAGTTATATAAATGTTCTAAAGAATAAAAATTAATTAAATTTCAATGTGTATGCAACGTATGTATTGCGTAAAACAATACGGAAAATAATGTTTTTTTTTTTTTTAATTTATTTTAGCTATGTGGTAATGGAAGGCTTCTCTTTTTAACATTTTTCTTAGGCTCCGCTGCAAGGAAAAAATAAATATATATATATATATATAATTTATTAGTTGAAATATAAAACAATGCGGTACTATAATATGAATTTCAAATTGAGGTAAGTTGTCGGTTTTTCATTGCAGACGCAGTGGCATTATTAAGGGTGACAGATCAACTATGATGATTCGGCAAGAAGTTGGTGAAATTTCACTAAACAAAAATACATTTAGAGGGAAAATGCAATACAAATTATGGAGCATTTTAGAAAAGAATAATATAAAAAAGATGGATATTTGCTTTCCTACTTCTTCAGATAAGAGGATTAGCTACCTAATGACAGCCCAAAACAATCATATGAGAACTTAAGTGATCTATATCCCACATCTTCTTCTTTACTGGGCAGATCACTGTTGTCTTATACATTGTAAACTCTACTAGAAAATCAAAATACAACCCTCCTCCAGTAGTCGGAACTGCAACAGTATATGGAATGAATTAAGTTGTTGTTTCAACCTGCCAAGAATCCTTGGTGGTCTCTAGGGCCAAACATCACTCAATCATTTAGTGGCTCCGCCTCGGTGTCCCTTTCCTTCATTGCTGTCCAATTTTCCATCTCTGAAAGAAACACAACCAAAAAAGTTGAGAACAGGAAAACCTGATATGCTTAGAAAGCGGCAGGAAATTGAAGGATGTTTGGGGTCAATGCAGGCTGTGTAAAATCCATAAATTAGGCTTGACTGAAAGAGCAAAACTGTGATATAAGGTTGTACATACTTGGCTTGTCTGAAATTGCCATCAACCGTCTTTGCAAGATAGATGCCACGAAGAGGAAAATTGAGCACATACCAAACATGATAGTGATGGGGAATGCATCAACCTGCAGAGGTAAAACCAAAACAGCTAGTTAGTAACAGGGTTAAGGCCTAATGGATCTGACAGAATAAATGAATCTATAATACCAAAGACTATAACATACATTGTACAGCACGACGCAGACAAAGATATTGAGAGGAATGCGGAAAAAGTTCATAATAGTGCTTCTAGCCTCCTCTGGGATGTATTGGGATCTCATTTTCATTATGGACGGCCAGAATATCCCCACACAAGCCTCAAAAGTACAGAAGCCAAGAAGCTGGAGACAACCTGCAAATGAGATGCTTCCGCCTTTCACTTTAGAAGGTCCTACCAAGAACTGTTGCAAATTCATCCGATTAGGAATCACTTAAAGAATAATAATACACATGGGGAGAGATATTGGAACATACATTGGTTGTAATGGGAAGCAGTAGAGAGGCAGAGGAGATCACAAAAACAATCTGCATGTAGCTTTCTACCCTGAGTGATGAGCGAGCCATCAATCGAGATGCAAGGGAGCTTCCCAACATCGAAGCCAACATGAATGTGGCAAAAATAAAACCATGAGGGATCTCCTCATCATTGGGGCTCAGAGCTGGAGTCCAAAGGAACACAAAGGTGTACATTGAACCTTCAAACAGAGACTGGATGGCCCCCAGCAATGCAATTTTTTCATCTGAAGTGCAAAGAAGATCAGACTAAGGAGGAGAACAAAAAGAAAACAAAGGAAAGAATCGATGTGTGATGGAGGAAGACTGACAACAAGTAACAAGGCATCAAGAGACAGTATTAGGCCAGTAACATGTCAACCTGATCAATGCATTGAGTTTAAAGTAAACATTGAACTCTACCAGAAGCTATTGCTACAGCAGCACCCCTGAACTGGGTAAGCAGGTCCTTATTATCTGAGGGGTCTCCAAAATTTTCAGTCCATGATGATAAAATGATGGCCATCCCAATAGCAAGAAAGCATGCAGCAGCATCAAAAGGAGCCACAGGTCCAAGGGAAAACGAATCAACAAGTAGGTTCCCAAACAACCCAGACAAAATGGCAACAAGACCATTGCCAAGAAATATTGCCTTTGAAAATGTTAGTGACAGCCATTGTTGCTCGAAACCCCTCTGCAAAGATTAGAAGCAAAAACTGAATTGTCAACAGAAAAAACTCAAAGAAGAATGTGGCTAAGCAGAACTAGATGGTTCATGCCTTACCATCAATGAAAACAATGATGGAAAATTCATGAAACAAAGTTAGCATATTCCTATGCATTATGTGCAATATGGTAGAAGTAAACTAAATATCTTAACACTGTTATTTTTGTTTGTTTCAAAATAAAGAAGAGTGGGAAACAACCTGACAGGGAGAAACATTCAGCATCTAGAACACTAAAAATACGAGTGAAGGGCACAGAAGCAATTCCTCACCTTATTATGTTCAGCAACAAGCCATGACTCAAATGCTGAAAAAAGAAGAGAGGTGGCGATACCCCCCAAAACACGACCTATCATCAAAATTTTGTATTGAGGAGAATGCTTGGTAATGCAGCTAAGTATGTAAGTTATGCAGTAAGTAACACATGCTCTCCTCCGGCCCCTGAATTGAACACGAAAGAATTGTTGTATTATGACAAGATATTCCATCCATAAAGTATGAAAAGATCACAACAGAAGCAAAAGTAAAATCTTACTGTTTGTCAGCAAGAGATCCGACAATTGTCCCAAACAACATGGAGGATCCAAAACCAGCAATAAAAAGCTGTCCAATATCCCCTTTACTAAAGCCATATGTACTGTAAAGATAGTAAACATATGGACCCTGCAGCCAGTCTCCAGCTATTGACACATAAACAACCATTTATTAAAATGGCAAGATAGACGGATGCAAAATAACCACATTATAAGAAAGTTAATTTTCACAGTTATCAGAACAGATATCTATAGATAAGACCATACGTCCAACACTAATTAGAGTCAAAATATACGGAGTTTTTCTTATCTTTCTTTTTTTTTTTCTAAAAAAAAGAAGATCTCCAGCCATAAGTAGTAATAATTTTGTGATGCATTTGAATAAGATCATGAATTACACGAATCAAGCAAAATTGTCAATAAAGACTTGAATCAAGAGCTAGATTAACCACAAATTTTGATACAATAAATCAAATTCATGATCAGTGGCATCTCAAACTGTTAATCACAGGTGTCACCTAGAAAGCACCATCCCTCCTATTGCCAAGAAACTATTAAAGAATTTAATGCAACCTTGTTTTGCTCTCGGCTAGTTTACTAGCTAAGGAAAAACATCTTAACTGGAAAGGTCAAGCGGTGGCGGTAAACTCAGCAAGAATTATTCACTCTAGGCTCCAAGAACAATGGATAGCTTGATCCTCAAAGTTTAGGTTGTTTCTTCATAGAAACCATCATCAACCAGACAGAACCGTAGAACCAAGGCAATAGCGACCTATCTCCAACCCACAAAAAAACCCCCGATCCAATGTGTCAACCATAAAACAGAAAAGGACCGGAAATCCACATATCACTTATTGCAGGTCATTTTCTTAAACTCTTTCATTTCCTTTAAAACCAAAACAAATGCATGCATCCCGTTTTCGATTTTGTTCTATTGATGAGCCCGTCTTCCATTTCCAAAGCAAAGAAAAGCAGTAAGTACTCTTCAAAGTAGCCATCAATAACAAAAACATTATCCGCCAACAAAAAACAAATCAAAAAAGCATCGCAGTGACACTTTGAAACGCAAATCTAGAGAATGGGTAGCAGGATTAGCAAGGAAATTCACCAGCATTAGATCAGATCCATGTTTACGTAAAATAAAAGTGAGATCTAAAGGATAGAAATGGAAATCAGATCTGAGTAATCAAAAATGCGGGGAGTTAATTACCCATCATGAGAGAGTAAACAACAAGGTAATTGTTCTTGAAGGAATTGAAAGCAGGGGATGTGTTGATTCGATCCTTGCTGGTCTTGCTTAGCTCTAATGCTGCCACCACCGCTGCCAATGCCCCGAACACCAGGAAGTAGAACAGCTCCATTGCGCCTGCCTAGTGCTCACACCCACCGAAATTCTTCTTCAATTCCTAGGAGAGACGCAGAGATTTATAAATAGCTGTGATGTGAAAGTGAAACCAGCCAAAGGCAATGTGGCCTCTGCACACCGGGATTCATTTTTTAATGCTTTAAATATATAAAGCTTTGGTGGAGGTTGGGTTATTATCATCTGCAGAAACCTCTGTTTCAGTGCATTCCTTGAAGTACCATTTAGTTGTACCTTTAATTTAATTTAGAAAAAGCGGTTGATTTTCAAGAGGTACAATGGGTGATAGCGTGGAGTGTGTGGGAGACATGGTGGGGGCGACTAACAGAGATGAAAACCAGGGGACGCCGGTCATTTTACGTGAACCCTTTTTATCTAATTGGACACGTGGCCGGTTCTGGGTTGTCCGATTTGAACAGTCTAAGGCGGAGATATCGGTGGTTTAATATAATTAGCAGCGGTTTTTTTATTTAATATAATCATTTCTTTTACAGAAAAAAACGAAATCTGAAAATAAAAAAATATTGTATGAATAATATGAATTATAAATTATATTCATATAATTATGAATTTTGATAATTGATAACAGTTTGCGGATATGTCAAAAGGTCAAAAAAGAAAAAAAATTATATCTTTTATAGGTATTATATTATGAACAATTATTTATTATTGAAAGTTAAATTTTCAAATTTAATTGATGAGATTAATAAATGATATATATTAAAACATATTAAAAAAAGATTATAATAATCTATTAATTTCGTTTATAAAATTAATTTTTTTTTACTTATTAAAATAAAAAACAAACTATTATATTATACACTAAACAAATATTATAATGCAAACTGTTGTATTTGTTATGATATTTTTTAGGATAATCTTCTCTCTTATGATTTTGTCTGCTTTAAGATCTGATCGCTTTTGGAAAACTAAAAATAACCTAAACTTAGTCTTTTTTAGATGCGCATGTAAAAAAAACGAAAGCTCTTTACCATTTAAACTTAATTTTGATGACACAGTTATATAAAAATGTTGAGACGAGATAATGGTGGAAATAGCAAATGTAACTTGCAAAAAGCTATTAATATTTCGTGGCCAACATAATCTTCGTTTGTCAGATTTTCTTTGATTTTTTAAATTTTTACTTATTACACTTGCAATAAGATTTAATAATTTATGTTTTCATGTACATGACATATTATATTAAATCGTATTTATATAGTAAAAATATATATTTGTGTTAGTATGTTAAATATAAAATATTTTAAATTTTTATTAAATTTATATATAATTTTTATTATTTTATATTATTTTCAAATATTATCATATATATAAAATTCGTTATAATATTTTTTATTCATGTTAACGATTTAACTTGAATTTATATTATTAATATTAAAATAAAACTCTGATACCAAATATATTAAATATACTAATAATATAATATCTTAATTAAAAAAAAAAAGAATCATTATCTTTTCCTTGTGATTGCCACCAACACCATTATAGGAGTAGGAACCAATCCTAACAACTAATACCATCATATAACTTTCAGACATCCTTTTTAACTATGTATAATAATAATAATTTTAACTCAATAATTAGATTTCATATGAAAACATTTCTTAACCATGTTAGAATCAAGAAATAGATATACAACCAAACAAAATACAACGGTTTTATTTTTACTAGCCAACTTGCTCGTGATTAAAAAAAAAAAATCATCGTAACAATTTTCTTTCATCTTTAGTGACAAATTTTAGGTTTTAGAACTCCATAAATACTTCTGTCTTTTCTTATTAAAAAGTACGAATTAACTCATCATTTAAATTTTTACTCAATGGTGAAACAGTTTTGATCAATGACATTAAATAATTATTAAATAAAATTGTTTCGAGAATTTTTATTGGAAGGTTTAATTTTTTTTATTTTATTAGAAAATCAACACAAACACGTATAATTAAACGTAAATTTAATTTCATTAGATATAAAATATGTTAAAATATCATAAACATATAAAAAATAAAAATAAAAATAAATAAATGTAAATATATGATAATTTTGTTTTAAAATTTGTTTATATTTATTTTTATATATTTACGATGATATTTAATGACATTAAAATTGTGCTTAATAATACATGTTTTTAAATATGAACAAAATATCAATTTGTCACTAAAGATGAAACAAAATATCAACCTTATTATAGAATTTTTCATAAACTTTTTTAAAAAATGTTTTTAAATACACAATTTATAAATTTGGACACTCAATCCTAAACACAAGGACCCAACACCACAATGTGGACATCTAACCACCCTCGATGTTGATCTTCAAAGAAGAATTTAAACAAATTAACAACTTAAAAGCATGAGCACAACTTAACCAATAATAATAATAATAATAATAAACCGGCCTTATAAGGAATAAAGTCCTTCAAAACGATAAAGAGAGCCTAAAACATCAAAAGTATTTTCAAACCAAAACAATCATTTAAAAAATATATATTAAAATTTTAAATCGAGTAAAATGGACAATAATTAATGAAATTGGATTTGGCTACAAAAGGAGTATCATTCACCTGCAATTGGTACTCTTAATTTAATGTAATAGAAATATACGATTGATTTACTCTTTTATTAATTTACAATTGCTTTTGATTTTTTTTTTAATTTAATTGAGCTTGATTATTTTTAGTCTTTAATTTAAAATTTTCATTTTTTAAAATATTTTTATAAGAATTTATTTTAATTTAGTGTTATGCTTATAAATTATTATGTGCTTTAGTTTTTATATTTTATTTATTTTTTTAAAAAAAATTAATAGTATTTGGATAAATTTAGATAGATTTAAACTTATTTATTATATGTAAAACTAAATTTAAATAAAAAATTAATTTTGAAAAATTATATTGGACCGAACTTAGACATTATTAATCCCTTAATACCTTACTTAAATCTAATCCTAACCCAACCCAAACTAGTCTATAAACACCCCTATTTGTGAATATGTTGGTGAATAAATTTAACAAATATAAATCAAATACATCAAATATTAAAATAAATAAATAAATAAATATAAACATAACCAGTTACACTCGTGCTTCAACTTCTCCCGCCATTTTCTTCTGTCCAACGCCAACCGATAATCTCATCGGATACTAAAATGCCCAATCAACTTCCATCCCCTGCTTTCCCAGATAAGGCCCTTTAACCTCACCAAAATGCGAGTGGGCGGTTGGATCTCTCGTGGGGCTCACTACTGAAGAATTTAATTTCCTAAAGACCATGAATAGGTTGGTGGCTTGGTGCTGCCACCAGATCTTGTACTGGTAGCAGTAGCTGGTTTTGGAAAATTCTCGAAGATGAAATGAAGAACTTCTAAGTTTTGCTATGGCCATCGTAATGGATCATTATTATTAATATTATCTTGTTGTTTGCAAAATCAATGAATTGGTGAAAAAGAAAATGGAATCACCAGTGTAGTTTTGGGTTAGTGTTTTTACTAATTTAATCTAAGGTTTCAAAAGAATTTTAAACACAATTTGCTAAGCTTAATTTCAACCCATTGGTTTGGCAGCAGCCTAGCAGTTCATGACCTTTAGTTTAATTTACATGCAAATCAATAGTGAATAGGGAAGACTCGTGATTTATCAGGTCCCAGCCTAGTCGAGCCACTGGACTTAGTAGCCTCCAAGAGGGGAAAACGAAAAAGGAAAGCAAGGGCCATGGGGGGTTCATTTTTTTTTTTTCCTGCCCTAATTGTGAGGTTTTGGGAGATTAATGAAAAGTAACAGGATAGTAACTGAAGATAAACCAAGCCAGCTTTGAATGTGGATGAGAGAAATCCAACTGGGACAGACAGCTTAAAACATGACCACAAACCTAGATTTTTCCAGAGATAAAATCCAAGATGGCTCAATTCTTAACAAGCAGCCAAACATGTCTTGACAACATAAAAATGCCAAAAATACAAGCAGTTCACTTAACTCTTTTAGCAACTTAAATGTGTTAGAACTTCTACAACTGATTTTTCTGTTTATAGATGAGAAAATGGCTGCACTTACTTCATTCACCCCAAATTCAACTCCATCCTCTTCTTTATATTCGAATTTTAGGATCTCCCAATTGACTATCTGTTCAAAACTTAGTCCAGACTCTTCTTGCTTTTTGACACTAAGATCAGGTCAAGCATCAAAGCAAAGATTGACTTCCTGGAATCGACGAGGCCTAATCATCCGAGGTGCAGCAACAAAGCCTGCAAAATCACCAGGTACTACTGTTCTAACAAAACCTTAATTATAAGATGAACAGAACATCAAGGGTTGATACTGAAAACAATTGAAGTACCCTCACTTAAATTTCCTTCTCTTCTTTTGGAGGGATTAGCTGAAGAAGATTGGAAGATTAAGAGGGAACTTCTCTTGGAGAAAAGGGTACCGATCTCCCACTCTCTCTTACAAGCATGCACGATTTGATGCTTGTGGACACACACAGACACACACACACACTCATTTTACAAACTTACAAAATTAAATCATTTCACCCAGTTGTTTTAGTACAGAAAGCAGCAGCAAAATTTAAAAGCTTAAACAGCACATGTATCTGCACATGCAAATTAACAGCCAATACTCTAAAAGTATTTCCCTACTTTTCAAAAAATACATATATTCTGCTAGCTTAGAAAAAGGATGGAAGTGAAAAGTGGGAAATTGTAGAGCCCATCAATGATCATGAATGGAAAAGAAGATGAACAGCAGAATGAGAATATGTTGACTTCTTCAAGGGAAAACAACTCAGCTGTGTAGACAAGTAAACTGCCAGGATGAAAACAACACAACTACACAAACACAAGCATAAAAATATTCCTCTTTCCTAGTTTGGACCATAAGAAACTAACAACACATAAATTTCTTCCTTGCAGGTAAGAAGTGTGGATGCAAAGGAAGCTTTTCGTCTTCAAAAAGAGAATAACTTTGTGATTCTTGACGTACGACCTGAAGCAGAATTTAAAGAGGTTAGTCAGCTCATTATAACTTTAACAAGCAACAAGGAACCAAAGACAATAATTCATGAAAAGGGTTTCACTTAAGTATTTGTAACTTCCATGATGATAAGAACAGGCCAGTAATGTGATGCTAAATTTTGATGCAGGCTCATCCACCAGGTGCTATTAATATTCAGATATATAGGCTTATAAAGGAATGGACAGCATGGGATATTGCTAGGCGTGCTGCATTTGCATTTTTTGGCATCTTTTCTGGAACAGAAGAGAACCCTGAGTTTATGCAAAGTAGAATAACATTCCCTATGTTTCTTCTATTCTCCACCACCATTTCCTACTTAGCTGATATAGAAGGAACTGAGTATTTGGTATTTAAGCAGGTGTAGAATCGAAATTTGACAAGGATGCAAAGATAATAGTGGCATGCACATCTGGGGGTACAATGAAGCCATCCCAAAATCTCCCAGAAGGTCAACAGTCAAGGTATTTACATCACTCTGATTCTATAAAGCGAAAAAACATCAATTTTAGACTTAAAGTATGCACCACAGTCATTTAAGTTAGAATTTTCCATCTTTAAAATTACCAAGGGTCTAAACTGCCAAATGAAGCTTGTATTTCATGCTCAGAGTGCTGCTGCAAACAAAAGTGTTTGCTTTTATTGGTTCTAGTGTGGGATAATGGTCTCTAAAAATCACTTTACTAGAAAGCAAATAAATCATTCACAAGCAGACTAATAAGTTGTTGATGATGCTTTTTCCTTTTCAATCAATCTAAGTGATCAAAGGTATTAGTTCGCCACAGTTTGTTTATTAAATCTATAATTGCCTAACTGGAAGATACAATGCTTGCTTTTCTGAATCCTTGCAGATCACTCATAGCAGCCTACTTGCTTGTTCTCAATGGTTACAAAAACGTCTTCCACTTAGAAGGGGGCCTTTACACATGGTTCAAAGAAGGACTGCCATCTGAATCCGAAGAGTATTATAACAATGATTAGATGGTGCTTCCATAGAAGCTCAAGTTTTGTCCTCATTTTTCGAGACTGTTTCTACCCTTTTCCTTTAGGTTTTGAATGTGATTTCTTTAGGCAGACATTTTAATTATACCTAGAAACTTATATCACCTTAAGTTCTATGTATAACTTTACTTCTAATAAATTTTCAAAGTGAAAATTTGAATGAATATGCAATAAATACTAAGGATTTGTAACCAATAGCAACAAGCAAATCTCAAATCTGACACTGATCCACTAGAACTATCAATTACCACAGACTACCAGTTCAGACCACTTCATGTTTGACACAATTATTGGACACCTAAACTGTCCACACTAGAAAAGCAACCACCAGGCATTTCATAGCACCAAAAGTACAAATAATTTTGGGCATCCTATGTTTCAAGTATTTTCTTCTGACATATTTACACAATTTTGAGGCGAACTTGAGTTCAACGGTAAAGGTTGTTCCTTTAGGACCTGGAGGTCACATCAAGCAGAGACAGCCTCTCAGTTAATGAAAATGGAAGGTTGCGTACACAAACCCTCCCCAAACCCCACAATGTAGGAGTCTTATGCACTGAGTTGCTCCCTTTTTTTTATATATTTACACAATTTTCTAGTAAACTTTCCAACCCATTATTAACTTTTTCTTTTCAAATGCTCTAAAAAATGAAGTAATTAAAATAATTAATTTACAACAAATACAAAGTCAAATGCACACAAGATAAAAAATGATAACCACTATAATAAGTATGAAATCAAATACAATAATATCAGTGATAGTTGAATATTACCTCATAGAGACATGGTTAGGCACTCTTCATCAACTAATCCCAAAAGCAAGGGTGGTCAACTTTATCCATGACTTTGAGAACGAGATTGCCAGGGTCAAGAAACTCAAACAAATAGGCTCAGCTGAAGATAACATGCAAATAGAAGCTACTGCCTTCTGCATCCCACCATAAAGCACAGATATAAAAGTATCCCTTGGTGGGCATAGAGGACTTTACACGTTCTGTATTCACTAAGAAAATGCTTTAGGCCTCCAACGAAGCTCTAGCCATAGCTAGAGAACCTCCATATGTTTTATTTGCACCGATGAATCCACTCATATGGACAAAAACACAACCAGGGATCTCAGCTGCCTCAGATAGTTTGTTACCTTCCAAACCCCTCCAAGGAAGTGGTAAAGGTTTCCTACTCTCAAACTTGTCAGGTGAAACTGCAACCGCTTGCAATCGCCAATTTTCACTTCTATCATCCTGTAAAGATGACACAGAACATAACTCTGAGACAATTACAAAATTTATCATGTATTTGGATAAAAAGGTTCTGAGGTTAATGGTTTTGCATCATGGTGTTTTAATATCTGGTTTCTTTAGAATCTTAACCAACAACATAGAATGCAATAAGAGGAGCAAGGACAAGAAAAAGATACCTGGTAAATGACATATTTGATGGCACCATCAATCCTCAGCTCTTCCTCAAGCTCAAATATGTGGAGTTTCCACTTAAAAAATTGATTAAATGCAATTAAATTAAACATTCAAGCAATAAGTGCTTTATCAAAATACTCAGCAATCATGATACCAATTTTCAATGTATTGGTAAATTTAATTGCAAGATCATTTTCTTCTTTTTAGATGTAGAAAATAAAAATAGCAAATTTACAGCATGCCATTGACAAAAATCAGTTGTTTCAAAGATACCCTATTAAATAATAATTTGCATATAATTTTCAATTATAAGTTCATCTTTCTAGAAATATAAAAAACAAGCATTCACGATTTACTCACAGGGCAAGATCTTGTCAAGACAACGATTTCTCCGCTGGAGTCAATATCATTTCTTGCTGAAATACACTCCATCACAATAGATCGAGCTGGTAACCAAGATTTTGCATAAAAATGAATAGCCTGCTTAGGAAGAAACAACATTACTTCATAAGCATAACCATGCTTTAACACATTCAATGATAAAATCTTTTGAATTCCACAAGTAAGAAAGTAACTTCAGGCTCAAAAAGAATTCTTCACGAAAGAATTTTAACATGACAGATGCAAACTATACCTCCAAGAATTCACTTCCAGCATGTGCCATTGCACGCTTAAAGGCTTCATTCTCTCTCTCAGCTGACTGATCAGGATCTACCCAGTCCAGATTTAATCTTCCAACTCTATAAGACAAGCCTGTAGCATTAACATATCTTGGAGGCTGGTCCGTGTCATATTGACTAATACCATTGTCAATAGCATCAACTGCCTGTTAAAGTGATTCATATTTTAGCATGATTTCTTCATAAGCATGTAAAAGAGAATTGAAAGCGAAAAGGAACATGATCACAATCATACTATAATACTTAAGGAAGGTATATAAAACATTGATAAAATTGAGAATTTGAGCCATTCAACTCACTTTGTCATGTAAAAGAAAAAGGCACAGAAGCATTTTGATATCCTCAGTGTAGAATATATTTGGCTTAATAACCAAATATACTTTCAACCTTTTGTAGAAAATGAAAATAAGCCTTCAGCTTTTAATTTTACTATATAAACTCCTAACATTTTAAGAAAAAGATACAATTAAGTCTAAACCAGTTATAAATTTTTACGGTAAGATAATAAAGTCGAGGACTTATAAAACCTTAACATATTGTTTATTTTACTTAATTACATTATTTTGAAAAGTTGATAACTTATTTTAAAGAAAAATAAAAGTTTATGAACTTTTACAATAAAATTAAAAGTTGAAGGTTTATATCTGTTTTATATAAAAAGTTAAGGGTATATTTGATTATTAAGTCCATATGTTTTAACAATCTCTTACCTCCACAAAATTCTTATAAACTGCTGGAAACAACCGATACACATTGGGATGTTGTACATCAACCTCAAGCTCCTTTGCAATTATCTCAGCACCATATTGCTAAAGTATAACAAGTGTCATCAGATTGCAAATAACACAAGATTCTCATCGTTCCGGAAGCATATATAGTTAAAGAGAAGCGAAATACATTATATGCAAGTAGTAGGGACTCGGCAAGGTACCTTATAAACCAGGCCTGCACTACTGAGTTTAGTCGTAAATCCATGGCCAAATACTTGCTCAAATCCTCGCTGATGATGATCGTAACGATCTCGGGTGGGATCATAAACACCCCCAACATCAACCACAGCATCAATATTCTCCAAAACCTTTACAAACATTCTCGAAGGTTAGTATTAATGATAAGAAAATGAGAAGAGAAATAAAGCAGGAAAAAAAAAGCGCGGCACCTGGGAATCCCTGGTACGGACAATTTGGGCATTGGAGAATTTTTTGGTGAGACGAATCATGAAACAGGCGAGAGCCTCGTCGCAGTGAAAGCTTCCGTCGTGAGTACCCACCCGCTTCGGCCTTGCTGTTGTCGTTGAGAACCCACATGCCCCATATATATAACAATGAGACTTTGCCGTAGATTTCAATGGTTTATTGCTTGTAGACAAACCATTTCTGTGACACAGAATCTGGAAAGTCAACAACATCTGCCTCATACTTCGCACTAAATAAATGTTGTCGCCTTGCTCTGATTCTGAGCCTCTGCTTCACTTGCGAAGTTGCAAAACCCCTGCTAATTCTTGTTTCTTTGAGCAAATTAAACGACTTCAGTTTTCATTTGGAACGAGCCAGATCGGAAGTAGATGGGTTCAGTTACAAACTGACGATGAGGCCCAATTTCACAGGTTACTAACAGCACGATTTTTTTTTTTATTATAAAAATTTTCATTTTTTTACTACATGTAACAAAAATCATATATTAATGTATAATTTTCGTCCCAAAAAAACTCAATTAATAAAATCATTTTGTGCTGAGGTTTTTTTTTTTTTTAATTTTCCTTTGATTTTTTAAGAAGAAAAGCAGTCCAGCTCCATCATAATAAGAACAGAACAGAACAGAAATCTCAGAGGAATAGATACCAAGCTCGTTCAGGGAGGTTTAAAAATCATAACACATAATATAATTCAGTCTCGGACAATTATTGAAACGTAGATGAAAATTTGACAAACGCCACCAACATTGCAAATCGGACAGAACACAACCAGGGACTGAATTTAAAATTTTTATCATGCCATTGCCATATAATTCCACAAAGAAAGAACTGACAATTTATAAGCTACAATGTCCAACGGCTGTGGCAGCCTAGTGATGTCCGTAACAGAAAACAACTATACTCTCCTCAACCGCACATGACTGGTGTACATAACCGCAACAAGTCTGAGTCAAAGCTGCAATCAAGAAAAGTATACAAAACGATTATAGCCCTCCCAAAGAAACAGCAACTCTATGTTCTCTAGTTTTAACCCTAAGCTTCAAGGCTTTACAAAGGTGCCGCAAGGCAGTTAATCACTTGTTCTTCTTTACTAGATGGAATGTCAGTTTACATGTATGTGATGATTAATCAGGAATCCTGTAGCCTGTATATTGTAATTTCCTGTTGTTTGAAATACCGACGATCCTCCTCATCGACCAGAACAAGATTCAAGTAGTACTTCACACTGAATTTGTTGTTAATGTTGCGATGTGTTGGCGTCAGTTCATATGGACTAAGAAACAGCCTGATTGGAATTGATTCACCTTCAATACCAAGCAGATAATTGTGAGCAGTAAAAATTATATATATCAATTGCAATTGAAATATCTGATGTATCAAAAATAAAATCCCGCCCAAATCAACATCCTTCAAAATAAAAAACAATGTCCGTCAATTATATATAAGCTAGTTGTATCAAGTATCTGCCACATCAGGTCTTAGAATATGCAAGAATTCCGAAGTCATGAACATACCTCTGACAGGAGCACCATCCATCAACTCAAATTTAGCTAGTGTCTCCGTCTCAACATGGGTATTGGCTCCGGATCCTGTTGACTCTCGACGCCTGATCTCAAGATCCATATTCTTAATCTTGATCCTCACAAGAAGAAAATATATCTTGCCAATGATAACATCTTTCAGATGATACCTGCACAATTTGGATTCCAATAATCAAGAACTTCAATTTCTAGTTGAAACATACATGATAGAAAGTGGCTAGGGAAATTGCTTCCAACAATTGTTTAAGCTCAAGAGCTTAAAATCCCAGACCCGCATTGTCCTAAGCCAACTATGATGTCAGGTTAGCAAGATCCATAGATGTTCAACTTACTTGCTTTTATTGTACTCAAATTCAATATGAAGGCAATCTTCAATCCCAACTTCCATCTGCAAATGGGATTGATATTTGTTAAATTAAATACAATTGTCAAAAGAATTATTGGTGGACAGCTACTTAGGAAATGGAAAAATGAAAACTATAATGTTTTTAAGAATCAGTGTAATGAAGACAATTGCCACTCACCTTGATGCTATTGTTGATTGATGGAGGTGGAGAATAATTGTGAACCTGATAAGCATAAACCAAGTGAAAGATAAGTTGCTAAGTCCACAAAATTGTAAATGGCACCAAAGAGTGTACCATATAAAATTTTCGAAATAGCAAATGTCCTGACACCATAATGAAAGGCCAAATATATTTGTGCTGGATTTCCTGTATATGAGTATTATATCAGGTATAAGGGGGAAAACCACTCTTCACATTAAGACAGAGCTCAAAGTTCTGCCCTCTGTAGCACTCATTTTATAAGCTTACATATTGTTGTTAGTACAGGTGAGAGTGAGATGCCAGTGTTGTTATACTTACATAATGCTGTTAGTACAGGTGAGAGTGAGGTGCCATAGTGTATTAGGCTATTAGCAAAAGAGAAAGGGAGGCTATAGAGAGAAAACAAAAATTGAAAAGAAATGAATAAAAAGAAGCAGGTAAAAATGAAAACACTTACTATAAAGTCCTGGTATTCCACTATGCTTCCACCATAATTACGACTAACTGTCACTTTCAGGATATACCTAAGAAGAGCAAGTAATCAAACTACTGTAACATGAATTGTCACATTATAGCATCACATCACCAACCTCATATGCAGACCAACAAAACTAAAAAGCATTCTAAAACTCCACAATTACCAGTAATTTCTAACCTTTATTATAGTAAGTACCAAAAATTAAAATTATCAAACTGATTTATAAGCCTCAAAAGAATATAGCAAACAAACTTCTAGCAATCAAGGAAACACTCCATTTGACCAGAAGAAATATGAGCACAATTTTATCTTCAAAGATTTTAAGCAGTGGGTAGCATACCTGAGCCGCACATTCACGCCATTATAAGTTTCATATGGCATTTCAACCGTAGAAAATTCAAATGGATACGTTTTCCTTTCATATATATCGCCAGGAACATCCAATTCACGTACTGCAAAAATTAGGAATATAAAAATGGTAACAATTGCAAACCAATCGGCAGTCCATAAGAACTTAGTATAATCCATGTACAGTTTGAGCCTCTAAATGAAAGAAGGATATGAATTATCATACATTGCATAGCACAAATTTAACTCTTAAGATCTTGTCTTCACCCCAAGACCCCAACCCACTTCACATGCAATTGATGAAACTTAATACCCTAAGTTACTTAAAGAACATCTAAACAATTTCCAGGCAAAGCAAACAATAGTAAAGACAGAATATACTCACCAAGAGAAGTAAAGTCATAAAAGTTGCCCCTGTCAAAATACATCTCTGGAAAGCAAAACCAAAGTTAGTTTTTACTTCATTTCAACAAGTAAGAAATAACAATACTCTTAAATGTTTATTCAGATGCCACATCAGAATAACAATTAAAACTTGGATTGATGGTGAAAAGCAGCAAGAACAAACCTATTTGACCAAGGAGCTCAACTTTCACACCATTCTGTTCAATTTTCTTCCCTTGAAGTGGCTCTATGGAAATCTGAAGCCGGCGTAGAATAGAAATTTTTTTCAAAATTTAAGATTGATAACAGAACATTCAAAGCTATTAATATAAGACTCAAATGATACGATATGATCCTGAATCTTTTAAAATTTGTTAAAATTAAATAATAAATAGATAAATACCTTCCCGGCAATATTTTCTTGACTTTGGAAAAGCGGTACCATAACCGTTTGGCCATTTTCCTTTTTAATTGGGACCTAATCACAAAACAATAATTCAGATTCCGGCACCATGAGTCGTGAAAAATTAATTAAACAATCAATACAATTAAAAATAAAATTTTAGTTTCAATTTTCTTTTCAAACGAAACTAAACCTGAGATGATCAAGAGAGATACCTGCTTGCGAGTTTTTCCATCGGAAAATGTGATCGAGATATTACATGCCGGCTTGAAAGCCCCAATCAGGAAATTCTAATTCAAAAAAAATCCCAATTACATTCATAAACAGCATTTTCGAGTCTAATTGGAAACCAGTGGAAACAAAATATAAATCCAATGAATGTGAGATCTTACCATGCTAAATCCCTGGGGAAATGAAGTGAAAATTGGGAGGTCGAACGAAATTGAGAATCAGTCAAGTGTTTTTTAGAAAGTAGGGATTGGGATCGGAAACCGTAACAAGAAGCGAAAAACCCTAGACGGCTGCGGGAATCGAGACTGGCGAAGACGGGGAACCCAACCACTTTTGAGTTTTGACAGTTAGGAATCGGGAGCAAAGACTGGCGTGTGTACTGTAGAACAAGCTCGTACTCGCCGTCGCGTGCTTTTCACGCGATGTCGCGACAAAAACAAAATAAATATTACTGACAGCACTCGAATCTTTCAATAATTTGGGCAAGAACACGCTGTGGGCTGTGGCTCAATCGAGCTTCATTGATTTCCAGACTTCAATGGTCCAACACACTTGCTGTAATGGGTCTTAGCTTATATTCAGTGATGAAGCGGACCTTTTAAAGGCCTCTGCTTTAGAAAGTTTCCAAATTTAAAAATACATATGAGGGAGGATTATTATCAACAACATACGTTAAAGTTTTTTTAATTTAAAAATATTACAAAAATAAAAAATAAAAAAAATGAGACATGTAATAATTTTTTAATTTCACTTTTAAAATTAAAACTTCACTGTTAATAGATGAATTAATAATATTTTTTTAATAAATTGTTTTTAAAGTCCATTCCACAAGATTTAAACAGAAAAGTACAATTTTTTCTTATATTAATTTCTTATATATATATATATTATATTTTAAAAATAGATTTAGATTATTATTTTATATAGTATAATTTTTAAATTTTCATAAATCGAATTAAAAAATTATCATTTGTCCTTTTTATTATATTATATTCAATAAAATATGTGATAACTTTTAATTTTATTAATGGAATTCAAACCTTTATTTATAGAGCTTTAAATAACTTATTATACATCATTTCTTACTCATAGTTTTTAATGTTCTATTTTGCATCACTAGTTCGGTGCGAGTTGCATCGATTTAATTGGCGATCCCAAATACCATTTTTTTTGGGTGATAATTCTCAAATAACAATTTCAATGGTTAGTTTAGTATTTCCATTGAAAGTTATGAGACGTTTGATATCATTTATATAATCATTTTATGCTATAATTTAATTGTACATAAAATAATTACAACGTTTAATATCAAAAAAATTAGTTAATATTATTCGAGTTGTCATTTTAACAAAACACCCAAAAATTATTATGAATTTTATGAATGTTTACATGGTATTATCATGTATGAAAAATATTTTATTAAGATTTGTATGAATTATTATAACTTCTATGAATGTTATATGTACTATTTTGATGCCATGATAATTAAAAATTTATAATTGATACGTTAAAATTTCGAATTACATTAATAACACATGAATTTTTAATATTATACTAATTAAAATTTAAATTAATAATAATACATGACAATTTAAAATTAAAAATGATGAGTAATATTAATAATACAATATTTATTTTAATTAATTTTCATTAGAAAGTTGTTTTTATAGTTATGAGTATTTTTTAAATTTATCACTACTTTTCCAACAAAGTGACTATATACCAAACACTGTAAAATTACTTTCCTTACAATTTAAGCAGAACTTTACATTGTTATATCAAACACTTCAAAATTATTTTCTTAATAATCACATTCTCTATAATTATTTTTTTTATAATTACTTTATACTGCAATCACTTTTTCAACAAGTATCAAACGCTACCTTACTTATGCGGTCAATAATTGTTTTTGTGCAACTTTAATGTTAAGTAAGAAAAAAAATTTTTGTTACATTTTATATCTAATTTTTTATAATATTTTACAGACCAGAGCCTACGCCATTATTGTTGTTGGCTCTACCGAGAGGGAGGTGAATCGGTTTTACTAAAGTTAATGGCAAATTTAAACTAAAATGAATCTAATTAAAAAATAATGAATAAACAATATAATGTAATGAAATAAATTAAAGGAAGATAAGGAAGAGATATCAAACACAGTAGTTTATAGAGGTTCGGCCAATCTCTTGCCTACGTCCTCTATTCTTGACCTCCTTGTCAAGAGTTTTCTTTCTCTCTTTCAATGAAAGTTACACACTTCCTTTTTCAGGTTAAGGAATAACCTCTCTACTCTTTTTACACAAAAATGTATTCACCCTTTTACAAAATTTATCTCACTGAGGAACAATCCTCTTCTCTCTTAAAGTAAGGATGAATACAATATCAAGTTTTTTATGTGGGTAGGATAGATACAGCTTTTGCACACAGGCTTATACAACAAACTCAATAAATGAGGATTGAAGACAAATAGAATGTAGGGATTAAACTCTTGAGAATGTACAGAATGTGCAGTAATGGTGTCTCACTTCTCAGTGTCTTCAATGCTTGATTATATACTGAAGGATTGGTAGTTGGAACATTTAATGCTGTTTTTCCTGTTGAGATTTTTGCAGAAAGAGTCGTTGGGAACCTCCAATAGAATGCCAGATCGATCTGCTATTTTGACCAGATCGATCTCTTAGTTATAATTCCTGCAAAGTCAAAGCAAATTGAAGCAAGGAGGTCGATCTCATATATGAGCAGATCGATCTCACAATTTGAAAATGTTAGAGCAGATCAATCTGTCGAATAGGTAGATCGATCTTCCAATCTCTCTGTTTGAGGCAGGATCGATCTATAGATCGATCTGTCAGGTAATCTCGTAGTGAGGAGATCGATCTCTAATCAACCCAGATCGATCTCCTTAGCTTTCTGACTTTGAGGAGATCGATCTCTTCCTATACCAGATCGATCTCATCAACATCCTGTATTAAACAGATCGATCTTATAACCCTTATAGATCGATCTCAGTTTCCTCAATACCTTGTACAAGTTCAATCCTTTAGCAGATCGATCTCATATCCTCATGAGATCGATCTCTCATCCTAGAAAACCCATGAGATCGATCTCTCATATCACCAGATCATTCTCTCATCTTCAGGAACTTAATTTCTGGTACTGATATCCTCTAAACATGTTTTTATATCATCTTTATATTATTGAATTTACTTGTTTTGTCATTTCAAAATATATTAACTCAACAATCTCTCCCTTTTTGATATGACAAAACCTATTAAATAAACATGTTTAGTTACCTATTTTCATTGTGCACAAACTCCCCCTTTTTGTAAGCTCCCCCTTACTTTTGGCTTTTGGCCTCTTGACTCCCCCTCAGTTTAATCATTCCTTTAAACCATTTAAAGCATGTTTTCTTCTCCCCCTTTTTGTCATATCAATGGCACTAAAGGTTTAAACAGAACATTTTAACTTTCAACACACATTGCATTTTAAAATAGTAATTCATTATAGCACATTTCAACAATAACAAACATGTCATTCCATAAAAGATTCATTCAAGCAAATGCAGTTCTCAAACAACAACCAGTAATTATAAAACATAGCGAAAATAATCCTAACAATTAAGTCCTAAGGTGGAGGAGGAAATCGTTTCAGGAGTTCCTCGACGCGAGTACGAGTGACCTGCAGATCATCAAACATCGCCTGCTGTGTGGCATGAAGGTTTGCAAAACCTTCATCCATCTTCCGATTAAGGTCCATGATCATCGTCACAATCGACTCCATTCCAGCGGATGATGGGGCAGGTGCAGTGGGCTGAGCAGTCGAAGAAGATGGTCCCTCAGTAGGTGCAGCGAGTGGATCCATGGGCTCGTCTGGTGGGTCTTCTTCCATGGCTGCCTCAGGCTGCTGTTCTCGTTTCTTCTTCCAATCCCCTCGGAAGTCCTTGTAATACCTAATGTGGTGAAGTGTCCCAATGTTTAAGACGCTCTTTGGGGAGGGCACTTCACCCGTTTCACATCTACAATCGACTCCAAGTCATTGTAGAAGATACGCCAACGGTTGCGAAAAAACTATCGTGGAGGCTTGTCCGCGTACGATCTTCAACCAATCTTCATAGATGAAGTGGATCAGATTGGGTTTTTGACTTGTGGAGTGGATGTGGTGGAGCTAGAAGCGATCTAACCTCCTAACTGTGGAATAACGAGTACCGAATGAGCGGAGATTTCACGAGATGATAAGGTGGAGTAACCTTGGGTGCATCGGTAGGTCACTCGCCTTATCCCCGGGAAGGTCAAATTCTAAGGGGACTTCTTCCTCTTCATTAGTCAACCCCTCATCTCTCATGTGGAATACTTGGGCTAAGATAGATGTGTCTATAGGAATTTACTTACCCATGCCATATGTTTTAAACCCGAGAATTTTGCAAGCATCATCAGGATCATAGATGAGTTCGGCATTAGAAACGAATGCCCTGATGATGTTTGGGGGTACGGGGGTATTGATTTTGAGAAACGGAAGCCACCCAAATTCTTCAAATTTAGATAGATAAGAAAAATCAATACGGTTTAAAAATGAAAAATCAATGGTTCGCCAATGTTTAATTGGCATGGTTGAAAAATACTCTTTATATCTCTTCCTTTTTGCAGGTGTTTTAAAACACCTGTTAAAGGTAGTGACTGAAGATGGAGGGTTTGATTGGGAAGAGGACCCTTGATCAACACTTGGTCTAAGGGGTTTTTGGCCTACTCTCTTAAGTCTTGGCATTTTTCTAGACACTGAAAACTCTCTAGACAATCTTAAAACTAGTTCTCTAAAAACCTAACTAATGGAACAGTGCTAGAATTGACTTAGTGAGAAATTTCAGTACAAAACGAAGAAATTTTGAGAAAAAATCAGTAATGTGGGTTACTATAACAGTAAACGAAGAAGAAATTTGACGAAGATCTTACCAAGATCGATCTGGAAGGGAGAATCAAGGGTTGAGGTGCGACAGGGGGTTAGAAATTTGAAGATTTGGGTTTTTCAAATTTTGGAGATTTTGAGCAGTTTTTATAGTCCAAGGCACAAGATATCGATCTGTCGAGGCGACAGATCGATCTGTCATTTTCAAAAACTTGAAGAGATTGATCTATTGTACCAAAAGATCGATCTCCAGAATACAAAGGCTCAAGGAGATCGATCTGCCAAATGCACAGATAGATCTGGTGTTTAACAAAGGCTTAAGGAGATCGATCTTATAGTGGAGAAGATCGATCTGCCTAGCTTAACCTTTCTGCTTTAGGCCTATTTGAAGTATGGAGATCGATCTGTAGAGACTGAAGATCGATCTCTCATACCTTTTGCCCAGAAAAATCATTGAAAAACTCATTTAAAAACATCTTGAAATCAAGGTTTTGAAATAGATAAATCCTAAGGAGTATTCATTAGTCCTAATTCACCTCTAAGGACACAAAACATATCTCTATCAAGAGGTTTGGTGAATATATCAGCTATTTGATGTAAAGTGTCAATGTACTCTAGAGTTATATCTCCCTTTTGAACATGGTCTCTAAGGAAATGGTGCCTAATCTCAATGTGCTTAGTTCTAGAGTGTTGAATAGGATTTTTAGATAGATTGATGGCACTGGTATTATCACATTTAATTGAGACTTGTTTCATGTCAATACCATAGTCTTTCATTTGCTGTTTAATCCACAACACTTGAGCACTACAACTACCTGCTGCTATGTATTCAGCTTCAGTTGTGGACTGAGCCACACTATTTTGTTTCTTAGAGAACCATGAGATTAATCTATTCCCTAAGAATTGACATGTACCTAAAGTGCTTTTCCTATCTATTTTACAGCCCCCAAAGTCTGCATCAGAAAATGCATGAAGTGTAAAAGTGGAGTCCTTGAGGTACCAAAGTCCTAGAGAGGGAGTGTCTTTAAGGTATCTAAAGATCCTTTTAGTTGCAAATAAATGTGATTCCCTAGGAGAGGATTGAAATCTAACACAAAGGCATATACTAAACAAAATGTGTGGTCTACTTGCAGTTAAATAAAGCAATGAACCAATCATGGACCTATAGAGTTTAGTGTCTACACACTTACCACTTTCATCTTTATCAAGCTTGACGTTGGTGCCCATTGGAGTTGCTTGAGGTTTGCAATTATCCATTCCAAATCGTTTGAGTAATTCCTTAGTATACTTTGCTTGATTGATGAAGGTTCCATCCTTTGTTTGCTTCACTTGAAGACCCAAGAAGAAAGTGAGCTCTCCCATCATGCTCATTTCAAATTCACCTTTCATGATCTTAGCAAACTCTTGGCATAAAGATTCATTAGTTGATCCAAAAATAATATCATCTACATACACTTGAACAACTAATAAATCCTTATTTTTATTTTTGATAAATAAAGTGGTATCTACTTTTCCTCTTGAAAATCATTTTTCTATTAAGAATTTTGACAGCCTTTCATACCATGCTCTAGGAGCTTGTTTCAAACCATATAGCGATTTAGATAGTTTGAAAACATGTTTAGGAAATTCATGATTTTCAAAACCGGGAGGTTGCTCTACATACACTTCTTCATTCATGAAACCATTTAAGAATGCACTCTTTACATCCATTTGGTATAACTTGAAGTTTTTTTAACATGCAAAGGCAAGTAGCATTCTAATTGCTTCTAATCTATTTACCGATGTATAAGTTTCATCATAGTCTATACCTTCTTCTTGTCTATAGCCTTGTGCAACTAACCTAGCATTGTTTCTTATGATCACACTATTTTCATCCATCTTGTTCTTGAATATCCATTTAGTTCCAATTATAGAGTGATCACTAGGTCTAGAAACTAGTTTCCACACTTTGCTTCTCTCAAATTGATTTAATTCTTCTTGCATTGCTAAAAACCAATTATTGTCATCTAAGGCTTCATTGACATTTTTAGGTTCTATTTGAGATACAAAGGCTATATATTGACATACATTTCTTAGAGATGATCTAGTTCTAACTCCAAGAGTTGGATCTCCTACTATTTCACAATCCTTTACATATCCTAATTCTCTTGGTGCTCTAGACTCTCTCTCTAATCTTTCTATTTCTTCTTCATCTTCTTTATTTATGTCAAGTTTTTCTAATAGGTCATTTTCTAAGATTGGAATCTCCTCCAAGTTTTCATCAAATATTCCAATTTCCTTATCATTGGTTGAACCTTTAGATAAATCATTTGACTCATCAAATATTACATGAATTGATTCTTCAATCATCAATGTTCTTTTGTTATATACTCTATATGCCTTTGAATTCAAAGAATATCCTAGAAAAATTTTCTCATCACTCTTGGCATCAAATTTTCTTAAATTGTCTTTCCTATTATTTAAAATAAAACATTTGTAGCCAAATGGGTGAAAATAGTTAATATTAGGCTTCTTACCCTTATAAAGCTCATAGGGAGTTTTCTTTAAAATTGGTCTAATCATAGCTCTATTAATGATATAGCAAGATGTATTTATAGCTTCAGCCCAAAAGTATTTAGGTAAATTATTCTCACACAACATGGTTCTAGCCATTTCTTCTAATGTTCTATTTCTTCTCTCAACTACTCCATTTTGTTGTGGTGTCCTAGGGGCTGAAAAATTATGACTAATTCCTTGATCATTGCAATATTCATCAAATCCAATATTTTCAAACTCCTTGCCATGATCACTTCTAATACTAGTTATTGTGTATCCTTTTTCATTTTAAGTCACTTTTGTATAAGCAATGAATTTTTCTAAAGCTTCATTTTTCACTCTAAAAAAGAACACCCAAGTGAACCTAGTGTAATCATCAACAATTACAAACCCATAATGTTTCCCACCTAGGCTTGTTGTTCTAGTTGGTCTAAATAGATCTAGGTGGAGTAATTGAAGAGGCTTAGTGGTAGATACATTATTCTTAGGCTTAAATGTTGTCCTTTTATGTTTTCCTTTAACACAAGCTTCACATATTTTATCATAGTCAAAGGACAACTTAGGTAATCCTATAACTAGGTCTTTTCTAGCTAACTTAGATAACACATGCATGCTAGCATGACCTAGTCCTCTATGCCACAACCAAAGTTCTTTTTCTTTGTCTACCATTAGGCATACGTTTCCATTTTTAAGTTCATTTAGATAGACAATGTATATGTTACCTTGCATATGACCTAAGAAAAGAACTTTACTAGTTTTAGGATCTATAACATGATATTTTAAACAATCAAATATTACTTTGTAACCCTTGTCACAAAGTTGACTAATGCTTAGTAAGTTATGTTTTAGACCCCTAACAAGCAATACCTTTTATAATGAAAAGTAGTCATTACCTATTGAACCACTTCCTTCAACTTGGCCTTTGGAGTTGTCTCCAAATGTGACTTCTCCACCAACTTTTGATTTAAATGAGTTGAAGTGGCTTCTATCTCCGGTCATGTGCCTTGAACATCCACTGTCCAAGTACCAAGCTTCCTTTGTTTTAGCTTTGTGGCAATGCTCAATCACCTACAATCAACATTCAAACTCATTTCTTAGGTACCCAAATTCTCTTGGGTCCTTTGAGGTTAGTAAATGCAATTTTTGATCCCTTTGGGATCCATTTTACTAAAGCATTAATATCTTTTGAGTTAATTACTTCTTTTGGAACCCAAATTCTTTTTACTATTTTTCCCTTAAGAGTGGTCATCTTCATATTACAATTATGTGATGCATGTCCCTTCCTATTACAATATGAACAAGTAGTTGAATGTTTATTCATGCTCTTTCTAGCAATGAAGCTTTTGAGATGAGTCTCTCTACTTTTTACATTATATCCTAACCCATTTTTATCAAAGAATACCCTTTGAGTATTCTAGCATGCTATCTAACTTTTGTTGACCCATATAAAATCTATTAAAAGAATTATGTAAATTACTATTTTTTTCTTTTAGGTCACAAATTTCAAGATTTGTAATTTCTAGTTTCTTTTCACATTCTAATTTGTCCTCTAGTATTAACTCATTTTCTTTCTTCAATTTAGATATTATTTTTTTATATTTCATACTAATGCATTCATATTCTAATGCAAGATCATCAAAGGCATCTTGTAATTCATCAAAAGAGTATTCATTGAGGTTTGAAGTTACCTTTTCATCCTCAATAGCCATGAAGCACAAGTTGGCATTGTCCTCATTTGAATCATCATCGGAGCAGTCACTATCGCTCCATGTTGCCACTATTGCCTTCTTTTTTGTGGAACCTATCATTGGATCTTTTAAGAAGAGGACAGTTAAATTTAATGTGTCCTGGTTTTTTACATTTATAATATACAATTGTATCTTTTCTACCTAACTCTTCTTGATCTTTCTTGTGGTTTCTCCTATTACTACCACTTGCTCTCATTCTCATGAATTTGTTAAATTTTTTGACAAACATTGTCATCTCAAGATCTTCTTCACTATCACTCTCATTTTTATTTTCCTATTGAGTAGTAGATTTTAGAGCAACTCTCACTTTCTTGGGTGGCTCTTCATTTCTTCTCAACTTCATCTCATATGTGAGTAGTGATCCTATTAATTCATCTAGTGACAATGTGTGAGAGTCCTTGGATTCCTCAATTGCAGTCATTTTAGCTTCCCATGATTTAGGTAGACTATTTAATATTTTCTTGACCATTTCTATATTAGAATATATTTTTCCTAATGACTTTAATTCATTAATTACATCAGTGAATCTAGTGAACATATCACTAATTGATTCTCTTTCTTTCATCCTAAATAACTCATAGTCATGTGTGAGCATTCCTACCTTAGTCTCCTTTACTTAGGTCATACCTTCATGAGTTATTACCAATTTGTCCCAAATTTGCTTGATATTGTCACAACCGAAGACTCTATTATATTCATTTGGCCCTAAAGCACAAAATAGGGTGTGCATGGCCTTAGTATTCAGCTGAGTACATTTAACATCATTTGAATCCCACTCATCCTCTTCTTTAGGGATATCTCTTCCCTCTACTCTTTTAGTATGGATTTGAGGTCCTTTAGTTATAATCTTTCATACCTCATAATCATTTGCTTGAATGAACAACATCATCCTAGTTTTCCAATAAGCATAATGTTCACCATTGAACATTGGATGCCTAACCGTAGAATGCCCCTCTCCTACTAAATTGGTTGCTATATTGTTGTGAGCCATTAGATCGTTTCTAACTCTTAGGAAGTTATTTCTATGTGATCAAAGAGTCCAAGCTCTGATACCAATTGTTGGCTCTACCGATAGGGGGGTGAATCGGTTTTACTAAAGTTAATGGCAAATTTAAACTAAAATGAATCTAATTAAAAAATAATGAATAAACAATATAATGTAATGAAATAAATTAAAGGAAGATAAGGAAGAGATATCAAACACAGTAGTTTATAGAGGTTCGGCCAATCTCTTGCCTACGTCCTCTCTTCTTGACCTCCTTGTCAAGAGCTTTCTTTCTCTCTTTCAATGAAAGTTACACACTTCCTTTTTCAGGTTAAGGAATAACCTCTCTACCCTTTTTACACAAAGATATATTCACCCTTTTACAAAGTTTATCTCACTGAGGAACAATCCTCTTCTCTCTTAAAGTAAGGATGAATACAAGATCAAGTTTTTTTATGTGGGTAGGATAGATACAGCTTTTGCACACAGGCTTATACAATAAACTCAATAAATGAGGATTGAAGACAAATAGAATGTAGGGATTAAACTCTTGAAAATGTACAGAATGTGCAGTAATGGTGTCTCACTTCTCAGTGTCTTCAATGCTTGATTATATACTGAAGGATTGGTAGTTAGAACATTTAATACTGTTTTTTCCGTTGAGATTTTTACAGAAAGAGCCGTTGGGAACCTCCAGTAGAATGCCAGATCGATCTGCTATTTTGACCAGATCGATCTCTTAGTTGTAATTCCTGCAAAGTCAAAGCAAATTGAAGCAAGGAGATCGATCTTATATATGAGCAGATCGATCTCACAATTTGAAAATGTTAGAGCAAATCGATCTGTCGAATAGGCAGATCAATCTTCCAATCTCTCTATTTGAGGCAGGATCGATCTATAGATCGATCTGTTAGGTAATCTCGTAGTGAGGAGATCGATCTCTAATCAACACAGATCGATCTCCTTAGCTCTCTGACTTTGAGGAGATCGATCTCTTTCTATACTAGATCGATCTCATCAACATCATGTATTAGACAGATCGATCTTATAACCCTTATAGATCGATCTCAGCTTCCTCAATACCTTGTACATGTTCAATCCTTTAGCAGATCGATCTCATATCCTCATGAGATCGATCTCTCATCCTAGAAAACCTAGGAGATCGATCTCTCATATCACCAGATCGATCTCTCATCTTTAGGAACTTAATTTTTGGTACTGATATCCTCTAAACATGTTTTTATATCATCTTTATATTATTGAATTTACTTATTTTGTCATTTCAAAATATATTAACTCAACAATTGTCTAGTTTTTTCCCGCAAGTCATCAATCCAGGGACCCGTGTCCCGTACTGTTAGGTCCCTAGCCTAGAGGCAAAGGCTTAAACAGAAATAAACCGGTGGGAGCAAATCTGCAATAATTCGATAATGATAAGAGGTAAGGCTTAATTTTATATAGTTAAGTATTAATATTTTAATATTTGATTTAAATAATTTATGAATTTAATTGAGTTTTATTAATATATATTTTAAATATTTTATTATTATTTTATTATTTTATTTTTAAAATATATAGTTAAAATTTAATAAATCGAATTTAATGAAACAAATTCGAACGATTTAAATATTTTTTTAAAATTAAGTTCGAATTTCAAAAATCGAATTTAATTGAGTTCAAATTAAATTCGAATATTACACTAAATTGTCTTGACTTAATTCGATTGTACTCCAAAATTTTGAAGGCAAAAACTACGAGTATTGCAAAGCTACATCAAAACTAGGCTTAATAAATTTCTTTTAAGTAGATCGATTCTAATCATATATTTGTGTTTATGGTATTAAATTATATAGAACTCAAAAATTATCGTATTATAGTTGACATCAAAAGTTCATACATAATACATAAATTATATATACACATATTTGTTAAAACTATAATTACATCATTTCATATTATTTTATATCATGTAATTATATCATATCTACCAAAATATCTATAAAGTAATATGTCAAAGATTAATAAATAAATAAAAAAATTTGATTCATTGAAAAGCTCATCTGTTACAAGTTTTAGGCTTCATGCCTCGAACCTTCTTTGTCAACTGAACCCAAATCCAATGGCTCCTCTTTTCTTCTACTCCCCATCTTTAAAAGTCCATACAATTTTCGAAATTCTCTTAACGAATGATCCCTACTAAACAGGAAACCCTGATCACCCATTTCGTCCGAATTCCGAACCGATTCACCCTCACTCGACCTTTTACCAACACTTTTAGCATTGCTGCCCGCGGTTTGCAAAGCTGTGATGACTGATTTCAAGGCTCGGGTGGGCGAGCTTCTGTTAGACATCATAATCTCCCCAATCTCAGCAGGACTTAAACTGGCTCCGCCCTGGAAAATCTCCTCAACTTGTGGAAAAAGCTTGTGTTCCTTGACACCTAAGTAACTATTGGCTAATGTCTTGAATGCAGAGAAATCGCATAGTGGAAATTGTATATGAACATCAATCCTCCCGGGCCTCAGAATCGCTTGATCGACCTGGTCTTTGCTGTTCATTGTGAATACCATCACGCGTTCTTCGCCACAGGCAGAAACGATTCCGTCCATGAAATTCAATATCCCTGACAAGCTCACATCCTTCGATTTCTCCATTAGAAAACGGTCAAGATCCTCAACCACGATCAGTGACCTACTGGTAGTTTGCAGCAAGAGCTTCTTCAAATCAGAATCGTCTGAAACTTTCGAGAAATCAATGTCATAGACGTCAAAGTAGAGAAACCGAGCCATGGCCGCAACAAAGCTGGATTTTCCTGTTCCGGATGCTCCATACAGAAGATAACTCCGTTTCCAGACACGGCCTAGCCTGTGATAAACTTGCTTACACTTGAGAAACATTTCAAGATCAGCTTTGACCCTAGCCTTCAAATCAACGTCCATGACAATAGTATCAAAAGACGCCGGATGATTGAACGGGACCGATCTCCACCGTCCATTCTCACCTGATGTATTCTCAACATTCATTAGCAACTTGATCTCTTTCTTCCTTTGATCAATATCATCAGCAACGGAGAGTATGTGTTGGAGATACGGACGTAGAATTCTACGTTTATCCTTCTTTCTGAGCCTCAAACGAACATTCTTCTTCCATTTTTCTCAGATTTCTCGATTGTCCAGGTGACCCTGGCGCCAAGAAACGTATCCCGAATTGTCTGGTTGGTGTCAAGGTGAAGAACGATGTCATTGGACTTGGAACCAGTAAAAAGGTTAGTGAAATCCGAGTCTTCCAGGGAAGGGAGGGAGTGCAGATACGTGAAAACCTTGTGATAGAGTTCGTTTTCCTGGAAAAGATCGTTGAACTCTGGAACTCTGTAGGATTGATAGACATGAAACCAGTCTTCCAAAGACCGCAAAAGCTTCAGAAGGATGTGTAACAAGGACGTTTTTGATAAGAAACGGAGGATCAAGAACAAACCCAGGATCGTAAACAGTACCAGAATCATGTTTACAACCTAGGGAGAGAGATGGGGTATAGGGAGGCTATATAAGGAGATATGGAGATGTAATTTAGGGGGCTATTTTCGAAGTCAGCTTGAGCCGGCAGGTGTAACAGAGGCACAACAAGCAGAGAATTTTCGAGACTAGTAGGATTTAGGCTTGAATTATAGACATAGTTGAATAATCTGCTGCATTTTTGGACATCTTTTTCAACACGGGCTTCGATTTATCCGTGATTCTGCTGGCAAATTAATGTTTGACTGTTGTCTTATAATTAATTCACCTAAATTCTGCAGCGTGTTTTTATGGTGTTTAGGTCTTTAAGGTGAGAAAATATCGGACACCGATGTTGAAATAATTTAGGATAGGTGAAAACAAACCAGTTCTAAGAAAACGACAAGGTACGAGTAACAATGCATATTTGCCTTTATAAAGTTTGAGAAAAGACAAAATAACAATCTACCAAGATTTCATTGGGATTTGATGATGCAGATTTTCAATCATATTAATAGTTGCGTTTCATTCAATCATAAAACATAAGATTAATGCGAATGAAAAACTCTTCGATCAAAACCAGTAGTCTCAATCTAATTGTTTAAGAAGAGCAATAATAATAATAAAAGAAATGTGAAAATATCAAGAGAACTAGAAAAGGAAGAGAAGGGGGAAGTGGGGGAATGTCCGGTTAGCCAGCGATGCATTGTCGTGTTTATTCGTGTTTGAACAAGTAAGCTCAGCCTTTTACTGTTTTGTTTTCTTAAAGATAAAAAGGTTAACTTCTCGGTTCCTCCATTATTGCTTCTTCTTTGTTTCACTTTTTTTTTTTTTATTCATATTCTGATATTCAGGACGAACAGATAAAACAGTTTGCTAGCAAAATTCTATCCGTTCCCCATTGCCAATAGAAAATGTTTAAACGATTTAATAATTCCTTTTTTTTTTAAAAAAATCTTGATAAAATTAACTTTGGATGAAACGCTAACCTGGATTTGACGCCGTCGATAAAAATATTGGCCAGGTAGAATCAATTATGTGATAAGCATTTAAATTTTTAAATTTTTAGAACAAGAGGAAAGTCTGAAATTAAATATCAAATTTAGCTTAAGGCTAAAAAAAAGTATCAAATTGATTGAAAATTTATACTAAAAGCATAGATTCATAACTTATTCAAATAAATAATTATTTAAATTTAACTCTTTTATTTTTTTAATTTTACTCAAATATTAAATTGAACTTAATTTGATGTTCACAAAGTAAATCAAAATTTTTTAATATTAAATATTAATTTATTTTTTTTCCCATAATATTTCATAATATAATTGAAAAAAAAAACAAATCAAACAATTAAATTCAACTGTTTGAAATTTTTTTTAATCAAAGTGTAACTTTAAAAACTAAATTCAATCAAATTTAAATTAAATTTTAAACTTTAAATTGAACGAGATTGCAATTTGATACAAAATCTTTTCAATTTAACACGATTACTTCCTTAATTTAAATTGAAAGACAAATCAATTAAATTATATTTATTAAATAATTATATATCTCATTAATAGAATTTTAAAACTCAACATACAAAATAAAGATAATAATACGTATCTTATTTTATTTATATTTTATTTTTTTATATTTTTAAATAATATGTATCATCTTCTAACTCCAGCTAATTATTACCGTTTCTCAAAAGGGTTGTCTCGCAGAAAACAAATTTTGCAAGAAAAGAACATTGACAAGAAGAAAAAAAAGGGCATTTTCCCTAAAACTCATCGTAAGTTATGCATTTAAATGAACAACCAACCCCATTTAAAAATGGTAGCAAGTAATGGAGTTGGGACTCCAACCAACCCCATGCCATCACCGGCCCTCTATAAATTTGATGACAACCATTCCTGGCTGTTGCAACCTGTAAAAATCATATGAACAAAGACACGGAAAAGCAGCCACAACTGCATTGAAAGTATTATCAATATCGCCGTCATATTAAAACATGGGAGCTGCAACAACCCCCCAACCTAACCCAAAATGAGTAGAGACACATCTTGTTACAGAGATCTTCCAGATCAAGCAACAAAAAGCAGAATAGAACACCAAATGCATCTTCACAGTGGTCCACCAAATATCATTCTATTAGACTGAATCAATAGGGTATCTAAAATATAATACAACTAAAAGATTTCACTTTCTGACTTTCACAAGCTCCTTTGGAATTGCTGCATCTAGAATTATGGGGGACAAAATTGGAGGCCAGGCACCCAAAACTCAAATGGAAAGTCATTTTAAATGAATAACTAAGTGACCATACCAGTTCTTACTGTTTCAATGCTGCCATCACAAATGAGACATCACCCTGACCGATAATAGTAGCTTTGCAAGGAAAAAAAATCTAAAATTTTTGGGCATAATATTACAGATAACGAGATTGCATAGCGGAATCTGACTATAGAGATGAGAACTTCAGGTGTCATGGGAATCTGATTGAAGGTTAACAATTTGAGATACTACAAGCTTGGAGAGTTCATTAATTGCAGATTGAACCTGATAATCGTCTGATTCTCTCTGCCTTGACCATCCATGTAATTGTGAACTTAACCTGCTATATTCATTTGCGGCGACGCCAGTCTTCCTTGATGTGGAAAGAACTTTCTCCAAATCAGTCTGTGATAAAGGCCTTGGAGCCTAAAAAAATTAACGGAATGCGGACAATAAACTTAATAAGATAAATAATCAATTATATGTGCAGCTAAAATACAGAACCTAAAGGTAAGATACCAAAATTCACCAATTCTACACGCAAACAGAACTTTTACTAGTAGATACATGTTTAAGACAACTAAAAGATCTTCCTAGAATTTCATCTTCTACCTCATCCCATCTGTGATCAAGTACTTGAGACAAAAAGGAAAGTTAAACTGGTCCTCATCACACAACAGAAACAGACGGAAAGGAGCAACCTATACTAAAATATATTCATGAACAGAATACTCATAGGTTTAAGATGATGGATGAGATCATTCGGAGATATGTGCTGTTGTCTGAACCTTAGAAAAAATTGAGAAAGACAGCATATGGACACAAAAAGGAAATATGAAAATATACTTACTCCAGACGGTTTTCCTTTCTTCTCCTCATCTAGTAAGTCCCTAATGGGAAAGTATGCTGCTTTCTTGCAGAGTTCAAGAAGATCTGAACCTGTGTATCCTTCACACAAACTGGCTATGTAGTCATAGTCGATGCTATCTTCAACACTCTCACCCTTCAAAATCACCTTCAGTATCTCAGCCCTCTCCCTGCGATCAGGTAATCCAATCTCGAAAGCCTGGGGAAGGCGCCTGAGTATGGCTTCATCTAGTTCAGAGGGACGATTCGTGGCAGCAAGAACCATAACTCGTGCATTCTCTGCACAACAACATACACTCATTAAATTCTACATTATAATTTTTTTAAGAAATACCTAGACCATTCTTCAGACTGCCCTTCATCACAAATCCCAAAAGACAGTACTAAATACGGGAATGATAGCAGTAAATAACAGCTTTTAGGTACAAAAAAACCCACGATCAGTGGTAAACCCATCCCATAAAGCCATGAATTCAGTCTTCATGTTTATCATTGCTTCATGATCCGTATTACGCCGCTGTCCCAAAAAACTGTCAACCTCATCAATAAATATAATGGCAGGCTGGAGTTTATAGGCCAAGCTGAACACTGCAGCCACTGCAAAAGTAGAAGAGGAAACAAACAATACAATTTGAGACACATAAAACAAACAGATGCAAGGGGCCTTGCATCCATTAGAAAAGGCATGTTGAAAGGGTGTTTAATTGATAAGAAAGGCCAGCTTACTACTACTTACATATGCAATGACAATTTTCACCTTTTTTTTGGTAATAATAAATTTCAGAGTAATGATTTTAAAAGAATGCAGGCCATGCATTTAGCCCAAACATTGGAGTGTCTTCTCACATTTCCACAAGAGTTAAACTCAATAAAACAATATAATAATAATAATAAAGTCCAATTTTGATCCCTTATAACAATATGAATCCAGGTGTAGTCAGAAGTCCCTAGAATCAATAGGGATAGATTAAACATTATCAATACTTACCAAGTTTCTGTGCATCTCCAAACCACTTGCTCATCAGATTTGATATCCTCACATTGATAAAAACAGCTCCAGACTCCTTGGCAATGGCTTTAGCAAGCATTGTCTTTCCAGTACCTGGAGGTCCATACAACAGAACCCCTTTTTGAGGACCAAGAAGCTTTCCATGTGTAAACAGTTCTGGTCTCCGTAACGGAAGAATCACTAATTCATAGAGAGCCTGCTTGATGGCTTCCAATCCTCCAATCGACTCAAATTCCACATCAATGTGATCAGGATTTATCACATCACATGCTATTACATCCTGTTAAATGCAAAAAGTATAAGTATGCAGTCACCATAACAGTTAACAGTTAGGATCCCTTCGACTCTAACACTACATGTCAAAGAAAATATCCAACATTCTATATTTTCGAATACTAAATATAACATGCATAAATTCCAAAGTATATTCGGTAGGCATGCATTCTCAGATATGATACTTAGTTATACAATAGAACATTAACAAACATAGTAACAAACAAGAAAGGAAACCACTAGAAAATTACAGACATCAAAGGGAAATACTCTTTGGGCTGCAATAAAGGCTAAAAAAAAACATATCTCATAAGCTAGCATTCCAGTTTCAGCAGAGCTTATCGGCTGGTCAACTATTAGCTGGGATGATTTCCTTGTTAACTGGATCTTTGATGGTAATTATGAAGATAGGAAAGGAATCTTGTTTTATTAAGTCTACTTGTGTATTCCTGGCTAGTTCTTGGAATTGTTTTATGAGTTACAATAATTAGTTGGGTAACTGCCATTGAGTGGTCGTTATTTTGCTACTTGCTTTCAAAGTTTTATCTTTCACAAATAAGAAAATGCATTACTTTACACTTTACATTTATATAGAACAACTACGCTTTGAACTTACTGTATATTGATGATTCTCAGTCAAGTATGATTTCACCTAGCAATTTTAAAAAGAAAGAAGCAACTAACAGACGGAAACAACCAAAAGCAAGCTACCATGATTCCCTTAGCAAGCTTTAATGAATTCTGTGCTCGAAATTCATTTAAAGGACACTGATTTATATTCACAAAAACACAAATTTGCAATTTTGAACCACAAATTCCAGCCTTGCATCCTACTCCAACTAAGCACATCCCTAATAAAAACGCGTAATAATCAATACTCACGAAAAATGGATGACTAATTTAACTTACAACAAAATTACACTTTGGGCTAAAAAAGCTTCCAATTTTAAAAGGAAGAAAAAAAAATACATATTATGATAAGAAAAAAAATTAAAAAAATCCCAAATAAAAGTACCTCATACGGATTAGTGTGGATTAGAGGACGACCTAAACGCTTGGCAATTTCCTTCTTGTGCTCCAGTGCTTTTTTAGAAGCTTCCCGGTTGGGATCGAGCTGTCGAAGCCCAGCGAAGAGGACCAAGCAGCTAAGGGCGGCGCTGGCCGCGTATAAAATCAGTTCTTGCAGGAACTTCGTCTCCGAAGAAGATGAACCCATCTTTCGAATATATTTACTTATTTCTTTTAGTATATCAGAAAAACTTACAAGCTACAAAAAATAGTATCCATAAAACAGTTAGGGTTTCAGAAGAGGAATAAAGGTTTTCGCTTCGAAGACAGTGCTTGGTAACGAAGGAACGAAAGCGAGAATGGCTTTGGTTTGGCTAACTCACAATTTTCCGAAGGAGTAGGAACAAGGAAAGAGGCTTCCCGAGGATTCCTTTTCTTTTTTTTTTAAATTTTTGTTGGGCATGCGTAGCCCATTGGATCTTGTATCTCCTTGGTGGGATGGGCCTTAGCTTTCAACCACTAACAAATTAATACTAACATTGAAGGGGGGATAAAATATAAGTGCTAACAGGCTCTGCTATAAAACACTAAACACTAAGGGATCGTTTGGTATCGTTTCTTATTTTTTGTTTTGTGTTTCTTATTTCTGAAATTTTTGTTTTTGTTTTAGTTTGTTTTGTTTTCGATTTCTAAAAACAGAAAACATGTTTGATTAAAATTGTTACGTATTCAGAATAAATTTTTAAACTGATTTAGATATAATAATTCAATCACAAAATAAAATTTAAAAATTGAACAAAAATAATAATATATTTATTATATAATATTATGTACATATTATTAAATTATATTATTTATAATATTTAATACTAATATGAAATATCTACTTTTAATCATATTAAAATTTAATATTATTTAAATTTTATTATAATTAAATATAATATTAAATAAAATAATTACTTAAAAAATAATTCAATTAAAATAATAATAAATAAATTTTTAATATTAATTTTATTAGATAATAATGGAGATTAATAAACATTTTAAATTTTATATATTAAATAATAATATGAATTAATAAATTATTACCTATATTTAATAATATTATTTACTTTACTCGAAATAATATTAAATTACTAAAAAAATATATTTAACTAAGTAATTTATAAAAAATATATATTATTAAAACATGTTATATTTAATATAAATAATTTTTATTTAATGTCAAGTATTCACTTTTTAATAATATTAAATTATTTTATGTTAAGAGTGATATGTTTTAAATTTAATTAAAAATATATAATATTAAATAATAATATCATTTAATAAAATATTTATTAAATATATTATATAATAGCAATTAGCAATAATATTAATTATTAACATATCTAAATTATAATAAATTATATTATTTAAATTTATAATATATTCAATTAATTATTATACAAGTTTAAATTAAAAATATTATGATATTATAGTTTATGCTATTTCTTGTTATTTTTTATATTTTTCAATTTTTCTAATTTAAAATAAATACATTAAAATTAAACTATTTTTTAATTAAATAATATTTTATATTAAACATTAATGTTATTTTTATTTTAAAAAATTAATTAATTTTATTTTATAATTTTATTATGAAAATATATTAATATTATATTAATATATAAATACTGTTCACTTATTTATGAACAGTAACAAAAATGAAAACATGTTTCCGAAAACAATGAAAACATCAAATTCTTGTTTCCAACAATTTTGAAAATTTTCATTTTCATTTTCGTTTTTTTAAAACAGAAATCAATACCAAACATATTTTCTGTTTTTGTTTTCCAAAAAACTGAAAACAAAAACAGAAAACAGAAAACAAAAACAAAAACAAACGACCCCTAAGTAAGAAAATTTATATATTTCGTTAATGAAATTTTTTAGATTTTATTAATAAATTAATAAAATAATATATAATTATATATTTTTTAACAAAATTTTAAAATGTATCTCGAAATTAAAATTTCGACATACTTTAATTTTTTTATAAAATTTTATATTATTGAAATTAAAAAAATAATATTTAAAAATATATGTGTTTAATAAAATAAAAAAAAAAAAATTTTACTTTCGTACTTTTTTATTTTATATACCTTAATCTTACCGCAACAAAGTATGGTAAGATCGATGCCAACTAATAGAGTCTCCCTATTTCAATGTTAACTAATCTCAAAAACCCTTCTATGATTATTGGTATATCAAAAGCAAACTTCTAAAGGACTAATAATTCCTGTTTTATTGTGATAATAATTATCCTATGTTGTACTTCCCTATCTTAAGATGTTGTTATAGCACAACATGTTCATACAATTTAGATTAGGCAGTTAATGTTGTTGCCAAGCAAAGTACTCTCTCATATATAACCACCGTCCACTTTTAGGTGGCAGGCAGCCCCACCCTCCCTCCTACTCGTATGCCCTCCAACTTTTTTTAATTATTCTATTTTATCCTACACTTTTATATGTTTATATTATTATTTATCTATAATGAGGTGATCATTTAAGATGAGATTTATTAATTTATGATATTTAAACTTATTAACTTGTGATTCATACGTGTACATTTGCATAGACAGTTAAAACTTATATTTTGAATTTTATCAAACTTTTAATAAAAATAATTAATTTTATTATGACTTAATACGTAGATTATATTATTTTATATATATAGTTTAGACATGTAAATTAGATAATATTAATTTGTATGTATGCATACATTTAAATAGGTAATATTAGTTTAATTAGTTCAAACCGTGGATGCACAAAAATATACGAATCAATAAACCCATATATAATATATTTTTATTTGAAAATTAAAATATAAATTAAAATATTTTTAATATAAATAAACCCATATATAATATGTTTTTATTTGAAAATTATAATATAAATTATTAGGTTTATTATGAATCTAAATTTTCATCATCTACTAATTACTATCTAAGATAATTTGTTCTTCCAACTTTTTTTCCATCATATTTTTTCACATAACTTCTTTTTAACTCTTTTTCGGTCTTCTCTTAGCCTTCACCCTTTTTTTTCATCACTCATAGTCTCCATTCTCCTAATCGAAGCATTTACAAGTCTATATCGTATGTATTCATATTAACGTAAACAATTTTTCTCATCTTTGTCTTCATAGATGTCACTCCAACCTTATAACATATGTCCCCATTTTTCATTTTTTTTCTTGAATGTATGTGCATTCATTGCAATAGTTTCGTTTATATTACACATTTTTTGTTTATGCAGTCTTTTTTGTCACCCATCATCACTGTAATAGAGCAATGTTAGTCTAACAATTGTTCTGTAAAACTTGTTTTACAACTATATAGGAATTCTTTTATCATGCAACACACTTATAACACTTCTCACTTACTTTTGATCAGCCATGATCCTGTAAGTCATGTTGCCATCAATCTCTCTATCTATCTATATGATCGACTCAAATATCTGAAATGATCCAGCTTAGGAATCGTCGCCCTATCTAACATCATTATGTTTCAATTTTCATTTTTGTTTGAATTGAATTTACATTGTATGTATTGAATCTTTGCTCCATTTAGTATGAACCATTTGGATTTAGCATCTGTTTTCATAGTTCTAATTTCTCATTAACCTCCGCTCTAATCAAAGCACATAAGACAATATCGTCTGCAAACATTATACATAAAGCAAATTATTCCAGATAAATTTTGTCAACTCATCTAGCGAACATGAATGGGCTCAACACCAAAGCACACTAAGTAGGAGATACATCAACAAAGTTCATATAATAACTCATCTCATAAAAATTAAACTAGTTTTGAGTGACTGATTATCTAAATCTACTACCAACTCTTCTCTTTTATCCAAATTTAGGACTAGCTGCGTTTTTGTATAACACTCAACACAAGCGAAATTACATATTTCAATATAGTAAAAAAAATTTATGGATTACATTCAATTATATAATTTTCCTTAGCTTTAAATAAACTCACATTGAATTTATTGAATCCAAATAATTTATAAACTGTAAGACCCAAAAATTCGGTGTCATTTCTTTAAGAAATTGACATTTTAATCATAGATTTTATGTAATCTTGATCAATAAAGAAGAAATAATTAAATTTTAAGTCCAATTGATCAAGATATAAATTATTAGAATTTATCAAAATTTTTGCCTCGAAAAATGAGCCCGAAAATAGTAAAAAAATATACCGAAAATGTAAAATCGGACTGATAAATTCATTTACAGACTAAATGAATTTAATATAAATTTGTGGGATATTTTGGGATATTTTGATATTTTATTATTATTTTAAGGAATAAAATAATAAAAAATATATATTATAAAAAAATTATGTTAAAAAAAAACAGAACAAAAAAAATGGCAGAATATCCGGGAGAGAGAAAGAGGAAAACCGACGGATTCAGTTTCCTCTCACCGACGAGCCACCGGCGAGGCTGAGGGGCCGCCGAGGGCCGACGAAGGAAGCCCAGCACCGGGCGACTCGCCAGCGGCCACCACGCGCCCCAGATCGCCTCCGGCGAGGAGATCAGAGGAAGGAGAGGCCGCGGGGGAGAAGGGGATTTTGACGGCGACCGACGCTGATCGACCCCAACTCAGGCCAAAAGAAGACTCCCCAGCCCGAGCCCAGCCGATTGGCGACGGAATCGCGCCGGGAACCGACCGCCAGCGCCGGCAACGGCGAAATGGCCACTGAAGCGGTTCGGACCGATTCATTGTGAAAAGGGGCAAACCGGTCCGAACCGGTTCAGGAGGAGAGAGAAAGAAGAGAGAGAAAAAAATTTCAGGATTTCATCGGACTTCGGGTAAGTCGATGCGAGGTCAAAAGTGACCGATTTATTTTCTGATAAATTTTTTTAAATTATATTTAATCAAAAATTGACCCGGAGTTAAAAATACGAAATTGTGCAGTTCGACGATTAATTCCGAACGGAAGCCCGATCGAACTTCGATTCGCGCACCATCATACAATATCGGGTAAGTAAAGCTCATTTACGACAATTTATGTGATTAATGTGTATTTAAGATTTATTTTATGCATTTCAGATTTAATTTTGGATTTAGTGAATTATATTTGAAATTCGAATAAACTGTCATAAATGATATTCGGGCTATCCAAAGAGCTTGGAATAAAGCCCAATGGATATTGATAGGTCCAATGAGCCGATAGACCCTGATGAAGGGAAATAATACGTGAAAAATTGGCTTAATACGGATTAAGACTCAATTAAAGTATTTAGACCCATTTAGAGTAAACGGGCACAATTAAGTGAAATGAACTGTATTAAATGTGTAATACAGTAGGAAACGTGTAATTAATCCAGTGAATGGTTAAATGCAGCTCCAGAGTCATATCGAGAGTTGATCGGACTGCGAGATTTGGACAGTACAGAGGAAGAGAGGTCACATTACGTGATCCGAGGTAAGGGAGCTATTAGAGATAGCTGTATGTATTTTCATCGTCGTTTACAGTCAATTAAATTTCGTATAGCGTATAGATATGAAATTTCTGGATAGTACCCAAATATGAAAAAATTACGAAAATACCCTTAGACTCAGGAATTTTGGAAATGCATAAAGTGCATGCAATCCATGTTTTCTCTGTGAAAAAGAGATTTTGTGAAGCTGAAATGATAGACTGGCTCATGATTTGACTGTATGCATTAACTTGCACGTTTTTCTAAAAATGATTTGATTGACAAGTGATTTGATGGGATGTTTCTCTCTCACTTTGTTTTGTACCGTTTTGCATATTGCACTCGGTTTTGAGTACCAATGTGGTGGAAAATAGAGCCAGATGTCTATTTTGTGTGTGTGAAATTGTGCTAGAGCTATGATGAGATCTGTGGATTTATCCAGATCCGCTCCTACTTGATTTTGGTATTACATCTGTACAGACCGTGCTGGAGCACTGCTCGCACTGGATTCTGTTGTGATTTGTGATTGAGATCGTGCTGGAGCCCTCAGGTTGAGTGGGGGGAATTGTCGCAGCAGGGGCCCAGAGGGGTCGCCTGTGGTAGGCAGGACCTCACACACTGACTTGCTCGCACTAGATCTGAGACGACAGGCTATGGTTGATAATTTATTTGGTTGTGGTGGTGAGCTGTTGACTCAGGCACCTACAACTATGTGGTAATTGTACTGTGGTTCACGGAGTACGTCGTACCGTGTAGATAACATGGAGTACACTGTACCGTGCAACTATGGGATGTGAGGATTGCGTCTTTGGACTCGGGCATGCTTTGTCATTGCTCTGTTTTGTGATAGTCCTTAGATAGGAGCCGATGGATAGACTAATCCCCTCCTCGGACTCAGAGAAACCCTGGCACACCTGATCCGTGATAGCTTGTGGGTCTCGAACTTTGGCCAATTGTTCCCTTGGATTTATGTTGAAATCCATGCCTAGTCTCATCTGTTTTATTGGTTTTGGTGATGAAACTAATTGTGATTTGATTTCTGTGATGAAACCGTTTGAAATGAGAATATGATTTTAAAGTGAGTTTCAATACTGAACACAGAAATATTTTACTCTGAATGAGTTTTGATATTCGGTTTTTGGCAGTAAATTGCTATGTGTTTTACTATGATGGTTTTGTGAATGCCATGAGTTTTTCGGCATAAACCATGCATCATGAGCATCGTGGATAATTTGATTATCTACTTGCTTTATAAATTAATACGAGTGTTTTGAAAAGTAAATGCATTTGTTTTACGAGTTGATAAAACATGCATTATGAGCATCATAGATAGTGTGGTTATCTACTTGCTTTCATATATTTCTTACTGAGCGCGTTATGCTCATCCCATTATTTTTTTCACCTCTACAGAGCATTTCAGTAGAGTGTATAAGCTGCGTCCGTCCTGCGATCTTTTTACACAGCTATCCAGCAGTATCAAGGTATGTACACATGTACTTTTTGTATCTGAATAATAGTGTACAGTGATGTAGTCACGTTATATGGGGATGTATATATTAGGCAATGTAAACGAAATTTTAAATTCTAAAATAATAACTTTATAAGCTTCCGCGAATGTTGTGCCTGGGACGAAAGCATTGCCTGTTATGCATATAGATAATGAATGAAACTGAGTGATGGATATTGACTCACAGCCCAACAATTGAAATGTGGTAAGTTCGCGAAAAATTTGTAGTGATTTTTGAAAAATTGGGTCGCGACATAAACAAAATTCAATCATGTCTTTGGTTTGAAAGAATTGAAAATTTGTAATATTAAATTTAATTTTGATATTAAATGAATAACAATAACCTTATATATTAACTTATCTCCATTTTAAAAAAAATAATTGTATCTATTTAATAATTTAAAATATAAAATTAAATATATCATACGTGAACTATTTTTTTGTGTAAACTACGATATGTTTTTATGACATATTAAATATAAAATTAATCATCATTTACGTAGCATAGTTGACATTAACAAAAAAAATTAATCTAATAAAAATTTAAATACGAAACTTTGTAATATAACTCACCTAAGATTAAATTAAAGTTTACACTATTCAAAAACTTCGGCTGTGGACCTCCCTATTGGAGGTATAACCATCTTTCTTTTATGAGACGCGGAACGCTTGTACGAGACAGAGGTTGCTTGGTTTTTTTCATATGTTATTCAAAATCTTGATATCCCATGAACAATTTGGTAGTTAATTCTCATATTAAAATATCCTCTGGACAATCTCATTATTGTTAGTTTAAAGCGTTGATTTATTTATGTATTTATTTTCCTGAATTTTTCAGTTATGGGGACCACACAAAATGCAACTTCAATGGTTATAAAATTCCTTGCGTCTCCAAATTGGCTTCGCCTTCAATTGCTTACTCAAATGTCAAAATTAGTAAAAAAAAATTCATTATTCCGCAATAAAAGAGAATCAAATGCACCAATTCAACTGAGGGTTTACGTTTTCTAAATCTTTTATTTTATTTTTTAAAAAAATTGACTAAACTGAATATTGTATTCTATTTTCTGCATTTAAAAAAAAGGTATTATATATATATATATATATATATAACCCTCTAAGTAAAATCTTGTACTGTTTTTACTAATTGAAAAGCTTGAAAATGAAGGAAGAAAAAAAAGAAAAAAGAAAAAAAAGTAGAGGTGGTGAGTGAGTCAAAGGGATTAATGATAGATTCTCCACATCGCAATTCAAGGGAAGGCACGTGTGTGTAGTATAACAATCAAAATCAAGGTGTCTCTCACTCAATCAATCTTTCTGTCTGCAATGCAAACCCTATATATTTTTCTATATATATATATATATTGAGTAAGATAAAAATAATTATTATTTAATATAGATAATTATCATACTCATTAAAATTTATGTATATAAATTTTGACCAACAGAAGATAACAATATGTCAGATACAACCACTAAGAGGCATGAGTCATGTGGCAGATATCGAATAGTGGCGACAGAGTTACTAGGCGACGGAATCCTTCGCGATAGATTTACTAAGCGGCAGAGTCCCCTGCGATAGAGTTACTATGCAAGAGAATCTTTTGGCGACAGAGCCATGCTGCAGAGTATGCACGCGACAGATCCCTGCACCTCTCTGACTTTCACTGTTTTTGCAGAATATCCAAGATACGTGGAGAAGATCACATCAGCATCATTTCATTGTTGTTTAGAGAAACAACAATTAGCGCCGTCTGTGAAAATGGCCCTCTTGATTCAAAGAGGGAGTGGCCCGACTTTCTAGTTCGGCGACATATTGTTCCAGCTCCTGATTGCAATCCATTAAGGACCCGTATTTAGACTGCATACTGTCCAGTTCGGCTTGGGCCTGTTGAAGATCTTCATTAAGTTTGTTAGACCTAGCTGTCTCGACAGTAAGATCCCCCTTGGCCTGATTCAAATCTTGGTGCGCTTTCGAGAGTTGATCTTCTAAATTTCGCACCACGTCTGGGAGCCCGGATAAGTTGTTGACAGTATTCGACAGCTCCATGACTTTGTCCTTCAACTCCCGGATCTCTTTGTCAGCTCGCTCTCGATAGGCTCGGTGTTGAGCATTGTTGGCCACCGTTCTCTGAGCAAGCTGAAAAGAAACACAAAAAGTCAAACTCAAAGTAGAGCAAAAAGAAATTAAATGAAAAAAGAATATGAAGATTACCCTCAGCGCTTCCGCATCAGCTAAGTCTTCCCCCTCTGGATAATTCCTGAATATTCGAGCTTCGTCCCTCGGGAGAATAGTGGCCCAACTCAGTCGAGACGCCACCCCGGGAGAATTCAAGGTATCGTTGTCACGTACTCCCGGGTATACTCGAAACTCTGACCCTCTCATTATGAAACAACTATCTACGGGATAAGATCTTTCGTCAACAGGACCTATCCTAGGGAGAATTGGCCTAGTCCCCATTGATGGCTCAATGTACAAATGCCTCCGATTCTTTCGTTGAGACGAAATTATATTGCACTCAACACACTCTTCAGATCGAGATTGTCCAGAAGTATCGAAAGCCCTCCTTGAAGAGGAAGGAGCCTTCCCTCTATCCCGGGAGGGATCTCTATGTTCTATATGAGGGGGCATCTCTTGTCTAGAAGGAGGCGGGGTCCGAGCCCGGGGCAATAGAGGTGGAGTTGGTGCCTCACTGGGAATAATGTCTGTCAGTCGAGGTTTCTTTCTAACGGGATCGTTGGACGAACCTTCTTCCACCCCTTGGCGCGCCAAAGATCGTCTAAAATGGCTCATTTCTACAAAAAGAAAAAAGAACAAATAAGTGGTCAAAAACGTGGTTAGAACCAACAAACAATAAATCGAAAAGCGTGAAAAGTTACCATCAGGAGAATCAAAATGCTCCTGAAGGGACTCTATGTTTATCATATCATCATCAGGAAGAACCATAAAAGTTGAACCAAACCCTTCCCAGTCGCTCAGATCAGCTAGGGGTTCACTGTTAGAACTAGATTCTCTATTTGTGCTCCCTATATCCTCTTGCGACCTTAAATGTTCAGGGTTCAACTCAGAAGGAATCGATGATGAAAGATTCGAGAGAGGAACAGAAGGGCCGACAACAGGAATGAGACCCACACCCTAGCCAGCAGATATCAAATTTTTATTTGATAGAAGACTATCAAGACTAATGGGATTATCAACTAATAACCTATTAATATATAAAGACAACTGTTCTCTAAGTGTAGAAATCTGGGGGCCCTTAGGGATTTCACGTCTAGTTTCCCAACAAGTAAGGAAATCCAGGCCCTCAGGCATCTCCACAATAAGCCACTCCGATTCAAATCCATGAAACTTATTTGCAGGTTTTTTGAATAACCTGTTTTCAAATCCGGGCTTATACACCCGTTGAAGGGAATAGGGAACTAAACCGGGGCTACCTCGGAACCTAAAAAATGTATCAAGTAAGGGAAGAGATGGAGAAACACCCCTTAATCGGCAATGCACGGTAAAGTCAATTAATTGCATCTATGTGTGAGGATGCAGCTGTCCAGGGGCAATCCTATGAGTCCTAAGAAAAGAAGCCCCAAAGTCGGATATTGGAAAACAGAGTCCTAACTCTAAGGATGCCCTGAAAATAACCACCCCGTCGGACACACTACGTATATCGTTTTCTTGAGAATTTGAAAGTCTATAAGAGTACCCATCGGGCAATGGAAATCTCGAAGTAAGATCCTGAATGTTAACTGCCTTCAAAGTCGATCTAACTCCTAGCTCTATATGCTTCCCTACACCATGATCGGCCATTTTGAAATTTAAGAAAAACCACAAGGAAAAAACTATCAACGACAAAATTTACCTAACGAACAAAGATGCACTTGCAAAAGGCGAATGTAGACACTAAACTATAGCGTCAGAGTGTTTGCGACAGAGGTGTGGCAAACAGTACAGGAACGGCGCAACAGAGTGTTGGTCACACTACAGAGTAGTGAAACAGTAATGGTTTACGCGGCAAGAGTTGCGGTAGGGCACCGTAAAAGTGACGACAGAGTTGCGGTAGAGTCGCGACAGAGTTGCGGTGGACTGGCGACAGAGGTGCGACAGAGTACGATGAGAGTGTGCGACAGAGTGATCCTAAGCGAGAGAGCACAGCAAATACCGCGATGTCGGAGAGCTTATATATAGGCGCGGTTGTACCCGTACGTGCATAGTAATCCGCATGCGCTTAGGAACAGTAAACCAAATAATAAAAAAAAAATCACACAAGTGAAACTCTTTCGCAGAAAATTTTCCTACCAAAGAGTGAGGAGCAATTGATAATGGTCATACCCATTAAAATCCACGTATACAAATCTTGACCAACAGAGGACAGCCACGTGTCAGATACAACCACCAAGAGGCATGAGCTACGTGGCAAATATCGAATGGTGGCGACAGAGTTACTAGGCGACGGAGTCCTTCGCGATAGATTTACTAAGCGGCCGAGTCCCCTGCGATAGAGTTACTATGCGAGAGAGTCTTTTGGCGACAGAGCCATGCGGCAGAGTATGCATTGACAGATCCCTGCGCCTCTCTGATTTTCACTGTTTTTGTAGAATATCCAAGACACGTGAAGAATATCACATCAACATCATTTCATTGTTGTTTAGAGAAACAACAATTGGCGCCGTCTGTGGGAATCAAGACGAAAAGTTAGATTCTCTATCAAAATGGTGAAAACACGCTTCACAACAGTAGCAAATCTGGGAGAAGAGAATTCTGTGAGTCCTCCTGTCAGGCCAGAGCGAAGACAATAGCAAAATGAAGAGGGCGACAGAATTGCCTCAGTTTCCCTCGATGAATTTGAGGCTCTGAAGCGTCAGAATGAGGAGACCACGACAGCGTTAAAGGTTATGGTGAATTTCTTCAAAATAGCTCTTCCGCAATTTAGCTTACCTCCAGAAGTGCAACAGATGGTAGGGGAGAACATCCCGAGGCAGACTTATGAGAGAGGTCAACCATCTACCATGGTGAATGCTGGACAAGGAGATTAGGGACAGAATACTGCCACTGGCCTGATTCGAAACTTTGCCGTAGGTTTGGAGGATAACCCTGCAGCAACCTTAAGAGTAAACTCTACCGCAGGTCAGAGAAGGCGCCCCGCGGCAGGGTTGCTGGAGGTGAACCATGCCGCAGGTCTAAGGGGAATGAACACTGCCGCGAACCCAATTGAGCTAGACGCCATAACAACAATTGGTATCATCTTTGTCAGAATAAAGACTTTAAGGTCTTAGATTCGAACCTCTGAGGACGCAAAAGAAAAATCGTGAGTGCGGAGCCTGAGGGCAGGGCCCAAAGCGGATAATACGGTTGAGTAGGTCGCTACCGACTGAGCTAGGACGCCACAACAAAAACGTGCGTTTTTGTTGTGACGTCCTAGCTCAGCCGGTAGCGACTCACTCAATCGTATTGTCCGCTTCGGGCCCCGCTGCGTTTTTGTTGTGGCATCCTAGCTCAGCCGGTAGCGACCCACTCAACCGTATTGTCCGCTTTGGGCCCCGTCTTTACGACCTCGCCCTCACGGTTTTATCGCGTCTTCCGGGTTCGAATCCAATACCTTAAAGTCTTTGTTCTTACACAAGTGATACCAATTGTCCGTGAGGGCGAGACCGTAAAGGCGAGATCCAAAGCGGACAGTACGGTTGAGTGGGTCGCTACCGGCTGAGCTAGGACGCCACAACAAATATGTTATTCGATTTTTTTTATTTTTAAAATCAAAATTAAAATAATAACATATATTTTATTTTAAATATTAAAAAATAAATAAATTAAATAAAATATATATTATTATTATAATCCTATTTATAAAATAAAAAAATTCATTAATTGTGTATAGAATAATAAATTATACAATAATTATATATGAGATTATATATAAATAATATAATTTGTACTAAAAAAAATATAATGCACTGACAATGTATTAAAATTATATATTGTTAATTATCCATATAATGTTGCATTATTAATAAATAAAATTTACAAAATTATTAGCTATAAGAAGCAAATATTAATGAAACTTTTAATTTTTTTAAGGATTTATATATTTTTAAGTTTTGCTTATTAATAATGTGGTATTATTGACTGATCGTGTATAACCTTAATGCATTGTCAATGCATTATAGGTAAACCCATTATATATTATTAATATTTAATTATATTTTTATATATGATGTACTAACAGTATATAAAAGTTATATACTGTCACTGTATCAAAAATTGATACTTATTAATGAGCAAACTAAAGTTATGTCAAACTCTTATTTGTAAATTGAAAAAAAAGCTTATTTATATTTATTGATAAGATTTTGGCATAATTTTAGTTTATTCATTAACGAAACATCAACATATGGTGCAATGGTAATGTGACATTTTAGGGAAGATGTACCAAAAATGTGTGTATTTTTTTTAAAAGAAGGATGTACCAAAAAATGTAGAGCTTTTATACATTACTAGTGTATCATAATTCACATGTAAACCCTTTAGTTACTTAGTATATCATTGGTATTATTAATTAGGCAAATTAATAAGTAAAGTTAAAAATTATGCAAATTTTTTTAAAAAATCTTAATAATTTTTAATTTATTTTTTAAAAATGTGTATATTTTTAAAATTTCCTTATTAATAAAATGATATTGTGGTTGACTTATAGTGTATGCATGTAAATACATTATATAATTTGAACAAAAAATGCTAACATGAAATAATAAATAGATAATTATCTAATATATTATTGGTGAAATTTTTTATTTTACAAGCAAAATTAAGATGATGCTACATGTCTTATGTCGCGACCCAAATTCTCAAAAATCACTACAAATTTTTTGCGAACTTACCAAACTTCACTTGTTGGGCTGTGAGTCAATATCTATCACTCAATTTCATATATTATATATGCATAACATACAATGCTTTCATCCCAGGCACTAACATTCGCGGAAGCTCATAAAATTATTATTTCATAATTAGAAATTTGTTTACATTGCCTAACATATACATCCCCCATATAACGTGACTACATCACTGTACACTATTATTCAGATACAAAAATACATGTGTATATACCTCGATACTGCTGGATAGCTGTGTGTAAAAGATTGCAGGACAGACACAACTTATACACTTTACTGAAATTGCTCTGTAGCGGAGGAAAAAAAATAAAGGGATGAACATAATGCGCTCAGTAAGAAATATATGAAAGCAGGTAGATAACCACACTATCTACGATGCTCATAATTCATATTTTATCATCTCGTAAAACAAATGCATTTACTTTTCAAAACACTCGTATTAATATATGAAAGCAAGTAGATAATCAAACTATCCACGATGCTCATGATGCATGGTTTATGCCGAAAAACTCATAGCATTCACAAAACCATTATAGTAAAACATATAGCAATTTACTGCCCAAAAACCGAATAACAAAACTCATCCAGAGTAAAATATTTTTGTGTTCAATATTGAAACTTACATTTAAATCATATTCTCATTTCAAATTGTTTCATCACATAAATCAAATCACAATTAGTTTCATCACCGAAACCAATAAAATAGATGAGACTAGGTTGGGATTTCCACACAAATCCAAGGGACAATTGGCCAAAGTTCGAGACCCACAAGCTATCACGGATCAGGTGTGCTAAGGTGTCTCTGAGTCCGATGAGGGGATTAGTCTATCCACCGGCTCCTATCTAAGGGCTATCACAAAACAGAGCAATGACAAAGCATGCCCGAGTCCAAAGACACAATCCTCACAACCCATAGTTGCACGGTACAGCGTACTCTATGTTGTCTACACGGTACGACGTACTCCGCGAATTAGAGTAATATTACCACATAGTTGTAGGTGCCTAAGTCACAAGCTCACCACCCTAACCAAATAAATTATCAACCATAGCCTGTTGTCTTAGATCTAATGCGAGCAAGTCAATGTGACACACAGTCAACACGAGGGCTCCAGCACGATCTCAATCACAAATCACAACAGAATCCAGTGCGAGTAGTGCTCTAGCATGGTCTGTACATATGCAATATCAAAATCAAGTGCGAGCGAATCTAGATAAATCCACAGATCTCATCATAGCTCCAGCACGATTTCACACACACAAAATAGACAGGTGGCTCCATTTCCCACCACAGTAGTACTCAAAATCGAGTATGATATGCAAAATGAAACAAAATAGAGTGAGATGGTAACATCTCATCAATTCACTCGTCAATCAAATCATACTTTAGAAAAATATGCAATTTAATGCATACAGTCAAATAATGAGCCAGTCTATCATTTCAGCTTCACAAAATCTCTTTTTCATAGAGAAAACATGGATTTCATGCACTTTATGCATTTTCAAAAATTTTCAAGTCTAAGAGTATTTTCGTAATTTTCTCATATTTGAGTACTATCCAGAATTTTCATATCCACATTCTATACGGAATTTAAGTGAATGTAAACGACGATGAAACTACATACAGCTATCTTTAAGAGCTCGAATAGATCCCTTATCTGGAATCCAGTCGAATGCACTTTTTCACCTTTTTCCACTTTTCGAAATCAGTCTATCCGACTCCGAATATATCTCCTAGAGCTGCAGATAGTTATCAATCACATTAATTAAGTTGGATAACTCATTTATCATTTTCTATGCAGTCTATTTAATCAAATGGGCCAAATTGCTCTTATTGGGCCTCGTTGCCTCTTATTGGACCCAACTCTATTTCAAGCTCATTTTGACTTTACTATTTATTTTGTCACGGCCCATTGGGCTTATCAGGCTTATTAACAATTATTGGGCCATCCGTGGAGCCCATTAACACTACCATCATGTCATCTTAAGCTTTTTTCTAACATAAATCACTTTATACGGAGTTAATCCGCAACTTATGAAATTAATCTCTAACTCGTATAACTATACAAGTTATAATAAGAGAGAATCACTTACTCGATATTCTGTGATGGCTCGCCATTCGAGGCTCGATCGAATTCACATTTGTCGCCTATTGTCGCGTAGCTTATCTGTAAACCTGGGGCATCACCGATTTTTTTTCAATTTTTTTCTCTCTCTTCTTTCTCTCTCCTCTTGAACCGATTCAGACCGGTTCAGTCCTTTTCACACTGAACCGATCCAAACCGGTTCAGTGGCCATTTCGTCGTTGCCGGCGCTTCCGACCGGTTCCAAGCGCGATTCCACCGTCAATCGGCTTGGCTCGGGCTGGGGAGCCTTCTTTTGGCCTGGGCTGGGGTCGATCAGCGTTGGTGGCCATCGAAATTCCCCTTCTCCCATGTGATCTCTCCCTCCTCCGATCTCCTCACCACCGGCGATCTGGGGCGCATGGTGGTTGGCGAGCGTTCCCCCGGTGTTGGTTATCGCTTCGCCCAGTACCCCTCACACCATCGGCCTCTGTGTCGCCACCGATGAGAAACTAGGGAAGGATCGATTTTGGTTCACTGTTTTTCACAATTTTTCGATTCCAGTTTCTTTTTTTTTCTTTTTATATACATATATATTATATTATATTTTAATATAATATAATATAAAAATCATATAATATAATATTATTATAATAATAATATATCAAAATATCTTATATTATTATAATAATATTATATTATCATAATGTATTTTTATACATTAATTTTCCTATACACATGTACATATATTTTATTTAATTTATTTTCACAAATATATGTACATCATAATTCATCCTTATTTTCTCAGAATATATATATATTTTTACATTTTCGAGATAAATTCTCGGGGTGAAAAATTTTCAAATTTTCACCATAATTTCATATCTTGATCGATTGGATCTGAAATTTAATTATTTTTTTTATTGATCAAGATTACATAAATCGAAGTTTACAAATAACAATTTCTTAAAAATGACACCGAATTTTCGAGTCTTATATCTTATTTTATTTATTATTTATTTTTTAATATTTTAAAGAATATATAATATAATCTTAATTCAAATTGTAGAGTAAAAAATTTCATTAATAATGTATTCAATATTAATCTATTATAAATTTTCATGATTTGTTTTATTTATATAAATATTTTTACATTATTCATAATAATTTTTTATTTAAAATTTATTTATGAATATTATAATATTTTACCAGAGCTTTTTAGAAAAAAAAAATATTGCAGACACTCAACTTGTTTTTTAGTACTGAAATTAATTATTATTATTTTTTTTTGAAAAAAAAAAATCAATAAACTAACACACAACAAAGATTTGTTCGAGGTAAGCCCACTTCTCCAGGGAGGGCGTTACAAGCACGTTCGATAATAACACAGGAATCACAAACAAAGGAGTCCACTTGTCAAAGAAAGAGATAGTGATATCTAAGGCCAGGCTTTGGTGGATCGACAACAGCCATTCGAAGAGCTCTGTCTCAATCTGGATTTGACATCTTTGTGAGAGTTTTCCTTTTCTGATTGTTTGAGCTGCTTTTTGGTGAATCTTCCATGTTAAAAGTCACACGGCTTTTCCCGGTGGAGGCGCTTCTCAAGCCGAGCAGTCGAACTAGTTTCAACAAATCTCTTTCAAAAGACCTCCATTTCCATCTCTACCCACTCTTTCTCTCTCTTTAAATTTTTAGCTTAGATGGGAGTCAACGTTGAAGAATCAGATTTATGAAGCAAACATTGGTTGAATTGTATTGGGAGTCAATGGTGGATGGCGAATGAGTGTACTGCAACCATGCTTTGTACTACTTTGCAGTACATGCAAAGGGTCTTTAATACAAGACTCTGCAATTTTGTGCCAAACTGCAAAGTCTCGAATTGCTGATTTTCGGATAGCCTTGAAGATTTTGGGGTAGTCTTGATTCAGATGAGGAATTTAATGCCCTGTTGATATTGCATTGATTTGAATTTAATTGCCTGCTTTGGCTTTTTGCCGAGGCTTGTGGATTGCTCGCGGTCCTTTCCTAGTGTTTATTACTGCTGCCTGCCTCGGTCTATTGAGCTGAAAGTCTGAAACAGCCAAACTTAGATATTTGCGATATCTTCTTCCTTGTATTCGGAGCTTTTTGCTGGTCATATCGAGGAGGATTACGCATAAGGTGAGAAATTAGTTGAGTTTTTTTTTTTTTACTTCTGTGCCAAGTCTAGGAAAATGAGAAAAACAAATCCCAATTTGACGTTGTTTAGATCTAGCTAATACGATGGAGATGAATTAGAAGAAACAATTTTGAGCCAGAAGTGTTTCCAAGGTCTGGTTTCTGCAAGAAGAAGAGCCAGCTGGTCACTCAGGTAAGATCTTTCATGGCTGCATGAGTTCTCAGTGTAATTTCGTTGTAGTATTTGTTTTCTCGTTGAACTGGATTTGAAATGAGGTTTTTTGATGATTAATTAGACTAGCAAGAACCAGATTTTATCAGTACAATGAGAAACATGAACATGGTGGAGATGAAGGAGATTGAGAGAGTTGAGAGAGAAGATTTAGAAGAGATTAATAGTGAGCAAGAAGAGTTGAAAAGAATTGCACCATGGAAGAAACAGATAACAATTCGAGGACTCATTGTTAGCCTTCTTATTGGTATCATATACAGTGTGATAGTCATGAAGCTCAACCTCACAACCGGGCTAGTTCCCAATCTCAATGTCTCGGCTGCTCTTCTAGCCTTTGTTTTTGTTAGGTCATGGACTAAGCTGTTTCAAATGGCTGGATTTGTTTCAACTCCATTCACACGACAAGAGAATACTATAATTCAGACCTGTGCTGTTGCTTGTTATAGTATTGCTCTTGGAGGTTTGTGTTCTCTTATCAATTTAACATGTTGTCTGCAACTGCAATCAATTTTTTCTTCCCTTTTTGGTTAATTTTATGGATTAATTGGATAACATTTTTGTCCACCATTATTGAATGCAGGTGGTTTTGGGTCTTATCTGTTGGGTTTAAGCAGTAAGATATATGAGCAAGCAGGGGTTGACACAGAGGGCAATAATCCTGAGGGTATCAAGGAACCTGGGATTGGTTGGATGATTGGTTTTCTTTTTGGGAGCTCCTTTGTTGGGCTTTTGGCCTTGGTTCCTCTAAGAAAGGTATGCCTATTTCTTCCATTTTCCTTTCTGGGTATGCAGGGTTTCCAAAATAAATTGATGATTTATTCATTTGCAGCAAGTTTGTTGGGTCTTAATTATTTAAGATCATTATTTCTTTTTGGAAACTTTCAATAATGTGGTCGTGCGCATTTTTGTTCTGTCAGATCATGATAATTGACTACAAATTAGCTTACCCAAGTGGAACTGCTACTGGTGTTCTGATTAATGGGTTTCATACTCGTAAAGGAGACAAAATAGCTAAGTATGAATCTACCATTCTGAATTATTTTCTTTTCAAATTAGAAATGAAACAGTTTGTCAGTGTGGCATAACTCAAGTTTTCTAATGATTCATCTTGCAGGAAGCAGGTTCATGGGTTTCTGAAATTCTTTTCTTTTAGTTTCCTCTGGGCTTTCTTCCAATGGTTCTATGCAGGTGGAGATGGATGTGGATTTTCTCAGTTTCCTACATTTGGTTTGAAAGCATGGAAAAACTCGTGCGTGCTTTAGATTTCCTCTTCTCTTTGTTGTACTCTTTCCACTTATACATGTCTTGCCGTAACCATTAATAAGAGAATTTCAATTTTGCAGATTTTACTTTGATTTCAGTATGACTTACGTGGGAGCAGGAATGATCTGTCCACATCTAGTAAACTTATCTTTGCTCCTTGGAGCTGTGCTTTCTTGGGGAGTAATGTGGCCAATAATCGGCGGGCTCAAGGGAGAGTGGTTCCCTGCAACTTTACCAGAAAACAGCATGAAGAGTCTAAATGGTTACAAGGTCTGCAGAGATATTTTCTTTGCAGCATTTCTCCATTAATGATAGCACCGATATTCATACTCATTTCTCTCTATTTTCCTTTTTATCTTGCAGGTTTTTGTTTCTATTGCTCTAATCCTGGGGGATGGGCTCTACAATTTTCTGAAGATCCTGCTTTTTACTGCAATAAGCATTCATACCAGAGTGAAAAATAAGAATCTTAAAACTTGTAAGTAGCAACTTCATAACATGTCTCTTTCTTTGTCTCCTCCTCATCTTATTACTTTCATAATTTTCTTTTCACTAGTTATAGCTGCCATCTCCTATGGAACTAGGAGGACCATTTCATTTTGTTTTCACAGTGCGGTGATGGACTGCTCCCTTTTATCGTGATTGGTCATGTTGCAACGGTGTTCATTTGATTTTGGAAGTGCTAAATCAGAGATGGGTCACCATGGACTCATAGATCCTTAGCGAATAAAAACTCTACCAACTCTCCTTCCTCTATGTTGCTGTCATTAGATAATAGCAAATAGCTGCTTTACTAACTTCCTTTGCTTGTAATGCAGATTCTGATGACCAGAAGCCTCATCTGGATGATCTTCAACGAAATGAACTATTCAGAAGAGAGAGTATTCCTATTTGGGTAGCATGTGTAGGGTACGCCATTTTTTCTGTCATTTCCATCATTGTGATCCCTCTGATGTTCCCTGAGCTGAAATGGTATTACGTAGTTGTTGCTTACATTCTCGCACCCTCTCTAAGTTTCTGCAATGCTTATGGTGCTGGTCTGACTGACATGAACATGGCCTATAATTATGGAAAAGTAGCCCTCTTTGTGCTTGCTGCCTTGTCTGGAAAGGAAAATGGTGTAGTTGCCGGACTTGTAGCCTGCGGTCTTATTAAATCCATGGTTTCTATCTCTTCTGATTTGATGCATGATTTCAAGACTGGCCATCTTACTCTGACTTCTCCAAGATCCATGCTTCTCAGCCAGGCAATTGGAACGGCCATTGGCTGTGTTGTAGCCCCTCTTACATTTTTCCTCTTCTATAAAGCCTTTGATGTGGGGAACCCTCATGGTGAATACAAAGCCCCATATGCCATCATTTATCGAAATATGGCAATTCTAGGTGTTCAAGGCTTCTCTGCCCTTCCCCAGCATTGTTTGCAGCTCTGCTATGGGTTTTTTTCCTTCGCCATAGCAATCAACTTGCTGAGAGATTTTATTCCCAAGAAATTTGGAAAATGGATCCCCCTTCCAATGGCTATGGCTGTGCCTTTCCTTGTGGGTGCTTATTTCGCAATTGATATGTGTGTGGGGAGTTTGGTTGTGTTTGTATGGCACAAGCTAAATGACAAGAAGGCAGGTTTGATGGTTCCTGCTGTTGCTTCCGGCTTGATATGCGGAGATGGGTTGTGGCTTCTTCCTTCGTCTATTCTTGCTTTGTTTAAGGTTCGTCCTCCAATCTGCATGAACTTCTTGACATCAACATAGACTATGTTAAGAGGACAGAGACTTCTTAGTTACGTTTAACAAAAACTATTTTTGTCGTTGGAACGCGAATGGAATTACACAAATTGTCTCTTCGAGTAATAGTTAAAAGGCAACATCTTAGATATATGTACTCTAAGCTGCTGTAAAGTAACATATAGGAGCTTGAAGTGGAAGGAGAAAATTAGTTAGTTCTGATACATATCAGTTTATGAATGTAATAAAATCAGTTTAGGTGAAGAATAAGGAGCAATTCCGTAAAGTATTCCGAATCGAAGCAAACCTCATTGACACAATTTAGTTGTCTTGCTGGATACATTCTTGTTAAAGTAGTGTTGGTTGTCTTGCTCATGCTGCAAGCCATGAACATTTCTTTCTTTTTTCTGTTTGCTAGCAGAGTCTGAATAACACTTACATAGCCAGACAATGTTAGCAAAGGAAACAATGCTGCAAGTCTACTAGCAGGGGGATTGAACTTTCTTGGACTCTGCTGAGGCCTGAGAATCAACAGAAAGCTTAATCTTCTCATGAATTTAACATTCAACAAGAAGATGACAGTGTTGTTACTTGCATGTCATTTAGTAAGGTTTCTTTTTTCTTTTTCTTTTTTTAAATTTAAGGGAAGATTAAACAATGGAAGGACAAGAATTTTGCTCATTGATGGGATCAGATTTAGGAGTTTGTAGGTTTCAGTATCAATCTCTATTAGATTGTTGGTTTACTCATGTTAGACAATTTTAAATACGAAAACGACACACGAATAAAAAGAGATATAAATTAAAATTTAATAAAAATTATATATGAATGTAACAAAAAAAATTATTTGATATGTAAATCTATATTTTTATACAAAATTTTCATGTTTTATATAAAATAAACAAAATTTTATAAAATAAAAATATAAATTATATATACGAATTACTAGACTTTACTCTTAACGCATTCTTGACTCGCTCGACTATTGAAGCCATTCAACTCAAACTTCCTATGACAGTGACAGAATCAAATTGAATGTCCACATTATCACTGTGCATGGTTAGATTAGATATGTGCCCATTAACAGGATATAGACAAGCAGTGATTGGTGGAAAGATGTGTAGGGAATGGATCAAATATGAGCCCGACGCCCAAAGCCATTCCCTGCCTCAGAGATAAGAATTCAGGGCAAGCTCCAATATTTAAAGAGTCAGCTGTATGTAGATCTAATAATTATAAATAAAAATATATGAAAAAAAATATAAAAATGATATAAATTAAAATTTAATAAAAATTAAATAAAAATTTTATATTTAACATGTCAATATAAATTTTAATATAAAATTTTTACATTTTATAAAATATAATAACATCGGGTCCAGTTGCAAAGCAAAATAAGATTAGTCCATCGTCTTATCTTAGAAAATGACTTTGAAAAACGTACCATACTAAGTATTACCAGATAAGGGCCATCGACTCTTGCCAACCTTATGGAGCATTGATGCTCTGCCATTCCATGAATATTAAAGCTCAGCCTCTCAAGTCTTTTTCATTGTCCATTTGACATTAAGCTCCATAATCTTTAAACCCAAAAAACTGATTCCAGATGTAAACAAAACGCACTTTTAGCCATAATCCACCCAAAGTCCAAAGTTGCGAATATTTCCAAGGAGCACACTAATCTGTGGTTTCCCAGGTCCAACCATCAGGAAATAATTAAGGCGATAGCTTAGACTTCAGGACAAAAAAAAAAAAAAAATGAAAGGAAAATTTGAAACCATCATTGAAGTTCTTAAATGAACTATGTCAACTGAAGGTATAAGTGAATAATTTATAATTTTTTTTTATTAAAAACGATATTGGACATCGAATTCATATTTTCGTAATATTGAATTTTTTTTTTCTTGAGACCCTCTCTTTATCATTAAACTAAAATTTCATTAACAATAATTTATAATTTTGATCATAAAAATAAAATAAATGAAAATATGTTACCAAATAATTTTATTTAATGATTTATTCCATTTTTAAAAATGTCAAGATTTCAAAATTTTGGATCATCCAAAATTTCAAATCAAATAAAAAAAAAATCTTGCAATTCACTCTTATCAACACGTTTGGAATTTAGAAATATAAATAACTTTTAAAGATAAATTCCTATATCCTAATAATTATAAACACCACGAATTTCTAAATCAATAATCTTATAAACTTATTTTTAAATATTTATTAAATTAATAATATAAATATTTATATTATTAATTGGATTCTATTCCTTAACTCATATATACTAATTTTAATCAATAAGAACTTTTATTTATTTTATTATCTTTTTTTTACAATAATTTTGTATGATGTTAGTTGGATATATAGTTGGATTTGTATTCTTATTTCATACATAAATTTTTTTAAAATTGAATATATAAATATGTGAATATTATGAGTTTGTGTATATATATGTATATTTAAACAGATAAAATGAAATATCTGCGCTGTACAGAATAAAAGTTAGCAATAAAATAAATAAAATGATACAAGTCATTTTTTATTTAAAATTTTTACCCTATAATAATGTTAAAAAATATTTAAATACAAATTTTAAATATCTCATGGCCACGTTGGTAATTTACTAAAAGAAATCATAAAATTTGAATGATCAAAAACATGAAGTCACATTTTTTTACAAATTAGATTCTTTTTATTTTTATTATTATTTTTCCTGCATACGAAGGAACTAAGGATGAAGATGAAACGACGCACAATTCAGTGGGCGAGAAGGACTATATTCAAAACTACACCGCTAATTGTCGAAGAGACCAAACTACCCTCTTTCAACCTCGCCCCGTTCCAGGTTAGCTTTGTAAATTCAGGAAGTTGTATGGACGTTTTGGCGATCGTGATTGGGAGAAGCGGAGATCCTCAGAGTTGTCTGAGTTGGCACTTGCCAGTCGCCACTCTCTTTGACAAAGAAACAAATACAAGTTTCGGAAGCGAAAGCTAAAACCTTTTCGGTTCTTTCAAAGCCCCGTAAGTCAATTGGATTCCTCACTCTGTTTCATCTAAAGCCTCTTTCTCTTTAACTATCTTTCTTTTTACGTACGTATTTGAAGGCTTTTGGACTTCTGATTTTACAGAGTTGTTGTTTTCTTCTGCGAAGTTTCGTTGGTAGTTTTTTTTTTCCTGGGTATTTGAGATCTCTCTCAGCTTTGAATGTTGAGGCCTTTTTAGCTTGTAATTGGTTTTGGGTTTTTTTAATTTTGGTGTTTTCTTTGATTGGCAGTGGTGAAAAATGGCTTCAGATTCAAAATTGCACACATTCGAAGAGGTTGTAAAGCACAACAAAACCAAGGATTGTTGGCTGATTATTTCTGGGAAGGTCAGATCCTTCTCTTTCCTTTATTTAAAATTAGTGTTTTTAATCTTTCTAAATTATGAAGTGTTTAATTTCTTTTCCTGTTTTAAACTATGATTTTCTGGTTTACGATTATTTTAGTTGATTATTGGTTGTTGATGAATTATGAGTTTACTCTTCATCTTTCAATTGCAAGTTTCCTAATGGACAGTAAAACTGGGAATGATCAATCAGTTTTGCTTTTTCATTGTCAACTATGGTAGTTAGATGATTTTAATCCTAGATTAAGAATCTAGCCTTTTGGATTGTTGGTTATTCTTCAAAATAGGTGACTAGGAAAAACAACGAGAAAAAGAAAAGAAAGGACTGGGGAAGGGGAGGGGAGGGTGGGGATTTGTTATTTTGATTGACCTTCGAAGTAAAGAATTAAAGAGCTGACTTTATTATATCCGTGGTATGTGAAGATTGACTTCTTACCTTTTCAGTGATTGGATTAGTCTATGAATGAATCTCTTTGGTCTGCTTGGTAAGGTGGAGAAGTTGAAGGATGGAAAAGAGTGTGTAGAAAAGTGGAGAGAACATTTTTGTTAATACTGTTAAGAAGAAAAAGTGTAAGGAAATAAAAAAAAAAGGTTGTTATTTTTCTTATTAATAAAACTAAAATCATTGCAAACTGGAAATATTAATGGAGAGAAAAGTAAAGAGATGTTAGTCATGCATGTATATTTACAAAATTATTTTTTATTTTTTTATTTTATAATCTTAACGAAGTAATGATATAATGATAAATTAATATAATTTTATCTTCTTTCCTTTCATTTTTCAACTCTACTAAGTAATGGAAGGAAAAAAAATTATTTTTTTCTACATTTTTCATCTTTTCTACCAAGCACACATAAGGAAAAAAATAATGTTGACTATCTCGTCATTTTTCTCTCCTTCCAATTTTCCATTTACCCATTTTTCTTTCCACCCTATCAAGTAAAACCTTAGTTTTAGTATTTGTTTCTGCAGCTTTTGATGCTACTAATATTGTTGTGTTGGTCAGATAGATTGGATTGGAAGTTTTCAACCGGCAGAAATCCTATTAATTATTATCAGTAGAAAAAAATCCTTGTGGAAAATAGTAGGACTTTTAGAAGTTTGAATTAGTTGACTAAGTGATGGTGATATGAATTAATCACATAAATGTACGAATGAAAACATTAAGGTAGTTTTGGCGAATTAACTCTGGTTGCTTACTTATTATATGTGACAACGTCTGCTCTCTTCTATTATCATTTATTTGCAGCCTCAGTTGAAAACTGATGAGTACAGTACTACCTGCAATTGACTACACTTTCAGTTTTGGCCAAATCAATGCCGACAATTCTTAGATTTGATACTTTTTTTCAATGTAGAAATATTTTTATATTAACAAATATGTATCTTCTTCAATGTTCGAAAGTTGCTGAAAAATATGACTAGAGCAAGATATTTGGAGTTGAATTTTGTATTATACTATCATGTATGATTGAGATTTTCCTCTACATAGGTGTATGATGTAACTCCATTCATGGAAGATCATCCTGGAGGCGATGAAGTTTTGCTGTCAGCAACTGGTAAATTTTTACAATATTTTATATATTTGTTTCTTTAATTAATTTTACTGAATTAAGCCTGAAATTGGTAGTTAGATCATGGTATTATTCGCTATTATCTTAGGGAAGGATGCCACAAATGATTTTGAAGATGTGGGACACAGTGATACTGCAAGAGAAATGATGGAAAAATACTACATAGGTGAGATTGATTCGAAGACGGTTCCAGCTACGGCTAAGCGCACCTACATTCCACCGCAGCAAACGCCTTACAATCCCGACAAGACCCCTGAGTTCGTCATTAAGATCCTACAATTTCTCGTACCCCTTCTGATTCTGGGATTGGCTATCGCAGTCCGTCACTACACTAAGAAAGAGTAGCTAGCTTATTTCTACACAGGAGTTAATCCGTTTAGGGAAGTGAATTGCTGCTTTCATCGGTTAGATAAAAAGGATTGCCCTTATCTTTTGGTTAATTTCTTTTGGCTGTGTCAAATCGAATACTGGTTCAAAATACGGTCCATCGTCGAACACAGTACTATAATGAGCATCATTGAACCTCCTTTTAATGCCTGCATGGAGACAAAATGGATATTTGAGTTTGTTGGAATTTTAAGCAGAACATGTTTTTATTCCTGTTATGAGGGATGTAAGCTTGGCTGCTTCCTCCTCTTCTCTCCCTCTCTTTTAAATTTTGATAAAATCATGAAAAATTGCAAGCTACCCTCCTACATTTTGTCAAATGACAATGAATTATGAAGGCAACTTCAACTTGGATTTGTAATCTTGAATTTCCAGCTTAACTTTCCAGTCTACACAACCAGTAAAAAGGATGCACTCAGCTCCACTCCCAGCCTTTGCCTGATCTAAAACCAAAGATTACGATAGACGGGCAAGAGTTTGGCAGTGCACTACCTTTCCAAGCCTGTCCGCGTATGATGCTAAAAACAGCTATCAATCTCTTAATAATTCTCTTGCAATAAGGTACATTGATTGGATTCAAGGTTTTGCTTGTCCCTCCTGCAACATAGATGTGATCATGTACTCGTATGCTAAAACATGGAGCAGTGAAATGCAGATTTATCTTCTAAGTAGGCATTTTTCAACTACTGCCACTGCCTAGGCAGCCTTGAGAGTGAGCAGTGACAAAATAAGCAAAATATAAATCAGCACAGACAGCATTTCAAGCAGTGCACCGAAAAGGAGACTTGAAACACCCACACAACCAGGTTCCAAAAAGAACTGAAGCACATAAAATTAGTGGACAAATGTGGTAGTAATCAAAAGGACGACTTTATCTTGTCATGAAGAGTTACCACCAAGTCATGAGCATCGTTTAGGAGTTTCCATACGTCAAGTTGCCCGGCCATACTATTGCACTCCCTTAAAATCTCATCCACGCTGCTGTACTTCTCTATGATCAATTTCCTCCTCTGCAACACTGAAGCAGCAATTGCATAAAGCAATAAATCATCTGTTGGGGGCGCCCGCTGTCTTATCTTGCTCCAGGCGGACTTCCCAATCCCAGCTCTAATGGCCGCCTGATCTGCCCACATTACCTCCCAAAGGCAAATTGTCTGCTCAAATGTCAATTCCCTCCTAAACAACACAACCACCATCCTATAAACAAAAAAGCAATCCTCAGCCTGGAGCTTCTCCAAATGCCTGTAGAGGTGAGAGTCTTTGCATTTGATTATCTTGGAAACAATATTAAGTTGCCTTCTGATTCCCACCTCATCAAGCCTAAAATTATGTCGAGCTTTCTTCATGAAACCTACAAAACACCAGAACGCCTCGTAATCCTCTGGGATGACAGAAATTATTGGAGAAAGGAGATCACTCATGCCCTGGCAGTAGCCAATTTCGGGGTCATGAAGTGCATAAGCTTCAAGAATAGCAACCAAACGTGCAGCATGGAAAATTGTGCAGGGATCCAGGTGATCATAATCCTTCAACCCAACAGCCTCAGCTGAACGGTGTGCCCTCCCATCTGATACTGCAGCCTGAGTAGCAGGGTTTGGCATCCATTCAGCATTGGCACGCACAGCATCTAGACGTATGATCCGCTGCCAGGTGGAAAAATCTTCAGTAGCACGTAGTTTTGACAGTCCTTCAGTGCTTGAGGGAGAAACATTCCTTTTTGAGGACAAGTCAGGATCATTCACCACCCTACCTTCAGAAGTGGGGGAACCCTGAATCACTTCAGGGTCTTCCGAGGAGTCAGAGTCTGATGACTCACTGTTCAGTGCTGACACATCAGCATTTGTTATTCTTCTTGAACTATCATCTCCTTCCAACAACGTACTGGATGGTTCATCTGAGTACTTAGCATCCTGGCTCCTGTCCTCGCTAGAGAGAGATTCTCTGGCACTAACCACATCTTCAAAGCTCGATGCATCTGTGTCCTGAATAGGAGTCCCATTGTCTCCATTTCGACAAGTTCCACTGATTTCAGTCAACTTAAAACTCCCAGTGCTGTGCTTTAGGAGTCGGCGGCACTCCCTGCGGAGTTTTTCATATTCCTTTCTGCATCAACAGATACAGAAAATGTGAAGAAACAAACCAATGAGATGGATAGCAATCAACTTATATATCTAGAAGTAGACAAATTATAAAATGCAGGGAGGAGAATGGGAAGTTTACCTTTTCTGAGTCCTAACAGCATCTCTTTCTTCTTTGGAACTGTTTAAGTCATAACTGTTGCAAAAGAGAAGAAAATAAAAAATGTCATGATATGAAAACTTGAGGATTCAGAGTAGCTAATATATTCCACTGGACACATGCCCCAGGCAACTGTTATTCCATGTAAAAGTAGAAACTTCTCTTGATGCTTGGCTTGAGGGAGTAAAAGAACAATAATAGCAACAATTGTAACACAGGTTCAGTATACTTACACTCCAAGGAGGAAGGGCCAGACCTCAGCTCTAATACTTGGATCTACACCCTACATCAGAGTCAGAGGAGTAAACGATTAATCATTCCAATTACAAGAAAACATATAAAAGAGAAAATGCATACTTTAGTTGCAGCAGTAACTTACTCTACTACGAACTTTCTTCAAGAACTTGACTCCACCATCCCGGAGTCTACCGTCAGGTGTAAACAAACTTCTCCACTGCTGAGATGAAAGGGCATGCTTCTTTCTCCGACGAGACCAAGGTGATTTGAGTCGACCACTGAAAAAAGAAGACTCAAATTTACAAATTGATAATGAGAAGTTAATGATAATAGGACAAGAATGTGTGATTTATAAACATAGAAGGGAGGAAAACAAAATTCGAACAGCAAATATCCAAGCACCAAAGTTAACAGTCAAGAGAACCAATCAATAGATACTAAGGCATCCCTTTCTGCCTTTCACATATGGAGGTTAAGTTTGCCAAAAGGGGAGCTTGGGCTGTTTCAGAAATCATCACAGCATCACTAGGCTGTCCACTACTCCCTCATCAAGCTTACACCTGAAACCAAACTCATGAGCAAAGAGTACTGGCTTACACCCATAAAGATTCACCAGAAAGATAAGATTTATGTTTCAATTATATTTTGCTTGAGGTTGGCCACAAATTGTGAAAAATGTATATGAATCAAAACGGATAAACCTGTCTGATAAACTTCTTTAAAAGAGCTTCAAATAGGCATGGGTTATCAATGATCAGATCAATCAATCCCCAAAAGTTTCAAACATTTGAACTGTAAAAACAAGATTAGCAGTTGGAAGTCAGGATTTGTCTTGGAGAGAAGAGAGAAATGGACTCTTCTGCAGAAAATACTTCCCTCTAGCATTCCATTTTCAAAATGATAACTTCCAACTCTTGATTAAAAAAAGGGAGAAAAAGATTCTGATTTCACATCATAAAATAAGGCATTCTTTTTCCAGAATCTCTGTTTCATTTGATTGTGAGCGTTAATATTCAAATATTGCGACTTTAAAAAGTCTATTAACGTAATAATGACTAATATCCTAGCAGATTGAAACAATCTAAAAATAGAAGCAGTCAACGACCAAAAAAAACAAGGTAGAACAAGAAAGATATTTGCTAAGGCACACTATCACAGATCCACCAAATAAGTAAAGCAAAGTAAATATTGAATTTGAAATAAAACAAGAAAATAATGGAGCAATAACGAGTGAAAATTCTAACAAATAAGAAGCAGAAACCCTAATTGCCAAAAGAAAAAGTTCAATAGGAAGTAGAAAGAATATAAACATAAGAAAACAAAAAGAAGAAAAGCAAACAAGGAAACAAGTGGTTTTGAAATTAAGAAACAACTGAAAAAATTGATAGTGGAGATCGGGATCTGAATCGAAAAATAAAAAGAGATTAGTGAAAATGAGTAAGAGTTTTAGGTTAAGAGGAAGAGGACTCACCGATCAGAGGAAGTGCAAGAAGCAGGCGAAGAAGAAGTAACAACGAAAAGAACCGAACGCAAATGAATCCAAGACGATGACGATGACGAAGACGATGAGGACGAAGGTGAATTTGGAGACGATGACGAAGTCTGACTTCGTCTAAGAGCTCTCATCTATTAGAATTTGATTTTTATCAGCTACTCTAACTACGTACCGTTACTAGGGTTTTCCGAGATTCCTTTATCGTTTAGCATTGAATGATCGATCAACTTTTTTGGATCTTTTTTACCTAGTGCTGGAGTAGAAAATAGCAGCGAACAAAGTGAGGCCGGAAAGGGCGGTGACGGCGACGGCAGTTTTGGAGGACGGCGTTGCCAAAGCCGACCATAATCCGCCGTCTCCACTGCCGCCAAAGTGGTGGATTCCGGTAGGGCTGTTGTTGCCTGAGGGGACCATGGAAATCTACAGTTCCAGCGAGCCCAAACCAAAATACCCCAATCCTTCAACTTCTTCTTCTTCTTCTTCCTTCTCTGAGTTTCTTTCTTTGGCAGCTTTCTCAAAGCTGAGCCCCCCCAACTGAAAGCCAACTGTTCCCGTTTCTTCTTCAACTATTCTGCTTTGTTTTTGGTTTCCATTTTTATTTTTAACTTGCCTTTCTTTACTTTGTCCCTCTTTGGTTTTGCCCAATCAACTGCCAAAGCAAGTCCTTTTTTTTTTTTTTTTTTTGTCTCTCTCTACGCTCTACAGAGAGAGAAAGACTTTCTCACATTGAAAGCTTGCAGATTGATTCTACGCTTACCATTATTTCTAATGTTTTTTACCTCTGCTTTCCGCAGTTAGGTATTGCCCTGGTTGGTCCCTCACTCCCTTTTCTTCCCATTTTTTCTTATTTATTAGACAAATGTAACTTTAATATTTTTATATAAAATAAATATAAATCTTTAATATTTTATTACATAAAAATCAATTTATAATTTTTTATTTTATTATAAATAAATTTTTAATCATTTAAAATCATGTAATTAATTTTAAATATATTAAATGATATTAATTTTTTTTTAGATATTTTATGTAAAATTTGAGGTGAATCGCTTAATGAATTATTACCTGATATATCACGTGTGCAATACTAACAGAAATTAATATCATTTAACAGATATAAATTTAATTATATAATTATGAAAAGTTAAAAAATTATTTACTATAAAATAAAATTTTATGCAATAAAAAATTAAAAATTTATATCAAGTTTACACAAAAAAATTAAAAAAATATTTTATTATTGAATCTCCTTTTTTTTATTGAAATTCTATTTACTTTTTTTCAAAAATAAAATCTTGTGATTGAAAAAAGATTTCATGACTAACTGTCAATCCAGACTTATTCGGCTGATCATTACTTAAACTTTTTGTATTAAAAAAGAATTAAGTCCAATTAACATAAAAGAAAAAGAGAATCTTTTAGTCGATTTCATCAAGGAGTTTTTAAAAATTAATATTGAAAATTGTAAATAGTGGCTATGAGCTATTTATTGTTTTTTTTAATAAGTATAATTATCCGAATTTTTAGCTAAAATTTAAAATTTCTGCAGTAATTATTTCGTTCAAATGTGCTGATCATATTATTAAAAAAATTAATTATTTATTATCAAAAAAATTATTAATAAGTTTATTAGGATAAATATTTACAAAATTTTGGTAAAAAATATTTAGAATTTTTTCAGTTAAAAGTTACAACATTAGTATATTACATTTTATGAAAGATTGATTATAAAAATTATTTTACTTAATGTAAATAAATTAATAAATAATTAAATTAATTCAAATTCACACTAAAACTTTAATTTGAAACCGCAACATCTTATAATCACTTTCTTACCATTAAAGTACCGTTTCGCTTGTAAGTGTGGGCTGGTGAGCCAATGTGCAGTCCATTTTGGACAAAAAAAAGAAGAAGTAAAATTAAGTTTTTTATTTGTAAATTTAATTATTATTATTATTTTATTTAAAAATATATATCTTTTTGTTTTTTATTTTAACAAAGTTAATTTTATTATCTATCTAAATTAATTTTAAGTTAAGACTTCATCAACTAATTATTTATAATTTAATTATTATATGTAATTTGTAATAAATTATTAATCTTTTTAATAATATAAATATGTAACATGATTTAAATTAAAAATATATATTAATGTGAATTAATTATTTCATGTAATTTTTAAATGATGGTTAGTTTTTCACAACTTTGAACAACGTAAGAGTGCTTTACCTAACTCAAATTTCATTTGTTTTTCAATTGTTCACACCACATGTGCATATGTACGTGAACAATAAATAAAACTAGGTGTCGATATTTTAAAAAAAAAAAAGACTAGGTGTCGATTTTTTTAGAGTTGATAATATTTATTTATTTTTTTTATAAAAAAGTCATACCGTAAGGAGGGAAATTAGAGAAACGAACAAAAAAAAATACAAAAAAATTGAGAATGAAAGATCTAATTGTGAAGCTCAAGTCCTAGCATTAAACTTGAAAATTTGTATATTTAAATCATATAAAATATAATAATTTGTATTTTATACTGTTCATTGAACACAAATTTTATTTTAAATTTTTACTATTTTTATATATAAATTTTATTAAATTTTAATCCATAATATATTTTTTTTGTCATGATTAAAATGATCGTATCTACCTAACGCAGATTTGGCAAATCAGAGTGGAAGAGACTGTGGAATGCTTAGTTAAAATTTGCTACTGTTCCTATTGTTTACAATGCACATGCAAGGCAAGGGAACAGTAAAAGTTCACCAAACATCGCTGATTTTTTTTTCTTTCTAATTGAGTGGCCGAGTGCTATCTTTTCTTTTGCTGCCTCCAGCTTTTTTCATTATTACAAACTGCTGCAACTTTTTTTTTTCTCTTACTTTGCACACAAATTTTAAACAACCTTCCAGCAAATTAAGTGCTGGGTAAGCTTGGTTTGTTTGAAATTTTTTGCTTAGAATTGATGTTGGACCTGTAGGTAATTATCTTCTAAACAGTCGCACAGCTCCACTTTCTCAAGAAAGTATGATGCCGAATTTCAAAATGATGTACCTTATTATATAGAACACAAAAATATAATATTAATATTTGTATTAACATATTAAATGGTAAATTAATTTATTATATTTTAAATTTAAATATAATTTTATTAAATTTTAAATTGTATCATTGATGTATTTTTTTTATTTTTTGTACTATTTATTTATTTATCTTTCTCCAAATGGAGAGATGATGGTAGCTAAAGTCAAAACTTATTGCTTCTCGCTAGAATTCTATGTCAAGTCCAGAAAGGAAAAAACTTTTTTGGATGAGAAATTGGTCAAATTTAGTCAAAATCAGATTGATTTAGATATTGATCATGATTTTGTCCTAATTGTGGGTGTCAATCACAAGATTAAGATATCAAAAAGAAATGAAAAAAAAAAGCTATTGATTCATCAAGCAAAATGGTTCAATCATTAGAGAACACTGTGGGCGACTCAAAGGAGAGCCTGAAAACGTCAGGGACCAACAAGGGTGGCCCTAAACAAGTCCTGGAACAAAAATCCAATCCTTCGAAAGACTTGTTAGAACAATACTTGACAGTCACAGTATTTATATTAACCCTTTTCGTATTAAACTATATAAAATATAAAAATTATTATTAGATAATATTTATTTATATTTTAAATATTAAATAAATTTTTTTACTTTTTATCGAATTAAAGTTAAAGGGAAAAACAGCAAAAGCAAGGGATAGGTTTTTTTTTTTTTAATATTTGGGTTTTCTATATGAAGGATTGCTAATGTATCTTTCACAATCATCACAGAATACGGGGAAGAAATCAAGATCAACGGGTCAACAAAATGGGGCGCTGTGATTTAGACAAATGGTAAAAGATAAAGAGAAAAAAAAATGAATGTTGCTTAGAAATTTGGACGGTGGAAAAAGCAGGTAACAATAGTTGCACTACTGGGAGGGAAGTCGGAAGGAGTAGGACCATATGACCCACAGAGAGAAAGGGAGAGTGGCTGTTTTACAAGGGTGCCCTACTTTTTTTTTTTTTTTTTCAGATTTTTTATAGTTGGTAGTCACATTTAGATTCTGATTAATTTAAAATTAAATATATATCAAATTTCATTAAAAGAACAATTCTTTTAATATTATTTATTTTATTTATAAAATTTACATTTAAAATTTTATTTTAAAAAATAAACTATTTATCACTTGGATTAATATACATTGATTGATATTTTTTAAAATTTTATTTTAGATCAAAGTGGATCGAATATTAAATGTATTGGTTTAAGGTCCTTTCTGTCCTATACTTGTAGGTTACGTACAAAATATAAATGGCTTGTGAATCATGGGGTTTAAAAGTCTGAATCTAGCCAATTTGCGGAAAGATTTGTGTAATTTAATATAATTGAAGAGAGAAGTTTCATTAACAAATCTTGGACTGGATATTAAATTTAGGTTCGTTGAAAATAATATCAAAACATGAGGTCTTTACAAAACGGAAAATGTTCCACTACGCTATTATATCTACACAAGGGGCTTCCAAAGAGTATGTTATATGAGAAGATTGTACCTTACTATTCATGAGATATAAAATAATAGAAAGTATACCAAGTGGAAAACTAAGTGACATAAACACTTTTTAATCGATCCGAATAAATTTGTTCACATTTTAATTTTAAATCTTTTATAAAAAGTTTTAAAAGCGTATTCTCCACATCGATTTAATATAAAAAATAATAATTTTTTTGAATATTACTTTAAAAAGTAATTTGAAATCTGATCTATAAGATTATAATAATTTATCAAATTATCAAAGGAACCAACCCTGGGGTTAGTGTCATACACACTCTTCCCCTTTATTTTTAATTTATTTTGTTTTTTTATATATTTTTCTTTATTTATTTATTTTTACTCTTATATCTCATTAATTCAAGTTTTGGAGTGTATTTCATAATTCTACGTTCAGTATTCTTTGACATCTTTCATCTGTGTTTTAATAAATCAAACTAACTATCGTAATCATACAATTCGTTGCAACTGATTTCTTCAAGTCCAAAGCACCAATGATAAATATAATGTTTTTTTTTTTAATTTAATAATTTGGTAAACCTTTAAATATTTTTTTTCCATGAAGCTCTACTTGAATTGATGAATTCTCTATGTCTCTTAATTACGTCTAAATCTAACACACCATTGAAAATTCGGATATTTGGAAGATATTCAATGAGTACTCATGATTGTCAAATTTGGCTTGTTCGTGAAGCTTAAAAAATTATCTAAATGTGATTATCAAAGTCTATGATTGATTTTTTCTACTTATATTTTAATCCTTAACAGATTTGATTTTGTCCTTAAGTAGGTTAGGATTTCGTTTGATTTCAAACGAAATTCAATGCGGTTCTCATTGTGTTTTATTTATAATTTTATTTTTATTTTTTAAATTTTAATATAATATTTTTAATAATCATATCATTCACTTTATCATCACTGTTATAATTAAATTCAAATATCGTTAATATTTTCATTATTTTCAAATTCATCGGAACGTATCACAATCAATTATATTATCCATTTAAACTAACCCTAAATACCCTACAAATAGATCACTTGAATGGCAAAAAAAAAAAAAAAACATCCCAGTTTTCTTTCCATTCTCTTCACCGTTCAAATGAAAGCATGAAAAAAATGATTTTTGCAGCAAACAGCGTCATGTAGGGGTGTAAAACGGGCTCAAGCCCGGGGGTTGATCCGTAAAAACCGTGAGCTTTTAACGATCCGGTCCATTAATATGTGATCCGTTTAAAAACAGGTTTATACGAGTCAAGCCCGTCGGGTAAATAATTTATACGGGTCAATTCGTAAGGGTACGGACCGACCCGCGGGCTATTTTACCAACACACCAATCAAACCTAAGTCCTAAATCATTCTCATTCTACCTATTCTAATTTCTAAAGTTTAAACAAACAAAACTACAAAAGTAAAAAAATTGAAAATTTACCAAAATAATGTTATTGTATTTTTATTTAATAATTGAAAATTTTATTTTATAGGTTAGAAAAATGATGAGGAAAACAAAGATAAATTGGTGGAAGAATCAAATGATTTAAATCATTTGAATAATGAGATTAACTCACAAGTTTAATGTTGTTTGATATGCAGTTTAATGGATGCTTATAGATTTTATTACTTTTAAACTTATTTACTATTCTTTATTTAATTATTTAGACCATAATATTATGTCATGTGTAATTTGTATTTGTAATGCGAGTTTGTTTAATGGATATTATGTTTGTGGATTTTATTTTTATTGAGATTAATATAATAATATTTGTAAAACTATTTTCACAATTTTATGACTTGCTTGCTTATGATATAATATATTACTTATGCTGATATATATATATATATATATATATATATATATATATATATATATATATTACAAACCCATAATTTGCTTTTGTACATAATATATTGTTTTATGTGACTAACTTACAATTTGAAATTAAGTGGAGAACTCCAAATCATTTTGGTTTTTGCTTTGAACTTGTTATATTTGATCATGAATGAACTAATATTCCTCTTGTTAAAAAAATTACAAATTAAACTTTGTATTTTAGTCTCAAATCTATGTGATTTGATTTTATAACAATTTTGGTTAATTCTCAAAGTCCAATAATCATTTAACAAATTAAAATTAAACTTAATTAAGTGTTTAGACTCAATTCATTATTTTTTAAAATCCAATCCTTTATTTTCAAAAAAAAAAGTTAAGTTAGTCCGCGGACCAATCCGGTCCGAATTAGAATCGGATCGGTCTCTACAAATTTAATCCGTTTAAATGCGGGCCTAAACGGGCTCAACCTGCTTAAATCCGTATCCGTATTAATCCGAATCGGTCCGCACCGTTTGATCCGTATTATACCCCTAACGTCATGTAACAACACCAAAATGAGTAACTTTAATGTTGAAACCTAACAGACTATTGGCACGGAGATGGAGGGCCACTTTTCAGTTTTTCCTTCGTGCATGGCATGGGGATCGACTTTTTTAACAAATGAATGCTGGCCACTGCTCATAGCATGCTGAAACCTTTTCAATTACCAACCACGATGATGAAAAAGTGAGCTCTGGTTTCCATGGGACTGTGACAACTCGCCAAGAGCCAAGGGCCAAGAGTGTCTCAACGATCCTTGATCCATGGGAAAAGCAGTTCTCAGCATCACTTCTGTTATTATCATAAAAGATGTTTAACTCCAATTTTGTCAATGGCAGACGCACAAGTACGATCATTATCAACAATGCTTGCTAGAAGGCGTTAGTGTTGCTTTTACCCCAATTTAATGGAGTTGGTTTCCATTTAATTGATCACCTGTTCTGTTTTAGGACCAACATCGGAAAGTGACTTATGAAAACTAAATAAAATATAAAATCCCACGTTTGTTTCCTGAGAAAAGGAAGTTTTCTATCTCTGGGACGACTTGCCTCTCAGCAATATGCATTGTAGTTTGATACCATGAACACAAGCATAGGTTTCTGTTTATAAAATGGATTATCCTCTTGGGCTGAGCATCCATTGCTTCAAAGCCAAGACAAGTTTTGAGTCCTCAGATGCAAGTATGGAAAATCCAAACCAAATTAAATTGCAAGAAATGGAAAGATACCAAACCCCATACCAAAACCATCACTCAGATACAGACATAATTAATGTTTAATAAGAATAAAAAATTGAGAAAAGAAACATGAGATAGTTGCTGATAGTCAGAAGGAAGGCATTTCTAAATTTCAGCCATGTGCTTGAGGCATCAATCAGGGTCCAAATTTCTTCCCACTTGTTCACGGAAAACAGTAATATCTAATTGCTGACTATGGTGTCGAATAGTAATATATTTGACAATGATAATAATAAAGTGAGAATAATAAAAAAATAATTATTAGAGGAAGCCTGCAGGGCTGGTCTGTCTGGTCGTAATTGTACCATGACCAATTAACACTATTAGCCCATTCAGATTGCTTTGCTGCCCAAAACAAAACTATCCCCCACTTGAGGAAACCCTGATGCAGTCATGGAGTTTAGTATTAAAAAAAACAGGAATCCGGTTGATTAGGTGCGTTGCCAACACACTATTAATAAAGTTAGCATTAACCGATAAGATGGAAATTCCATACAATTTCACTTCACCACCAGACTGCTCCACTTTGATTTATGATTTCCATTAACATTAATTCTACTCTAACTTGCTAGTTACGTTTATATTTTACTTGCAGAAAGGTACTGTATTAATTAAGGAAATTTTTCAACAAATTCAACTTACTCTAGGGGGAAATTTACTTTTATTGGGCGGCATTTTGCCTTTGTTTGTACTATTTCAAAGCTCAATAAAATAAAATCATAACATATATGGCAATTTTAGGCAAAAATTAAAATTTAATAAAAATTGTATAAGAACTTAATCAAAATTAATAAATTACTTCTTTTTATGCGATGACGTAAAATTTTCATATTTTATATAGCTTAATATAACACAAGTTATGTGTATGATTATCTGGTTTTATCATATCTAACTAACTCTTAAAGATAAAAAATATATATTTAAGTTTTAAGAAAAAGATGGTGAAATTTCAGGATCCAAGCTTGATGAAACGCTGACCTTTTATGTGGAGTTTTTCAACTAATTCTCAAGGGCAATCTTCTAAGATTCATACGAATTTTGAACTTTCAAATTAATCCAAATGATTGACACGTTCAAATTAAAATCCTTCTTACCAAATTTCGCTTTACCATAACCGAAATTTCAAGGTTTAAGCTTTAAAAAGAAAAGAAGGCAGTGGACTGATAGTTAGGAATCTGATAATTCAGTTTTTCTTTGAAGTTCTTTATGAAAAATCAATTTTTCCAAAAAAAAAAAAATGTAAAATTTGTATGACAAGCGAAAGTGACATTAGGGTTCTCAATTTGAGGGGTTTTCAGAGAAGAAGAAAGGGTTTTTATGATGCTTTGAAATTGAAGAGAAGATCTAGAGAATTTAGCAGATGCAAAGAAAAACAAAAAGTATATAATGAAAAAATGCGATTCACGATAATTAACACAGTATGATTATTCTAATCACTCAGTCGCAGTTGTCACTTGATACAACATGAACTACATTTTGTTATTAAAGATCACATGTTTTCATCGCAAGAAAGAAAATTCTTTGCTAGTCCCGCAACTATCTTGGAGACACACTTCATTATGAGCACATCCACTGCTCAAATGACATAGCTGAAATTAACTTACTCAAGTTTGTCCCGAGAAGCAACTCGGATAAACAAGACACACAGCTTATAACTTCGAAGCTGCGTCTTTATCCAAAAACCACACCAGCTCACCTTCTGGTGCAACCATCTGAACAGGCAGCAGATCAGAATTTTGACTGTTTCCCAATGCAGCATGCACGGGACCAGCTTTACCGGCACCACACACCACGAGTGCAATATGAGCAGACGAGTTGATAACCGGAAAAGTGAATGTAATTCTTTCTGGGGGAGGTTTTGGTGAGTCCTTAATGAAGGTAACCCACTTTTCATTCTCTTTGAGCAGAGGGTGGCCTGGAAATAGAGAAGCTACATGTCCATCTGGTCCCATTCCCAGAAGCATGAGATCGAACTTTGGAAATCCAGTGGCTGCTGATACACTAATCACGCCACTCTTAACCAAATGCTTGAGACAGGTCTCATAGTCATCAGCTGCACCTTCAGCAGGCAACGCATCATTGATTGAATAGACATTTCCAGGGAGAATCGGTACCTGCAGGAGAGAAAATACACGTTTTAACTTAATTACCTTGGAGAAATGGAAAATACTAACACCACCATAGAACCAGCTTTGGAAGATAACTTGGCTAATTACTACTGACAATGATTTCAACTTGGGCGGACCAAAAGAATTTACCTACCAAGTTCCAAGTGAAGGTTGAATTATGGTGTTTTAAACATTAATTTTCGCTCTTCTAAGGTAAAAACAGAAGAGAATCAAATATATCCTCTGTTGTATAAGACCGATTGATTATGTTTGGAGTTTTGACATCCAATTCATATTGAATAGCCCACTTGTCCTTTACAAATGATATAGTATTAGATGTAAACTTCGAAAATAGCAAATTAGCCAAAAAAAAAAAAAAAACTAACAATGCTAAGTTGAAATCAAAGAATAAAGAGGTTTCTCTTTTTTTTTTTTTGGAATAATGGAGTGAATTTTATTAATTATCCAAGAAAAGGAGGAAAACCTGGCACAAATAAAAGTACACTGCAACAATATAGGCAAGCACATTAAAAAAAGAGCAACTCAAACTCACTCAAACATTTCCATACTCAGATCAGACCCCAACTTTTAAAACTTCAAGTCTTTCTTTTTTCTGGAATAATGGAATGAATTTTATTATACAAGAAAAGCAGGAAAACCTGCCTCAAATAAATGCACACTGCAACAATATAGACAAGCACGTTACAAGCAGAGCAACTCAAGCTCACTCAAACATTTCCGTACTCAGCCCCAGACATCTACAACTTCAAATCTTTTCATACCCATCATATTAACAGAATTTAGTAACAATTAACTCATAACAGATTCATCATCATTTCAGCAGTGAAAAAACAATAAACTGGAAACAATATATTCTTTGATTATACCTTTGAGAGAAATCCATCAAAAGCTAGCTTATAGTTACTGTCAACATGATCCTTAGGAACAACCCTTTCATCCAGCCAGAAAACCTGCCAGGTTGACCAATCCACCGAATCAATATATGGGGGTTCCACCAGTTTCCTGAAAGTTCAATTTCCCACATCATCAATTTGCAGAAACCATGAAAATATCAAGTCGAAACCAGCCTAATAACATTCTTTACATACAAAAGAAGAAAGGGAAGTAGCTGGAAAAGGAACAAAATTTTGTAACATTTAGTGATGGAGCCAACTAATCTGAGGAAAAATAAGTAGAAAAAGAGATGAAATGGTAACAATTAAGTAAAAAAGGGGAAGAGCAGTTTAAGACCTGAGAGACTTGATGAGAGAACCACCGGATAAAACGACAGTAAAAGAGCCTTTCTCTTTGGAGAACTTATCCGCTAGATCGGCGGTGTATTTAGCGACGGACACCGATAGATCCTCCTCGGAATCAAAAACCTCCACCTTTCCTTTCCCTTTCTCGGTTGCAGTCCCCGCCATCGACGCCTTGGCTCTCCAACAAAATCTGCCGGAACCCGAAACACCTCTAATCCCAGTCGAGAGAGCGAGCGTCTTATGCGCAACAGGCTGCGAGAATAGCGAGGCCTGGAAAGGAATGGCAGATAATCTTTGAAGTGATGGCGATGAGAAGACAGTGTGAAATGGAATGGAGAAATGAAGTGGTGAAGATGCCATGCGCAGTGCGCACTTAAACTTATAATTGAGTAATTGACTCGAGCGGGGGCGGACCTGACAGACTGCCCTTTTGGTATTGCGTTTGGTCTGGTTTGTGACTCGTCGGAGGCTTCGGGCAAAACTGGTTTGGTGCAATGGTGAGGTGGCGTCACTAACGATGTGGGAGAGGCTTACATGAGACCGCTGTGCAGGTTTGTATTCGGACTATCATGGGTTGGTTTTTAATTGAAGATTTTTTTTTTCACAAGCCAAATATTTGATAATTAAAGTCGACGGTGGTTATCGATATCAACAATATTAATTTTTTTAAAGAATAAATTAAAATTATAGTATAAATAAATAAGGTCGTTTTTCACAGAAATTTGTTAGATTTATTTTTCTATAAAAAAATTTAAAAAAAAATATAATTGGAGATTTATTATGATGAAAATGAAAAAAAAATTAATATATTAAAATGTAGAAAGAGAAATTAATATGTAAAATATTGGAAGAAAATCAATATCTGGAAGCATCTAACCAAAAGAATAATTTTAGAATAGGTTCACGGAATTGATCATTGATGCAAAGATTGATTCTTTTAATCTTGACCAAATTGGTTATGGTTATTGATACGGCCTAACAACCTATCCCTCTTTATTTATTCGATAATCAGGATACGATCTCTAATTATTTCTCTTACCAATTAAACAATTTTAGATACGATCTTAAGATTTAATAAACTAATAACATTAAAAACTAGAGAGACTACCAATTCTAACCAACAAACACACATGTAGGTTCATTTAAACTAGATTATACATCTTCATAACATAGAATTGAAAACATCTCTGTAATAAATTATGTTATTTACTATTTAAACAATTACGGATTCAGATTTCTAATTATATTATTCTGACAATTGAACAAAAAGCCATTTTTTATATAATCAATCAAAACAATAATTTCAATAAGTACAGAAGATACATAAATAGTAAAGATATAAAAGAATAAGATAAAAACTAATTAAATATCACAATTCTTGAAGAACTCAAATCTTTAGTTATCATTTGACTAGACTAAATAATTTAGCAAACCATAAGTTGAGAAAAAACACCAAAGAAATTTTCAATAGGCTAAAGAAAAATCAAATAGTAGAATGTGTCTATGATAATCCTCCTCTTAGTTTATAAATGTCGAATCTCCTAATTCCCAAAATCTGTTTTCAAAGGAAACTTTTTTGATTGAGTTTGATTACAAATAATCTTCTTTCCTTTTTCAACCATTTACCAAAGACAGTTCCTTAATAATTAAAATCTTTCACTTGTCATTTTTAGACTGGTTAAATCAATTTCAGTATTTGACTTGCAATTCTTGTCACTGCCTTAGACATGCCCACGTCTTACACCAAGATATCTTCTGATTTTGTGACTTGATCAAAATTTATAACTTTAGTCCATTTTATTCATATTCCTTTATCTACAATACAAAATAGAAAATACAAATCAAATCCAAAAATTAAGCATATAGAATGATTTAAATCATGAAAAAATATGACAATTAATATGTTTAATATGCAACTTATCAAATTTCCCCACACCTAAACATTGCTTGTCCTCAAGCATACAATAGTCTAAATTCATAATATCTTCTCATCATTCCTTCATCATCTTCCTATGCTCATCCAAAACAATTTTTTCTTTAACAGAAGTTCTTAAAGTGAATTCTCATAACACACATGAAAAACACCTTAGTGATTCAATTAAGTTCATAAAATACATAGGATCCAACACCCTTGTAATTGGATTTCACTCATCACACTCTTAGTGTTTAAGGTATATATCAATGAACTCTCGAGTTGCATAGAAGATTTGTTACAATAAGCTTGCAAATTCATCACATCTCTTCCACCAATGAATAAATTAGGATGCAAAAATCTAAGGGTCTAAAAGGGTTGTATCGGGGCTTAGGTAAGGTATGACAAAAGGATTTTTAGGTTAGAGAAATTGAAGAAATCATACAAAACTTTTTACACAAAACTCAATTCAATGATTTCAAATGACTGCTTCAATCACATCATATTCATCTAAATATACAATGAGTACCTTTGATTGAACCACAAATAATTCCATAACGAAGTTCCAAGCATTGAAAATTGCACTTCTTACACTTCTCTTTTTATTTTTCATTCATAATTTTTTTTTCTTTTTTTTTGAAAGAGAAGAACTCAATGAAAGTAATAGCTTGGAGTACTAAATTTTCAACATATTGCAATCTTTCCAAAATTATTTTAAAGTTTCATGTGCATAAGTTTATATGATTTTTCAATTCAAGGTTCAAAAAGAGGGAAAAAATCAATAAAAATGGTTTATTATAGTTTGTAATGTGGTTTAATCCAAAGAAAATGTCAAACTCAAAGTGATTTCTCTAGGGGCTAATAATAACAAGGGTAGGCTTGAAAAGAATGGTATAATAACAAGAAAAAAATGGTTTAACCTAAATGCTCTTGTTTGATTTATTGCATCTTACTCAACAAAGGGGTTAATTGAGACATGTATGGCAGAGCAAGTTCTAGAATAATCGACTATGCATGACAATCACACAAACAAGAAAATGGAGCATGATGTAATGAATGCTCATATGCTCAAATCTCACAAAAAAGTGTTATATGTTCTAGATCCTATCACTTTTCCATCCAATGAATCAAAAGTAATTAATCAGTGTTTTAATGAGAATTCAGAATCATTTTGCACATAAGTAAATAATTTTTTTTATGGGATAAGTATTGGAAAAATCTAGAACTCAAAAAAATCACAAACAATAACTAATGTACCTTTTGGAATAAAATTTCTTAAATTTACAAAAATTTTCATGAAAAATTAACAAGAATAAAGGAAAATGAAACAAATAGCAGAATCACAATTAAATACCCTCTCTTACACCAAGACTATACATTGTCCCCAATGTATCAAAATAATTACTCATAAACTGTAAAAGAATTAAGAGAAATATGAAACTTCCCTGAAAAATATTGACAAGCGTGAAACATTGCGTTGATTTCCACGACTTTGCAAATCCGAGCACGCTTACGAGCGAAGAAGCTCCTTGATTTTCATTGCTAACCATTAAGAATTTCCTCCTATCGTGCGATTGTTAAGCACAAACAAGTAAAAATAACTATATCAAATCAGATAATGTTAATAATAAAAATGGTATAAAACTCGCCAGTTAAGTAAAGCAATCACTGTCACAACCCAAATTACCTAAAAATCAGAGTAAATTTTTTTCGCTTTTCCGTTTATTATTTAATTCTTACCTTTCTTTCATCGTGACCATCCTACAAACACTTGGGCTATGATTCTTAGTCACCTCTCACCTATTTACCATTTTATTTCCATAATCACATTTACATATCAGAGTTTACTAGCCTTTGACTTTAACTAAATACATACACAATGGTATTTATAACTCTACATCCTCGAAATCATATTCGTTTACAGTACTGTGCATTACATATTTAGATACAAAACTATACAAATGTGTATACCTGTCTCTCGATGGGAAGCAGCGGATACCAAAAATACAAGTCCTCAGCCGCTCACTAACTATTGCGAGTGCTCTGAAAAGATGAAAAAATAAGAGGGTGAGCAAACCACACGCTCAGTAAGGTAATTATGCAAGTGAGTAGATAGCTCCACTATCTACATGCTCATAATGCCATGCCCTTAAAATCCATTTATTTTCATTAAAATCTCAAGCACAAAACCATGCATACATCAATGACATAGTTTATCAAAACTATTTGTGCATGTAGAAATCATGTAATTCATGCATCAAAGGCATTTTATGTGACATCATTAAATCATACTTAGCATGAGGTAAATCAAGATCATACATCATTTCATGCCATGTAAAACAAATCATGAGAAAAAATTCAATTCATGAATCTTATCATTTACGCATGAAAAACTCATCATGCTACTGCATTTAAATCATTTCATTAAAACTACAGTATAAAATAACTCATCTGGGTCAATCATCTCATAAATACATCTCAAAACTCATAAAACAACTCGTTATAAAATTCTGTTAAAAATCACATCTCAGTAAAAATCACAAAATCGGGGGCCTGACCCCTCCCTCGGGTCTACCTTGGTCTATCGAGACCACAAGTTATATCATGTGAGACAAGTAGGTGACTATATTAGTAACAACGAGGACTATGGCCATAACCTAGTGATCCCTGGCTACATGGTACCAAGTGTGCGGGGTATCACACTTAAAACGGGAGGTGGGTGGGTCCTACCCGCTAGAACAGCATAACATTAGGATTGCGATGACAAGACTTGTTGCCTCGTGGCTAATGCCACTCCACTCCAACAATCCCCACAGTATAGCGTACTCCGCGTGACATACACGGTACAACGTACTCCGTGAACCCAAGCTCAGTCAGGAGTGCCTGCAATAGGTCTTATCCACCCATACCATCTCTGTCTCAGTATGCACGTGTGACATATCATCTCACTGTAACACACAGTTTACAGAAGGTTTCAACACGACTATATGCATGTAATATAAATCCCTGTGCAAGCGAAACTCTAGCACGGCTTCATGCATATTCATGATATCTGAAAATCTCGTGCGAACGAAGCTCTAGCACGGTTTCATAAAAATCAGTAAAATCTGCGTACGAGTAGCACTCCAGTATGACTTAAAATGAGTTATAAATTCATATAAAACTTCGTGCGAGCAACGCTCTAGCACAAATGAATGCTCAAGTAAATCAAATCTTGTGCGAGTTACACTCCAGCACGGTTTTATGCATAATTAAATCAAATCTCGTGCGAGTTACACTCCAACACGACTTTTATGCAATTATCATATCAAAAATGGATGCGAGCTAAGCTCCAGCATCTCTCATGCATGTCAATCATAAAAACTAGTGCGAGCAATCGCTCCAATATCTTTTTATGCATATCAGGTCAAAACAAGTCAAAACAAAGTGCGATCTAGGTTCCAGCACTTCTCATCCATTTCACAAGAATAAAAATCAGTGCGAGCAACCGCTCTAGCACATTTCATGCATATGATGTCACACAAGTCGGCACGAGCAACCGCTCAAGCACATTTATGCACATCACAAACGCAGATATAGTGCGAGCTATGTGCCGACACTATCTGTTTCCATATAAACTTGATAGTTGGCCCATTTTTTCAAGAAATTTCATTTAAATCTAAATAATACTTACGTAGTGTTATCTTGTGAAATTTATGCAATTATTGGTCAATCTATTGATTTACTTTGTTTAAAAACCACGAAAATTTCTTAAATCAGAAAATTCCTTAAATCATGCATTTCGTGCATGTCATGCTTTCACTATCCTTAGGTGAACTTCCCTCAATAGGGGTAAAATAGTCTTTTTCTATTTCGAGTCCTTAAAATCTTTAAACCATTTTTAGGACCTTTGTACAATATCAATGTATACATACGTATTCAGTGTATACAAAAGCTATTTAAAGTACGCGTAGCTACCTCTAGCTACTCACACAATTCCCTTACCTCATTTTCTGTACAGTATGACCTTTATACTAATGTCTCGTCACGCAATCCGATTTACACCGAATCCAATCTCTGAAACTGCAGATAAATATTTATCAGGTCAAATACAATACAATTAATTGTATTTCATATTTTCTGGACTTAATTTAAATCATTGGGCCCGTTTACCGATATTGAGCCCAATTGTACCATAATGGGCCTTAATCGACTTTAAGCCCGTTTTTCACTCACTATTCACATTATCGAGGCCTATTGGGCTCACTGGGCCCATCAGTATTTATTGAACCTCGTTCTAAACCCTCGAATAGCTTAATTTAGTATTTACGACAATTTATCTCTAATTTCATAATATAATTTATTTTATGCGAAAATTAAATCCGTAATTCATGCGGTAAATTTCTAATACGCATAACGATGCAAAATTATCTTAAATAAGGGTTACTTACCCGATATTCCATGATCGTACACAAATTGAGGCTGTCTCGAGCTCTCGTTTGACGTCAATTGTCGAGCTACACAATTTAATTTTTTTGGGTAAATTTTCAGTCGAATATTAATTAAATTAAATATTATGAAATTTAAATCGATCAATTTGACCGCTTACTGACTTACCCGTAGCTCGATTGCATCACTGAAATTTTTCTCCAATTTTTTTTCTTTTTTTCCCTATTTCCTTTCTTTTCTTTCTTTTCTGGCTAAACCAGTTCGGTCCGGTTCAACCCGATTCAGACCGGTTTGATCCAGCGGTTCAATCCGGTTCGACCGATTCAGGGCTTCGTCGATCGGTTCTCCGTCGGCTTCCGCCGTCAGTAGCTCAACGAGGTCGTCCGGTGCACGGATATGGGGTCGGTTTCATTCGAGGTGGCCGGAAAGTGGTCGGTTCGGCTCTTCTCCTTTCCGCCGTCGGTACCGTTTCTTTTCTCGCCGTTTTTTGACGCTAGCCGCAGTCCCACCGGTCGATTCAGCCGCTGATCGGTCGGTCTTGGCGTGGGCCTCCTTCGGCTGTCGGTGGTCGGGCCTAAATCGACGCCGGCCACCGGATTTTCTTTCTCCCTCTCTCGGTTCTGCTCTTGGTTTCCTTTCGACCATCGATCGCCGCCTCCCTTGGGCCGCTGGTACCGGTGGTGGCCGCCTCTCGGCTGGCTTCCTCGGTACCTTGCCTGGGCCGCCGCCGACCGCTCCGTCTGGTGAGCAGAGGGCTCGGCTTCCGTTTTGTTTCTTCAGAAATTGCGTTTCGCGATTTTCTGATTTTTTTAATTTAATTTAATTTAATTTAATTAATTAATTTATAATTTATTTTAATAATATTTTATTCATTAAAATATTATTAAAAATTCAAAAATATCTAAAAAATATATTTTATTCATTTAATCACTAAATGAATTTATCTGGCTTATTTCGTCTTTTCAGTATAATTTTTCAATAATTTCGGGATAATTTCTCGAGGTAAAAATTCTAATTAATTCTAATAAATTCTTATCTTGATCAATTTAACCCGAAATTGAATTATTTCTTCGTTATTGATCAAGATTTCTCATTTTCATATTTTTAATTAAATTTTCTTGTCACGATAAATACTGAATTTCGGTCTTGTGACCGTTTTACCCTTGCACGTGTTCAAAAATTTCATTTCAATCCTTCATTTGACCTTTTCTCATTTCGTGTTTTGAATAAAATCGGGTCTTACAATCTCCCCCACTTAATAAATTTGGTCCTTCAAATTAGAATCAAGTCAAATGAGTCCATAAACAACTCCGAATACGTCTATCGCATCATACTTTTTAATTCTTATGTGACTTTTTTCGGAGTGTAATACTACCAAAGGAATTTGACTAGGGAGATCGTCTTAAACCTCAACACCTTCTCCTTCCGTCTAATACCCAAGTCGATTTTATACGTTATATTTTCATTGAGCTAAGCTGTTGGAGTTCATATCCGATCACATATGCTGGGTCTGGATAGTATTTCCGAAGCATCAACAGATGGGACACATTGTGGATGCCTGCTAATTCAGGTGGTAACGCCAACCTATAGGCCTTATCTCCCACTTTGTCCAATCTCTCAAAGGATTCACTCTAACGAAACTCTATTTGCCTTCTTTCTGAATCTCGTTATGTCTTTATGCCCTTAGGACAAGTAACTACCAACAATACTGATTCACCCTCGGTGAATTCCAATGGTTTCTGTCTCTTATCAGCATAGCTTTTCTGTCTGCTCTGAGGTGTTCTTAATCTCTCACAATCAACTGAATATCCTCAGAGGTTTGTCTTACCAACTCGGAAACAACTCTCTTTCTGTCACCCACTTCTTCTTATCTAAGTCGGGGAACAACTCCCTACGACTATACAATGGCTCATATAAAATGTTATCCAGATACTCAAGTGACAACTGTCATTATTGATGAATCCAATTGTAACAACTGATCATCCTAGGAGCTCATAAAATCAATGGCACACGCTCTCATCATATCCTTCAGAACCTGTACAGTCCTATCTGACTGACCATCTGTTTGAGGACTAAAGCTGTGCTAACTCTCAGTCGGGCTCCCATAGCTTCCTGAAAAACGTTCTCAAAAGTGAAAAGTAAAGCGGGAATCCCTATATGATACCATGCTCACGGGAACGCTACATAATGTTCCACAATTTTCTCTACATATAACTTCGCCTATGCACTCAGAGTATCTGAGGATTTCATAACCAGAAGGTGGGTAAACTAAATCAATCTATCGACTATCACCCAGATAACCTTGTGATTCCTCTGGGTCCTCTGTCACCCATCACGAAATTCATGGTAATTTATTCCCATTTTCGTGTCACTATATATAGAGGCTGCAATAACTCTGCAGACTTCTCGTACTCTACCTTAATTTGCTGACATACGAGACACTGTTCCACAATCTCTATAATATTTTTTTTCATATCTGACCACCAATAGCCTTTTTAGAGATTTCGATATATTTATTACTTCTCGGATGCACGATATATTCCGACGAGTGAGCTTCTGACAATAACACTATCTTATCAACTGTGGTCTTGGGGAGCACTTATACTGTCTCTGAACCTTTGTAAGTCATCATCAGTCACTATGAACTCTGTCACTATACCCTTCTGAATCTGACTCACGCTATCGACACCATGCCGATCATCACGCTAAGCCTGGCAAATTCGATCACACAAATTCGGTTCTAACCTCAGGCTAGCTGTCACACAATCACAGTCATCATCAGAAGGGATCACATCACTACTGAGGCTCACAACTGCTCTAGCAGCTCACGCTCCCTGACCATCATATGTGATACCATTCCGAGACTCTTTCTGCTCAAGGCATCAGCCATTATATTAGCCTTTCCTGGGTAGTATAATTTTCACAATTATTATCCCTCAGAAGCTCAACCCTCTTTGTTCTCATATCTGACTCTTTCTATGAACACAAATACTCGGGACTTTTTATGATCAGTGCATACTTGACATATCTCACCGTGTACATAGTAGTGCCATATACTTAGTACAAACACTACCGCTGTCAATTTTAAATCATGGGTCGGATAGTTTCTCTCATGGTCCCTGAACTATCTGGATCCATAAACGACTATCTTCCCATTTTACATCAATACATAGCTCAATCCTTATTTTGAGGTATCCACACACACGAAAACCTCTTGAGCTGTTGGTTATGGTAAGAATAATTACGGTGATCAGTTTATTACTTCAATATACCAAAACTCACGAAAGCTACTTTCATACTTATCATCCCACTGACATGCAATCTTTTTTGAACAAGATGTGTCAACTGAGATGCCCATTTCGAGAAACTCACAACACCTCGTTTGTAAGACAGTTTCCTGTTGCTACTCATACTCTTCCTTGGACTTCGAATACATCAAAATATCATCACTAAAGATGGCAACCAATTGGTCTAGGTAAGGTTTAAATACCTTATCATAGTTGAGTTCTACTAAATATTTCAATCACCCATATCCTTGATCTATGTACGCATAAACGTATAATGTCATTTCGAAATCGCTTCCGTTCAAGATACTAACCCACGTCATTTTCTTTTTCTTATATTAACGGCTTTTATAAAATTTTAACTTTTAAACCTTCATGATTAATCGAATTCTACCAGTAAAGGTACCCAAATTTTAAATATATATATTACGACTGTCGATTTCAATTTATAGGTTATGTGTGCGCTTCTAGACGCTGTCAAGTCTTCAGGCGGGGAAGTATTTTGAAATTCCTTTATTAACCCTCAGACTTGACCACATGAACTGAATGTGGATATATCCACCCCTTATACTTGGTCGCAATCCATATTCACTACATATCGCTCAATCGCGATTTTTTGATTTTTTTAATTTAATTTAATTTATTTATTTATAATTTATTTTAATAATATTTTATTCATTAAAATATTATTAAAAATCTAAAAATATCTAAAAAATATATTTTATTCATTAAATCACTAAATGAATTTATCTGGCTTATTTCGTCTTTTCGGTATAATTTTTCAGTAATTTCGACATAATTTTTCGAAGTGAAAATTCTGATTAATTTCAATAAATTCATATCTTGATCAATTTAACTCGAAATTGAATTATTTTTTCGTTATTGATCAAGATTTCTCGTTTTCATATTTTTAATTAAATTTTCTTATCACGATAAACATCGAATTTTGATCTTTTGATTGTTTTACCCTTGCACGTGTTCGAGAATTCCATTTTCATTTGACCTTTTCTCATTTCGTGTTTTAAATAAAATCGGGTCTTACAACCACCACAACAAAATTTTTTATTTTATTTTTTCATTATTATTATTTTTTTGTTTTGTTTTTTTTTTATTTTTTTGTAATTTTTTTCTGAAAAATATAACAAAAAAAAAATAAAAAAACAAAAAAAAAAACAAAGATTGCTTGGTGATTGTTGGGAAGGGTGCAGTCTGAAGCCCGATGAGGTGCCGAGCCTATGGTGCTGTGGAGATACGATGGAGCTGGAAGGGGTTTTGGGTCTGTTGCTGCTGCATCGGTTGCCGCCGGTTGGTGGGACTGTTGCCTAGATTAGTGAAGCTCGAAGGTTTCAGGTTTGTTGCTGCTGCAGATGGTTGCTCTGCAATCGGGATCTCAGAGTTGGGTGAGGAGACCCTCGGTGCTAATGGGTTCTGTTTGAACGGAGAAGGGAAAACAATCAAGGGTGGTGCTGTTGATGGTTCGAAGGAGTCTCTAGGTATTTCAGCATTAGGGAGCTCGGGGTATCTGATGTTGCTAGTATTGGGGAAGGACTGGCTCCGGTAGTACTGCCGGTGTGGGTCTCGAAGCTGGGAGAAGGGAGGTCGTGGGCTGTTGCTACCGGAGCTACTATGGTGAAGAGTGAGGCTGTCGGTGAAAGGGGTTTGTGCGTGAAGCTCGAAGAGGTCTGGCATGACTCTTGATTCAATTCCGGTGGGTTCTGTGCTGCCGGAACTGCTGTGAAGACAGGCGTGAGGAATCATTATTGTCGGTCGAACTGTTGCTATCGGTATGTGGAATTGTTGCAGTCTAGGCCGTAGAGCTGGGTGTGGCTAGATCGGTGCTGCAGAGAGGTGATGGAGCTGGAAGTTGATGGAGCTTGTCGGTGGAAAGGGTCGGCAAAGGGTGGCAGGTGTGACTCTGGTGGGTGTGGTTTTTGCCGGAGCTGATGTCGGATCTGTTGTTTGGAGTCGTAAAGGTATCTGCAGGTTGAAAAAATGTGAGTCGAAGAGAAGAGGGAAAAATATATATATATATATATATATATATATATATGTTCTAATATATATATATATATATATATATATGTTCTAATATTTTTTTTATGTTGTTTTGTGGTGGCAGAAGAAGTGTTTTGTTAGGACGTTGGCACGTCCTATCAAAAACGTTCTGCTGCAAATTTATGAATTTTTTTTTTTTTTTTTTGCAGAAGGTTTTCAACAGGGCGTGGACACGCCCTAGTAAAACACATTTTCTGTAATTTTTTTTTTGGACAGAAGAGCTCTTTCAATAAGGCACACGCCTTATTGAATCACCTCTTCTAAAATTTTTTTTAAGTGTTTAGATTTCTCCATAAGGCGTGCCCATATCTTATGAGAAATCATCTTCTGTCCATCAAAGAAGCATAAAAAAATAACAAAAATCAAGAAAAATATTTACTAAACAGAAAATAAAAAGAAATTTTGAGTGGCCTTTCAAAAAGCGCATTTTTTTAAAGTTTTTGGCTAGACATGGTCATGCTCAATTGTAATTTGTATATTTCAACGTAATTCGTTTAACTTTATGTACTTGAAAACCTTCATAAAAAGACTTTAAGCGATTACCATTGACATTAGAGATCTGATCTGTATCCAAATTTTGAATTTCAATTGCACCACGAGGAAACACATTAGTAACAATAAAATGACCTAGATCGTAATTTACCAGGAAATATTTTTAATTTAGAATGAGATAGTATAACTTTCTGAACAACATAAAAATTTTTCTTGGAAACCATACGATCATGAGAAACCTTTATCTTTTCCTTGTAAATCCTAGAACTTTCATAGTCATCATTGATATTAAACTTAATGATTTCACCATCAAATTTCATTGTAAGTGTACCATCATGCACATCAATTTTGTAACTAGATGTTTTTAAGGAAGGCTTTCCCAACAAAATTAAAGATCTAGATGAGTGATCATCCTCCATATTAAGCACATAAAAATCAACAGGAGAGATCAATCTAGTGACTTGCACCAAAACATCCTCTAGAACACCCTCAGGATAAACATTAGATCTATCAGCAAGCTGAATAATCACACCAATTTCTTTTAATGGTCCAACATTCAAAGATTTATAAATAAATAAAGGCATAACATTAATTGAGGCTCCTACATCTAACATTGCTCTTTCAATTTTAACATTACCTACCTTACAATCGTAAACATACCTGGATCTTTGCATTTATGAGGTAATTTTTTCTAAAGGACAGCTAAAACATTCTCACACATGCTTACAAATTCATTACCTTTCAATTTTCTTTTGTTGGTGCACAACTCCTTAAGAAACTTGGCATATCGAGGTACTTGTTTAATTGCATCAAGTAAAGGGATATTTACCTCAATTTTACGAAAAGTGTCAAAAATCTCATTTTCCTCCTCTTCCTTTTTAGATTTAGATGATCTGTAAGGAAAATGAGGAACTGGTGCCAAAACTTTTTGTTTCTCGCCATTAGATTCCTTAGGTTGATCCAACTGTGGTAGGGCTGCAACAACTTCCTTTTCAGCTTCTTCCTCTAGAATGCGCTTTCGGGATGTCTTGTTAGGCTCTTTCAACTCAGTTCCACTCCTTAAGGTCATTGCACTAACATTCTGTTTGGGGTTGATGACTTTTTATGAGGGAAATTTTTTGATATGCGCGTACAAGAGGATGATTTAGGACGATCAAGGAAACGTGTGGATTGAGAATTGAAACAACAAAAAAACGCAAGCAGGGCGAAAATAATGATTATAGACTTTGAATGGAATATAGAATAACAATCTAGACCCGAAGTCTAAAGAGACTTGAACCAAAAGTATTTGACCTCGACCCAACAAATATAAAATTCGAGAACCTAAGGTATAATAATGGTGGTTGGTGAAAAGGGAGGCGCCACAAGAAAGAAGACTTTGATAAGCCTAGTTGAGAGGAAACACTAGAAAGAGACACACTCAAATTTTTGAAAATTCAATATGATCTGTTCTTTTTTCAAGAGCGTTTACAAAGTATTTATAATGATATCTAACACTTAAGCCCTTAGACAAGTGGGCTGAAATTAACACCAAATAAAAAATAAGACTAAAATTTAAATTCGTGCACAAACCTAATTACATAGGATAATTGATCTAAAACGCTATAAAACTCAAATGTGGATTATTTAAACACTTAACAAATATAAAAGTGTGGAATATAAAAAAGTTAATATATATTTTTTATAATTTCGAGTATCAATATAAAATTTGAAATGAATATCATTAATCAAAATCGATAACACGTGACGATAGATTTCTGGAATGATGATATGTGATACTTTTGCATTGTTCCAACATATTATGTCATCACATAAATTTTCACTAAAATTGCACAAATGGCAGCTGCGTCTAGTTCGCAGAGCAGTATATGGCATTGACGTGACACTAATGTGAGTGCCAAGTGTCATTTAACTAAAAATAAATCAAAATTTTAAAATAAACTTTCATATTTTATAAAAAAATTACATCCCATTTCCATTTAAAGTTACAAGTGTATTACATTTAATGAATAAATAATTAATAATAATAATTAATTAAATAATAAATTATAACAAATTAAATTAAATTCATCAATCTCTAAATTTTTACTTTTGAAAAAATACAAAATTTAAAAAGTAATTTAAAAAATAAAATACATATTTATTTTTTTATATTTTTGTAAAAATCCTTTGCATTGCATATTGATTTTAAATTTTTTTATTATTTTATTAAAAGTGTATATCTTTAATAATTATTTTATTTTTTCAATTTTATTGGAATTGATCCAACTAATTTAATCTAAACCTTAATCAATTACCATATTATTGAACTTGTTTAACAATGTTAACTTCAGATATCTTGTCAATCTATGAAATGATAACGCATATATCATATTAAGATATTGTTAAAATGCAAGTATCACATTAACAAAAATATGTAGTGTACAACTATTACACTATTAACTTGAATTTTTTTTTCAAAAATTCTAAATGCAACTCAAATTTTACTCTTTACAATTATTTTTAATGATTTTTTTGAAAGAGAGACATTCCAATTATTTTTAATTAATAATATCATTAATGCTTAAAATCAATTCTCACAATCAATTTAAAAAATGATTGCTGATCAGATCTAAAAAAATTCAAAGTTTGTGTTTTATTAGTGTAGAAACTGATTTTTTTTTTTCAATGCAATGTGCACAAAATCTCATAAAAGTAGACTTTCGAAATAGCATTAACAAGTCAAAAAAACTCATTTTATTTTTTTTGTCATAAAATAAAAAATATATATTGTAAAGAGCAAAATTTGAGATGTATTTCGAAATTTCTTTTGTTTTTTATTTTTTATTTTTAAAAGCAACTTTGAATTTCATTCCACTTCACAACCAAAGTCTTGGGTCTATGGCTGTATTTATCTTACCAAGAACTATCTTTAGCCTGCAAGTTTTTGTCTCACCATTGTTTAACGAATCTTCTGCTTCTTCTATCAAGTTCCCCTGAAAAACTATGCCTCTCGGACGATCATTTGAAACCGCATCTGCAAGTTTACTGCTTAACAAATTGGTCACTCAAGATGTCATAGATTACTTGATGAAGTGGAAGATCGACAGCTCTCTCTTTCAAAAGTTAAATTTGGCTTTACTTCACATCAACGCCATTTTGAATCATGCCGAGGAGAAGCAATTCAGTGACCCAGATGTCAAGGCTTGGCTCCAGGAGGTCAAAGATGTAAGATAAGACGCAGAGGATATAATAGATGAGATAGCTACCGGTGTCCTTGAATCACGAAACAGCCCCAGTAAGGTACGAAACTTTCTTTACGACTCAGTAAATGCTAGTGACTCAGTCAAGGAAGGGATAGATTTTAAGATGAAGGATATAGCTGCTGCCATCAGTCCTTTTAAACAACGTTTGGAGTCAAGAATGAATGGTATTGTAGGAAGGCTTGATGATATTGTTAGACATAAAGATATTCTTAATCTGAAAGAAGATGTTGGGGTTAAATGGTCTGAGATTACAGGAAGAACACCACTCCCATGTTTGATGAATCATGCGTTTATGGGAGGGACTCAGATAAGGAGAAGATCATGAAATTGCTGCAATCTGGACAAGGGGATAAGGTTCATGTTATCCCTATAGTTGGCTTAGGGGTATTGTCAAAACAACTCTTGCCCAAATTGTTTATTGATGAATTTCTTGTATTTCAACCTTGTATTTAATTACAGTAGCTAAGCTCTATTTATAGAGATACATTGAAGAAGAAAACTTGGGCGGGAAAAAGAAATGAAACTAACTACTAACAGAATAACAAAATGTTAACTGCTACAACCAATTTTTAACCATCTAACGTCCTAGCTATTTTATAAATATATAGCTGTGTTAGCTGTAGAGGCTGTGTTACCCCCCTCAAGCTGGAGTATAAATGTTGTGAAGACAAAATTGAGGCAACAGTTGATGAAAAACTGTAGAAGAATGAGTTTTGGTAGAGAAATCTACTAGTTGATTTGAGGAAGAGACATGCAACAAATGAAATACTCCAGCTTGTAGCTTCTGTCGAATAAGATGACAATCAATTTTTATGTGTTTCGTTCGTTCATGAAACACAGGATTCTCAACAATAGCAATGGCAAACTTGTTATCACAGAAGACTAAGGCAGGACACTTATGAGGAACTTGAAGATCAAACTGCAAAAACAATAACCATTGTAATTCACATGTAAGAGAGGCAAGGGCTCGATATTCAGCTTCATAAAAGGAGCGTGAAACAGTAGATTGTTTCTTGGATTTCTAAGAAATTAAAGCACCACCAAGAAAAACACAAAATCTTGTGATAGATTTTCTAGTGTCAGAGCAAGAACCCCAATCAGAATCACTGAAGGCTTTTAACAGAAGCTCTGTAGTGGATGGAAGATGAAGACCTTGACCAAGGTTGCATTTCAAATACCGAAGAATGCGATGCACTGCCTTTAGATGCAAATCAGTAGGCTAAGCCAAAAACTGAGAGAGATGTTGAACAGTAAAGAAAATATCAGGGCGTGTGGTAACAAGATATAACAATTTTCCAATCAGCTGTCGATAAACAAGAGGATCAGGCAAGGGATCCCTAGAATCTTTAGTGAGCTTGTGAGAGGCTATCATAGGTGTAGGACAAGGCTTACAACCAATAAAACTTGAATCTTGGAGCAACTCTAAGGTGTACTTCCGTTGGCACAAATTAATTCCAGTCGATGATCTGGTTACCTCAAGGTCAAGAAAATACTTCAACACACCAAGATCTTTGATTTTAAAAGCATCATCAAGATAAGTTTTCATTGTGCAAATGAGTTCCACATTAGGACTAGCTAATATAACATCATCAACGTAGACCAAAAGTACAATGAATGTAGAATCAGTTCCTCGAACAAATAAAGAATAATCTGCAATAGCCTGCTGAAAACCTTGAGCTAGTAGAGCAGTGGTTAGTTTAGAGTACAACTGCCTACTGGCTTGTCTCAAACCATAGAGAGATTTTAACAATCAACATACGTTCCTAGGCTGAGAAGAAGCATAACCAGGGGGTAACTCCATGTAAACTTCTTCATGAAGGTCACCATGTAAGAAAGCATTGTTAATATCTAATTGGTGCAAAAACCAACCTTTTGCAGCAGCTACAGCTAGTAGTGTCCGAATGGTAGTCATCTTGGCAACTGGTGAATAAGTATCAAAATAGTCTAGACTATGTTGTTGGGTGTACCCTTTTGCAACAAGCCTTTCCTTGAACCTCTCTATTTTCCCATCAGCCTTATATTTCACCTTGTAAACCCACTTACACCCGATTGGTTGTTTAGAAGGTGGCAAATCTACAACTTCCCAAGTATTGTTAGCTTGCAAAGCCTCAAGTTCAACATCTATAGCGTTTCGCCAACACTCATGTTTAACCACTTGATGGTAGGTTTTGGGTTCACTTATGGTGGTAATTTCTACAGAAAAATATCTATGGGCAAAAGAACATTTATGATATGCAAGAACATTAGGTAAATGATGATAGATGCCTAAAAATGCATTATTACCATGAACAATCGATAGAGGATTGGATTGAACTAAGCTACAATGATAATCTTGAAGATAGGAAGGAGGTATAGGATTCCTAGAAGACCTTCTAAGATAAGGAGTATCAGATGGAATAGCAAAGGAATTAGAGGAACGTGTTAAAAGATTTGATGTAAATGAAGAAGAACCACCAGTGTAAGGATCATTAGAAAAAGGGTCTAGAAAAATGTGAATCATCAACATATGATGTAATAAAAGGCAAAATAGGAATATTAGAACCAAGAAAAGCAGAATCATTGTTAGACTTAGCTGAAAAGGGAAAAACAAATTCATAAAAAATAACATCTCTAGAGACAAAAACTTCACCAGTTTGAAGATTATACAACTTGAAACCTTTCTGTTTAGTTGGAAAACCTATGAAAATACACTTAATGGCTCTTGCTGCAAACTTTGATCTTGGATGAGCTAATGTAGAGGCATAACAAAGACTCCCAAAAACTCTGATATTGGAAAGAATAGGTTGTTTGTTATACAGCATTTCAAAAGGTATTTTTTTAATAACTGGTGATGGTGTTTGATTAATAAGAAAAACAACATGACTAACATAATCACCCCAAAAAGTTTCAGGCAAATGAGCTTGGAAGCGTAAGGCCCTAGCTATATTAAGAATATGCTGATGTTTACGCTCGACAATGCTATTCGGTTAGGGAGTTTGTATACAAGAGGTTTGGTGGATTATTCCTTTCAAAGAATAAAAGGATGACAACTTAAATTCTGGACCTTTATCAGTTCTAATAGTCTTAACACGAACACCAAATTGTGTTTCAACAAGATTACAGAAATGTTGAATTAAGGCACCAACTTCTTATTTTACTTTCATAAGATGTAACCAAGTATATCGACTATAATCATCTACAATAGTAAGAAAATAATGGTAACCATATATAAGGAAGCAACTTTATAAGGACCCCAATATCAGCATGGGCAAGATCAAAGGCAGCAAGAGATACTGAAGTACTAATTGGAAAATGTATCCTTTTTTGTTTTGCAAGATGACAAATGTCACATGGTGATTCATCTGAAATAGGAATGGTAGGATCAATAGTACGTAAAAGCCTAAGTCTCTTATTTGAAAGATGTCCTAATCTATAATGCCATACATTGCTAACAGACTTAATGGAAAGACAAGATACATCAGAAACAGGAACAGACTATGAAAAGAAAGAAGGAACATGTGTAACCAACTGATAGAGACCATGCACCGGTTTAGCTAATCCAATCATCCTTCAACTGTGTACATCCTGAACAACACACATGTCAGGCTGAAATATGAAAATACAATTCAGAGTTTTGGTTAGTTTACTCACTGAAATCAAATTGAACGTAAAGTTGGGAACAAACAGGGCTTCTTTAAGGATAAAATTTGAAGATAGTTTGACATCTCCAATATGTGTACCAGACACATATTGACAATTAGGGAGTTTAACAAAGGAATTAATAACGGGTTTATATTTTTCAAAGAAATCAAGGGAACATATGATATGATCAGTTGCACCAATATAAAAAAAAAATTGAATTAGGAAAATTTTATTTATAGTAGAAGAGGCTAAAGAATTACCTTGATTTTGAGGATAGTTTACTGCATTAACATGAGCAACTGGAGAAGAAGCTATATCAGTCGTTTGAAGCAAAGCAAGTAACCTTTGATACTGATCTTGAGTGAAATTGACAGAGGAAGTACTGCTAGAAGTTTCTCCAAATGATGGACCAGTATTCTCAACACAATTCGCAGCCACCGGAGGTTTATTCCTTGGTTTAAAACCAGGAGGATATCCATGTTTCTTGTAGCACTTCTCCACCGTGTGTCCAGAATATCCACAATGAGAACAGATAAGTTTCTTGTTGAGAACATAATTCCTCATGAAATTACCTCTCGTAGTCATCACTTTTCTAGCAAGAGCACTTGTATTGAAACATGGAGAGGAAACAGAAGAATGTAATTGTCATTCTTGTTGAATTACCAGTGAAATGCCTTATTAATGGATGACAGAGGATCCATTAACAAAATCTGTGTCTTAACAGTAGCAAATTGCTTATTAAGCCTTTTTAAAAAATAAATCACATAATCATTTGCTTGATATCGTCGCACAACCTCAAGAGCACCACAATCACAAAGGGTTCATATTCACAGTTGGGAATCGGTCTCAAAATTATGATTTCATCCCATAATATCTTTAATTTTGTAAAATATTCGGTAACTGAGAGAGTACCTTGCTGAAAAGTGTAAATCTCTTCTTGTAGATCAGAGACGCGAAAAGAATCCCCTTGACAAAATCGATCCATCAGATCCTTCCATGCATCTTCAGCACGATCAATCCAAATGATGCTTTGTGCGATAGATGGCGAGACAGAATGTAAAATCCAAGAAAGCACCATCGTATTGCAACGCTCCCAAGCAGTGAAAGTTAGATCCTCTCGCGATGGAACTGGGAGTGAACCATCGACGAACTCGAATTGAAACTTGTTCTTTGAAAGAAGAGCCATTTTCATAGCTCGACACCAAGAATGATAGTTAGGTCAATCAAGAAGGGAAGAAACAAAAACGAGCGATGGATTTTCTGAAGCATGAATGTAAAACTGATTGGATGGAGAGTTTTCTAGAAGCATTTTCGCAACAAGAAAATGTGTTTGGGAAGAAAGAAAACGAGAGAAAAACAAAATTATTACTCTGATACCATAATGAATTTCTTGTATTTCACTCTTGTATTTGATTACAGTAGCTAAACTCTATTTATAGAGATACATTGAAGAAGAAAACTTGAGCGGGAAAAAGAAATGAAACTAACTACTAATAGAATAACAAAATGTTAACCGCTATAACCAACTTCTAACCATCTAACGTCCTAGCTATTTTATAAATATATCAGCTGTGTTAGCTGTAGAGGCTGTGTTATAGTGAGAAGATTGTGAAGGATCCTTTGACTTTGAAAGCTTGGGTTTGTGTATCAGATGAATTCGATGTGAAGAGGATCACAAGAACGCTGATCGAGTCAATTACTATAGAGACCTGTAAATCACGTACTTGGATTTACTTTAGGAGAAGTTGAAAGTTTTGGTGGAAGGAAAGAAATTTTTACTTGTATTAGATGATGTGTGGAATGAAATTTATGAGAATTGGGATGATATGAAGATTCTTTTCACCAGGGGTGCACCGGGGAGTAGAATTGTGGTAACAATAGGAGAAGTTGAAAGTTTTGGTGGAAGGAAAGAAATTTTAGAGAAGTTGAAAGTTTTGGTGGAAGGAAAGAAATTTTTACTTGTATTAGATGATGTGTGGAATGAAATTTATGAGAATTGGGATGATATGAAGATTCTTTTCACCAGGGGTGCACCGGGGAGTAGAATTGTGGTAACAACACGCAGTGAAAAAGTTGCATCAATAATGGGTACACTACCGAGACACTATTTAAAGGAGCTGTCGAAAGAAGATTGTATCTCATTGTTTGAGCAAATTGTTTTTCCTAATGGGAATTCAGATGCTTATCCAAAGCTAAAGGATATAGGTCAGAAGATAGTATCCAGGTGTGGAGGCTTACCTTTGGCAGATAAGGCACTCTGGGGCTTTTTGCGCTTTGAATTTGATGCGAGTCAGTGGGAGAGTATCTTGCATAGCAAGATGTGGAAATTGCCAGATAATACGATTCTTCCAGCTCTAAGTTTGAGTTATCATCATCTGCCTGTTCATTTGAAACGATGCTTAGGTATCTAGGTCTTTCTTTCAACGAGTACGATCTCATCCATGATCTGGGTCAGTCTGTTTCAGGAAAAACATGTCTTAGGTTTGAAGGAAAGATGGATATTGGAAATGGCAACAAATAGAATGTTCCAGTGAAAGCTCGTCACTTCTCCTACATCCGTGGATTTAATGATTCCTTCCAAAAATTTGAACCCTTAAGCAAAGTTGACTGTTTGCGCACATTTTTACCTTTAGATCCTTTGCTTGGATTTCACTGGAGCGGTTTCAGTTACAAGGTACTGTCTGAGTTGTTCCTAAAATTCAAATTGCTGGCTTCAAATGCCAAGCTTCTTGGGAGTATGGTTGACTTACCTTCATTGACCTCTCTGCATATAAGACAAATTTCATTTGTCAAATGCCTCCCTGCATTTTTGATCAAACAATTTGGGAAACTTGAAAATTTGAAAATTGTTGGTTGTGATGATTTTGAAGGTCTGTCAAATTTTAACATAAAATTTTCATATATTATATAGTATAATATAACACAAGTTATGTGTATGATTATCGGGTTTTATCATATATATATATATATATATATATATATATATATATATATATATTTTTGTTTTAAGAAAAAGATGGTGAAATTTGAGGATCCAAGCTTGATGAAACGCTGACCTTTTACGTGGAGTTTTCAACTAATTCTCAAAGGAAATCTTTTAAAATTCATACGAATTTCGAACTTTCAAATTAATTCAGACGATTAACACGTTCAAATTAAAATCCCTTTTACCAAATTCCGCTTTACCATAGCCGAAACTTTAAGGTTTAAGCTTTAAAAAGAACAGAAGGCAGTGGACTACTAGTTAGGAATCCGATAATTCAGTTTTTCTTTAAAGTTCTTTATGAAAAATCAATTTTTCCAAAAAAAAAAAATGTAAAATTTGTATGACAAGCGAACGCGACATTAGGGTTCTAAATTTGAGGGGTTTTGAGAGAAGAAGAAAGGGTTTTTATGATGCTTTGAAATTGAAGAGAAGATCTAGAGAATTTAGCAGATGCAAAGCAAAACAAAAAGTATATAATGAAAAAATGCGATTCATGACAATTAACACAGTATGATTATTCTAATCACTCAGTCGCAGTTGTCACTTGATTCAACATGAACTACATTTTGTTATTAAAGATCACATGTTTTCATCGCAAGAAAGAAAATTCTTTGCTAGTCCCGCAACTATCTTGGAGACACACTTCATTATGAGCACATCCTCTGCTCAAATGACATAGCTGAAATTAACTTACTCAAGTTTGTCCCGAGAAGCAACTCGGATAAACAAGACACAAAGCTTATAACTTTGAAGCTGCGTCTTTGTCCAAAAACCACACCAACTCACCTTCTGGTGAAACCATCTGAACAGGCAGCGGATCAGAATTTTGACTGTTTCCCAATGCAGCATGCACAGGACCAGCTTCAGCGGCACCACACACCACGAGTGCAATATGAGCAGACGAGTTGATAACCGGAAAAGTGAATGTAATTCTTTCTGGGGGAGGTTTTGGTGAGTCCTTAATGAAGGTAACCCACTTTTCGTTCTCTTTGAGCAGAGGGTGGCCTGGAAAGAGAGAAGCTACATGTCCATCTGGTCCCATTCCCAGAAGCATGAGATCGAACTTTGGAAATCCAGTGGCTGCTGATACACTAATCACGCCACTTTTAACCAAATGCTTGAGACAGGTCTCATAGTCATCAGCTGCACCTTCAGCAGGCAATGCATCATTGATTGAATAGACATGTCCAGGGAGAATTGGTACCTGCAGGAGAGAAAATACACGTTTTAACTTAATTACCTTGGAGAAATGGAAAATACTACCACCACCATAGAACCTGCTTTGGAAGATAACTTGGCTAATTACTAATGACAATGATTTCAACTTGGGCGGACCAAAAGAATTTACCTACCAAATACCAAGTGAAGGTTGAATTATGGTGCATCATAAAAGAATGGTTACTAGCTAGCGGTAAAAATATTAAACATTATCAAGATGGGAAAACCACAATGCATTTTAAACATTAATTTTCGCTCTTCTAAGGTAAAAACAGAAGAGAATCAACTATATCCTCTGTTGTATAACACCGATTGAATATGTTTGGAGTTTTGTCATCCAATTCATATTGAATAGCCCACTTGTCCTTTACAAATGATATAGTATTAGATGTAAACTTCAAAAATAGCAAATTAGTAACAAAAAAAGAAAAAAGAAAAACTAACAATGCTATATTGAAATCAAAAACTAAAGACCTTTCTCTTTTTTCTCTTTTTTTTTGGGAATAATGGAGTGAATTTTAATAATTATCCAAGAAAAAGAGGAAAACCTGGCACAAATAAAAGCACACTGCAACAATATAGGCAAGCACGTTACAAACAGAGCAACTCAAGCTCACTCAAACATTTCCATACTCAGATCAGACCCCAACTTTTAAAACTTCAAGTCTTTCTTTTTTCTGGAATAATGGAATGAAAATTTTATTATACAAGAAAAGCAGGAAAACCTGCCTCAAATAAATGCACACTGCAACAATATAGACGAGCACGTTACAAGCAGAGCAACTCAAGCTCACTCAAACATTTCCGTACTCAGCCCCGGACTTCTACAACTTCAAATCTTTTCATACCCATCGTATTAACAGAATTTAGTAACAATTAACCCATAAAAGATTCATCATTTCAGCAGTGAAAAAACAAAAAACTGGAAACAATGTATTCTTTGATTATACCTTTGAGAGAAATCCATCAAAAGCTAGCTTATAGTTACTGTCAACATGATCCTTAGGAACAACCCTTTCATCCAGCCAGAAAACCAGCCAGGTTGACCAATCCACCGAATCAATATATGGGGGTTCTACCAGTTTCCTGAAAGTTCAATTTCCCACATCATCAATTTACAGAAACCATGAAAATATCAACTCGAAACCAGCCTAATAACATTATTTACATACAAAAGAAGAAAGGGAAGTAACTAGAAAAGGAACAAAATTTTGTAACATTTAGTGATGGAGCCAACTAATCTGAGGAAAAATAAGTAGAAAAAGAGATGAAATGAAAACAATTAAGTAAAAAAGGGGAAGAGCAGTTTACGACCTGAGAGACTGGATGAGAGAACCACCGGATAAAACGACAGTAAAAGAGCCTTTCTCTTTGGAGAACTTATCCGCTAGATCGGCGGTGTATTTAGCGAGGGACACCGATAGATCCTCCTCGGAATCAAAAACCTCCACCTTTCCTTTCCCTTTCTCGGTTGCAGTCCCCGCCATCGACGCCTTGGCTCTCCAACAAAATCTGCCGGAACCCGAAACAATTATGCGCAACAGGCTGCGAGAATAGCGAGGCCTGGAAAGGTATGGTAGATAATCTTTGAAGTGATAGCGATGAGAAGACAGTGCGAAGTGGAGTGGAGAAATGAAGTGGTGAAGATGCCATGCGCAATGCGCACTTAAACTTATAATTAAGTAATTGACTCGAGCGGGGGCGGACAGAATGCCTTTTTGGTATGCGTTTGGTCTGGTTTGTGACTTGTCGGAGGTTTCGGGCAAAACTGGTTTGGTGCAATGGTGAGGTGGCGTCACTAACGATGTGAGCGAGTCTTACATTAGACAGCTGTGCAGGTTTGTATTCGGACTATCATGGGTTGGTTTTTATTTGGAGTTTTTTTTTTCAGCAAGCCAAATATTTGATAATTAAAGTTAAAGATTGGTTATTTAGGTGTGAATTTAAATTTTATAATATATTATAATTTTTTTTTAAAAATTGATAATAAAATATGTTAATATTTTTATTTTATTTAAAAAATATAAAAATTTTATTAACGATGTAATAGATGATAATTTTAAATTTATGAATAATAATAAATTAATTATGTTTAAAAATGTTTTAACATCAAGAAAAATGAAAATATAGCGTAAAAATGAAAAACAAACTTAAGATTTTAGATTGACATATTAAAATTTCTCTAAATTATACGTTATGGATATAATTTTTTTTCTTTTCAGTTTGGTGCAAAGCAACTTAATTTTGTTATGGATATAAAATTTTTCAAATTGGTAGGGATACTTTAAAAAAAAGTTAATATATATTTTTTATAAAATTAATATCATTAATCAAATTCGATAACACGTGCCGATTGATTTCTGGAATGATGACATGCGATACTTTTGTATTGTTCCAATATATTATGTCATCACAAAAATTTTCACTAAAATTGCACAAATGGCACCGGCTTGTAGTTCACGTAGCAGTATATGGCACTGACGTGACATTAATGTGAACACCAATTGTCATTTATCTAAAAAATAAAAAAATTAAAATAATTTTTTATTTTCTATTAAAAAAATACATTCATTTAACTTATAATTAATGTATTATATTTTATAAATAAATAACTAAATAATAAATTAAATTAAATTTATATATTATATTTTGTGAGATTTGATTTTGAAATTTCAATTTTAAAATTTTTTATTTTTTCTTTTGAAAAATGTAAATTTTAAAAAATAATTTAAAAAATAAAATACATATTTATTTTTATATTTTTGTAAAAATCTTTTGCATTACATTTTATTTTTTTTATCCCTCCTTTCGTTTTCCTCTCTTTCCATTCTTTTCTTCTCTTCTCTGGTTAGACTAACGGTACGTTTGGTTGGAATGAAAATTTTTTCTATCCCGCTTCAATTCCGATCGTCCCACATGTTCCATTGTTCGGTTCAAAAATAACGGAAAGAATTGGATTTCTGCAGAATTGGCGTTCCGCTCGGTTCCGGGATCCCAATTCTTTGGGGAGAGTCCTTTTTTCCTTTTCCGTGCGTTGAAGAAAACCTTGAATTTCTGAATTCCAAGCATATCCTTGATGATTTTGAAAAATTACAGCCCGATCTTCTCCTTCTCTGTTTGCTTTCTTTGGTTTTTTTTTTTTCTCTCTCCCTGCTTCACAGTAAAAATTTGGGGCTTCTTGTTTCTTTTGGTGCTTCAAAAAATTCCAGACAGCCAAGAATAATAATATCTATATTGCTTGCTTTCTCTGCAAAAAATTAATATAAAAGCAAAAAAAAAATCCTCACAGATGGTGAGGAAGCAATGCATAAAAAAAAAAAACCCAAAAATTATAGATTTGGGTTTAGAATTTCAAAATTAGATCTAGATTTATCTTGATATTCTTTGAAAAAATCAATTTAGAAAATGGATTGAGGCAATGTTGCCTTGGTAGCGTTACAACTTACTCTTTTTCTCCTTGGTGAATGTCCCAGCAACATGCCTGCTCTTCATCTTCAAAACCACCTTCAAAAGTTCAAACATGGATGCTTGATTACGATGTTAGTGTAATTGTGTGAGATAGAAATCAGTCATGCATAAATGGTAACGTTCCCGAAAGCAATAGCTACCTGCCCTGTCTTATTCATATAAACAGAGACAATTTTCCAGTGAAGATCACCTGCGTATGGATAAACAAAATGTAAAATATATGATCTGTAACCATACGGTATTGCGTAATTATGCAAAAATGAACAGACTTAATACCTTTCCGGGTTCTTTTCAGAAGTTCACTGCCATTGGCAAGGAGCTCCTGACTACAGGTTGTAAGGAAATCCTCTCCAAGGGCAAGTTCTCCGCTATAGTTGCGGCTTGAATTCCCGTTATTGCCTTTTGTACAGGATCCAACGCTTATTCCTTTCTCTGCTGGAACGACCGCTGCTAGGTTCAATACTTCCTTCAGTGCTCTTGCCTTTAAGTTTGCTGCCCCACGTAAAGCTGCAAAGAAGACGCTACTAAGGTTACTAAGTCCATATTTTTGACTAAGGGATTGAAATTGAAGGCTTTGAAGAATAAGCACAAAAGAATAAAATTAGATCCTGGATTGGTGCCGGGGAGAAATCTTTACCCGTAGCAGCAGCGGCTTTAAGAGTGAGAATCTCATCATGTGAACGAACATTAACAGCAGGCTCACAACTGAAGCAAGATGGTCACGTTCAGCTCCCATGGCTTCTGCGGCCTCCACGCATTGCGCAGCCACTAGTGTTGCTGCTGATGCCACAGCCAGGTCAGCCTTCGTTGAATGTTCAATTTTTTCCGAGGTGAAAGAAATTACTTTTTATTGATTAATTATTAATTAGTATTAGTAATAGGAAAAAATTAATTAATAATTTTTTATTTAATTATAATTATTATAATATCTGGAATTTATTTAGTAAAAAGGGTTATCTTTTAAACTAATTCCAACTATATTCTTCGATTAAATATATTGACACTAATTCTTCCTTCATTCCATTGCAATGAATCAAATATCATAATACATATTCTATTCAATTTCTTTTTTTTTATTCTCACAAATTATCTATTTCATTTCCTCTTTATTCCATTTTGTGAACCAAACATCACCTGAATGAATAAGGTCAATAGAGAAAGCAAAAATAAAATAAAATTATATTTTTAAAAAGTTTTTAAATGACTTTTTATTTTCAAAAATATACTTTTTTTTTATAAAAAATGAAGAGAAAAAAGGAAAATATATTTAAAAAATAAATTTATATTTTTTTATTAAAAATATGAGTTCTTTTATGTAAACTATCATGTGTTCTTATATCACATTAAGTAGAAAATTAATCCATCTTCGTATTGCATAGTTAACTTGTCCGAGGGAATTTTGACGATTACATATACATATTATACAATTAGATCATTTTTATAGGTGTTTCATATGATATCACATGTAGAAGTTATTTAAATATTTAATGATATGATATACTATAAAAATATCACGCATTATTATATTGTTATAATTAATTTTGATAGATGTGAGATTGATTTTAATGAAATTAATAAAAAATATTAAAGATATATATTTTTTAATAAAATAATAAAAAAATGAAATTAAGAGTGAAAGGGTAAATTAAAAAGTGTGATAAAATCTAAACTCACTTTTATAACCTGTTTGGTATACTTATTAGCATCAGACAACCACAATGTTGTGAGAATTTAGAGGAAGAGACAAAAAAATTGTAGAGTAAAATTAATATTTTATTCTTGATTTTAATTTTTTAATTTATTTTATTAAAAATATATATCCTTAATAATTATTTTATTTCTTCAATTTTATTAGAATCGATCTCACAACTAATCTAATATAACCCTTAATCAATTACCATATTATTGAACTTGTTTAACAATGTTAACTACGGATACCTTATCAATCTATCTATGAAATGATACACATATATCACATTAAGATATTGTTAAAATTCAAGTATCACATTAACAAAAATGTGAGGTGTACCACTATTCCACTATTAACTTGAGTTCTCTTTTGAAAAATTCTAAATGCAACTCAAATTTTACTCTTTACAATTATTTTTTATGAGTTTTTTGAAAGAGAGACATTCAAATTATTTTTAATTAATTATATTATTAATGCTTAAATTCAATTCTCACAATCAATTTAAAAAATGATTGCTGATCAGATCTAAAAAAATTCAAAGTTTGTGTTTTATTAGTGTAGAAACTGATTTTTTTTTTTTTCAATGCAATGTGCACAAAATCTCATAAAAGTAAACTTTCGAAATAGCATTAATAAAGTCAAAAAACTCATTTTTATATTTTGTTTGTCATAAAATAAAAAATATATATTATAAAGAGCAAAATTTGAGATGTATTTAGAATTTTTTATTATTATTTTTTTTAAAGCAACTTTGAATTTCATTCCACTTCACAACAAAAGTCTTGGGTCTATGGCTGTATTTATCGTATCAAGAACTCTCTTTAGCCTGCAAAGTTTTTGTCTCACCATTGTTTAACGAATCTTCTGCTTCTTCTATCAAGTTGCCCTGAAAAACTATGCCTCTCGGACGATCATTTGAAACCGCATCCGCAAGTTTACTGCTGAACAAATTGGTCACTCAAGATGTCATAGATTACTTGATGAAGTGGAAGATCGACAGCTCTCTCTTTCAAAAGTTAAATTTGGCTTTACTTCACATCAACGCCATTTTGAATCACGCCGAGGAGATGCAATTCAGTGACCCAGATGTCAAGGCTTGGCTCGAGGAGGTCAAAGATGTAAGATATGACGCAGAGGATATAATTGATGAGATAGCCACCGGTGTCCTTGAATCACGAAACAGCCCCAGTAAGGTACGAAACTTTCTTTACGACTCAGTAAATGCTAGTGACTCAGTCAAGGAAGGGATAGATTTTAAGATGAAGGATATAGCTGCTGCCATCAATCCTTTTAAACAACGTTTGGAGTCGAGAATGAATGGTATTGTAGGAAGGCTTGAAGATATTGTTAGACATAAAGATATTCTTAATCTGAAAGAAGATGTAGGAGTTAAATGGTCTGAGATTACAGGAAGAACACCAACAACTCCCATGTTTGATGAATCATGTGTTTATGGGAGGGACTCTGATAAGGAGAAGATCATGAAATTGCTGCAATCTGGACAAGGGGATAAGGTTCATGTTATCCCTATAGTTGGCTTAGGGGGTATTGGCAAAACAACTCTTGCCCGAATTGTTTATAGTGAGAAGATTGTGAAGGATCCTTTTACTTTGAAAGCTTGGGCTTGTGTATCAGATGAATTCGATGTGAAGAGGATCACAAGAACGCTGGTTGAGTCAATTACTAGAAAGACCTGTAAGATCACGAACTTGGATTTACTTCAGGAGAAGTTGAAAATTTTGTTGGAAGGAAAGAAATTTTTACTTGTATTAGATGATGTGTGGAATGAAATTTATGAGAATTGGGATAATCTGAAGATTCTTTTCACCAGGGGTGCACCGGGGAGTAGAATTGTGGTAACAACACGCAGTGAAAAAGTTGCATCAATAATGGGTACACTACCGACACACTATTTGAAGGAGCTGTCGAAAGAAGATTGTATCTCATTGTTTGAGCAAATTGTTTTTCCAAATGGGAATTCAGATGCTTATCCGAAGCTAAAGGATATAGGTGAGAAGATAGTATCCAGGTGTGGAGGCTTACCTTTGGCAGTTAAGGCACTTGGGGGCCTTTTGCGCTTTGAATTTGATGCAAGTCAGTGGGAGAGTATCTTGCATAGCAAGATGTGGAAATTGCCAGATAATACGATTCTTCCAGCTCTAAGTTTGAGTTATCATCATCTGCCTGTTCATTTGAAACGATGCTTTGCTTATTGTTCAATGTTTCCTAAGGACTTTGAGTTTGGGAAAGACAGGTTAGTCCTGTTATGGATGGCAGAGGGTTTCATCCAGCAGCCACAAGAGAATGAAAGCATGGAAGATGTGGGTCACAGATATTTTTCTGCTTTGGTATCTAGGTGTTTCTTTCAACTAGTTGGTGGTGATAAATCACGATTTGTGATGCACGATCTCATCCATGATCTGGCTCAGTCTGTTTCAGGAAAAACATGTCTTAGGTTTGAAGGAAAGATGGATATTGGAAATGGCAACAAATACAATGTTCCGGTGAAAACTCGTCACTTCTCATACACCCGTGGAGTTAATGAGTCCTTCCAAAAATTTGAACCCTTAAGCAAAGTTGACTGTTTACGCACCTTTTTACCTTTAGATCCTTTGCTTGGATTTCACTGGAGCAGTTTGAGTAACAAGGTACTGTCTGAGTTGTTTCTAAAATTCAAATTGTTGAGGGTGTTATCCTTCAGTGGCTATGAGATAGTTAAGTTACCGGATTTCATAGCTGATTTGAAGCATCTTCGTTTCCTTGATCTCTCTTATAGCCAAATCAAGCAATTACCTGAGTCCACAAACAGTCTGTACAATTTGCAGACATTAATATTAGTGAATTGTCATTCTCTTGGGACCCTGCCAACGGATGTCGGAAGCCTAACTAACTTACGACATCTTGACATTCATGGAACTAGTCTTGAAAAGATGCCACTGCAAATGGGAAGGTTAACAAACCTCCAATTTTTATCTAATTTTGTTGTGGGGACAGGCAACAGTTCAGGGATAAGGGAGTTAGAAGACCTGTCTAATCTCCATGGAACACTTACCATCTCGGGGTTGCACAATGTGACTAACATCAAGGATGCAATACAGGCAAAGTTGGAGACTAAGAAGAACCTTGATGAATTAGTTTTAGAATGGATCAGCATCAATGATTCACGAGATGAAGCAGTTGAAACAGAGGTTTTTGATGTGTTACAGCCTCATGAAAGCCTGAGAAAACTTACAATTAAATATTATGGTGGTATCGAATTTCCAAGTTGGATGGGGGATCCTTCGTTCACAAACATGGTATGCTTGCACCTCTATGGTTGTAAAAACTGCACTTTGTTACCACCTCTTGGCCAGTTACTTTCTCTCAAGGATCTCAGCATTGGAGGAATGGATGGTGTAAAGCATGTGGGAGACGAGTTTTTAGGGGATGCTGATCCTTCAATCAAGCCCTTTCCAGTGTTGGAGATTCTGAATTTTGAGGACATGAAACAATGGGAGGAATGGTCCTTCGAGAATGGAGTTGAAGGATTTCCTTACCTTCGCCAACTGTCTATTCTCAGGTGTCCAGTATTGAAGAAATTCTCACACAGATTTCCTTCCTTGGAAAAACTGAAAGTTCAGAAGTGTGTGGCTCTAGAATCTTTTACAAGCCTTTCTCGACATGAGAATTTGGAATATGAAGAATTCCCTTGCCTTAGGTGGCTTATAATTGGTGGTTGTACTAAGCTAATTGAACTGCCTAATTCCCTTCCTTCCCTAGAAGCATTAGAGATTGATGATTGTTTGGAATTGGCAGCATTTCCAAGGCTAGTCAATCTTCAGAAACTAGAATTGCTGGGTTCAAATGCCAAGCTTCTTGGGAGTATGGTTGACTTATCTTCATTGACCTCTCTGCATATAAGACAAATTTCATTTGTCAAATGCCTCCCTGCATGTATGATCAAACAATTTGGGAAACTTGAAAATTTGAAAATTGTTGGTTGTGATGATTTTGAAGGTCTGTCAAATGAGCAGGGGGGACCAGAAGACCTTGCATCACTTCAACATTTGACAATCTCTCACTGCCCTAAACTTGTTGCTTTGCCGGGTGAAGACATAAAGTTCCTACCAAAACTAAAACTTTTAGACTTGAGTTATTGCCATAACTTGATAAAACTTCCATGTGAGCTTCAAAAGGTTATGTCTCTTTTAGAGTTAAAAATTGACTGGTGTCCAAAGCTGGAGTGGTTTCCAGAACAGGAGTTGCCAGCAAGGCTTCAACGACTTATCATCCGAGATTGTGGAGCTTTAAAGACTCTTCCGAAGAAGATGCTGAAGAACAATACAGCCCTTGAGTACTTGGAGATTCACAAGTGTTCTTCTCTCACATCACTTCTTGAGCAAGGCGATTTACCTACCACACTCAAGCTTATCAGAATTTACCACTGCAAGAATCTAGCATCCCTGCCTGATGGAATAATGTGTAAAGAAAACTTGAGTCTTGAGCGCCTGGAGATTGATAACTGTTTCTCTTTGAGCTCCTTTCCCGCTGGTGAATTGCCCACAGCACTAAAGCGTCTTGAGATATCTGAATGTGCTAAGCTTAAGTCTTTACCATCCAGCCTTCTCAACCTTGTAAACCTTGATTCCTTGGAAATATCTGGATGTAACACACTTCAGTATTTCCCAACAGGGGGGTTACCCAGTAACTTGAGATTAGTCACGATTTCTCAATGTGAGAAGCTCGAGTCACTACCTGAAAGGATTCACGTGCTCAAATTTCTTCAAGAATTAGTGATTTCTTATTGTTCAAGTCTCAAGTCCCTACCAAGGCAGGGCCTGCCTAAAAGCCTAATCTCTCTAACGATTAGAGATTGTGAGAAGCTTAATCCCATACATGAGTGGAAGCTGCACAAGCTCACATCTCTTGAGACTTTTAATATCGGCGGAGTTCCAGGTCTAGTTTTCTTTCCTGATGAGTATCCCTTGCCTTACTCTATAACATATTTTGGCATTACAAACATGCCAGATCTTGAATCCCTGTCTGAAGTGCTGAAAAATCTAAGCTCTCTCGAAACTCTCCTAATCAGGGATTGCAAAAAGCTTTACTCGCTGGCAGAGAATGGGATACCATCTAGCCTTGCAGACCTAACAATTAGGCAGTGCCCTCTTCTTAAACGAAGGTGTGAACAAGACAAAGGGGATATGTGGCCAAAATTAGAATGCATCCCCTGTATAGAGCTGAGTGAATGATTTGAAGATCCATTTAGAAGGCAGAAGCAATGCAATATTATAAGGTGAGTTCATTTATTTTTATCCTTTTGGTACCATTGGATCTCTTATGTACACTGTTAATTAAACCTTTGATATTTCACAGGTTTGTTATTAAAATGAATCTAGTGTCGAAGTGAATGATCATTCAAGGAAAACTGTTATATTTCGCATTGTGAGACTTCTTTCATCACAAGTTTTCTCATTGCTGTCAAGCATAAGCTTCAAAGTACAATGTGCTGCAATCATGCCTTGCCCGGTTAGTTAGTAGCAACAACCAAAAACACATTTAGAGGAGTTTTACAATACCAAAGGTTTGATATTTTGATTGAACTTTTCACGCTTATGAAAATTGTAGCAGGTTTTTCAGTTCCAGTTTCTGCATCAACTCACTTTTGTCAGAAATTTGTTTCCAAATATGATCTCTACTCGCATCCCTAGAACTTGTATTTGTCTAGTTGAAAGCTTACTTTCCAGTTTTTCTGGGAGGATGAAGAAATACGACTCTGGTCCAGTGCAGCCTGCATACTTGTTATAGAAAGATTCTTTAAACAGCAATAGCAATTAGGGTTCATTTTACATATCTAGTGCAGAAGGAATGCCCTTCTCAGACTTGGTATTAGACATAAATCACGCATGGACCTTTCTCCATATAATTTTGATCTGCAAGTATCAAACAGGCACGAATTTTCTCGGTTATGATACACTTTGCAACTCTGCAACTACGAATACTTGGAAAGCTGTTCTTCCTTTTACAATGATTTTTACTTGTACGATTCATGCATTTCCTGCAGGTCAGCTTCAAAATTGGCCACAGATATTGCTTCAATTCTCCTTTTTTCATATGGTAGCAGATGAAGGATGTAAATGCTACCCCTGGTTGATGGAATTATTTCTGACTAATCTGCAATTTCTTTGGTTTGTGCCCCATAATTGTTCTATTGCTTCGAGGGTGCTTTTGCATTTTGTCAAAATTTCCTCGGCTTTTTTCACTGTTTTAACTCCAGGTGTTGGAATGGTCCTTCGCTGATGCACCAGTTTATTGCAACCTGCAAATGACATTTTATTTAGGTCTGCAACCGCTAAACGGTGATATATTCTAAGCATATTCCGGCGTAGGTTTTAGTTACTAATGCATTTGGTAACACATTCTTGCTTCAGGAGAGTATGAGAATCTCATCTTCCTCAAATAACATCACTGAATACTTTATAATCCAGTGATCTATTTCACAGTTAAAATCTTGGGCAATGAAGTGTGAAAATGGCATTATTGCCAGAGGTCCTTTTTTCTGCAATTTCTCTTATATCTCTTCATCATATACCTGAAGGTAAAAGTAGCATTTCAATTACCCAGGCTCACTTAGAAGTGTGGAAGGTATATATTTCCCGTTAACCCAGCAATCCAAGTCCTGGAGGACTATGGGAAATCAAATGATTAATCTCAAGATAACAACCATTTGAAAGTAATTTATGGTAACCTTCATATACATTGCCAGTAAACCACCCCAACGGGCAAACTCTTATGGGGGCAGCTCAGTTTGCAGTGGACCAGTATAACTGTCCCATGCAACTGGTCCACTGCCAATAATCATCATTACGACATTTAGGATCACCTGTATACAGCAGCAATAGAACAGCAAACATCTCGGAGAGTTCTCAAGACAAAGAAATTCAATGTTCATTCCACAGTAAAAGTTAAATTTAGATTGAACCAATCTCGAAATTCTATATTGATAATAAAGAAAATAAACAAAATAAAAAATTAATTTTATATTAATGTTTTTTTTTTCCGTCATTTCATTTTTAAAATTATTTTTTGAACTGAAATATTTTTAAGATGAAAATTTTATTGGTTGTTCATTAATTGTCTCAAAATTTGAACTATAATGTTAAATTTATTGTAAAATTAAATATTATTAATAAAATTAAAGCCCTCGCAAAAATAAAATAATAAATTTATATCTTACCTCTTAATTAATAATCATTAGATTGTCAAACAGATGAAACGTGTGGCGTATTAAGTAGTCATTATTTTCATAGGTTAGCCAAACCTATCTTAATGAACTTGTTTTTGACTTTTTGTGGAGTTTTATTGAGTAACTTTATGACTTCATGTTGAACAATGATATAGTTCCATCTTTTTCCTCTTGGTCACTTGGAAGAAAAGAAAAAGCCCATATCTTTTGTTTTCTTCTTCTTAAAATAACAATGATTATTTGATGGGGATGATTATTTTCTCATTCTTTGCACATAATATTGGAATAAAAGCAAAACGAAACTAGGGTGATTGCAATTCTGAAGCTGTAGTCTTACTGGAAATGGCGAAAGGGTCTTTGATCTTTCCTCTTCTATTAACAAATCCGATTGCAGATGCCTGGGATTCTTAGGTACCATTTTTGAAAGGAGTGATTACTGAAGTGTAAATTAAGATGTGTTTCCAGAAGAGTACAACATGTTCTGGAATCTGGAGCAATCTCATAGTCATAGCTATGTTTTACCATAATCAAAAAAGAAAAAAGAAATTGGAGAAATCTATTGGTCACAACAACTAGCATCTCGTTGCACTCTTTACTAGCTTATGTATTCTAGCAAATTCATGGAGATGAGTCATAGACTGAGACTTAAAGCTAGCCAAGGCAACTCTTGCTTGTTCTGAGGATCTTCTCAACGATTGTCGGTGGTTACTTTGTATGCCTTCCACGCCATTTTCTTTGGTTGCTTGAGTGCGATGGTGGCTGAACGGGTAGCCCCACTTTGCCTTTCTGATTCTCGCCAACTGGATCAGCCCAAGACAACCAACATTCAGACAGACATGGAATCATTTTGTCGCAGGTGTAGTCCAAAGCTCAAGTCCAAAAATTAAACCACTGCGAATTGCTACAAGATTGATCGAACATGTCAGCCGAATCAAATCCGTATAGCTTTTCAGGTGATGCTGGGGAGTCGTTAACGTTCCTATATCCATCCATTCTCAGAAAATCTTCTCCTGGCTGCCTTGCATGCTCAATATTTCTCTCCTTTTCAATTTGTAAGGCAAGGAATTCCCCGTCTTCTGGTCCTGCCTGTTGGAAACTTGGCTTGGCTTCTGCTTCAGGCTCGCACTTGGTATCTCCATCGTCCGAACCACCGCCTGTGATACTTCCATCAAGACCCTTGCTGGCCTTATTTGTGTCACCAGGTTCTGCCAGCAGTTCACTTAGCTTCTGCATCTGAGAATGAATAAACAAAAGTTTTTTTGACCTTTTAAGGAAGTAATTCTCTTACATAAACACACAGAACTAAACATTGTGAAAGTGTAAAAGAAGTAGAGCATGGAGTACCTGTAAAAGCAAGGACTGTTTTTCTTTCTTCAAGGTCTCAAATTTAGATGCCAAGTTGTCATAATTAGCTTTGAGTGTTCTGTAATCTTGTTCCATTTGTTTTGACTTCCATCTGGCTCGTTTGTTTTGAAACCATATAGCTACTTGGCGAGGCTGGAGCCCAAGCTCTCTTGCCAGTTGCAACTTCTTCCTTGGTTCAAGCTTCGTCTCTGATTCGAAAATGGACTCCAATAACCTGATCTGCTCATCCCTAAACCTCCTCTCCTTCTTCATCTTATTCTTCTTCTTCCTTGGAGTTTGAGGAGCCTGTTCGGCTACTGCTTCATGTGCTGCTGGACGATCCTCTCTGTCCATCATCGGTTTTTGAAGGTTTTAATGGTTATAACTCTTTGTTTTTCGTCTCCTTTCAAGGTAAATGTGCCTGGAGATATATAGTAGGCCTTGATTGAAAGTATTATATATGGTTGCTTTCAAAGCGATTGAGACTTTTGATTGACGGATTCTCCTGACCAGTGAGGCCAGCTATCGTATTACATCCTCTTTCCTGTGCCTTGTGGATTTCTATTTCTTCCTTCCTTTCCATTTGTAAACTATAATCCTTGCATTAATGCAAAAGCAAAATTAGAAATGGGAAAGAAACTTTTTTGCTTGTCGCTCATGCAAACTTTCTCTCAATCTAGCTCGAAGAGAAAAGTCTTAAAACATCTTTTAGCTAAACCATTCTTGCTTTTAAATCTTCTACCGAAGTGGAGCAAAAGCAATTAGCACATCACATGGATCGTAATGGTCGATGCATGCATGCATGCATGCATTTGCTATATATTAACATTTGGATTTTAGCTGAAAATGAGGAAACAAACAAGCATATGTGGAGGAGAAAGTTCCTTTATATATTTGATATTTTCACCCATAAAATAAAAATGGAACACAAGAAATACCAATTAAAATTTGAAAGATTACTTGAATCTGTTGACCAAGACTATAGACTTATTAAATTCCCATAGATAGCAATAATGCGGGCCAAAACACATAAAGGCATCACATACTGATTATTATCCCTAACTTCTTTAGGGAAGGCCAAAACGATCTGTTTTACATAATTCGATGGTAAAAATGTCGTTATATCTTTATTTTAGAATGCAATTGAACTGCTCCCACCTAATGATGTGTGATTTAATTTGACTTTCATCATTCATTTGTTGCTTAATTATATTTCAAGTCTCCATCGGGAATTCCAAAGTAATCAGAATTGTCGACCTCTTCTCTATTTTCGTACTGTTACTTTTGGATTTTGCTGTCATACGTGCCCGATCTCAAAAGATAGAAACGCCCACAGGGGGATCCAGGGTAGTTAAATTTGTCCGATGCATTGATGATTGATTCATGGATAGAGATTAGCCCATTTTCGGATGTTCTTGCATTCTTTAATATTTTTAAATCATTTTTTTTTTTTGCATTAGACTGTGGACGACTAATCTTTTTAAGCAAAATTAAATCTATGGATATCATTTGTTTTGTCCATAATTTTTTAATTATAAGTATCTTCATTCGTTTTACGTTTTAAAATTAATTTTATTCGGTTCGAAAATAATAATTAGATAAAATTTTTTCAATAATAATGATTTTAAAATTTAAATTTTATCTGATTATTTAGAAAAAAAAAATCAACTTTTACTTTTTTCAACCAAATGTTGGTTGTGCACAATCTTTGAAGACTTACAATTCTAGGACTATATGCAGAAACGTTGGCGTTGGCTTTATGAATGAGAGCAGCTGCTTGATCAATACTTCTGCTTTTTACCAGTAAAGTTGTTTAGATAAAATGCAGGACTTTATGTTTAAATTATAAAGATTACCGTGAAGGAAACGATTAATCTAACGAGTATTTGATCTAATGTTATTGTCGCTTACATGACGATGATTAGACATGGGATTCAACCTGGCTTCATAGATAACTCGTCATGTTTTGGAACCTGGCTTCATATTATGATCAAATAGGGATTGATGGGTTGATGTTAATTTCATGGCTGAGCTGTATCATCTGAAGAGATGATTAAGCACAAGATGAGGATAAAGTAGCAGCGTTCCGCCTAATACGGACAAAAGAGATGCTTTGATTATTGTCAAAAGTTATTAAATCACAGGTGAAAGCGATCGCTTTTATGTTTACAACCAATGCTACCAGTTGGCTTTGGACAATGCCACCAAACTTATCACGCATCCTTCAATAATCAATTTGTTGGTTTATGGAGTGATATTTTACAGTGTCATTTTCAAAGGTGGCCTAAGCCATTCAATCTGAACGCATCGTCCGAAACCCGTCAACTGTGTTGTCCCCATTTCCCTTGTTTTGCATGACCCTAATTAAACAGAGATGGTTCATGGTTTGTTGAAGTGTCATCTTTAAGTAAGTGCATATGTCCTCCCCTTCGACCAGGAGAAGCTTTTTAGAGATAATATGAATAAATAATACAAAAACGATATAAATAAATAAAAATTAAAAATAATATTTTTATATTTTACGCGATATAAATTCAAAATATTATCTTTAATTCATTCTTTCTCTCTATAAGTAATCTTCTTTCTATATTTCATTCTCAAAGCCAAAGAGATAAAATAAATTCAACTACATAAACGTATGCTTTGATCGAATAAGCTGGAATCCTCAAACAACTAAATTAATTTCAAAGGCCTACCCCTTTTTTTCTGTTCCATTTTAGAAGGCCTACTTAACAATACTTTAAAAAGTCGCAATCTTGTGTAAATGGAGATGAACCTAAATCAATAAATATAAGAGAGCTCGAATACGCAAGACACGAAAATATTTACTGTTTTTTAAGTCATTTGATTAGCTAACCAGCTAGCCTTAAAATCCTTCAGCAAAACTTTCTGAATAACCAAAATCCATGCATCGATGATAACAAGGGTTTACGAAAATTAGGAGGTCGATTAGGATTCATCATATGTGCTTGTTTTGTTGTACTAAATTAAAACCATGTGGCTGTCAAAAATCCAGGCAGCTGGACTGCTTTATATCATTAAAGATGGCTTGTCACCTTAAATTCAATTGACCCCACTCAACTTTAAAAAAAATCTATTAAGTGTTTAGTACGAAAGAAAATTAGCATTTAGTATAAAAAATTAGTGTTTTTTTTTACACCACTGAAATTTGTTAAGATTGTTACAAAAATTTTAAAATAAAATGAAAGAAATTAATTAAAATGTTGTTTAATTAATGAACAAATAAAATTAAAATTTGGTATAATTTCAAGTTAAATAAAATAAAGTTAAAATAATTTTAACAAAATATATAAATCATTTAATTGCCTTAATGCAACAATGTTTCTACCTAAAAATTACTGTTGCATACATTAGGAGAGTAATTGGATGCACGGAGGGGCAGTTAACTGCCCATGAAGGACAATCAACTATCAATACAAAGTGCAATCTCGATTTTTAAATTATTCTAGGAAAATCGACTGCCTTGAGAAGGCAGTCGACTGCCTCGTTGGGAAGTTGTAGACTGTTTCAAAAATACACTAAGGTATTAAAATACTATTTTCAGGTATTTAACTACCTTTATGTAAAATACATATAAATACTAGTTGTTACTTGAAGAGTTACAAATTTTTCTTAAAGTTACTCTTTCACTTTATAATGATTAATAAATATAACCACTGGTTTCCAGAATTGTGATATTATTAAATACTTGTATTTTTTGAATCAAACAACATAATTAAATAATTATATTACTTGATAAAAATATCACATCATTTAGAATTAATCTCTATAAATAGAGATGTCAAGTTCAAACTTAGAAGACACTAGAGATACTTGAAAAACTCATAAGAGTTCTTAATTTCTTCCCTCTCATTCTCAAGTATAGTTAAATCTCTTAGATATTATTGGCTAAGGCAAAATACTTTTGTATTTGTCTAGGGTGTTCAGTAGTTGATTTTACAAGTGCAATGCGATTTCAAACGGTAATTTCATTGTATCTTAAGGCTATTCGAAAAATTTTTGTTGCATATCATAATTGATGGGTGTAAAATAAATATAAGGAAAATGACATTAGTAACATGCCTTGAAGTCATTTATGCATTTGTTTCGTATTTCATCAAAGTTCAATAAAGAATTAAAAGACTAATGTGTTGAAGCACTCAAGGAGAAAAGAGCTCATCTTCATCCAATATCAAAGAGGTTGGATCAATTTTATCCGACAAAGATTAAGTAAGAAAAGTAAAAAATCAATTTTGTCTTCATTTTTCAATTCTTCTTTTACTATGATAAATTTAACTCGTGAGATTGAAATTCTTTTGGCATCTACTTCAACTGATTTTGTAGTGATCATATTTTTACTCTTACTTATATTTTGATTTATTACTTGTTTCTTATTAAAAATCTCTTATCATTTTGTTCTGATCACACTTTCCATTTTCCTTAATTACCCCTAAAATATATATTATACATGAATTTGATTTGTTGTACTTGTTATTATAATTATTTTATATGTAGTTGGTTATTCAACAGTACAAATATAATATCATTACAAAAGACAAAATATAGTATCATCTACCCACTTGCATTACTTTACAATATTTTTATTAGGATATAAAAATAATATATATATATATATATATATATATATATATAAAACCACTAATGTAACTATTGAGTTAAATTTTTATTATGAATAGATTATAAAAAGTATTTATTTATTTGAAATCTGTATTATAAAATATTTTAACTATATTTAATTTTATTAAAAAGTATTATTTAAGAAAATAGTATAATTATACTGATGATGTTGACACTAATTTCTGATTACTCCAAGGAACGTCATAAACCGAGTGAAGCTGAAAACGACACTTTGATTTGTCATTGAACGGCCATAATTCCCATTTTCCTTTTTGGCAACGCGTGGCCGACTGGCCGTGGACGTCTCAGTTGTTCGCGAAGTGTCAAACTTTTCAATCCTTTCCTCGCCCACGGCTTCGAAAGATACTCAAACAAACTACGCGCTGTTAGACCGTTGGTCCATCGGGCCAAGTGGCTGCCGACATTAATGAAGATAAATTAAAGTTACGTGCACTGAATTTCAAACTCAGTTTGGTGGTACTCTTGTCTGAAGTCTCTCTACGACTCATCAATCTGCTGTTTTTTTTTTTTTTTAATTTCATCTCAAGAATAGTTGTTAATTTAAAATTAATTTAAATAGACGATTATTTTTAATAAAATAAAATTAATTTTGATAAAATTTAAAAATAAATAATCATTAAAAGTTAATAAAAAATAAAAAAAATATAAGATAGGGATATTCTTACCATTTTATAGTTCAAAATTTTTGAAATTTTGTGAAACTTCTCAGCTTACCGGGACTCATCTGTGTTACCAGTGAATCAAACTAAGCATTATGTGTCCTTAACAAATCCTATTATAAATGGTTAAATTCAACAATTTAAAATATTCATTACAATTGTCAATGAAATTTTAGTTTAACCACAATGAAAAGATTTTTAAATTTTTAAATTTTTAAATTTTAAATTCAAATTTCACCAAATGTGAAATTTTATTTAATTTGTTATAAATGATTGAATTCAACAATTCAAAATATTCATTACAATTGTCAATAAAATTTTGGTTTAATGACAATGAGAAGATTTTTGAATTTTGAAATTTTATATTCGAATCTCATCAAATGTGAGATTTTGTTTAATTTTTTATTATTGTATAGTTTATTATTATTATTATTATTTATATTTACCATTCATTGCAATTATTTATTTCAAAAGAAGTAATGAAAAATAACAATAATTATTTTTTTATTGAATTTGAGTATAATCTTTACAAAATATATTTTACAAGCAAAATTTTAAATTTATTATATCAATGTAAAAAACAATGCATGTGTTGTCGCTCGGTTGCAACAATGTCGAATTGCAGACGTCTTCACCTCGATCTTCGCGTCACGTGTTCTAGAATGCATCTACAAAAGAGAGAAAGATCAGAGGGACGCAGGGGTTCTTCTCTGCATTGGCACTCCGATGCTTAAGTCAGCCAGAGAAGTGAGCAGAGTTTTTGTAAAGAAAAATTCGGATCCTTAGTTTTAGAAATCATACTTCTCCCCCTAACTTGTTGGTAGTGATTGTACTTTTAAAGACATGAGTTTGTATCTGATTGAAACTCTCTTTCTTTATCTATATATATTCTGATTTTTACCTGGATAATGTTACAACCATGTAGATAAGGTTGAGTTTGAATCCAACGTTAATTACTCTTTTTTGTCACTTTTTATTTATTATTATTATTATCAGTCACAACAATTGCTCCCCACTCTTTCACTAGGTATAAACTTGCGGAAGAGTACATCTATTCACTTTGTAGCCTCAAGTCAAGTCCTCATGTTAGACTCTGAAGTCGAATTCTCAAGCTAGACTCTGACACCAAATTCTCAAGCTCTTGTTTGAGTGCGTGGCTTACCTCGAGAATCAAGCCCTTACTTTGATTGCATAGCTTACCTTGCGCACTTTTCACTTCAAGCTCTTGCATTTTTTTTTTCGTGGCTTACCTCGCGTATTTTTCGATTCAAGCCCTTGATTGAGTGCTCAGCTTACATCGCGCACTTTTCGCTTCAAGCTCTCGCACATTGTTTTCGTGGCTTACCTCGCGCATTTTTCGCTTCAAACCCTTAATTGAGTGCTTAGCTTACATCGCACTTCAAGCTCTCGCACATTGTCTTCGTGGCTTACCTCGCGCATTTTTCGCTTCAAGCCTTTAATTGAGTGCTTCGCTTACATCACGCAATTTCGCTTCAAGCTCTCGCACATTGTCTTCGTGGCTTACCTCGTGCATTTTTCGCTTCAAGCCCTTGATTGAGTGATTAGCTTACATCGCGCATTTTTCGCTTCAAGCTCTCGCACATCGTCTTCGTGGCTTACCTCGCGCATTTTTCGCTTCAAGCTCTCGCACATTTGTCTTCGTGGCTTACCTCGCTCATTTTTCGCTTCAAGTCCTTGATTGAGTGCTTAGCTTACATCGCGCATTTTTCGCTTCAAACTCTCACACATTTGTCTTCGTGGCTTACCTCGTGCATTTTTCGCTTCAAGCTCTCGCACATTGTCTTCGTGGCTTACCTCCGCATTTTTCGCTTCAAGCCCTTTGTTGTGTGCTTAGCTTACATCGCGCACTTTTCGCTTCAAGCTCTCGCACATTTTTTTTCATGGCTTACATCGCGTACTTTTCGCTTCAAGCCCTTGGTTGAGTGCTTAGCTTACCTCGCGCATTTTTTACTTCAAGCTCTCGCACATTTTCTTCATGGCTTACATCGAGCACTTTTCGCTTCAAGCCCTTGGTTGAATGCTTAGCTTACCTCGCGCATTTTTCGCTTCGAGCTCTCGCACATTTTCTTCATGGCTTACATCGCGCACTTTTCGCTTCAAGCCCTTTGGTTGTGTGCTTAGCTTACATCGCGCACTTTTCGCTTCAAACTCTCGCACATTTTCTTCATTTTTGATTGCTGTTGAACGTGTCTGTACCATCGTTGTCGAAAGCTTTTCTTCCGTTTTCCACAGACGGCGCCAATTGTTGTCGCTCGGTTGCAACAATGTCGAATTGCAGACGTCTTCACCTCGATTTTCGCATCACGTGTTCTAGAATGCATCTGCAAAAGAGAGAAAGATCAGAGGAAAGCAGGGGTTCTTCCCTGCGTTGACATTCCGATGCTTAAGTCAGCCAAAGAATTGAGTAGAGTTTTTGTAAAGAAAAATTTTGATCCTTAGTTTCAGAAATCATACTTCTCCCCCCTAGCTTGTTGGTAGTGATTGTGCTTTTAAAGACATGAGTTTGTATCTGATTGAAACTATATTTCTTTATCCATATATATTTTGATTTTTACCTTGATAATGTTACAACAATGTAGATAAGGTAGAGTTTGAATCCAACGTCAATTACTCTTTTTTGTCACTTTTTATTTATTATTATTACTACCAGTCACAATAGCATGAAAAAAAAAATATTAAAATCAAACAAAACTTCAAGGTTAACCTAACTGTATAAAAAATATAAGCTCTCCTCAATTATCACGTAATTTGCTGGAGTTTTGCACAGACAAGTAATGCATGGTTTACACTCGGCTATTTAGGATAATGACTAATTAAATACATGAAATGCTAATAAGTGGTTAAAAAATAGTTTGATATATTATAAAATTTAGATTTAAATTTAAATAATTTCATCCCACTTTAATTATATAAAAAAAAATCATGAGATTTACTCATAAAATTAAATTTCTTTCATTTTAAAAAATAAAAACATACTCCCATGTTGTTTTTGAAATATACACCCTTTTAATAAAAATCCACGCAATATAGTAGAAGGAGAACGACGAAATACACTCCAAAAATTTATTTTTATTTTAAGTAAAAAGACACCCTTAACTTTGAAGACAAAAATACCCCATGAATCTACTGTCATACACCACCATACTTAGAATCAGACGGGCGGCCGTCTCTTCCCGCGGTCCCCACCGTCAATCACTGGTCATCGATGGCAACATGTCTCCACAAAACACCAAAACATTTCTTTTGGTCCCCTCTTCATTCTCATCGAATTAGTTTTTTTTTTAAGAAAATACACCTAAAATCCAAGATCTAATTTTAAGTTTGTGGTTTCAATCTTCCATCTATTGCATTTTGGATATTTTTGAAAGAAACAGAAATCAAAAATAGAAACAGAGAGAAATGAAGAAAATTTTGGTACATTTTTATAAGCAATTAGTTGCCGATGATTGGTACCAACAACTGTAATTGATTATTAATGGTGGTTTTCAGTAGCGATTTATTTTAAAAAAAAAAAATATTCAAAACTTCATTTTGATTTTTCTTCCTTCTTATTTAATTAGTTTTATTTTTTCTAATTTACACAGGAAATCTCAAATTTGAAGTTTAAATATTCGGCTTCAATCCTAAATCTATTGTATTTTGGGCATCTTAGAAGAAATTGAGATTAGAAGTGAAAAAGTGGAGAATTTAAAAAAAAAATGATCTTTTTAGAAGCAAACTACCGTTGGTGACCGACAACCGATGGTCAGCATGGAGGCGTCGAATTTTGAAAAAAAAAAAAAAGACAAAAAGAAATATAAGATAATTTGATATTCATCACAATTTTAAGAGACGTGAAGAGTAACTTTATGGAGAATAGAGTGCATACAAAAATTTGTGTAATGTACTTAGAATCTCTAAAATAGAAGTGAAAGTCAAAGTCATTGGGTCAGTAGCACTAAAATAAAAGGTTACTAATAATTTTTTAAATTATTATTCAATACACTATTAAAATAAAATTTTTTAAACTGTACAAATAAAATTAAGATAGATAATGACATATATTTCGTTTTATTTATTTATTAATTTTTAATATTTTAAATGGAGTATGTATTATCAATTTAATTTTATTTGTTAGATTAAAAAATTCTGCTGATAATCTTTATATAATAATCTGAGTATTTTTGTTTGCAGTTAAATGCCCTCTATAAAATTGTGCACTATTTTATTCATGACGGACAAAATTAAATCAAAATATTTGGGTTCAGGCCACTAATCCAAAACCTAGGGGAGTATTAAATCTTGTGAACCTACGAAGTATTTCTAAGGCCCATCTATTCCCTCAATCGGAAGTATATATCTATTTATATCCTCTAATGGGCTTGCAAGCCTACTCTATATTGGCGTTTCGTGAATGAAGTGTCAGGATTTCATATTTCAGTTTTCTTTGCTTTAATTCATACGCACAACACCACCTGTAATAATGACAGCGTGGTCGCTTTTTACAGACACAAAATAAGAAGACAATGATGACCAAATCCAAAGGACGGTGTTTCACGGGATTCTGTGCTGTAGCAGTGGCTCGAATCGGTTGAAATTTGAATGAAGAATCAGGTTAGAGTTTATTATTCATTTTTTTAAGCGATTAACCCCAAAAGGAAGAGCTGAAACCCAACCAACACGCTGGGTTCCGGGAATGATCACGACTTGGGGACCCCTTGCTTTGTTCTCTCTCACTTTTACCGCTTTTAATTTCTCTCGTAAAATCAAATGATTATGTTCATCATCATATCTCACACAAAACCCGCAAAATAATGGTTATATTCCAGCAAAGAAGCAGAACGAAAAATGAAGCAGAAATAAGAAAAGAGAGTTTGCGGACACGCAGAAAGAAGCTGATGGGAAGCTTTTCTTGTTGAGGGGAATGTTGTCTGGTTCAAGAGAACCTCTCTCCATCCATTTTCATCAGTTTCGAGCCTCAACTGATTAGGTTTCAAGATCAATACGTAGTCTTTTACCGTGTTCTTGGACCAGGCTTCATTCCCCTTAATTACTGCTTCCACTTATATTTTTATACAAATTAAATTACAGTACTGGTCGATCGATCTTCTTGGATTTCATCATGATCGGTGGCATGATTTAACAGTTGGGTAATCATTTATTCTTCATTTATGATTAGCTGTTACAGCATATTTTTACCATGCGTGCGTGTGTATTGACATGGGATTTTGTTTTGTTCTTTAATTACAAGCAGATTGGTGTAATGATGAAACGTTTTGACTCTGTGGGTTGTTCTGCCTCAACAGACAATGGCTGGTTTTCATCATTGTTGTTCTTTTTATACTATTATTATTACTATATGTTTTGCTTCAACTCCAGTTATAATTACTGCGTGTGTTTCTGTCAGTCTCTCCGACTCTTTTTTCTTCAATTTCTCACATATAAGGGTTAATTTTTAATATGATCTTCACGTCTTTAATTTTTTTTTTTTTTATAAAATATTTTCACAGCCTTTAGATAGGGTTTTAGTTCTCACCTCATCTCTCTTGATCAGTGAATTGGCTAGAAGATCTCTGGGGAAAATAAGAAGGATAAAACAATAATAAGCTGATAATTTTCCTAATTGCTATACAATATTTATTCAAGGATTTTCTACCATTGGGAATAGGTGGATTTGCACAAGGATGTGTCATCTCGCCCTCATGACACTAATGCATCTTCCCTGTGTTGGCAAACAATTCTATTTTTAATTATTTATTATTTAAAAGAGAATTTTAGTGTAACTTGTTCTTTTATGAGCTGAAGATAATTTCTCTGATAAAACAAAAAGAAATATGTATATATAATCCTTTCAGATATCATATGAAAGTTTGTACAGTAAATTGTCAAAAAAATTTATTTTTCGAGAGCTTAGGAGAAGACAAAGCGCTGAACTTAAGATCTGAAGCTTCATGTGGATACGTATTCGCCAGAATTGATTCCATTTCAGCTTGTCATTTGTTTTTTTTTTTTTTTGGGGGGTTAAAAAGAGGTATATCTTTCAGTTCTTATCTTTTTCAGACTTTCTTTTCATGGCCTTTCTCTTGTTGATGAAATCCATGTCATCTAGACTCGAACTAAGTAGCTAACGTTACTCCTTTGGATCAATTTAAGAGGTAATTAACCCTTATTTAACGATATCACACAATGTTAAACAGATTTTGATGTATTAATTAAAGATTCAATTTATTTAGACAGGATTAAGGGCCTGGTGGCAGCCAAATGGAGCTAGGTTTGTTGTCATTTTTTCTACAATTAACTAGACTTCCCTTGAAAGAAATCTCAAGGCCAAGCTTCAAAACGTGTCTTTTTCATGTTAAGTCGATTTCCAAAAGGAAAAGTAGGTGCATCAGAGTTTGCCATGAAGTATTTGATGATTCAATTCAGTTCGTTTGTAAGTTTTACTGTATTTAATTTAGTTTGATAATAAGAAAAATGCCCTCAACAGTCCAACAAATTTGATACCACTTTAAATTTACGGTATTTTACTATATATATATAATTTGTATTTATATAGTAAAAAACGGTATTTATTTTGTATAAAATATGAAAAATATTAATATATCGAATATAAATTTTTTATTAAATTTTAATTCATATTATTTTTATACCTTTTAATTATATTATTTTCATAATATTTTATTGTCCTTAGATTAATCGAAGAATGAAAATCATACACTACTACTATAAAATTGTTTTTTGTCTAGTGTATTAATTGGGATGTAGTGGGTGGCAGGTGTCTACAAAGCACGAAAACAAAGTAAAAAGCAAGAATTCTCTTTAATTTTGAAAGTGAAACAGATAGTGAGATCTCATCAAACGCAGGGTTTTAAATTCCTTTGTCTAGTTGATGATCAACTCAAAAGTGTTGATGCGTTTGCCCACTATAATATTTTAAGTAGTCTATTTTTATGGATGTTTGAATATTGCCTCAAGAAATATATATCCAGACAAAGTCGGATTTTAACCTATAAAAATTAAAATTTGAATTTTAAATTTATCAAAAATTATTTTAAAAAAAATTATATGAACCAATCAAATTAATATTTAAATTCGACTATAGAATATTTTTGCTGTACTTAACAAATGGTGATCTAAAATTTTAAAAAATTTGATGCTTATAATTATTAATTTTTTTTATTCATAAAAAAAATTAAATAGAAAGGAGATTTTAATTTTTTTTAAATGACAACCATTGAATCAATCAAACTTTTATTATTACATTTTGCGGTCTCATTTGTCTTTGCTTTAGATTAGATACAATACAAGGACTAATAAAAGCATGACGAAGTAGTTAAATTATACTATTAATGGAATTTATTAATTTCAGGAGTTTTCGGTCTTGCTTAGCGAGGCAGCCGAAGTCTTCTTCGTCATAACACTACGAATTTGCCGAATTTAGACTTCTCAACGGTAGTTTAGAAGACGGCCTCGTGAGTAGTTCCAAGCCCAAAAGTTAAACAAGCGGCCTTCATTCTTTCCAATTAATGCACAAAAATTAACTCTTGCAAAATTTGACAGTTTGTTACTTCGTTTAGTAAATTAAACCTTTAGCCTGTTGAACGAGAAAAACAAGGCTGGAGCCTGCAAGTCAACCCCTCCAAGGCTAGCTTCAACCCCTCTTCCTTGACCCTACTGTCCAACAAAGTACTTCTGATATTTGACTGATAGTTTCCAATAATCCTTATTTAAATTAATTAGTATTTAATTATAATGTGATAGGTGTGGGATTGGCCCTTACCTTCTCATATTTATTCCCCACGCTGTCATGAATAGTTTAATTTAAAATATTTATTGTTTACTTTGTATCAAATTATATAAAATATAATAATAATTATCATAATTTGTGTTACATGTTAAATAACAAATCAAGTTTTTAATTTTAATAAATTAATGTAAAATTTTTAATTCGTGTTATTTTTTGTTATTTTTATGTTCTATTATTATATCATATTTAAAATTATAAAAAATTTCAATAATAACAATTTATAATGTTCATTTACCCAAAAATAAAAGCATTCCTATACGAATCCTTGGAAATTAAATACATCCAATATATACCTAGCATATCCTTGAAGTACAGCTAAGATCAGCTGCACCATGAGCATGAATGAATCATAATTATTATTATTATTTTTTACTAAAGCCAAAAATATTTTATTAAAGGCATAACGAGAATCTGTCTGTTTTGAGAGACAGATTCGCTCGTTAAAAAATATGGAAAGCCATCGTAAATATCCATGAAAATTCCTACAAAATTGTATTCTATTTTTTAAAAAAAAAAAATCCTAAATTCTCAGTAGCTTTAATAAGTACCCATAATATCATGTTCATTCATGTCCTGAAAACTGCCACAACCACAAGACACCCGAAATCAAAGCAGCATTTCATATCACCACAAAAAACTTGTTATTTTCTTCATGCTCTGTTTTTTTTCTCTCTCCAAAGAACCCCGAAACTATTTTCTAGCTGTGCACCAGCCTGTTTTCCTGCCGGTTGGGAAAAGGGGAGAGAAATCTATTCTTCTTCTCTCCCCATTACCCCTTCCGACCGCCCAATTATGCCTTGGGTTATTTCCTTTTCTTCCTACTTTTGTTCCTACCATCACCGCCGCCGCCACCACCACCACAGCGTTCAGATATTTTCTAACAATTTAAGCCATTACCATCATCATCTTTTATAGCCAACGTGTGCCATGTTCTTTTTTCCTCCTTTACCATTCCTTGACTCCGCCATCGATTTTGCCACCATCTCCTTTATTGTTGTCCTCCTCTTCCTCTCACTTTTCTCTATTTGCTTCATATTTCACCTCCGTTGTAAATCCAGAAGCTGCCGTCATTTGCAGAATTTCAACTCTCTCTGGACCTTCCGATTCCTTTTTGTCGTCTTCATCACGTTCTGGGCCCTGACCGAACTGCTGCGCTTACCCTTCTTTCGCAGGCTCTATTTTTATCCTCTCTTGCCACAGCTAACCGTGCCGCAGCAAGCCAACCTCTGTAAAGTACATATCGTTCTCTCTTTAGGGTTCTTCGAGCCTGGTTTCCTAGTAACCCTCCTTTTCTTGCTCGATGTCTCCGTCAAGAAAACACACCCAAGATGTTTCTTCAGCGTGTTCTTTGTCTTGGCCTCGTGTATTCCGATTTTCCTTTTACAAGTTTACTTTGTGTTCTTTCCGGGTTCGGAGATACGTTTCCCAGAACTTTTTCATAGGAGTTGGTTCCTCTCGGCCTGGAACAGCCATGATCGTAAGACAGTTTTGTGTGCGTACCCTTTGCTAAGCACCATTTTATTCGGCGTTTTTGGAGCCATCTTTACAGTGTCATTCTTGTTTTCATTCTGGAGAGTTGTCTCTCATGTAATCAACAAGGCCCTCAGAGTTCGAATCTATGCCCTCACTTTGACAGTCATCATAGGGTTAGCACTGCAGACCCTGTTTATGGCGTTGTCTGTTTTCTGGACACCAGACAAGACCGCTTTCGATGGAGTAGCTCTACTTGTGTTCCTTAGCACATTCACGTGCGCGGTGGTTGGAGAGGGCATTTTGGTGATTAAACCAATCGCTGACTCTTTGGCCGCCGGAGGAGGAGGAGGAGAGAATTGCCGGGTGAGTGATCACAATGAAAGTTCGTCACTGCCGCGGCCCATGGAAGAAGGGGATGGTTGTGTAAGGAAATAGGATACCGCCTGACGCCCTGATTAGGGGCACAGTAATGGTGGATTTCCATTGTGGTAGGATGCATTTTGGTCGATTTCAGAAGATCAAATCATCAGTCTGAGAAGAATCCAAAGATTTGCAACGATATATGCGTTGGATAAATTGCTTTCCTCACTGATTCAATCTCTTCAGCATACAACCATTTTAAATTTTGTTTTTGTTTTATCATGTTTATACTATACTCATAGAGGAAAAGATTTTCTTTTGCACATACAATGAGGAAAAGAGGTGAAATATTAAATACTTATCTTTAGTGTTGTTTTTTTATTTATTATTTTTCTTCAGTAATGTATGTTTTAGTAAATTTTTTTTAAAAGGAATTATGCTGAACCGATACCCTGGAAAATGTTAGCTGATTAATTAATATAGTAAATTTTCCAAAATCATTCCATAAAAGGAAAATTTTTAATGCAATTAATAATGAGGATACCGACAAGATCTTCCTTCAATGGTAAAAAACGATATTTTATTACTTTTAGATCTTAATTCATGTATTCTCATTAAATGAGAATTTCGTTCAATTACATTTATAAACAGATCATATGATTATTGATTTGATTTGTTTATTGTTTTTTTTTTAAATATATTATTCGTTTTAAATTTTCAAATTTAAGTATAGCTAATGAAATCATTTCCACAATATATTATTGTTAATATATTAGTGTTGAATAGGATAAAGAGTATGTATCATCTTAAACTCTTGTTTAACCACGATATTGTTGATGGGCTTATTTGCTATAATATATAAACATAGAAAACAAAAATATTGTTAGCTGTTGGGATCATTATAAACACATAATATTATATCTATATATATATATATATATATATATATATATATATATATATATATATATTCTGATGGGATATAATGATTCACCGGCAAGCATGCTTTCGTTGAGATAAGGTTTTGGCATTGCGCATGACAGAACGAATTAAAACCAATTAAGCCTCAACCTACAAGAAACATAAGATTTTTATTTCAATAGTCGTACGATTTATTAGTACCAAAAAAGAATAATGAGATGTAATTGTTGCCCAAAGACCAAAAGTCTTCAAATTTTATGAGGAAATGTAATTAAGTTAATTTGTTAATTAAAAATGAATTAATCAACTTGATCTAATAATCCTCACTACATGGTTTTTACCTATTATTGTTTAGTTTTTTCAAAAGCTGATAATTCCAAAATTATATGTAAATAAAAATAATAATAAATCAAGTGGATAGAATGCCTATTAATTCAAACTTAATTGATCTGCCAGAATTAAAATCTTTTAAATAATACAAGGACTAATATTTTGTTTTTAATTCTATATATTATAAATAAAAAGTAAAAAAGCAGAAAGAAAATTCATGTTGAAATGGAGTGTGTTATATCCTCTTTTACAAATAGAACAAATTACATCAAATTCAAACGAGGATTATGAGGATGAGAGTAGGAATCATATAAAGTAGATGATTGAATGTATCATCTTGCACATCTCTTTATGTGGATACAGATTAATTTCAAAATAGAATGCTTAATCTTATCTTATCTGTCATTTGATGTAGATAATATACTGCTAAAGTAAAATAAAGAACATAAAAAGTCCATATTATGTCGTGGAGATAAAAAATTCTAACAATTAACTAGAATCAACATGCTCTGACACAAGTTTAATATATCACAAGTAATGAATTGATAGATGGATCCGAAAAAATGCCGAATTATATTTTTTTGAATGAGTCATTTTCATTTAATGTTACAATCATAATTAACATGTATGTACAATAACATGATAAACTCGTAAATATAAATAACAATAACAAATTGAACTTATTTGAGAAGATTTAAATCTAAGACCTCAATATTATAGGCCCTTCTTTTTTGTTACTAAACTAAAACCTTATTAGTATTCTAAATCTTCTTTCTTAATTGTAACTTTATTTAGATATTCAATCTGCTACCATATATGGTTTAACTTAAAATATCGTTAAAGGAGCTAATCATACCAGTTCCTACAAAAGTGGTACATTTAGCAGGCTTGTCTTGCCTGCTATGTTTGAAAAAGCAGTGTTGATTAAATCTTAAAAGAGAGTTTATCAACGGCTGACCAAATTAACTTGTGGAATAATCATCAACTTTTCGTAAAGCAAGGAAATGGGGTCCGATTATATGCCATGAATCATGTTAACTTGACCGATAAGGCTTTGTTTCAAGTCTAATATTCGAAGAAAAAAGCACGTAGGAGCCACAAAGTCACAGACAAACAAAGCCCGAGAGTCCCCTTAAACTTTGGAATGTTGAAGAGGAAGATAACAAAAGGAAGAAATCAAGAGCAAAATCATTAATTAAGTCAAAAAGTTGATTTATTAGTGTAAGGTTAAGGACGATTTTTAACGAGAGATTTTGTATTCGAATCTTTATCAGATCAATTTTTTTAAAATTAAATCAGTTGCGTAACGCAAATAAAAATTAATCTTATACTTAATATGATAATAAAAGCGTTTTGTAATATTTTTTAAAAAAAGAAACAAGTCATTAATTAGATACCCTTATCCTTGTAGGGCAAGCTGATGAATCAAATTATCAATTTATTAATTAAATACCAAGATAATTATGCGAAGGGACATCCTATCCTATCATATCAAGCATTTGACGGAAGACTAATTAAGCATTCCTCTTTGAAGAATAAATCCCCTCGTTACGCCTTACTTCACTCTTTCTTTGCCACAGAGCAAGAGCTAAGAACCCCCCCTCACTTTTTAGAAGACATTTCCTCTTGGTTCTCCTTTAGTTCTGCGATTTGCATCTTTGACTGGCTCCAAGGCTCCATTTTGATATGACATTTTTTGAGAGGAAAATTTATTTTAGTCATGATATTTAAAATTTTAAAATTTAAATATTTTTATTTGATAAAAGAATTGAAAAATGTTTTAAGAAGAATTTGAAGAGGAAATTTAGATTACTTAAATATTTTTATTGAAAATTTACATAAAACGGTGGTTTTTCAAAATATTTTCCATTTAAAATTCTTCAAAATTTTAAAATTTTTAACTTAAAATGAACACATTTTTAAATGCATTAATTTAAAATACTAACATTTATAATTGTTTTCTTTGGATAAATATCTTTTAAAAAAATTTATTACTAGAATTTGATGAAATAAAAAATAATTATAAGAAAATAATGATATTATTATATATATAAATATATCAAAATATGAAATATGGGTATCATTGAATTTATAAAAGTAGATAAATATTATTAATAATATAAGAATATATTATATTTAAATAAAATACTATATTTCTTTTATTAGTTTTATTTATAAAAGTGAGTCGTGTAATAAAAGGGAAGATTTTAAGGAATTTCGAAATAATCTCTTCAAGTGGATTTTGAAAAAGGGATTTGAGCATTTCAAATTCTCTTGTGAAGATTTTCCTTTCAAAATTTTCAAATTGTTTTACTAAATAAAAAAAATTAGATTTTAAACTTTTGAATATGTTGATTAAATTAAATTTTTCTCTTAAGATCTCTCGTCTTCATCCATAATTATATAAAATATTTTATTTTATAATTTTTATATTTAATATTATTTTTATTTTTATAATTTTTTTATTTTATCAAATTTTAAATTTTTAATAATAAAAAATTTCTTTTTAAAAAATATTAATCCAAGTAATATGATTAGAAATGCTGTTTCGATTTAACAAAATGGGATGATAAGATTCACTTACTCTTAGTCCTATCCCATTCCCAAAAAAATGAGAAAGGCGGTCCACTAATATTAAAATCATTTTCTCCTTAATAATATGAATAATCTGTATGTACAAATAATTTGACAGATGTCATACAAATTAAAACATATGTACCAAAAAAAAAAACAGAATTTTACTTTGGCTTCATCGAAAAGCTTTCTTTGGATTTTCCGTCGCATCACTTTTGTTCTTCTTTATATAAAATAAAATGGAAGAAGTGAACAATTGAACCTATTAATGATCTTCTACAGAACTGTGAATGATTAACATTGTCTCCTTGTTGAATCGGATTAATTGAGATTTGAGACCATCATTAAGCAGACCGCTCAAAAAAAAAAATCAACACAAGATAAATGGTGTATATGATTTTACTGTTTTTCTTATCTCTATATATATGCTCTAATGAAATGATTTTTATATTTTTTAAATTTAACGTAATGATATGATTTGATCATTGTATTCTCGTCCCAATAATATCTATTAAGCTTACAACAGAAGCCAGGACACCACAATCGTGACGACGTGACCTGAAAAAGTGCAAATCTTTGTATGAATGTTTGATGATGGTAAGTCACCCACCCGCTTTTGTTTTTTTAGCTCGTATGGTCCTATGGGAACTTGTAGAAAAAAGAGAAAGGTGAAAGGATGTTATTTATATAAAATATATATAAAAATATACAAAATTACTTTTTATTTATAATTGAAAATCAATTTGAAGTTATTCTATTTGAATTTAAATTTTATGATATATTATAATTTTATTTAAATTATTAAATTGAAAATTTTAAAAAAATTGTATGAATTATTTATTTTACGTTATTATTCATATCATATTACATAATAATCAAAAATTAATTTAAAAATAACTATTTCATTAAATTTTTAAATGAAAACGATTTACAATAAAAAAATTTTATAATTAATACTCGTGTGATCAAATTTTACATTACATATAATAATTAAATTATTAATATTTATTTTAAAAAAATTTTTAATAATTTTAATAATATATAATTGAATTTTTTAAATAATATGATTACGTGATAAAATTTGAATGAATTATATATATCTTCTATGATTATGAGTAGTTTTATATAAAATAATTATTTTATATAATTTTTTTTTGTTAAAAAATACCAATATGGACTTTTTTTTGGGTTACACGATATAGACTTTCCCTTTTTAATGGTAATGTAACTGCCATTTATTACTAATTAAACGCTAATCATCTTAATTCATTCATCACTCAATGCCCATTAATTATTTAATTCTGCTAATCTTCTCCCGTTTAAGGCTCGCGTTTTCCTGGACAGAATGATTTATCACGTGCATGACGAATTATACGGTCGTCACTCGCTTAAGAAAGCAAATATATATATATATATATATATATATATATATATATATATATATATATATTAGCAGAAAAATCTGGCGCCAGATCAGGGACTCTGCATCCAAAAAGAAGGGGTCCCACGTTGGGTTGAGAAGTAATTCTAGGAAGTATTGATGGGCAAATTTGTCATTCTACCTCTCTCCTCTGTCCCAACTCTCAGTTCCGATTTTGGCTTTTGTTGGGTACCGAGATTTGTACATCCGCGGTTAAATCATTTCCATTAATTCTTTTAAAGCTGACGTGTCGATTTCGATTGGTTGTCACGGAACACTGACGTGTGGCAGTTGCCGCGAGTGTCGGTCGATGATCAGCCAAAGGACCCCGCTGTTGCCACTGTGTCGAATTATTTGCCATTCGATAGCCATGTGTCGTCCCCGCTAAGCAGCCTCGGCCCCACTGGCCATTGGCCAAAGCACGTTTGCTACGAGCAGTTAGATAATTCTTTGGACCGTCTACTAAAATCTTTTACCATTTATTTCACATTTTAATATTTCACAAAATAAATTAAAATCAGTTTAAATAAACAATCTAATTAATTTCATTGAAATTAAAAATAATATTGATTATAAAATTATTATAAAAATGATATATTTATATTCAATCACAATAATAATATAAATAATTAAATAATTATTAAAAAAATTCGACATTGTGTCACCATGGGTTCCAAACCCACCTTAAGTCAACCACATCCTCCAATGCACATGCCCTTTTATTAAAACCAAATTACCGAGATATTTTACTAATCTTGGTCTGATACTTAGTCAATAAATATATATATATATATTTTACTCATAAAAATGAGATCACACCACTTAATCACCAAATAAAGTAGAATCACAATCAAAGCTATTTGCGTATATTAATGTATATAATTGAAAAATATATTTTTTTATTAGGAAAGAATTAAGAATGGATGAATTGATGTTTATTTGGTCTTAAATCTTTAAAGATGATTTCATATAAGATTGACAAAGAGCTACGGTTTATATTTAATGCCTAATAGTTTATAAAAATTATATACTATCAATTGACTACAAAATAACGAGTAAAGTTTAATTGTATATGAATCCTTAAAAATAAATTAAAAAAATTATCATTATTTATTTTTAAATGTCTGTATATTTTATAAAATTTACTAGGTGATATTTTGTAATTAAAGACACTTCAAATATAAACTTTTATGATGAATTTATAAAATATTTGATTATATTTGATGATATTCATGTTGAATTTATTTATAAGATACCTTTATTATAATTAATTTTATAGGGGGAGGTCGACTTTAAAATTTTGAATATATTAGATAATGCTTACATCATGCCACGACCCAGCAAAACTTGTTGCCTGGAAATAGCAACACCATTGACCAGTAAAATCTCTTCCGGCTATAATCAAATTAAAATTTGCTAAGCTAAATCGTAGACGGCAATAATAGTAAGTAAACCTTCCCAAGCCAAGTGACACGACCAGTTCAGCCGAATCAACCGATCCTTTTCTTTGGCAATCTAGAACTCATCCTCCCCAAGACCAAACCAATAGACTTCGTGTATAAGCTAAGCAAATCCAAGGATAACCCTTTTGATTTATCCATCCATTTTTTGGTATAAATACCGAAATCTGGTTCTCCACAATTTCTCACTTCTCTTCTCTTGTTCATATGTGCGTCTTACAGTTGATTCTCAGTTTATGATGAGCAACGTTCCAAGGTCTTTAACAGACTCTTCTTTAACCCTTTTCAAGCTCGCCATTTCTGCATCTGATCCTTGGCCTTTCTCTCACGTTTTCTTATAACCTGAAAGGCTCTCTGTTTTTAGCTGTAAGGGTTTCTCTTGTTTCTTGTTTATTCTTGCTTTCGGGGTTACCTGAAGATCAAATATGGGAAGTGGAGATAAACACCACGTGAATTTTCACGTTCATGTACCGCACCTTCACAGCTTCCATCGCCATGAAACGGAGGAGCTGAAGGATATTCCCAAGGGGTGTCTGGCAATCCTTGTCGGTCAAGGGGAGGAGCAGCAAAGGTTTGTGATCCCAGTGATCTATATCAACCATCCGCTCTTCATGCAGCTGTTGAAGGAAGCTGAAGAAGAGTATGGATTCGATCAGAAAGGCCCCATCACTATCCCTTGCCATGTAGAGGAGTTTCGCAATGTCCAAGGCATGATTGATAAAGAACAGCATCACTACCACCATCACCACCACCATCACCACCACCATCACCACCATATACGGTGTTTTAGGGTTTGAATTAATCGATTCTGATAGTCATGTAAATTTGTTTGATCACGATTTCTAGTTGTTGTTTTTCTTTGGTTTTTCCTTTCCTGTTCAACCATTGCAGAGACTTTGCCTTGCAAATGATGATTGATGACAACGAAAAAGATGAATGACAAAATTAATTATTCACACATAAATTCCATTTGGCTTTGCTTTCTTTTCCTTTTCCAACTTTCTCGTTAATGTGAACACATCTAAAAAGCATGAAACTCGTTACGTTTAATGGAGGGTGTAAAATTGAGAATAAAGTTGTAAACGTATGCGACATTAGGCACGGTGGGAAAAGGGTTTTCCGTGAAGCCATTAGATTTGATTCCAAGCATGGTGGCCCATAATTAACAGGGATAAGCATGCTGACCCCTCGACGAAATCTTGTTTAGACTGTCTTGTTCCTGATGAAACCTGATTTGATCATTTGCTAGCTTAGTTGGTGACGGCATTCTCTATAGTGAAACAGAAATGTTCAACTGATGAATACGGTTAATTAAGATGGGTGCGGTTGTGTCGACTATTGAGGGTTTGGTTAATTATGGGTTCCACTGTCTTTCCACATTGTCTTTCTCAATGGGATCGTTTTGATTATGCGGTCGGCACAGCTTTGCCCCAGAAATTTCGAATATCAGGTTTCGGAGGTTGGGACTTTTCGGCGACTATATATAAATATATATATATATATTATTATCAGCATGAAAACAATAGGGAAATTGTTTATTTGACATGTCGTGTGAAAATTATTTAGTATTACTATTTTCCTTTTAAATTTAAACAAGTTGGAAAAATAACTGATGGTGGTCCTATCACCAAAGTCCACGTGTACAATGACCTACCAACCAGAGATCGCTAAGTGTCAAACGCGAGATAAGCCACATGGCTGTTACAGCGACAGAGTCTCCACGCGACACCACAGCTTGGAAGGCGACAGAGTCTCTAGGCGATAGAGACTCTGTCGCGTAGGTTCCGTGCGGCACAGTATATCGCGACAGACCTCTACCGCCTGTACTGCGACAGACCTCTACCGCATAGGCCGCGGCAGAGGTTCCCACATATACTCTGCCGCCCACCGAACTCACCCACAAAGTCGTCCAGCTCCGAACCGCGATAGAGTACCAAACGACTCTGTCGCGGCCCAGACACGCGCCTGGGCCTCAGTCCGAACCGACCCGAGAGAAACCTATAAATACCCCAGGTGAGTACTCAGAAAGGGGACGAAAAAAAACACTTGAACCCTTTAATTCTGAAGAACACATTTCTCTTCTTCATATATACAGAAACTCAGCTTTCTAACTTAATCATCGGAGTGTGCGTGCAGGGACAAATCCCTGCGCCCCCTGATTTTCGTTGTTTTTGCAGAATATACAAGGCACACGTGGAAGAAATCGCATCAACAGCATCTCTTTGTCGTTAGCGCAATTGAATACGTGGAAATCATCACCCCGTTGTCGTTTTAGGAGGCAACATCAATTGGCGTCGTCTGTGGGAATCAGAACAAAAAGTCAGATTCCTTATTAAAATGGTGAGGACACGTTCTACAGCAGGAGAGACAGGGGAGCAGAATTCTGTAAGTCCCCCTGTCAGGTCAGAGCAAGGACGGAGAGAGAAGGAAAAGGACCATAGGCAGGCTTCAGTTTCTCTGGAAGAATTCGAGACTCTGAAACGCCAGAATGAGGAAATGACGACAGCATTGAAAGCTATGGTGAACTTTTTCAGAGACGCTCTCCCACAGTTCAGCTTACCCCCTGAAGTACAACAGATGGTGGGAAAAAACATCCCAAGGCCGACCTACGAGAGAGGTGAACCCTCCACCCTGGTGAGTGCTGGACAAGGGGAGGGAGCGCAAAATAATGCCACTGTTCTGATTCCAAACTCTACCACATTTCAAAGGAATCACCCTGCGCCAGGGTTACGAGAAGTAAATGCTGCCGCGGACCCAACAAGACAGAGTTCCCCTGCAGCAGTCAGGCGGCAGAACTCACCCGCAGCAGTCAGGCGGCAGAGTTCTCCCGCGGCAGCTATGCCGCAGAGCTCACCCTCGGATCGCAGGTGGCAGAGTTCCCCCGCAGCAGTCAGGCGGCAGAACTCACCCGTAGCAGCTATGCCGCAGAGCTCACCCGCAGATCGCAGGCGGCAGAACTCCCCCGCAGCAGTCAGGCGGCAGAATTCTCCCGCGACAGATAGGCGGCAGAGCTCACCCGCGGATCGCAGGCGGCAAAGTTCTCCCGCGGCAGATAGGCGGCAGAGCTCCCCCGCGGATCGCAGGCGTCAGAGTTCCCCTGCATGGCGCAGTACCTCTCCAGTGGAGTTGGAGTATGAGTTAGGAGATTATACGTCCGGGGAGCGACGAAGACAGGAGAGTCCCAACACCCGAGATTGTGTGGAAGGCGCAAGGTCAAATCCCGGAATGAAAAGTGCTGGAATGGGTGCTTACCAGTCGGACTCTTCTAGACCCGAAGGGAGGGGAGCATACTCCGTTCAAGGGTCAAAAAACGTGGAAAAAGTTGTCCAAAGGATTTTAGAAAAGAGAAAACTGGTGTCCCCGGACGATAGCCAGAAAATGAGGATTCCGTTCAGTCCAGAGATCATGAATAAACCTTTGTCGAAGAAGTTTAAGATGCCTTCTATGGCCACTTACACAGGCAAAGCAGACCCCTATGACCACATACAGAGTTATGAGTCCCTCATGCTGCTGCATGGATGGGAGGACGAAATTATGTGCAGGGCTTTTTCGCTTACATTGTCCGGGCACGCTCTGAAATGGTTCAATGGGTTGAGCGAAGGTTCCATCTCATCCTTCGACCAACTGCGAAATGAATTTCTGCAAGTCTTCATGATTAATAGCCAGAGAAAGAAGGACGCTACTTACCTACTCACTCTGAAACAAGGGAATAAAGAATTCTTGAAGAGCTACGTAGATCGCTTTCGAGATGCAACCTTAGAGGTTGAAGATCTACCCGTAGGAGTAGCCATGGCTGCAATGTTGCAAGGGACGAGGTCTGAGAAGTTGCAAGAATCCCTCTCCCTCGACCAGCCACGGACACTTTCCGACCTGTTCGCCAGAGCCAATAAATATGTGGCTCAGGAAGAAGTGATGAAGATGGTACCTCCCCGGGAGACGAGGGAAGGAAAAAAGAGAGAAAGGGATGTACCCGAGAGAAGCTCTCCAAGACCCGTTAGAGCGGACAAAGCCCCTAGGCTCAGGTATGAAGGTTATACCAGACTGAATGAGCCTCGCACCACAATACTAGCAGCTATCGAAGGGGCAGGACTGTTGGAATTCCCCAAAAAGAAGATTGGAGATGTAGGACGAAACTCTGATGCCTACTGCGAATTCCATTGCGCTCACGGCCACCCCACGGAGAGATGCAGAGACCTAATGGATCAGCTAGAAAGACTAGCTAGAGAGGGGAAAATCAACCGCTTCCTGTGGAGAAGTGAAAGACCCCGTTATCCTCCACGCGATCGAAGGAATGACCGTTCGCGGACTGGGCCAAATAATGATAACGGAAGAAATAGGCCAAGGAATGAAGCATTTAGGCCTATGATCCCCCGTGCCAATCAGCCGAATAACGAACCTACCGCCCCAGCAATAAATGTTATTGCAGGAGGAGAATCGATGGCGGGAAGCTCCTCTGCTTCCCGTAAGAGCTACGCAAGGCAGGCATATCAGGTTAATGTTGTAATGGAGGAGAGAGTGGATGAAGAACCTATCATGTTCACTCCGGCTGACAAGGGTGACATTGTCATGTCCCATGATGACCCCATGGTAATATCCGCAGTAGTGGTAAAACACCCGGTGAGCAGAATTCTGGTCGATAACGGGAGTTCGGTGAACCTAATCTATTGGAATTGCTTCGAAAAAATGAGCATATCCGAAGATAGGTTAAGGCCTATTATGACGTCACTATACGGATTTACGGGCGAAAGGGTGAAGGTGGCCGGGTCCATAGAGTTGCCTGTGACTCTTGGAGAAAACCTGAAGGATGTGACCCGGCAAGTATTATTCATGGTAGTAAGGTCAACCTCCGCTGCTTACAACATAATCCTGGGTAGACCCGTACTGAACGACATGAGAGCGGTGATATCCTCTTGTTATCTGTTAATGAAGTTTTTCACTCCCAACGGAGTTGGGCAAGTACGAGGAGATCAAAGGAGTGCCCGTACTTGTTATATCGCTTCTACCGCTAACAAAGGAGCACAGAGAAAGGAGACTTTGTGCATAGAGGATCCGCCCAAGCCTCAGCCTGTAGAGAAAACAGAAGCCATTGAGCTAATCAGGGGGCCGAAGAAAAGAAGGCATTCATCGGGACTCAGCTGAACGAACAAGTAAGAAGCGAGATAGTCGAATGCCTGAGGAGAAACTTGGATGTTTTCGCTTGGACCCCGGCTGATATGCCCAGGATTAATCCCGAAGTGATCTACCACGAGCTTAACGTCTCGCCCGGGCACAAACCTGTCAAGCAAAAAAAGAGAAATTTTGTTTCGAAAAGACAAAAGGCAATCACTGAAGAAGTGAATAAACTCCTAGACGCCCAATTCATTCGAGAGGTCTACTACCCCGAGTGGCTAGCCAACGTGGTAATGGTAAAGAAATCTAGTGGGAAGTGGCGAATGTGTGTAGACTTCACCGATCTGAATAAAGCCTGCCCTAAAGATTCGTACCCCCTACCTCGGATAGATAGGCTGGTGGATGAAACATCCGGATATGAACTCCTCAGTTTTTTAGACGCCTTCTCCGGATATCACCAAATTATGCTTCACCCAGAAGACGAAGAGAAGACTTCTTTTATAACCGACGATGAAACATACTGCTATCGGGTAATGCTGTTCGGTTTAAAGAATGCTGGAGCCACCTATCAGCGAATGGTGAACAAAGTGTTCAAAGATCTTCTGGGAAATACCATGGAAGCCTATGTGGACGATATGATCATCAAGAGCCGAGCGGGAGAGTCTCACGCTCATCAGATGTCCAGGGTATTCGAGGTACTGAGGAGATTCAATATGAAGCTAAATCCCAAAAAGTGCTCATTCGGGGTGAAATCAGGGAAGTTCTTGGGCTTCATGATCACTGACAGGGGTATTGAGGCAAATCTTGAAAAGGTACAGGCAGTCCTCGACATGAAACCCCCAACCACCGTAAGAGATGTCCAGAGATTGACAGCCAGAATAGCAGCTCTGAATCGCTTTTTGTCAAAGTCAGCAGAAAGAAGCTTGCCATTCTTCAAAACTCTACGGGGAGGAAAAAACTTCGAATGGACGGAAGATTGTCAAAAGGCTTTTGAGGACCTCAAAGAATATTTGAAGCAGCTACCTTTATTGACAAGACCCCTGGAAGGGGAACAATTGTATATGTACTTGGGAGTCGGTGATTTCGCCGTCAGTGCGGTGCTACTGAAGAAGGATGAAATGGTGTACCGCCCCATCTACTATGTGAGCAAGGTATTGTTAGACCCAGAGACCCGTTATCCGCTGGCCGAGAAGCTAGCATTGACTCTTGTGATGACCTCGCGTATGTTGCGCCCTTATTTTCAGGTACACCCCATCACTGTCTTGACGGATCAACCGTTAAGACAAATCCTTCAGAAGCTTGAACACTCAGGGAGACTAGTCAAATGGGCAGTGGAACTTGGAGGATATGATATCACGTTCCAACCCAGGCAGGCTATTAAAGGCCAAGCTCTGGCAGACTTTATAGTAGAATGCACAAGCCCGAGCGACAGCAACGAAAGGGAAACTCAACCATGGTTGCTGTATGTCGACGGGGCATCGAGTGCAAACGGAAGCGGAGCGGGTATGGTCTTGGTATTGCCAGAAGGGAAATCCCTGGAATACTCCTTACGATTTGGGTTCCCCAGCTCGAACAACATAGCGGAGTATGAGGCTTTGATAGCCGGGATGAGGCTGGCAGAAAAGCTGCAGGTTCACCACTTGGTAGCATATAGTGACTCTCAATTGGTGGTAAACCAGTTCAATGGGCAATATGAGGTTCGAGAACCAACTTTAGCCCCCTACCTGAAGAAAGTCCAATCTCTGGCTTAGACTTTTAAGAGCTTACAGCTGATACAAATTAACCGGTCTAAAAACACACACGCTGATTCATTGTCCAAGTTAGCCTCTTCCAATGAGACAAGAGGAAGGATAGTGAAGGTGGAGAGGCTCGAACGGCCTAGTATTGAAGAGGTCGAAGTGTGTGACATTGAAACAGGAGATGACTGGAGATCCCCATTCAAACAGTATCTCGCTGAGGGTACACTCCCCCAAGATAAGGACGAAGCTCGTCGCTTAAGGATACAAGGGGCGAAGTTCACACTAATCAACGGGGAACTGTATAAAATGGGATATTCGTCACCCTTGTTAAAGTGTTTGGGGTCGGAGCAAGCAAATTATGTCCTAGCCGAAGTGCATGAAGGAATTTGCAGTAAACACTTAGGAGCTAGAGCCCTTGCTGCTAAGATACTGCGATCGGGATTCTACTGGCCGACATTGAAAAAAGATGCAATGGACAAAGCCCGCAGGTGTGACAAATGCCAAAGGTTTACGCCGATCACAACAGCCCCAGTGACTCCCTCCCAGGGTACGATACAGTCGATTCCTTTCGCACAATGGGGGTTGGACATTCTAGGGCCTTTTCCATAAGCCACGGGCCAAAGAAAATTCCTGTTAGTTGCCACCGACTACTTTACAAAGTGGATTGAAGCAGAGTCTTTAGCCACAATCACGGAGAAGAAAGTCGAGGCAATGGTATGGAAAGACATTATCTGTCGATTCGGGATCCCACGCATCTTGAATGCCGACCATGGAAAGCAATTCGATTGTAATGCCTTCCGTGAATTTTGTAAACGCCTCAACATTCAGCTAAGGATTTCTTCTGTGTCATATCCTCAAGCTAATGGACAGGCCGAAGTCAGTAATCGAACTATTCTTCATGGGCTGAAGACCAGGTTAGACAAAGCTAAAGGGGCGTGGGTGGACGAATTGCCTAGTGTTTTATGGGCATATCGTACCACTAGTCGGGTATCGACCGGAGAAACACCGTTCAGTCTTGTGTACGGCGCTGAAGCATTAATCCCCGTGGAAATTGGAGCATTGTCACCCAGGATGGTGCCCTTAGTAGAAGAAGAGAATTCACAAGCACTAAGGGAAAGCCTGGATCTCCTTGATGAACATAGAGAAACCGCCGCTATTCGATTGGCATCCTATCATCAGAGGTTGGCCAACTACTATAATAGCCGGGTGAGAGATAGACCAATGTCCGAAGGAGATTTGGTGCTCAGGAAGTCGCATATCACGAACGCCTTGAAGGAAGATGGAAAATTCAGAGCTAATTGGGAAGGTCCATTCAGAATCAAACATAAGATTGGGCCTAACACATGTATCCTGGAAACTCTACAAGGAAAGAAAATAGGGAAAACATGGAATTCAAATCACTTAAAATTGTATTTGAATTAATCGTTATATTTTCTTTCTTAAACGTTATATTCTCACATTACTGTCATTTGTTTACACTGTCACAAGATATTATTACCCAATCATTATGCGGATTGTTCTTTTGTTACATATCCGCAGCTTTTATATATCTAAATCTTGTGACAGGATACAGAAGAGCCGTAAGAGCCTGAGGCGCTATGCGTCACTGTGGCCAGGCGTGAACAATTAGACGAGCCGTAAGAGCCTGAGGCGCTATGCGTCACTGTGGCCAGGCGTGAACAATCAGAAAAGCCGTAAGAGCCTGAGGCTCTATGCGTCACTGTGGCCAGGCGTGAACAATCAGACGAGCCGTAAGAGCCTGAGGCGCTATGCGTCACTGTGGCCAGGCGTGAACAATCAGAAAAGCCGTAAGAGCCTGAGGCGCTATGCGTCACTGTGACCAGGCGTGAACAATCAGATGAGCCGTAAGAGCCTAAGGCGCTTTACGTCACTGTGGCCAGGCGTGAACAATCAGACGAGCCGTAAGAGCCTGAGGCGCTATGCGTCACTATGGCCAGGCGTGAACAATCAGAAAAGTCGTAAGAGCCTGAGGCGCTATGCGTCACTGTGGCCAGGCGTGAACAATCAGACGAGCCGTAAGAGCCTGAGGCGCTATGCGTCACTGTGGCCAGGCGTGAACAATCAGACGAGCCGTAAGAGCCTGAGGCGCTATGCGTCACTGTGGCCAGGCGTGAACAATCAGACGAGCCGTAAGAGCCTGAGGCGCTATGCGTCACTATGGTCAGGCACGAAAGATCCGACTAGTCATAAGAGCCTGAGACGCTGTGCGTCACTGTGGCCAGGTAATAAAAACATAAAGGCCGTAAAAACTAAAGGCGCACTCTCGTCATAGTAATCAGGCCTCAGAAAGCGATATGTTTATACGAAAAATTCTTTCTGAAAATGTATCTTTCTACCAAGAATTGGGGAGCATGCACGAATACATTCAAAACAAATATATACAAGTAAAATAAACAAACAGACAAAGGATGATAAACAACAAATAGAGAAGTAATGCGATACGAAGCATGAACAAAATTTGAATTTCATTTCATTCAAGAAAATTACAAGTAGATCTTTAGTAGATCTTTACAAGTACATCCAACAAAAGCAAAAAATCAAAACAAAACGACAGAATAAACAAAAAAGAAAAACAAAAAAACAAAAACTCAATCTTCAGGAGGAGGCTGGGGATCAGCTGCCGACGGGCCCTCGCTCCCTAAAGACTGCTGACCCTCCTCCCCGTCCAAGTCAAGGAGAGCGCCAATAGGCTCAGGAGCATCTTCCAGGTCCACAGGCTCCCAAGGACAGGTGAGGTTGGCTAGATCATCCTCGGCAGTCCTCTTGAAAACCTCGTCCGCAGGTTCAGCCCCGGGTTCGTACTTAGTCCAGTCAGCGGCCTCGAATAGCATCGCCTCGTCCGTATACTGGAGCTCGGGGAATTCTTCGCCTTCCCTATGCTTCTCTAACCATGATCGAGCGAGGTAAAATCCATATTTCACATAGGGATTTGAAAAATCCTCCTTCCGCCTCAAGCAATCCTTAGAAAGGCGGTACTCCTTTACGACTTTCGCCCTGATGCCATCAACCTCCACTCGGGTCAGCGAAGGAGTAGCCTGACTTTCTAACTCAGCGACGTAATGCTCGAGCTCCTGGTTACGATTAAGCAAGGACCCGTAGTTGGACTGCATACGGTCCAGTTCGGCGTGGGCCTCATGAAGATCTTCATGGAATTTACTCGACCGAGCCGCCTCGACGGTAAGATCCCCTTTGGCCTGGTCCAAATCTTGGCGAGCCTTCGAGAGCTGCTCTTCCAGGTTCCGTACCACATCGGGAAGTTTAGACAAGTTGTTGACAGTATTCGATAGCTCCATGACCTTGTCCTTCAACTCCTGAATTTCCTTGTCAGCTCACTTCCGATAGGCCCGGTGTTGAGCATTATTGGCCACGGTCCTCTGAGCAAGCTGTAAAGAAATACAAAAAAAAGTTAAACTCAAGAGTACAACAAAAAGAAGTTAAACGAAGGAGAATATAAAAATTACCCTTATCGCTTCCATATCAGCCAAGTCCTCTCCCTCCGGATAGTTCCTAAATATCCTAGCCTCGTCCCTCGGAAGAATAGTGGCCCAACTCAGTCGAGAAGCCACCCCGGGAGTGTCCAAGGTATCGTTGTCTCGAACTCCCGGGTAAACCCGAAACTCGGCCCCCTCATGATATAACCACCGTCCACAGGGTAGGACCTCCCATCGATAGGGCCTATCCTCGGGAGAATTGGCCTAGTCCCCATCGACGACTCGACATACAAGCGCCTCCGGTTCTTTCGCTGGGATGGAATTATGTTGCATTCAGCGCGCTCTTCAGAACGAGACCGCCCAGATGAACCAGAAGCCCCCCGTGACGAAGAAGGAACTCTCCCTCTATCCCGGGTGGTATCTCTTTGTTCCGGGGGAGGAAGGGGCATCATTTGCCTAGAGACAGGTGGAGTCCGAGCTCGAGGCAACTGAGGCGGTATTGGTGCCTCGCTAAGAACATCGTCAGCTAAACGAGGCCTCTTTCTAGTGGGATCACTAGACGGACCGGCCTCCGAGACTTGACGAACCAGTGATCGTTAGAAGTGACTCATATGTGCAAAAAAGAAAGAGAACAAATAAGTGGTCAAAAATATGATCAGAATCAGCAAGCAGTAAAAAAGAATAAAAAGTTACCATCAGGAGAATCAAAATGCTCCTAAAGGGACTCTATATTTATCGTATTGTCGTCAGGAAGCACCATAAAAGTTGAGTCGAACCCTTCCCAGCCAGTCAGGTCAGCTAAGGGTTCGTTGCCAGAACTAGACTCTACATTAGTGCTCCCTATATCTTCCTGTGGCCTTAGAGGTTCGGGGCTCAACTCGGGGGGAACTGAAGGTGGAGGATCCGAAATAGGAACAAAAGGGCCGACAACAGGAATGAGACCCACACCCCAGCCAGCCAATATCAAATTTTCATTTGATAATAGACTGTCAAGGCTGATGGGACGATCAACTAGTAACCTATTGACGTCCTGGGATAACTGTTCTCTAAGTGTAGCAATCCTAGGGCCCTTGGGGATTTCGCGCCTAGTCTCCCAACGAGTGGGGAAATCCAGGCCCCCAGGCGTTTCTATCACAAGCCACTCTGATTCAAAACCGTGAAGCTTATTGACAGGTTTTTCGAATAGCCTATTTTCAAATCCAGGCATATACACCCGCTGAAGTGAATAAGGGACTAGACCGGGGCTTCCTCGAAACTTGAAAAAGACATCGAGAAGGGGAAGAGACGGAGAAACGCCCCTTAGGTGGCAGTGTATGGTAAACCCTATTAATTGCATCCATGCGTGAGGATGCAGTTGTCCAGGGGCAATCCTATGAGTCCTAAGGAAAGAAGCCCCAAAGTCGGATAACGGAAAGCGAAGTCCTAATTCTAAGGCTGCCCTAAAAATAACTATCCCGTCGGACACACGACGTATGTCACTTTCCTGAGGGGTTGGAAGTCTATAGGAGTATCCCTCAGGCAAAGGGAATCTAGACACAAGGTCTTGGATGTCGGCTTCCTTCAAAGTCGACTTGACTCCTAGATCTATTTGTTTCCCTACACCGTGGCCAGCCATTTTTAGAAGATCGAGGGAAATCAAAAACAAACTATGGGCGACAGAGTTTACCTAAACAAAGAAAGACAACAAAAAGCACGGGCGATAGAGTTTTTGGACTCGCGGCAGACTTTGCGACACAGTGATGTTTTCGCGAGAGAATAGCGGCAGAGTGGCGACAGAGATGCGGCAGAGTTGCGGTAGAGTGTTGAGAGAATCTGCGGCAGAGTAGTCTTGGCGAGAGAACTCATTAGCGACAATGACAGCAGGGACCCAGTATATATAGTTGCGCGGCTGCGTCAACACACGCGCGGGGATCCGCCCCGGCCCAAGAAAAGCAAATCCGGACCCGGATCCTCTTTCGCAGGAAAAATTTCTACCAAAGAGTAGGGAGCAATTGATGGTGGTCCTATCACCAAAGTCCACGTGTACAATGACCTACCAACTAGAGACCGCCACGTGTCAAACGCGAGATAAGCCACATGGCTGTTACAGCGACAGAGTCTCCACGCGACACCGCAGCTTGGTAGGCGACAGAGTCTCTAGGCAATAGAGACTCTGTCGTGTAGGTTCCGTGCGGCACAGTATATCGCGACAGACCTCTACCGCCTGTACTGCGACAGACCTCTACCGCATAGGCCGCGGCAGAGGTTCCCACATATACTCTGCCGCCCACCGAACTCACCCGCAAAGTCGTCCAGCTCCGAACCGCGATAGAGTACCAAACGACTCTGTCGCGGCCCAGACACGCGCCTGGGCCTCAGCCCGAACCGACCCAGGAGAAACCTATAAATACCCCAGGTGAGTACTCAGAAAGGGGACGGAAAAAAACACTTGAACCCTTTAATTCTGAAGAACACATTTCTCTTCTTCATATATACAGAAACTCAGCTTTCTAACTTAATCATCGGAGTGCGCGTGCAGGGATAAATCCCTGCGTCCCCTGATTTTCGTTGTTTTTGCAGAATATACGAGGCACACGTGGAAGAAATCGTATCAACAGCATCTCTTTGTCGTTAGCGCAACTTGAATACGTGAAAATCATCACCCTGTTGTCGTTTTAGGAGGCAACATCAATAACATTACTTAATTATGTACTTTAAATTAAGAAAAGTGGCATTTAACAATTAGACTGTGGTTGCAAAAAAGAACATTTAATATGTACCGAAAAAAAATCTATTAAGGGGCAAAATAAAGAACATTTAATATGGCATTCAACTTTAGATAATTTTTTTTTTTTATCTTCATTATCCAATTATCAATTATAAAAACTTTTGTTTTAATCACTAATATTTGAGCTGTCATGGGTACTATAAAAAATAGTCAACAACTTTTTGAATGAATGATTAAAAAAAATTATAAAATATTATAATTTTTAAATATAAATTCAAACAATCTCATTCAACTCTCAATATTAAATATTTCCCTTATTCCAAAAAAAAAAAAAAGCTACAATCTTTCTTTTCCTTTGTTCCTTACTCTCTTTCAAATTTCCTCCTAAACCGGAAAGAACCTCATCTCTATTTTATTTTAATTGCTCGATTTCTAGTTGTAACTGCATCAAGGACATTGCCAGCAGTTTAAAAGCAAGTGGCAAGGATTCAGTTGTTAATTAGACACTAGCATTGGAATATATTCCCACTTTTAATCTTCCTTTTTTATATATATATATTTTTTTGAGTTTGCTTTTTTTTAAAAAAAATAAAAATTTGAAGTTACCTGTTTTTGTTAACTTTTCCACTTTACTTTTAACCTCATTGTTTTTTTTTTTAAATTTTGCTATTTTTATATTGAGATTTTTAGTTATACATTTATTTAAAGTATATATAAGTTTATAAATGTAACTTTATATATATATATATTATTATTATTATTTTATTTTACAATAAATTATTATTAAATTTTTTATTACTTAAAATCCTAAATATTATTTTTAATATAAATAAAGTGTCAAAATTTATTAAATAAACTTTAAAGATTTTAAATGTTAAAAAATAAAATATTCATAAAATAATTTTTAATTATTTAATAACAAAAATATTATTTGATATTAAAATAATTGCATTATTTTTTTAATTTATTAAACTTATTTGATATTAAATAATTTTAATAGTTTTTAATAATTTATTAATTTTACAAATATTAAATATATACTATAAATTTTATTATATGTAAATTTTAATATAATGTCGTTAATATTTTTTTTATCCTTATGATATTTTACTTCACCATCATTATTACGTTTGCTTTCAAACACTTTTTTTTATCATATTTTTTATCGCACCCATATTTTTTAAATTACAAAAATCAAATCAATTTTATTGTTCATCTTAAACTCTAAAACAACATTGTTATATTAGCATGTTGTGCAAAGGTCATTAATCTCTCGTCTCCTTAGAAACAACAAAATTTTAATTGATCAAACTCATTTTTGGTAATTGTCTTGGCTTTAACTCCCCAAAGAAATTCTAATAGAGAATGGTGATCTCTCAAACTCAACCCCATTTAGATTGAAAAAAAAATGTAAAGAATAGAAATCAAAGATTTAAAACACAATTTAATATTTGATTAATTAATTTGTAAATTTAATAAAATCTACTTTTAAGAAATTCTTACTTTAAATTTTTTTAATTAACAAGTTATCATATTATGATTCTAATAATGTATGAGATTTATGCATTAAGTATAAAATATAAATTAATTTTCATATATTAAGTCTATGAAAATTCTGTTAATTGTAGAGAGAGAAAGTAAAATTACGAAGACATGAAGAAAATTTCTCTTACTTGTGGAGAGGGAGAGTGAAATTACAAAGATGGTGAAAAATCCATTCTTAAAATGGTTTAAAAAATAAATAAAAATTCGAAGATACCCTAATAAAATAAAAAATGATAGAACACCAATATTATTCCTTGAGAAAAATGATGGACTTAATCATTTGATGCGCTGAATGCGTGAAAACGAAGGTGTTTCCACTTTCCAGCTAATTTCGGTGCTTTCTTTGTTCTCTCGATTCTTCTTTCTTTTCTTTGCCATTCCAAGGAGGCTTCTTTGCGTTCAAAGACGAAACCTAACAGTCCAATATACTTCTTCCAAATCTCCGCCCTAATTGGCTCAAAATCAACATCGTATGGTTCTCTTTTATTGGCTCTAACATTTGACTTTAAAGCCATTTTATTTTAAGTTTTTATTATTATTATTATTATTATTATTTTTCTCCAGCGAAATGAAAAATCTCTACCTATGATTTAAAATAAACCTAATAATTTTTTAGACATTATAGAATAATACGATATAAAAATGATAAAAAAATAATATGAACTAAAATTTGAGATAAATAATATATAAATTCAGCAAAAACAACAAACAATGTTTAACATTTTAAGACAATTTTTAATATAAAATTTTTATATTTTATACTATATATATTCACACACACAAATTATCAAAATTAGTTCCCAGTTTTATTAGAGGTTTCTATTGCATTGAACGGATAATGTTATTAAGTTCTTATTGCCATGAAGAGACAATTTTATTAAGGTTTTTTTTAGGTCGTTAATAAACCTTTTTCAACTTGTCACAAAAAAAAAAACCTTTTTCAAAGAGACATGCACCACCAATATTCTTCTTTAAGAATAAAAGAAGACTAGTTTTTACGGCTTACTTGTCGTAAGGATATCAATGATTTCGATAGCTGAACATATTCTTGATTTCATACAGGGTCAGGGTTAGTTTTAGGGTTAGGTTAGTTGACTTTCATTATAATAAAAAACACTAAGCTAATTTTGAGATGACAAGGATTTGGGTTGGGATAGGTTCATAGAATAATGATACATATAAATTTAAAATCATCTTGGCTTATAAATTTTAAGTTAATTTTTAGTTTAAATTTTTTTATTATATAATAATATAAATTCGAGTTTGATTTGATTCAAATATTATTTTATTTTTTTATTTTATTTTATTTATTTATTTATTTTGTATTCATTTAGTCCATTTAAAGTTTAAATTGATTTGTCGAAATTTGTATATCAATTTTCATATTAAATATACATAATCATATTTAGTAATCAATAATATTTTATATACATATAATTACATTATACATACTTAATAAATATATTAAAAATACTTTTACTTTTAATTACGTTTAGATCAGGTCGAGTTTGGGCTTCGAAAAGTCAAGTCAGGGCCTAACTTGATTTTGATTAGATCTAAAAATTTTATCCAAACTCATTAATTGTATTCGATATTTTATTTAAACCCAACTAAATATCAAATATTCATTCGGATTTGATCGGATAACCCTTGAGCAAGTTTAGCTACTATTATATTTTTTCCTTTTATTGATTTTTCGTTTAAGTACAAAGTGTAAATATATAGGCATAATAGTTATTTTTATATTTTAAATATATTATAAAATTAAATAAAACAATATTTAGACTGAATCAATTTAAAAATCTAAAAAACTCAACTCGAGTCAAGCAAGGCCTACAGGCGTAACAAATTTGTCCGGCTCATGGACAAGTCTCATAACTAGTACTCATGAAATAAAATCGTATCAATTTGTGATCCAAATTGATTAGACTCAAGTCTGCATGATTTTCTGCATAGAAATTCATCTGTATGCCCAAAAATAGAATGCCATTACTCATAATTTTAGAATAATTAAACATTTTTTAGGTTAAATCAGACCATATAAAGATTTCACATAGCCAAGGAAGCTCAATTTTCCATCTAAATTTCTTATCCAATCATTAAGCAAAGAGGAGTTAAAGGGTCCAGATTTAGTTCCTGCAAGAAGAATAACAATAAGAAATGTAAAATTCAATTGAATTTAACCAAAAGGAATACTCCATTTCTAGGAAAATAGATGTACATACCAGTGCCAATTCCTCCATTGAAATGATCTTATTCCCTTCTTCCAGACACTCGAACACTGAACCTGCAATATCCTCCCATTCTTCAAGCTCCACTAGTTATTATGAAAATCCCCTAAGAAATTATATGAAAAAATAAGTTCTAGGCATCAATATTGTCCATGAAAAGCCTTGCTATCAGCCCTCCAAAGCAAAGAAAAGATTTTCCTCTTAGACTTCATCATACACTGCTAGTGAGGAAAATAGGCAAACTATGTATCAGAAGTCAAAATCCTGTTACTCTCAGGAGTCATGAGGTCATGGGAAAACTTGTGTACTATAATCACAGTATAATCTTTGATGACATATATGACTTGACTAACTTTTAGATAAAAATGTATATAAAACCAAAGGCACAACATGGTTTTCACCTCGTAACCAGGGTGAGCTGACGATATAGAGGTGCTTATTAGTTTTTAAAATATTCGGCTTCTGGTGATACAGAAGGCCATGGTGGATCTAGCAGTAGATTTGGGATTTTCAACAAGGAACATGATAACCATCATAATTTCAGGAAGACATTCCACAAAATGCACTGGACAGACAGCACTAGGATGATTATGTTGACTATCCTATCACGCTTCATTGGTCTGATAGTGTTATTATGCATCCTTAAAAACATGATTGAAAGTTCTAATGACTATCAGTAGAATGCTTTTCATTTCATGTGGTCAGTTGACTACAATCATCTAGATGTAAAAACAACTACCAAATTTTCTGAAACTCCAAATAAAGGGAGATTGGGGAGTTTATTGAGTCATTTTCAGCCATGTTATACGTCATGACAAACTTCGCAAATCAATCATCAAAGTAGCTAAATGTATGGTTCACAAGAACATTCATACTGTCAATGGATAAACTATGATGATTCTATTTAGTGGATGACAAATTGTAGCAAACTAACACAACTAAGGAAGAAAAAATAGCTGCAAGTTATGCAAGTTAATAGCAATTAGGACATGAGAATGACTAATTGATTTTCACGACTTATACTTTGTAGCAACATCTTACAAATGGAATACCAAAATCAATGCAAATATAGCAAACAGGCAATTAACTCTTACCTGACCTAATAAAATCAGGTAAACTAAAATCCAAAAGTTTTCATTAGATCTAATCAGCTCTTTAACTATGAAAAGGTATTATGAAATTTGATCTTGTGTTTCTGGGCAGATCAGGCTCTTAGTACTATGACTTCCAGCCAAACATCTTCTGTTGATATTGCTGTGGTCATCTGGTCAGTTTCCAGTTCTTCTCAAAACCATTAATCATTCTTAATTTATGTATATTTGGTCCAACAGTAAAGTATAACTACAGAAGTAAAAGAAAAAAGACTTGAAACTAAGAAAATTTCTCATATCAGTATGTCACTATCAGCAATGCATTCTAGACATTAAGGGTCCAGGCAGGAGGGGAGCTTAAGTTCTCCATTGAAGAATTAACAAACCGTAAGCCAATTCCAAGTTATTGATTACTAACCATGAAATGCATTAACTATCTTTGCTAAAAACTTTCTCTTCCTTTTTTTTTTTTTTTTTGAAATCGTAATCGCATCCCATCTTGTTTATTCCTAGCTATGGCACTCTCGTCAAATAAACCATGCAGCTATGTTCGTCAACTTCAATAGACAGGCTTAGAGTTTAGACTAGACTTTATTCTATCTGCAAATCGCTTCTGAGGAAAGCCCACAACGCTTTGTTAATAACGTCTTTTTTTTTTTTCCTCACGTTCCACTTTCTAAGAGTATCCAAATTCCAAAGACATTATTTTCATCATATTCACCATTGGATTTGGAACGAGCTCTCCGTTGACTTAAACTGCAGTTTCAGCTAAGCAAATACACTCTAATCTTGAAAAGTATAATTTCTTCCTCCTAATTATAATAATATCAACTATTGAATTAACAAAAACAAAGCACAAACCAAAAACGACACGCCTTAGATTTAGGAATGATCTTGACAGTCACTGCCGTGCCTTGGGCTTGAGCTCTACTTTCTTACCCTTGGCCCAGCAAGTATAGCCCAAATTGCCCTCGCCCAACCTCCTTCCCTAGTTCAAGTTTAGCCCCCGAGTTCTTTCTGTACCAAAATGTCAATTTCTTTGGTCGTGTTCCTTAAATATTTTAGACTGTAATCCTTTAGTTAATAGATTTCCAAGCTTGAGATTAATGTTATTGTGTTCAAGAGAATATTCAAATATTTCAATTTCATATGTTAAACACATTTGAAACAATTGTCGTTCTTTAAAAAGAAAATTATTGTGAAGTTATTATAATAAATTTTCAACGGTTTGATAATAGTGTCAACAATTTCAAGTTTTGAAATAAAAGTTTCACAACCAAATTTTCATAAATTGTGGTCTCATAACATGTCACAAATTTAGCCTTTATAGTGAATGCAACGATGATGAAATACTGTATACTCTTTCATGAAATTGTCCATTCATTTGCGTTCGTTTTAATTCATTCTTTGAACAATACGTAAGACTAAATTTATCTCATTTCTAAATTGGAACAAAACTTGTTGAGATTTTTTTTCATTCTAAATCTCTCTAAAACTTTATTTATATGCTTCTTAAGATAACCTTAACATTCATTATAATCTGACTCAAAATGTTTTGATTCCAATAACACAAGTTGTCTTTATCATATCTTTCATTTCAAAGTTCTCAAAGAGAAATTTCTTGATTTCATGTAATAAACCAAAATCAATAGTTGCAAGCTAAATGTCTTCAACATAGAGAACCAAAATTATAAACTTAATTTCACTGAACTTCAGATAGATACATCAATTAACGATATTTTCCTTAAATTCTAAAGAAGGTGTCACTGAACTTCAGATACCATTGTCCGAAAGTTTGCTTAAGTCTGTATATTTTTTTTTTAAGTTTAAACACCATGTGTTTCTTTTCTTTAATTGAAAAGCCCCTCAGATTGGTCCATATAGACCTCTTCCTCTAAATTTTCATTTAGAATGGCAATTTCACATTTAGTTAATATAGCTCAAAGTTATAATAAGATACCAAAATCATAAAAATTCTAAATGAGTCTTTCTTTGATAATGTGAGAAAGTCTCATTGTAGTCAACATCATCTTTTGAGTAAAATCTTTAGTAACAAGTCTTACTTTATATATTTCAATATTGCTTTTAAAGTCATGCTTGATCTTATAAACCTCTTTACACTCAACTCTTTAAAACTTTTAGGCAATTCATCGAATTCTTTGACTTCATTATGTTCCATGAATTTCAACACACCTTTCATGGCTTCTATTAATTTAGTAGAATTAAAATTTTCAATAACTTATGAAAATGAGATTAAATCATCATCAATTTTGAAGTCATACTCTAACTCATGTGGATATACTTTCCTTTCCTAAGAAATCAAACCCTTATTTTATTTACTTGGTAATATAACTACATATTTAATTAATAATACTGTATCAAATTTTATATTACAAATCGATTAACATATTAATAACTATAACTTTATGTTATTTGCATTTTAATATAACAATTGCATTTTAAATTATTAATAATGTATCAAATTTTATAGTGCAATTGATTAACAAAGTAATAATTATAACTTTATATTATTTACATTTTAATATAATAACTACATTTTTAATTAATAATAATATATCCAATTTGTTTTATACTTAAGGATATATTTGAAATTTGACATTACATGACCAACAAGAGATTAGTTTACCAAACACTGCAATGTCATTTTTTCTGTTATTTAAACCGCACTTTACAATACATACCAAACACTACTATGCTACTTTTCCTACAATTTAATTCTTAGTAATCAATTTTTTTAGTAATCAATTTGCACTATAATCAATTTTCATGTAAAACATCAAACAACACTTTTTTTTTGGCACTTCTGACTCCCTTCATTTGTCATCGTGATTAGGTGATGATGACTATAGCAAGGCGATGCTATGCTAATTAACATTTGGTTGTATTATCTAGTGGTGTAAACGAGTCAAGTTACTTGAGAGCTATTTGAGATCAGTTTAATGATTACTTGAATTTGATTCATTTATTTTCGAATCGAGCTTGAACTCGAGCTATTCGAGTAACAAGTCGAGCTAAGTTTGAATTTCTAAATATCTGGCTCGAGCAGCTCACGAGTCTTATCGAGCTTTTTCTAATATATAGTTTTAATATTTTATAATTAATTTACTATTTTACCCCATAATTATAGTAAAAAATGATAAATCAAGCCTAACAAGTTAAGTTTGAATCTATCGAACCGAGTTTAAGCGGCTCGAGTATTCTGTTGAACCGAGTTTGAGTTGAGGTTTGAGCTAAACTCGAATTTGATACTGGATTGTCTCGACTTGCCTCGACTACATTTCGAGTATTATCTTCAACACCCTCATTGTTGTAGTCCTAAGGTCCAATGTATGATACAATTAACCTGTCTAAATAATTAATTATTTGTTTATACAGTATAATTATAAATTAATACCCTCTGAATTAATAAACTACCTAAATTAATAAAAAAACGTGATTTCAACTTGAGCCAATGAAAGAACTTAATAAATCTCTCTATTGTAAAATTAATAATTTTATTTTAAAATTTAGTGTGAAATCTCAGTCCAAATATCACATAAATTAATAATTTCGTAAAAGTACAAAAGATATTATATTATAAAATATTTAAGAACTAAAAAAATTTCAAGATGTTAGTTTGCAAAAGGTCATTAGACTTACTACCTTTGAGACTTTTGATCTTATTCTTCATCTTTAAAATTATCCTTAAAAAATTATTTTGATCACTTTCTTATTGTAGTTAAAAGATTTCAACTAAATTTAGCATTTCAAAATATTTTTAAAGCGTTTAACAACTAAAATGAGAATTTTAAGAAGATTAAATGTGATAGAATAGTTGGATGATGTGAAATTAATAACCTCTTTAAATTAACACTCAATAAGAAATCTCAATAGTATTATTTTAGAAGGGTTTTATTGTATTTAAATTGCTTTTAATTTTGGGTTGATGTTTTGACAACAAAAGGTCTATACTCTACAATTATAATCTAATAAATGAGCTTTTTTAATCAGAATTAAAATTTTTGAAATTATTTAAGTTTGTATGCAAATATTATAATATGACATAATTTTTTAATTAGCATATTAAAATTTTACTAGCATTGTAAAAGAGTTTTAAAAAGTTTTATTGTCACATTACACATATAAAATTGTTAAAAGATGGGTCGCAATTGGAAAAATATATCAAAAGATCGATAGCTTTTAAAATGTCAATAGAGAGTGAAAGAAAAATAAAGAAAGGTTAAAGTATCAAATTTGATAATGATGGTGGTAGATATTAGCTAGGGTAGATTTGAAATCCATTATTCTCATTGTGTTGTAATTTTAATTTTATCCATATTTTTTTAATTTTTAACTTTAACATAATATTTTAATAGTTATTTTATCATTTATCTCATTTCATCGTTGCTATTGAATCTAAATATATTATCATTTGATATTAATTTTTTTATCACTGTTATTTTCAATTTTATTAATATTAATCACATCGTTTATTCAAATTAACCCTTAATGATAGTCACCTTTAATAGTTTTTACAGTGTTTTCAAGCATAGTAGAGATAGTAACAAACAAGGGAAGAAATGAATGCCTTAGGTAAAAAAAAAAAAAAAAAAACCTCTTATGTAAATGCCTACCTAGTATTTTCATAAATTAAAATAATATATCATCAATCTATATAGCAAAAAAAAATTACCAAAATTAGTAATTTAACAATAATATTATAACTCTCATGCATTTTGTATTGAGTTTTTTTCTCGAATAAGAAATAAATTTATTATAAATAAATAAAACTAAATTTTGATTTTGGTCGGTCCAATCATTTTGATTCCCAAATTTGACCAAATCCCTTATCAATAATAAAAAAAAGGACTAGAACAGAAACGTGGAGGACACGCGCCACTAGAAAGAGTGAAGGAATCATATATTGTTGGGGAAGTTGCCCTATAAATGGCGGGAGCCTAGGCCGGGTCGAAATTTCACTCACCCCTCTCTCTCTCCCTCGCTCTCCAGTCTCTCTCTTGGCGTCAAAATCTCAGTATTCATAGCACTCCAAATTTCATCAAAAACCCTCCAATCCTTAAAACCCAACTCCACCATTTGTGTTCTACACCTCTGTCAATAATCTTTTCCGCTCCCTCTCCTAGATTTCTTAAATTCTAGGGTTTTGTTGATTTATCTTTAAAAAAAAAAACCTAGTTTTTTTCTTCTTTTCTTTTTCTGGGTCGGCTTTTGGCAGATAGAAGAAGTGGGAGAGTTGGAGTACTGTGGGACATTCTGATTCAATGGAGGCCGCGACCAGTGTCGCCGCCACACGTAGCGGTTCACTGTCCATGCCTTCACAGTCGCGGAAGGAGTGGCGTGCCGTTTCCGACCATCACGTGGTTCGGAACCCCGCTGATGAAGTGGTAATTTCATCTAATCATGAAATCTTTCGCTTTCGGTTTTATCTGGGATCTGAGAAAATGTTAATATGAGAACAAGTTCGTCTTTCGAATCTGAAATTCCTCATTGTTTGGGCCCTAGAAAAAAGAACAATTACCTGGACTAATTTAACTTAACTGCTGGTGTTTTGTATTCTTCAGTGTTCTCTGTGAACACAAAAAGTCAGGGTTTATCTTTTTGGTTCTTTTAATTTGTTTACACTTTACCCGTATACCCTATGATTATTCATTATTAATCAGTAGTACTTCTTTTACCATTTTCTAGTAAGTTTCTCAATAATAGAAGTTGGGTTGGGTTTTTTCGATCAAGTCATTTATTTGGTTCAATTTGGTGGCTAGTTGTCGTCCATTGGTTGTTAAAATAATTGGGAATGTGAGTTTGGTTTAAATTGTTTTTAGCATTTACGTCATTCCAAGCTTAGTCTGTTAAACCCTAGTCAGTTATTGGGTTTAGGGGAGTGAGGAAATGTCCAGATGTGAATGGCGGAGGTGAGCATCAAGTTGTTTTGATTAAGTTGTGAAAGATTATTATTGTTATTATAATTGGAACATTGGTGTTTACGGATAGCTTTATTCAATTTCTTGCAATATGCAGGAATTGGAAAGATCAAAGTTGGGACAATCAGATGAGAGAACCATATATGAGGTAAGGCTTTTGATCTTAAAATTAAATTCTATTTTGAGTATGATGAAAAGTGAACATGGTTGAATGCTTCTCAAGGTGCAGCATGGAAGAGAGCCTGCTGATGTTGATTTCTGTTCAATCATGGTTGATGGAAGTTCAGATGATGACATATTGCAGCAGCGGATTCACAATGTTACTAGACAGAGAGAGGAGCTCCAACAGATGGAGGTTGAACTCCGAGCTCGAGCAATTGCAAGATCAAGGATTTTGGAAATGCAGAGCAGTTGTGATGCTAAAATAAAAGCCCATGCTAATGTTGCTGCCAAGCTTGAGGTTAGAATAAAGAATGTGATTCATAGTATTATTGCTCTAAATTTCAACTTTCAAAGAAAAGAAACAAGTCAAGTTTTTAGCTGCATCTATAAATTATAATATGATCTTTGATTATGAAAAAGAAAAAAAAAATGGGAGAATTTAAGTTTCATGTATAAGATTACAAACATTAAGAAATTTATGTCATGCATTGACTGTTGCAGTGAGTCAATGAGTCAAAACCGCCTTTGAATTGAATCCAAGATGTATTGTTAATTTATTTTGAAATTACATATTGAACATCTCATGTTTGAAATAGTCTACAAAAAACCCATTAGATCATTGAGACTTGAATTCCAAGCATGCTACAAGTAGATTCTACCTAAGGTGCTGCCTTTCTGTCACTTTCAACCTGTATTTTGGCTTTACTTTTCCATCAATAGGAGCAACTCCATAGAAGTGAACTGACCATACACGAATTGGAAAGGAAAATGGACGAGAAAGATAGAGAACTTCATGCCATCAAAGTGGAAAAAGAAGAGGTCTGTCGAATTGTTCATTCTGCTTTTGGAAAATCCTTTTTTTTTTGGGTATTTTAAAATCAAGTTCGTTCTTTATCAAGTCATGTATATATTAGTGCTTCTTGAGGCAGGCCTGGGCAAAGGAAGACCTTCTCAGAGAGCAAAATAAAGAATTGGCAACTTTCAGGTTTGTATTTTTCTTTTACTTTTAGACCTTCATTATTTGCTGTAAACATAAGCCTTAATGCAATATCATTGATATGAATTTTTTTTATTTATATTTCCAGTAGCTGTGACACCAACACTATTGATAATTTTTAAACTTATTCAAGGATTGAGTTAATATATCAGCTCAGTTTTTGTCACTGAACAACATTTTGTAAATAATTAGCAGCTGCCGTTATTGGTGACCGTTTTTATCCATTAAATTTGCTGCGGAACCTTCTGAAATTTAGATGGGCTTCCTTTTTTTTTTTTCTGGCAGAAGAGAACGTGATCATTCAGAAGCTGAGAGAGCTCAACACATAAAACAGATACATGATCTACAAGAACATGTTCAAGAGAAAGAGAGGCAGCTTATTGAGTTGCAAGAGCAGGTCCATACATTTGCATCATTTTAATGCATCTTTTTCTAATTTTTAATTCCGAGGTTAATATGTGAATATTCTCTACACTGTGATGTAGAACAAAGAACCCTTTATAACAACAAAAAATAAAGATAAATAAATAAACCAAATAAATAGGTCCGTTGATAAATTAAATTGCGATTCCTAAATTTACAGCTAGAATAGACATTCTTCCAGAACCTGGAAGAATGTTCTCTGGAAGAATGTTCTCCATCATTCCCACAGTTGAAAAGAACTCAACTCTGGAAAGAACGAACTACAATTACTTAATTTCAGATTAACTTAATTTACATGAAAAATATTTTGTGTTGGAAATGGAAGTCATGCAACAATTGCGATTAACTGTATTGTTGATTGCTAGAAGACACCAAGCTGTGATTCCTACTCATCATCATCAGAGCTTTTATCTCATAAGCTGCGATTTCTAATGGTAGTCTTTGTTCTTCAGTATAGGGCTGCTCAGGAAACCATTCTTTGTAAGGATGAACAGTTGAGGGAGGCCCAAACTTGGATTTCTCATGTCCAGGAGATGGATGCTTTACAGTCAAGTACAAACCACTCCTTGCAGGCTGAATTGCGAGAACGTACAGAGCAGTATAACCAGCTCTGGCATGGTTGGCAACGACAGGTTGAAGAGCTTTTAGTTTCTTGTTTACACTTTTCTCTATTTCCTTAAATAAATAGATTTGACTTCTTTTTTTAGCTAATTTAAATTGACCTTGTTCCTCGTTGTTATGTTAGTTTGCAGAAATGGAGAGACTTCATTTACACACGCTACATCAGCTTCAACTTGAACTGGCTGACGCAAGAGAGAGGAATGGTTCGTACACTGATGAATCACACATATCTCAAGGAAATTCGAGAGATTCATCTCAATTTGGTAAACATAATGGAAACCAAGTGGACTCTAATGGAAGTGGTACTACAAATGCTAATGCTGGGGTGATGTCAAATGGAGCTTTAGACAATGCTCAATCTTTTGCTTCAGCTGGCAACGCACCAACTCAGGTAAGACTGCTGGCTGAAGTGTCATTGCTTAGATTGTGCTGTAATCTGAAATTTAATATTCATGTGGTTATCTATTTCATTGGCAAAATATGATACAACTGTATCTTTAGTTTTATTAAAGTTATGGATCTCTGCTCCCCTCCTATCCCTTCCTCATTCTACATTTCATCTAATATTTTGCTTGAGATGGTGCTTGTAAACTCATTTTAGAAGATTTGAGTTGTAGAACTTAGTGCTATTATTTAGTGAGAGTCAATTTTTCATCTTTTTATTTTGTCTATAACACTTGTTTTTAGTTATTCTGTTCCCCTTAAAATGTCTGTTTACTATCAGAATCAGAATGACAATGTTCCCAGTGTTCCATTTGCTCCATCATCTCTACTCGGGATGCCTGCTTACCTCCCACCTGGGCAGGTGACTGCTCTGCATTCGTTTGTCATGCATCAACAGGGGGTTCCCCCTTCTGTGGCATCTCATGTTGGACACTACCCAATGCCAACGATGTCATCCATCCAACAGTGGCAAAACCAACAGGTATGGTCAAACCGAGGCATCATCAATTTCGTCCCCCTTTTTTTGGTGTTATATATAATGGTTTTTCATTATGTTTTTCAGACTTCATCAGAGGGTTTCCAGCTATCTGCACAGAAACAACTTCCACCATCTCAAACTGATCAAAGCTTTGGGAGGTCAGATGTAAAGTATGAATATGAAGTGTCTGTCAATGGACAAGCTATTCGTCCAGACTATCTGGATCATATCAGCCAAGGGCCAGAGTCCAATTCTGTGATTTCATCATCTGCTGGGAAAGCGCAGGTTCTTTAAATCAAGATGATTCTATTCACAGTGCTCAGTATTGTCATCATGTGTTCTTGTCACTTAAGACCATTTCTTCACAGGTTCTCGAGTCAGTTAAATCAAGTTACCTTGTGGACCCCCAACGTGAGCTGAGCTTGCAGCAGGTTTCTTCACAATTGCATGACGCATTAAGATTAGGCACTTGTCATCAGAGTTGTGAATCTAAGGTTTGTTAGTTTTACTGGTCTTCAGGTGGTTGGAAATCTTTAAGATCTAATCTCTACTTAAATTTGAACCGGTCAGGAACAGAATATTCTGAACATGAATAATCATGTGCTGGAGGACCAAGTTCTAACAGCAGAAGAAGCTAGTACTGCTGCTAACCCATCTTCTCCTGATACTTCAATGCACTCTGTTAATTTCTGTGAAACAACAATCAGCAATGGCGCTGCTGCTATTTTACCTGAACAGCCAGTCTCAAGTGGGCAGAGTAATATCTTGATATCTGCTAAGACTTCAGAGATTGCTCTGCTTGATGAAAGATCATTGTTGGCTTGCGTAGTTCGCACAATTCCAACTGGTGACAGAATTCGGATCAGTTCAACGGTTAGTTGGTCTGCAAATAATTTTTCTTAAGTCAACTTAGCTACTATGGCATTAAGCCCTGTACAAATGAGGTTTGACTTGTATTCATCAATTGCAGCTACCGAATAGGCTGGGGAAAATGCTTGCACCTTTACACTGGCATGATTACAAGAAAAAATATGGAAAGCTGGATGACTTTGTAGCCAGTCACCCTGAGGTTTGTTTCTTTCAGCTTTTTACATTTTTGTAGGCATGTGGATTATTCTTTCTGAAGATTTCAAATCGTGATTTTTTTGTGATTTCAGTTTTTTGTGATTGAGGGGGATTATATTTGGCGTCGAGAGGGAGCACAAGAGATGATAGCTGCCACTGCTGCTGTTGCAAAAGTTGCTGCAGCCGCTGCAGTGTCGTCTCCTTACTCCTCAATTTTGCCATCTGTTGCTGTTACTCCCATGGCACAGCCTAATCGACTAAAGAAGGTGCTCCAATCAATTGATTCCAATCATGTGAAGAATGAGAATGCTATTTTCAAGGAGTATGCAGCCATCTCTAAAAATGAAGCTGATGATCATTCACAGCACTCGGTAATGCAGAATGAAATTCCCAATGGCCTTTGTTTTGGTGTGTCTGGAGGTTTCTCCAATGTAAAAATATTGAGCAAATCTAAGGACCCTGCTGAATTCAATGGAGCAAATTTCGAGAGATCAAGTGTGACAAGTGTTGAAAGCAAGGCCTCTGGACGTGGAAGGTCTAATTCAAATTTTGTTGGAAAACAGCAGGCCAGGTATGTGGCAGAAAATCCTGCAGATAGCTGAAGGTCATTTATCAGTCTGTTTTTTTTGCCTTAAGCTTATTGGGTTTAATTGTCTTGTACCATGGCAGGGCAACTGGGGCTGCATTATCTTCTAGACGATAGTTGGTGCATTTACCTCAACTGTGAGTTAATTGTTTAATGGTTGTTTTACGTAAATTCCCTATTCTGTTGCAGCTCTTTTTTCACCAGCAATTCTAATTTGCAACAAGCTAAATATGAAGCATTTAGCACAGTGAAGTACTTTAGATTCTGCAATATAGCATTAGATAATTTGATTCTCCTTTCCTGCTGGGATTGAGTGAATGAGATATGGCATATCACATATCCAATACCCTGTTTGATGCATAGATAATCATTTTTCGCCCTAAGCAGTTAGAGAATTGTATGAGCTCATATGGTATTTAAGGCAGAATTATCAGGTTGAAGCAGTTTAACAATTAAATTAACGCTAATTAACTGATACTAGTTGTCAGTAAAGCATATTTGAATTTCATAGTTTTTGAAATCTTCATTTTTAAGCTATATTAATTTAAAGATTTACCAACTGCATTTTGTTCTGGCAGGATATTCACCTGTGGCACATGCATTATGCAGATTGCAAACATCTCAGGATATGATTTGTTATTAAATGTATATCCTGATCTCGGTCATCAGCAATCTTTCGCCTCAGAAAATTCTCCGATTGGATCATAAATTGACTATTTTAAATTGTCTTAAGCCTTTTGGCAACTCAATCTGTTAGAAGAACTCTTTATTTTGCTGCATGTTCTTGTCGAACTCCGGCTGCAGATATCCTGCATCAGTATCTAAGTGTCCATGAACCCATTTGCAACTGCACATCCTCAGTTTATACTCGTTCACTTCGTGAATTCACAAGAAATTAAAGCAATGGTGATTCGAGTAATGTCTGCTAGCTGCTCCGTTTGCCCTTTGGAGTATTTATGCGGAAATTAAGTTAGAAATACAGAATGGAATCGGTCAAACAGCTAACAATTTTGGTAACCATTGCCACTACATACTAAAACTCAAAGAACAGCGAATTACCGTGATGAATTGGAGATTCGTCTCACCATCACTTTGCCTTGGTTATAAGTATAAATGCAAGCTAGAAACATTGAAGCCATTATTTTAATCGGTAATAGGCAAAATTTTACGCCGGGAGATTAATGAGCAGCAATACAACCTAGTCAGAGATGATAAAGAAAAGAAGCCAAGTTAACTCTCCAAATGTATGTACCTGCTACTTTTTTCCCCATTTTCCATTGCACCAAAAAATGCAGCAAAATACAATCACATGATTATAAGCAGAGATAAGTACTGGAGAGCTCTACACGATATAAACACCGGGTATTAGCCAGGTTAACATCATTAAGCCTCATGCTTTACTATCCCTAGCGTTGTCCATATGCCGGGTTTCGAAAGTCTTCACCGGCACCAACTTCTGAGCTATCTTGTTTGTTTCCTTGAATATTTATGAAATTGTTACCAAGCCCAGTTTGAACACCCTGATAGGTGCCAGTAGAGGCAGCAGATCTTAAGCCCACTTGTGGTTGGTTTAGTTGCTGTTGTTGGAGATACATTAGCTGCTGTGGTTGCTGCTGCTGCTGATCATTCAACTGGAATGGCAACTTTGAAGCTAAGAAATCTGGATGGTGCCTGGCCATTTCAGCTTGTGCAGATTGAACATGTTGCTCTTGCTGCACTGCAGACTTTGGAGGTGTCTACAATGTTTCACAGATGAGCTCAAATAAATGCATTTTTAGTTCTTCAAAGATATTAAATAGAAAAAAAATAAAAAACCTCTGAGAAAGCACCTGAGAAGATGTTGATGCTTGTGGCTGGGCATCAGCAATTTTAGCTAGATACATTAGGTTCTGCTGCAGTTGCGCTTGAAACCTGAATCATTTTTATAAAACCAGAGTAGATATCATAATTTGCGGTACTGTTGTTAACAGGCTATATTACTCATTAAAACTTATATATACAGATCTACCCTAGTTCTTCCACCATGCTGGGTCCCGTTCTTCGGTTCCTTAAATTAGTCACACCAACAGTAAACAATCATTAATCTCATCTTTAAAACATAGATGACCAAGTTTTAATAGGTACAATTGTGTTCTTTTTCAGTTTTTGCTGACATTATCGTTTTCAGAATGTATCTCTGACAGCATAGATAGCTGACAAGTTGAGCACTAAACCAGCACTAAGATGCAGGAAAAGAATGATTTAATGCTTTCCCTCTGACATAATGGCTAAACAGTGAAACTTTACAACTTCCATAACCAAAGCATATTTTTTCATGTGAAGGACTCAATTTAAGGGGTAATCAAGAAAACAACCAAAGAGCAGCAACCAATAGGAGGCCTATTAAATACCTAATAAGCTTTCCCTATCATTTACAGAGGAGACACAAGAAAAATACCAGAGACAGTATGAATCATGAAAAGGGTAAAATTTTAACTCTTAACATCAAGGAATGAATTGATGACATTGATCTAAGACATTCAGCTCAATGACAAAAATCAGACCGCGATGACAAATAACAATTGGTATAATATTGGAAGTAAACAAAAGAAGAACATTATGTTTAAAAATGGTCACTCACGAGGCAGTCTCATTGAACTTTCCCTGGTTTTGATTCTCCAGTATTGCCATAATCAACTCTTTATTCTCGTCCAGGGTCTGCAACAGCCAACAAGCATGGTCCATTATCATACCAGCACTCACATAAAGCAGATGTACATTTTTTTCCTCCACAAATCATTCTTGTTTCTTTTAAAGATAAAAAAGGAGAACAATTTAGAAAGCAAACTGCCCACACTAATTCTAACATGTAGAACCAAGAAAATAAAATGACATGATTAGGAAACCGTGGTAAATGATCAAGAACGTCAAAAAATTCAATTTGATTACAGAAATACATACAAGAAACAATGCATGCAAAACCCATCAATCAAAACGCATTAAATATCCAGTATAACCAAAAGGTAAATAAGTCAAAAGGGTAATGCTGTGAAGATCAAATAACCTTTTGAATCTGCTCAGTGGTGATGTTCATCAATGGAGGCTGCTGCATATTTTTCCACTTTACAAACAAAAAAAAGAACAGGAAAATGAAAGAAACCCAAACCCTAACCCTAAGATTTTCTTTGAGATGGGAAGAAGATAGAAGAGGAAAGAGGGGCTAGAGTGGGCTGTTTTGCTCCACACTGTAATGTGTACTTTTGCCCTCTCTCTATTTGTGTATATATTGGCTCAGCTGAACATTTGGCTGCCACAGCCCACACAGCAAAAGAATATTAAAACTCAGAAAACGACAACGTTTATTGCCGTCAGTGAGTAAAAGCGATGTCGTTTAAGTGAGGTCGTCTCGTTCTAAGCTTCTCACTTGAAATCAGTTTGTGAACAGAAGAAAAAGAAGCGGAAGATCAACGATGGGGTACGCATCGAGAGTGAGATTGGCTTCATTCTTGACGGGGGCTGGGACGGCCTCATTTCTTGGTATCTACATTCTCTACAAGGATTACAAGGTTGCCCATGAATCCATCGCCCAGCAGGTACTTACCCCATTTTCCTTTTGACATTGTTTTGTTTCATAGAATATCCGGTACATTTCAGTTTCATGTGGAATTTATGAAATAATTTCGGTGTTTTTCGGTTTTATGCTCCATTTGCAAGTTCTATTGAGTAAAACCCATATCGTTGAGATAGAATTCTGGAGGTATAGAAAAGGTTGGAAACTAAGATTTGGGTATTTTATTTGATACTTTTTGTTCTCTACGATGGTGTTGCTGGTGCACTTTTTTTTTTTTTGGTTTAGTATGTATGTTCTATATGAAGTAGCCGTTGCATTACATATGTAGCTGCTTGGAGGATTGCTGGATTGGTGATTATGGATAGTTGATGGTTATGTGAAAATGTAAGAATATGGTTGGTTGTACTTTGTTCTGGTAGTGGTATGGGCTGTTACAGATATCTCTTTGGGTTAAATGTCATGGTCTAAATTCACCCTCATAGCAAGCTTGGGTTAAGACAGAATCTTCTGTTATTTGGTAAGGGAAGGGAAAGATGCTATCTTGGATGAAAAGGCTTGATTTCAATGCATCAAGGGTTTTAATGAGGCAATACCTAGTGAAGGCCATGCTGCTTGTTGACATTGCAAGTCAATGAAATCTTTTCTTGGAAAGCTTTTAGGGTAAAAGAGGTTCATTTTACCTCTTTAAGTTTGATTCTGATTCTTTGTTTAGTTTTTGAAATTATTTCAGTTTTGGGATGGTCTCTTCTGTTAATTCCTATTTCCAGATTTTTAGCATCTTGTTGCGCCTTTTTTTCTTTTCGTTTTCTCTTTCTGGCTATGTTTATGTTGTTTCTGCATATTGTAGGACGTTTTTCAACTAGGTCGCTCTTTATTGTGCCTTACAAAACCATTATTATACCAACTGTAGATGCAATTTCTTCAAGAGTAAAGCCATAAAATGTAAATAACATAAAGGGTTGGGTGGTGGAGAAAGAGTAATTATACCAGGTGCCTAATTTGTATCTAAAGAATCTGATGCTTGAGACTCCCATTTAGACCCGTCTCATTGAGTTACTATTTCTGTTGTGATCTGAAAAGGATGAACTACCAGAAGACAACGAATTCATCTGATTGGATGGACAATTACATATGTTTTACTGTACAGAATAATAAACAAAAATGAATAATTTTTTCCTGTTTGTTTGATTGTATTCATGCCTATCTTTCTGGTGCCCTAACCTACAGCCATTTTTGGTGTGCTTATATTTTAGTTTTCACATTTCCCATTGGCTCAGGTGAAAAGTCTACGTGAGCCGCTGGATAGGCGAATCTCTGCTCTGGAAACGTTGAGAGAAGCTGAAACTTCACAACATGTGGAAGCAACAGAATAGGTCCTTTGTAGCAAAAATGATTTTCCCTAAATGTGCAATTGTAGCTGAACTCTTAGGTACTTCCCTATGGAATGATGGTATGTTAAGCCAGTTGATATGATTTACCTCAGTCATTCACTTTTTTTAATTTATTTATACAGGATGAAATGGTGATTGCAATTGAAATTTAGGAGAAATCAGACTTTCTTTTGCTTCATTTTCTGTACTTGGTGAATTGCTGTGTTATATCTTGCCAATAATACAGTTGTTAGTTGATTAGTTGTAGCATGACTATGGAACTCTATTATTGTTTGTATTATACTGAACAAATGCTTCATTGAGAACGGTAAAAATATTAATATGCTGGATCTCTTGAAACCATGATATAATTATTATGTCCTTCAAATGCTGAAAGCATATGCATGCATATGCCACAACATTCAGCCTGAATGCACATATCTTCCCTTGGTGGCATGCAAGTAATTGCTGGCAAGGCCCTGGTTTTTGATTAAATGTCTTCTTAGCATCTTTTGGGGTGAGAAACATTGCAGCTGAGTAGCTTGATATGATTTGAAATTTCACTCTGATGGGCACAATGATATTCTAACTGTAATGTCTGGTGTCTAATCTTCAATGACAAGCTCTTGGCCAGGAAAAAAAAATCACCTTCGATGAAAGTTGAATTAATCTTCATATTAGTGGATTAGCTAAGTCACATTTACTGAACTTAAGCTTGATTAAGTTAAATTTATGTAGCAATGTGATTAACATCGTATTCATGTAGTATTTTTGCTTAAGGTGTGACCTAGTGTTATTTGTATATTGCTACGATGCTTCTACAGGAAAAACCTAATGCTTCAAAGTTCAAAGCCAACGAGCTTCAAGAATTATACCTGATCCTCTCTTGGGTTTAAATTTTAAAAGATGGGTATTAACTATCAAATCAAAATGTCTCATTTCTTCATATGGCTCCAGTTACTTGTTAAATTAGTAATACTAACAAGAAAAGTTTACGCATTGGTGGCAGAACTTCAGGTGCTATTTAATTCTAGGAAGATGATCTGGTATTATCAACAAGAAGTTCTTCACTTCTCGTGACTGATCTGGCCTTTTGGAGTCTACTTTCCTGAGCTAATATATCCAGTCAATGAACATGCATTCTGATTCTCGGTCAGCCAAAGCAATTTCTGGATTTGGGACATTGCCACTTTGGATTCGGGGCCGTTTCTAACCTTGGCTTCTCTATTAACAGCAACGGTTACTAGCTGCAGTCTACTCATGCCACTACTGACTACACTGCTGTTGACCTTGCATTTCGCAAATGGGTATCTGATAAAATAGATTGTAACATTTTGCAGTGAAAGCTAAAACCTTGGTTTTATGAGTTATTTGCACCCGTTTCATGCTTATCATTTAGCCTAATTAGAGATGCTACTACATCCCTCATGGAGGGTCTTGTGTCAGCCATGGCTTGAGTGCATTGAAGTGCCAGTTCCAGCAATCTCAGGGCCTTCTGTTGTTCATCATTGACCCATAAGCTGATCTCCTCATCAAGGAAGCAAACATATTCTTCATTCTCCTGTAGGTTCTTTCTAGTCCACAAGACTATATCTAGGCCATCCTGAAAGCTAGAGTCTACAGGCAATTTTCTGCATAGAATCTCTAGCAGAATTACTCCATAGCTGTAGACATCACTTTTCTCTGTCAACCGAGTTGAGTATGCGTTCTCTGAAGAGAGGCAAAAGAGACAAAACATCAGACATTTTGTTTCTACTTCGGACTGTAGAATATTTCAAATCAATCGAAATACGATGGTACCAACCTGGTGCTATGTAGCCCAATGTCCCAACAATTGCAGACCTTGTTGAGCTCGAATCCGGATCGCAGACCAACTTTGCCATTCCAAAGTCTCCAATCTTAGGTTCAAATTCAGAATCCAATAGTATGTTATCTGATTTGATGTCTCTATGGATAATCTGTGGCACGCAATCATGGTGAAGATAAGAAAGGCCGTGAGCTATACCAAAAGCAATACGGTATCGTGTGTCCCAGTTTAGAACCAAACGGGGTTGGCTTTGATGTAGCACATCAAAAAGTGTCCCGCCCGGCATAAACTCAGTGACGATGAATCCATATCCATCTCTAATGCAGTAACCTGCCATTCTCAATATGTTCCTATGCCTAATCAAGCCGAGAGCTCTCATCTCAAGTCTGAAGTTTGTGTCGGACAAATTCATTTTCTTGACAGCCCAATGGTTCCTAGAGTTGGAAGATTCTGTCCTGTAAACTGTTCCATGTTTGCCTCTTCCAATGATATACTTGTCACTCCATCCTTCTGTAGCACGAATAATGTCTTCGATTTTCAAATTCTCTGGTAGATCTTCAGTTTTAGAATGTCGTTCATGGAGAAGAGTATGATCAAACGAATGTTTCTTTTGAAGGCGTCTAACCAACAATATATAGATCATCGCACAAAGCAATGCCACGGAGACCACCACAGCAATAATTACCCCAGCCAGAACCTTCCCCCTGCTGTTGCCTTTCCCAAGTTCCCGATTGTGACAGGTTTCATCCCCTAGCAGGCAAAGCTCCGGGTTTCCGAGAAAAGATCCAGGATATGAAGCTATGATCCTCATCCAAGCAGATGGTAGTTTTCCCGCTAGGTGATTGAATGATATGTTCACAAAGTATAGAGAGATCATGTTGTTCATGTCTGCTGGTATCTCACCAGAGAAACTGTTGCTTGAGAGATCAAGAATCTGCAGCTTGTCTAGTTTGCCAAGGCATGCAGGGATTTCACCAGAGAGCCTGTTGTTGCTTAAATTAAGAACTGAACTGAAGTGGTGAAGGTTACTCAAACTGCATGGAATGGGACCTTGAAGCATGTTACCTCCAAGCTGCAATTCGATTAGGCTTTGAAGGGATGAAAAAGAATCAGGAATAGATCCAATGAGTTTGTTCTCTTGGAGTAGAAGGTTTTGCAATTTGAGCAATAATTTTATTTCTGGAGGAATACTTCCTGAAATATAGTTGGCGCTAAGGTCCAGTTTGATGATCTTTTTGCAATGACCAATCTCAGAGGGAATGCTTCCTGTGAGTCTATTAGAAGAAAGCCGTAAAATTTGTAGATTCTCAAGCTTCCCAAGCTCTGGAGGTATAGAACCAGACAACCTATTCCGTGAGAAATCAAGCATTGAAAGATTGGTCCAATGACCAAAGACTGGGGGAATCTTTCCTTCAAGCAAATTTCCCTGGACCTCCAAGAAGAAAATTCCAGAGTTCTCTTCCAAATCTGCTGGTATAGGGCCTTGCAGAAGATTGTTACTAAGGACTACCCGCCTGAGGGATGAGCATTTTCCAATATCAGTAGGAAAGCTCCCACTGAAACGGTTGTTCCCAAGGGCCAAAACTGAAAAATTAGTGCCTGCACAAATTCTGGAAGGAATTGATCCATTAAGGCGGTTCCCTGATAAATCCAATCTTACCAGAGCAGGAAAATTTTTCCCGAGCTCAAATTGCACCTCCCCACTGAGATCATTCTGGGCCAAGGATAGATATTTCAGTTTCTGTAAATGAACAATTTCAGATGGGATTCCACCAGTCAAACTGTTGTTATACAAAGCCAACTGCACCAGGTTGCTCATCCTACCAATTTCCTGTGGAATTCGGCCTTCAATACGATTGTTGAATAGATAAAGAACCTCAAGATTTTCGAGATTGCAAATTTTTGGAGGGATACTTCCTTCAATGAAGTTATGCTGAAGCCTAAGTTCGACAAGTGAACTGCAGTTTCCAAGCTCAGGAGGTAATAAGCCGCTAAGCTTGTTGTTAAAGATAAACAAATAAGATAAACCAGTAAGATTTCCTATTGACTGAGGAATGCCACCAACCAGATTATTACTTGAAAGTGCAATAAGCATGAGGTGATTGCATTCAGCAATCCTCTCAGAAATAGTTCCATTGAGCTTGTTCCCTGAGAGAACAAGCTCTTGTAAGTTTTCCAGACTCCAGAAAGTGTCCGGAATTTCCCCCTCGAGATTGTTTTCATCAATATATAGAACTTTAAGTTCCAAAAGGCCATTAAAAGTCTCTGGTGGAATGACCCCTTCGAAATTGTTGTAGGATGCTATGAAGGTACTAAGGTTATAGCAGCTTCCAAGGGTTCGAGGCAAAGAACCCAGAAATTCATTCTGGTGAACCCAAAGATCAAAAATTCCACATGAAGACGGGAAATCAGGTAATGAACGAGTGAGGTTATTTGTGTTCAAATAGATGAACTTCAAATTCGGTAGGGAAAACATTTCACTAGGAACCTCACCACTCAGAAAGTTGTTATATAGTCCAATATATTCCAGACTGGTGCAAAGACTTACCTCAGGGGGAATTTCACCGGAGAGGGAATTATAGCCTAAGTCAATCCTTGTAAGCCACTTCGACATGAAAATTTGATGAGGAATTGACCCTTCAAACCTATTATCATTGAGAAGAATGGTGTTGAGTTGGCTACAGTTTCCCAGCATCTGAGGTATGTTACCACTGAAATTGTTGCCGCTGAAGTCAAGAGAGAGCATATGCTTGTGCAGGCAAATATAAGGGATAGAGTTGTTTAATATACCAGATAGCCCAAAGCCTGATAGATTCAAGGCTCTGACCTGAAAACTCTTCTTGGAGTAGCAAGACACTCCTTCCCATTGACAATGAGACTTTGGAGAATTGGATTGATTCCATGGTAACAAAACTTGAGTATGTTTTGGAAGACTGTCAAGGAACTGGAGAAGAAAAATTGCAGGTGGAGATAACGAGGCTGATGAAACTAGGAAAAGAGTGAGTAAGAAGATAACATGACACTGGAATAACAACACCATGTTCTTGTTAAACGTCCACTAATCTCCTGTTGGTGACACTGATTTGCCTATCTTAGATGCCATAAATCCTTTTATGTTTTGTTTGGAGTCCGGAAGTGGCAGCACATGTTTGATGACAGGTTCCAATATGTCCGGTCGTTTCCTCTTGGATTATAGTGTAAAAATTACAACACTTGGTACTCAAAGAAAAGCTGCTAGGAGGGCTTGGAATCATGCTATTTTGAGTCAAATAATGTATTGAGGGGTCCATCCCCCAACAAAAATATATGATGACGTTTCTAGGAAAGTTGAAAAAAAAAATTAAGCTATCATTGGAGACATCATATTATATAAAATTATGTTTTTTAAACATAAAATATTTATATTTATATTGATATATCACATATAATTTTTTAAATTTTTTATTATAATATTTTTTAAAAATTTTAATTTATTTTATTTTTATTTTTTTAATTTTTGTAATATTTATATCAAGATGGAATAATATCATAGACATGTGGGGTTTTACACATTCTTTTCCATTAAAGTATACCACAAATGTAAGACCCGAAATTTAATCGTAAATTTTACGAGGTAGAAAAATATTCACAAATGTAAAGGAATGAGACTCGGACTAAAAATAAGGATCGAAATGGCCACAGGCCAAACGGGAAGGGAAGAAAAATAAAATTTATCGAAAATACAAAATTAAATAGGAAATATGGTGGAGGTATGAAGGAAATTGAGGTTAATTTAATCCCGAAATAAGTGTAGGGGTAAAACGGTCAAAAGATCGAAATTCGGGATAAATACGATAAGAAAAATTTAATTAAAAATAAGGAATTAGGATTTCTTGATCAATAATGGGAAATTTTATAATTTCGAGTCAAATTGATCAAGATCCGGAATTTTTAAAAAATACCGAAAATGTCACCCGGGACGATATCCCGAAAATACGGAAGAATTATACCGGAAAAATAATTTAAAAACTAAATAAATTTAATTTAATTTAATTAAATTAAATTGTTGAATAAAATAAAATTTTTTGTAGATATTTTCAGAATTTTTAGAGTATTTTATTGATTATTTTAATAATAAAATGAATAGTTAAATAAAGATAAAGATTAAAAAAAAAAAAAAAAAAAATAAGTAAACTGAAAACGAAAACCAGAAAACGCAACCCGTTCGCACCCGAGAAGAACCCACTGCCGATCTCGACCACCGGCGACCGTTCGACGTCCGACGAAGCTTCCAGGAGCAAGAGCAGAGTCCGGCGAACCCATAGGTACCGGAACCGAGCCGTGAGGTGGCCGGAGGAGCCCGATCCGAGCTCCGAAAATCCGAGGGAGAGAAGAGGAGATCGCCGGCGAACCACCGCACCTGGGCCGAAAAGAGGGGTACCGGTGTGTTCAGGGGAGGAAACCGGTCATTTTGGTACCGGTCTTGGCCGGTAAGACCGCCGGAACCGCCGGCGACGGCAAGAGGCAGTGAGGGACATAAAACGGTGCCGTTTTGCTGGAAGGAAAGGGAAGGAAAGGGAAGGAAAAGGAAGGAAAAGGGGAAGGAAAAGGAAAGAAAAGGAAAGAAAAGAAAGGAAAAGAAAGGAAAAAGAGAAAGAAAATTACCGGGGGACGACTCGAGGTTCGGGTAAGTTGACCGAGGGTCGATATTGACCTACAGGTGAATTCCGAAAATTTAATTTAATATTATTTTAATGGAAAATAATCCGGATTTACCTAATTATGCAGTTTTACGACGGAGACCGAACGAGAGCCGATCGAGCTCTGATCTTCGTACCCCGCATCGTATCGGGTAAGTACGATTTAAATTCGGCATTAAGGTTTCTTTAAATATTGATTTTAAGTATTTTACGGAATTACGGATTAATTTCACATAGGAAGGAATATTAATTCGTAATTGCAATAAATTGCCGTAAATGGTATACGGGCTATCCAATGAACTTGGATCGAAGCCCGATAATTATTAGTAAATCGCATAAGCCCGGTATACCCGAAGAAGGGAATTAATAAATAAAAGAGGGTTGAAATGGGCCGAGACCAAATAGGGTAAATAGGGCCCAATACTCTAAAGTTGGTCAGTAAATACGATATACTGATCGAGATAAGTGAATTAACCTCGATTTCATGGTTATATGCAGTGACGTATTTTTGATTGGCGCGCACTTGGACCGAGAAGTTCGATATCTTCGAGATAAGCTAAGTCTACGCGCGATTCCAGGTAAGGGAATTTTATGAGCACTTAGAGGTAGCTATACGTAATTTTAAGGGGATTTACAGTACGTTAAATTCATTAGGCTACCCAAAAACAGAATAATAATTTTTACGATAAAAATATGGAAATAGTGAAAAATGACCATTTTGCCCCCAGTTAGGAAAATTTCAAAAAGGGTAGTAAGGCTATGGGATTGCATGAATTTCATGATTTTAATGTTGTATATGATTATATGGTTCTGATTTAAGCACATATGAACATAGGTTGGCTATTGATTTAGTGAACTATACGAAGGGTACCAGTTTGTACCGATTACCATTTTTAAAGATATTTTGTCAAAATCTAGCCACCTATCGTATTGATACAAGTAAAAAGAGTGCTGGAGTCTTTCTCGCACTCAAGTTTACCGAATTATTTTCATGAAAAGCCGTACTGGAGCATTGCTCGTACGAGAAATTTGTGTGTGCATAACACCGTGCTGGAGCTTCGCTCGCACGCGATTTTAGATATCATGATATGCATAGCGTGGTGATGTGATGAGATCCGTAAGCCTGTGACCTGGTGTGGGGCGGGCAGCAGGATGCTCACATATGCACTAGACGCGAGTTGACATGCATATAGCCGTGCGGAAGCCTCCTGTAGACTGTGTGTCGCAGAGAGTTGAGATACTCGCACGTAAACTTTGAGACATGGGTTGGTTATCGACATAGTATTGGGCTGGCTAAGACCTACGGCAGGCACCCCCCAGACTATGATATGGGTTCACGGAGTACGATGTACCGTGTATGTCACACGGAGTACGCTGTACCGTGCAGTCATGATGACTACGATGTTACTCTATATTCTGGCGAGTAGGACTTGACCCCACCTCCCGTTGCAGTTGTGATGCCCCGCACACCGGGATCCGTGTGCCTGGGATCACAGGGACATAGTATGGCCATAGTCCTCGTTTTTCATACAGTAACCTACATGCCTCGCATGATATCATACGGTCTAGATAGACCAGGACATACCCGATGGAGGGGTAGTCCCGATTTGTGTTTTTTTAAGAGATAGGATTTGTGATTTATGCTTTTAAAAAAGAGATTTGATTTAATTAATCAAGGTATTCCCGAGTGATGGGTTTAGCCTTGATGTGATGAGTTTGCCGTAAGCCTGTGACCTGGTGTGGGGCGGGCAGCAGGGTTCTCACGTAAAAACGCGAGTTTTGATTTAAACAAATAAGTTTTAAGGTGAATGATTTACGATGAAACTAACAGATTTTGATGTGACGAGCATGAGATGTCATACATGAAGATTTTCCATGTTGACTTCATATGTAACTTCATGTTTTCTTCTATACGATATACATTCACATGGCATCGTTTTAGTCATATCTCATGCTCCCAATGTAAATGATTTTTTTATATATCATGCTATTATCAGCACGTAGATAGTATAGTTATCTACCTGCTTATATTATTGCCTTACTGAGCACGTTTCGCTCACCCTTTCATTTTCCACCCCACAGGGTACACTCAGTAGAAGAGAGCGACAATAGCTTCGCAATTCGGTTATCCGCTGCTTCTTATTAAGACCAGGTATACACATTTATATAATTTCGTATCTGAACATATAGATGCACAGTACTGTATATGATGTAATATTGGGGATGTATTTAGTTTAAATAAATTGATATGTAAATAAATTATGAAAATTGAATGGTAAATAGGAAGAGGTGACTAACACCGAATCATAGCCCAACTGTTAGTAGTGTAACTGTTCACGACGGTTAAGGAAATGAAAAAGCGAAAAATTTGTAGGGATTTTTAGGTAATTTGGGTTGTGACAATTTAATGGTATCAGAGCCGAGTTGGCCTGATATGAGTCGGTGTTAGTGGTTAAGTAAATTTACATCCCCATGTACTGTGCATTGTTTAGATACAATTGTGTATATCAAGATGGAATAGCAGCAGCTAAGATTTTAGTTTCGAATTCAAGAATCTTGTTTTATAATTGATAGCCGCTATAGTAGAGTGGCGAGTACACATGCTCGAGGCCGTAAAGATAGGCCTGAGGGTCGAATGAGTCATGATATGAGACTCAAGATGAGATAGTGCACGAGGCAGAGGTCGTAGAGGTAGACCTGAGTCTGCTAAGTCGTGCTGAGTTGATTTGTGTGAATCAGGATGAAATTGAAATGGAGGCTGATGTTTAGCAAGCCCCACAGAGTCCGACAGAGAGATCGGACAGTATTGAGACGCGCTTCGCGATGTTGGAGCGGAGTGTGGAGATTATTGTGAGGAGCAAATTGCTCAGATTATGTATGAGATCAGAGGACGCGTTCTGAGGGGAGTTCCCCATATGAGACAAAGCCGTGCGGGCTGAGGCCCAAAGCGGACAATACGTTGGACTTGTGGCGTTGTTGGACCACCCGTTGTTAGACCACCATCGTTGTGCGTGGGCCCATGAGGGGTGGCCATGGCCGATGGCAGGGGTTGGCCGGGCAGGGGTTGGCTGTCACATAGTAGAAGATATTCCGGACTTGTTTACACAGTCTATTGCAGATATTTGAGGATAGGCAGAGAAAAGCCTAAACAGATGCCTCAGACTAAAGAGATTTTCATACTTCTGGTATATAGCGAAGTAAAGAAACCAACACTTGTTGAGGACTGGGTGAATGAGATTGCAGAGATGTATGAATTCTTTCGGTGTATGTCGACTAAGGAAGTGACTTTTAAAATACATTTATGTTGGAGGGCGAGGCGGAGCATTGATGGAAGTCCGCTCGACCCATCTTAAGAGTTAAATATACAGAGCTAAGATGAGAAATATTCTGGATGTATTCCGGTGACAGAATATCCCGGACACTGTATAAGGAAAATTACAGATAGAGTTTCTTACACTGCCCATAGTCATGAGTTGATTGATGAGTATGAATCTCAAATACATCACTGGGCAAGTATGAAACCCGATATTGTGGACAGTGAGAGTCGGGAAAACCTAAAAGTTCATGTAAGGACTCGAATTTTCAATTAGAGTCCGATTGGCCCGTGAAATATTACCTATGCCGAGGCAGTGCGTAGATTTGCAGTTGAGTAAATAAGAACATGAATTGCACGCCTCTGAGATTGGGAAAGCTAGTGAGGGCCGAAATAGAGACAGAAGAGAATCGAGAAATGACGAAGATGTCAGAGCGGGAAAGAGACCAGTTGGTAAGAGATTAGATTTGACGAGTCATGGAGTAAGATAATTGGTAAGGCCTCAGTGCATCTAACTTTGGCACTCTTGAGGGGTATTGTGATTTGAGGACTCTGACTTGCTACAGAGTAGTGTGGCAATGTAGCAGGGTAAGCAAGATAAGCAGTATAGCAGTGTAAGCACTGTAAGCAGTGGGAGATGAGTGGTGGATACCACGGAAGGAGGGTCTATACCTACACTGTATTGATGAAAATGGCCGATAAGTGTGGTAAGACGGACCATTGATTTTTGATTGCTCAGAGTTGAGCGAGATTGCCCCACAGGAAAGTAAAGAGATAGAGAAAAACTTCGTTGGTACAGTTGCAACGAAAAAGGAGGCTATAGCCGAAAAGAAAAAGGAAAGTAGGTTGTTGGACGAAGGCGAGAGGATGTCTTGGACCAGGACACTATTGATGTTTCATGGATGTGGTGTAAGATACCACACTTGTTATGAATAACGACGTACATATGTTCATTGATCCTGGTACCTCACATTTATTCATACCGCCTTCATTCACATATAAGTGAGTAAAAGGGCATGAATGCCTACATCATTAGGTATAATACTGATAAATGAGTACCCCAATAGAGGAGGATTAGTTAACGGAGTATGGATATAGAGAATTTTAAGTTGAAAACAGGGGTGAAAACATCACTGAAAAACATATTGTAAGTGTTGACAAGTAATAAAAAGGGGTGCAACGGTTGAAATCAAAGGAGTAAATGATGGTACTCACGAAATGAGTAATGCCAGAGTTTTGTCATGATTGATATACGAAGGAGATGATCTTTGAGATATGTTGATCCTAAATACAAGATGCATTGGAGTAAGAGACGTATGCTAGGTAATAACATCTCTATGATATGCAAAGTAGTTAGGATTGAAGCAATTAGTAGCGAATACAAATTATAACCAAGGACAAAGATGGGTATAACCATAACCAGTAGTTGTGGTTAAGTCTAAGGGTTAATAAAGGTATTTCAAAATACCTCCCCGCCTGAAGACTTGACAGCGTCTAAAAATATACATATAACTTATTACGTGAAATCGGTTGCCGTAATAAATACTTTTAGCATTAGGATACCTTTAATAAGACGATAAGAATATAAAAATTCGACAATCATAAAGTTTAACAGAGTAGAATTTAATAGGAGCCGTTAAGATAAGAAAAGGAAATGACGCAGGTTAGTACCTGAAAACATAAGCGGATTGAGAAGAATTTTATACGCTTATGCGTAAATAAGTCAAGGATTAGATCGACTTGTAATCATCATTATCGATGATATGTTGGGTGTAGTTAAAGTCTAGGGCGATTTATAAGCAATAATGGGAAGATGATTTTTACAGATGGATTGTTGCGAGATTCTCAATATGGTCTATTTGGTTGACACGTTTAACTAAGAAAACGTGGTCTTTGAATAAGATTATAGATGTGACATGAATTTTGGTGTAATGAAGTATGAACTGAATACCGTGATTAATTTCACCATACCCAACAGCTCAAGAGGTTCCCAGTGAGTATAGATACCTCGAAATTATGATGGAGCTGTGTATTGATGTATAAAGGGAAGATAGTCAAGTAAGGAGTCAGACAACTCCTTGATCACGAAATAAACCATTTGACCCACTATTTAAAGTTGACAACGGTAGTGTTTGTACCGAGGATATGGTACTATTATGTACATGGTGAGAAATTGTGGATATGCACTGATCATAAAGCCCGAGTATCTGTTTTCACAGAAAGAGGCGAATATGAGAATACATAGTGGGATAGAGCTTCTGAGAGATTTTGATTTGTGAAAATTGTACCACCCAGGAAAGGCTAATATGATGACTGATGCCTTGAGTTGAAAGAGCCTTGGGATGGTATTACATATGATGGTCAGGGAGCGTGAGCTGCTTGAGCAGTTGTGGACCTCAGTATAGATGTGATCCCTTCTGATGATGACAGTGATTATGTGACAGCTAGCCTGATGACTAGTACCGGATGAGAGTGCCCGGATTTGCCAGGCTTAGCGTGATGATCGACCGGATGTCGATAGTTTGGGTCTGATTCAGAAGGGTACAGTGACAGAGATCACAGAGAGTGTGATGATGATTTACAGAGAGGTTCTGAGACAGTATAAGTGCTCCCTAGGACCACAGTGATGAGTTATTAATATTGATAGAAGCTCACTCTTCGGGATATACAGTGCATACGGAAGTAAAGAATATATCGAAATCGCAAAAATGGTATGGGTGGTCAGATGTGGAAGGAGATATTGGTGGAGCTTGTAGAAAAGTGCCTAGTGTGTCAGCAGAGTAAGGTAGAGTATTAAAAGTCTGCAGAGTTATTGCAGCACCTACCTATATCGACATGGCACGAAAATGGGAGCAAGTCTCCATGAATTTTATGATGGGTTACAGAGAAACCAGGTGAATCATGAGACTATTTCAGTTGGATGATAGTCGATAGAGCGACTAAGTCTACCCACTTTTGGTTATGAACTCCCCAAATACTCAGAGTATATATGTGGATTTTGTGTAAGGATGATTATGGAACATTATGTAACGTTCCAGTGAGCATGGTAACATATAGGGATTCCCGCTTCACTTCCTACTTTGAGGAATATTGTCAGGAAGCTATGGGAACCCGACTGAGTATTAGCACAGCTTTTCATCCTCAGACAGATGGTCAGTCAGAGAGGACTGTACAAGTTCTGAAGGATCCGATGAAAGCGTGTGCCCTTGATTTTTATGCTTCTGGAATGAGCAGTTGATTTCTAATTGAAGTTGCCAATAACGACTGTTGGCACTTGAGTATTGGGATAACAAGATAGGAGGCAGAATATGGCTGTAGGGGTTGTTTCCCCAAATTGGATAAGAAAGAGTGGGTGACAGATAGAATCATTTCTGACTTTGGATAATAAGTCTCTGAGGATGTTTAGTTAAGGTTGAGAGACTAAGAATACCTCAGAGCAGATAGACAAGTATTGAAATTCACTGATGGTGAATTAATATGATTGAAAGCTATTCGTCCTAAGAGGATAAGGACATAGTGAGCTTTTGGAAAAAGTAAATTGAGTTGTGCTGGATGAAAGATTTTGAGAGATTAGACAAGTGGGAGATAAGACCTGTAGATTGGTGTTATCACCTGAAGTAACAGGCACCCACAATGTGTCTCAGATTTTGATTCTTCGACAATACTATCCAGATCCAGCATAGATGATCGAATATGAACTCCAAAAGTTCAGTTTAAGGAAAATACGAGTACATTGAAGAAGTTAATTCGGGCATTAAACAGGAAAGAGAAAGTATTGAGGATTAAGATAATCTCCCTAATTAAAGTTCTTTTGGTAGTAATACACTCCGGAGAAGGTCACATAAGACTTTAAGAGTATCATACGATTAATGTACCCGGAGTTGTATATGGACTCATCTGACTTGGTTCTAATTTGGAGGACCAAATTTCTTAAGTGGGGGAGATTTGTAAGACCCGAAATTTAATCGTAAATTTTACGAGGTAGAAAAATATTCACAAATGTAAAGGAATGAGACTCGGACTAAAAATAAGGATCGAAATGGCCACAGGCCAAACGGGAAGGGAAGAAAAATAAAATTTATCGAAAATACAAAATTAAATAGGAAATATGGTGGAGGTATGAAGGAAATTGAGGTTAATTTAATCCCGAAATAAGTGTAGGGGTAAAACGGTCAAAAGATCGAAATTCGGGATAAATACGATAAGAAAAATTTAATTAAAAATAAGGAATTAGGATTTCTTGATCAATAATGGGAAATTTTATAATTTCGAGTCAAATTGATCAAGATCCGGAATTTTTAAAAAATACCGAAAATGTCACCCGGGACGATATCCCGAAAATACGGAAGAATTATACCGGAAAAATAATTTAAAAACTAAATAAATTTAATTTAATTTAATTAAATTAAATTGTTGAATAAAATAAAATTTTTTGTAGATATTTTCAGAATTTTTAGAGTATTTTATTGATTATTTTAATAATAAAATGAATAGTTAAATAAAGATAAAGATTAAAAAAAAAAAAAAAAAAAAATAAGTAAACTGAAAACGAAAACCAGAAAACGCAACCCGTTCGCACCCGAGAAGAACCCACTGCCGATCTCGACCACCGGCGACCGTTCGACGTCCGACGAAGCTTCCAGGAGCAAGAGCAGAGTCCGGCGAACCCATAGGTACCGGAACCGAGCCGTGAGGTGGCCGGAGGAGCCCGATCCGAGCTCCGAAAATCCGAGGGAGAGAAGAGGAGATCGCCGGCGAACCACCGCACCTGGGCCGAAAAGAGGGGTACCGGTGTGTTCAGGGGAGGAAACCGGTCATTTTGGTACCGGTCTTGGCCGGTAAGACCGCCGGAACCGCCGGCGACGGCAAGAGGCAGTGAGGGACATAAAACGGTGCCGTTTTGCTGGAAGGAAAGGGAAGGAAAGGGAAGGAAAAGGAAGGAAAAGGGGAAGGAAAAGGAAAGAAAAGGAAAGAAAAGAAAGGAAAAGAAAGGAAAAAGAGAAAGAAAATTACCGGGGGACGACTCGAGGTTCGGGTAAGTTGACCGAGGGTCGATATTGACCTACAGGTGAATTCCGAAAATTTAATTTAATATTATTTTAATGGAAAATAATCCGGATTTACCTAATTATGCAGTTTTACGACGGAGACCGAACGAGAGCCGATCGAGCTCTGATCTTCGTACCCCGCATCGTATCGGGTAAGTACGATTTAAATTCGGCATTAAGGTTTCTTTAAATATTGATTTTAAGTATTTTACGGAATTACGGATTAATTTCACATAGGAAGGAATATTAATTCGTAATTGCAATAAATTGCCGTAAATGGTATACGGGCTATCCAATGAACTTGGATCGAAGCCCGATAATTATTAGTAAATCGCATAAGCCCGGTATACCCGAAGAAGGGAATTAATAAATAAAAGAGGGTTGAAATGGGCCGAGACCAAATAGGGTAAATAGGGCCCAATACTCTAAAGTTGGTCAGTAAATACGATATACTGATCGAGATAAGTGAATTAACCTCGATTTCATGGTTATATGCAGTGACGTATTTTTGATTGGCGCGCACTTGGACCGAGAAGTTCGATATCTTCGAGATAAGCTAAGTCTACGCGCGATTCCAGGTAAGGGAATTTTATGAGCACTTAGAGGTAGCTATACGTAATTTTAAGGGGATTTACAGTACGTTAAATTCATTAGGCTACCCAAAAACAGAATAATAATTTTTACGATAAAAATATGGAAATAGTGAAAAATGACCATTTTGCCCCCAGTTAGGAAAATTTCAAAAAGGGTAGTAAGGCTATGGGATTGCATGAATTTCATGATTTTAATGTTGTATATGATTATATGGTTCTGATTTAAGCACATATGAACATAGGTTGGCTATTGATTTAGTGAACTATACGAAGGGTACCAGTTTGTACCGATTACCATTTTTAAAGATATTTTGTCAAAATCTAGCCACCTATCGTATTGATACAAGTAAAAAGAGTGCTGGAGTCTTTCTCGCACTCAAGTTTACCGAATTATTTTCATGAAAAGCCGTACTGGAGCATTGCTCGTACGAGAAATTTGTGTGTGCATAACACCGTGCTGGAGCTTCGCTCGCACGCGATTTTAGATATCATGATATGCATAGCGTGGTGATGTGATGAGATCCGTAAGCCTGTGACCTGGTGTGGGGCGGGCAGCAGGATGCTCACATATGCACTAGACGCGAGTTGACATGCATATAGCCGTGCGGAAGCCTCCTGTAGACTGTGTGTCGCAGAGAGTTGAGATACTCGCACGTAAACTTTGAGACATGGGTTGGTTATCGACATAGTATTGGGCTGGCTAAGACCTACGGCAGGCATCCCCCAGACTATGATATGGGTTCACGGAGTACGATGTACCGTGTATGTCACACGGAGTACGCTGTACCGTGCAGTCATGATGACTACGATGTTACTCTATATTCTGGCAGGTAGGACTTGACCCCACCTCCCGTTGCAGTTGTGATGCCCCGCACACCGGGATCCGTGTGCCTGGGATCACAGGGACATAGTATGGCCATAGTCCTCGTTTTTCATACAGTAACCTACATGCCTCGCATGATATCATACGGTCTAGATAGACCAGGACATACCCGATGGAGGGGTAGTCCCGATTTGTGTTTTTTTAAGAGATGGGATTTGTGATTTATGCTTTTAAAAAAGAGATTTGATTTAATTAATCAAGGTATTCCCGAGTGATGGGTTTAGCCTTGATGTGATGAGTTTGCCGTAAGCCTGTGACCTGGTGTGGGGCGGGCAGCAGGGTTCTCACGTAAAAACGCGAGTTTTGATTTAAACAAATAAGTTTTAAGGTGAATGATTTACGATGAAACTAACAGATTTTGATGTGACGAGCATGAGATGTCATACATGAAGATTTTCCATGTTGACTTCATATGTAACTTCATGTTTTCTTCTATACGATATACATTCACATGGCATCGTTTTAGTCATATCTCATGCTCCCAATGTAAATGATTTTTTTATATATCATGCTATTATCAGCACGTAGATAGTATAGTTATCTACCTGCTTATATTATTGCCTTACTGAGCACGTTTCGCTCACCCTTTCATTTTCCACCCCACAGGGTACACTCAGTAGAAGAGAGCGACAATAGCTTCGCAATTCGGTTATCCGCTGCTTCTTATTAAGACCAGGTATACACATTTATATAATTTCGTATCTGAACATATAGATGCACAGTACTGTATATGATGTAATATTGGGGATGTATTTAGTTTAAATAAATTGATATGTAAATAAATTATGAAAATTGAATGGTAAATAGGGAAGAGGTGACTAACACCGAATCATAGCCCAACTGTTAGTAGTGTAACTGTTCACGACGGTTAAGGAAATGAAAAAGCGAAAAATTTGTAGGGATTTTTAGGTAATTTGGGTCGTGACAACAAATGTGATAAAAATAAAAGTTGGACAAAATGCAGTTTCCAATATGATAAAGATCAAACAAAGTAGTCTTAAATGGGATACCAACTAAGCCCCAATGTCTTGGAGAACAATTTAAGTTGGCTTCTCTGTCGTGTTAATGGTTTTAGACTTGGTTGTTAATCAAGCAACAGAAAACCCATCACCGCTGTCCAGACCACCAACTTTGCTACAATGATTCAAGAATAATCATGGCTCAACTCAGATATCAATGGGCCATATATTATTACTTGCCATCCAAGCCATCAACACATTTCATTTTGAAAAGTGAGACTTCGTCACTCCCGAGTCCTTTTCCAAACATACAAGGTGTGAAATTCACATATATAATTCATATTTAGTTTATATAAAATTATGTTGACATTTAAAATATTTTTTTAAATTTTTTTTATCATATTTATATATAATTTTTATTAAATTTTATTTAATTCCATCTTTGTGTTATTTTTATATGATATTTTCGTATCGTATTTAAAATTTTTTAATCTAACATTACCGATAATGTATAGAAAGTGGGAAGAAATGAGCTTGAAAAAAATATATATATACATAAAATTTAATAAAATAAGAATGATTCTACTAGAATTTTCTCTAATTTAAACCACTGTGATTCTGGCAGAATATAGCCAAGGCCCATCCAAATATGTGAAGTGTCCCAATTATATGGGCTATGTTCTGTTACGAAATGGGGAAAGACAATAATAAAAGCATAAGCGCTGGTAAGCTTTCTACTTTAATCAAAGGGTTGGTTCTGGCTGGGGCTGTAGGCCTGACCCAATAGTATCTGGTTTCCACTTTGGAAAACTCATACTACAGTTGGGACTTGGGAGTTGAGGGCATGAACCGACTTACCCTACTTGGACACGCCCCTCTTTCTTTGGTCTAAAGCTTTTACGATACGAAAATAGGAAAGAAAAATGGTCCCGACATGTTTTGCTAGTTTTGGCTAGCAATGAAAAGGGCGGAAAGACGAGGGAAATAAACAAATAGTAAAACACTAAGAGTGGAAAAAAGATTAGGTGGAACGGTCACATCAGCATATTCATTCAAATTATGCCTGAGAAGAATATTATTAAAGGTATACGTAAATTTAAGATATTCCTATTAAAAGAAAATAGAAAAATCAAATTTTAGACATATTTTTTTTTAAAGAATAAAAATAATAATTATTAAGTCAAATTTTGATTATTCTTTAATTCAATTATTAAATATTTTAATTATATTTAATCGAATTAGATAATACATAATATCTATTTACATCCCGTATTAGTAATAAATTTATTAAATAAATATTTATCATTTAATCATCATATGTGATGTATAATGAATAAATAATTTTTTAATAATATAATTATATATCATGATTAAAAACAAGAAAAAAAAAACATGGTAACTATTAACATGCAATAACCAATTGATATCATATTTTCTCAGGTTCCAAAAATAAAATTCCGATTTCGTTGAAGAGGTGGAAAGTGGCAGGATAACTGGCCCCTTAGGGATGCAAAGCCCATGTCCCCACCCACGTGTTTGATATTTTCCCAAATGCCAAAATGAATATACTACTACTCCTACTACTACTAAATACTAATTTAAAACAAATAGAAAATCTTTATCTCCATCAGAAACAGATAGAAAATCCGATAAGCCTTACTATCTTTGACTACAAATTAAGAATAATAGAATGCTTAATAGGCATGAATTAGAAAGGAAAGAGTAAGACTTTTGTTTCCTTGGCGGTGGTAGCTTGGAAATTGTTGATTATCAAAAGCAACCCAAAGGCGGTCCATACCGTCCTTATTTTGTTGTTCCTTGCTGGAGAGACATGTCTCCTACGCACTTGTGATTTATACGCAACAAATGGACTTCTTTTTTCACATGATTTAAACCAAACATTAATAAGATAAACAGGGTTCGGTAAGCTTAAAAGAAACCATTCAAAATTAAATATACAACTGAATGCTTTCGTCAAGCCACGAAAGCGATTTCACAGCCATTACTATACAGCCAGAGAGATGAAGGGACCATGGTTTGTTTGGTTAGCTCAGCAAAATGACAAGTCAGGGTCGTTTGTTTTATTCTTTCCCGGCCAGTTTGGACCAATATAATAAGACAAAAAATTAAATTAGTAATTTTATTTTTATCATTATTTTATTTAAAATATTTTTTAATATTTTTAATCTTATCAAAAATAATTTTATTATCTATTTAAATTATTATTTAATAATAATATATATATATGAGATACTATTTATATTATATAAAATATAAAAATTTTATAGAAATAGATTAAATATATATTTTAATTTTATTATATTAATATAAATATTTTTATTATATTTTAATACTTATTGTATTCTACTTAATATTATCAAATCAGGTTTATTCAGAGAAAGTTAGAAATGAGCGTGGTACCACTTCATTGTTAACAGCTGGCATTTGTTGATTGTATTTGTCAGATCGATTGGTGAGTGAAGATGGAAAAAAAATTTAAAACGACAAAGACAAATAAAACAAAATGGTAGAGGGCATATCAGGATTCCAAAATCGAAAGAACTGTACAAACTAGTTGTTGTGCATGAATAGTAAAATAAAATAAAAAATAATAAAAATATATCACGTAAAATATATAAAAATTAAAAAAAAATATTTTTACTCATTAAATATTTAATTAAAATTAAAATTATTTTTTATAAATAAAAAATAAATATAATTTATAAAATTAAATTTTTATTTACTTTATTAAAATTTTGTTAAACTCTTTTTGTGATTAAAACATCGAAATATTTACTTAAAGAAGGGCTCCTACGCCTTTTTTATCATTTTTTTTTGGATAATCTCTAATAATAAATGATACAAAAATTAAAATGAATACATTAATCATACATTATTGTTATAATCAAGTGAAGGATTTTATATATTGTTGATTTGAATAGTAAAATACTTAATTTTTTTAAATAAAATTATCAGTTCAAATATTATAAATATTGAAAAAATTACTCCTATCATAAGATCAAATAAATATTCAATTGTAAATTAATTAAAATTAATATAATCATCAAATATACATAGTATTAAAAAAAAAAAAAAAGTAAAGGATTTTGATTGAAGGGGAGATCCAATTCTCCTCTTCCAGCTGTCTGCAGTCCTAGTCTCCTTTAATTGCCTGCCGTGTTCTCTCTCAGTCATCAATGCATTCTCATATTCTCCCCTTTTGACTCTTTTATCAGTATGCCCTCCCTAGTTCTTCCTTGGGAAACCCTCTTATTTCAGAACAATCAATCTTTTGTCTGTATATCTCCCTTGTTTTCTCATTTTCCTCTTTCGTATGGTTCCATTTCCTTTGCCATAATTTGAAACTCTATTGAACCATGTGTGACCAATTCAACATTACTGATTTCCTAAAATTTTATGAATTTTTTTTCAGAGAAAGCACCGACACTTTTGAATCACTGCAATTTTTTTAAAACCAAAATTGATTCCATTTAGCTCCAGTTTGATGCCATGCGGGCACCGGTGTGGTGTGAGAACAAAATAATAGTAATTAAAATATATATTTTTTAATTTTTTATCATTTTTTTCATTATTTTTAATTTTATCGCGTATGTTGATTAATCCTTAACTCAAGGTTTAACTTATATATCTTGACTTATTTGGGTTATTAAGTCAGCGTCTTAAGAGATGGGTTGATAAGTTGAAGTTGGGTTTGACCTCATTTAGCTAGATCTGGTTGGATAATGGCTAGATTCAACCATAAAGTGGGGGAATTTAGAGAAGGAGAAGAAGAAGAAGAAGAGGGAGAGAAAAGAACAAAATTAAAAAAAAAAAAAATTAATTTTTTATTATTATAAAACATGGCATCTACGCGTTTGACATGTTAACAACAAGTTCACATGTGATTTTATAACATTAGAGAATTTTTCACATTACCCATTTCATTATACCTCAAGATCCATACGTGACATTATACTGCTTCAATTACCATTAATGTGTAAGAACATAATTTTTCTTTTTTAAAGAAAAATTACTACTGTTACTATAAAGTCTAGAAAACGAAAGTAAATGATACATGTACCTTTTAATAAAATTGTTAAAATTAATAAAAGAAAAAAAAAGTAAGTGAATCCTACTAATTATTGTTTGGTTAAAGAATAAAAAAGAAAAAAAATGATTCATTATAATTTTTTCAAAAGTAATATTCTTCTTTAAAATAATATTTAATAATTTATATAGGTTATTTATTTGATTAAATATAAAATTTTCATATTTACTAAAGTATTTTATTTTCTGTCTTCAATTTTGGTTCAAGTGATAATTATTACATTATAGTTAATATACTTACAAAACATTTAAGTAACAATGCTCAAAAATAATGAAATAAAACAAAATAAAATAAAATAAATCAAAATTTTAAAATAAAAATAAAATAATAAAATTACATTTGTAAGCCAAGTAGAAATTGATGAATAAGTTACAAGAGAAATAACTATAATGATTGTTTAAAAATTATAAAAAAAAAAAAAGGAGGATATAAGCGTTATTTTATTTGTTTTACTCATTTTTTCCTAACATTTCTTCAAATGGAGATAAATAAAAAAAAAAGAAATTTGAAAGAATAAGAAAAATAACCTCAAGAGTTGAATTTGTTGATAAATAAGTATTATTTTATAGATAAAATTTTAAATTAAAATTGTAAAATCAGCAAAAAAATCAATTTTTGTGAATATATTAAGTCATTGTGAACTATACACCTTTAAAAATATTAAAAAAAAAAATCATGATGTAATACCTATTCATTAAAAAAAAAAGGAAAGAAAAAGATTCCCGAGTCACTTTTCTTTTTTTATTTTTTAAACCTTTACTAAAAAATAAATTTATTTTCGTATATTTATTCTTTTCCTCCCTTTTCTCAATCAAAAACATAGCTAAAAAGAATAGTTTAGAGAGAAACATTCCCAGACTTAATTTTTAGTGTACTTAATTTATTATTTATTATTATTAATGTTTTTGTCCTTATATATATCCGATCCAAGCAAAAAAACAATTAATCCTTCAATAATAAATGCTGCTATAAATGATGCACCAAAAAAATGCTTCTATAAATCAACCGTTTTTTGGTCCAATAAGAAGGAAGAAGTCAACCTTTTTACCACGCACTCCATGCGTAGCCCATCCTCCACTCAAGCCTTCAATCCAATCCCAATCCCATCCACTTTTCTCAATTTTCCATTACTATATTCATAGATATTTTCATCTCCAAGAAATTATCTCTTTGTCACCCAAAATAGTCCCCCACATCACGTCTCGTCACATCTCATCGCCAAAAAAAGACAAAGGAGGGAAACCATGGAGACTCAACCCACACTCTCTGCCTAGCCCCTTACACAACACTCGCCCACTCAGCACCGCTCAATGCTGCAAACCATTGCGTCACTCGCCACAAGGGCGATTCCTTTTTGATGTAGTAGTTGGTGGGAGCATCACGTCTTCTTCGAATGGGCAATGGCCCCCATTGCATTTGCAACTCTCGAGGCAACCATGGTCACCTCCATGATCATTCACTCCTTCACAATCCTTATGACTTTTCAATGCTAGCTAATGCTAGTTTAAATTTAATTTCTTACTGTTCCCTGTCCCCACTGTTCTTGGTCTTGGTTTGTTTCCAAAGTCTTTAATTGTATCATTATTTTTTCAACTTGGTTTGTACAAGAATCAGAAGTCGATTCAAGGCAACTCTATTCACTTTGATCGACATTACAAGAGGAAACAGTTAAACATACCCCTTGTAGGTTCTTGTGAGTGTGGTGTTTCTTCGTACCTTGGGTAGGACTTTTCGTTCTTTCTCTTGTGTTGCTTCGATAACTTGTATGTTGGTAGTTGATACCTTTGTCATAGCAACAGGTTGTATGGTCACGCGTTAAACAATAAAATTAAAAAAAAACTTTTTAATTTCATTTTTATCATATTCACCGATTGATAAACTTGAAATAACAACTTTCAGACGATCAAATATTTTGAGATTTCAGTCCATTAAAATTTTAAGCTAATATTGCAAGCAATGTTTCAACAAATCATGAATTCCTCTTCGACAGAGTTGATTAAAATTGAGAGGGACGTGTTGACTTCATTAAGCTTAAGGCGAGCTATTGCATAGGTGTGGGTGTATGGAAGATTGGATGCCCAACTGTCGGTGTTTGCTTTTGGGAGTGTGATAAAAATAAAATAGTAGAAAACAGGAATGATCTAGTACGGTGTTTTGGCTTTGCATGCCGAAAACGATAGATCCCACAATAATGAGATGAGGTTGAGTGAGAGCAGGAGAGAGGATCGCTTTTACTATTTTGTCTACTACTGTGGTGCGAATGTTGGAAGCATGGAAGCAAAGCAAAGGCCAAGAATGGCGGCAACCCATCCCTATATCTAAAACCCCATTTCAACCCCACACCACACTACTCGGTATTGACGCCACCTTTACATTTAGAGTGAGAGATTTGATAGTTTTTAAAGACATTTTACAGAGAGGTGGGCTCCTTTGGAGAGGAAAAAGGAAAAAAATAAGCATTAACGTATAGTATTGGCTTTAAATCTCCTTTTCTTTTTCCCAACTATCTCTAAATTCAAAAGGGTATAGAGTTTTGAGGTGGTTTAAGACTTTTTTTTCAAGTTTAGGAGGGGACTGAATTATTTGATGGAAAAGGCAGTTTCCCAAATAGGGAAAGTGGATTCATTATGAGGATGGCTGGCTCTAGCGTTTCAGACAAGGCAGCCAAAGAGAGTAGTAGCATTGAAGCCGTTGATCTGGGTGTGAAGCTGCAAAGTAGTAAATTATTAGTACCTTGGAAGATGATGATGGTTCACCATGAGAATCATCACCGTCCGTTTCCACCTTATGCAATCGGTTATGGTGATGCTGCTGGTCCCACGGGTAATAACAACATGACTAAGATCAGTAACATAGACGATGTTTTTGTTAACAGTGATACTGGTGCTGCTGTTAGTGGTGGCGCAGTTGGTATAAGGACTCTGCAGCCTTTTGACATTTCTCCCACTGCATCCTCTACTGCTCACACAGCCTTCAAATCCCCAGGTAGAAATTTGCATGCTTTTTTCTTCTAGTCAATGCAAACTGCAAAGTGTATCATGTCTCTTCTTGTTCTTAATTCTCTCTTTCTCATCCCTTTCTCCCTTCTCTCTCTCTGAAAAATTACGTCTTTACTAATCCATTTTAGAAAAATAAAGAAGAAAAACTTCAATAAGCAAGCAGAGAGAGAGTGAGAGAGAGAGGGAGAGAGAGAGAGAGAGAGTAAAGTTTTGTCTGTTTGACTGAGGCAGACACTATGAATGCTGATTTTTTGTAACAGGAGGGATGGTGGCATCTTTGGAGTTTCCTTTTACAAGTGCACAGTGGAAGGAGCTTGAGAGACAAGCTATGATATACAAGTACATGAAGGCTTCTCTTCCTGTGCCCCCTGATCTCCTCATTTCCATAACCGGAAGCCCTTCAGTTCCAGTTGCTTCCCGCTCTGCCTGTAACCTCCCTCTTACTATTTGCCTTATTACTACATTTAAATTCATAAATTTTTGTCATCTTTGCTGATGGGATAGGCTGTTGGCTTGAATGAAGAATTTTGTTCTGATGTAAGATTTTTTTACTTTTTGTTGTGGGCAGTGGGTGGTGGTGCTCTAAATCTAAGGTTCTCAGGGAGAGGGGATCTTGAGCCAGGGAGGTGCAGGAGAACCGATGGAAAAAAATGGAGGTGCTCTAGAGATGTGGCGCCTGACCAGAAGTACTGTGAGCGTCACATGCATAGAGGTCGTCCCCGTTCAAGAAAGCCTGTGGAACTTCTTAACAAGAAGACCCGCCATACCCAAAGTGTAGCTCTTCCTTCATCATCCTTCATTAATCCCACTAAGAATGCTTCTCCATCTCAGTTTGTAGGAACTCTTGCTCAGCCCTTCCAGCTGAATCAGACCGCTTGTTTTTTTGATAAGCCAAGTGAAAAAGCTGTAACATTTTGGCCTGTAGCCTCTGTTTCTTCCTACAAGGAACCTAGGTGAGTTGAGGCCTCCTTCACACCCATGAAGAAAGTTGTTTTTGTTTATGTTTTTTGCGCTTTGATTATACTTTTCTGTTTCTAATTTTGGCAATCTTTCTTTTCTTATTGAAGGAACTCGGACTGGATTATGAATGAAGAACTCATTCACCTGGCTTCATCTGACCAACAGTGGCATCAACTCATGCAAATGGGACCAACTACGACCAGTTCTTTCTCCAATGCTGATAACTCCTCCATTCTCAACCAAAATTATAACAAGGAATCTCTGAACTTGAATTCATATGCAAGTTTCAATGCTACAGAAGGTACTGCAAGAGGCTTTATTGATGCGTGGTCTACTGGTGTATCAGATTACCAAACTGCCAACTCTGGAGCTGAAACCTCTGTTTCCTCTAATGGAAAAGTCTCTCTTTCATCACTTTCTCTCTCAATGGGAGTTAATAACATCAGGGACGATGAGATGGGTCCTATTCAAATGGGGTTAGGAGTGAGTGAGTCTGATCAGAACCATGAATATGCTTCCAAGTCGCACCTTTCAAGTTGGTTAGCCCCTGCCTCTTGGGCTGCTTCCACACCAGGAGGCCCGCTTGCCGAGGTTTTGAGGCCAACCGCCGCAGCAGCCACGGAAGGCAGCTCTAATCCATCATCTCCCGTCACCGGAAATGAAAATTCAAGTAGTCTACCGGTAGCTGCAGTATCTTCACCATCTGGTGTTTTACAAAGAACTCATGCTTCATTGTCTGATAGCAGTGGTAGTAGCAGCCCAACACTTGTCAGTTCAGGGGCCAAACCTGAGATCGGTTTGACGTGGCTTATTAAAGGAAATTAGCACAACGTCTTGTCGGAATTGAACCAAAGAATTTACTACAAACGGACATGTTTTTCTTTTTTTGTTTTGTTTTGGTATGTCTTTAATCAATTACTTAGTCCTTGGTTTATATTTTATATATATATAAATATATCCTGACTTGGTTATGTAATTTTGCAATAGCAGCAGTTTTCGACGAACTTAAATGGTGGTTTTGTGAATTTAAAAACAAGAGAATGTCTGAAAATGTTGTTTTTGTTAGGTCATGAAAGCTCACAGTATCCTGATTTTTAGATCTAGGGAAAGGGCAAGAGAAATGGTACCCCTTCCTGCCATGGAGGTCCTACTTCTGACTTGAGAGACAAAAAATATCTACTTTAGACTCCATGAAGATATGATGATTAATCTGTTCATTATTATCAGTAGTAATTAGACTTGGGAAAGCATGAATTTTTCGTGCTCACGTTTATTCTGAGTATTGTATATATATTCTCATTTTTCATCTTTTAATTTCAAAATGTCAAGAAGAAAAAATCATTTTTTTGAAATAAAAGATAAAAAAGTATCATATTTATTTTTTTTATAAAAATATTATTATTTCGTTTGACTCACTGATACAAATCGGTAAATTAGCAGTTTTTTTAAACAACAAAAAAAAATTTACCTTCAATTTAAAATTTTTTATTATTTTATTAAAAAAATTATATTATTAATGATCCTAATCGTTTCAATCTCGCTCCAATCCCCCAACCGAATCTATCCCTTCGTCTACAAGTAATGTGAAACTTTGCTCCGTTTACTTTGTATTACAGGCTCTTTAACAGATGACTCATGTTATTCTCTGTATACCTTGCGTCAGCCTGGGCCAGACAGCCGCAGCTTGTCAGTTGTCATCTGGTTGTTTGACAAGTTCTTCACCAAGATAGAGTAATTACGCGGTCCGGTACAACGATCTGACATGAACTTGGGAATTTAGATATGGCAGTCCATTTATTTACAATTCTAAACTAAATAAGACCCAGGCCCCAGCCGGGCCGTAGCTAGCAAATAAAGAGGCCAGAAGCATAAGTCATTGTCGTCATGAAGGACTAGAAGTTGAAGGTTTATACTTTCTTTTATCTTTTAGGGGAGTGAAAAAAATTGAGAAAATCGGAAAAATCGATTTGAATAAAAGGGTTGTGATCGGTTTGATTAAAATAATAATAAAATTTAGATTAAATTTGGATAGTAATATTATTAGATCGAATGGATTTGATTTAATTTAAATATAAATCAATTCGTATGCGAATTCTTTTTATTTAAAATTTCTAATTTTTATTATTAAAATTAATAGTTTATGCTTTATATTTAATTAAAAAGTTTAATAAAATTTGAAATAAAATTTAAAATTATTTAAATATTTTTAAAAAATTAAAATAAAACTTAAAAATTATTTAAACAAAAAATCAAATAATTTATCCGATCTGCATTAATTTGAATCAAAATAATTCATTTTTTTTTAATTCAAATCGAATACAATCATAGTATTAAAAAATCACTTAATTTTAATTGGATCGAAATTTTTTAAAAACTCGATCCGATGCAACTCAGTATCACGCCTACTATCTTTTACACAACAGGAAAGAGCTGATGCAAAAATAGTTGTTACCCCAGCAAGAGTTGAGTGTCCGCGGAATACTCAATTTAGAGTTTTTTTGCTCACAGGTAAGCCACGGTATGTTTACTATTTTCACAAAAAGGTAAAAAAAATTTAATGGGTAAGTTATTTTTATATTTGGTATTAAATTTTTTATTTTCTTAAAATACATATATCTTTAATAATTTTTTCATATTTTTTAATTTTATTGGAGTCAATCTTACTGTTTATCCAAACTAACTCTTAAATATATTGGATTCAAGGTCAGACTATAAATAAATTAAGTTATTTGTGAATAAATTTCAACTTGAAGATTTTTTAAGTTTGATTCATTTATTTTTTAATTGAATTTAAATTATTATAATAACGAAACAGATCAAATTCAAATATTTTAATATTTGATTCACGCCACCTATGTATCTAACTAAGTTTTTTCAATATTTTATTATTAATTTATAGTTTATTTTCGTAATATATAATTAAAAAATAATAAATTAATTTTATTGAGTAGAACTTAAACTTGTCGAAGTGAGATTTAAAAATTAAATTGTATCAACTTAAAAATTAAGTTTTAAATTTTAAATTTTTAAATTAAATTAAATTTAAATTTGATACTAAATTTAATTTAATTGTCCCACTTTAATCAAACCTATCGGCCAGTAAACCTTTGGGCTGAATAGCGCAGGGGCTTGGAAGGCCAATTCTCATAAATGTTGAGTGAAACCAGCCAGACTACACTTTTAGGGCTCAAGTTAATGTCTCAGGAACAACAGATCATCTCAAAAGCTCCATCTTCCACAGTATCTGTGAATGGGCTCAATACAAAGTAATTGCCTCGAAAACCTCCTTGCATTTTCATTGACAGAGCATTACACTGATGAGGATGATGAAAGCACTGAGACGCCACGAAAGTGATGTGGAAAGTGGTGGCTCAAGTGTTGCCTGAGGGATAGATCTGATCATTTGTGTTATTTATGTGTTATTTATAATTATAGAGTATTTATTTCATATAAAATATAAAAATTATTATGTAAAAATTTATATCGTTGTATTAAATACAATAATTTTTTTAATTTTTATCAAATTTATATGACTTTTATTAAAATTTAACATCATTTCGCATTTATTTTATATATTGTTTACATATCATAATATTATACTATCATATTTAAAATTATCATATCTACTCTTATATGGGATTTAGCTGTGCATTAGTCGCAGCTGAGATTCCTATTGTGATTTAGTTATGTATAATTAGGTGGATTGTTGTTAAATTTTCTGGCAAGGCTACTTTATATTTTTACATACATTTTTGACTTTGCTTAACTTTGCCCATCATGAGGAATGGTCTTGCTTGCTTCTCTTGAACACTGCAAAATATGTGATCTTGTCAACTGCTGATATTCAATTATTGATGAGTTGCATAATCTTACTAACTTAAGATAAAAGCTTTAACATTTTGTGGCCGTTTTGCAGCAGCATTCCTGCTTTCATTTGATAAATACACATTTTGTCCAAAAACAGATGTAATTGTGCAAGAACATAAAAAGTTTCAAAATGCCATGTGGGCCAAGCTCCAAAGGTTTGACGGTTGTTATTTTTTTTTTTCCGGTCCATTTAAGTGGACAGTGAAATAAAAAACAATAATAAGTGTAACATTAATTATTATAATGAGAAGACTAAATATTATAATAATAAAATTAAAATTAATAATGAGATGATTTTAGAACATTGAAGTAATTAAATTTTATAGTATGTTAGATATTTACAAAATTAATAAATAATTCTATAAGTACTTATGATTATTAAGTTTTAATAAATAATTACTTATAATAATTATTAAGTACATTGATTATTAGGTTTTCGTAAGTGGTCCAGTGAGGTTTGTTTGCTGAACTTGCTAATAATTATTTATAATGATAATACAAGCTTTAATGATTGATCATCAATTGCCAAGTAACATAGTTAACGAGACACTGTCACAATTGATCCCGTCATCTACATGCAGTTTCAGGCCTAGATTTTTTCATTGGAGTAAAAATTATCACTAGCTTTGCCTTTGTTCTTCTTCACCTCAGGCAATGGAGCACCCCCTTCGTTTACCTCAACCACTTCTTCAGATCAATTGTTGAAGGTGGAAAGATTTCTTCTCCAAGACTATCAGCATAACAAGAAGACATGTTGGATTTCTGTTCCATGCCAAATGGCCACCATGACCCGCTCTTATAGCGTGGACTCCCCGAGTTATAATTGTAATCTACTTGATCTTTGCTTCCGTCAACAACATATTGGTCAGGAACTGGAAATGACAGACGTTTCTTGGCAGATCCCGGTTTCTCCCTTTCTGGGGTTGAAGGCCTCTGCTTTGGTGCACTTTGTGACCGAAACCGAGCTTTAGCAGATGCTGTAGCAGCCATGTAGTTAGGTATTGCAGCAGCACCGGAATTACCACTCATTCTATGGTTATAGGATACTGAGTTTGGTGTATGACATGATGGGTGGCTCTTCTCTTCTCTGAGGCAGCGAGGGCTAGCTGAGTGCATTTGGAAAGGCTTTGCTTTCGACGGAGATGGAGTGATTGAGCGAATGGGGAGACCATTGTTGGCTTTGTGAAGAGGAGACGCGACGAAAAACGAACTAGGCCTTTGTTGTTTGTAGTGATATTGATGGTTAGACTTTTGGGAATGGGGTGATGAGTAAGAGTAAGGTCTAGAGGTGTCAATTTCAACAGTTTTTATGGGATCCATGTGGTCACACGACATTCGGCCTACACTCTCCCATGGCTTCCTTGTTGTCCACCGATCAACCCATCTGGTTTTCCCGTCAAGCTCTTCCTCACTGTCGACAGTGTCAGCTCTGTCAGTGCTCCAAATCTTTTTCAGGAAACAGATGCAGAAAATGGTTTCAGTTCCCAACTTTGTAAAGAACACTGCACTCAAGTAAAGACAGGTTAGAGATCAAAAAATCAACCTGGTGAGATAAGGCATGAGCAAGAGCCTTTTCACGTTTCAAAGTAGCTTCTTTTGTTTTCTGCAAAATGGCTTCAATCGCCTCCAGTGTTCTCGGGTGGTCGTCCCAATGGATCCAATCATCGACATTGCCGCTCTCTTCTCTAGACTGCATCACAACTTACAAGGCCAATGAGAAAAAAACACAACAGGTTAACCTGTCATCTCTAAGTAAGTAGTATTTCTTACAATGGACTTCTTGTCTACAAGATGCGAGCTCCATAAGCTGTTGGGATCACTGAATACGGAGTCTGTGCTTTCTTCATGCGCAGAAAGCCTATTACGCTGATCACGCACGCGGGCTTGCACTCGAACCATAGCCTCCACGCATCTAAGAGTAATATTCGCTCGCTTTCGAACATTGTGGCCTCTTACTAAGGCTTGCAGTTTCACCAGCCCCTTGAGTGCCCGAAGAGCTCTCCTTGCCTTCAAAACCGCAGTCATTGGTTAGTAATCCAAATATTTTTGGTAATGACAGCAGTTTAAAGTTCGATAAACAAACTCATTGCTATTTCATTACCAGGTATCCTCTGAAAGCTGTCTGTATGACAATGGAAGCAAAGTGTTCTCTGAGGAAAATGGAAGGCCTCGTGAGGCGAACAACTTCTACAGCTGCTTGGGCTGTTGCTACTGCTGCTTGAGCAGCTGCTGTGGTGGCTATGGCAACCGCAATGGCATGTCTTTGCTCAGCGTCAGCAGCTTCAGGAATAGTATTCACTGCAGAGGTTTCAGAATTGGTGGTTGCTTTAGCATTAGCAGCAGTAGTTATGGTCCTTGCTTCACTATGTTGTATTAATGTTTCCTGATACGAGGGCTTCTTAAAAATCCATCTTCGTTTGCCTCTTTTCTGGGCAAACCAAGAAAAAGAAAATCGAATATTTAAAGTTCATTGCATGCACAAAAATTCAAGAAAAGAAAAGGGAAAATTTAAGAAGATTAACCTTCTCTTCTTCATCTTGCTCGCTACCTTCTCTCCTCCTACAGCAGCTCTTCTCATTTTCCTTGGTAGGAGACCTAAAAACCTTCTTCACTGCAGTTAACCAGGAGTTTCCTCCAATCTTCCCCATTGAAGAATTGACACAAAAGCAAATTAAAGCAAAGCTAAATTAAGCCAAGCTTCCATATAATGCAGCATGTAACAAAAGAATGGAGCTTTATTTCATAGCCTCATAGGTGGAGTCGTTGTATCTTTAAATGCAAGAGTCTCAGAGATATAAATGCTAGGAAAGGAACAAAAATTATGTTGGCTGGCTGCAACTGGGCATAGGGTGCATAGCATTGCTAGCTAGTCCTTGCATTTGGGAACAGACAATGCGTTACTGGTAAATGTTATCTAATGTCATGATACACGAGTTAAGGTAATACCAAAATTAATAATTATGTTTAATTAGTAACGTTAATGTCTGTGTATAATGCTAAAAGATATGGTGTTTTCTTGTGGCGTGGGAGAACACTCATGGAGCTCTGTGTCAGACAGTTTCAGACAACATGGAAAAGCGAGTACTCTCTCGATAGCGCTGAAAGTAATTGAGGAAAGAACAAAGAGAGGGTAAGCTTTTGCTTTCATGGTTCTTTTCTGCTGTAAAAACGACCAAAGAATAGGATCTCTCGGCTCTTTCACGTGTTAAAAGAAGTGCATTGCTCATGCCCCATTGAGATTTGAGAGATAATAATTGTGCTTTTCTGGGGAATTGCACTACTATTACTATAATTTCCTATCAAAGAGATTGGATAATGTTTAGTTTAACTGAGTTCAAATGATCCGCCATTGGATAATATCAAGCAGTAATGGTGGGAAATGATGGTTTGACTTGCTATGTCGGGATTGGTTGAAGCCACAGAAGGAAGACTCTTTCGAGATATTGCTCTGTCACAGTGGATAGACCCGTCAAAACCGGACCTTTTATTTTTGGAGCTTGGTTATTAATTAGGACTGCAAAGCATGCTCTGAGATTGATTTTCGCAACTCAGAAAATGTATGGCTCGTCTGTAGTTGTATGGTTCGCATCTTGGTGGTCCTGCCATACCGTCACTAATTCACGACAGCTTTCATTTCCCCATGCATGCTCTTGTTGGTTCAAGGTAAAAAAATGCCAATAATAACGCTTGTAAGATGTTAGCAGAGCAGCTTAGGAAATGACTTGGTAGTATTCTTTCTCGGGGTAAAAGTATATATATGTGCTTCCACAAGCAATGTACAAAACAAATACCATTAGCTTTGATTAAATTAGCATTATCCTTAATTAGTAGGTTTAAATCTAATTTTAATATTCTTCTCTTATTTTTAACATTTTCATTTTTTCATAGAGATATGAATAATAATAATAATAATAAAAACTTTAGACCTATTTTTTTTGAAGAGTAGTATTCGATAGATCAAACTTTAATTATTTATATTTTCATTTGCTCGATTATTAGATAATTATTATTTAAATTATTATTCAATATATTATCAATATAATTTTTTGATTTCATAAATAAGATTAAGATGTTAACATATACTCCACTTTAAATATTAAAATATAATAAATAAAATGAGATATATGTCGTCACTTTAATCTTGTCTGTAGAATAAAAAAATGTAAGACCCGAATTTCATATTTTTCTTTGAAAATATATCATGTTAAATATGTAATTATGATATATCGGGCAATAAAGAAGAAATTATACAATTTCAGTATAAATAATTAAAGTGGGTACCGATAAATTTTAAAGTACCGAAATAAGAGTTCGGATAAATTTGAGACAAATCGAATTAAATTAGGTTAAACCGATCGCAAATATGGACTCATAACACGAAAATATAGAGAGTCCAAGAAGGGAAGTTAATCCGAAAATGATAAACCGAAAATTTCCCAATTTGGCAATTTATCCCGAAAATATAGAAAAATATATTTTCGGAAGGATAAATAAATGCAATAAAATAAAATAGGTTGTGCATATATTTTTGTGAAAATAAATAAAATAAAATAAACTATATGTACAAGGGTGTATAAATTTTAGTGTATAAAATACACTATGAGGATAAAATATTATTATAATAATATTAAATACTTTATTTTTAATATTTTTATTATTATAATAATATTTTAATTTTTAAGATATTTTTATAATATTAAATGTATTTTTGAAGATATTTGTGTATATATATTATATTATATTAGGATATAATATAATATATACATAAATAAAAAAAAATAAAAAGAAAAAAAAAAGAAATCGAAAAAAAAAAAAAAAGAAACAGAAGCTGAAAAACGCGAGGAACCCGACGTCCTCTGCCTCCTTCCTCCGGCGAGCAACGACGGCGACGGAGAGCGCGAAACGGCCGGCGAAAGGACGACCGGCCCAGAGGAAGCTTCCGACAGCAACGACGCGCCCCAGATCGCCGGCGGTGAGGAGATCGGCGAGGGAGACACCCGCGGGAGAGAAGGGAAGAACGGCGGCCACCGGCGCCGATTTGGGCCGAACCCTTCCAGCCGAAGGTTACCCAGGCCGAGGCGCGCCGAAGGCACCAGAGGCGGCCTGAGAACCGGCAGGAATCGCCCTGAACGGCGAAAAGTCCACCTGAACCGGTTCGGACCGGTTCAGTGTGAAAGGAGCTGAACCGGTCCGAACCGGTTCAGCAGGAGAGAGAAAGAGGAGAGAGAAAAAAAAATTTTGGAAAAAAAATTCAGTATTATCCCGACACAGCAGTAGACCGGTAAGTGATCGAAAATCGATCGAATTATTTTTCGGATAATTAATTTGAATTTATATTAGACCGAAATTAATCGATTTAAATATATATTGCTGTGTAGCAAAAAAATGGTAGACAACGTGTACGAGTTCGAGTGGATCTCAACTTACATGTCACCAAGAAAAAATTTGGCTTCCGAGAATACATCCGAAATCAATTAGACTGCGCGATCCGGAGAGATCAAGAATAAAAATTCACAGTCGACTCATTTCGAGGTAAGGGATTCCGTAAGCTCTTAGAGATAGCTGTACGTATTTTATCGTCGTTTACGTACACCTAAATTTTCGTATAGAGTATGAATATGAAATTTTTCGATAGTACTCAAATATGAAAAAATTACGAATATGCCCCTAGGTACGAAAAAAATATGAAAATGGTCGAAATAGCATATTTTGATGTGTTTTACATGAATAAGCATGTTTTGTGAATAAGTGGTGATAGAATGGCTCTGAATTTGATTATCTGCATTAAATTGCAATGTTTTCAGAATAAAAAGTGTTTGCTGAGTGATTTGATAGAAAATGTTTTCTCTCACTCAAGTGGGTACTACCTTCCGTGGTTGAGGTTGGTTTGTACGCCCCTTATGTGCATCGAGCCATCTATCAGTTTTGAGATTAAAGTCGTGCTAGAGCGTTGCTCGCACTAGACTTTACATATTTGTGCATGATACCGTGTTGGAGCTTTGCTCGCACGGGACTTCGATTTTGTGATGTGCATAAAATCGTGTTTGGAGACGTCGTGTAGGCTGTGTAAGCTTGCACTGATCCTCGCACGTGATTTAATAAAGCCGTGCTGGAGCCTCGTGTAGACTGTGTGTCACACTGATTGATATGCCCACACGTGTATTTTTGGAGACTCAGTATTGATATAGCTGGAGATGGGATGATAAGACCCGTTGGACGGGCACTCCTAATCTCGCTGATTTCAGATATTGGGGTCCACGGAGTACAATGTACCGTGTGGACGCACATGGAGTACGACGTACCGTGTTGTTTGTTTGTGTCTGATGGTAGACTGACCCCGCTATCATCAGCCATCCGGGGACATTCATGCACACCTGATCCGTGATTGCATGGAGTCCATGACTATGGCCATATGTCTATTCGTTTCCATATACTCTGCTTTGTCTCCATTCTTATATGATTTCTGATTTAAATTCTGAGATTTTGATTTATCTCCTATTTGATTTAAATCAGTTTTATGAGAACATCTGTTTTGAGAAAATTCGTTTGTGATATGACATGCCTTTGAGAAAGCATACGTGTGTGGTTTTGTGAATTCAGTTGGGATTGAAAAAGTAAGAATTTTCTGCATGACATGCATGTAGGTAGTATAGTTATCTACCTGCTTGCGTGATTTCTTACTGAGCGCGTTAGCTCACCCCTTTTTTTTTCCTCCACTCCACAGAGTTACCTAAGTCTTGAGAGCGGCGGTAGTCTTGAGCAGTTGACAGCCCATACTCCATTGTGCGCAAAGGTATACACTTATCTCGCTTTTGTATCTAAACTTGTCAGGCACAGTTATGTATATTAAGAATTACGGGGATGTAGACGTACGTATGTAAATACATATATAAATAAGTTAAGCAATTATCATGTACAGTTTATATTTAAGTGTGTAAGATCAATATCGGCTCGTGTGCCCAACCATCCGTATGTTGTCTGCTCCGTTATGTGTGTGTAAGAATGAATAATAATGAATTAAATGTGAAAACGGGGTGTGACAAAAACTCTATTAATAATATATTGAATACTAATTTATATTATTTTACAAGTATAATATAATTTACGTTTTATAGTTTGTACTAGCATGTAAATTGAAACTTTCCTAATAAGATAATTGAGATGTATGATCACATGCAAACTTTGCCAGTATGATATATTTCGATATAGGTTGTTAATAGTTGCATTACCCCTGCCCACAAATTCCCTTCTTTTTTTTTTCTAATCTCGATTTTTTTTCCTGTTTATTTTTTCCAATGGTTGGGTGGGCGAAACACCATAAAAGTTTTTGAAGGGTATCAGAGACAAATTATAGAATCGCATTCTGTAAGGCAAAAATTAAATTTTAATTTTTGTACAATAATTTATATATATTGTTGTCTGAAACAATAATGATGAATTGTTGACGTCCTTCGCGCTACGTGCTGTCGAAATCTTTGTAAGAAAAATAAAGATCAGAGGGACGCAAGGCTTTCCTTGCGTTTGTACTCCGATACTTAAGTCAGATCGATAATTTGATAGAGTTTTAGTTGGGAAATAGAGACTTAGGTTAATGAGTCGTACCTGACCCCTATTTATAGGGATTTACTCTGTCATTAATTACGTATCTATCATCTTCATTAAATACTTAGCTTTCTTATGCTTAAACCCACATACAGATATGCCACATGGCACTTTCCATTTTGGTACCCACAATAATTGCTCCCCACTCTTCCGCTAGGTATTACCTTGCGGAAGAGTACATATGTTCTCATTTTAAAGTCGAATTCTCAAGCCGTCTGATTTTCAAGCTCTTGTTTGAGTGCATGGCTTATCTCGCGCATTTTTCGCTTTAAGCCTTATACAGTTGAGTGCGTGGCTTACCTCACGCATTTTTCGCTTCAAGCCCTTGCACATTGTCTTCGTGGCTTACCTTGAGCACTTTTCGCTTCAAGCCCTTTTTTTGGGTGCGTGGCTTACCTCGCGCATTTTTCACTTCAAGCCCTTGCACATTTTCTTCATGGCTTACATCCCACACTTTTCGCTTCAAGCCTTTTATTTGAGTGCTTAGCTTACCTCGCGCATTTTTCGCTTCAAGCTCTTGCACATTTTTCTCATGGTTTACATCGCGCATTTTTTGCTTCAAGCCCTTTGTTTGTTGAGTGCGCGGCTTACCTCGCGCATTTTTCGCTTCAAGCCCTTGCACTTTATCTTTGTGACTTACCTCGCGCATTTTTCGCTTCAAGCCCTTTATTTTAGTGCTTAGCTTACCTCGCGCATTTTTCGCTTCAAGCCCTTTCTTGTTTGAGTGCGTGGCTTACCTCGCGCACTTTTCGCTTCAAGCCCTTGGACTTGTGTAGTTGGCGCGATCAGTCATCTATCAATTATGTGAGAACCTCAACAATCAATAAAATGTCAATATAACATAAATCATAGTTCAACAAATTAAATTTCAACTCATAGTTGAGTAAAAAATAATATTAAATAAAATAAAGTCTCACTGTCAGTATAGTTGCAAGTGGTTGATATTCCGCTTTTTTGCTATCCTCTTGCCTTGTGAACTTTTCATCTTCTTTCAAGGCATTAGTGTTGGCTTAGGTAGCCCAACGATGGTAAGGGTTTCTTTTCTCTGAACTTCCTTATATGTAGTTCAATGTTGGTATCATTTTCATGACTTCTTCTTGAGTGATATACTTATCTGCTCTAGAGAACAATTCCGAAACCATCGTCGGTTGATCTAAAGATAGCGACTCTTACAACTTTTCAGACATTGTCCCTTGTAGTATAGCTGTCACAGCTACTCCAGCTTGTATATCATGTACTTTAAGAGTAGCATTACGGAATCGATCCACATAGCTCTTGAGTGATTCTTTGCTCCCCTGTCTTAAGGTAAGCAAATAGGTGACCTCATTCATTTTCTGGCTTTTTATTACAAAAGCCTTCAAGAATTCGTTTTTTAATTGATTGAAAGACAAAATAGACCCCTCCGACAAACTGTTAAACCACTATAGTGCATGATCAATTAAAGTTAAGGGGAATGCTCTACACATAATCTCATCCTCCCAGCCATGTAATAGCATTAATAACTCATAGTTCTGAATGTAGTCATAAGGGTCAGTCTTTCTCTTATACGTCGTCATTTGCGACATCTTGAATTTTGGGGGCGGCGGTTTTCCCATGATCGTTGTACTAAATGAGATTCTCCTCCTTTGGTTTTCTTCAGCTGAAACCAACATTTTCTCTTCTAAGATTCATTCCACCATTCTTTTCATATCTGTGGCGACTTAGCCTTGGACGCAAGTCTAATTTGCACTTTCTTTGCATCATATGAATCAACTTGGTCGCAGTCCATAGCTTCTCTCCCGTTACCCTGAGTTTGATTTTGACAAGTCTAATGTTGAAAGTTTGCCATTCCAGTTTCAAGGTTTTGTGTTGGATCTATTTCCGAGTCTCTCCCAACATGAGACCCTGTCATTCCCACACCTTTGATTCCATTGTTTGGCAAGCCATTTGTGTTCTAGGGCCAAGGATCTTTCGCATCCAAATATCCAGAATCTACCATAGCCGGACCCTTAAGGTTTCTAGTGCTTTGGCGTCTCCGGCTACCAACAATCTCCCGTGTTAAATTCCTTGTACCATGACGCCGCAATTTTCTGACGCCCTGATGTCTCCGGTTCATTGGAGTCTTGCGCATGGGGTCTTCCATAGCTTGGCGCCGCAGGCTTTTCGAGGCCTCACACACAGGGTCTCTCATACCCTCACGCCTCATGTCTTCCTCGGTCTCACATATAGGGTCTCGTGCGGCCATGCAGTGAGGGTCTCGCGCGAGCTGGCATCCTCGCGTTATGAGTACGCACGAAGAAAACGGGGGGTCTTGCTCTGTGCCGCCAGTATCTCCCATGCCATGAAGGTTTCGTGGCATGACGCCGTGGTCTCCCATGCCGGGAAGGGTTCGCGACATGTCTCCAGTGTTCGCCATGCCGAGTATGGATCGCAGCATTCCATCAGGATTCACCATGCCGAGTATGGATCGCAGCACTCCATCAGTGTCCATGCCGGGAAGGGTTCGCAGCATGTCTCCAGTGTTTTTCATGCCTGGTGGGGATCGCGGCATGCCTTCAGAGTTCTCCATGCCGGGCGGCCTGTGTCCAGTGTTCGCCATGCCGGGTAGGGATCGCGGCATTCCATCAAGATTCACCATGCCGGGAAGGTATCGCGACACTCCATCAGTGTCCATGCCGGGAAGGGTTCACGGCATGTCTCCAGTGTTCGCCATGCTTGGTAGGGATCGCGACATGCCTTCAGAGTTCACCATGCCAGGAAGGTATCGCGACACTCCATCAGTGTCCATGTCGGGAAGGGTTCGCGGCATGTCTCCAGTGTTCGCCATGCCTGGTAGGGATTGCGACATGCCTTCAGAGTTCTCCATCCCGGGAAGGGTTCGCGGCATGTCTCCAGTGTTCGCCATGCCGGGTAGGGTTCGCGGCATTCCATCATGATTCACCATGCCGGGAAGGTATCGCGACTCTCTATCAGTGTCCATGCCGGGAAGGGTTTGCGGCAAGTCTCCAGTGTTCGCCATGCCTGGTAGGGATCGCGGCATGCCTTCAGAGTTCTCCATGCCGGGAAGGGTTCGCGACAAATTCACAAGTGGGAACACAACCTTGAATAGGTCCACCATTGTCCGCAAAGCTTGGACGGTCTCTTCCCCTTGCTTCTGCATAGCTTCCAATTCAGCGACGGGAATCGCCATCATATTCACTCCTCTTGGCATCATCGCTCCTTCTCCGAAATCAGTCATGGGAGAACTCGCTATGTCTTCACTATCCTCACGTCTGACTGCTGCTGAACGTGTCCATACTATCTTTTCAGAATGACTTTTTTCTTCGTTTCTCACAGACGGCGCCAATTGTTGTTGCCTGAAACAACAATGATGAATTACTGACGTCCTTCGTGCCACGTGCTGCCGAAATCTCTACAAGAAAAATAAAGATAAGAGGGATGCAGGGCTTTCCCTACGTTTGCACTCCGATGCTTAAGTCAGATCGAGAATTTGACAGAGTTTTAGTAGGGAAATAGAAACTTAGGTTAATGAGTCGTACCTGACACATATTTATAAGGATTTACTCTGTCATTAATTACGTATCTATCCTCTTAATTAAAAATTGAGTTTTCTTATACTTAAACTTATATACAAATATGCCACATGACACTTCCTGTTTTGATACCCACAACAATATACTTTTTAATATGTAAAATATCAATCTAAAATATAAGAAAATAATAAATTCACCGTTTAATTAGTAACCAAACGAATTTTAAATTGTGAGTGGTTCACAGGATAATTTCTTAACCATGTGAAGTGCTATGTGACTACTAACGTGGTCATTTTGTAATTATGTATTAGTTGTTGACATGACAGTTTTTTAATCATGTGCAGTGCTAATGTGACTTTTTCGACACATGTATATATCATCCTAGTAACTGATGTGCCATTTATAATATATATTAAGAAAATCATACCAACCGTCCACTGAGTTAGAAGAATTTTTTTTATTAATAATTTTACAACTTTATTATATTTTAGAATTTGAATTACATTTTACATTTAAAAAATAAAAAGCTAAATAAAATATATTATTATATAAATTTTAAGTTACGATTTTCACATGAATACATTGTAATCAGTTCCTATAATTTGATCATGCTTTTTCTTACTCTTTTTCTGGCCTTCCATGCAAGAGAACTAAATTCTTTATTTTTTCAGTTAATTGTAGCCGTGATTTTTATAATTTGAATTTCATAATAAATTAATTTTTAAACTTTATTTTAAAATCATATTTATACAATAAATAAATCCTTTTAATATACCTGTTAAATGCCAGTTAAATTATAGCGAAAGATACGTGGACATCTCTAATTAAACACAAAATGAAATAATGTCATGTGTGTACCGTCGTCCTTTCTGCCCTTTTAAGGCTTTTTTTTTTTTTTAGAATTCTAATTTATGTTTTTAATAAAAAATTTCTAATTTATGCTTTTAAACATAAAAAATTATGTTCTTAATAAAAAAAATTGAAAAGCTCTAATATCTATCACAGACTCACTTTTACTTTATTTTTATTTTTATTTTTATTTTCTAGCCCATCTCTCATTCATTCCTACGGTTTCTAAACTGTAAGCAAATCTTTTCCTTTCTCTCTTGCTCAAATCTTTAACATTCTCATACAGATTTTTTTTTTTTGTTGACAGTTGCCTTTTTCTTTTTCTTTTTTTTTTTTATCAAAATGTCACTTTCCTTGCTTTCTTTGATGAAATTAGAGGTAAAAAGTCCGGGACTTACCATTTTCTTTCATGATTTTTTTTTTCCATTTTAAAGAATCTTTTAATTGTCATTTTTTTTTTGGTGTTTTCCGTTCTAGACTTTTAGTGAGTTTTTAGGCTTGAAATTTGAGGACAATGTAGAGTAGGAGAAGGGAAAATGCTATGGTAAGAGGAGAAAGCAAAATGAGAGGCGGTGAAAGAAATTTTTGGGTTTAAAACCGCAACTTTCAAGCTTCGATTTATGAGATTCTAAGCATTTTCAATAGAAACTAACTAGATAAGAGAAAAACATTAGAAAAATAAAAAGGAAAAAAAGTTGAAAAAATGAGAAGAAAAGGAAAAAAATGGTTTACTTTGGAGTCGAAAAATCACCGATGAGAGGCGGTCGACGGTAATCATCGAAGACCGGCGTGGCGGCCGGCATCGGAATCTGAAATTTTTAGGCCACCGCCAGCCATGGAGAAAAGAAGAAAATAGAGAAAAAAGGAAGAAGAAAAAGGAAAGAGAAAAAAAAAGAAAATAATTAATGGGCTCCACTTGGTATTTATAAGAGAGAGAAAGAGAAAGAAGTAGAAGAAAAGGATATCATTAATGGGCGACAGATGACATTTATAACATTTAATAGATGTATTAACGGTGTAAGTAATGGAAACATTTATTTTTTACAAAATTTATTTTAAAAATTAAATTATTACGGTTTAAATTTAAAGATTAATTTATTGTAAGATCCCAATTATAAAAACTACATATGTAATTAACTTTTTTTTTTTTCTGTAGCAGACTTGACCACTTTGATTGTGGTACGTTGAAGAGAATCTATTAAAAGTAAGGTTGCTTAGAGAAAACAGCACAAAAATGAATTAAATAATTTAAGAGTTATTTAAATTTAATTTAATTTAATTTTGAGTTGAATTTGAATTATTTAAATAATAAATTAAATCAAATTTAAATTATTTTAATACTTAACTTAGTAACTCAGGAGCTTAATCTAATTTTTTGATATACATATTTTTAATATTTTATTATTAATATATTATTTTATTTTATAATATATAATTAAAAAATAATTAATCTAGTTTAATAATTTAAGTTTAAATTTATCAAATCAAATTTAAATAGTTTAAATATTTTGTGGAATCAAATTTAAATTTTAAAAATTAAATTTTATTAAATTCGAATCAAATTTTAAATTTTTAAATAAAATTAAACTTTAATTTAATTATTTCGATTCTATCATCTAAAAAAAAAGTGGCTTATCAGAGAAAAAAAAACAAAATCTACCAGGGTCCATGTAAAAATAACCTTTCTGGTTACTTGGATGCAAATCCAGTCCTTTCCAGAAATACTAGAAAGCCCAATCCAAAATACGTCGCAAGAAACGACATGTCTAGGTGTTCGGTCCAGAACGTTCAAACCCTCACTCAAACTTTCAAGATCTTTCTCCAAACTTCCCCTGTTTTTCGCCATGCACAGAGCACTGTCTCTCCCCCTTCGCCTATATATATATTCATCGTCCTCCCCTCCTTTAACAGCTCAAAAAGATAGCTTCCGCGAAAACAAGATAACAAAGTCTAAGACACCTGCTTCTCTAAGTTTGTTTTACTAGTACTTTGATTAAAAATGGCTTCAGCTTTGTCTTGCGTATCTTCACCATTGGTATCGAGCAGGGCTAATCTGCCTTGTTCGAACAAAGCTCTAATGCCATTCTCTGTATCTTTTCCTTCCAAGAACTCTTGCAGCAGCCGACTGTCTGCCGTAAGGGCACAGGCTGCTGGGGATAACAAAGATACGTCAGTGGATGTGCACGTAAACAAAGATAATCGAGGAACAGCTGTCGAGAAGAGGCCTAAGCGGCTGGCTATGGATATCGCTCCTTTCGGTAAGTATTTTTTTTTTTACTACTTCTTTGTCTTTGTAGCAGTCGCTTGACATCTGTACGTTGCAGCTGAATCACGAATTAGGCTGTTCTGGTTGTTTTACTATTGAAATTGAGAGCTAAATGTATTGTGTTATGGTTCTATTCTAAAAAAACCTTTTGTTCGAAGCAAATACACTGCACTTACCCTGTTTTTCAACCCTTATCTAGCTCTTTTCTTTAATTAATTTCTTTTTAAAATTTAGGGGACAATTTTACCTTTAATCATTCAGAGTATGTTGACGTGATTCATGGATGACAGGTTTGTTGGACCCCTTCTCTCCAATGAGATCAATGCGTCAAATGCTAGACACAATGGACCGGATATTCGAGGATGCCATGACACTGCCCGGCAGGAGCCGAACAGGAGAGGTGCGTGCACCGTGGGACATTAAAGACGATGAACATGAGATAAAAATGCGATTTGACATGCCAGGGATCGCAAAAGAGGACGTCAAGGTCTCCGTTGAGGACGACATTCTAGTCATCAAGGGAGAGCACAAACAGGAAGAAGGTGGCAATGATTCCTGGACAAATAGGAGCTACAGTTCCTACGATACTCGTCTCCAACTACCAGACAACTGTGAGAAAGATAAGATCAAGGCAGAGCTGAAGAATGGAGTTCTCTTCATCTCCATTCCTAAGACAAAAGTTGAGCGCAAGGTTATTGATGTCCAAATTCAGTGAACTGCTTGTGATCTTAAATTTTGAGCAGAAGTTGCTATGGCGTTATAACTTTGCGTATGAATAATCTGTAATCGTTAAGTGTATGTAAATAACAACGGAAATTAAGATATTTTTCTTTTGATACTATCAATTCTAATCGCCAGTCCATTCACAATGTTACGAGGCAGAGAAACAAGGTTTGTGATGAGAAATAAAAATGAAAAATCATCTCCCTTGCTAATGCGGACATTTTTCATTAACCCTAAACTTGGTTTTAACAATGAAACAGAGTGACTCGTTTTAATCACTTCTCAATTTCCAAATTCCGGAAGAAATATTAGTACGATATACGCTTTGTAAATAGATGAGTTAACCTGGAAAAATGTTTTGGTTCCTAAACTTCTTGGCGTTTAAACAAAGCTGAAGTTCAAAGAGTTAACGAAATAGCTGAAAATCTATTTACTCCGTTAATAATTACTCGTTTTCTTCCGATATGGATTCGAGCTTTGGCTTCCTATTTTTTGGAGATACAACAAAATTATTGTTTCTTTTTTCAAGGCCTGCAAGAACCTCCGCCATCGATATTTGCTTCGTCAACAATTGCTGAAGCTCCTGCTTTGTTATAACAACTTTTATTCTCTTAACACAACCGGTTTGTTGCGCATCAGCCATGGATGAATTAGAATTACTTCCAGGAGCTGGAGCTCCAACAGGATCAACTGAAGGAAGAATATAGTAAACCTTCCCCATCTTCAACTCGTAATTGAGCGGGAGATGCAGTGCAACCGTCTTTGATAAACCAATACCCGAGCCTGAGAACTTCACCAAGACATCTTTAACAAGAAGTGGTGCTCTGAACTCTAATATCTTTCCGTCCATCTTCACCACCTGCAAAACTTTCTGATCAGGCTTCGCGTTGACAGCTCTGATCAGGCAAGGACCTTCACTTGCTCTATCCAAAGCCCAGCAATTACCCATATTTAGCTTCAAAAATTAGAGCCAAGAAGAGATCTGGTATATGGGTATGGGTTTATTAGCAAGAGAGACGAGACAACGTGGGAGACAGAAATCCTATTGTTTCGTTGTATAAGGAGCAGAGGTAACATATATATAAAGTAACATTAAAAAAATAATGGGTTTGTTTTGCCAGTTAAACTAAGCTTAATTTTTTATCTTAAAAGATTAAATTTGAATTTAAATAATTTTATTTTTATGTTTAATAATATAATGGGTTTGTTTTGTACTTTGAGTGGAGTAGAAAATCATCTTTGTGTTGAGAAAGGGTTGTTGAATTACAACCATGGCAACTCTAAAATATTAGTATTAGCACTCAATATTAAATCATTTCCCCATCTAAAGCAATGGAACTTAGAAAATTGTCAAACGCGCATGCAACCAGAGTCGGTTAGTGGAAGGTGGCGTAATTGGCATTGCTCACTATCGATCTAATTTCGCCCTTGGCCTTCGGCTCTTTCTATTTGTAAGAGAGCCTAGCTAACGGTGTCCGCGTAAAAAAGACTTCCCTTACCGCCTATCAACTTGGTGATTGCACAAATGGCACAATGTAATTGGTTGGGACGACTATAGACCAAATAAAGAGATTGTCACCAGGACACCAAGGAGCAATGGCCAGTCTCTAAAATCTAAATCTTCATGGTCACTACATGAGATTTTTCTAAAAAAGGGTAAGATAATGATTCTCGATATTTATAGTTATGCACCAACATACATAGTGGTCTATGAACTATCTATGCTATAGACCAACAATTTATCCTTTATTGTCCCTTTTTTTCTTTAAAACAAATTTGTACCTTGCATTATTACATCATCCTTAGGGTTTGGTGATGTCAATTGCATAGGATAGTAAAAGACCAGTTGTATAATTTATTGTAGTCGGTCAGAGTGGGGGCTTATTAATTTCAATTAATTTCAATGGAGATGCATTCTGCTTGATGGACTATCTGATCCCTTGGGACTATTTATGGGCACCAAAATCATATTCCAAAGTTTAAATTCAAGGATATTTCTGATAAAAGAAGGGTGAACCTTTTTCCATCGCTTCGAGGGCATCGAGTGGTTTAGATTATTTGGGGTCAAGAGAAAATTTAGAATTTATTTTACACTAAAGACTTTCGATTGGAGAGGAAAAATAATATTAGTGTAAAGATTTGAAATTTTATAATACAGATTTTATTTATTTGTTATTATCTTTTTTAAGAGTATTAAGTTTAAATTTTGATTCTCTTTTTTTTTTGAATTTTTTTATGAATCCAAAAAGATTTGAAATTTATATTTGTAGAACCCACACAATTTTAAAAGTAAAATATGATCATTTAAGAGTTTATTTTTTTATAATTGAGAGAAAGTTATTTGAAATCGAATTCAAATTTTACATTATGTAACAATTTTTTTAATCATTTAATTAAAAAATTTTTATATCTAATATAGTATGAGAACGTCTTGTGTTTTAAAAAAATTATGTCGTGATTTAATGTATTTTTTACTCTAAAATTCTGCTAGTAACAATATCTAAATTAATTAAGGAATATACATAATGTAAATGATTTCTTAATTAAAATCAAACTCTTGAACTTTTTATACCGATTTGAAGCTTCATTCTTTTAATCATTCTTCTTTGTAATTCTACTCCTAATAAAACTAAACGTACAAAATCTTATTGTTTTAGGTCTTCGTAGTTAATATTGGGTCTTCCACTAGGAGGAAGGAGTTAGGAGTAGGGTTTTAACCTCAACTAAAGAAGGTAAGTAAAACAAAAAGTAAACTAAGCCAATTGGCGCGTCTAGACTCGAGAGCCATCCATCTTGCTCTAGCATATCGCTCCACTAAGCTAATTTAATCATGATTTATAATAGTAAATTCCATGGTAAGTTCAATGGATTCATCTCCTACTTTGGTGTAATGGACCCGTTTGGTTCTCTTTTTGAAGCCGCCTTCACCGCCCTCGGAGCTTGTTCCTAATGGGTTGTTAAAGACTTAGAGAGGCAGTGCAATGGAAATTGCAAAGCTCCTTTTATAGCTAGGGCAATATAATTTCTTAGCCTTCATCATGAATTTGTAGCTTAATTAAGCCAATTTAGCTGCATTAAATTGTCGTTTTGACTGGAATATGTGCTAGAAAGAGTGTGTTCATTCATTCAATTCGATTAATTTTGAATAAAATTAACAAAAACCAAATTTAATATTGATGGAGGTAATTTACCCCCAGTCCAGTCACGCGCTTGGGTTTCCGAATACAAAAGGTCCAAAATAATAAAATTTTGGGGCCCACACAAATATAAGTCATGAGCTCATCATAGCAACTCAGAGATATCTATAAATACTCTCAGGTATGATCAGAAAAACCCTAATCATTATTTTGCTTACTAAAACTCTGCTTAAACAGTTTTCTAACTTAAGTATCGGAGTGCGCGTGTAGGGACAGATCATTGCGTCTCTCTAACCTTTACTGTTTTTGCAGAATCCTGAATACACGTGGAGAAGACAGCAACGAAGATCACATAGCATCATTTCATTGTTGTTGAGAGCAACAACAATTGGCGCCGTCTATGGGAAACAGAACAAAAAGTCAGATTCTTTATCAACATGGTGAGAACACATTCAACAGCAACAGCGAATCTCGGAGAAGAGAATTCTGTGAGTCCTCCTGCCAGACTTGAGAGAGGACAAGAGTAGAATGGAGAAGGCAGTAGAGTGGCCACTGTTTCTATTGACGAATTTGAGGCTCTGAAGCGTAAGAATGAGTAGACCATTACAGCGTTGAGGGCTATGGTGAATTTGTTCAAAAATGCTTTGCCGCAGTATAGCTTGCCTCTAGAAGTGCAACAAATGGTAGAAGAGAACGTCCCGAGGTAGACTTACGAGAGATGTCAACCCTCTACAATGGTGAATGCCCGACAAGGAGATTGGGGACAGAATAATGCCGCTGGCCTGATGCAGAACCATACCGCTGAATTGGAGTACAAATCTACCGCATCTCTGAGGGAGTATCTTGCCACGGAGATGCGAAAGATGAACCCTGCAGCAGGTCTGAGGGTGAACCATACCGCAGCTCTGAGGTTGAACACCGTCGCAGGTCTGAGGGTAAACCCTGCCGCAACTCTGAGGTTGAACACTGCCGCAGGACTGAGGGCGAACCCTGCCGCAGCTCTAAGGATGAACATTGCCGCAGGTCTGGAGGACTATGCCGCAGGTCTGAGGGTGAACCCTGCAGCAGCTCTGAGGTTGAACACTATCATAGGTGTGGAAAACAACTCTGTCACAGGTCTGAGAATGAACTCTGTCGCAGGTCTGGTGGATAACATTGTCGCACCTCTGAGGGAAAACACTACCGCCACACTGGAGAACAATCTTGCCGCAGGTCTGAGGAAACACCTTCTCGCAAGACTAAGAGAGGTAAACCCTGCCGCAGGTCTGAGGCGAATGAACTTTGTTGCAGAGTACATGAGGCAGACTTCTGCTGCAGAATTGGAACATGACTTCGAAGACCATAGATCTGGGGAGCGGCAGGGACAGAATAGTCATGACCCCCAAGACTATTTTGAAGGTACAAGGTCGAATTACAGAATAGGAGGTGCAGGAAGAAAGGATACAGTGCAGGCTCCTAGAGGAAGAGGGGGTGCTTACCACTCAGACTCTTCTAGTGCCAAAGAGAGGGGAGCACACTCGACTCGAAGGTCAGAAAATGTTGAGAAAGTTGTCGAGAGGATTCTAGAAAGGAAAAAGTTAGTGTCTCCTGACGACAGTCAGAGAATGAGAGTTCCTTTCAGTCCAAAGATTATGGACAAACCCTTATCGAAGAAGTTCAAGATGCCTTCTATGGTTACTTACACTGGCAAAGCAGAACCATACGACCATATACAGAGTTATGAGTCCCTCATGTTGCACTATGGATGGGAAGATGAAATCATGTGCAGAGCCTTCTCGCTTACACTTTCGGGGCATGCGCTAAAATGGTTTAATGGGTTAAACGAGGGTTTTATCTCATCCTTCGATCAGTTACGAAGTGAATTTTTGAGTGCCTTCATGATTAACAGCCAGAGGAAGAAGGACACTATTTATCTGCTCACCCTTAAACAAGGGAACAAAGAATCATTGAAGAGCTATGTAGATCATTTTCGAGATGTAACCTTAGAGGTGAAAGATCTACCAGTAGGAGTAGCCATGGCTGCAATGCTGCAAGGGAAAAAATTTAAGAAATTACAAGAATCCCTCTCCCTTGATCAGCCAGTGACACTTTTTGATTTGTTTGCTGGAACTAATAAATACGTGGCTCAAGAGGAAGTAATGAAGATGGTACAGTCCCGAGAGGTAAGGGAATGAAGAGAAAGAGAGAGAGAGATGTACCTGAAAAAAGCTCTTTGAGACCCGTCGGATCAGACAAGGCCCCTAGACTCAGGTATGAAAATTATACGAGACTAAATGAGCCTCGTACAACAATACTTGCTGCTATTGAAGGGATTGGACTGTTGGAGTTCCCTAAAAAGAAGATGGGAGATATGGGTCGAAATCTTGATGCTTATTGTGAATTTCATGTCGCTCATGGTCATTCTACTGAAAGATGTAGAGATCTGATGGATCAGTTAGAGAAGCTGGCCAGAGAAGGGAAAATTAACTATTTCCTTTAGAGAAATGAAAGGCCTTATTACCCTCCACGAGGTCGAAGAGATGACAGTCTGCAGAATAGACAGAATAATAATAGAAACAGGCCAAGAGGTGAGCAAGGAGCTAAGCCAGACCCTCGAGATAATCGGCTGGATAATGAACCCACAGGTCCGGCTATAAATGTTATTGTAGGGGGCGAATCGATGGCAGGAAGTTCCTCCGCTTCTTGTAAAAGTTACGTGAGATAAGCATATCAGATTAATGTTGTGATGGAGGAGAAGGCAGGTGAAGAACCCATTGTGTTCACTCCGACAGACAGGGGTGATATTGTCATGCCCCATGATGATCCCATGGTGATATCAGCAGTGGTGGCAAAACATCTTGTGAGAAGAATCCTAGTAGACAATGGAAGTTCGGTGAACTTAATCTATTGGAACTGCTTTGAGAAAATGAATGTATCCGAAGATAGATTAAGACCTGTTATGACACCATTGTACAAATTTATAGGTGAGAAGGTGAAGGTAGCCGGGTCTATAGAGTTGCTTGTGACTCTAGGGGAAAGCCCAAAGGATGTGACTCAACAGGTGTTGTTTATGGTTGTAAGGTCAACCTCAGCTGCTTACAACATGATCGTTGGGAGGCCAATATTAAATGATATTAGGGCGGTGATATCTTCTTACTACTTATTAATAAAGTTCCCTATTCTCAACGAAGTTGGACAAGTACGAGGAGATCAAAAGAGGGCTCGCACGTGTTATATTGCTTCTACCGCCAGTAAAAGAGTACAGAGAAAGGAGAAATTATGTATAGATGACCCTCTTAAACCTCAACCTGTGGAGAAAACGAAAGCCATTGAGCTAGTCAAGGGAAATGAAGAGAAGAAGGCGTTCATAGGGACTCAACTGAATGAACAAACCAGAAGGGAGATAGTTGAATGCCTACAGAGAAACTCGGATGTTTTCGCTTGGACCCCGACTGATATGCCCGGGATTAATCCAGAAGTGATTTTTCATAAGCTTAATGTTTCACCCGGGCATAGGCCTGTCAAACAGAAGAAGAGAAACTTTGCTTCGGAAAGACAGAAGGCAATCACCGAGGAAGTTAATAAACTTCTAGAAGTCGGGTTCATTAAAGAAGTTTACTACCCAAAGTGGTTGGCAAATGTAGTGATGGTGAAAAAATTTAATGGGAAATGGAGAATGTGCGTGGATTTCACAGATTTAAACAAAGCTTGTCCCAAAGATTCATATCCTCTGCCCCGAATTGATAAGCTTGTGGATGAAACATCAGGGTATGAACTCCTCAGTTTTCTAGATGCTTTATCTAGGTATCATCAAATTATGCTTCATCTAGGAGATGAAGAGAAGACTTCTTTTATAACTGATGATGGAACATACTGTTACCGGGTAATGCCATTCGGTTTAAAGAACGCTGGAGCCACATATCAGCGAATGGTAAACAAAGTTTTCAAATATCTCTTGGGAAACACTATGGAAGCTTATGTGGATGACATGATCATCAAGAGCAAGGCAAGAGAATCTCACGCTCATCAGATGACTAAGGTGTTTAACGTGTTGAGAGAATTCAATATGAAGCTAAATCCCAACAAATGCTCATTTGGAGTTAAGTCTGGGAAATTCTTGGGATTTATGATTATCAATAGGGGGATTGAGGCAAACCCTGAAAAGGTTCAAGCGATTATAGACATGAAGCCACCAACCACAGTGAGAGATGTCCAAAGGTTGACAGGCAGAATAGCAGCCCTGAACCGTTTTTTATCAAAGTCTACAGAAAGGAGGTTGCCATTCTTTAAAACTCTACGGGACGGAAGAAATTTCGACTGGACAAATGATTGTCAAAGAGCTTTTGAAGACTTAAAGGAATATTTGAAGCAGTTACCTTTATTAACTAGGCCTCTGGAAGGGGAACAGTTGTATATGTATTTGGGAGTCGATGAATTCGCCGTCAGTGCTGTACTACTGAAGAAAGATAAAATAGTGTACCGTCCCATCTACTATGTGAGTAAAGTACTACTAGATCTGGAGACACTTATCCGCTGGCCCAAAAGCTAGCACTGGGCCCTTGTGATGGCCTCTCATAAATTGCGTCCTTATTTTCAAGCATACTCCATTGTTGTCTTGACAGATCAACCGTTAAGGCAAATCCTTCAGAAGCATGAACATTCAAGGAGACTGGTGAAATGGGCAGTGAAACTTGGAGAGTATGATATTACATTTCAACCTAGACAGGCTATCAAGGGCCAAGATTTAACAGATTTTATAGTAGAATGTACTAGCCTGAATGGCAACATTCAAAAGGAGACTCGACCATGGCTACTGTATGTTGACGGAGCGTCGAGTGCAAATAGTAGTGGGGCAGGCATAGTCCTAGTGTCGTCGGAAGGGAAATCCTTAGAATACTCTTTGCGGTTTGGGTTCCCTAGTTCAAACAGTATAGCAGAGTATGAGGCTCTGGTTGCTGGAATGAAGCTGGCAGAGAGGTTGCAAGTTCACCACCTAGTGGTGTATAGTGATTCTCAATTAGTGGTAAACCAGTTCAATGTACAGTATGAGATTCGAGAGCCAATGTTGGTCCCTTATCTAAAGAAAGTCCAATCTCTGGCTCAGACTTTCAAAAATTTTCAGTTGATACAAATTAATCGGTCTGAAAACACACATGCAGATTCATTGTCCAAATTAGCTTCCTCCAATGAGACCGAAGGGAGAATGGTGAAGGTGGAGAGACTCGAGCGGCGTAACATTGAAGAAGTCGAAGTGTGTGGCATTGAAGTGGGGGACGATTGGAGAACCCATTCAAACAGTATCTCACTAAAGGTAAGCTCCCGCAAGATAAGGAAGAGGCTTGGCGCTTAAGGGCAAAATTCACATTGATAAACAGGGAACTGTACAAAATGGGGTATTCATCGCCTTTGTTGAAATGCTTGGGCCAGAACAAGCAAACTATGTCTTAGCTGAGGTACATGAAGGGATTTGTGGCGAGCAGTTGGGAGCTGAGCCCTTGCCTCTAAGATATTACGATCGGAATTCTATTGGCCGACGTTGAAGAAAGATGTGACGGATAAAACCCGTAAGTGTGACAAATGCCAAAGGTTTGCACCAATAACTACGGCCCCAATGGCTCCGCTCCAAAGTACGGTATAACCAACTCCCTTTGCACAATGGGGTTAGATATTCTAGGGCCCTTCCCATTAGCTACGGATCAAAGAAAGTTTCTGTTGATAGCTACCGATTACTTTACAAAATGGATTGAGGCAGAATCGTTAGCCATAATCATAGAGAAAAAAGTTAAGACAATGGTGTGGAAAGATATTATCTATCGGTTCGGGATCCCACGGGTCTTAAATGCTGACCAAAATGGATTGAGACAGAATCGTTAGCCATAATCACAGAGAAAAAAGTTAAGACAATGGTGTGGAAAGATATTATCTGCCGGTTCGGGATTCCACGAGTCTTAAATGCTAACCACGGAAAGCAGTTTGATTGTGATGCCTTTCGTGAGTTCTGCAGACACCTTGACATCCAGCTAAGAATTTCTTCTGTATCATATCCTCAAGCTAACGGGCAGGCTAAAGTCAGCAATCGAACCATCCTTCATGGGTTGAAGACCAGACTCGATAAAGCCAAAGGAGCATGGGTAGACGAGTTGCCTAGTGTCTTATGGGCATATCGTACCACTAGTAGAGTATCAACTGGAGAAACGCTGTTTAGCCTTGTGTACAACACTGAAGTATTGATTCCTGTAGAATTTGGAGCACTGTCATCCAAGGTAGTGCCTTTAGTGGAAGAAAAGAATTCATTAGGCTAAAGGAAAACCTAGATCTGCTTGACGAGCATAGAGAAGCTGCAGCTATCTGCCTGGCATCCTACCATCAGAGGGTGGCCAATTACTACAACAGTCGGGTAAAAGATAGACCGATGTCCTAGGGAGATTTGGTGTTTAGGAAGTCACACATCACCAATGCCTTGAGGGAAGATGAAAAGTTCAGAGCCAATTGTGAAGGTCCATATCGAATCAGACGAAGGATCGAGTCCAACACCTACATCCTGAAAACTCTACAAGGGAAGAAAATAGGAAAGACATGGAACTTAAATCATTTGAAATTATATTGGAATTAATTATTATGTTTTCTTTCCTGATTCTTATATTCTTGCATTATTACTTGCTTGCATTATCACAAGATATTATTATGCAAATTATTCCTCTATTTTTCTATTATATCTTCAACTTTTACGAATGTAAATCTTGTGATAGAAAATAGACAAGCCGTAAGAGCCTGAGGCGCAATAACGTCACTATGGCTAGGTGTAAAAAAACAGACGAACCATAAGAGCCTGAGGCGCAATAGCGTCACTGTGACCAGGCGTAAAAAGCCAGACGAGCCGTAAGAGCCTGAAGCGCAATAGCGTCACTGTGGCCAAGCGTAAAAAGACAGACGAGTCGTAAGAACCTGAGGCGCAAGAACGTCACTGTGGCCAGGCGTAAAAGGCCAGTCGAGTTGTAAGAGCCTGAGGCGCAATAGCGTCACTGTGGCCAGGCGTAAAAAGACAGACGAGCCGTAAGAGCCTGAGGCGCAATAGCGTCACTGTGGCCAGACGTAAAAAGCCAGACGAGCCGTAAGAGCCTAAAGCACAATGGCGTCACTGTGGCTAGGCGTAAAAAGACAGCCGAGCCGTAAGAGCCTGAGGCACAATGACGCCACTGTGGCCAGGCATAAAAAGACTAAGCCGTAAGAGCCTGATGCGCAATAGCGCCACTATGGCCAAGTGTTGCAGACAAAGAAGCCATAAGAGTTTGAGATGCAATAGCGTCACTGTGGCCAGGCGATGAAAACTTATAGCCATAAGAACCGAAGACGTACTTGCGTCACGATGGTCAGGCATCAGAAAAAAGGTACGTTTACATATGAAATTCTTTCTAAAAGTATGTCTTTCTATCAAGAATTGGGGAGCATACATGGATAAATAAACATACGAGTAAACCAAATATACAGATAAGTGATAATAGTAAAAGTTAAATAAACAACATTTCATAAGCAATATGAAGCATGAACAGATAAACTTTATTTATAAATTCAAGAAAATCTTTACAAGCAAAATATGGAGTATGAATAAATTTAAGAATATGAATAAGTTCAATGACAAAATATTTAAAAAGAAAAATAAATCAATCTGCACGATCTGGTGGTGGGAGATCAGGTGTCGTTGGACCCTCGCGATCTTGTAAGACCCGAAATTAAATCGTAAATTTTTATGAGTGATGAAAATGGTCACAAATTTAAATGAATGAGATTCGGACTAGAAATAAGGATTTAAAATACGAAATGAGTGAGTGTTCGTGAAGGGAGGTCAGGTTAAAGTGATATCGAACACGTGCAAGGGTAAAACGGTCAAAAGATCGAAAGTCGGTATAAATTCGATAAGAAAAATTTAATTAAAAATATGGGATTGAGAAATCTTGATCAATAACGAAGAAATAATTAAATTTCGGGTTAAATTGATTAAGATATGAATTTATGAAAATTAATCAGAATTAATCGAGAGTTTTACTTCGAAAAATAATCCCGAAAATAATCGAAAAATATACCGAAAAGACGAAATAAAATCGATAAATTCAATTATAGATTAAATGAATTACATAATAATTTTTGGAGATATTTTGATTATTTTAATGAATTTCAATGATTAAAATATAATAAAATAAATAAATAAATTAATTAATTAATTAAAAAAATCAAATCAGAAATTGAAAATCAAGGAGAGAGAAAGAAGAGAGAAACGAAAAACGAAGCCGAAATCGAGGAGAAGACCAGACGACCACCGACGACCCAATCGGCCAGGTGAGGGCCGAAAAAGGAAGAGGGCGTCGGCACGACCTCCTTGGTACCGGCGACGCGCCCCACCGACGCCGAAGAATGCCGGATCGAGGGAGAGAAGTTGCGGAGAGGGGAAGCAAAATCGACGGCCACCGGTGCCGATTCGGCTACAACCACCGTCCACCGAACCTTTCCGACTTAATGCCGAGCCGATCGGTACCGAAAACAGCTGTCGAAACCGATGGACGACGTCGAAAACAACAGAAAAGGGAATGGGTACCGACGGCTGAGGGAGAACATGCCGGACCGGCCACTTTTCGGCGGCCTTGGACGAAACCGAGGCCAGATTTGAGAATCGGATGACCCCGTGGAGCTACTGGCGGCGAAAACAGACGGAGAACCTACCGGCAAGGCACCGAACTGGCCGAACCGGACTGAACCGAAGGTCTGAACAAGGTTGAACCGGACCGAACCAGTTCAGCCAAGAAAGAGAGAAAAAAGGAAAAAAATAGAAAAAGGAAAAAGGGGAAGAATTTTCGGAGATACACCGAACTTCGAGTAAGTCGGTAAGAGGTCAAAATTGACCAATTTGATTTTCGAGAAATTTATTTAAATTATATTCGATCGAAAAAATAACTCGAAATTAAATATAAATTGTGCAGTTTTACGACAGAGTCCGAACGAGAGCCGATTGAGTTCCGATTTTCATACTCCGCATAACATCGGATAAGTAAAGCTCATTTACGACAATTTAAATAATTATTCGCGTATTAGAAATCTATTTTACGCATTACGGATTTAATTCCGCCTTTAGTGAATAATATTGGGAATTCTGAGTAAACTGTCGTAAATGATATACGGGCTATCCAAAGAGTTTGGAACGAAGCCCAATGGATATTAAGAGCCCGATAGGCCCGATGAAGGGATTAAATAAATAGAAACGGGTTGGAAATGGGTCGAGGCCCATTGAGATGTAATCGGACCCAATAAAGTAAAATGGGCTTAGTATTTTAGATTCGATCAATATAAGTGAAATACTGATAAGTATAATTGAATTGACCCAAATATATGGTTATATGTAGTTCCGTAGACTTGGTTTGGAGCAAATTGGACTGAGAGATCTGGTACGGACGAAACGGGATAAGCTCGCACGTGATTCCAGGTAAGGGAATTTTACGAACTGCCAGAGGTAGCTTTACGAAATTTCGACGCCATTTACAGTCTTTTAAATGGTTTGAAGGGTCTAGATTTCAGATAAAATTTTTATTGCCCTGAATGGGCAAATTACTAAATTACCCTTGTTAAGGGTAAAATTTCCAACTTTAGGAACAATGTGAGAGGAACAAGGACAAGAGATTCCTGCTCGTTTCTTGAGATGTTTAAACACATGCATGAATACGCTGGCTAACTTTTGAATAAAAATGCACAACATTGCATATTTTCAACAGATGTTGATTTTCTCTGAAAATGATTTGAGAAATGTAGCCGCCTACGTGATTTTCAGAAATGTGACGTGCTAGAGCTCAGCTCACACGAGTTTTGATTTGTGTGATGCATACCTTAGTACTGGAGTGAGAGCTCTCACTAGAGTTTTACATGTATTGGTGCTAGAGTCTAACTCGCACCATATTTTTATATGATTTTCGTGACACGGTGCAGAAGTCTAACTCGCACCAGATTTTATATAATTTTCATAATACGGTGCTAGAGTCTAACTCGCACCAGATTTTCACATGAAATGTGTACAGAGTGCTAGAGCTTAGCTCGCACTAGTTTTACTTGATTTTTATGAGAGTGCTGGAGCATTACTCGCACTGGTTTTCTGAGAACATACGATGAGTCGTGCTTGGAGCGTCGGGTAGACTGTGTGTCACACCGATTAAATAGGCTCGTACGTGCGTTTTGAGACAGGGCATGAGTATAGAGATATGATATGGGTCCACGGAGTACGTTGTACCATGCAAGTAGCATGGAGTACGTTGTTAGCACTGAATTTTATATATGTTAGAACCCCTTTTACTTAGTTATTTGATTTGTTCTTTGCAATATTAGGTATGTTTTATGTGTTTTGTGCATTTGTGCAGGAAAAAGAATATTTTGGAGAAGTTAAAGCTTTTGGAGCTGGTTCTAATGATTCTGTGAAGAAGTGAAGTCGCAGGATACTGATCGTGACTTATGCTGCAGCAATAGAAGAAACTGGACAATGCAGAGCAGATCTGGGAAATCAATACCATTGTCGCAGCATAAGCAGTCTGTATCTTTTACATCTTTTTGGATCAATGTTTATTCTAGGGATGATACTTTGAAATTATTAGATGTTTATTATGATTTCTAGGAACTAAACTACTTTTTCCTAGAATCGATGTAGCCAACTTTGGGCAGATTGCAATTATTTTGTGATATTGTTTGGATGATCTCAATTATGTTTATTTAATCTACTTATTCTTAATGCTCTAGTTGATTGGCCACCAATTGGATGAATTAGCATAGGAATCCGACACTCGGGAGAGGGGATTATCTATATGCACAAGGGTAGATTAACATAGGATATTGTTGAATTGGCAGGTTGACAATTCTTATGAGCTATAGAGAAACGGATTACCATCGCTTAATGAACTCTATTATTTAATTCTGAATCGGGAGGTTAGGATTAGGTAATTTGGGTATGACTGTTTAAAACTCAGGAGAGATAAACAGGAAATAGTTTCAGCTATAAACAACTTGAAATCAAAAGAACAATTGATCAAAGGAATTGTATGAACCCTAGTTAGGTAAAATCGAGTTCTAGGAATATTTTGCCATTGATATTTTCATTCGTAATAATTGTGATTTGTTTTAATTATTTTGTTCCGTAATTAATAGTTAGAATAGTAAATAGGATCTTAATCAATATAAATTACTTTTTTAAAATAAAGTTCAAGGTTGTTGATTACAGTGATTTGCAGTGGACACAATTCCCTGTGGGACGATACTTTTATTTATTCTATACTCAAAAACTGACATGTGCACTTGCAGTAGTGTTCTATTTGAGCACAACATACGTTGTACCGTGTGGCATTTTTGGATGCGTGGTATCTTCGGATACGTGGTATCTTCGGATACGAGTGGCATCGTCGGATTCGTGGGATCGGATAAGACTAACGGGTTGGACTGACCTACCTCCCGGGCGGTTCCCGATCGTGGTGAGACCCTGCACACTAGGATCCGTGTAGCATAGGGGCTCACGAGGACACATGGCCATAGTCCCGATTATTTTCCTGAGATATACATATATTGCCTAGTCTCGCCTGTTGATGTTTTGAGAAACTTATTTGTGAATTTTTATGTGAGTCTGGATCTGTGATGTCCGGACCAGCCCAATCGGCCATGGCAACCCCTCAGGGCCCATCAGACAACGATTGCTGTGACAACGGCCCACCACGCAAATTCATATTGTCCCCTCTGGCCGAGCCCAGCCCAAGCCTCAGGGTTTTGTTCCCTTCGGGGACAAATCCCCTCAGAACGCGTCCCCAAGGGTTCGAACTTCGGACATCAGTCCTGATTCGACACCCCTGGTACCATTGAGCTCACGAGCTCAATGGTACCAGGGGTGTCGAATCAGGACTGATGTCCGAAGTTCGAACCCTTGGGGACGCGTTCTGAGGGGATTTGTCCCCGAAGGGAACAAAACCCTGAGGCTTGGGCTGGGCTCGGCCAGAGGGGACAATATGAATTTGCGTGGTGGGCCGTTGTCACAGCAATCGTTGTCTGATGGGCCCTGAGGGGTTGCCATGGCCGATTGGGCTGGTCCGGACATCACAATAAAACGCGCGTTTTATTGTGATGTCCGGCCAACCCCTGCCCGGCCATGGCAACCCCTCAGGGCCCATCAGACAACGGGTGGTCAAACAACGGCCCACCACTCATCCGAATTGTCCCCTATAGCCGAGCCCAGCCCAAGCCTCAGGGATTTCTTTCGCGTCCCCAGATGCTCGAACTCCGGACATCAGTCCTAATTCGACACACCTGGTACCATTGAGCTCGTGGCTCAATGGTACCAGGTGTGTCGAATTAGGACTGATGTCCGAAGTTCGAACCCTTGGGGACGCGTTCTGAGGGGATTTGTCCCCGAAGGGAACAAAACCCTGAGGCTTGGGCTGGGCTCGGCCAGAGCGGACAATACGAATTTGAGTGTCGTTGTTGACCACCCGTTGTTGGACCACCAGCGTTGTCGATGGGCCCTGAGGGGTTGCCATGGCCGTTGGCAGGGGTTGGCCGGGCAGGGGTTGGCCGTCACAATAAAACGCGCGTTTTATTGTGATGTCCGGACCAGCCCAATCGGCCATGGCAACCCCTCAGGGCCCATCAGACAAAGATTGCTGTGACAACGGCCCACCACGCAAATTCATATTGTCCCCTCTGGCCGAGCCCAGCCCAAGCCTCAGGGTTTTGTTCCCTTCGGGGACAAATCCCCTCAGAACGCGTCCCCAAGGGTTCGAACTTCGGACATCAGTCCTGATTCGACACCCCTGGTACCATTGAGCTCGCGAGCTCAATGGTACCAGGGGTGTCGAATCAGGACTGATGTCCGAAGTTCGAACCCTTGGGGACGCGTTCTGAGGGGATTTGTCCCCGAAGGGAACAAAACCCTGAGGCTTGGGCTGGGCTCGGCCAGAGGGGACAATATGAATTTGCGTGGTGGGCCGTTGTCACAGCAATCGTTGTCTGATGGGCCCTGAGGGGTTGCCATGGCCGATTGGGCTGGTCCGGACATCACATTATACCCCATTGGTGGCTGAGCCACGTTATACCCCATTGGTGGCCGTTGCCAATTTGAGAAACCCCATTGGTGGCTGTGCCACGTTATACCCCATTGGTGGTCGTTGCCACGTTGAGAAACCCTATTCTGTGGCTGTGCCACGCGAGAAATTAAATCAGTGGCTTTGCCACGTGTGTTTTGTGGCTATGCCACGCGAGAAATTAAATCAGTGGCTTCGCCACGTGTGTTTTGTGGCTATGTCACGCGAGAAATTAAATCAGTGGCTATGCCACGTGTGTTTAGTGGCTGTGCCACGTGCATTATTTTTACTGTGATTTTATCACGTTATTTGAGAAAACGTTTAACGCGTCATTTTCACATGCTTTGTTATTGCTCTAGAGTGAGCCTTTTACTTCATGTTTTCATATGACTTGACACATGAGAATGTCGTTTTGAGTACTTTCATGCTATGGTTTTCAAATGAGTTTCACATACAAGCAAACATTTTGTGATGTGCATTTTGGTTTATGAAATGAATTCCTTACCCCCTTTACTGAGCGATTTAGAAGCTCACCCTGTTTTCTTTCCCCCCAGATTTCTTCAAGTGAAAAGGGTTTCCCTGCGACGTACGGAGTAGTGGCTAGTGGAGGACTCGAGCTCCAGGCCATATATATTGTATCTTGAGGTATATTTTATCTTTTCATGTACCCAGACTATTATTGTAATTGCAGACACTTGATGTATAACATTATATGGGATGTATTAGGATTAATTAACTTGAGATGGATTAATGTATTTGATATGATATATAAATTCTATTGATGAGATCCTGAGGAATGATAATTATGATGATGTATGACACTGCACAAGAATGCACCTTTAATTGTGAATTAACGAGTAAAAAGTTTTAAATTAGCCATATTTTTCGCATTTTCGGGGCGTGACAGAGTTTTCTTGGTATCAGAGCTTAGGGTGTCTAGTACTGTCAGTGTCGGTTAAGTGAAATAGAATACATCCCAAGTGTCTGTAATAGTCTGGTCATGAACTGAAGTTGAGGATTGAGATTTCAATCAATTTTGATATGTACGCGCAGGAGACGAGTTGAGATAGAGAATGAGTAAACGACGAGGTCGTTCGAGGAGGCAGGCAGAGTCCCCTCCGCCACCTGTCCCACAACCAGAGAGTCCTAACTCTCGATTTAATCGGATTGAGACCGATGTGAGGCAAGGTTTCGAGCAGATGGCAGCGTTATTCGCGCAACACTTTGGAGTTAATGCCTCGGATACTACCCCTACACCACCACAAGGACCTCCCATACCCCCAGTGCCTCCCGTCACTCAGCCTGAGGACAGAAGTATGGTCCGACTAAAGGATTTTCTAAAGATAAATCCACCCGCATTTAAGGGAAAGAAGGATCCTACAGAGGCTGAGGAGTGGTTGACGGAATTGAGAGTTATATTTGATTTTCTGGGGTGCACCGATGCTGAGAGGGTCAGTATGAGTGCCTATATGCTGAAGGGGAGAGCTCGAGATTGGTGGGGTACTACCCAGGGTATTCTGATGTCCCGCCAGGATGTGATTGGTTGGAAAGAGTTCCAGACAGCCTTTAGGACCCAATATGTACCACGAGCCGCCCAGAGAAAGAAACAAGCTGAGTTTTTGAGCTTGGTACAGGGTGACATGTCTGTGAATGACTATGAGAGCCAATTCACAGCGCTATTGAGATATGACCCAGAGACCTTCAAGAGTGAAGAGCTCCGCATAGAGAAGTTTGTGTATGGGTTGAAGCCTGTCATCAGAGATAGATTGATAGGGCTATGTATTACGGAGTTTGGAGATGCTCTGAGACGAGCACAAGAGATTGAAAGAGGAATTGAAATGGTACAATCTCAGAATGAGCTCAGAGCGGTGAATAGAGATAAGGGCAAGAGGCCAGCACTTTTCCAAACAGAGGCTCGGAGAGGTTCCTTCAGAAGAGGAAGGATTGAGGTACAGAAGGACAGATTGGAGAGACCCAGAGCCTATCCTATTATCAAGGAGACCCCTCGATATGTCAGGCCGGAGATAAGGGTTTGTAGAGACTGTGGCCGATCGCATGAAGGAAGTTGTACTGGGTCGATCCGTGGATGTTTTAGATGTGGTGACATGGGTCACAGAGTGAAGGACTGTCCCCAAACTCAGATACCACATGCTCCGGAGCCCACTAGACAACAGCCTCAGAGAGTGGATCCCCGGAGACGGGCCACTGCGGCAGAGAAAGGGAAGAAACCTGTGGCACAGGGACGTGTGTTTGCCCTGGATAAGGAGATAGCAGACACTTCGACAGAAACTATAAGAGGTACACTCTCTGTCTGTAATCATAAGGCTCATGTGTTGATTGATTCAGGATCCACACATTCCTTTATTTCTGAGCATTTTGCATGTAGATTAAACTTGAAGTTTGAACCTCTAGAATATATACTACACGTAAATGCCCCTATGCGTGAATCCCAGAGAACTGAGTTAATCTGTAGAGGATGTGAAATAAAGGTGGGAGATAGAGTGATGTTAGCAGATCTAATCATGTTGAATATACATGGGTTTGATGTAATTTTGGGGATGGATTGGTTGGCAACCAATCGAGTGAGTTTAGACTGCTACGCTAAGATTGTAACTTTCTCCCTACCTGAACCTTACAGTGTACAATTGATATATTGAGGGAATGAATATTGGGAATTCTAGTAAGTAATTTGAGAATTTTAATATTATTTTGGAGAATATTAAATATGATTGTTCATGTGAAGGTTATGAGATACTCATCTCAGACGATGAGCGGGAACATCCGAGGATTGAGGATATACCTGTGGTGTATGAATTTCTAGATGTTTTTCCAGATGAATTGTCAGGTTTACCACCAGAGAGAGAGCTGGATTTTACCATTGATTTGGTACCAGATACTCAGCCGATCTCTAAATCTCCCTATAGGATGGCATTAGTGGAACTTGAGGAATTGAAGAGACAACTACAGGAGTTATTGGATCAAGGGTTTATTAGACCCAGTGTTTCACCGTGGGGAGCGCCAGTACTATTTGTTAAGAAGAAGGATGGTAGTCTCAGATTATGTGTAGACTACTGGTTGTTGAATAAAGTCACGGTGAAGAATAAATACCCACTACCCAGGATTGATGATCTACTTGATCAGCTAAGAGGGGCATCAGTCTTTTCTAAGATTGATTTGAGATCGGGCTATCACCAACTGAGGATCAAGGAAGAAGATATTCCAAAGACGGCCTTCAGGACGAGGTATGGTTATTACGAATTTCTGGTGATGTCCTTTGGATTGACGAACGCCCCTGCAGCATTTATGAGGTTGATGAACGAGGTTTTCAGAGACTATCTGGATAAATTTATGATAGTCTTTATTGATGATATCTTGGTGTACTCTCGGTCGTATGAGGAGCATGCACAGCATTTGTGGTTAGTACTTCAGATACTCCGAGATAAGCAATTATACGAGAAGCTTAGTAAGTGTGAGTTTTGGTTGAACCGGATAGCTTTCCTTGGTCATATAGTCTCAGAGGAAGGAGTATCAGTGGACCCAAGTAAGGTGGAGGCTGTGCTTAATTGGGAGAGACCGAGGACAGTCACTGAGGTGCGAAACTTCCTTGGTTTGGCAGGGTATTACAGAAGATTTGTGGAAGGATTTTCAAGGATTGCAGCCCCTTTGACTAAGCTCATGCGCAAAGAGACTCCATTTATATGGACTGATCAATGTGAGCTCAGTTTTCAGGAATTAAAGAGGAGGTTGACAGCGGCACCTGTGTTAACTATTCCTGAGGGATCAGGAGGATTTTCGGTGTATAGTGATGCATCTCATCAAGGATTGGGGTGTGTGCTTATGCAGTACGGAAGAGTGGTCGCATATGAATCGCGACAGCTGAAAGACCATGAGCGGAATTACCCCACGCATGACTTGGAGTTAGCCGCTGTGGTATTTGCTTTGAAGATCTGACGACACTACTTATATGGGGAAAGATTCCAGATCTTCACTGATCACAAGAGTTTGAGATATCTCTTTGATCAGAAGGAGTTAAACATGAGATAAAGGAGATGGATGGAACTCCTTAAGGATTATGACTGCGAGATTCTATATCATCCGGGTAAGGCGAATGTAGTTGCTGATGCCCTGAGCAGGAAGAGTATGATATCTGCTATGATGATCAGGGAATGGGATTTGTTAGAGCAGTTCGTCGAACTTCGGATCAGAGTTAAAGAGGTAGAGACTGGATTTTTGGCTAGCCTGCGGATAGAGCCCAGGATCGTGGATCCGATTAGAACTGGGCAGCGCAGTGATCACAGATTGATAGATATGGTTAGCCAAGCTGAGCAGAGTTCGCAGTCGGATCTCACCATCAGTGAGGATGGATTATTGAGGTTCAAAGGACGGATTTGTGTACCGAACGATGATACCCTAAAGAGACAGATACTGAGAGAATCCCACTGCTCGCGATACACCATGCACCCAGTGAGTACTAAGATGTACCGAGACTTGAGAAAGGTGTATTGGTGGAGTGGTATGAAGCGAGACGTGGCAGAGTATGTGGCCAGGTGTTTAGTATGCCAGCAAGTGAAAGCTGAGCATCGGAAGCCCGGAGGACTACTACAGCCTTTACCTGTACCTACCTGGAAATAGGAGCATGTCACTATGGACTTTATTATGGGTTTACCGAGGACCAGAAGAGGTCGTGACGCGATATGGGTCATTGTGGATAGATTGACCAAGAGTGCCCACTTCCTTGCCATCAAGAGCACAGATACTGTGGATGCCTTAGCTGAACTATATGTCAGCGAGATAGCTAGATTACATGGGGCTCCAGTGAGTATCACTTCTGATAGAGATTCTCGATTTACTTCTAGATTTTGGACCCAGTTTCAGGAGTCCATGGGATCTCGATTGAGTTTCAGTACCGCCTATCATCCTCAGACAGATGGTCAGTCAGAGAGGACTATTCAGACCCTGGAGGATATGTTGAGGGCGTGTACGATGGATTTTAAGGGATCATGGGATGATCACCTGCCCCTAGCAGAGTTTGCATACAATAACAGCTATCATGCGAGTATTGGAATGGCACCTTTTGAGGCTCTATATGGTAGGAGGTGTAGATCCCCTATAGCTTGGGAAGAAGTCGGTGACAGAAAGATAAATGCTCCCGAGCTTGTTGAGCAGGCCGTACAGAGTGTGAAACTCATATGTGAGAGGTTACGGGCTGCACAAAGTAGACAGAAAAGCTACGCGGATGCGCGTAGACGGCCACTCGAGTTTGAGGTTGGTGATGCAGCATTTCTGAGAATATCACCGAGTAAGGGTATCATGCGATTTGGGAAGAAAGGAAAATTGAGTCCTCGATACATAGGACCATTCGAGATTCTTGAGAGAGTGGGAGAGGTAGCTTACAGATTAGCATTACCCCCACAGATGTCCGGAATACACAATGTTTTTCATGTATCTATGTTGAGGAAGTACCACCCGGACCCTTCCTACGTCATAGAGTATGACGAGATGGACATACAGGAAGACATGAGCTATACTGAGGAACCCATCCGGATTCTCGATAGAAATGAGAAGGTACTGAGAACCAAGAGCATCTCATTAGTGAAAGTTTTGTGGAAACATCACTCAATGGAAGAGGCAACGTGGAAACTAGAGAGTCTCATGAAGGAGAAATACCCCCATCTATTTGACTAGTTGAGTTGAATTTGGAGGACCAAATTCTTTTTAAGGTGGGGAGGATGTGAGATCTGAGAATTTTAGATATATTTTAATGATGTAATAAGAATTTGAAGTGTAATTTATTGAGCTAAGTGAATTGTGGGAATTATAATTGGAGATTTATATGTTAAGTGTGTAAAATAAGCATGAAGTATGAAGACAGATTGATATGGGAGAAGGAGAGATCGATCTGGTGAGTTAAAAATGAGAAGGAAGGAGGAATTTGAGGAGCAGATCGATCTCCAATGGAAGAGATCGATCTCCAAATGATTCTGTTTGAGAAAGGATCGATCTCATGAGGAAGAGATCAATCTCCAAATGATTCTGTTTGGGAGAAGATCGATCTCCTTAGGAGCAGATCGATCTCATAAAGCCATAAAGAGATCGATCTCACCCCTCGACAGATCGATCTCCTAGGCATAAAATTGCCCAGATCGTCCCCAAAATTTCAAACGCAGATCGATCTCATCAAGAGGCAGATCGATCTCCTACCTCCAGTCTATATAAGGAACCCGTATTTTTCTCCTGCAAACTCACTTTCTCTCTCTTCCAAACCCATTTCCATCGAAAACCTAACTTTCTCACTCATCCAAATCACCCATTTTCGATCGAATCAGAGGTTGTGGCAAGAAGGAAAGTTGTTCCTCATCAAAGGGAGAACAACATACTTGGAAATCGAAGGACGAATCGGATCGAGGAGTGGGTTGTGCGTCTCACAAGCTTTGGGTAATTTCTAAATCTCGATCTTGATATTTGAGATGATTTTGATGATATTGGTGGTTGTCATTGCGTTGAAATAGTTGAGAAAGGATCAGGGATTGATGAAATTGCAATGTAGTTGGAGTAATGTAGATATTTGGTAATTTTGGTAATTTTGAGAATTTGTGCTATAAATGGAAATATAGACAATGTGATGAATTAGCATAGATAATTGGCATGAGAAATGTAGGACGTTGAGATATTGTGAATGAGGTTGTAGTTTAGGGTAGAGTTATGAGAATCGAGAGAATTGAGGTGTTATGAGCAATTATGCTCGATTTTGAGAATTGAGATTGATGAGATAATTGAGTATTGATGTTTTAACATCGTTTGGACAGCTCGGGAGTTCTAGAGTGGAATGCGAGGCTAGTCCGTGATACGGGGGAAACGATTGCACTATACGAGGTGCAAAGAGGTAAGGGAAATCTAAACCATTTGTGTATGTGATTTGTAAACTATTATAGCATGATTTGTGGTTTATAAAATAAGCATGTTGAGATTTAATTGCACACGGTTTTTATAGCCGGTTGGAGCCCAATGTTTTTATGAGTTTATAACTGGGCTCTACGTTAAGGCAATATCGAGATTTGAGAAATGTGTGCGTGTGCCTTGCCGGTTGGGACTCGGTTTTTATTACGTTTTGTGTTGAGTACAAAACGATTTTCAAATGAGTTTTATGAGAGAAAAACCATTATGAGTTCTACGTAAAGGCAAATCAGTTTTATGTGATAAGACTTAGGTGTGTAGTTGTGAGTACACACCGGGCATTGCTCTGGTAGCATGTAAGCCCGATTTCTTCTCCGTTCTGGTAACGTGAGAATAACCCATTCTGTGGCTACGCCACGTGATACCCCATTGGTGGCTGTGCCACGTTATACCCCATTGGTGGCTGCGCCACGTTATACCCCATTGGTGGCCGTTGCCACGTTGAGAAACCCCATTGGTGGCTGTGCCACGTTATACCCCATTGGTGGCCGTTGCCACGTTGAGAAACCCTATTCTGTGGCTGTGCCACACGAGAAATTAAATCAGTGGCTTTGCCACGTGTGTTTTGTGGCTATGCCACGCGAGAAATTAAATCAGTGGCTTTGCCACGTGTGTTTTGTGGCTATGCCACGCGAGAAATTAAATCAGTAGCTATGCCACGTGTGTTTTGTGGCTGTGCCACGTGCATTATTTTTACTGTGATTTTACCACGTTATTTGAGAAAGCGTTTAACGCGTCATTTTCACATGCTTTGTTATTGCTCTAGAGTGAGCCTTTTACTTCATGTTTTCACATGACTTGACACATGAGAATGTCGTTTTGAGTACTTTCATGCTATGGTTTTCAAATGAGTTTCACATACAAGCAAACATTTTGTGATGTGCATTTTGGTTTATGAAATGAATTCCTTACCCCCTTTACTGAGCGATTTAGAAGCTCACCCTGTTTTCTTTCCTCCCAGATTTTTTCAAGTGAAAAGGGTTTCCCTGTGACGTACGGAGTAGTGGCTAGTGGAGGACTCGAGCTCCAGGCCATATATATAGGGCTGTAAACGAACCGAACACGAACGAACGATTGATGTTCATGTTCGTTCGTTTATTTTTTAGTGCTGTTCGTGTTCGTTTGTGTTCGTTAATGTGTTCGTTCGTGTTCGTTCGTTTATTTTTTAATACTGTTCGTTTTCGTTCGTGAACATGTTCGCGAACATGTTCGTTTACGTGTTTGCGAACAAGCGTTCGCGAACATGTTCGTTTAAGCGTTCGCGAACATGTTCGTTTACGTGTTCGCGAACAAGCGTTCGCGAACATGTTCGTTTATGTGTTCGCGAACACGTTAAATATTAATACAAATTGAAAATTAAATATTAAATATTAAAAATCTTACATAAATACTAAATCCTACATAAACAATAATACAATTTGAAATCATCCAATTAAAATTCTTAAATATAACACAGCGAAGTTTAAGAATTAATACATTAAAAGTTCAAAAATTAATACTAAAAATTTTAAAGTATAAAATAAATAAAATATGCACCAAACACGACTTTAATATTTTAGTATATATTATAATTATATAACATATAACTTATATAATTATATAATATAAGCAATTTTAATACTTTAATAAATTACAAACGAACAACAAACGAACACTTAACGAACAACAAATGACACTTTAATCGAAAGAATAATAAACGAACATAAACGAGTTTGTTCGCGAACGTAAACGAACGGACCACACCTCTGTTCATGTTCGTTCGTTTAATAAACGAACACAAAAAATGTTGTTCGTGTTTGTTTGTTAAGCTTAATAAACGAACATAAACGAACAATAACCGAACGGTTCACGAACGGTTCACCGAACGTTCTGTTCGTTTACACCCCTACATATATATTGTATCTTGAGGTATATTTTATCTTTTCATGTACCCAGACTATTATTGTAATTGCAGACACTTGATGTATAACATTATATGAGATGTATTAGGATTAATTAACTTGAGATGGATTAATGTATTTGATATGATATATAAATTCTATTGATGAGATCCTGAGGAATGATAATTATGATGATGTATGACACTGCACAGGAATGCACCTTTAATTGTGAATTAACGAGTAAAAAGTTTTAAATTAGCCATATTTTCCGCATTTTCGGGGCGTGACACGAGGTGAAGACGTCTGCAATTCAACATTGTTGTAATCGAGCAACAACAATTGGCGCCGTCTGTGGGAAACGGAAGAAAAGCTTTTGACAACGATGGTACAGGCACGTTCAACAGCAATCAGAAGTGAAGAAAGTGAGGACATGGCGAGCTCCCCAATGGCGGACTTAGGTGATGGAGTTCAGACCGAGAGAGGGTCGAATACGATGACGATTCTCATTGCCGAATTTGAAGCCATGCGGAAGCAAGGAGAAGAGACTCTTCAAGCCTTGGGGACAATGGTTGATCTGTTCAATGGTGTTTTCCCGCAAGTAAATCTGCCACTAGCCGTCCAAAACTTGGTAGGAGAAAGGCAAGCTGCGCAAGACCCTGACGGCATGGTCACGTAAGACCCTTTAGGCATGTTCGCGCGGGACCCTTACAACAGGATGGCGCGAGACAGTGAAGGCCAAGTATCGCGAGACCCTGAAGGCATGTTTGCGCGAGACACTCGCGGCACACCCTCGACAGACCCTCGCGGCACGCTTGCGACAGACCCTCGCAGCACTTTGGCGACAAACCCTCGCGGCACGCTGGCGACAGACCCTCGCGGCACTCTGGCGACAGACCCTCGCGGCACACTAGAGACAGACCCTCGCGGCACACTAGCGAAAGACCCTCGCGGCACGCTCGCGACAGACCCTCGTGGCACGCTCGCTACAGACCCTCGAGGCACTCTGGCGACAGACCCTCGCGGCACTCTCGCAACAGACCCTCGCGGCACTCTGGCGACAGACCCTCGCGACACTCTGGTGACAGACCCTCGCGGCACGCTAGCGACAGACCCTCGCGGCACGTTCGCAACAGACCCTCGCCGTACTCTCACGGCAGACCCTCGCAGTACTCTCACGGCAGACCCTCGCGATGCTCCTGCGCCAGACCTTCGAGGTAGGGGTGCACGAAACTCTCATGGCATGGCCGCGCAAGACCCCCTGTTTGCTTCGTGCGCCACGTGGCGCGTTCTTCACGGGCCACGTGGCGCACTCATAGCGCGGGGATGCCAGCTCACACGAGACCCTTCCGCGCGAGACCCTCACTGTAGAGGTGCGCGAAATCCTCGCAACATGGCTGCACGAGACCCTATGTGTGAGACTGAAGAAGACATGAGGCGTCAGGGTATGGGAGACCCTGTGCGTGAGGCCTCGGAAGGCCTACGGCGCCAAGCTACGAAAGACCTTATGCCCGAGACTCCAATGAACTGGAGACATCAGGGTGTCAAAAAATCGCGGCGTCATGGTACAAGGAATTCAACACGGGAGATTGTTGGTGGTCGGAGACGCCAAAGTACTAGAAACCTTGAGGGTCCGGCTCAAGTAGATTCTAGATATTTGGGTGCGAAAGATCCTTGGCCCCAGAACACAAACGACCCGCCAAACAATGGAATCAAAGATGTGGTAATGACAGGGTCTCATGCTGAGAGAGACTCGGAAATAGATCCAAAACGAAACCTTGAAACTGGAATGGCAAACTTTCAATCTCAGACTCGTCAAAATCGAACTCAGAGTAACAGGAAAGAAGCTATGGACTGCGGCCAAGCTGATGCATACAATGCTAAGAAAGTGCAAAACAAACCTGTGTCCAAGGCACAAGTTACCACAGATATGAAAAGAATGGTGGAACGAATCTTAGAAGAGAAAATGTTGGTTCCAACTGAAGAAAATCAGAGAAGGAGAATCACATTCAGTACAACGATCATGAGAAAATCGCTGCCCCTAAAATTCAAAATACCGCAGATGATGACGTCTACGGGAAAAACTGACCCTTATGACCACATTCAGAACTATGAGTCATTGATGCTATTACACGGATGGGAGGATGAGATCATGAGTAGAGCATTCCCCTTAACTTTAACTGACCATGCACTAAAATGGTTTAACAGTTTGCCGGAGGGGTCTATTTCGTCTTTCAATCAATTAAGAAGCGAATTCCTGAAGGCCTTTGTGATAAAAAGCCAGAAAAGGAAGGAGGCCACCTATCTGCTTACTTTAAGGAGAGCAAGGAATCACTCAAAAGCTATGTGGATCGATTCCATAATGCTACTCTTGAAGTACATGATCTACAAGTTGGAGTGGCTGTGACAGCTATGCTACAAGGGACAAGGTCTGAAAAGTTGCAAGAGTCGCTATCTTTAGATCAGCCGACGACGATCTCAGACTTGTTCTCTAGAGCAGATAAATATATCATTCAAGAAGAAGTGATGAAAATGATACCAAAGCTGAACTACATATAAGGGAGTTCAAAGAAAAGAAACCCTTACCATCGTCGGGCTACCTAAGCCATCACCAATGCCTTGAAAGAAGATGGAAAGGTCACAAGGCAAGAGGATAGCAAAAACGCGGAATATCAACCACTTGCAACTACACTGGCAGCGAGACTTTATGACATTTAATATTATTTTTTGTTAATTCAACTATGGGTTGAAATTTAATTTGTTGAACTATTATTTATGTCATATTGATATTTTATTGGCTGTTGATATTCGCACATAATTAATAAATGACTGATCGCACCAGCTATACATGTGCAGGGGTTTGAAGCGAAAAGTGCGCGATGTAAGCTATGCACCCAAACAAAGGGCTTGAAACGAAAAATGCGCAAGGTAAGCCACGCACTCAAGACAAAGGCCTTGAAGTGAAAAATGCGCGATGTAAGCCATAAAGAAAATGTGCGAGAGCTTGAAGCGAAAAGTGCGCGATGTAAGCTAAGCACACAACCAAGGGCTTGAAGCGAAAAATGCGCGAGGTAAGCCACGAAGACAATGTGCAAGAGCTTGAAGCGAAAAGTGCGTGATGTAAGCTAAGCACACAATCAAAGGGCTTGAAGCGAAAAATGCGCGAGGTAAGCCACGAAGACAATGTGCGAAAGCTTGAAGCGAAAAGTGCGCGACGTAAGCTAAGCACACAACAAAGGGCTTGAAGCGAAAAATTCGCGATGTAAGCCATAAAGAAAATGTGCGAGAGCTTGAAGCGAAAAGTGCGCGATGTAAGCTAAGCACACAACTAAGGGCTTGAAGCGAAAAATGCGCGAGGTAAGCCACGAAGACAATGTGCAAGAGCTTGAAGCGAAAAGTGAGCGATGTAAGTTAAGCACACTATCAAAGGGCTTGAAGCGAAAAGTGTGCGACGTAAGCTAAGCACACAACAAAGGGCTTGAAGCGAAAAGGGCGCGATGTAAGACATAAAGAAAATGTGCGAGAGCTTGAAGCGAAAAATGCGCGAGGTAAGCTAAGCACTCAACCAAGGGCTTGAAGCGAAAAGTGCGCGAGGTAAGCCACGAAGAAAATGAGCAAGGGCTTGAAGCAAAAAATGCGTGAGGAAAGCCATGCACCCAAACAAAGGGCTTGAAGTGAAAAATGCGCGAGGTAAGCCACGCACTCAAACAAGAGCTTGAGAATTCTACGGCCAGAGAATTTGACTTCAGAATACAATGTAAGGACTTGATCTAAGGCTACAAGGAGAACATATATACTCTTCCGCAAGGTTATACCTAGCGAAAGAGTGGGGAGCAATTGTTGTGCATGATAAAAGAATAATAAAAGAATGCCACGTGACGCACGAATAAAACATGTGAGAAATGATACAAACCCTGAGTAAGATAAAAAGGGCAAAAATGTAATTAGTGACAGAGTAAATCCCTATAAATAGGGGTCAGGTATGATTCGTTAACCTAATTCTGAATTTTCCTACTGAAACTCTGCTCAATTCTCTGGCTGACTTAAGTATCGGAGTGCCAACGCAGGGAAAAACCCCTGCATCTCTCTGATATTTCTCTCTTTTGCAGAGGCATTCTAGAACACGTGACGCGAAGATCGAGGTGAAGACGTTTGCAATTCAACATTGTTGTAATCGAGCAACAACAATTTTTAATTATTAAATATTTTGTTTGTAATAAAAAAAATTAAAAAAAGATAACAGCAAACGATTATTTAAAGAACGGAAAAATAAAATAAACAGAAAGTGAGATCAAAGGCAATAAAAAAAAAAAAAAAAAGAAATTCTCAAAATTTATCATATAATTTTCACTTTGTGATTTTGTCGGATTTTATTTGATAGTTAAGTTTGCTACGTTAATAATCCAGTTAATGTCGATTTAGGATTGTGCTTTCTACTAATTGCCCCTACATCAAATCTTCTTATGCATGTATAGGCCCTAATGGAAAGTTGAAAAAGACCTCTCACTTTGGTTAATCTTTCTATTCTTGAAGAAACTGCAAGAATAGGTTAAAAATATATATATCATTACCTTAGACATAATCATAGATTAAAAAGTATATCCTAAAGAGCCTAAGGATATAAAATAACGTTGTAAAACATAATCTAGACTCAAGGATAAGGGTTTACTCTTACATATTTGAGCTATAATAAGAAAAATTGTGTATATATATGAATGTAATGCGTCTATGTTTAGACATGTTACATTCCTCCTAGTTCTTGTTTACTTTTCTTTTGAAGAAACTATAAAACAAAATTGAAAACTGAACCATTCGTAGTTGTTTGTCATGCTCGTTGGATTGCAACAAAGCGTCAGTATTGGCACTTTCCATAGCCTGCAACAAGAAAACAACGAAAAAGAGATCAACCAAAGCTTGAAAAAGATGATCTCTAGCTATATATCAGAACAGGTGGTGATCTTAATTACTTGGATCAACGTCCGTGATGGCTCCAGTTTGCTCGAAATCACAGTTGTACTCATTCATTCCGGTGGATTGATAGTAAACATTCATAACAAAAGCTGCATGGGCTCGTACAGTGTTGGGGAGGAAGCAAGCACCACCTTCTTGAATCGGTCCACAGTCCAAACCCAAGCCGCAAACATAATCGATATTCCTTTGCAAGGCATTTTCATCAGCGTCTGATTTGGGAAGACACCATTGTTTTCCCGTAGATCTTGGCTTTGGATTCAACGGTGCAGCCGTTGGCACTGGGGAAGGGTTGTTAGGAATGGATGAGCTAGCCTGCCAGAGCCAACCACAAGAATCAATAAAACACATTAATCATTCGTATAAATCATTGTTATCTGATGATGCATTAAATATATTTTCACCATGACTATTAAATTATTAGAAGGCCGACTATAATGACTAACAAACATGTAACATGGTGAATATTGGCTGCAGCAGCTACCGTGGGCCTTAGGATCCCGATATCGTAAACGGGTGTCATATCTGGTCGGAAGAGCCCGAAATTCCTCTCACATGTTGGCCCTGGCTTAAGATTTTCATTGAAAAGCGCAAAAATGTAGGTCTCGAAAGTGCGGTCTGGCATAAGGGGTGTGCCAGCACCGGATGTTACATGCCGCATTAGATTGCTATTGTATTCAGCTGCAGTCTTTGCATCAACACCAACTTGGGCTGAATCCCCCATTGATGGCCAACCGGTTTCGGCTATGACAATCTCAAGATCATCAAATCCAAAGTATTTGATGGCTGAAAATACCGCATCTAATTGAGCATCTAACATGTTTGTGTAAAGCAGCTGTGTGTTTTCATCGACCACTCCAGCATTAGGCCGAAACAGAGCATAATCAAGGGTATCCTGAGAGCAGCCAAAAAATGGATATGGGTTTATCATAAAAGGTGAATTAGTAGCTCTAAGGAAGCTAAGCAATGGTTTGAGAACGCGAGTGTCATAGCCTTGCCGAAACTTTCCAGTGGATGGTGGGCTTGAATTTGAGAGTATGCCTAAAGAGTGAGGTGAGGATACTCGGATTCTACGGTCTAATGAAGCTGAAACAAGGGCTGTGTGGAGGGTTTGCATGGCTGGAACAAGACTTCCTATTAGCAATTTGTTTGCTGTTGATATTACTTCATTGCCTACTAAAATACAGACAATGTTGGTGGCTGGTACATGAGGTTGAATATTATCTTCCACCCATTGTTCAGCAAAATTTAGCTTGGTAAGGCGAGGAATTTGATCATTTGGAACAGTTACAGTTACAGCAATGCCGGTGTGGGCGAAGGCTTTTAGAATATCAGGATTGGCGTCGAAGAGCCTAACGCGGTTGATAACGGTGGACTCCAAAAGGAAATGCGCCACTTGAGGTGGTGGGGGGAGGTTGTTTGCAACAGTGCCATAGTTGACCCCAATTGTCCCTTCGACTCCTACATAAAAATAAACCGCAGCAATTAGTTATACATCTATGCTGATATAATTTGCCTGTGGAATTTCTTAGTTTTCATACCTCGAACGAGTGCTGATGCTAGAAAAAACGAAATTATTGTGACCAATATTGAGGACGACACAGAGCTAAATTCTTTCGCCATGGCTTTGGTGGGTTGAGAAGATGCTGAATGATGCATTGGAGGCAACCATGGCTCAAGAAGTGTCGTGTGAGATGCTTTTCTTTGTGAATGGGGGAGGTTTGGATACTGAAACATGAAGCATGTTTGCGAGTGCCTGCTTTAGATGTAACTTTGGATCATATCTTTTCCTTTGATTCTGTTTCATCATTCTCCCTTTTTCTTTGCAAGGAAATTTTGTTGTTGTAACAAAGTATGAACCAATCCAACTGCGCATTGTCTAGTTAACTAGCTTCTTGTTGAAGTGAAAGAGTCATTGAGACAAGTAATTAAACTTGGATCAGATCTTACTTTAGTTCAGGGCAGAGAATAATCTTTTCTTCAATCCTGGAGAAGGTATTACTTGAAAGGTCAGTCTTGTGTTCCTCATTAGCTTAAATTGGAAGGAGCTGGTTTGATATTCAGGCTCACAAGGGCCGCATAAGCAATATTGTATAGCATCTAAGAAAAAACCCCAAAAATGATTATCAAATTTTATTTTCATATTTTTTTTTTTTGTTTTTTGCCTGCCTTGGTACTGAACCAGCGTCTTGTTTGATGTTCCACCTTTTAATATGACGTTGTTGAATTCATTCTTCGGAATCTATTCTAATCCTTCTCCGCCATGTCTAGACATATTTCTTTGTACTTGTTTGTAACGTTTCTTCTCTTTTAATAAAAAAACCTTTACATCTGTTAATAAGCTTTATTTCTAACTCCAATCAGGATATGAAGCCTAAACCAACCTACTCTACAAGAAAAGCTATCAAGTGAGCAAGCTCGTAATATTCACGATATATAGTAAAGGATGTTAAAATGAGTAGATATTTTTTATTACAAATATTTTAAAGCATTCTTTAATGAAAGTAACTAAGAACAAATAAAAATATTGTGTCATTGAATGTTGTTCCTTAAAACATCATTGTTTCACTGAAGTTTATTCCACTAAACAATGCCTTCACTATATAACATTTTTTGTTAATACAATACCTATGTGGAACACCCTTTTTTTAAAAGAGTTCATTTACAAGAACAATACATTTGTAGAACAACTTTTTCTAGAAATATCTTCTTCACATAATAATCTTTTCTCAAAACAACTTAGAACAATTTCTTTATAGAACAACTCATTCACAAAACAATCTCTTTTTGGAGCAATTTTTTCACAAAATAACACATTGGAATAATACCAACATCTTCATTAAATAACATTTCTATAAAAAAGAAGAATTAGAATTACTCCGAAAATACAGCAAGATTCTTGGACTAACTTCACTATTAAAATGTTATGAAAAACTTAACATGATGGATAAGATATAGAGATACTTAAAAGTCCTTTTAACCTATCTCAAGAGTGTTTTTTCTTCTTTTTTTTCTTTCAAAACTTTATAATAAATTTTTATATTAATTATTCACAATTTTCAAAAGCGAAACTCTCATTAGACAAATATTAACTTTTTTTAATTATCAATCTCATCATTTTGCCTATTAATACTTATGTTTTGTATCTCTTATGGTTGATATATAGAAGTTTTCACTAGGGGGATTTTTTTTTTCCTTTTTCTTTTTTTTTTTGGTGGGGGGGGGGGGGGGGTGTGGGGCATTGAGCAATCAAACTCTCTTAAATTCTTTCTATGTCACTCCTTTATCTGATTTCCTCATTCAGTCTTGTTTCACCTTTTTCTTAGCCTTACTCAATCTTCTACCATCACTTGCAGCTGCATTCAATACTTCAAAGTATACTCCAGTCTTTCTCTCCATCGTCATCCTATTTTACTGGTTTCCAACATTTTCTCTTCCCAACAAAGAACTCATTTAAAAGTTCTAATTTAAACTGAGCAAACATCGATAAGACTAAAATTTTATGCTTTAACTTGTTTGTTTACCTATATATACATTGAATCAAATACTAAAAATGTTCTAGGATCAATTGCATCTAAACTCTCAAGTTTGTCTACACTACAAAGGGGGAGAGTTTACCTTACACAGGTACTTAGCTAAGCTTTTTTCTATGATGAAGAACAAGTAGCTAGATGGAGAAACTTCCACTTTTAACATTGCTTGCTCAAATGAGCATCTAAGAAACAGAACATCATCAGCCAAACATAGAGTAAATATAAACACGGATATTGGACTAATAAATATGCAAATGCAACTGTTATTGGAATCCTCATTTGAGCAAGAAACATTACAAAGAGAAATATCAATCTTCTTCTTTTCTATTTCTCTTTCTACCTTTCTCTGATCTCTGAACCATGAAAAACTCATTACCCCTGGAATCTAGGTCCATTGTTATAAATAGAAGGTCCCGTATGAGGTGAAAAAACCAGTACAGATACCAAATTACCTGAGTAATGTAAACCAAAAAAATGTTTATATAACTTCAATGACCCAAACCTTCTTTTTCCTATATATATATATATAAAGAAACTATTATTCTTCTGCAGTGTAAAAATGTTGGGAAAATTAATCTCAAGTTAAAAAGATTGAAGCTTTGCCTATTAAAAGAATTATATTAATTGCTCGCTTCTTTCAATAGAAATGGAGTTCTTGATTCTTTTTTCCAGTTTCTTCGCTGGGCTTCTTTTCTTTTAGGTTTGTAAATGTTTTATATCACACATGAGAGATAAGTTAATATTGGAAATGTTTCATTGCTTGTTGAAACTAGAAAATACATCAGTATATATACAGAATGTGTGAACTAATGAGTAGTCAGTCCTAATTAACTCTGCTAACAAACTCCAACATCTAGGCGTAACAAACTACTGCTATGCACAACAAATTAACAAACTTAAATACAATCGAGGCAGAGAAGATTCAAGAAGAAAAATTCTTTTCTTCAGTTGTGCTTGTCTACGTCAGTTTGTTTAATTGTAGCTTGCGTTTGATCTCCTGATAGCCCCCCGCAAGCTGGAGTAAAGAGGTCATGGACACCAAGCTTAGCTAAGAAGGAAAGGAAAGTAGCAGGAGGGTGAGGCTTAGTAAACAAATCTGCCAGCTGAGAGGCAGAAGAGACATGAAGCAACCGAATTACTCCAGCTTGAAGTTTTTGTCGAATGAGATGACAATTAATTTCAATATGCTTGATGCACTCGTGAAAGACTGAATTCTCGGCAATCACTATAGCAGAATTATTGTCACAAAACAGAAGAGCAGGAGTTGGATGTGAAACCTGAAGATCCTGAAGAAGATATAACAACCACTGTAGTTCACAGGTTAAGGAAGCAATGGCCCTGTACTCTGCTTCTGCTGAGGATCGAGAAACAATGTGTTGTTTTTTTATTTCCCTAACCAAGATTTTTCTTAATGTAACGAAGGATTCTCCCTGCAACCGCAAGATGTAAATTGATTGGCCGATCAAGGAATTGTGAAAGCTGTTGGACAGCAAATGAAATATCTGGCCGCGTGGTGGTTAAGTAGAGCAAGCGACTTATCAACCTTCTGTATTGTAAGGGATCTTTAAATGGAGTACCAGAATCCTTGGAAAATTTTTGAGAAGTGACCATGGGAGTAGCAGCAGGCTTGCACCCCAAAAATCCTGAGTCTTGGAGGATTTCTAAAGCATATTTACGCGACAGAGGTTGATGCCATGCTTGGATCGAGCAACCTCAAGGCCAAGAAAATATTTCAATATCCCAAGGTCTTTAATCTTGAAGGCATGATCAAGATAACGCTTCATATTGTCAATCAAGGCAAGATCACTATTGGCTAGGATAACATCATCAACATACACAAACAAAGCAAGAAAAGAGGAACTGGTATTGTGTAAAAACAAGGAATGATCAGAAGAGGCTTGTTTGAAACCTTGAGCTAGTAATGTTGCACTGAGTTTATGATACCATTGTCGCCCAGCTTGTTTCAGACCATAGAGAGATTTTAATAACCGACATACTTGGCCAGGTTTGCCACCTTTGTAACCAGGGGGTAAAGTCATGAAGACTTCTTCATCTAAATCTCCATGCAAGAAGGCGTTATTAATATCTAATTGTTGTAAATGCCAGTTTTTAGTTGCTGCTACTGTCAAAAGAGTTCTCACAGTACTCATTTTTGCAACTGGTGAAAATGAGTCAGTAGAATCAACACCTGCTTGCTGGGTATAACCTTTGGCTGCTAGCCTCACTTTAAAATGTTCAATTTCTCCATTGGCCTTGTATTTAACTTTGTAAACCCAGCGGCAACCGATAGCCTTTTTAGAACAAGGCATATCAGTAACTTCCCAAGTTTTATTTGCTTGTAAAGCTTCAAGCTCCACTTCCATAGCTTTTCGCCAACACTCATGTTTTACTGCTTGTTCATAAGTTTGTGGTTCGAGAATAGTTGTAATACCTATGGAGAAAGCTTTATACAAGGAAGAGCAATTGTCATAGGTTAAGATAGAAGATAAATCATGTGGTGTACATATTCTTGTATCTTGAGGAAACAAAGTAGAAGAATGATGTGTTTTAGCTAAATTGCAATGATAATCTCTAAGGTATGCAAGACTATATCTAGTTCTAGTAGACCTTCTAAGAAGGGGTTGACTGTCAACATGTGAAGGAGAAACATCTGAAATATGTGATGATGAAGCAGGATCAAGAGATGAATTAGAACTAGTGAAATCAAAAGATGATGTAGAATCAGTTAAATCAATCAAAGGTAGAGGCAGTAAGTCTTGCTATGTATCAACAGAATGAATATCAGAATAGGAAAAAATATGTTCATAGAATAATACATCCTTGGAAGAAAAAATATGACCACTATTTAAAGAATACAACTTATAACCTTTAATACCTGTAGGATAACCAATGAAAATACATTTAGTAGCTTTAGGATCTAATTTTGACCTCGAGTTGGCCAAAGTTGATGCATAACAGAGGCAGCCAAAGACTTTAAGGTGAGAAAAAGTTGGGGGTTTATTGTGTAGCCTTTCAAAAGGTGTTTGGTTAGCAATAATGGGAGAAGGTAATCTGTTAATAAGATGGATGGCATGTGCAACACAATCTTTCCAAAAAATTTCAAGTAAATGTGCTTGAAAACGCAGAGATCGTGCAACATTTAGGATGTGTTGATGTTTTCTTTCAACGATGCTGTTTTGTTGAGGTGTTTGAACACAAGATTGATAATGAATAATGCCTTTATCAAGATAAAAATGAGAGAGATTAAATTCTTGGGTATTATCATATCGTATCACTTTAACTTTTAGGCCAAATTGGGTTTCAGCAAAGGAACAAAATTGTTGCAGTAAAAGTCTAGCCTCAGATTTGGTCTTCATAAAAAGTGCCCATGTATGCCTACTGTAATCATCAATAATAGTTAAAAAAATACTTGTAGCCATATAAGGATGTAACATGATAAGGTCCCCATATGTCTACATGTATTAGATCAAAACATTGATTGGAAATAGAGCTACTGTGAGGAAAAGGGATACGTTTCTGTTTAGCTAAATGACAAACATCACAAGGATTATGATGGTGTATAGTAATAGTAGGATTTATATTTTGTAACAACTTTATTCTAGAAATGGATGCATGGCCTAACCTATAATGCCAAATATTAAAGGATCGACTCTGACTGACTAGATGAGCAGACTTTGTAGGCAGTGAAGAAACAGTAGTGGATGACTCGAGCAATTTATAAAGTCCTTGATTCAATTTAGCTAATCCAATCATCTTCCATGTCTTGGTTTCCTGGAGAATACAAAAATCATGCTGAAATGTGAGAAAACAATGAAGAGTTTGAATCAATTTACTAACAGAAATCAGATTAAAAGAGAAACTGGGTACAAGTAAAGCATCTTGCAGGAAAAGATCAGGTGTTATGTTAACCACACTAATGTGTTACTGGTGCATGTTGTCCAGTGGAGAGCTTAACAAAAGAATTCAGAATTGATTTGCAAGAGGTAAACAAACTATAAGAACAAATAATCTGGTCAGTTGCACCTGTATCAAGAAGAAATTTGGTCGAAGAAAATGTGGATGTAGGCAAACAGTTTGCAACAAGATTACTTGGGTTAGTAGAGAACACACAACCTTACTAGTAGCATTTACATGAGCAAGTGGTGAAGAAGATATGTCAGTAGATTGAAGCAATACAACCAACTGCATATACTGATCCTTTGTAAACACCATTGCGTCAGAATCTGAATCTATAGCAGTAGAATTTGTGTGTCTATTGTTGACCTCTGCATGGTACACATTCTGTGTACTGACTTCTATTTGATTAGCAGCACCGACCTTAGTCTTTGGTCGGAAGTCTGGCGGATAGCCATGCTTTTTGTAGCATTTATCAATAGTATGGCCCATATAACCACAGTGAGTACATATTGGCTTCTTCAAGTTAGGATTAAATCTTATTGTTGAAGATCCTCCAGTAGATCTTGTACCAGAGGAGCTTCCAGTAGATGAAACAACCATTGATCGACTGGCAAAGGCATTAGATTGCATTTTCTGTAAAGTTGCTTGCAAAACTGAGTTGTTTTGTCGCTCTTGCTGAATTATCATGCTAAAGACCTTATTAATGGGCGATAGAGGTTCAATAAGCATGATTTGGAATCTTACTCCAGCAAAGTTCTCATCAAGACCCTTAAGAAAACGAATAACATGATCCTGCTCTTGGTACTTATGTACTATGTCCAGTGCACCACAAGAGCACCTAGTTTTGCAAGTATAACTCACGATAGGTCTTAAACTTAACATCTCATCCCAAAGCATTTTAAGCTGAGTGAAATAGTCAGTTATAGACAAACTACCTTGTTGGAAAGAGTATATTTCCTCTTGAAGCTCAGCAATTCTGAAGGCATCTCCTTGAGAAAATCTATCTCGTAGATCATTTCATATATCCACAGCACTATCAAACCAGATGATACTTCGAGCTATGGAAGAAGAGACTGAATGAAGAAGCTAAGACACAACCAGCGTGTTACAGCGTTCCCATGCTAGGAAAAGAGAATCGATTTTTAACGGTTGTGCAATCGAACCATCCACAAATCGAAACTTATTTTTGGATAACAACGCCAATTTCATAGCCCTGCTCCATGAATGATAATTCATACCAGTGAGAATAGAAGAAATAAGAACCAGTGAAGGGTTCTCACTTGGATGAATGAAGAAAGGATTGGAGGTATCCTCCTCTTGTCTAGTAGTGGTTGTTGTTTCTGATGTCATAGTGTTTGATTAACAAGAAAATGAAAACTGACAGAAAAGAAAAATCAAGAAACAGAAGAAGCCATAGGAAAAACGAGGGAATTGTATAAGCTCTGGTACCGTGAGAGAAAAGTTAATATTAAAAAGGTTTCATTGCTTGTTGAAACTAGAAAATACATCAGTATATATACAGAATGTCTGAGCTAATGAGTAGTCAATCTTAACTAACTCTGCTAACAAACTCTAACATCTAGGCATAACAAACTACTGCTATGCACAACAAATTAACAAACTTAAATACAATCGAGGCAGAGAAGATTCAAGAAGAAAAATTCTTTTCTTCAGTTGTGCTTGTCTACGTCAATTTGTTTAATTGTAGCTTGCGCCTGGTCTCCTGATAACACAATTTGTATTTATATTATATAAAAACGTATTTGTATTAAACGAAAATTTTGTGTCTAAATTCATATCAACACAAAAAATATAACATTATTTTTAATTTTTACCATATTCATATATGATTATTATTAAATTTTAACTCATATCACTTTTATATCGTGTCTGATATCATATCTGAAATTATCTATTCTTTATCAGTGTCCATAAAAGGAAAATAATGAAATTAGTATTGGATGGACCTTCTCGTGCTGCAGGTGTCATTACCTCTAATCAATTAAACTTCTAACCCTTTTATTCATATTAGCGCTTCACCAAGTTGTCAAGTATGAGCCTTTGCCCTTTGATCAGTCCTGAATATTGAATACCAAGTCACTAATCTTTTGAAGGACAGTCTACCAGTACTTGGTTGCCAAGGTAAAAAGAAGAATGCGCATCCGGGGAATCGAACCCCGGTCAGTACCGTGGGAGGGTACTATGATACCACTACACTAGATGCGCTTTGTTATTTTGCCGTCCTTTCTATATTTTCTATATGTTGTATTTGAACAAAGTTAATAAACGTGGGTTAGTATGCAAGTTGTCTTGAATTCTTCCGAAAGTAACTTTGTGAAGCAATAGTTTATATAGACTAATGGGTTTTGGATTTAAGGTGAACAATCCTTTACAAGGATCAGTGTTTGGTTCACCAATTGTAAGTACTTCTGAACAAATTGTGGCTCATAATCAACAAAAGAGGCAAATACATAAAAAAGACGGTGAAAATTTAACAGAAACTGCCTCTTCCATACATGATTTATTTCATTATTAACCTTTAACAAAATCATTTATGTAAAATTGCAGCCCTTAGTTGCTAAACAAGACAGAAAGAAACACAAATATGAGAATAAGCTGCAATCATCGACAACCCAACTCAACTCTTACTTCAGCACTGAGAGTTGTATTTCTACATAGCTTCTGAAGATCAATGTAACCTATAATGGTATCTTCAAAAACTGCATCTCCCAGCTCAGCATCATCAAAAGTGGAACCAGATAATACAGTGTTCTTAAACAGAGCTCCTTGGAGATTGGCTTTCTGAAAATTGACTCGATCTAAAACAGCATTTGAGAAGTTTGTACCTGCAAATTTATATGGTCATTTTTCTTCTGTATAAGATAATGCCATGATTTTCAACGTTTATGCTTGCTAAGACTAGCAAATGAAAGTTTGGTGATCATTTTTCACAAATTCCTCATTTATCAACGAGTTTCATGAAGCAAAGCACTATAGCCTTAATAGGTCTTTTAAAAAAAATGGCAGTTGCTTGTGATGGATTTGTCATTTAAAATTAACTTCCAATACCTCAATACAACTCGGGGAAACTATTGCGGTAAGGATTTTGAGACATGCAAATATACTGAGTGAAAAGCAGCTTAATGATTTTAAACAAGTCCCCATTCTTGTTCATCATTCTACCATTAGTTGGGTGTATACAGAATTATGGACAGTGACATTCTAGGTTCAGAAAAACTATAAAATCCACAAGTTTTCTCACATTTAAATGTTACTTAATCTAGACGATCTTCCAGATCATAACCACAATCTAGGAGATATGTTGTAGTTATAGCAATCAAAAATAGGGAGTCATTTTATTTTTGCATTGTTCTAGTCAAAAGGAGGTTCTCAATGCATAGTAATTTTCTCAGAATCTCAGGGATTCAGTTTTGTCAAGCTTCAATTGCAGGATGTGCTCAAAACTTTGATAGAGAGAATTTAACAATCATTCCTCTCTTAAGGCATAGAGTCAGAACCAATTAACCAAATAATCGTGCCAAAGTTTGTCAACCAGATAGTTTGCACAATTAGTCTCCTAAGACAAAAATTAGCATAGTTTAAAATTTTTTATCTGTGGTGAGGTGGATGATGTCAGAAAATGCACAAGGAAAGAAGATACGGAAGATTACCCTTGAAGCTAGCTCCCACAGCATAAGCCTTTGACATCACAGCTTCTGACATATCTGCACCATCAAACTTAGCATCTGACATAAGTGCTGCTGCAAGAGACTTTCCCTTCAGGTTGGATTTTTCATTAGTGTAATCACAGAAACGTAGATCAAGCGGTTTATCATATACACCATTTGCCTGACCTATTGTATTACCAACAAATGCACGCTCACATCGGTCGGGCTCTGTTGACAGTGGAGGAAGCCTCTACATAACAAACATATTACATTTTTATAGCCTTTAGTTATCTTGAAATAAGTAACTATTATGATCAACAACATTGTTCTTTGGCATCCTTATAGTGACTATCAAGGGAGAATTGATTACGGGAATCAGTCAATATCTTTGTAAATATTTTGTATATCATGCTGCTGTTATTTAGCCTAGGATCTCTACCTTTCCAGTTTTGTTTTCTTAACGTAAGAATTGTATTTATGTCCTCTGTTCTGTTCACAATGAAAATGTGTTTTTCTTTCCACTAAAGTTTTCAGAAGCACCAGAGGATATGGCAACATTTATTACCCACAGCCATCTTTGCCAAGCAAGCCAGTTTGTACGGGATAAAGGATCCTACCAAAACCTAGACAATTTGATAGTAATAAACTAATAATTAATTAGGCAAGCATTCATGTGAGTTTCATTATTAGTTTTTCTTTCTGGCCAAGATACAAGAAAGTTATGCATGCATCAAGTACATCAGCAGATCAATAAATGGTTAACTAGAATGAGAGTAGAACTAATGGAAGTAAACAAGAGTCCCTGAATTTATGATGAATTGCTAAGGTTTAGAAAGAACTGTCCAACAATTTAGTATGTCCTCTGTAATTCTTAACCCACAAGCTCTAAACCCAAGCCAAACAAGTCATGAGTAAATATGCTTAAACAGATCCAGAAAATAATGCAGAAAATAATGCAGGTTTTCAACCTGATTAGCAGCAATTACAGGTGAGGCAGTAGCAACAGCGCATACAGCAAGAAGGCCAAAAGCTGCAGTCTTCAGTTCCTTAAAGGGAGATGAGCTTTCCTCGGACTTGGAAACACATTTGCTAGCTGCTTCCATGACAGAAAACAAGAAGAATATTTATCAGCTTCAATTAATTAAGAAAATACAAGCTAACATTGCTTCCCATTAAGTTTCAGACAAGAACACAACAACATAATCCCAAAATAGAATTTGGAAGCTTTTAAGAAGAATAAGGCGTACCAGAAGAACAGCTGATTCTGATAGGTAGAGGGAGTTGATGAAGAGGACAACCATGGCGTTTCGTTGATAATTGTCGTAAGGATAAAGAGTTTTGGGAGAGCGAAGTTGAAAGGGTCACCATTTTTGTGTTCTGTTTACCTCCCTATCAGTTGAAGTAGTCCATTGCGAGTTTATCCATTGTTGATGGCTCTAGATGCAGCGCGTACATACATCTATCTGACCTGGCATGACAGGTAAGATTTCTTGTACATGGCAGATATTTGGAGGTCCATGGATCAAGCTGCTCTGTCCAAGCCCGCAAGCCTGACCCACTTTGAGCGAAGCTAAGGCTCGTGTTTTACAAACTTAAGCCTAACCAAATTTAGGCTCTGTTTGGTTTTAAACAGAGACCATTGGACATGGTAAGATAATTCTTTATAATTTTATCTTTATTTTTATTTAATTTTGATATAATATTTTTAATAATAATTTTATTATTTACTTCGCAATCATCATTATTATTAAATCCAAACGTATTATTATTTAATACTAATTTCACCATCACTTTTATTTTCAATCTCACTGAAACAAATCACAACCAATTACACTATCCATCTAAATTAATATCCAATTTCACTATCCATCTAAATTAATATTTAATCTCTATAATAGTTTATAATTTTTTATTTTGAGTTTGCAATCTCATTGAAATTAATCACAACTAATTATACGATTCATCCAAATTAATTTTTAGTTTCTATAATTTATTTACATTTTTTACATTTGTATTATATAAAATATAAAAATTATTATATCAAAATTAATATTATTAAGTAAAATAAATAATAATTTTTAATTTTATCAAACTGTAAGTCTTTTTATTTTTATATTTTATTTAGAATATTTTCTTATAATAACACGTGCTTAGTCTAAATTTACCAGCCCTATCCAAATTTGTTAGCGTTCCGTCTCCTAATTATGTTAAAAAATAAAGGCAAAAATAAAAACTGCAGATTCGTGTGCTTTACACCTTTGGGCCTTTTATCATCGCGGCATCGCTTCCTCCTCAAGCTTAGGGCTTTGAATTTCAAGGCTTCGCACTTTGATTTTCGCTGTGTCAAGAACAATAGAAAAGAAAGCTAATCAAAGCAACCAACACCCCGAATCAATCAGATAATTCTGCAAAAGAACAAAAAGAATGGAAAATAATCAGGGCAGCTGTTTGTCTTACATGGCGTCGTGGGTGGGAACAAGCGTGGCCCAAGCCTTCTTTGCATCGCTCGAACGTTGTTCTTGCATAAACCTTTCTACCTCCGACGATGCTGAAGATTCCGAGGCCCACGATCGCCCTCTCATTTTCACCAATTGCTCCTCCATCTCATCATCTGTTATGTCTAGGGCCAACAATCTTCCTCAAAACGACGTCGTGAATCTCCCCGTCTAAATCTTGCGTGCCTCCTTCACCAGGGCTCGGCTGGCCGCCTTCTTTCTGGTAATTGTTTCTAGGGTTTCAAATTTTTTTTTTTTTTTTTTTTGCGAATTTGGAGATGAGCTCTCTGGGTTTGGTGCCTGTGAAATTTCAAACTCATTTCTTTGAAATCTTTTGTGGCAAAAATCTGAATCTCTGATATATTATGTTGTTTTCTCTTTGGAATCTTAATGATATTATAATCAGGATTTACTAGTAGCTAAGATTTGTGAAAATCTTATTCCAAAACTGATAGATATTTTAATCACGATTCTGGAGATCAATTTTGATCTTTCTTTGTCAATGTCATCTGGGATCAAATTCATGATTGTTTTGGCAACGAACAATAAGCTTTCCTTTGTTTTATTCGGCTCCATTATCAAACAAATTCTCTTCCAATAAACCAACACCATTGCCTTAGGATTTGTGACTAACCATGACCGTCTTTAACCAGCCACCAATTATGAATGCAAACGAAATTTTAATTGAAAATGCAATGAGATTCTAGTTTACCTGACAACTCCTATTAACCGATCATGAATGCGACGAAATTTTGATTGGAAATGCAATGAGATTCTAGTTAACCAACTACTCCTATTAAGGGACGCAAATGAGATATCTATGCATGCAAGCTACTCGGGTTGGATTGGGTTGAAGTTTGAGTTTTATGGTTGAATTGAATTCGAGTAACTGGATGATTAAGTGAGCCGAGTTCGAATGCATGTCCAGTTAATGTCTGGCTTGAGTAGTTTTCCGGAATAATCAAACTTTTTAATATATTTTTATTATTTTAATTATTAACTTATGATTTTATTTTTATATTTATAAAATATTTGTAGAAAAATTTTAGTTTGGGTTAAACTCAAACTTAATCTTGATCATGTGAGTTTGAATAGTTTAAATTTATCTTAAATTAAGAATTAAAAATTAAAATTTGATCAAAATTGAGTTGAATTTTAAATTTTGAAATTAAAGCGTAGTTAGAAGTTGAGTCTTTCTCTGTTACCCAATTATTTTGACGATAGATTTAATGTAAAAGCGAGTGCTATGTTTATAGGATACATAATAAGCAGTCAAAACCGAAAATAATCCTCACTTATACCACTCACAACTATTAACACGGTAACACTGATCTATTGTGAATGGGAAAGGCAGTGGATCATATTGGAAAAGTCTCTTCCCAAATACAGTAACACTGATCTATTGTGAATGGGAAAGGCAGCGGATCATATTGGAAAAGTCTCTTCCCAAATTGGGGTTTTCATCCATAAGGTGTTGAATATTGATGCTTTAAAAATAAGTTTGATAAGTCGTGTTCATGTTAAAATCAACACGTTAAATATAAAATAATTTTTTAAATTTTTATCATATTTATAAATAAATTTTATTAAAACTTAATAATATAAAATAATGTCGGAGCTTAGGGGCCGTTTGGTATCTTAGAGGAAAAGTGATTGCAGCGTAAAGTGATTGCTGGGAAAGTGATTACTAAGAAAGTAACTTTGCAGTGTTTGGTATGCAATGTAAAGTTATGTTTAAATTGCAGGGAAAGTAACTTTACAGCGTTTAGTATGCATTCACTTTGCTGGGAAAGTTGTGTCAAATTTCAAAAATACCCATAACTATAAAAAACAACTTTAATGCAATGAAAAAATTAATTAAAATGAAAATGTTTATGATATAAAATTATATTATTAATATTACTTATTATTTGTAATTTTAAATTTTCATGATTATTAATTTAAATTTTAATGAGTAAATTATTACAAATTCATTTATTAATTTAAATTTACAAATTTATTAATTTATAAATTCATGTATTATTAATTTAAATTTTAATTCATCTATTATTTTTAAATAATGTCATAATAATTTATTTTAGTCCTTATAAAATATTTTTTATATATGATAATTACCTATAACATCCATAAAAATATTTTTGTGTTTTTTGTAAAAGGGTAATTTGAGTAAAATTGAGTAAAATTAACTTTGCAGCCAAGGTCGCAAAGTGATTACAGTCTACTTGGACTGCAATCACTTTGCAGCTTTTGGATGTAAAGTGATTGCAGTTGCAATCACTTTATATCCAACTTTCTTGATAACAAACGTTGTAATCACTTTGCGCCCAATTAAATTGCAGCGTAAAGTGTTTACTTTTATGATACCAAACGGGACCTTAATATCAAAGATATGATAGGAGTGCTACCACCTACAGTTTTACTACTAAAAACTCAGAATAAAGATGGAGACAGATTGTAAAGATGGTAGCAATTGACTGAATTTCCTTTTCACATTTTCAGGACCATTTTAATATGATATATTCGTATCCACCAATAGAGTTACCTCGGCACCAATCATACAGGCTCGCAGAAGCATTGCTTCCGCTAGCCACTACAAGCGCAGAAGCCTGGGTTTACAACTACTGGGTTTACAAACACAAACGGCAATGAACCAAATTAACATAAAAATTTACATTTCATCAAATTCACAAACAAAGAAACAATTTAACACAAATCAAAGAACTTAACTCAGATATAAAAAAAAATGAAGAGACAATTAAAATTTGGGGTAAGAAAATATTGTTTGGGTTCAAATTATTTGTTATTTTTTAATTTTTTTTATATAAATTATGTGTCATCTTATTAATATATTAGAATTCAAAAACTCTAATACCAATTTATAAAATAATTTCTCTAAATTTAAACCCTCGGTTTGAGTGCTTTGTTTATGTGCCCCTCACATCTAACTGTCAATATCCGTTTTTCCCGCCACCCCATGTTCATCGACTTCATGTATAAAAATAAAATAAAAAATTACAAAGTGGGAAAGGGACTGGGAAAATTTATTATCATCTCCATTGCATTTTCCTGTTATTATCCACCCATCCCTAATCCCTTTCGCTGCCAATAAATGGCGAAGGCGGTGGTTTACACCCTTTTGGCCACCGCCTTCATCATTTTTTTCATGTTCTCCCCAAACCAACGGCATGGCAATACCCTATTAGGCCTAAGTCGTCGCCTTGGCCATAAAGCTCCATATTTTGACCCTTTGATCTCAAGAATTGAGAGATCAGTTGAAGAAAAAGGATTGAGCTATCATGTTGACCCGGAACACATTTCTTATGTTCCTGAGGTTGAAGATGCCCACGAGTATTTCGATGATGAGGGAAATTTAAACACTACGCTGAGATTGATGGTTTTGTTCCCTTTGTTAGACAATGCACCCAAAGATGGTTTAATCAGTTCCAAGGAGCTAGGGGCTTGGATGGAGCAACAGGCCATTGATCGTTTGAGTCATAGAACAGAGAGAGTCATGTCATGGCACGATAAAAATGGGGATCGGACTATCAGCTTTAACGAGTATCTGCCTCATTTTACCCAGGCCGATATAGGTAAGCCACTTTGGCTATTTGGGGTTAAAATGTTCAATTTAATGCTGTAATTTTTCCTTAGTTTCCTTATTATTAAACCTAACAATTCGTAATGCATGACAAACTCAAAATATTTTTCAATTATCGTCAAATTCATATACAATGTTTATTAAATTTTAACTTATTTCAATGTTTTCGTATTTTTTTTTTAATCGTATTACATGTCTACTTATTACCAAATAAAACAACAGTAACATTTTCTTAGCATATGAATTGACAAAATTAGGTGAATTTGAAACAGATGAAAATGAAAAGGGACACGGTAAAGCTGGATGGTGGATGGAGCAGTATAAAAATGCAGACATAGATTCGAGTGGGAATCTTGACTTCAATGAATTCAAAGAGTAAATTCTTCTTTCATTTACAGTTTTTCTCAAATTGTTATGGTTTGGTCAATGCATGAAAGTTAATTGGATGAGTTTAACCAATTCCCTCTGCCCCCTCCCACCAGTTTCTTACATCCAGAAGACAGTGACAATGAAGAAATTCAGAAATGGTTGCTGAGAGAAAAGATGAAGTTAGTTCCCTGAAATCTTTTCTGTTTTAGATTGAGCCATACGGCCTACGAGCTTCTGTCATTTGCTTGCTCTGGGTCAAGTAATGATTTTTTTCCTGATTCAACAGACAGATGGACGAAGATCACGATGGAAAACTCAACTTCAAGGAATTTCTAGAGTACGCATACAACGTTTACAAAAGCTACACTGAGTTTGAAAATGCTTCTGCTCCACCTACAGCTGAAGAGAAATTTGCAGAGCTTGATGTCAATAAAGACAAGTAGCTAGTTTCTTAGTTTTTTCTTCTCTTCCCAACTGCTAGTTCTTTATTCTTAGTTATAACCATTTGTGTACAACTTTGAGCTTTTGCAGATACCTGGTCGAGGAGGAGTTCAGACCCATACTCCGTTATGTCTACCCTGGCGAACTGTTCTACGCCAAGTACTTCACCGGCTATCTGATGTACGAGGTGAAGCAATTTGTTTGAAGAAAAGTGATGAATTCCTGAATTTTTCTTTATTTTTTAGCTTAATTTTATTTATTTTAACATCAGGTTGACGATAACAAAGACGGGAATTTGACGATTCAAGAGATGCTTAATCACGAAAACATATTCTACCATGCACTCTACGATGACAGCATCGACGATGACGACTTCGATGATATCCATGATGAACTCTAGACTGACCTATGATGTAAAATTGTAAATTCTTGTAATGTTTCATGGGTTTTTAAGCGGATGGTTCGGAGATGGTGAGAGATTGCTGACTATTCATGCGCTAAATGGACGGTTATGTCATTGGGATTGGGATGCAATATCAAAGAAGAGAAAATAATGGAGGCTTAAAATATGTCAACTTCTTTGACCAGTTTTGTTCTTTCACTTCTTCCAGTGTTTTGATTTTTTTTTTTTTTTCAGATTTTGTCTTTCATTGCTAACATCTCGATCTGACAATACTTGAATTATTGCAGTGTAGAAGAAAATATTATGTTACAATTTGCATTGTTTCATCAAATACGATATGAATTTTCGATTCTCATCCATTTATTCTTTACAAATCATATATATATATTATGGATAATTATCCTATGGAGTTTTTGATTTCATAAATGTGCTAAGATAATAACATATATTTTTTAAATATATTAAGAAAATATAAAATAAATAAAATAAAACATACATTATTATTTTAATCCTGCTTGTAGACTTAAATAACTTCATTGGCAGTGTATAAGATATTAATCCATATTATATTATAGGGTAAATTTCATCTAAATCTCTAAAATTTAATCTTAATCCAATTTTAATCCATTAGTATAAAAAATGAACACTTCGCGCTGAACTTTTCTATTTGACAGAACAAGTTAGTCATTTTGCTAGCTAATCATTAAGTTGACCGTTAAAAACTTAATTTTGAGACCATTTTATCCCTTAAATCATTTAGAATTCTGTAAATATTTAAGTTAATTAATAATGAATACGTAAATACTAAGAGTTACTAAGTTTTGAAATGTTAGTTTTTTTAATTTATTTTTTGTTTATCTATTTATTTATTATTTATTGTTTATTTTTTTATTTGTTATTAATAATAAACAATAATAAAAATAATGTGCTACTTAGTACAGCTCCTAATAAATAAATAATAAGTAAATAGATAAAAAAGAAAATTAAAAAGAAAAAAGAAAACTAACCTTTTAAAGCTAGTAACTCTTTGTATTTCATTATTCATTATTGATTGGTTTGAATATTTAAAGAACTGCAAATGACTTAAGGGATAAAATGATCTCAAAATTAAATTTTTAGGGGTTGTTTGGGATCAATTTTGTTTTATGTTTTATGTTTTTGTTTTCAAAATCTTGCAACATAAAACATAAATTGTGTTTGGTTGATTTGTTTTGTTTTAAAATTTAAAAATTTGGCAACAAAATTTTCAAAATTATAGGAAACATAAATTTTGTGTTTCCTACAATTTTCAAAACATTTTGAAAACATGGATGAATAATAATTTTTAATGAAGTCTTCATTTCAAATCTCACCAATAGCAAGTTACCTTATTTTTATCTATAATATTAAAAGACCTCTCTACATAATCTTTTTTCCCTTTCTCAATCATTCCCAGCCCATGTTATTCAATGTTCATCCTCACTTTTCATTGCATTTAGTTTTCTACTTCAAGTCTTGATCTCTTAAACTCTTTCTTTTTTATTTTATATAATATTTTTTTATTTTTAATTGTTTGGATATAATTTTACAAATATCATATTAAAACTTAGTTGTATTAAATTTAAACATTAATTGTTTATGGATACATAGAGTATGAAATAAATCTCACCAAGTCAATTACGATTTATGCATAAAGTTCATGATGAAATTGCTAGTGAATTATGGAATGCATATCAAAATAATTGATTGTTGAATTTATATCAAGACTTAAACTTTTTTTTTTGTATTTTGTATAATTAATTTATTTTTTTAATTTGTTCATATAATTTTACGGATATAGTATTAAAATTTAGTTATATTTTATTTAAATATTAATTGTGTATAGATATAAAAAGTAAGAAATAAATCTCATATAATTTTTGAAATCATAATTTTAAGAGAAAATTTATATAATAATAAATGAAATAATTTTTGTAATGTATCAAAATTAAGAATAAAATAACACATTATTAATTATAAATTAAATTATATAATTTTAATAAAAATATTTAATGTTTATTATTAATAAATTATGAAATAAAAAAATTATGTTTCAAAATTTTTATTTAATGTCAAACATGTTTTCTATTTTTAGTTTTTAAAATTGTACAACAATATTAGCTCACCAAACATGTTTCTGTTTTCAAAATTTCTAAACAAAACAAAATAAAAACAAAAACAAAATTTTCAAAACAAAAAACATAAAACATAAATTTAACAACAATATCAAACGACCCCTTAACGTTTAACTTAATGGTTGACTAACGGAATGATTAATTTGTCTTGCAAAATATAAAAATTTAAGGTTGAATGTTCATTTTTATACCAATGGGTTAAAGTTGGGTTAGAGTCGAACTTTACGAGCTTAGATATAATTTACCTTATATTATAAAATAAAAAGCAAATTTAGTGAGATGCCTACATATATATTGACATTTTCTTTGAATGACACATAAGCATATGTTAACTTCATATACATCTAGCCAAAACTAACATTAAATGCTAATTTTTTTCACTTTTTCACAATTTTAAAATTTCTTTAATCCCTAAAATTTCTCAATCTTTTTTAAAAAAATTTTCTTAAAATAAATTTAAATACTATCTAATCTAAAAATATTTAAAAATATATAATTTTAATATTATCTATATAGAAAAATAAATAATATATTAATTGTTATCTATGTATATTATAAGATAAATAATTTTAATTTATTTAAAAAATATTTTATTAACTAAACTAAAAAGTATAAAAGTAAGATATCAATATCATGTATATTATTTAAATCATTATTTTTCTAAATGAATAAAATTCATGTATGAAACATATAATTTTATAAATATACTAGTTTATGACCCGTGTGATGCACGACTTTTTTTACTTAAACGTGTTTGTTGATAAAAATCATATGTGTATATATATAATTTAGTTATGTAGATGTAAAAAGTAAACTATGTAATTAATCTAATATAGTAAATATAGTGAAAATAAGTAATTAAAATTAAATAATATTTTAAAAATAAATGCCAAAATGTGTAGTTATGTATGTAGGATCAAATACAAAATCAGAATGTACCGTCAAGAGAGAGAATTAAGAATTCTTGAATTGAAAAAGAAATGTAAAAATACTTATAGGAATATGAAGGAAATATTTGTGCTATTGAATTAGAAATTATTTGTATAATTAAATAAAAAATACGTATGCTTCCCTTTTACAAAAAGTTACAAAATATGTAGAACTTTATGTAATTGTATGATTTGTATACTATATGTAAAACTTACAGGACAATGAATGCAAATGACTGTGAATTTGAAAAAGATCTGTAATATAAAATACACAATCAGTTTGCATACTTGGATAAAATGTGCAATAAATACTTACAAGAATATAAACTGCTTGGTGAGTTTAAAAAATCTATAAGATAAAATACACAATTACTTTTCATTCATTGTATAAAATGTGCAATATATTATGAAGTTAAAGTACTCTCATAGTATAGGTTGAACTTACTGAATTGTTGAATTTAAAAAGATCTGTAAGATAAATTCATTGTATAAATATGCAGTATATAAGTAAGTTGAATGAAGTTTAAGATAATAAATAAAGAACTTACATTGATATGAGTTACAGATGAGCGTTTTGTTTAATATGAATTGAAATTTATAACTATTTGAAACAGAGATGTATTGTCAAGGAAGATAGATAAGGAGTGTTGAATTGTGAAAATGATAATATAATGTAAAACTGACTTACGTGAGAGAGTGATAACTGTGTGAGAGAAAGAGTATTAAGATAAATGATAAAATTTTATATTAATGTTTTAAAATTTTTTATTATTGTTTTAAGTTAAAATTTAAAAACTGTTATAGTTGGATAATATCTGTTGAAGATAGAGAAGTTTATTTAAATTGAAATATGAAAACTATTACGGTTGATAAAATCTATTGGAGATATAATTTAAATAAATTTAAATGCAAATAATCATATATATATATATATTAAAATGTTAATTTTAAGGATAATTTTCTATACATCATGAGTTTTTGACTTTATAAGCGGGGTTAGACTGGTTGATTACACATTTCCTATATTATTTATTTTTTATTTTATTAATATTTTTAAAGGATATGTGTAATCATCCTAAACCCGCTTGTGAAGTCAAAAAACTCTATTGACGGTGTATAGAATAATTATCTTAACTTTAAATTGCAGTAGATAATATTTTTTTAAAAGCTGTTTTTAAAATTAGTTATATAATTATAGAGTTAGTAGTGGATTTAATGGGAGTTTGAAGGAGAGAATGACTTAATTATTATGTTTAAAATTGTATACTAATTGTAAATAAGAGGAACATGAGGAGTTTGAGAAAGATTTAATTATTATGTTTAAAATTTATATAGCAATTGTAGATAAGAGAAACATAGGGAATTTCAAAGAAAGAATATGTTTAAAATTGTGTGATAATTGTAAATAAGAGAAACGTGGGAGAGCAATTAATGTGATGTTGAGAGAGAGAAATATTTTGAAAAGTGTTTTAAAAATGAAAAGATGGAGAGAAAGAAATAAAACTAATTACTTACATGTCAATAAAATAGGTTGTACACATCAACATCGTGTAAGCAAAAAAATAACGATTGTGCATGCATGTACCTTGTAATATAATATATCTATATATAATATGTTTACATACATTTTTAAAAAGATAAATTTAACTTATGCGTTGCACGAGTTACTATGCTTTTAGATATAAAAATAAATATCTATATATATAATCATTCTTACATATATATATATATATATATGTGTATATATATTATAATTATAAGAATGCATATTTATATTATTTATATGTATATAAAATGCATATTTATAATAATGATTATTTTAGTCACTAATAAAAATACACATCAAAATATTGCTCTAATGTTTGAAAATTGTTAAAATATACTTTTAATTTCGATTTAACATTTTATTAATGGGGTTAATAATATTATTTATAATATGTTTTTTATATTTTATTCTTTCTATTATTTTTATCTTATATTTTTAAATTTATATTTTTTAACTAAATATTTAATTCTTTTATGATTGGGTATCTTTATTAAGTTATATGTATTTTATATATATTTTAAACATATAAATTAAATAATATTATTTTATATATTACAAATTTAAATAATTAAAACTAATTCATGCATCGCACAAGTAAAAATTTTTGAATCGAATCAAGCTCGAATCTGATATTGAATTGTCTCGACTACACTCAATTACACCCTTGGCCATTACTAGTAATGCAAATATTACTCGTTAAAACTAAGTCTAGAAGAAACATTTTTAAGATTTTAAATTAAAGATGTCTTATATTCTAAATATATTTTCATTAATGTCTGTATAGAAATAGATTGATAAGCTTATTGTAAATACTGACAAACATACTCCAAGTATCCATCATTTTTACATATTCCGAAAGGTTACTAACATTTAATTACAAACCTAACTAAATTCAATCGAGTCTTGTCATTTTTAAACACTCATTTAATTTCCCTTTGTGGATTAATTTGTGCTGGGGTGCCTTTACTAGTTAGTGGTTGTAATGTATTCAGATCTAATTTATGTTTATTAACTAAATCTGTTTTAAATGTACCCGCACTACTTCACTTCCACCCATTTTATAAGCATAAGTCATTTTATATAATTTACAAAGAGCAAGATATTCAGGCTACCTTCTTTTTGCACAATATCAAAGTAATCTCACACCTTATTCCTTTTAGCGCGATTAGAAGTTGTTGTAGCGGTAGCCATGGCAGTAGTGGCAGATGATTGTGTTTGCTGACATTAGGCTAGAATCAGAACCTCCTCATCTATATGATTTTCAAACTTAAATTTATTAAATGATTCTTCTCCTAATTTGAGAATGTGAGTAAGAACACGAGATAGAATGTTGAATAATGAAAACTTGTAATCTTTTGGGAAATTGGAATAATTAGAAATTTCAATATGTAGGATAAAGAAATTGAAAGAAATTGAGTAAATAATAATGAATTTGAAAGTAAATAGATATATAATATTGAAAGAAATTAGAAGAATTATATCTAAATAAATATATAGTACATAATAAAGAAAGTTGAGAAAATGTGAGTAGTTGGACAATCTAAAAGAATTCGAGCCAATTGAAAAATTGTGTAGAGAGAAAAATGAGAATTGGGATGTAACCGAAAAAAAAAAAAGAATTGGGAGGGTATTTATAGGTACAAAATGAAATAATAAAACATACAAAAGGAAAAAAAAAAAAAAAAGGGTAACAATTATATAATTGTTGCATTAGTTAAGTCGATTCAAACTTGAAATTGAAATCGATAGCTCTGATTCTAAACTCTTATTAGATCGAATTAATACCAATTTCGGTTTTCTTTTTTGATAATCACTCCATTCCATTTATATTTCGATTTGAAAAAGAACTAGAGTCACTCTACTTCAATCCGATTGCTTGAATTTATCAAATTAAATCCAATCCAATTCTAGACCGTTCAATCTAGTAAGCACATTTAAATAAAAGTTGCACATCCCTCTAATCAAGATGACTAAAAATATTAACGGTGTGTTTGGATAAGAGATTTCAAGAGATGGATTTATTTAAATAAGAATATTCAAAAGTTCTAAAGTCAATTATCTTATTTGCCAACAAATTTTCAAGAATTTTAAAATTTCAAAAAGGAATCAAAATTGCTTCTTGAAAATCCATCTAAATAGGTAGTTTTTCAAAATCCCTAAAAAACTATCTCTACTTTATTACATTTAACTCACAGTTAAATACAAAAGTTAAAAAAGAAATATTATTGATTTAAATATAACATATATTTATTTTTTCATATTATTAATGAAATCTTACATTTTACAAATCTAACGATATTCATATTGCATATTTTATTTTATATTTTTTTCTTATATTTAATATCATTTTTATTTTATAATTACTTTTTTGTTTTAACAATTTCTAATAGTCAAATTTTTTAAAAAATATTTTTATCCAAACAATATAATTATAAATATTAATATTTTAAATTGATAAATTTTTAAACTATTACATTTTATAATTCTTTTAAATTTTAAAATTTTTTGTCCGAACGTACAGTAAAAACTTAATAATTATATATATATATATATATATATATATATATATATATATATATATTCTTCTTTCTTAACATGCCAAATGTCAAGTAAAGCAATCTTAACCGTTAAGCACGCTGGCCTGTTCCCATAATCAAATCCAAATTACCGAGTTGCCCTATACATGATTAGGAGAAGTCCTATAAGTGGGCCCAGGCCATTTAAATGCCTCTTTAAATTATTCTATAGTAATATATTCTTTGCCTTAGTTCTCAATATAAAAATATATATAAATAATAACTTCATAAAACTTTACTGTCTAAATTTTATTTATCTCTTTAAATTTTGATTTTAATTTAATTTTAATATATTAATTTTAAAAAAGCATATTTAAGTTCGAATAATTTAATATTATTAAAAATAACTATTAAAAAATGTGCTATTACAAAAATATCCAGTCTGTAATTTTTCAACTTACTATTTTTTATTTTCATTTACTCAAAATTATTATTTAAAAAAATTATAATAATATTTTTTAATTTTTTTCGAATTCTTGGATTGTAATTTTTACCAATAAATAAAAATAACAAATAATAAATAAACAAAAAAAACAAAAAATAAATTATAAAGAAAAACTAACTTTGTAAAACCTAGTAGTTATTCTTAATATTTTTATTATTGATTGAAGTATTAAAAAAATTTCAAAATTAAACATTTAATTATTGACTTAACAGTTAACTAATAAAATGATTAATTTATTCTCGAAATAGAAAAATTTGGAAAGAAATATATATTTTTTAAACTAATATATTAAAATTAAATTATGGCTAAACTTTTAAAAAATAAATAGAATTCACCCTCAAATTAAATAAAATTCATGTAAAATGAAACTATATAAATTTAAAAAATATATAAATTTAATCTGTATATAAACTTAATCGTACATAGCTAAAACATTTAACATAAAATTAAATATTTAAAATCTCAAATTTTAATTTTTTTATTAAAATCAGTTTTCGTTGACAAATAATAATAAAATAAATTGGAATATGATTTTTATACTTTAATTTCATCAAATTAAAAAATACATATGAACATAATTTTTATAAAATATTACTTTTAACTAGTGTCCACACTGCGCAGCAACTTGCAACTCTTAACATTTCCTTTTAAAAAATAAATTAAAATATAAATGTGTATAAATCATTTCAACCCAGCTCCAAATCCGCGTCTCCTTCTTCTTCATCTCTTCATCTTTTTCTTTTGATTTCATTTTCTTTGTCGACTTAGTAGCCTTTCTTCAGCCCCTAACGCTTTTCTCCGATCGGTGAAAGGTAAAGACTGCATCAAATTTCGTGTATTTTAAGGTCATATTGTCGAATTAGGGTTTTGGAAGGTTTCATTTCTTGTTGGTAATTAGGGTTTTGGATAGTGATTTTGTGTTGTCGATATTGAAAGCATTGATCCACTCTTTTGTGTGGTTTATATTCCTAGGGTTGGAGTACTAATCAGAGTATTAGATTTTTTTTTTCAAAAAAAAAAAGATTTGAATGATCGAATTTATATGTATTTATCGTATTTAATTTAAATCTAATTTGATCTGCGACTTTTCTTTGATTTTATTTGTCAATTTTCAAATTTTAAGTTTTTAATGTCGAATTGGCGCAATGGATCCCGAATATTTGAGTTTTCCTCTCAGCTACTAAGTTCGTAAGCAGTGATGACAATTGGGTTTTGATGGATCGATTGGATTTATTCGCTGCCTATTGGATTTATTCTTGTTACTCTTGTTTCTCTCTATCTGTAAATTTCAAGGGAACCGTTTTATGTACGTTTTCCTTCGTTCCGACTTAGGTTGTATTTCTAATTATACAGTTTTTTTTTTATTACCTTTAATGTGTTTTCAGGATAGGGGTGTTGTAGTATTTACTCTGTTTAGCACTGAATTTCCATGTATCTAATTGATTAAATTATTGATGCATTCAGAAATATTAGAGGCAATGGAAGTTACACAGGTGCTTTTGAATGCACAATCAATAGATGGAGCTGTACGGAGGAATGCTGAAGAAAGCTTGAAACAGTTTCAGGAGCAGAACCTTCCTGGTTTCTTGCTGTCACTTTCTGGAGAGTTGGCAAATGAGGAGAAGCCTGTTGAAACACGTAAATTAGCTGGTTTGATACTTAAGAATGCGTTGGACGCCAAGGAACAGCACAGGAAGTTTGAGCTTGTTCAAAGATGGTTGTCATTGGATGGCAATGCAAAGAGCCAGATTAAGGCATGCTTACTGAAGACTCTGTCTTCCCCGGTGCCTGATGCTCGCTCAACTGCATCTCAAGTCATTGCCAAAGTGGCTGGCATTGAGTTGCCACAGAAACAGTGGCCTGAGTTGATAGGTTCACTTCTATCAAACGTTCATCAGTTACCACCTCATGCTAAGCAAGCCACTTTGGAGACTCTCGGGTATTTGTGTGAGGAGGTCTCCCCTGATGTCATTGATCAAGATCAGGTAAATAAAATACTTACCGCTGTTGTTCAAGGCATGAGTGCATCTGAAGGAAACATTGATGTGAGGCTTGCTGCTACAAAAGCACTTTACAATGCTCTAGGATTTGCTCAGGCGAATTTCAGCAATGACATGGAGCGGGATTACATCATGAGAGTTGTTTGTGAGGCAACCCAGTCTCCAGAAGTGAGGATAAGGCAGGCAGCTTTTGAGTGTTTGGTCTCCATTTCATCTACTTACTATGAGAAACTAGCTCCTTATATCCAGGATATTTTTAACATCACGGGAAAGGCTGTGAGGGAAGACGAGGAACCTGTGGCCCTCCAAGCCATTGAGTTCTGGAGTTCAATATGTGATGAGGAGATAGATATTTTGGAAGAATATGGAGGTGATTTCACTGGGGACTCTGATATTCCTTGTTTTTACTTTATCAAACAGGCACTCCCTGCCCTTGTTCCTATGCTGTTGGAGACACTGTTGAAGCAGGAAGAGGATCAGGATCAGGATGAAGGGGCTTGGAATATTGCAATGGCTGGGGGAACCTGCCTTGGGTTGGTTGCACGAACTGTAGGAGACGATATTGTCCCTCTTGTTGTGCCATTTATTGAGGAGAATATTACAAAACCAGACTGGAGGCAGAGGGAGGCAGCAACTTACGCATTTGGTTCAATTTTGGAGGGCCCTTCCCCTGAGAAGTTAATACCTCTTGTGAATGTTGCCTTAACCTTCATGCTCAATGCATTGACAGCTGACCCCAATAGCCACGTCAAAGACACTACTGCCTGGACCCTTGGACGAATCTTTGAATTCATTCATGGCTCAGCTGTAGATTCACCTATCATCACTCAGGCAAATTGCCAACAGATGGTCACAGTTCTGCTACAGAGTATGAAGGACACTCCAAATGTTGCTGAGAAGGCCTGTGGTGCTCTCTATTTTCTTGCTCAAGGTTATGAGGATGAGGGTCCATCATCTCCTTTAACTCCTTTTTTCCAGGAAATTGTACAGTCCCTTCTCACTGTCACTCACCGAGAGGATGCTGGGGAATCCCGGCTGCGGACAGCTGCCTATGAAACATTGAATGAAGTGGTGAGGTGTTCAACAGATGAGACAGCTCCATTGGTGTTGCAATTGGTGCCTGTCATCATGATGGAGCTTCATAACACTCTCGAGGGGCAGAAACTGTCATCCGATGAAAGGGAGAAGCAGAGTGAATTGCAAGGCCTTCTTTGTGGGTGCTTACAGGTCATTATTCAGAAGCTCGGCTCGTCAGAGCCAACCAAGTATGTGTTCATGCAGTACACTGATCAGATCATGGGGCTTTTCCTAAAGGTTTTTGCTTGTAGGAATGCAACTGTGCATGAGGAGGCCATGCTTGCAATCGGAGCTCTTGCTTATGCAACAGGACAAGATTTTGCAAAGTACATGCCTGAGTTTTATAGGTACTTGGAAATGGGACTTCAGAATTTTGAGGAGTACCAAGTCTGTGCTGTCACGGTTGGTGTTGTGGGTGATATTTCCAGGGCATTAGAGGAAAAAATTGTTCCTTTCTGTGATGGTATTATGACACAACTTCTCAAGAATTTATCGAGCAACCAGTTGCATCGGTCTGTGAAGCCGCCCATATTTTCATGCTTTGGCGACATTGCATTGGCGGTAGGAGAGTATTTTGAAAAGTACTTAATGTGGGCCATGTCTGCACTTCAGAGTGCTGCAGAGTTGTCTACCCATACAGTAGGTGATGATGAATTGGTAGAATACACAAATTCCCTTAGAAATGGAATTTTGGAGGCATATTCGGGGATATTCCAAGGGTTCAAGAACACTCCAAAGACCCAGCTGTTGATTCCCTATGCACCTCATATCCTCCAGTTCTTGGATGGCATATACATGGAGAAGGACATGTGAGTTCTACTAAAAGATACTCTTTTTAAGCTTTTACTCTTTTGAATGGCTTTTTCTTTTGATGGTGGTTATTAACATTTTTCTTATTTTACGTATGTGCCTATAGGGATGATGTGGTCATGAAGACTGCCATTGGCGTCCTTGGAGATCTAGCTGATACTTTAGGAAGTCATGCTGGTTCTCTGATACAGCAATCTGTCTCAAGCAAAGACTTTTTGAATGAGTGCTTGTCTTCAGAAGACCTTTTGATTAAAGAATCTGCTGAATGGGCCAAGTTGGCCATTAGACGTGCCATTTCTGTTTGAGGGTGTTGCCATTCAGCATGTTTATTTTCTTTTGGAAGTCCATGCATTTGGGTGTGTTGAGTCGAGGGTCTCGGATTGCATGTGTCAAGTCATTGCTATTGTCAGGCAACAGAAGTTATCGGTCTTCAAGTTGTCACTAACCTTGCATCATCATGGGGTCAGATTCCATTATTTATCTTGGAGGAAGTGGATAGAGATGGTTTCAGAGATGTCGGTGACCCTTCCCTTGAAATTGGGGGAGGGAATATCTTTTGGTCCTGAAGGATTGAAGTTGGGGAGGGATCAGTAAATGGGACATGCTGGTGAGAGTGACTAGTCAGGTAGCTTGGTCACTCGCTGTTTGTACACGGCCCATGTGTCCATAGAAGCATCTTTTTTGCCTTGGTGTGGTTTTTCCTCCTGGTAAATTTAGGTTGTTGGACATGGATGATTGAGGATCTGGTTGAAAGTGCTGCAGCACTTACAAGACATCTCAAGTGCTGCGTATAACCATTGGCCTTCCTTCTCCTAGTTTTGGTTCTGAGTGTTCCTCACTCCTTTTTACAGTTCAAGTCTGCATATTTCTGAAGTATACATCAGTTGATGGTTTGCATTTAATCTCCTCTGGTTCATTTGTATATTTGGTTTTGGTGGGGTCGGGGGTTAACAACATACTTCTTGCTATTGGGAGCAATCCATCCAGCATTGCATTGTTGTTGTTCCTCTTTCTTTTTCAGTTGCAATTGTTACCAAGTCCGGAGTCGATTTTTCAGTATCATGCATTCATAAAATTTTCTGTTTTGCATTTGCATTGGGTATACAATTATTTTCCCCTTGCTTCCTTCCTGTTGTTCAATTGTCTTTTTGGCTGTCACTGCACTGCTTGTAGAAACTAGAAAGGGATACTTCCTGTCATTAAAAGGGCTGAATGAGGCAAATGTATTTCTGGGTTTGCCTCTTTATTGATTTTAATTAAATTCTGAATCTGGGCTTTGCTAAGCCCTTTTTGCTTTATTAAAATTTCCCAGGTTGCATTGGCTGTTCCTTTATTATAGCCCGCACGGTATTGATACTGCCTGAAATTCTCTTTAACTTTCAGCATAACAAAAACAATGGCTGAAAGTTAAAATTTTTCTACTGCGGCAACTATGACTGCTTTTTCCAACGAATTCAACTTTACTCATCAGTGAATGAGATAAGATATGGCTTGTCATTTATCCCACGTTCTATGATGAATTGCTCTTGCCTCAAATCAAAAGCCCAAATTCCTTCTCATGTTTGGCTCCAATTGTGCTAGTGCTTACCGCTCAAAGGTTTTGACTGCTAGTTTCAGACTTGGACAAATCCCAAGCTTCATAACAGAAAAATTGACCAAGACCAATGTAGAGCAAATGTTCTGAGAAATCTGATTAGTGGATAGAGAGCAAACTTAGGCTTATTTGTCTACTTTCAGACAATGTTTTGAATGAAACATTGACGAAGTTAGTAAAACAAGCTTTTTCTTAAATTGGGTTTAGGGCTTAGGGTTTATAAATGAAGCGAAATAATTACATGAAACTCAACAAAAAAATACTGGTAAAATTCAGGCTTTGTAGTCAACTGCCCGGACATTGCATCTTTATCATCTTGTCTGACATATGGATTTGAAAAGGGAATGGTCGTCATCATATATATATATATATATAACCTTTCAAACTTCGAAAAGGCCTTTTTGTTATAATTAGAAATGCAGTTCCAATTGGCTAGAAAGGTCAGAAAACAGTAAATAATTAATGGATAATTATTTTATATATTATCGGTAAAATTTTTTATTTTATAAGTAAGTTAAAATAATTATATATTTTTTATTTTTTTTATTTTTTAATTTTTTAATATTTTAAGAAATATATAAAATTATTTTAATCTTGATTGTGAAGTCAAACAATTTTATTAATAGAGTATAAAATAATTATTTATTATTAATTTATCAAAATTTTAGTATATATTTTTTTGTTGTGAAATGTCAGCATGAGCTATTCAAGATAAATAAGACTTGGCTTGGATTCATCGGAAGAAATGTTCTTCATTTAAAAATTGATATGAAAATTAGCATATATAATTTATGTTTATAACGTGTAAAATATAAAAATTTAGAATGAAAATATAATTTTTTATTTTAAATTTTATAAAATTTAATTTAAATCGTTTTTATCTTTATATCAGTTTTTGTTTTATATCATCAATTTCATCTAAAATAATTAAATGACGGAATAATCACTCTTCTTAGTTGTTGCATCCAGACAGGTGGCAGAGCTTGAGTGGAAAAAAAATGGCATTGGCAGGTAATGCCTTGGGAGGTAGTTCAAAGAGTGTGGTGTGAGCTGCTCTGATATGACTGCCACCATCCAGATCTATGTCTAGCAAAGGCCCAGAGGGAGATCAATTTTGTTCCTTTTTTTTTTATTTTTATTATCCTTCCATCTCAGCTCATCTGTGCCTTTCATGGCCGCGCAATGCAATGCATATAAAAAATGAGAGAGACATAAATAAATAAATAAAATTGTAAGCATCCAAAATGAATAGCATATCCCACTTTCGATTATAGTGACTTCATCAATTCCTGCCATTTTTAAACCAGTTGATATCTAATTAAAACATCCACCACAACTTATCAATCAGCTTGGCTTGGCTTGGCTTTGCCTCTTTTTTTATTTTTCAAAATTAGAGATGAAAAAAATCGGAAAAACAATAAATAACTCCAACAGGAGATTGCACTAAATTTGCATAAAAGAAAACCCAAAAAAAGTTGAATTTATTTAACATAAATTGTGAAAATAAAAACCTCGCAAAGATAAAATCTAATAAAATAATTTCAAATATTTGAATCTATTTGATTCGATGTGAATTTTATTCAAAGTTAAAGATAAAGCTAATTGTATGCATGCAACAATTTTTTTATATATATATATATATCCTACAACTCATTTGAATATAAAATTAAATCTCCATTTTTGTTTTCTAAGAATACAAAACACTTTTGATGATATATTTCATTGAATAATTATGTTTTTTTATATTTAAAAATAAAAATTTTGAATTCAGTTCTAAAAAAAAAAAAAATCTGCAATGCATTATATTTATATTTTCTACAACTTGATACTGATGCCGAAATCAATTCAACTTTGTTTAAACAAACATCATTGCCAACATACGGTCTGCTTAAAGATGATTAACAGAGCTTTTTTTAATCTTTAATGAATGATTAAATTAAAATTAGTGTTGGGAATTCAAAGTGTCGAGTTGTCCTCTTCTTCTTTTGCTAGTGCTCCCGGCTGCCGCTAATGCCTCTGTCCAAAATTCAACATCCCAAATGCTTTCTATTTGATTTCTTCTGTACCCCACTATCCTGTGTGTCTCCTTAATTGCCTTGGAAAGTGATGAAAGCCGAAATATGAGGATCAAAATGCACCATTTAGGAAAGTGGAGTTTGGTACCACGGATGAAGAATTTTAGGAACTAAAATATCAAATGGAATGGTTAAAAAAAAAATTATAATATATTGTAAAATTTGAGTTTAAGTCTAATCAATTTCAATTTTTACATTTTAATTATAAAAAATAAAAATGATATTCAAATAAATTTGGTGAATATGAACCGTAATTTATCCTTTAATTAATTATAACAGATAGTTGAAAAGAAATATATTGTCCATTCTAAAATGATGAACAGCTTAATTATTTTTAAAAAAAAAACAATAGGCTAAAATTTTGTTGTGATTTCAATTTTTTTTTTCTCGGATGAGTGTGAAAGGTCAATTTGTGCCCACTAAAATCTATATATATATATATATATATAGTGCAAATGTGGAGAGAAGAATAAGAAAAGTAGATAGACTTATGCAAAAGGGTGATAAATGCACCCCAAAAAGCAAACCCTGAAATGGGCTATTGAGTTTGAGCCATGCAAAGGACTGTTCTGTTTGTCCACATGCATAAAATTTTACAATTGCTTTTGGTATTATTTGGGAAATTATTATCTAATACATTATCAGTAGAATTTTTAGACTTTACAAGTTAAGACAATGACACATATTTCATTTCATTTGTTTTAATTTTTTAAATATTTTATTAAAAGTATGTGTCATCATTGTGAAATTCAAAAACTCTAATAACAGTGTATTGGATAATACTTCTTGATGTAACAATATAAAAAAACAGTGCAGTTGACTTTAGGGAAATGTGGGCAAAAGAAGGGGACAATGCAAATGCAAATGCAAATGCACCTCATCATGATTCTGCTGCTATTGGGTGGGGTTTGCACCATGACAACAGCTACCTAGCCATCTCTCCAGTCTACATGCCACACTTCCTACCTCAACACCACCAATATAAAAGCAAACATCCCCCTCCCCAATCTTACGCTCTCCCCAGTAGACACATTGTACATGCTTAGCTGATCTCCTGCTATCAATTAGACTGCAGAAAACATCATCCATGGCAGCTCTTTGGTTCAAGACTTTTCTTCTGGTTTATTTTCTCCTCCTCATGCCTTCATCTTATGGTAATTGATAATCTCTAATCAAGTCTACATTCTCCATACTTAGCAAAACTCTGAATCACTGACCAGAGTACTTCCTGTTGTCAGGCATGGCTGATGAGGGCTTTCAGGGTGGCATGCAGGCCAAGTACTCACTTGAACAGGTACTCCTCCACAATCCCTGATTTATTGAGCTTTGGTAATGTATATATAAAATCATTTTATATATTTTCAAAAGTTTTTGATCTTGATTATTTCAATATGAAGGGTGGGATGATCCAAATGAGTTCATCAAGGAAGATGCTGATGCTGGGTGCAATGCTGGATTATGATGATACAGGGGCTAATTCTAAGCACGACCCAAGGAAAAAACCTGGCAAGCCCTGATCAATATCAAGCAAATTACTAGATGAATAGTTAACTATAAGGAAATTACTCTCTTTTTCAGAGGTTTTGACGAACATCTAGAAACTAGAAAGGCATAATATTATGGAATGTTATTAAATGAGTTTAACTATTTAGGGAGTAATAATATATATATATATATATATATATATATATATAATGCAAAATCCTACTCGGTTTGAGTAGAAGTGTAGTATAATTAATTATATATATGTTCTTAAACTGTACTGTGTTAATAAGGCAATAATACTGGATTTGAAATTTTTATGTTTGTACAACTTCCTTGGCAATAATTGCCATTTGCCAGCCATTATTATATGAATTATTATCTCATAAACTGTCAGTGAAATTTTTTTACTCTACAAGTAGGGTTAAGATGATGACACATAACACTTTAAGAATATTAAAAAAAATAAAAAAATGAAATGAGATATGTATCGTTATTTTAACTTCACTTTTTAAAATCAATAAATTTCACTGACAGTGTATGTGATGATAATAATCCTTATTATATATTAAGAGTAAATTAAATGAAGTTTTCCTACTTTATTCAAAAGGATAATATAGAATCCAAGACGATATAAAACAAATGAAAAGTGAGACCAAACCCAATAAGAATGGTGGGATGGCGTTCAAAGAATTGAATTCCAAGTTTTTCTTTTTCTGAATTAGAAAAAAAAAAAAAAAGGGATTTAGGTGGTGTATCTAATTTCTTGATACTGTGAAAGCAGAAAGAAACCAAACAAATTAAGCACATCACTATTGACATCTAACTTAACCTTATCACTTATCAGTTATCTTAATTTCTTCTATACCTTTCCATGCTTCTCCCTATTAATAATACCATGTTTTGAGCGCCCACCTTGAATTTCAGAAATTCAAGTCAACAATACATTTTTTTTTTCTGAACCTTTTAAAGTTCATTATGCACTGAAAAAAGCATGGTGCTTGGCAGGCAGGCTAACTCCACCAACATTACCGATCACAACCATTTATCATAATGATTTTCACGTTATATGAATATATTGAAAGGCAAAGTGACCTTTAATATTTCTATCCTAACAAAAATTTTCTTTCGACTCTTTTTCTTTATATTTTCCTTGACTTTTTTCTCTTTAATTCATCTATAGTTAGGGTTGAAAAACATATGATCAAATAAATTTCTCCCAAGTCAGAAAAGAATATATTGTGACTATATATATGGGGTATGAATGCCTTAATCACACAACAACTTCATGAAATTTGATTCCAAAGTTTCCTTTGTCTCTGGTTGCTCTGAGATAACTTCAGAATGGAAGCACTCATGGTTCCCTCGAATCTTAGCTTCTTTCTAATGCATGAGCATAAACAACTTTCATCTGTTCAAACATGGTAAGACTATCATAAAAATCCAAGGTGCCAGAAGTATCGGTTGGGAATAGACACAAAACAGTCGAGAATGCCATACTATGTGATTTCTATGTTATGTGTGCTATTAGCTCGTGCTTTCAGGCATTACTGTTTTCCACAGCAATAACATTCAGTATATAGTGTATACTGTAGACTACTGAATTTCAGAGAAACAAGAGTACTTAAACATTCTGAATTGCTAAAAGTTGCCTAGATCGATTCTACCAAGAGTTCTCGTCATGTACAATTTCATTATACGTACAGACGATGTGAAATCTATGTTGATCTATATACAACTGATCACTGAGAAGTCAAAGTCAAAAGGAAACCTGAGATGACAACCATATTCCAAGTGACACGATCCCAACTGTAGCTACAGCTTGGCTAAATTCGTACAGAAAATTTTGTTGCTGAAGTGGCAAACTCTTCCAGTCAGTATGCCTGTGCAAAGGTCAAACCACAAAGTTAACTGAGGCAGTATGATCTTTTTTAGTAGGAATTATGTAAATCAATAAACCAAAGACTGATCAGAATGCTGTTGAAAGCTAAGACAAGCAGGACAATAGAATTTTTTACTTAATAGTCATTTCTTTCTGATCTCTTTACCCCATCACATCTTGTAATTCAGAAAAAGGAATACTGAAGTCATTAAGCACAAGGCATTATGAAGAAATAAACTAAAACTGCAAGGATAAAAAGACAAAAGAACCAGCCCAGAAAAATTAAAGTGGCATATAAAGGACTGCGCCTAAGGGGAAGAGACTGCTCCCTCTGGTTTTGAAGATTATATATGAATTTGAGTGATAGCTACTGCTCATGTCATTTCAGCTGGTGGCTGCAATAAGCCTTCAAGGGTGGAAGTATTGGTAATGGTTGATTTAAGACTAAATTCACTGTATGCTAAGCATAAATTAGCTCTATCAGAAGAAAAAAAAGGGATAAGCATTAGTTTTGCGATAGAGGTTGATTCAAATAGTCTTTCAGCTCAATTGAAACTATAGCATAACGGGAATCATACTGGTAGAAACAGCTACATACCCTAAATCAGCAATGACAATGCTGACATTGTCTTGTGACCCTTGATCCTGCATGGTATGATATGATTTTAAGATTACTGGAGTTTGTGCACGAACAGATGTATATAAGATAAATTGAAAGAAAGAAATTACTCTTGCAATTGATTACCAGAGCAGCTTGTGCAAGGGCATCGCATGCTACCTAAATCGGGCATAAGGAGAAAGTTATAAACAAAGTACTAAATCAAGGTAACAACATAGGCTGAGAGCTTATATATCTGATCAGAACTAGAAGATATGAAATTGTTATTCATGGTGATATTTGGTACAATGTAAATGTCACCTGAACATCTCCATGTTCCCTTAGTTGATTTCTAACAAAGGCAACTGCATCTATGCTGAAAGGAGAAAATAGCAGGTATGTCATAGCGACATCCTTCTCTCAATTAGTCAATTGAACTTAAAGCAAATTAATAAAAAAGAGATTTCCTGTACAACAGCAAGAGTTAAAAGCATATATAGCTTGGAAAACCTGTTTATGTAATCCCATAAGCCATCGGATGCCAACAGGACAAATTCTGCATCTGACCCAAGAGCTACTTTAAAAGTGTCTGGAGATGCAATGACCAAATCTCCATTAAACACTACTCTGAAATGAAACAAACATTGACGGCCAAACAGTCTTGTAAGTTTGAAACAAGTTTGAAATAAATCAAACAAGCTATCTGACTTATGCTAATTAAGAAAAACCAGTTGAGCTAGATGTTATTCCGATTAAACTAATTTGTAAAGCATAAGCCAAGGATCCATAGAAGACATACCTAGAAATAAATTTTTCAGACCATTTTCTTTCCTCAACTCCCTTCTTCAGCATTCTGAGCAAAAATATCCCAAACATTATCATAATGATTTACACATACAATGTACAGTACATATATACAAACTACTATGAGAAGAATCTTTGAATTCAAGGAAAGGAATGAACTGAACTCATTCTTCTTTGACTTGAACCGAATGTCACCAAAAGCGCGGGATACAGCTATGTCACCACAAATCCTTCCATTGACAATCTATTCATGGATATTGCAAGGAAAAAGTTTAGGATCAGAGCCGTGTCATGTGAATCAGAACAAACTTGTCTGAGGCACTGGAGTTTTTGATTAAGTCTTGACTCTTGATACAATTTAAGATACAAGAAGTCTCATTGGAACCAGAAAAGATCAGTATTGTAATTAGTGCTGAAAATATAATCATCAAGAACAGAAAAAAAAAAAAAAAAAACACACCCATCCACCTGCTTCTCTGATTCTTCTGATTTCTTGCAAAGAAGCCTTATTGCTGCCATAGGGTCGATGAGAATCAGTCAAAACTTCTACTTTTCCAGCACGAGACAGAGCCTGCATCAATTTATCAGTAAAAAAAATAATGAAACAGTGATATAACCCCCTTAAAAATTAAAAAGGGTTGTTCTCTCCGTTTCGGCAAATGCTAATATTATAAAGGAAATCCAGAAATTTTAATCTTACATATATCGATGGTTTCTGTTGTAAAACAGCTTAAGTACAAAAAAGGAACAAGGAGTAGGTGTCCATACCACACAGGAATCGCCAACATGAGAAATGAAGAGATCTTCATTTGCAATTAACATAACAGTGGCGGTTGAACCAGATTCATCGTCACCCTCTCCGATCGTTTCAAGCCTTTACAAAATGAAACACGAGCTAATCCTTCAACAAATAGTATACAAAAATCTAGAATCATATTAAGACTACCAAGTTAAATTAAAAGATTTTCAATCAAAAGTATCTATTTTTGCTCACCAATTTAGCAACTTTTTGTCAGTATTTTCAAAAGCCTCCGCTAGCATCTTCTTAATGGCGTCGAAATTTCCTTCCTTCAACAGAACTCCACCTTGTAAAGCTGTCACACACTCTTTATACAGCTCATCTCTGCTTCAACCCAAGCCATCTCAAATTAATTATTTGCTAATAAAATCACAACAGAAAATAAAAAAAGAGATCAATATTAGTAGTAATTTTGGATATGATTATCGTACCTGAGGAACTTGACGGAAGATACGCCACCATGCCCATCAAAGACAGCAGCAAACGAGAATCCATCAAGGCCGTCCGATCGTATGACTAAATCGTCCTCCATTTCCTCGCGTGTTCCCTGCACGCTCCTGGACCCCCAACGGATCCCTTGGATGTCCGTTAGTGAAGAAGGCGTGTCGATTGCGAGCGCGGGGCAATGGCAGGGGCTTCTAGCTCTTACGGCGGTTGAGGTCGTCAGGTGGTTCCTGTTGGCGGCCTTGGTATTAGAAGTGAAATTGAACTCGGCTGCGAGGAATCTCTGTAACTGTGGACTTGATAACGCCATTGCTCTTACTTGACTCGGTGAGTTGAGTCAAGGGGATGAGGTATAGTGTTCGAGTTTGGGTTTTGCGAGGATGAGAATCGCCTCTGTGACTGTGGTGGTGTTTGGCGAAGATAAGAGAGTGAAGTAAAGCCTCTAACTAATTTAACGGTTTGTATTCCATGTGGGACTGGGATCCGCTACGGATTTTCCCATTATACTAACGTAAATTTCTTCAACTTTGTTATGTCAAAAAGATGAAAATTATAATATATATTTTATATTTATAAAATTAATAAAATTATTTTATATCAATTAATATTTTTATTATTAAATATATTAAAATTATTTTTAAGAATATTATACTATTTTAAAAACTAAAAGATATATGTAAAAGTTATCATAAATAAATAATTAAATTTAACTAAAGAAAAAAACGAAAACTGTTTGAAAAGAGAAAACACTCGAATCGAAAGGGAGGTTTTATTTTTTTGCACGCACCACCACAGGTGCGATGAAATCCGAATTGGACCACGATAAATCAGTTAATTCAACATTGACCCAAATAACTTAGCGAGTAAATCATATTTATTATGAGAACGGAAACGTTAGCCTGATTAACTCGAACGAATTCAAGATCTGAAACCTCGTGGAAATTAAGAATCGTTACCCAAAAATATACATAATTTTCTATTTGGAAAATGAAAATCTGTATATTAATATTGAACAGCTTGTTTGTATTTCATCCGAAGTCTGGACAACCTTTTCTCTAATGGAAATTTCTCATCCTTCTTCCCTAATTTATCCAAATAGAATACAATCTTGTTTAGAGTTATTATAACCTCCTCGCTCTCATAGCCTAACTCTTTCTCTTGAATCCTCAGAACTCTCTTGAGCTGCTCCAGTAACTCCACCTCATCCTTACCTAGTCTCGTCTGAATCGACACCAAACAATCCAATGCCTCTCCTGCCATAACATCAATGGACGTTGCAAGTTTATCATGATTCACTCAGGGCCATAACCCCAAAAGATTCTTGCTATGATGTTCCAATTCTTTGAAATCATCAGGATGTGCTAAAGCACCAAGCAGATCAGATGAAATGATACTTGGGCTAATCACACTCAGCAGAAATAACACCAATCCGATAAAAAATGGCAGAAAGAAATGAGATAAGTGATATTTACCGACAGGAAGAGAATCTTTCCCAAAAGCCTTTTCACTGATGCGTAGAGCCTCAAGCGCTATTTGTTCAGCTTCTTCATCCCGCTTTAAATGGTAAAGAGTAACAGCAAGATGCAGCATCGGGAAAGTGACGGATGGATTGTCAGGCCCCTCAGCCTTTTTTATGATTTCCAAACTCGTTCTCAACAAGCGTTCAGCCATAACAAAATCTTTTAACTGTGAACATGAAGCTGCAAGATTTACGTAGTGTGTAACTAAGCTGGGATGGTCTTTTCCTTTAAGCTTTTCAGTGATCAATAAACATTCCTCTAGCAGCTCCCGACCTTCTCTTCCTCTGTCAGCAGACAAATTACAACAGAAACTAAGACCATGCTTTTACCAAAGCTGTATAATACGCAGTGCAAGCACAAAACTAACCCATATAACATGCTCAACTTTTTCCTACATGATCAGATGATTGAATGCCAAAGCACTAAAATTCCTATCGCATCTGACCAAGATTTTCTTTAGGGAAAAACACATTAAGATTTCGCAGGCATAATGGCATGCAGGATTTTGATTTTTTTTTTTTTTCTGCCTAATAATAGATGCTATACCATATGAACAGGGCTCCACATCCAAGAAACATTCAGGCATATCTATAGATGGAATTATCATAAAGGTTTGAGAAAACTTAGTCCCAACCTTGCATCCAACTTACCTGCCCACAACATGAAGTAGTTCTGCCAAATCTATCCGCATATTCTCCATCATGCTATCATCTAAAGGCATATAACTAGAATCTTTTATAATCTGGAGAGCTTTTTTGTATAAATCGATGGCATCATTTGCATTCCCTGTAAAGAACAGTGGTACAATGAATATACTTGCAATTTAGGCTTTTGAATTACTGGAGAATGTTTAATGATTGAAAATCAATGCAAGGGCCCCAAAATGCTTAAAACCCTTTATTTATTTACTTATTTATTTATTTAGGAAGGGGGTTAGGGAGAGAGAGATTACAGAAGCTACCTTTGGCGCACTTTGCATGGGCTAAGGAACACATAGCAAGTGCAACTCTTCCATCATTCTCCCCATATAACTTGGTATATATATTTAGAATTCTGACAAAAAGGGGAAAAAAGAAAATAAAAAGTGAACAATGAACTCAAACTTCTCCAAAACCAAAATATGAATGGAATGCTCGCTAACCTAATAAAAGAGCTTTCTGCATCGGTAGCTCTTCCCTCCTTTATCAAGAGATTCCCAAGACCAAACAAAGGCACAACCAGATCCTCACTTTCAGAACCTCTACTTAATTCCAAGATGCTTATCACACGATGATAGATATCAACTGCTTTTGTAGTTTTTCCAGTAGAGCTAAGAACTTTTGCCATTCCCAACAGTGGTGTGACAAGAATAACACTACTTTTCCCTAGGGAAAGAAAAGCGTTTTGAGATAATCAACAGAAGCCAACTGAAAGAAGGGATGATCGAAGCTCATATGCAACATCAACAGTGGAAAAATAGGCAAAAACGACAAGGCAGTTACCATGTCTGTTCTCTAGAATATCAGTAACTCTTTGATTGACAAGCAAGGATTTCTCAAACTCCCCCAAAGCTGAATACATACTTCCCATATGCACAAGTATAGAGTCCAGAAGGGGTTCATCATCCTTTTGATCATTTATAACCTCATTAATCTGCCATCAAGAAAATAAGTACAACATGACAAGTGGAGAAGAGAAGAAAAGATTTTAATTCTCTCTTGATGAGAGATTGTTACATCAACTAGTAGATGTCATTACAGTCAGAACTCTTTTGTGTTTTATCTATCAATTGTGCGTTGGACAAGGCAAACACTGGAACTTAATCTTTATAATCTATTTTCCACACAGACAATCAACATGCTAATTTAAGAATATAAGAAAAGAAGGAAACCAAAAGACGGTAAAAAGGAAACATCTATCTAGTACAATACTTACAAAGTTTAAAAGAGGGAAAAGAATGAGTTCCCACATCTATAACAAATTGAAGACTAAACTTCTGATGCCTTATTTCCATTAGTGTGAATTATCTCTCTTGAAACATAAAGAATGTTTAGGATGGCTCTCAACATAGCTGCGTATAATTTTCCTTGTCCACATACAGTTTGTATATGTTGGTCATTAGCATCATTTAATCCAGTCATGCTAGCAAGTATACAACCAGATTAACCCAGACAAGATAAAAGAAGAAATAACAAATAACTCTCCAATTCCTTACATGAAACTTATTAGCATTTGCAAAATGTTTGATTAAGCAACCTACAACCACATCAATATGTAAACAGAACCCAAGTGTGCTACCATGTCAATATAACACAGAAGTCTCAAAAACATGAAAAATAAGTTTATAAAGAAAAAGGAAGTTACCACATTGAGCAGAGACCGTACAGAATTCAGTTCTCCAACAGCCATGTAACCCAAGGCTATGACATCAAGAATAGCAGCTTCTTCCATGCCTTTAGCACCTGCACTCATCTGGTCTTTTATGGCTTCATAATTTGCTTGAAGTAGATCTACAGCATCATTCTTATTTCCAGTCATAATTAAGGTTTTGACTTCATTAAATAGTTCTTGCAGCTGTCTCTCAAAGTCACTCATGCCATCTGGCGAGTTGCTTGCTTCGTCAAACAATGTTTTAGACCTGCTAATAACAGATGCTTGGAAATAAGTTTTCTATATTTTTCAACTTCTTAATTTTTGTAGACTCGTTAATTATAGGCTTGCTAGAGAATGATATAATAAACTGCTAATGATGAACCCAAACAATGTCAAGATCATTTCATTAGTCAGACATTAAACCAATGGCCTAATCCAACGTTACATCACTTTAGGCAAAGCCCACGATTCAAAAGCATAAGAATTTCAGATATCCCAGATAGGTGAATTAAGAAACAGTAACATAAATATAAGGACAAAAATCATGGGCAAGTAAGATAAAGTTCCCACCTTTGGAAGCCATTTTGTGATGAAACACCAGAAGCAGCATTGCTTTGGTGAGGCGAGACAAGTGGTTCTAATGAGTCAACTGCAGCAAAAGGTTTCAATGAAAATTGACGAGTGACAGTAGGAATAGCAGGGATCATATAAAGCTTGAGCTTGGGTTTGTGCGTTTGAAGAGAAACTGAGATGCAGTTGATGCTTTGGTGCCAGCATTGTGAATGCAAGTTTAGAGAGACTTGGCTTGTCCTGAAATATTTTTAAAAGGTAAGAATATCAAGAAGGGCGAACAGTTGATTCTCAAAAAGGGTGCTTCTTTGTGGCCCCAACTATGCAAAGATTAGAGTTGAATAAGCCATGACTGACTAGACAGTTCGTGATACTAGAAAACCCAGATAAAGAAACCCAAAATTAATTCAAAAAATTCAGCAGATATATAGATAGAGAGAGACAGAGGGTACCTGTAAGTGGTGAAAGAGAGAGAGGAGAGAAGGATAGAAGCTGCCATAAACGTGGGAATAGAGTTGCAGTGAGAGAGGAGTGAAGCTCCCAATTTGATAGCTTCGATTTGTTTTATTCGTAACCGAGCCAGAGAGATGACGAAGGCGGCTGAGATTGGGAAGAGAAATCGAATCGCAATGGAAAAGAAAAGTATAAAGGAAACAAAAAAAAAAAAAAAAATCATCTTCCGCGTGTCAACTTATTTTTTCTTAACAGAAAAATATGCAGTGTGCACCGTGCCATGGCTCTAAATTTTAATAAATTTTGGGAATTTGTTTGTTTCAAAAAAAATTCTAGTAAATTTTTAATTTTTTTAATTTTATTATTACAGTAATTTATCATATTATATGAAAATAATATAAAAAGGATCTACAATAACATTAATTAAAATATTGATAAAAATTAAAAACGATTTGATATTTACCTAAAATGATTATATTTGATGTAAAATTAACGAATAAAATTAAAAATATATAGATATTTAAAAAATAAATTAAAAAATTTATTAATACTTATTATATATTAAAGATTTGTATATTTTTAAATTTTATTTATTAATAAAGTGACATTTTGAAATTGATCGACATTGTATAGATATTACACATTTAAGTGTTTCAAATATAAATTTTTATGCAAATTTTAATTATAATTTTTTTTATTTTACACGATTGAACACAAATTAAATACAACATAAATATACAAATTATCAAATAATACTAATTATAATGGGATTGTTTTCTATATTTGAGGTCGATATAAATATAGACAGAAAGTTTAATGGAGATATGATCCATATGATCTAAGTTGATTGGAGCAAGAAAAGTTACAATTGTGTTGTATAATAAAAGAATTTTTATATAAAAGAAAGCGAATTCTACAAGACGATTGTTAAATCAACATTGCTCGATAATAGTAAATGTTAAGTTAAGAAACGACATATAAAAAATGAGTATAATAAAAATGCAAATGTTATAGTAGATATACAAATATATGATAAATTAAAGCATTCTCAAGAAAGTTGAAATTGTATTTATCGAAAATAAGATGAGTAAAATTTATTTAAGTTAGTTTAGATATATACGACGTAGACTCATAAACGCTTTAATTAGAAGAATAGAAATTATAAATGATGAAAAAATAAAAATAAAAACTATAAAAATTATAAATGATGAAAAAATAAAAATAAAATCTAAGTGAAGATTGAAAAAAAAAATCATTAAAAAAATATATGACAACACAATAATTGAAAAAACAAATTACAATTATTTTTATTTTAAATAAAATTAAGTGAAACAAATTCAAGTTAACTATTTATCGTAAATGGGTCACATATTAATTTATCTAACCTAAACTATCATTGAAATAAAAATAAAAACTCTGAAAACGATTACGATCGATGAAAACATTTTGGGGTCGATTTGTAAGACTGAAGAATAATAAAATTACCGTTTATTAAGCCCAGCGCATGCCGGTGTAGCGGTATCATATTTCTCCCCAGGGTTAGATGTACCAAATAATATAATAATAATAATAATAATAATAATAATAATAATAATAATAAAATTCTAAGATTTTGTCGGACTACGTCACTCCTAAGAGCGGTCCAATCCGACAAAAATTCCATTCCAAGTTTCTACCAGATAATATTGACCAGGTTTTGATGACCTATGCCGGTTTTGTTCATTGAAATGATGAACAGTTGATAATGCTTCATGCGGTTTAAATTGGATTTACTAAAACCAAGCAAGATAAAATCTGAAAATTTCAGTAACTTACATTGATAGATGCAATGGCAAGTTTCTGACAAAGCAGAATCTTGAACAACAAAATCAACTTAGTCTTTCTTCATTCAGGAAAATTGATGCATTGCAGGAAAAAACACCTAGACAAGAGCTCTGAGCTCCTGATGTTACATTTACAATGGAGCTCTCTCGCCCTTCCCAACAGTCTTAGTCTAAAACAACGCCTAGTAACAACAGACATGACCGGGAAAACATCAAGCTTCTTACACTCCAGTATTATACACCTGGAGAATCAGATTATGTAGAGAAAATCTTAACGACGCTGTCCCATGCAGACAGCTCCGAGTCTAGCCCGCTTACAAACAGTAGTCACTTAAGGTCCATCCTCTAGTGCTGAATTAAAAAAGAGAAAGAGCCAAGTGAGACCAGTTTTATAAGAACAAGGTGAAGGAATAGTCATACAAGGTATGCACAAACCTACTGATATAAAGAGAGACTGGACTTACTGCTTAAAATAAAGCCTTGAAGCAGGCTCTGGGCTCTCTCGGACTGCTCAGGAGTACCTGATATTTGAATGATCTTTTGTGTGTCGTCCGGTCTATCTTCTACCAGAGTCACATTGGCACCAGACAACTATACCCAAGATACAGAAACCAAGAGATGAATTATTTGAAACTAGATTGAACCAAAGTAAACATATATTAAATTGGTAGTTGAAAGCACAGTTGCTTACCTCACTGATCTGTGCCAGTTTGTTTTTCGATTTTGTTATGAGCTTGGGAACCGCGTGCTCTGGTATGACAACTTCAAGCGTACTCCTAGTAACAAGTGGTACATGGATTCTAATAGAAAAATACAAGCAAGAGAGGCATTATTTAACAGAAGAGCCCTCTGAAACACCGGAAAAAGATTGAAAGAACCTTTTCAATTTAAATATAATTTTTTTAAATAATATTTAATAACAAAAGGACAGAGATACTGATGCAATCTTCATTAAAAAAAAAAAAAAGAGACCAAATAAGAGTGAAATAATGCAAAACTTAGCCACCTGCTAATTGCACTTGGTACGTCTTCACGGCGTTCACTTTCAGTCTGCTTTACCGTTTCAGTGCCAGCGTTAACAATTTCCTGTAAATAAGAATTAACTTCTTATGATCATGTTCTTAAAATGCAGAAGAATCCTCTGTGAGGCTGTCAAGATAAGTCACCAGTTATGTATCACATTTAAGCTGTTAGCTTTACACACAACCATGAGAATCTGAACATTTTCATCCAAAGAAACTAAAGAAAAACTTAATGCTAAGTTTGGAGATTGTTTTTTATTTTTTGACTATATAAGCAACACAGAAAAACAAATCCTAAAAATGAAGCAGTAAAGGAAAGTCAAGACTAACAGAAAAGAAGCATAAGAACAACCTTTGCTGAAGGTGGTGTTGCCGAAGTTTGCACATTCTGATAGGCTCCAGCAGGAGGTCCACTGGGAGTTTGACTATCACGAGCTGGAGTCAAGTTAGGAGAAGCATTCTCCAGTCCTGAAACATTCCCAAGGGATAGTGTTGCAGAGATAGGTGGTGGTGGTGGTGGTGGTGGTGGTGGTGGTGGAGTGTCCTTCTGAGAGAATTCCCTATATAAGTAACTTCGCAATCGTGATGTGATCTCAACAAGAGCATCTCGAGCTGCCTTTATCTCCCCCACAATCTGTAGTGTATATAGAAATGCTATTCAGAATATAAAAGGCAAACCAATCCAATCATCCCATCCCCAATTTATGAAACTTAACAGACCCCAGGTTTTGAATCCTTCCAACCTGGATTGAATAAACAATAAGAAGCTAAGATCTCCGTGCTTCATAAGAATAAGGTCTCAAGTAGTAAACCTGTACAATCTCATCAGGTCCTGATACACAAGAAGGAAGTTCTTCTCTTGACAAGATCTGTATGTTTGCACCAGTTAATCTTTTCATTTCAGATAATGATCCATCTCTTCCCTCTAAACATCCAATTTCACTTGATGGAACAAGTAACCTAGTAGTTACAATGTTGTCATTATCAGGAAAAAGGTCGACAATCTGAGTTTGGATATGCAATAAAGCCTCCTGAGCTGGAAACAACTCATCATCAGGACCCTAAGGACAAACAAAAACCAAAGATACGTTAGAAACCTGTGTGTCATTCAAAATTCAGAAGGAAATGAAAATTTTGTATTTTAAATGTTTTTCAAGTGTCTAAACATAGTAAATGACAAGATTTAATTTGAAAGGCTACAATTAGAAGGAACCCATCACCAGAAAAAACAGAAAGAAAAGAAGAGACTGACAAACAAGAGAAAATAGAGCTTAATAAGCCAAACAAACAAGTATCCACCAATGTAACCATGTATCATGAAAACAAAGAGAGATGGCAAGTACCTCCTCAGAAGAAATTGTAATTATCTGCTCATCTGACCCAGTCACAAGATCAGCAACCTTGACATCCACACCAATTTCATTTTGGAGTAAATCTACTATGCCATCTGACTCTCCAAAAACACTATCAACCTTGTCAATAGGGCAAAGTATTCGAAACACAAGTTCCTCACCATAAATAGGCTGTGCACCGTCAGCCATGGGAGCAGCCCCAGCATCAATGTAGCCAGATGGACGCGAGGAATAATTATTGCCTCTGTAATTTGTAGTAGACATTCGTGAACCAAACGTTGACCCATCCATGGATGATCGACGTGACGCATTGTTTATATGTGGAATATAATCATCATCAGGGAAAAACCGCTCTGGTGAATGCATTCGCCCATGGAAATGACTGCGGTCACGATGCTGACTCTCCCTTAAGCGTGATGAAATAATGGCTATAGCATTTTTTACAGCATTTACATCACCTACAACCTGCATGACAAACAACATTAGACAAAATTACCGTATCATAAAGCCATTTTAACTTTAATATCTTCTGCCAGAGGGAAAAGTAGAAGGGAAAACTTGAAATACAAACTGAATATGCACAAATAGATGTTAAACCAAATATATATATATATATATATATATATCTAGAATACAGACAGCATAATCAGGAGCAATTTTTTTTTTTTTTTTTTGAATGCAGCATGGACAGTTGGACACTAATTAAGATACATGGATCTGAACTATCCAACTATTTTGATTTGCAGCCTCAGCTGCATAGAATACCTAGATTCAGACTGCTTTGTCAGCAATCACAGATATATGGTTCAGTAGTAAAATGGCATAAAGTGGAAGAAGATAATAGTTATGTAGCATTCTGCATTCATATGAATAATTGATAACAATATGCAAAGACGACTTAAAAGAACTGCTAGGATAAAATCAAAAGAACTTGTATCTGATAAGGATGATTCATTCAAATAGCAGAGAAGCATGATGTTGAGCATGTCAACATAAAACATTAAGTGCAAACATGGTAACTTTATAATAAATCAAATATTCCATCAGTGAGCTATTATTAGAGGAAAAACTACATTAGACACATATTCTCCTGCCCAAGAATCCAATTATCTAGATAAGAAAACATAGACGAAAATTGCACCACGCATGAAGCAACAACTTTAAGGAAATTGAAAACATAACAGATTGAACAAATTAATAAGCATGCAATCAGAAAATGGTGAAGAGTTTGAAATTCCCAAGTACTTGAAGTTGTTGAAAATTGAAACATTTATACCCGCTAAAATATATAAACTAAATCAATGCTAGAACCTGCTGAAGATCTCAAGTCTTTTTAGTCCAACAGCAGAGTGGAAGAAAGAATAGATGTTTGTTTCAGCAAAGGGCAAATTGTTTAAAATTTAGAAATTGGTTCATCAAGCAGCATTTAGAACTCAGTCAATGACATATACTAGTAATTAGCTTCTTAATTTATAGTCGTCCAGGTTTCTTCTAAAGTAAAAATGCAATGCAAGGAGAGTAACTCCTATATCCACGGGTAGCATTCATTCAAACCAACATTTTGGATTCAGCTCAACAATCCCAAATCAAAACCAGAAATCCTTTAATCAATATATAAGCATTTAACCTCCCAATCATTTCCATTAAGCCATTGCATGCAAACATATCGAATATTAAAAACCCCATGCATTAGCATTTAGTAACTTCCCACTTTTTGTGCGTTAAATCCAAATCCAAATGCAATTGGTTGCAGACCTGAACAATCTCCTCAGACATGGAAACGCAACGGGGCAGCGTATGGTCTCTAGGTAGAATCCTAATCTGGGTCTTTGTTTCAATTCTCATTTGCTCAATAATCTTCCCTCCTTTCCCCAATAAACACCCAACATGCATCCTCGAAACCACCAGCCTCGTCGCCACTCTATTCCCTCCTCCTCTCACGACCCCTCCGTAATCCTCCTGCTCCTCTCCTTCACCAAACCCAAACTGCGAATCACTCTCCAGAATCCTCTCATGTATAAGGAACAACGCCTCCTGAGCAGGCGAAAACGAAGGCATTCTCCCTTCAGGATCACGGCGGCGCGTGTCTGATATCTCAATGATGCGTTCCTCGTCGCCGGGAATCAGCTCGTGGACGTTGATCCACGCGCCAGTGTGTTGCCTTATGGACTTGATAATGCTACCCGACTTGCCTATTACTCCCCCAGCTTTCATATCGTGGCAGAGAATGCGGTAGCTCGTGGTGACCATAAGGGCAGATTCTTGTCCTCCGCCGCTGCTACCGCCTTTATTCGGAGGTCGGCCGTTGTTGCTGTTGTTGTTGGGATTGTTCCCACGGTGGCGGTGACTATTGGGTAGGTAGTGATGGTTGTTGTACCGAGGTTTTGTTCTACCCATGGTCTCTCCATCATAGTCTTGGTCGTAGTAATAATTCCTCTTGGATCTAGATCTCTCCATCTAAAACAGTAAAACTCGAGCTTTTCTAAAGTTCTCAACTTTCGATTCAAAACGATTTCAGTTTGTTTTTCTGTCAATGTTTCGGATGATGGTTCAGCTCCTTGTCATGGATCGGGTCTAGGGTTTTGAGAGAAGCAAAGCTTTGCTCTTGCGCTGTGCTTGTCTGTCAGTGTCCCTTCAGTTCTTTTTCTGGTTGTTCCCAGAAATTTTCTAAGAAAATGCAAGTGTTCGTGAGAAACCTAACTGGAGATGGAGAATCTGAAATGAGGAGAGCTGTTCTGAGTCGTACGGTGTTGGAGCTGCGCTGCACTTTAGCACTTGTCCTTCCAGTTAGGATACTTTCCTTCCTTTGTGGACAAATATTTAAACGACTACCACATCTGGCAAACAAGGTTTGAGCGACACCGTTTGATGATTTTAGTTTTTTAATTTTGGAAGATAAAAATAAATAATTAGTTTTAATTATTTATTAAGAATGTAATTGATAGAGTGACTGAATGAATAAATAAATAGACGGAGATGTGTGAAAGAGCGAGAGAAACGATTTTATTTGTAACTTTTTGCCGTAAGATATTACCGGCAATGTTTTTTTGTCAGAAGATTTGATTGGTAATTAATAAGGGATAAAAGTGAGAAAAAAAAAAAAGGTTATTATTTTTTTTTAAAAAAAATATAAATCTTCGTAATTTGGAAAGATCAGTTGAAAAAAAAAAAGCAAAGCTTAAATATGTATATTTATAAAATTATATTTTATTTTTAAAATTTTATTTTATTATTTTAATTTTATCAAGTAATTTAAAAAATTATATTTTTTATCTTTTTTATTTTCATTAGGAGCACGTTGATAAAAAAAAAAAAAATTCTATCTTGTTATTTTTATCTCCTTTTAATTACTATTTTTTCGTTTTTTTTCTCACTCTACCAAATAAAAGCTAAGGGTGTGGCTGATTGAGTGGAAGTGGAATGATAGATAGGGATGAATTAAAAAGTAAAAAGAAAATTATTCTTAACATGCTTGATACAAAAAAAAAATTCTGAGAAAATTAAATAAAATAAAGGATTATTGATTTATCTTTTAAATTTTAATATAAATGGTTTAATGAATTGACAAAAATTATTTGAATTATTGTTTTAATTTTAACATATATAGATATTTATCTTTTAAAACATTTTATTAATAATATACCTTTTTAAATTAAATGTTAATACATTAAAAAATAAATTGAAAAAAAAAAAGATAAATTTAATTAAATGGCAGTTGTTAGATGATTGTTGCGATTCTGCAAAGGAAGAACGTATTAACATCATGAAAGTTAATAAAAGATTATCAATTTGTTTTTTAAAATTTAATATAAATATATAAATGAATTGATAAAAGATAATTAATTTATTGTTTTATATATTTGAAATACATTTATTTTTAAAATTTGAATTTAAATGACTCCATTAAAGTTGAAAATTTCATTTTTATGATTCTGAAAAAAAAAAAAATTATTGCAATACACATAAATATATTCATCAATCAATAAATTCAGTTATAACATATATTTTTTGAAATATTATAATATAAATTATTGAATTCATGAAAAAGATAATATTTATAATATTTAATATTTTCATTTTTAATTTGTATATTATAATATAGTAATAAAAAAATTATATATTGTATATAATTATGCAAACTTTGTAAAATTTAAATAAAACTGATATTATAATTTATTAAATCAAAGATGTAAATATAGAAAAAATTTCATAATTTGAAGAAATTAAAATTTTCCTCATATACACAATTTTTTTAAATGGAGATCCTTCGATGAATTATTGTTGAGTTGAAAAAAATAGCAAATGATTTTTTTTAGTATTTCATAAATAATGTGTTATCACATATTATATGAAAATATAATAAAGATAGTCATATTATCAAACTTTATATCCCCTAAAATCTAAATATTGTTTAGGTTTGAATTAACATTTTCAGTTTATAAACTAAAATTCTTTTGTTCAATATTGATACATAATACATTAATATGTAATTAATCATAATTAATTATTTTTTGCTTTAAAACTTAGTATCAAATATTTTGAATTTATAACAATTTTTTAAAAGATAAATTAATATATATTTATATTTCTATTTATGTTATAGAGATTTATCTTTTAAAAAATGTGTTAAATTCAAAATATAAAATATATTGATTTATATTTTTAAGAATACAAAATATATAAATTTATCATTTAAAGACTCGCAATCTAGTCTATTCTCCACATTTTGTTAAGGGATGAGATATAACAATTTTTTATTATTTTTTAAATTTAATATTAAACATGTCAAAATTTTGGATTATCCACATCGGATATTTTCCTTGAGGGCAAAACATTTGGTTTTTATATATTTATATAATATTATTAAAATATATAATTTTTTAAGTGATAAGATTTTAGATAATTTATTAAAATTTTTAAAATTAGTTAAGCGATATGATTTCATCCTAGTTTTCATGATCTTAATACTGTTTAGATTCTTTCTTTACTCTATATCCATAAAAAGTACGATTTTTTGCCTCATGATTCCTTATTTAGATACAAATAAAAAAAAATCAATAGAAGAGAGAAAAATAAATAAATAAATGTCAAATAAAAAAAAATCAATAGAAGAGAGAAAAATAAATAAATAAATGTCAAAGATCAAATTACATTTGGAAGTAACATATCATAATAGAGAAAAAATTGATCCACAATTAACTTTGATTTATTAATTAAATCTATTCAATTTAAAGATTAATTTCTTGCATTTAAAAAAAATTCATAAATTAGAAAAAAAAAAAAAAAAGCTTGAAACCATTAAACCATAGTTCATCCTCTTGAATGAGTTCTTTCTAACACTTCTATAATTTTAAACATTTATTCTATAATTTATCTGAAAGTGTAAATAAGTAAATAAGTAAATAAATAAATATACTCTATCCATATATAAAATTAAAAAAATATCAAACCAAAACAAAATGAAAAAAAAAATGTCATATCTAGGTATAAAATTAAAAATATAAAAAAAAAAAGCTTAATGTACATTTCAGGAACTAATAGAAATGAAATCCATAATGATAGATGGCATGGATTGATCTACAAGTTCTGTGTTAAAATTTATTATTATTTCCTTCCTCACGTTCATGACTTCGAATACATTCTTCCTCAACACTTGTAATAATATTAAATTTTTTCTATAACTAATTTGAAAATATAAATAAATTTATGTCATTCATATATACAATTAAAAACTATAAAACTAAAAAATATTGAAAAAATAATGACTTGCATTACAGTTGAAGCTCGTTGTTTATCGTCTTCATCACTCCAACATACAGCCAACATACAGATAAATCACTGAAAGAAAGAGAAAACATTAAAAAAAGCCTTACCTGCACATAAAATTTAAATAAAATAACTAAGTTTGGAAAAAAGTTGACAAGAAACAAGAGAGAAAAGCATTGTTCCTTTAAATGATTTGTTACTTAAATAATATTTGAATAAAATTTTAGTAGATAATATTAAAAAACTATTTAAAAATTGAAGTAGATAGTGTTGATAATTAAAATATGTCAGACAAAATTTACAGGTCAACAAAATTTTTGAAATATAACATATATTTTTTAAAATTATAATTGATTTATTTTGTATTTTTAATATATATTTATATATTTTTGAAACTTAAGAAAGGATAATTATTATTTTATTTTAATATATTATACATGTCAAATATTTAAGTTATCAATATAGGATGTTCTACTCGAACCCAATTACTTTGGCTTTTATATAAGAATATAAGATAAAGTGAAAATGTAAGTAAGAATACAAATAATTTATTATTAAAAATTTTAAAATTTAAACTAATTCAAAATAATTAAATATAATATTTAAGATAATACACATTTCAAAAGAATAGATAATTCGTATGATTATTTTCAATTTTTTACCAAAAAATGATTGAACAAATATATAAAGAAAATAATTGAACAAATAAATCGAAAAACGATGTGTAAAGAAATTTATAGATAATATTTGATTTTCTTAACTTTAATATATATATATATATAGGTGTTTATCTTTTAAAAAATTAAAATAGATAATTGATTTAAAGAGATAAATAATTTATTTTTTTAATTTTAATATATATTGATTTTTATCTTTTTATAAAAAATAAAAAAAATATATTTAAAATATTACATGTGTCAGACATATAGAATATTCACATAGAATGTTTTACTTATACTAAAATGCTTGGATTTATATATATATATATATATATATATATATATATATATATATATATATATATATATATATATATATAAGATTACGTTCAAAATATTTAAGTGAAAAGAAGATAAATTTAATTAATTGGTAAAAACAATAAATATAAATGTTATATTTTGTAATGTTAATGTGAAAAAAAAAGATTATATATTACGTATTAATTTTTGAAAAATTAAAAAGATTTAATTGGTAATTGAATAATACGGAATATGTTATTTTATTAATATTACATATTATATTACGTTGTATATATTGATTTTAATATATATATATATATATATATATTTTTAGAAAATAAAAAATAATTAATAAAAGTTATAGATGTTATATTTTGTAATATTAATATAGGTAAAGAAATGTGATATATGATTTTTATTTAATTTTAATTTTTTTGACAACAAAAGTTTAGGAGTTAGAAGGTTACTGTCGCGACCCAAATTTACAAAAATCACTACAAATTTTTCGCGAACTTACCACATTTCAATTGTTGGGCTGTGAGTCAATATCCCTCGCTCAGTTTCATATATATTATATTTATATATATATAATATATATGCAAAACAGGCAATGCCTTAGTCCCAGGCACTAACATTCGCGGAAGCTCATAATTATAAACTCGTTTACATTGCCTAACATATACATCCCCCATATAACATGACTACATCATTGTACACTATTATTCAGATATAAAAAGTACATGTGTACATACCTTGATGCTGCTGGATAGCTGTGTGTAAAAGATCGCAGGATGGACGCAGCTTATACACTCTACTGAAATGCTCTGTAGAGGTGGGAAAAATAATGGGATGAGCATAACGCGCTCAGTAAGAAATATATGAAAGCATGTAGATAACCACACTATCTACGATGCTCATAATGCATGTTTTATCAACTCGTAAAACAAATGCATTTACTTTTCAAAATACTCTTATTAATTTATAAAGCAAGTAGATAATCAAACTATCCACGATGCTCATGATGCATGGTTTATGCCGAAAAACTCATGGCATTCACAAAACCATCATAGTAAAACACATAGCAATTTACTGCCAAAACCGAATATCATAACTCATTCAGAGTAAAATCTTTCTGTGTTCAGTATTGAAACTCACTTTAAAAATCATATTCTTATTTCAAACGATTTCATCACAGAAATCAAATCACAATTAGTTTCATCACCAAAACTAATAAAATCAAGTGAGACTAGGCAGGGATTTCAACACAAATCCAAGGGAACATTTGGCCAAAGTCCGAGACCCACAAGCTATCACGGATCAGGTGTGCCCGGGTGTCTCTGAGTCCGAGGAGGGGATTAGTCTATCCATCGGCTCCTATCTAAGGACTATCACAAAACAGAGTAATGACAAAGCATGCCCGAGTCCAAAGACGCAATCCTCACAACCCATAGCTGCACGATACAGTGTACTCCATGTTGTCTACACGGTACGACGTACTCCGTGAACCAGAGTAATATTACCACAAAGTTGTAGGTGCCTGAGTCAACAGCTTACCACCCCAACCAAATAATTTATCAACCATAGCCTGTCGTCTCAGATCTAGTGCGAGCAAGTCAGTGTGACACACAGTCAATACAAGGGCTCCAACACGATCTCAATCACAAATCACAACAGAATCCAATGCTGCAGTGCTCCAGCACGGTCTGTACAGATGTAATACCAAAATCAAGTGGGAGCGGATCTGGATAAATCCACAGATCTCATCATGCTCCAGCACGATTTCACACACAAAATAGACAGCTAGCTCTATTTTTTACCACAGTGGTACTCAAAACCGAGTGCAATATGCAAAACGGTACAAAACAAAGTGAGAGGAAAATATCTCATCAAATCACTTATCAATTAAATCACTTTTTAGAAAAACGTGCAAGTTAATGCATACTGTCAAATCATGAGCCAGTCTATCATTTCAGCTTCATAAAAAATCTCTTTTTCACAGAGAAAACATGGATTGCATGCATTTTATGCATTTTCAAAATTCCTGAGTCTAAGGGTATTTTCGTAATTTTCTCATATTTGGGTACTATCCAGAAATTTCATATCTATACTCTATACGAAATTTAATTGACTGTAAACGACGATAAAAATACATACAGCTATCTCTAATAGCTCCCATAGATCCCTTACCTCGGATCACGTAGTGTGACCTCTCTTCCTCTGTGCTGTCCAAATCTCGCAGTCGGTCAACTCTCAATATGACTCTGGAGCTGCATTTAACCATTCACTGGATTAATTACACGTTTCCTACTGTATTACACATTTAATACAGTTCATTTCACTTAATTGGGCCCGTTTACTCTAAATGGGCCTAAATACTTTAATCGGGCCTTAATCCGTATTAAGCCCATTTTTCACGTATTATTTCCCTTCATCAGGGTCTATCGGTTCATTGGGCCTATCAATACCCATTAGGCTTCGTTCCAAACTCTTTGGATAGCCCGAATATCATTTACGACAGGTTATTCGAAATTCCAAATATAATTCACTAAATCCGGAATTTAATCCGAAATGCGTAAATTAAATCTTAATTACGCGTTAATCACATAAATTGTCGTAAATGAGCTTTACTTACCCGATATTGTGCGATGGTGTGCGAATCGAAGTTCGATCGGGCTTCCGTTCAGAATTAATCGTCGAACTGCACAATTTCGTATTTTTCATTTTCGGGCCAATTTTCGATTAAATATAATTCAAATAAATTTATCAAAAATTAAATCGGTCACTTTTGACCTCGTATCGACTTACCCGAAGTCCGATGAAATTTTTTTTCTCTCTCTTCTTTCTCTCTCCTCCTGAACCGGTTCGGACCGGTTCAGTCCCTTTTCACACTGAACCGGTTCGAACAGGTTCAGTGGTCATTTCGCCGTTCCGGCGTCTTCCGGTCGGTTCCCGGCTCGATTCCACAGCCGTTCGGCTGGGCTCGGGCTAGGGAGGCTTCGGCTGGCTTGGCTCGGGCCAAATCGACGCCGGCGCCACCGAATCTTCCTCTTCTCCCCGCGGCCTTCTCCCCCTCTGATCTGCTCACCGCCGGCGATCTGGGGCGCGTGGCGGCTGCTGGCGGGTCGCTCGGTGCTGGGCTTCCTTCGCCGGTCGCGTGCCTAGCCGTGGGGTCGCCGGTGGTGGCCTCCTGGTGGTCTTCTCTCTCCGTCGGTTTTGGCTATGTTTCTCTCTCCCCGATTCCCAAATTCCCAGTTTTTCTGATTTTGATTTTTTTTTTTTAACAGAATTTTTTTATATATTATATTTTTATTATTATTTTATTCTTAAAATAATAATAAAAATCTTAAAATATCTCAAAAATTCATATTAAATTCATTTAGTCCGTAAATGAATTTATCAGTCCGATTTTACTTTTTCGGTATATTTTTCCACTATTTTTGAGCTCGTTTTTCGAGGTAAAATTTTTTATAAATTCTAATAATTTATATCTTGATCAATTGGACTCGAAATTAAATTATTTCTTCGAATTTTGATCAAGATTACACTAATCCATATTTTTAAATATCAATTTCTTAAAAATGACACCGAATTTTTCGGATCTTACAGTTAGCCCATAAGGTTAGAGTAAAGTGCCAACCCATTTTGGGAACATCGGTGCTTTACACGTAAGTTTAAATCTTAACCACTTATGTCAATAATCATTGGTTATTTATTTTTAATTTATATGTAGATATAAAATGTCTATTTTTTAAATTAAAATAGATAATTAATTTAAAAATATGATTAATTTATTTTGTCTTTTAATATATATATATATATAGAAGATAATTATTATTTTATTTTAATATATTACAAGCAGTAAACATATAGACTACCCACATAAAATGTTTTGTTTGTACCAAAATACTTTGACTTATATATATATATATATATATATATAAGATAATTATAAAGAAATAAAAGTTTATAATATTAATTTAATCTAATAAGTGATCAAGAGTTTATGGTATTTTTTTAAATAAAATCTAAGAATTTACCCTTTTTTATAATTATAAATATTCTCATTTATTTTTCGGTCTAATACTAATCCTTTTTGGGTCAATAATGAATTTGAGTAAAGCCCTCCCTACAATGATAATTCCAAAATTCGTACCTTATCGAAATATTTGGGAAAGAAGTTCACTTTCACTTATTTCAACAAATTGTTAGTTAAAAATAAGGGTGAAGTTTCTTAGATTTAAATCCAAACTTATATGTTACAACTTTTCCTAATTTTTTGTATATATAAAATTAAACTTTACATTTATATGTATATATATATATATATATATATAAATTAAATTTTTAATTGGTCCATTCAAAATCAATTATCAAGATCTGAGATTGAACACAATACAAAGAGGATAAAAAAATATTAAAATGATACGAATTAAAATTTAATAAAAAATTATATATAAATTTGATAAAAATTAAAAAAATATTTTATTTAAATTATTAACATAAAACTAACATAAATTTTATTATAAAAATTTTCATATAGAAATATAAAATATGATCTACTTCGAAGACTTTTTGTTCAAGTTTCGGCGGTCTCGGTCGGGTCAAAATCAAAATTAGTATTGCGGAAAAAGTGGGCTAACTTGTAGGCCTATAATTCTAATTCTGGGGTATAAGGTCAATCGAATGTGCTATGATTGGTCTGGTGCTCTCTTTTTTTCTTGACATAATCCATAAAAAACCCTATTGCAGTTGATTCTCTTAAGCAAGATTCTCTCACTTCTCGTAACGCAGTTCCAGTTGGGAAAACCAAGCATGGCTGCTGTTTCTGACTTGTCAGATACTCAAAACCAATGGGAATTCAGCTGGTAATATTCTCCGTTTCTTTCCTCGGCTTTTATGGAAAATTTTATGCTTAATTAAGCTACTTGGTTCTATTTGTTCTGTGTGGTTTCTTTGTTAATTTTTGGTTGTAGCTCTGCCTTTTTCTTTTTTTTTTTTTTCCTGAGAAACGCCGAAGTCAATAGTAAAGTACCTAGAAATGAGAATTTTTTATCTGCAGTGATTTGGAAGTGGATTTTGAGTCTGAAGAGAATGCTTCAATTGTCTGCGCTGCGCTTGCTGTTGATAAAGAGGTGATGTTTCAACCTTCAATGATACTTAATCCTCTCTTTTGCTTTTGGCATACCTATTAGAGTAGTTCTTTTAAGCAGATTCTGAGTTTGATTCCATACTCTAATGCAGTTGCAACCAGACAAAGTAAAAAGGCAAATGTCAATCTCTGATGGGAAACTTTCAGTGTAACCACTTGTTCCGACTACATTCTTTAGTTTCAACAAAAAATTTCAGTGGATAATTGCTTTGAATCTCGTCTTTTATATGACTTGCATGATTTGGTAACCTTTTTAATGATTTGACATGGGCTCATTTTAGCTTTTGGTTTTAATATTTGCAGAAAATTCCACCCTATTTTTTCCTCAGTTATATAAACCATAAACTTCAAACTATCAGAGTTTCAGAGAGTCATAAAATTCAAGATAGTGATTTTGTGGTGTGGTGGTACCTTAATCTTGACTTGTAGGCATTAGACTGGGTGTGTGATGAGATGGCAAAGGCTTATCTCTTTTTGCATAATCTGCAGCAAACGGTATCCGGAATGTAGGGGCAAATATAGTACATCTAAATATATTCTGTTTCTTCGTCCCCTAAATCAATCAACAATTATTAATCGTAGGGTTTAGTTTACCATCTTGATAGGATGATTTTGGCAATTCAGCAGGAGAACTCATTCAACACCTTGAGTCATAGAGCTAATTATGTCAGCTTCTCAGTTCGATCCTAATATTTTACTTCCTTATTCTGCAATAATTCTCAGTTCAATGCTTTATTACTTTTAATGCATTTTCCTAACCCACTCTGAATGATCAGGCATTTTGAAGCAGTTGAAGCAAGGTTTCTCCGTGCATCATTTTCAGCTTTTGTTGATGTACTCACACTTGCCTCAAAAACAATTGAAGAACTTGGACCAGGAATGGAATTGTGATATCTGATTATTGCAATTTTACTATAAATGTTGTGGATTTTGGCATTAATGTATTCTTCTTCTTCTTTTCTTTTTTGCACTTCATCTTTATCTTGTAAGTCGTAGGTTTTTCCTTATGTATGTTGACTAGCTTTAAAAATGCTTTATGTATGGATCTTCAGGAAAGCTATGCCAAGTGCTTCTTTTCCCCACCGCTTTCTTCTGTGTTACTAGAAATTATTAGGCTGTATGACCATTGAAATGCCAGGAATGAAGAAGAGAACTTAATATTTCAGTATGTCCAACTTGATTCACTTGAATGAAAGTAGTTATTCTTATCCCAGCTACTGAATTTGATCTTCCAACAGATGAAAACCCAGCCCAGTTTCAGAACAGTGCTGTAAAACCCATTTCTCAAATGTTGGCGTCATTGTTGCAAAGCAGTTAACTCCTTTATAGAAGGTAGCAGCTCGCTGTCGCTTGTGGTTGAAAGGGGTAGCCAGGGATAACTTAAAATTAGTATTGTGTAAATATTTTGTCTTCTTGCCAAAACTTAATAGGTGTTTTTTTTTTTTAATGTTATTTTCATCTCATGTCATTGAATCATGTCTAAAAAACTCTAATACTGATGCTAACTGTACTAGGAAGTTGTCATAACTGATGCTTACTTTACGTACGAGCTGCCTTAAAAATGAAAAGACGGTTAAAACATACGATAAGAGATGTATAAATATGGAATTTTAAAGAGTAAAAGATCAAGTCAACCTTTCATACAAACTTCAAAAAGATTGCAATCAGTATCGCATGCAATGTCAACGATGATATACATCATTGCAGGCCAAAGTGAAATACTACAGTGAAGTATGCTCGGCTTGTAGGTGAAATATGATAGCATTCCCAATACACAATGACAACTATGAATTATCTTACACAGGAATATTTTTATAGGAAAGAAAAGAAGGGTAGCAAAGCAGAAGAGGTAACAGCCAAAGAAAACTGATAAAAAAAAAAAGAACAAAGGAGTGCAAGTCCAGGGTCTTTCTTCACTTCTTTGACTCCCCCTTTCTTCTTTGCCTCTTATCACTGGCCATTTTGTTGGCCCTCTATCATCCTTGCAGTTTTCTTTTGTCAGTATTCATCCAAGTAAGTATATAGCATTTCATCTTTCTTTGATTTGCGACGACTAAGCAATGCTTTGAGGAGTCTTTTACTTTTGCTCGGATACTGTTCGATGTCTTTGGGGCTGTCCTTCTCGGATTGAAGACGCATTGAAGCTGATTTCCGAGGCTCTGATGGATACTGACAACAGAATGCAAATTAAAGGTAGAAAAAGGATAAAAGGAAGAACGAGTTATAATTCATAACCATTGTTAATATTAGTATGACTTGATTCTGGCATTAACACACTTTTAAAGATTTGTAGCAATGCTTCATTGACAGAGTACTTGCTATTCTTCTGGTTAACCAGACATAGTTTAGTTAATGGCCATGCAGTTTCCTCAAACTACTAGGCAAATGAAGTTAATTGTTATATGCTCACCCGCTGCCTTGAACCAGCTGAATTTGGAGTAGTGGACCGGCTCTTATTTGGGGTTGTAGGTCGGCTAATAGATCCAGAACGCAAAAGTGGAAATCGATGTGGTGATACTGTTCGCTTCTCTGATTATGCATATGAACATCATCAGTGAGTATACACATGCATTCGTAACTTAACAAGAGTCTTAAAGTTACAAGATGAGAAAACAAAGCATAGAACTGCAGCTCAAAGATATAATAAAGTAAAAAAATGCATCCCAACCTAGTTCTTTCTTGGGCATGGTGGCAATAAAGGAAAAGGTAGCAGATCGCTGTGGAGGCCATGGAGAAGGTGATGGAGAACGCCCTTTTCTGAAACAATCATTATTAGCACAAATATCAGTGCTCCTAACTACACAATTAACTATGGCTTACTTAGAAAATGCACTAGAAATGTGATGTAAACCTTTACCTGACAGAAGATGTTGGAGTTTCCCCGACTGAAGATGTTGGTGTTTCTATAATTGTGGCTCGGACGGCTTAGAGGAATCATTACAAGCAGGGAGTTACATTAGAATCGTGTACAACATATAAGAAGTGATACAAAAGGATAGACAGAGCAACTACCATTCCTAAACTGATGCCAATCATCTTCATCGTCTAGGCTGCATCCTAGGTATTTTGACTTTGTACAGTTTGCACCATGCAAGGTCTCCCCAACTGAAAATTAATTCGACATCAAAAACAACCAAATATCCTTATTTCTATAATTGCTAAAAAATTGGAAAAAGATGAAGAGTAAAAGGAATAGAGAAAGGTACTAGCCTGGCAAGATGTACCGTTTATGGTACTTTGGCGTATTAATGACCAATGACTGTTGGGAAATTCCTTCATGATCAATATACTCTTGGCACGTCCGTAGTCTCTATAATACCACATTTAAGCACAGAAAATTTCAGTACTTTGTAAATCACCCTATGCTAAGAGGGTAGGAATAGTTGGTGTTTTGACTAGACTGAAATCATCCATAACAAATTCCCCATGCTTTCGGTCATTGAATATTTTTTGCCAAAAAAAAGAGGTCCTGTTTCAGGCTCTCTCTACAAGCAAACTCCCAGCAACCAGCAAGAAAGAATTTTACCAACCATAATAAATTTCTTTTTTCAGAATTCCAATTTTGTCAAAAATTTCAACATTCAAAATAAAATTTAAAATGATAAGTGAATCATTTCCTTTATCATTTCTATATAAAGCAATTCTAGTAGAGAAACCTACAAAATCTTAACTAGAATAAAGGCCAAACAGCCTAGACTCGTTGTTATCTCAGTATATGGTGGAAATAATCCCACCTTACCTGTTCAATACAAGATACCCGGAGCTCCGTTCCAGAAACCTCTTCAACTTTTTCATCCAAAAGATCATTAACTGTGCATGTCACAGAACCCAAATGGTCTACAGTGTTCACAAGAGCTTTGATGGCATAATCTTTTAATGTTTCTATCACTCTGCATATACATGGATATCGTACTTCTTAAACAACAATAGGAGAAAAACGAAAGTAAATAAACTCCAATAGAAGCAATTGAAAGTATTAGCTATGAGGAATTAGAGTAACTCACATCTGCTTCTGGTCATCATTGGTGTAGGACAGCTCAAAATACTCAGCTGCAGAGTAGAGTTGTGCTCTCAGATTTTTCAAATCCTGAAATAAATTAACTGTGTCACAAAACCACTGCATAGAAAGCCAACTGCACTTGGAATTAAGCCAAAACTTTAAAAAACTACGAAAAACAAAAGCATTATCTAGCAGTATAGAGAGCCAAATGGGTGCACCATGCAAATTCACACTTGACTCACATAGATAGGGAGTTCAACCTTGAGAAACATCCATCGGTTCATATATAAGAGAATAATCGCCCAATTAGGCAGTGATTAGCTTCAATTAGTAAAGTAAGCCCAAGATACAATTTCAACATTTAGTAGAGGAGACGAGGACAGGGAGCTAGAAAGGGGTTTTGGTTCCAAATCAAGCAACTTTGTCTTTTTCACCGGTAAATTTCAAACAAGATAAGATTCGTTTATGGGATAAACAAAGCTTGAATGCTGGAAATCAGCCTAGTAGAAAAGCTACTGAACCTTCAAAATGCTAAAGCATACATTATAAAAATGCTAAATTTTGACCAGGATATAGAAGAAAAGTTAAAACCAGGGAGTTAAACTTTGAGAAAGATCCTAAATCCTCAAAGCCGCTTAGAGTCTATCTTGCAAGTCTAAGGGCTAAACAGAACAACACAAGCACTGTCGTACCTTGAGACTATCAGAGAACAACAAGCTCTGCTGCATAGAAAACTCATCATAATTGGATGCTTCTCGAGAGATGGGCATTGCAGCAGCTGCTGTAGCCATTAAACCGGTTAAGTAGATTGGACAGAGTGTGCCTTAAACTGCATCAATCAAAATAACCAAATTAAATTTCAAGCAAAGGGTACGAAGGAAGAGCAAGAAATAGTAGCTCATCTAACATCTGACAATCCAAAACTTGAGATCATATAGTTTATTAATATATCCTGAAGCATTTCAAACTAAAGAGTGAAGAGCCGGAAGAGATTCAATGGTAAGCCAGGTGCTTGTCTTTGAGTCAGTGAAGAAAGAGTCAAAATGAAAACCTCATTTGAATCTTGACTCTCGAGAATTTTGAAAGGAGAACCACAAAGAACCATTAACAATATCACAACTGCGAGTATGAAACTTGTAGACAGAGTGAGACACTTCAAAACTAAGTTACAACTAACAGAAAGCAATTATTCCAACCAAACATTGCCAAAGCTCTAACAAATTTAGGGCAATAAAAAAAAAACACTAATAAAAGCCAGACAGCACTTTACCAGTTGCGGCACTCTGCCACTACCCAGAAACCGAAAAAAAAAACCGACAGATAATAAACTAAAATACTGGAATTCGATACAGCTCCTAGTAAGGAAAAAAAAAAAAACCATTTTGTCTGAATCTTCAACAGTACTCTAACTGTAATAAACATTTCAAAAAAGCCCAAAAGCTGGAGATTTTCCATACCCTGAGACAGCCAAAAAAAAAGAAAAGGAAATGAAGTTGTTTTGTGAATACGCTCTGTTAGTTCTCAGAAGATGTATATGTCATTTCAGTTTAACTAAGCGAAATAGGCAAATGGCTCTGTATCAGGCGCAGCCTTGTTGTGTCATCTTCTCCTCATTCTTCCCAATTTCTTAGAGTCTCAACATTCAAAAACTTGAAGCTAACCAAAATAGAAAGTGGGTTTATAAAAAAGAATAGAAGAGACTAACGCCCTCTTATACAAGCTTGTTCCTTTTTTTTCCACTTTGTCTGCAGCTCAACTTATAAGCCGAGACCCATATCCCATATACCCTTAAAATTCACCAGAAGTTGAACAAGGCCTAATAGGACATACACAGGATTAAATGATAGACGGGAACTGATACAGTTTGGTGTAAAAGTTTTTTTACTAAACATCTGAAAACGACAAGATCAACAGGCGTCTACAGCTTGGGAGCTGCATAAAAGCAAAAGCTTGCAGTCGTACAACAGGAAAAAGAGAGAAAGAGCGGGGTATGATTTTTGTTGTTGTTGTTTGAAGAGGAACTATAGAGAGAAGCAAGTCGGCAACAGGCAACGCCCAACAGGCAACAAGATTAGCATGTCTTGTGTATTTGATTGCGGAGAGCAGAAGCCAGCTCGTTTAAGCCAAACCCGGAATGTTTAACCCCAGTTTCTCATTAATCGCTATTGCAGTGAGACAGGCTTTCTTTGCAGTGTTTTTTTTTTTTTCTGCTCTGAGTCTGATGGGTCCCATTCTGATCCATAATTGCATGACCCAACGAGGTTTGATCACTTCTTTAATAATCTTAATCCTCTTTTTGGGAGGGGTCTATAGCATTTGGTTAGTTGTGCATTTATGTACAACAGGTCCCTGTATGTATGAAATTTTTGGAGAATTTTGACAGAGCCAGCTCAACCGTTGCGTTTGATTTGGAAACTTGTGCATTTATGTACAACAGGTCTCTGTCTGTTTGAAATTCTTTTGATGTATCCCTGTTTTGACAATTTTTTTAATAATGGAGTTGTCCATTAATATTTGATTTGAAGGATACTTCAATGGCTTAAAACAAAGTTCTCTAGTAAAAAGGAAAAGTCTGCAGCTTTCATGGGAGCAGGTGATGTTCGTTACTTCGTTTGACTTGCTATCATACCAGGACTGCACTCTTGTATGATGATTTAGATTTTACCCTCTTCTTTTTCTTCTCCAGTTCTCCAAAGGCTGTCTGTTCCCACTTTCCTCATTGGTTTTGGGGACCCCATTTCTCTCTTTTCCCCACCTGTTGCGGGGGAACTGATGGTTTAATTTTCATAGCCTGATTTAACATACCACCTATCCTTTCGTTGGCGAACCAACTATCCCATTTTAAAGGAAACTGTTTGTTGCAAGGCTGCTAACCCCACGCACGCATAGTGTTTGGTGTACCGTGGGGGGCAAATTGAGCACTGATTGCCTCTCCCAATAGGCCACACTCTATGCCCTTAGAAGGCACGCGAGGCTGCTACTGTGCAGCTTTCTTAATCAATCCTGAAATGGATTCCATGCTTGAATTTTAGCCTGGTCTTAAATTCTTCTGGGCAATGATTCCCTCTTGTTCTAAGTCCTACGAATACTAATGTTGGATTATATCTCATTTAATTGATTAATTAATTCAATTTTGACCCAAGTCTAATTTTGATTTATGTCAAATCAATAAACATTTTAGTATAATCACATGTTAATTTTTAATTGCATTTCAATTTTTATTATTATTATTATTATTATTAATGACTTGGTGTGATTTCCAACTATTTCAACAATTAACACAATGAACAAACGTCCAAATTCAATTGTATTACCAGCAAACTGTCTGTCACGTCATACATGTCATTAATATCTTTGATTAATACAGCGAGTAATGAGGATTAAGAGAAAAAAAAAGAAAAGAAAAGAAGGCAGTCATGGTTTGTTCGTGCAATTGTGAACAACCAAGACACTAATAATAATTCTGTCTTCACTCTTTTGTTGCAGCTTATTACATTATAGTATGAACATGCAATGCAAAGCCCTTTGTTGGCTTTACCATCCATTAAAAGAAAATCTTTTTCTTTTTGTTATTGTTTTTTCTTGAACGTGGAGTTGGACTTTGTAAGTTTGAACATCGTGATTCATAGTGGGGCATTAGTTAATTCCACGTCTGTATTTGTGAACTAATCAGTGCCGTGATTGGTGGAACCGAATAGGTCCCATTCCCACCAAAGAGTTGGAAATTAGAATCATTCTCCTTTTTCTTCTTTTTGTCCTTTGTCTCTCTTCTTTTGGGGAAATTACTGTACAAATGGATTGGACTGCAGCAGAATCCAGCAGGGTTCGGACCCAATCTCTCGGGCTTTTTCTAGTGGCCTATAAGCTTTTACAGGTTGAGTCCGGTGAGTTTTCCCATTTTAAGGCTTTTCCAATGAAAACCCAATCTCATTAGGACTATAACAATTGGCCCGTATCAATGAAAAGGATTTGGGAATTAGGATTGGTCGGAGATTTTATTATTTTTAATAGCAAAATGTACGGAAAAAAATAACTTTTAACGGAATTTTTAAAAAAATATTACTTTCTTTAACAAGAACAAGAATGAATCAAAAAAAAAAAAAACTTGTTAATTCAAAATTACGTCTAGAACCAAAATAAGTAAGATAAATGTATTGAAAGGTGATATAAAAAGCAATAAAGCTTTAAGTAATTGGAACCGATTGAGTTTGTGATTTTTGAAACTCACTTTACATATCAGTTATACATGAAAGCTAAAAAGATTCACTTTACATGTTATTGGTTTTTTATAGTAGTTTTTTATTATAAAAAAATATTTAATAATTGTACGTGAGACAAAATTGTTTGAATTCGAACCAAAATCTTATAATATAACACAATTTTTTCTCAACCACTCGAGATTGTTAGTTTTTATAGTAATTTTCAAGATGTTAAGAGTTTGAGCATGTTGAAATCTCCTTAATTTATTAACTTTAAAGGTTGGCTCAATGGTGTAAATTATCATTGAGATTCTTAATAAAATGACTTTTTTACCTTTGACTTTTAATTATTTTATTAAAAAATATATTTTTAATGATAATTTTTTTTAATTTTATCGGAGCCAATTTCACTGTCCATCTAAACTAACTATTAATCTCGTATCCAAAAAGATTTGAAAACACTTTGCAGTTTAAAAAAAAATTTCCTTGATTTATTAATTTTCACATTGCCTCAATTGATGTGTTGATTTTTTTCTCCCAACATCAAATGCACGCTGCTCATATCACTCATCATGCTATATTTTCTTTAACAAAGGTTGACCATTATCATTTCATAATCAGATTAGACTCTTTCAAAGCTTAAACTTGAATTAAGTCCAAATATCATGGAGTCTTACCGCTAATAATCTTTGTTAACCCAAATACGCTGAGCCTATTTCAAGTTGGGCTCCAATTATGGTTCACCTTCTTTGTTATATTAACTAATACTAATTAATCAGCTTTTAATTAGAAAATTCTACACTAAATCAAAATTTTTAAATTTATTATAAGATCAATGTAAATATAAAGGTATAAATAAATAGAACATTTGACACACAGTTTTTAAATGTATTTGTTTTTTGTTTATTTGTATTATTTTTAACAAATGATCACAAATAAAATAAAATTCATTTATTTATATTTACAAAAAAACTTGTTAATATTTTGTTTCAAAACCTGTTTGTTTAGGAAATGATTTAGTGTTCGTATATTGTTTGATAATAATAAATTTTTAAATTATAAATTTACTTATAAGTTATTTTAATATATAATTATTAAAATCATATATTTATTTAAATTTTTTTATTTGATGTTCACATACATTCATTTAATATTTACAAACATGTATTAATGAACATGTTCGATACTATTCATGAATAGATTTAACTTATAGAAACAATATTAAAAAAATAAACAGAAAAAAACAAATATTGTATCTTTCATTTAATTCACTTGCATATAATTAAATGAATATAAATAATAAAAATAATTAAAAATATGATATTTATAATTTGTTAATTCAATTTGTGAAATTAATTATTGCTACTATCATTATACCCAGTGCGGAAATATTATATCGGCTAACATTAACTTGTAAGTTGTAAAATCGAAAAGATATAATATAATCGTGGGAAAAGGGCATTAAAAAGAGAGAAAATATTGATGATAATTGATAACGATGATGCAGACCCCTTCTACCATTAGTCACTAATAAATGATCGATCATATTTAGTACAGGCCATGAAAATTGTGCAACTCATACAGCACAAACTCCAACGTGTAACAATTCATCCCCTTTCCTGTTTATATAAAGTTCTTTATAAACACCTTTTTCCCAATTCCCACCCTCTATCCCCATTTATTCTCTGTTCTTATTTTAAAATATGGATTCTACCCATCTTAATTTTCAGAAGTTGGAGAATGCGACTCATGAACTTGACTGCTTCAACTTTGAAGAAAACCCATTTAGAAAGTAATGAGATATGCTTTATGTTCTTTTCATGATATAGTACTAGTCAGGTTTCTTTTCTTTTAATTTTTGGGTTTGCTTTCTCTTTACGCAGGGCTTTAGAATTGCCATCTTTTGAAGTGGAAAATGTTTACGACTTCAATAGTTGTAATTTCAGTTCACTTGCGTTGCCTTGCCAAAGCAATTGCTACATTGAAAAATTCAATGATTTTCAGGATATAAGCGGTGATTTTGCCTTGTTATATCAGAACAATACTCTCCCACCACTGCATGAAGATGTCATGGTTGACGCAAAGCCACTAAAGACAGTCGTTGGTTCTATCGGGCTGTACGATGACAATCATAATGCCACTAATTGTGGTTCGAGTAACGCATTGAGTATGATAGAAAGAAAGCATGGTGGAGCTTCAAATGAAAATGGAGAGCAAGGGAGGATTAGTGGAAGGAAGAAGAATGTTCCATTGGAATTGGATGAGTTTCAGAAGTTTTTCGATTTCCCATATGAAATTACCGGTACTACTAATTGTGGCTCAGGTGAAGCATTGAGTATGATCGAAAGAGAGTATGGAGCTTTAACTGAACATGGAGAGCAAGGGAGGATTTGTGGAAGGAAGAGGACTGCTCCTTTGGAATTATATGAGATTCAGAAGTACTTCGATTTCCCTATATCAAAAGCCGCTAAAGAGATGAACGTGGGGCTGACCGTGTTGAAGAAAAGATGCAGGGAACTTAACATCATGAGATGGCCTCACAGGAAGATCAAGAGCTTGAAGTCCCTCATTAACAATGTCAAGGTACGTAAGTCCATGCAGATGTTTACAGTCAAATTCGATTCTAAATATACTCGAGTTTAGAAATTAGCGGTTGATAATTTGACTCTAGACTCATTACATTCTCCCTAGAAACAAATCATTTCTAACATAACGTCGTAGATTAATCACATGATCGATGGTGCCAACTCACCAAACTCTTTTTTTACAATGGCAGAGTCAAAGGTGTGATCGAATTGTGTGGTTTTTTAGATATATTCGTGTATAGTAGTAATCCACATTTCATTTTCGTTAGGTATTCCATTCTAGAAGTGAAGAACTTAATCATGATTTTTCTTCTATTTTAGGAGCTTGGGTTGACTAATGAGATGGTGATGTTGGAAGAGCAGAAGAGATTGCTTGAAGAGCTTCCAGATATGGAATTGACTGAGAGAACCAAGAAGCTACGGCAGGCTTGTTTCAAAGCCAATTACAAGAAAAGAAGGTCCATTGCTGCTTGCTATTGACTGCTATTGCTAAGCTCTGTTTAATTAGTACTTACTTCTCTTGTCATAATATAGTCACCAAAGCTACCTTTCACTATCTGTTCCATTTGTAGAAATTGATGATAAACCAATTAATTGACCAAATCCTATAATTTCGTACAAACATATATACATACATACCTACGTGGTAAGAAGAACCATGGAGAATGATCAATTAGTACTCTTAAAACTTTATAAACATCAAGACTTTAAGAGATTTTCCTTGACGTAGTGTGGCCTGATCGATCAACATTGAATTAGAAGGTTGAGATGAAATTCCATCTCATTTATGAGGAAAAAATTATGAAACCTAACTAATCTAATCAGAGATCCATCACACAGTGTGTGAAGCTTAGGGCTCTACAGTTATTCCTTATTACATGAAAGAGACCAACGAAACACCTTGAAATATTATTCATTTTCTGACTGTACAAAAAAAGTTGAACTAATCATCTCACAAATTAGACGGTGGCAATTCCTTCAGGAGCCCATTTTCTTCATTTTCTCCTGCCCACGTCTCCATGGGACCACTTGCTTGAAGCTTTCATAAATGCTTGCCTGTACTTGATATGTAGTGTAGTATGATTAGAACGAATGTGCAACAAACGTCAAGTAGTAGAAAATAAAAAGTGAAAGAGTATTAAGAAGCTTAAAACGGTAAGTTTGGTTCTGATATACAAGAGTAAGAAGAGAACAGAAAAGCAATTTTATCAGCAGTAGATATAAAATTATAGTCTATAGATGACTGAAAATACCATCATATGGAAGTCTGAAAACTGAAAAATAGAGAGACTAGATTTGATCTCGTGTATAATTGTTTTTTTCTTATATGACTAACATTTGCGTGAAATGGAAAAACAAAGAGATTAGCTGCTAATGGGTGGAAAGGATCATCAAACAAGAGCTGGTTTTGGGTACTTACCAAGACATGTGACCTAGCATGAGAAAGACTCAATAAGCTTCCTTTCCTCCTAATTCTTGTGATCTTCACTTGTGCACCATCACCGCCATCCATAACCGGAGTTGAACAGTCAAAACTTCCCTGAACGACTCGTCCAGCCTTTCTAAAGCTCCCCCACCTACTCGATCCGAACATAACTTTCTCCTTATTCACCCTCTTGTTGTGATCCGGGTTCCTAAAAGACCCACCTTTTTTAAACGACATAGTGTAAGACACAAAGCGACCAGCATCAGGCCCGTCCAAGAGAGTTGTTGGAGATGGCCAGTTAGCAACCTTAGACTCAGCTAACAACCTTGGAGGCAGTTCCAAGCATCTCGCAGCTTTGGGCTTTGATTGACTGGTGGTAGTATCACTAGTACTAGGACATGGCCTAGGCTTGCCTGGTGCCTCCTCCCACTGGAATGGAATCGAAACTGAGGTATGGATCGGCGGTGTTATCATCCCTGATGGCTCTTTTGCTTTACCCGGAAATGAATATAGAGAAAGCTTTGGTGTAGGAGTTGTTTCACACTCTGCCTCAGACCCCATTTTTCTTTTGCCCTAAAAACTACTGATCATGTAATCAAAAGTATAGTCACACTATATAAAACATCAAGTTCTTTTGATATATAAAATGGGTTCCAAAGTTTATAGGAGAAAAAGAGAGAGAATGGGTAAAGAGGGAGGCGTTGAATGTGAACTGTGAGGGTCCCCGCAACGGCAACGCTCCCGGCGCTTCTTATTCACGAGAAAATGCCAGGTTTCTTCCTTACCCGTTTGTGCGTTGAAAATATCACGAAATGCCCTTGGCTAATGGCTCCAAGAGATGTCCCACCTTTAGAGAAGCCTTCTAGTTTTGATTGGTTGAAAGTGACAATCTACAGTCTTTGACAAATTAGATTATTATTATATCAATAATTAACAAGATGGATCCTTTGAAAAGTCGCCGAATCCGCTAAGTTTGGGCCTTGAAAAATTTATTCATTCCTTAAACAATATGAAATTAAGCCGTTAAATATTGTAATATTCAAGCTTAGTTAATCCTACCAACCAATACATATAATTAGTATTCGTATCATAAAAAAAATATATTAATATTAATTAATATATAAAATTTTATATTAAAATTTATATCAATATATTTAATTTTTTTTAATTTTTATTATATTTATATATAAATTTTATTAAATTTTAGATAATATTATTTTTTATTTTTAATTTGTATTATTTTTATATTATATTTAAAATTAAAAAATTATGCTAAAGCTTTTGTCCGAGTCAAAAGCTAAATAAAAAGCCCGAGATTTTGAATATTCTCTAAACTAATTTTGCTATAGAAAGAAATTGGAGAAGATAGGAAACAGGAGTTAAGGCTTATAGTTGATATGATGGCGACTTTACTGCGTCAGAGCATAATTCGTCAAGGCATCTTTACCTAAACCTGTAGTATCAAAGCTAGGGCTCAGGGTTTTGTTCATATAAAACTCCATTGCTTGTGGATTCGCATCACATTATGCTAAGGAAAAACATTATAGAGGTTTTCTTTATTCTTTACATCAATTCACGTGCATAAAATGATTTTGAGTTGATTGAGTGCTGTAAGGGGTTTAAATTTTATATATATTAAAGGTGTAAATAAATAAAATTATTCATAAATTATTTAGATTTGATTTCAAAATTATTCGAATTTGATTATTTTTTTCAAACTGAACTTTGCACTCGAGCTAATTAAATAATGAATTCAATTAAATTTTCGAATGAAATGATTCGTAAACTTAATTAAAAGTTTTTAATATATATTTTTATATTTTATTTATAATTTATAATTTAAAATAATAAATTAAGTTTAAATTTTAAAAAATTAAAAATAATTAAATTTGAATTAAATTTTAAACTTCAAATTTTAGAATCACATAAAATCTAAATTTAATAATAGATCCTCTTATCTAACTTGAAGATTACAAGCCTATGCATGTCACATCGTAATATGTCCGTCAAGAGCTGCTCAGGCGGTAGTTAAGCTGGCTACTAGTTGGCTAATGTTGTAAGGCACCAAGAGCTTAAAAATGTTGCGTGGTGTACTCTGCTTCTCCAAGTTCGGAAGGAAGGTAAAAATACCAGGTATTGCCTGCTCGACTCTCTATGGTTCTACTCCCTCCTCTTCCCTAACTTTCTCTCGACATGGTGAAATGAAATCTCTTCTCATCGATATATAGATAAATAGTGTCAAAAATCAGCTACAGTCCACTGCCAATACACCAAAAAAAAGTTTTCACCTGAGCCAGTCCTTTCAGGACCACGTTAGGTCGAAGCCACTCTTTTACCAACTCACGTTGATTTATAAGGCTATTTTTTCATTTGTCACTGTCCACAATCTTACTAGAAAGGTCTTTTGATCGCTAAAAACCCCATTTGAAGTAGAGGAGAAGAAAAAAAATATAGAAGTGAAGGTTAATTTAAATGAACGTGAAATTAATTTTGATAAAATTTAAAGTGATGAAAAATTATTAAAAATATATATTTTTAATAAAAAATAAAAAAATAATTTATCTTCAATTTTTCTTTAATCTTTTACTACCAAACTCAAAGGCCCATGGCTCACGTTGTCGGTGAGCCAAGTGGGCCATGAGACGAGGAAGCCCTTTCCTACCAGAATCTTCTCACCACTCTTTGAAAGGCTCGAACCTTTCTACATCTTGCTGGTTCGTTTAGTGTCATGTCTCAAGCATCGGGAGGGTTGAAAGCATTAAATGTGGCAGAAATTAAAATGGCTTGATCTTACGTAAGGTCTGGAGTCACGCTGAAGCCATTATCCGAGTAAACAAAAAAGAGCCAAGATCTAATTTCGTTGAACTCCGAAGGATAAGAGAGCAGATGGATTGGTTTAGTTTTAAAATTTTAGAAATTAAATTAATTGATATCATGAAATAATTTAAATAAATTAAAATAATCAAAATTGATTTGAATCAATAAATTAATTTGATTATTCAAAATTATAATTTTTTTTTTAAACCACAAAATATCCTCATGCTACATTGAGTATAAGATTAATATTTGTTCATGTTACGTGACTAACGTTAATCTAAAATAATTTGATCTGATAAATATTTGAAAATAGAATTACTCGCTATGAATTATTTTTACTAAAAATTCAGTAATGCTTTACATCATTAAACCAGAATTAAAATTATACAATTAATATTATAATACAATAATTGTTTTATTATGTATTATATAATTTTAGAAAATTAAGTTATATTTTATTTATATTATATAAAAAAATATTTAAAATTTTATAATATAAATTAGTTTGATTTATTTAATTGAATTAATTGGACATATTACTCACACATTTGGAGATTTAAACCTAAGATTTCTTTACTCATTAAGGTCTCAAGGCCTCTTTCTACTATACTATAAACGAACAAAACATGAACGGATGAATTGATATCTCTATTCGTTCATTTATTTTTAGTACCATGCATGTTTATTAATAAATTTGATTTTTATGTTCGAACTCGATGGTTTGTTTTGTTAAGATTGTTTGTTAAATTTCCGTGAATAAGCTCATCTACCATTAAATGAACTTATTCATGAACAGTAATCGAATATGTTCCCGAATAAATGTTCATGAACCATTAAACAAACATGTTTACAAACACAATTTCATAAATATGTTTGTTTAACAACAATACAAACTCAATATTAAATATTAAAAATCCCAAGTCAGAGAATTAACACCTTAAAAAAAGTCTGAAAATTAATACTCAGGAAGCCATCATTCCTCCGAATAATCGGACAAAATAAGACTGAGTAGTGTTAAAATTAATGTTCATACCCAAAAACAGAAAAAGAAAATAGAAATATACACTGAAAATTTTCTTTGAAACGGCTCACATGAGCATCCAAAATCCATAGGATAGTTTTTTTTCCCTAATAGAAAAATGATTTTGTTTGAAATATAAGTGAACATTTTTCTAAAGGAAATAACAGATATTGCCCATAAAAGTACATTCATAGGGTTTAATGACTTAAGAAGCCAATGCAATTCTACTCTAATTTGTTATCACATACCCACACTACAAGAAATGAGTCTTCCAAATTCTCGGTCTCAAAATCGTACCTTAAACTTTATTTAAGAATGTAATTGAATCTTATTCGATATCAGATTACTGAGGTTAATTACATATGATTATCACTACCTTCATATAACTTCAATTTAGTTCTCCCGAAATAGAATGTAAGAGCTAAGATGAACACTTGATCATACAAGCTTTAAAGCATTTTGACATTTTTTTTTTTTTAATGATTATCCTTTTCAGGAATATACATTTCATAAAGTGCATTTGTAGTCCCAAACATTTTATATAGATTTTATTTTAATTCCTAACCTTTAAATTATTTCATGATAGTCTGAAGCCTTTTTAAAATGAATCATTTAATCCTATTATCATTTTTTACATAAAAATAAGAGAGAATTACAAATTAAGACAATGAGTATAGAATAATTACTTTTTACTATCATATTAAAATGTATTCATTAAAAAACATTTTAACCATAAAATAGTAGTATCATTTTGTACTCAATTTAAAAATTATATTTAAAATTAAGAGAAAAAGTAGCACTTTAGTTTCCTTCTAAATAATAAAATGTTATATTTATAAATTTTGATCAAAAAATAAAAATAAAATCTTATTAAAACTAAAGATAGAATTTTTTTTCTAACAAAAAAAGAAATGAAACATATTCAAATAATTTCTCAAAATGTATCCAAATAGAAGTAAATATTGATTAACAATTCTAGAAAGTATTTTCTGTAAATTATTACTAATATAATTTGAAAATTTTTAAATTTATATAAACCTAACACAACTCACTTATTTACTATTATAATCTCTTAAAAAAATAATTTATTAAAAATAATTTATTCAAAATCACTTATCAAATGAACATAATTTCCTCTATAACTATGTTTAAAACTATAGCTAAAGTAGAGATTTTCGTGGGTTAGGCTAAGCTGGATTCTTGTCGGGTTTAGGTAAAGTATTAAAAGATTAATCGTGAGCTTAAACCCAACTTAACCCTATTTTTTGTGTCTAATTTTTTGTCCAAACTAATTTTTACATAAAATGTATATATTATATAACTTAAATAATATAAGTAATTTTAGTAATTAAAAAAAACTTATTAATTTAAGCACAATTAACTAATTTAATTTTATAATTATTTTATTATTATATTTTATTAATTTTTTAAGCCAAAAAAAAATTATAGTGTATAAATATGTTTTGGAATTAAGTACTAATTCTTTAGATTAAAGTCTTAAAGACAGGGCATATATATATTATATAACTTAAATAATATAAGTAATTTTAGTTTTTTGATAAATAACAAACGAATGCTAAATGATACTTTAAAAAATTATTAAATGATATTTTAAATAAACACTAAGTAAACAATAAACGAGTTTATTTACGAATATAAATGTATGAACCACACATCTATTTATATTTAGTTTGTTTAATAAAGAAATATAAAAATATTATTCATCTTCATCTATTAAACTTAATAAAAAAAATATAAATGAATAAAAATTAAATGAATTTACAACCAATTCATCAAATGTTTCATAAACGAATATATTACTCTTAATTATGGTGTTGGGATTAGAGAGATTAGGCTCGGCCTGTATTTTGTTGTTTGAAATTTGACCCAAGGTTTGGGGGTAAACTTCTGCGTTTCCGTTTTCAATCAAAATGGCTTTAGCATATTGGTTTGGGCCTAATAAAATCATTGGATTCGACAATGGTGATGTCCTTGAAACTTCAACTATGGACTAGGAATTGAGATTTGAAATCCAATTATCCATCAATTTCGCCGTTGCATTTAATGTAACTACTTTAGAGATTATTGAGTTGAGGGATGGTAATGACTGTAATAATTGTCTTATAAACGAATATGTAATTAAAGTATTATAAAATTAAATTTGAAAAAGTAAAAGTATCATTCATTACTAGTTTAGGTATGATTCAAATAGTTACCTTAATGCATCAGATAATTGAATCTTAATATAAATAATATATTTTTAATGATATTTATATTTTTTCTTTATAAATTATTTATTATTAATATAATATTAAATTAAATTAATTCATTAAATATTATAATTATGATTTTTACCTCTAATTTATTTTTATGAGAAATTAAATTTATTAATTTAATTTTTAATAATTTATTCTAAAATTAGTTTTAAATTTAAATTTAAAAGTCAAACTTTAACTTAATAAACATGTAATTTAACGGGTTAGAGTAGTTAACAAGTACTAAGATAGGGTTCAAGTAACACAAACTAAAATAATCAGGTAATTAACAAGATTTGAGTATTATAAAAAATAATTGAGTTCAAGTATTTCAAAATTAACAGATGTCCGATTCGTTTACATTCTTAGACTGAATGATTAAAGAAAATTTGTTATATATTATAATTACTTTACTCATAAACTTGACTTGAGTAATTATCTTCAAGCTCTTGTTTGGCTTGAAATTAAACAAATTAAATTTAATTAATTATCAACTCGAGTTCAAGCGGTACACAAATAGTTTGACTTATTTACGCATTTATTCAAAAATTATAACTTTGCTTAGTTTCTATCTTTTATTATTTTGGTAATTGGTTTCTATTTACTAACCTCTTTCGTGATTTATTTTGCGATACAATTTTTATTTTTGGATTTTATTAATGTTAAAGTGATGTTATTTCAACAGTTAAACTTTGAGTTTTATATAGTCTTATATTCACGTTTAATTCCTTCATAGCTCCATCTATTACTAGTTAATTTTAAGTTGGATGTTTATATGAAATCAAAATCATAATTCTATTTTGTAATTTTTGCTTGTTATTTTTTTTAAATTTATCACATGATAAATTTTTATGTCCCTATCTACACGTGATGAAAATATGTTAAATGATATCATCTTAAATATTGATTTTGTTATTTTATAATTAAATCCTTTAATCGGTAACCAATTAATTTTTGGTTAAATGCTTAACAACTCTTTTTATAACTAAGGACCAATCCATAATCAATACTAGAATCCAATAAAAAATATATAATTAAGCAACATATTAAATCACACGAAGTAAATATTAATCCTAATGATGAAATCATTACATAGTTTCAACTTTATGTTCCATCATGATATCTCCAATACGATCTTTACTATTTTTCTCCTTACTCTCCTATGGAAAATATGAAAAATCAAACGTAAGATTATCTGTTCAAATTCAAAGAATTTCACCTCTACTTTCAATTATTAAAGAAAAAATGATCTGTTCTTTCCTTTATAAAATCTTTTGATTCATGCAATTGTATTTTTCTTCCTACCAAATATCGTTTTGTAACATTGAAAATATCTAGCTACCACCCCTTTAATAATAGAATTAAACTATGTGAATGAGGATGATTTTTTTTTTTTTGTAGCTCTTTCGTTAGGGATCGAAATGCATATCGTCCACAAATTTTGGTAAGAGTAAATGACTTGCCATGCAACAAAAATCACCAAAATAATTTCATTTGAAAGTGGAGGAACATCAAGAATGCCGGTCAAAGGAGGAAAGGTGTTTAGGGAGTTTGAGATCATAACACGACACTGACATTCATTCCACATGATAAAGGCATTGATAAATGACTGCACTGATAGAAGAAATGATGGTGGGATTAATTCCTTATTCTTTCTCCTTCGTAACCTTTTTCTCTTTATTTTTTGAAAAAAAATTCAAATTAGATGATATTTAGTTGGATTTATGGACTCGAATTTGATTGATGTTTTTAAGTTCTTATTGAAAGCTCAGTTCATTCGTAAAAATCTTTTTAAATTCGTTATTATTTAAAATATTATTAATATTTTTAAATGCATTTTAAAATTAATATTAAAAAAATGTTTTATTAATAAAATATATTTCAGATCAAGTTGGGCTAAGTCTAAACTTGAAAAATCTTATCAAAAATCCGGTCTGAGGATTGTGAGACTCATGCACACCTTTAGATGCATTGAGTGGCCAAACAGACAAATTATGTCTACCAATTACGTTTTTCTATATTTGAAATGGACAAAAAATAAGTGAAAAATTGAATGCATTCATGTTGAATATAGAATTCAACAAGACACATGGAATCCTTATTCGAGCCTTGGCATAATAGCTCCAGCAGGTTACTACTTACTATAATGTATCATTCCCTCGCAAGCCAATGTCCCTTCAAGATCTCCAATGATTCGAGCTATTCGAACCTCAAGACCTCTTTGAACTTCCTGGAACAAAGATCTCATGTTATCAGAGAAGCGCTTCATGTCAAAGGTGGCTGTCTTGTCTAGCTCCACCCCAATGAACCCAGAGGCTATTTTGGATTGAATTTCCATCAACTTTTGACCTGTTGCAACCATGTATCTCTGCAGCTGAAATGTCTCCTCCAGGAAATGCTCCAATGTTCTACTTTCCCCTTTAATTTTTGTACTACTGCATTCTCCTTGACTTGTGTCTAGATCATTGTCCTGCTGAAAATTGCAGTCAAGATATTGATCAGCAAATAACAATACATGGCTGTGAAATTAAGTTGTAGAATTTTCATGGAAACAAGTTGTAGTTCACCAGTGGAAAACATTGATGCTAGTAGAAAATAACTCGTCTTACCATCCGCATACAGAGATCATCAGTCTTTCCTTGAAGGGACTGGTAGCGGCTGACTTGTTTATTTAGCAAAGACATCAACAAAAGAAAACCTTTCATCCCATTGTCACCGCCATCTTTATCCTCTCCACTGTTCTGCTTTCCTGTTAACCTCTCAAGCATGAGAAGTTGCTGCTTCAGTCTTTTGATCTTGTAGGAAACTCCAAGAGCCTGAAGATCCATCCTGCAGGAGGTATTTTTGGTTTTACTGAAGGATTGGCTAGATAATACCGACTTGTCAACAGAACAGACTCCCATCGAATTCGAACCATTAGTTTCTCTCTGAACTGGACTTGGGTTTGGATATTCTTTCTCTTCTTCAAATTCCTTTTCAGGTGATTGCACTATCAATCTTGTGTTTTTGGACTCATTGTAAGATAGGATTACCTCTTTTTTCTCGGCATGTCTTTCTTGAGACTTATCTAGCGAAGTTGTTTTTGTTTCTTGCTCCTTCTCAGTTGACTTTTTCTTTATAATCTTGACTTTGTGCCAGAAGGCATCATGCGTTAATGCCGGATCATGCAGAGATAAATTTAACAGGTTGCTCTTCTGACAACTCAGAGCCTTTAATGGTGATGCAAACTGCTCCTTCAAGGAATCCAATTCTTCTTCTCTCTCCAATAGCATGGCCTCCAATTTCATGTTGTCCTGTCTGAGCTGTGACACATCCTGGTTCAGTCCTTCAATTTGGGACTGCAGCTGCTTCGATTCTAGTTCCATGGTCAGCAGCCGCCAACGGAAAGCCTCTAACTTCTCATCTTTCAGTCTCATTTGTTCTGCAAAGGCATCCAGCTCCAAATGATGCCTCTTCTCAATCACAGTTGCATACTTTTCTGCTTCTGCTCGAACCCAACCTTCCAACCTTTTGAGATCTGCTATCACTACTTCAAATACAAGCATAGAAAAGCAATAAAAACACAGATCAAAATATAAGACATCAAGAAAATGTTCTTACGGTGAATCAAGAGAAAAACAGAGAAATTGTTCTCACCAAAATCCTCACTCCCTTCTGGAGATAGACAATCAGGAAGAGGAGAAAAGACTTCTGGGTCTGTTTCTAATACTGAATAGTCAAATTCGAGAACAGTATCAGTCAGCTGTGATCTAGTCTTGCTACGGTTTGACACCTCTTTTGCATTGGCTTGGTTATCAAACATAGCCTTCAATGAATGTCTCTCCTGTCTAGACTCAGAGACTGCCTTCCTCCTTTCTGTTTCTATTTCAGCTTGCTTCTTCCTTGCCTTTGATACTTTAACCTCCTTCAAAAGCAATTGCTTCTCTGCAGTATCCAACTTAGATTTCCTCAGCATTGCAGACAAAATCTTGTCTTTCTGCTCCAAATCCTTGCGCATTTTTGTAATTTCTATGGACAATTTCTGTGCTAACATAACTGATTCCTCCTTCTGCTCTAGGACTGCATCGAGCTCCAGCTTTGTAGCTTCAACTTGCCTAAAGGCTCTCCCCATCTCTGCTTCAAGTTGCCGGTGATTTGACACAATCTCAATGAAGGCGGTTTTGTGCTTCCAAAGCTCAGTAGAATGCTCCTGGGTTTCTCGCTTTGCAGTTTCTCTCAATTCTTCAGCAACACTTTCAAACTTCATTACCTTTTCTTCCAATTCCTTCTCCTTCTGCTCCATTTCTTCGATCATCCTATCCTTAGATTCCGCCATGATTTCCATTTCATTCAATTTTTTATTCAAGTCAACTATTTCTTCATCTTTCTTTTTCTCCATGACTCTGAATTCATTTATAAGAGCTCCAATTTGCAGTCGAAGTTTATTTCTTTCAATCAACCATCCCTGCTCTTGAGATGCAAAGATGCCGACAACCTTCTCGTTTGCTTTTGCATCTTCATGTCTCCTTTTCTTTAACTCCTCAATCTCTTTCTCGGCAGTCTTTAGCTTTTGGGGAAGCTCGCACTTTGCTAGATTGGCTTCTTCTTTCTGGATTCTCCATACGAGCAATCCCAAGAGTTGAGCACTTCCCTGAAGCATTTTATCCCGTAATTCAGACCATTTCTCATCTTCTTTTTCGGGTCCTGCTAGGAGTCTGACAGCAAAAAAAGCACAAGAAACACCAAAATACATTGGATACAAGCTGTCACTTTTCTCTTCAGAGATAATTAGATATGAACCGGCGATTCTCTTCTCATCCATGGCTTAAGAACTTGCTTCTTCACCTATGAATATGTTGGGTAGAGAAAGGAAGCTAGAAATCAAATTCAGAGGTGAAGTTTATAAGCAAAAGGATGAAAACTCAAAATTCCGGGCATTGTCTGTTTTAACATGACAGAATTCACACCCATAAGAGAAAACCACTTCATTAGAACTAAGAGAGAAACATAGATTCACGACAGTATAGTACAAATAATTGAACACAAAAAGCATTACAATAATGAAGGAACAATAATACCCTACATAGTTGGCGCACAAAAACCTTGTAAAACTGTCCAATCCATGACAAAATAATGTAAAACTTACAAGAACAGAAGCTCGAAAGGCTTTCTTCAATTGAAACCAGATGCCACAACTGTACGAGAAAAACTGGCTATTGTTAGCCTAGGGAGACCAACGTTGGTTTTCCTCCATGAAGATCTATTTAGGGGCTAGCAAAACTCAGCTGCAGAAAATTTGAAGTACCAGTTCGATTTGGAAGTTATCCAGTATAAATGATCAGGGAAGAAATACCAAAAGCATGGGTTTCTACACGTGTAGAAGTCTGCCAAATCAGTTAAAAAAGGCAAAACATTTACAGAAATGGAAAGGACTTGTTCTGGCTTTCAGTTTTCAGTGAAAGACTTACATACAGCCTGAGAACCCAACCCCACTTGCTTCCCATCAACTTTTTCATCAATTCCTCCTCCACCACTGATCTTGAATCATGACTGAAACGGGAAGCAAGAACACTAGATTCCTGGTGGTTTGTCACCATTACAGACAAGGAAAAAGAGTTGAATAACAACATAAAGAAATCATAAACTTAAGAATCCTGGAAATATTTTATCATTTCCAGAGTATCTTTCACTTTTAAAAGTATACCATTATTGTTTGAAACTGCAATGCATAGAATAATTCAATAATAATCTAATTAAAGTAACTGCTAAAAGTTTACTTTCTTATTTTCTTTCTGTAGGTATCAAAAGGAATGTTAAAAAGATACAAAATAGTTATGAAAGTAGTTTTCAGTTAGCAGACATAGAATGATAGTGTCCGTAGTCAAAAAATAAAATTATTTCAAATCATGATGCATAGTACATCATATGACATAATTAAATAATAAATATTTATTTTATTAAATTTATTATTAATAACCATAATTTTAACATAATTATGTACCATGATTTAAATAAAATTTAAAAAATTATATCGTAAATTTATATATTGATTTATGTAATTTATTTTAATTTTTTGAAATAAAATCTTTAATAACAATGATGTTATTAGCTTAAATAATAATTGATTCATTCATCCCCTTAAACATATTATGCGACTTTGGATTACAACTCTTACATACTTATAATAAATCAGCCAATACCTTGGATTATATAGAAAAGAAAACTATAAAAATATCGACCATATAAGTATTTTGCCAGGAGCACATTATCTAGTCATTTACTTTACCATGATTTATCTACACCTACTACAACTGTTGACCAAACAAGAGTCTTGACCATAAGTTTGTCATTTGACAGTAAAAAAACCTCATGAAATGACTGCCAACTTTTTTTTAAAAACCCCAACTTTACATGATTCAGTTGCTTGTTTAAGAATCCGAGAATTTTATCATGAATGCAATTCCTCTTCCTACCAAATTGGATAGAATTTAATACCTATGAAAGCTCCTCCTAATAGGGTAGTAGGCAAAAACTGGTGGTGAAGAGCATTTTCTGTAAATAAGGAGAGGAAGCAATGAAGAAGGTCACATTCAGTTTCATAGTCTTCATGATGAGGCCACCTAAGAAGCCAATTCGTCATGGGTCCAGATGTAGTAAGTAGTCTTTCAATTTGCTTCCTTGGTCAAGACTTGTAAAGCAGGAACTCGTTGAGGAGAGGATATGCGAATCTACAGTAGTAAATCTCTACTTTATATGAAAAAATAGATCATGAAAATGGTGATACCGTCTCTTAAATTTTATAAGTAAAGTTATTAAGATAATATATTTTAAATTTTTTTTATTTTTTAAAGATGAGATAAGTTATCAACTCATTTTAATATTTATGATTTCATTAAATTTTCATGTGTGAATTTTTTGAATTTAAAAATTATTTTACAATGAAAAATTATAAAATTTTGAATCATGATTCATTTCACATAAATTCATATCTTAACCACTTTATATAAATTTTATCTTAAAATATATTAAAAATTTAAAAATAATTAAAAACAAAACATTTAACAATCTTATAATTCAATTTATAAAGTTAAAATAAAATTCTTCATTGTAAATGCATTAAATACAAATTTTTGTATATGGTCCAAGATCTGCGCCCGGAATTTGGATTACGAGTGATTGAATTCACTTGATTATACTCTAAGCAAACAATAAAGAAAAAAAATTAATAAAATTGAAAAATATACTAAAGGGTCTGAGTTGAGTAGGGCATCAAAGGAAGCAGCTGCCGGATCCCACCGTGGATTCGGCATTGATGATCACGCTCAATGTGGATCCCAGCTGTCGGAAATGACGTGCATTAATTTTGTTGTTATAGCGTATTCAATAATTCAAAATCTATTAAGAGGCTTCAATGTCAATCCAAAGGGGGTCTTGCTCAATCTGTCAATATCTTACTTAAAAATCTTCTAAAAAATAGCGTTATTTTTTTTTTAATTATTATTCATATGTATGTTTGCACTTAAACTATATCATAACAAAAAGTCCAATTAATAACTAATAGAGTCGGCCAAAACCGATTGAAACTCGAAAATTTTGATTGAATCCGTACTAATCCGTCTAATCCGTCACTATACAATGGATTAAAAAAATATTAACTTGAATTCTTTTAGTTTAAATTTAAAAAAATCTGAATTAAAATAGCTTGAAATCTAAAAAATTTAAAAGTATAATTTAAAATATTCAAATTTAAAATTTATTTTATTTTAAAATTTTATTAATTTAAATTTAGAATTATTTAATTTTTTTTATTAGAGATGATTTGATCTAAATTCAATTGAATCGTATCCGCTGGATTGCCACTTATAATTACAATTGTAAATCATTAACAAACTAGGGGTCATCTAATTGAGTGACAAAAGCCGCTAGGTCTAAATAATTTTTTTCTTTTTAAAATAATTTTTTTCCATTTTATTAAAGTAACTGCTATTTGGGGGTGGTCTAACAAAATGACATTTGTCACTGTATTAGATCTTAACAATTATTTTATTTTATTTTAAATTTATATATATATATATATATATATATATATATATATATTTTTTCACTATATTAAAGAAACTCTCATTTGAGGTGGCATAATAGAGTGACATTTGTCACTCAATTAACCTTTAAGGATTTTTTTTCTTCAAAATTTTAATTATTTTTAATTTATTTTTATTTATCAATATTTAATCATTTCTTATTTTTCCTTTTTTATAAATATATATTTTTTCTTTTGATTTAAATTTTTTTGAAATAATATATTAATTCAATTTTTATTTGGATTTTTTTTTTTTTTTGTTATCTATTGTTGTTTTCTTTTGATTTTCTTAACTCTATAGATAGTGATTGTTTTTTCATCTTATGTCAATCAATATTTTCTTTTTTTTTTCAAATATCATTTCTTTTTTCTTTTTATTTTATATTATACTAAAATATATATTTTTTTATTTATCGTTTAGCAACTCTTAACTCTTAAATTTATTTTTAAGACACATTAGATTTTTTTAAAAAAAGAAGCAAGTGTAGAAATATTTTATATTTATTTAATTTTTAAGTAAATATAAAAATTTTATTATATGATAATTGAACTCTTTTTTAACGCGTGTACCATTCTAGTATAGATGAATTTTACAAAGTAGTGGCAGCAGCTATCCTAGGCAGATGGTGGAAAAATTAGAATTTAATAGGGAAAGAACTGACTTGACAACAAAGACAGCGAGGACAGCGAAGAAGCGAGTCGTTTTGCTATTTGAATTTTTCTTTTTTGTAACTACACGTATTTTCGACTGTTGTACTGTCTAAAATTAATTTTATTAAAATTAAAATATATTTAAATAAAAATTTTTTAATAAATTTTTTTTAAAATTTAAATTTTATTTAAATATTTAAAAAAATTTACATTCACTTCTTCTAATTAGCCGTAGCTGCTGTTTAGATTTAATTAAGTAAAAAAAAGAAAAAAGAAGAGAAATGCTCGTTTTCTTCTGAAACTGAACTGGAAGTCTGAACATTGGAAAACGGGAGTAAAGAATATCAGTTAGGAACCTCTTCTCTCTATATATATTTTCATTGATCATCAAATATAACATGCTCATTATAATTGTAAGATGAATAAAAAATATACTATTCAAAGAATATTCAATATTAAATTTTGTTTAATCTTTTTACTATGATTTGAATTTTTTTTTAAATAATGAAAATTTTAGTTAATATAAGTGACAATTTTTCGATAAAAAAATAAAATATATTTTTAGTTAATATAAAATTGAAAATTAATAATAAATATATTTTTATACTTAGAGGTTGAGAAATTTGATTATTCGAGTTTAAACTCATGTTTTATAATAAATTACAATCTTTTTTTTAACCTTAGGATCAAAAGGTTATTGGCATAAAATTAAATATTGATACATAATTTAATATAAAATTGACAATAATCAAATTATTTTTCAATATGATGACCCCACGCCATTCCACTTCAAAACATAACCAAATTGGACATAGTCATGGGCACGTCATTTGCTATAGTTTCTTAAGCTATTTGTTGGGTTTTAACATTGTAAATCGGTTGCTATGTATAACTAAACAATTTTATTTTTCATCATTTATTTATTTTACTAGGCATTAAGATTTGAAATTAAAGTTCGTAATCAACTAATGTCAGTTTAAATGGTTAACTAATTTGTTTATCTTTAAATTTTTTCGAGTTCAAAATCCATTGAAAAAAAAAAACATTTTCATGAATTTAATACAATTTATGTAAGTAATTTTTTGAATAAATCCAACATAAATAAATTTGTATGGATAGTCAGATGTATTGAGAAAAAATTTAAAAATCATGCTAAAAAAGTTTAAAATTCATAATCATCATCATCAAAACTTTTATTCTAATACAAAGAAAAATTAGATGAACTAATATATGAACTCACAAATAAATAATCAAATAATCAGTATGAATTCTCATCCTTTACTTATTCCTATTAAATGCAATTTGTTCTTCCAACTATTGTTTGACCATATATTTTTTGGGTAAATTTCATCTAATTCTTTAAGATTTGACCTTAATTCAACTTTATTCTATTAGTATAAAAAATGGACGCACCATCTAGAACTTTTCTATTTTGCAGGACAATTTAGTCATTCCGTTAGTCAACCGTTAAGTCAACTGTTAAAAATTTAATTTTGAGACTGTTTTACCCCTAAAACTATTTAGAGTGTTTTAAATACTCCAGCCAATCAATAATGAATAAAAAAAATACTAAGAGCTTGTGAAACTCAAATTTTTTCCACTTTATCTCTTATTTGAAAAATTAAGAAGTAATTGAGAATTCGAAATAATGTTGTGCAGGCCCGAAACCACCAAAGCACTCGAGTTAGCGGCGTGGGGCCCGCTGGCACGAAAAACCGAGGTAAGACCTTAAGCCCAAGAATTTCTTAAGAATTTTATATATTGCCATGATTAGAAATGAAAACTAAGGTATTGGATGTGAAAAAGTTAATAAGGTTCGAGTTTTGCACTAAATCGAGCAAATGGGCTTGAAATTAGAAATAAATTCGGATTAAATTCTAGAAATTTACAAAAATCATTCTGAGACCATAGAAAATTAATATAAGGTGAAATTTACTTGAGAAATCAAAATCAAATGGAAATATGGAGGTTTCTAGAATCAAATTAATTTTTAAAATAAACCGAAAACTTTAAGCCATTTTGCCCGGTATTGACCAAATCGTGCAAAATGGGCTCAATCGGGAAATTTTTCTCAAACAAGTGACCCTCAAATTTTTATGAAACATACTAGGGACATAGTATAACACTTGAAAATTGTAAATTTGGAGAAAATTGGACTAAAATTATTTTTTTGAATTTTCTAAAACAGGACAGAAATCTGCCCTACTTCAGACTGCCGACCAAGCCTCCAAGTTTGACAAATTTGGAGACTTTAGGGGAAGCCATTAAACCCCAAACTTTCCAGATATATATTCAACATAACAAGATTTCAGGATCACCAAAAATCAACCCCATCAGACTTCTAGGCCGAGAGAAACAACCCCCCTTTCCTGCCCCAGGCGTCACTCTCTTCCCCTCGGTGTACGATTTTTTCGATGACCTTCTGGCCAGATTCAGGCATTGGTCAAGGAGGATGAAATCTTCCTATACAAGTCCTATATAAAATATAAAAAATTCAGCCATAAATAAGTTCATTTGCTAGGTGAAAAACTCGAAAGAAAAACAATGGTCAAATCTGCTCTATTCTTGGTAAGTGAAGAACTTGAAATTTTTGATTCTTTGGTTGGAATTTCTTGTAGTTTTTGATGATTCTAAGCTCTATACATGTTAAATTACAGTTTAGGATCGATTTTGAGGAAGAAAAATGTGGTCAACCATGGTCAAACTCGAGATAAAGTTGATGGATGATGATGAAGTTCATATATGTTGTTGTTTGTTGTTTTTAGAAGGTTTTTAGTTAAGTGGAATTGGATGATTTAATTTCTAGGGATGATTTGAGGTCTTGACAGCAAGGTTTTGATGTATTTGTAGTGAAAATTTGATGGATCTAAGATTATTAACGGTTAAATTTATACCGATAAAGTTCGATTTATAACTTAACTCAGTGTAAAACCGAAAAAAATGAAAGAATTGAAAATTTGGCAAAGTGACCAGTAAGGTTTATGAAATTGAATGAGTCATAAGGTTAATGGAGTAATGAAATGAGAAATTAGAATAATGAAATTTACCAAAAACGACACTAAATCGGTAAAATCGAGAAAACTGAAAAAGTTGATCGAAAAGTCAAAATTGATCAAACTTTGAGATGATAAATCAAAATTGAGTATGTTAAGATGAAATTGATCACTATATGATGAATTGGTATTACTTTGGGCAGCTCGAGAATTTGGCACGCAAATCGAGATAATCTCGAGAATCGGTAATTTTGTGCTGCCCCAAGATTTACAAGGTTAGAGAATTTTGTGAGTAGCTAGAGGTAGCTATATGTATTTTTTAGTAGATTTTCAAATAATTAAATTGTATATGGATTTTTGAATATAGAAAATATCGGTAGAAACCCGACATAGAAAAATTACCATTTTACCCCTACTAAGGAAAATTTTGAAAAAGTTAGGATTGTATTGGAACTGACATAAATAGCATGTTTTGAGTGTTTTTACTACGAAATACTGCTTTTTAACAAATTTAATAATATTTATTTCGACCCGAAAAAGTAAATAACAATTTTGCCCCTGTAAATGGTAAAATTTTCAATTTTAAAAAAAGTCATGAAAAACAAGAACGGAGTGTTCTTGATGGATTTTAATACTTTTCAACAAGGATATGGGTAGGCTGGCTTAGTGTTTTATCAATTTACATAAAATAGCACGTGGCAGGTGCTGATTTTGGTTTTAAAATCATTCTTTGAAATTGAGCCACCTACATGGTATATGTGGAAACAAAATGTGCTGAGAGTATTGCTCGTACGAGATTTGACATGATTTGTGCATGTGACAGAGTGCTGGAAGCTTGGCTTGCACTCGATTTTACATGATTTTATTTGCTCGCACTAGATTTTTATATGACATGCATAAGGTCGTGCTAGAAGCATTGTGTAGACTGTGTATCACACTAATTTAATATGCTCGCATGTACATTTCGAGACATGGCGTTAGATATTGAGATGACGTGGGCGCGGGGTGTACGTTGTACCATGCTTACAACATGGAGTACGTTGAACCGTGCCGTGATATATGATGTGTAGTCTTCGGACTAGTGATCTGATTGGCTGGCGGGAAGGTTTGATACCCACCTCCTGGGGCAACCTTAGATGTGATGTGATGTGATACCCCGCACACAAGGATCCGTATAGTTTGGGATCACAGAGGATATGACCATAGTCCTAGAGTTATTACCATGTTTCTTGCCTAGTCTCACATGTCACTTGCTTTGCGAAATCGCATGTTATTTGCTTCGCGAAATCACATATTATTTATTACTTGATTTTGTGATTTCATAATTTTATGATTTTGAGATTGAGTTCTGATGATTTTTGGGGCGGATGTTGATTTGAAATAAATGACATGTTTTGACATAATGTGAATTATTTAAATAACATGACGTATAATTTCATGTTTTATCTGTCATTTCACGAAATGAATTGTTTTATATGAATGATTTTATCTGGCATAAAAGTATGCATGAGATTCGTATTTAAGTATGATTTCGAAAGAAAATGATTTAATGCATTGCGTCATGATCATGTAGATAGTATGATTATCTACTTACTCGCATGATTGCCTTACTAAGCGTGTGGTTGCTCACCCTTTCATTTTCCCCCATTTTTCAGAACATTCGCAATACTTAGTGAGCGGCTGAAAATTTGCATTCCGGATAGTTAGTCACACCTAAGGTTCCAAGCGATTAACAATCACTATAACATTCAAAATCAATTTCGACAGAGTTTCCGTGTAAACACAAATTTTTCTCTGCCAACACCATTATAGATAGATAGCCAAAAGATATTCACAGACCATCAAAATTTCAATTTCAATGCCCAATCATCTGTATCACTCAATAATCTATCTTAACCAATATTTTCATAACTTTCGGATAATCCGATCTCTCGAAAAATATTGTTTTGCAAAGAATATAATATTTTCCTCGATTTTGACACATATCACAATGATCATTTGTTTACATCCTGGTTTAAACCAATTCCGTAATTTAATTTCATAATTGTGTTTAACACATCCTAATTCATAGTACTGTACAAAACTGTTTAAAAAATAACGTCACATAATTAGGTAAATAGTATATTGAAGTATGAACTATGAATAGCTTCGAAGCTTGAATGTTCCAAGCTAGATACCAATTACTTAAATTATCGCTAATTCGACTTAACATGTAAGGAAAGTAAGGGGTGAGCTGGGAGGCTCAGTAATCTAATCATACAAAAGCAAAAATAGCCTCATATAATGAAAATATGTTCAATAATGCATGCATGTAATACGATGCAGTTCGATTTTCAATAATGATGCATATATACTTTTATCAAATCATGTCACTTTCATATTTGATAACTTTTCATAGAAACCTTGATACTAAGACTCAATGAGGTAGTCGAGATTTTTCAGGAGAAGAGGATACTTTGAAGTATCTCGATTTGCTTTTTTATTTGACCTCATAAGTAAATAATCCTATCAGTGCCATGTCACAATGCTTAATGAAGTGTAAAAACCTGATAAAATCAGTACGGTATGCTTTTCAATAAATCTTTTTCTTTCAAAAAAAAAAAAAAAACACAATGCATAAACGATAAATATATTTATATCATGTTCGATAAAACATATTTAGTGTCATATTTAGTAAATCATATTCGATAAAACATATTCAGTATTATATTCGGTAAAGCATATTTAATATCATATTCAATAAAACATGTTCAATAAAGTGTATTCAGTATCATATCTAGTATCATATTAGGCAACTCTCGTTTGATGACTGATAAAGGTTTTGCCGATTGTAACCGTCGCAAATATTTCAAAATATCTAACTTTTTTTTCGACGGAATTAACGACGGATTTTCGTCGGTTATTCCTGCCTAAATTGTTGTAATTTTTAATTTATATTTATTTCGTCGCTGAAACAATTCAGAGATGAAATTTCATTGCAAAAAGATTTCGTCGCTTAAAGGATTCAGCGACAGAATTTCGTCGCTGAATGTTTCGTCAATTTTTTCGTCGCGGGAATATTTCAACGACAGAATTTCGTCGCGAAAGTTTCCGTCGATGACAATATTCAGTTACGAAATTCTGTCGCAGAATATCTTGAAAAATATTCCGTCGCTGAAAGTTTTTAGCGACGGAATTCTGTAGCTGAAGTATGACTTGGGTATTCTGTCGCTAAAAACATTCAGCGACGGAATTCCGTCGCTGAATATTTCGTTAATTTATTCCGTCGCTAAAAACTTTCTGCGACAGAATTTCGTCGCTGAAATCTGACTTTGGTTTTTCGTCGCTGAATTATTTCAGCGACGAAATTTCGTCGCTGAAGTTGGGCGCAAATAATTCCGTCGCTGAAAATATCAGTGACGAAATTCCGTAGCTGATACTTTCAGCGACGAAAAGTATCAGCGACAAAATTTCGTCGCTGAATACTTTCAGCGACAGAAAGTATCAGCTACGGAATTTCGTCGCTGAAAATATCAGCGACGAATTTTAGAAAAGGAATTCAGCGATGGATTTCTGTCGCTGAATAGTTGTTACACATTGAAATTAACGAGCCCCCCTTTCGCAAGACAGAATTCCAGATCCAGTTTTCTCTTCCAAACCCAGCTTTCTCTTCCACCTTTTTTACCAAATCCGTCGCATTCCTCTGCAATCTCAGTTTTCCAGACCGAGATTCACCTAGCCCTCACTGCCCTCTTCCCCTTGCACCGTTACCCGTTACCCCTTTTCCTCGAAATCGCTTCTGCATTCTGCACAGATTCTGCATCCAGCGACCCTGCATCTAGGGGCGCTTGCCCAGACGACGCCCCCATTCCTCCCTTTCTGACGTTGAGCGTCTCCGACGCTAGCTGGTAAGAATTTCTTGTCTGACGTTGTCTGTTTTCTCAACTGTTTTCTGATTTTGTTCATACGATGTTTTTTTTTTTTTAACAAAATAGGATTAAAATTGAGACAATTTTTGTGAATGTAAGAATGCTGGCTCAATTTTATGATTAATAAAATGAAATGTCTACTAAAAGATATTTTAAGTGCTAGCAATGTGAACACATTGCAGTTCGTTAGGAAATGGAAAATAGTAAAGAAAAATAATTAGTTCGATGTAAAAGAATCACTTTAAATTTGATAGGATAATGTACAATAATAATTAAAAGGAGTTGGTTTAACAATCAGAAAACAACACTGAGAAAATGTGATTGTTAGCCGAGGAAATGGATTCATTGGTCTTACTAATCTTTACATATATATATTTGTTGCTGTTGCGGCAAGAAAGTGACCGATTGAGTGGCAAGACGGGTCTGCTTGTTATAGCGCATAGTGACAAGTGATTGTAAGCCATTAAGCCGTGTGAAGAGGTGATTGTTAGCCGTGGAAACACATTCATTGGTCTAACTAACTAATCTTGCATAAATATCTGTTGCTGTTGCCAGTTGGCAAGAAAGTGACCGACGGATGTGCATGTTATGGCACATAGTGACTAGTGATTGTAAGCCGCTAAGCCATGTGAACTCATCATATCCTAACAAACAGAAAAGAACATCGAGGAGAGGTGACTGTTAGCCATGGAAACACATTTGTTGGTCTACCAAATCTTTACATAAATATCAGTTGCTGTCTGCTCGTTATAGCACATAGTGACTAGTGATTATAAGCCGTGTGAACTCATTATTTCTTAACAAACAGAAAACTACATCGAGAATATTATCAATACTTGAAAGGTGCTTTTGAATCGGGATTGGGTTTGTCTGATAACTCATGCATACAGAGAAGCAAACAAGTGTGCTGATTATATGACAAACTTAGCTCATGCTAGTACTGTAGACATCATGATTGTAAAGGAACCTCCACAAGGTTTAGCTATTGTATTACAATAGGATCAGCTTGGAATTGGTTGTAATAGACTAATTACGGAATAAAATGAAGTTCTCTCCTTCTTACCAGAAAAAAAAAAGAAAGAAAAATGAGAAAAGGAGCAATGAACTAGTTATTGTTAGCGGCGTGAACTCGTCACACTTTGTTAAGAAATTATTTTTATACCATTTAACAAGTAAACAAATATACGACAATTATAAGAAACAGATGTTATAATGCAATGTGTTGATTAATGTATTATGCGCTTGAAAATTCAAATTCTAGTGAAAAAGTTCAAAACCAATTTTAAAACTAAAAAATATTTTATTAATATAAATAATTAATAAAATTTAATTAGATAATAAATTAAATTAAATTAAATTAAAAATTATAATGAAAAATATTTTTTTTTAAAAAGCTTGTTACAATGAGCGAGCGACTGTACAGTTAAAATCGAATCGTTTATTCTGCCAATCACTTTCTGCCAGCCCCACCTCCCTTCAAAAGGCAATTAATGTAGATCTTATCAAATTTGAGGTGGCTGTTGCCTGTTGATCTTATCAATTTAATTAGTATTATATACAAATTAAATTTAGTTATAGTTTATTTGAAGTTGTAGTTTATTTAATTGAATTTATAGTTTAAATTTGGAATATTTAATTGAATATGTAGTTTAAATTTGGATTATTTGAAGAATTTGAGTATTTGAACAATAAAATAAAACTATATATATGCCTTAACAATATTCATGCTGTTTCTGTCCTTCATAGGAAGAGAGGTAACGTGCGTGCATGAAAACAAGCAAAAAACCACAGAATTTGAAGCCATATTGAACTAGAAGCCAAGAGCAAATAAGTTCATTCTGAAGGTAAAATTATTATGATATCAAATTTTTTATTAATTATAACTAATAAATTTGTTATATAAATGTTATTATTATTGTTGTTGTTGGTGATTATTTGGTATTGAAGGATGCTAAATATGAACACGCTGGTAACATAATTTTTCGATTTAGATTTCTGTGAAATGATTAATTTAATGTGATAAGTTTCAAATTATTTTCATTTTGTTAATTGATTTATAATTATTTTAGCTAAATTTATGAATATAACTGTAATGATTTATTGTTCATAAAAAATGGTTTTATGATATTGTGGTTGCTGATGTGATTGGAAAGCATGATTGTTAGTTGTGGATAACTAAGGTTGTTGAGATGATTTAATATGCATGAATTGTATTGATGATTTGGACTGCTATATAGTATTATTTGTAGGTTGGGTAGAGACAAATTACAGTCATTATGCTGCCGAAATTTCAGCAGGAAACTTAAGACTTTAAATAAAATACTCCACACATTCAGTTCTAATATTTAAACCTAAATATATGTATGTTAGCTAATTTGATTTATTTTGTAATAAGGACGGATTTATCCTTTTGAGTTATTTATTTTGTTATTGTAGATGTGGTATTTTGTTATATGCATGTTACAAATTAAATTGATTTTACTTAATTGAAAAAAATTATTTGGTGATAGAGTGTAATTGTTATTCTATTTTTTCAGATACTGTATTTTGTGTGAAAAATGGATAAGGATAGATCTTGGATGTATTGTCGATTAGATGTAGATGGATTCATTAGAGATGAATTTTTGAATGGAGTTGAAGAGTTAATTAGTTTTGCATTTTGTCATCCGGAGGTAGTTAGTGGAAATCGAATTAAATGTCCTTGTAGCAAATGTATGAATAAACAATTCTTGGAAGTCGATAGGGTGTGGAAACACCTTTATTACAAAGGTTTTGTTGTTGGGTATACCACTTGGCATAAACACGGAGAAATTGAAGAAGGACAGTCATCCCGAAATATAAATGAAACAGTTGATCCACTATCTGGGGTGAGACCTGAGGGACAAAATCCATATGTTAGAATGGTTACGGATGCTTTTCAAATGGATGATGACGTAATTGGTAATTCTGTGAACAATTCAAGAGGTGAGGAGCAACATCCAGATTCATCTGCTACATACTTCTATTCTCTATTGAATGATGCAGAAGAACCACTATGGCCTGGTTGTTCAATGCACACAACATTATCGGCTGTTTCACAACTTTTGAACTGGAAGTTAGAGTTTAATATAAGTGAAGCATGCTTCAATCGTTTGTTGGGGATTATGAAGCCTATGTTACCAGAAAATGATAATTTGCCACCAACCAACTATGAAATGAATAAGAAGCTAGAAAAATTGGGTCTTAGTTATATTAAAATAGTCGCATGTAAGAATAATTGTTTGTTGTTTCATAAAGAATATGCAGAGGAGGAGTGTTGTCAAATATGTGGTCATCCTCAATATAAACCGTGCTCAACAGTTGGTGGACGAGAAAAAAGATACCTTATAAGGTTTTACATTATTTGCCGTTAATTTAGAGGTTGCAAAGGCTTTTTATGTCGTCAGTAACTACTAAATTTATGACATGGCATGTTGAAAGTCGAAATACTAACGGAGTGCTCAATCATCCTGTTGATAGGGAGGCATGGCAAAAATTCGATAGTATTCACTAATCGTTTGCTGCTGATCTTCGGAATGTAAGACTTGGTTTGTGTGCTGATGGATTTTGTCCTTATGGCCCGTCATCGAGATCATACTCTTGTTGGCCAGTAATGCTTGCTGTTTACAATTTACCTCCATGGATGTGCATGAAGCAACCACATTTGATTCTTAATATGATAATTCCGAGAAGGAAAAGTCCATCACATAACATTGATGTTTTCTTGAGACCTTTAATTGATGAGTTAAAGGTGTTGTGAGAACATGGTGTTGAGACTTATGATGCTCACAGAAAACAGCATTTTATGTTAAGGGCCGCATTGTTATGGACGATTAATGACTTCCCTGCTTATGAAATGTTGTCTGGGTGGAGCACCCATGGTCGATTATCTTGTCCTTATTGCATGGAACGTACAAAGGCCTTTAGGTTGCAGTATGGACGAAAGCCTTGCTTTTTCGATTGTCATTGTCAATTTTTACCTCTTAATCATCCTTTCAGGAGGCAACGTGACAAATTTAGTAAAAGGGTAGATCATGATCCTCCAGTGCAAAGATTGTCAGGTGAAGAAGTATTGCAACAATTAGATGCCATCGACGATTTACCATACGGTACAAAATGTGGTCCACAAAAACCTCCAGGGTTTGGGGTATGTCATAATTGGGTGAAGAAGAGTATATTCTGGGAATTGCCTTATTGGCATACCAATCTTATTCGACACAATTTGGATGTGATGCATATTGAGAAAAATATTTTTGACAATTTGTTTAACACCCTGATGGATGTTAAGGGTAAAACTAAAGATAATAGAAATGCAAGAATGGATATGGCCTTCATTTGCAAAATAAAAGAACTAGAATTGGAGAACAGTGATGGAAAAACATTAAAGCCTAAAGCTTCTTTCACTCTAAGCAAGGAGGAGCAAAAAAGACTATGTGCTTGGGTTAAAGAGTTAAGGCTTCCTGATGGGTTTGCATCAAATATAGCTCGGTGTGTTAATGTCGATGAATGCAAGTTCTACGGAATGAAATCTCATGACTGTCACATTTTTATGCAGTGCTTACTTCCCATAGCTATTCGTGATTTTGTCCCAAATCCAATTTGGGATGCAATCACAGAGCTATCTCATTTTTTCAGAGATGTATGCTCACCGGAAATACGTGTAGATCACATGCAAGTTTTACAAAGGAACATTGTACAAACCATTTGCAAATTAGAGAAGATCTTTTTCCCTTTAGTTTTTGATTGTATGGAGCATCTTTCAATCCACTTGCCATATGAGGCTATGGTGGGCGGTCCAGTGCAATATCGATGGATGTATCCTTTTGAGAGGTAATCACTTATAGTTACTTATTATTAAATGTTATACTAATATTTATCATTCCAAATATTCTATCTGAAAAAGTTTATAAAATTTTATCGCTTACAATATTCACTTCAGGTTTTTGCACCACTTAAAAAAGAAAATAAAAAATCCAGCTCATCCAGAAGGGTCGATATGTATGGCATACATAAGGGAAGAGATTGAAAGCTTTTGTGCCTTGTATTTTGAACCTGAAGTTCAAAAAAGATTGACCCGTCCACCACGTAATGATGATGGAGGAGATGTCGATCCGATGGGACGTTTGTCAATTTTTATACGTCCTGTTCGACCAATTGGGCCGACAAAAATAATGCTCGATACTTGGAGGAAGATGACTACAATGCTGCGTGTATATACGTGTTAATGAATTGTGAGGAAATAATCCCCTATATTGAGTAAGTTATCTAAATCTAACCCATCATTTAATGTAAAAATATATGGCTGATATAGTTGTTCTCTTATTTAGTTTCAAATGTCATTGTAGGTCATTTGATGATATGATTAAAAGAGATCATCCGAATATCAGCAATGCACAATTAGAGAAAGCACGTCATGATCATTTTTCAAAATGGCTTAAACAATTTGTAAGTACTATAAAAATAGAACAATCAGTAGTTTGAACTTAATTTTTAAAATTTTAATGCTAGGTTTCACGGGGTTTCAGGTATTTGAACATGCCACTCAAACAGATCCACGTATTATTGAGATGTCTCATGGTCCTGGACGTATGATAAGGGGTTATCAAGGTTATTTTGTAAATGGTTTCAAGTTTCATACGTTGGATTATGGTCGATCTCGAAAAACAATAAACAGTGGTGTATGTGTTAAAGGCAGCTGCTACAATGATTTTGATCGTGATTTTTATGGCATACTGACAGATATAATCGAATTAGAGTACTTTGGAATTGGGAATAAAGTTGTGTTATTCAAGTGTCATTGGTTTGATACAGAACGAGGTCTTCATGTTGATCCCCGTCACGGTCTTGTTGATATCAATCATAAATCTACACTTGTCAGTAACGAACTTTTTATATTAGTTGAACAGAGCCAATAAGTGTACTTTAGTCCTTATCCTTCTACAAAAAAAGATCGTCGTCAATGGTGGGCCGTATTCAAAACAAAGGCACGAAGTAGATTTAACCTTCGACGAAATGACGGTGGACAGATTCTAGATTTGAACGAAGGAGTTTACCAAGAAGTGAAAGTTTCGAACCCTAGAATAATTACATATTCAGACGAACTGGACAACCCTACTGTTCATATTAGTGGCGAATATGAAGAAGTCAATCAATTTACAGAAGAAGAAGAGGAGGATGAAGTATGGAATGATAAAGCAGTTGGTAATGATAGAGAAGATGACAGTGATAGAAATAATGAATAGTAAGAATTAAACATTTGATTGTAAAATAAATATTATTGGACTTCATTTACTTATTTCTAAACATAATTTTTTTATCTGTATTGCAGATGAGAAGATTGAAAAAGTTAGCACAACGATCATATAGGTCTAAGTCTCCTATACCTGGATTGGAGTTTGACTATAATCTTGACTTGACATTCAGCCTCAATCTCAGCAGCCTACTTAGTCTGATGCTCAGGCTCGTGATCGACCTTTAGCTCACCATCCAAATCAGCCTCATTCTCGGCCTCTAGCGCAACCAAATCCATCTTCAAGTCGACCTGATCCAGCTCTTGATAATGATGATGACGACGATGATGATGTCATTCCACCTCCTCCATCAACAGTAGAACAACCATTACCCGGGCGAAGAATATCTACTAAGGAGGCAACACAAACTGCGGGTGGTAGTGGGAGTGGGAGTGGTGGTAGTGGTCGGAAAAGAACAAGAGGCCCAAATCAGAGCCTTGAAACACCGCAAAATCCAGAGCATAGGTTATTCCTGACGCTACTTGGTAACAGGTATATTGCTTCTACTTTTGTTTTATTTTCATACAACTATGATATTAAATATGGTATAATATTTGGCGATATCTTCTTTTTTGTTTGGCAGTTCTTTTGAAGACTCGAAGGGTGTGATGACTATATCCAATTTAATTAAATAATATTACTCGGAACCATGGCCAACATGGAAAAGGGTTCCAAATGAAGTGAAAGCACAGATGTGAAATAAATTTCAAGTACATTACTTTGAAGTAAATAACTTGATAATTGGTAATAAACGTATCGAAATGATAATTATCATTTGTTTTTCTTTGCAGGAGAAGTTCAGGTGGTTTGATAACTAAACCAATAATGTCTATACAATTTGGGAGCACTTATGCAAGTCACGTTTTAGAGACTTGTTGCAGTTGGAGAGAAGACAAGCAATGCAATATTTTAATACAGATAAAATATATTACTGTAAAGGGTATAACAAGTCGAAGTGAATTTCAGTCCAAATATGGGATCAATTAGTTGATAATGAATGGGGGACTGAAAGGAGGGAGGCAAAGTCAAAAAAAGAAAAACAGAATCGGTTGACGAAAAAAGAAGGAACGATAACAAAGCATACAAGTGGTTCTATATCTTTTTCGGTACATAATATAGGATGGTAAGTCCAAATAATAAATTTATTTATTTTACTGTTGACTTTTATTTTAATGTAATTTTTATTCCTTACAAGAATTTCATATATTTCTTATAAAATTGCATATCTTTTAATGTAGGCGAAACGTCTAGGTCGAGCACTGACATATAAAGAATTGTTTGATCGGACGCATAAACGTTTAGGTGGAGATGGTGATTATGTGGACAACAAGTCCAAATCTGTCAGTGTACGTAATGCATTCTATTGGCATCTAATATGGTTTTCTCGTTATTAAAGTTTACTGTTTATTATCCTTCTTCTAACTACATTGTAGGAAAAGTACGCTACTTCATTGACTCAGAAATACGGCGAGGATATAAGCACCCATCCTCCTTTTGATCGAGTTGCATGGTGTGAGGTAATTGGAGGGATGGAGAGTACGTGTACACATACGTACAGATTTGGGACTAGGCCACATCGCCTTGATTTACAAATGGGCACAAACATTGCATCTGCCTCTGGTTCCACCCAATTTTCTTGCGCATCTCATTCAGCTTATAGTCCTTTTCCTTATCCTACTCCTGGTGTGATGGGTACTCCTGACACAAATTCAGAGGTGCAGCAAGTGAAAGAGGACGTCAGAGTCATTTCAAACAAGATTGATAATCTGGAAGGAAAGTTGTTTGATTTTATGGATCAAATGATGAACTTGATGGCAAGAAATGCCAATAACACAGGAGCACCTGGACCTGGACCGTCTGGATCTGGAGGTCACCCTAATCAGTGAGAGTACATGTTATTATTATTATTTTATTTTATTTTCTTATGAATTCTGGATGATATTTGTGATGATGATTTCATCGGACTGTATATGATGATTTTCAATTAATAGTTGATGTTAGTTTTGACATATAGTTGTGATATATATTTTATATTTGTTTTTGTCTGGATCTACAGGTCTGTTTCATTGTTTTAGTTATACGAATTTAAGCAAAAAAAGTATTTAAAAATATATAGTTAAATTAGCTACGGAAATCCGTCGCTGAAGCCTATTAGCGACGGAAATATTATATCCTTTTTAAATAAATTATATTAGGTTTAGCTACGGAATTCCGTCGCTGAACTCATTTAGCGACGAAAAATTTAATTAATTGACAAAAATTAGCGATGGATATCCATCGCTGAAATATTTTAGCGACGGAAATTTAAATAAATCAAATATTACAATTAGCGACGGAATTCTGTCGCTAAAGATTTTCAGCAACGGACACTATTAGCGACGAAATTTCGTCGCTAAAATGTTTCAGCGATGGATATTATTAGCGACAGAATTCCGTCGCTGATATATTTTACCAACGGAAATATATTCGTCGCTGATTTGTTTTTCCAATGGACTGTTGTTATTTCAAATACATATATTAGCAACAGAAAGCTGTCGCTGATTCAACTTAGCGACGAAAAAAACAGCGTCGAAATTTCGTCGAAAAAATGATTTCAACGACGAAAATTATTTGCGACGGAATTACCGACGAAAATTTTCCCTTAGCGACGAAAAACTTTCAACGACTTCAAATTTTGCGACGAAATCAACGACGAAAAATTTCGTCGCTGATTTCGTTGCAAATACTCATTTGCAACGGAATGCAAAAATTAGCGACGAAAAATCCGTCGCTAATTCTGTCGCTGTTGCCCCTTTTTCTTGTAGTGTAAATACATTAAAATACTCTATATTAACCCTTAACTAAAAGATATATATATATATATATATATATATTAAAATTAAACAAAAATCACATTACAAAATATAACATCTATGTCTATAGCTTTTATCATTTTTTTATTTTATAAAAGAAAACATCTATATCTATATATCTATCTATATATATATATATATATATATGTAAATTAGTATGGCAATATAATATGACATGTAATATTGATATAACAACATGTTACGCATTATTAGATTAAAAATTAAAATGTTTTAATTTTCTAAAAGATAATACCATTTTTTTATTTTTTTATTTTTAATTTTTAATTTTTAAATTAATACGTAACATGAAATCATTTTTTTCACATTAATATTACAAAATTTAATAACTATATCTATTTTTACCAATTAAATTTTTTTAATTGTCTAAATGATAACATCTATATCTATAAATATTAAATATTTTAACGAATAACTGTCAATTGAGTTTTTTGAATCTACAAACATGGTTAGGATGATGATACATGTCCTTTATATATATTAAGTGAATAAAAGATAAATAAAATAAGACATGTTTTATCATCCTAACTCGCTTGCGAAGTTAAAAAACTTCATTGGTGATATATAAGATATTAATCCATTTTCAATTATCCTTTTTCAAATTTCAAAAAGATAGAAATCTCCCTATATATATTAAAAATATAAAATAAATTAATAATCTATTTCAATTTTTAAAAGATATACATCTATATCTATGTATAGATTAAAATTAAATAGAAATCACATATTATTTACCTCTACTTATATTAATCTTACAAAATATAACATTTATATATATAACTTTTATAAATTAATTTTTTTATTTCCTAAAACAAAGCATCTATATATATATATATATATATATCTATATGCATTTACCTTTCTAGAGTTTGACTCTAATCTAACTTTAGTCTATTAGTTTCGAAAATGGGCACTACATTCCAAATTTTTCTATTTCGCAGGACAAGTTAATCCTTCCATTAGTCAATCGTTAAGTTTACAGTTAAAAACTTAATTTTAAGACTCTTTTACCTCTTGAAGTTCTTTAAATACTCCAATCAATATTGAAAACACCAAGAACAATTATTAGATTTTTAAATGTTAGTTTTTTTATAATTTATTTTTTGTTTATTATTTATTGTTTATTATTTATTATTCTTGGCAAAAATTATGATCTCTAAGTTTGAAAAATTTAAAGAATATTATTATTTTTGGTTCATAAGAGGTAAAGGGGGAAATGAATGAATCAAATCTTAAACCTAATCCTTCTTAAGGAGGGGTAACAACCGTTACGCCAAACCTTGGTTGTTAAAAATATTATTATGCCTTCTTTAAGCAATAGTTTAGGGTGAATGAAGAGGAAGAATGGTAAGTTTGAAAATGTTCGTGTTGGATCTTTTTGTCATTGCATATTTTCTGTTAGCTATTTTTAACTGTATTAAGTTATTTGGACTTAATTATCAATTTTTAAAACTATTGGACTAAAGTTAGATTAGATTCAAACCTTTAGTAGGTAGATGACATTTACCCATGTATATAATCAGTGTGGAAAATGTATATAACATGTAATATTAATATAAGAACATGTTGCGTTATATTAGATTACCAACTAAATTTTTTTAATTTTCTGAAAGATAACATCGATTTTTAATTTTTTAATTAATACGTAACACGTAATCATTTTATTCATATTAATATTACAAAATATAACATCTATTTCTATAGTTTTTACTAATTAAGATTTTTAATTTTCTTAATGGTAACATCTGTATCTATATATATATATATATATATATATTAAAATTTCTAATTTTTTCGTTATTATTATATAAAAAAATTGCATATAATTATTCATTTATTAGTGTATTGTTATTTATATGGTATTGATTAGTTAATAATTATTTTAAAATTGTCTACTATTCAATTCAATTTAATGATATGTTTATGATCATAATTTAGGAAAATGAAGATTATAAAATTTGAGAGATATTTGAAAATCTCATATGTCAAATTTTTATATTCGAAACAAGAGCGACAAATTATAATATTGAAACAAAAAAATACTAAGCTTAACATGTCTAAGGTGAATGATTCTTATCCTAAACTTGAATGTTGAAACTTATTGGAATAGATATGTGTAATTTATATAATATAATTATCCTCATTATTTTTTCATATAACATACATTATAACGAAAACTTAATTTAATCAAATTGTAAATTAGTATTTTATCCATATCTTATATTCCTTTTGTAAAATCTATTAGATCATTTAGTAAAATAACACATCATTCAAAGACAACGAGGAATATGTAATAATTATTGGATACCTTTTTAACTCAAGAAGAATTCATTGAATAATCTCTATTTAAAAAATTTATATACGAGATTGTTTTTAAGATGCGATAAATTTCAGTTTCTTCAAATAAAAGACATGTTAAATTTTTTTAATATATTATTTTCAATCAATAAATTACAATATGAGTTTGATTTAAATTTTACAAATTTTATTATCTAAATATCATACATGGTCATTAAAGTTTTGAACGATTTTTTAAATTGATATCTAAACTTTTAAAAATCACTTATTAGTCCTCAAAGTTGCAAATGTGTCTCCTTTAAGTTCTTTCATCAAGCTTTTCGTCAATTCTAATGTTAAATGCTAGTTGTCACCATGTGTCAGTACACGTAGTACCAGCTGGCATATTGACGTGTATTATTCACTAAAAATATTACTTTTTGAGATAATACTTACATGGTCTTCAAAATTTGTGTAATATTTTAAATTGGTCTTTAAATTTCAAAAAATAACTTATTGGTTTCTAAATTTGCAATAAACCAAAAGAATTCAAATATCCTTTGTAGACACCCCATACCTTTTAGTATATCAACTCATCCACATAGCATATTCATAACCTTGATTCAATGCATTTAAGTAAAACTAATTCATCAACCGCATTCAAAATTTCTCAAATTTCTCTAAGTAATGTGATTAAATATATATGTATATAATTTATAGTATCATTCCTAACACACTTAGTAACATTTTCCTTACCTATATAGCACCACACTAGGGTTTAGCAACACTACACTTGCACTCTTGCCCTTTTATCATGTTCTTGAATTCTCTCAATTATTCCTGTATATACTAAAATCGGCTCTTTAATACCTTATCATCAACAAAATTTTAAAATCAATATCATAACTCATTTTCACCTTATAAACCTCAACAAAACCATGACCTCTCTTTGCCCGCTAACTCTCGGCTATAGCTGTTGGACAACCTCCAGACCAGCAACTGAAGTTCACGTTGCTATCATGTAATTCAACACTCATCAGTTGATTTACCAACTCCATTTGGTATAGCCGAAAGTTACAGTTGTTTGGCACCTCACGGTTTTCCTGGCTGTTATAAAATCCTCCAAAACAGCAGCTGAAGTTCACATTTCAATCAGTTTTTCTATCACTTATCAGCTCATCAAGATAGACACATTCTAAATGTACATTAACTTCATCTAAAACATCCCTTACTATGAGAAGCCAACCACGCCGAGCCTCCCCTGTGTCCTGCAGTTAGTTACTGTTCAGCTTCTCTCTTTTTTCTTTCTTTGGTTAATCATTTTTCTAGTTCAGTCCCACACATATTCCCTGTGCACTGAGAGAAGGCAGCCCTTGTTTGACTCTTGTGTCGAGAGGGAAGGGAACCAGCAGCTGCACGTCGCTAGGTTCCTCACACCACCACCGTTTGGCCAAATGGTGCTCCCTTGCTACAACAATGCTACGGCTGATTCCCCTTCTGCTTTCCACCAACATACCAGCCTCCAACAGCAGACAAATGGCAGCCTCTTGAAACCTAGGAATGCCAGTGATCAGAGGTTACTCCCTTCTGCTTCCTACCTCCCTTGCTGCCTCTCGCTATTCCCTTGCTTTTCCCTTTCCATTTTCTCCCTCACTCTCGGCTCAGCTCACAGTTTCAAGGCTGTGTTATGCCCTCTTCAGCTAACCAACAACTTTAGTTTTCTTCCTTCTTCAGCCTCACACGACAGCCTTGAACTTCCTCTTCACTCACCTGTTCTTGCACCAATCGGGCTCACGAGGAAAACTCTAGCCACATTCGGTTATTTTCTTACTATTGGCTGAAGAAGAGCTTTGCTCATCCACCTCTCTTCTCTTTCTTGTGCCTCGCTTCAGTTCTACAAAGGAAATGCTTCCTCTCGCTAATACCTGATACTTTTCAGGGAGCTTACTCCCTCTCTGTCTCCTTAGTAGTTTCTCTAATATTGTTACAAAGGAGGTTTTTCTCCTTTGTACACTTCGTTCCTTTCTGTAAAGCTGCTCCTACGTTAGTGGGAGCAGTCAAAGTCCGGAAGCCAATCGGAATTTTATTTATTTATATTATTTTTATAATATAATATATATTATATGTCTTAAATTTATATATATATTTGAATTCTTTCTGTTTATTATAAATTTGGAGGTTAATAGGTTATTTTTAAAATTTAAAAATTAATTTAAAATATTGTACAAACTTTAAAGATCATTCAAGATATTATTTCATAAAATAATATTTTTACTACATAATACATGTCAACATACTAGTTGACGTCACATGAGTTGATATGAGGTGCTAGCTTACATTTAAGGTTGGAATTGATGAAAAATTTGATAAAAATATTTAAATAAGATGTACTTGTAATTTTGAAGGTTAATAAATAAAATTTAAAAATTTAAAAGTTAATTTTAAAAATCACGTAAATTTTAAGGACTATGCATGATATTTATTTAATTTTATATAATTATATCATATATGTATATATATAATTTCTTATATTGTTGTATTGTAATATATAAATTAAAATAAAAATATTAAATATGCAAATATTATATTTTTCGTAAACATAAACATCAAAAAATATATATTATCGTTGAACTAATTATTTGATTAATATATATTTAAAAAATTACTTATTTGATTGATGAAAAGAAATTCTTAAAGAAAAAGAAAAAGTAAAAAGCATCGCATGCAGGGTAGTATGATATTTGGTGTAAAGAGTGACGTGGCTTTCTGGTGCACAGTACGATTATTTTCCGGTAGATTTGAGAAGCTCCGGTAGTTGTCAGAAAAAAAACTCTCTAAAAGGGGAGTTTTTTCCGATATATCTGTATTTAAAAAAAATTATTCTCTATTAAAGGTACTTTTAAATTTATTCACTTACATGTAGATTTGATAATTCGTATATCCGTATCATAATATAACATGACATGACACGAATTAAGACACGACACGAATTTATGAAACACGAATACGACACGAATTATAAAACGTGTTTGAAACGTAAATACGAATACGACACGTATTTTATACGTGTGACATGTGACACGACACAGTTGACACATTATAATTATCTGTGTCACACGACACGACATGACACGATAAACACGAAAAAAATATAACTGACACGATTAAACATGACACGAATAGACACGACACGGATGACACGATTAAAAATAAAACATAATTAAAAAATCATAATATTTATTGATTTACATCAATAATTTAATTTACATGTATTCAAATATTACTAACAAATATAACATAATAATAATTTTCAATTCATATCATCCATAATATTTATTTAAAATTACAAAATATAGAAACAAAATATAAAAAGTTAACATTAAGTCAACAAACATTTAAAAATCAAGTTCGCAAATACCATAATTCAATACAATACAAGAAACAACAATTCAAAAAGTTAACATAACTCAATAGGATTCAGTAAATTTATATTATAATTTAAATAATTTCTTATAAATTATAAACTTATATTATGATTTAAAATAAATCATATATATTAATATCTTATTTTTATCATAATAATTTGTATGTTAATATAATGTTATTATGATTTTTTATAATATGATAATTAATATAGAATAAAATATAGAATTTCTTACTATATTGTAAATTTATAATTATATAAAGTATAAACTCGCATCATCATATCATGTGATACAACGTTAGTGTCAATGATACAAAATAATTAATTATAAAACTCTTCTATTACAATACAATATTTATATTTTATACATTATAACAAAATATTATGTGTGTATATATATATATATATATATATATATATATATATGCATTATAATATCATATATGTAAGAATTATTAATTGTATCTTAACTTACAACAATTTTTTTCTAATTTCAATACTTTATTTTTAGAATTTAAAATTTTTATTATTTAATTAATTTAATTTAATTTCATATTTAATTTATTAATTTATTTTTTTACAATATTTATTAAAGTATTAATTCATTTTAAGATATAAATTAATTTTCATTCCATATTATTTTAATATAATATAGTAGTTTATTTGGTAAATGTTTAAAAAAAAAACATTTTTGGCCTGGGTTGAACTCCTTCCATAAACATATATTATTTTCGTGTCTTACACATGTATCGTGTATTCGTGTATTCGTGTGACACGGTTTAAGAAAACGTGTTTCCGTGTCTTACACGTGTTTAGCCGTATCTGACACGGTTAAACACGAAAATTGTCATGTCAAAATTTGTGTTGACACGGATAAACACGAAACACGAATTTTTCAAACACTTATACGATTTTTTCATATCGTGTTCGTGTCATGTCACTCGTGTCATGTCTATATTTACCAGGTCTACTTACATGAGATATTTAAAATTATATCAATGCCATCAAAAATTTTTTAATCCACGTCATCAATGCCACGTCAGTATCAAAACCAGCTCCACATAAAAACTTGAGGAGGAATTCCTGATTATTAGAGGTGGCAAATGAGCGGGTTTGATTCGGATTTTTTTTGGGTTCGAGTTTTTTCGAGTTCAAATTTTTTTGGATTTGGACATTTTCGGTTTCGGTTATTTTTGGATTCGGATTTTTCAGATTCGAGCTTTTTTGGGTTCAGATTTTTTCGATTTCTGGTTTCTTCGGGTTCAGGTTTCTTCGGGTTCAGTCCCGGTTCTAGTCGGGTGGATTTAGCGGGCCGGCTTGAAATATTTTGAAATTTTATTAGTTATAAATTTTTTTAAAAATTTTGAATGTGATAATTAATTTAATTTTTATATGATTTTATATTTTAATAAATACTTATATAAAAACAAATTTCTATATTTTAATATTTGTTATTTGACAAAATTCATTTACTCTTTTTTAATTTCTTACAATATTTACTATAAAATAGTAGATATAATTATATTCAATAACTGAAAAAGAAAATATTACATATAGATATTATAGGAAGAAAAGTACCAATTAATATTATCATTTACCAAAAAAATGCTTAATATAAATAAATTGTCAATTAATTAGCTTTATTTTATTTCTAATTTGTTTTTTATTTGTAGATAAATCATAATTAACATTATTGCATTAAATATAATCGTTTACATTAATTAATCAAATGTCTCATTAAAAATTTAGATTATTGAATTAAAAAAAATTATATATTTTTAACATTTGATATAATTATATTATATACAATTATACACCACCATATGAGCGATATTTTGTAGTTGATATAATACACTAAAAATATATATTTATACAATAAAACTTTGTGAGCTTAAAAAAATAAAGTATAATATAAATAATTATGAAATTAAATTAGATAATTATGATTAATATAATAAGTTTTTAAATTTTAAACAAAAGTCATTAAAATTAAATTAATAAAAGTTTCATAGTCGTCGTTTCTCACTCAATCTTTCTGCTCTGCTGCCTCACTCAGCCGCTTCTCACTTAGTCTGTTTGCATTGCTCCCTCACTCAGCCGCTCATTGTCACTCCTCACTCAGTCTCTCACTCAGGCATCGTCGCTCCTCACTCAAGCGCCGCCGCCCCTCACTCAGTTAATTTAGGTAAATGATTCTATTTCTAAAATGTAGCGTCAATGATTTCACCTAGTAGCATTTAGGTTTAACAATGAGGCAAACAAAGTATTCTTTGATAATATGTTTACATAATTACATCGCCAACTTTGGTTGGCTTTTTGCTGCATGAAGTGTGCATTTTAAGCGGTTAAAATCGTTCGGTGTTGGTAGAATCATAGAATGTGAAGGGCATGTCCATGTGTAAGACCTGAATTTTTATCATATTTCCTTATGATTCACATGATGTAAACATGATTATATGTAAATTGAATCATAAGAAGAGTTGTACATGAATGAAAAAATGCAAATGGAATGAATAAAAATGTTCGAATGCATTTAAAAATCAAATGAAGGATTGAAATGACCACAGATTAAATGAATGGGAATCGGACCATTCAGATTGGAGATAAGGATTTAAAACACGAAATGAGTGAGTGTTCGTGAAGGGAATTTGGATTGGTTTTGGTCCCGAACGTGTAGAAGGGTAAAACGGTCAAAAGATTAAAATTCGGTATAAATTCGATAAGAAAAATTTCATTAAAAATATAGATTTGAGAAATCTTGATCAATAACGAAGAAATAATTAAATTTCGAGTCCAATTGATCAAGATATGAATTTATTGGAATAAACCAGAATTTTCACTTTGAGATTTATCCCGAAAATATTGAAAAATATACCGAAAAGATAAATGAATACAGATAAATTCATTTAATGGATTAAATGAATAAAACATGATTTTTGTAGATATTTTGTCAATAAAATCATTTTCTATTCAATAAAATAATAAAAAATAATTTAATAAAAAAGAAGAAGTGAAATCTACAGAATCGTGCGAAGAAGAAAAATGAAGACCGACGAGAACCGATCCTCTGCCCGACGACCTCCGATGACCGGAAAGCCAGGCAACCACCGCAAAATGAAGTTGACACTCACGCGACCCTCCAGGCACCGGTACGACTGCCAACAGCGCCGAAATTCGGCGAATCGAGGGAGAGAAACTGATGGGGGAGAGAAGAGAAAATCCGCCCATTTCGCCAGCGATCGACCCGAACCGACCCTAGCTGAGCGCTCCCCCAGTGCAGGCCCACCGATTGAAGCCAGAATCGACCGGTGAAACGGCCACTAGAGCCGGCGACGACAATGAGGGGAAAACGGCAGCGTATGCCGGAAAGGAAATGAAAAGAAAAAAAAAAAGAAAAAGAAAAGAAAAAAAGGGAAAAAGAAAAAAATTGAGAAAAAATTTCTATGACAAAATCGAGCTACAGGTAGGTCGGTAAGCGGTTGAAATTGACCAATTTAAATTTTGAAATATTTAATTTGATTAATATTCGACTGAAAATTGATCCGAAAAAATATGTAATTGTGTAGCTTGACAATTGACGTCAAACGAGAGCTCTAGTCAGCCTCGATTTGGGTACTATCATGGAATCTCAGGTAAGTAACCCTTATTTACGACATTTTGCATAGTTATGCGTGTTAAAAATTTACCGCATAAATTGCGGATTAATTTCGTATAAAATGAATTAAATTCTGGAATTAGAGATAAATTGTCGTAAATAATTAATTGAGCTATCCGAGAGTTTAGAACGAGATCCAATAAATACTGATGGGTCCAATGAGCCCAATAGGCATCGATAATGTGAATAGTAATTGAAAAATGGGCTTAAGGCCGGTTAAGACCCATTATGGTACAATCGGGCCCAATATAGGTAAACGGGCTCAATGATTTAAATTAAGCCCAGAAAATATGAAATACAAATTAATTATAGTGTATTTGACCTGATGAATATTTATACGCAATTTCAGAGATTGGATTGGGAGCAAATCGGACTGCATGACGAGACATCAGTAGAAATGTCAGACTGTATAGAAAAATGAGGTAAGAGAATTTTACAAGTAGCTAGAGGTAACTACGGATATTTTTAACAGCTTTTGTATACACTGAAAATGTATAAAGGTCCTAGAAATGGATTAAAAATTTTAAGGACTCGAGATAGGTAAAAGACTATTTTACCCCTATCGAGGGAAAATTCACCTAAGAATGGTGAAAGCATGACATGCATGAAATGCATGATTTGAAAGATTTTCGTGAAATTTTAGCAAAGTAAATTGGTAGATTGGTCAGTATTTGTATAAATTTCACAAGATAACACTACGTAAGTGTTATTTAAATTTAAATGAAATTTCTTTGGAAATGGGCAAACTATCAAGTTTATATGGAAACAGATGGTGCTGAAGCAATTCCTTGCACTATATTTGAGTTTGTGAGTGTGCATAATGGTGTTGGAGCGATTGCTCGCACCGATTTGTGTGACATCATGTGCATAAAATGTGCTAGAGCGGTTGCTCGTACTGATTTTTACTATTGTGAAATGCATGAGAGGTGCTGGAGCCTAGCTCGCACCCTGCTTTGACTTGATATGCATAAAAATGTGCTAGAGCGATTGCTCGCACTAGTTTTAATGATTTGACATGCATGAGAGGTGCTGAAGCTTAGCTTGCATCCTGTTTTGATATGATAATTGTATAAAAGTCGTACTGAAGCCTTGCTCATACGTGATTTAATTGATTTAATTTCATAAAAGCTGTGCTGAAGTGTAACTCGCACGGGATTTGATTTCTTTATGCATGAAACCGTGTTGGAGCGTTACTCGCACGAAGTTTTGATTTACTTGAGCATTCATTCGTGCTGGAGTATTTCTCACACGAAGTTTGGAATGATTTATTTATGATACCGTACTGGAGCATTGCTCGCACGAGACTTTGATGGGTTTTATGCATAAACCGTGCTGGAGCTTGCTCGTACGTGATTTTATATGGATTTATAACTCTTTTAAAGTCATATTGGAATGCTGCTCGTACGTAGATTTTACTGATTTTTATGAAAACATGCTGGAGCTTCGCTCGCACGAGGTTTTTCAGATATCATGAATATGCATGGAGCCGTGCTGGAGCTTTGCTCGCACATGGATTTATATGACATGCATATAGCCGTGTTGGAATCTCATGTAGACTATGTGTCACAGTGAGATGATATGCCCACACGTGCATACTGAGACAAAGATTGGGTGGATAAGACCTACGGCAGGTACCCCTGACTATGATTTGAGTTCACGGAATACATTGTACCGTGTATGTCACACGAAGTACGCTGTACCGTGGGGATTATTGGAGTGGAGTGGCATTAACCACGAGGCTGTAAGCCTTGCTTTCACAATCCTGGTATTTATGTTGTTCTGGCGGCAGGACTGACCCACCTCCCGTTTCAGGTGTGATACCCCGCACACTAGATACCGTGTAGCCAGGGATCACTAGGATATGACCATAGTCCTCGATGTTACTGATATAGTCACCTACATGTTTCACATGATATAACTTTTGGTCTTGATAGACGAGGATAGACCCGAGGGAGGGGTCAGGCCCCCGATTTTGTGATTTTCACTGAGATGTGATTTTCTACTATGATGTTAGATTTTTCATAGGATTTTATGACATGTGACCCTAAAATATGGGTGATTTTATAGCATAATTTTTTATAATAAATTTTTAATGAGTTTGAGATTGAGTTATGAGACGATTGACCCGGAGGGGTTATTTTATACTGAGTTTTAATGAAGTGATTTAAATGCAGTAGCATGAGGAGTTTTTCATGCTTTAGTTACAAATTCATGAAAAGAATTTTCTCTCATGATTTGTTTTACATGACATGAAATAAGGCACGATCTTGATTTACTTCATGCGAATTATGATATTACATAAAATGCCATTGATGTATGAGTTGCATGTTTCTATATACACGAATAGTTTTTATAAACTATAGCATTGATGTGTGCATGATTTCGTGCGTGAGATTTAAACGAAAATAAATGGATTTAAAGACATGGTATTATGAGCATGTAGATAGTGGAGCTATCTACTTACTTGCATGATTGCCTTATTGAGTGCGTGGTTTGATCACCCCCTTATTATCCCTCTTTTTTAGAGCACTCACTGTAGTTAGTGAGCGGCTGAGGACTTGTATATTTGGTATCTGCTTCGTCCCATCAAGAGTCAGATATATACATTTGTATAGTTTTGTATCTAAATATGTAAATGCACAGTATTATAAATGGATATGATGTCGGGGATGTAAGTTTATGTAAATACCCTTGTGAATGGATTTAGTTAAAGTCAAAGGATAGTAAATCATGATGTGTGAATGTGAATATGGAAATGGAATGGTAAATAGGTGAGAAGGACTAACACCGAATCATAGCCCAACTGTTGATAGGATGGTCACGATAAGAGAAATGTAAGAATTAAATAATAAAAGAAAAAAATTTGTAGTGATTTTTAGGTAATTTAGGTCGTGACATCATGCCCATGTATATCTTTTCCTGTCTTGTTTGATGTTTTGCTTGGTGTTTTTTTATTTCCATTTTGTGCAGAATCTAGTTTAGGATTTTCAATGTTTTCTCATTTATTTAAAAAAAAAAGAAACTCAGATTCTGGTGAAATTATTAGATTTGATTATTAAATTTTATCAAGTAAAAGCTCTTATTATTTGCTTTTTATTGTTGTTATTTACTATTTTTAAGACTGCTAGTTAAATATTAAGTCATTTTTAATATTGATGCGTAAATTAGTTCATTTAGTTAAATTGAAAATTTGACTTTATAACTTAGAAACAAAATTTGAATTATATGCATGTATTTGGGTATATTTATTTGGGTATATTTATTTGGGGTAAATTAAGAAATATAATTAAATAGGAAAAATTATATAATTTAGTAATAAAATTTATAGAAGAAATAAAACGTAGTTAAAATTGAAATTTTCTAACTAGAAATAAAATTTTGAAATATATATTTTTTTAGGTTAATTTGAAAATTATTTAATTATATTTCCTTACAAATGTGCTTTACAAATGTGCTTTACAAATGTGCAACATTTTCGACTTTTGAGACTCGTTAGCATTTAAAGTTTTGTGAATATGTAAGCAGAAAAATAATTTAGAATACAACAATCATTGACTTCTTAATGACATGAAAACTTGGATGCAAACATATCATAGTTGAGTCTGAATTTTTTTCTGTAATGAAAAAGTTATTACAACATTTAAAAGGGTATGATCCCCTTTTTCAACTTTCAATTCTTATTTTTAGAGTAATCACCATTTAAAAAGCAAACAACTATTTTTCTGTTTACGAGTCATAGAAGTCAGAATTTAAATTCTAATTTTGTTAATAATGTATTCAATGTTTTATATGAAATATCAAGTTTAAATAAATGTTACAATTATATAATAATTTATATATATTTTATTTATTATTGTATTAAAATTAAAATTTTAATATGAAATAAATATAATAAAATAGTATAATAATTGTTTTTATAATAAAATCAAATGTTATATTTAATAATATATTTATTATTTATTATTACAAATATAATATGCATAATATTTAAAATTATTTGATATTGAATATTATATTGTGCTGTAAAATAATTTTATTTAATAATTGAATTTAAATATTCAATATTTATTTTGTTGATAATAAATTATTGATATAATTATGTAATAAAAAATCATGATTGTTTTAAAATTTTATAAATTTTAATTAGAAAAAATGTATTATTTATTTATTTTTTAATATAATAATTATATAATTATAATTCGGGTTTTCGGATTATAAATTCGAGTTTTCTCGGGTTTCATATCGAGTCGGTTTCGAGTTCAGGTCGTATCGAACTCGGGTTATATCGGGTTCGAATTTTTTCTGGTTCGAGTTTTTTCGAATAAAAATTTTTTCGGACTTGAATCTTTAATTTTTTTATCAATTCGATCCGATCTTAAGTTCGATCTCGAACGGATTCGAGCGGATTTTCGAACTCGGATTACCAGCTCTACTGATTGTGAAAGAATATTTGTAATACCAAACCACCACCCCCCCTTTTTAAATAAAAAAAAAAACTGTGAAAGAGAGAAAAGTGATTTCGATATCCGGAGTAATTCTAAGGAAATTTACCAATTATTTCCCCTGAAAAGAGAAGTAGCACCTAACCTACCATGGCTTTATATTTCCTCTCAGCGGCGTCTCAATTTAAGTTATCCGTCTACAAACCGACCTTTACTCTCCATCAATCAAAACAGGTGGCAAATCAATAGAAATAACAATGGGAAAAAATATGGTGTGTTCTTTGATTACGTGCTCATTTGCCTTTTTTTCTTTTGGGGATCGGTCATTAGTTTTGAATTAAACTCTCGAGCTCATCATCTGTGTATTTAATTTCACTTTTGTTTTGAATTCATTATTGATTTGTGTTGTTACTCTAAACAACAATGAAATGATACTGATGTGATTTTCTCCACGTGTCTTGAATGTTCTGCAAAAACAGTAAAAGTCAGAGAGGCACAGGGATTTGTCCCTGCACGCGCACTCCGATGCTTAAGTCAGAAGACTGTTTCAGCAGAGTTTTAGTAAGCAAAATAGAGATTAGGGTTTTTCTGGTCAGGACTCACATTTGTGTGGGCCCCACAATTTTATTATTTTGGACCTCTTATATTCTGGAGCCCAGGTGCGTGACTAGGCTGGGGTGAATTACCTCTATCAATTGCTCCTCACTCTTTCATAGGGAATTTCCCTATGTAAGAGTATAATAAGAGGATTATGTCTTTCTAAAATAGTTGTTAAGGACTAAAACGTTTCATTTGCGAGAGAGTTTCAAACTCTGGTGAAGACGCCACGTTTCAGCCATCTCTGTCGCAACTATGTAAAGGTAAGGTGTCGCGCAAATAGTTTAAGAAGTTACAAAACTCTGTCACAAAGTCAACGCAATTCTCTCGCAAACAAGTCTGTTGCCACTCTGTCGCAACCCTTTACAAACTCTGTCGCCACATTAGACCCTGTCGCATATTGAACTCTGCCGCCACAACCAGAGTCTGTCGCCAAACAAGAGTCTGTTGCCATAATACTCTGTCGCCAGAAAATCTGTCGCCTCATTACTCTGCCGCGCACACACTCGGTCGCTAATCTAGAGTCTGTTGCCACAATACTCTGTCGCCAAACAAGTCTGTCGCCACATTACTCTGTCGCGCACAACACTCTGTCGCTAATCTAGAGTCTGTCACCACAATACTCCGTCGCCAAAACAAGTCTGTCGCCTCAATACTCTGTCACCAGAAAGTCTGTCGCCACATTACTCTGCCGCGCACATACTCTGTCGCTAATCTAGAGTGTGCCACCACAATACTTTGTCACCATACTAGAGGCTATTGCTGCAAATAGAGTCTGTCACCACACTCGACTCTGTCGTCATTCTGAGTCTTTCCTCTTTCAGCTTTACCTGCCTATTTTAGGTTTGTTTCTTTCTCATTTCTAGCCCTAGAATGACTGGTCCTAGTGTAGGAAAACATTTGGAGTTGGGACCTAGATCGACTTTGACTGAGTTTGATCTCCAAGATATTATACTAGATATCCATTACTCGAAGGGTATTTCTATAGGCTGCCTTCTCCAGAAGAGAGAAGTATACGTAGCGTAGCAAGTGGAGTAGCTATCTTTAGGGTCTCCGTAGAGCTAGGTTTTCGTTTCCCAATTTTTGATTTTGGGATTTCTTTTTTGAGGGAACAAAAGATCTCCCCTAGCCAGTTACATCCTCATAGTTGGATGCAATTAATTGGATTTGACGTGCATTGCCACATAAGGGACATCCTTCCTACTCTCCATTTGTTTTATACTTTCTTCAGGCTTCGGGGTAGTTCTGGCTTAATCCCATATTCTCTTCAAAGAGTGTTCAAACCCGGGTTTGAGAATAGGTTATTTGATAAACTCCCCAACAAACTCCATAGGTTCGAGTCAGAATGGCTTGTAGTAGAAGTGCCTGAGGGTCTTAACTTCCCTACTAGATGGGGAGCTAAGCATAGTGTTCCCAAAGGCCCTCGCATTACCACATTGAGGAAACAACTGTCTTTAACTATCAATCAGCTATTAGTTGATAGACCAATCAACCTTTACGAGTTTTTGTCATCTGAAAACTTAGCTTCTGGTGGTTGGGACATAGGAGGCGCTAATGTCGTTAATCCTTATGTTCCTCTTGAACCAAATCCTAGAGATAGGGAATCTAGCCCCGAAGGTGACCCCTTAGAGGATGTGGGTGATTGAGATGGATTTGGTTCTACTTTTATGGTTCTCCCTGATGACGAAGAATTAGAAATAGATTCTCTTCAGGAGTTTCTTAACTCTCATGAAGGTAACCATTTTATGCTTTATACTTCATTACTGCTTGTTTGTACAATAATTTTAACAATTTTGTGGGTTTTTGTTCTGCAGAAATGAGCAGTATCAGACGTGCCTTGGTCCGTTGAAGGGGGCAAAAAGGTTCATCTAGTGAACCCGTTGAGAAGAGACCCCGTTCCACTGTGGTCGCTTCTAGAGAGGTATCTCGAGCTCTGACTCCCCCTCCTAGGCAAACAACCCATCCTCCTGCTCCGACTCAACAAGCTGAAGGGGAATCAAGAGACCTTTTCCGAGGTGAGGGGAGGGCTTCTTCGCACTCTAGGAGATCCTCCGGCTTCTCGGATAGACCTCAGTCGGGAGAACGAGCTGAATGTAATGTGACCCCGCCTAGTCGAAAGAACCGAAGGCGCTTATATGTGGAATCCTCTATGGCCAACATGCCTATCCTTCCTAAAATAGGTCTTGTAGATACGATGTCATATCAAGTAGACGAGGGCTATAAAATAAAGGGAGCCGAATTTCGAGTCTACCCTGGAGTGTTAGATAACGACACTTTGGAGACGCCCGGGGTAGCATCTCGCTTAGGTTGGGCCAGCATCCTCCCTAGGGATGAGAATCAACTATTTCAAAATTTTTCGGAAGGAGAGGATTTAGCTGATGTGGAGGCTGTTAAGGTAATTTACAGATTTCTCTTACTTTATTTTTCTTTATTTTACTTTTAGTCTGAATTTTTGTGTTTCTTTTCAGCTTGCTCAGAGGATTATAGTCAATAATGCTCAGCATCGAGCTTATCGTGATCGGATTGACAAGGAGATCCAGGCATTAAGGGATAGCAATATGGAATTAAGGAATGCCAATAATCAGTTATCTGGGCTGCCAGGGGTAATGCAAGATTTGGAGGAACAACTTTCGAAGGCACTTCAGGAATTGTCTCTCGCGAAGGGGGATCTTACAATTGAGACTTCTAGATCTAGCAAATTTAAGGACGATCTTCAGCAGAAACAAACAGAGCTAGATACTATACAGTCGAAGTTTGATTCCTTGATAGATCGCAATCAGCAACTAGAACAATACATTGCTGAATTAGAGAGTCGAGCCACTCCTTTCCTTAATCAGGTCGAGATTGACAGTATTCAGGTTGAAGTTGTCAAGGAGTATAGGCTTTCCAAAGACTGTTTGAGACAGAAGGAAGATTTCTCAGTGCCTTATGTGAAGTATGGTTTTTACCTTGCCCGGTCTTGGTTGGAAAAGCATAGGGGAGGTGAGGAATTTCCTGAGCTTCTTTATACTCTTGAAGCGATGGTATTTGAAGCTCCTGATTGGACCAAGTACGAACCTGACGCCGAACCTGCTGATGAGATCCTGAAGAAGGCTGCATTGGATGATTTGGCGAACCTGGTCGGTCCTTCGGAGCCTGTGAGCCCAAATAACGTTCCTGAACCCATTGGTGCCCTTGATGACCTAGATGGAGAAGATCTATCACTTCCTGGTCACCAGCCTCCAGATTGCGAGGGTCCAACAGCGCTTGATCTCCTGCCATCAGATCGTGCGGATTGATTTATTTTTCTTTTTGAGTACTTTGTCATTGAACTTATTCATATTTTTGAATTTATTCATACTTTGTATTTTGCTTGTAAAGATTTTCTTGATTTTATAAATAAAGTTTATTTATTCAAGCTTCATATTGCTTATGAAACGTTGTTCATTTAACTTTTGCTATTATCATTTATCTGTATACTGGTTTTACTCGTATATTTATTTATTCGTACATACTCCACAATTCTTGATAGAAGGATATACTTTTAGAAAGAATTACATACGTAAGCATACCTTTTTCTGATGTTTGACCACCATGACGCGAGTGCGTCTTCGGTTCTTACAGTCAATATGTTTTCATTGCCTAGCTACAGTGACGCAATTACCCCTCAGGTTCTTACGGCTTCTTTGTCTGCAACGCCTGACCACAGTGGCGCTATTGCTTGTCTTGAATGTTCTGCAAAAACAGTGAAAGTCAGAGAGGCGTAGGGATCGGTCCCTGCACGTGTACTCCGATGCTTAAGTTAGAAGATTGTTTCGGCAGAGTTTTAGTAAGTAAAATAGAGATTAAGGTTTTTTTGGTCATACCTGAGGGTATTTATAGATATTTCTCAGTTGTTTTTGATGAGCTCAGGACTCATATTTGTGTGAGTTCTAAAATTTTATTATTTTGGACTTCTTATATTCTAAAACTCAGACGCGTGACTGAACTGGAGTGAATTGTCTCTATCAATTTGAAAAATAAAACTTCTACTTTTGTTCTAATTAATAATAGAGAGTAGCTTCTTTTTTTGGTTGGTACAGCGATTTTTTTTGTGAAAGGATTTACTGATGTATTGCTCCGTTCACGGTATCCATACTCTGAAATACAAAAGAACTTGATTTAATAAAAAGTAAGTTTCGGATGTTTACGAAATGAGAATTTGCTGTAAAAAAATTATTTTTTAAATTTTTAATAATTATTTTAAAAATTTTGACCTCTAAAAAAAATAAATTTAAAATTACTCGTACCAAAGAATCAAAATTTTGAACTGCCCATTGAGAAAAAACTCTCTAAAAGGAAACAGGTTTAGTGTGAATATCGCTCGTCTGCTGTCCTAATCCTAACACTCTATTTTCATTATTTATCATTATTGTTAATCAATTTCCGATTAATTTTCATAGACGAATCAATTTGGATAAACAAACGGTCAAGATTTCTCAAGTCCATTTATATTGCTGACGTGGCGAAATGTGGACGGATATGCTCACGGCTTTGCAATGACGTTATCCACACAATAGCCTCTATAAAAATGTCTCTGTTTTCCATTTTAAATTTCTTCGAGCTCCATTCTCATTCCTCAGGTTTTTTTTTTTAAAATTAAAAAACGGTAAAATTAAATCGTACTCTTAAGGTTTCTGTAAATTCAGAATCGCCGTTACTCATTAAATTCAAGATATCTAATTTTGTTTCTTCTTCTTCTTCTTCTTTCGAAGTTGAATTGTTGTAAATTCTAGGGTTTTTTGATAGTCATCCATGGGTGAAAGTAACATGGAGGATATGCCATTGCCGGCTCTCTTCGAAAAAGCTCGTAAAATCCATCAAACGGTCACGGAATCTGGAGCTGATCAGGTACGTTACTTCTCTTGCTTGATTTCCTTCTCTGTTTTCTGATCTGATATATGTGAATTTCATGGAGCCGCAGGATCTGGTAAAGAAAGGATGCCACGCGCTGGGGAAGTGCGAGGACATGATTAGCAAGCTAGGGCTATTCTCATCCAATGAGTCAAAAGATGACATCAGCACCACCAACCTCAAGTACCTTTTAGTAATCATCAAAACTTTTATTCTCTTTTCTTTTTTGATAAATAATAGTACTTATTAGTATCTACACTAAGTTTTGTTCGAAATTTGGTTTCTAGTTCATTTATAATATCGTTGTAATTACTCCTTTTCTCCTTATATAAGTGGGGAGTTGTTGATTTCTAGAATATTTTGATAACAGTAGTCATGGCCGTAATAAAGTAGGATTCTTCTAACTGTTGTTTTACATATCAGGTGCCATTTTATCTTGCAGAGCTGACTGAAAAGGTTGCGCAGGATGACAGGATACAGATTCTCAAGACTTCACAGGCAAAATTGAAGGTAAATGTTCACAACATGAAGTGGGCAGTGGTTGAAAAGCACTTTTTGAAAGTTTAGCATTAGAAATAGTATTTAACTATGTTGTTTGATTTTTTTTTTTTGTCAATCCATTTAAACTTGTTATGTATTGTCTGTCTTGTTTGTCAATTGGAAATTATAGAAACTGACATGTCCTCCAGGAATTCATTTCGTTTTGTGAGGCAATGGAACTTGTGCCACAGGAAGAGTTGGAAGCTTCTGCACAAGGAGCTCCAAATTCTTTTGCTGATAGAAGAGCCTTAAAGGTAGTTATATATACTTTTGCTAACAGCATGACTTTAGTTTTTATTGGATGTATTCTGGATCATTTGATTTGAATGGAAATGTTGTTGTGGGGTGTGTGTGTATGTGCCTTTATCCAGATTGCTCGGTTCAGGCGGCAAAGTGATGCAAAAGCAAAGCTGACAGAAATTAAGGAGCGAAAGGAGCGGCGCAGGCGCTCAACAAGAGCAGCTGCCTTGTCTACTCCTGTTGAGGTTGGAGAGGAGGATGTGATGGATGACGATGGGGAGGAGGAACGTGAGGTTTGTCCTATTTGTGAAATACCTTTTAAAGTACCCCTTCTTTAGATATGACATTACTCTTAAGTCTTCCCGTTAGAAAGAGTACTTGATACGGTTACAATATGAAAATCTGCAAATACATGGAACTTATGGGAGGCATTGCATGAAATGATGCACAGGAGCCTCTAGCAATTGTTTTATCAATTATCTTATAAAACCAGGGTGTAAGGAGGCTTTAGTTAAGGCTGTCATTTAAGAATGTTCTTTTTGAATTTGTTTGCCGTTGATGTATTTGTACTTGTACTCATGAAACCAGGTTGCAGGGAATGTTTAGTTAGGGCTATTACGTAAGCCCCCCCGATTAGTTTTCTTTGTTTCTTGTTCGAATGTTTTGTCATAAGCAATTTTTTGCAAGCATTGTGATTATATTCTGGCTTACTATGATATCTAGTAGTTTGAAATGTTGTGTGTGAGCTTATACTTTGCTAAGTTATAATTGGAGGTTTTGCAAGGTGAGTTTTATTCTATATAATGTATTTAAGTGTTGTTTTTTTTTTTTTTTTTTCCTTTCTTTCTGAGGTATGAAATTTATCTACTGGTTATTACTAGGACCCAGTTGGGAATCAAACTACACTAGATCTGTTGGCCTTGGTATGCAGTAAAGGAAACAATAGCCTTCATCATTTTTTCCCCAGAATTATGACAATGGTCTTTTTATTTCATGAAGTCTCTAGATGATACTAAAAATTATTTTGGTTATTTTATTGTCAGAATAAATGTATTATGCATTGAAACTGAAATGTTATACCTAATGCTTCTTGTTGAAGATATTACATGTGCTTCTCTGGTTTCACAAAACTTTTTTGCTTTTTCTAAAATAATGACATTCTCCTTGTGCAGGCTTGGCTTACAACTATCTCATTGGCTATTTGTAAGGTTAGTCTTATATTTCAATAAAATATGCCATGTAAAAGCTTTAAATTCCATGATAATTATATATTCATACCACTTTCTGCCATGTTTCAACAATTGTAGGCTTTTGATCTGCTTGAATTGCTAAAGAAAGAAGAAGAAATGCTTTCTGCTCTAAGGGAAAAACAACTAAAGGTATTAATCTGCTTAAATGATCTATAGCCCAACTTTTGTATTCATATTTGTGTTTTTGCTGAAAACTTCTCTGCCTTATTAATCTTTAAGTGATGAGTTGTGCTGAAAATTTCCACCAGAAGAGGATTTAAAGCTTCAAATGAAGCACTACTTGAAGATTGACACTATACACCCACTTAGGAGGTGTAAAGTATTACTTGAGTTAAGCCTTGGAAATCTTATGATTTTAAGGCTTGGAAGGGAACATATAAATGCACAACAACAAGATTGCACTTTTCACCTGACTTAAGAGATTGGTTACTCAATTTTTCTGATTAATACAAGAACTTTGTTACTGTATTAGAATTCTCTTAGCCCTCACCTTTAACTCTAGTTTGCTACTTGGCCAACTGACCATTGGCAAGAAAATTGGAAATTCTTCCATAAACTGCTGGAATCTTTAAATGGATCCCCTGAAACATAGTATTGTTGTATAAATGATAACATTACTCTATCTATTATAATCTTTCAATTGCCTTTCAAACCAACCAGGACTTGTTACAACCTGTCGCTGGTTGATGTCAATGTTCAATATCTTGTGACTTGCTAGGCCAGTGATGGCCAGCTTCTGTTTGTAATTTGTGTTTTTAGAAAATAAGGAATAATTGTTTTGTTTGAAGGATCATCATTTACCTCAAAATTTGAATTTCAATGCCTAATAAACCAGTTTCTAATGTGACTATTGATTGGAGGCATTTCTCTTTTTCCTTGTATTTCAGGAAGGGGAAAAGGAATTTTCTCAGGCTATCCTAGATGATCGGACCAATGAAGCAGAGGAATGGCATCGTGATGCTGCAGCTCGTGCACGGTATACTAGACCCGCGCCTCCTATCACATGTGCTACATTTGCTCAAGATGTTATAGAAGGAAGGGCAAATGTTTCACAGGCACATGACCACAAACACCAGCCGATGATCTTTGGACCACAAAGCCTTATAGGTGGAAGCCTAACAAATGAGAGGGAAAGGATGATAGCGCAGGTTTTCCAACCTGGTCATAGGTAAATCCCTTTCCTGAAATACTACTTTTATGTACTATCTGTTTTATTCCATGGGATGAAGGAGAGGTCAATTATCATAGTCTCTTGTTAAACTTCTTGATGTCTTGTGCCAACCTTACCATTTGATAATGGCACATTTTCTGATCATGCCTAAATAAAAAAAAAAAAATTGTTTTTTCTTGAATGTGTTGTTTTCAATAGATAATGAAAATTATCGTGTGGTAGGATGCCAACCATGAGTATTGAGGAAGCAGGTCTGAGGGAGATGGAGATGATGAATAAATGGCAGGAGAGGAATGCAAAAATGTTTGAAGAAGCCAACTCTGCTTGGTACAAGGACAGCCCAAACTTGGGAACAAGTAAAGATGATGAAGACGATGATGCTGCCCAAGAGAAGGCAAGAGCATGGGATGACTGGAAAGATGATAATCCTCGAGGTGCTGGCAATAAAAAGCTCACCCCCTGTGGATGAAAGCTGGCAAGTAGTTCTTCGATTCCTCTTATGATGTATTCTTTCGGACCTAATTAATGGAGGTTTGAGGAGCATTTTCCGAAATTTAATTTCTTGTAGACGTTCTTACAAAATTTTGTCAGTTTGCTTTGGGCAATGTATAAAATTCAGTCGTCTAAACTTTAAGACCGAGAATAAATGAAATATAAGCTTGATTCATCCACGAACGAAACATCAGACATCCCAAGGTGTGGGAGTGCTAGCAGGCTTAACTTTTTTCTCCACCCTTTTTATTCTCACATCTGTACTTTAAGTGTGTAACTTAAGAATTTAATACTATGGTCGACTTTAGTGTTGGGTCTATCTTTCTTGTAAGATTGATCCGTTTTAATGGATCTACGTTAAGATTCTTTAGTAAGATTGATTTTATTTTAAGATCCATCTATTTTAATCTTTACATTAAGATTAATATTATTGTAAAATCTTTCATCGTGTGAAATCATGTTTTCATTAATTGTGAGCAATGATAGGAATTGACACCATATTGACATATAAGAATTGAGGTGTAAACGAGTGAGTTATTAGAGTTTAACTTGATAATTATTTAATTCGATTTGTTTATTTTTTAGTTAAGCTATTTAATTAACGAATCGAGTTCAAGTTTAATAAATTAAGTCGAGCTCAAGTGTCAATAGTTCGAGTATTTTTTTGAGTCTAGCTCAAACTTCAAAAGTTATATTCAATTGAACTTAAGTGGAGTTTCGAATTTTCAAGTCGAACCGAGTTTGAGTTTGATACTAGATCATTTCGACTCGATTCGATTTCATCCATAAGTGAGAGATAATAACAACATTTTTTGTTCTTCTTACATGAAACTGTATACAATTTCCAAGTAAAATTCAATGGTTTTTTTATCTCTTACGATAACTTTTTTTTAAATCACGTGGATTTGATTGCTTTGTGCACAACTCTTCTAAGTTAATTCAATTATTAAAAAAAAAATATACGTCAATAAAGGCACTTTAAAAAATAAAAAAAATTTAAAGATTTTTTTAACTCATTGATCTTGTTATAAAACATACTAAATTTTGTCCATGAGCTCTACGCTTAATTGAAAGGAGGAAGCTCTACGATTTTGAGGTTCCAAATTCATATCTCACAAGTATGAGATTTGTTAAGTTTGTTATTATTGTTTACATAATTTATTTATATTTATCACTTTATCAAATTACTTATTCATTAATTTTATATATCAATTATAATTATAACTTTGAAAGATGATACACTATTTTTATTTTTTTAAAAAAATTGATCAACTTATTTAAATAAATCTATATTTTTTTATCTAAATAAATCTTTAATTTTTATTTAGACTTAAATAAGATCTTAACTTATGATTTGTATATAAATAAATTTTTAATTTTTAATTTTAATTTATATTTATATAAGTTGTTAACATGAATTAATTTTATTTAAAATAAAAACATATTTGAATCCAAATCAAAAGATAAAAATCAAATAAAATAAATTGAAATTTTTTGAAAAAATATTGTAGCCTATAAAACAACTAACTGGCCCACTAATTTTATTAATTTGTAGTATAACATTTATGATGTTGATTGGATAAGGTTTAGATTCGAGACAAGCCAGTCCACATCGCCCCATAGGCCATAGGCCATAGGCCATAGGCCATACCGCCATAGCCACAGCCTGTCGGTGTCGAGTACAGAGACAAACGAATTCATGACCTTCTGTTTTTTCACTTACGAACTTGAACCGTCTACGCAATTTATTGCTCCACAAATTTTAATATTTTATTATTTTATTAAAAAAATATTTTTTATAAATATTTATTTAATTGTATTGAAATCAATCATGCTGTAATCCAAATTAACTTTTTTTTTTTTTTTTACTTTCTCATGCCTAATTTTACTTAGAAGTACCGATGAGAAATATAACAATACAATCATCTTTTTATTGAAATGCAGAAGAGAAGCTTAATCATTATGAAGGGAAAGATAGAAACTGTAAATTTCAAGAAGGAATTACTTCTATCAATGCAACAATGGCAGCAGAGGGTTTATCTGTAGGCTGTAGGTATAAACAGTTTTTGGTGCAATTACATGTAATTTTGCATGCCAATAACTGAAAAAATAAGACTTCGCTATTAAAATCATCAAGAAATCACTTCACAGCTCGCAAAAGGAAGTAACAGTCGAAGCCAGAACTAAACAATTGGGAAAAAATCACACACCTCTAGTGTTACAACTTTTATACACTGTTTTTCAGTCCACCAGCCGGATGCCGCTCTGCAACAGAATTTGCCATTCAACTCATTACTTTGAGCATCAAATTGTACAATAGGAAGGAAAAACAACTCCTCCAAAGGCAAAAACACAAGAACTTTCAACCATCAATGCATTGAAAACCTCTGCAAACCCATAACCAAATCCCAAACAGAGTAGCACAAACAAGCAAATCCAATATCAAAACCACCCAGACATGTTTCCTCCAAGTTTGCTTGGCCTTTTGTTGCCTATCCCAAGCACCAGCAGCGCCACTTTTTCGCATAGAAACAGAGAAATCTCTGAAATCATCGCTCACATCAACCTTATTCTCCATACCAATCCCACCACCAGCATCTTTAGCCTCATCGCCATTGAACTCCAAACCAGCCGACCTTATCTTCTTTTTCAACCCTTTAATTGGCTTGCCTAACGGAGGAGCCACCACGGTTTTCTTCCCTTTGTTGGAATTCAAACTTGGGTTTCGGCTCCCTTTTGTTGGGGATGTAACCAGCGTAAAATCCAAAGCCATCATCTTCGAAAAGATTGGATTGAAATGGGATTGGAGACAATTTGCGGTCAAATTATCAGTGCCCACAATTAAACCGGTTAGAAGAAAATCCTCGAAAGCACATTTCAGGCGATCCAAGAACCATAACGACTCGGATTTCTGAAGATCCTCGTGGCATGCGAGGAAATACACGAAAGGGTCATCGATTAAGAAGGTGTAGGTTCTTTGGGAAATGGTATGAGAGAACATTGAGTGGAAAGGAGGGGTTTTTTCAATGCATTTTTGAGCTAGCAATTCGACTCCCGCTTCTTCGGAGGAGAATTCAGCAAGAATTGTAGGTCCCTTAGCAATGCAGGCATAGAATATCAGATTCGGATTGGAAATCATTTGATGGGTTCTTTGGCAACTTCGATTTTGATTTGATTGGATTCCTAATTTCTCACCCCAAAAAAGAAAAAAAGCTTCTGTTTTTATGGTTTCTCTGTCTTTACAAATTATACCAAGTTTTTGCTAGGGTTTGAAACAGAAGAATGGCGGAGTTGGATCCATAGCTGGATATCGGAAGAAACAGGCAAGAAATAATAATAAAAAGGAACAGAATAACGACTCTAACTTCATTGAATTATCCTTCTTCGGGGATTCTAATTACTAGAAAACGACCTAAGAATTGATTATGTCGGCCCAACTCCCAACTTCTAATAATATAGTATTCTGTAGCCGATTTGCAGTTCTATAATTACCAACATGCCCCGAAGCTCAGTTGCTCCAGCTTGTCATCAGCGGCAGCCCCCATAGTTGATTCATTTTCAACCCAATGATCATTACAATGAGATAATAATATATAATTTTTGAAAAATATTTAAAAATAAATAAAAAATAATGTAAAATATCTTACTTTAAAATTAAAAACTCTACTAACATAATCTTATTATTTCTGTTTCATAAATTAATAATAATGGTTTTTCTTCATAGCAATGACAATGGTGAGACTCATTTTATCTTCAATGCAAGAACACACTCGAAAAATCAACTCTGCCATTCTTTGATAATAAGCTAATATCGATTTCCCTTCAGTTGCAACAACACACAAGAAAAACATATTCTTAGCAAGCCAAGCCACTATTGCTGCATGAAATTGTCAATCCGACTTGACATATGGCCATGGCGAATAATTCCTTTTCCCCCCCGGGTTGTTTAGACATTCTAACTCTTGATATAATGGCATTGGAAGGAAGAGCTTTTAACTACAATGCTTGTAAGTAACTTTGCCTGGTATATGGTTAACATTTCCCAAGGCAGTAGTGTCTATTATTCTGTTTATAGATGATTACAACGGTAATTTTGATAAATCAAACAAATGCATTTGCAAATAAATTATACTCTCAACAAAAAGAATAACCAATGCAGCAGCAATGGAAGCCATAATTTTTCCCTCCGAATAACCAGAAAGATGCCTTCGAGAGTTTGAGTATTAAAATGTCTTTGGACTTCTGAGGGTTTTTCTTTTCCTTTCTTTTCTTCTTTTCCCCCATTTCTGTGATTCTATCTTCTCTTTTCGGCTCATATAAGATAAGGTGGATCGATGCTTGCCCATTCAAAAACCTGCTCATATTGAGCAGCAGCACTTTCCCAGGTGAAGTCTCTCTGCATGCTTCTTCTCATCAATCCCTCCCAAGTTGACTTGTGTTCTCGGTAAGTCATTACAGCCGTTCTTAAGGCCTGCAGTAAGATCAAACTTATTCTTACAGAAAATTGCAGTATGTGCATTTAGAAGGGAGAGTTTGGATGTACAGAAAAAGGAGAAGAAACACTATAGAACATTATGCAGCGTGGAAGAAAATTTCCAGGATTGGACCAATTAGTAATAGTAGCTGATAAATGACAGATCCATTGCAGGGTAAAGTCCGTTAAAGGCTTAAAGCAGTGTTTTCGTCTAAACTGGAATCGCAACTAGTGGCAAAAAAATGAAAAACTCCTATATAGTTGGGAGATGGCCAATGCATAACATTAACTTACCTCTAGCATACTCTCTTTTGTAAGGGGAGAAAAAGTCCACCTGTCAACACATTTCACAACCATTATAAGAAAAACTAGATGCAAACAAAATGCATATTGACGTTGATGTACTGTATTCTAAAAAAAAAAAAAAAACATTTTCATCCTTTTGTCAATAGCAAGCATGCACAAAATCTCTAAAACTACATTATCTTCAGGCACTTTCTTTGAACAAGATTTTCCCATGCAGAAATAGGCCACCAGAAGTTTGATGCACAAGAAAACTTTTCTTCATTTGTCATTGTCCCATCATAAAGTCTCAGTTTTGTGTAATATTTGCAACTTCTATACTACTACAGTCAAGTTCTAGAGGAAATCAATCCAATTACATTCTTTAAGAAAACCTATAGATGATGTTACTGAAAGTTTGATCCACAATTGAAATCTTAAAGAGAGATTTGTTTTCTATTTAAATTAGAGAACCGTTTATTACTACAAAATTTTCAACTCCATCAAGATTATCCACTAAATAATCATTTGCAAAAAGAATTTGGGCCTTTTTGTACCCTGTACTAAATCAATGAAAAAGAAAAGTAGGGGACTGCATACCCTGTGCCTTCACCACTGCCTCCTCCAGCATACGGACTGAAATTCTCTACTGTGTCCTGAAGAAGAGTAACTTGGAGGCATGTAATTGGACATAAATCAGATAAAGCCAAATGGATCTAAATCTCATTACTGTTTTAACTCACTCTAAGTCCTCCTGTGGCATGAACTACTGGTACAGTAGCATATCTCATAGCATACAATTGATTTAATCCACAAGGCTCAAATCTTGAGGGCATCAACAGTATGTCACAGCTGCTCATTCCAGAACAATTGTATGTTATTGGTATCTCTAGTAACATGTTAACGACATAAGAACTTTACAATTACCCTGCAGTGATCCTATGAGAAATTGGAACATTAAATCCAACCCAACCCCGAAATTTATCTCTGTAAGTTGTCTCAGCTGCTCTCATCCAGTCTTCATACAGTGGGTCCCCAGAGCCAAGCATTACCTAACGAAATTTGGAAACTTAGTTCTCCAATAATTTAAAAAAAGAATAACTAGAAAACATGATAACAGGAATAGAGAGGCCATGAGATAGCGCTTAGACTTATGCTTGTTAAAGGACCTATGCCTACTGTAATGCACCCAATTAACAAGACCCCAGCAACTACTAAATTTGCACTCTGTATTTTGACCATCTCTGAAAAGAGATATTGTCCCCTTTCATCTTTAAATAAATCACCAGATTTTATATCAAATTGAGGAAGAATGATATAATACAGTAAAATTTGCATGCAGGAATAAGGACCAACTTAAATGTCTAAATAAGTCATGGTCCTCAACAAGGGTGAATCTACTTTTTACCATCCATAAGGGGAAATGTTATTTCAACTCTACAAATTTGCAAATAGTCTTCTACCAAACAGGTCACATTCTATTCATCAAAAGGAATACTTCCTTGAATGCATAATACAAATTAAGAGTAATTCTACCTCAAGAAAAACAAGGTTATTAAGTAAATGGAAAACTCACTTACGAATTGTACATCATCTTCCATAAGCTCTGGAGTTGCCCAACGGATCAGGTCAATACCTTTCTGGTAGTCCAATCTCCCTATAAATCCAATCTGTAAATCCCAACATAGTAAGAAATGAATGAAAACATAGTTTTTCATTACCAAGTCTACTCTGATAGGAAGTAAAATCTTACCAAGGGACATTCAGGCCTAATTGGAAGTCCTAGTTCCTGTTGGAGAGCAGTCTTGCATTGAACCTGAAGTATACAATTGATTGGGACAGGAACTCGGAACATCAACTTTTTCAGCTATGAATGGCTAATATTAGAAACAAGAGATTAACCACCTTTCCAGAGAGATCATCAGCAGAATAATGGAAAGCAATATGCTCATCTGAAGATGGGTCCCATTCAGCAACATCAACACCATTCACAATTCCTGATCATCATTGAATATTTAAGAAGTGTCCAGTTAAAAAACATCCAATTTCTTAAGAGACTGTAAACATGACTGGAGAATATCTAAACGCGCCCCACACATGATCAATGCATGCAACATTCTTTATAACAGTCTGTCCTTGTCCTGAATGGAGCTTTCCGGCAAAGCAAAGACCTAGGTCAGAAGTGGGATGTCACAGAGAAACTTGGGCATGAAACTTAACCTTCACTACATTGCCATGCGCACTGTCCTAAAAGCTTTTAAATTTTTGCACCAGATGACATAAAGGCCACATTCTATTTACAAAGTAGAGAACACATACCATTCAGAACACTCCTTCGACTGCTTAATAGCTCATTTAAACCATATCCGCCTTCAACAGTTGTTATTTCCCATGCATAGCCCTACAATTAACAAGTACAGTACACTGAAGCCATCTTCCAAAATTACTAAAACTGCAAGTAATAACTAAAACATAATAAGTGGAGGACAGTTTTTACTTTTTAATTGCAACTCATTTCAATACACGCAAGGCAGACATTCTATGACTTTTCAGTTAGATTTACATGGTATATGGTTGGGACCATCAAATAAAGTTTCAATTGTAGCACTTAAATGTAACATTTAGAAAATTCAAAAAATTACCAACATTACATATCCAAATAAATGACTAATGTATATGTACCATAAAATAGAACTATATGTAAATAAATCACCTTGCTAACCGTAAGTATTCGATCAGCTGTCACAATTGCACCCTTTAAAATATTGACAGCTTCCCCAGTGTCGAGAGCATGAGTCCTTGCCCATGTAGGAAACACCCATTCCAATGCCCCATACCACTCTGAAGGCAATCCCAAATTCTTATAGGTTGCTGCAGGTTCCACTCCCTTGTACATAGAAAACGATATATTTAAAACTATTATTGCAAAAATGAAATTGTACAATTTGATTTGTGGGAGTTCAAATTTACAAGTCTTACAGCCTTAAGAAATCAGAAAGGCAAGTAAATTAAGATCGGTCTTGGTGTAAAAGAAAATGAGAGAATCAAGAATAAAGCAAAAGGAATAACCAAGAGAAAAGCATCTACCTGATGTGCAAGGTTATGAATTACAAGGATACTCCGAGCATCCTTATAAACTCCATATGGACGGTATTTGGAAGCCAAAAGCCTAAAAAATGTAACATGTAAAATGAGCAGTCCCAGAAAAATTGCAAACTTTATGAATTGAGCGTAATATGAATGTTGAACTAAGTTTCTATAACTGAAAATTTGCCTCCTGACCAAAATATCATCTGTGATAAAGAAACAAAAAGAACCTATCTGAGATATCACAGAAGGGAGGTCATCAGCATTGATACATCTCTGTTTGAGAAAGCTACTATGTACCATTACAAAATAGAATGTTGCAAGAATCATTGACAGACGTTCTACTGGCCTACAAGGCTACAACCTGTGTCTACACTTGTATCTAATCAGTGTTTTCCCATTCTTAAAAAAGCACATTTCTTCTTTTTAAGTCCAAAATGTAAAGAAAGGCAGATGAAAGGAATAGTAAATTGCTAGCTGAGAGTAACAGTAGCGCACACACAAGTACAATAGGAAAAGTGGACAAAAATAAAAGTGATATAAGAATTAAGTGGCAAACTAACTAATTGGTAATTAGACAATGTTTCTAACTCTCTGAAATAAATGAGATATAAACACAGACCTATATATATATATATATATATATATATATAAGGGAAACAAATGCAATGATAAGCAGGCAACAATCGACATCTTACACTGGCACTAGACCAGCATGCCAATCATTGACAAGGAAGAGACATTTTTCTCCATAGGTATACCCTCCCAATGGAAGCACTAATGGAGCTTCACATGCTGAATGGCAAAGTAAAGTAAACCGAAACTGTAAAGCAAAAAAAGAGAAAAGATTGTCATTTAATGTATAGAAAAGTAATAGCAATTTCTTGTTAAACCAAATAACAACCAGGACAAATGAAAGCATACCTGGTTATCACCAAAAGCACCATAACTATCACCATAAGGATTTCCAGGTCTATGGTAAGAAGGATGGTCCACAAATACCTTATAATGGAGGGAAACACTTAACATTATTAAAATTTGCCCTCAGTCCACCAACTTGAGAAATAGATGCATGAAGGTTATGAACTTATAGCCAATTGCCTTCATGATTCATTAATAAAGAATCTCTCGTACATGTTCATGTGAGGATTTTTAGATTAGAAGAGGAGATTCCTACCCAATCAACGCCCTCCCTATACTCATGGAAGAATGCAATCTCTTGCTCCCCTCCAAAGCAATGTAACTTAATGCGCCGATCCACATCCAAAGCACCTGCAAAATTTTTGTCTGCGGGTGTACCATTAAGGTATCTAGGAGACACAACCATGACTCGGTGTCCACGGCCAGCCAGCACTATAGGCAAAGAACCACAAACATCTCCTAATCCACCTGTCTTTGAATATGGTGCAGCTTCAGCGGTAACAAAAACAATATTGTAGGTTACTCTTGTTTGGATTTTTTCTTCTTCAATTCCCTCATCTTGGTCTTTGGTATCAATAGGCTCATCTTCACGAGAGTCAATGACTTCATGATAACCTATGATTCAAGTCAATATACAGCAGTTAACCCACAGAAGTCCATTTAACCTTTAAGAACAAAATATTGCTAAAGATACTAGCTAAAGCAAATCAAAGTGGGACGGAAAAGTGGCAAGTTTAAGAGTTGAGGTAAATTTTGGAACCAAAAAAAAAAAAATGATAAATTAATGATAGTCAGAAGCTGTCATATGACAGCCCCTACGTGGGTGAGTAGAACTTTAGGTCCCAATTAATCTTTTGTCCACAGCTGTCACAGAGCAAGGTTTAGACAGAAGATGAGAGATGCATAAACACCTCACAGTTTCTTGACCATAGGCACAACATAAGACTCAAGTGATAGCCTATGTTAAATTAATAACTTCCATTGTTGAAAGTTCTTGAGTCAAATGGACAGTGATATGGATATGGATGGAATAAGAGAAAGACAGTGGAAAATCCGCAAAGAATGGTTAATAACCATAGAATGCAAATTCCACCAAACCCCACGTTTTCACTATAAGAATCTTGACCCGCAAGAAGCTCAAGAATCATAAATAAAAAATAAAAAAGAAAATCACCATGTCTCACTCAACTCTGCTATGGCACATAAATTAATTAACGAAAATTTAATCACCGAAGAGGAATGACAATTATATGTACTGACAAAGTAGTCAATTCCAGTTCCATAAATGGCTGAGATGGGGGACCATCCCATGGAGTTGAACCAAAGCATGCACGCAAATGTAAAAGTACACTTTGCTTGATGAAAGGGAAATGCCCAGTTTAGCGGATCGATATTTAAAACCATTGCACTTGCTTTGGTCCCATCACTGGGTTTGAGCATCTGATTGATTTTACATGTTTCACTACCAGCTATCAAAATGATAGCATGATCTCTAATAATAAAAAAATCAACTGTTAAAGGAATAAGTTATCTGGAATTGGGAAGCTCTTGTATATCAGTTGCTCCTCAGCCGATCCTCAATTCTGCTTGAAGATCTCCTTTTTTTTAAGGAACACCAGATTAAAAAAAAAAAAAGGAACAGTTCCATATTATCTATAGACAAGAGATGGAGAATATCAACATAAAATAACCCAACTTCATCTTTCTTAAAAAAAAAAAAAAGAAAAAAAAAGTGGAAAGTCTCTAAAGTGTTTTACTGTAAGATTGAAAAAAAGAAGCATTCATAATCATCAAAGGATGATTATATTATAAATAACTGACGACAGTTAATAGTTATAGATTCATAGATATCATTTTTTTATTTATAAATAAAAAAAAAAATCTTGAATAGTATTTGGTTGTTTCAAAGAGTATTCTATTTGGTTTTTTTTTGGTATAAATGAAACAGAAGAAATCCCAATAATAGGGAAAAGTGAAAATACCAGAAGGAGGAATCAAGTGCAAGCCAATGACAGAGCCAGAGTCATCCCTGTCTATGCCCAGCATAAGACCATGCTTTTCTTTTTCTTCTTCTTCTTCCCTGTCTATGCCCAGCATAAGACCATGCGTTTCCTTTTCTTCTTCTTCCCTGTCTATGCCCAGAATAAGACTATGCCTCTCCTTTTCGTCTTCTTCTTCTTCGACAGCATTGGGATTAGAGCCGTCGGTAAAACCGCCGAACCCACGTCCATTTCCAGTTGTGTCCGATCTTACAACCGTCAACTTCCCATTTTGAAAACTCCTCGACAAATGAACAAACCCCAGTCGCCTACTCGGCCTAAAACTGAAAAATTTACGAGATATGTTGGTAGTTAATTGGCAAGATATTACACGAGTTAGTTGCAGAGACTCCATGGAGGAAACAGGGAGGTTAGCGAGAAAAACAGAGTGAGGGAGAGAGAAGGGAAATAGTCGAGAAGAGTACGAAAGGAATCCTGAAACAGGAGGGACCGAAAGAACAAATAGGAAAATCGTAGAAAAGAAAGACACCTGTGACTGGTAATAAAGACAGAAAAAGAACAAAATCACATTTCTGCTTTCCTTCGCTTGATTTTCTGGAGAGAGAAGAGTTTCTTTATCATGGGTTTCGAGGGCGAGAGATCCAGTAAAAGCGCGAAAGTCGAAAACTTGGATGCCCTGTGGAGCTCCATACGGCTGAAGCTTTTGCTAAAGTGCTGGGATTTTGCCACGTCACACACAGAATGAACATTCCTTACGTGGCACGGAGGTGACAGTTGGAAAGGACAAAGCAAACAAAATTAAGATTGGCGGTATCAAGGGAGAGAACGACATCGTTTGGATTTCATTTGTCTTTCCCAACAAGATCCACGCTCCGTCACGTGAACTCTGCCACACACTGGCGGTTTTAAGATCTGATTTGGTTTGGTTTGGTTTGGTTTGGTTTGATCTCACATTAATATTTCACCCTCAACATCTTTGGAAATTTTTTAAGGTAATTTTATTTCCTAATTTTAAGGATATAGTATCTTTATTGGGTTTTGATTTTTAAAAAAGAGATAAGTGTATTTTGAAATAATTAAAAAAGAGATAAGTCTTGATTAAGTAATGTGGTTTGATGAGATAGCTCTTTGAGCTCTCAAATCATTAAGAAAATGGGTAAAATTATTTAAAAATTTACAAATATAGTTAGAGTTAAGTTAAAGTTTAGACGAAAAAATATATATAAATTTAACAAAATTATGAAAAATCAATTTAATATTAATATATTTATCTAAATTAAGCCACGATAATTTACATAAACTGGCACCACACGCGCCACAAAACCAAATTCCTATAATCCATCGGTTAGTAATACGGAACATAAGATCGGACAACAAATAGTATCAATCATCATACGATAAAAGCCTTGACAGTTGGCAGTTTTATGACATGATCACTAACATGAACGAAATGCGATAAATAGCAACGTATTAACATATAACAAAAGTTCATATCACACTTATAGTGGCAGTTCTCTGAGACAAACAACCAAAATCATTTCACCAGCCATGACCGCCAATCGGCAACCTCCAATCCCCTACACCACCAGCGGCATCCGGGCTACACCCCCCCAGACGTCTAGACGGCGCACGGCCGGCATTGTTCTTTGGGCCAGGACTCCTTGGGGCCTGGAAGATTGTTGTTCCCCCACCTGAACTTGAGGAATCACAACCTGAGACATTCTTTGTTGATGGGTTCCATTGGGCTACATGTGGTCCACGTTGCTGCTTGACTCGGCCTTGGCTTCGCAGCTTGGCCTTGGCAGATTGGGTTGGGGCCATATAGCTTGGGACATTATCGGACCCTGATTGGGGCTGCTGTTGAGCTGAGTATGAGCCTGAATCCATTAGTGTCGCAACGTCCATTTCAACAGTCTTCTCAGACATGTTATCAGTAGTGGCAGTGGTTGTAGTGGTGGTGGGTAATGTCATGTAAGAACCCTCTTGAAGGCCTAACTGACGGGCATGGTATGGTTGCGATGACATCCAACGCTCGAGCCAATTCCAACCCCATTGAGTCTTCTCACGCTCGTTAAGGTAGAGCCCAACATCCTTGCCATTGGGGTGTGGCTGTTGATGCTGCTGAGGCTGTTGTTGTTGCTGCTGCAAGATGTAAATTATGACTCATGACAATGTAATCACCAAACCGGGGAAAACACACAAATTTCTGATTTTTTGGTAAACAAAGTAATTTTCAAATGCTTATGAATATAATGAAACAATTAACCAACCTGATAGCTATAGGCATAAGCAAGGGCTCTTTCTCTTCTCATCACAGCATCATGTTTCTTCGAAGCACTTTCCTTGACTTTATCCGAGCTTTGATGCCCACCATCCCAACCGTCATATTTTTTCAACGGGCTCTTTGGCTTTCGTTCTAGTTCTTCCATTCCTCTTTTTTCTTCCTCGTCTTTATCCACTCTCTTCTGAATCTTCTCATGCGTTAGCTGCAGCCTACGAGCTCGAACTCTTGCCTGCACCCGAACTAATGCTTGCATGCACCGCATAGTCATTTGTGCTTGCTTGCGCACATTATAGCCTCTCACTAGTGCCTGTAACCTCACCAGCCCCTTCAAAGCACGCAAAGCTCTCCGAGCCTACAAAATCAAACTCAAAATTGAAACAAAACTATCAGACATCAGTAACATTTAGACAACCTAAGATAAGAATGTCCTCTTTCCTCTCTGGAACTTAATTCGAGTATACCAAATTTTCTTGTTTTTGCACATTGTTCTTGCTTTCACTATTGGTAACATCTGATTAATTATATTGCTCCATGATTTTACTAGTTCTTTCAACTATCCCTGGAGAAAAAAAAGTTGACATATTGAGGCGTTTTTTACCAGGTAGCCTCTGTAATAGGACTGAATGAGGGTAGCGGCTCTTTCTTCCTTAGAGTGGCGTCCATAACCAGCCAATCGAACAACTTTAGCAGCAGCTTGAGCTGCTGCAACAGCAGCTTCTGCAGCAGCAGCAGTTGCCACGGCCACAGCAATGGCATGGTTCCTATCTTCATTCAGAGGAGTTGACGTCGCACTCTCATCATTTGTGATGTCCGGTGAACTCTCTGCAGGGAAATGTTCAAATGATACCACTTCCGGGGCCTCATTCGGCCATTTCTCCACATTATCTTTCTGAAAATCACACTTTATGATTACTCAATGCAAACATTTCGTCAACATTTGCTTCTACAATTTTAACCAATGAACATTAAAATAAAACTTTCCCAGTTAAGACAATAAAGATTTTTGTTTCTTACTAGCTAGCAGAAAAGAAAATTTTCACAGCAGATTATTATTGCTATGGCATGATGGAGATCTAACATTTCAACCACACGATCAAGTTGAATGATGTGATAGCATAGGTGGCATGATAATAATGTCTCAAGGTCGTCATGTTGATAGGGGACCAGTCCCCCTGTGCTCATGGTCCTTAGAACAGTGGAAAGGAAGGTCATCTTCTTTACAGGAAGTACAATAAAATAGGACCTGCTCTACTACCCATCATTAATAAGCACCATATGAGTTATTAATTCATCTTTGAGCAAAAAAAACAAAAGCAATCCTCTTCCACCATCTTCTCTCTGGATTATCTTCTTTCACCATATTAATATAGTCAAATTAAAAATTAAATATTATAATTGTTTTTCTTTGCGAAAGTTGTTATACTTTTCTCAAATAAACTTAAGAATGAGTGGATATCTGCGTCCTAGTATTGTAACCACAAATGTGTAAGATCAAAAAGAATAAGTCCTTGCAATCTTACGTAGAAAAGATAAAAACCAGAAAAATAGAAACCAGAATGTTTTGGACATAGATGTTTGGTTTTTTTTGAGGGCTGTCTGAAAATGATATTTTAAGTAGGAAAAAAAAATCTTGAAAGATCCCGACATTAATGGCTGCTTAGGTATGGAGATCAAATCAGTAAGCAAACATGGAAAAATCGGAAAACCGATTCAAATCAGTTACCTTTTTCTCAGGCAAGTCCTTAGAAGGTGATTTGAACACCCTCTTCACCGTTGAGAACCATCCACTCCCTTTCTTTCCCATCTCCTGTCAAAACAGGAGCTTTAAAAATTGTAAAACAGAGACATAAAATATCAGATTTAACATAGTTTTAAACTAACGCACGTTGCATTCATGGAAATGAGTAAACTAAATAAGAATGAGAAACATGTGTAGAAAGGAACGAAGCTAGAAAACGAATCCAGAGTCATATGATGTCATGTCCACTTTCCAGTTAAACCAATTAAGACAAGGTTGAAAACCCATGTCAAATAATGAAAACAGAGAATGCATAGCAGAGAAACCATTGAAATTGAAAAAACAGATAGGAAAATAGTTTCGAGAATGGAAAGTAAGGAATACCTTGAAACCGGAAAACAACAAGAAAAAAAGATATAGTTTAGAAAGAAAAGATCAAACCTGAGACAAGAACAGCAAGCTGATATGTTATCAGTTGGCTTGATCTCTTGTCATGTTTTCTATCATTTTCCATGTATTTTAGAAAGAAATTACTTCATTCTTTTCTTTCTTTCTTTCTTTCTTTCTTGGAAAAGAGAGAAGAGAAACTGAAAAATGAGGAAATAGGTGATATGGAGAGAAGGGAGCAGAGAGTGTATTTGGCAGAGAAAAAGAGAAGGAAGCAACTGAAGAGAGCCGCGCGATCGGCCGATTGGAATTAATCAAATTCACGGGGGCGTCTACCTCGTAGAACATATTACTGTTGGATTGGGCCCAATGGACTTCTGCCACGTCATCCAAACTTTCCCTGTAATTACAATTCTACCCAAGCATGCTTTCATTTTAGATCGAGATTGAAAGCGTATTTGCGTTCAAAGGAGGTTTTGTAAAAATTAAAAAGCTATTCCAATTTTTATGGGTAATATGGTTTTATTTTTTATTAATTTATGCATTTTTTAATATTTCAGCACAATTTTTTTTTTTTGAAAACGATACCGAACACTTTTTGCATAAAGAAACATAAAATTTTTAAATTATATTTTTCTTACAATATTTTTAAATAAATTTTTATTCTGATTGCGAATTCATTGTTTTATATATATATATATATATATGAAAATTTATTTAATGCATTTTGATTTATTTTTAAAATTTTTCCTATAAAATTATGGAGTTGTTATGTACTTGAACATTAAAAAATAAAATTAACAAAATATATATGATAATATTTTAATTTTTTATATAATTATAAAATTTAAAAACTTCAGTGATATAAATGAAAATAATATTTTTATATAAGTTTTCAAAGCAACTTGTGATATTTTTTTAATTTTTAAATCTTAGAAAAAATTGTGAACATGAAGCCGAGATCACATGAAGTCCATGTTGGATTGGTCCCTTAATCAGTGACTTTTTTCCCTTTTATAGGCTTTTCTTTTTGGCTCTCGAGTCTTAAAACAGTTTACTTAGACGTACGTACACATAACAAATAGAACAAAGGTTTAACTCTCTCTCCCTTTTGGGCGAACATTTCTTTTTCTCCACAGATGGTAAGATTTTATTCTCTTTTCTTTTTTAAATAATAGAATCCTCCCTTCTATCATTTATGGTTTTGTTCTTATTAATTAATAACAAATTATTTAACTGGAAAAAGAAAAAGTTTCACCAATTTGGTTTGTTCTTTCATCGATTATTTAATTAGCAGCTATAAACATTATCAAATTCGAAAAAGTTAATTTTGATTTGCTTCCTTAATCATGGTAATTTTAGAAATTTTATTAATCTTATAAAATCAATATTATCGACAAACAATTTTTTAATCAAATAATTAAAAAGTTATTATATGTTATTAGACACTAATCAAATCCAATGTGGGTTAATTATTTATTAATTTACCTATTTTGAATATAATAATTTTTATAATTATCGATTCATAAAATATAATATATTTGTGACAATTGTAACTTCTAATAAAAATATATTAATGAAAAAATTATACCACCTCTCATATTTGTTTGCTTAACTATTTCTCTATTAGATATGCTTACAAATTAAATTTAAATAAAAAATTTTGATCTCAAATACAATTTGATTTGATCCAAAATATTTAATTTAAAAATAAATCTAAAAAGCATCAAAGTAGTAATATTTTAATATTATAATATATTATTTAAAAAAAACTTTGAACTCAACTAAATATAAGTAATAACTATCAATAACTTTCATTTCACTTTGTGGACTGGGGAAGCACGGAGCCGCGGAGGCAGAGGATTATTGGTTTCACCTACCCGAAGCATGAAACAGCGGTACTGCGTTAATGATTTATCCGCACGAATATAATTAGATAATTAAAATTTTGAGTTGGATCAAACCAAAAAATAAATAAATAAAATGTTAATAGTAATAATAATTTTGATTTACAACTTTTTCAATCTAAAGGCTGAATTTATTAGTTAATACGTATAATTTTTAAAATTTAAATTTTGAAATTAATATTTAAAAAAATTATTTTTTTAAATGCATCGATCAAAAAACTTAATATAGTACAGTTGTTATATACAGATTTGCCACTCCTTTTTCTATCAGATTATCGTGGGAAAAAAAATTGTTTTCTTCCTTTATAGATATGGTAAGTATTTTTGTAAAGATTGTTAAGGTTAGATTCATCATGCAATCACATAAAATCATTTGATAAATAGATAAAATGATCTAATTTGAATATAAAATAAAAAATATCTAAGATTTAATAAATGCGAGAAAACATACCTCTATCCCATGCGATTTTTATTTTTATTTTTTTAAAATTAAATTTAAAATTTGAATCTTTCATTGTACTTTTTATGAACATAAAAAAATCACAAAAAAATTCACCGCGTGACAAATATAAAATGAATAATAGGTATAAATCAAATATTGAATTTTAATATTATATTAAGTACTTAATGTAAAATCAATTATGAAAAATAAGTGAAAAAAATTCAATTTAAATATAAAATAAAAAAATCTCAATATTTAATTGATGTGAGATAATATCGTCTTAATAAAATTTATTAATATTAAATTTCTTGATTGTTATTTTTAATTTTATTGATGCGATTATCTCCCTAGATAGAAATAGGTCAATATTTTTTTCTTTATAAATATATTTTTATTTATTTATTACTTACTAGATAATTTGCATTTCAAAATGGCAACATAATATGGTAAAATATTTCTATATAAAAAAGGTTAAATTTTTCCTTTCTTTCCTTTTTTTTGGTACAAAATGCTTCTTTCTTTTTTTAAGGAGTTGGGGTGTTAGTAAATGCAAAAAATAAAAAAATATTGGTATATGTCCATTTCTAGCTTAACGGAACCTAAAACAAAGGGCAACATGAATCCACCATACAAATAACTTTATTGCTTGCTGAGCTGTGAGTTCGTGTGGGATCCTATCCCTGAATCCTGTAATATGGTTGGGCATTTAAAGAGAGAGTTTATTTGCATTATTATCGGAAAATAGTATGGGTAAATTTTTTTGATTTTTTTAATTTTTAAAAATTTTATTGATAGTATATTAAATTAAAATTTGAATTTTTATTTAATTATCGATGTATAAATTTTATATATTATCATTTAATTATTTATTAAATTTGACACGCATAAAATTTAAATATGGAAAATATATCAAATATGAATCTGACAGGAAAGCTAAAATAAAAGTGCTTTGATTATGTTAGATGAATCGCTTGCTTTAAAAGGAAAAAAGAAAATACATTGGTTATTGAAGCGAAAAGTGTATGCAGTTAGGGAGGGAGCCGGTCTTAGTTGTGTGCACTCTGGATAAAGAAAAATGGAGTTGGGTGACAAGCTCCTGTCAAATTTATGCTATTGGTACCCCTGCACGTTTATTTATTAATTATTTACAACGGGAGCCTACCGCTCGTAGCCTTGTGTAAACTTTTGCATTTCGCCTAAAATCTGGACCACTGCTCTTCGCATATGCGCAATCAGCGAACGTACTAGAATTGATGTCGGGTGGGTTACACTCGATTTGATAATTTATATTTTTATTATTTATAATTATATTTGTATCATATAAATATTTTATGTTAAAATTTACATAAATATAAAAAATATATTTTTTACTTTATTATATTTAATTATAATTTTTATTTAATTTTAACTCGTATATTTTATTTATATCATATTTAAAATTGTCAAATATACTTTTTCATATTTATAATTTTGATATACATTTTTTATATTCAATTAAATTTGATTAAATAATTATGTTTAATTTAGATTTTAAAGATATCAATGGTGTCCTATTTGATTCAATTCATAAATACATTTATAGAAAAGTTGAAAAATGCTAAAAATTCAAATTTTAAATTTAATATTTATTTAAAAAATAATAATTATTAAATTAAATTTCCATTGATGTGAATATTGAAAAAAAAAAAAAAAGCAGATTGAGAAAAGTTTTACCGGCATTCAATCTACCTATTTTGTTTAGGCCTGACCAATGTTTTAGGCCTTGATTTGAAGACAAATCAATGTTTTTATTCAATTTGAGGTTGTCATATATATGATTACGGTTGCTTTTTCTTTTAGAAGTGAGCAGTGGGGATGTCGACCTTTTGGTTTCTGATTATTAAGTAGTAGATTGTATAGAAAAATGACAAGATCTATTCTTATAAAATTTGTTTCAAGAGATGTCACGAAAATTTTACTCGACATAGTAAAGAAAAAAAAGGGTTTATTGAGAATTGTCCAAGATAATTGTAATTTTTTACTCATTTATAAATTAAATTTTGTTATAAAATATTTATTAGGGTTTGATTCATTGATAAATAAGTGTCATATTATAGGATGGATCTAAGGTTTATTCAAATTTTTTAGGTCAATTTGAATGTACCATGTTGATGTGGTAGTGCACCCTTAAAATTATTCGAGAATAAATTAATTTCGAAGTTCGTATAAATTGATCCGGAGATATCTTAACAGTAAAAACCCAAAAAAAAAAATATTTTTTGAATATTTGATTTGATGATAAATATACGCTTTTTTATTCAAAAATTAAATTCTAATCTTTTATCCTCTAATTTATATAAAAATGAGAAAACAACAATATGATGAATAATTTAATTTTTTTTCTCACCTTTATAATATTTATATAGATTTACAATTCATGTATTTGTATTGCATTCAAGCCATGTAAAATACAAAAATTATTGAGTCATGATTAACTTTCATAAACCAAACATCAAATCAATATTTGGGATTTTTTCAATTCATATATAGTTTTTGGCAAAAATTTTATTTGTGATATTTTAATTCTTTTTATATTGTATTTAAAATTGTCAAATATATGTTTATGAAAAAAGTAGAATAAGGTCAAACAAATTTTCATGGTACCTTTTGAGATGAAGCAGAGACATCAGCTTGGAAATATTTTGTACTTTAGCAGTGGATGAAAATGTTTGTGGATCTAATTGTGGATTGAAAGCAAAAAGTTAAAGATTGGGTTTGAGGAAGAAGCAAGAGTTGTTAATTAGATCAAGAAATGTGGTCAACCACTTCAGATGAGAAATCCTAACCACTAATCTTAATCATGAGACAAAAACATTTCTTCATATCTCATTAACGTTTGGTGCAACAAATCTATTTCACTCATTTTTCTTTTCTTGTCATATTTTCAATGTAAATTTCGGTTAAAAGAGGAAATAATAATTTACAGAAAATTAAATATTTACCAAAATATTGTTCAAACTATATCCATAAAATTAAAACTTTAGAAATTATTGTATTTAATTTAATTAAATAATTAACAAAGTAAAATAAAGTTTTGGTTAAAGTCAGATTCAAAACCAATTACTCATATCCCAATCCGATACGATGTGGTTACGCATGTAGTCCAAGATTTTGTATCTCGGACCATATTTAAAAACAATTATTTTATACAAAATTAATTTTTAAAAAACATATTTAAAAAGATTAATTATTCAATTCATATAAGTAAACGTGACAATAGTAAATCAAGGCAATAACATAGGTATGTTTGTAAGAGATTGTAATGCAATAGCTGTAAATTTGTTGTCACCCATAGCACATGGTAATGGGCTAGGTAACTCATACCCTGTTTATCAAAGTAGATAAAATATTAAAGAAACAAAATATAACCTAATAATCTATAAAATCTATCAAAACATAAACAAAGACAAACATTCTAGTATTATAAAATAAATAAACAAGTCAAGTATGATCTGAATCCTAGCATGGCTGCATAATGGAAGTCAACCTCTATTGGACGATAGAATTTAGAATACACCATTGTGCCTGCAAAACACATACAAGAATGTATAGTAGAATAAATCATGATTCGATATTACAAACAACGGTACCATTTGAACTCACGAGTCTAATACGTAAAAGTTCACAGCAATAACTTCCATAAAAAACCCAAAACTTAAGACTTCTCATTCAGTTAAGAAGAGTCCTGTGAAGTGTGAGGTGCTTTCTGTCAACACTATGCAGAACCTTTTTGGCTAAATCCTTAATCTTTAATTTATACCTAAAAGAACTCAAATAAATCTTTAATCTTTAATTTATACCTAAATAAACTCTTAACATAAATCAATCTTTTATAAATTTAAGCAATCGAGTGATTTTTTTGAAGAATTTTAAAACCCAATTTCTTGTGTAAAAAAGAATCAGTTATACAAATAATATATTATATAACTTTTAATTATTTATATTATAAGTAATATATTAAAAAAAGATCAATTAATTTAATCGATTTGATTTGTAATTTTAGACACCATCACATCAATTTTATTGAATAAATAAACTTAAAAAATTGATTTAAACTCAAAATTTATTTAATCAAATCGAATTTCAATAGATTAAATTGATGTAAATCGACTTTTATTCATCTATAATTTTTTTATATGAAATAAAAGTTTATTTGAATACAATTTAAAGAGTAAATGATTATATGAGTACAATAAATATATAGGGACTTATTTAATAAAAGTGAAATAGCTTAAGGGTTTTTTAAAATATTTTAGCCAACCTTTTTATCCATGCCAAGTAACAAAATCAATATCAAAGTGTTAGTTCTCCACAGAATCAATGTAAATTATATAAATTCATCTCAAAGAAAAATGACCATGCAAGTAAGGCGGTTCGTTTCCTTTTCTTGCTTATGTGCCAAACAGGCAGAGCTTCAGGGACGCCACACGATTGGCGCATCTGCATTCTTGCTAATAAGACAAGGCGAACCGTTCCTGAAGTCGTAAAACGATTTTCTTGATTTTCCATCTTGAGCATCTCTCATTAGAAAAACCTGAACCCTCTAGAAGGAAACCCTAACTTGAAATCAATTTAAAGCCATGTAAGACGAACTGCATCTTAGAGGATTGAAAGAGACGGTTTTGGACGATGAAGATGATGAATGGGACTAGCATGGGTTTAACTTTTAAAGATAAAACCTGAAATCTCATTTCAAGGTCTCATTGGCTTAATCAGGGACGACTGTTAATCATATGTTGTCAGACGGCAATCTGAGTCGGGTAAACGAAAAAGATAAGTAAATATGAGTGAGTATATAACTCGAGGATGCAAACGACAGGAAAACCAAGAGCCGGATCGTAACTTTCACATTCTACGCCTTCTTGTGAGTATTTTTAGTTGCGAGGTTGTTTATACCCTGTTTGGTTTGCCGTAGAAAAATGTCTTAATAACATGACAGAACTAAAACTCGTGTTTTTCCCTTTCTTATTTGTTGTTTTCATAATCAGGATGGTTCTGAAGGGATTAACGACAATTTTGAGGTTGAATTTTCTGGTTTTGCAGAATACGTGAGATTTGACATGTCAAAAATCCAAAAAATATGGAGCTTGCCTAAATGTAAGGGTATAAAATGAATCGAAGCCTGCAAGTTGCTTTGTTAAACTCGTGTCTAGGTCCGCATCCGTATAAATCATGGAGCTTTTCACTGCATAAAAATCCTCACAACTTCTTGGATTTCAATTACTCCCCAAGTTCTTTAAATGAGCAGTTTGTGGTAGATGTGCAATTTTGTTATACTTTTAATGTCCCTACCTTCGCCTTTACCATGATTGATTTCATGTTTTGATGAACTGTTCCTCCCGATACACCCAACTGGGTGGAACTCCTGCTAGGTTACCCTAATTCTTAGTCTTACCCGCGGCTGTATAGATAAACCATATGGTTTAGTACCGGTACCAAAGTTCATAAGGGTAGGCTAAGGCTTTGCTCAATAAAAAGAAAACAAACAGGTGAAAAGAAAAAATTTGTTAATCTAATAGTTAAATTATAAAGTAAAAAAGTGATTATGAAATCCAAATCGTTGAATTAACAAAATTTATATTCTCACATTTTTCTTTCTTTTCTATCAAGTAAAGTCTAAAAGGCTACAATTGCAACTTTTTAGAGCATTTCTAATTCAAAATGCTAAGAATGAGAAGGTTGTTTTGAATTGTGCAGTCCAATTCAAGTAATTATTTAAGCCACCAAACCTATACATTTGGGTTCTGTTGAAATTTAACATTCCATCGGATTGGGAAGTTTACAAAAGGCCATTTCTATTTTGAAAATTTTTAACTTTTTAATGTTTTGAAAAAAATATATTTTTATTTAGTTTTTTTTTTAATTTTATTTTTTTTAAATGTTAGAATACTTTTATTAATTTAATATAATATATAAAAAAATTATTATATACTAAATTAATATATGTAAATAATATCTTTTTAAATATTTAATAACAAATGTATATTGATATAAGCATGATTTTTAATTTATTAACAAAAATATTATTTGATATAAAATAATTATATTTTTAATTATTTATCAAAATTACTGGTTACAAAATATTAAATATATACCATAAATTATATTTTTTATATTCTTTATCTAATGTCTTTAACGATTATTTTTTTATTACACTTCATCTCATCGCCACCACTTCATTTGTATACAAACACAAATTACATTATTAATTCTAATTTTCATGTTACAGTATCCCATTTTACCGTTATAATAATTAATTTTACTCCAATCATTATTTTTAATTTTATTGAAATAAATTTCAACGTCTATTTAAACTAAGTCAGAGACAAGGGATGAGCTCATGGGTAGGGCAGTAGCCAGTAGGTACAAGTGATGAGGATTTCTCAGTGTTGAGTTTGTTCATTTTATCAAACAACATTTAAGCTTTGTTTGGCCTAGTAAATATAAAAATAGAAGGATAGAAAGATAGAAAATTAAAAAATATAAAAAAATTGAAGAAAAAAGTTAAAGGATTAAAAACATTTTTTTTCTTTATTTCCGAAAAGAAAGATTCCAAAATCGAAATAGAATTGAAAATAAAAATAAAAATTATGTTATTCTATTGTTATATCCTTACTTTTTAAGATAATAATATAAATTTTTTTTAAAAAAATGAAAGATAATTTTATAAATATAAACACTTAATCTATATTTTTTAATCTCTATTAATTTTTTTAAAAATTTTTTCTTACATTTTTTCTCTTATCAACTTTTAGTAAAAAATATTTTATTCACAATTTTCCACTTACTTTCTTTCAAATCATAAAAATATAAAATATTTAACGATAATATTTATTTAAAAGGGTAAACATATTTTTTATTTATCGAGAAGGAAATGAGCTTTTAAATTAGAAGGAAAGAAATGGAAATGATTAACCCTCATTTTTGCCTTGAAAAAAAACTATCTCCTTTCTTATTTTCTCTTTCTACTTCAGCATTTCTCCTTTTTTGACTTATATATTCCATATCTTCTCATTTACTATTCATTTTCTCTTTTTTTTACAGCAACTATGTGCATCAAATTAGGAAGAAAAGACTCAAAAACTTAGAATATGACTGTCGACTCATCTTGGACGATGAGAAAAAAAAATCATAGAGTTTAAATACTTCATAAGAGGTAATCAATTCTTACATGAAGAAAGCTAAAAAAGCATGCATTCCATCATTTTCATATGTACAACTTGAATACAAAATATGTACAGCAAGAATAATCCAAAAATATTCAAATTTCTTAATCTATTAATAGAATATCTATTCGTTCAAATTCTTGATAAAAGAATAAAAAAATAAAAGTATTTAAATATCTTTAAGGAAACAATTGAATAACTCCTTCTAGAAAGTTATAAATTTATATGTACATTTTATATAAATATATGTATGTATTTTCTAATTCAAAAATTTTAAAGGTATTCAAATATTTAAGTCTCGAAATTCGCATATTGCATGTCCAGGACAAAGCCCTAGATAAGGAAATTTGTTTAGAGTTTAAATCCCTGTACGAAGCAATTCAAATATGTGTATTTACAAAGGTGTATTAGGATCAGTACATCTAATGATTTATATATGTGCACAACTGATGAGTCTATGTTCCTTAGGTCATATTGTTCTTGTATATGTACTTTTAGTTATAGAGATATTTACGTATAATATTAACAAAGTATATTTTTTATAATTTAGGTAAAAACATAATAATTTGATTACCTTTATACAGATATTTGAATACCTGTTATTGCTCGAGAACACAAACTATCAGCATTTGAATGTATTTTAGGAGTGTTCGAATTCCATTAAATCAAAAACCTTTTAAGGAATAATATATGAACATAACATATTAAGAGAAAACATAATATTATGTAATAATACCATTTAGACAGAAATAATGTTTTAAAAATATAAAAATCGCAAGAGTCTTCCCGATTTTGAACATGATTTTATGTCTCCATGGCTTATTGAGAACATTGGATAATTACTTCAGACATGGTTGATTCGATTTTGTTGAAAACGCATGTATCACCAACCTTCAAATCTTTTTCAAAAGCAAAAATTTTCCAATCTTTCGAGAAATATTTGTTTCTAGCAGAGAAGCCATTATCTTCTATCTGCTGGAAGACATAATGTGAGATTGACATAGCGTTTTAAGAGGAATTTATGGTGGAATTCTCCTGACACATGTTCCATGAATAAAGAATTATTACTAAAATCAATAATGAAATACATAAAATATAATTAAACAAATATGTTTACCAAGATGTAACATGATTGATCATTGGCAGAACCCAGTAATCTCTAAAAAAAATGGTATATCGGAATGATTAATGGAGATGATGGCTTCCATTGCTACGGGGTTTTGTATTGGTTTGTTTAGCATCCTGAGCAATAAGAGGAGGATCTTTTTTTCTTTCAATGTTGGTAGGTTTTAGAAGCCATTCATGTCTTGTGTACAAAACAACATCAAAAGTATTGTTTTTTGTCAGGGTGAAATCAACATATTCTCTTCATTAGAGGTAATATTGCCTAACAAAACGAAGCAATCCTTTACAAAAACACCAATGATTGCAATACTTGTTTAATTTTTGTGATACTTGTAAGTATTACGAAAACACCACTAATTGTAATACTTGAATTGAGCAAGTATTACAGTCATTGGTGTTTTCGTTAAGGATGGCTTCGTTTTGTCAGGTAACATTACCTTCGATTGGGATATGTTGATTTCACCCTGACTGAAAACAATACTTTTGATGTTGTTTTGTACACAAGACATTGGTGGCTTCTAACACCTACAGAAATTGAAAGAAGAAAAGGTCTTACTCTTTTCTGCTCAGAATGCTAAATAAACCAATACAAAACCCCATAATAATGGAAGCCTCCACCTCCACTAATCATTCTCATATACCATCTTTTTGAGAGATTGTTTAGCTCTGTCATTGTTCAATCGTGTTACATCTTGGTAAAACATACTCCTTTAATTATATTTTATATATTTCATTCTTGGTATTAGTAATAATTATTTATTCTTTGTTCATGCAGCATGTGCCAGGAGGATTCCACCATAAATTCCTTCCAAAAAACCTTTGTCAATCTCACATTATATCTTCTAACAGATAGCAAACGATGGAATGTTCAATACATCTATTTTATTAAAAACAAATATTTCTCAAAATGTTAGGAATTTTTTGCTTTTGAAAATGAATCGAAGGTTGGTTATAAATGCGTTTTCAACAAATATCGAACTAATCATGTTTGAAGTGATTATCGTAGCGTTCTTAACAAGTCATAAAAACAAAAATATGTTTAAAACCTCGAAAACTCTAAATGTTTTTGTATTTTTAAAACATTATTTTTGTGGTTTTGTTGTTGAACTTTGTTTTATATATAATTTGAATGGTGTTATTCTATAATATTATGTTATTCTCTTAATATGTTATGTTAATATGTTAAAAGGTTTCTGATTTAATGGAATTAAAATACCCCAAAATACATTCAAATTCTCATAGTTTGGCTTCTCAAATAGGTATTCAAATATTTGTATAAAAGTGATCGACTTATTATGTTTATTATTTAAATTGTAAACATTATACTTACGTTAATATTATACAATTAATATTATACGTACATATCTCTATATCTAATAGTATATATGTACCTATGAAAATACACCTAAGGAACACGTAGTCATCTATCGTGTACATAAATAAATTATTAGATGTACTTACCCTGCTATACCTTTGCAAATACATGTATTCGAATTTTCTACAAAATTTTTTATATAAGGCTTTGTCTTAAACATGTATTTAAATTCTTAAATTTAAGTATTCGAATTTTCGTTAAGAGTATTTGAATTAAATAAAACATACATATAATTTATGTCGAATGTACATTTGATTAAAATAAAATGTACATATGAGTTTATAGCTTTCTTAAAGGAATTGTTCGATATTTTTTTTTTTTAGGAATACTTGAATACATTTATTGTTCTTGGTTCTTTTAGCAAGAGTTCGTCCAAGTAGATATTCGATTAATACATTAATGAATTTGAATATCTTTAAGTTATTCTTAACTCATTCGTCTAGGATGACTCGGTGATTATATAATGAATTTTTAACTTGTTTCTTTCTAATATGATGCATATAGTTGCTGAAAAAAAAAAAAAAAAAGGTCTCATTCCTTTCTTGTAATAAGTTTACCTCTTTAAATACATATTACTGTTTCCCCGTTTTCCCTTTGCAAAATAAGGACTATGGGCGTAGAAGATATTTTGCAGTTTTTTCGATGGAAATATGATATTTCATAAAAAGTTAGGGAGGTTGGTGATATTTTTTGAAACATAAGAAACTGATTCCAAATTCCGAAGTAAAATTTCGGTCCTGTGACCTGTCTGCCCTGCTCTCTGCATTTCCAAAAGACGAAAAAGCAGAAGGAGGCGAGTCAAAGCGAAGCTCAGCAATGTTTCCGTACAACAACCAGGTGGGTTCACTCACTCACTTACTCTCGATTCTTCTCAATTACGCGCCACTCTGTTTGGTCAGTAAGAAAATGTCTTTTAAAAGGGGGAAGAAAGAAAATTGAGAAATTTTATTTTTCGTTTTGGAATTTCATGCACAAGTTCTCGCATTTACGACTTTAAGTCGCAAATTTCTTTTATTAATTCTTAATTTTCCTGATATTTTGTCTTGGATCAAACGGGCGTTTGGTGATCGAAGTCTCTCATGCATGCATGTGTTTCCCTTTGTTTATACTTATTTACTGCTTCAATTTCAGAGGCAGGCACTTCAAAAAGGAAAAGAGAAATTGCAGCCTTTTTTGTCAAAGGAAAATTTATAGAAGATTTTTTTACGTTTCCTGAGAGCAGATTTTATTTTATTGGGAAGATTTTCTGATTTCATGAATTGGGTTAATAGTATTTATTGTTGAAATTTTAATTTTCTTTCACTTTGACGCTGTTTAAATATTCATAATAACTTTATTTTTTATTGTTTTTTCACTGAGAAATTTTTGGGATACTAGACAACTCTTAATCAGCAAGTGCATTGAAGTAATATACATGCTGAAGCCAAAGAGTTATGAGTTTAAGCTTTTTTTTTATCCTATTATGTAAAAGCCTAAGTTGCTTTCGAGTTTCTATTGTTTACGCTGTATGCTGTCTAATGATATCTTCAGATGCATACTAATTACTCTCACTCTTCGCAGTTTTCTAGTCAACCAAGGGCGTTAGCTGTTGTTGATTCCACAACTTCAATTCAGCTGGATCAGAATCAAGCGTCCTCCGTTGCCAGTGATGAAATGCAAAATGGAGGCTTTTCACAGGCAAAATCCATCATCGAGAGTTCTGAGGTTGTTTGGTTTGAACTTCTTTTATAGTGTTTCAGTAGAGACTAAAAGAACAGTAATCTATTCTCATGTTTTTTTTTTTTTTTTTAACATTAGAAGTCATAAAAAGATGCAAATTATTCCTTTTTTTTTTCTGTGTTTGTGCCTCTTCTTTAAAGGAAAATTTTAATGTAACATGATCTATGCAGAAACTTCAAGATGATCTGCGAATGTTGGGGTTGAAAATCAAGCAGCATGAGGATAGCATAAGACTTCTAAAGGCTCAGAAGTGCAAACTTGATGACTCTATACTTGATATGCAAGGTATACTTCTCTTATTCTGAATGCACACATGACAAAAACTCCAATTTGCAATTCAGGAAAGGAATTAAAAATGGCAGATTATTTGGGCAGGCTGCTATCAATGACAATCGGAATGGGTTAATGCACAGTTCGTATAAGACGAGATTAACTCATTTTTTGTTAGATTTTGTGTATCAGGGGTTTACATCCAGCTACATGATGACATAATATGTTGCTTTGCCTTGATTCGGCTCTTCATACGCTCCACACATAACTCCATGTTACTAATATTGCTCTAATTTTTATGTTAGTCATACACTTCACACATAACCACATGATGACATAACATATCGCTCGTGTTAAATTGCCTAGATCCGGTTTTTCATACACTCTACTCGTAACTCCATGTTATTAATATTTCTCTAATTTGGAATTTTTTTTTTGAAACGTGCTCTAATTTTGATGTTAGTCATTAAGCTTTGAGGATGTTATTGACTCAGAATTAGGTACAAATAAGGTAGCCAGCTAGAATTAGTGATTTTTGAATGAGGTCATTTTGAGTTATATTGACCAGTGTTACACGGACATGGCCGTCTAGTGGTGCCCCATTTCTGTGTCGTGTCGACACGATATGGTTTTGGGTGCGGAATATGCTTCTGATAGGACACTGGTCATTCAGACTTGGCTTTTTCATGTATTAAGGGAATGAAATTATTATAGAGAAGAGAACAAAGATTTTTTTTTTTGGCAAAGGAAGAGAAGGAAGATTAGGAGGCAAGAAGACGATTCTAGATAGAAATATGACAGATGAGAGCGCGTGGTTGCTTTTGACTTTTAATTAGTTTTGGGATTTTGTTAAAAAGGAAAAAACGCAATTCAAGCCACTATAGCATCGTCATTATCTCATCATAAGCCCATTTAGAAATTAAAGAAAAGAAGAATATGAATTTAAGGTTGGTTCGGGCAAGATAGGCCCTTTTTTTAAACTTTCTTGCACTAGGCCCTTATAAATACAAGGTTTATCTGAGTCAAATGGATTTTTCAAATTTTCGAACCTGTAGGATTATTATATTCCCTACAAATTTTTAGAAAGATCCTTGTATCCATAAATTATTTTTGGATACTTTTTAGCCAAATCCATGAGTCAATTATCTAACAAAAGATCTGACACATGGACAGATATCCGTGTTGATACTCATACTTGAGTCCATGTTGCATAGATATTGACTTGATAACCATATGTTTTTTTGCGTATTTATTTTCCATATCTCTTTACACCAGTTAATCTTTTCTCAGTTATGCTTGGCAAGTATCACTCTTCTAGTGCGCCTAAGATTGAAAACGAGGACCATTGTGAGCAGGAAACAACTGACCAGATTCTTCGGCATGAGAATTCAGCAGCAGGAATTCTGTGTCGGCTGAAAACTCGTCATGGCTCTCAGGCTTCTCATCTGACTTTGACAAAGGATGTGTTGGGCACTGTTGCTACACTTGGCAAAGTGGATGATGAAAATCTTAGTAGGTCTGTTTGATTTTTCTTTATCTTTCTGCGTCATGCCCTACAACATTTATTATTCTTCTATTGTTTGGAATAATATGGATATTTTTGCATGAGATGGTTATATCTTTATCCTTCTGTGCTCTGGATAGCTCAAGCATGGGGGCCAATTTAGAAAAAAAGGGAGGGTTGGTAGAGGAGGGGTGAAGATTTGAATTGAAGCTTATGTACCAGTGGGTTAGTTTCATTATCTTGTGGCTTTGAATGCTGATAGGTGAGTGCATATGCTGCATTATAACATGTGCAATTTCTAGTGAATAGCCCAGCATGTTTACTAAATAAATTGCCCACCAGGAATCTTGATTGAGGGATCTGTTTCAACTGTTAATGCTTATATGTAGGTGATGTGTGGCTTTATATATTTTTATATAAATGTAGGGTTTTCTCGGAGTACCTAGGAGTGCAGACTATGTTGGCAATTGTTTGTAAAACTTATGAAGGTATTAAAGCTTTGGAAACATACAACCAGGATGGCTGCATAGACAAAGCTTCTGGTCTGCACTGGCTTGGTGCTTCTATTGGGAGGTCTTTAGATGGTCGATTTCTTGTAATTTGTCTTGAAAGTGTAAGGTATCAGTCGCTTAATTTGTTTCTGATTACAATCTGGTTTATTGAAGACAGCTAAAAAATCATTGTCTTTTCCTTCATCGCCTTCACCCTGCAGACCTTATGCTGGTGATTTTGTAGCAGATGACCCCCAGAGGAGACTTGATCTTTTAAAGCCGAGATTACCAAATGGGGAGTGTCCTCCTGGCTTTCTTGGCTTCGCAGTGAACATGATTCATGTGGAGAGCTCAAACTTATTTTATGTTACTGCCAGTGGGGATGGCCTCAGAGAGACTTTATTTTACAATCTGTTCTCGCATCTTCAAGTTTACAGAACAAGAGCAGAGATGATTCTTGCTCTCCCTCTTATAAGTGAAGGAGCTGTCTCTCTGGATGGTGGGATGATCAGAAGCCCTGGTGTTTTTTCCTTAGGCAATCGGTAAGAAACTCTGTTTGGAAAGTGCAAGATTTCGTTTTCAGAGAAAGAAAAATATACAGGGCACTTCTTTATATATACATATATACTTTTCACTTTCAAACTTCATCAATTTGGGAATAATTCTCAGTTTGCTTCTGATGCTTGTGCCTTTGGATGTAAGAAGATTGTTAAAATTCACAATGCATTAATAATACTATTCCATATCTAGTAATATGAAATACTTATTCTAAAACAGAATAAATATTTTCCGTTTTTGTCAAGTATGTTTTTAAACAATGTCGAACCATAGAAAAATTGGAAATCATTTTACTTGCTGCACATAATGGCATTCGACTTGTTTAAGAAAATAATGTTGTTATTGTTATTAACCAACTAAATTTTTGTGATTTTCCCTTTTGTAAATTAAGTTTCTTGAATAATAACAATCGAGATTAGTTTGATTGCGCCTTTGTTCTGAATCTTGTCTTTGATTAGGGAAGAGGTAGATGTGAGATTCCCAAAATCCTCCGCAACATCAGATATGCTGCAAAAGTACATTGAAACTGAGATGCAGATGAAAGAGATGAAATGGGAAAAAGAAAAGTTGGAAGAGGATATGAAGAGGGAACTTGCATTGCTGAATAATGCGAAGTTCAATTTTGAAAGAAAGAAGCAAGACTTTGTCGAGTTTCTTGCTCAAAGCTCGTCATATGCAAATCAGGTAATTCGAATCATAATTTGAACTGAAATGAGAAATTCTCCTTTTCATTTATGTTCTTTTTACAAATTGCAGTATCTCTGAAGTTTTCTTATACATAACATCAGTTTCATAATCAGTTTCAGGCAGCAAGAGATAGGTCGACTCCAAGATGATAATAACAAACTTAGTCTTGCTAGCAGATTGAAAAGAGTGCAGAGGCCTTTGAACACTAAATTTCAGTTTCTGCCACCCTAATAATTGTCTTGCCTTGGTAGTGCACATAAAATAACTGGAGGAAAGGCAAAACAATTTGTTCTTTTAATACTTTTTTCCCTGATAAGCCCATATGCTTTCTCATGTCAAAATTGGGACTTGTAGTTTCTCAAATGTAGAACACAGACACCATTGTGAACCAGAAAATTGACAGATAACAGAAGGCATCCCTTGGCCCTCATTGAAAGCAGGGTCATTTATTTTCAGCCTGTTTGCGTCTCTTATATTACTTTTTCAACCATATTTCTAGTTTTTAATTTGTAAACATTGGTTGGAAACACAGATTCTTCTCACCCAAAATCGAGGCTCAAACTAGAAAGGTCAGTTTCATATAATCTTTTTCTGATATCATTGGCCCAATTTCAGGTTTTCAAATCGTCAGGCAACAAAGAAGTTTTCAACATTTCCTTCACCTATGGACTTAAGTAATAAATGTAAGAATGTATTGTGTTTTGGGTCCTCTGGCCCATTCTTGTCTGAGCATCTTATTAGCCCAAGCCACTAGTTGTTGGGTCTAACCCAAGCTTGGTCTAAGATGCCCAAAACCCAATCGCTACTAATAATTTTTTTTTTCTACTTTGGGAAAAAAAAATTAGGGTAGATTATTATTATTACAACGATGAAATTAAAATTAATGATTGGGTATCAACGTGCATCATGTTAAGTATATTGAAAGAAAAATAATCATTGAAAGTGTTGAATTAAAATTTTTATGTATAATAAATTTTGATATTTGTAAAATTATTAAAAATATTTTATATCAATTATTATTTTTAACAAATTAAAAACTATTAAAATTATTTTTATATCGAATAATAAATTTATTATTAAGTATTTAAAAATTATTTTATATATGTTTTAATATTGCTTAACATTTAAAATGTTAAACATTTTATTTAATAAATAATACATATTATTTTATATATTAATTTAAATATTATAATCAAATAATTTATAATTATATAAATTTATTTATTATATTGTAAATAAATGTAAAAATAAAAAAGTGTGAGAAAAGAAAAACACCACCGCTGGTGAGATTTTTTTATTGGATTGATTGATGAGGGTCTTATAATGGGTGGGAAGCGGCACGGTGGGGAATTATTTCTCATCGTCATCGTACTGTTTTGTTTCCCATACTATTATGTGCGATTTAAGCCGTGTTCCTGCCTTCCAAAGAAAAAAAAAACCACGTTCCCGCCTAATCTGGTTTATATCCAAACAGGGCCTAGTCTTCCATTGATAAAACTCCTCCTCCTATATCCATGGATTGTTCACCCGTAAGTCTTTATCCGTCAATCAATTTCATCAATCCCGTTTTGATTAATTAATCAAATTTCTTTGACTTCAGGTCCGAAAAAAGAAGAATTATTTTTAATGGCTGGCAAGGCAGTGCAATCTGTAGTGAACGCAATGGGGGAATGCCAATATCCATGGCCTGAAAAGTTGAGTTATCAAAGTAAGGTCTGGGCGCGAGTTTGACTAGACGAGGATTCCTTGTTTTTGGGGATGCAGGCGAACGTAAATACATGTTAACATGGTCATATCTATTCATTTATTTTTTTAATATTATTTGTATTCTATTTATATTTGTTAAATTCATTTAACAAATATTAACAAACATAGCATTTTAGTGAATATATGATTTTGAATGTCGAATAAATAAATATGTTTATAAATAAATCTTCATGAATATTAAAATAACGTATTTATAAACACTAATAAAAAAATTGTATTTATCCTCATATATATGATGCCAAAATTTAAAAAAAATTACATAAACATTTAATTTTGATAATTACATAATATAATAACATATGAATAATTATGTAATTTAAAAATTTATTATTACCGAACAATAAATGAACACCGAATAATTTATTAAATGAATGAGTTTTAATCAAATCTTAAATGAATTTATTCAACAATATAAAAGAATGAACAAAATCTCGATCATTTGTTAAAACTAAGAAAGGATTCAAAATCAAAAATATTTACAAACTGTTTTCAAACTTTTTGTTTGTTTGCATCCTTATTCATTAGTTTCTTCCACATTTTTTCTTCTATACATTTTGTTTTTGTTGTATGTTACCCATCTAATGAAATTTTATGTGATAGTTAAGTGATATATTTGATTATCAGTTCGTTTTCAGCTAAATAGGATGTCAAGTGGAAGAAGCGAACTAACAAAAAAAATTGACTTAATAGTGTAAAATTTTATTGAATTTTTGAGTGAAGATAATCTATATTGAGAGGTATCGAATCCTCACTATGTTAATTTTTTTATGAAAAAAAAATGATTGGAGCAGTCGTCCAAGTTGATACTAATGTGGAATTGGAACTCAAATATCTATTAATTTTGTGATTAGATTTAGGGTCGATTCGAATTGATGATAACTTTAGTTTCAATGAGAGCGAAAAATAAGTGATAATAATATTAATTATGGTTACAATAAGATTGAATACTGTTGCTGTAAGACCCGAAAATTTGGTGTCATCTCCTTAAGAAATTGACATTTTAAATATGGATTTTATGTAATCTTGATCAATAAAGAAGAAATAATTAAATTTCAGGTCTAATTGATCAAGATATAAATTATTAGAATTTATCAAAATTTTTGCCTCGAAAAATGAGCCCAAAAATAGTAGAAAAATATATCGAAAAGGTAAATCGGACTGATAAATTCATTTGCGGACTAAATGAATTTAATATGAAATTTTGGGATATTTTAAGATTTTTATTATTATTTTAAGAAGAAAATAATAATAAAAATATATTATAAAAAAAATCTGTTAAAAAAAAAAAAAAGAAAATCGGGAAACAGAAGAAAAAATGGCGAAAACGGAAGACGCGAATCGAGGGAACCAATTCCCTTCAGTCGACGGCCACCGGCGAGGCTGAGGGGCCGGCGAGGGCCGGCGAAGGCAGCCCAGCACCGGGCGACTCGCCAGCGGCCAAGACGCACCTGGAAACGCCGCCGGCGAGGAGATCGGAGGAGGGAGAGCCGCGGGAGATAAGGGAAGATTCGACGGCCACCGGCGCCGATCGTCCCCACCCGAGGCCAAAAGAAGGCTCCCCAGCCCAAGCCGAGCCGAACGACGGTGGAATCGGGTCGGGAACCGGTCGAAAACGCCGGCAACGGTGAAAGGAGCCCTGAACCGGTCGGCCGGTTCAGTGAGGAAGCTTCTGTGCTGAACCGGACCGGGCCGGTTCAGCCAAGGAGGAGAGAAAAAGGAGAAAAAATGGGAAAAAGGAAAAGAAAATTTTTGAGATTTCATTGAACTTCGGGTAAGTCGACACGAGGTCAAAAGTGACCGATTTAATTTTCGATAAATTTATTTAAATTATATTTAATCAAAAATTGACCCGGAGTTAAAAATACGAAATTGTGCAGTTCGACGATTAATTCCGAACGGAAACCCGATCGAACTCCGATTCGCGCACCATCGCACAATATCGGGTAAGTAAAGCTCATTTACGACAATTTATGTGATTAACGCGTACTTAAGATTTAATTTACGCATTTCGAATTAAATTTCGGATTTTAGTGAATTATATTCGAAATTTAGAATAAACTGTCGTAAATGATATACGGGCTATCCAAAGAGTTTGGAATAAAGCCCAATGGGTGTTGATAGGCCCAATGAGTCTATAGACCCTGATGAAGGGAATTAATACGGGGAAAAACGGGCTTAATACGGATTAAGGCCCGATTAAAGTAATTAGGCCCATTTAGAGTAAACGAGCCCAATTAAGTGAAAATGAACTGTATTAAATGTGTAATACAGTAGAAAATGTATAATTAATCTAGTGAATGGTTAAATGCAGCTCCAGAGTCATATTGAGAGTTGACCGGACTGCGAGATTTGGACAGCACAGAGGAAGAGAGGTCACACTATGTGATCCGAGGTAATGGATCTATGGGAGCTATTAGAGATAACTGTACGTATTTTCATCGTCATTTATAGTTAATTAAATTTCATATAGAGTATAGATATGAAATTTATAGATAGTACCCAAATATGAGAAAAAATTACGAAAATACCCTTAGACTCGGGAATTTTGGAAATGCATAAAGTGCATGCAATCCATGTTTTCTCTGTGAAAAAGAGATTTTTGTGAAGCTGAAATGATAGACTGGCTCATGATTTGACTGTATGCATTAACTTGCACGTTTTTCAAAAAAAAGTGATTTGATTGATAAGTGATTTGATGGGATGTTTTCCTCTCACTTTGTTTTGTACCGTTTTACATATTGCACTCGATTTTGAGTACCACTATGGTGGGAAATAGAGCCAGATGTCTATTTTGTGTGTGTGAAATTGTGCTGGAGCTATGATGAGATCTGTGGATTTATCCAGATCCGCTCCCACTTGATTTTGATATTACATCTGTACAGACCGTGCTAGAGCACTGCTCGCACTGAATTCTGTTGTGATTTGTGATTGAGATCGTGCTAGAGCCCTCGGGTTGAGTAGGAGGCTGTCGCAGCAGGGGCCCAGATGGGTCGTCTGTGGTAGGCAAAACCTCACACACTGACTTGCTCGCACTAGATCTGAGACGACAGGCTATGGTTGATAATTTATTTGATTGGGGTGGTGAGCTGTTGACTCAGGCACCTACAACTATGAGGTAATTGTACTGTGGTTCACGGAGTACGTCGTACCGTGTAGACAACATGGAGTACACTGTACCGTGCAACTATGGGATGTGAGGATTGCGTCTTTGGACTCGGGCATACTTTGTCATTGCTCTGTTTTGTGATAGTCCTTAGATAGGAGTCGATGGATAGACTAATCCCCTCATCGGACTCAGAGACACCCTGGCACACCTGATCCGTGATAGCTTGTGGGTCTCGGACTTTGGCCAAATGTTCCCTTGGATTTGTGTTGAAATCCCTGCCTAGTCTCATCTATTTTATTGGTTTCGGTGATGAAACTAATTTTGATTTGATTTCTGTGATGAAACCGTTTGAAATGAGAATATGATTTTAAAGTGAGTTTCAATACCGAACACAGAAATATTTTACTCTTAATGAGTTTTGATATTCGGCTTTTGACAGTAAATTGCTATGTGTTTTACTATGATGGTTTTGTGAATGCCATGAGTTTTTCGGCATAAACCATGCATCATGAGCATCGTGGATAGTTTGATTATCTACTTGCTTTCATATATTAATGCAAGTGTTTTGAAAAGTAAATGCATTTGTTTTAAACATGCATTATGAGCATCGTAGATAGTGTGGTTATCTACCTGCTTTCATATATTTCTTACTGAGCGCGTTATGCTCATCCCATTATTTTTTCCACCTCTACAAAGCATTTCAGTAGAGTGTATAAGCTGCGTCCGTCCTGAAATCTTTTACACACAGCTATCCAGCAGCATCAAGGTATGCACACATGTACTTTTTGTATCTGAATAATAGTGTACAGTGATATAGTTATGTTTTATGGGGGATGTATATGTTAAGCAATGTAAACGAGTTTCTAATTATGAAATAATAATTTTATGAGCTTCCGCGAATATTAGTGCCTGGGACGAAAGCATTGCCTGTTATTCATAATATATATATATATATATATATATATATATATATAATATATGAAACTGAGTGAGGGATATTGACTCACAGCCCAACAATTGAAATGTGGTAAGTTCGCGAAAAATTTGTAGTGATTTTTGAAAATTTGGGTCGCGACAGTTGCGATGATAGTAAAATTGTCACGACCCCTACCCTATTCTCGTGAATTTACCTTACTACTTACCACTTACAGTTGGGTTATGAGTCAAATCCAATCCACATCTCACTTAAATTCATTTTAATAAATGAAGTAGAATAGAAATTAGACTTATATAAATATGTGCGGAAGCGTTTACCTCAGTTTCTATTAATTATACATCTTTTTCATACAAAATATTGCTAGACTGTGCATTAATTTACAGGATACATTTTTTTTTCACAAGTGTATATCTTTCTGTACTGCTGGATAACTAGAGAACACCGTAGCAGGGACGACTGCAGTACTCACTACTGCGTAGTATCTGTGGAGGAGAAATAAGGGGGTGAGCATAACGCGCTCAGTAAGGAAAATACATACATGCTTAAATACATACATGCTCATTTTCCTTATAAGACAATATGCATGTTCTTTAAAAACAATTTCCATCAATGCGAACCATTAATTCGCTAGATGGATATATGCATATCCACACAGTTTATCATTTAAAACCACACATGTTTAATTTCACACAGTAGCACACAACTTTACAGAGCATAATCTATTTACACAGATCACATATAGAAAATGCTTTATACTTTGTAAATCAGTTACATGTTGAGACATAAATCATGAGTTAACATATCCCCATACACACAACAAGGGAAGATATCTGTCACCTCACACAGTAGTGACAATATCGTATCACACAGATACAGTAGACTTATCAAGACTTATGGCTATAGTCGGATTCCGGGCAATCACGGATCAGGTGTGCGGGAATCCCATGCTTAGGGAGGCTGATCAACCATCACGTGAGCTCACTAAGATCACTAAGATATCACGGTACATGGTACTCCGTGTTTTACCTCACGGTACAACGTACTCCGAGGATCCTTATATATTGTGACATGGCTGAGGGGACCGAGTAATCTCGAGGTCTACCACCTCAGCATCACTATTATCCATTTTCATGTCTCAAAATCACATGCAAGCAGGTCAGTGCAAGAACACCTAGCATCACACGACGGCTGCAGCATGGTTTATTCATCACACAACAATATCATAAACCCTCGTGCAAGCTCTCGAATGGAACACACAGTATGATCGAGGCATCAAACACGGTTTTGCTTATCACACAAAAGCTCAAGAAACTACGTGCGAGCAACTCAGAGTAGAACACAGTATATCTGAGACATCGAACACGAATGTGAACTCTCGGATGGAATACACAATATTACCGAGGTATCAAGCACTGTTGTCTCATCACTTTAAATCGAGAGGGTCACATGTGAGCATAACCAGAGCAAGATCAATAAGAAGTACTCTATGGCTCCAACATGATTCCCAAAATCTAGTGCAAGTAGCTCGAGTGGAATTACACAACATCACTCGAGGCATCGAGCCCTCTTTTGTTTTTTCTCAAATTTCTTTTTTAAAATAATGTGCGAGCGAGGCTGGTCAATCTACCGTTACTTCTCATGCTTTAACACTATTTCACACAGAAAAGAAGTAGAAAGGCTCCATGTATAGTCATGAGTGAGAAGGCAATTTTGCTTTCAGTCACTCTTTAAAACACATTACATGCACTTGGTTAAACCAGGAGCTTGTCTATTATCATTCTTTCTCAAAACGTTTGCAAAACCTCTTTTCACACAATCATAGAAGTTATGTAACTCATCATTTGACTTATTCTTATACGTAGTTTTCTAATATATCGATATCTATATATTTATCGCATACATTGCACACAGCAGATAAGAAAACATACGTATAGCTATCTCTATAGCTTACATAAGTCCTTTACCTCGAATTGTATCGACTGCGAATTCAATTTCCTCGATCCACTCGGATTACGCAGTCTAATTGGCTCCAGATGTATTTTCGAAAGTTGAATATTTCCTTAGTGGCACGTAAGTCGAGATCCGCTTGAACTTGTACACGTCGCCTACCGTTTTTTCGCTACACAGCAATATATATTTAAACCGGTTAATTTTGGTCTAATATAAATTCAAATTAATTATCCGAAAAATAATTCGACCGATTTTCGATCACTTACCAGTCTACTGCTGTGCCGGGGTAATACTGAATTTTTTTTCCAAAAAACATTTTTTTCTCTCTCCTCTTTCTCTCTCCTACTGAACTGGTTCGGACCGGTTCAGCCCCTTTTCACACTGAACCGATCCGACCGGTTCAGGGCTGTTTCTCGCCGTTCGGCGTCTTTCCGGCTGGTTCCCGACCCCGTTTTCGGCCAGCAACGCCGCACGGTGGAGAGAGGGCTTCGACTGGCTTGGGCTTGGGCCAAATCAGCGCCACGCCGGTAATTGCTTCTCTTCTCTCCCGCGGCCATTTCCTCCCATTTCCGTCGCCGATCGCCATTCCCTTCGCCGGATCTCGCCTGGATCGACGTCGGCTTGCCATTCTCTTCTTCCCTCGGTCACCGTCTCATGCCCTCTTCCCCTGGGCTGCCGACGGTGAAGAAAACAGGGGGTCGATTCCCCTATTTCGCGAAATCGCGTTTCGCGATTTCATTTTTTTGTTATTTTTTAATTCCTTTTTTTATATAAATATAAATATAAATATTATATTATATCATAATATAATATAATATATATCCCAATATACTAATATATTTTAATATAATATTATTATTATAATAATAAATAATTATTTTATATTATTATAATAATATTATATTACCATAACTCGGGTACATAAATTTTATTTAATTTTGCTTCGAAAAATAGATATATATGTACATCATATTCTATTTTTATTATTTCCCCGAAAATATAATTTTTTCTCTTTATTTCGGAGATAAATTTCATTGTGAGAAAATTTTTGGGTTATCATTTTTCAGACTAAATTCCCTTCTTGGACTCTCTATATTTTCGCGTTTTGAGTCCATATTTTCAGTCCGTTTGACAAAATTTTATTCGATTTATTCCGAATTCACCCTAACTCTTATTTCGGTATTTTAAAACTTACCGATTTCCAATTACATCAAATAAACTCGAAATTGTATTATTTCTTCCTTATTGCTTGATATATCATAAACACCTATTCAAATGATATATTCTTAAAGGAATAACACAAAGTTCGGGTCTTACAAAAATTAATAATAATATATGTGGATATGTGTAAATGTAAGTTAATGGTGAAACTTAATATAGTGATAAGAAAAAATAAGTATTAAAAATATTAAATTAAAATTTCTACATAAAAAATTCATAATTATATTTTACATTTATAAAATGAATGAATAGTTAAGAAATACTAAATTTTATAATATATTTTTATTTTTATGTTTTTATTTGTGTTTTTATAATGTTATAACTATTTATTATATATAATTATTTAAACATAAAATTATTTTATATAATTAATTATATATACGAAATGATTTTGTTATTTATTTGTCTATTATGCAATTATATAAATTTATTTATCATTTTAAACTAATGAATAATTCAAATTAGGGATATCATCATGATATTGTGATTACTGACTAAGGTTAGGAGAATTTTATGAAAAAAATAATTATTTAAAGATATAACTTAGAAAAGTTAATAAACATCATAAGTAAAATAAACATGTATTTTTTAAATTCAAAAATATATTTTAAACCAAAAATTATAAGTTAAAGGATAAAATAGAGAGAAAAAATTGTAATAGGGGTAAAAGGGTCTAGTTTGGGGGACAAGTGGTCCACCTTCCGGACCGGTACGGGTTAAAGGCCCAATCCAGAGGGCCATAACAAAGACCCATTAGGCATATAAGGTGCGCAGTCTTTGTCTTAATACTCGGATACCAAGAATTACGGAAAACGAAAACGCAAAGGTTCCACCGAGATTTGAACTCGGGTTACTGGATTCAGAGTCCAATGCCCTAACCGCTAGACCATGGAACCTTTTGTTGAACAGAGCGCAGTTAGATCTCCCAGTTTGATAATTTTACCCTACCTAGTCTGTGGGCGCCGGCGTCGCTTTACCACATAGAAATTGTCAAGAACCGAGTACTATTGCATTGTCTGTCCTGAGTGGTGGGACCCATACTCTCTTTCACCATACATAATAATAAGTGGCTGTGCGTTCACTTTTTCCTGAAGCCGCTTTAACACTGCACTGCAGACTAGGCAATAGAGCAACCAAACATTAAAAGCCCATTCTTCCAAGGTTGCTTCAACTTTGATTGACCTGATCCCTGCTCCTCGCCTCGTGTCTCTCTTTCTTTCTCTCGAGAACTGCAGCTGTAGCTGAGTCATGACTCTACTGCTTCTGTTTTTCTCATGGAAATAGACTTTTCTTAGATCTCCTTCTTCCTACTTCCCACGTTTATAACTGCCTTCGTTTTAGCTTACGTTGTAGGTTGTACTGTAGCCGTCGGGTTTCGTTCTATCTTTGCATTGGAAGCATTGAGTTTCAATTGCATTTACCTCTCTTTTTGAAAGCTCTTCTTTGGAATATGCTCGAATGGATGGTGATCAACATCAATATCAAAGGTGCTCTCGAAGAGGCACCCCAAACTGGAGGTGTAGTGAGAGGGCTTTGACTGGCAAGTCTTTGTGCTTTAAACACTCTAGCTATTCCTCGCAAAGAAGTGGGAAAAAGGTGGATATTGGGAAGATGAGTGAAAGTGGCAATGAGGGTGGGACTCAAGTGTGTACTCAAAAAAAGAAGCGAAAGCGTCAAGTATTGAGTCAAGGGAGTGTAAATCCAGTGGTGGAGGAAGTACGGAAGCTTGATGGGGATGAACAAGTCAAAGTCGCGACTGGATATGGTGGTCATCAAGGAACTCAAAGCTGGTTCGGTGAAGACAGTGGTGGTGTTGAGAGTGTTTTGGAGTGGTTTGGTCAAGACGGTGGTGTGAATGGAGGTGAAAGTTTTAAGCTTTGGGGTGTTGAAGCTGGGTTTGGACTTGGGATTGGTGGGTCTAGTGAAGTTGCTCATGGCGTTCAAGGAGGGTTTGGTGGAGAAACTGTTGGAAATAATGGTGAAGTTGTTGATTGCAAAGGTTGCAAGCCATGGCTTGGTGAAGATGCTGTATTTGGGAGTCTTGGTGGTGGGGAAATTCAGATGGGTGGGTCTGGTGGGTTTGCAATTGGAAATGGTGGAATAGGTCTTGCAGATGGACTAATGATAGGCCTATTTGGAATAGGTGGTGAACCAAATGAGGGTTTTAATGTTGCTGGTGAAGGAGTCCAGTATTTTTCTGGTGAAGCTGAGAATGGCAATGTGGATGGCAAAGGCGTTCAGGGGTTTTTTGATGGGATTGCAAGTGGAAATGGATGTGAAAGCCTTCGTGCTGGTCCGGGAAACCAAGGTCAAAGTGGTTGCTTTGAAAATGCTGGCACGCACCAAGGTAGTAAAGATGAAGGAGGGCAGGCTAAGGGTAAGCGTGGTAGGCCAAAGGGTTCAAAGAATAAGAAGAAAATTCTTGCTTCCGAGCAACGCATTGAAGGGTTAAGTGAAGTTCGTGGTGACCGTATGGTTGTAAACGAGATTTTTCGTGCAATAGAGAAGCAAGGCCCGGTAAAGGGCTCATATAAGAACATAAATCTTACAGGTGTGAATCGAGACATGTCTTGTCATATTGCCGGGGGCACTAATGATGGCGGAGATCGAACTGTCAGGCCTATGGTTTTGGGGAATGAAAGAACTAACTTTCTATGGGAAGGAGATGGGGTAATGCCTTGTGAAGTTGCTGGTGGCAATGGAGGAAATGAAATGGGTAGAAGGATAGAGAAACAGGGTCAGCTAAAGGGTTCAGTGAATGGGAAGAAAAATCTTGGAGAGGTAAATGACAAATTGCTGTTTAAAAGGAGGCAGGGTAGACCAAAGGGTTCCAAGAATAAGAAGAAAATTATTGCTGGAGAAAATCAAGATATATCTGGTAAAACATTGGATGGTGAAGGTGCAGTTCAAGTTCAGAAGGGAAAGAATAATGTTCAACCAAAGAAAAAACGTGGCCGGCCAAAGGGTTCAAAGAATAAGCAGAAAAGGCTTAGCGATGAAAAATATGGACTGTCAAGTGAACAGCAGACCTTGCAACTAAAGGATAAGCAATGTTTGCCCGGAGGTTCGAAGTATAAGAAGGAAAATAACAAAGGTAGTGAGACACAGGGAGTGCTAACAAAGGGTTCCAAGAATAAGAAGAAAATTATTGCTGGAGAAAAGCAAGATATATCTGGTAAAATATTGGATGGTGAAGGTGCAGTTCAAGTTCAGAAAGGAAAGAATAATGTCCAACCAAAGAAAAAACGTGGCCGGCCAAAGGGTTCAAAGAATAAGCAGAAAAGGCTTAGTAATGAAAAATTTGGACTGTCAAGTGAACAGCAATGTTTGCCTGGAGTTTCAAAGTACAAGAAGGAAAATAACGGAGGTAGTGAGACGCAGGGAGTGCCTGTTGAAATATTAGGTTGTTATTATGCTGATAAAGGACCTGTTTTAGTGAGGACTGCCCCTGTAAGGGAGGAAGATAAGGTAATGCCTGGTGAATCTATTACTGGTGGGGGTGAGATGAACTCTGTTGTAGACGAGGAAGGTAGGGGAATTGCTTCTGATGCTAATGAAGGTAACACTGAGAACATTGGTCTTGAGGTGAAACATTGGTGCAAAGAGGATTTGAAGAATAAGGAGCCTACTTTTACTGCAAAAGAAGGCGGCCATCTAGATGGGGAAGTTATTGGCAAGAATGATTGTGGAAATGTGGGGCTAAAGCGGAAGCGAGGGCGACCAAAAGGTTCAAAGAATATGAGAAATTTTTTTTTTAGGAATGCCTCTGTGAGAAAGAAGTATAGAATTAACAAGTCTCATGCCCTGATAGAACAGGGAGAAGGAAATAATTTGAAAATGGGCAAGAATGTTTCAGGTAAGGGTCTTCAGGGCAGTTTAAACATGAAGAGGAAAGAATTAACAGCTGGTGTTTGTGGTAGTTTAAACGTGAAAAGAAATGTATTAACAGTTGATTTTGGCAATGATCAAAAGAAGAGTAGAGGGAGAAAAAAGAAGTCAAGCAGTCTATCAGAAAGTTCGGTTTCATCAGTGAGTCTTTTCATAACCATTTTTCATACAGCAGATGAGATTTTGAAAGAAATTGTTAATTTCGAGCATGTAAACTTTTTAACTGAAATAACCAAACGTCAAGGTATTACACACAATCTGTTAGTAAGAAGAGTTATAGGAGTGATAGGAAATTTACTTCTTTTGAAAATATGCTCTGTTGCCAAATGAAAACCCTAAACTAAGATGAAAAAAGAATTGAAGATTTGGTATGACTTTTGAGTGCCACAGATTTTCAAAACTTTTAAACTGGCTGCAGTTATAGTTTCTATTCTTTGCAAAGGCCCTTGTTTACAGTGGAGAATTGCATAAAGAAATAAATAGATGTTTCTTTGAAAGAATCAAGATTTTTTTCTTTGAAGTAAAATTTTCACTCTGTAACCCCTTCCTTTTTCTGTACTGGTTAAGGTATTTAGAGATGTGGGAGTTTAGAAGTTACTTGCTGTCAAGGCAAGTCGCTTTTCTTTTGAGTGGTATGAGATGGGAATGGATATTATAAGGGCTGTGTGGTTACTTCAGTGTTCCTTCCTGAAATGCTGCCAGAAGGGACCAGGCATCTCTTACTATATTTGTGCTTCTTTATGATTCCATATAGTCTGGTTTTGCTATTTTCTCCTCTGTCACTGTATAAGCATTTGTATGGAACCAGCAAGAGCGAGACTTATTTTATCTATAAAAAATGCGAGGGAAAGTTTTATGCACTTTGAATTTTTGTTTTCGATTGTCTTAATTAAATATCTTTGTAAAATCGTGGTGACTGAATGTCTTGATTCCTTCTGTTGGCAATTTATTATAGCTTGAATTCTCTATCAGGGTGATACCAGCCAGAAGAGTGTGTTGAGGGGTTTGATGTGCCACCAGTGCTTGAGGAGTGACAAGAGTGTTATTAATTGTTCCAGTTGCAAAAGGAAACGCTATTGCCATGAGTGCCTTGCAAAGTGGTAATTAGATCTTGTGAAGCTCTTTTTCTTATTATCTAGAAGAACAGTTAAATTCTTCAAACTTAGAAGTTAGCATTCTATAGTCTACTTGATGTATCATAGCCCATTGTTCTATGAACAATTGAACACTGATTAGTTTGCTGATCTGTACTGTAAATATGAAATGGATCATATCTTATGTTTCTAATGCCGTTGCAAATGAATTGTATCAGGTATCCAGAGAAAGCAAGAGAGGACATAGAATCTGCTTGTCCATTTTGTCGAGGCAATTGTAATTGCAGATTATGCCTCAAAGAGAAATTAGTTGTCAATGTATGCGCCTTCCATTACTGTTCTTCTCTGTTTTATTTGCTAAACTTCTGTGGATATACATTCTGATGCCAACAACAACAAAGTCTATTCCTACTATTTGGCTCAGAATGCCAGCTAACTGTTCTATTTAGGGCCATTACCTGAGTAAGACCAATAGGAGCAAGGACCATTTCAATTGTTTCTGCTCATGTTTTATTGGTTCCCCACACCCTCTTACCCCCACTTTTGAGATCAACATCATCCATAAAATTAGATCTCCTAACATGACTGTTAATTTTTTGGGACTGGTGGACATCAAGATAGAGAGGTCGTCTGGTTAGGAATATTAAACACCGTCAAAGAACAAAAAAGCGTGAAGGGGCTTGTGAGGGAGAAAAGGCAAGATGGAGAGATATGGCTCTATGAAATACCAGAGTAATTCTTAGACGTTTCTGCCCTCATGTCATACCTTTATTTGTATATAATGTTGTAATAATATATTCGAGGATGACCATACCTTAGTGTCTGTTTTGGATCATAACTCTTCCTTGATTATTGTTTTTGATTATGACCGCATTTCTTAGTATCTGCTGGCTTCTGTTTTTTGTTGATAACGCTACCATTGGTATTTGATGATAAGAAAGCCATTAGTGAGCTATCAGTGAGCCTTATAGTTTTAGCTCTCTCTCTTGGGCCTTAGTCTTTGTATACCAGTTCAAACTACCTTAAAAATGACTCGTGGTATATATTCTGATGCCAATCATACATGCTAATTTGACAGGATGAACGTGAGGAAGCAGATTCAAGTATCAAACTGCAAAAGTTGCTTTATTTGCTACATAAAATTCTGCCTCTCCTCCGGCATATACAACAGGAGCAACAGACTGAATTAGAGGTGGAAACCAGTATACGTGGTACTATAATGTGTTATGACTACTGTAACTTTTAGTATTTTTACTAGATGGATGATTCAGAATGCTAAGTGATGTGTGCCTCCTTATTTTTCATAGGTGTGCAATTGACAGAACAGGATATAATGGTATCTGTGTTAGATGATGATGATCGAGTGTATTGGTATCATCTCATGCTCTTTGATGCCCAAGCAAAAACTTGTGGTTTTCTTTTTTGTTCTTTTTTTTTTTTTAAATTAACATTTATTATTTTCATTCTGTTTTATTAAACATGGTATGCGAGTATAAGATTATCGTGTTATTTACTTGGAAACAACTTATATTCTTTACCATCTTAATTTTCTCTTTCTTTTTTAATAAATGTGAGAATGAATTGCCCGTACACCAAAATCTGTACAGAAGGAACAACTAATGTTTGGGTCTATATAACAGAAGCTGCCTTTAGATCCATGGTTATTTGTTGGCAGTTAGTTATATATTTTTTTTTCTAAATTCTTATGACAAACAAATGGTCAGGAGTATAGTAGATGCGGCTCTGAAGACAAGGTTGTGTGTTAAGAGGATAAGAGATATAATGTTTTCTGCTAATACTTATTTTAGGCAAGAGGTTATTAAGGTAGTTATCTTATATTTCAATAAGATCAGATGGGAAAAAGGGTTATCCTGGGATATTGCAGATTTGACGAGATCAATTCATGTAGTGGCATGCATCGTTGTTGACAGTTCTCTCTAATTCTATTGCTTTTTGTATTTTCTTGTAGTCATGAATTTTACATCTAACGATTTTTAAAAGGGTGTCTGTATTGTTAGAAATAATTAATGGGTGATAATTTTTTCTTGGTTGGAGAAAACTGGATTTGTTGGGTATAGTCAATAAATTCGAGTGTTTAGCTAGTTGTTAATGGTACTAGCAGCCCTGTCATTGTTTTTCCTGGGGTCTAAAGGCAATACTTATTTCCATGATATTCATGACTATGAATGTCTCCTTATTTGACAGTGACAATTGCAATACATCCATTGTCAATTTCCACAGAAGCTGCCCGAATCCTGATTGTTCTTATGATCTATGTATCACATGTTGTCATGAAATTAGAAGAGGATATTGGCCTGGAGGTAATGAAGCAAAATATTCTCACCAGCAGTCTGTTGACAGAGTAAATAGTCAAGCTGCTAGTTCAGATGAGCAGGTTCCTGCATTGAAAGTAAGATGTGATGGGAAGAGCTTTGTGTCGACTGAGAGCATTTCAGATATGTTATGTAACTCTCTTGATTGGAGAGCTGAGGCAGATGGTAGGATTCCTTGTCCTCCAAAAGGAAGGGGTGGTTGTGGTAACGAGACACTTTCACTGAGACGCTTCTTTGAAGCTAATTCAGTTGACCAACTGATTCAGAGTGCTGAGGAACTTACTATTAATTTTCATTTACCTGATATCAAGTTTTCTGAAGGATGTTCTTTGTGTCATACCAGCAACTCCACAGGAAATGAAGCAAAAACTTTTGAAGTTAGACAGGCAGCTCATAGGGAGAACAGTCATGACAATTTTGTGTACTGCCCAAATAGCATGCAGTTGGAAGACAATAATATTCAGCACTTTCAAATGCATTGGATGCGAGGTGAACCTGTTATTGTCAGAAACGTACTTGAAAAAAGTTCTGGTCTTAGTTGGGAACCCATGGTGATGTGGAGGGCTTTCATAGGTGCAAAAAAGATATTAAAAGAGGAGGCGAAGAGGGTTAAAGCGATTGATTGCTTGGATTGGTGTGAGGTACTTTTTCCCTTTTTAGCATGTTTAAATCATTTTTCGTGCTTCCATGGTTTTTTTTTTTACTGATCCATTTCTAATTCTAATTCCTTTTTCCTTTGCTAAATACCTCATGGACATCTTGACATTTTTTAACTACATTCAGAACTTTATGTTTTTAATGCGATAAATTAAGGTATTTAATCGATGGTGTTCAACATTGTTATCAATGGACCACATGTTAGCTTTTATTGAATAGCATATTGCAATTGAATGATGAAAGCATTCATCATCTATGCTGTCAGTTGGTGAAGATCATGTTTTACTTTGCCTAGTTCTTATGGAGCTATATGTATATACATATATATATATATATATATATATATATATATATATATATTTGCAATGACTTAAAAAGAAGCTAATAAGATATTTCTGTTTTCATTGTTTTTAATAGTTACAATAGCCTCAAATATGCTAACCCCAGAGGTCAGTTGGTGCCTCTGCCTCATTATTGTTCTCTGCTTTATTTCCTTGTTGGCATGTTATATCAATGAGTCAAACACAAGAAGTTTCAATGGTGAATGGTTTGTGTGCAGAGGCAAGGTTCACATCATAATTGTAGCGTAGCATTTCTCAACACCATTATTGTTTTGCCTTTTTTATTTTATTTTATTAAATGTATAAATTCCAGTCTCCATTGTCCTCTACTTTTAATTATCCAATTTCTTGGGTATTTCTTGGATCTTCTTTGAGCATAGACAAGTAACTGATTATTTGTATATACATAATATACAGGTTTTCTGTTGAAAGTATCCTTTGCTTTCTAAGATGTTTGATGAGTGGAGCAGGAAATAAAAAAATGCTTGGTACTATTGTTTTTAGAAGGCATTGGCTGTTTTCAATTTTTTTTGTTTAGATTTTAATTCCTTTTGAGTAATTCTGCCTTGCTCCTCTGTCTCTCTTGCATGTCTGCATATGCCATTACTTATTTTGATGTCACCTGCTATTTTGTGTGGTGCCTGGTTTTATCCTTGTACTAAAAGTAATTTTGCACAACCTAATGTGTGAACTGCTTGTTTGTTGCTCTAGGTTGAAATAAATATTCTTCGGTTCTTCAAAGGCTACATGGAGGGTCGTAGGTATAGGAATGGATGGCCAGAGATGTTGAAGTTGAAGGATTGGCCTGCATCAAATAAATTTGAAGAGTGTTTGCCGAGGCATGGTGCTGAATTTATTGCTATGCTTCCTTTTAAAGATTATACTCATCCAAATTCCGGCATCCTGAATCTTGCTACCAAACTTCCTGCTGTCTTGAAGCCGGATTTGGGACCTAAAACATACATTGCTTATGGATCTTTGAAAGAACTTGGCAGAGGTGATTCTGTGACAAAACTACATTGTGACATTTCTGATGCGGTATGCAATACTCTTTATATTTACTATTTATAAAGTTTATTCATGAGGCATTATTGCTTTCTACTAGGCCATTTACTTTTTTCATCCTTATTCTTCTGTTTATTTACCTTTGAGAGGACCAACTGGTGGAATCAATATTTACATATAAGAAACGCCATTTCTTAAATTGTCCCCATGTTTTAATCAAATATTAGCTTTTTACTTTGATGTTAAAGCTTCTCTCATGTTTCTCTCTCTGCCACTTTGAATGAGCAATGCATAACATTTCTTTATCTCCTATGTAGGTTAATGTGCTGACTCACACGACTGATGTGAAGATTCCCCCATGGCAGAGTAAAATCATAGATAAATTGCAGAAGAAATATGAAGCTGAAAACTTGCATCTGCATTGCTGTGATCAGACACAGAAGGTGTCTCGAGTTTTTGAAAGAAAACGGCGAAAGAGACCTCGTAAAGCTGAAAGCAAGGGTCATGAATATTCTGCAAAACTAGACAATGGTGCAGGCAAGATTGAGGATGTTGCTGAGGGTATTTTCTCCTTGCCAGGTGTTGATACTGATAAATGCTCCAACTCTGCTGCCATTGGAGAACATCAGTCTACAGATGGACTTAATTCTAAACACGAAATGGTTGAGGAAATGATGTATAATCAAGAACATAATCACAACATTGCAGGGGAAACACATAATATAAGCGAGGGAGGTTCTCTTAATCAATTGGAGGATTTAGGGTCTGTAAGACCTGATACAAATACGACTAGAGAGTTTGTTACAGAAGACCAATCTTCAGAGAATGCCCTTGGTGGTGCTGTTTGGGATATTTTCCGTAGAGAGGATGTACCTAAGTTAATTGAGTACTTATGGCAGCACCAGAAAGAATTCCATCACACTAGTAATCTTCCTGTAAATTCTGTGCGTATCATTGCCTTCTGATGCCATTGCTTGTTGGGAATTTATTTTGGAAGAATATTTTAAATTGATTTACGACATGTGTTTTAGGTTATTCATCCTATTCATGATCAGACCCTTTATCTCAGTGAGAGACATAAAAAGCAGCTGAAGGAGGAGTTCAGTAAGAAGTTACTTATTTTTGAAGTCTTTTTCATTATACGGTAAATCAACTCTATCATTTTAATGCCAAATTGTTCTACAGATATTGAACCTTGGACATTTGAGCAACATGTTGGTGAAGCTGTTTTCATTCCCGCAGGATGCCCACATCAAGTAAGAAATAGACAGGTGAGGTTCCTGTGGCGTTCAGTATGCCTTGGTTTGATAAGCATGCTATAGAGCAATGGTAGAAAACCTATCTGAACCTGCTTTCTTACATGATGTGATTATGGTTTGTCCTCCGTTGAGATGAACGTTTCTCTGAGATAGTTTGACTGTCTGAACTCAAACTCTGATCTGTATTTTCATACAAGTACTATTTTATTTCAAAAGGCAAGGCATATTGTAGATCCATGTGAAATTATGATCAGTGTCTATAGTTCAGCTTATATCTTAATTAATCTTTTGATGTGGCTTTACTTATTCAAGTTAATACTAGCTTACCTTCTTTTCCAGTCATGTATTAAAGTAGCCCTGGATTTTGTGTCCCCTGACAATGTGGAAGAGTGCATCCGGTTGACGGAGGAGTTCCGCTTGCTTCCCAAAAGCCATAGAGCTAAGGAAGATAAATTGGAGGTACATGTTAATATACTCATTTTTATTAAATTAATATTATTCTTCACACATATAAAACACAAGTTTGACTAACTTGTACAGGTAGCCGTACTATCTAGTGCCCATTATTAGTTAGAATGATTGCTTTGATATTCATGAGACAAAAATATAGATGTTTGTTGGCTGGATATAATTTGTCATGCTTTTGGTGTTCAATTCCATGCAAATTTGATTGCTTAAGCACTAAATATAAAGATGTTTCTTATTCATGCTATGTATTCTTTGTATAGGTGAAAAAGATGGCAATATATGCTGCAAATCTTGCTGTAAGTGAAGCAAAAAATCTGAGTGCAAAACTAAAGTAAGGTCAAGTTTGCTCTTCACCTCTTATCTACTGCTGGCGATTATAATTTAGTTTCAGTCTCATAAAGAATGTTTTTGGGAACTTTAGCATAATTGTTAGATGTCTTTACAAGTAGCTGCTACATGTGAAGCTGTTAGGTCAAATGAATATGTTTTGACTGGAATGTGTCCACTGTTTCTTTAGTTAGTATGGGGAACTTCACCTTCTGAGAAAATATGCAAATTCCTTAGAGCTTCCTTAAATACTAGGGGGAGCTTCATCATCTGATAAAATTGCAGATTCGTTGAAGCTTGCTGTTACTAGAATTTGATGGGAACCGGCCAGAAAATAAAAGAAAAGAACTGATTTTATGAACAAGGGAAAAATGAGCATAAATCTGACTCATAATTAACATCAAGTAGATGAATAAAACTATCATATTGAAGGCACAAATCCAACATGGCAATCAATCTACTAATTTACTAAATGTTGAGTTATATACAAACACAATGTTGTATTGCCTGTGTATTATGGTCTACTTTGTCTGAATCAACTGCATATGGATTTTTGTATGGAGACTAGAAATGTTGATTAATGACTGTATAGTGAAATGAGGTATTTATGGTTCTTTATCAGAATTTTATTGTTTGTTATCTGAAGTTTGAATCCGATGCTTGCCTTTCAAATTGTGAACCCAATGGCCAGTGGTTATGACTATACCTACAAGGATATTTCTGGAGATTGAGTTTTAACATTTAACATCTAAATACTATCCATTTGCTAACAGAAGTTGAGCCACATGCATCAATGCTGCAGTGATGGAAAGAACATTCTGGTCCGTGTTGCATGTATTGGATCAAAAATGTAAAATGTAAACCAGATTGATGAAATTAACTCTGTACTGACCATTTATGATTGGAAATTAAGAATTTACTACTTCCATTTCAGTTTTCATTTCTTTGACAAGGGGATTTGTTTCAAGTCTTTTTCCTATCTTGGGGGAGGTGTTGAGCATCTGCTAAGCCAATACAGGAGGGGATGAAACCTTGTTCACCGGTATGAACCTTGTGCAGCTGATACTATGATGGCAATACTAAGCCTCCCAAGGAAGTCTATAGAGAGGTAATCTGTGAAACAAGTGAGGGAAGGTATCAGACATAAGAAAGAACAAGAAAAAAGATAAACCATTTAATGGATACTTACTTTTTAGGAATTATATGACTGGTGACTCAGTGAGTTACCTGCAATGCCAGTGCCTCACTCCATATGTAGAGATTAGCTCATGTTTTTTTTAAATATCAGATTGTTGTTTATTTATTGGGCCAGAGATTTAGTGGCTTGTGATAGTCCTCAGTCACTTTGCAGTTAATCTAATGGGAGACAAGCAAGCCTAATTGTGGCTGATGGTGCCCACCTAAAACACCGACCCACAAAAAAAAGTAGTTGCTGATATGTTTAAGAGCAGGTTTACTAACAAATGCTGCTACCATTAAGTTGTTCTTCTACAGGCTTGGATTTTAATTATTTCATTGTGCAGCAGGTTATTGTATATAAACCTGTCCAAATACAAGCCTGCATTGGTGGAATGTACTAAACTACCGGGGCCGTGTATATTTCAAAGAAAATTCTCTTTTCTGTAAATACAATTTGTTATGATTGTGTGAGAACTGAGAAGGTTTCTTGAACATTATTAACCTGTGTTCTTACAGTCTTCCGTCTTTTTCATCCTTTTTCTTTTCTATTATCTGTAATTTTTTGGTTGGTGTGTCAATTTCATATGAAGAAAAGAAAAATCATTGAATTAGCTTGGAGGTAAGCCTTTAAAATCATGTCAATATATCCTATCTAACATCCCAGTCTCCTTGTTTGCAACCTTGGACCAAACTGTAAGTTGCAGAATGTGATTGTGATTCAAGAGAAGGGATTTTGGCCCTTTATTAATAAATGCAAAATAGACCATTAACAAGCCTTTGTTCAAAATGAATCTTCTAAGGATTTAAGAGTTGTGCCCATTTGGCCATTTTTGTGCGACATGAGCATTGGCCGAGGCAATCTCAAGCGAAGCCAATTTTGTAAAATTAAAGGATTATTAAATGTCATATTCTACAAAAGACAAATGCTCTTTTTACTCAACCTTTGTTTATTTCATTAGTAAATTCAGAAAAATGTTAACCGTATCCATATATATTTATCCCGTAAGTTTAAGAACAAAGATTTCTTTATTAATTATAAAATATTTTGATCAGATTTGTATTAAATGTAAATTCTAACATTATCGTTAATTTCGTTATTTTACACACAAGCTATCTTTCTCTGACATTCAGCTTTAGCTCTGCGAAAAAAAAAAATGGGTATCTTTCCATGATTTGTTTTTGATACGCTGTCGTTTGTCTGATTACCCTTTGTATATAGACAGATATTCCACAAAACTCATGTGTCTTGTTCTGTAATTAGATATTTTAAGATTTTATTTTCATTTTCTCATCTTTTATCCTTTTGATTAAAATTTCTCTGTTCTTCGGTTCTTCTGTCGTTTCTCTTCCCAATTTATCTCATTCTAACAAAAAATTCCCTCTCCCTTGGCCCCCAAAAAAAAAAAAATGATAATCCCAAAATATAAGAAAAACTGAATTCAATTTAACCCTCAAATTGTCAAACCCCTTCAAAAAATTTTAAATTTTTTCGTCTTGAAGAACCCTTGAAATCTACCATCTTTTTACCCCCAAATTTCTCTGGAATTGCTTATCTTTTTTTCTTCCCATGGCTGCTGCTGCTGCTGCACTCAGATCCAAATCTTCCGTCGAAACAGCCTCTTTAACGGTCTCTCAGTTCAGGCACTTCCTATATAATTACGTGCACTATAGTCGCATGGCTAGCACCTCTCACTGTACCACCTATCGTACCAAGTGGGACGACCACTTTGTCAACGCTCCTTATCACTTTACTTCTTTCAAGCCCGTCTCGCTGCGCGGCGAACTCGTCGAAAAAGGATCCCAGTTATTGGACATTAGGAGGAATTCCCACGGTTTAAATAAGGATTTCGATAGAGAATTGAGAGAGAAATTGAGTTATAATAGTTGTACAGTGTTGAGTTCTTATGGGGACCCACCGGAGGTTTGGCAACCACCTGGGGATGGGGTTGCGATTCGGGTTAGTGGGTTGAATTTGGGCCGTGGTGGAGGAGGCGCAAGTCCGGGTTCCGGAGGTGGGTTTGGGCCGGGTTCAAAGGATGGTTGTTGGGGAGGATCTAATTTGGGGAATAGTTTTCCGACTCCCAAAGAGATTTGTAAAGGATTGGATAAGTTTGTGATTGGGCAGGAGAGGGCAAAGAAGGTGATTTATCCTCGTTTTATTGGCGTTGGGATTTTTATTATTATTTTTTCTCCATTTCAGCTGAAAATTGGCGTTGGTTTGGGCTATTGAAAGAATAAAACTATAAAGTACTTAGAAATTAGAAACTGCTTTGATTGATTAGTTCTTTAATGGTATTTGAATGTTTTGAATTTGTTTGCATATGTCATCTTAATTTGTGTTAAAATGAAGACGCTTAATTATGTTATGCATTTGTCATAAGGGTTGATAATATACACTCTTGTGGCGTATGGTTTTTATCATTGATGAGGTGGTAAAATTGAATTATAGAACTGTTCTTGAAGCTACATAGGATATAAAAAATCCTTCTACATTGTGTTTTCCATGAACTACAGGTTCTATCAGTGGCAGTTTACAACCACTATATGAGAATCTACCAGGAGTCATTACAGAAACGGTTAGTTTAGTACCCTCAAGATATGCAGTTGTTGTTATTCTCCGTTTCCTTCTTTTCATTGCTGCACGTATAATTTTATAATGATATATTCTTGAGGTAGTTTATTTTCAGACATGGAGCTTTGAATATGTCTAGAAAACATTATAATTCATATTATAGAAGTAGACATTTAGAAAGTTTGAAATATTTAGGAAAATAAAAAGAAGAGAAAATAAAAGGAAAATGTCATGGCAAAAGATTATGAACTTTTATCATATAAAAGATCCTTAAATGTGGTCTTTTCTTATTAGTTGTGACAGACAGTTTTTATACCAGTATTGTTTAGTGAATTTGAGCATATCAAGGATAGCTTTGAATTACAACATAGGCTTTCAAAAGGTGGTTTCTGTGTTTTCTTCTTGTGTGAACATGTTAATATCTTCCTGTCTTCGTGTGTGCTGCTGTGTTTCTTGAGGGGAATATCAGTTATTAACATGTTTCTTTGGTAAGCTAGGTCTGCAGGAGATTCAAGTAGCAATATAGCAGATATATTGGATGATGATATAGTGGAACTGGAGAAAAGCAACATTCTTTTAATGGGGCCAACAGGGTCAGGTAATTTTTCAAAATACTTGGTGTGAAAATGGAGCGTTCCACTTCTCTTTTTCCACTTTTTGATTGTTAGCTGTTTCTCCTAGGTGCATTTCAGAGAGATTTTCTTTGATTGAGTTGCAATTTTCTTAATTTATCACTATGTCTACCTGATTACTTTAACATTTAAATTGAGGTGTGAGGATTCCTTGACCTTCACTTTTTCTGATTATTTTTTACTACATTTGTTATCTTTTTCTTGTTTTCCAGCCAATTCTAGATTATATTTATTTGACTATAATCCTCTCTATTTTCTGTTACTAGTCTCACTTGTTCCCTTTTGACATTGTTTCAAGGACAGGGAAAACATTACTTGCCAAAACCTTGGCTCGCTTTGTGAATGTTCCTTTTGTTATTGCGGATGCAACTACCTTGACTCAGGCAAGCTGGAATCTTGATTGTTGTGATTAAGTGTCTTTGTTACTTTCCTGATTAATTAAATTTATTTCGTCTTCTAGTGATTTTTTACTTTCATTTAATTAGCTGTTTATGAACAAATTAGTTGTGTTTTCTTAGAAGTAATAACCTTCATAGGTCATGGAATTTTGTTTAGGATTTTTTTTTTTTTTTTTTTGTATTCTCAGTGTAAATAAGCATCATTTAGATGAAACCTAGTTAACAAAGATGATCAAATTGCTCAATAGAAAGTAAACGGGGTTTTTCTTTCAATTGGGCTGTCTCCCCTACCCCAGCCTAAGGATCTTTTTGGAGTCCTTTTTAGTACTTGAGTTTGATGCTCTCTCTGTCAGTGTCCCCCTTTAGGGGGTAAGTCTTTTGCGACTCATCAGCTCTAGACAATTGTAATAAAATTTGAATTTCCTTGGCATGTTATATTGATGAAATTGAAAGTGAATATATTTTCTTATTTAATACATTGTTATTTTTTTTCATCTGTTTTGTAAAATTATTTCATCCTTGATTGTGCCTCTTCATTCGGAATTTGGTTATTTACATACATGTTACATGGATCTCAGTTGTGTCTTTCATATGCTATGTGCAGGCAGGCTATGTGGGTGAAGATGTTGAATCTATATTGTACAAGCTCCTTGTGGTAAATTCAAGAGTCTTATGCACTCTACATGAATTAAAATGCTTTGAACTGCAACTATTTGTTCATTTCATGATACCTTTTAATGGCATGCATTTTCTATCTTTACCAACTTTAGCTTTATTATCAATGAAAGAATGTAATATTTGCATCAGATGAGTCTTCATATGTTGAACTTTAAAGTAGCATTAGGAAAAGTGAAAAATTTTAGAGCAGCGTATGAAAGTCAATCGTGGTGAGGCCAGCATAATGTAAATGTGGCTTCTTTTATCGCAAGAGAAATTTGTTAGGATTGTACGCTTAAGCCTGTTGTTGATTGATGACCCCTTATGAATTTTCTTTCATACACCTTTTCAGGTTGCTGACTATAATGTTGCAGCCGCACAGCAAGGCATTGTTTACATTGACGAAGTTGATAAGATTACCAAAAAGGTTCCTTTCCTTCTTCTTTGCCAAATTCTGCCTTTTTTTAAATATAATTGTTCTTTCTTCATCTCCTACTTCTTGCCATGCAGGCTGAGAGCCTCAACATTAGCAGGGATGTGTCTGGGGAGGGTGTTCAGCAGGCATTACTCAAGATGCTGGAAGGAACAGTAAGTGCATGGTTTACTAACTGTGGAAGTATTATATCGTAAATTACAATTAGAAACTGTCATGTTATGGAGCAACTTTGGATCAGATGAAATTGCAAGTTGTGTCAATTCATAAGACAAGTAATCGCTACTTGCAACTAGTATTTAATCAGGTTGATTTAATAATAAGTGGTTCACTATACTTATCTGTGGAGCTTTTTTTTTTTTGATGATCCAGATTGTTAATGTTCCTGAGAAGGGAGCTAGAAAGCATCCTAGAGGCGAAAATATTCAGGTATACAAACTATGTCAAGCGCATGGATAAGATATTACTGTTATTCTTTTTTCGAGATTTGATCAAGGCTTAATAACGGCAAAATCTTTATGACTGATTTTGCTAGGTCATGCATTTTCATGCTCATTTCCCTCTCTATTTGGGACCAGTTTGTTATTGTTAAAATTTTTTTTTTCACTTTTTCTCAGATTGACACAAAGAATATACTCTTCATATGTGGTGGTGCCTTTGTTGACATAGAGAAAACAATCTCAGAAAGGTTATAACAATATAGAAATTACAATATGTACCAATACTTTTAACATACAGCTAGTTTTTTACCCAATGTCAATTTAAAGTTTCTTGAATGCTTTTCAGACGTCAAGATTCTTCTATTGGTTTTGGAGTCCCAGTGCGTGCAAACATGAGAGCTGGTGGTGTTACAAATGTTGTTGTGGCATCATCTTTAATGGAGACTGTAAGTGCTTTATAGCATTCAAGATGATTATTATCCATAAATATCTTAGACATAACATTTTAGATACTCACATCCCACCTAACTCCCCCTTTTTCAATAAAGAAGCTTCACGCGGGGCCCTTCTCTGATAAGGAAGGAAAGGAAAGAATCTAAATTTTATGACAAATCCGTTCTGATGGTTGTTCTCCACTAACCATGTGTCTGGCAGGTTGAAAGTAGTGATCTCATAGCGTATGGTTTGATACCGGAATTTGTTGGAAGATTCCCAGTTCTTGTCAGTTTATTGGCCCTAACTGAGGAACAACTTGTTCAGGTGAATGCTTTATATTGTTCTTGCTCTCTAGTCTGTAAATTATATTTTTTTCTAATAATATTTTATTAGGTTATTATGGGATGATGAAGAATGGCAGAAAGTGATTGATGACACTATTTCAGTCATATCTTTTAATTCTTTTAGTAGATTTCATGAATGAAAAGCATACTTGTCTTACCTTATCCTTTATCTATAGATATGTTTCTTGAAAAATGTAATGCAAGGTCAATGGTCTATGCTAAATAATCATGGCCTTTGAAGGTGCTACTATTATTATTTTAAAATATTCCCTTCTTGCACAAGTTCTGTGATTATTATGCAGCTTCCTATGCGACTCTTACTGGCACCAATACTTTTTTAGGTCCTAACAGAGCCAAAAAATGCTCTAGGCAAGCAATACAAAAAGATGTTCCAAATCAATGGAGTAAGTTCTTTCTCTGTCCGTACTTTGAAATGCTAATTCCATTTGTATTCAGTACATTTAACTTTTCTAAATTATGTAACTTTGATTTTATTTCCTAGGTCAAACTGCATATCACAGAAAATGCTTTGAAATTAATTGCCAGAAAAGCAATAACTAAAAATACAGGGGCCCGGGGTTTAAGAGCCATCTTGGAGAATATCTTGATGGATGCCATGTATGAGGTATGCTGTTTTTTGCTATTCTGATTTTTTTCACCAGCTATTAAGACCATAGAGTTGTGTTCCAGTTAAAAGCCAATGTTAGTGGATTTGGTGATTGAAGTGAACAAAGTTATTCAAAGTTGGTTATGCTTGATATGGCCTGTGTATTACATGACTCTATATGCTATTTAAGAATTTCTGTATGCATAAATTTGGTGCTTTCCCCAGGCTGTCTCATATTAAATTAGGTAATTTTGGTGGCTATTAGAATTGTGGTCATGACTAGAATTATATTCCAAACTTCTTATTAGAACTAAGAGTGCCTTTCTTAATAGGGCTTCTCTGTTTCTCACACTACAAACCCTGCCATCTAGAGAAGTGTGCATGGGACAGCTAGAACTATCTTATTTGGCATGCTTTGGCCTGATATGGACTTGAGCACTACTGTGACAGGTCCTTTGAAAGGGAGGAGCATTTCTTGTTCATCATTCTATGGGCCTCACTTTGGTGGTCCGTAATTGTTTAATGACCTTTTTCTCTCTCCAATCTTGCACCTAACCCTTGCGAACCTCTTTGCCATCTAAGCCAAGCCCCAATGGCATGTTTGAGCTTTGCTTGATGTTTTTGTCACGGGCTGCGAGCTTGAGTTGAGCAGCCGTGCGGCCTTAGGTTGGAACTTCCATCTTAGTATGCCTAAGTCAGCCTTCTAACCCTTTAGAATCATGCTCACATGTTTGGAAGCCTTGAAAGTATTCTAACAGTCAAGATATTGGAGCTCAGCAGAAAAAAAGAACAATAGAGAAGATGGGAGAATAAACTGTGATTGTCCTTAACAAGAGTAAATTCTGTACACAAGTGAGGGTGGAGAGGCCTTTTATTTATAATGGAGTCCTCTTACATGGTTGGACTCTTCCAAGCCTATCTGCAAGTGTTTGAATTACAGGATAACTCTATCTACTAGAGTTTAAAATCCCTAATGACTCTAGAGGATAAGCTGTCAAGGAGTTTAACTTGAATTCAAACTCTACCACCGTAGTTCCCTTGTTCTACTAAGACTATGCTGGACATGCACCTTGGTGTTTTTGGGTTCCAAACCCTTGCCACACATGGCTCGTGCCCCGTCTTGTTTGGGGCTGAAACTGGTCTTCCGCACCACGCCTGCAGACCCTTGTCACAGTTGTGCATTTTAGACTTGGACTGGTGTGCAGATTCTTAAATTCTCCCCCACTTATTCTAGCAATGCCCTTGTTGTTAGGCAGGTTCTCGACTGATTCTATCACCTTATCTTGTGCATCTTCTCCCATGCCTCTGACGTGTCCTCAGCTTCCTCGAACTTGCACTCTGCACACTTGCCTGGGATGGGTTTGGCTGTCGACCTGATTTCTAACACTTTGCTGCCCTTTGCGCTTTATTACTGTTTTCTCCTATGGGTCGTTTGTTGTGGCACTATGTTGCCATATGCATTTCCTTTGCTGACTGAGGAGTCTTTACTTGACGATGGTACCGAATGGCTCCTTACCTCATAATCTGTGGTTCCTCGTTGGGCTACTCGTCGCTACTAGTCATGTTCTCAAACTTTGTTTCTTCCTTTACTATGGCTGAAAGCTTCTTATGCAAAGGGCGGTCTTTGACTTGATGCGAACCATTGCAAAAATAACAGCTCAAGAGTTTTTTTTTCCCTTGCTTTATCACATGAAGCTCTCTTGGTCTTGGCCTTGCGAGGTAGTCCCTTGATGAGGAGCTACTGTTCTGGTCTCCTTTAATGGTGCCTTCGTTGTTGCTCTCGGGTGACTCAATGCACTCAAACTCTATCAGCGATTTAGCTATTGCAGTGGCTCAACTCAATTCCTACATGCCTCGACGCTGCAACTCGATCTGTACATGGCTTCAAACCATCAATGAAGTGGAACAAAGACTCCCTCTCAGTCTTCTCGGGGACCATAAGCAACAGCTTTGAGAACTCCATATAGTATTCTCGCTCTCCTCCATTTTGAGTAAGTCGACGTTGCTTTCCTCGAGCCTCCTTTTCCGCATACTCTAGCTCAAACTGTTGTTTTAGTTCCCTCACAAATTTGTCCTAGGTGTTGATCCGGCACTCATCACGTTGCACTCCTCATATTTATGTCATCACCATAACAGTGCAACATCAGTCGAGTACATTGCGGCAGTGCTTACCTTTGCATCCTGCGCTGTCCCAGCCACTCGAAGTACTGCTCCATGCCCTGTACAAAATTGTCGACGTTTTGGGTAGAGCGGCTTCCCCCAAATGGCTTCAGTTGGGCACCTCAACTTTGGGACCAAAATTTACTTTAGCAACCATAGCGGCTCTACATGCTACTAACTCAATCTTGAGCTGCTCGAGCTTTCCTCACATTGTCATCACCACTGCATTTAGAGCCTCATTCTTTTGCTGTGAGTGTGCAATACCTTGTTCAAGGCACCTTGCATCAAGCTCTTGAGCTCTTCTCGCATGAAACCTAGCCTGGTGATGCTCTCATCAGTGTCCTTGAACCAATCATCATCTCTTCAATAGTTCTCTCTACCCTGGCTAGTGGGCATCCATGTCTAGAACTGCCTCCCTAGATCTGGCCTTCCTGCTCCTTCCTTTGGTTTAATGGGCTTCTTGGACCTTTGCTTGAACCTCTTCTTCAGATGTCAGCACTGCTACTGACCAGGTTGCCACCAAAATTGCTTTGATGCCAATTGTCATGGGCTACAAGCTTGAGTCAAGCAATCGGTGGAGTCTTGGGCTGAAACTTTCATCCTAGTATGTCTAAGTCTGCTAACCTTTTAGAATCACGCTTACATGTTTGGAAGCCTTGAAAGTACTCAAACAGTCAAGATATTGGAGCAAACATGCACGCACACCAGAAAAAAAAAACACCCAATAGAGAAGATGAGAGAATGGACCGTGATTCTCATTAACAAGACAAGCGAGGGTGGGGAGTAGAAGTGTTCATGGGTCAAGCTTAAGTAAAATATTGAGGGATTTATATTGTGTCCAAGCTCGGCTTGGCTCGAATTTTTGGGCTTAAGTATTTGCTTAAGTTTGTTTTTATATACAATGAATAAGTTTAAGTCGGTCAAAATACTATTAATTTTTTCTAAAAGAATTTATAATAAAATATAAAATATTAAAATCTACAATAATCAATGAGTGTAACATAATAAATTAAAATTAATTCTTACAAATAAATTACAAGAAACACGAAAATTTTAAATTAAAGTAAAAAAATTATACAAATTTAAATTAAATCACACAAAAACAATTAAAAGTAATAAAAAAAATGAACTACCATAAAATTTAGTAAAAAAAAAAAATTGGGTCGGGCTTGAAATGTTAACTTAAGCTTGGTCTGATTTTTTATTGGACCTTGTTTTGCAAGCCAAAGTTCGTTTAATGGATTTAATATTTTGGTCTAAACTCGCCAAAAATTGGATAGGTAGATTGGCACTTTAACGGATTAAGTGGGGTGGTCCTCATATATAATAATTGAGTCCCCTTACGTAGTAAGATTCTTTCCAGACTTTCTACAAGCGCTTGAATTACAAGATAAGATAACTTGATTTACTAAAGTTCGAAATCTCTAAGGACTTTGGAGGATAAGCTGCCAAAGCAGTTTATCTTGAATCTGAACTCTACCACTGTAGGTGCTTTGTTTTGATAGGATTGTGCCAGACACTCACTTTGGTGTTCATGGGTTTTAGACCCTTCCTGCATATGACACGTACCTCGTCTTGTTGAGTGTGCGCCTTGGGGCTTGAACTCGTCCTCCGCACCATGCCTGCAGACCTTAGTCACGGTTGCATGCCTGGATGTGGACCAATGTTCTGGTCGTGACACTTTCACAGTTATGCATTTGGAGATATTGAAAATACAGCATAAAGCTTCAATAAACTTTTGGTTTTTGGGTTAAACTCGAAACTCTGATTCGATTGAATTTAGAACAAGGTGTCACTGAGTCAGATTATATGTCATGTTCCTTTCAATGACTCTTCAATTACTTGTTTTGTTTTGGATCAAGTGCTTTTCTATACCATGCGACTTTAAGTTAATGGAATTTGTTATTATATCTCTGCTTGCAGATACCGGATGTTAGGAGCGGTGATGATGTAATAGATGCAGTAGTAGTTGATGAGGAGGCCGTTGGAAGGGAAGGCCGTGGTAGTGGAGCTAAGATTCTTTATGGTAAAGATGCATTAGACCATTACCTTTCACAACAAAAAATGAAGGAGTCTGAGGTTTGTGACTTGAGCACTATTACTTTTGTAACTCTGCATTTAGATCAGTATTTATGAAATGTGAGTTGCTAATAATGAAAAGTATGTGTTGCAGACTACCGTGGAGGGATCGGATGGGGATGCAGAGGTGGAAGCGGAGCTTCCTTCAGTTGTTGCTAGCATGTGATATTATGATGAAATAGATGTAATTTAATTGTACATAATTAATTTAAATAGATTGTACACACAAATACAATTACTGCCATTTGATGGAAAACATGCGGTTCTTAAACTCTACTTTTCTGGCAAGGAACCAACCCCATCCGTTACACAAATGGGATATTGATTGATTTCAGCTCAGTTATATCAATAATACAGTGATTATTGAACTTCATTGTCTTTTTTTTTTTTTCTTACTGCTTCAAGTTTGAATTTATGTTTAGAGATATGGGACAAATTATTTGAACTGTAAAAGTTTGATTTGATGTTTATTTAAATTTAAATTCGATTATTTTTAAAAATTAAATAGAATTCAAGATTTTTGAATTGTAACTTAATATACAATTTGAATTGTTAATTAATTTAATTAAAGTTATTTAAAATATATATTTTAATATTTTATTATTAATTTATTATTTTATTAAATAATAAATTAAATTTATTAAATTAAATTTTAACTATTTGAATATTTTGTTAAATTAAAATTTAAAAATTAATTTTTATTAAATTTAAATCAAATTTTAAATATTAAAATTTTAAATTAAATCAAACTTAATTCAAAATCATATCGTATTGATTGCATCTTTCGCCTTCTCCGTACTTATCACAAAAAAAAAAATCAATACTTACCGTAGAATACGGTAGGATTCCCTACTACATAACATTAACATACGAAAATAAAGCGGAAGTAGTTACTAGATTCTTCTTCCTAACTGCACTATACGCACTGTAGTAGATGTAGATGTAGATGTAGATGTAGATGTAGATGTAGATAGGGCAAACGATGCCAAATTTTCAACGCATAATTACTATGATTTTTCTTTTAATATCTCAAAATGAAAGTATTTTAGGTTTTGTTTGTTCCCATCCTTCCCATCATCACTTCATTTCAAACAACTTCATACACTGTCTGTAACAACAACAAATCTATATCTGTGTTCTGTCTTACCATTTATTATTTTTTTATTTTTTTATTTTTTTATAAGAAATGTATAATATTTCCTAAATTAAATGAGAACCGTTTGACTTTTTCTATGTTTATGGTGAGATAACGCTACCTCAACAACAATAAAAAATAAAAAATAATAATAATGTGAGTTAAATTTTTAATAAAATTTAAAAAATAATTTAATAATTAATTAATCGACATCACCATTGAAACTCTGAATTCCCACGATCACCCCATTTCTTTGCACCGAAATCTTGGAAGAGAGAGAAAAAATAAATCCATAAATAAAAAAGAAAGGTGTCATGTTATGTTTTGTTTACCAGAAAATAAAAATATAAAAGAGCCAACGAAGAAGAAAAGAACCTCTTTTTTTTTAACAAGAGAGAAAAGAGGTCTGTTTGGTTCTGTCGAATCCATTTCTTCTCCAATCATTCCTCTCTTTCTCTCTCTCTCTCTCTCTCTCTCTCTTCTTCATCTTTCTCTAATCCATAGTTCAAGAAGAAAAAAGGTAAGAGAGAAGGGAAAAAGAAAGAGAATTTTTAGCGAAGAAGAAGAAGAGAATCGGGAAAAGAATTTAAAAAGAAAAAACAAAAATTGGGGTGGGGGTTTATATTGTAAATTTCTTTGGAGTTTTGCGTCTGTTTCAAATAAATAACAGAATCTGAGATTTTGGGTGGTGCCTGTGTATGAATGGAGTTGGATAGTATTGAGTGTGTGTGGTCCACAGATGGAATGGATGAGGATGAGATCCATCACCATAATCTGCCCCATCCGCATCTTCATCATGGCCACCATCAATTCTCATCGTCAAAGCCTCACAATGCCACCAACAACACCAATAATGCTAATACCATCAACAATGTTTTGGGTGCTACGGCGATCGCTCCGGCTACCAGCGTCCATGAATTGTTAGAATGCCCTGTTTGTACCAATTCTATGTACCCACCGATCCATCAGGTCTGTTTTCAATTTCATTGTATTCTTTTTATTGTTGTTAATTTTTCTATTTTTGGGTTACTTTGTTTAATTTGATTGGTTGTTGGGTTCGGGTAGATTTACTTTCCATTTAAATGGGTTTAATTGCGTTTTGTTGCTATGAAAGAAATTGATTTGAGATTGATTCCTGGTTGGATTTAAGTTTAGATTTTTTTGGAAGCCCCATTGTTAATTATGGACAGCATTGTTTGTGTTATGGTTTCTATTCAATTTTAACTTGACTTTTCTTTTTTTTACGTATTGCTTTAGCAATGCCTTGGCAGAAATTAGAGTTCTTCATTATTCATTAATGTTATGAATTTGCTACCATCAGCATGGTTTTTAAAACTGAAAACTTTGTATTGATGCCTGGAAAGGAAAGATTAAGAGGTACTTATGTTGATAAAGGATTGTGATCTAAAACTGGATTTAGCCATTATGGGATTGATCTTGCTGCTAATACATAGTCGCTGTGTGGAAGCACCAGGCCTTTTGCATGTATTTGTTGTGAGAAAAACATGTTAGATTTCATGTTTGAGTTTAATAGAGGTGATTCTTAGATATTGGATTACTACATTGACAGTGTAGTAATCCAATCCCTAATAGGCAGCCTGGGAAAAACTTCATCAAAACCGACAGCCAGGAAAAAACTGCAATTTCCATTCTGAAGGCGAGTGTTTGTTACTTTTTCATACTGAGAGTACTTTGAAAACTAGAAATCTTTTGGGCTGCTAGAGGATTTTTTCAGATTTGGAGGTTTGCTTGTTAAACGTGTTATCTAGAAAATATAGAGACAAGAAATATTGGGATAATTTGAGATTTTCTATTTTTGTATGCTTTATTTGGCGAGATGTTGTAGTGGAACCCTGAGATCTCTAAATTTTTGTTTGATTAGATAGCAAGGATAGAAGATACTATTAGATATCAAGGGTATATGTAAATAATAGAGGATAAATTGCCACTTTTGCAGTGCCACAATGGACATACACTTTGTTCTACCTGTAAAACTAGAGTACACAACCGGTGCCCCACTTGTAGACAGGAACTGGGTGATATTAGATGTTTAGCATTGGAGAAGGTGGCAGAGTCCCTTGAATTGCCTTGCAAATACTACAATTTGGGATGCCCAGAAATATTTCCCTATTACAGCAAACTCAAACACGAGGCAATTTGCAATTACAGACCATACAATTGCCCATATGCTGGATCAGAGTGTTCTGTTGTTGGGGATATTCCTTTCCTGGTTGCCCATCTGAGAGACGATCACAAGGTGGACATGCACACTGGCTGCACATTTAACCATCGTTATGTGAAGTCCAACCCCCGAGAAGTAGAAAATGCTACTTGGATGCTAACAGTAAGTTTTATCATTTTTATATAGCATTTATTATTTTCATGAGAGGCCCACCTTTAAAAACAATAATAAGAAGTGCTCTATTGTTCAGCCATGCCATCTTTTGACGAGTCATTTCAGGGAGGGTCAGATACAATGGGGCACATTGCAACAAGCTGAAGAAACAATATTTTCTCCTTAGAAATAAAATTCTCCAGTCTGTAATAATCTTCTTAATATGAGCCTTAATTCACTGGTTTGTCTGCTCTTTGTCAGGTCTTCCATTGCTTTGGTCAGTATTTCTGCCTTCACTTTGAAGCCTTCCAACTGGGTATGGCCCCTGTGTACATGGCATTTCTTCGTTTCATGGGTGATGAGATGGAGGCTAGGAACTATAGCTACAGCCTTGAGGTTGGAGCAAATGGCCGGAAACTTATATGGGAAGGTACCCCTCGTAGCATCCGTGATAGTCACCGGAAAGTCAGGGACAGCCATGATGGTCTAATTATCCAACGTAACATGGCACTTTTCTTCTCTGGTGGGGACAGGAAGGAGCTAAAGCTGAGGGTTACAGGAAGGATATGGAAGGAACAACAAAATCCAGATGCTGGTGTGTGCATACCAAACTTATAGTTGAGAGAATTGATTTTGGTAACTTTTTTGTTGATTTGTTTGAAGGCTTTCTGCTGTGTGTTCTACCTCTTCTGGTATGTTGTAATGGATGGAAGTTTTCTGCTTCTATTAAAAGTGTAATAAGCATATTTTCTTGTCTAACCTTATGTTTGCAATAAAATGACCATTAACTGACGCTTTAATACACTATAGTTCATTCATCCCGTCATTCTAGCTCCTTAGCTGTGGTGATGTTACAAAATGAGCGAGCTTGGATGGAGTAAGAATGATTGCAAAACTATCTATAACTAAAAATGGGTCTTGAAATTTTCAGCAGCTTTGCAGGTTTGTTGAATATGTTGTTGTTTGTCTCCGTTGCGCATTTGGGATCTAGACATTGGAAATCTTAAACAAGGCACAGTTTATTACTTCGATTGTCATCAAATCCATTTTATTGCTGCAAAACCAAACCCTCCTTTCACCTGTTTTACAAATGAAAACATCAATCCACCTTCTATTCAGCCCCCAAATATCTTTCACTTTGCTAGATAGCTTCTAGTCTTTTTACTTATCAAGCTTTCCTCAAGAAAAAGTCTTCTAGAGAACCAATTTTTAGATTCAAATTTTAGCTATAATTATGCTACATTTTTGCTTACAAACCCTTTTTTTAAGAAGGATAATTTACCTTAATTCATAAAACTTGAATCCCATCATCAACTTAATCTCCTGGGAGAAACTGAATCTAGTCATTCACCAGTGGAGTGCGGTGTAGTAAGAGATGGATTGCAGCCTGCTATTCAGAAGGGAATAACTTTAATTTGAGTTGGAACTCGATGCATTGGCTGTTAGATATCATGTGTTGCAACATGATGATAACGGGTATCTAATGCGGGAGGCTTGATTTATGCCGGTGAAGATGCCTGTGAAACCTCTAATCTCCAAAACTTGTCACTCTTAGGGGTACTCTTAGGGGTGTAATCGAGTCGAGCCGAGTCGATACAGTGAGGTACTCGAATTCGAGCTCGACTCGAAAATTCGATACTCGATACTCGGCCCGAACTCGATCGAACCTTATTTGTTAAGCTCGAGTTCAGCTCGAGATCGAGTTCGAACTACTCGAATTCGTTCGATTATGTTCGATTATATAAATTCGATTTTTTACTCGAGCTCGAGCTCGATTCTAAGACTCGACTCGAGCTCGAGCTCGCTCTTACACTTATTATATAAATATTATTATATAATAATATATATTATTAAAATATATAAAAACTCGAGACTCGATTAGACTCGCGAGCTACTCGAACCCAGTATCTAAGTGCTCGAATTCGACTCGCTCGATAGATCGAACTCGAGTTCGACTCGATTAAAATCGAACCGAATTCAAGTTTTGCTCGAATCAAATCCGTATAACTTACGAATATCACTGTATCACCGACACCCCTAATCACTCCCTCCATAATCGTGTTTTGAGTACGTTGCAATTCTATCAAGATCCGAGATGTTGGGTCATAACTATCTACATACTGATTTCTTTGAAATGAGTTCAGCTGTAAAACTAGAATCTTCCTGACTTCTAGGAGTTCGGACAAAGCAATAAGACCAAGGTTGGCCACTACTGCCACCCGGTCTTGTCGTGCATATTCAATGAATAGAGCTATAAATATCAGACCAAACAACTTTGAACTACGACAGGGATTTTTTTTTTATTTTTTATTTGTAGGCTGTACTAGAAAGTTCAAATATCTTTGATCTTTTCGGGTTTTTTTTTTTTTTTAACCAATGGGCAAAAGTGCTTATGTTTAACCCTCCCGTGATTAGAATGAAAATTGGCCATGGCTGAGAAGATAGTCCAAGGGAATCTATTGTTCAAAGAAACAAAAATGGAATTACTAGCATTCTTAAAGACTTGGCAAGAAGCTCTACTTTGGAGGACAAGGTTTTGGCTATGTGGAGTTGGCGACTCTGCCCTTTATGAACAGGCTATACCTACGAGACTTAGAGAATTTCAGTGTAGAATGTAGAGACTAACTCATTGCTTGGGCCAAGGTGCAATGAAAGTCCCCCGCTGGCCCTCGCAACAATATTTCATATGAGAAAAAGTTAAATTCTGTAGAAATGAAACGTAAATTTATCTTCAGTTTTTGTGCTTGGTAGCCAAAATAAATGAAAATAAAAGAAATTATTCGGATGCTCAAAACTCAAAAGCCACCAATGAATACAAGCTAGGCCAGTATTCCAATACTAAAAAGAGGGAGCTCAACACATAATCTATAGCACCCTGAAAAAATTGTGCCATTTGCAATAGTTATTCAACTGGAATTCCCACTAATAATTAGAGATTATAAAGCGACTCTGGAACCAGATTTTGCAATATCCCTTAATTACACATACATTGATTAGATAAGCAGATAACACTACGTCCCTAAAGGAACACAGAAGATGATACTTTTCTCCTGTCAAAACCATCGAGCTCTTACCTGCTCTGTTTTGCAACATCACCTCTAGACAACGTTTCATCAGAATGGCTTTGTATCAACAGCATCAGAATCTGCAACAGTAGCTTCACTGGTTGAATTTGCATCAACAGCACCGGACTCTATAACAGTAGCTTCCTCAATAGGTCCTTCACTCCCATCTTGTGCATCACCTCCAGATGAAGCGTCAATGGTGTTTTCAGTGGCCACAGTAGACTGTGATTCATCTTCTTTTTTCCCAAACAACTTGGATGGAAGTAAAGAAGCGACAGCAGCTTTTGCACTTCTCTTAGCTGCTTCCGCAGCCTCAATTTCTTTAGCCTTAGCTTCAGCCTTCAGTCTCTCTTTTTCCTCCATAAGCTTTGTCAAATTCTCCTCTCTCCCTTCCTTCCTTAACTCCTCTTTAACAAACTCTTGCAACTCCTCACTAAAATCAGCACTTTCATCATCCAACATCTGGTCAACCATTTTCAGCACCTCATCCAACTTCCCCACATCACTAAGTGCTTTCATCATAAACTTGTAGCTTGCATCATCCATCTTTAGCTTCTTCACCATTGTATCATAAAACGATTTTGCCTCATCCACCTTCCCCACTTTAACCAATTCATCAACCAATCTATTATAAACAGCCAAGTTTGGCCGCAAACCCGATTCCACCATCTTTCTAAAATAAGAAGCCCCATCATCAATCCTATTCACTTTAAAACAAGCATCCATCAGCAAAACATTAGTATACTCATCAGGGCTGACCCCCTTATCACCCATTTCGCCATATAGCTCCTCCGCTTCGCCCAACAGTCCATTTTGACACAATTGATCAATCAAATTGTTAAATGACAAAGTATCTGGACTACACCTATAATCACCCATTGACCTAAAAACCTCCATTGCTTCCTTAAACTTACCTTCTCTGCAACATCCATCAGCAATCACATTAAAGCTTCCCAAATTCACTGCTAATCTCCTAGGAGGATTATGCTCATTTTTCATCCTATCAAACAACCTTAAAGCCTCATCAAACTTCCCATTCTTGCTTAAAGCGTCGAGAACATAATTATAAGCGACAACACTCATTTTAACCTTTGAATTCTCCCCACAAGCTTCTTCATAACACTCCATAGCTTCCTTCTCCATTCCCCTCATGAAATACCCTTGCATTAAACTCCCATAAACCACCCCATCTTCTAAACCCCCATCTTTCTTCTCTTTTAACTCGTTAAAAAGCTTAAAAATTCCATCCGAATCCCCACTATTGGCACAACCCAACATCAAATAACTATAAACAACAGGGTCAGGAGCCAAACCTTTCTCCGCCATTTCCTCCTTCATTTCCAATGCCTTCTCCAATTTCCCATTATCCACCAGCCCTTTCACTAAAATCCTATAAGTAGTAGGAGAAGGATTCACCGGCGACTCATTGATAAACTGCTTGTAATGTTCGAGGGCAGTATCGGGTTTTTTACAATCAAGATAAGTTTGGAAAATAAGATTTTGCGTAATCACATTGGGGGCGATTCCCGCTAGGGTTATGAAGCGGTGGAGAGAGAGGAGATCGGCGTATTTCGATTGGCGAAGCTGGGCGTTTAAGACGGCGTTGACAGTATAGATGGCGGGGCGACAGTTGGAGTAAACAGAGTGGCGCGTGTATAAAGCGGCCTCATCGAGGTCGTTTTCACGGATGAGTTTTAAGATCTTGTTGTGTAGATTGAGGCGGTTGCCGGTGAGTACAGTGACCGGTTCGGGCAATTTGGGGGCGTTAGGGTTCTGGATTGGTTTTGGTTGGGCCACCTGCTGGGCCTGTTGTTGAGGGCGCTGGGCAGGGGAGAGTGGAGGTTCAACGCGGAGGCGGCGCTTGCGGCGACGGCGTTCGGCGGCGGCATCTTCTGGGGTGTTAAATGACAGGTGGCGCAGAACAATGAAAGAGGGAGGTGAACGGTGGTGGGGTTTGGCTAGGGTTTTGAAGTGGGTGAGGAAGGTAGGTTTGGGAAGAGCCATTTTTTCAGAGGAGAAAGAAAGGATAGCGAGGGGTTTGGTTTCGTTGACGGGGAGATGGGAGGGTTTTAGCGGGGGATAATCTGATAGGGTTCTGCCGAGGTTTTGGAGAACTGATTGATTAGGAATTGGGCTCTTGGGAAGTATTTGGGCCGAAGTTATAAGCGGAGGTTCTTAATACAAAATAGAGAAAATCCTGGTGCTAGAGCCTAAAAGTTGATTTTTAGATTTGTAAAAAAAATTTATTTTGAAATTAAAACATAATTATTTAAATTGATGTTCAAATTTTGTTTTAAATTATTATATTATTATCAATTAATTATAAAATATTATTATTTAAGGTAAATTCTATCTAAATCTTTAAATTTTAATCTTAATTCAACTTTAATCTATTAATTTAAAAAATAAACACTCTGCTCCAAAATTATTAGTTATTTCGTTAATCAATCATTCTGTCAACTATTAAAAACTTAATGTTGAAATCATTTTATTTTTAAATTATTTAAAGTGCTTTAAATACTAAAGTCAATCAATAATGAATAAAGAAATATTTTACAAGATTAGTTTTCTTTTTAATTTATTTTTAATTTATATACTTATTATTTATTGTTTTTATTTTTATTTATTATTTTTGTTTATTATTTTTATTTATTAGGTGTTATACTAAATGACACATAATTGTTATTTTTGTATCTCGTTTTAATTTCTAACTTTTTATCAATTGCCTAATAATAAATAAAAATAACAACAATGTGCTACTAAGCACAATACCTAAAAAATAAAAATAATAAATAAAAATTAAAAAAAACAATAAATAATAACTAAATGAATTAACCAAGAATAAATTAAAAAGAAAAAATAAAATTAATCTAAATTTATTAGTTCTTAATATTTTCTTATTCTAAATATTTAAAACACTCTAAATAGTTTAAAGAGTAAAATAGTTTTAACATTAAACTTTTAATTGTTGACTTAATGGTTAATTAATGAAAAAATTAACTTGTCCTGCTAAATAAAAAAATTTTGAACGAAATGTATATTTTTTAAACTAATAAATTGGATTAATGTCAAATTTTAGAAACTTAAATGAAATTTATCTTATTATATGAAATTAAACCTTTAAAATTGACTACGAATTAGATTAAATTCAAACTAAATCTGAGATAATCTTGCCCATCTTATAAACCAAAACAAAACTCCTGATATATTACATAACTTAACGAAAGGATGAAAGAATTAGAGCGAGGAAATTATTAATTTCTAGCTTGCCATCATTGGGTTAGGAATAAGAGCAATTGGAAATGAAAGGTCCACTATAGACTTATGTTGGCCCAAATCAAACATTTCTATGGTCCTTATTTACATAGGTTAGAGGCCATAAATCCCGAGTCTTAGCTTTGATTCAGAGAGGGTTTGGTAAATAATGCCTGTACTGTATAAGTACATTGCTAATGCCAGGGTCTATTGTGTTCAGAGAGGTTTTGGTAGATTACGCCTGTACTGTATAAGAACATTGCTAATGCCAATATTCACAATCAAGTTGGTTCAAAAGTCAGAGAAATAGTTTCTTAATTTCTTTTTGACGAGGGGAAGTATTTAAGGGTGTAATCTAATTAAATTAAGATAATTTAATATTAAATTTAAATTTGGTTCAATTCGAAAATTCAAGTTTCGAAACTTAATATAAATTTAAATTTTGAAACTTGAGTTTAACTTGATAGACTTGAACTTGACTAATTAAGCTCGATTTATCTTTTTTTAATTATATATTATGAGGTAAAATAGTAAATTAATAATAAAATATTAAAAAAACTCAATTCGAACCGGGTATTTAGAAGCTCGAGCCGCACTGGACTTGTTATTGGAATAGCTTGAGTTCGGTTAAAAAATAAACAAGTCGAATTCAAGTAATCATTGAGCTGAGCTTAAATAACTTAACTTGTTTACACCTCTAAAAGTATCTTGCGTTTCATGTTCCAAAATTTTCTAAGCTTTAAAATTGATGTAATCAACTATTCAAAGTGAAAATATAAGAGCATATGGTAATCAACTTTAAGCATAATAAGAGTATAAATGAGGTTTTGTAATAAGCAATTCAAAGAGTTAGTTTAATGTTGTAAACCTCATTGTGTATTGAAAAAAAACTGTTGATGTCAAAAAGATCGTTGATGTTGGATTCCAGTAGGATTTGCTTCGACATATAAGTAAATAACTATTCTCAAAGGTTTTGAGAGTTCCAGAAAGTATAGAAATATGATAAAAAAAATATCTGAACCTAATAAAGTGAAAGATCTCTCTTTTTTAGACTCTTGGCATGTGCTCTCTTATGAAGCTGATAAGATGGATCATGGGCGCATTTGAGGGAGAGTGGGTGGTTAGGTAGTTATAGTATGACACGCCTTGATATTCAAGAGAGTAAGAGGTTAGAGTGTCCAGTGAACTGCCGTTCGCAAGCTTTAGGGGGAGCTTGGGCTTAGTCCTTCCTTTGAGGCCCTTGGTCAGTTAGAGGATAGCTGAGCTAAGCTCTTTTGCTAACTGCTAGGTGCTAACAGAAATTGATTTATAGTAAAAAAATTTATGTTTAAATTTTTATTAGATTAATTTTTTTTGAACCAATACACAATTACAAAATATAAATTAAAATTAATCTCATAGCCAATATTGTACGAAGATCTCTTGTGATTTAAAAAAAAAATTGCGATAAGCACATCGAGTTATAATCAAAGTTTAATACGCAAATCCTATAAGGTGAAGGAAAAAAAAGAATTATTTAAAAAGAACTAGGAAAGGGCTACAATCAACAAGTTTATATTGCAGGAATGTGCACAAGTACTTTGGCTGAGAATTTTCAACCATTCATATGCCAGTTCACTAGAATAGAACATTTCCTTTCTTCCTTTTCTTTTTTCAACGTTATTATTCCATCTTTTAGAGGACATTGTTCGTGGATTTGCAGATTTTTATTTATTTGATGTCAAAGATAATGGGGTCATCGAGTTCGGGGAATTTGTTTGATCATTAGAAGTCTTTCACCCTGATACACTTTGTCACCAAAAAATTACATAAAAGATTAATTATTTTATGAAATATCTAAGTAATACGGATGAAGATTTGCATTCAATTTTGAAGTATTTTTCGTTTTAATTTGAAGATTGTACAATTTTATTATCACAATAGGTATCTTTTACTTGTAAAACAAAATCATAAAACATTCAAATCAAATGGAATAATACCTCTCAATAGCTTCCAAGTACGTCATCATCACGAGCTATTGATCCACATCTTTCCCCAGATGGTACTATGCTTGCGCAAAAGAGATCATGAGCTGCATGTTCTGAATCTTTTGAACAATGAACAAAGACAATTAACATATAGGGCCTTCAGTAAAATTAGAATAATTTGATATTTGGCTTAAAACATAGAATGGTATAACACTTTTGCTCAAGTCAGCTATTGCTGGAGAACATAAGCTCTGACTACTTAGGGTCAGGTCCCTCTTTGTCTGGTGTATGTTTTATCTGGTTTTGTTTTTCCTTTTACCTTGGCTTGGTGCTTCTTACCAGCCGAAGCAATGATTGTTGATAGCAACACTGCCTGGAAGGAAGGAAATCCCGTAAAAGGTTCTCTGGCACAATGCCAATTCATTAACTGCATTATAATGCTTCGAAATCATCGGGCAACTTTTTATTCCTTTTATAAAAATCAGTCAATGCAATAATTTCAAATACCAGAAGCACCAAATTGTTAAAACAGTTCAATAAGAATATATAATTTGGTGGCTGGCAAGTTTTTGGATTATTTGTTTGATTTTTACCTGCTTTCAATATCTGTGTGGGTGTGGCAAATGAAGCAAGTTAGACTATAGCATTTGAGATTCTTTTTCTCGTCTTGATTATGACACTACTTTTAATGAATTAGAGACTCGTGGACTTGCTGAGTATATAGCTCAGGTGAGAATTTCTTTCATTTGCTTTCCCTTTGTCCGCATATTTATGTAAATTTGGTCACTGATTAGCATGAGTTGGAACTGTTTACTGCTTTTGACTTTGAGTGCAAAGAGAAGTTATTGTTTCTTTCAGAGGCATACAGTAAATACCGTGAAGTTAGCAATGATGCCAAAGTTCTTTCTTTTTCATTTTTTTTAGTACCTCTGTTGTGCTTTTGTATTTCACTGGAACTTTTGATGGACCTTTACAATCGCACCTTTACAATGCTAAACTATGCCCATATGAAAATTCTACCTTGCAAGCCCCTGTCGGATTGATTCATGGCAAGGAAAAACATGTGGTTGTGCTTGATCATCACATGCGGAATTTTGTTGATATTTATGATTCTCTTGATTCTCCCCCTAGGGTTTTGCTTTGCAACTTGATTGATGGAAGTGTAATAATGTCTATTTCTGAGCAGACATTCACAATTCCCAGGCTTAAAAGACTTCAACTTGAGCCTCCAGAGATAGTTCAGATAACAGGCAAATGATGGCACCGTACTTAAGAGGCTTTATATAAGCCTGATGCAACAAGATTTGGACCTCCACCATAACAAACTTTGATCAGTGTGTAGCTGGTCCTAGTATACAGCTTGTTTGTGATTCATGGATAAATACAGTTGACATGGGAGCACAATACTTGGGGAGCAAGGGCATTTAGTTTGGAAGGTCTGTATTCCCTGCGCATGGACAAACTCATGCACCTTAAAGAAAAGTTTAATTCCTAATATGATATGATTCTAGATTAGGATATATGACTATTGCTGACAACTATGTGCTGATCCTCCAACAAACTGAAATGGAGGAGGGTGGAATTGGGTAAATTGCTGAGCTTATTACCGGCGGCAGTTATTCTGACATTCAAATTTTAGGTAGTGTCCCAAATATGATGTCATATCTGTGTTTACAATTTGTTTGAAGTTCACTGCAGTTACTCATGATAGGTTTATGTCCCAAATATGATATCATGTTTCAAGCTGTTCATAAAGATCATTATTACGTTTTCCATCCCTTTACTTCCTTGCCTGATATGTGGTCTTTGCAGTTAATTAGATAATAGAGGAACAGCTAGACGTGAACTGAAGTTTGAGGGCGGTCTCAAAAACAACTTTGGCCGAGTTGATGCTGAGGATCAGCTCGCAGGAGCTGAATGGCTATTTAGACAACGGCTTGCAAAGATTGGCCATTTTGGGTTGTACGCTTGGAGCTATGGTGCTTGATCTCTCAGCCATGATCTTGGCGAGGTTCCCTGATGTTTTCCAGTATGATGTCTCTGATGCTCCTGTTACATCATGGGATGAATACGACACATTTTACACCGAGAAGTACATGGGATTGCCTTCTAAGGATGCTGAAAGTTACGAGTATGGCTCTATGATGCACCATGTTAACAAGATGGAAGGGAGGCCGCTATTGGTTCATGGCATGATCAATGAATATGTGCATTTTAGGCACTCAGCGAGGCTTGTTAATGCTCATGTGGCTGCTCGATAGTCGTATGAGCTATTTTTCTGTCTAAATTCTTGATATCTAGTAGTTACATTGGACTCCGATTAATTTAGAGTCAAATATATGTCGGATTCAATGGAAGACAACTTTTTCAATGCTATTTGCTCTATTCACAAGATTCAAACTTAAAATCTTGCTTAAGAAAATCAAACTCCAAAAATAGTTCGGATAGCTGTATGATTTATTGATTTTTTAATATGAACGTCACATGTCTCGTGGTCACAGAACCCAGTTTATATGGAAGAGATGATCTAGGAATTCATTGAGAGAAGTTTGTGAGGTAACTTCTCGTTTATACATCATCTCTAATGTTTTGCCCAGTTTGGATGCTCAATGGGATCCATTGCGAGGTAATGGGGTCTAACAAAATAAGTTAGGAAGAGGGTAAAATTATCATTTTAATTATGTTTTTAATTTTTATTATTTTATTAAAAAATTATTTTTAAAATTTTTTTCATCATTTTTTATTTTATCGAAATTAATTTCATAATCAAATACAATCATTTAAGAATTTGGAATTCATTTTATATAGCTATAGAGACAAATTAATTATAAAAAAAAAAGGAAAAAAAACTATTATACTCGTAAGAGAAAATACTGCCTAGAACATGACCATTGATATTATTATTTTATTATTAAGCATTAATCAGAATATGGATTTTTACGTGAAACCATCTAAAGTTGCCGTATGTTTTCAACATCCACTACAGCTGGCTTGGCGCCCATGGGTAATTTGTAACTGGCCATTTCCTGCCTAGCTCCATCTTGTATTAGTGTCAAACTTGTTGCCTTCTTTATTTAACCCCGAGAGAGAGAGAGAGAGAGAGAGAGAGAGAAAATAAATAAATAAATCTCTGCGACTTTAGCGGAACATGTCGATTGCCACAAGCTGGACGCCATGTTGCAAAACATTCTTGGTTAAAAACATGAACCCACCCTCACCCCCTCGAGGCTGCTGGTATTGATGGTGGATGGAAAAACTTTTGGCAGCTCTCTAGCTGATCAACAGGTTGAATGTGAGGCTCATTTATTGGCTCAACCATCTGTCGTAATACCCAGCTGCAGTAGGCCATGTCGTTTTAAACCACGGGTTCAGCGACCATAGGGTTGCTTTGATGACCAACAAATCAACAATGCAGTAGCTAAGCATTTATTTCTGTAGTCAGACACCGACACCAATAATGTTAAAGGTAAACCTCAGCCTCACATAACCAGAAAGTTGAAGGCTTGCAACAAAACATATAGTCAAAGCCAAGAAAAACATGTAACATCATTGTCTTTTTTATTACAGCACGATTTTGACTGGTAGTAATTCTTAGGTTCTAAGGCTTCTATAACATGTTCGAAGTTAAAATCAACAAGAACAGCGACCCTTTATTACAATATTATAAAAAAGAAAAAATAGAAAGATAAAATTATATTTCATACAATTAAAAACTATAAAAAAAAGGGTGAAAAATGATTTAAATTTAAACTTGTAGGCCAGCCAAGAAAGCAACCCCTGTTGATGGTAACCATGAGGAGCCATAAATAAACTGCGAAACGGTGAATTTGCCTGCTTCAATCTCCGAAGTGATGACCCTATACCCAGGCCATCTGACGCGTTGCCCGACTGCCCCCCCTGGCCCGTAATTCATGTATTCACCGTAGTATAGTGTGTCTAACGCAAATGTAGCATTCCATTCAAGCCATCCCCTAGGGTGAATGTGGTCACTCATGTACGATAACATGAAAACTGTCCTAGAGTACAACTTCCATGGGCGGCCTAGATACGTTTGGAAGCCGCGCGCGACCGGCGCTAGATCCGAGGCAGGTAGGATCCGACATGCATGTATCGAAATACCCGTGTTTTGATTCGGGTCTTTTCGATTTTGGGCTGTGATGGTGTTCTTCTGGAGGGGCATGGGCTTCCGGGCGTAAATACTACAGTTCTGGAGTACCACGGCGGCGTTACCAAAAATGAAATCAACCGTCCCGTAAATGTCACATTCACGGTAGAATTGGCGATTGGAGTGAACATACAATGTGTCTTGGTATCCAATGATGTTGCATCTGTAAACCACGGCATGGTCTGCCCCAATTCGAAGCGCCACTGCCTGGTGCTTGGCTGGTCCAGCCCAGTTCTCAAAAGTTATGTCTCTTGCAATAAAACCAGCTCCAGTTGCCGCTGAAACAACCAAAAAAAAAACCCCCCATTAAACAACCACTGAATTAGCATTAATTAAAGTTCGCTCAGGACGGGATTAGCAAGTAAAGTTGTACATATTCTTCTGATTATTTGAAAATAACAGAACATGCGAAATAGTGGCAAGAGATAAGCCCATGTCCCACCTCCAATATTGTCTGTCTTTTAGCTTTAGATTGTAACCACGAATCCAGTTTTGGATTATATGATTTTATACGTAATTGGGTAAAGAGAGAGAGGGAATTAGAACATTGCCCTTATTCCAATGAGCTTCAGCCTCAATACTAATTTAGTGGCAATCAACAAAAACATAGCTTAAGCAACATTATTCCATTTCAGACTTGACAAATGTTATATAAAAATTTTATTTGTATAGTATAAAATTAAATTTATATTATATAATACATATCATAATTTTATAGCCAAATTTATGTAGATAAATAGTAATCATATTTTATAACTTAAATTATCACTTCTATAACTGTTTCCTAATCCAAACTTTAATGTTTTCAGAAGGGCAAATGTAATGGACAGGAAGTAGATAAGATACGGGTGAACAGCTGGCTGACTATAGGAATATAGTAGTTTGTTTAGAATTACAGCCCACGTGCAACTTCTACTGTGCTACGTCATGCACATCGCGAGGTCAATGGTTATGCTGTTTTATTAGTGAAAGAAAAACTAAATGGGTAAACTTACCGAATGCAGCGGTGTGGAAGGTCGTCATGTTGTCAAATACACTTTTCCCTCCTGTAATGACTGTTTTACCCTTACCGTCGCCTATAAACATCAAGTTGATTTTCTTCCTCCCCACCTTCAAATTATTCTCTTCATATCTGTAATGTAATACAGTAATAAATTCAATTCAATTTCGGAAAATATAAAAAATAAAAATTGCTTTTTTTAAAAGAAAATTTTCCCAAGAGAATTCCGCTGGTTGCCCCAAGTCAAAATGCAATCATTAATAGGAAAAAGAACTAAATAAGAAGAGGTTTTCGGTACCGAAATTAGAAAAAGTGCAATACTCAAGGCTATTTTGGTCATTTTAAGATATAAAACAACAGTAACGACGAGGAGGATAAAAGATATGGAAAGCCGGTGACTTCAGAAAAAAGAATAGTTAAAAAGTGAAAAAGCTGTGGTAGTAAATTTGGATCTCTATTATTAATTACCATCACCAATTTACCTTCCTGCCATCACGTAAATGATGATCCGCCGAGGACTATGCTCCGGTGCCTTTTTGATCGCCTCGGTGATCGTCTTAACGGTGCCGTTTCCATATTTCGAAACGATTATATCTGCCTGGATCGCCGACACGGGAGTGTCGAGCAGCTCCCTCTCTTTCCTTCCCAGCCATTTGGGGAAATTCTCTCCGTTCACATTCTCTGCCGATATGTCTTCATCCGAAGCCAGCAATCTCCTGTTTTGTATCGGCACTCCCGCGAAATCGTCTCCGCCACTCGCCACGAAAATCGACAGGCAGTTGCTCACGAGTTCCGATAAATCCTTCAATTTTGCGGCCACTTGGTCCGTCACCGGCCCACTCACTCCATCAAATCCCTCCGTACACGTGTCCTGGTTCGTCAACGCCGCGCTAAGCCACGTCACCACGTCTTGATTGGACCTGCCTTTAATATAGCCGTTCTGAGAAGGAATAACAGAAGTGAGAGAACGAGAGAGGGCGTCGACCGAATCTTCCAGAAGCTCGAGGCAGTCATCGTATGCCGATCGTACACGTGGATCCATCTGGACGTAGGAGAAGGACGTAGTCGAATAAAGAGCTTTGCTGAAGCGCTGCAGCGTCATATTGAAGGAAATGTGGACGAGGTCTTGCTCACTGGCAGTGAGCGAGCCAGGGAACTCGAGGAGTGAGTTGACACAGAGGTTCGGGAACCGAGTTTTCCTACAGGTTTTGGAAATGGCTTGGGTGGGCTTACGGCGGATTGGGGTGCCAACTGTGTCGGCGCCTCTTTCACGGAGACCAATCACGAGCCCAGCACAGACAGCCGAGACAATGATCATGGCCAAGGCAAAAACTGAAATCCAAACAAGCTTTTTCATCTTGTTTTTAGCTCTGGGTTCTTCATGTTGTAGTTGTTGTTGCTGCTGAGGAAGTCCAGAGCCTGCAGGTTCTGATGGTCGGAGCCTGTCATACCCCATTGCTCTTTTCTTTTCTTAGTGGTGGCTGCAAAATGAGTAATTTCAGAAAAATGATAGGTGGGTGAAGGCTATAAATATTACTACAAGTACATGATAGAGTTAAGAGAGAATGTGAATGTACATAAATAATAAGAAAAGAGTGTTGGGTTATATAAAAGAAAAAAAATGGAGTGAGGGAAGTGAAGTGAGAGAGGGAGAGTAATAGAGAAAGTTGGTGTGAAGTCTATGTCGCAAGCATGAGCTGTCTTCTACTTTCAGCTCTGTTTACCCACTGTTACGGGAATGGGATGGGCTACAAAGATACGTGTAAACGAGTTATAATTAGTTTATTTTTAATTAAATTTAAATTTTAATTATATGAGTATGAAGTTTAAATATTTTAATATTTGATTTAATTAAAATTAAATAAAAAATAAGTTTAATCAACTTAAATTTGAATTTTAAGTTTTTAATTTTTAATTTTTAAATTAAATTATATTTAAATTTAATATTAAATTATTTTCTCATTAATTTTACGAGACAACATAATATGACTTGTTTTACTTTTTTTTTTTTCATTGTTATGGATTTGAACCGTGGATGATGAATTAAGGAAAGGATTAAAGATATGAGCAAGAAAGAAAGTTGAAAAGAGAACCTACTTTTTGTTTGCTTTTAAGCAGTTAAGCTCAAGACTTGGTAAACAAAGCAAGCTATATTAATGAGTGGATTTGAAAGGTGTTTCGTAAAAATGTCAATAGTTAGTTGTGAACATCATTCAACTTAACAGAAATTTCATAATCTTAAAAGAAAACCACTTTCTGCTATGTTTAGTCAGGGTTTCTATGTGTATTTTTAATTCCCTAATTAGCTAATTGGGTTTTAGGCATATCTTTAAGTGCGTTGCTTTCTTTCTTCTAACGACCAAGATCTGATGTCAGTCTTATTCCTACAAATTACAAATTAAAAAATTTAACACGAAGGTATATTTTAAAGTATTTAGTTTAATGCTGTACGGAAAGTAAGTTAGGCTAGCTAACAAATGCAATTAACGAATTAAACAACATAATCTAGCATTGAAAAAGGAATACGGTAGGGATGATTAAGACAAACAAAAAAAAAAAAAAATCAAAGGAATATTACCGGTTTGTGATTCCGCGAGAAATATTAAGGGGACGTCGAAGTCGATACTTTAAAACGTTTTTCGATGCTCAAATCAACAAAATATCGAAAGAAAGAGGAGAGGAGGCAAGATACCCAGAGAACAAGAAGGGTTTCTTAGCATTTAGTTTAGTTTGGGATTTTTGTACATACATCGGTCTATACATCGGTTTTATATAGCTCTTTCGACTAGTTATTTATGTAATATTAATAATTCTTGTATTAATATGGAATCGTAATATTTTTTTGAGGATTCTAATTAATGATATCTCTTCTATACTTGGTTTTTGATCATAATATCTTTATTATGCTGATTTTTAGATGTATTTGGACTTCGAGCCTCAATGCTCTATGTGAGCCTTAATGGGCTGATAGTTTTGTGAATTTGGAGCTCTTAACTAGATATGGTATAATACCACTAAAGTCAAATCATTTTATTTAAATTTCATATAAACTCTCGCTTTTATTTATTTTAGATTATTCAAGTAATTAATATAATAATTAAAATTTGATTTAATAATTATTACTTTTTTAAAATAAGATTTTTTTCTTAAAATAAGATTAAATCAAATATTCAAATCTCCTCGTTTCTTTATAGCTTCCTATGAATAAAAAAATAATAATTAATATTATCATAACTTAAATAATTTATAGGATTATATAATATTATGATTTTTTTTATTCTAGAATTCCTTAGATTTTTTATTTTTTGGATAAATTAAGATGAATTTAATTTCCATTTTCTATTTTTAGTACAATTGAACAAAAGGGGTAGAAGTTAATTGCAGAAAAAGATGGAACAAATAGAAACCAATAATCATGCATGTAAATATGTAATATTGCTTAGCCAACAAGTTATTAAGAATTAACAACATTCTGTATAATGGCTTGTTAAATTGTTTCCTGTCACTCAAAAAAGTAGGTTCTTATTTTGTTTGCTTTAATTATGCTCCTCTTTTGAAGGAATAACTTATTAATCCTACCTATCTATTATTTTCTGTTTCATAAAAATTATTGTGCAAAAATAATTTTGTTCAAAGAAGAAGAATTTATACAATTATAGCACAATCCAGCTTTTTTCTAAAGGAATCTCAATTTAATCGTGTATGCACGAAACTATACAAAAAAGTTCAAAAGCACCTAAACGCTTGGTTCAGCTCATTGTAGCATATAATTCTTATAAAAAAAAATGAATCTCTCATTTTCAAAATAAAAATAAAAATATAATATATAATATAATTGGTAGATAGCTATAGTATATAATATCTATATATTAAAAAATATAAAAGGATATTGGATTATACTATTATATATATTAATACTTAATTATTAGTATTTCTAGTCTTTTAGATTATGCATGCATAAGCAATTTAGGCTGATATGTTTTTCATCCTTTCCACTTCATCCAATTTCGGTTTTTTTTTTTTTTTTGTTTAAGGAAAAATTTTATATGCAATTATATTTTTTTATTTAATACAATCATTTTATTAACACAATTATATAAATTTTTAATGTGATTATAATAAACAAAATATATTTGCAAATAGAATTTTTATTTTATTTTATTTGCCTTTGGAAGTATGTACTTTTTTTTATCAGTTCGGACATTTGGTTAGTAGGAAACCCACAAAAAAGTGGGACTTGTAAAGGGGAGGAAAGAAGTACATGACCGACTATTTAAGAATTCTTTATAATTTTTTATTCGAATGATTGAAAAAATTATAATATATTATAAAATATGAATTTAAATTTAATTAATTTCTTTATTTTTGTTAATATTTTCATTATAATAAAACAAAACGTTATTTTGGATAAATATATATTATTATATCTATGATTATATTATACAGTTTGAATTTTTTGTGAGAATTCTGAAAATTTTGAACCATTAATAATAAAGAAGGGTTTGAGAAAAATAAGAATTTGCATTTATAGGTTGCGAGGTACGTCATAGAGAGGATATAGAGAATAAAAAACTAGAGAAAAAAATAAATGAAAAAAATGAGAGGCAAGGAAATTAAACTTAAGTTTTTCGGCAATGTCATTTTGTGAAAATGAGGTTAAGCTAGCTATGACCCATTATCCATAATCAAACATGTTTTTTTAATAAAATATAAGATAATTATACAATATATTATTAATGAAATTTTTAGAATTTATATATGAAATTAAAATAATACTATATAATTTTTAAAAAATATTAAAAATAATAATTAAATAAAATAAAATATTTATTATTATCTTAACTTCATTTTGAAGTAAAAAATTTTACGACAATGTATTAAATAATTATTTTAAAAACTAATAATAAAAAAGAAGATCGAGAAAAGAAAAGAATTGGACTGATTCTGATCCAAAGACCTAGCATTCATCTGAATGTTCGGTGAGCATCAATGCGGTGTGATCGAGCATATAAAACAAAATTGGTGGAAGAGTAAATTACCCTTCCACCTTTACCTTTTATTTATTTATTAAAAATCATATAATTTTAATAATTGCTTTCTTTTTGGCCCATCAGAATAAAATTAATTGTACCGTTCATCTAAACTAACCACTAATAATTGAGTTCAAATTTGGTAATAATATATTCATAGTTCATTATGTAATTTTTATCTATTTAATTTTATTTTTTTACATAAATTTATCCTATCACCTTTAAAAAGATAATAATAAAAATAACTAATTAATTGAATAAATTAAATAATAAAACTAATTTATTAGCTAACCCCTCAAAATTTAGAATTAAGAAAATGTAATTGAAAATTTCTTCTAAAGTGTTTTTAAATAAAAATATAATCATAGGCCTTTAATAAAAAAAATATGATAATAACATTTTATTAAATATATTATGATTTTAAATGATTAAAAAATAATAAAATTATAAATAAATTATTGATTATTATATTTTTATTGAAAAAATTAGAATAAATAAGTTATATAGATGTACTTTTCATTAAGGTAAATATATGAAATAATATATATTTTAAAAATTGAATATAATTGTGATCCAAACATTGCTTAGCAAATCATTTTAATAACTGAGATGAGGTTGTTTATATTGAAACTCAAGTTTTATAATATATTATAATTTTTTTTAACTATTGGATTTAAAAATTGTTAGTTTTTAATTACTAATTAATTACTATATCAAAGTCACATGTATGTGTGTATATATATATATATATATATATATATCAAAAATCATTTCTAAAGGAGGAGGCTTTCGCTGGTCATTTTCAATCTTAAAAAATGTACAAAAAAAATTAAATTAAACATCCAAATAAAATTATTTATTATTAATTGAAAAAAGTCAAACCACAATCGCATAATCAATAAAAAAATGTAAAATTACTTGAAAAAAGCTACGGAACAATAAAATAAAAATTCTCAAAAAAAATTGGAATTAAATAAATTGGAAATAAATGGTCTCACAAAAAATCGAAAAAAAAACCTTGGCAAAAAAAATATTTGAACTTTTCTTAATAAAAATAGAAAAAAAAAAAACCCTTCCTTCTTTATTTTTTATTTTTACTATTGAAATAGGATGGAATTGCTTAGACTTTAACAAAACTTTATAATATTTCATCATTCTTCATCTATTTAGTTAAAAACTTATTTATTTTTTTAGATTTTTAAAAACTGTACATATGAGATTTTCAAAAACTTTTTTTATAAAAAACCTAAAATTTATTTTCAAAAACTGAGAAGTGGGTTCTACGGTACCGACAACTTTTCACAGTGTTCAGTGGAAAAATAAAAATATTTTCAAAAAAGGTAACTAGTCCTTGATATATTTGTTTTCATTCACGTTGTTTTGAAGCGGAAGCGGTGCAGTTTACCAAATTGGCAAATCAGAAATTGGGTATTGAAATGATTCATTGAATGTGATGTCGAGATACTGGCTGCCTCTGACTTTCCCATCATCTTTCGCCTCTCGGGCTGTGCCAACTGCCTAGTGAATAACGTGAGCGGACTGCTGTTTCTCTCTCTTTTCTTCTCATTCACTTTTTATAAATGAATTTGCACTTTAATTACTTACTCCACTGATATACTCATGTCCCCTTGCCTTCTCTTCTGCGGTTCAAGGACAGGACATGGTATTTTTTATTCGTTAAAACAAAAAAGTAAGTAACATTGTCAGAAATTATGTTTTTGTCGTGTCGATCAACCACATATGTTTCCATAACAAACGAATATTGGCACAATGTTGAGATTTGGATGAAATGGTTAAGAGCCTTTGTATCAATTTTATGCACTTTTTTAATACAAGCTATTTCCTGTTAAAAAAATTTATAATTGTTGGAATCAAATAGATTGTGATTGTACCAAGTAGGTTTTGATTTAGTGATAAAATAAAAATTTTAAAAATTTAAAATTTGAAATTTAAATTTTATTATTTGTGAGTTTGAATTTAATTTAATTATTTATTATTTATTATTTAGTTAGTTTAAAATTTATTAATTTAATTTGTGTGAGTTAAATAATTTTTATAGTTATCAATTTAATGAATATAATATGTTAATTATGATTATAATTTTTAATAAAAATGTTTTTCTCAAAACAAACAATTGATTGTGCATGTAATTTTACAAAAATTCATTTAAATAAAAAATACTCAAATTAAATACCATGTTTGTATTTTTTTTTCTTTCACATGCTCTTGCTTTTAAAATACGGAATAATTAGAGTCTTAATGATGTAAAAAAAAAATGTGATCAATGCATTACCCTCCTGATTTTTGCAACCCTTTTATTGATATTTGAATGATTTTCATAGTTATTAATTCAATAAATGTAATATATTGATTATTATTGTATCTTTTACTAAAAAAAATCGATTGTGATTATAATCTTATGAAAATCATTCAAATTAAATATCATGTTTGTATTTTTATTCTTTCACTCTCATGCATTTAAAATATGGATTAATTAGAGTCCTAATGATGTTAAAAGAAAAAAGAAAAAGTGATCAATGCAAGGCAGGCTTGATATTTGCAACCCTTACAGTGATATATAGAATTTGTGAGCTTTTTTTTTTTAACAAAAAAATTATTTAATAATCAAGAATATAGATGTAATTATTTGGATTCGAACTTAAAGAGATTGTTGATAATTTTTTTTATTTACTATATACATATAAAGGTATTTTAGAGTATGCATAAAATACATAAAAATAAATCTAAAGTCTACATCAAATGATTTATTCTATTATTTTTAAAAAATAACATCAAAGACTTTTAAAGCCTCAAATTTTAACTTACATTTTATCTTCAAATTACGATTTTTTCCGTAAAAATAAAACTTTCCAAGATAGATGAGATTTTAAGGAACTTGCAATTTTGTTTTAGTTTATCACTTAAGGGGATTAAAAATCTTTTTTTTTTTTGAAGATTTAAGCCTTTTTTTTTTTTATGTTCTTTTTAGTTCACGGAAGGGAAAGGAGGAGATAATTCAAGATTCTTCTCTCTCAATGAGTCATTAGTGAAAAGACACTGAAAATGAGGAAGATTCCCACTTAATGTTCTCTCTTTCTTCTTTGGTTTCATCGTCTTTCTCTTAACCAAATCATTCATTTTTTCTTTCTATGAAGAAATCATTCATTTTAACTCTTTAAACAATTACGACCCAAAATATTCTCAATTTAATTAATTATAATTTATAATGCATTGGATACCTATCACAACTTTTGACGGTGTGGATTGTGGAAGTCAAAGTCTTGTAGAAAATATCAATAAAGCCTGTGATCTTCATCAACTTTTGCTGGTCTTTGGAGTTTGGGTTCTTGTTTCCAAACAAGGCGTAAACGCATCTCCGAATCAGTTAAAATATTTGGGCAATTTAGGAAAATAGCAGACATTTTTCTTTTATTTTAAACTTGGAATGACTCAAAATTTTGTCTTATTTTTTTCCCATTTTTATTTTTAAAATTGGCAAATGACCCATCCCCAACCGCACTGCAAGTTTTAGCTTTCTTGTATTATGAATTTTATTAAATAATTAAATAAAACATAAAATTGATCGAAATTAAATTTAAATTTTATAATAAATTATAATTTTTATTTAATTATTTGATAAAATATTGTTAGCTTCCACTTTCAATTTTGTTTAGCTATAAATAATCTTCAATTACATCAGTAATAATTCTCTTCCATCTGTTAAAGAAATCTATGAGTTAGACAATTTTTTTGTTTTTGTTTTTTTTTTGTAAAAATGTAATTGTTTGACTAAGACTCCACTTATAAGCAAGACCAAATGTTAGGTCACAAATAATGCACTAATTTAATTTCATATAAAAAACAAAAATTGTTATATAAATGTAAACACTGTACATTTTAATAAATATTAAAGGAATAGCTTTTGAGGAATGGCGTCGACCTACCAACGCATGCTACAATGATTTGTCATGTGACTTAAACTTTAGAATCATCAAATTTTTGATAAGGAGATTAAGATTTTAAGGTCAAAAGTTTCATTAAAAATGTATAACCCTAAAATTTGCACCGACTTAATTGTTCCTTTTCCGTTTCATCTTATATTTTTTGAGGGGTAAAAATGACTTAAATATCAAACGTATTATGTGAGGAAGCATATAGGGAAACAAATTGAACAAAGCAATTTGACCAAATAGAAAGGAATAAGAAGAAAGAGAGCCAAAAAAAATTGAGGTCCACAAGGCACAGGCACAAAACCAAAGTCCAAAAGGCAAAGGCAAGTTAAGCATGTGCCCACTTCCATGGTGGTAGGAAACACAGCTCCTATGTTTCCCAAGCTCCTCACATGATTTGTAACAATGTTGCTTAGCTATTTTGCAACAAATCACTTTCTTAATACATGGAATTGTTTTCTTTTTCTGTTAACTAATTAATAATTATTGAGGCATCATTTCAAGAAGACTTTTGGTTCATAAATGGATATAGAGGAAAGAAAATTTCAACTTTAAATTTAATTTTTTTTAATGAAAAATAACAATTGTTAAAACAAATTTTAATTGTTAAAAAAATAATTTTATAACCAATTTATCACGCTCTTATGTATGGTTCTAGATATATATATATATATATATATATATATATATATATATATATATATATACACACATAGGCATGTGTGTATATATATATATATATATATATAATTATTATTATTCAAGAACCAGTTAATTTAACCCTTGCAACACGGTACCTATGTTTTATTTTTGGGGGTGAAAAATGATCCATAAAATAGAAATTAGCCCTTAACAGGTTTACAACCAATTGTTTCGAGAAGCATGAGATCATACATCAACTGTAAATTTAACTCCTCAGGAGGGGAGTCAAAAGTTACTTATGTCTTTTGCAACATCATTCCTTGTTTATAGCATTTTTAGTATCCATAAATGATTCTTGAATATGAAAATTATAGCGCTTAATTAAATAAATAAAGCAACTCATCGAATGTTAATTCAAGTGATAATATCTTTATATTTAAAATGTAAAAGTTTTACAAATTAAAAAAATTTAGTTTCAACATTTGCATTATCTTTTATGCACACAAAAAATCTCCCTTATCAAAAAGAAAAAAAAATGTAACACATCATTTATGATAAACTAGCTTGCATTCAAGCCTATATCAAAATTAGGATTAATTTCCCTTTTTATGATTTAATCATAATAAAAGAGATTTAATCTCTAGTTATCCAGATGAAAAATAATATATATTAAATAATTTTTTTATACTATCAGTAAAATCTTTTAATTTTGTAAGTTAGATTAAAATAATTACATATATTTTAAAAATATTAAAAAAATATAATATGCGTAATTATTTTAATTATATTTTTCGAGTAAAAAAATTTTATTGACTATATATATATATATATATATATATATATATATATATATATATATAAAAGTACATACGTACTAAAACCTAAGGGTAAATTGCAATGGCTGGGTCAAAACTTTCAGAAGCGAGTCAGCTCCATGTGCCATGAATTATTGAGCAGATTGCAAGAGTTCCATCGTGAAGCAAGCGCAAGAAAACACTTTGGAAGAGCATGGCCATGGCCATGGCCGTGGGCCATCCGCCAGAAAACAAGAATAGACAAGCCACATAATCCCAAAGCCTGGAATCGTATATGTCTTTATCAAATGTCACTGTTGACGCATTTGTAGCTTGCTACCAGCTACAACGTCTTCATATGATCTTATGGGGCAGTTTGTGTTGTAATTTTCTTTTTATTTTTGGTTTCTGTCTATTCATTTAGTGCATGTTTTATTCAACTTAGGGAAGAATTTATTTATTATAAAAGCAGAGGTTAAGAGTGCAGTGTAGCCCGTAAAATTTAAAATTTTTGGTTCATCTAGAAAGCAGATACGAGCATTTATAAAGTTACAAATTAAAATATTATCCAATGCATTATCTCTAAAATTTTTTGATTTTATAATTAAAGTTAACGTGATAATACATACCTTTATTTATTTATTTATTATTTTTTAATATTTAAAGTGAAGTATGTGCTAGTTAATAATTCAATTATAAATTAAGATGTTTTCAAAAAAAGTTAATTTAATAGGGTTATTATCGAATATATTATTATCAATAAAATTTTTAAACTCTACAAATGAAATTAAAATAGTGACATAATATATATTCTTTCGAGGATATTAAAAAATAAAAAATAAATAAAGTAGAGTATATATCATCATTTTAATTGCGTTTGTGAAATCAAAAAATTTTATAGATAATATAATATATTAAATAATAATTCATTTTAATAACACGTATTTGGTAATTCCTTTTACATTTTCACTTTACTCATTAATAATTCACAAAATTATAAAAAAGATTATATTATATCATACTAATTTATTTATTTTGTTTAATTTTATATTAATTTCATTTATTTTTTATTTTAAGTAATAAATTTTTTATTCTATTTATTTGTTTTACTTAAAAACTTGTTGTTTAATTTAATAAAGTTTATTAATTTATTTTTTTCATTTATTAAAAATATACAATGTTTTTTTTAAAAGGAAAATATTGACAATTGAAAATGAGGGTGAGATTATTTAAATTTGAAACTAAATTTTATAATATATCACAATTCTATTATATTTTTGTATTAAATTATCAAACTTTAATTTAAATTATCTTAACAGTATTTTTAGAATAACTTTAATTAAACAACATTTTTTTTAATAAAAACTCCAATAAAACCAAACAAATCTTAGGTGCAGTTTGGATGCAACGAGCATCACTGCAGTACAGTGAGATGGTAAAAGGGAAAAAAAAATAGAAGGATAAAATTACTCTTTCGTCTTTACTTTTAAATTTTATTATTTTAGTAAAAAAAATATATCTTTAATAGACTTTTCATCATTTTTAATTTTATTAGAATCAATCTCATCATTTATCCAAACTAACTCTTAGGCTTAGTTTGGATCCTTGTTTGCCTTCAGTGAGGCGCAATAGACCCATTATAAGACAAAATTTAGGGAATAAATTTACTTCCTTACCTCTCGATCTATTTTTTTTTAATTATTATTTTATTAAAAAATATATCATTTAACGTCTTTTTCATCTTTTTCAATTTTACCGAAATCAATTTCATCGTTTATTCAAATTAATTCTTAATCAAATATTCAAATGTGACTACGGTGTACCTAGTATTTCCATAGAATTATGGAAGTTACGATTACAGGCACTCGAGTCAACTGTCTTAATTAAAACTTGTTTTCTTTTACGCAAGGATATAAATTTCATTAACCCTGAATCGAATTACAATCAGTTGGTACAATAAACAAGATACAATGTAGGCATTCTTCGATCCAGCACCTAGCAGATTCCCTCCAATACGCTCTCTACCTGATGACACATTTGAAACCTCCTCGTCCTAAATCTGGTTCTTCAGTGGCATTTCCATGGTAGACCGGTTCTGTGTGTTGAATTCCATGTCGCGCAAACTCCATAGGCTTGAGTGTAGAGCCTCAATCAGCAGGAAGTCCATAACTCCTTTAATTGTAGTTCCAAAAGCACCCAACACAACCCCGTCCACATCCAATTCTACCAATCAATTCGCTTTCTCTGAATTCCACATCAAAATTAATCGTCATTAATGGGGACTGGAAGACCCAAAGTTAATTAATTAGGTTGGTGTTAATTTTCTATAAAAAACCATTTCTGCTCTTCTTAACACAATAGGATCTTTATCCTCCACTGTACCAAATTCATCACTTTCAAGCTATATAATATATAATACTGCATTTTCTTTACTGCAAGGATGATTATATTATCGGATAATTTCAATGAATTAATGCTGTTTAATTCACTGTTATAAATCTGCTTGGCTGGGCTTTGATTTGAGCCAGGGGTTTGATCAGAGAATTAATTTGGGACGGTTTGAACATTTAATTGGTGATTAAATACCTCCACAGGATCCCACATCAAATTAATGGGGAAACATGGGTTCCTGTTGCGTATGATCTTTGATTTATTTGTTTCTCTAACCTAAGTTTCGCGAAGAAGAGTCTTACGAAAATACAAGTTGCTAGCTAGCTTTTGCCTTTTTTAGTTCGTAGGAAAGCTAAAAGGAAGATTTGAAATTTAAATTTATACACTTTTAAACAAAAATAATATTTATTAGATCAAATTTTACGTATCAAATGATGCAAATGATGCAAATGATGACCTAATCAAAGCCTATAGGCCTATAAGTGATACATGGATAAAGTCCATGATCAGTATGAGCCAACCATTGATTTGGGTGTAATTTTTCTGTAATTGGTATATGATTTGAGATTAAATTTATGATTATTGGCTCTTGATTTGATGGAATAATAATAGATTTAGGTAAAAAAGTATAGAATAATTATCTAATATATTGTTAATAAAATTTTTAAAATTTTCAAATGCGATTACGATGAAAATACATATTTTACTTTATTTTTTAGTATTTTTGCACATTTGGGCCATAAATATAGAGAAGGGAAATAAACCCTAACCATAAATCACAAAAATCTGTTGGTTTTTCATTGTAAGCTCTCCTTTTTCAACCATGAATCTAGGCTACGTACAGTCGCAATTGCTTTAGTTTAGTGCAAGGTTAGCCTCCAAAATATATGAATTCTTAAGGCACAAGATGAATGCAGTGAAAATATGGACCACAAACCAGAGAGTCCAGACATGGCATTGAATCTTTCCGAAAGGAATGTTCGGACTTGGAAACTTCTCTTATCAACAACAAATTCAAGTACAAAACTTTCCCATACTGAGGAGAAAACGAAAGAAAGTGTAAATTCTGCTTTGCTGCTCTCAGGCGTGGAATGGGAATTCATTTTCCATGAATCATTGAGGCAATCAGCATCTAGACTTTGTATGTAAAGTTGTACTAATCAAATTAAACTACTTGCCAAACAATAATCAACTGATCTCTAAGGAAAAATGATTCACCAACATTGTTGAACCAATGAATCTTTTTCGTCATCAGTTTTTAATTAGTCTGCAATTGTACTGTTCAGTTGGAGAAGAAGAAGATCATCGCTCATGTTAGCACTTGAAAGGACTCATCATCTTCCAGTCTTTTAGCATCATTATGTCTAAACATTTAAGCTACGTTTTCATGTGCCATGTGCCATGTGCAAGTTTATTTGCTCGTCAAACTAAAAAAATTGTCGGTAGGGTACAATGAACTCATAATTTCATCTCACGCTGCTTTACAAATGTCACAATCTTCCCTGTGAAACCCATAAACAAAGGAAGAAGAAATTAAGAGAGAGGTTCATTCACTCCTGGATTTGGAGCACAAGGCTCATGAACAATAACCAAATAAGCTATCATTATTGGTCTTTTTCTTCTTCTTTTTTCCCTGAAAACAACAGTACTTATTAATTATCTATGAAAATTAAGGTGGCTAACAAGTCCATCATTTATTAATTATCATTGTTTAAGTCTAAGCTCTGATGTATCCATTATTGCTTTCAAAGCACAAGACGAGAGGGCCCATGGCCAAGGAAATTGGTTGGATAGTCAATTTGATTCTGTGGAAGCTAAGGTGTTATCTTTTGGCTTAGAAGCTCAAATGTCTTTTAGACGTTTGTGATTCAAAAAACAAAAGTTTGTCATTTATCCCCACACAAGCTGGTATTTGCTTCACAATGTGGAAAAGATAAGCCACTTTACATGAAAAATAGGGCCATCTAAGCATTGTAGCATTTGAAACTAGCTAGCTTTGAATATTCTTGTTACAATTACATTTATGTCAAAAACTACATTCAACATCTCTTTTCTTGATGTGGGGTTAATAATTAATTACAATGTTATTATGTGATTGAAAGAGTGTCAACTAGGGCTTGCAAATCATATTTGTTTAGATGATTAGATTTGAGGAAAATCTCCCCTACCTACACATTAAATGCTTCGACCGTACAACTACTAATTTCATGATATATATTTGCATTATTGAATAATTAAGACTTGATTCAATTATTATTATCCTTTTTTAAAAAAATTTAAGTTAAAAATTCGATTTTTTATTGTTATTTCTATCTCTTTGTTAACCAAGAAAATATATTTACATTATTAGAGGGGAGGGTCCTCTACGAGTCTGAAAAATCATTGAGGAAAAAGAAAAGTTTTAAACATTCTACATGACTACATGTTAGGGTGTCTCTGTTTTGTATGCATTTTTGGTAGGGGTGGGACACGATCTTTCTGGTTTTTTTGTGATCATTTTGAATGATATTTGTGCAATACTAATTTGTTCGTGTCATATAGAATATAAAAAATTTATATTAAAATTTATATGGATAAATCAAATAAAAAAAAACTTTTTTTAGTTATTATCAAATTTTAGTATATGTCACAGTTATGTTTTTTTTTTTTTGCGTCATTATATCATGTTTAGAATCGTAGATCTAGTTTTAAGAAAAAAATATATTATAATAATGGAATGGAAATAAACATTGAAGTTTGTAGAGTCTGATAAGATTCAATTTGTATGACACCTATGTAGAGTTAGTACGACAGTTATGAACAAATAAATTATCGAATCACATCAATCTTAATTTGTATTTGAATAATTATTGTTTCTCTTTTATTTATTTGCCAAATAGCAAAGAGAAATGATCTAATTTTCTATCATTTTGTGTAGAGCTGCAATGGGTAGGATTAAAGACAACTTTTATGCAAAAAGAGATTTTAATTCTTCTTTTGGACATAGTTGGACATAACATGGATTGATATGAATCATTACCCATCTTGGTACATCTAGATTCAGATAATGTACATTCGCTTTTCAATTTTTCAACATCAAAGTTATTTTAATATTGATTTATCCTCATTTTCTTTTTCTTATTGGCGGGCTGAGAAGAAAAAGCAAAAGAAGCAAAGCAAGCAATCAATTCAAGTTTTCATTTCCACCATACATGTGCGCATAGCTCCCTATATTGTCAATTCTGCTCCATATGCAGATCAAGATATTGATTTGTCAGCATCTATGCCATTAGGTTAGAAACACCAGGGTGGGGTTAAAAGCTTAGCCTACTTCATTTTCCTATGGCACTTTCTGGTAAAAAGAATTCTTCAAACAGCTTCCATGACTAATCAAGGGAAGTTCTTGGTGACTTATGTGTCACCAATTAATGACTTTCTAATCTGCCAGCTGCATTGGTTAACTGGGAATGGCCATCTCAATCATTTAAATCCATTCAAAGATTCTCAACTTGTTCAGTTATCACCAACAACAACGGTAGTGTTGGATGCAGGCTTTTATCATGCATCCGATGGGTAATTAATGGCTGTGACTTCCACCATTGACTCTGCACTGCACTTCTTCACAGTTTTGCATTCATTCATTATTGCTGCAAGTGCTATCTATGCTGTAGGATCCTTGAATAAAACATCGCTCCCCTTATTACAATCACCATCATCCACAAATTATGAGAAAATGTTGCTGTGTTTGCAATAATGTTAATCATGTGGTCAAAGGACACTAGGAGATTAGGACAGCATATTCGGAAATCAACATTTCTTTTCAATTGTCGACTTTCGCTGTTCAAAACAACGACCCTTTCACTGTCCCTTGATGTAGATCAATGAAGAAAACGTAGAAAAGATTATTAGAGCAAGCATTTTTTCCCCCCTCAAAATGACTTGTAAAGCCTCGTAAATTTCCTTTGACAAGGTATCTGTCTAATCAAAAAGAAAATGACAACAGGGAAAACATTAAACAAGGTTTATTGTTCGTTTCATATTACAACAATTACCTGTCGGCAAACTGGATATTATTGATTGCAATAGTTCTTTTGCCCGTCAGCAATTGAACATATGTCTTCCATCGTGGTTGAAGCGAGCATCAGCTTCAAAAGAAAAGGTATTCAGCTTTTTATCCTATCAAATATAAAATGTCAGATTATTCAAAAACAAAATAATTTCGATTCTATAGACCTTTGAGCCCATACTGATGGAATGGCCCATCCTTCGTCTTGACGTTTTACTTATGGGGAACTGGCCTAAATAATCGAGTTATGATCCAAGTTAGCCATGTGATAAGCCGAAGCTTTCGTAGCCTAGAGTCATCAAGAGAATTGATAACAACTGTGTGAGAGTATTCAGTCTCTACTGAATATTTAAGTAAGAATAATTTATTATAAGAAGTATCGTTTCCGAATTTTTATACAGTTAAAATTTTTTTGAGTAAGACCAGTCACTAAATTTAAGTGGCGATTAATTTTATATTTAATATGGTATAAAAATATTTCAGGAAAGGGAAAATTTCAAGTTTCATTGAATTGCTAAAGGTTTCCCCCAATCTTAGAATTGCCAGCTAGAAATGCCAAAATAGTATGTAGCCTGTCTTACTTGGCCCAGAGAAGAAACCTTTTGAGATTGTCCAGCCCAGTGAACATAGAGCTCTGCGGTGGGATATTGCGTCGTCTTTCCACGTTTGTAGAATTGGAGTAGACCTTTCCATGGTATTCAATGAAAGAAAAGTGCCCTTGAACCTTAAATCAGAATCAGGTTCAAGTAAACTGACGGTTTCCAAAACAGGGGATATTGCTCTCTGCTCCCTGTGGTCCATCCGTCCATATGCATTATCGGGTAGAGGCAAAGAACTTTTGGAGTAAACCCAAGAATCTCAAATAGGAGAGAGTTGGTATAAGCAAGCAATGATGTCATGAGACAAAAGTGCAACCAACTATGCCTGCAGAGTTTTAAGGTTATCCAATTATGCTTACAGAGTATTTTGACTTCTAGAGAGACAAAAACATCAGTAGCAAGTTGAGATTTTTGCATAAACAATGGGAAACGAAAATTGGCTTTAGTGCACCGTCTTCGCTAAAATTGTAGCTGTAGCAACTCGGCCATGCTCAAAGCTTGCTTACGAGCTGAGGCGGATGTGTCAACTGTATTTTCATGGGGGTTGCATTAGATTAAAGCAGATTCAAAGTTACAAAGAAAGCAGAGTGGGTCACTGCAAGAAAAGTTTGGATTAACTTAAAAGGAGTCGAAGGGTGTCTGGATTACATTGGATTAGAGTTGCTTCATCGTAAAGCAAGGAGAAGCAAGTGGCAGCAACTTAAGGATTATAGGCAACAGAAGAGGGAAGGATTTTCAAGTGAAACAAATTTCAGATAACAATTCAGAGAAATTTCACAATGAAATCACTTATTTACTAATCATCTATATGTTATAATGACATTCTAACCAATAATATGAAAGAGTATAGGAGCAAAGCAAGGCAAGTTTGTAGCAGAAAAGAAAAACAACTGGTTTCCCCTGCCAAAATTTTAGGGTCCAAGAGAATTATGAAAACGCACCCCAAACCTCCAAGCTATTGAGGATGTCCAGATTGGAAGTGACCTATACATGTTTAACTTCCCTGTCCTGCTACCCAAATAACCTGTGGTCACTGCTATATATATTCTCATGAAAATGCAAAGTTTTCCTGTGCCATCACCCACAAGAGTGGGCAATGGGCATTGGCTATACACCATCTCCATGCGCCACAATCTCAACATGCTCTAAATAGCTAAGGGCTGGACTAACTCAATACACACCGTGTTTTGATGATAGTTCTCTAATTCTGTCACACTACAACAGGGTCTGAAATCCGAGTTCCTCTCTACTAAGAATGATTTTGGATTTTTTTCCATTTTGACATCTAGTTTTTGGGAATTAGTGGGAAAGAAGTGAAGGAGGAAATCACCACATAAGCATATAGAGAAGCAAAAATAATGTAGGGCCTCTCATCAGATAACAGACAGTAAAAGAGTAACTCATTCTACTTCAATGCCATCATGTATTATAACCAAAACTTGAAGTCAGAAAGCAGTACTACAAACTCGGAATCCATCCATATTCATTTATAAAGCAGAAAGATACTTTGATTTAAATCTACTAAACTAGAAGCCTAAGCGAATTGAAAATGACCAAATCGACCTAGTTTCTGGAATGCTTCTGCTCCACTTCCTCTCTACTAAGCATGATTTTGGATGCTTTTTTCATTTTGATATCTAGTTTTTGGGAATTAGTGGGAACGAAGTGAAGGAGGAAATCACCACATAAGCATATAGACAAGTAAAGCAAAAATAATGTAGGGCCTCTCATCAGAAAACAGACAGTAAAAGAGTAACTCATTCTACTTCAATGCCACCATGTATTATAACCAAAACTTGAAGTCAGAAAGCAGTACTACATACTCGGAATCCATGCATATTCATTTATAAAGCAGAAAGATACTTCGATTTAAATCTACTAAACTAGAAGCCTAAGCAAATTGAAAATGACCAAATCGACCTAGTTTCTGGAATGCTTCTGCTCCACTTCCTCTCTACGAAGCATGATTTTGGATGCTTTTTTCATTTTGATATCTAGTTTTTGGGAACTAATGGGAACGAAGTGAAGGAGGAAATCACCACATAAGCATATAGACAAGTAAAGCAAAAATAATGTAGGGCCTCTCATCAGAAAACAGACAGTAAAAGAGTAACTCATTCTACTTCAATGCCACCATGTATTATAACCAAAACTTGAAGTCAGAAAGCAGTACTACAAACTCGGAATCCATCCATATTCATTTATAAAGCAGAAAGATACTTCGATTTAAATCTACTAAACTAGAAGCCTAAGCGAATTGAAAATGACCAAATCGACCTAGTTTCTGGAATGCTTCTGCTCCACTAGTACCATCCTAGCTTCCTCCATTGACTGACACCAAGCTCTGCACATAACTGTAACTTTCTAGACAGAAATCAACACAATCAACGGGAAGCCTTTTCGTTCGTTCATCAACTGGATTAAACAAAAAAAGACTAGGATAATCCTCTCTTCCTCTGATTCCTATATTCTTAATCAACAGTTCACGGTCTCTCCAAGTACCAATTGGAACCAAAGACTTGGAAAAATTCTCAATCAAAACCATATTAGTCCACTGCTTCCTCCCATCTTCACAAGCACGCAGCACCCAAACCTCGAAACGATCCATATAATTACCATTAGCAGCAAAAACTAATGGATATACAGCAATGGCCAATGATCCCATGTAAGACATAACTTTAACGTTACCATATTCAGTAACTTCTGGCAATGGTATTGTCTTAAGCACCTCTCTTCCCATATCAAAAGAAACAATAACCTTACGGGCAGCGAACCTTTGCAAACCAACGGCTACCCAATTCAAACTACCATCAACAACTACTCCATCCTGCCCTCCACATAACACACCTGAGTCCAAACTTTCTTTAATTTCTTTCCAAACCTCATGCCTCCATGAATAAACTTCAACCCTCACAAGCGGCAACGCATCATTTCCTCTAAAAGACACGATTCTGACTAGCTTATAATCATTGTTGAAAGAATCGAAGCCGAACCCAAGAAAGACCAACCAAATAGGGTTACTTTCGGTGGACGCAATCAAAGGAGCAAAGACACGTTTAAATTGATTAGTTCCAGGGTTCCATAGAACAAATTCAGAAGCATAACAAGGGGAAACATCGAGACAAACCAAACCATCGACGGAACCCACGATTTTCGGAAACCGAGGAAGTGGTTCTCCCAAGGGGATATCCAAGAACTGGCTGCGGTAACGTCGAGTCGGGTTAGTGATCAGCCAGATCCCGAATTCCCAACCGGATTGCGTGTCGTAGCGGCGGATGAGTAGAGATGGGTTGGTAGAAGAGCAGCGGAGATGGGTGGCGACGAAAGCAGGGGTGGAGATGAGATGGGCCCAGCTTCTGGAAACGGACTTGAATCGGATTAGAGACTTGACTGGTAATCTAGAGAGTATGTCGGTGATGGTATTTTGAGGTAATGACAACGAGGAAGCCATGATTCTCTGCCTTCTTGCTGTGCCTGAGCAAGTATTCATTCGGGTTTTTCTCTATTTCTTGACTTTTTTTTTTTTTTTTCTTTTTGAGGATTTTGGGTTTTCGGTCTTCTCCCCAAGGCCCAAGGAGTTGAATTTGCGGGGAAAAGGCAAGTTTCTTTTGTGCTGTTTAGGGGTATTTAATTATTTATTAATTATTATGGTTTTAATATGGTTTTAGGGTTTTTTATACGGATAATTATCGTTCTTCTCTAATTTGTTACTTGTGCGTGAGTATCTTATTTTTATCCCGTATTTGATGCACATACCAAAATTTAGATTGCAAAAAAATTTCTCATTTTCTTAAAATAGGATAATTCAGTGATTAGATAATTAATATTCATATTTATCTCTCAAAATTTACATTTAATAATTAAAACATTTAATGAGATTATAAGAGTCGTATTTTAAATGTTTAATCCTTTTTTTTTCTTTTATAAATTCTTTTTTCTCTTTTTTTCTTTTTTATTATGAATAAATAAAAATATAGTTTAAATAAAATAATAATTTTGAAAATGATTTTTTAGAAATAATTGATTTTTTAAAATTTTAATATCGAAAAAAGTCTTAAAAAAATTGTTATGTATTATATTTCTATTTTTAACTTATGATTTTATATTTTTATTTTCAAATAATAAATATAATAGTTTATATAAAATATTTTTATTTTATTTTATTTTATATTTTTTATCTTCCCTCCCTCTTAATCCCCGTCCCCTCCCCCATTGTAATTGGATCCAACCATGACCTTTCGAATCTAGTCGGATAAGACTATATTTAGCGTCGACTTGGTCGGATTCCACCATAATAGAGGAAGGGTAGGTGTCACGAGGCTAATCTCGAACTATAATTTTTCTCGCCTCGTGATGACACTAAGTCGCTCACTTAGTCAGCCAACCCAACCACACAACCGAACACCCAAGTAAGAACACAATCTGCAAGAAAATGCACAAGTACAGAAAATCCTCAGTCTTTTTATTTACACATAAAAAGGAAACAAGTTTGCTGCAGGGACACTACAACATACTCTCTCTAGAGGTTTGTGTTTCACTGTCTTTCACGACTCAATATTTATATGTAAGCTTAGCTGACACCTCCAGTCAAAAAAGAAAGCACCCGAGTAAATGCACTAAATCCCGAAGATTACGGACCATGATTCTCTCCATATATTTCGCCCTATATATGGCAAGTCCAAGGATTATGCGCGGATCATGTTGGATTCACCAAGATCTTCCTAGATCCTCATAATCGCGCATTTCCATAAATAAGTCTTTGGTGTGTGCCTGGTCCCGTGCCAGATGCCTATATATAGCGCACCTCTCCGCCTCTGGTGCTCATTGTTTCCCTCGTTGCCTCTAGCGCATGATGTCCGCATCACGCCGATCCAACGCAGCCAATTGTAGTCGATGCCAAGCCCCAGTTCCAAAACCTGACGAATTCCGCCTTGCGCCAGCTTGCGCACAAGTGCGCACCCAGTGCGGGTCCAACTCACAAGGGTGTAACAGTAAGAGATTAAGAGGATAAGGAAAAAAAATATTTTATTTTTTAAATTATTTTATTTTCCACAAATATAATAGTTTTTTAGGTCAGTGTCCAAGTAATCATTTTCATTGAGGATATTAACGACAATAATTGAATTAATTAACCATAGATTTGTCTAAGTGCCACATTAAATATTTTTAAAGTTTACGAATGACATTGTATTAACAACTATAGTTCAAGAAATAATCGTGTATTTATTTCTATTATATTTAATGAAATAAAGCAACACGGTTTATCCAATATGCATAGTCTATTAATTTTAATTTTAAATAAGTTAAAAATTATAAATAATTTAATCACGTATTTTATTTAAAAATAAGATTACGTTTAAAAATAACGTAATCAATTTTTTATATGTTTGATTACATTTTCCTCTAAAACGTGAGTTATCAAGAATTGTAGTATATACTATCTAAGAAAAAACTTCATCAGAATAGGCTTCGATTAACCAAAAAAATGTAATCTTTTCTGTTAGACCATATTTTTTAAATATAATTTATAAGTTTTAATAGTGAACGAAGGTAAACCCCATATAATAAATATATACTTAATATCAATAGTTATAAAGCAGATTAACCGAACAATAAGGTAAAAAACTTTTGGTATAATTTGTCGTCAACCGAAAGTTGTTTCGTGAAACAAATGTGCGGCAGTCATTGCCACATGAGTAGTTAAAATCAATGGAACTCACCAAACAAAATCCTTTTAAGCTACCACATATTACTTCTTGTCCATTTCAAAGAAAGATGTTTCTGACTGAGTCATGCTCATGCACAAAAAAATTCCATAGCCATGTCCAAAGTACTATCTGATCGGCATGACAATGCGGAGGATCTATGTTGGAAAGAACTGGTTCACGTTCTTTAACATCTGGTTTTTCCTTTTCCAAATCAGTTACTAGTGTTTAGGCAACGAAAAGATTGGAAAATTCCTAAGTTTCCAACAGATTATTTGAACTGGTGTAGTTCAACCTGACCATTAAAATTAGAATCCCACCATTGTTCAATCCCATGAGCTCTTTTAAAATTTGGTAGTGGATTTTGATTATAATCAGATAGGTTGAAGGAAGCAGATGCAATGGTTCTGAATTCTTTTTCAATACAGTTGAGAAGAGACAAACAACTGAGTTTTGTGTTGAAAGCCTTTCGATTATCTAGCTTCAATCTCCTTCATCTTCTTCCTATGTTCAAAATAGCCCTTGTACTCTGAGCAAATAAGATCAGATAGATTCACAAACAAGTAAGGAGTCCATGAAGATAACGCAATAAAGGGATCATCATCGGGCTTTGGATGGAGACCCTTAATGGCAATTGTGAGTGCAGCCTTAACTATACTACTTGTGAAGCGAATCCCATTTTCAGTGCTTGATGCTTGAGCATTTCTACTGGAGCAGACAAGAATGGAGGATTGAAGAGGCAAGTTTCCAGCAAACAACCCAACCTAGTCAAGTTCTTTCAACCCAGCAAAGCTATGGTTGACCCAAGTGAATGTCCAGCTAGCCAAATGTTAGATCCATTTGCAGTAGTTGTATCAGCTATATCCTCCACAAGCTTCATGGCCAGTCGAAACCGGGAGCTTACGTGAAGTCTGTTGCAGATGTAAAGCGGATCCAACTTAAGATCACGAGATATGGAGATAGGAGTGTTCAGAGTGTTGGTGTGAGTCCAGTAACTAACCAGTTATGGAAATCTTAGATTTATGAATCCCTTCATTCAAGGGTCAAACATGATTGTAGTCATAAATATTGTATAGACGAAGATTAGCTTCCTAAAATAGTTTCTTGTATCTCTATATCTTGTACTCTGTTTTATGGAATTGATATAAAAAAAAAAGTTAAGTTTGACATGGCATCAGAGCATGATCTTGGGTTCCCTGTTTTTTTTAATCAGGCAGGAGTCAAGATTTTGCTCGGCCTCCATAGCTAACTCCATCAAAACCATCCTTGATAATCTAACATAAAAAATGATGGAGGTTTTGTCAAGGGTCCAAACCTCTTCCTCTCTCATCATTGATTCCTCGATGGTTCCAATCAACATCAAGTTAGATGGTTCCAACTATGGATTATGGTTCCAGGTTGTTGAGATGTACATCTCAGGAAAAGACAAACTGGGATACATCAATGGAGATTACCCCTAACCACTAGAAACTGATCCCTCCTTTCGTAAGTAGCGCACTGAGAATGCGATGGTGAAAAGCTGGTTGATCAACTCCATGGACCATTCCTTGGTCGTGAACTTTATTCGCTACCCAACGACAAAGCAAGTATAGGATTCTGTTGTCATAACTAGGGGTGTAATCGAGTCGAGTCGAGCCGATACAGTAAGGTGCTCGAGCTCGACTCGAAAACTCGGTACTCGATACTCGGCTCAAGCTCGATCAAGTCTTATTTTTTAAACTCGAGCTCGGCTCGAGATCGAGTTCGAACTACTCGAGCTCGCTCGATTAGGCTCGATTATATAAGTTCAATTTTTTGCTCGAACTCGAGCCCGATTCTAAGGTTCAACTCGAGCTCGCTCTTACACTTAATATATAAATATTATTATATAATAATATATATTATTAAAATATATAAAAGCTCGAGGCTCAATTAGGCTCGCGAGCTACTCGAGCCGGGTATCTAAGTGCTCGAATTTGACTCGCTCGATAGCTCGAGTAGCTCGAGCTTGAGCTCGACTCGACTAAAATTGAGTCAAATTTGAGTTTTACTCGAGTCGAGTCCGAGTAGCTTGCGAGCATCATTCTATCGCTTACACTCCTAGCCATAACATACTTCGATGGAACTGACACCTTGCAGGTATACGAGCTTAGACGTCGTGTATCTCAAATGAAACAAGCAGGAAATTTATAGAAAAATACTATAACGATCTATAGGGTTTGTGGCGAGAGATCGATTTTCGTCGATCGAATCCAATGAAATGTACAATTGACATACAAAGCTACAACTCCATTTTACAAGAGGAGCGAGTTTACACTTTTCTTGACAGACTAGATGATCGATTGGATCATGTTCAAAGCAATGTTTTCGTCTAAAACCTTTCCCTTCAATTGAGCAGGCATATGCTCACATTCGAAGGGAAGATCTCCGACAATCTGTGATGATATAGGGAGCAGAAGCAATTCCTAGTGGTGCTGTTATGGCCATCAAAGGCGTGAAATTTGGCCAGTCCAGTCACAAACTTTGCTCAAGTTTGGGTCCTCCTCACGATCCAAAGGTCATTCTGATGGGAATAAGTGCACTCACTGTGGGAGTACAAAACATACCCGGGAAACCTGTTTCAAATTACATGGCTACCCAGACTGGTGGCACGAATTACAAGCCCAAAAGAAACGAGATGCTCCTGCAACTGAAGACATCCTAGGTCGCGCAGCGGTGGCCATGGCTGAATCTCAATTATCTCTTATTCATGTGGTTGCACCTTCTACCTCAACCCCAGATCAAGGTAATTGTGGTCAAGTTTTTTTGTAACTCTACTATTCGGAATGATGGTGCTTGGATTATCGACTCTGGAGCGACGGATCATATGACATTTGATCCAAATGATTTCTCCAACACAACACAGCTACAGAGGACTTGTATTGCCAATGCCAATGGGGCAACTTACCCAGTCACAAGGGCTGGAACCGTGCCCCTGTCTCCCTCTCTCTCTCTCGCGCGCTCACACACTTCTTATTCCATCTCTTTCCAACAAGTTGATGTCTGTGAGTCAAGTTACTAAAGAGCTTAATTGTGTTGTACTGATATACTCTACTTTTTGTCTTCTTCAGGATGTTCTCAGTAAGGAGATTTTTGGGCGTGGTACTAAGAGGGGGGATTGTACTACCTTGATGACTTCAGCCCAGGCAAAGCAAATCACACACACCATCAAACCCGTAGTCACGAACGACAAATTTAACTATGGCATAGGTGCTTGGGGCGCCCATCATTTGGCTATCTCCAGCATCTACTCCCATCTTTATTTTCTCGGTTGCAGAATGTGGACTTTAAATGTGATACATGCATCAAGGCTAAAAGCCAACGAGTTTCTTATGCAGTTAGCTTGAATAAAACGTATACTCCATTTGCATTGATACACTCCGATGTGTGGGGACCATCCCCGTTAACTACTTCCTTTGGTCATCGTTAGTTTGTAATTTTTGTCGACGATTGTATCGAATGACATGGCTCTATCAACTAAAAACCAAAGATGAAGTTTTCACCACTTTTCAAGCGTTTCATGCCATGGTTCAGACCCAATTCTCTTTCAAGATAAAAATTCTTCATTCCGATAATGGTGACGAATTCATCAACCAAAGATTTCAGGCCTATTTCCAACAACATGACCTCCTCCATGAGACCTCATGCTCTCAAACACCATAACAAAATGGTGTCGCCGAGAGGAAAAATCGACATATTTTGGAAACATCTCGGGCCCTACTCCTTGGAGCAATGGTGCCGAGTTGCCATTGGGGGGATGCGGTGGCTATTGCTTTGTACTTAATCAACCGTATGCCATCTAAAATTTTACACTTTAAAACCCCCTTACAAATCCTCTCTACTCATATATCCCTTCCTTCAATATTGATGCTTCCTCCTAGAATTTTCGAGTGTATTGTTTTTGTCCACCTCCATAAGAATCAACGTACCAAACTGGACCCATGTGCCATTCGTTGCTTATTTTTGGGATATGGTTTACATAAAAAAGGCTTTTGGTGCTATGACCCCACTACCAATCGAACCTATATCACCATGGACGTTACATTTCTTGAGTCCGAGAATTTATATCCTTCGTCGGTATCCAATTCTTCTCTCCAGGGGGACTTAAGTAGAAGAGTCGAATTGGTTGATGGCCCCCGTGGGTGAGCATTGAACTGCAGATAGAGAGGTTGAACCACACGAGGTACCACCAGAAATTGAATATGTCGAGTTGAGACATGAAGAACCTAGAAATGAAGAACCAGAAAATACAGAGTACTCTTAGTCCCCTCACTCCTTAGTACTCGAAGACCCTCATCCTCCTGAGAATGTCCCTGAGGTAAGTACTCCTACTGCACCTTTACATGCTAATATCTTGGATTCCTCTACTGGTTATGTGTTGCCTTTTAGACACAATCGTGGGAAACCACCAAACAGATACAGCCCAGATGAAGAAGAAAGAAAGTCTAAGTACCCAATTATAAATTATGTATCTACTCAAGGTCTGTCCAAGCCGCTCAAGACTTTCACTCAACCATTATCCTCTTGCAAGTTGAGGAGGCGTTATCTGATCCAAAATGGGAGCAAACAATGCAAGAAGAGCTAGAAGCCTTAAAGAAAAATAATACCTGGAAGTTGGTCTCATTACCAGAAGGAAAAAAAATAGTGGGATGCAAATGGGTGTTCTCTATAAAATACAAGGCTGATGGAACAATTGAACGATACAAGGTGAGACTTGTTGCGAAGGGTTTTACTCAAACGTATGGCATAGACTACTCAGAAACCTTCTCACCAGTAGCTAAACTGAATACCATTAGAGTCTTACTACTTCTTGCAGTAAATTTGGACTGGCCACTACATCAACTCGACGTGAAGAATGTTTTTCTTCACAGTAATCTTGATGAGGAGGTATACATGGATATTCCGCCAGGATATACAGGATCGGCTGAAACCAAAATTGTTTGTAAATTAGATAGGGCATTGTATGGACTAAAACAGTCACCGCGAGCATGGTTTGGCCGATTTAGTTCATCTATGAGGAAGTATGGCTATCACCAAAGTAACTCTGACCATACTCTCTTCCTAAAACATCGGCAAAGCAAGGTGACAACATTAATAGTATATGTGAATGATATAATGATTACGGGGATGACATTGATGAGATCTTGAGGCTACACGAACAATTGTCTACTGAATTTGAAATGAAGAACTTGGGAGGGCTTAAATATTTTCTGGGAATAGAGGTGGCAAGGTCAAGAAAATGCATATTTTTCTCTCAACGGAAATATGTACTAGACTTATTGACAGAAGTGGGATTACTAGAGTGTAAACCTGTGGATACGCCGATTGTGCAGAACCATAGGCTTGGAGAATATTCGGACCAAGTACCTGTCGATAAGGTGAGGTATCAAAGACTAGTAGGGAAGCTCATTTACTTATCTCACACTCGTCCAGACATTGCTTACGCCGTAAGTATGGTATGCCAATTTATGCATAATCCGAGTCAAGACCATATGGGTGCTGTAGTTAGAATTTTCTGCTATCTAAAGTCATCACCAGGAAAAGGACTAATGTTCTCTAAGAACGCTCATCTGAATATTGAAGGGTACACAGATGCGGACTGGGCTGGGAATATCTTGGATAGAAAGTCTACTCCAGGCTACTTCACATTTATGGGAGGAAACTTGGTTACATGGAGGAGTAAAAAGCAAAAGGTAGTGGCATTATCCAACGCTGAAGCTGAGTTCTGAGGCATGGCAAAAGGATTATGTGAGCTTCTTTGGCTTAGAGGTTTGCTAACAGAGGTCGATTTTCCTCTTGATTCTGCAATAAATTTATTTTGTGATAACAAAGCTGCCATCGACATATCTCACAACCCAATTCAACATGACAGCACTAAGCACGTGAAGGTAGACCAACAATTCATCAAACAGAACCTGGAAAAGCAGATTATTCGGTTCTCTTTCGTTAAATCAAAAGATCAGTTAACTGACATTCTTACCAAAGCAGTTCCCAGTAGAAACTTCAATGACTCACTTAACAAGTTAGGTGTTAGAGATATCTACACACCAACTTGAGGGGAAGTGATGGCGTGAGTCCAGTAACTAACCAGTTATGGAAATCTTAGATTTAGGAATCCCTTCATTCAATGGTCATACATGATTGTAGTCATAAATATTGTATAGACGAAGATTAGCTTCCTAAAATAATTTCTTGTATCTCTATATCTTGTACTCTGTTTTATGTAATTTATATGGAAAAAAAGTTAAGTTTGACACAGAGTACCCCGAAAGGCAATGACATAATTTGGGGCTATTTTAGGTGTAGAATTGCCCGCTGAGGAGTTGAATTCATAAATGGCACCAAATGAATTGATCAACATCATTTACAAGAAGATGTTTTAGTTGAAAGTTAAAAGATTCCCACCATGGAGGAGCGTAAGCTTGGGACCCATGACGATGATGTTGGCGATCGCGTTCTAGGACATACACGCCCTGAACCAAGTTAGTAGCAATTGATCTTGGTGATGTTTATTTGACCTGGAAAAAATTCTCCTTTCAGTTTACAAGTTGAGAACATAAACGCCCTGAACCAACTCTCCATATTCATCATTCAGCATCCTCTAAGATGGATTGGAATTCCTTTAAATGAAATAATAATTTCATCAAAAGCTCTTACCAGTCAATGGCTTTAAGGTGTGAAGATCCCAAAACATTGAAAACTGCACTGTCAGAAGCCATACCTATTTTTAAATATATTGAAGGAAGTAAGTGCATCACAAAAAAAAAACCCTTTTTCTAGACTGCAGATTATGTTTCACCATTGAAATCTGTGATGATTACTTGTCTCTGTTCATTCCTTTTTAGTTTATCAACGAGTCATGTTCTTTATGAGTGTAATATTGAGTCTTGTAGGTTTCTGATATGCAGCAGCAATTAAAAGCAGAGTTTGTTTTCAATATTTGAAAGCTTAGTAAAATTACTAGTCCGTAATTTATATATATTGCAGTTAGCAGAGCTCTGTATTCTGTTTTCTTGTATGAAAATAAGAATCCATTTCAGTGCAATTTATGTGATTCGACTACAAGATCTTGGCAGGAGACAAACCTTACATTTAAACCAATGAATTAAGATTTTTCGAGCGAAACACAATGTTATTGGAATTTTTCACTCATTTTGAGTTTGTTTTCTTTTGCTAGAGAGGAAGAAGCTTAGAGAGTTGCAGAAGTTGTTGGCGTGAAATCAACCAACACAAGTTGCAAGCTTTTTCCTTCTCTCCCTCTCTCTCTCTCTCTCTCTCTCTCTCTCTCTCTCTCTATATATATATATATATATATATATATATATATATATATAATTGTATAAGAAATGACAACCCAAGTTTGAAATCTCAAATTTGATCCATGACCAAAAAAAAAAATAATCTCTAAAATTGAAGACGATCAATCCATGAGAATATTTCATTTGGCCTGAAACAACATAAAATTAGAATATTGCATCGAATCCTTATCCGATAAAAAAGATTTAAAGCACCAGCGATCTATTCATTATAAAGGTCAAATACAGTCCATTTTTGAATAATTGGTGAATAATTTTTCAGTGAAAGATGAGAGCGAAAAGCCTAAGTGAGACCAAAGAAGAGGCCAACATGACCGAGCATGATTCTTACGTCCATAAGTGCAACATGCACAATATAGACATGATGTTTTAGAAATTGGAATGCCTCAAGCCCTATCTGACTCTTTACACTTTTAGAAGGCAAAATCAATCACATTCTTCAGTTTCCATTCTAAGTTTATTTCTTATAAAGATAAAAAGAGTGGAAATAACAATCCCCAGGGTTCTTCCTCCAATAAGTCAGTGATCTAACTTTCCCCTCTGCAATGTTCTTATTAAAAGTAACTTGTCATCCACTAGAAAGGTCATGCTAGAACATGTACCACCTGTACTTATGCATTTCTGACTGACCATCAAAAGTAGGATCCCACCACTGGTGAATTCCATGAGCTCGTTTGAAATCTGGAAAGTGACCCAAATTAATAGTGAGATAGGCTGAAGGAAGCAGATGTCAAGGTTCTGAATCGCTCTTCAGTGAACTGGACAATAAACTCCGAATAGAATTCTGTGTTGCAATCCTCTCAATGTTTCCAGCCCCAATCTTCTGCCTGTGTTTAAAATAGCCAATATACCCAGAGCATATAGAAACTGCAGGATTCACAAACAGGTATGGTGTCCATGCAGAGAGTGAAGTAAATGGATCTTCCTGAGGTCTCTGATGGCGACTCTTTACAGCAACAGCGAGTCCAGCTTTGACTATACTGCTTGTAAAGTGAATCCCATGCTTTAGCTTTTCATTCTTGATCATTTCTACAGGGACAGATAAGAATGGGGGATTGAAGAGGTAAGTGTCAACACTATAACCCAATTTAGTTACCTTCTTCCCAACAAGCAAAGCAATAGCTGATCCCAGCGAATGGCCATCTAACCAAATACTTGAAGTTCCAGCAACAGCAACTATAGTCTGCAAAGCCTGCATTGCAAGCTGAAAACGGGAGCTTTCATGAAGTCTATTACGGATGCACAGAAGATCCAACTTGAGATCACAAGACCTGGTGTCAGACTTATTTATGGTACCCCGGAAGGCAATAACATATTTTGGAGGATTTTGGGCTGAATGGTCGTAACTGAAAGTAAAAGACTTAAATTCATATACTGCACCAAAAACGGAGCTACCAACATCATCTACAAGAAGACGGATCAATTGGAAATTGAGAAGTCCCACCAAGGTGGCGCATGAGCTTGGGGTTCTTGGCGTTTCTCTTGGCGGTCACGTTCTAGAATATATACTCCCTGAAACAAGCTTGCGGCAACAGATCTTCTGTGATGCAAGTTATTCCTACCAAAGTACCACAGATAACCTCTTACAACAACTATAAAAAGATCGCCTTGAATTGAACTTGTCTTGCGAGTACATTCCTAGAGTCATATTATGCATTTGTCTATACAGTATCGATTTAAGACACCTTGCCTAGGGTCTTAAATCAAAATTGCGATCAAAAATAATTTTGGTAGAGTTTTTGCATAAACACGTATTTTTCCCTGTTAATCAATACAAAAAAATAGTTTGAAAATATTTCACAGCAGTACGAGTTCAAAACCTAACACGCAGTTATTCATATTACTCTTATATCTACTTCCCATAATATTTTTAGAATTTTCCTTCTTCTTGAACTCCAAAAAATTGTACAATAAAATAATATATTATTTTACTATTTTTGACATTTTATCAATAATCGATTCATTTACATCCAAATAACTCAAGTTTCAATAATATAAACATTCATACACTTAATATACATCCCAACTTAGTTACTAATACAATTCTGTCTGAAAAGAAAATAATTATACAATCAAATGTATACCGATAAATGTGTTGTGAGAGTTCTAAAGTTAGAAACTTCGATGCCAGATAGTACTATTGATCAAAATTAACTCTGCAACTGACCTGTGATGGAAAAGAGTGAGGGTGAGCTTTAGGAAAATTCAGTAAGCTAATCACACAAATGCAGAATTAACCAAAACAGAAATATTAGTTTAAGTAAAATGAATGTTGTACAAATCATATTTCGAAATCAATTATTATGTCAAAAATTCATATCATAAATCAGAGTCTTTCAATAAATCACATTTGGTGGAGTTTTAAACTAAAATCCTATCTAAACACTGTCAAGTCTTTTAGGCAGAAAGATATTTTGAAATATCTCAATTTGCAATCAAATTTGACCACCCTAAATGAAATACGATATACATGAGCTCCAAATACGATAACATATCCAAATACAGAAAATTAAGGTTTAATGCAAGTTCAAAAGTTATAAATTCTTATGTATTAAATTTCTTAAACCAAACACTTGCATCAAAATACATTTCACTACACATTTCTCATATATTTTTACAATGTTTAATAAACCGAATCAAAGTCGTATGATTCGATAAAATTCGTATTATATTCATATATTAGAAAACAATTCTAAAACCATAGAGTTTAATATATTATTCATAAAGTTCGATAATCTGATCATACAAATACAAGAGAAGTCAATAACTATATCCCAATAAAGACTTTTCTACTGTAACTATCAGTGAGCTGAAATTACCTTGAAAACTAGGGTGCTACGTATGGTTATAGATTCGAAAGTCTCTAGTCTTAGTGATCAGCCATAACCGAAACCTGTCATGACAATATCGGACAAGCCAAACTGCCGGTATAAGAGTCGTAAACTCAGGGTTGTCTTCATATGCTCTATCAAGAATAACATAGTTAAAACGCCCATAAACAATAAAACATTCGAAAAACATATTTCAAAAGTCATATAACAATCGAAACGAAAAACAGTTTATGCTTAAATCCAAAAACACTAAGCATAAGCTAAATAAATTATATGCTCCGATTAGTTCAAAACAAATTCGAAATGAGATTATAAAACGATACATGCATGCAAATAAAACTTTGTACAAGCTATTAAATCTCTTACACAATGTCATACAATGATTTTAATGTATGAAAATCATTGTAAGTTCAAAATATGTCAAAACGATTCGAAATCACATTTTCAATAACATAAAAGTTTTAGTTCAAAATTTATGGACAATTTATGAAATTTTTGCAATAAGATTGGATAACAATCGCTCATTACCTAGCCTGTAAAGTAGAGAACAATTTATATCATCAATTCAATTTATTCAATACATTTCATATTTTCAATCGATCAAAAGGTTCACATAATTATTCGAAAAGTTCAAACAAAACATTTACGATAATCAAAAGTTCGATTTAAAATATAAAGCAATTGGTACAGGGTAAACTCACAGCTTATGCAATTGAACTTACTGAATCTTCACTAATACTCAGCTTATCACAGCTTGTCAGATCATTACCACACACCACAATTTCACTTCAAAATCCTACAACATAGTACAATTAGCTTAGTAGGTTGTTCGAAATGCCCTAAAACTAGTTAAAGGATACATTTTGACTCGATTTAACTTAGGTCACATAATAGTATAAAGTGACAAAAGCTATCAAATTTCATTTTCTGATCATTTTAACTTCACATACTACTTATACTTATGCTTAATAGTGACCTATGACTAAAATTACACTGCAAGGATAAAATTATCAAAGCACCCCTACTTTGACCAAAATTACATAATGGTCTTATAATCATTTTTAAGCCACATTATGGTTCATTTCATGTTCCGTTACATGAATCACATTCTCATTTAAGAAATCTCCATGTAATTTCATAGAAATTTCACTTTCTCTCTCTAAAAGTCTTTAGGTTTACTCTATAACTATATCATACAAGCTTTCTTTCATCAAACTAACTTCATATATCATCTATACATATCAAAATAATCAATATATATTAAAACTATGCATTGAAACTCACCTTAACTAATGGATCCCAATTTGGCCTAAACTCCTTCCAAGCACAAGGGCTAATTTTTCTTTAATCTAAACACATGCAAATACTCTTCATTGGTCCCTAAACAACATACTTTAAGCTTGTAAAAGAAAACAATTGAAAACCCTTTGAAAATGGTCAAAACCAAAACTTAAGGAAAATTAAGAACTCATTATTGATCTCTCAAATTGGATATAATTTGCTTACCAATTTTGATTATATTGAAGGAAAAGTGACGAGCAGTAACTTTGTAGAAGAAATGAAAATTCAAATATAGCTAGAAATTGGAGCAAAGTTGACGGCAAGGCTTTGTATCACATGAAAATTGTGTTTTTCATTTTTCCATGAATTTTTCATATGGTTTTTAGCTTATTTATGGTGATGGCCGACCATGGCACTAGGAAATTAATATAATATGCTATCATGTGCCAACGATATGACATTTAATAAATTTAAATATTAATTTCTTAAGTTTTTGTCTTAATTTACCAAAAAAAAACTATTTTATGCCATAATTTTTTATTTTCCTTTAATCTCATTTGTCCAAATATCTTTCATACATAATTTTCATTGTTCATATTTATATTATATGTAAATAATATATTATAGGTGAAATGGATCAAAAAAAACAGATCGTTTAACCTTTTCAAATAAAATTTACTCGATTTTGCTTATTTCGATCTTTTTGATATTTTCTTTTAACAATTCAAAAAAAATTTAATATAATAAATTAAAGGTAAATTTTCAAAAATTTAAAATTTTATATGAAATCATATATCAACCTATTAAAATAACTTACACATGAAATCCACAACCGTCTTCAAATAGCCCTCTTTGTATTAAAATAGAAATAAATTGATAAGTTATCGTCATCCATAATCGAACCCCGTTCCTCTCGCAGCAAATGCCTTGCCGTGCCGTCTGAGCTATCGCCCAGTTGTCGAGTCAAATGGAAAATAGCCAACTTAGACTGGTTCACGTGCAGTTTTGTAGAAGGAAAGTAGAAATAGGACTGTAGGAATTTAAAGTCAAGTTGTCGATGTTTTTACTATTTTATTTTCTTAAAAAAAATTAAGAATCAAATAGCAGAAATAACAGTGAACTTCAATGACTCGCCGAAATCAAAGATCAATGTTGGAAAGACAGGATTAGACATCACTACTCAATATTTTTATTTCCTCAACTCCCTGACAGACGCCGTAAATTCTTAATAATTGAAATCCCCAGTAGCCAACTCTCAATCTTAGAGCGACCAACACCTAAATAATTTCTAATACTTTCGTTTGATATTCAAAATTCTGGCGTTAACAGGGGCCTGATCATTCGGATATATATAACCTCAGTTTAGTCTGTCAAACCAAAGCCAAAGCTCTCTAATTACCAAAGCTCTCTAATTACCAAAGGTCTTAATGATGAGAAATTATTTATGTGGGTTTACATATATTAATTTATTGTATATTACAGATTATTTAATTTATTTTAGTCCCTTTAAAAGTGATCAAATAAAGTTATTGGACTACAATACATCTCAATTGGTATGAGTTTTATAATATGTAGAGATTTGATATTTTATTCTATTTTAATGATGGATCAAAATATAATAAAATATATTTCAGTTATAAATAGGTTATGGTCCCCAGTTTAAGCGTAATTTTTCTCATTCTCATATTTCATCAGTGAGTGAGTTAAGATTTTCTCTCATAAATAAAAAGTTAAGACTGGAAGACTGCTAACCTCAATCAATCAATTTCAATGGATCCAGGTACGCTTCCGTATTCTAATTTTCTTGATGATTGAACATGAGATCCTGGTTATAAATTATGTAATTACAGTATTCCTAACAAGTGGTATCAAGAGCCTATTAATGTTTAATTATTAAGAATTAAAATTTTTTGTTTTGGTTGTAAGAAAATCAAGAATATAAAGATTGAGTTTTAATTTTGGAATTGTTTGATCAATATTGGCTTGATTTGTCTCAATTTTTTTACGTTTTCATCCGATTTTTACATGGGCATTGTAGAATACACATTTAATTTCAATTATGTACAGTTAATTGGATGAAAATAAGTCCAAAAATATGAAAAAGATAAAGAAAATTACAGAACAGACCCGAACGGGTCTGTTATGGGTCCAGCCAGGTCGGGTTGACCCTGCTGGCTAAGGAAGAACTGGAATGGGATCTCCCCCCACGCGCCGATGGTGGCGCGTGTGGTACACGCGCCACCATCCAATGGCTTGACGGCCACCATTTTCTACAATCTTAAATAAAATTTAATTTTAAAATTTTTGGTGATTTTTTTGAAATTTTTTGGAATCACTAAATATTTATTATTTAATATTTAGCATTATTTGAATTAAAATTGTATGTTATGCACATGATTATTCTTGTTTTGCTTCATGGTGATATGTTTTATGACATTTTGAGTTGATTGGCTATATGTACTCTCCATTAAATTGTCAATATATTTATGTATTCTCACCTACAAACATGTGCATATTTTATGAAAAAAATAAAGTTTCAAAATAAATTAAATTGATATAAAATGTCATCAAAGTGATCTCTTTTGTATTAATTTATTTATTTTGGAAAATAAGGTTGTCATTAAGAAATTTATATGACAGTGTTTTTTAATTCATGCGGGAAATAATCGGCCTAAAGGAAGATTATTTTTTTGTCGAATTATTAACACATAAGGTAGTAAATATGTGATAATTTTTTTCTATGCATGTCTTATGTCGGTCCAAAGAAAGGCATATTATTGGCAGGATTTGGTTATCAATATTTACTAATAAAGTTTAAGAGTACCGCTTACAAATTGATATTTCTGTCCAAAGACTAAATGTCAGTGTTGTGCTTGGTATCTTATATGGCCCAAAATTATTTAATTGTGAGCTAATTATTATTTTTTTCTTTCTTTCTGCTTACAGTGAATGTTTCTTTCATATCTGCCAATTTGAATAACATTCCAGTACTTAATGGGACTAACTTTGGAAAATAGAAGGAGCACGTAACCATTATGCTTGGGTGTATGGATCTGGATTATGCGATCAGGTCAGAACGACCTCCCGTCCCTACTAATAATAGTTCAGCTACGGAAAGGGCACTTTATGAAAAATGGGAGCGTTCAAATCGCATGAGTTTGATGATTATGAAGCACTCAATTCCGGATGCCATCAGGGGCGCAATACCTGAGGAAGAAAATGCTAAAAGTTTCCTTAAGCAGATTGCAAACAGATTTGCTGCAAATGAAAAGGTCGAAACAAGTACTATTCTGACTAAACTTGTTTCAATGCAGTATAATGGCAAAGGAAACATAAGGGAATACATTATGAAAATATCTAATCTTGTTACAAGATTAAGGGCACTAAAGTTAGAGTTGTCTGAAGACATACTCGTGCATCTGATCTTGATATCTTTTCCTTCACAATTTAATCCCTTTAAGATAAGTTACAATACTCAAAAGGAGAAATGGACTCTTAACGAGCTTATTGCTCAGTGTGTGCAAGAGGAAGAGAGATTGAAACAAGATAAGATAGAAAGTGCTCAATTAACATTTTCTTCCAATGGTAATGTTGCCAACAAGAAAAGGAAAAGGAACAATACAGGAAAAGGCACTGCAAACATTGGAACTTCACAGCCTAAGGGGCAACAGAAACAGGATAAGGTGATCACTTGTTTCTTCTGCCGTAAGGATGGACATGTGAAGAAGGATTGTTCTAATTACGAAAAATGGCTTGCCAAAAAGGGTAAACTTCTCAACTTTATTTGTTCTGAAGTTCATTTGACTTTAGTACCCAATCACACTTGGTGGATAGATACATGTGCAACTACTCACATAAGTGCGACAATGCAAGGCTGTCTAAGGAGCAGAAAGCCAACTGATGATAAAAGTTTCATCTATGTGAGAAATGGCAAGAAAGCTCTTGTTGAGGCTATTGGTCTATTCAGATTAAAGTTAGAATCTGATTATAATTTAGGTTTGGACGAGACTTTTTATGTACCGTCATTTAGACGGAATTTGATTTCTATTTCTAATTTAGACAAATTGGGTTATTCTTGTTCATTTGGAAATGAAAAATTTAGTCTTTGTCAATATTCAAATCTTATTAGTACCGGTTCTTTAATTGACAATTTATATAAATTGGACCTACATGCCTCATATGTTAATGAATGCTTGCATATAAATAATTATGGTACAAAGCACAAATTAATTAATGAGAATTCTTCTATGTTATGGCACAAGCGTTTAGGGCATATTTCTGAACAAAGAATACAGAGACTTGTGTTAGAAGGAATTCTCGATTCCCTTGATTTTTCAGATTTTAAAATCTGTATTGAGTGTATTAAGGGAAAACAAACAAATATCAGGAAAATAGGTGCCAAAAGGAGTTCAAACGTCTTGGAATTAATTCATACTGATATATGTGGTCCATTCCCTATGGCTTCTTGGAATGGTCAACAGTATTTTATTACTTTCATAGACGATTATTCTCGCTATGGGTACCTATACTTAATTCATGAAAAGTCTCAATCATTGGACGTTTTTAAGAACTATAAAGCTGAAGTTGAAAATCAACTTGGTAGAAAAATTAAAGCCGTTAAATCTGACCGTGGTGGTGAATACTATGGTAGATATGACGGATCAGGTGAACAATGTCTAGGACCCTTTGCAAGGTGTTTAGCAGAATGTGGGATATAGGAATGGAAGATGATCCAACATCTTTCATTGAAGCCAAACAAAGTGTTCACTCCCAACATTGGATAGAGGCCATGAAAGATGAGATGAACTCAATGGAGGATAATGACGTTTGGGATCTTGTCGAATTGCCTGAAAAAGCAAAACGATTGGTTGTAAATGGATTTTCAAAACCAAACGAGATTCGAAAGGCAATATCGAAAGATATAAAGCGCGTCTAGTCGCCAAAAGTTTCACTCAAAGGAAGACATTGATTATAAAGAGACTTTCTCTCCAGTCTCATCGAAAGACTCTTTTAGAATCATTATAACACTTGTAACTCATTATAATTTAGAGCTACATCAGATGGATGTAAAGACAGCGTTTCTCAATGGAGACATTGAAGAAAAAATTTATATGGTGCAACCAGAAAATTTCGTGTCAGATAATTCGAAACATCTGGTATGCAAATTAAAGAAATCCATCTATGGTTTAAAGCAAGAATCCTGTCAATGGTACTGAAAATTTGATCAAGTGATTACATCATTCGGTTTTAAAGAGAACACTGTTGATCAATGTATTTATCATAAGATCAGTGGGAGTAAGTATATTCTTATGTTTCTTTATGTTGACGATATTCTGCTAGCAAGCAGTGATATAAGCTTGTTGCATGAAACCAAGAGATTTCTGTCAGGTAATTTTAAAATGAAAGATCTTGGGGATGCATCTTTTATGTTGGGCATACAGATCCATCGAGATCGTTCTCGTGGAATACTTGGCTTATCACAAAAGGCATATATCGATAAGGTGCTTAGCAGATTTGACATGAAGAATTGTGCATCAGGAGATACACCCATTGCTAAAGGTGATAAATTTAGTTTGCTTCAATGCCCAAGAAATGAGATTGAAAAGAAAGAGATGCAAAAGATTCATTATGCCTCAGCAGTAGGGAGTCTTATGTATGCTCAAGTCTCTACGCGTCCGAATATTGCGTACGCAGTTGGAATGCTTGGCAGATATTTAAGTAACCCTGGTAAGGATCATTGGAAAACAATAAAGAGGGTTATACGGTATCTACAGAGAACTAAAGATTACATGCTCACATATCGGAGGTCAGATCATTTAGAGATCATTGGGTATTCAGACTCCGATTTTGTTGGTTGCCTTGATAGCAGAAAATCTACTTCTGGCTATATTTTCATGTTAGCTGGAGGAGCTGTCTCATAGAAAAGTGTAAAGCAGTCACTCATAGCTTCTTCCACCATGGAGGCAGAATTTATAGCCTGTTATGAGGCATCGAACTAAGCAATATGGTTACAAAATTTTATCACCGGGCTGTACTTTGTCGATGGTATTGAGAGGTCATTGAAGATTAATTGTGATAATAAAGCCGCTGAGTTATACTCTAAGAATAACAGAAGCTCGTCGAAGTCAAAGCATATTGACATTAAATTTCTTGTTATTAAGGAGAGAGTTCAGAGTCTTCAGATTACTATTGAACATATAAATACAAACTCCATGATTGCGGATCCGCTTACAAAGGGAGTACCACCTAAGGTGTTTCATGAGCATGTAGCTCGTATGGGTGTGGTTCATCCTGATGATATACTTGTATAGTGAGAGCTTGTTTCTTGATGTTCATTTGTTATTGAGTTTTTCTTATCAGAAATAGTATTTTTGTTATTATTGAAAACTCTGAAATAAAGTATTATTCTTTCAATAGCAGTATGCATAAAGTCTTGAAAGAATGATAAAGTAGGACCAGTTGGAAATAGGCATGCTAAGGGATCATGTTTCATGTAATTTCCATGCTACACATCCATACTTGATCTATATCGTTGATCATATTAATATACGTGACCATTGATGGGTCTAGTTACGGAATATATGTAACGAAGATCGCTTTGATCCGATGTTGATATAATTGATGGACCAGATTGTTTAGAGATGTTCTTTGTAAAGATAGCAAGTATTGAGCTCATAAAGTTAATTTTAAATGTACAATAGTCAAGTGACATATGTGGCCCAAGTGGGAGATTGTTGGGAAATTATTTGTGTGAGCCTACATATATCAATTTATTGTACATTACAAGCTATCTAATTTGTTTTAGTCCATTTAAAAGTGATCAAATAAAGTTATTGGACTACAATGCATCTCATTTGGTATGGGCTTCACAATGTATAGAGACCTAATATTTTATTCTATTTTAATGATGGGCCAAAATAGAATAAAATATACTTCAGTTATAAATAGGTTATGGTCCCCAGTCTAAACGTAATTTTTCTCATTCTCATATCCCATCAGTGAGTGAGCTAAGGTTTTTTCTCATAAATAAAAGGTTTAGACTGGAAGATTGCTAACCCCAATCAACCAATTTCAATGGATCCAGGTATGCTTCCATATTCTAATTTTCTTGATGATTGAACATGAAATCCTGGTTATAAATTATGTAATTACAGTATTCCTAACACTTAATTCATGGATGCGCTAGAAATACAAAAAAGTTCTGAAGAAGGCCGAGAAGCCAGAAAGGCGCAGTCGACGACAAGGCTTCAGCAGAGAAGAATAAAATGGCGCCCGTGAGTCTTGGTTCCCTCATATTTCATGAAACAGGAACTAACTACTGCATTATAGGGATGATGGGAGGCAAGAGGAAGTTTGATTCTGAGATCATCAAAGATGGACTCAAGTAGACCCTGGTTAACCATCCTCGTTTCTCCAGCAAGCTGGTATGAAAAGTCATCCAAAGTATTTGTTTGTCTTATGTCTTTCATTTACCTGGGAGTTTGATGAGTGCGTGAAGGTTGGATTTCGACCAAAATTAGTTTGTCATGAATTGGTTTGGTTGATGCATCTTTCTCGTTTCAATTCATTATTATATGCTCATGAAAAACAACATTCATGTTCATCTATAGGTGATTGATGAAGGTAGAAAGAGATGGATTCAGACACAAGTAAATTTGGACAATCATGTTATAGTCCCAGACATAGACATAGAAATGGAATTTCCAAGCCAATTTATTGAGGACTACGTCTCTAATCTCACCACAGTTCCTCTCGACCTCTCCAAACCATTGTGGGAACTTCACATTCTCAACCTCAAAACCCCAGAGGCAGAGGCTGTTATCGTCTGGCGTGTCCACCATTCAATCGGCGATGGCATGTCCCTTCTTTCTCTTCTATTTGCCTACTGTCGACGGTCCGACGACCTGGAAGCCTTGCCTACTCTTCCTAAGCAAAAACAGACAGATCATTCAAGCAATTCACGTGGTTTTTCGTGGTTATTCTTGGCTGTTTGGTCAGCGTTAAGGTTACTTTTCAACACCATCGTGGACGTTTTACTGTTGGTGGCCACAATTTTATTTTTGGAAGACACGAAGACTCCTCTTAAAGGTTCATCTGGTGTCGAGCATAAACCCAAGAGGATTGTCCACCGGACTGTGAGTTTGGATGACATAAAACTAGTGAAGGATGAGATGGGCATGGTACGTAATTGGTACATTTCACACCGTACTTATTATGGTACGTAATTACTAGTTAATGCGGATTGGTCATGAAACATAAAAGTTAATAAAAAGATATATTACCTTTCATTTTTATTTTTAATTTTTTATTATTTTATAAAAAATACATTTTTAAAATTAATTTTTTTAATTTTACTGAAATCAATCGCACTGTTTATTTAAACTATCACTTAATCAATTAATTAGAAGTAATTTTCATTTTTCATTTTTTTACTAATTATTTTACTAGACCGCTCTCACTCCGTTTCGCACCGTTTTGTGTGGAACTTAGTTTTGGGTACCGTTTCCACCAGAAATGAGTTGTCTATTTATTTTATATGTGAAATCGTGTTGGAACCTTACTCACACTTGATTTATACGATTTATACATGACATGGTGCTGGTGCCTTACTCGCACTGGATTTATAAGATTTACACATGAAATAGTACTGAAACCTTGCTCGCACTAAATTTTATATGATATGCATAAAATCGTGCTTGAGCCGTCGAGTCTACTGTGTGTTACGTCGACATGCTCGCACTGGATTTTGAGACAGGCGACGGTTGATGATCCAAGTTGGGATGGTGAGTTCTTATGGCAGGCACCCCCAGACTTGTAATTTGAAAATCGAGGTCGACGGAGTACATTATACCGTGTAAGTACCACGGAGTACATTGTACCGTTGCTGAGAGTCGTTGGACAACTGATTGACCAACGAATAGCATTTGACCTCCTCCTGCGGTAACGAGACACTCTTGCACACCTAGCTAGTTATGTTTGGGGTCTCCGACTATAGCCATAAGTTCATTATTCATTATGGCATCCCTGCCTAGTATCTGATATGGTTGATTTTATGTACCTGAGGGGTACCGGTGGGTGAATCGAGTTTCACCACACTGAACCGAAACTTATTTTATACCGGTGAGTGAATTAGGTTTCACTATATTGAGTTGGAAACCTGTTGTGATTTTATACAGGGTAAATTTCTATGCATAACGGTGGTCGCTATTGATTTTACTGTTTTGGGTACAGGGTGTGAATCGAATACAAGTTTTACACTGATGTGTTTTATCTATATATATATAGAGCGAAGATTGCTATCTACTTTCACTTTGATTTTGTTTCCATCAGAAATGATTTCTGAAAAAATACATAGCATTTTATGCATGTAGGATAGTGTGGTTATCTACTGCATGCATACTTTCTTTACTAAGCGTGTTTGCTCACCCCCTTTACTTTCATCTCTCCATAGATTTTATTCAGTAGTCTGAGAGCATCGCGGTAGATCCTACATTTTCTTGTGTCTGTTGCCATTTTTTGTTTGCACAAAGGTATACACTATTGTAGTCTTTTGTATCCAAACATTATGAAACACAATTTTGTATATGTATAAGTACCAGGGATGTAACGAATGTAAATGATTGTAAATTAATCTAAGTATGATTACTTACCATGATAGTATATCTCATGTGTATGGATTGAAAAATAAGGAAAGTGATTGGATTAACATCGACTCATAGCCCAACTAATTGATGTGAGTGTAAGTGAAAAGGGTCGCCACATTGTGAATAATATATCGAACTATATGGTTTCAGAATTGTTTTTTGTTATATGAACATGATATGAATTAATCTTTTTGATGTGAGGTAGTATCGAACAGATTAAATCGGGTACTAGGGCAAAAGCAAATGATGTCCAAAGATCTGAAGTGTTATAAGTATGTGAAAATATCTACGATAAAATTATCGAAAAAGATATGTTCTTATATGAACATTATTTAGAATTAAAATGGCATCTCAATGCAAATGATAATTTTGTGGGATTTAGAAAGATTGCATTGGTTTTTAATTTTAATCTCACTATTATAATACCTAATCTAATCGTTATAGTAACTAAAATTACTGCCATCTTAATCTTATCGAAATCAATTACTATTTATTCAAATGGATCATAAGGAAAGGCCTCATCGACTAAGGCATTGTTTGGTTTCAAACGAGGCCACGATGCGATATGATGAAATTTCTCACGTGCCCCATTTACAATTTTGACTCACTTTTTTAGTTTTTAATAATTTTAATATAATGATTATTTTATAACTCAGTTTATTGTCACCGCTGTGATTAAATGATTTAAATCTAAATGCATCACTATTTGATATCATTTTACCATCATCGTTATTTTTAATCTCACTGAAATCAATTGGAACCAATCTTAACTAACCCTAAAAATAAAAAGCTTAGAAAAAAAACTGCAAGGACAATTAGTAAAAAAATGATGTTATCACTTTAGTAATTAAAAGAAGCCTCTTATGCAAGTAAAATAATAAAATAAGGGAAATTACAAAAGCAGCAAATGGACCTTATCGTATTTAGTTAATGGTCTTAACGCGTTTTTTATTTATTCAAAAGGGAATAAGAACTTTAGATATTAATAAAAACGGATATAAAATAATCGTTTTACCTTTAATGAATCCTTGAAAAAGAAATATAGCTTCTTCAATTCTTTTTCAAAAGCAATTAATATTATTAATTCGAACACATGTTTAAAGTATTCGAATATTTATATGTACAAAACTATAAAAAAAAAATGTACATACAAAAATCAACAAATATATATATATATATATATATATATATATATATATATATATATATATATATATATATATCTTGATGTCTTTTTACATAGAGGTATAAGAATTCTTATCTAAAAGTAGTCGAATGTTTTATATTATTTTCAATATTAGAAGAAAGATACATATGTTTATATAAAATGTACACATAAAAATTTATAAATATATATAACTTTATACATATAAATATTTGAATACTTAGAAAAAGTATTCGAATACATGAAATCCCATCATCTTGAACATTGCAAATAACTTCCTCTAACTACTCAAGCTTCTGAGCCATTTCTGCCATGTCTGAATTTTTTTTAACTAAATGAAAATGCTTATATTCATAGATAAACTTTTGTGTTATTGTATACTATTCAAATTCATTAGGTAGGTGAAAAATAAACATAAAGAAGCATACCAATTGGTAGACTCTGCTAGATAAAAGGCTTTTCAAGAGCCAAGTTTTCATCAACGTAGACAACTTCCAGAGTATTTCCCCATGTTATTGTACCTTTTCCTCAACCCCTAAAGAAGAGGCATTGGCAAAACTATCCTCAAACCATTTAAGTTGTTGCACTTTTTCTTTAATTTTTGGGCTAAGCTGTTTTTTTTTTTTTCGGGTGTGGTATCTATGGATTTGCGAGTAAAGCTAAAAATCAAAGAACGATGAATGACAAATGGGTGAAGAATCTTAAGCACTAGGGATTGGGGTATTTGTATGGTTTTTCACTAAGATTCCGACTTCATCATTAGACCAAAATGATAAAACTAAAATTTAAATTTAAATTGAAGGAATCAAATGAAGGTATATTGAAGATTATTTTCAGTTTTAAAAGGATGTGTCTATAATATATATATATATATGTATATATATATATATATATGTATATATAAATTTTATAATTTTATTTATATAAATATTCAAATTTAAATTTCTGTTGTTACCTAAAACACTGGTGACGAATCACTGACGTCTTCTCTTCGGGTTCCCTGCTACGTGTTGTCGAGAGCTTCTGCAAAAAAAAAGAAGATCAGAGGAACGCAAGGGTTGTTCCCTGCGCTTGCACTCTGATGTTTATGTCAGATAAAGAATTTGGCAAAGTTTTAGTAGGGAGTTCTCAGATCCGGTTTATAACATGGCCCTTATTTATAGGGTTTCTCTCTGTCACTAATTACGCATATGCCCTTTTCATTAAATGCTAGATTTTCTCATGGTTATACTCGTTTTCTTCGTGCGCCACTTAGCGCATTTTTTTTAATTCTTAATATTATGCACAACAATTGTTCCCCACTCTTTCGTTAGGTATAACCTTGCGGAAGAGTACATATGTTCTCATCGTAACCTCACGTCAAGTCCTTACGTTAGATTCTGAAGTCGAATTTTCATTGTAGTGTTTAGTTTATCTTGCGCATTTTTTGCTTCAAGCCCTTATTTGAGTGCTTAGCTTACCTCGTGCATTTTTCGCTTCAAGCTTTTGCACTTTTTCTTCGTGGCTTAGCTAGCGCATTTTTCGCTTCATGCCCTTTTATATAAATCTTTTCCTGGTGCCGGGCCGCCATGACACATTCACGCCTCTCGTACAATAACACATCTTTTTCTAATATCTGGCTGTCGTGACCCATTTGCACCTTTGGCACTATGGTATGTTTATTTTCAAATGCCTGGTCGCCATGACGCCTTTTCGCCTCTGGCTCTTACGGCAAGTCTTTTCAGATGTCTGGCCGTCATGATGCTATCGCGCCTCTGGCTCCTATGGCTTATTTGTCTTCAACGCCTGGCCACCGTGACGCTATCGCGCCTCAAGCTCTTACGGCTTATTTGTCTTCAACGCCTGGCCACCGTGACATTATCGCGTCTCAAGCTCTTACGGCTTATCCGTTTCCAACGCTTGGCTACAGTGATGCTATCGCGCCTCAGGCTCTTACGGCTTATTCGTTTTCAATGCCTAGCCACAGTGACGCTATTACGCCTTAGGCTCTTACGGCTTATTCGTTTCCAATACTTGGCCACAATGACACTATCGTGCCTCAAGCTCTTACGGCTTATTCGTTTTCAATGTCTGGCCATAGTGACGCTATTGCGCCTCAGGCTCTTACGGCTTATTTGTCTTCAACGCCTGGTCACCGTGACGCTATCGTGCTTCAGGCTCTTACGGCTCATACGTTTCCAACGCCTGACCACAGTGACGTTATCGCGCCTCAAGCTCTTACGACTTATCTGTCTTCAACGCCTGACCACAGTGATGCTATCGCGCCTCAGGCTCTTACAGCTTATGCATTTCCAACGCCTGGCCAAAGTGACGCTATCGCTCCTTAGGCTCTTACGGCTTATACATTTTCAATGCCTGGCCACAGTAATGCTATCGCACCTCATGCTGTTACAGCTTATTTGTCTTCAATGCCTGATCACCGTGAAGCTATCTCGCCTCAGGCTCCTATAGCTTATACGTTTCCAATGCCTGGCCACAGTGACGCTATCGTGCCTTAGGCTTTTACGGCTTATACATTTCCAACGCCTGGCCACAATGACGCTATCGCGCCTTAGGCTTTTACAACTTATCAATTCGGGGCAGAGGATACGAATCTTTACGGTAATCTTTATTCAAATCGGTGAAATCTACACACATTCGTCATTTTCCATTAGATTTCTTCACCATTACTAAATTGACCAACCACTCAGGGCAGTAAACCTCTCTAATAAACCCGGCTTCTAAAAGTTTATTAACTTCCTCAGTGATCGCCTTTTGTCTTTCTGGGGTAAAATTTCTCTTCTTTTGTTTGATAGGCTTATGCTCGGGTGAAACATTAAGTTTATGGCAAATCACTTCTGGATTAATCCCGGGCATATCAGTCGGGGTCCAAGCAAAGACATCAGAGTTTCTCCGTATGCATTCTGCTATCTCTCTCCTTGTTTGTTCATACAGTTGAGTCCCTATGAACACCTTCTTCTCTTCATCTCCTTTGATTAGCTCAATGGCTTCCGTTTCCTCAACAGGCTGAGGCTTAGGAGGGTCATCTACATACAATGTCTCCTTTCTTTGTACCTCTTTGCCAACGGTAGAGGTGATATAACATGTGCAAGCCCTCTTTTGATCTCCCCATACTTGTTCGACTCCGTTGGAAGTAGGGAACTTCATAAATAGGTAGTAAGAAGATATTACCGCCCTCATATCATTTGGTAGAGGCCTTCCCAAGATCATGTTGTATGCAGATGAGGTTGATCTTACAACAATGAACAATACCTGTTGAGTCACATCCTTTGGGCTTACCCCTAGAGTCACGGGCAGCTCTATAAACCCGGCGACCTTCACTTTTTCACCTGTAAATCTGTACAATGACGTCATAACGGGTCTTAATCTGTCTTCTGATACATTCATTTTCTCAAAACAGTTCCAATAGATTAAGTTCACTAAACTTCCATTGTCTACCAGGATTCTGCTCACTGGATGTTTTGCCACCACCGCTGATATCACCATGGGATCGTCATGAGGTATGACGATATCACCCTTGTCTGCCGGAGTGAACATAATGGGTTCCTCACTCGCCTTCTCCTCCATCGCAGCATGAATCCGATATGCTTGTCTTGCGTAACTTTTGCGAGAAGCAGAGAAACTTCCTGCTATCGATTCTCCCTCTACAATAACATTTATAGTCGGGTTAGTGGGTTCGTTATCCAGTCGGTTGCCTCGGGGGTCTGGCCTAGCTTTTTCTTCATTTTTTGGCCTGTTTCTCCCTCTATCATTATTTTTGTCTATTCTACGAATGATCGTCCCTTCGATTCGTGGGGGGTAACGAGTCATTTCGCTTCTCCAAAGGAAGCGATTAATCTTCCCCTCTCGGGCTAACTTCTCCAACTGATTCATCAATTCTCTACACATTTCCGTAGGATGACCATAAGTGGAATAAAAGTTGCAGTAGGCATCCGTGTTCCGCCCTAAGTTTCCTACTTTCTCTTTCGGGAATTCTAACAGTCCAATCCCTTCAATAGCAGCAAGAATAGTAGCACGAGGCTCGTTCAGCTTGGTGTAGTTTTCATACCTAAGACTAGGAGTCTTGTCCGATCTGTCGAGTTTGGAAGAACTCCTCTCGGTCACGTCTCTTTCTCTTTTTCTTTCTTCTTTCGCATCTCGAGACTGCACCATTTTCATTACTTCCTTTTGGGCAACATATATATTTGCTCGAGCAAATAAATCTGAGATAGTTGTAGGCTGGTCAAGGGACAAAGACTCTTATTACTTCTCAGATTTCGTTCCTTGCAGGATTGCTGTCATAGCTACTCTTACTTGTAAATCTTTCACTTCTAGAGTAAAAGTGACCCACATAACTTTTCAAAGACTCCTTTCTATGACTTTTTCCATGTTATTCTCTGATTCTCGAGTCGAATGTGCTCCCCTTTCCTAGGTACTATAAGAGTCCAAGTCATTTGAATGAAAGCTCATTCTCTTGGGTCTTTGCACCGGATGCTTTCTTCTAACACCTCCCATTCTAAGATTTGGCCTTGAATCTTTGAAATAGACTAAGAAGTTTAGATTGTTCTGACCACTACCCAACTGCCTTTCATTTGCTGAGGGAGGGCTCTGTCTCCCCTGCTCCCTAGACCGCTGAACTTCAAATTCATTCCGACCAAACCCTGCAGCAGAGGTTTGCCTCTCGAACTCTGCGGCAGAGTTTATCTCCCTCACCCTGACGACAGGGTCCTGAGTACTGGTCCCTGCGACAGAGTTTTGAAAATGTGTCGTAGGGTTGTGCTCCCTCAGCCCTGCGGCAGGGTCATGAGCTGCAGGGTGCGCAGCAAGGTCTCGCACGATAGGGTGCGTGGCAAAGTGCACTGCAGAGTCGTGCGCCTTGTGCGGCAGGGTCTCGTGCGACAGGTTTTTTGCACGGTAGGGTCTCGCTCGATAGGGTACGCGTCAAGGGTCTCTCGCGCTCGCGCGACAGGGGTGTGTGCACTCTCGCGCGACAGGGTGCGCTCGACAAGGTGCGTGGGTAGAGTGCGTGGTAGAGTCTCGAGCAACAAGTTTTTTTCGCGGCAGGGTCTTGCGCGGCAGGGTGTGCAGCAGGAGTCTCTCTCGCTCGCGCGGCAGGGGTACGTGCAGAGTATGCGGCAGAGTCTCGCGCGACAGGGTCTCACGCAGCAAGATCTCTCCATGTGCTCGAAACTTCAGAGGGTCATAACTTTGTACTCGGTGGTCCAATTGAGGTGATTTTTTTTTAATTCGCGGAACTTTTCGATGTATACGCAATAGTAAACAGTCGAACATAGTTTGTCCATGATTTCGTCCAAAAAAAATATCGTTTTAGTTTCAAATTTTGATTTTTTGTATTATACTTCGGTTCTCGTCCCTCCTGAAGGTGTTTGTACCATATCTTTTCTTTCGTTTTTCATAGACGGCGTCAATTGTTGTTACCTGAAACACTGGTGATGAATCGCTAACGTCTTCTCTTCGAGTTTCTTGCCACGAGTTGCCGAGAGCTTCTGCAAAAAAGAAAAAGATCAGAGGAACGCAGGGGTTGTTCCTTGCATTTGCACTTCGATGCTTATGTCAGACAGAGAATTTGACATAGTTTTAGTAGAGAGTTCTCAGATCTGGTTTATGAATCATACTTGAACCCTATTTATAAGGGTTTTTCTCTATTACTAATTACGCATATGCTTTTTTTATTAAATGCTAAATTTTCTCATGCTTATACTCGTTTTTTTCGTGTGTCACTTGACGCATTTTTTTTATTATTCTTAATATCATGTACAACAATTTTAATATTTAAAATATATATATTTATATCATAAAATACATATAATTATCATAAGATACCTATTTTATAAAAATTTTATATAGAATACAAATGCTTTATTTTAATTATTAAAATTTTCAATTATAATTTTTTGAATGTAACTTTTTTTTAAACTACTCGTTAAAGATATAATAATAATTTTTATCTTTTTCTTGGTAATGTAAAAAGTCATTTCTTTGTCGGGAAATACAATTCCCATTGATTCTTTTTAAAATATATTACTGTTCCACGGCGTATCCTAAAAATTTTCCTTAAAAGGTACTTGAGAAAACTTGGATAGGAAGGTTCTGAGATCCTGTGCGTATATAAACCCTGACCAGACTCCAAGAACTCACCCAATTAACACTCCCCGGCCCCCGCAGCTCACCCGAACCAAATTCACTTTTTCAGTCATGGCAATAATCTCCGAGTTCCAAGAAGAAGAGGCAAAACCCTCGACTTCTTCATCGCCGCCTCCTAAAGCTGTGCCGTTTAACGCGAGCTTGGATCCGTCTAACCCAGTTGGGTTTTTGGAGAAGGTTTTCGATTTTCTTGCCAAAGAAAGTGACTTTCTGGGGAAAGAGAACGCCGATAAGGAGATCACGGCGGTTGTGAGAGCTGCGAAGGAGAAGAGCAAGAAGAAGGTTGAAGAGGTGCCTCCGAAGGTGGAGATAAAGAAGAAGGAAGTGAAGGAAGAGAAGGAGATTAAGAAAGAAGTGAAGAGGGAGCCAGTGGAGGTCGATAAAAAGCAGGATAAGGAGGAAGAGACTAGCTCTGGCTTGAAAGGTTCATATTTCTTAATAATTTCTTCTAATATTCTTTTCTTGTTGTTATTATAACACTTTCGCATGCAAGGCTAACTGATGAGAAATTTGGGGAAAAAGGAAAATTTGAGGTATAAAAGTAAACTAATCTGAGGCCTGCGTTGCTAAATGTATGCTTCCTAGGGTTTTAAACTTTTAGATGATGGAAAATATGAATATATAAATATTGGGCGAGGTTAAAAACATAGGTTTAAAGGATAGACCGATAGAGGTTATGCATTTTTGGGTTATTTAGGGTTTTAAGTTGTGTTTTAGCACGGTTTGCTTGTCGTTGAGGAATGAAGTGAAGGAAAACAATGCTCTTCTGTCTGTCCTGAACTTAAGCGGAGGCTCTATTTTGTTTGTGGAAAGGAAAACGCTATATGAAGCCAACTCGGGCAAGTTTCAAGAACTGATTTACATAGTCAAGCTTGAGTTTTGTACTGTTGGACTGTGGGTTTGACTCAGCTCAAATTACACCCCTAATGATGTAATGCTGGTCCTCCTGTCCTGCCATTTGTGTCATGATGGTTTGATAAGTGAATATCTTTTACTAAAGATATAGTTAACATTTGTACCCAGCGTGAGAGCAATCTTACTGCTTATTTTGTTCACTAGAAACACGTGGAAATATGTTGAGTGGAACCCTTTCGCATCTATACGATTTGGATTTCAGTGGAAGCAGGGAAGTTTGGTATTGGTTGAGTAAGCCTAATGATAATCTTTGTGTAAGTTGGGTCTGATTTCCTTGCCCCTGAACTTGACAACTTTTAGAAATATGGTAGTAAAAGATTTATTAACAGCAATTTTAGGAATTGAGGGAGGTGAGGAACAGATGGTATACTTGGTTCAATCACTAACCGTACTGATGTTGAACTCTTTGTAAATTCTTCTAGTCTTGGATGTTTTAAATGGTGCTTGATTGCATATTGTCTCTTATATGTTGAATTGCATGGCTTACTCTTTCCATCTTTTTGTAGGTGTGTTAGCCAATTTACATGTGCATTTTCACAGTTGGTGCTAATTGTAGGCATAAATGGTATTGTTTTAGTATATGTGGTCATGTTTGTTAATTCCATCAGTTGGACGGAAGATATATACCTTTTGGAATACTTGTATGAAGGGGAATTCTTTACTTTTGGTTGTGTTGGTGTCTTCTTTTATTGGTTAGTGGGGTGGGGGTTTATAGTTGCATGGTAATTGGGGTTAACATATGCTTAAGTTTTGCATGGAAGAATTTGAATTTAATATTATTAGATGCGTGTGAAAGTTTCTATTGGTTAGTGGTGTTGATGCGACAGATCAACACTGCTTATGCACAAGGAATGTTGGAAATTTGTCAAGAGGCTTTCCCTCACAGTTTTTACCTTTGAGAAATTTGTCAACTGCGGTTTTTGCTTATAAAGTCATAGTCCAATCCTTGACTATTAGATGTGGGATGGCTTCTCTTCAATGCTAGCCTCTAATCAAAGATGTTGACTATATTTTCGTTGAGGGTCAGAATGGATTCCCAAAGATGGTGCCATTGTTTATGCAATGGATCAACTCTGTTGATGTGCAAGGATTGTTGGGACTGTTCCTGCTATGAGCTATTGTCTGCTTTGGATGCCAAGAGGCTCACCCTCACGGTTTTATCTTTTGAGAAAAGATACGCTGATGGGCGAAAGGTGGCCCTTGCTTATAAAGCCACATTCTAATCTTTGGTTAGTAGATGTGAAATCATTTCCCTCACAACACTTGCCCCCTAAACAAAGGTTGGATTGTGTCTCATTGAGAGTCGGTATGGATTCCCACTAACATCCTTGTTGACGCAATGAATCAACACTGTTGATGCTCAAGGGTTTTTGGGACTGTGCTCGTTATGAGGTATTGTCCTTTTTAGGGGTCTAGAGGCTCATTGCTCACAGTTTTGTCCTTTGAGAAAAGGTGCCTTGATAATGGAAGGGTGAACCTTGCTTTTGAAGTCTAATCCTCAGCTATTAGATGTTGGATCATTTCCCTTAACAAGTGGGGTGGGGTGTTTATTGTTACCAGATGATGATAACATATGATTTAGTTTTGCATGGGAGATTTTGTATTTGATACTATTAGATGCATGTGAAATTGAAACTCAAAGACTAGTTAGATAACTCACTGTCAGTTATTTACATTTTTTTAAATGTTTTGACAGTTCCAAACAAAGGTAATGGTCTTGATCTGGAGAAATACTCTTGGACACAGACCCTACAAGAGGTCACTGTTAATGTTCCAGTTCCCAGTGGAACAAGATCAAGGTTTGTTGTATGTGAGATAAAAAAGAACCATCTAAAAGTTGGACTCAAGGGCCAGCCTCCTGTTATTGATGTAAGTTAGTCCATATGTTTTTCAAACAGGTCCTAATTGGTTTACATCCTAGTAACATATTTCTTTTTATTTCAGGGGGAGCTTTTTCAAGCTGTCAAACCTGATGATTGTTACTGGAGCATAGGTATGTTATCTCAAAGAACACAATAGACAAATACTGCTAATCAAACACACTTTTAACTTCTCTTTTTCCCCTATTCAGTTAGAGTTTTCAAGTTTCCAATTTTTAGGTCATTGCAAGTATATTAAAAATGTTGGGTCTGCAATGTTTTAAATTTTTAATTAAGAGCTGTAAATTAATTAAAGATTTGGTCCTTACAATATATTTCAAAGTGGCATTAGGTTTAAAACATTTTCTTATGCACAGAATTTGCATAACTGTCATAAAGATAATTGTGACTAACAAATTTTATTGACCAGTTTTTATTTGTTTTTAGGTGATACAAACTTATTCATTTGAACTCCTCCTTAGTGAATCTTGAGTCCGTATCTGAAATAAATTTGGTAGTTATGATTGAGATTGGTTCTATCTTCTCTCCTAGTTTATTTTATTCCATTCTAAGCAAATTACTTGAACTTTATGCAGAAATGCTTATGATTCTTTCTTTTTTATTTTGTCAAGAGAAAAGAAGTTAATCTTTTGGTTAAATTTTACATTGCATTCTGGTCCTGTAAATATGTTGATCAATTAGTTATACCTGATTTATTATTATTATTTGGATTGTCTATATCGTCCCTTTGCAATTGTGATCTTGAAATTTCATCTAATACTATACTTCTGCGGAAATGAGCTAACAATACTTTGTTCAATTCTGCAAACATTCTCTTATATTGGTAATATAAAAATCTGCCCACACTTCTTGTAGAGGATAATTGTTCACTTTCAATCCTTTTGACTAAGCACAACCAAATGGAGTGGTGGAAATCATTGGTAAAAGGAGATCCTGAAATTGACACTCAGAAAGTTGAACCAGAGAACAGCAAACTATCTGACTTGGATCCAGAAACACGACAAACTGTAGAGAAGATGATGGTAACTAGTTCTGCCTTTTCTGATTCATTTTGCTTCTGGCTTGTTTCTGCCAAAAGAGACCTTATCTCAGACCATGTCAGATTGCCTAGTTTTTTTCTGTTTTTCTTTTAGTTCAAACTGTAATTCTACTTATGGTACTGTGAGATAGTTTGCTAATCTCATTATTATGGGCTATTAATGATATATATTTACATTCTTGCCTTGTTGTTTATATGCTTTGGATTCATCATAATTATTACTTGTCAACTTGTGCGCTTTATGCAGTTTGACCAGAGACAGAAGGCCATGGGCCTTCCAACCAGTGATGAGCTTCAGAAGCAGGAAATTCTAAAGAAATTCATGTCCGAGGTAACTATTCACTTCAGAAACTTGTTCACACGACTTCATGCTCAACGAAAGCACATATAATTGCTGTCCGCTTTCCCACCCTACTTTATTACTCCCGTATGGAGCTTTAGGTGATGAAATTTGCTCAATCTTTTTGTTGGTTTGTTGCAGCATCCTGAGATGGACTTTTCAAGCGCCAAGCTCATGTAAATGGAACATCTGTCTCCTGTCATATATGTGAAGTTTGCCTCCGTTTTTTATATGAACCTTTTGGAGAGTCCTAAGTTTTGGGGGCATAAATAGAAACGAGGAGCGGTTTGAACTTTGTTCAAAGTGGATATTTGCAAATCTTTTAGACATCAGCTTTGGTTAGACTTGAATTTAGAGTAATCCAAGAGTTTAGCTGCTCTTTTTAACTTTCGAATGCCCTTTTCTCTTTACGTAAGTTTGCCTTGAGCATGGTAATCAGTAAGAACCTTACCACTCCCGGAATGTACTGCTTTATAAAGATGTCCTGTTTTTAAAGATGCCCATGGTTGCTGCAGTTTAGTTTCACCCGCCCCGAGTTGGAAGACCTGTTGGTGAAATTGGCTGAGGGTCTAACCCAAGTTATAGAGATACATACATATATAAATATACATATATAAATATATATATATATACATACATATATAAATATATATATATATACATATATATGTATATGTATATGTACATACATATATGTATGTATATTGATTGTATGCTTGATTTGGAAATCAACATGCTTTACACACTTGTATGGTTGTCCTTAAATGCTCGAGGCGTTGGGTTTGGTTATTGCTAGGTGATGGCGGCCTGATGTCAATCAATTATAGCGAGAGCTACGGCGCTGACGGATGTCAATCCATTATGATTGAGTTTGCCTTTAATCTGTTCTATAATTGATTGTTGTCTGATGCTTTATGAGCTCCCGCACCTTGTTGATAATTCCAATACAAAAACATTCCTTCCAATGAGGAAAGGTTTTGTTCAGTCAGGCTACCGATAGAACTGTTGACAGTTATCTACACAAATCCTGGAAATCGCTGGTCTGTAAAATCATGGAGTAAGCAACATTGGTGAATATTACTGCTTGCACCGCCGGACCAGAAATCATACTAAGACGAGTGGAACTTTGCTTTCTACTTTGAAAAGTTCTGGTGGACTAATCTTCAGCCAGGTTTCAATTCTTCCTCTAGGACTCGGCAGCTGGTCACGAACAAAGACACCAACCAATCAAGATATTTGTAAATTCTCGAGGTTTTGAAAACTGCTGCCCAGAAATAATGATCATACAACATCGAGTTCATTTTAATCGCTTCTTAATTAATTAACCAACTTCGAGTTGAACTGGTTCTTCATCCGTATACTGTGTTCTAAAAAATCGAAAACCGACATGACCATGGAACTCCTTTCACTGAGACTTATCTGTCAGCCAATCCCATGGTGGGATTTCGTCAAAAGCATAAGCCAGAAATTGCGAAGCAGACAAGACAAAACGGGAAACAGCAACCCTTTCACCCTTTCACGTCACAACAGTAGAAGAAGCAACCACAAAACAACACGCGCCCAGAAAGGCTACATCGGTCACCCTCACATGCCCTTTTCCGTAAAAAGCAAGTCGGGGCCGCAGGGCTGAGAGGCAGCACCACAAACTGTCCGATTTCGGGGCAGGTCTGTTTAGCTGAGCCTAACCCACCCCTGACAGAGACTATTATAGGGTTTTTTCTTTATTAGCTTTTCCAGAATCTGCCTTGTGTCAATTCTGCAGCAAACATCTGTCCATTCTGCATTTATAATTTTATATCCTTCCCTGAAACGATTATTTTCAATACAGTTTGCAAGTTTTATTTACCAAAAAGGAAAAAAAAAAAAAAGACACAAAATTTTGAGAAATTAAACCTTTGACTGAATTCCTTGTTTTCAGTTTTGTTTTTTCAAATTTAAAGTATGCGTCATTTTCCATGGATGATGTATTTTTTTTCCTCTTTTATACCCAATATGCATTGAATCAAGTCATCAACTTAAAAAGGAAATTGAACTCAAAACATTGGAATATATTTCAAGTTAATAATTTCTCGAGATTGTTGGAATCACAAATTTCAAATTCATTCTAATCACGCAACAAAAAATAAAAATATTTTTTAAAAAATAAAACCACACAACTAACTTTGTTAATTTGAAGTCGTCAACAAATACTTTTAATAGAGGTTACTATATAATTGTAAGATTTCACAAGCATTTTTTTAGCCATACTCAATTTTTTTTAAGTTTCGTAATCATTTAATCTTTTACAATAAAATAATATAGTTATATTAAAATTCTAAAACCACCCACTAATAAAACAATTGTTAAAAATATAAATCTTGATTTAATTGAAAGGAAACTTAAACTTTTGTGGGTCCAAAATAGTATTCAATTTGCTTTAAATGACATTGAAGTGATATAATACTATTAGAAACAATTTCTCTCATTATCACAATAATTAGTAATGCGGATGCATAACTTTGATAATAGAAGCTAAGTTGCAATTGAATTTTAAAAAAAAAAAAATTATAAGGCATTTTTATATAATATTAGATTTGAGATTAATTTTTATTTATACGATGTGGTTGATATTGATTTAAAAATATTTAATCTAGTGAAGATTCGAGCAAATATTTTTTATTAGTAATAGCCATAAGAGTACTAGGCAATTTAGACATGATCGTGGGCGAACTTGAGCTGGGTTCGAACTATATAATAACAATATATATATATATATATATATATAAGTTCAAGCTTGAATCGTACATTCAAATTTAATTTTTTGTCCAAATTAATTTTTATTTTATAATAGAAAACTTGAGCCGGCCTAACACACCCTTTAAAATTTAATTTGACTTGTTTAAATTTACACGTCAATTTTCATATTAAATATACATAATTATGTTTATTAATAAATAATATTTTATTTATATATAATTATATTATACTTAGTAAATAAATTTTTAAAAAACTTTTATATTTAATGATGTCTGACTCAAATTTTGAAGGGTCAAACTTAAACCGACTCAATTTTTTATCGGATCTAAAAATTTTACTTAAATCTAATAATTACATCCAATATTTTTATTTAAATCAAGTTAAATATCGAACGAACTTTCAAACTTAAACAAATAACCATTGAGCAAGTTTAATGTACCAATGAAATATCAAACGTAAAGGATTTGGAAACTGGAATTCTTTGTTCATTTTCAGAGTGTTGTATCACATTCACATCATTTCTTTCAAAAGAAAAGGCTAGATTTTGAGAATGGCATGTTTTTAGATTTTCAAAGTTTTTGTAATGATTGGATATATTCTAGAATTCTATAGGCGGAATTAAACGGTTGGTGTTATTCTTAATCACCATTTTTGTTTTGGTAGAAGGGGGGGCTATTGAACCGCTAGAATCGATTTGATATTAAAATGGATTGAATTTAATCAAGTCCGTTGAATATTTTAATTCAATTATGATCATTCAAAGAAATTATTTTATTTGGTTAACTCGATCGCTTTTCAATATTTAAAATTAATAATTTAATTGATTGAATAAAATAAGATTTATTATATATATATATATATATATATATTTTTCAATCAACTCTTATATATGGGCATCCATTGTTCATTTCATCATTTTTGTATAATATATACCGAAACTCAAATACCAAAAAATCTCCATCGAGACAGTTTATTGCTCCATATTATTTTGAGATTCAGTTTTTAGATCGTATCAACCCAATCAATTGATCTCTCTCTCTCTCTCTCTCTCTCTCTCTCTCTCTCTATATATATATATATATATATATATATATATATATATTGATTCGGTTATTTTTTATTATTAAAAATAAAGATTTTAATTAATTTTTAAATCAATTAATTTAGTTTTTGATTAAATCAATTGAATAGGTTGAATTACTCGATTTTTCACTCTTAAAAGTGTCTTAACTAACTAATTGTGTCTAATATATGGTCATTATTTAATGTTTCTTTCTAGATATTCTATTATACATGAAAAAAGACATTAATATTTATAAGGTCAGGAGTTGGATGAAATATATATATATATATATATATATATATATATATGTGTGTGTGTGTGTGTGTGTGTGCTTTTTTATCTTGATTTTATTCTAATCTGAGCAGTTTTTGATAGAAAGAATATGAACCAAATTATGTACCAATTAAAATGCTTCACAAATCTATCTTGATAGTAAAAGGATATAAACTTTGTGATTCGTAAAATTTAACTCTTTTCTTTATATAAGTTAGCCATATATGCATGATATTTTGCTAAATGCTTTAGACTACAATTAAGAAATTTTGTTATCATTTTATTTTATTTTTTTTAAAGTTATTAAAAAGCAAAAGTAAATAACATAACTCTAATTCAAAAGATTGATTCTTATAAAATTTTTGAGTAAGGAACGATTCATAATTGGAGGTTTCGCATTTGAATCTATATCGAGTCAATTTTTTTTAGATTGATATTTGTCACACAAAATGAGTAGAATTAATTTTATATCTGATATGATATGTGATTTATAAAAAAAAAAAAAAACTCTACTTACATACTTTTTATTTCAAAATTAAAATGGTAAATAATAAAATTAGCAATGGGAATAAATAAATGATTAAGATTTTGAGACATGAATATTTATATTTGTGAATTAAGTTTATATTTTTTTAAAATAATAAAATATTGAAATTTTGGACAGGTGACAAGTGGCGTTTTTAGCACTAATAATTGATTTTCATTTTGTCTTAAATTTAGTTGACAGATGGGAGGAATGGGATTTATCGATCCAAATAATATTCCAAATGGATTTTCATCATGTCTCATGACAAGACATGACATTTAATCTGGCGCATGATCCGCACATCTCATACGACGACGGGTGAGAATGGGCACAAGTATGGCATGACATGTACCAATAAAATCCTACTTTTCTTTGTCTGCCTAAATTACATACGCCAAACAAAGCCTTGAAAAAGAGTAGCGTGTTGCAAGCACGTTCGCTATTGGATTTTCAGTTCTCATGATTTCTTACAGCTTATAAGGTAAATAATCACATCATTTCTTGCACGTATTTGCAAGAACAAAGAATTATTAATTTATTATTGAATAAAAAGGGCCCTACGAAAAATATAAATAAAAATAAAAATAGAAACTTATACATGTGATCACTTATGATAAAAATATTTGACGAGTCACTTTTAAATTAATTATATGATTTTTACTTATTTGTATTACTATTTTTATCCTATATAAGTTCCTCACTACTAATATACTTTCAACGGATAAAATTCATTAACCATCTATGATATATATATATATATATATATATATATATATATATATATATATATATATATATATATATATATTATGTAGCATTTTTATCCACGACTTGTTTAAAGTGTTTCAAATCCATTCTTTACATAATCATGGTTAAAAATTCAATAATATTACTTTAATGTCACAAGAACATCAATATATATATATATAGACACACTCGGTAAAAAAAAAATATTCCAACCAAAAATAAATGAGCTCACTTCATCATCAACAAAGTCTTTATTTCAATAGATTGTGGTACGCTACATAAATCAATATATGAATTCACATAAAGTCATCAACATGAATTTTCTTTCTCAACACATTTCTATAAAGCAATGAGTTTTTCAAACATTACTGTCACCATATCTTTCTGAATGACTTGCTTCTAAATCTTTTTTTATCTTGCTCTAGTCTTGACTCTTTTTTCATCATTCATGATCTTCACTCTCCTAAATGGAGCATCTCCAAATTTACGTCATATAGTCCAAACTAACATAAACAACTTTAATTCACACATATTGTCTTCGATATGTACCACTCAAACCTTCTTACAAATGTCTTCATTTCTCTTTCTATCATTTCTTATATACATGTACATTCATCGCAACATTTGCATTTTTGCTTTGTGTATGCATTCTCTTAGCAGCCGAACATTCATTATTATATAGCAATGTTGGTCTGACAACTGTCTTGTAATACTTATATTTCAACTATATAGAAATTTCTTTATTGCACAACACACTTGTAACACTTCTCCACTTATTCCGATCAGACTGGATCCTATGGATCACATTGTCATCAATCTCTTCATTCACTTGAATGATTGCCCACATATAACAAAAATGATATCGTTTAGGTATCGCCAACCATCTAACGTCACTATATTTTGATCTTCCTCTTTGTTTGCATTAAATTTACATTACATGTATTCAGTTTTCACTCTGCTTAGTCTATAGTCTCTTGATTCTAACATCAGTCTCCACAGTTCTAACTTTGTACTGATCTCAGCTCTAGTCTCTACAAACAGAGCAATATTATCTACAAACATCATATACCAAGGCATTTTATCGTTGATAAATTTTGTCAATTCATTCATTACTACAATGAACAAGAACGAACTTAGCAGCAATCCTTGATGTGTTCCCACTATGATAGAAAAATCACTTATTTGCCCTTCACATATCCTCACATGCGTCATTATATTGTCATATATGTCTTTAATTAGTTCAATATATTTCATAGGAAATCTCTTTCTTTTTTTAAAGACTATCATAACACCTCTTTAGGTACTTTATCATATGCTTTTTTCATGTGTATAAAAATCATATGATGATCTTTACCAATACACAAGAATGCTCAACAAATTGTCTAAACAAATGTATTGCCTCCATAGTTGATCGATCAGGCGTAAAATTAAATTGATTCTCTGACATTTTTATAATCTTCCTTAATCACCATTCTATTACTCTCTTCCATAGTGTTATCGTATGACTTATCAGTTTTATATCTCGACAGTTAGAACAACTTTAAATATCTTATAGAGAGATATTAAAACACACTTCCTCCATTCGTCAAGTATTTTGTTAGTGCACCAAATCTTATTTAAAAAATATGTTAATCATGTAACTCCTATCTCTCTAAGACATTTCCAAAATTCAATTAGAATATCGTCAAACCCAACAGTTTTCTTAATTTTTTATCATTTTTAGTGTTTTCTTTACCTATATTTTTCTAATTCTATGCATGAATTATTGATTCAGATCTTTGATAGACATCAGGATATTATCCAAATTTTGACTTTGTCCATTATTGAATAATTTGTCAAAATAATCATGTCATTTTTTCTTTAATGGCATTGTTTTTAACAAGAGTTCTTTAAAACTTCTCCTTGATATATTTCATATATTTCACTCCTCCTCCTCTCTTTGTTCACACCAATTTGTATGTCTTTTTCTCTCCATTCTTTTATCCAATTTGTCTCGACATAATGATATGCTGGAGCCTTTCCTTTAAGATAAGGATATCTTTTGACCTTTGATCGCTCTCCTAGCCAAGCGTTTTCTTTATACAGTTAAATAGAAAATTCTCTCTTTTTGAAAGAGAAATTCTAGTAGTAAACCTTTTTACATACCGAGAAAGTAGAAAGTAATGCAGCGGATTAACCCTTTCAGCCTCTTATCTCCGTATAGGAAAAATCAAACTGTTCGAGGGATTTGAACCTAAATCCTTGGATGTAAATTTCTTTCACATAATTTACTTAGCTTCTATTACTGACTTCTTTGCCTATTTTATAACTAAATTATATTTTGTCTAAGCTCGCTTTTCTTTTTTTTTTAAAGTGAACATTCATATTGACATTTATGAAACGTTGAGATGACAAATTTTGTCATATTTTAATTATAATTAACATAATTAATGAATTTAAACTATTTAAAAATCATAAATCTAAAAATTAAATATTAAAAAAGTATAAATAAAGATAAAATATTACAGAAAATATAAATGTATATGCAATTTATTCATTTATTAACTTAACCTGTACTGCTAATTATAAAATAAAATAAATGTGGGATAAATTCGTAGCAATAAATACTATTAGAACAAAATTAATAAATTATATCATCAATATATAAATAATTTGTAATATATTATTAAAAATTCAAATCACCTTTTTGCTAAATAAGAATAAAAAATTATTTCTTATCGCAACGCCCACGAGCAGTCTGCCAAATTGGATGCTCTGATGTGACTACGCCAGCAACTTGCTGCCTCAAGGACTTCTCATGAAGCGGCAAATGGCAATGAATTGGGCCAACCCCCTCGGTACCAACCTCCAAAGCTTCAATCATTAATTTTTAGGCTCTAATTAGAGATCGTATTAAATTTGGTATCACTTATAATTATATCATTTAAAATTATATTTATATTATTTAACAAAAAAAGTTATATTCATATTAAATAAAAAATAAAATTTTTATTTCAAAATTTATTTGGATATATTAAATGATTTTTTAATTTTATTTTTATCATATATAATATTTATTAAATTTTGATTCGTATCACTAATCACCTTTAAATATTTTATTTGTATATTTTTTTAATAAAAATTTTATACAATTGGGTAGTTTGGATATAGTTTAATAAAATTTATAGACGAAATTAATAAAAACATGAAAATACAAAATAAAATGTGATCTTTTGTAATTTGTATTGTACTATATACGAAAAAAGACAATTTGTACTACATAGAATGAATAAGAAGAATCTCAACTCCAATTTAACTTATCTTTTTTTTTTCCTCTCTCTAAATTATTAGATTTGAGTGTCAATGTACTGAAAAGAATATGAAGTCTTCTCACTTTTTTAATCAGACTTGTTGTTTTCAAAGCAATCGGGTTGAGTCCGTTGGACAATAATTTCTAGCAATTTGATGGTGAAAAACGACCCATGGAGTGCAAGTCATTGGTCCATTTTTATTTTCTTTCTGTGTTTGGAATCACACTTCGATTAAGACTTGAAAACGTAAATCCAACATCAGAATGATTGCATTCTTCTATTTCCTTTCAAAATATATTTATGCATGATAAGTAAAAATGTAATCAAATCAAGTTATTTATAAATAATTAGAGTTTAATTCGAAATTTTTTTTGAATTTAATTTATTTATTTTTTGATCGAATTTAATTATTTTAATATTTATTTAAATAATTCGTGAACCTAATCGAATTTTTTTAATTTATATTTTTTATATTTTATTATTAATTTATAAATTTTCTTTTATAATATAGATTTGATAGTCAAATATGCCATCAACTTTTTATACAAAATAGATACAAACCTTCTTCAACCTTTAATTTTATAGTAGAAGTCCATAAATTTTTATTTTAGTATAAAATAAACTATCAACCTCTTAAAATAATGCAATTAAATAAAATAAATAAGAAGTTAAAGTTATATAAATCTTCAACTGTTTATTTTACTATAAAAATTTATAATTGATTTGAATTTAATTGTATTATTTTTAAATGTTAAGTGTTTATACAGTAAAATTAAAAATTAAAAATTTATTTTTATTTCGTACAAAAATTAAGGGTAGACTATTAAGTCTATAATATATGATTAAAAATAATAAAATAAATTTATCAATTTAAATAATTTATTATATTAAATTTGAGTTTAAAGAATTAAACTTTAATTGAATGTAATACTTAGGGTTTTGATTCCAGGTCCAGATCCAGCCCAAGGCAACAATTTCCTACAAACAAACAAGAGAGGAAGATGAAGCTTTGATATGTACTTGGAGTTTGACAGGACTAAGAGTTAAGTGTAACTCAACTTTAGCCCTTTAAGTCAATGTCCACTAGTTAAATTACAAGGCCATTAACCTTCTTTTTATTTCCCTTCAACAGCATTCCTGGCTTACAAATTACATTACTTCCAAAGGAATCCAAAAAAGCGCCTTGAAGTTTGGGCCATGGAAGACAAAGGGGTCCCATTCACCAAAAACAATTCTCAATTCCCTATTCCTCTTCTTCCGCGAGACAATAAAGCACTACCAGACAAATCCTCTCCAGCTGTTTTTCTGTAGCCCTCGACATATTTCACTTTCACATTTTCCAGCTATCAAATGCCAACGGAAATCATTATTTGGTGGCATTCTTGAAGTACATTTTTATTTTATAAAAGAGGCCCAAGCCTAAAAATAATATAACAAATGTAAGTTTTTAAATCTTTAATTTTATTGGATATAACTTCTAAAAAAATGATTATATAAACAATTTATAGCTCAATTTCATTTACTTTTGGATCAATGATTTCACGTAAATAAAATTTAAAATTTAAAATTTAAATTAAATGATTGATGTAATCTTTTTGATATATTATTTTTAATAAATTTAAAATTCAAATCTCAAGATGTGTAATTTTTTCGATACTCATATTATAATTTTTCTATAAAAAAAGCATAATTAAGTGTCCATAAACCAATAATTAAAACATATTTTTGGTCAATACTAAAATAAAAAAATTAATAATCAAAATTTAATTTAACAATTGATACCCTCGTTAGAAGACATTGCTTCTAAAGTTTGATTTTTTTTTCCTTAGAAACCAAAAAATAAAGAAAACCTTTTCTAAAAAAAAAAAAAGGGTAATTTTGGTTGTTGCCTCTTCTTATTTGCCATCTAGTAGAGATAAAATCCAAAATATCAGATAAAGTGGAGGAAGCAATAGCACTTTTTTTGTCACATGTAAATTAAATGCAAACTTAAAAAGTAATTAGATGCTAAAGCTACCAATAAAATGCCTGGATTCATCTCACCTCCTCCATTTACATGTTTTTCTTTTCCTTTTCCAAGTCAACTAGTGCTAATTTGGGTTCCAAAGCCGGCAATTCCCTTGAGTTTTTCTTTGAATTGCCTATCCTTTCAAATTATGTAGTTTTGCGTTACAGCCATCAAAAAATAGCAACCACTTTCGTTGGTTCAGTTAACTATCCCATTATTCTTCCAAAATGGGAATGGATGCATTAATCAAGCTGGTAGAACTAAGACATTCTTCATCTTTTGTCTGCTAAAGTCCACTACAAAAATTGCGGCTATGCCAAGTGGTGTGACCAAATTGCGCCATGTGTAGCCGTCTAATTGGATCAAAATGTTGCTCCATGACATGGACACGAAACACGTAACATGTGTAACTCAAGTGTGTTTCTTTTAGAAGTTTAGATGGATACGGAGAGCCCCAAGCCTTCCCCTTTTTACAATTTCCTAATGCGGGAAGTTTAAGGTTTCTTGGTACTGTCCCGTGACTCGTGAGCCATCCCAAAGTGTACTCAACATTCCTCACTCACTCACCCTTCATCACTGAAAAGGGGCATATGCATTATACAGTTTTTTCCTCTGCTTTTTCCATTTTAAAGGGCTTTGGTTGAAATTCTCTTACTTTACAGCCCAGTTCCATATTCCACACCCATCATTTTTTCCTGTTTCTTTCAAACTTGAAAGCTATTTGACCTTTGTAAGAACCAAATGAACACAACTTCTGAAAGGGAAATTCTTTAGTGGGGTTTTACAGCTTTGTGACTTTTGTTTTCACATTAAGTTCCAATAGGGTGTTAAATCAATCTCATGGGCACTATTTCATATTCCCAAACTTGTTTTTCTTCTTTTATATTCAAAGTCATTTAAAAGATTAATACTTTTTTATATTTAAATATTTGACTTAATGATTATTATATAAATTTCGGACGAACCTAATATTTCGTCTCAAAATTAATTAGCTTGTAAAGACTTGTGGTCCTGTTAATAAATTTGTTGCATAGCTTAATTTGTCACTTTGCTTTGGATTGCATTGAGACATTTATAATTAATGCAAGCATGGAAACTATGAACAATCCACCTTTTCTATTAAAAACCAGTCCATTATCTCCAACACGAAATTTGTCCCAAAGAAAATGACAACCACAATAATCTTTCTTCAAAACTTCTAAAAATGATTTTATTTTTATTTGATTAAAAAAAAGTGTAAAAGTACAATCGCATCAAAGTGAAGGGTTTTAAAGTTTTTTTTTTTATTTTTTTTTTCTTAGCTAAAAATCCTGAATGGTTGGGGAAGCTTTGTCTCATTGCTTGCAACTTGGATTTGTCTTCAAAGCATGGGCTTGGATTCGATTCTATAGCTCGACTGATAATCGGAAAAGCAAAGGAAAAAAATAGTAATATATCATTTCAATAAATAACTTGATTTTCTCACAAACTACACACCCTTTAATCCGATAATAGATTGATTTAGACATGATTAGATGAAGTTCTCACTTAAAATGACACGATTGTAAGGCCGTCCAATTATTCGACTCAAGCTCGTAAAACCTGTGACAGTTTCGTACACTAAAACGGGACATTTATATTGTAATTATAAAACTTATCTCCCTGCGTTAAACTATTGGTTAACTTTTTTCCCAAACCTAATTATAATAATAATTAGATTTATTTAGACATGATTTGATGAAGTTTTCACTTAAAATTGCACACTTATTAGGCCGTACAATTTTTCGATTTAAGCTTGCAATTTGCGACAATTTCGAACCCTAATATGGGGAAGTTTTATTGTAGTAATAAAATTTATTTTTTTAATAAATTATATGATATTAGATATAAAATTAATCTTGTTCAAGTTACATAGCTGTCAATTAATTTATTTCCCAAGCTTAATTTTTGAGTTTGACTGCTTCAAGGAAGGGACAAACGTAGGGTGAACTTTAAACTGTTTGTTAAATCCAAATTGGTATGTGGAGGAATAGGGCTCACCACATTGATAGAGAATTTGAATAATTTTGATCAAATTGGAAGACAGAATCTATCTATCCTTTTACAGCTAATTTTTTTATTTATTTATTTTTTTGTTTCTCTCAAAAGAAATAAAAATAAAGTAGTTATTTTCTTTCCAAGTAAGATCTTGGATAATGTATACCCAGCCATTGCATCCTCTTGAATTTACCCAGAAGCTTCCTATAATTTTCAGAAGGTTCAAAGACCTTTCTAATTCTGAATTAATCACGATGGCTAAATTTGTACTTATCTTAACCTAATCTTACCTAGAAAACAGCTAAACCAGACTTGCAAATTGTCACCGCTTGTAATTTTTTTAAGTAGAAAATCAACCTAATGCTAATAATTTCGGCGTGTATTGAGTCGGCGGGCAGCATTAACATGTCGCTATCGCCTGCTATGTGGTTGAAATCTTTGACTTGAGTTCAAGTTTTTTTTTTTTTCCATTTGAGGAGGTTCCATCCAGGCTAGCACAAATTCAACTGAAAAATGTTTTAATTTGCTGATAATGCTAAAGCCTGGGGCTTAAAAGTTAAAACCAACTGATAATGGAAGTCTTTCACTGTCACCAGCCTTTGATTTTGGAACCTCTCACTTCGGATGTTACAACTTGTACTTAAGATGATTGGCTTTGGAACCCAACTTGCCATAACCATTTGCAGCTAGCTAGCTAGACATTACTTGGTTCGCAGATTTGACCTTCCTTTGCCTACTGTTTGCTTTCAAACTATCAGAGAGCACTAGCAACTAGCAAGTCATTATTATAATAATTAAAGAATGAACTAATAAAAAATGTAATTCGATGCATAAATATTGTGGGTTAAATGTAATTTTATTTATGCATTAATAAAAAAATTATTTTTATTTAAATTTGTAATTTTAAATCATATAATATGTGTCAAAAATGTTCTTTTAAATTTTGTATAGACTCAAATTGAATATTTTTATTTATTATCAATTTTAAATTGATTGTTTAACAAATTTTCAAAAAAAAAAAGAGTAAATATCGATATAAATTTTAGGATGATTCTAATCTAAGTTCATAAAAGTTCAGGACAGAAATATGATTTTTATGTTAAAAAAGAATGAATTATTCGTCGCATCCGAATAGTAAATTATATGGTTAATATATAATTTTTTATTCAAAAAATAATATTAAAATATTTTTTTAATAAAAAAATAATACCTAAATAAACTCCCAACTTTACTTAAAAAAAAGAAATTAAGTTATTAATATTTTATTATATGAAATCAAGACTGGCTATAAAATTTTGTTTCATTATAATTAAACTCATTAAATCTTCAAAACAAAAGAATAAAGATCAATTGTCAAAAAATTTTGAACAGTATCACATTCTCTTAAATGTTTATCATTCAATGATCAAAATAAATCTAAGTATTTTTTATAAATTACACCATCCGACCAAGAAGATTTAACAAAAAGCTTATACACTTAATTTCATATAATAAAAGACTTAATTTTATTTTTGAAAAAAGTTTAATGATTCTTAAGATGCCTGAGCCCCAGCTGTAAAGTTGTTTACTTTCCCTATGGATTAGGTTTTCAGGTTTATCTTGATAGGTATAACTTTTGCAGGTTTATTTTCAAGGCAAACATTCATGAAATCCATGTTCAAATCAAACTGACTTTCAGTTTCTGTTCATTGCATGCTTAATGACTTAAACCGGATTCATGATGGATCAAGTTCTAATTAATTGAGCTATTGAAAGATGCAAGTTGGTCAAGATTGTGGGCAGTTCATAACTCCATATGATTGGTTGCCTCAGATCTTTTCATTTCTTTTTTATTATTAGTTTATCTCTTTCAATTATTTTAACATAAGAAAATTTTGTCATCATCATCATTATTATAGCCATAGTTCTCTTTCAACGGGGTATAATATCATCTTTGATTAAAAATCAAAATCATATAAAAAAGACACTTGAACAAAGAAAAGATTAATTTTTATAGTATAAAACCTTAGCTTGTTGTTGCTTTTTTATTGCTATATGCTAATCCTAATGTTAATTATATGTTAAGCATATATGACTTGTGGAATATGTGAGCATTTCTGCATAAGCCTTTACTATGCTTAGTGGTCAAGAATCATAGTTTATTGATTAAACCTTCAAAACCTACCGGTGATTGGACTTTGTTTTTCAGCCATTACAATTTTTGTGGCTTTGAATTCAACTTTTATGAAATAAAGTTGTAAAAAAAAGGGTCATATCATATATATGGGAATAGGAGAGCATATTTCAGTTTTCGGTTTGAACCGAGAAAATCGATCGGAATCTAATATACTTGGCAATTTTAGTTTGATTTTTTCGATTTTGGATTAAGGATGGTTTGGGATTCAACTAATATAAAAAGAAAATAATTCTAAAAATAGATTATTCATTGATGACTTTTAATTGTTAATATTACTCTTGAGAAAATCAGTTTAGTATTAAAAATGTTTCTATGATTTATTCTCTTTAACTAAGGTTTAATAATGATGTAATGTAAGGGATAGAAAGAATTATTTTCTAATATTTTTTAAATTTATCTTTTATGTCATGCACAAAAAAAAAAAATTACCATCGTCTCTAAAATATATAAACTTTTCAAACATTAAGAAAAACTAGAGGAATAAAACAAGGATAGTCGAATATTATTGAGAAAAAAAATTTCAATTGTAAGTTTAAAAGTTATTAACAAGTCAACACAATTTTGAAAGAATAACAATTTATTTTCATCTATTTGTAAGGCAAAAGAAACCCCACTATTATAAAATGGAGTAATAAAATTTTTATAAGATAAAATAGATGAAATTGCAAAGATGATGTGAGTTCCATTTTATTTTCAAGGGAAGTGGAAATAAAATGGGATTAACCCCACTTGTTTGACAAATCACTTTCATCACGTTTATGATATGAATTAAATATTCATTTTGTTAAAGATTGAATTTTTTTTAATTGAAATTGTACTATTAATATTGAAACTATTTTGAACATATACTATTAGCACATGACATGTACATCTAACATGAAAAATATTCCATTTAAAATTGATTTTAAATTATTAATTAAAATGAGAATAACCGGTTTATTATTAGATGCATTATCTAAAACAATAGAAAAATAATAATTTTAATACAATAAATTTTACAAACATTAGTAATACGTTTGGTACAATATATACAGTACGCAATTGATCAAATAAATTTAAAAGTAAAATGCGTTTTTGCAGATATTAGTTTTCATCAATCTAATGACAAGTAATATCAAAATAATTTAAACTATTAATACTAATCCAAATATCACTTCTTAAACTAACTCTAAAAGAAGCATTTTTTAGATTTTCAATTAAAAATGCCTTTTATTTTAAATACATTTTTATGCAATCATTTCTTAATGTATATCTAGAAATGATTAATAAATGAGTTGTAAATATTGACAAACATATTCTAAGTAATTGGACTTTTCACATATTATGAAAGATTGTTCACATCTAATTATAAATCTAATTAAGGCACATCCAACTTTGTCATTTTTAATAACTTAATTAGTTCTACTTTGTGGATTAATTTGAGTTTCTGTACCCTCTCTAATTTGTGGTTATATGGTATTCGAATTAAATGTTTTTTTTTACATATACCCGCACTCCTGAACTTCCAACATTTTATAAGAATAACTTGTTTTACATAATTTGCAAATTGCAAAATAATAATGTCAACAGACCCAAAATCATGTTAGGAGATCGGCTTTGCGTAAGCGATAATACGCGGCTAAAGTTGAGTTGAGAATATGGATAAAATGAAAATAAGGCACACGAGATTTTACGTGGTTCACCCAATTTAGGCTACGTCCACGGACAAGACTGTGAAGAATTTTTCTATGAGAAAGGTTACAAAATACTTCTCTCTAAATACAAGGAGAGAACTACAAAATCTCTCTATTAAACTAAGAAAAATAACTCTTTCTCTAACAAGGGAGGAAGATAACTAGAAAGAACTTTTCTCTTCTTGATTTTGGAATGGGATGATAAAATGAGGATGAGGGGAGCTTAATTTATAGGAGAGCTCCCCTCACCAGTGCCTTAAATATTTCAACCAATTGTGGCATAACCACAATTGGTTGAAACCTATTATGGCACCGCCACAATTGTTTTTAACAATTGTGGCTCTGCCAACCAACATTCTCCCACTTGGAGACTAATTTCAATTATGTCTCCACACCATTCTTTTTGCCTTGTCATAATCATGCTGCTTACGTTTCTGTGAGGCCATATGAGGATCTGCTCCATAAAAACTTGTCAGTGTTAATTGGCTTGGTCATAACATCTGCTAGGTTTTCTTTGGTGTGTATCTTTAGCATATCTACACTTCCATCTTCCACCACTTCTCAAACAAAATGTTATTGAACCCCTATGTGCTTCGTTCTAGAATGAAAGACTGGATTCTTTGCAATATGCAAAGTACTTTGACTGTCACAAAAAAGAGTAATCCTCTCTTGTTTGTGCCCAAGTTCCTCCAGTAACCTTTTAACCCAAACAGCTTCCTTGCAAGCTTGTGTAGCCGCCATGTATTCTGCTTCCGTTGAAGATAAAGCCACAATAGTTTGCAGTTTTGAAACCCAGTTTACCGCTCCTCCTGCACGTATAAACACATAACCTGTAGTGGATTTTCTCTTATCAAGATCACCTGCAAAATCTGAATCTACATAGCCTCTGATAGTGAAATCTGATCCTCCATAACATAATCCAGCATTTGAGGTTCCCCTAATGTACCTCAAAATCTTCTTCACAATTTTCCAATGCTCTCCACCCGGATTTGCCATGTATCGACTGACTGCTCCCACTGCTTGTGCAATGTCCGGTCTTGTACAGATCATGGCAAACATTAAGCTTCCCACTGCTGATGCATACGGTACTCGAGACATCCCCATCCTCTCTGCTTCATTGCTAGGACTCATACTTGAGGATAACTTGAAGTTAATAGGAAGAGGGGTAGAAATTGGCTTACTATCTTGCATGTTGAAGCGTCGCAAGATTTTGTTTACGTAATTTTTCTGAGAGAGCCAAATCTTCCTATTACTTCTATCTCGGTGAATTTGCATCCCTAAAATCTTGTTTGTTGGTCCCAAGTCCTTCATGTCAAACTCCCTAGCCAACTGCGCCTTTAATTCTTGGATTCGATCTTTGTTGGGGCCTACCACCAACATGTCATCCACGTACAACAACAAGATTATAAAATCTTCCTCAAACTTTTTGTAATACGTACAATGGTCTGAGCTCAGTCTGTTGTACTCAAGGCTTATTATGAAGGAATCAAATCTCTTGTACCAACACCTTGGCGCTTGTTTGAGACCGTACAGAGATTTGTTCAACCTGCAAACCAAGTTCTCTTTGCCTATTTCAGCAAAACCTTCTGGTTGGAGCATATAAATTTCTTCTTCAAGGTTTCCATGAAGAAAAGCAGTTTTGACATCCAACTGCTCTAAGTGAAGGTCAAATGTAGCACACATTGCCAAGACTACTCTGATTGTTGTAAGTCGTACTACTGGGAAAAATATCTCATTGAAGTCAATGCCTTCTTTCTGAGCAAATCCTTTTAATACCAATCTTGTACGATACCGTTCCACTTGGTCATTGCCATCACGCTTGATCTTGTAAACCCATTTGTTGCCAATGGCCTTCCTTTCTTGTGGTAGTGTAACAAGATCCCATGTCTTGTTTTTATGTAAGGCTTCTATCTCCTCTTGCATTGCTGTCATCCACAAGGATATATCCGGGCTTTTGGTAGCCTCATGGAAAGTTGATGGCTCTCCATCCTTTGTGAGTAGACAGTATACAATGTTGCTCTCAGTAACATAATCTGAGTGCCAAGCCGATGGTCTTTTTTCACGAGTTGACCGATGGACTTCTGGAGCCTCAGCCTCAACTGGTTCTTGTTCTTCGTGCTCTGATGCTGCTTCAGAAGAGTTTACATCTTCTTGTTCTGGATTATTTTCCATTTGTACTGATGTAGTCTCTGAACTTTCTTTTACAGTGCTATCGCCTTCTTTTATTTGCATTTTGTCTTCTGAAAATATCACATCTCTGCTGATGATAACCTTGTGGGCAGTGGGATCCCACAGGCGATACCCCTTAACTCCATCAACATATCCCAAGAATACACACTTTCTGGATTTTGAATCCAGCTTTGTGACTTCTTGTGTATTGTACATTACGTACACAGGACTTCCAAAAGTATGTAAGCGAGAATAATCAGCTGGCTTACCAGTCCACATCTCCATAGGTGTCTTCAGATCAATCGCAGTTGATGGAGACCGATTGATCACATAACAGGCGGTTCTGACTGCTTCTGCCCAGAATGACTTAGCTAAACTTGCAGTCCTCAACATTGCTCTTGTTCTTTCTAACAGAGTTCTGTTCATCCGCTCTGCCACTCCATTCTGTTGTGGAGTGTATGCCGTCGTGAACTGCCTCTTGATACCTTCTTGATCACAGAAGTTATCAAATTCATCACTGGTGTATTCTCCTCCATTATCTGTCCTTAAACACTTGATCCGTTTTTCGGATTCAAGTTCTATTCGCGCTTTGAAAATTTTGAAGACTGCGAACACATCTGCCTTCCTCTTAATTGCATACTCCCAACATCTCCTGGAGTAATCATCTATAAAAGACACAAAGTATCTCGCGCCTCCTAGGGATATAACTGGTGCTTGCCAAACATCGGAATGAATCAGCTCCAAAATGACTTTGCTTCTGGCAGTGGAACTGCTAAATTTCAATCTATGCTGCTTACTCGTAACACAATGCTCACAAAAGGGTAAAGCAACCTTTGTAAGCCCAGGGATTAATTTCTGGTTAGAGAGAACCTTTAGACCTTTCTCTGACATGTGGCCTAGTTTTTTATGCCACATTGTCGTCACCTCTTCTGTAGAACTGACCGATGCAATCGAAGCAGTTGCCTCCTGGTGTGTTTCTCCTTTAAGCATGTATAAATTTGCAGCAATCTTTTCTGCCTTCAAAATAACAAGCGCTCCTTTAATGATCTTCAAGACTCCATTTTCTATGCGAGTCTTACAACCAAGATCATCCAATTGTCCCAAAGACAATAGGTTATTCTTTAAGCCTGTCACATGTCGAACTTCTTGAATAGTGTGAATTATACCATCATACATTTTTATTTTGATGGTACCTATGTCAATGATTTCCAAGGCATGATTATCACCCATGTACACCGATCCTCCTGAGACAGGTTCATATTGCTGGAACCACTCTCTACGTGAGGTCATGTGCCACGTTGCTCCTGAATCAATCAGCCATATATCTGCAAACTTCTTTCTGCTTTCAACAGTTGTCGTTGCCTCACTGCATAGAACTTCGCCATCACTCAAGTTTTCTGCTACATATCCCTGAGCATTTGCCAACTCAGGACCTTTCGCTTTGAAATCTCTATTCTTCTTGAGTAACCTACACTCATTCTTGAAGTGCCCTCTTTTGCCACAGTTGTAGCACTTAACATTCTTCTTACTTCTTAATTTTGATCTACCATGATTTTGGCTCCCACTTGAACCACGTTCCATTGATCTCCCTCTCGTCATCGTTAAAGCTTCTGCTTGCTGGGAACTTGCCAATCTATCTTCCTTGTTCTTTCGCCTATCTTCTTCTTCTAAGACAGCCGATGCAACATCCTCAAAAACTAAAGAGTCTGAGAGAATACCATTGGTCAAGTTGATGATGAGTTGATCATATGAATCTGGTAGACTTTGAAGTAGAATCTCTGCACGTTCACTTTCTGCTATTATCTGACTCAATGAAGTGAGTTGTGAAAATATAGTGTTTAAAGTGTTGATGTGATCGGTTACCGATGTGGATTCCGCCATCCGTAGAGTGTATAATTTTCGCTTCAAGAAGATTTTGGTGTGTAACGATTTGACCTCGTACAGCTTTGTTAGCGTATCCCAAATTTCCTTTGCTGACTTCTTTTCAGCAATGCTAGATAATACTTCATCTGCAAGTGCTAGATGTAAGTTGGCAACAGCATTGCCATCAGTCTCTTCCCACTTTGCATCCATAATTCCTTCTGGCCTTTTGTCAATTGCTGCTAGGCAATTGTCTTTCCTTAATACTGCCTTTATCTTCATTTTCCACAAAGAGAAATTGCTCCCGTTGAACTTCTGAATCTCAAACTTTGCCGCCATCTTGCACGTCACAATTTGCTCAACTTTTACCGTTTCACTACGAACTGTAACGTATACGAAACAATAGTACCGTGTGAATAATACCTTTACTAAGTAAGTTCCCAAGAAAGACTTGGAGGGACACAAACGGTCCACTTAAATACCAGCCTCCTTAGACAGAACTTCCTAGACCAATTTTATTCACACTACTAAAATACCGTATACGTGAACAGTATTTGTTAACAGTGTCGCGATACGAACAGAACCTCGACCTGGTTGCTCTGATACCACTGTTAGGAGATCAGCTTTGCGTAAGAGATAATACGCGGCTAAAGTTGAGTTGAGAATATGGATAAAATGAAAATAAGGCACACGAGATTTTACGTGGTTCACCCAATTTAGGCTACGTCCACGGACAAGACTGTGAAGAATTTTTCTATGAGAAAGGTTACAAAATACTTCTCTCTAAATACAAGGAGAGAACTACAAAATCTCTCTATTAAACTAAGAAAAATAACTCTTTCTCTAATAAGGGAGGAAGACAACTAGAAAGAACTTTTCTCTTCTTGATTTTGGAATGGGATGATAAACTGAGGATGAGGGGAGCTTAATTTATAGGAGAGCTCCCCTCACCAGTGCCTTAAATATTTCAACCAATTGTGGCATAACCACAATTGGTTGAAACCTATTATGGCACCGCCACAATTGTTTTCAACAATTATGGCTCTGCCAACCAACAAATCAAATGGTACAACAGCTATATAGCTTTTGCACAGGTCGAAAGGTTTCGAACTTATGTCGTACTATATTTAATTTGGTTTTGGGTATATTTGTCGATAACCACTCCAATTCGAAAACTGTGCCAGATTGGAGTGAAACCAAAACCCTTTTAAGAGATTCCTATTATGGGTCCGATTGGTCCGGTTCAATTTTAGGCCTATTTAATCAGTTTAGCATGTTTAGTTCGGATAACACCATCGTTAAGGTGAAAAGCCAATCTCACTATGTTGTTGGTGCTTAAAATTTGATTAGGTCCTCGTAGGTCAAGCCAAAATTCACACCATCGGTGGGATTTTTTAAAAAAAAAAGTTAATTTTTTTTCAAAAGTTTTTATTTTATTAATTGTTTACTTAAAAATTTAAAAATGTTATTTTAATTTTCAAATGTTAAATTATCTATTCATTTAATATATATAAAATATTTTTTAAATATTTAATAACAAATTTATTATTTTATATAAAATAATTTGTAATTGTTTATTAATTTTACAACTATCACATATATATATATATATACTATAAATTTTATTATATACAAATGTTAATTTAATATCTTTAATGATCACTTTTTTCACTCTATACGTTGCCTCATTGTCAGCATTGCGTTTGTATTCAAATACATATCTTGTTGCTGATTTTAATCTCATCGATACAATAACAAATCAATCTCTACTTATTTTTAATATCTACAAAAATAATTTTATTGACCCTTAATTAAGTATGAAATCCATGAAACTCTTATCTACTATCTTTTCTTGTTTTTACTACTATTTACCTATAAAATATCTCATTTATATTGAGTGTTGAATTGAAATACGCCTCAATTTCTTTTTTTTGGTGCTCCTTTGCGTTTTTTGTTTATATCGATAGAATTAATCACTTTAATGAAAAAAATCATCATCAATAATAGACTTTTTTATTCAACTTTCTATTCAAATTTGATATTAAGTTTCCTTTTTAGTAACATTCCCATCAAATTAGTGTTCAATTCTCAAATATCATAGGCACAAAAATGGGAAAAAAAATTGTGATATAATTAAAATCATGGTATCTCGTTTTAGCGTCTTTCCAAACTTTTTGTTTTTAGTGGAAATCCTTCATACTTTAGATCAATAATTCTTATGACGTTAATTATAAGTAATTTTTTGATAATTTCCATTAGTACCAAGAACATGATATTTGTATTTACTTAAATTTACCCATTTTATGTAAAAACATCAAACTTAAAATCTTATTACAAGTTAAATTTTCACTGTAAAACTAAATTTAATGCATGAAAAACATGCTTCTAGTGTTCTGTTCCAGAACAGTGGAACTGAAAAGCCCTGAAACGAACAAAAATCCCATCAGCTCTTTGCCTCTTCTCTTTCTCTTTCTTCCCACTTGTTTGACTGCAACCAAAGGAAATTGTTGAACCCGAGTTCCCATCAATTCATCAATTCCACTTGCATGGGGACTGTTGGACACGCGCACAAAAACAGCGTTCGGAAAAATTGTTCCTCTCTGACATGAGATATAAAGATCGGCGGAGTGAGTGATGAGCTCTGTCCAGCCCACGAACATGTCCAAATGCATGGCGCATTCATCCCTGCAAATTGCTATTATAATAATACAAAAATCCCAAAATAACAAATGAATTTCAGTAAACAATAATAATTGTTATTTTTATAAGACTAATAATACTGACTCTGTTAAATAAAAGAGCATGATAAGGGAGAATGGGGACAGAGCACAGTTTATCATGTCCTCTTACACTTTGTCCTTATTACGCCATCACCTATTTTATTGCATCACTTTTTTCAATTTTCTTTTTTTTTTAAATTCTTTTTACTAAATTAATGGCACCCTCTGAATTTTATAAGTATATAAATTCTCTCTCTTATTAAGTCCAACATCAGAGCCGAAACAAAGCTGATTTCTCTCTCGTAACATTTTTGGCTGCTATGTTTTGAAGTTTATACTTTGCTCTACTTCGAAACTCTGTTGACTTCTCTTCTTCGTTGAGAAAGAAGAAGAAAGAAAGAAAGTTGTTTCCTTTCTCTGAAAGAATCAAAGAAGAAAGTGTGTGGCTATAGGGTGAGAAATGTATGCAGAGACAGAGCTATTTTTTCCTTACATGCAGAACTTTTCTCTAGACTTTCAGCAGTTTGAAGAGTACTGCAAAACCCAGGAACCCAATGTTTCAATGGTAATGAATATCTCAATCTTTGTCTCTGATTCCTTCTCCTATTCATTCCTTTGGTTTCTTTTGGGCGATCTGCATTTGTTTGATTAGGTCTAGTTTTGAGGTGGGTTTTTAGCTTGGATTGTCTGCGTCTGAAGAATTGGGGTCTTTGATCTTTGCTTCAATGTTTACTTTGTGCTTTGTACTGTAATGGTTCTGAACTTTTATTTCTCTTAAATGGAGAAAAAAATGGAAGACAATTTTGTGTTTCTGTTGAAATTTCAAGTTTTTGAGTGATTTCATAGTGGAACTTCGTTTACCCATACTGAAGATTTCAACTTTGAGGAAAATTTTTGTTTCATGTTCCCCATTAATGACTAAGGAAAACAGTGGGAAAAATGTATTTTGGAAGCTTCAGCTCTCATGTTCTTTGCTTTTTGGGTTCTCGTGAAAAGGGGATGGGGAGGGACTTTAATTAGTTTATTCTCTTAAAAACACTTTCTCAGAAACCAAACAAGGCTGAAATGGAAAAAAATTGAATGTTATCTTTACATGCTGGATCTGGAAAAAGGAAAGAAATCAAAGAAAGTTGGAATATAATTGCAAAATGATTTCCATGTCACAAGTTCCGTGTTCCTGAAGTTTTCTTCCATTCTCTTCTACTTTTGGTGTGAACTGGTTTTTGGGTTTTTCACTTTTTAGCCCACTTATAGGGAGATATTAAAAAAGAAAAAGTCACTATTTTATTTTATTTTAGTATAAAGCTGGGAAGTAACAAATTAGAAGAGATTCATATTGCGTTTTAGTTTAGTTGGTGTCAAAGTGAAAATAATTTTTTGCAGAAAATATAAATTACCCTTTAAATGGTTGTTATGGATCTTTTTCTCAGTGCAATTGGGGTAATTTTCTGATAAATATTTATTTTGTTACCAAAAGAAAATGTTGTCTGTGAGGACTTGGAGTTTTTGTTATTTGTTAAGAAGGTTGCTGAATTTGATTAATAGAGTTTGATTGCTATTAGTATTTTGTTTGTCTTGAGTTATGGACTTTTTGCTTGTGCATATTGAACATTGAAAGAGAAGCCACAATGAGAATTTATCTTTTTGTTCTTGTTCCTTTCACCTAATCTTTTCATTGGAAATCTTACGCAACTATATAAACTTTAGTTTATGTGGCTGGAATTAGGTATTTGTATAGCACAAACATGATTAAGCATCAATAGGTTATTACTAAAATGAATTTTAGTTTCTTGAATTTAGTTGTATTCTGAAATGGTTTTTATGGATGGTGGAGAAGGGAGAAGGTCGAGGAACACATTTAGACTAGCATGATAAGCTAAGTTGGTTGCTGAACTTTGCACTACAATCTTTTGTGTTGAGTTTAACATGTCTGATATGGGGTAATTCATTTGTAAGAGACTGTATAATGTTTATCGGAGAAAAAGAAAAGATATAATGAAACTGAATGCAGAACCTGTTCTCTTTGGACAACACAAATCAAAGTGTGTTTCTGCCTCTATTAATCTTTACAATTTTTATACTGAATTATTGATTTAGCCTCTCCTACTTTTGTTTCTTTCAGCTAAAGATCCTATTCAACGGTTAGTAGTATTTGTTTCTTAACCTTCCTTTACTTGTCATTTCCTAATGTAGGACAACCTCGTTCAGACCTCCACAATATCTGAATATGACCTGGGAGGAGAAGGTGATCTGTTCAAAGCTCCAGAACCAATCATTGAAGAACCAATTGTGAGCCTTGATCCCATGACTGCAGCCATATCATTAATGTCCTTTGGTGAAGATGTCATTACTTCACAAGGACTTAAGGCTGCAGATATTGAATCAGTTCAAAATGAGAAGCTTTTAGAGGTCCTCTACGAGTGCGAGAAGGATCTCATGGCACAAGCAGCGATAGAAGCTCCACTGTCTGAGGTCCTGGATATCAAGGTTTCTGTTGTGAAGACAGATGAAAACCAAAACCAAGAAAACAAAGAGCTCTGTGCATTCCAGAAAAGTGTCAGCTCGGGTTGTCTAAGCTCAATGGAATGGATGCAAGGGGCTGCAATCAAGCCTAATTTTCTGGATTTCCCTGTAATGGATTTTGGTTCTGTTTATGGACTGAGGAGAGCATTCAGTGAAGGAGATATAAAGGTCAGCCTTAATTATTTGTGTTTTTTGCTACCTTTTTACTGGTTCAGTGACTGAGATGGAGGCTTTTAGCTTTTTTGTTGGCATTTGTGTGGATTACCGTTTCCTTTCTTAAAATTAATATGCTTTTATGCATGATTTCTTTAGCTTATGCATCAAGTTTTAGAATGTTAGAGCCACTTGTTGAATTACCTGGACCTTTTCTAGATAGAAGACATCCGGAACTCTCCTATTCAACTTTCACCGGTACTTTTGTTGTTGGAACCCCAAAAATGACTTAGTATTTGAGTTAATCTGCTAACATTTTTTCTCCATTCTAAGGACTATAGCAAATACCATATCAAAGCCACTTATGAACAGAACTGTGTTTATCCCTTATCAAAATCACACCAGGAAGCGATGTGCATCCTGCTTTGCAAATTCTACTGATATCTAAAATTCAAACATGCTCCTTTTGTCCTTTTTTTTTTAACTTTTGAAAAAAAAAAAAACCTCAGTGTTTTCTTCTCAAACCCACAAGAATCAAGCAACTTATCAAGTTGCAGTTGAGCACCGAGCATGTATTGTCTCTGTAACAGAGTCTACGGACTAAGAAACCTTTAGATGTTTCTGGCCATTTCCACAGGATGAGCTGAGTCATTGATACTGAGTTTTTATGACAGACTCTTGGCAGTGGTAATATGAATGTCATCCATTCTCCCCTTGAGCGACCATTAATTGTCAGCAGCTGTTCTACTGAAGATCGAAGGGAAAAGCTCTCCAGATACAGGAATAAGAAGACAAAGAGGAACTTTGGAAGAAAAATCAAGGTAAAAAAAATGCAAAAGTTGATTCTCCTTCTGTACATCAGTTGCATTTGTTGCTTAGCTTTTGAGATCAAACAAGATGACTATCTAGCTAGAGTGTTTGGCAAGGAATACATGTAAAGACTCCATGGTTATTTCTCCTATTCCATATGTGCCCTTTGTCGGACTCTGTACCAAAACTCATGACGTTTCTTATTTCAGTATGCTTGCAGGAAGGCTCTTGCTGACAGTCAACCGAGGATCCGTGGAAGGTTTGCAAGGACTGAAGAATCTGACAACTCCAAGAGGGCAATAGCTGTTGACTAATTAAAAAACTACGGAGTAAAACAGGCATGAAGTAGCTAGGTCCAGTGAGGTAATGGAAAAAAAAAAAAAAGAGCAGTAGTGTCAACTTGGCATATATAGCCTTTGGGGAAATCATAGACAGGTAATGCTAAATAAACCGGAACCCAGCTCCTGAGAAATAGTTCCATCTTATCTTCTGTAATAAAACTCCAAATTGCCAAGCAGGATGTACATAGTGTTTGTTCAATAAAATGGCAAAGCGGAAATTTGTACTTGTTCATATATGTTTTACAAAATGATGATGTTTTCTCCATCTTGGTGTTTCTGCAAATAAATAAATAAATAAATAAAGATTATAGTAATTTGGGGTTCATCTTTAGTCCATATGGTTCACTCGCTTTCACTCTTGCAAGGTTGGAATTCGATTGATAACACTTGTAAATTTTTCCTTTCTCGAAAAAAAACATTGTCGGATTTGTATCTCATTATATTTAGGTTTTATTTGATAAGGGATGAAAAAATGAAAATGAAAAGATGGATAGAAAATTTATTAAATTTCATAACTATTTTCTTACTTTATATATTTATCACTGAATTAGTAATTTATTTTATTTTATCCTTACTATCAAGCAAAGTTTCTTGTCTGGTCTCGTTCTTGTGCCACAATCAAGGCTCATTTCTACTGAAGTTGCCCTATCCGCAGAAAAAGTAGTTGAAAAAATTACATGAAATTGATGTGCTCAAGTGTTTCTATGCCTTCATAATCTCATCTGGCAAATCTAATGGATTTCTCCTTATTGGACAGCCAATTCACTTCAGGACAATCTTAGATCATGAACAGAAAGGTTTTGGATTTTTCTATGGCGGCACTAAGGCATGTACCTGTCAGGATCTCTTTCTTTTCATTTAGGTGTGATGTGTCCATTATGTTTCAATTCTGGGATGATTGCAAAAACAATAATTTTGTCAAAAGAAGTATTATTAATTTGGGAGTTTAATATCCACCATTCATTACTGCCACTATTCTCAGATGTGGACAGACACAGAAGTATCCCAACTGCGGTAATATCATTAGGTCAAGAAACAAATCATTATTACATGTAGTTGGACTGCTTTGCAAAACAGTGAAAGTACAAAGTTACAATACCTAGGCTTTGCAGGGTGCCTGTCCTAGTACTCTGGTTTGTGGAACATTGAGCTGGTGTCACGGTGCGATTCGGTGGTTTTTTTGCTATCATTTTTATAATTTTATTTTTATTTTTTAAAATTTTAATAATTCCATTTCATCTTTTATATTGTTATTATAATAATTATTATTAAATTTAAACGTATTATCATTTGAGATTCCTTATATTAACTCAAGTTCCAGTTAATTGTCATGCTACAAGAACAAAGCCACTTCTGGTTCTTGTTCAGAACTTACATGGACAGTAGTACTAAAGACTCCCATGCAACTATTTGTGTGCGTCGCTGCCGCCTTACAAATTCCGGAGCTACGAGGGAAATTTTTGTTCTTAAGAAAGTGCTCTTTGTTTTTCGCCTGATTTGGATGCTTGTTTCCCTTTCAAAGCGTTTCAGTTTCGTTTGTTTCTTAAACAGTTCATATACCTTTGGGTTTGTCCATCTTGCGGTGGTGTTGAGGCCCAACCGAGGATGTTTGTTTCAAACACTTACAGTTCTTTGAGACTGCTTCCCAGGAATCAGCTCTAAGCGTTGTAGCCACATAAAACATATGTTCTGCAAATGCCTTGGGGAAACTGCGTGTTGCTCTTAGTAAACAATGCCATGCTTGCAAAGTGCGAAGTTTGAACTTCACGCCACTAAGCGGTTATTCCAATATATTGTCTAGTTAGTTGCGTAAACAAGATAAATTATTTATAAAATATTTAAATTAAATTTAATAATTTCTTGAATTTAATTTTTTTATTTTTGAATTGAACTCGAGTTATTTTAATAACGAATTGAGCTGAGTTCAAGTATATTAATACTAGACTTTAAAGGATTGCGAGCTGAATTTAGCTTTTTAATATATATTTTTTAATATTTTATTATTAATTTATTATTTTATTCTTATAATATATAGTTGAAAAATGACAAATAAAAAAAGTCGAGTTAGTCTATGAACCAAGCTTGAGCAGCATAAATATTCTATCAAGTTGAGCTCGGGTTTCAAAAGATAAGTTTGATGTACTCGAGCTTGAGCTAAGTTTCAAGACTTGAATTTTTGAGTCAAGCCGAATTCGAACTTAATACTGAATAATCTTGACTCGATTCAATTACATTTTTATGACTAACTATAGAAGAAAAAAATTAAATAAATTAATCAAAATTTCCTATGACTTCACAAATATAGCAATAGTCATCATAGCCTCCGAACTAAATTAATTAAGTTTTATTTGGAAGACGGTGAGATTGGTTCTAGTGATATTAAAAAAAAACATTATTAGTAGTGAGATTAGTTATTGTAGTTGTGAGATTGGATTGTATGGTGAAATTAAAATCAGTTGTGGGACATGTGCTTAAAATCAAATGTAGTGATGTGGTGAAATGAAGTATAATGAAATAAAAAGATCATAAAAAATATTTGATTAAAATTTGTATTCAATAAAAATATATAATATATATTTAATATTTATATATTAATAAATAATTTTTGTGTAACCACATATATTTTCATCTGTTTTACAATCTGAAAATAATTTTATTCGAATCGAGAGTGGTATTCGGTAAAACCCTCACGACTCCAAGGTACAAACCTTATCCAAATGCCTTTGGAAGAAATTTACTTCCACTACTTTCAACTAATTTTAGTAAATTAATAAATAATTAAAAATTACTAAATTTATTTATAATAAATAATATTTTTTTAATTAATTAATTTTATTTAAAATTAAAATTTTATTGTTAAAATATTTAGAAATTTTTTCATGTATATTTCAGTATTCTAACATTTAAAATTTTATTTAATAAAATAGTGATACATTATTTTATTATTAAAATAAAACAATTCAAAAAAAATTAACAAAAAACAAAACGAAAATAAAAGGAAGACAAAAAAAAATATAAAGATGTGGTTGGGAGCCATGGACCCTCATGGGTCTACTGAAGATTGAGACTCCGGTGCAATTCAAAAGCTTCCAATTAGACTGAGCATGACTTTCAAGTGTCCAGTTAGTTTTTAGGTGCTAATCGTAACACAAACGAGTCCTTGATCAGACAATTGGCTTGAGTAGGCATGTTCGGACTTGAAACGAGATCAATTGCAAACCCAAAAGGAGTCTCGTCTTTCTTAACCAAACTTTTGGGCTATAAACCAGGGATATGCCTCGGCTTCGGGAATCATGAGTACGACACGAATATACAACAGTCTCTCTGCCATGTGACTTGACTGCGACAAAACAAGTCCAACACTTAATATTGTACCCTGCCTAGTTCCAGAGTACAACATAGGCTTCCAAAAATAAACAACCGCATAAATTGACCAATGATCAATCCATCAAAAGGGTACATCAATTCTACCTGATCAATTTTTTTAGTAGGTAATTTAACAAATTGGTATGTTGAAACCTATTTTAATCGTAAGTAAAAAAAAAGGGTGCTTTATAACAATGTCTTGAATTATGTATTGTTTTATTTTTTTGGAAAAAGTAAGTCTAGGATATGATAGGATTAAGATTTGATTTTTTTTATATTTTTTATGAACCAAAAAAATATTTATTTTATTTTATCATTGTAGATGATAAATTTTGGTATTAAAATATGAATTTTAATTTTTCGATGTTAAAATTATTAAAAATTTTCAAAATAGTTAAAAATTAATTAAACATTAAATTTAATCAATGGAAATATAAAAATTAATGTTAAGAAAACAACAAATTGGCTTTGAAAAAAGTTTTCAAGATTAAAAAGCATGAGAATAGGGCAGTTAATTATCAAAGTAGTCAATTACCCTACACGAGGATGGTCTTGGGTTTGAAAAAATATTAAGCAGGCTTATGATTGCCCATATTATATTTAGAGTAGTTGATTGTCATAGGAGGGCATACGACTACCCTAACACAAAATGCTAAAAATGAAATAATTTTATATTTGAAGAGTTATATACTCATTCAAAAAATGCTTTTCACTTATGAATGGTTGAGAAACATAACCATTTGATTCCAAAAATTGTGATTATTTTAAATAATTGTGTTCGTTAGATCAAACGACACAAATGAATAATTATAACATTTGATTAAAGAATCAAAATTCTTGGAATGAATCTCTATAAATAGAAATGTTAAATTCAGACTCAATACACTTGAAAATATTGTCCTCTTTTCTTTCTCATTCTCAAAATAGAAAGAAGTCTCTTAGATATTGTATATTGCATAAAATAATAATTAAAACAATATACTTTGTACTTATTAACGATTTTTTGTGATTTGATTTTATAAGTGTAATGTGATTTCGAACGGTAACTTCATTATATCTTAAAGTTATTTAACAAATCCTTGTTGCATACTGTAAATTGTAGGGGCAAAAAAAATCTAAGAAAAATGACATTACCATTATGTTTTGAAGTCATTTTTGCATTAGTTCGTTCTTCGTCAAAATTTAATAAAAAGTTTAAGGACTAAGGTGTTAAAAGCACTTAAAAAGAATAAGTTCATCTTCAATGATCATTAAAGAGGTTGGATCGAATCCAACAAAAATTAGTAAAAAGAAGGCATAACAAGTATTTTGTTTCTTTAATCATGCAAAAAGAGTTATTTTGATTTTTTATTTGAATCATTTTAGCACTTTATTTTCAATCAATTTAGTTAGTGGGCATCACCACCCACAAACTACCACTTCTCACCAAGATATAAGAAAAGCTTTGATACGAACTACGCCCACTATAAGTGACCTAGACGTTTTATCCACAAGTGCACGGGTCGTACAAGTAATAAGAGAATTTGAGTCTCGAATTATCGTCTCATAGATAAGTTGATTAGCCTAATTAAATACCGGTTAATCTTACCTTAAGTATATCCTAGCAAATTATGAATTTTTTATGGGTGATCTACAAGGCTAGAATTAACAAGTAATGAAAATAATAAAAACTAAACAGAACTAAAATTACTTACAGTGCTCCAGGCAATTAAAAGCATTAACCTACAAAAGATAATTAAAACAGTTAAAATTAATTAACGCAATTAAACTAAAATGCAAATTATGAAAATAAAGAAACAAAATTAATTAAACTAAAATTAAACTATCCTAGAATAAAATATGCATGTAATTAAACTAATTAATAAAAATGAAAATTAAACTAGCCTAAAGTCTAATAAAATAAAATTTCTATTAACCTAAAGAAATTCTTAAATCTAACTAAGAAATTAACTACCAAAAAATTGTGAAACCCCGTATACATATAGTTGTGATGTGTGTAATTGAATCAAATGAAAGTGAATGGACTTGTAATGTAGAGTATAATTTATGTAAGTTCATGGATTCGATGTGCATACATGTAATATGATTTGTAATGTACATATAAGTTTCATTGTGTATGAATATGAAGAAATAAGTTCTTATAAGTGATGAATGTGATTTGAACTCAAAATGAGTAGTGTGGTGAAATGGGATGAAGTTATGCTTCCATTTAATTTGTAATATGATACCTTTGACTAAACAATGAATACACGCAAGTCTTAATGTGTATAAGGTATGGATGAATGCCATTTTCAAGTCTTAAAGGTGGTTGGATGAGAAAATGATTATGACAACAAATTAAAGATTGTTTTGGTGTGAATTACTGCAGAAAACTGCAACAAATTTGAAAAATATGAATGCCAGATCGATCTGGAAGAGCTAGAATGCTCTTATTTGGGCAATGGAATAGAGTAGATCGATCTCTAATGGGGTCAGATCGATCTCCTAACCATTCTATAATGAAAAGATCGATCCTCAAGCGTACAGATCGATCTCCTTAGCTCTCTGTTTGGAGCAGATCGATCTCAAACTTCGACAGATCGATCTTATACTTAAAATGCCACGAAAAAGACGAAATTAAGGGGACCAGATCGATCTCCTCCTAGTGCAGATCGATCTCCTTAAGCTATTTCTATAAAAGGAGCGTTGAAAATCTAAAAATTCGGGAAAACAACATCACCCTTCCATTTTTCATCAAAAACCTAAGTTTATCTCTCTAAAATCAGCCATTTCTAGTAAAAATTGAGGGGAGGCTATTAGGTACCAAGTTGTTCATCTTGAGGAAGAGAACAATATAGTTGAAACCCAAAATCCCATTGTTGGTATTGAAGGAGCTAAGGACATTGTCATTTGGAGTAAGAAGAGAAACCTGATTTGGTAAGTTTCTAAAACTCCAACCTAAGTACATTGTCTATTAAATTGATTTTGGAGTTGATTGGCATGTAAATGGATGATTTAAACCATTTAGGTAGTATTGGAACACATATAACCTAGAAAATGGAATGTCTCTAGTGTGATTTGGGGAGTTGATGGTTTATGATAAGTTGTTATTTATGTAACGTGGATGATTAGAAATGGGTAAATGAAGCTACATTGTGGGTTTTGTGAATTGATGAGAATGAGCACATGTAATGTTTGATAATATGCCATAGTGAAGGAAATTTATGGAAAAATGAACATTATGAGCTTAATATCGATTTAATATCGATTTGGAATGAGTTAATAGGCCTAAAAGAATCCATAGACACGAGTTATGGGTAAAGTAATGAAACGAGGCCTCATAGCGTCAATAGAGACTATAAGTCGAATCGACTATAGTAAACGTAAGAGTTGGATTATAATGGACTATAATGATGCGAAATACATTTGTGTGCAGTTCCAAAGAGTTCGTTGGAGATGAATTGGGCCGCACGAGTAAGCAGCTCTAAGAAAGTGGAATAACGCATCGCGATTCCAGGTAAGGGAATTTTGTAAGTATATAGAGGTAGCTGCTCGTATTTTGTGGGATTATAGGGTGTTTATGAAATGCATGAACGTTTGAGAAATTGGTTGTTTGGTATGCGAAAATAGTTGCGAATGTTGGATGATTTGGTTTTATATGGATGTATAAAAAGGGATAGTAAAGCTAATAATTGCATAAATCACATGTTTTGAATGTTTTCACCAAACACAATACTTTGATTTGAACAAATAAAAGGATAGGCTGGCTAGTGTTTTATTGATGTTATGGAATAACACATGTGAGGTGCTAAACATGTTTGTGATGTGTTTTGAATGCATATGAGCCGCCTATCGAGCTATCTGAATTAAATCGCACTAGAGTCTCGCTCGCGCTGGATTTTGATGCTTTGACTTGCATGAAAGTGCTGGAGCTTAGCTTGTACTTTGATTTGATTTGTGATGATATTTTATAAACCGTGTTGAAGTTTCTGCTCGTACGTGACTTTTGAGTGATTTTCTTATGCGTATAAACGTACTGGAGCTGTGCTAGTACGTGGTTTCTTTATGATATGGTGCATGAGTCATACTAGAGTTTTGCTCGCATAAGTTTGCACATTATGGTACGTATAAGGCTGTGGAAGTGGTCAGATCCTCAAGCCCTGCATCCTTAAGCCAACATCCTTAAGCCCGAAGAGGCGGGGAGGCTTTGTTAGGCAGGGAGACTTTGTTCGGTGGGGAGGGTCTCTTACGGTAAGATCCTTAAGCCCTACATCTTTAAGCCCGAAGAGGCGAGGAGGCTCTGTTGGGTAGGGAGGCTCTGTTCGGTGGGGAGGCTTTCTTAAGGAATGATCCTTAAGCCAACATCCTTATGCCCGAGGAGGCGAGGAGGCTCTGTTCAACAGGAAGACTCTCCTACATGGGTACAAAAGGATCCTTAAGCCAACATCCTTAAGCCCTGGAGGGGCGGGGAGGCTATGTTCGGCAGGTAGGCTCTCCTATATGAGTACGACAAGTTCTTGGTATGGGGTAGACAAGACTTAGGACTGGCAACCCCACCTACGATATGGGTCCGCGGAATACGCTGTACCGTGTATATCACATGGAGTACGATGTATCGCGTCATGATTATGTGATGAGAAAGTCTGACGAGGGAATATCCACCTTTATGCTAGCACGATACCCCGCACACTTGGATGCGTGTGATCTGAGATGATTGATGATGTAGTTGGTCCACATAGTCACTTGGGACATAGTGACCTGGCATTTTTATACATACGTGTGATTGTGATTGTTCAAGGTAGACCTGAGGGAGGGGTCGAGCCTTGTGGAATTTGAATTGTGAATTAGCAATGATGTTTGTGATTGAGAAAATGATTTGTGATGGAATTGTATGTGTATGAGAAAGAGATGAGACTCAAAATGAGGTTTCTTAAATGAATTGCCATTTTTATGAGTTTAATGAGAATGGGCATGAGATGTTTTCACATGTTGATAGTCCATGTTTTATATGCCAATTTTACATGATTTTGATACATGATATATATGTATACTCATATGGCATAGTTTATTCCTCATACTCCTATTATAAATGATTTATGCATAACACTATCAACATGTAGATATAGTAGTTATCTACCATGCTTGCATTATTGTCTTACTGAGTGTGTGGTTGCTCATCCCTCTCTATTTTCCCCCTCCTACAGAGCGTGCATAGTAATCTAGCGAGGACTGAGGCACTTTATTTTTGGGCATCCGCTGCTTCCATCACTAAAAGGTATATATACAAAAGATTCTTTTTGTATCTAAACAATGTAATGGCACAATAATCATCGAGTTGTAACTATGGAGGATGTAGATGTCATTAATTGTAATTTGTATAAGTAAATGACTGACTTTCAAATATATGACATCATTTTATTAACTGAGAATGAATGTTATGAATGGATTATTTTTGACTCACAGCCCAACAGTGTAGTGGTAAGTTGGTTCGCGACCGAGTAAGGAAAGGAAAAACGCGAAAAATTTATTGAGGTTTTCGGTTAAAGGAAATGATAAAATGGGTCGTGACAAAAATGATCCCAAATTAAATCTAATTCTAACTAATTACTAACAAGAAAACACAATCTAAATAATGCATGAAAAATATTTTTAGATTAAATTTAAAATGAAGACTAAATTAAAAATGCATGAAACAAATTTAATCTAAATTAATTCTAAATGCAACTCATAAAATACTAAACTAAAATTTAGTCCTAAAACCTATGATATAAAATTAACTATTAACTAAAAATTAAAACTAAAAATTAAATTAACAAACTAAAACACTAGATTTAACCTACAATTATCATTTAACAACTAACCTAAATAGACAACTAATGAAAACAATCAAAATAATTAAAGTGCATAGATTAAATTATAAAAAGGAAATGTGGCCAAACATGGCCTTAAACGAAATGTCACAGCTGAGTGGTCCCGATTGTGCACTGTGCACGTTTCCTCGCCATTTTGCTTTCGGTCTGTCCAGGTAATGTACAGGTGCTCCAACTGCTTCTGCATCAGGTTCTACTCTCAGCACCAGCCTTGCATGCGCATTTCTCAGCCTGCCCAGCTCCACATCCTGCAGCACGTCGCAAGCCATATGGTCACGACAGTTCAACTGTACTGCACACACATCAGGCTGTTGTCCTGCTCCCGGTTCTGTCTTGTGCTCGCATAACCTGGAATACTGCTGCAGGCTGCCTTTGTTTTTCTGCTCCACTATCCTGTGCAAAACCTAAACCAAGCTACAGAATGGATCAACAACAGTCCAACTTTCTGCCATGCTACGTTCAACAGCAGAGGAAAATGAAAGTCTGCAGGAATAAAGCAGGGAAACTGCTGTAACCGGCCTTCGCTGATCCACTCCTATCGTCCTAGATCAGTCCAAACTCAGCAGACCAGCCTCCTCACACTGTGCCCAGCAATGTTGCGGCTTCTACTACAATACAGTCCATCGGCTATCCACAGATTCACCAGGCACATAACACCAGTGAGCTAGGCAGTTGGGTAGGATTGGGAACAACTTCTGTTTCCGAATTGACCCTTGTAATTCTCTAACCAGTGGCTATCAAGCAAAACTCACAAGAGATTAACTCCAAACCGAATATGCATAACATAAGCTCAAAGTTATTTAATGGAGATAAACTGTAATGGACTGAGTTTCCAGAATTGTTTATTGAAAGTTTTAAACTAAAACAGAAATTTAACATCGTTTAATGGTGTAAACAAAGAAAAGAAGTAATAAAGAAAAGTTTACTCTAAAAACATGACTTCCTCGGGTTTACCAGGAAAAGAAAATAAAGAAACAAACAAACATTTAACTTAACCATAACATGAAGCGAACTGTGATAATGGTGCATTTTAAGAGAAAATAACACGAGCTGGAAAAGAAAAATTAAACGAAGGACACCAAGCTTGAGAATACAACAAAGGGATGAACCATACAGTTGCTATTCACCAGCTCAAATGCCCCCGAATCCATCAAAATGAACAATAAAAAAAATAAACTAGTGGAAGAAAAGAAACCAGAATGTGCCATTGAAGAAATTTCTTTAAGTTGTCATGAACAATAAAATACTAGAATAAAATGGTTGCTAAAAAAAATACTATTTGGAAAAGCTTAGAAAAACAAGGAAAACTACTATCAAATTTTAACTTAAAGTTACCCTAAAAACTATTCTACCTACATTACTCCTACTCCTACAAACTAATTTACCTTATACTACACTACTCCTAAATTCTACACTACTTCATTTTTTTTTAATTGCCATCATGTTCTATTTATATACACACTTAGGGGTACAATAGTAATTTTTCATCCTAGATGAGTTGGCATTGTTTGGCCACTTGTCTTCCTTTGATTTGCTGCAGAGTAGATATTTCCACATCATCTGTCTGTTTGTCCATTTGGCTGTGTGATGTGGCCCGACGTGTGTCTTCCAAAAGGTTGGCACGGTATCCGTCGATCTTATCGTTTCAGAGTGAATAAAATACTAACACCCGACATCCCACGTGTCCAGTTGACTGGTGACGCGGTCTGTAAATTGGAAGTGGTCCAGTCTCCTTTAGCTCATTTTCAACCAATTTTTGACTGAAATGACTGAGTTTCATCCGGATTTATTTTACTTGCACACAAGAGAATTTTAATCAAATTGAAGTGATAATTAATAAAATAATATAGAGATTTAAATAATTAATTAGGAAATTAAACACAAATAATTCTATTAAAAATAGAATTATCAAGCTTCCACTATCTCCAAAAACCACCCATTTTGTGCACAAGCATTAAACCCTATGAAACAAAGGAGTAGGGATCATGCCAAAGGAGATCTGACCACTATAAAAAAAAGGATCACATGGTATGCCAAAGGGGACTCAGACTCTCTTATTTCTCTAAAATATTTTCAAAGACGCTTATTAACATAGGCATCGGAGCAAACCACACTGGGTACAATCCTCGTGGACCTTCTGTTTTGCAGGTTGATATAAGGAGGAAAAGGTCGATCCACCATTTGAAAAGCCTCTTACCTTTTTGACATCAACATTTTGGCGTCGTTTGTGGGAAATCAAAGAAGCAACCATGTTAGGCTCCTAAATAAACCGGCAAACACCGATTTCAGTGGGACAATCACATACCGACACACCCCTTCAAACAGTGTCAATGGAGCAGTACAACCAATTGCTCACCCAAAACCAAGCTCTAGCCTCTAGCATGGCTCACTACACCCAGACAACGAAGTCACTGATCACCCTACTCCACATGTTTCCCCCAACTGAGCCGAATGCTCGCCCAAATAACCTTGTCCCTGTTGAATGCCAGAAACCACAAGAGAAACAAAGTAACCCCATCAAAAGGAGGAAAAAGGAAGAAAGTAATGTTGATTCTCCAACAATAGACTTGACCAAGAGGACCAAGATTGGCCATGGGAAGTTTAATCTTTTTATGTATAAAAGGTTTGATGCTATTTATGAAGAGCTTAAGGAGATGAAAAGAGGAAGACAAGAGTTGGTTCACTGTGTTAGGTGAACAGACAGCCCATTATCCCTTGAAATCTAAAGCGAAATAGTCCCTTATCATTTTCGAGTATTGAAGGAGAAGTACAATGGTATAGGTAACCTGTAAGACCACATTCTATTTTATGAGGCCACCCTCGACTTATATGGCACTAATGATGCAATCAAATGTAGAACCTTCCACAACGATGAGATCTTTTGTAGCCGACACAAAGCAACTATCATGTGCATCCCAATCACTTTTTCGACGAAGCACCAAATTATTGATTGTGTATAAAAGTATAAATGAATAGAATGTTCGAAGAACAGTTAGTGAACTTATTTAGTTTTTGTTCGTTTATCTTTGTTTGTTAAGCTTAACAAATTATCAGAATAACATTTTAATGTTTATTTATGAAACTAACCGAACATGAGTTGAAGTATGGTTCGTTCATTTATGTTCGTGGACAAGTTTGTTTATGTTCGTTTAAAACTTATTCGTTTAAAATATTATTTAGTGTTCATTTGTTATTTGTTCGTTATTATATTATCAAATTAGATAAATACCCTTAAAGTTAAGTATGAAATTATATGAATACCCTTAAAAGTAAAAAGCCCAATTTTATTTTAAGAGGTCGACAAAGTAACCTAAACACATTTTAAACATTTTTATTTTTCAAACCTAAACTAAAAATCCCAACCTTTAGCGCCACTTTTACATTTTATTTTAAGGCACTAAACTTCCTTTGGGAGTTCCTCTTTATTAGGTTAATGTCCTTTATTTGCTAGTTGTCACTGAAATTGCTTTGGTAAAGTTCCTCTTCCATTCTTTGGGACTTTTAAGTTCTAGTGATCCATTTTTCTTTCAAGTTCAATGAGTGTTAAAGGGTTCCACGATGCGGTGACATGGAAAGGGAAGAAGACAAAACAAGGTAAGGGTAAAATTATTTTCTTACCTTTGATTTTAATTTTTTATTATTTTATTAAAAACATATATCTTTAATGATCATTTTATCTTTTTCAATCTCATAAGAGCCAATTTTACTACCCATTCAAACTAACTTTTAAGCTAAATCTATTTTACTGGCTTTTTCTCGAAGTACATTGCATGGTTTTGTTTATTATTATTATTATTATTATTATTATTATTATTATTATTATTATTATTATTATGTTCTTGAAGAAATTTCCTTACTTTGCTTTTTTAAGAAACTTTTAGTAGGAAGTATCTAACCTAAAGTAAAGTTGTATTCAAGTCATTTGTAAATTCAAGGTGTAATATGAAGTGAAAAATTAGATTTTAATGAGAACTTTTTTTTTGAAATTTGATTATTGGGGGCATTTGGAAAGTTGTATTTTTTTTTTGAACATGTTTGTTTAATATTTATGAATACATGTTCGTGAATATATTCATTTATATATTTATGAACATGTTCAGTTAATGTTTACAAACGAACTCGTTTAAGCTGAACGAACTCATTTGTAAAAATTTAACGAATAATCCTAATAAATAAAAAAACTGAACTCAAACGTAAAAAATCAAATTCCTTATTGAATACAAACAGTACTAAAGATCTAATGAATGAACATAAATATCATTTTATTTGTTCGTGTTCGGTTCATTTACAACCTAATTGTGCACCAAATGAGACTAATTCGATGCTGCAATTATCATAGATTTGATAGCGTAGATGCTTGCAGGAGGATAGGTTCACAGAATACACAGCTTGGTTTTTCTATTGCTCTATCCATTCTTTCTTAAATCTAAAGATTTTTTGGACCTTTTAGAAAAAAAAAAAAAACAGAAAAGGTTAGCAAAGATCATGGGAAGTTTTCAGTTTTCTTTAGGTAATTTTGATTTTGCTAAGTAGCAGTCAGTAACGATTCTTCTTGAAATGGTAAAGTTTTATAAGGAGATATTATAAAAAGAGAATGAGATGAAAAATAAAGAATTTTTTTGGTTTACCGTGGATCCATCTGAATAGGCGATGAAATTGATTACAATGAGATTTGAAATAGTAGTAGCGATATGATTAATTACTATAGCGACAAGATTAAAATTTAGTAATAAAATATGTATTTAGATGCAAACGCAGTGGTGGTGGTAAGGTGAAATGTAATAAAAAATTATTGTTAAGAATATTAGATTAAAATTTATAATATGTATTATTATATTTATAAAATAATAATTAAACATTATTAAAATTCTTTTATAGTACATTTTTAATAATTTAAAATTTATATAATTTTTATATTAAATAATACTTTTTTATTAAATAGTGATACATTATATTCTTGATTTAAATTAAAAAATTAATTATTATATATTATAAATATAAAAAATAGTTTACACATAAATTGAAAATTTTAAAATAAAAAATAATAAATAAAATCTAAAACTTTAAATGTAAAAAAAGACACTGAGTGAATTAACAAAATAAATATTATATATAACCCAAAGGGTTGACTCAGTTGTGTAAGACCACATTGAGTTCTTGAGGAAGAACGATCTATAATGAGATGTCTCACGTTAGAATTCTCACAAGTCAAATTCTCATGGGCCAAAACCTGGCACATATAGATGTAAATGAATAGCACGTTTGACGAATCGTTCGTGACATGTTTAGTTTTGTTCGTTTATTATTCTTAACAAACTAGCATGAACAGATGTATGGTTTGTTCGTTTATGTTCACGAACAAACTCGTTTATGGTTTATTTGAAGTTCGTTCGGTCAATAAATCATTTAATATATGTTTGTTGTTCAATAATAATTAAATTTGGAATTACATATTTACACATAGTTTATTTTCATACGAAATTATTAAAATTACATATTTATGTAGGATTTTTTAATTTAGCATCATATATTTTAGGTTGAATACAATTTATTTGTATAATTTTTTGTTTAGTATTAACGAACATGTTCATTTAATGTTCACGAACACATGTTTGTGAACATATTCATTTCATATTCACAATATATATTCGTAAACATGTTCATTAATGTTCATAAATAAACTTAATGAAACATGAATACGAACACGAACAGTCTTAAAAAAATAAACAAACGATCACGAATATCGTAACATTTGTTCATGTTTGATTCGTTTACACCCCTAGCAACGAATATTGGTAAGAATTAATTTCATACCCAATGTGATATAAAAATACCTCATGGTTTACCCTAAAAAATAATATATAAATTTTTAAGTAAAAAATAATTTAATAAAATAATAAATATTAATTTTTTTTAAAGAAGGCTAAGGTGAGAATTTTGATTTCCCAATGCAAGGTTCAATTTTCCACTACACTCACTCTTTCTAGTAGACTTGTTCATGAGTTGAGTTACTCATCCAAGTTTGAATGCTTGCTTGATTTTTGAATGAGTTTGGAAAAAAATTAGGCTCGTAAAATAAATTTGGGCTAACGCATGAGGCCCGATTAGAAAACGGATCGATATTTAGTCTTGCCTTTAAAAATCTAAGCCCGACCTCTTTTTTGCTAACCAATCTTTTAAAACATTTTTTTTATTATAATAAATAGAAAATCATTGATTAAATGTCAACAATTATATAAACTACAATTAAAGAATATTCTCTTAGCAAATTTTTAAAATGATAATACTTTAGAGTAATTCAAATGAAACATGCGTAAATTTTAAAATTTATATTATTTATAATCCTTTATTTTTCAAATATTCAACCATTTATATAATCACAAAACTTTTAAAAATTTGAAGATATTAGTAATTTATTTCTAATTTGTAATCAAAGTCAAAATTATTTTAATGAAAACGTTCTTAAAATTTATTTAATTAATAACCAAGTTGATTAATTAAATATTATTAATAAATAATTTTATAATTGTAATTTTATAAGATAGAGAAATGTTGTGCATGATAAAAAGAATAATAAATTAAAAATAAAAGTGCGTCACATGGCACACGAAGAAAACATGTGGGAGATTGAGTCTACCGCCGTGAAAACAATTAGACCTGACAATCCGTGTATCCGTGTCATGACATGACACGACACGACACGAATTTATGAAACACGAATACGACACGAATTATAAAACGTGTCTGACACATTTATACATGTGACATGTGACACGATACGATTGACACGCTATAATTATCCTATCACATGACACGACACGACACGACACGATAAACACGAAAAAAATATAACTGACACGATTAAACATGACACGAATAGACACGACACGGATGTCACGGTTAAAAATAAAATGTATTCAAAAATAAATAAAAAACCATAATGTTTATTGATTTAAACAATAATTGAATTTACATACATTCAAGTATTATTAATAAATATAACATAATAATCTTCAATCCATACTATCCATAATATTTATTTAAAATTACATAATATATAAACAAAACATAAGGAGTTAACATTAAGTAAAAAAAAACATAAATAGTCAACAAACATTCAAATATTAAGTTTGCAGATACCAATTCAGTACAATGCAAAAAATACAAATTCAAACGGTTAACATAACTCAATAGGATTCAGTAAATTGAAAAGAACTAAAACACTTGAGTGATGTTGAATCTTCTTTACTAAGATCCAAGTTGATGACACTATCTATCATCTCCTCAAAGTTCCCATCAACATCATCACGCAACCAATCTTTGGAACAAACAATTGCCTCCACAATATCTGGCTTAAGTGAACTACGATACTGAGAAAGAACTTTGCCACCAACACTGAAAGCAGATTCAGACGCTACTGTGGAAACATGACTACTCAAGATATCTCAAGCCATAGCAGCAAGCTCAGGATACCGATAATGACTTTGCCTCCAAAATTGCAAAATATCCATTTCTTGATTCGTAGTAACTCTTTTTTCTTCCAAATACAACTCCAATTGAGACTTTTTAACAACAACACCATTCTCAACATCAAAAGTCTCAAACTCCTAATTGAAAAAAAAATCAAATGTAAAATCAAAATAATGTATTCATGGACAATTCAAACAAAAAAAATATAATAATTAACAAACAGTAGCAAGCCATAAATATAACGTAATTCCCTATTTGAATAAACAATGTGTACAAATGCCAATACATAATACAAAAAAATTTCTTTTTAAGAATAAACAAATAAGAAAAACATTAAATGAATATAATTAAAATTCATCTTTCTTTACAAAATGAGACAAGACAACATTTACTTACCTTCCAAATATCATTTTGATGTGAACTTATAGTCATGATATCGGATCCCACACCATCAACAGTTTCGCTGTTACCATCCATTGAAAAGGAGCCAGAAATAAAAGCTTTCGCAACTTTACTAGAGTTAGCATATTCAGAATATAGAGAAAACAAAGCATCCCTAACTTTCTTGAACTCTCTGGAATCATGCTCATAAAGCTTGTTGTAACTCCATTCTACAAATTGTATCTTGTAACGAGGATCCAATATCACAGCTATAGCTAAAATCAAATTAAACTCAGACCAATACTTCTCAAACTTTTCAAACATTGAAGAAGCCATATTTTTAAACTGCACATCATCACCATTCATGTGTTCTTTCAAGCTTAATCGTGCCCAAAATACAGAAGAAAAGTATAAGTTGGATGTAGGATACTTCCATCCAGAAAACACACAAGTAATCTCATAAAAAAACACTTAAGAACCGGCTTAGTTTCTCAATTCTATCCCACTCAACTTTAGATGGACAACTCTTATAATTTGAGTAACTAATTTCCAAGTGAGTAAAAGCCATGCGAAAGTAAAGTGCACTTTGAAGCATGAGAAATGTGAAGTTCCATCTAGTTGGAACATTTTGTCTCAATCCTCTATTGGCATTTAAGCTAACTAGGTTCACATACTCCAAAAATTTTTGTTTTTTGACTTGAGACCCTTTCACATACTTAATACTTTCCCTCATTTTTCTGACAGACTCATCAACTTCTTTCAAACCATCTTGGACCATTAAATTCAGAATATGAGCACAACATCTTAAATGAAAAAACTGACCATTTTCTAAAAGTGCGTTCCGTACATTCAATTGCAACTTCAGAAAGTCAACAAAAGTATCATTAGAAAAAGCATTGTCTAATGTCATAGAAAACAATTTACCCTCTATCTCCTAATCAGCCAACAAAGAATACACTTTTTCACTCAAACTAACACCATTGTGTGGAGGTGGCATAAAGGAAAAATTCAAGATCCTCTTTTGTAAATTCCAATCATGATCAATAAAATGTGCAATGATGCATATATATCCATCAGTAGTAATAGAAGTCCATAAATCAGAAGTCAAACAAATTCTACAGGGCATTTCTTTCAACAAGAGTTTCAACCAACTTTTTTCTCTCTTATACATTTTCATGATATCAGACTTGGCAGTGTTCCTAGAGACTAAAATCACATCATTACACAAGTAAGAGAACACATCTCTAATTCCATTATACTCCACAAATGACAATGGCAGATTATGTTTAACAATTGCAGTTATTATTTTTTCACGAAATTGTTCAGGATCAAATTTTGTAGACCTCATTAGCATAGACCCACCATGTTCCTTAGAAAATATCATTTGTCCTACATCACGTGTGCCTCTCCTAACACAAGTCTTCATATCACGTAAGAGATTACCATTCCCATATTTGGTGTCATAATTCTTAATTTCATTACAAACTACATTTTACCTTCTTAGTATCATCGATTGTCTTCTCAGGCAATATCTCGAACACCGCTTTAACAGAAGATGTAAATTTCTTTTCTCTTTTACGTTTCCCTTTGCCCTTTCCAATCCCTTTCGTATCAACTACTTGTTGTACCTCCAAACTGTAAGACCCGAAAATTCGGTGTCATTTTTAAGAAATTGATATTTAAAAATATGGATTAGTGTAATCTTGATCAAAAATCAAAGAAATAATTTAATTTCGAATCCAATTGATCAAGATATAAATTATCAAAATTTATCAAAATTTTTACCTCGAAAAAAACAAGCTCAAAAATAGTGGAAAAATATACCGAAAAGGTAAAATCGGACTGATAAATTCATTTACAGACTAAATGAATTTAATAGAAATTTTTGAGATATTTTTAAGATATTTTAGATATTTTTGGGATATTTTGGGATATTTTAAGATTTTTATTATTATTTTAAGAATAAAATAATAATAAAAATATATATTAAAAAAAAAAAATCTGATAAAAAAAAAAACAAAAAAAACAGAAAACGAAAAAAAAAAAAAAAAAAAAACAGAAGCAGCAGAATCGCGAAAACAGGGGGGAACCGTTCCTCCCCTGTTTTTCCTTCACCGGCGGCAACGGGCGGCGATGGAGGGCGAGAGGTGCCAGGCGAAGGGTCGGCCGGCACCGAGGGACCGTCCGAGCGCCACCACGCGCCCCAGAGCGCCACCGGCAGAGAGATCGGAGGGGGAGAGGCCGCGGGAGAGAAGGGGCGATTCGGCCGCCACCGGCGCCGATCGACCCCAGGCCAGGCCGAAAGGAGGCTCCCCAGCCCGAGCCAAGTCGAACGGCGGCGGAATCAGGCCGGGAACCGGCCGGAAACGCCGGCGACGGCAAGGTTTCCACTGAACCGGTTCGGACCGGTTCAGTGTGAAAAGGGACTGAACCGGTCCGAACCGGTTCAGGAGGAGAGAGAAAGAAGAGAGAGAAAAAAAAAAATTTTTTTCATCGGACTTCGGGTAAGTCGATACGAGGTCAAAAGTGGCCGATTTAATTTTCGATAAATTTATTTAAATTATATTTAATCGAAAATTGTCCCGGAAATGAAAAATACGAAATTGTGCAGTTCGACGATTTAATTCCGAACGGAAGCCAGATCGAACTCCGATTCGCGCACCATCGCACAATATTGGGTAAGTAAAGCTCATTTACGACAATTTATGTGATTAACGCGTATTTAAGATTTAATTTACGCATTTCGGATTAAATTTCGGATTTAGTGAATTATAGTCGAAAATTCGAATAAACTGTCGTAAATGATATTCGGGCTATCCAAAGAGTTTGGAACGAAGCCCAATGGGTATTGATAGGCCAATGAGCCGATAGACCCTGATGAAGGGAAATAATACGTGAAAATGGACTTAATACAGATTTAAGGCCCAATTAAAGTATTTAGGCCCATTTAGAGTAAACGGGCCCAATTAAGTGAAATGAACTGTATTAAATGTGTAATACAGTAGGAAACGTATAATTAATCCAGTGAATGGTTAAATGCAGCTCCAGAGTCATATCGAGAGTTGACCGGATTGCAAGATTTGGACAGCACAGAGGAAGAGAGGTCACCCTACGTGATCCGAGGTAAGGGATCTATGGGAGCTATTAGAGATAGCTGTACGTATTTTCATCGTCGTTTACAGTCAATTAAATTTCGTATAGCGTATAGATATGAAATTTTTGGATAATACCCGAATATGGAAAAATTACGAAAATACCCTTAGACTCGGGAATTTTTGTAAATGCATAAAGTGCATGCAATCCATGTTTTCTCTGTGAAAAAGAGATTTTTGTGAAGCTAAAATGATAGACTGGCTTATGATTTGACTGTATGCATTAACTTGCACGTTTTTCTAAAAAGTGATTTGATTGACGAGTGATTTAATGGGATGTTTCCCTCTCACTTTGTTTTGTACCGTTTTGCATATTGCACTCGGTTTTGAGTACCACTGTGGTGGGAAATAGAGCCAGCTGTCTATTTTGTGTGTGTGAAATCGTGCTGGAGCATGATGAGATCTGTGAATTTATCCAGATCCGCTCCCACTTGATTTTGGTATTACATCTGTACAGACCGTGCTGGAGCACTGCTCGCACTGGATTCTGTTGTGATTTGTGATTGAGATCGTGCTGGAGCCTTGTGTTGACTGTGTGTCACACTGACTTGCTCGCACTAGATCTGAGACGACAGGCTATGGTTGATAATTTATTTGGTTGGGGTGGTGAGCTGTTGACTCAGGCACCTACAACTGTGTGGTAATTGTACCTGGTTCACGGAGTACGCTGTACCGTGTAGACAACATGGAGTACACTGTACCGTGCAACTATGGGGTGTGAGGATTGCGTCTTTGGACTCGGGCATGCTTTGTCATTGCTCTGTTTTGTGATAGTCCTTAGATAGGAGCCGATGGATAGACTAATCCCCTCCTCGGACTCAGAGACACCCTGGCACACCTGATCAGTGATAGCTAGTGGGTCTCGGACTTTGGCCAAATGTTCCATTGGATTTGTGTTGAAATCCCTGCCTAGTCTCATCTGTTTTATTGGTTTCGATGATGAAACTAATTGTGATTTGATTTCTGTGATGAAACCGTGTGAAATGAGAACATGATTTTAAAGTGAGTTTCAATACTGAACACAGAAAGATTTTACTCTGAATGAGTTTTGATATTCGGTTTTGGGCATTAAATTGCTATGTGTTTTACTATGATGGTTTTGTAAATGCCATGAGTTTTTCGGCATAAACCATGCATCATGAGCATCGTGGATAGTTTGATTATCTACTTGCTTTATAAATTAATGAGTGTTTTGAAAAGTAAATGCATTTGTTTTACGAGTTGATAAAACATGCATTATGAGCATCGTAGATAGTGTGGTTATCTACCTGCTTTCATATATTTCTTACTGAGCGCGTTATGCTCATCCCATTATTTTTTCCACCTCTACAGAGCATTTCAGTAGAGTGTATAAGCTGCGTCCGTCCTGCGATCTTTTACACACAGCTATCCAGTAGCATCGAGGTATGCACACATGTACTTTTGTATCTGAATAATAGTGTACAGTGATGTAGTCATGTTATATGGGGGATGTATATGTTAGGCAATGTAAACGAATTTTAAATTCTAAAATGATAATTTTATAAGCTTCCGCAATATTTGTGCCTGGGACGAAAGCATTGCCTGTTATGCATATATATATATAATATATGAAAACTGAGTGAGGGATATTGACTCACAGCCCAACAATTGAAATGTGGTAAGTTCGCGAAAAATTTGTAGTGATTTTTGTAAATTTGGGTCGCGACAGGAGTGGTATCAGAGCAGTGTTGGTCTGATGTGAGTTAGTGTCAGTAATTAAAAAGTATACATCCCCATGTCACTGTACATTATTAGATACAATTGTGTGTACCGAGCTGTGATTAAACTGAGAATTAACTGTGTATGCGGGACGATAGAGATGTCTGATGGACATTGCAGCAGAGGAGAGAGTTCGTGTTCTCGGGGCCATAGAGAGTAGGTCCGAGAGACGCTGTGATAGGTTTGAGAAACCTTGTGAATCATCATGTGATTATGTTCCATCAGGTCCACTGAGACTATTGATGCTCGTGTTACGAGATTAGAGCGGAGTTGGAACACATTTATGAAGTTGTTCACTCAGGCTAACTTGACTATGGCTAGGTTAGAGAGTAGGCATGGTCCGGCTGCTCAGACGACTTATACTGAGTCGGCAGTTGCTCCTGAGACACTTGCGCCTACACAGCTTGTACCTATGCCACGTGTTGGTAAGACCCCTATACCACCTGTAGTTCCACGACAAACTGGTGAGGATTCAGGGTTTGATTGTGAGTTTGACCGATTGAGGCAGTTTCGAAGCTCAAGCCTCCATCGTTCAGTGGGATCAAGAATCCTTTAGTAGCAGATGATTGGATTAACCAGTTGGAGAAGCTATTTGGTTTTCTTCGATGTTCGACCACTGAAAGAGTGGCCTTTGCTACATTCATGTTAAGGGGCGAAGCAGAGTATTGGTGAAAATTCGCCCGACCCATCATGAAAGTTATGTATATCAGTTGATTGACTGTGAGATCTTTTTGGATGCCTTCAGGAGGCAGTACATCCCAGCCACTGCTCAACGAAGATTACAGATGAAATTTCTTGGTCTGATTCAGGGGAATAGATCGATAGACGAGTATGAGTCTCGATTTACATCATTGGGAAGATATGACCCCGATACCCTGAGCAGTGAGATGCGAAAAGTTCGCAAGTTAATGGAGGGATTGAGACCATCCATTAGAGTCAGATTTACCCTATTTGACGTCACGACTTACGAGGAGATCGGGCGTAGAGCTCAGTTGTGTGTGTCAGACTATGATATGCACGTCCTTGAGTTTGGTAAGGTCGTGAAGGGAAAGAATAGAGATCAGAAGAGATCAACATAGGACTGTAATGTCCAAGTGGGGAAGAGGTCGTTTGTTAAACGACCGAGAGTCGATGAGTCACGGGGTAGGATGATTAAGCCCCCGGTGTATCAGGTCTCGACTCTAGTTAGGGGTATAATGATTGGAGGACCCCTACTGATTACAGAACAATGTAGAGCATGTGGTAGATACCACGGTAGTAGGTCATGCCACGTATTGATTGGAACATATTTTAAATGTGGCAAGACGGGACATATGATAAAGGATTGCCCAGAGTTGGCTGAGATAGCCCCACAAAAGGGCAAAGAGTCAGAGAAGGATACAGCTAGTACTTATGCCCCGAAGAGGAGGGCTTTAGTTGAAAAGAAGGATAAAAGCCTGTGACTATGAATAGATTATCGGTTGTTGAATAAGGCGATCATTAAGAACAAGTATCTCATTCCACGTATTGATGATCTATTGGATCAACTTCAGGAAGCACAGATCTTTTTCAAGATCGATCTGAGGTCTGGGTACCATCAGTTGAGAATCCGGAGTGGAGATGTACCCAAGACAGTTTTCATAACCGTTATGGACATTATGAATTCTTGGTTATGCCTTTCAAGCTAACGAATGCTCATACAGCTTTTATAGTATTGATGAATGGAGTGTTCAATCCATACTTGGATCGATTTGTCATAGTGTTTATAGATGACATTCTGGTGTATTGAAGTCTAGGGAAGAGCATGAATAGCATCTAAGCAGTGTGCTACAAACCCTCAGAGAGAGAAAGCTATATGCGAAGCTCAATACATATGATTTCTAGTTAGAACAGATATCATTTTTGGGTTTGGCTGGATATTACCGCCAATTTGTAGAAAGTTCTCTAAATTGGCTGCTTTATTGACACGTCTCACTCGAAAGAATGTTGCAATTGAGTGAGACAATGCATGTGAAAAGAGTTTTCAGGAACTAAAGTACTGATTGACCACTGCGCCGATTATCACCGTTTCGACCAGCTCAGGAGGTTTCTCTGTATATACAGACACCTCGGAACAAGGACTGGGCTGTGTATTGATGCAGAACGGGAAGATAGTTGCTTATGGATCCAGACAACTTAAGGACCATGAGAAGAACTATCTGACCCATGATTTGGAGTTGGCAGCCGTAGTGTTTGCACTGAAGATATGGTGCCATTATTTGTACGGTGAGAAATTTCAAGAATTCACTAATCTTAAGAGCCTCAAGTATCTGTTTTTAACAGAAAGAATTGAATATGAGGCAGAGACGATGAGTAAAGCTTCTGAAAGACGATGATTATGAGATACTTTATCATCCGGGTAAAGCGAATATAGTCACTGATACCTTGAGCAGAAGAGCCTCAGGATGGTATCGTATATGATGGTCAGGGAACATGAATTGTTAGAACAGTTTACTAGCCTCAGTCTAGATATAGACCCTTCTGAAACTGATGCATATTGTGTGATAGCTAGTTTGAGATTTGAAACCGGATTTGATAGACCGGATCAGACAAGCTCAGCGTATTGATCGCTTTTGTGTTGATATGCTTAGTCGGATACAGATGGGTAGAGTGACTGAGTGCACAGTTGTGATGATGGCCTGCTGAGATTCAAAGGTCGAATTTGCGTTCCCGATGACCCACAGCTAAAGGGATTGATTTTGACAGAAGCTCATTCATCGAGGTATACAATGTATCTGAGGAGTAATAATCCCCAAAGAGTATCTTGGTGGTCAGACATGAAGAAAGATATTGCAGAGTTTGTGGCTAAGTGCCTTACATGTCAACAGGTTAAATTAGAGCATCAGAAACATGCAAAATTATTGCAACCTCTACTTATACCGATATGAAAATGAGAGCACATCACCATGGATTTCATCATGAGTTACCGAGGACCCGACGGAACCATGATGCCATTTGGGTAATTGTGAATCGATTGACGAAGTCAGCTCACTTCTTAGCCGTGAAGGCTACGGATACTCTGAGTGCGTTGGCGAATCTGTGTGTACGGGAAATTGTGAGGCTACATGGTATTCCAGTGAGTATTGTGTCTGACAGGGATTTCCACTTCACTTTCCACTTTTGGAAACATTTTCAAGAAGCTATGGGAACCCGATTGAGTGTCAGTACAGCTTTCCATTCTCAGTCCGATGGTCAGTGAGAGAACCATCCAGACTTTGGAGGATATGTTGAGAGCTTGTGTGTGGATTTCAGAGACTCCTGGGATGACCATTTGCCATTAGCCGAATTCGCCTATAACAATAGCTATCACTCGAGTATTGGGATGGCACCGTATGAGGCGTTATATGGTCTTAGGTGTCGATCTCCTATTTGATGGGAAGAAGTGAGTGACCGAAAGATGTTTGCTCGTGATTTAGTGAAGCAAGCCTTTGAGGATGTCCAATTTATATATGAGAAATTGAGGACATCTCAGATCATACAGAAAAGTTACGTTGAGATGAGGCATAAACCTTTGAAATTCACTGTAGGTGAATCAATATTCTTGAAAGTTTTTCCCTCGAAAGGGATAATGAGATACTAAAGCGAGTGAGAAATAAGGCCTATAGGCTAGCCTTGACACCTGAGCTAGCAGGCATTCATAACGTCTTCCACACGTTGATGCTTCGGAAGTATCATCTAGATCAAACACATGTGATTCAAGATGAGCCATTGAAGCTCGAAGAGGATATATCGTATGTGAGACGTCAATTTGATATTGGATAGGAAAGAGAACGTGTTACGGACCAGAACGATCTCTTTGGTTAAGGTTCTTGGGCAGTACCACACTTCAGAGGAAGTTATGTGGGAATTAAAGAGCTTCATGCGAGAGAAATATTCGCAGTTATTCGAGAATTGACTTGGTTCTAATTTGGAGGACCAAATTTCTTAAGGTGGGGAGGAATGTAAGACCCGAAAATTCGGTGTCATTTTTAAGAAATTGATATTTAAAAATATGGATTAGTGTAATCTTGATCAAAAATCAAAGAAATAATTTAATTTCGAATCCAATTGATCAAGATATAAATTATCAAAATTTATCAAAATTTTTACCTCGAAAAAAACAAGCTCAAAAATAGTGGAAAAATATACCGAAAAGGTAAAATCGGACTGATAAATTCATTTACAGACTAAATGAATTTAATAGAAATTTTTGAGATATTTTTAAGATATTTTAGATATTTTTGGGATATTTTGGGATATTTTAAGATTTTTATTATTATTTTAAGAATAAAATAATAATAAAAATATATATTAAAAAAAAAAAAATCTGATAAAAAAAAAAACAAAAAAAACAGAAAACGAAAAAAAAAAAAAAAAAAAAAACAGAAGCAGCAGAATCGCGAAAACAGGGGGGAACCGTTCCTCCCCTGTTTTTCCTTCACCGGCGGCAACGGGCGGCGATGGAGGGCGAGAGGTGCCAGGCGAAGGGTCGGCCGGCACCGAGGGACCGTCCGAGCGCCACCACGCGCCCCAGAGCGCCACCGGCAGAGAGATCGGAGGGGGAGAGGCCGCGGGAGAGAAGGGGCGATTCGGCCGCCACCGGCGCCGATCGACCCCAGGCCAGGCCGAAAGGAGGCTCCCCAGCCCGAGCCAAGTCGAACGGCGGCGGAATCAGGCCGGGAACCGGCCGGAAACGCCGGCGACGGCAAGGTTTCCACTGAACCGGTTCGGACCGATTCAGTGTGAAAAGGGACTGAACCGGTCCGAACCGGTTCAGGAGGAGAGAGAAAGAAGAGAGAGAAAAAAAAAAAATTTTTTCATCGGACTTCGGGTAAGTCGATACGAGGTCAAAAGTGGCCGATTTAATTTTCGATAAATTTATTTAAATTATATTTAATCGAAAATTGTCCCGGAAATGAAAAATACGAAATTGTGCAGTTCGACGATTTAATTCCGAACGGAAGCCAGATCGAACTCCGATTCGCGCACCATCGCACAATATTGGGTAAGTAAAGCTCATTTACGACAATTTATGTGATTAACGCGTATTTAAGATTTAATTTACGCATTTCGGATTAAATTTCGGATTTAGTGAATTATAGTCGAAAATTCGAATAAACTGTCGTAAATGATATTCGGGCTATCCAAAGAGTTTGGAACGAAGCCCAATGGGTATTGATAGGCCAATGAGCCGATAGACCCTGATGAAGGGAAATAATACGTGAAAATGGACTTAATACAGATTTAAGGCCCAATTAAAGTATTTAGGCCCATTTAGAGTAAACGGGCCCAATTAAGTGAAATGAACTGTATTAAATGTGTAATACAGTAGGAAACGTATAATTAATCCAGTGAATGGTTAAATGCAGCTCCAGAGTCATATCGAGAGTTGACCGGATTGCAAGATTTGGACAGCACAGAGGAAGAGAGGTCACCCTACGTGATCCGAGGTAAGGGATCTATGGGAGCTATTAGAGATAGCTGTACGTATTTTCATCGTCGTTTACAGTCAATTAAATTTCGTATAGCGTATAGATATGAAATTTTTGGATAATACCCGAATATGGAAAAATTACGAAAATACCCTTAGACTCGGGAATTTTTGTAAATGCATAAAGTGCATGCAATCCATGTTTTCTCTGTGAAAAAGAGATTTTTGTGAAGCTAAAATGATAGACTGGCTTATGATTTGACTGTATGCATTAACTTGCACGTTTTTCTAAAAAGTGATTTGATTGACGAGTGATTTAATGGGATGTTTCTCTCTCACTTTGTTTTGTACCGTTTTGCATATTGCACTCGGTTTTGAGTACCACTGTGGTGGGAAATAGAGCCAGCTGTCTATTTTGTGTGTGTGAAATCGTGCTGGAGCATGATGAGATCTGTGAATTTATCCAGATCCGCTCCCACTTGATTTTGGTATTACATCTGTACAGACCGTGCTGGAGCACTGCTCGCACTGGATTCTGTTGTGATTTGTGATTGAGATCGTGCTGGAGCCTTGTGTTGACTGTGTGTCACACTGACTTGCTCGCACTAGATCTGAGACGACAGGCTATGGTTGATAATTTATTTGGTTGGGGTGGTGAGCTGTTGACTCAGGCACCTACAACTGTGTGGTAATTGTACCTGGTTCACGGAGTACGCTGTACCGTGTAGACAACATGGAGTACACTGTACCGTGCAACTATGGGGTGTGAGGATTGCGTCTTTGGACTCGGGCATGCTTTGTCATTGCTCTGTTTTGTGATAGTCCTTAGATAGGAGCCGATGGATAGACTAATCCCCTCCTCGGACTCAGAGACACCCTGGCACACCTGATCAGTGATAGCTAGTGGGTCTCGGACTTTGGCCAAATGTTCCATTGGATTTGTGTTGAAATCCCTGCCTAGTCTCATCTGTTTTATTGGTTTCGATGATGAAACTAATTGTGATTTGATTTCTGTGATGAAACCGTGTGAAATGAGAACATGATTTTAAAGTGAGTTTCAATACTGAACACAGAAAGATTTTACTCTGAATGAGTTTTGATATTCGGTTTTGGGCATTAAATTGCTATGTGTTTTACTATGATGGTTTTGTAAATGCCATGAGTTTTTCGGCATAAACCATGCATCATGAGCATCGTGGATAGTTTGATTATCTACTTGCTTTATAAATTAATGAGTGTTTTGAAAAGTAAATGCATTTGTTTTACGAGTTGATAAAACATGCATTATGAGCATCGTAGATAGTGTGGTTATCTACCTGCTTTCATATATTTCTTACTGAGCGCGTTATGCTCATCCCATTATTTTTTCCACCTCTACAGAGCATTTCAGTAGAGTGTATAAGCTGCGTCCGTCCTGCGATCTTTTACACACAGCTATCCAGTAGCATCGAGGTATGCACACATGTACTTTTGTATCTGAATAATAGTGTACAGTGATGTAGTCATGTTATATGGGGGATGTATATGTTAGGCAATGTAAACGAATTTTAAATTCTAAAATGATAATTTTATAAGCTTCCGCAATATTTGTGCCTGGGACGAAAGCATTGCCTGTTATGCATATATATATATAATATATGAAAACTGAGTGAGGGATATTGACTCACAGCCCAACAATTGAAATGTGGTAAGTTCGCGAAAAATTTGTAGTGATTTTTGTAAATTTGGGTCGCGACACAAACAATCATCATTATCCTCCAACTCCAAGTCCTCTACCTCCACAGCAGTGCTAGGAACAGAATTTGATTGCAAAGGAACATTGATATCGTCCATTTTCATCTACAAATATTAAAGAATATAACACTTAGTGACTGAACAACTCAATCAGCTTAGATTTATAGTAAACAATATGTAAACAACTCAATCAAATATGCAGTAAGAAACTTTCAATCTATAATAATAAACAATATGCAAATAGATTGTTCAACAATAGAGTGTCATTTAATGGTAGGTCATAATAGTTGGATAATATTCTTGCAAGAAAACATGACCAATAGGTTAAGGGAAACATTTATAATCATCCTCTGTGTGTGTGGAGGGGTGTTAACAGGAGAAATAAGTTAACAAATAACAAGGCAGCAGAAAAACATTCCTAGCAGAAACTTGGATCTAAAAATAAGTCAACTTTACCGCTTCTTCAATCCCTTAAAAGAAGTTAAAGCCCTTACTCCAAACTAGATCTTAAGTTTCACAAATCTTCTTCCTGGCATAAATTATTGATAAAGATGATACATCTTGCTTTACCGATAGATATTATACAATCAAGGTAGAGTGGTAAATCAAGTCTTATGTCCAGAACTAGAGGACATCAGAATCCAGGCTATAAATAATATCCCAACCCTGGTGACTATCAAACTCGACAGCACCCATTTCATTCTCTGGGAGCTCCAACTTCCTCTGGTTCGCATATATCCGCCATATCCTATTATTTATCTACCTTGACACGAATTACTATGATTTATGCCAATTGCATGGAGCATGAGAATATTAGAAATTCAACTTTGAAAACCTTCATCAGCATTTCTAACAATTCGATGACTTTGAAAGGAGTTGTCCACAATATTTGACTAGAAAAATTCTCCTTTGCTTATGCTTTGTCACTCAAACATCCTGAATTTAACACACAAGAGGACAGGATCGAAGAAGGCTAGAGCTAGGTTAGGTGATAGACTGACAGTACGAACTTGACTAAAATTTTGCAGCAGCTAAGGGCAAAAAACAGAAAAAATAATCAAGCAAGGCCATTGAAAAATGATATGCTTAATTCTTCCTGGAGATCAATATTAAGTTCTTAATTTCTTATCCTTCTTAAGCTCAGTGGACAGAGACTTGAATGCTAACTTCGCAGTCAACAACTGCTTGGCGGAACCACTGCTGCTTCAGAAAAGTAGATAGAGTGCTCCGACTTTGATCTCCAACTTCCTCTGGTTCGCACTTAGCAGTCAACAACTTCCTCTGGTTCGCACATCAGATCTGGATGGAATTCCCTTCATGATAACTTCGCTCAAACAGTCTGTTCCTTTCCTTTCTCAAACAGTCTGTTTTCCAGCCCTTCGCTTTGAAATCTAATATTCAGATTATACTGAAGGGCTTTTGGGGCAACTATCCCGACTCAAACCAGTCCCTTAGGACACGACGCACGTCTAAGAGTCTCAGGCCAGTAATCTTCTACTTCAAGTCGACTGCTCTATGAGCTTCTCTGTTTCTTGGGTTCTGCTCGCTCATTCCTGTTTTCTATTTTCTACACCCAAATCTTAGATTTTTTTCTCAGCTACCAAACACGAATTAACTTAACATTGAGAATCGAAATAGATGGAAAGAGAGACTTACCATGACTTCAGGCAAGATGAAAGAGAGATCTGAAACTAAGGAGTTTTTTTTACAGAGCTTTTGTTGTTGGCTTGCTGTCGAGTGCCGACGAGTTCAGTTTAGAAAAAAATGCTGGGATAGTTAGGGTTTTAATGATTTTAACATATAAAAGGATGAAAAGACACTGGATTAGTTTATAATTTAAAATAAATCAAATATATTTTTTATCTAAATAAATATTATAAATTCTTATTATTATTTATTATTTAAGTATATATTATTTTCGTGTCTTACACGTGTATCGTGTATTCATGTAAGACACTTTTTTAACGTGTTTCTCGTGTCGTGTACTTGTTAATCGTGTATTCGTGTGACACGAATTAAAAAAAAATGTGTTTTCGTGTCTTACACGTGTTTAGCCGTGTTTGACACGGCTAAACACGAAAATTGTCGTGTCAAAATTCGTGTCGACACGGATAAACACGAAACACGAATTTTTCAAACACTTATACGATTTTTTCTTGTCGTGTCACTTGTGTCGTGTCTACATTTGCCAAGTCTAGAAACAGTATTGTTGGAGACATAAATTATGCAATTTGGATAATTTTATCCTTAAATATTTTTAATTCTGTAAGACCCGTAAAATTATAAAAAAACTTAATTAGTGGATAACTACGTAATTAAAGGTAGAATTAATCTCTATAAATAGGGATTATATATGATTTATAGAACTAAGTCTCTATTTTGCTTACAAAAACTCTGTTAAATTCCCTTCTGACTTAAGTATCGTAGTGCTTACACAGGGAACAATCTCTGCGTCCCTCTAATCATTATCTTTCTTGCAGAGTCTCTGATAACACATAACACGAAAATCGAAACAAGAACGTCAGCAATACGTAACCGTTGTAACTGAGAACCAACAGAAACATTAAGCTTAATCTTGAAAAATAACATTATAAAATATTTTGAGTATTAATTCAAGTAATTTATTTAAACTATGCTTTGTAAAAATTCTAAAATATGAAAGTTTTACAAGATAAATATTAAAATAAAGAAAAGAATTTTTTTTTTTTTTAAAATGTGCAAATTCAACTTGAATATTCTTATTATTTATAAAAATAAATTTGGATAAACTATCGATTTCAAAATTTGGATGGAGTCGACTGTATATTGAAATAAAATTTCATAATATATTACTTACATCTTGCTCAGACCTAACCGGATCTGACCCCATAAACAACTCTATAGAGACCAATTGAAATAATTCAAAAACGCAACGTGAGATTAATACGTGGCGATAAATATTAATGTGTTAATTCACATTGTAGATGACGCGATGGCATAACAGAATCCCTACTCACATGATCACAAGTGATTAATTCTCGTTAAAATATGATCCAATTGATCGAAATAGAAGCTGAGGGGAGTCAACATTCGGATCAAAATAATTGTTATGCCAAAAGACAAAAAAATGTTTTTACACATAAGCTATTCCCCGACTTCACCACCTTCCTTCCACCAATCCTTCACCGCCTCGGCAATTTCATCCGTCTTCTTCCAATTATTTTCTTCTCCTTCTTTTCCCTTTATTTATTTATTTAAGTATCCGCTCTTTGCTATGTTGTCCCATGTTCCTTCTATGCCACGATTGTTCTTCACAAGGGAATCAAACTCCATGGCTCTGGTGACTTTTGAGCCTACTCACAACAACCAGATGGAACTGAAATCAATGGAAGCCAAATCAAAGAAAAGTCCAAGCAAACCTATGCACGCATCAGACCCAACGATGTGAAACACTATACTCCACAAAGCACCTTTAGTTTTGGATTTTGACTATAAGAATTGACTCCATCCATAGTTTCACGTGAGCCACACCAGACCAAAATTTCCCCTCTTGTCTGTGGCGGTCTCAGTCCTCCATTTTCTCTCTAGCTCACCGCCACAGCCTTTTGTCTTTCTAAGAACGAAGAAATTGTAAACTTTCCATTACGCAGCAAATTGGTTGAAAACAGGGCATCGTCTCCAACACATGGATCAATCTTGTTGCATCATTGTAGCGACGCATCCCAAATTCCTTGTTAAAGAGCATATTCTTACAAAACATTGACAATTCCTGAACTGCTGCTTACTGGTTGTCCTCTTCAATCTGGTTTTTGAAGATCAGTCAAATGATCGGAACATGATGAACGGTATTGGACTCGGATTTGTACACCTTGAACAGACCATCATTGAACATTTACGTTATCATTTCGAAACCCATGAATCCAACAGACAAACGATCCAACTAATGAATTTAATCTTCATCAGTCCACCACTAAAAACTTGGATTGTTGATATATGGAAAGCTAGAGACAAGAAAAGCAGCAGAAAATCAAAATAGTCAAAACAACATCTACCACGAAGGTTACCCCAAGAATATGTTGCAAAAATTCAAGAAAATTGAGCCAGACCATTAATAAATAGCCGTAACCCACCATGAAAATTCGTCCACCTCGTCAATAATTTCTGATCAGACCAAACGGTAGTTGAACTGGACGTTTCATTCGCAGACAACTTTTCATGCATCAAATCGCCAACATGCTCCTGGTTACTTACTCGTTCCATGCATGAAACCGTCATCGACTGAGGATTGAATGAGCCATCGCGTCAAATTTATTACACTATGAAATCCAAGATAAATAATAAAAAGTGAAGCGAGAAATTCACGTATCAGTTGTACGGGTCGCTCGAAGTAACAGTATCGGAAGCGTCCAACCTCCATCTATTACCCAAAGTACCGCTGACCACTCCAATGGAAGATTTCTCGTTTCACAACGCCGTATCCACGCGATGCTGCTATCGATCAGAGACCCAAAATCCAAACCTACTGGAAAAAGAAAAAGAACAAATCATCAGAGCAATTATTCCATAAAAACCCAAAATTCTATTGCATATATAATATAAAAAACCAACCAAAAAAAAAAAATCGAATAATGTTGTCTCGTGTTCTTCTTACAACTCCAAATAAAATAAATTAAAATAAAACCCAAAGAGCCAAAAAATAGTAGCAATTATCTAAGTCAAAAGTAAGAGTAAGCTTCTGTCCCTTGAGACTTTATATCAAAAACCAATTCCAGAGCTTGCTAGAATTACAAATTCTTGATAAAACATAAACAAATAAGACAATCAAATCCAAAACTCCAATTACTACAAATAACAAAACATGTGTACTGCTTGTAGTAAAGTTCCAACATTCTTGGAATCAACCTTCAGACATCCCCTCTGCTCAGAATATCATACGAAAAAGGAGTTGCTACTTGTTAGCCATAACCAGACTCATCTGAGTCACGAATCGATGGAGGAAGGAATCCTACCCTAGATTACGCAATGGCGCAAGTTAGCATCACTCACATTGTACACCCCACCACACGTATTTACACAATACAAATATTACTTCTCTCTCTCTCTCTCCTTGCTTTCACAAGAGAGACAACGCCAACGCCCTTTTTTTTGTTTCTCTTTCTTTTTAACTCTCTATTTTTTTTTCAGGAATCAATTTCTCCAGTATTTGATAAAATTTTTTTGGTAATGTTTACGAAAATTTAATTAAATATTATATTCATTCTCTTTCCTTCTCTATAGTCTGAAGCAGTTGGAGGAAGCTTAATCCAAACAGATCTCTATTCCATCCGAATCCAATCCAAGTCCAACCCAGGCAGCACTTCGCGTCTTCTCCTCCAATTTCTCATCGGTTTCTCGTTCAATTCTTCTCCTCCTTAATCCTCTTCTTCTCGTTTCGATTCCTCCGTTTACAGGGGAAGGAGGAAAAGGAGAAAAGGAATAGTGGTAATCCAATTGTTTTCTTTGTTGATGGGAAATTGAGTTTGTAATTAGGGTTATGGGTGTTTTGGGAATTAGGTTTTACATGTGAAAATCTCGGTTGGTTTAAGCTTCGCGAATTGGAAGAATAAGAACTGAGGGGGTGTTTTTTATTTTAAATGTCGAAGAGAAGGGATTGATTAATTAGAGAAAAAAATGATAATCAAGCGCAACCTCAAATCCCAAATGCCGAGTCTAAAACGGTGCAAACTCGGCGACTCAGTAGCTGAAGATGAAGATAACTCGGGAACAACTCGCAAGAAGCGAAAAATCAACGGCTATTATCCTCTGGCTCTCCTCGGAGAGGTCGCAGCAGGCATAATTCCAGTTAGCCTCCATCGTATTATCGCCTCTGGCGAGGCCGAGAAGGGTTTCGCGGCTTCATGGTGCACCGAAGTCTCGTACTCCCCTGATGAAGTGGAGTCCAAATCGAAGGGCTCAGATTCGTCCAAGGCCAAGAACCGAATGGTGGAGATTGCTCGGCCACCGCTTGTGAGGACATCGAGAGGGCGAGTCCAGGTACTTCCTTCTCGGTTTAATGATTCTGTTATTGATAATTGGAAGAAAGAAAGTAAAAGTAGCTTGCGTGATTATAGTTTGGATGACGATGATGATGATTTTGAATGTAAAAAGGATAAATTTAGTTTTAAAACACCTAAAACTTGTAAGCAAAAGGTGAAAAATAGGCGAACTGAAAAGAAGAATGGTTGTAAAGGGAGAAAATATAATACATTGTGTGAGAAAGATGAGAAAAAAGCAGGGTATGGTAAGATTTTGGATATTAGGAGGTACTCGAGTTCCCGGAGTTCATTAACTTCAGTACATGAGCAACTCAACGAAGTGGATGAGAAGTACGCGAATGGGGTGGACATTGTTGATTTAACAGTTGAAGAGCAAGTTTTACAGAAGAATGTTAAGAGGAAAGATGGGTTGTATGGGCCAGAGGATTTTTATTCGGGTGATATAGTGTGGGCAAGGCCAGGGAAGAGGGAGCCGTTTTGGCCTGGTATTGTTATTGATCCAATTACGCAAGCACCTGAGCTGGTTTTGAGATCTTGTATACCTGAGGCAGCTTGTGTGATGTTCTTTGGACATTCTGGGAATGAGAATCAAAGGGTATGGATTACTTTCTATATTAAGTTTGTTTATCTACGTGAACTTGTGTTCTTGTGTGGTGTAACTTGTGATGTGGTCATTACTTATGTTACTTTTAACGATCATGGACAGGATTATGCGTGGGTCAGGCGGGGCGTGATTTTCCCATTCATAGACTTTCTTGACAGGTGTGTAGTTTGTTTAGTTCTACAGGCAATTGAAATTTCGTTCTGTAACTGCTAAGGTAGAGTCTGCATAATGTAGGTTCCACAAGCAGCCTGAATTGGGCAGGTGCAAGCCTAGCGATTTCCAGCTGGCAATGGAAGAGGCTTTTCTGGCAGAACAGGGGTTTACGGAGAAGTTGATACATGATATAAACATCGCAGCTGGGAATCCAACTTATGACGAATGTATTCTTAGATGGTTTCAGGAGGCTACTGGGTCAAATCAGGATCAGGATCATCACCTTCCTAACCAGGCAAGTTGCTTTAAAAAGTGCCATCTTGTTTCTTTGGAAACAACTTTTTGAAGTTTCAAAAGCCTTTTCTTACCTCCACTTTTGGAATTCCAGCCACCAGCAGGGAAGTAGGCGGTTTTTCTTTTTGCGCTTTTGGAATCCATTTGTGCTTTTATCTCTAGTGTAACTTGTGTTCTCTCTCTCTCTTGCGGGGTGCAGGGGGCTTAGAACAACTTTTGGAGCTTTGAATAATTCATTCTTATGTATAAAATTCATTTTCCATATCCTTTTTATACGTTTTTATAAGACAATTGGAGCATAGAGGTTAATTGTTGCACAATTTTAGTTTTTCCTTCTAGTCTTCGGAGTTTGTTTAATGTCTATATATCTGCAGGGCTTGTTCAGGAAATATAAGGATGCGAGACCCTGTGAAGGCTGTGGCATGACCCTCCCAGTTAAAGCGGGAAAGAAAATGAAAGCATCAACTCCTAGAGGCCAATTCTTGTGTAAAACATGTGCTAGGGTTTGTAGCGACATGTTTTCTGCACTATAAACTATGTTTCCACTGTTTTATTTATTTATTTATTTATTTATTTTTACTTTTCACAACCACATCCTATTTTATGCAGTTAACTAAATCAAAACATTACTGTGGTATTTGCAAGAAGATTTGGAATCATTCGGACAGTGGGATTTGGGTAAGGCAACCTAGAAACTTGAGTTTTAATTTTTCTTCTTGCTGTTATGGAGAAGCTATTTCACTAATTTGTTGCTTCCTTATCTACACTGAGTTAGGTGCGGTGTGATGGTTGTAAAATTTGGGTGCATGCAGAGTGTGACAAAATTTCCAACCATCATTTTAAGGTCTGTATGTTACACCACTCATCTCAATTCCTTATTTTGTTCGACCAAATGAAGCCAATGAATGAAATTTTGGATTGCCCTTATCAAGTCATATTTGCTTCTCCAGGATCTGGGGGCCACTGACTATTACTGTCCTACTTGTAAAGCAAAGTTTAACTTTGAATTATCAGATTCAGAGAAATGGCAGCCAAAAGCGAAGTAAGTCTTGTCTATTTTGAAATTGATGTTTGTCTCTTTGAGAGTGTTTATTAGGAGTAGGGCAGTATTACTGCTATAATGAACGTATCTAGTTTTATAAAATATTATATGTACATTACTGCTATAATGACTTACCTAGTTTTATAAAATATACCTATATGTATCATAAAATTTTTCAAGGCATTCTGGCTTATCCTTCATCTCTGTGGTATCTAATGCTTGTATGTAAAACCTTTGGTGCAGATCAAAAAATAACAATGGTCAATTAGTTCTGCCTAACAAGGTTACTGTTCTCTGCTGCGGTGTTGAAGGCATATATTACTCAAGCCTCCACTTGTAAGGAAAAAAAAATTTATTAGTGAATTAATTTCTTTTTCCTTTTTCCACTTTGGAATGATGCTTTTTAAAACATCTTCAGTGTGCACAGACTTCTTTGTCTGTATTTGTTCAGTAAGCAGATATGTTCATAGGAATTTATTTTCTGAATACTATTGAAGTGATATCATCACAATTTAACATTCTATGATGTCATTCAAGCACTCTATGATGTCATTCAAGAAAATTGGAGACTGCGACTTCACTTAAATGTTACATTTCTTAAACCAATAACCTTACTATCCTCTTAACTGGGATTGTTATTCTATTTCAAGACAAAATTAGTTTAGCTTTATTTCTTGAGCATACAAATAATCTCAAGGTGCGCTAGGTGAATTTTATTTTGAACCCTTAACTTAATCCACCTGGGAAAAGGAATTTAGCTTTTCCGAATTTTGGCTAGGAGTCTTTATTCATATGATATCTTCTGTTTCAGAGTTGTTTGCAAGTGTGGTTCCTGTGGATCTGAGAAGCAATCGCTTAGCGAGTGGGAGAAACACACTGGTTCCAGAGAAAGAAATTGGAGGATTAGCGTGAAGGTGAAAGGTTCCATGCTACCGTTAGAACAATGGGTTTGTCCAACTTTATACTTTATCTCTCTCATAGTTCATTTCTTTAAAAGTAAAAGATAGAATTCTGTTAAGAAAAATGGATTCCACATAAGATCTATTACAAATATCATATAGAAGATAGCATTCTATTCTATATCCGTGTTTTCCATCTTCCTTTTTCCTAAATTTTTGGACTTTAAGTTGAACTTTAGCATGGAAGGGGAATATGTTGGTTCCAAGTTTTGAAACCTTTATATCAGCCTTTTTGTCTCTTTATATTAATATAGGGATCTACGTCTCAGAAAGATGCATCATTACTTTCCTTTTATTACCCTTTTTGGCATTGTTTTGCATTGTTATGAAGATTTATACGTTGATAGGTTCTTGTATAACCTTGCAGATGCTTCAGTTAGCAGAGTACCATGCAAATGCTACAGCCTCCACTAAACCTCCTAAACGACCATCAATACAAGAGAGAAGGCAGAAGTTGCTTGCTTTTTTACGCGGTATTCTTCTAGGCATCGAGTTAGCAATTTATTGAGTCTGCTTATTGTTTTCATTCATTGCTGTTGGGTTGTGCTCATTATTACGTTTTTTATTGAAGAAAAATATGAACCAGTTCATGCTAAGTGGACAACCGAACGGTGTGCTGTATGTAGATGGGTTGAAGATTGGGACTACAACAAAATTATTATCTGCAACAGGTATTTTAAATGGTATTTTTCATTTTATGTAAGAATAAAACTAGATTCATTGATTTTAAGAATCCATCCTTTGATGCATTAAATAAATTGTTGTATAAAGGCATTGAGTTCAGGTTCCCTTAAAACTGTTTTCTTCTGACCTATAATTGACAGTTAAAAGTAGTTTCATGCTTTTAAAATAGCATTGAATTTAAGGTAATTAAATCTTAAAAAGTATAATACCGATCCTTTTCATGCTTTTATCTCTTTGGTATGATCATAAGAGATCTACACTAGTTTTTTGCTTGTCCATTTCAGCTCCATTTTATGGCAGTGAATGGCATTTGAGTTCCAAAAATCCATCTTTTTGTCATTATTCAAAAGTTATAATCGCATACTTGCTAGACAAAGCAAGATCTCTTTATTTGTGTTTAACCCTCTAAATCGTATATATTTTGGCGATTTTTTTTTTTTAATCAGATGTCAAATTGCTGTGCATCAAGAATGTTATGGAGCAAGAAATGTTCGGGATTTCACTTCATGGGTTTGTAAAGCTTGTGAAACGCCTGAAGTTACACGAGAATGTTGCCTTTGTCCAGTCAAAGGTATGGTCTGTAGATCATTTACATTTCTTCTATTTTGGTTTAAGCAGGTTTTACAAACTGCCTCCCTTTTTCCATTTTTTTTGAACAGTGAGTTTGTGTATATAATTGTAGCTTCCCTTCCACTTACTTAGAGATGCATTTCCAACTTATTTTGAGAGCTTCTTGTGCTTTAATTATCTAAGTATGGATTGTTTTATTGCATTATTGCATTCTAGGAGTTAGTTCCAATCCAATTCAATTTCTCTTGTTTATTATCAACTTATGTGGTTTTCCCCCATTTTAGGAGGTGCTTTGAAGCCAACTGATGTTGAGACATTGTGGGTTCATGTTACTTGTGCTTGGTTTCAACCTGAAGTATCTTTTGCAAGTGATGAAAAGATGGAGCCTGCTCTTGGAATCTTGAGTATTCCATCAAATTCCTTTGTGAAGGTAGAGTTGACCTTAGTCATCAGTGCATTCTGGCTCTTGCTCTTCATTCCTTGTATCATGAAAACTTTATGATATATCGTATTCCAAAGGACATGTATCCTATCCATTACTATGGTATTAAATATCCATGGATCCTTTGAACATAATAGAATTTTCTTGGCACAAATTGACTAGATCTTACCTTACATCTTTGGGATAATAAATCTGCTAAAATATATTCCAACTTCTATTTGTGATTATTTTTATTGTGGTTATGTTTGTCTCTTGTTTTTGGGTGTGAAGATGGCATTAGGTTATTCGCTATTCGTTAACATAACCATTATAAATATGCCTTGTTTACATGAACTACAGATTTGTGTTATTTGCAAGCAAATTCATGGATCTTGCACACAATGTTGCAAGTGTTCAACGTATTACCATGCCATGTGTGCATCAAGAGCTGGTTACCGCATGGAGGTAAGTTACTTTTGGCTGATCTTTCTACCTAATACTGGCACCACCATTTTCTATAATCAACACAAGATGCTCCCTTTTTGGCATCTACCTAGAATTTCCTTTGAATTTTATGATATCATTCAATTGGATGGATCATGAATAAATAGTAACTGAAAAGATTTTAGAGATTCGACATGTAATCAACCATGTAAACCACCAAATGAGAGTGAAAAACGACTTACAGTTTTGAAGAGTGCGGTTGGGCTTAGGAAAAGTAATATGTGATGTACCCCACGTTGCAGGAACTGTATAGTTTATCTGTATTTTCATGGGATAAATCCCTATGTTGTAAAGGGCATACTCTTAGTCTACTAGTATTTTGTGAATGATGAATCTTTGGTAGAGGTTAGCTCATTCCATTTGTCCAGCATAGAAAAATTGAAAACACATTGGAGCATCAAGATTCCTTCAGTTAATATTGTGGTTGCAGAATTGATAAATATGAATCATCTTAATTGACCTGCATTTTTGTCTGAGTGTATCTCATCCATTCATGCCAAAAAAGAAAAGACATCTCATCTTTAAATCATGATTTAATTCCTTTTTGGTGCAAATTAATAAATTTTAGCCAGTCAGTACAAGAGCTGGTTTTAGATCAGACCTTAAACTTAATTTTTTTTTCATTGCTCTTAAGAACTTGCACTTTCCTATAACTTTCCAAGTTCACATTAGAATTTAGAATGTCGTTACATAAAAACAAAAAACTAATAATCCTAAAAGAGGGGGGAGAGAGAAAGAGAGAGACTTGGGAAAAATGTGAAATATTATATCAGTTTCATAAATAGATATGCCAAATGCTGCAGAATTAGTTTATTAAGGTTTATTGTTTTTCATGTGGATTTACTTTGAATTTAACATGTCAAGGATCATCGAGTTGATCTCTTGTTACCATTTTATTGCTGCATCTTTTTTTTCTTTTTTGGTACATAAAAGTTCAGGTGAGGGGAGGCTACCTCAGTTCAGGGTCAAGGCATGCTGCAGGTCTTAACAAGGACTTACATTTTGTCTTTGTAAATTGCAGTTGCATTGCCTGGAGAAAAATGGCAGACAAATAACAAAAATGGTGTCATATTGTGCTTATCACCGGTATGGTTTAAGTACATATCCTGAGTTTCTTTTTTATTTTTTATTTTTTGAAGAATTTCATATGTTCTAATCTTTGGTTCTTGTTTTTCTCCTTATTTTAATTTTTTTTTTCAGGACTCCTAATCCAGACACTGTTTTAATCATTCAGACCCCTCTTGGGGTCTTCTCTGCCAAGAGCCTTGTTCAAAATAAGAAGAAGAGTGGGTCAAGGCTAATTTCATCAAACAGAGTAAAAATTGAAGAGGTTCCAACTGTAGAACCTACTGATATTGAGCCATTTTCCGCTGCTAGGTGTCGGGTCTTTAAAAGATCAAATAATAATAGAAAGGTAAATTTACATTGAAGTTTGAAATGTTTGTACTTGTTGTCTCGGGATATCAGTTTGCCTGAATTCATTCCTGGTGTATTTTTTGGCTATGTAGTTGTCTAAGTTTTTGTGAGATTTCTTTTCCCTCCTTTTCCTTGCCCAACTGGGATGAGCTGGAAGTCTGTTGGTTTATGATTTAAATTTAAAACTGCCTTTTGTTTTTAACTTAAAGGGAAAAAGAGAAGGGGGAAGGGGAAGGAAAGAAAAAAGCATTAGATATTGCTTCCTTTCCAAGTTAATTCATTTCCTGACTGTTGCTTTATGTATTCGTATCTGAATCACAACTATGAAAATGGTTCAAGCTTCTCCCCCTCTTCATATTATTATGATCTCAATAATTTTTTCTCTTTAACTAGAGAACTGAAGAGGAAGCAATTTCCCACCGATTAATGAGACCTTGCCATCATCCTTTAAGCACTATACAGAGTTTGAATGCATGCAGAGTAAATTTCTCTTCCTTCTCAATCTCTGGTTTTGTTTACAGTTTTGTCCATTGAATTTGAATTCCAATAGAAATCAATCATTTCTTAATATCTATAATTTGATTTCGTTGCATTTAACAGGTAGTAGAGGAGCCTAAAGATTTTTCATCTTTCAGGGATCGACTCTACCACTTACAGGCAAATCTCCATCCTTTTTTCCTTTTGAGAACTTACATTCTGATCAGTTTACTAAATGATATGTGTGGGCATAATGAATGCAGAGAACTGAAAATGATCGAGTTTGCTTTGGTAGATCTGGAATACATGGGTGGGGCCTCTTTGCCCGTAGAAACATTCAGGAAGGAGAAATGGTATTTTATGAAAAGCTTTTTCTGCTTAATTTGTTTTTTAATTCCTCAGGGTTTAGAAAGCTATTCTCTGTTTCACCTTACAAATTGACTATACAAATTTCCATAGACTTTGTGTGCTGTGGCCAGTTTGTAACTATAATGAACATACAAATGCCTCATTCTGCTTTTGGAATGCATGAGTTTATTTGCATTTCAAGAGGTCATTTACTGTTACAATAACTGATATTAAAAGTTTAAAAGTAATACTGGCAATCCTCTATAACTTAAAGTAATTTTTCTAATTCTACACTTATCTTGTGGTTTAAATGAAATTTTAATTCCAAATGCCATATAGAGCACCGGTTCAGTTACAAATCTTAAAAGGAAATAATATATAGCATTTCATGTATATTAATATTCTGTTCAATGCAGTGCAGAATATATATGAAAATTAGTTAAAAAGAAAACAGCATCTAGAATTCACTAAGAACATACAGCAAATATGCCTATATCTGCTCTTATATATATAGAACATTCTCTATACTCGTGAAAGATCTGTATGCTAACATTCGGACAAAGTAATGTTTTCATTGTAAAAAGGGAATAATAATTATATTAAAGCTTAAAATAATGTTTGTAATTCTATAGTTACTTACATGCAGAATGACATTCTAATTAAAGATACCAGATAGAGCTTATTTTCAGATAGCAAGTAAATTAAACTAACAGGATGTTGGAAAAACTTGGTGTTTTGGCAGCAACATTTTGCACTATGCAGAATGCCTGCAAACTTTGTATATCTGAAGGATTAGAATATTAAAATTTTCTGATAACTGAAATAAGTTTTTACATGGAGTGAGAAGCTTTTATCTGTCTTCAGGTTCTTGAATACCGTGGGGAACAAGTGAGGCGAAGTATTGCTGATCTAAGAGAAGCACGCTACAAAATCGAAGGAAAAGACTGCTATGTAAGATGATTTTCCTTTGCAATTTGCCAATGTTTCTATTTATCTTTTGATGTAAAAGGGTTTAGGTTGGTCAGAAACAGTCAAATCAAATTGTTTTGGCAATTGTCATGCTGAATGTTGTCCAGTGTACTTTGAAGCACTTGGAAGTGCCACTTCTTTTGGTCCTTGCATTCTCCATCTCTCTCTCTCTCTCTCCCCTAATTGGTACTATGGATAAGACAAGATTGCCAATCAACAACATATTCTTCATTTAGCCAAAAATCTCAGATCTTTAGCTTTCTGCATCTATATGATATTCTTGAGACTGAATTGTGGGAACTACGTATGTTGCAGTTGTTCAAGATCAGTGAAGAAGTGGTGGTGGATGCGACTGACAAAGGGAACATAGCACGCTTAATAAATCATTCGGTAAGTTAGCATTTGTTGATGCTCTAATTGCATTTTGGTTTTTGTTGGTTGGCAAGGTCAACAGAGGAAAAATATTTTTGGACTAACCAGGTTGTATCTCTTATAGTTTATCTTCTGGCATTTGAATTATAATCTTAATTGATCACTCTTGCAGTGCATGCCCAACTGCTATGCAAGGATTATGAGCGTGGGTCATGATGAGAGTAGGATTGTTCTTATTGCCAAGACTAATGTGTCCGCTGGGGACGAGCTAACGTATCTCTCTCTCTCTCTCTCTCTCTCTCTCTCTCTCTTCACTTGTCTGTACGTATGCATGTGATTGTTGGTTGAAATTCTTAACGTTTTGCTTCTTATTGGCAGGTATGATTACTTGTTTGATCCTGATGAACCAGATGAATTCAAAGTTCCCTGTCTATGTAAAGCTCCAAATTGTCGAAAATTCATGAATTAGGATACACACAGCATAGCCATTGTTGATCCTCAAGGACTACTAACCCAATTCCCCAAGCAGCAAGGGGAATCTCACAGTCATTATACATCAAAATTTGTAATTTTTGCCAGAAAAAAAATGCATCCCTTTTTTTTATTTTAATTTTCCTTTTTTGACAAATTTGATGCTTAATAAAACTATAGATTTTCCATTTGCTCTTCTACCACTCTGTATATTTGTTAACAATTACTTTCATCATAGTTGAATGCTGAGTGCTAACCCATTTTTTTGTATATATATTATATGTGATCTCTTATGACGGAGACTGACAACTGACACCAGGTCGAGGATCCAAGCCCAAGCCTGGTGTAAAATTTGGAATTAAAATAATAAAAAAATACAAATTGGGTTTTAATAATGAATGATAAATTTATTACTTACTTTTTGGTATCGATGTAATATATTATTATCGCATTCAATATCAAGCATTTCATGCTCTTAAGCCGATGCGACAGAAGAAAGGTACTAAGATTGATCTCCGCAAACCATAAAGCTTATTATTGTGTCAGTAGGGATTTTCTTAGGATTTATGGGAGAGTGTAGTGGAACCAACTGCATTGGACGCCCATTTGGGTGTCCGGTGACGGTTGCTTTGTAATTTACAATTTTATCATTGTTTAATTTATAATATACAAAGGATAAAAATATTCTTACAATTTGTAATTTTTGGTTTTATTTTAAAATTTTTGAAATGAATTTTTTATAATAAAAAATAATCAATTTATATTTATATAACAGAATAATTAATTAAAAAATCTAAAAATAATAAATAAATAATTCATTATAAAATAAATCACAAGTAAATGAAAAAAAATAAACATCTTTATAATTAAGTAATTAATTAAAATAGATAACTACATAAATAGTAAGTAAATAAATAGTAAAAACTTTTGTTTTGAAATGTATAGATATATTATTTTTTTTAAAACAGAATTCATATATTTATTAACAAAAAATATTATTTGATAAAATAATTTGAGTAATTTTTAATTAATTATTAATTTTTCAAATATTATATATATGTATACTATAAATTTTATTTTATATAAATTTTAATCTCATATCCTTATTGGTCATTTTCTATTTTCATTATATTTTACTTCATCCTTACTTCTATATTTACATCCAAACATATATTTCAATATTACCGTTACCATACTGAATCTTATCATTTTAATAACTAATTTCATCATCACTAATATTTTTAATTTCACAAAAATCAATCTCATTTTTCATTCAAATATACATTTAATCAAATATTTCTGAACTTTCACTTTTCTAGAGACATTATTAATCTTATTATATCTTGTATTACCTTGATTTGAAGTGGTGAAGGGCTTCTTTCTCTTAAAACTGAAAAAAAAAAAAAATTGTTCGATGAGGTGATCTACTTTCTCCTAGTTCATTTTTGTAATGGAGAAACTTTCTCACATGATTTTGGAAAGAAGGGACAAAGGTGTGTGTCGAGATGTTTGAGGTTAAGTAGAGATGGCCCCAATTTATCTCACCTGTTCTTTGTAGACCTTTCGATGTTATGAATAGAAAGAGATTGAGTTTTCCTCTGCTTCAGGTTTGAAAAAAATAAAAAAAAATAAAAACTAAAATAATTCAAACGTACCTTGGCAGAGCATTTGAGTGAGAATTGTGGTATTCCGATCGTTAAGGACTAGGCACTTGTCTTGGGATGCCAATCATTCATTGTCCTCCTTTGCACAGCTATAAGTTTCTGGTTGAACCTGGCGCTGGAAGCAGAAGGTTTTAAATGTTGCAAGGCAAAGAGATTCGTTCCGTAAGATTAAAAATATCCGTGCAAATGAGATTAATTATTATTAGTTGATATTATAATCTATAAAATTATTATAATATGCGTTTGGTTACAAATATAAAGATGACAGTGAAATGAAATATTGAAAAAAAAAATTATTATTAAAGATAATACAATAAAATTTTTAAAATTTGTAAATTAATATATATTTTAAAATTATTTTTATATATTTTTCAATTTTATTTAATAAATAATGACAAATTATTTAATATCAATTTAAATGATTATATATCACAAATGTAAAATAATATTTATTTATAATTTTACATATTAATAACTTATTTTATTTATATTTATATTATTCAAAAATCAAGATAACTAAGAAGTATAATTTCAATACCCAAAAAAAAAAAAATTAACTATATAAAATAGAAGAACGAAATTTTTTTTAAAAAAAAAAGGCAGGGGGATAAAAGAATCCTAGTCGCTTACTGTGGAAGCTCCCACGGTGGCACAGCCCCTTGTTATCCAAACGTGTCGGGCGGTGCAGTGGGTGCAAGAAATGCCCCAACTGCAACACCACTGGGCCCCGTTCGTTTCATTCCGAACTCGGGACTCTATTAATCGGAGGTTTCTTCGTGGGAATGAGATTGAGAGAACACATTTTGGTACGTAGGTAGGGATATATAGACAAGGTTTTTATTGGTAAAGTTGGATGGCCTATTTTGAACTATCTTCGCTGTGAAAGTCCAAATGTCTCATGAGCCATGAGCCTCCCAATTGGGCTTCTTCTAAATGAAGTCTTGGATCATATTATGCTGTTCTGGAAATTGTGTGACACCTTGGTGCAAGAGGAAAAAGACTCGATATGTGTAATAAACTAATAATCTCATGTACTACTACAAAACTATTTCTTCAGGCCCAAGTTGGACAACTTTAGGTAAATTGTTATAACCCTATCCCTAATATTTTTATTGTAACTAATATATATATACATATATATAATAAAGTATAAAATAACTTTAATGTAATGTTATATGAATAATTATGTTAAAATTTTTAATATCAATGCCAGTTGCAATTTTAGATAACTTTTACAAGTACTTGAAATATGAAAAATACATCATACAAACGTTCAGACAAAAATGAGAACGTAAAATGGATCTGTACAACAATCAGCCAGTTGAAGAGGTACGAAAATATTGATAAAAAAATCACCAATTAAGCGACTAAATTAAAAAAAAGTACGTACCCAAGTAAATCTATGCATCATTAGAATATTAAAAGATTCTAATGCAGCATGCTTACTTTATTTCAAAGAACGCTTTTTGTGACACCATTTGCTAACGAAACTAAATTCCAGGTACAATGAAATATCATCATGATTCATAAGTCATGCTCACATACCTCTCCAGAATCTTAGTGCAAAGAAGAAGATGATGATGATGATGATGGTGATGATAATAATAATAATAAAATGCACCATCAACAACAAGTATGCTTGCTCGTAAAGGAAAACTGAACTGCAGAGCAGTTCATCCATCTGAATCAGAAATAGGAAGACATTAACACAAAATCATGGCAAGTAGAAGATGATGATGATCAAGAATCAAGTATCAAGATGCAAGGATGCCTAATACAGGAAACCAAATGGCATATCTCATTTTATTTCCTTAAGATAGGCAACAAGAACAGAAAAAAGCATTAATAAATTAACAGAAATCGCATTAAAGAACAAGGATATAGAAATTGTCTCAATGTGTATTTTCAGAAGAATGCTGTATCCGACTTAAAATTACGGACTCAGACTCATTTGAACCAGGAATCAAAGACCCAGATACCTTAGGAGAACCATCTGACAAAAATAAAGATCCACTAATTGCATCACCAAAGGCCTGTCTTTCCTTGGCACAATAGACAGGATTATCACCTTCAGTTTTGTTTATTTCATTTGAATTTTCACCATCAGTGGCCAAAAGAACAGCCTCTGGTGTGTTATCACGCGATCCTAAAGAATCCCCAACTACATTCTCTGAAATCATCTGTTCAGACTCCATCTCTTCTGCCTCATTGCCATTCAAAATTAGCTTAGGCACCTCTGGGCTACTATGATCAAAATCAGTATTTAGCAGTTCTGATTTCTCTGGAGACGCCCCACTTTGAATTGAAACTGGCGGCTCCATGTTCTCCTCACAAGCAGCAGTTGGAACAGCTTCTCCTTTTTGCTGATCTGAATCCAGCATTTCTACATCAGAAATCAAAACTGGCTCCTCTGCTTCTACAACATGATCAGAACTTTGCTCCTTCCCCTTCTCCTGATCCGGCGCTGAAATAAATGCTAACATTCCACCATTGACATTTGGAGTAGGACCCGTTTGTAGCCTCTGCTTCTTGTAGAGGTCCATGGCTTTCTGCAAGTCAGAAAACAAATGTAAAACATCATCATTAGTTTAGAATATGAAGTTCAAAGTGAATTAGAAATTCAACATTGTTTGATCAGGGGGAACAAAAAAGGCTTATCATTCCAGACTGAAGAAAAAAAATATCATCACTCAAAACTACAAGAAAGATTAGAATTAGAAAGGGTCTTATGGGACCAAAATAGGGAAAAGGGCTGGGAAAGGAAGCATTCCCCAGGTCAAACCTTCACTAAACCTACCTAATGAGTCATAATTATATTCCCCTCCCATACATGTTTCTAACCATGATCACCGACTTCCAGAAGAACAAACCACCCCCCCCCCCAAAAAAAAAAGGGAAGAGAAAAGAATAAAAAATGGAAAAACAAGCACAGAATAAAAAAGGGCATATTGGGATGGTAAAAGAAAAAAAGAATTTATATTGCACAATCCACCCAACCAAACAAAAAATGCAAACCTAGTCTCAGAAGAAAAAAAAAAAAAACCGTAAGCTTCGCCACTCCAACAATAAGTAACAGAAAAGAAAGATCTTGGATACAGATATGCCATACATGCATATATACATACATAAGAATCCCAATTACCTGAAAAACAGAAGCATTAGTTGCAGGAATGAGTGAAGGGCTCAGCATAGCAATGGAAGCCTTTTGTACTGCTCTTCCACCATTCTGATAAAGTTCAAGAAAAAGCATATAGAAGTCAAAAGATCAGCTAATTAGATATTGAGAGAGAGCTACGTAAAAGTAAGGTTATTTACCTTCAAATTCACAAGCATTGTTACATCTTTAACCAAATCTTTACTTTGCTCCACATTCACTAAGCTCATACACTGATCATACAACTCAGAACCAGCAAGTTCTGTTGAAATGTCAAGCTTAGAAAGATAAAACTGGCAATCATGAGCAGCACCATCATCACTTGATATTTTGGAAGAATCAGGTGCCTTGTGTGGAATTTCAGGTGAAAATCTAGAAGATTCTTTTACTGGTGACATGACATCAGATTTTTCTTCAAGACTTTTCACCTGAACACTGCTATCGTTATTTTCGTATTGAGGCCCATGGCGTTCCTGTCCATCATAAACAACATCAAGAGGGGCCTGCACAGGATGATCCTCTTTCTGAGATGTTGAGGGCAATTCAACATCATTTTGCCCTTTCCACACATCTGAGCTGGTATCCCATCCCCGACCATTCACTGGATGCCTATTCTGGTCCCATTCAGAGCCCTGAAACATGTGAGCTTCATCCCTAAAAACAACATTATTTCGATCCCAACCATGCAAATGAGCTGGACCAGAGCCATCCATCATATTCTGCCAGCCCATTGGGCGCATATGGTTGGCAAACCTTTCAACATCTGGTATATGATATGGAATCCCAGAGTGATTAATTTCCATCGAGGGTCTGACGCCAAACAGAGATGGAGAAGGAAACTGCGGCATCATAGCTTGAAAACCACCATGAGGTGGCCCAGGTTGGAATGGGATGAAGCCATTTGGAACAGGAGATGGCCAGTTTGGGGCACCCCGCCAAGCATTTGCTTGCCCTCTTCCAACATTCGAATCACCACTCCTCTTGTAACGGCCACTGACATTAATTCTATTATCTTCTTCCAGAGAACCCATAAAAGAAGGGCTGCCAATTCCAGCTCTGAAACCAGGTGGCTGCAGAATCAAAGATGAGTTGCCCGGACCAGCTCTACTATAAAAGGCAGAATCTGCTTGAGAAGATTCGTCAAAAAGAGGCTTCTCAGGAGGTAAGTCTCGACTTAGTCTATCCTCAGCAGCAGATAATTCTCTGCCACCGGTGGAGGAAGCGCTCCTCCATCCTATCTCCTCTACGTCAAGGCTCCGCCGAACACAATTTCTATTCATATATCTACGCTCGAGACTTGTTGAAGAAGGAGATCTTTCCATCATACTCAGTGGGGAAGCTTTTGAGCTTGAGGACCTCTCAATTGGCAACTCCCCAGAATGGCCCTCATCCACTCTACTTTTCTCCATGGATCTGTACTTAGCACCTCTCTCAGAAACTCCAGAAAAACTAGTTCCCTCTCTTGCAGAAGTTGCTTTGGACCTCTGCTCTGTCATTGAATCTCTATACTTTGAATCTTCTTGTCTGAACTGTCTGTAAAAGAAAATAACTATATTATACTCTCAACAAAGCCCTTGGGAGAGTGGTATGGAGCCACACCCACAAGCACCAAAAAGAAGTCGAATGCCACACATAGTGAGAAAATAAGATCAGTATAAATTGTCAAACAATACATATGAAATCTAATAGAAACTAACAGCTCCACACCATACCATTGTTTGTTTTCAGTTTACCATTTAATCCATAGAATAAGGAATCAAAAATATTGAAGGGGAAGTGATAAAGAAACAAAGTACCTATACTCATCAGTCCCACCATGGGAACTCGAGCTGGGAGAATTCCTCCTTTTGTTGCTGCCCATAGCAGCATCTACATTGGCTGGGCGTGACTGAGACCTTCCCCTATCAGCATCAGACTCAACTCTACCACTAGTCAATGATTTGTTTTCCATATCAGAATAGTGTGCTTTGGCACCTCTAGATTTAGTATCATTACCATCATCTCGATCATCAGGAGATCTCTTCCTTCCCCTGCTATCTTTGTATCTAGCACTTCGTTCATCAACATGTAACGCATCACGGTCGTGATCAATATCACGGCCACAGTCACGATCCCGATCTCTATCCTTGTCCCGATCACTGTCACGACGATCACGTTCTCGATCCCGATCCCGGTCACGGTCACGGTCACGGTCACGGTCACGGTCACGGTCTCGATAATGGTCACGATCACGATGACGTTCACGATCTCGATCCCTCTCTCGATCTCGATCTCGATCTCGATCATGCTCCCGCTCTCTATCACGCTCACGCTCCCTATCACGATCACGCTCTCTATCATGGTCATGATCATGCTCACGGTCACTATCTTGAACCTTGGACTTCTTCTGCCGAACTTCCGTGACATCTTTTTCATCCCTTATATGCTTCTCACTAGACTTACTATTAGCATGATCTCTTGCTGGTCGCTCATCTCTCAATTTCTCATCTCGGTGCTTGTCTTCCCGATCCATGTCTTCTCGATACTTGTCTTTGTGTCTCTCATCCTTGTGCTTCTCATCTTTTACTCTTCCATCCTTGCCAGTATCATTCCTTAAAGAAACCTGTCTATCCAAAATGTCTCCATTATCTTCCCCATCACCAGAACCATCTCTCCTTTTCCTCAGTCGTCTCTCAAGCTGGCTCTCTGATTCAGGACTTTGTAACCGATCTGGTACATCCAACTCTGGAATCAAAAAGTTAAGAGATATAAAGAAGAATTTCAGCATGACCAAGTAATTGATTACTCACACAACAAAAAGCATACCTTATACAAGAAGTCATTAAGTCAAAAATCTAAAACTTAGTTAATAAAAGTGACAGACTTCTGGTTTCAGAACATGAAAGTACAAATAAATTAAGTAATAACTTTGATTTTACATGAAGATTTATTTAATCAACTATTTACAGAGAAAAACTCAAAAAAGAAAATCTCAAAAGTTAAATTTTCATTCTAGCCAACACGTGTTACACATCTATCACAAATAAAAAAAAAAATCCTCTGAAAATCCCACTTGATAATGACAATACAGTTCATAAATTTTCAGAAATAGAAGGAAACCAAGGGGGAATGCACAATGCAAGATAAGTAACAATATACCTAGTGGCTAGCAGAGCAATGGCTACATAAACATATAACACTGAAAATGTACATCAACCAAAAGTAAAAGGTCACAGGCCAAACATTAGAATTCATAGAGCATACAAATAAGACTTACATAGTCTACTAAAAACCCAAAAAGAACTTTAAATCTCTAAAATCAGAAATCAAGCAAAATCGTCAAAATCCAGACACATCCTGACATAGAACTGATATTATTTGAGCCAAAGCATCAAAATTAGGTCTGAAACAAAATTCAGCTTACCACACCAACTAAAACAACCTATCCAGGCCCAAACACAACTGCTAGATGACCATACTCACAGTAAGATGACTTGCCATGTCAGCGAAAGATGGAACATTCTTTGATCACTAGCTGAGGATCTTGATGGTGTATTGATTGCCGAATATTTTTAAAATACAGGACTACTAATAAAAAGTTAGTACTTCCCTTAATATTTCATTAACCTTCAAAACTCCCTTGAAAGTTCCAACATACCATTTATTGATATTGGAAATACCATCAATTTCAATTAAATATTGAAGATACCCAGAAACAGGAAACCAGGAAAAGGAAAATGCACTGTTGAAGACTAACCAACAATTCAATTTAATATTGAAGATAAACACAGAAAGAAGAAGAAAAAAAAAGTAGCCAAATTGACCCACTGGCCCATGTTCCAATGCTCTCGAAACCCAAAGAAAGAGTGCACGTCAATGAAGAAAGAATAAAGCATTAAGTTTTAAGGTCACACATTAGTTGCCTTCTAACGGTAATGCAGAAGGGTATAAAAACAATGCAAAAACCACAGCTTCCCAATAGCATAAAAACAAATCTACAGAAGCAATCTTCTCCCATTAACTTCACTATGTCAGCTACTCTTTAAGTTCCTCAACCCAATTTCTCATCCCTGCAAACGAAAACATCTAATTTTCTTCTTTCTCTAATGCAGCAAATAAAGTTCCTAAATCAGCTAAGTCCTAACATTTAAGATTTATGCGGTTTGAAGTTACACTTCCTCATATAAAATATCCCATATTAATCTCTTAAATTACATAAATAAAAACTAACTTAACATGCTTTCCAAGAGTCAAAAGAAAATATAAAACCATGGATGCGTTCATGAGACATTAAGTTAGACCAGCTTTATTCAGAAATCTATAGATTGAAAGTTTGCAACAATAGTTGAAATACAAATTTAGTCTTTCTACTGATTAACAGCGAATAGTCATTAATTACAAAGGCAAAAAAACAAATTATAAAGTGCTTTCAAGAGGATATTAAAGATAATAGCAAAGAAAAAAATGTCTGATAAATAAAATAAAATATAATAGGAAGCACTCAACAATCATTATGCCACTTTTTGCAATATCTTAGTTCATCATATGACGCTGGAAAATGTTACAAGGTCAATCAATATAATTCCATTGATCTAGTCAAATTGGATTACTATCATGAAGAGGCAAGGATACAAAAACAAGCGAACGAGAAAAGTAGAACTTGGTCATGAAATCCCAAAACTCAAAGTAAATTAGTTTAATTCAGTAAGAATATGTGAGGAAACTCTACAGCATGAACTTACATACATGCTAGTACATAGATAGAAAGCAAATGCAAGAGAAAGTTACGCAAAGCTATAAGCTGAATCAGTGTACTGGGACATAACTGCTATGAGCACGAAATTATCGCAAACACAATGGAAGATGTATTGAATACTAGGCGAAAAGTTAAACAAAATTGGCTACATTATATATATAAACAACTTCGGCATCAACAACTAGAAACAAAATATTGTTCCCTTTCAATGCAGAATGCGTTAACTCCTAAGCCCAAATAAAAAAAAAAACAAGTCTACTAACTGGGAAGAAAATCAATATAACAATCACGCAATATTCGCTACCTTAAGAGAAAGCACATAAACAATTAGAAATCACATATGTTATTGCAACTAACCAACCAACAAAGAATAAGTTACCTTACCAGTTTTTTCAGCTGATTGTTTTATAGTGCGGTGTTCTTCACTCTCAATCAACCTTTCACTCTTGCCTTCTTTACCTTTCTTCTCTCTCTCCCTTTCCTCCTTTCTACTGGATTCCCTATGCTTCCCCTCACTCTTACTCCTCTTTGCATCATCTCCTTCCACCTCCTCTCTTCTCTTACTCTTCGATTCACTAGAAGCTTTAGACTTCTTCTCTCCTTTACCATCATCCTCACCGCCATTCCACCTGTCGCTTACTCCATCATCTGCCTTATCTTTGCGTCGCTTCGAGGAACTGTACTCCTCCACATGCTCGCCATTCCCCGAACTCCAGAGTTCCTTACTGGTCTCCTTCGAATCGAACTTTCTCTTCTCACCTGATCCCGACTCCTTCGAAATCCTACCACTGCTCTCCTCCTTAGTCTTCTTTTCCTTCTCCTTTAAACCCAAATCTTTCTCCGAATCTGAGTAGTCCCTAGAATCCCTAGAACTATGCTTGCTTTTGTGCCTCGAACTCCGCGGCATCACCGTAGCCAACTACGATGACTCAAGAAAACCCTAACCGGAAATTGAAAATAAAAAGGGAACACAAAACTCTCCGAATAAAAAATGAAAACCCTAATCTCAAATCAACATTCAATATAAAAAGCCCTAATCTCGAATCTTCAAAGAGAAAACTAACGGCGATTCTCGAAACGAACAACCAATGATACTGGAAACCCTAATTGCTTAGAATAGTAGTGAAGTCGGCAGGAACCCTAACGAGGAAGGAGGGGGAACGGTGAACGCAGAGAATAGATCAGAGGAGTGGAAGCGGGAGGCGGTTGGGGAGAATGGGATCGAAAATAAGCGAAATTACGAGGGAGGAAGGGCAGCGGAGAGAAATTAGGGGGTTTGAAGAAGGAAGATGGGGGTCGTTTTGGGGAATAAATGTTGAAGAGTGAATGATTTTGAAGAAGAGAAGAAAAGAGGTACGCCTTTGTGTTTTAAATGGGCTTTTCTTTCTTTTCCCTTTTTTTCGTTTATTTTACCCGAGTTCGTATGACACTGGGACTGGGTAGACTCGGGATAATTTAGTTTATCTGACAATATTACCCTTCATATTTTCTCTTATTACGGTCCCGTCCTTTATTTGTCTTGGTTGGGTGGGGTTTTCCGATTAATTAATTTTCAACCATAAATAATCTGTTTATTTGTCATTTTGAGAATGGGAGCCAATAAAAACATGACACGTTGTCGTCAGGGATCGAGAAAGAATTAGGTGTTGTAGATATCACCTCGAGTGAGGTGAACTTGATCGATCACCTTCACTTTGTTATGATGATAGTTATTAGCATATAAATTTGAGACAAGATTATAACAATTTATTTTAGAAAATTAATGTTATCCAACTTTCAATCTTATCAAACAATAATATCTCCAATGAGTTGCAGTCAACATAATATCTAAATTAAGTGCCTAATAAATAAGTTTCAACAACAATGATTGGATATAGCATTTTTAGGAGTAAAGAGTAATACTATTTTCATTGTACTTTGATTTCAAATTATGTAAAATGTGTCACTAGAGTACTTTTGATTTCCTCAAATTTCATTTTTGATATATTAAATTATATTTTTATGTAAAAATATTTAATTACAAAAAAACTAATGAATTTTTTAGGTGTTTCGCATGGTACATTATATAAGTATTTTGTCATAAGTCCTTTGTCACGTGACAATTAGTTGTAATGTGACAGTGGCTCACCACATATTTAGTAATAAAAAATAAAAACTTGAAAAAAAAAATAATGTTTTTTTTTTTTTTTCATTCTTATCTTTGTCTTTGTACCATCTCTTTTTATTCATCCGATCAATGACTATCATCAAGGACGGAGCTATTAAAGGCTCAAGGGCTAAATACACATTGTTCGTGGGATTGATCAATTTAAGACTTAATTTTAATTATAACTTAGTGTTTTTCGAGATTTATGAAATAAAGGAATTTTTTTGGTAAAATATGATCAGTAATATACATGCGCCATTAATGTCACTAACGATCACATGTGGCCTTTATTTTTGCAACAATGGACACTTGTTTTTGCCAAAAATTAATATGTAAAAGTATAATTAATAAAAGAAAAACAAAATTAACAAAGTAAAAGAAAAAACAAATTTGCATTTTTAACCTGTTCAAAAAAAAAATATTTCACCCCAAAAATGATCTTCATTCGATTGCTTTTCACTAGGTTTAGGGTTTGTCGTGATTCTTAATTGGGTTTAAGATTCAGATTTGTTTCAAAATTCTCTTACCTTATGTTTAGATAGAGATTTGTAAAAAGAAAAGAAAATAAAGTAAAGTAAATTAAATTAAAGAAAAATGCACATGCATCATTTGTTTAAATTATTAAAATTAATAAAAAAAAGAAAATAAATGAATCTTAATAACCATTGTTTGAAGGAAAAAATGAAAAAAAAAAAAAAAATGATTCATTATTATTTTTTTTTCGAAAATAACCTTTTTTTCATAAAATAAAATAATAATTTATATTATTTATTTATTTGATTGGAAATAAATATTGGTATATATTAACATATTTTATTTTTTATTTCTTGTTGTTGCCTGAAACAACTATGATGAATTGTTGACGTCCTTCGTGTCACGTACTGTCGAAATCTCTGCAAGAGAAAGAAAGATCAGAGGAACGCAGGGTTTTTCCCTGCGTTTGCACTCTGATCATTAAGTCAGACCCAGAATTTGGCAGAGTTTCTGTAAAGAAAATAGAGACTTAGATTAATGAGTCGTACCTGATCCCTATTTATAAATTTCTTTGTTCTTTAATTACGCGCTTTTGTCTTTTTACTTTAATATTCTGTTCTGTGGCTCTTATCTGTTTAATTATCTCGTGCATAAGCTCGTATGCAGATATGCCACGTGGCACATTATGATTGGTCGAAATAGCATCGAAATTATTATCTACAACAATTGCTCCCCACTCTTTCGCTAGGTATAACCTTGTGGAAGAGTACATATGTTCTTACTGTAGCCTCAGGTCAAGTCCTTACATTAGATTCTGAAATCAAATTTTCTGACCATCTAATTCTTAAGCTCTTATTGGAGTGTGTGGCTTATTTCGCGCATTTTTCGCTTCAAGCCCTTTGTTTTAGGTGTTTAGCCTACCTCGCGCACTTTTCGCTTCAAGCTCTTGCACATTATCTTTGTGACTTATATCGCGCACTTTTCGTTTCAAGCCCTTACACATTTTCTTCATGGCTTAAATCGCGCACTTTTTCGCTTCAAGCCTTTTATTTGGGTGCGTGGCTTACCTCGCACATTTTTCGCTTTAAGCCCCTGCACATTTTCTTCATGGCTTACATCGCGCACTTTTCGCTTCAAGCCTTTTATTTGTTGAGTGCGTTGCTTACCTCGCGCATTTTTCGCTTCAAGCCCTTGCACATTTTCTTCATGGCTTACATCGCGCACTTTTCGCTTCAAGCCTTTTATTTGTTGAGTGCATGGCTTACCTCGCGCATTCTTCACTTCAAGCCCTTTATTTGGGAGCGTGGCTTACCTCGCGCATTTTTCGCTTCAAGCCCTTGCACATTTTCTTCATGGTTTACATCACGCACTTTTCGCTTCAAGCCTTTTATTTGTTGAGTGCGTGACTTACCTCGCGCATTTTTCGCTTCAAGCCCTTTATTTGGATGCGTGGCTTACCTCGCTCATTTTTCGCTTCAAGCCCTTGCACATTTTCTTCATGGCTTACATCACGCACTTTTCGATTCAAGCCTTTTATTTGTTGAGTGCGTGACTTACCTCGCGCATTTTTCGCTTCAAGCCCTTGTACTTTGTCTTCCTGTGAGTAACAAATCATAAAGAAAATTAATAACGTAACAAATAAAAGATTTTTACTGTAAATAAGGCTTCAAGTGGTTAGTGTTTCATGTCTTTGACATCTCCTTGCCCTGTGAACTCTCCAAAATGCACTTGCTGGGTCCAATCATCCTTTTAATCCTGTATGGCCCTTCCCAATTTGCTCTGAACTTGCCGTTCTCTCTGTGGACATTGGTGATGGCTGATTTTCGCAACACTAAATTTCTTTCTTGAAAAAGTCTGTCATTTACACATGAGTTGTAATAACTAGCAACCATTTATTGGTAAGCGGCAAGCCATATGGCTGCTAAATCCCGTTGTTCATCTAGTAGGTCCAAATTTACCTTGGGCCTTGAGAGTTCTCTTCATGTTCATAAGGAACCATCCTTGGAGAAGCAGCCCAATCTCTACTAGAATTAGGGCCTCCATCCCATATACCAAGTTAAATGGCGTCTCCCTCGCCGGTACTCGACTAGTAGTCCTGTACGTCCACAAGATGCTGAAAAGTTCATCCACCCAAGCTCCCTTTGCCTTGTCAAGGTGAGTCTTAAGGCCATAAAGTATGGTTCTATTACTAACCTCAGCTTGACCATTGGCTTGTGAATAGGACACTGATGATATCTTAAGCTGAATACCAAGTCCTTCACAAAAATTTCGAAAAGCATCACAGTCGAACTGCTTTCCATGATCAGCATTTAAAATCCTTGAAACTCCAAAGCTGCATTAACAAGTACTTCCTTTGCCTTGTGGCCATCGGGAAAGGTCCCAATATATTCAGTCCCCATCGAGCGAATAGTGTTGGTTGAAAGATACTTTGGAATGTTGTTACTGGTGCAGCTGTCAAGGGAGCGAACCTTTGACATTTTTCACACTTTTGTACTTTGTCAGCCACATCTTACTTTAGCGTTGGCCAGTAAAACCCTGCTCCGAGTATTTTTTTCTACCAAGGCTCTGGCCCCCAAGTGTTCTCTGCACATCCCTTCATGAACCTTAGCTAAGGCATAATTCGCTTACTCTGGACTTAGGCATTTCAATAGTGGCATAGTGAACCCCTTCTTATAAAGCTCCACATTCACTAAAGTAAACCTCGCACTCTGGATTCTGATCTTTCGAGCAGCTTCTTTGTCATCTGGAAGAGTCTCTTCCACCAGATATTATCTGATCAAGGTCCTCTAATCTTCGCCAACTTCAATCTCCAACATATCATCCTCCTCCATACTAGGCCTCTTTAGCCTCTCTATTTTTACTAACCTTTCAGTTGCTTCTTTGGAAGACATCAACTTAGACAGAGCATCAGTTTGATTATTTTCTGACCGATTAATTTGGGTAAGTTGAAATTTATCAAATGATTGGGCTAAAGTCTGGACCCTCTGCAGATATGGAACAAGGGAGGATTCCCGGGTTTTAAATTGTCCTTTAAACTGATTGACCACCAACTGAGAATCACTATGAGTTAACATGTTTTTAACCTGGAGCTCATTCGCCAACTTCATACCCCCGATCAGAGCTTCATATTCGGCCACATTATTAGAACAAGGGAAATTGAAGCGTAGGGAATACACAATACCAGCTCCACTTCCTTGATGGTTGGATGCTTCATCTACAAATAGCTTCCACCATTCTATTTCCTGTTCTTTTGGATCTTTCTGACAAGTACACTCAACTATGAAATCTGTCAATGCTTGTGTTTTGATGGCTTGACGAGGCTAAAAGTTGATGTCATACTCGCTGAGCTTGACAACCCATTTCACCAATCGCCCTAAATGTTCAGACTTTTGTAGTGTTTGTTTCAAAGGTTGATCTGTCAATACCACTATTGAATGTGCTTGGACACAGCTTTCTTACAGCCATGACCAGTGCTAAAGTTACTTTCTCAACTTGCGGGTACCGTGTTTCCACATCTAAGAGTACTTTGCTCACGTAATAGATTGGTCTATGTCTGTCGGTAGTCTTCCTCAACAGCACCGCACTCACTGCCTTGTCTCCTACAAACAAGTGCTCCCCAATTAAAGGTCTCGGTAGCAACAGGAGTTTCCTTAAATACTCCTTCAATTCCTCCATGGGTTTAGGCTTGGACGATTCAGTAATGGTAAGGGTTTCCTTTCTTTGCATACCATTACATGTGGTAAATGCAACATTGCATGTTCTCGCCCTCCTTTGATCTCCCCTTATTTGTCATATTCCTTCAGGAGTGGAAAACTTCATCAGCCATCTCTTACCGAGATTGTCCTCATCACTTCTTCCTAAGCCATGTATTTGTTTACTCTGGAGAACAAGTCTGATACCGTTATTGGTTGATCTAGAGATAATGACTCCTGCAACCTCTCGGACCTCGTCCCCTGCAGCATGGCTGTCACAGCTACCTCAACTTGTAAATCTCAAATCTCCAGTGTGGCATTACGGAATCGATCTATGTAACACTTGAGTGATTCTCTATTTCCTTGTTTCAAGGTAAGCAGATAGGTAGCATCTTTCCTCTTTTGACTGTTCGTAGGAATTCACTCCTTGGTTGATCAAAAGATGAAATAGACCCTTCTGGCAAACTATTGAACCATTTTAGTATATTACCAGTTAAAGTCAGGGAGAATGCTCTATACATGATCTCATCCTCCCATCCGTGTAACAACATCAGTGACTCATAGTTCTGAATGTGATCATAAGGGTCGGTTCTTCCTGTATATGCTGTTATCTGAGGCATCTTGAACTTCGGGGGCAATGGTTTTCTCATAATTGCTGCACTGAATGGGATCCTCCTTCTCTGATTTTCTTCAACTAGAACTAATCTTTTTTATTCTAGAATGCGTCCCACCATTCTTTTCATGTCTGTGGTAACTTGTGCCTTGGATGCAGGTCTGTTTTGCACTTTCTTAGCATCATATGAATCTGCTTGGTCGCAGTCCATAGCTTCTCTCCCGTTACCCTGAGTTCGATTTTGACGAGTTTGAGATTGAAAGTTTGCCATTCCAGTTTCAAGGTTTCGTGTTGGACCTATTTTCGAGTCTCTCCCAACATGAGACCTTATCATTCCCACACCTTTAATTTCATTGTTTGGCGGGCCATTTGTGTTCTGGGGCCAAGGATCTTCCGTGCCCAAATATCCAGAATCTACCGGAGCCGGACCCTCAAGGTTTCTAGTACTTTGGCGTCTCCGGCCACCAACAATCTCCCGTGTTAAATTCCTTGTATCATGACGCCGCAGTTTTTTGACACCCTGATGTCTCCAGTTCACTGGAGTCTCGCGCATGGCGTCTTTCATAACTTGGCACCGCAGGCTTTTCGAGACCTCACATACAGGGTCTCCCATACCTTGACGCCTCATGTCTTCCTCGGTCTCACACATAGGTTCTCGTGCGGCCATGCCGCGAGGATCTCGCGCACCCTTGCCGTGTGGGTCTCGCGTAGAAGGGTCTCGCGTAATCTGGCATCTCCACGCTATGAGTGCCCACGTGGCGCACGAAGCAAACGGGGGGTCTTGCGCGGCCATACCTTGAGAGTTTCGTGCACCCCTACCATGAGAGTCTCGTGCTCCCCTGCTGTGAGGGTCTCGCTGCTACCTTTGCAGCTCGCGATATCATTCACTGTAGCGATACTTCCACCATCGCGGCATTCGCGGTAGCACTTCACCTTCGCGACGCTTGCAGCAAGACTGCATTCTCGACATCCTTCGCGGCAAGCAGCCTTCGTGGCAAGCTGTACACTTTCGCGGCAAGTCGCGACAAGCATCCCTCGCGGCAAGTTGTACCCTCTTGCGACAAGTATCCTTCGTGGCAAGCTGTATACTCTCGCGGTATGCATCCATCGCGGCAAGCTATTCTCCTTTGCGGCAAGACATTATCCTTCGCAACAAAGTGTTCTCTCTCGCGGCGGGACATTCACCTTGGAAGCAAGCTATACTTGCGGCAAGGCATTCTATTCGCGGCAAGCCTTAAACATTTGCAGGAAAGTGTTCTCATTCGCTGCAAGACATTCACCTTGGAGGCAAGCTATACTTGCGGCAAGGCATTCTCTTCGCGGCAAGCCTTGAACATTCACGGGAAAGTGTTCTCTTTCGCGGCTAGACATTCACGTTGGCGACAAGCTATACTCGCGGCAGAGCATTATCCTTCGCGGCAAGACATTCATCTTCGCGGCAAGCCTCGAATCTTCGAACCTTCGCGGTAAGGCATTCACCTTGGCGGCAAGTTAATACTCACGACAAGGTATTCACATTCGCGGCAAGCCTCAAACCTTCGAACCTTCGCGGCAAGGCATTCACCTTGGCGGCAAGCTATTCACGGCAAGGCATTCACCTTGGCGGCAAGCTATTCGCGGCAAGGCATTCACCTTGGCGGCAAGCTAATACTCGCGACAAGGTATTCACATTCGCGGCAAGCCTCGAACCTTCGAACCATCGCGGCAAGGTATTCGCCTTGGCGGCAAGCTAATACTCGTGACAAGGTATTCACATTCGCGGCAAGCCTCGAACCTTCGAACCTTCGCGGCAAAGCATTCCTTGGCGGTAAGCTAATACTCACGGCAAGACATTCACCTTGGCGTCAAGCTATATTCTAGACAAGACATTCTCCTTCGCGACAAGGCATTCACCTTCATGGCAAGCCTCGAACCTTCGCGGCAAGGCATTCACCTTCACAACAAGCCTCAAACCTTCGAATCTTCGTGGCACTGCTGATTCTGTCCGCCCCATTCTTGTAAAGTAGAAAGCTTTTCTTTCGATTCCCACAGACGACGCCAATTCTTGTTGCCTGAAACAACTATGATGAATTGCTAACGTCCTTCGTGCCACGTGCTGCCGAAATCTCTGCAAGAGAAAGAAAGATCAGAGGGAAGCAGGGCTTTTCCCTGCGTTTGCACTCCGATGCTTAAGTCAGACCCAGAATTTAGCAGAGTTTCTGTAGGGGAAATAGAGACTTAGATTAATGAGTCGTACTTGATCCCTATTTATAGGGAATTTCTTTGTTCCTTAATTACGCTTTTGTCCTTTTACTTTAATATTCTGTTCTGTGGCTCTTATCTGTTTAATTATCTCGTGCATAAGCTCGTGCACAGATATGTCACGTGGCACATTATGATTGGCCGACATAGCATCGAAATTATTATCTACAACATTTCTAACTTGGTCCAAGTGATAATTGTTACATTGGAGTCAATGTATTTACAGAGCATTCAAGCAACATGCTCGAAAAATAATAAAATAAAATAAATCTTATTTTTGAAATAATAACAAAATGATAAAATCATATTTGTGATCCAAGTAAAAATAAAAAAATGATAAATAAGTTATAAGAAACATATAATTTAATGATTATTTAAAAATTAAAAAAAAAATTAAGGATATAAACATTATTTTATAACTACAATTTTTTTTTACTCATTTCCTTTTCCATATATTTCTTTCAAATTAGGGTAAATAAAAATTGAAACTTCTGAGAGAAACTGAAGATTCTCAACACCCCTCTTTTTCTTTTATTATTTTTAAAATCTTACTCAAACAAGAGAAAGCAAAAAAAAATTTTCCATGTTTCCCATACTTTACTTTCTTTTTCATATCCCCAATATAAACATAGTGTTAATTTTTCGTTCGATTGGGTTTAGGGTTTAAGATATGTTCCAAATCAAACTCTATTCGGAACATTTGCGTTACATTTACTTCAAAAAAAAAAAAAGCTATTTGATTGCTTATTCAAGGTATTTTTGGTGATGTTCATGATTTTTTAAAGCTCTCTTGATTTTTTTAGGGTTTGTTTAGGGTTTCATTGAAATCATGATTTTTTTTTTGGTTTTTTGGGTTTCTTGATTTAGTCGAGGAAACAAATACTCTTATAAACTAATTATATCAAGCTACACAACCGAATGGGATTATGAGGAGAACTTGTGTTTTAATCTGAAAGCACCAACAAGGACTTCATGGACTACCAACAATTTTGGTAGAAGATTTTATGGATGCTCAGAGTATCCCATAAGTAATTTTACATTTTTTAAGAACTATAATTAGTTTAAAAACAGTTGAATAATATAATTTTGTTTTTATAGAAGACTATTTATGGATTTCATTCTTGACATAATCCAAGATTTTGTGATAGAGTAAGGAATATTATTTTTGAATTAAAACATAGTGAAGTTGTTATATGATAAAGTGAATGTTTTGAGGAATGCAGTGTTATATTAGACAGAAAATGCAATGGATCATGTTGAAGAAAATTTATTGTTGAAGTCTAAAATTACAACTTTGAGGAAGAAATGATGTTGAGTTTGGCTCAGCGATTGGAGCCAACGTAGCACGGCTAGGGGTGTAATCGAGTCGAGTCGAGTCGATACAGTGAGGTGCTTGAGCTCGAACTCAACTCGAAACTCGGTGCTCGATACTCGGCTCGAGCTCGATCGAGTCTTATTTTTTAAGCTCGAGCACGACTCGAGATCGAATTCGAGCTACTCGAGCTCGCTCGATTAGGCTCGATTATATAAGTTCGATATTTTGCTTGAACTCGATTAGGCTCGATTAGGCTCGAATCATTATATAAATATTATTATATTATTAAAATATATAAAAACTTGATGCTCGATTAGGCTCGCGAGCTACTCGAACCATGTATCTAAGTGCTTGAATTCGACTCGCTCGATAGCTCGAGCTCGACTCGACTAAAATCGAGCCGAATTCGAGTTTTACTCGAGTCGAGCCCGAGTAGCTTACGAACACCACTGTATCGTTTACACCCCTAAGCACAGTAAGAAATCATACCTTGCTTTATTTACAATTTTATCTCTTTTAATTTTTTTAATTTTAATATAATATCTTTAATAATCATTTCATCAATCACCTGACCGTTATCGTTATTGAATCTAAACACATCACTATTTGACATCAATCTCACCGTAATCACTATTTTTAATTTCATCGAAACTAATCGCACCATCCATCCAAATTAACCTTAAAACAAAACAATATAGATGAGGTTGCTTGTGTTTTTAGTTGGAAACTGATAGTGTTGTTGTCATTAGCAATTGTATTTTTCTGTTTACTTATGTGTAATGACTCTAATAAGAAAATACCTTCTATCTTAGCTTAACATGTACAATTGTTGTAATGTGCAGAATGTGGTTGAAATGAATGAACTATGGTTTTGTATAATTTTTGTTGAAATGAATGGAATATGATTTTGTTGTTATGTACAAGATTTAGATTTTGTTAACTGTGATATTGTTGAAATAAACGAATGAATGAAATATGATTTTATTGTTATGCGAGATCTTTAGATTTTATTATATGTGATTTTGTTGGAATGAATGAAATATGATTTTATTAAATGTTATTTTGCTGAAATGAATGAATGAAATATGATTTTGTTGGAATGAATGGACGAAATATGATTTAATTAACCGAGCATAAACTTGACCAAACTTGAAAATCAATCCTAAAATTAAACCAACACAAACATCATTTAGAAAACAAAAATGAAAGGTATCACCATTGACACAAATAGTATTTATAATGGAAAATTTAAACATATTAACCTTCTACATGAATATATTCAAAAATTGATCACTAGCGAGTTATAATTATAATATATGTAAAGTCTACACATAATTTAATTCAGTTTCTCATCAAAGCATTACCAAGAGATGTGTTCAAAAGAATGTAAATGGGAATGAGATTTAAATTCATTAATTAGGCATAGTAATTGGAACCTAAATTTAGTTTAGCAACTTCTAGACTTAAACTTCAATGGGTAATAACAAGTTATTGCATATGCTTGTTTAGCACTTAATTTTTATTCTTAAATTGTTTAGTTAAACATTGTCTATTGCCTGAGTTGAAGGATGAGGTTTACTCTTAATGGAGTTGCAACAAAATGTCTATAGCAACAAAAATATAAAAGAACTCCACCTAAGCGATTATAGAAGTGGTGCCGCTTCAAACAAGAAATTGGTGAAATTTCTTATAAAATGATCATGATTACTAGGACAAGTATAAGACCATAATAGTGCTGCGAAGGTAATAAACCTCTTGAAATATACAGACGAATATTATGTGTGTCATATTATTAAATCAAACAATAGGAATTGTGGTTTAATCCATGGACACATTAATTTTCTTAGATATTAAGTTATGAACACTAATGGAAAGTTCAAATCAAAAAATATATATTTTGAGCATAATACTTGTCATGTAAAATAATGAAATAAGCAAACATTTCAAATTAGTGAAGGAATGTTAAATAGTTCGAAATGTTTATTCTGAAAATTAAGTTTAAGTTATCAAAAGTTATATCCAATAAATATTGAATAAATTTTTTTTGAAATCATAAATATTAAATAGATTTAATTTGTTAGAAATTTATGTCTAATAGACATAATAAATCCTAATAAACATAATTTGTCCAAAAGTAATATCTAAAATATAACTTATTTGAGAAGGTATATTTTAAGAAAGGCATAACTATTCAAAATGTTTATTGATCAGTATAAATATATAAATTTACGTGTTTCATTTTAATCAAAAATTTCAAACTTATGTACTTGAGAATTTGAAAAATTCTATTATATTCAAGAGGATATTTTGATAATAATTAATATTCATGCCTCGTAATTATTTTTTCTTCGTGTTCCATTTCTATTTTTCTAATCGAAACTGCGAGTGAACGCTCTATCTAGCTTAAAATCTTGGGTGCGATTAAATCTTTTAGACAACCAAACTCTGAGGAGTCCTTAGAAGAGAGACTATCGAGTGCAAAATGGAAAAAACCAATCCCCTAAACGGAGTCCCCATCAAGTCTTCCTGTGGCTAAGCGCCTTGAAGATGATATCGAGGTGTCAACGAGCCTTGATGACCCTCTGAAACCGAGTGTTGATGTTGCAAGAAACATAGTTCTGAGAATTCGGACACAAGTCCCCCCTGAAATGTTTGAATTGTCCAATCTTGTGTGTGGAACACATGCTGCCGACTCAAGAGTGCTTGTCCCCAGTGGTGTAGAGGGCTCTGCACTACTATTTACAAGGCCTTCTGCAAATGGAAGTTGTAGGTAACAATTATTAAAAACTGATACAGTTAAAAGTGATTGAAATTTGAAAGCCAACTTCAGCTGGGAGCATGTTTTATAAAATATTGTAGAGCCAACCATTTTTTGGGTTTAACAAAGTTGTTAATGAGAGTTAGAGTTGTCGCAAATCATTAAAATTCGAATACTAAAGATAAGTTATTTAAATTTGTTCGAATTCCCTTGATATTTTATTAATAAATAATTTATAAATTTTAAAAAATTTATAAATATCAATAATGAGTTGACAACAACTTTAAAAATAAAATAACCTCCCTTGTTATTAAAAAAAAAAAGAAACTAGGTTTAAATCTTGATATTCTACCTCTATCTAAACTAAATTTCACCTTTTTTTTAATTTCTTTCTATTTCTACATTTTAGCAAATTTAACTGTATGCCCAGCGAAGACTTCAAATGAACAGCCTCAAGGTCTGATATCGTTTGATAGTTGAAAAAAAATACTGCAGCTTAACCTTTGTCTTCAGCTATCCAACAATCCATTCTAATAACTATCCCGACCTCTATCCCATATAGTTGCCAAAAAGTGTTATACATTATCAGGGAAACCATCACTGGTAATGAACATACACAACAAGTGGAGGCATGCAAAACAATTTTCTCTTAGAACTCAAGAACGACTTATCAACGGAAACATCTTTAGATCAGTCCCTGCCGCTGCAGATCAGTATATGTCTTCTTGTTGTAGATGTTACCCTCTTTATCTTCATATTCTTCTTCAAGATCTGGGCGCCACTTGTTCACTCCCTGCCGTTCTCGTATCTTCCCCCACAGCTCTTGTGCTTCCTGCAGAATTTGAATTTTATGCTACATGTTAATAATTATCAAGAGAACAAAAAGAGTTTATAGCAGCAGCCCTTGCGAGTACTTGTTGTTCCGTCGTCTCACCATTTCTATTGCCAGCATTTTTTTATTAAGGCACGAGGGCAAAGAATTATCTACTTAATAGGATGCTGAACTCTAGCTATCTTTTGCTTGAAGTGGACAATATGCCACTAGTTGCAAAAACCAATAGCTTGGCAGATAAGCTCAATCATGAAAAAAAAAACAAATGTAGGCAGATGAAGCAGAAGGAACATAAATCACTGCAGAAGTTCTGAAAAACATGAAATACCTCAATATTGGTGATTTCATTAAAGTTCTTGGTGTTAGGTATACCAAGGCATCGCATGCCATGCTGATGACGCCATTCTTTAAAATGCCTCTCAAAAGCCCTCCGGCCCCAGTAGCTGTAGTTGCCACAAATCTCACACTTAAATTCCTGAAGAAAAAAAGAAATGGGGGCAAAGCTATATGAGATCTGGTGAGCGAGAGGTAAAGAAGTATTAGTCAATCAAAGAGTCTCTATCCTTCCTCCTCCCCTCTTGAATTCGAAGAAAAGGGAGGTGGGAGAGAAACATCAGCCTTTTTAGTGCGATTAGTTGTAAAACATCAAGGAAAACATATCTATAGACTTAAGAAAACAGTAAACAAGATAACAGTATTTATTTTCATTCAAGCTATGACTGCTTCTTGTTTAATGTTTAGTCATCTGTAAGTTGAAAAAGTTGCTGCACATGCAAAAGTTCACATCACATATGAAATTAGTATTAGTAGGAGAGATTACCTGACCAAGACCATGAAGCTTGTAAAGCCAGTAAGGTATAGGCTTCCCATCCCAACCCATTGGCAACTTAAGGGGATTATATATCTGTTGATCTTCTTCATCACTTTCAGTGTCAACTTGTGTCTCTTCCTGTTAGAAAACGATAATTTATTGTCAGAAACCACAACAGACAGAATTTAAAGATCGCAAACATTTTGGAGTCAAAGTTTCCGCTTTTCTTCACCATTTTTTCTTTTAACACGGGGATGATAATTCGAAAGGCACTGATAAACCATGACGGTTGTCCAAATGCCAGTGATTTATTATGATAAAAGGAAAAAATCCAATCAAAGATAAAACAGCCATTCAATGAACATCCAAAGTCAATAGTAGAGGAAGAGTGAAAAACCAAAGTTCGTAATTGGAACCAAAGATATCTCATACCCTCCATTTGTTGTATCCTAAATACAATCATAGGAATTGCGTAAAATTCCTAATTTTCTCCAATTTAAAACATGGCCCTTCAGATTTAAGTAAAATATAAATGCAGAAAAAGTGTGGCCAATTTTTACACCCAAAAGTGATGGCTACAGACCTAAAACAGGTCGAGACCAAGTGGATTAGTGCAGAGTCTGCAGACAGATCCCCACATCCGAAACTCTACCACTGCCATCCCTACAGGGTGTTGAAGGGCTGGCATTTACATGAATCATACTCATAACATCACAATATGAGCAATGAAATTTTGTCCTGGTATTAGAAGCACTTGAATGGCTATACCATAAGAGATTAACTTACCTCCTCACGTTCTTGTTCCATTTCCTCGTATGTCAATGCTTGCTTCTTTACCACATTTTCTTTTGTTTGTTCAATTGTCTACAAAAGTTTACAAAAATATTAGTTAAATATCATCCACTATAATTGCCATATCTTGCTATCTGGGCTACAAACAGAAGTAAAATATACTTTTTCAATAGCTTTCCCTCATATTTCAATTTTTTATCAAAGATGGAAGGACGAAGTAAGCCACCAACTAACCTTACTCAGTAAATCACAGAGTTTCTTCATCTTGGCCTCCATCAATGCAATATGTTTCAAACTGTTAATGTCTTGTGGCATTGCAGTAGACCCATTTTGTTCTGGTCCACGGGAGCCTTTCGCAAAATGTTTCTTGTCCAGCTTTTCCAGAGGTGTGTGCTGCATAAAATATACACAGATATTGAATATTATATATATTACAATTTATTTAATACTAAATTATCAGAAATGCACAATCACCATTAAACCAGTCTATAGTTTTCCCATCAACATTTTGCAACATAACAACCTAGTATTCTATTATTTTATAGCTGTATCAGACTTCACCACTTATTTGTCCTTCAATCTCTGCTAAATCTAGGATTTGAGCCCCACAACATATTTTCTTTTCTACCATGACTCCAAATCATAAATTCTTAATTCCCTTCAGCAAATTCTAGCAAGAGAGTCCGATGTACAACAAATAAACCAGAATAACAACACTCCATAATTGTCTAAGATTTCCAATTCTATATCAAAATTCTCAATATGAAAACCGTCAATAACAAAAAATTAACATCCAAACATAATGAAACCTATATGTCTATTATATACATTTCGAAACGTATATGTATATTACAGGTGTATATATTTATATATAAGCTTCATAAACCCAGGTTTTAAGCCCACGAGAAATACAGCCCACCTAACCCAAACAAAGACAAATAAAATGAACCAAAATACAAGTTAACTAATAAATTAAGTCCTGCTTCCTAAATTTACATCTAGAATAGAGATTCTTCCAAAACTTGGAATAATCTTCTCCATCAGAGTCTGATAAGAAGATTTCTCGGAACCAGATCAAATTCCCAAATAATATTACATTCCTGGTGGCCATCCTAAATCTATTCAATATTCCCTTCAGCAAGAAGAATGGATAAGGAAGATTTCCAATGTAATTCAATGTGCTAAAACAAAGATGGACATTCTCTCATACCAGAAGTACAACACTGTGTGTGTGTGTGAGAGAGAGAGAGAGAGAGAACTATTACCTTTGTGAGGAAAAGCCTCTCTGCACGCTGCTGGACAGTACCACCAGTTTTTAGTCCTAATGCAGCCAATGCCTGTCAGGATATGTGGATAATTCACCCATTAACAAAGAAGGAAGTCAAAAAGGGGTAACTCATTTTAACTTTTAAGCTGCTAGCAGAGTATTTTAAGTACATATCAAATAATTGCATTGAAAAACCTTTTCAAAGAGATTGTTCATAAGCAGCTCCCAAACAATAATACCCTTAGATATTGGCAGAGTGACCAAGCTTGGCATGTAATTGAAATTGATCGTAAAACCAAAATTACAGCAACCAAAACAGAAAAAGATACTCCAAGTGAACATATAAATCAAAGCAAAAGAATGAATATCCTTCTCCACCTAATCTTACTTTTTGGTGCTCAAGTTAATCAATTAAATTGAAATTATCCAGCAAGATAAGATGTTAACAGTGACAAGATCAGAGAATGCAATAGCAACATGTTTCTTCATTTTTCACTCTTCAATGCAACTTGACCATGCAATTGCCTAAAATAGAATCGACAAACACACATTGCTAAGCACTGAATACAAGAAACTGGAGCCTAAAGCAAAAGCAGGCTAGAAATGACGACATAATCATAAAGGAACAAAATTACCTCCTTCAACTTTTCGGGACCCACTTCTATCAGTTCTTCAACTGTGCTGTAATAATCAAGATCAATCATGGTATGCTGGGAAGGATCATCTTCATTTTCTTGACCAAGTTTCTGCCATCCCTCTACCTGGCCTTCTGCCCATTGCTCCTCAAACTCAGCCTCAACCTATCACAAACCAAGAAAAATTTATTTTAGTCTCTTAGAACCATGAAATTTCTTTTTTTTTTAAAAGTTTCATTTTATATTGATATAGCTCCAGGCAGAGACTCATGACTAAAAATTGATAACCCCATGTTACAGAACAGGGTTTGGGTTTAGCATCACAACATCCTTAAGGTTAAGAATCTCTTTATAAATAAAGATATACAAGTAACTTCAAGTAAGCAATGTGAACCTTGGAAAATACTCTGTCAAGATCTTGCAGTGGTTCTGTCCTCTGAAAGAAGTATATTAGGTACTCCAGCAGATTCTCCATATACTCCCTGTATTGCCTACGGATAACAATATTTGCAAAAACAGTAGAATAAGGACGCCAAATAGGTAGAAAAGCAGAAAACAATTAAACCCTGGGCAATCACCTTATTAAAAGAAAAAATAGAAACAGAATTGAGGAAAGTTTACCTCGTAGACTTCAATTTCCAAGGGATATTATGCGGCTGTGAAAAGATATCAAGATAAGCAGCGTATTCAATTTTGGCTCCAAATTTAGAATTAATGTACTGATTGAACAATTCGTGCAGGTCCAGGTACCGACCCAAAGCTTCCTGAAAATAAATTGCTAACAAGTAAGACCAAAGGCCAGAAAGAAAAACATAATATAGAATAGGATATTAGTGCAACAAAAGGAGCCTAATTGTGAGTAGAGAGAAACCTCGCCACTGAACTCGATGACCAGTTCTTCCTTAAGTAAACTCTCATACTCTTCATTAGCATCAACAACCCGAGCGGCAGGGTGCTTTCTATGGTACTCACGAATCTGCATTAACGTAACGATTACTCCACTAAACATCTATTTTGGATTACATTTATCCTCTTTCGCTAATAGAAAATTTTTGAAAATAATTCAGATTTATTCATGCTTCTAGGAAAAGGCAGGATTTGTGTAAAAAACTCCTGCTTAGCATTTTCGATTCAAGGTTGAAAAGAAAGTAAAAAGTTACCTCCTTCAATCTATCATAAAAAGCACTAAATACGTTAATTCCAGTAGCGGTTTGACCTCCGAGAGCCGCAATTTCATCTTTCCTTGCACCATCTTTATCTTCATATACCTCAATCTGAAGCCATTCAAAATAAAAAAATAAGAAAAAAAAGTTTTAACCATAAATCAATTCTGTATAAGATAAGGAGGAATTACGAGTTTCTCGGTGGTGGCAATGATGGTATCGATATTATTGCGGACGCGGTGGCTTTGGTACAAGCGGTCTTTGCCGGAAGGCGGCTCATTTTGCAGGTCCTTCACTATGAGCCGCTCGAGCCGTTCCACATCTTCGTGAGCCGCCCGAGTCACCTCGAGTAGCGTGGAAGACATCTCAGCTTCAGGTTCACTTAGCCGATTCGATCAGTCTAGGGTTTGTCTCTCAATCGATATTTGCAGTAGCCGAGGCGGTGGTTCTATGTTGCGCTTTTCTGCATGATGGCCACAGCGCTAAAATAGATTTTTAATTTCAGTTATTATAGAAAAAATTTTAACCATAGAGTAGCGACGTCGTTTTTATCCTATCCCGTAATTTTTTTTTTAAGTAAAATAAAACCCCGTTAGTTTATATTTTGAAATATGAAAGTTCATTTTCTTTGTAATCTAATTAGGGTATAAGCCCAAACCCCAAAACCTGACGCCGACGGTACACGAAGCTTATTGCTTTAGCTCTCTAAGTACTCTCTGACATTCCTTTCGTTTTTTTTTTTCCCTCTATTCCTTCCCTTCCTGTTTTTGTTCTGAATTTCTGAAGCTTTTGGTTAGAGATAAAAATGGGTTGGAAAGCAGCTGAGAAGCTCATCAGACACTGGAAAGTTCTCAGAGGTGACAATGTAAGCATCTGATTTCAAAATTCCGTTCCGCTTTTAATTAAGTTATTCGAAATCGATTATATGCTTTATTTCTTATAAGCTATTCACAGGTGATGATAATCAGGGGCAAAGATAAAGGTGAAACTGGCACTATCAAACGCGTTATTCGCTCACAGAATCGTGTAATTGTTGAAGGGAAGAATTTGGTTAGTCTCTCTTCAAAGTTTAAGGTATGGGTCGTGCTCTTTTACTTGGAGGGGTTGTTTTACATTTCTGTTTTTTCTATTTTTACAGGTAAAAAAGCATATTAAGCAAGGTCCAGGTCATGAAGGTGGTATATTTACTGTTGAGGCTCCACTTCATGCCTCGAATGTTCAAGTACTCGATCCTGTTACTGGGTATTTCCATTAATTCTGATTGTATACTTTGAGAGATAGTTATTGTTATCATTATTATTTTTTAACAAGTAAAAGATGTTTTTGATGGAGTATTATTCTTGTAGGAAGCCTTGTAAGGTTGGAACTAAATATCTAGAAGATGGAACTAAGGTGAGAGTATCTAGGGGTATAGGAGCGTCTGGGTCTATAATTCCTCGCCCCGAGATCTTGAAGATAAGGACAACTCCAAGACCTACAGTTGGTAATTAATATGCATATGCTCTTTGCCTCTTTGAGTTGATTGTTGTCTACATATGACTAGCATTTCCATCTTGTTTTTAGAATTGGAGTAAGGAAAAGCTCTTTTCATTAAAATAAGTATCTTCGCATTTCCTTTATTTTAAAATATATGTGTGTGTCTATATATATATATATATATATGAATATAAAAATCAGCACTTTGCCTGTAAAATTGTCAAGATAATTATCCTCTCAAAAGATTTGGTGACTAGAGATTGTAAATATATTGAGTTGGATTTCAGTTCAGTGATCAGTGAACAGGTATCACAAAAATGTTAACATAGAAGGCTATCGATGCAAGTTAAGACTTTGAAAACTGGTAAAAAACTCATAATACAGTTAACTATAAGCTAAAAAAGTAGTTCTTAAAGAAACCAGAACATAGCTTTTTCCCATCTGCAACAGTATATACAGTATAATCTAACGACTCCAACAAATAGGCTTCTCTACATAGATACATTTCTGGGAAAGGCAATAAATTGGGTATTGCAATGACTTCTTGAAATATATATGGTTCTAAGGCAGTAAGTTTGTAAAACATTCCTATACGTGCATGCTTGGTTATCTTATATCTTTATAATTAGTTTATTAGTCGAGGGAACCGATATGCCATTCTGCATATCATTGCACATTACTTTTATCATTGTATATTCATTGCCATCCTGTATTACCAATGTTGTAAAATTTAGATGCAGCTGATGTTTGAGGGGATATTTTATTGAATCATTTGGGAGTTATTTTCTGGGGATTTGAGTTTAATTCACTCTTTTTAAGGAATGTTGAAAGGCATATAGCATTATGTTGCAAGTGAAAGGCGTAACATACATCAAAGTGAAGAGTTGAAATTGATATGTTCTGTTTTTCTTATGATCACCACTGTTTATCAGCTGTTGTTTGTTGTGGGGCCTAAATTATCGGGTGCAAATGAATATTATTACATGGCTTTTGGAATTGTGTGCATATATGTAATGCTTTCTTTTGTAGTTTTCTTATCATACCATAGTTGTTGTTGCTTGTCAATGCTTTTCCTGTGTTTAGTTTGTTCCTGCTGTCTTCCCTTCAAGGTATCATGTACATTTGCTCTTTCTAATGATCATTAATAAAGAGCTTTTGCCCGTAAACTTGTGAAGATGTAGTTTGTAGTTCAAATTTGTCTATGGATTGGGGTATAATAAGTGGGCTACATATAAGAAACTCCTACAGAACATTGATGTAAATTTGTTATAGAAAATATTTTCAGAGTTCTCTAGTTCTTCATGCAACTTATTTCAACTGTTATGTTTTTCAGCTGGTCTTAAGGATACTCATATGGATCTTGTTTTAGAGAAGACATACGATCCTAAGACTGGGAAGGGCATGCCTGACCTTTGAAGAACCTCCCTTGATCTCTTGGGAGGCATAAAATGTATTGAGCAGAAAAGCTACAGAAATATGGTCCATGTATCAGGGGCATTAGCCTACCATTAATAATATTCTTACCAAACTCTTCATCTACCGTGTAATCTAGTTGGCAGATGTTGCAATTAAATTTTTTGGATTCTATTTAAACGTCCAAGCTTAAACAATTTATGAATCTAGTTTAGCTACTTATGGTGTGTTCTTTTCTTACATGGATTACCATTCACCAATTTCTTCCTTGTGCTTCTATAAAGCATCTGTCAAGTTTCTCACAGATAAAAATGAACATGTACTGCAGTATCTCAGGTAGTGATCTTCTGTTACATCACCAAAGACACCTTAATTCTAGTCGTTAGCGTTTTATTGTTTTATTAATTAAATGAGGAATATATGTAATGTGATAGTTATCAGGGGTAGTTAGTGGCAAAGGTGATATTTGGTGCGGAGGATGAATAATAGGATGTAATGATTATTATCTTTTATCTTATGCTTGGTGTAGATATAAAATAAAAGATTGGGTTGCTAATATGATTAGTTATCTTTTTAGTGTAAAGATGATTATACTTGGTAAAGAATGCCAATTGTCTTAATTTCTTCAACGCCTTGCCCCTTGAGTGTTTTTGGTTGCATACTTGCATTTGATTTAGATTCTGTGTTGCAGGACTGTTAATCTTGATTAGCGCAACAGCATGTTCCTGTAAACAACATGGTCTCTTAGGAATTCTTGCATGCCATGCCTTGCACATGGATATTAATAAGAATGTAAACAAGTTAAGTCACTCCCGAGCTACTCGAATTTGAGTCAAAAATTATTTGAATTCGTTTCGTTTAATTTTTAGTTGGTTTGATAGCTTGTGGGTATAATCAAGTTTTTTAATTTTTATATATATATATATATATATATATATATATTATTATTATTATTTTATTTTATAATTATAATTAAAAAATAATAAATCAGATTTAAAAGGTCGAATTTGAGTTTATCGATTCGGTTTAAGCGATTTGAATATTTCGTCAAGTCGAATTTAAATTTTAAAATCTAAATTCAATGAAAATTGAATCGAATTTTGAGTTTTTTAATCGAGTTGAGTTGAACTCAAATTTGATATTGAATTATCTCAATTTAAACTAAATTACACTTCAAAATCTAGTAAAAGAACGTTCAGGGAAGATTGTGCAAACCTAGTGCGCACGAGGGTGTCCCTTTCGATTAACGGTTTGAATGGCTTATACAGTCATACTCTGTCTCCACTAATGGCAAGTGCTAACACATTGTCATCTGTTTTTAAGATTCAATAGACTAATCCTTCGTCTTCATTTCGAGCGATGACGAATCGTCACCAACGTTTTTAATATATATATATATATATATATATATATATATATATATATATATATATATATAGAGAGAGAGAGAGAGAGAGAGAGAGAGAGAGAGAGAGAGAGAAGAACAAATCGCCTGCTTGGTTAAGGAATGACCGCCATTTTTCAGTTTTCACAAATGGTGGGTCTCCAAATTGCAAAACCTAAATAAGCCCAGGTGTTCTAAATGGGTCAGGAGAATATAGCCCATTTATGCCGACACTTTCTTAATTGGATAGAAAAGTCGAAGCCTGAAAAGATCAGAGCCAATTGGGCCAACCTAATATATGCCTCCTCAGCCATTTTGGAGCATTAACAGCTTAACGCAAAAAAAATATGAGTTTATAAATGTCAAAATTAAAAAATACATATTAAGAGTCTTTTAATTTATTTTTAAAAGTTTGTATATTTTTAATTTCATTTATTAATAAAATGATACTCTGAATTTTTGAAGTTATCTGTCATAAAAAATACATATTAATCACCAAAATACAAAATTACTTGATAAGGTTTTTTAGATATATCTCTACATATAACACAAAATCGTGATTTTTTAAATATATGTATAATTAGATATATCTCTTTTAAGAAAAAAAGATATTTTAATAATCTCGATATATCAGTTTTTAAATTTAAAAAAAATAAAACTTTTTTGAAGTTATTCTAAATACAATTTAAATTTATATTTTTAAAATTACTTGATAAGATTTTTTTAGATATGTCTCTTCACATAACACAAAATCTTGAATTTTTAGATATATCTATAATTTAGTTATATCTTTTTAAACAAAGATATTTTAATAATCTCGATATATCACTTTTTAAATTTAAAAAAATCAAAATATATATTTTTTGAAGTTATTCAAAATATAATTTATATTTATATTTTTATTGATTTTCTAATTCATGTACTTTTTAAATTTGATTTTTGAAAGTTATCTTGTTATTTTCTTATCTTTTTTTAATTTTCTATTAATTTAAAAAAATTAAAAAATGTTATCCAATATCAATATCTCCATATTAAACTAATAATTTAAAATATTAACATTAGACTTACAGATAACTCATTAAGAAAGATTGTTGACAATAAGAGTCGAATTTAAACTTTACAAGTAAAGTGAACAATTCTTACCAATTCAATCAATTTTCATTTGCTAGTTAATTGAATTATTTAATAATTTATTTAATTTGAATAAAATAAATTTCATAATTACTAGTTCGAAAAAATATGTAACATACTGTTTAAATTTGTAATTTTTAATGAAAAAAAAATGTACTACTAAAAATAACTCCTCGGATTTTCACTAATATAATAGATTATCTTACTCAAGACAAGGCATACTATTGGTCCATGAATGTTTTACACCCCAACAATTTGACAGCAGCGAAGCAAAATCTTTATCTTGTTCGATTTTTTACCATGTCCAAAGATGGATACGGATCCCCGCGAACGAGAGACGAAAATGCTTTCAAAGCCAGTTGAGAAGCGAAGATCTCACTGGAAGGAGGAAAGTGGAAACACAGAGCTGAATGAAAGCAAGTGCGCCAAAATGTCTAGACAATGACATGTGATTTGTCCTTTAAATGTGGGCATTTGGCTATGGGAACTACCCTGCAACAGCCTCCCAAAAAAGTTCTTGAATTTGTTATGAAGAGCCTAATAAAGCAATGAGTATCCGTATCAGAACAAAACTTAGTGTTGGGAAAATCTAATGCCTTTATCTAATCTTACATAAACGTCATCATAAATTACCATTAATGATACCATTCCCAAAACACATGGAATAATTAAAGGAAAGTTGGGGTTTGACAAACAAACAGCTTCAACAAAAGATTGCTTTGGGCATCTAAACTGAAACTTCATGCTAATAGCAATAGTTCACTGCTATGAAGTAGTATCATATGGCTGGGTTGGTGGGATACTAGCAAATAGCAATATGGTTTATCTTTATAATAATTAGAGGTTAGTTTGGATGTGTTTAATTATTAGTTGCGATCGATTTCAATAAAATTGAAAACGACAGTGACGATAAGATTGATGTTATAACAAATGCGAGTAAAAATTATTTTTTCTTTTGTTATTAGTTAACCACTAAAATGAATAAGTTGATGGATTTGATCCCATGTGGTCAATGCATAAACTAAAATATCAATGTTTTTGGAATCTAATATGGATTCTTTTTATACAATTTAACAAAACGAAAACATAAAGCAAGCATGTATCTTCATGTGTAAGTGTTTTATAGCAAACAAAAAGGTTGTTGGAAAATGAAAAATGTGTTGCTGTTGTATAAAAAATGACCCACGTGCTCTCTCTGCCTGTAAACTCAAACTGCAACTCTACACCTTTGCTTAACAGTTGGACAGCGCAGCCCAGCTTTTAAGATTTTTCCATTTCCAAGAATAGATGCAAGCTCGCTCGGCAATCCCTACCACCATTACTGCAGCGCGTATCCAATCTGCAAAGCGCAAACAAGTGGCTAAATTGTTATATACTACGGCAAAAATGGGTTGAATTTTTATTAACTAACACAATGTCTAATCCGAATATAACACTAAAACTTACTATTTTATGATTTATTATTAATATAAAAAATATATATATATAATTTTCGTTAAATCTCACGATATGGGTGTATTATGCAATGAGTTATTTTTTTTTAAATAATAGGTATGGATTCAATATTAAATAACATATATTATTTTAGTGTGATAGGAGATTCTGTTTTGAAAAAAAAAATATTAATATTTGAATTTTAAATTTATAAAATTTTCACACTTAAAAGAAAAATCAACTTCCATCACGTGACGAAATGAGGCTTAACTTACCATAAGCTGTAATCATAGCTAAAATCCTTTGCATTAAAATAAAGTACATATTAGTTAATCACATGTTGAAATGAAATCTTTTATAAATTTATACTATATCACAAATGCTTGCAGACAGATGCAGTTCATAGCAGAAACCCAGAAATATTTATATATATATATATATATATAGTAATACAGATATGTCTTCTTAGCCATGGGACAACTCTGAGGTTCAATGATTGAAAGTCTATTGGGTACATCGGTTGATACTTCACATTGTTAACCATGCAACCGGTGATCAGTAGATTAAAAGGCAGACTAAAAAGTAAGATAAAATTATTGTTTTACTTTTACTTTTAATTTTAATTTTTTTATTATTTTATTATAAAAATATATTTTTTTAATTTTTATTAAAATTAATTTTATAGTTCAAATTATTTATGTACCACCAATAAGCAGGGCTCCTTACCCTGTTGTGTCTGGACTCTTATGGGGCGTTTGGTATTAAGATTTTTTACATTTTGCACTGTAATTTAATTGGACGCAAAGTGATTATAACGTTTGTTATCAAGAAAGTTGGATGTAAAGTGATTACAATTGCAATCACTTTACATCTAGAAGCTGTAAAGTGATTGCAGTCCATTTAGGCTGCAATCACTTTGCAGCCTTGGCTGCAAAGTTGATTTTACTCATTTTACCCCAATTACCCTTTTACCACAAAAGGGTATTATCATGTATGAAAAATATTTTACATGGATTTATATGAAATATTATAACTTTCATGGATGTTATAGGTACTATGTTGATGTCATGATAATTGAAAATTTACAATTGATACATTAAAATTTCGAATTACATTAATAATATATAAATTATTAATATTATACTCTATAAAATTAAAATTAATAATAATACATGACAATTTAAAATTACAAATGATGAGTAATATTAATAATACAACTTTTATTTTAATTAATTTTAATTAAAAAATTATTTTTATACTCAGGGGTATTTTTGGAATTTGTCACTACTTTCCCAGCAAAGTAACTGGATACCAAACGCTGCGAAGTTACTTTCCCTGCAATTTAAACAAAATTTTACATTGTCATACCAAACATTGCAAAGTTACTTTCCCTGTAATCACATTCCCTACAATCACTTTTTCTGTAATCACTTTCCCTACAATTTACCAAACGCCACCTTAAAATCTGCGAAGGAACACTACTGAGGTCTCTTTGACTAATCAAACGGCCACCTTGCCTTTCTTTTTCTCTCCATTTCAATTTTGACCATTCAGCTCGTCATCCATGTCAATCTCTCTCTTAAATTATACTACAATACATTATAAATATAATTACCGGCTACCAAAAAGTTGTAATAAAAAATTAAGAAGCGAACATGATCCAAGAATTATCAAATGAATTTCATTGACCATCCTTTAATTTAAAATAAAAGATCTAGAGCTTTAGATTTTGCCTAGAATAATTGACTTGTGGTGCTCTCTGCAACTCGAGAGGATCGTGACCACATTAGCCCACAAAAAACATGGTGCGTTTTCAACCAATTCCATCGTCGCCACTGGTATTAGATCTAACTGCTTTTATTTTAATAATAAACAAAAGAAAAAGATTTGGCAATGCGCCCCGAGAAGCCGCATTTTGTGTTTAACTGATCTTGAAACCCGTTGATAACTGCAGGCAGGGGACATAACTTTTAATCGTAATCTAGAAAAAAAAAAAAAGAAAAAAAGGTGGAATCAGTTGGGCGGTGCATGCGTGACATATATACGTAACAATCTCGGAAAATATTCGATAAAAATGGTTAAAATTAATATGGCAAGGCTGAAAGCTTGATAAAATTAGTTTGTAATCGAGTCAAGTCGATACAACGAAGTATTTGAATTCGAATTCGATTTAAAAATTTGATGCTCGATATTCGATTCGAACTCGGTTGAATTTATTTTTTAAATTCGAACTAGACTCGAGATGAAATTCGAAATACTCGAGTTTACTCGATTAAGCTCGATTATATAAGTGTAATTTTTTTCTCGAACTCGAGCTCGATTCTACGGTTCGAACTCGAGTTCGCTATTACACTCATTATATAAATATTATTATATAATAATATATATTATTAAAATATATAAAAGCTTAAGATTTATTTAGGTTTACGAGATACTCGAATCGGGTATTTAAGTGTTTGAGCTCGATTCGACTAAAATCGAATCGAATTCGAATTTTTATCGAGTCAAATCCGAGTAATTTGCGAGCACTACTGTATCACTTACACCCCTAAATAAAACCGAATGAAGGATATTGGAGTGTGGGCTTCAAAGCTCATCTAACAATATGCTAAAATATAGCAGCATAGTTTCAAGCAATCAAATTTGGTTGAGTTTTAAAAGTTTGATTTGTGAGTTTGGCACAAAGGTAATAATTGATTTAATTTGGTTGGTAAATGTTAAAGTTTATCTCTCTAAGGTTGTATCATTGGGGAGATTTTGAAGCGTCCACATAAGGTTAAAATACTTGTGCTTAGGGAAAGAAATCTTTGCGTAAATATCTTGGTAAAATCATCTTGTGAGATGAATGATGATTATGAGAGATTACAAACTCCTTCATATAGTTTGAAAGATTACTAGCAGCTGATGCATGAGGGTGGCATTCCCCCAAAGTCTAGATTAGGATAATGAAATATATATATATATATATATATATATTTCTTTCAACAAGCTATATTGAAAAAATAATATATACCAAAAATCCCATAAAGGAAAATAAAGAAGTTTTCTCCTAAAGAATTTTTTCCATTGAAATATTGATTCAAATCTCTAATGATTTAGTGAAAAATATTGAGATTCTCTTACTATTTGATGGAGAATAAGACTTGTAAGACAGGAATTCTAATAAGGATTTTTGGTGAGCCAGTTAATGGAGTTTCAGAATCGTAAAAGTCACGATAGGTGAATGAGGGAAAGATGGGAGGAGAATTGTAAGATATTACAGAGGTTAAGTGTGTAAACACTGTTTTATAGAGTTTAGTGAGTGTGTCCATGAATATAAAGTTTAATGTGAGCCGAGAGTACTTATTGATTTATGAATGGAATGTTTGAATGTAGTGTGTTGATATGATTGAACTTACTAGTTAAATTATTTTCGTTTGTAAACGACATTAAATGTAAACAATTTTTTTTTTGTACTTAGACTTCTCGGCTTTTGATAATTATATTAATTTTAATTAATTCGAGATCAAATTATTATCAAACTCCATGAAAAGATCATTTTTTAAATATTATTTGTTTCATTTAAAAAAACTCGAATTCAAAATTTTAATTTTAGAAAATCGAGCTCCTTCTGCTCAGATATAATTAATTGTTTAGTCCTTGTACTTGTAAATACTTATTGATTTGAAAAATTTATCAAGAGGAGATTGATTGTTGATAGGTGCTTTGTGTGAATATTTTATTGTTCAATTTAGCATCTATTTGTTGAAGCTTCGGCATAATTTTTTTTTTTTGGTTGTGGATTATTATGTAAATGGAACATCTAAGACCACCATAAATTGATCAAACATTTGTTCCTGATCGTTAAAACTTTGTTATGCAATTAAATTGATCAAACATTTGTTCTTGATCGTTAAAACTTTATTATGCAATTAAATTTTTTCGAGGCTCAATTGAGATTTTAATTATTGAAAAAGATTCTCCTATGTATCGTTGTCGTAAATGCAAAACATGGAAATTGGGAAATCTTATTCAAAAGCAAACCCAAGAAAACAGTCCAGAAAAGATTCACAAATACTGGGATTTCTGTCTATTAAGTCGTATGCAGCATGTGTTTATTCCATTTCAAATTAAAGCATAAAAGCCTTTGGATTTCCATTCTCCTTTGAGGGAAATATCTTATCTGATTTTGTTATATATATTTAAACAATTCATATTTAATTTGGTTTTGCTTTGAAAAGAAAAGGCAATCCTCGTATAAATTCACATAATATGATGAAAACAAGTCAGTATTATTAATGAAAAATTAAACAAAAGAAAACAATCAGGGGGCGTTTGGTTCGGGGGAAAAAAAATTACCTTGAAAAATAAAATTACCTTTTATCCAGGAAAATAATTTTAAGGGGTAAATTCTAGGAAAAAAAAATTACTTTAGATCCAAAAGAAAAAATTTTTGACTCAAGTAATTTAAAAATACCACATGATTCGAAGGTAATCATTTTACCCCAGATTTTTCCAAAATTGAGCACTGTAGGTAAAATAAAATGACTGACAAAGAGGAAAAGAAACGAACCAAACGGGGGAATCGAATGACGGAAAAAAAATTATGGGGGGAAAAAAAATTCCCCCCAACCAAACGCCCCCTCAAGGTTTTGACCTGAAAATATTACTTATTTATTTATTGTAATTGAAAGATGAAAATTCAATTGGTTTAGATTCCAATGCAAACCTAATAGGCTAATATTATATTATAATTTTTTTTAATCAATGAAATAAAAAATTATTGACGACAATATTACCTACTTAGAACAAAAAAAAAAAAAAAAACGAAAACTTGGGAATTTTTTGTGTAGCCGACCTTGTCGCTTTATTAAATTCTTCTTTGATCCCATTTAAGACAGCCATTAACTTTAATGTGTAGATTCTTAAGGATTTTCTAAGGCACGAGACAACGACAAGTAAATAGCTAATCAGAGACATAAAACAATGTATTTTCGTGTTCCCATGTTTAAATAGCAACAAATTATAGACTGGGATTAGATAATTTTATTTGTCACGTAAACCACTCAACTACTATCGTCACTATTGAAGCAGTCCATTAAACAACGAAATTATTAATACAAAAAATTTCTAATTAATTATTAACAAAAATATACTAATTAGTGATTAATTATGCCTCAACTCACCATTTCTTAGCTATATATTTTGTTGAGCGTGGTGATTTAGAATACGACGGATCATTATTTGTATTTTTTTAATTTTTTATTTATGATTCTTTTTATATAAAAAAATGATGACATTAATCAAACAAAGCTACGGTCCATTAATTAAAATTTATGTATGAATAGTACAACTTATTTTATTTCTGTTCTCATTGAATCAGATGACACGATTAATTAAAACTTAATAGCGGAGCTTACGAAATATGGTGTTAGACAAGCAGCATTTGGGCTTCGGCTTTCCGTTTTGTTCATTGGTGGGTGAAAGTGATGCAAGGAATTTCCAAATCCAGGGAGCCATTAGGTACGGATTTATTTTCATGCCTCGAATCTTAGGTTCGGAAGAAAGTAAAAGAAGATTATAATTATAATAAGCATAAGATTAATTAGGTCGCTGATAATGACGACATTTTTACGTGTTAGAGTTTCTAGCCACAAATTGGATTTCCAGATATTGTATTCAATATAAAGATATTTTTACTGATGCAAGAAAAGTTATTTTTTTTCTCTTCTTTAAATTGCTGCAGAGTAATTTTTTGTATTTTAAATTGTTAAAAATTAATTTTTTAAATTTGCATACACGATTAAAAATTATTACACATTTTGCCTTTTTTTTTTAAGAAAAAATTAATTTCAGTAACAGTTCAACCATTAATGATATTATTTATTTTGATTCATTGGATCTCATTATTTTAAAAAATCTCATGAGAGATATGAAGCATGCTATCTTAGATAATCAATATCTCTCTCGTGTTTTGTTTAAAGGTGTCACATACACCCCTTTTAACTAAGAGTTTTCGTTAAACATATCATTAAGTAATGACTTAACTCGTTAGTGATATTGTTCATTTTGTCCTATTAAATCACCCAATTTTAAAATGTCTCACTATAAATATGAAGCATATTATCTTATGTATCCAGTATCTCTCTTGTATTTTATTGATGCAAGATTTTCTCGAGGGTGTCATGTTTTATATTTTACAAAATTTTATTCTATTACTTTGGCATTGAATTTTTAAGGAAAAAATTGAAATTGAGACTATAAATAACAAAATATTTTCATTAGTTTATTTATTGTTGATATTAACATTAATTTTATCTGTTATTACTGTTATAATAAATAATGCATTTAAAACAATGAATATTGAATACTTATTTGTGTAATGAACCATAGATTAATAGTTAAATAATAGATTAGTTTTGTACCTTAAAAAGTTTGTGTTTCAAACCATTAATAATGAAACTATTGTGTTTCAAAATATAAAAGCCATGCAAAAGGTAATTGAAAATTTTTAATAACTACGGTTAAATACATCAAACGATGCTCCTACTAAATTTTTTTGGCTCTGCCACTATATCCTGTTGTCATATTAAATTTTAATTAATTTAGAATCGATTATCTGTTAGATTTCATGAAGAAGACGACTTTTCTAATATTATTTTGCTCAATTTATAAGACTCGAACATTTTTTTAAAATCTATGTGGTTAACGTTGATTCGAAAAAATTTAATTTAATAAACATTCAAACACAATATTTTTTGTTAAAAATTGTTTTTACTCAAAATTTTAATGAAATTTTACATTACTAAATCAATCATTTGGATATCTATATTTTTTTTTTATCTGCTCCTTGGCTTTGGAAATCATACCTTTATAAAACAATCATAGTGCAAACAGTCTTAATAGGATAAAAAAAATTCTATAATTATTTTTTTCACCTTTAACTTTAATTTTTTTAATTATTTTATTAAAAATATATATTTTTAATAATTATTTTTTTCTTTTAATATTATCAAAATTAACTTCATCCTCTATCTAAGTTTATCTTTAATCTTTAAGCTTTAATTCTAATTTTTTGGAACCATGCATCACCCCAAAGATTAAAAATAAAAAGGATTGGTAAGTCTTTTAAAGGCACACGTGTTTCCACTACCCTTCGAAAGATTGAATCTCGTCCCGATGCAGGAGCTCGCCACTTGTCTCTAGCCACTGAATGCATTACCTACCCTGAGATAACATATCCTTCGCAATTCCGTACAGCTCGTGGCCACAGCTCACCACAGTTGGAACTGTGTGGTGTCGATTCAACTTCCAAACATGTTTTTTTTTTCTTTCTCTTTTGGAATCTCACTTTTTTTTTTTTATTTTTTTTCAACAACTCAAAAGGAGGGAACAAAATTTCATGTACGAAAAATTCTTTACACAACACAATTATTTTATTTAATACAATTATAATTAAAAAAATAAAAAAATAAAAAAATAAAATTACTCAATGCGTTCATTGTTATCAAAATATGTATATATTTCAACTTAGCCCTTTTCTGTTCATGACCAAACATTTCTTTCGAAGTTTTCTTCTGAAGACGGTGGATTAATCTTGAGTCCGAGGTCATTTAGCTCGCTAAATGGTAGAGAGAAAAAAATAGGTGAAAGAGTATAATTTAATTTTAATTTTTTTATTATTTTATTTAAAATAAAAATTTTTAATATTTTTTTTTTAATTTTAATAGATTCAATTGTGCCATCCACCTAAACTAACGTTATATCTCTTTTTTCTTATAATATATGGTGGAAATATCCACCAAATTTAAGTAATCTTTCCCTAGACTTGATTAATTTAAACAAATTCATTTTCCATGAAATATTGCATTGTCTTTAATGGTAGAAAGTCGTGGATTTTCCTTTTTCTTTTTAAAAAAATTCGATCAGAGAGAAATTATGGAGATTATTGTTGAAACAAAAGAGAATAAAACTGAAAATGGGTTTCATAATGCAGAATTAAAAATGTGAGATTGAGAGAATAATGAAATTGTACTTCAAGCAAGAAGAGAAGAGACAGGAAGAAATATTAGATTGGAAGACTATATTGTAATTTCAATAGAAGTAATGAAGCCATTTATTATATTGGTAGTTTTGTAATACAATAATTTAAGGTTTCATTAAGTTATTGAGCAAGGTCGATCCACAACGAGAAATTTTGCGTTTGAATTCTTATCAAGTTAAATTTTTTTAAATTAGTGCTAATCATAAAATACAAGTAAAAATTAATCGCATATTCAATATAATATAAAGACACAACGTATTTTGAAAAAAAAAACATAGATATTATGATTTTTGAGCTTGATATTTTAAAGATTAATTAAGCATAAAATAGGAGCAAATACAAATTATAATTTGTGAGATTTAGATTTGAGATCTCATAAATTTTAAATCTTTTTTAATAATAAGGCGACATCACCAGATTTTATTTATAAATTATCTTTCATTTTAAGAAAAAGATTAATGTCACGTGTGTCTCTTGAATTATAGGAGTTTTTATAATGTAATACCTGCATCCGATAACTAATGTGGTATCTAACCCCTAATACCATGAAGCAAAAATGTTGACGTGGACATTGAATCGGTTAAAAGATCTCTCGTGGCATAATATAAAAAAATTATATATATTTTTTATTTTTATATAAACTATTATATGTATTGTTTGAAAAATAAATAATTTAATATTGATTTTATTTTTCTTTAAATTATAAAATACAAAAATCTAAATTATAATTTAAAAAAAATAAAAAATTATAAGTTAAAAATATATATTTTTGTAAAAAGAAAAACAGAAAAAAAACCAACATTATAATATTATTTTTCTTTAAATTTAAAAAATAAAAAATTAAATCATAACGGGGAGGGATGGGGGAATTGGGACGGAGGAGGAAAAGTACAGAAGAAATAAAAAGAAAATAAAATAAATAAATAAATATATATATATATATTTTTTAAACTTTTTATGACATATGTCCCGTCACATAATCAATTAGTGGCAAGCCTTCTTATTAGTTTACTGTCCATGTCAAACTCAACAAAAAAACAATCAAGTATCGTATTAGTAAAATTTTTAAAAATAAGACTGAAGTGTAAAAACACCCTCAGAAAAAATTATATTAACATTATACTCGTAGTATTTTTTTAATTATTAAGTTTTTAAATTTTAATTAATATTTAATCAAATTTTTTTAACATAAATTGTTATGTTTTTTTATTAATTATAATAAAAATTATATAAGAATTTAACAATTTTCTTTAAAAAAATATTCAAATAAATAAAAATTAAAAAATAAAAAATCAATTAATTGTTAAAAAAATATTAAAAGCTTAACTACTTTTTTTTATGAGAATAAAAATCCAATTACTAATTTTTTTTTTGAACTTTTTTAACCTTGTATGTATCATTTTAATAAACAAAATTGTTGTTGCTCCAAACAACAATGAAATAATGCTGACGTGATCTCCTCCACGTGTCCTGGATGTTCTGCAAAAATAATGAAAGTCAGAGAGGCGCAGGGATCTGTCCCTGCACGCGCACTCCGATGCTTAAGTCAGAAGACTGTTTCAGCAGAGTTTTAGTAAGCAAAAAAGAGATTAGGGTTTTTCTGATCATACCTGGGGGTATTTATAGATATTTTTGAGTTGCTTTTGATGAGCTCAGGACTCATATTTGTGTGGGCCCCAAAATTTTATTATTTTGGGCCTTTTGTATTTTGTAGCTCAAGCGCGTGACTGGACTGAGGTCAATTACCTCTATCAATTGCTCCCCACTCTTTCATAGGGAATTTCCCTATGTAAGAGTATAATAAGAAGATTATGTCTTTCTAGAATAGTTGTTCAGGACTAAAACGTTTTATCTGCGAGAGAGTTTTTAGACTGTGGGGAGGACGCCACGTTGCAGCCATCTCTGTCGCTACTATATAAAAGTAAGGTGCAGCACAGACGGTTTAAGAAACTGCTAAACTCTGTCGCATAGCAATCGCAATTCCCTCGCTTACTCTGTCGCCACTCTGTCACTACCCTTTACACACTTTGTCGCCACTCGCGTATTAAGACCGTGCAACTCTGTCGTCACTCTCGTTACATTAACGTATAACTCTGTCGCCCCCTAGTCGCCCTACAGTCTGTCGCCACTCTCGTTCCTTAACGTATAACTCTGTCGCCATTAGAGTCTGTCGCCCCCTAGAGTCTGTCGCCAAAATAAAAGTCTATCGCCAAACAATACTCTGTCGCCACAAAAGTCTGTCGCCCTAGAGTCTATCGCCACTCTCGTATAACTCTGCCGCCACAGATACTCTGTCGCCATTAGAGTCTGTCGCCCATAGAGTCTGTCGCCACTCACGTACATTAACGTATAACTCTGTCGCCATTAGAGTCTGTCGCCAAAACAAGACTCTGTCGTCAAGCTCGACTCTGTCGCCAAACTCGACTCTGTCGCCTTCCAGTTTCATCCATCTGTTTTAGGTTTGTTCATTTCTCGTTTTTAACCCCTAGAATGGCTGGTCCTGGTGTAGAAAAACATTTGGAGTTGGGAACTGGATCGACTTTGACTGAGTTTGATCTTCAAGATATTATGCGTAGATACTCATTACCCGAGGGGTATTTCTATAGGCTTCCTACCCCAGAAGAGAGAAGTATACGTAGCGTAGCAAGTGGAGTAGCCATTTTTAGGGTCTCCATCGAGCTAGGTTTTTGTTTCCCCATTTCTGACTTCGGGATTTCTTTTTTAAGGGAACAAAGGATTCCCCCAGCCAATTACATCCTCATAGTTGGATGCAATTAATTAGATTTGACGTGCATTGTCACATAAGGGGCGTCCTTCCTACTCTCCCTTTGTTCTATACTTTCTTCAGGCTTCGGGGTAGTTCTGGCTTAATCTCATATTCTCTTCAAAGAGTGTTCGAACCCGGGTTTGAGAATAGGTTATTTGATAAACTCCCTAACAAACTCCATAGGTTCGAATCGGAATGGCTTGTAATGGAAGTGCCTGAGGGTCTTGACTTTCCAACTAGATGGGGAGCTAAGCATAGTGTCCCCAAAGGCCCTCGTATTACAACCTTAAGAAAACAGCTGTTTTCAACTATCAATCAGTTATTAGTTGATAGACCGATTAACCTTTACGAGTTTTTATCATCTGAAAACTTAGCTTCTGCTGGTTGGGGCATAGGTGGCGCTAATGTGGTTAATCCTTCTGTTCCCCTTGAACCAAATCCTAGAGATAGAGAATCTAGCCCCGAAGGTGACCCCTTAGAGGATGTAGGTGATTAGGCTAGATTTGGTTATACTTTTATGACTCTCCCTGATGACGAGGATTTAGCAATAGATTTCCTTCAGGAGTTTCTTAACTCTCCTGAAGGTAACCCTTTTATGTTTTATACTTCATTACTTGTTTGTACGACATTTCTACTAATTTTGTGGGTTCTTGTTTTGCAGAAATGAGCAGTATCAGACGTTCCTTGGTCCGTCGAAGGGGGCCAGAAAGTTCCTCCAGTGAACCTGCTGAGAAAAGACCCCGTTCTGCTGTGGTTGCTTCTGGAGGGATATCTCGAGCCCGGACTCCTCCTCTTAAGCAAACAACCCTTCCTCCTGCTCCGACTCAACAACCCGAAGGGGAATCAGGAGCCCTTTCCCAAGGTGAAGGGAGGATTTCTTCTCATTCTCGGAGATCCTCTGGCTCCTCGGATAGACCTCAGGCGGGAGAAAGAGCTGAATGTAATGTGACCTCACCCAGTTGAAAAAATCGAAGGCACCTGTATGTGGAAGCCTCTATGTCCACCAGGCCTATCCTTCCTAAGATAGGCCCTGTTGATACGAGGTCATATCAAGTAGACGGGGGCTATAGAATGAAGGGGGCCGAATTTCGAGTCTACCATGGGGTGTTAGATAATGATACTTTAGATACGCCCAGGGTAGCATCTCGCTTAGGTTGGGCCTCCATCCTTCCTAGGGATGAGAGTCGACTGTTTCGAAATTTTTCGGAAGGAGAGGATTTAGCTGATCTGGAGGTTGTTAGGGTAATTTGTAAACTTTCCCTTACTTTATTTTTCTTGATTTTACTTTCAGTCTGAATTTTTGTGTTTCCTTTCAGCTTGCTCAAAGGACTATAGTCAATAATGCTCAGCATCGAGCTTATCGTGAACGAGCCGACAAGGAGATCTAGGAACTAAGGGACAGCAATATGGAATTAAAGAATGCCAATAATCAGTTATCTAGGCTGCCAAGGGTAGTGCGAGATTTGGAGGAGCGGCTTTCGAAGGCACTTCAAGAATTATCTCTTGCGAATGGGGATCTTGTAGTTGAGGCTGCTAGATCTAGCAAATATAAGGACGACCTTCAGCAGAAACAAACAGAGCTGGATACCATGCAGTCAAAGCTTGATTCCCTGACAGATCGTAATCAGCAACTAGAGCAATATGTTACTGAATTGGAGAGTTGAGCCACTCCTTCCCTTAATCAGGTCGAGATTGACAGTATTCGGGCTGAAGCTGTGAAGGAGTATAGGCTTTCCAAAGACTGTTTGAGACAGAAAGAAGATTTCTCAATGCCCTATGTAAAGTATGGTTTTTATCTTACCCGATCTTGGTTGGAAAAGCATAGGGAAGGTGAAGAATTCCCTGAGCTTCTTTATACTCCTGAAGCGATGGAGTTTGAGGCTCCTGATTGGACCAAGTATGAACCTGACACCGAGACTGCTGATGAGGTTTTGAAGAAGGCTGCATTAGATGATTTGGCGAACTTGGCCGGTCCTTGGAAGCCCGTGAGCCCAGATAACATTCCTGAACCTATTAGTGCTCTTGATGATCTAGACGGAGAAGATCTATCAGTTCCTGGTCACCAGCCTCCAGATTGCGAGGGTCCAGCGGCGCCTGATCTCCCGCCTCCAGATCATACAGATTGATTTATTTTTCTTTTTGAGTATTTTGTTATTGAACTTATTCATATTTATGAATTTATTCGTAGTTCGCCTTTTGCTTGTAAAGATTTTCTTGATTTTATAAATAAAGTTTATTTGTTCAAGCTTCATATTGCTTATGTTCATTTAACTTTTGCTATTATCATTTATCTGCATACTGGTTTGACTCGTGTGTTTATCTATCCGTGTATACTCCTCAATTCTTGATAAAAAGATATATTTTTAGAAAGAATTATGTATGTAAACATACCTTTTTCTGGATGTCTGACCATTGTGACGCAAGTGCGTCTTTTGGTTCTTACAGCTAATATGTTTCTATGTATGCAATGCCCGGCCACAGTGACACAGTTGCGTCTCAGGCTCTTACAGCTCGACTTATTTTTTACGCCTGGCCACAGTGACGCTATTGCTCCTCAGGCTCTTACGGCTCGTCTGATTTTATACGCCTGGCCACAGTGACGCTATTGCGCCTCAGGCTCTTACGGCTCGTCTGATTTTATACGTCTGGCCATAGTGACGCTATTGCGTCTCAGGCTCTTACGGCTCGTCTGATTTTATACGCCTGACCACAGTGACGCTATTGCGCCTCAGGTTCTTACGGCTCGTCTGATTTTATACGCCTGGCCACAGTGACGCTATTGCGCCTCAAGCTCTTACGGCTCATCTGATTTTATACGCCTGGCCACCGTGACGCTATTGCGCCTCAGGCTCTTACGGCTCGTCTGATTTTATACGCCTGGCCACCGTGACGCTATTGCGCCTCAGGTTCTTACGGCTCGTCTGATTTTATACGCCTGACCACAGTGACGCTATTGCGCCTCAGGCTCTTACGGCTCATCTGAATCCTGTCACAAGATTTATGCTCATAAAAGTTGGAGATATAATAGAGAAATAATTTTGCATAACGATAGTATCTGGTGACAGTGCATACAAATTGAATTGCGGGAAAGAAGACATAATGATTAATTCAAATACAGTTTCAAATGATTTAAATTCCCTGTCTTTCCTATTTTCTTCCCTTGTAGGGTCTCCAGGATGCAGGTGTTTGGCCCAATCCTTCGTTTGATTCGATATGGACCCTCCCAGTTGGCTCTAAACTTTTCGTCTTCCTTCAAGGCATTGGCAATGTGTGACTTCCTGAGCACCAAATCTCCCTCAAACATTGGTCTATTTTTTACCCGACTGTTGTAGTAGTTGGACACCCTTTGATGGTAGGATGCCAGTCGGATAGCTGCAGTCTCTCTATGTTCATCAAGCAGATCCAGGTTTTCCCTTAGCCCTTGTGAGTTGTTCTCTTCCACTAGAGGCACTACCCTGGATGATTGTGCTCCAATTTCCACAGGAATCAATGATTCAGTGCCGAATACAAGGCTAAACGGTGTTTCTCCAGTTGATACTCGACTATTAGTACGATATGCCCATAAGACACTAGGCAATTCGTCTACCCATGCTCCTTTGGCTTTATCCAGTCTGGTTTTCAACCCATGAAGGATGGTTCGGTTGCTGACTTCAGCTTGCCCATTAGCCTGCGGATATGATACAGAAGATATCCTTAGCTGGATTTCAAGACGTCTGCAGAACTCACGAAAGGCATCACAATCAAACTGCTTTCCATGGTCATCATTTAAGACCTGTGGGATCCCGAACCTGCAGATAATATCTTTTCACACCATTGCCTCAACTTTTTTCTCTGTAATTGTGGCTAAAGGTTCTGCCTCAATCCATTTCGTAAAGTAATCGGTAGCCACCAAGATAAACTTTCTTTGGCCCTTTTCTAAGGGAAAGGGCCCTAGAATGTCTAACCCCCATTGTACAAACGGAGTTGGTTGCACCGTACTTTGGAGCGGAGCCATTGGGACAGTAGTTATTGGTGCAAACCTCTAGCACTTGTCACACTTGCGGGTTTTATCCGTCGCATCTTTTCTCAACGTTGGCCAATGAAATCCCGATCGTAATATCTTAGAGGTAAGAGCTCTAGCTCCAAAGTGTTCACCACAAATCCCTTCATATACCTTAGCCAGGACATAGTTAGCTTGTTCAGGCCCCAAGCATTTCAACAAAGACGATGAATACCCTCTTTTGTATAGTTCCCCGTTTATCGTTGTGAATTTTACCTCTTGTATCCTTAAGCGCCGAGCTTCCTCCTTATCTTGCGGGAGCGTACCTTCAGTGAAGTACTGTTTGAATGAGATTCTCCAATCATCCCCCACCTCAATGTTACACACCTCAATTTTTTCAATGCTAGGTCGTTCGAGTCTCTCCAGCTTTATCATTCTTCCTTCAGTCTCATTCGAGGAAGCTAATTTGGACAGTGAATCTGCATGTGTGTTTTCAGACCGGTTAGTTTGTATCAACTGGAAATTTTTAAAAGTTTGAGCCAGAGATTGGACTTTCTTTAGATAAGGAACTAGCATTGGCTCTCGAATATCATATTGTCCATTAAACTGATTCACCACCAATTGAGAATCACTATGTGTCACTAGGTGGTGAACTTGCAACCTTTCTGCCAGCTTCATTCCAGCAACCAGAGTCTCATACTCTGCTGTATTATTTGAACTAGGGAACCCAAACCGCAAAGAGTATTCTAATGATCTCCCTTCCGACAATACTAAGACTATACCTGCCCTACTGCCATTTGCACTGGATGCTCCATCTACATACAGTAGCCACGGTCGAGTTTTCTTGTCAATGTTACCGCTGGGCCAGTACATTTCACTATAAAATCTGCTAAAGCTTGGTCTTTGATGGCCTGTCTGGGTTGAAATTTGATATCATACTCTCCAAGCTCCATTGCCTATTTCACTAGTCTCCCTGAATGTTCATGCTTTTGAAGGATTTGTCTTAACGGTTGATCTTTTAAGACAGCAATGGAGTACTCCTGAAAATAAAGACTCAATTTGCGAGAGGCCATCACAAGGGCCAGTGCTAATTTTTCAGCTAACGGATAACGGGTCTCTGGGTCTAGCAGTATCTTACTCACATAGTAAATGAGACGGTAAACTATCTCATCTTTCTTCAGTAGTACCGCACTGACGACGAATTCTCCAACTCTCAAATACATATACAATTGTTCCCCTTCCAGAGGCCTTGTCAACAAAGGTAACTCCTTCAGATATGCCTTTAAATCTTCAAAAGCTCTTTGACAATCATCTGTCCACTTAAAATTCTTTTCGCCCTGCAGAGTTTTGAAGAATGACAAACTTCTTTCAGCAGACTTTGATAAAAAACGGTTCAAAGCCGCTATTCTGTCTGTCAACCTTTGGACATCCCTCACCGTGGTTGGTGGCTTTATGTCTATAATTGCTTGAACCTTTTTAGGGTTTGCCTCAATCCCCCTATTGGTGATCATAAATCTCAAGAATTTCTCGGACCGAACTCCGAATGAGCATTTATTGGGATTTAGCTTCATATTGAATTCCCTCAGCACATCGAACACCTTGGTCATCTGATTCGCGTGAGATTCTCCTGCTTTGCTTTTGATGATCATGTCATCCACATAAGCTTCCATAGTGTTCCCCAGGAGATCTTTGAAGACTTTATTCACCATTCGCTGATAAGTGGCTCCTGTATTCTTTAAACCGAATGACATTACCTGGTAACAGTATGTTCCGTCATTGGTAATAAAAGAAGTCTTCTTTTCATCTCCGGGATTAAGCATAATTTGATGATATCCCGAGAAAGCATCTAGGAAACTGAAGAGTTCATACCCTGATGTTTCATCCACAAGCTTATCGATTCGGGGCAGAGGGTACGAATCTTCGGAACAAGCTTTATTTAAATCTGTGAAGTCCACACACATTCGTCACTTCCCATTAGATTTTTTTACCATCACTACATTGGCCAACCATTCCGGGTAGTAAACTTCTCTGATGAACTTGGCGTCAAGAAGTTTATTAACTTCTTCTGTGATTGCCTTCTGTCTTTTCGAGGTAAAATTTCTCTTCTTCTGTTTGACAGGTCTATGCTCAGGTAAAACATTAAGTTTATGGCAAATCACTTCAGAATTAATCCCGGGCATATCAGTCGGAGTCCAGGTGAAAACATCCGCGTTTCTTTACAAGCACTCAACTATCTCCCTTATGGCTTGCTCATTCAGTTGAGTTCCAATGAACGCCTTCTTCTCCTCATCCCCCTTGACCAGCTCAATGGCTTCTGTTTTCTCCACAGGTTTAGGCTTGGGAGGGTCATCTATACACAATGTCTCCTTTCTCTGTACCCCTTTGTTGGCAGTAGAAGCAATATAACAAGTGCGAGCCTTCTTTTGTTCTCCTCGCACTTGCCCTACTCCATTGGGAGTAGGAAAATTCATCAACAAGTAGCAAGAAGATATCACCGCCCTCATATTATTTAATACAGGCCTCCTAAGTATCATGTTGTAGGCAGCTGAGGTTGACCTTACAACCATGAACAAAACCTGTCGAGTTACATCCTTTGAGCTTTCCCCTAGAGTCACCGGCAACTCTATAGACCCGGCTACTTTCACCTTCTCACCCGTAAATCTGTACAATGGTGTCATGACAGGTCTTAATCTATCTTCAGATACATTCATTTTCTCAAAGGAATTCCAATAGATTAAGTTTACCGAACTTCCATTGTCTACCAGGATTCTGCTCACAGGATGTTTTGCCACCACTGCTGATATCACCATGGGATCATCATGAGGCATGACAATATCACCCCTGTCTGCTGGAGTGAACACAATGGGCTCTTCACCTGCCTTCTCCTCCATCACAGCATGGACCTGATATGCTTGTCTCGCGTAACTTTTGCGAGAAGCGGAGGAACTTCCTGACATCGATTCACCCCTGCAATAACATTTATAGTCGGACCTATGGGTTCATTATCCAGCCGATTGTCTCGGGGGTCTGGCCTAGCTTCTTGCTCACCTCTTGGCCTGTTTCTATTATTATTCTGTCTATTCCGCGGACGGTCACCCCTTCGAGCTCGCGGGGGATAATGAGGCCTTTCACTTCTCCACAGGAAGCGGTTAATTTTCCCCTCTCTAGCCAACCTCTCTAATTGATCCATCAGATCCTTACATCTTTCAGTAGGATGACCATGAGCGGCATGAAATTCACAATAAGTATCAAGATTTTGACCCATATCGCCCATTTTCTTTTTAGGGAACTCCAACAGTCCAGTCCCTTCAATTGCAGTAAGTATTGCTGTGCGAGGCTTATTTAGTCTGGTATAGTTTTCATACCTGAGTCTGGGGGCCTTGTCTGATCCGACGGGTCTCGAACAGCTTCTTTCAGCTACATCCCTCTCTCTTTTTCTTCCTTCCCTTATCTCTCGGGACTGTACCATCTTCATTACTTCTTCTTGAGCTACGTACTTATTAGCTCTAACAAACAAATCAGAAAGTGTCACTGGCTGATCGAGGGAGAGGGATTCTTGCAACTTATCAGATTTTGTCCCTTGCAGCATTGCAGCCATGGCTACTCCTACCGGTAGATCTTTCACCTCTAAAGTTGCATCTCGAAAATGATCTACGTAGCTCTTCAATGATTCTTTGTTCCCTTGTTTAAGGGTAAGCAGATAAATAGCGTCATTCTTCCTTTGGCTATTGATCATGAAGGCTCTCAAAAATTCACTTCGTAATTTGTCGAAGGATGAGATAGAAAATTCACTTAACCCATTAAACTATTTCAGCGCATGTCCAGACAGTGTGAGCGAAAAGGTTCTGCACATGATTTCATCCTCCTATCCATGTAGCAACATGAGGGACTCATAACTTTGTATGTGGTTGTATGGGTCTGCTTTGCCTGCGTAAGTAGCCATAGAAGACATCTTGAACTTCTTCGGTAAGGGTTTGTCCATAATCTCTGGACTGAAAGGAACTCTCCTTTTCTGACTGTCATCAGGAGACACTAACTTCTTCCTTTCTAGAATTCTCTCAACAACTTTCTCAACATTTTTCGATCCTCGAGTCGAGTATGCTCCCCTCTCTTCAGCACTTGAAGAGTCTGAGTAGTAAGTATTCCCTCTTCCTCTAGGGGCTCGCACTGTACCCTTTCTTCCTGCACCTCCCATTTCGTAGTTCGATCTTGTACCTTCGAGATGGTCTTGGGGGTCATGATTGTTCTGTCTCTGCTGCTCCCCAGACCTGTGGTCTTCTAAGTCATGCTCCAATTCTATGGCAGAGCTTTGCCTCCTTAACTCTACGTTAGGGTATTGCTCTTGAAGTCGTGCGACTGGGTCGGACCTGCGGCAGTATTCGTCTGTCTCAGACCTGCGGCAGGATTTACCTCTCGCAGACTTGCGGCAGGGCGCCTCCTCAGAGTTGCGACAGGGGCATCCTCCAGTCCTGCTGCACGGTTCACCCCCAGACCTGCAGCAGAGTTTGTCCCCAGACCTGCGGCAGGGTTCACCCCCAGACCTGCGGCAGAGTTTATCCCCAGACATGCGGCAGGGTTCACCCCCAGACCTGCGGCAGAGTTTGTCCCTAGACATGCGGCAGGGTTCACTCCCAGACCTGCGGTAGAGTTTGCCCTCAGACCTGCGGCAGAGTTTGTCCCCAGACATGCGGCAGGGTTCACCCTTAGACCTGCGGCAGAGTTTACCCTCAGACATACGGTAGGGTTATCATTTAGCCTTGCGGCAAAGTTGATCTCCCTCAGACCTGCGGCAGTGTGCATCTCCCTTAGACCTGCGGCAGGGTTCGCCATCAGACCTACGGTAGGGTTGCTCTCCAGACCTGCGGCGGGGTTGATTCTCAGACCTGCGGCAGAGTGCATTCTCAGACCTGCGACAGGATTGTTCTCCATAGCAAGGTACTCCCTCAAAGATGCGGCAGAGTTATCCTCCAGTTCAGCGGCAGAGTACTGCATTAGTCCAGCAGCAGTATTCTATCGCCAATCTCCTGGTCCCGTATTCACCATTGTAGAGGGTTGACCTCTCTAGTATGTCTGCTCCAATACGTTCTCTCCTACCATCTGCTGCACTTCTGGAGGTAAGCTATACTGCGGCAGTGCATTTTTAAAGAAATTTATCATAGCCCTCAACGCTGTGGTGGTCTGCTCGTTCTGACGCTTCAGAGCCTCAAATTCATCAATGAAAACAGTGGCCACTCTGCCGCCTTCTCCATTCTGCTCTTGTCCTCTCTCGGGTCTGGAAGGAGGACTCACAGAATTCTCTTCTCTAAGATTTGCTGCTGCTGTCGAACGTGTTCTCACCATGTTGATAAGGAATCTGACTTTTTGTTCTGATTCCCAACATACGGCACCAATTGTTGTTGCTCCAAACAACAATGAAAAAATGCTGACGTGATATCCTCCACGTGTCCTGGATGTTCTGTAAAAACAGTGAAAGTCAGAGAGACGTAGGGATCTGTCCCTGCATGCGCACTCCGATACTTAAGTCAGAAGACTGTTTCAGCAGAATTTTAATAAGCCAAAAAGAGATTAAGATTTTTCTGATCATACTTAGGGGTATTTATAGATATTTTTGAGTTGCTTTTGATGAGCTCAAGACTCATATTTGTGTGGATCGTAAAATTTTATTATTTTGGACCTTTTATATTTTGTAGCCTAGGCACATGACTAAACTGAAGTCAATTACCTCTATCAAAAATAAAATATCCGATATCCCGTCAAGACGAAGGTTCTTTTTTTTTAGTGGAACTACCGTACCGTAAAAACTTCTATAGTTCACGGGGCAAATAGATATTAACCCTAGGAAAAACATTTTTAAAAACGCAGAAACTTTTATCAAATATCAACCATAGAAGAGAAACGAAATCCTGTATTTTCTAAAACACCAAAAACGCTGGCCAGGCAAGAAAAAAAAAAAACACTAAAACAGAAATTGCATAGTTATCACTTGTCCATTTATAATTGACTATAACAACATAACTTTCATCGAGTACTATTTAAAGTTAATTTGAATGTGCGATAAAATTAATTTTAATAAAATTAAAAATAATAAAAAAATATTGAAAAATATTATTTTTTTAATTAAAAAAAAAACGAGAGAATAAAAATATACCGTATTTTTTATCTCCTAACGCATTAAACGCGCCTCACTAATGGCCAACGGCCTACCAAACCAAGCCCTATTAGCTTGGTTGTCACTATTGTAGTTAATTTTCCTGGATAAAGACCTTTGATCGCAATATTATTGGCAGCTTTGAAGTTGAATTGTTGTTTCTATGAGAAGCCGGGAACCAACCACGCTCCAAACGTTATCCTACTTATAGCTAAATTCATCTTATCATATATCCAATATTATAATAAATAATACTTTAGTTTCTGCCGGCGGGATCTTGTTTTATTGTCGCAGGAATAAGTCTTGATATTTTGTATTGAGTCTTATTAAATGTAAATTTTATTTAATTATATATTAATTTACTAAAAATTCTTTGATTATGATGTAATTATTTTTTACACGAGTAAGTCATAAAATACTAATTTTAAATAAAAGTTAAAGGCTTTTGTGAGCTAATTTGTTACTTTTCAAAGAAAAAACTTTGATCTTGTGTTAATTTATTGATTTATTTAATTAATTTATTATAATAATTACAAAATACTATCATTTTTATAAGAATTATTTAATTATGATATTAAATTGACCACTTGTTTTTCAATTTTCATTTCATGAATCACTTCAGAAACTTGAAAATGTAATTTTTTTTTTTCTGGAATGTTTTGAAAAAACAGAGAAAGTAGAAAATTTTCATTGGTAGTTTAGCGGTAAGGTAAAATAAACGTAATTGAAGGCGGGGTTTCAGGCTCACTGGAGGACAGTTTTTCACTTAGGTCCACAAGAGCTGCTGCGCTGCAGGCTGCAGGCTGCAGGACATCGGTGTGATGTCGTTTAGCGGTTTTGGGAGATCGATTGATGACGTGGACGTCGTTGAAATCTTTGCCTGCCTCGTTAGTTATCAGTTATCACTCTCTCAGACTCTCACGCACTACCTGGACCAGATGGACTGATCGTACGGTGACGTCCACTTACTGTGATTTACCGCGTGTGGCTGGCGTTTTGACACTTGGAATGTCGTCCCCCTCACTACTTATCGTACTGCTAAACTAAATGAAAGTAGAGGAATATTTTAATAGGGAAATTGATATGCAAAATTGACAATTAAAAATTAAAAATTAAAAAATTAAAATGTAAAAAGAAAAAAAATATATTAAGGCTGAGTCGGATTATTAAAATAATTTCTTACAAGAGTCTGAGCCAAAAAGTAAGTTTTAATAGTCCGGTTGGATGTGAGTTTACTTAAAAGTCTGTTAATTTATAATTTAAAAACAGTTTGAATTTGATCTGATTTACGAGTACTAGAAATTAAAAAAAAAAAAAAAACTTGAAAAATGAGCTAACCATAACTGAAAGAGAACTAGAGAAGTAGAAAAATGGTTAAAAGATATATATATATATATATATATATATATATATATTTCAAAATAGATTAGATATTGGATAATATTTTAACTGTTTTTGATATTAGACTTATTTCCATTTAGAGATTAGCAGTTCATTTTTTAGTAAATAATACTTAGATATTTTTATTTTTTAAATGTTTTAGATATTATATAATATTTTAACTATTTTGAAAATTAAAATTACTAATTTATCTTTAATTACTTTTAGATATTAGCACTTTATTTTTTTGGATATACTAGGATAATTTTTATTCTTTTAATTATAATAGATACTTCTAATGGTATTTTAAAAATTGGAATTACTAATTTATCTTTATATAAATTTATATGGACTAATATCCTATATACAGTAAAATTTTTTGACTCCACTAGTGGAGTTAGGATGATAACACATATCATATTTTATTTATTTTTTATTTTTTAAATATATTTAAAGGATATATGTTATTATTCTAACCCCACTTTTAAAATAAAAAAAAACTCCATTGGTAATATATATGATAATTATCCAATTTATATATTAATATTTTATCATTTTTGGATGTACCTGGATAATATTTATTTATTTTCAGTTACAACCTGGATAATATTTATTGTTTTAAATGGATTATATAATATTGATTTTTTAAATATTATATAGAATGGATTTTTTGAGATATTTTAAATTTCAAATTTTAATTACAATTTAATCTTGGTTTTTAATTGGATAATAATAATTTATCTATTTAATAATTTAAAATATAAATTTAAATAAATTGTGCTTATCATATATCGTAGGTATCATAAGGATAGAATGTCCATTTAAGTGTTTACATGGCTTATAAGAGTGATTTTAGTCTTGATTGCCACATAAATTAATATTTTATTAAAAATATAGAATATATTACATAATTATTCGAAACCTATATGAAACTGCTAGTGAAAGGCTATTAAGGTGAATAAACTCTTATCGAATGATTAAAAAAATTATGACATAATATAAAACTTGAATTTAAACCAAAATAATTCCATGAATTATCATGTAGATTTGTTCAATTTAATTCACGAGCTTATGCCTAACTAATTACAGGCACAAACTGTTGTGTATTAGCCAAAGAAAATGCTACATGCACGCAGATTTTGGAATGACAAGTACAAAGGTATTCACATTTGTAAGAAAAAATTCGAGCCAATATCATTAAAAAGAGAAAAAAAGTACAATATCCAGCTAGGAAGTGTGGAAAATGGAGGTAAGCAAAGCAATGTTATGGTTACCGTCTGTTTTCTGATCTAAATAATGAGAAACAGACAGAACACTAAGTCAAGAATCAACATCAAAGAGGACTACAACTGCGTCCAAATCCTTTTCACAGCCACCCACTCTCATAATTGAGGGATGCTGGGGACATTAATCTGTAGCGTGAAGAGAAAAATCCCCAATCAAGCAGGACATCTTTCGTTTCTATATTCAAAATATTTTATTTTATTTTTATAAAATTGTATATAAAAGTTACAATCTTAAATAATTAAATAATTTTAATATGAAATTAAATTAAATTCTTAAGTGATGAAATTTGACCAAATTTAATGATATATCTTAGATTATCAATTAAATCGAATTTATCTCATGATTAACTTATATATAACTTAACACTTATCTTGAAAATTCATTCGAGACAAATAAATAATCATATTTTGTTTCGTAATGTTATTTATCTAGTTTCAATAATAATAAGTACATATTTATTGTTGATAGATTTTTTTTTTTTTAATTTGAGTTATCAACAAAGATTTATAAATTGTAATTTGATTTATGTAAATAATTACTTATTTAAATTTATTTTAAAATATTAATATATACTTTAAACTTAATTTAATTAGCAAATTCATTGATTGACTCCTCCTAACTGGCAAACTTCCATCAAGCTATTGCCGGAGGAGGTTGGTTGCAAGTGGCAACCTCGTGTTTGCACACTTCCTCCATGAACAGTGTAATCACCACTTGTCAATCAACGGAGGCGACAGTCCCCTTGAAGACGAAAGCGGAGCAGTGAGTTTAGCGCTGGACTTTCAGGACAGATTGAAATGAAACATTCTCTATTGCCTTTAACGAGGAGAGAACCTAGGCTTCTCTCTCCGTACTTCTCGGCACATTGATAATAACGAGCTCTTATATACTTTGTTTGCACTAAGTGCTTCCCACATTTCCATGTTTAACTTTTGAGTCCCTGTGGATTGGGTTCGATGGAGACATATAGATAAACAACACGTGGGCTAAAAAAGTTAGAAGCAGAGTTAGATCCTCTGAGGCTTTAACCATTATAAAGTTTTGTAGCTCCTAGATAGAAATCTCGATAAAAGGCTAAAAGCATCATAATAATGACCGGCGTTATGGATTTCCTTTTCAAGCAAGAGTCCTTTTACGTTAAGGAGAATTACAGTCCAATTAAAACAGGTGGCGCAGTCTGCAGAAGCCTAGAAGGCCATAGAATTTGATTCAAACCACATGACATTTTCCTTTTCCAATGGGCTGATCAGATTTTCAATTTAATTTTAATCTCTTTATATTAATTTTTAATGATTTTTTAGATTAAAGAATTTAACTTTAATTATATATTTTTATAAAATCATAAAACTTTAAAGAAAATTACTTAAATTTTAATTTATTTAATGAAAAAATAAAAACAAACATACAAAATGACTTACGATTTAATTTGGTTAGTTGATTAAAGTTGAAATGAATCAACAGTCGGCCGCATATAAACTGTTGGCAGCCTAATCACAGATACGATTGGCCGCGTCCGGGGATTATTAATTTTTTGGATTTATTTTTTATTTTTTCCCTTTTCGTCATTCCTCGCGTCAAATTACGTGGCTCAATTGCCTACCTTGCTAATCTTTTTTTGACAAAACTACTCTGATAACTTTTCTCTTATTCAAATAATCATGCAGAATGATTAGAGCAGATAATGATGATTATAATAAATTAAAAAACAAAAAATAGTATTAAAATATTTTATTCTTTTTCTTATAGGTAAAAAAAAGTCAAGACCTCTGATGTCAATCAGATTGATTACCTGGCATGTGTTGTGGCGTATTCCAACTATTTTGTAATTTTCTTTATTTAAATTCTAATGGATAATTAAAAATTAAGTATGAGATTATCAAAAAAAATTAATGAGATTTACTGTTAGTGAGACTAATCGCGGAGGCTTGGAGCCGAACCTAACCTCCCAACGCATCTCAACAAGGGAAGCAGCCTCGTCGATGGACCCACCATAAGCGGCTGTTGCATGCCGCATAGGGTTAAATCTACGCGTGGCGGTTCGGCTGTCAAAGCTAGTGTTACGGTGAGAGTGTTACACTGTTTCTGGGTTAATTAATTTGGAGCTTCCTCCTGGGTCCCACATCTTTGGTTTTTTTTTTTTTAAATAAAAGAAAGAAATGAAATTCTCTTTCTCTCTGAATTTTCTTCTATATAAATGCAGTGCTCATCAGTTTAGAGAAGTACTAAAGAGCAGGCTTTCTGGTCGATTCTGCTCAATAACCCTTTCATTTTTTTTCCTTTCGGTTCCCTTGTTTGTCTTTTTATTTTCTTCGCACATTTTCTCCTCCCTTTTTCGGGGTTTAATTGGTGAGTCACGTAATTTCATTTCTTAGTTTCGTCGAGTGCTTCGAAGTTCGATCTTGGAGAATCCGCGCGTCATAAGGAGATTTTTCATATTTGAAGGATTTCGTTTTGTAAACTGGATTTTGAAGCTCAAACCGGAGAAATCCAGGACTTTTTTTTTTTCTCAGGAACCAATCAGAAAAATCCTTCAAATTTTCAGTGGAAATCCGTTGGATTTTCAAATCTCTCTCCAAATCCTATGTCCGGTAGATGGATATGAATTTGAAAAAGAGATAGACTTTCACTCAGATTTATCCTAATATTATCTGAAACAATCTTCTCAAAAAGTCTTTAATCAAGTGAATTACAATCGAAAGAAAATCGGATTTGCAAAACCATTTTCGAATAATGTCGTTGGCGTCGACGTCTAGCTCTCTTCTTCAACTTCGAAACAGCTCTTGCTCTCTCCCTTCACTCAACAAACCCTTCCTTACTCCGCAACTGAATGTCAGCCCCTCAAACCGCCTTAAAACTAGAGCGGCACGATGCTCCGTTACGAAAAAGCCCTCGGCGGCTTTGGAAAAGAAGTTTTTAGGGAGTCGATTGCGGGGAACTGGATCGCAGACGTTACACTTATGGCAGTCGGACGGACCGGGTCGGGCCCCAAAACTTCGTGTCGTGGTGCGGTCTGCATTGTCCGGGGTGCCTGAGAAGCCACTCGGTCTTTATGATCCGTCTTTTGATAAGGACTCTTGTGGGGTCGGGTTTGTCGCTGAGCTATCCGGTGACAGCAGCCGCAAAACTGTACGTTTTATGAGACTCTATATCTTAATTTTTTTTCTCAAGTACACACGTATTTGCTGATGTTTGAGTTTTGTTTAATTTTTGGTGAAATTTGTTAGATAACGGATGCTTTGGAGATGTTGATACGGATGTCACATAGAGGGGCTTGTGGATGTGAGACAAATACTGGAGATGGAGCCGGTATTCTTGTGGCGCTTCCTCACGATTTCTTTAATGAGGTTTGTTTGTGTTATCATCTTTTTTAGCTTTGTCTGCTTCTTTAAAGCATTATTTTTGCTCTAAAAAAATCGTGTTTGGAATTTAATTCAGTGGAATAATAAAATTATTTTACTAAATATTTTCCATTTCAGATTTCTTTTGAGTTTTATCCACATTTTATCCTCTAGTTAGTGAAGGAATAATAAATGGAATGTCCCTCTTAAAGCCCAGATTTTGTTTTTTAATAATTACGGAGTGATTAAGGGAACAAATGCTGGCTCTTTGAACAGTTTTTATTATTTATGATCAGGTTGCAAAGGATGTTGGATTTGAGTTGCCATCACCAGGGGAATACGCGGTGGGCATGTTCTTTTTGCCCACATCTGAGAGCCGTAGGGAAGAATGCAAACATGTATTCACTATGGTAAATTGCTACACTGAACTGAGTTGTTCTTTGATTTATTTTTATTATAAATTATTCGATGTTATTATGCATAGCATTGTTGTGTGTATATTAAGTAATAATAACAATTAAATTTTCTCATATTGACAAATCTGAAGCACTCTCTTGCCTCTTTTCTTTTTATTTTTTATTTTTTAATAAATTTAAAAATGCTTCAGTACCACTGAATACAGTATCCTTTCAGAGTATCCTGAAATAAAATTTCAGGACTATCATATTTTTGTTTTGAAACCGGCAACCATGATGATGGTCATCTTTCAGCAATTCATGTTAAGCTTTTGACAACATTTGTTGATGAAAATTTGGTTGTCTTTTGCAGGTTGCTGAATATCTTGGACATAAAGTGCTTGGGTGGCGGTCTGTACCAACAGATAACTCAGGATTGGGCAAGTCTGCTTTGCAGACAGAGCCTGTTATTGAACAAGTGTTTCTTACACCTACACCTAGATCAAAGGCTGACCTTGAACAGCAGGTAGTTTTTCCTTTCTGTGTGTTAACATGTTTCAAGTGCACATTATCATCTATTTGCTAGTAAGAACAAACCAAGATTATTTCCGCTTTATTGTTTAAGAATCTGAAAATGTATTTTTTCCAGGGAAATTAAGTACCGAGAGTAAGGTGCATGAGAGGTTGCTTCTGTTTTTCAGACTAGATTGCTAACTCTGTAGCTGTTTTACAGATGTACATATTAAGGAGGCTTTCAATGGTTTCTATCCGAGCTGCGTTAAACCTCCAACATGGTGGTGCTAGGGACTTTTATATATGTTCTCTTTCCTCAAGGTTTGTGTTTTAGAGAGCTGGTTTTGTTATAAAATGGAAAATTTTCCCAATGGATGTAAAGAGAACTTACACCTTTATCTGGTTTCTGCAGGACTGTTGTTTATAAGGGGCAGTTAAAGCCTGACCAGCTGCAAAACTACTATTATGCAGATCTTGGCAATGAAAGGTTTACGAGCTACATGGCCCTGGTAAATATTTTATCCGTTCACTTTCTTTCTTTCTCCACTAACCCAATACTTTAACAAACAGCCTGGAACCACCAGTAACTGAAGAGATGCAAGGTTGAGGGATGACTTCTGAGGCATTGAAGTTTGAATGATCTCTTAAGTTCTTCCACTCCCTTGATAACTCTATGAATATGGATGCTGGATTGGATGCCTTGGGTGAGTTGGTAAGAAACCTCATTGTCAAGTAAATCATGTTTGGAGAAACTTGCTGCAATGCTCTCTATGACCGGTTGTGTGAGGATAGAACTTCTATTAACTGGTGGAAAAGAAATCTGTTTCTGGTCAAAGTAGCTTAGGGTTGTATAATTTATGTCTTGGCACTGCAGTATACCTTTGTTGAATTGCTTTGAACAAAGTTCTGTGTGCATTTTCAAACCAGATCCTACATTCCTAGCAGAGTACAGGAAGTTGTGCATGACAAGTGTGATCCTTTTGTTGATGCAGATACACTCTCGGTTTTCAACTAATACATTTCCTAGCTGGGATCGTGCCCAACCGATGCGTGTCTTGGGACATAATGGGGAAATTAATACACTCAGAGGCAATGTAAACTGGTAGGTATCTGAGAAGCTTCCAGATTCTGGAATAATAGGTGTTTGTGTACATCTTTTAGTATTTTTCCCTTTTTCCATGGAATAGTTGAGATTATACATTTAAATTTTAATAATGATATAAAACCCAGAAAGGATCCTCTACTTCGCCTTATCAGAAGGAGCTTAATAATTCCTTTCTATCTTAGTTATGTACTTGTCAAAGTTTTAAATCCCATTATCTGCTTTGTTGTTGTTCAAGTGCTATACTTGCTCCTCTTTATGGTAACAGTTGATAAATAAAACAAATACTGCATGTGACTGATTTGAGTTTTGACTGTCTGTGTGTAAAAGCTGTTGTATTGTTTAACAGGTATATGATGCCATATAATTTTGGGATGTGACTTTTTTGTTAATTCTTGAAAGTTTTACTTGCTCCCTTACTGTTGAGAAGAGGTGTTTGCTTGCGGAAGAAGATAGTTTTTTCTTCATGGTTCATAAATTGGGGTTCTCTATGCATCTTCATGTTGCATATCTTCTGCTGTTAGTTAACCTTTGTGTATACAAAGGCTAAAAAATAGGACAAACGATTTTACTGGCTGGTTTGGTGAAATGGTGTATAATGTGTTCTTTTCCTTTTTGTTTGTACCTTTTATAATAGAAGGAATTCAGCTGAATTTCTTGCATTTTATCAGGATGAAGGCACGTGAGGGACTATTAAAGTGCAAGGAGCTTGGTCTATCAAAGAGTGAGATGAAGGAACTTCTGCCCATTGTGGATGCCAGTTCATCTGATTCAGGTAAATTTCTGCATCTCTTCTTGTGTAGTGCATCTCATAAATGTATTTTTGCATCATACTTCCATTTTTTTTCCTCTTCCTATTTCAAAGTTTTGGGTGCCAAACAGACTATACTCTCTGTCCATTTTGACTATGTATATGATTATTTTCTTACTTTCTTTGGCTTGTAGGTGCTTTTGATGGTGTCCTTGAGCTCCTGGTTCGAGCTGGTAGAAGTCTCCCAGAAGCAGTTATGATGATGATCCCAGAAGCCTGGCAAAATGATAAAAATATGGATCCTCATCGGAAGGCCTTGTATGAGTATTTCTCAGCTCTAATGGAGCCATGGGATGGACCTGCTCTCATATCATGTAACTACAGTCGCTGGATTTCTTGTCAAAAGGATTTAACATGATGTGTAGCCTTTTTTTGACTGACAAAAAACTTATTTGCAGTTACTGATGGTCACTACCTTGGAGCTACATTGGACCGCAATGGACTCCGCCCTGGTCGGTTTTATGTAACACACAGCGGACGAGTCATCATGGCCAGTGAAGTGGGGGTCGTGGATATTCCACCTGAAGATGTGCTCAGAAAAGGAAGACTAAACCCTGGGATGATGCTTCTGGTAGATTTTGAGAAGCATATTGTTGTTGATGATGAAGCCTTGAAGCAGCAATATTCACTTGCTAGGCCTTATGGTGAATGGCTTGAGAGGCAAAAAATTGAACTTAATGACATAGTTGATTCAGTTCATGATTCAGAGAGGTTCACTCCTGCAATAGCTGGAACTATGACAGTAAGTGATTCATTTTCTTATTCTAATTGTTTCTTGCTTCTTCCCCAAGTAGAGTTTTATTTCTGAACAAATCTAGTTGATTTTTAAATCTTTGTGACTTGAAGGCTTCCAATGATGATGACAACATGGAGAACATGGGGATTCATGGTATATTGGCTCCCTTGAAGGCTTTTGGGTATGTAACTGTCTCTCCTGCTCTGCTACTAACTCAATCGCAATGCCTTAATGGAACACTGTAATGTTTAGCTTTTGGTCTTCATGCAGCTTTACTGTTGAGGCATTGGAAATGCTGCTTCTTCCCATGGCTAATGATGGAACTGAGGCCCTTGGTTCAATGGGAAATGATGCTCCTCTTGCAGTTATGTCCAACCGAGAGAAGCTTACTTTTGAATATTTCAAGCAAATGTTTGCTCAAGTAACCAATCCCCCCATTGACCCTATTCGAGAGAAAATAGTGACATCCATGGAATGCATGATTGGTCCAGAAGGAGATCTAACAGAAACAACAGAAGAGCAATGCCATCGTCTTTCACTAAAGGGGCCTCTTTTATCAATTGAGGAGACAGAAGCGATTAAAAAGATGAATTACAGAGGTTGGCGTAGCAAAGTTCTAGACATAACTTATTCAAAGGACCGTGGGAGGAAGGGATTCGAGGAAACCCTGGACAGGATTTGTGCTGAAGCACGAGATGCAATTAATGAAGGTTATACATTGTTGGTGCTTTCTGACAGAGGTACTACATTGTTCCCTACACTTTATCAATAAAACTAGAGTTTTCCTGATCTCTGATTGAAATTTATGTTGCATTGTACAGCACCTCCTCTATTGCCCATCAGATCTTTTCTTTTTTTAAGAACCATGCTTTAAGGTACTAATTTTTCCCTCCCTTAAATGTGCAGCCTTCTCACCGAAGCGTGTTGCTGTAAGCTCCCTCTTGGCAGTTGGTGCTGTTCATCACCATCTTGTTAAAAACCTTGAGCGTACACGAGTGGGATTAATAGTTGAATCTGCAGAACCACGTGAAGTGCACCATTTCTGCACACTGGTTGGATTTGGTGCAGATGGTATCTGCCCATACTTGGCCATAGAGGCCATTTGGAGATTGCAGGTAGATGGGAAGATTCCTCCAAAATCTAGTGGTGAGTTCCACTCAAAGGATGAGTTAGTCAAGAAGTATTTCAAGGCAAGCAACTATGGAATGATGAAGGTTCTTGCGAAAATGGGGATATCTACTTTGGCCTCATACAAAGGTGCTCAGATCTTTGAAGCTCTGGGCCTTTCTTCAGAAGTGATTGAGAAGTGCTTTGCGGGAACTCCAAGCAGAGTTGAAGGAGCAACATTTGAGATGCTAGCTCGTGATGCTTTGCATTTACATGAGTTAGCATTCCCTTCTCGGCCATTTGCTCCGGGAAGTGCAGAAGCTGTAGCACTGCTCAATCCTGGAGATTATCACTGGAGGAAAGGTGGTGAAGTTCACCTGAATGATCCTCTTGCTATAGCAAAGCTGCAAGAAGCTGCCAGGAGTAATAGTGTTGCCGCCTATAAGGAATATGCCAAACGTATTCATGAATTGAACAAAACCTGTAATCTGCGTGGCATGTTGAAGTTCAAAGAAGCAGAGGTGAAAATTCCATTGGATGAGGTGGAACCTGCCAGTGAAATTGTGAAACGGTTTTGTACTGGGGCCATGAGTTATGGATCAATATCATTGGAGGCACACACTACCTTGGCTGTTGCTATGAATTCAATTGGGGGGAAATCAAATACTGGTATGTTCTCCAAAAAAAAAGTTAATTTAGAATATGCTCATTTTAATTCCTATTCAACTTTTATCCTAAAAATGGTTATGAACCAATTGTGGGAAACTTTTCAGTTTAGGTTCTGGACTATTTCGAAATATTCTTTCTTGAAATGGGCATAATTGTTCTTTATATCTGGTTTATTTATTCTCCTATTTCCCTTTATTGGAGTTCTTTAGCCGTTGTTTTTGGGGCTTGTCTATAATCTTGTCCTTTTATTGTTTCTTTTCTCTTTGATGGTATTCTGTTGTTGAAAAACCAAATAGTGATGTTGGTAATTCAAATTTTGCTGAAGGTGAGGGAGGTGAGCAACCATCCCGCATGAAACCTCTTCCGGATGGTTCAATGAATCCAAGAAGAAGTGCTATAAAGCAGGTTGCAAGTGGGAGATTTGGAGTTTCAAGTTATTACCTTACAAATGCTGATGAACTACAAATAAAGATGGCTCAGGTATCATATCGTATCGTTTATAGTGTATGTACCCTTTTAGTTGTTTCTGCCATTGCTTATTTATTTGTATTTTGGTGCCTGTATTCCAATTGGAATGGAGATTCCTCTGTTTATGGATTTATGTTCATGGCAGATGATGCTGTGTCCGCAAAGCACCTTTGAGTGACTTTGCATCTTTAACTGATACTACATTTGACATTTGCTGAGGTTAAATGTGAAAACTGAAATAAATTCTTCTCTGTTGATTTATTTATTTTTTCACTATAACTTTCTTTGTTTCACAGGGTGCCAAGCCTGGTGAAGGAGGTGAACTTCCAGGTCATAAGGTAATAGGAGATATTGCAGTCACTAGAAACTCTACTGCTGGTGTGGGACTGATCAGCCCACCTCCCCACCATGATATCTATTCAATTGAAGACCTTGCGCAATTAATTCATGATCTTAAGGTATAAAGACTATATATGCTCTTCCGGTAGCCTTCTTTTTTTCCTCCTTTGTGTAGTTGGTTTATGCTTGTTAAGATGCGATATTCTATGAAGTCAATGTATGATGATTAGTCTCTCTCGCATTTTCTTTCTTTTCTAGAATTCCAATCCGTCAGCTCGAATCAGTGTGAAGCTAGTATCTGAAGCTGGAGTTGGAGTAATTGCTAGCGGGGTTGTCAAGGGGCACGCTGACCATGTTTTAATATCAGGTCATGACGGTGGTACCGGAGCCTCACGATGGACAGGCATAAAAAATGCTGGGCTCCCATGGGAACTTGGTTTGGCTGAGACCCACCAAACTCTTGTCGCCAATGATCTCCGTGGCCGCACAGTTCTCCAGACTGATGGCCAACTTAAAACAGGAAGAGATGTGGCCATTGCTGCACTTCTTGGGGCAGAAGAGTTTGGCTTCAGCACTGCCCCTCTCATAACTCTGGGTTGCATCATGATGCGTAAATGCCACAAGAATACATGCCCGGTGGGCATTGCTACTCAAGATCCTGTTCTTAGAGAAAAATTTGCTGGAGAACCTGAACATGTTATTAACTTTTTCTTTATGCTAGCTGAGGAGTTGAGGGAGATAATGTCTCAGCTTGGTTTCCGAACACTTAATGAGATGGTTGGTCGTTCAGATATGCTTGAAGTTGATGAGGAAGTCCTTAGTAATAATGAAAAGCTTCAGAATATTAACCTATCCTTGTTACTCAGACCTGCTGCTGACATTCGTCCAGAAGCTGCTCAATACTGTATTCAAAAACAGGATCATAGCTTGGATATGGCTTTGGACCAAAAACTCATTAAGCTATCTAAAGCTGCTCTAGAGAAAGGTCTTCCTGTATACATTGAAATGCCTATATGCAATGTGAACCGTGCAGTTGGAACAATGCTCAGTCATGAAGTAACTAAGCGCTATCACCTGTCAGGGCTTCCTGGTGGTACCATCCATATCAAACTCTCAGGAAGTGCAGGGCAGAGCTTGGGAGCTTTCCTGTGCCCTGGCATCATGCTGGAGCTTGAAGGTGATAGCAATGACTATGTTGGCAAAGGATTATCAGGAGGCAAAATTGTAGTTTATCCTCCAAAAGGAAGCCGCTTTGATCCTAAAGAGAACATTGTAATTGGTAATGTGGCTCTCTATGGAGCTACTAGTGGGGAAGCATATTTCAATGGAATGGCAGCAGAAAGATTTTGTGTTCGAAATTCAGGTGCGAAAGCAGTTGTAGAAGGTGTTGGTGATCATGGTTGTGAGTACATGACAGGTGGGACTGTAGTTGTGCTTGGAAAAACTGGCAGGAATTTTGCTGCAGGTATGAGTGGTGGTATTGCTTATGTCTTTGATGTGGATGGGAAATTTCAATCTCGATGCAATCATGAGCTGGTAGACCTTGATAAAGTTGAAGAAGAAGAGGATATTTTGACTCTTAAAATGATGATTCAGCAACATCAGCGTCATACAAACAGCCAATTAGCCAGAGCAGTACTTGATGACTTTGAGAATCTCTTGCCCAAATTCGTTAAAGTCTTCCCCAGGGATTACAAGCGTGTTCTAGTAAAGATGAAAGAGGAGGAAGCCTCTAAGGAGGCATTTGAACGATCTACAAAAGAAGAGCAAGATGGGGTGGAGTTAATGGAAAAAGATGCTTTTGAAGAGCTCAAAAAGTTGGCAGCTGCATCTTTGAATGAGAAATCAAGTCAGGTACGTAGTATTTTTTATTATTAAGTCTTGGATTTCTTTTCAGAGGTCTATGCTTCGCCTCTTGGGTAAACTTCTCTTCCCCTCTTATCTTTTGGATTTTTTTTCCCATTATTGCTCTGAGGTAAACCTGCTTTCTTCCTCTTTTATTCTTTCTCCCTTTTCTTTTGAATTTCTTTAATTAAACTTTTAACTCGTCTCCACAAATTCAATTTGTTAAACTTATATCATACCTGTATATTAATCCTCACTCTCTGGTGCTTGGTTGCTATCTTCACCATACACTGCTTTATTGTTTGCACTATTTGTTTAACATCTAATTTGATTTTTGGAATTTGTAGAAAGTAGAAGCTGAACCAGTCAAGAGGCCTACTAGAGTTTCTGATGCTGTGAAACATCGTGGTTTTGTTACTTATGAGCGTGAAGGCATTCAATATAGGGATCCAAATGTTCGGATGAATGACTGGAAGGAGGTCATGGAGGAATCAAAACCTGCCCCACTTTTGAAGACACAGTCTGCTCGTTGCATGGACTGTGGTACTCCTTTCTGCCATCAGGTATTTATTACTTTTTGTATTCTTGTCAATTTGGATGTGGACTACTCAGAATACAACTTAATTCTAAGAGTGCTTTTATATTTCATAAATGCAGGAGAACTCTGGATGCCCTCTTGGCAACAAAATACCTGAATTCAATGAGCTAGTGTACCAAAATAGGTGGCGTGAAGCACTAGATCGTCTTCTAGAGACAAATAACTTTCCTGAGTTCACTGGCCGAGTGTGCCCTGCACCATGTGAAGGGTCTTGCGTTCTGGGTATTATTGAGAATCCTGTGTCCATCAAAAGCATTGAATGTGCTATTATAGACAGGGCATTTGAGGAAGGATGGATGGTGCCACGACCTCCTCTCAAGAGAACAGGGTATGGCTTCTTATTCCCTCAGTATATCTACTACCTAGAGGGCTTGTTACTTTTAAACTGCTTCATTTATAAGGGATCCTCACATTTAAGAATTAGCTCCTTTGTTAAGTGTACGTTTTTTAAATCTTGTGGCATCATTCAATTGAGATACCTCTGCCTCTTTGCAAGATTGATTTAATTTATAAGTATATGCATTCACTAAAGAAGTGCAACTTAAATATGTTCATGATCACAGAAAAAGTATTGCTATTGTTGGAAGTGGACCATCTGGTTTGGCTGCTGCTGATCAGTTGAATAGAATGGGTCACTCAGTGACTGTGTACGAGCGTGCTGATAGAATCGGAGGGCTTATGATGTATGGAGTCCCCAACATGAAAGCTGACAAGGTGGATGTAGTTCAGCGGCGGGTTAACCTTATGGCTGAGGAAGGAGTTAAATTTGTGGTCAATGCGAATGTTGGAGTTGACCCTTCCTACTCCCTTGACCGGCTTCGAGAGGAAAATGATGCCATCGTTTTGGCAGTGGGAGCCACAAAACCCAGGTAAATCTTTAGAGGAAGAAAGCTGTTGATTATTGATATATCTTTTTAGATATTTCAGATTTTTGTTAATATTTGTTTATTCTCTTTGTGGATTCTTACTAACAGTCAGATTGTCCTGCTGGCTTACCAGCAAGGAAAATACTAAGAATATTTAGATCAATTCTTACTATAAAATGGTTTAAAATTGAACATTTATTTGCTTGATACAGGGACCTTCCGGTTCTGGGACGGAAATATTTAGATCAATTCTTACTATAAAATGGTTTAAAATTGAACATTTATTTGCTTGATACAGGGACCTTCCGGTTCTGGGACGGAATTTATCTGGTGTTCATTTTGCAATGGAATTCCTTCATGCAAATACTAAGAGCTTGCTTGATAGTCATCTCCAAGATGGTAACTATATATCTGCTAAGGGTAAGAAAGTAGCGGTCATCGGTGGAGGTGACACTGGTACAGATTGCATTGGGACATCTATCCGTCATGGATGTAGTAGCATTGTAAATCTCGAGTTACTTTCTCAGCCACCACAAAGTAGAGTTCCTGGCAATCCATGGCCACAGGTTTGACAGATTTATCCTTCGCTCCTGTGGTTTTATTCTGTGGCTTCCTATTTGTCATTTTAATTTTCATTTTGTTTTGCTCTTACTTTTTCATTTCAGACAACTAAAATACGTTAAGACAGTAGAATTTTATTTTTAGGTGTTTTTTTGTTTTTTGCATTAGAATTATATGCGACTTTTTTTTTTTTTTATAAAATGGCACATGGAATAGCAGAGTTTAATTAATAGTCTAGACATCTTACGTGAATATATAAATTTTTTGGAATTGTAGTGGCCTCGCATATTCCGTGTAGATTATGGGCATCAAGAAGCTTCTGTCAAATTTGGAAAAGATCCAAGATCTTACGAAATTTTGACTAAGAGGTTTGTAGGAGATGAGATTGGAGCTGTCAAAGGAATTGAGGTAGTACGTGTGCATTGGGATAAAGATGCCAGTGGAAAGTTTCAATTTAAGGAAATTGAGGGCTCTGAGGAAATAATTGAGGCTGATCTGGTCCTGCTAGCCATGGGATTCCTTGGACCTGAGTCGGTGAGTGTTGTTACTAATCTCTTATTATAATTTTTTTTTGTTGCAATTGTTGTTAATTTACTTTAACTTGGCACCCAAAGTTTTTGTCAAACTTATTGGCGAATAAGTTATTTGTTATAGTATGATATAGTTCTTCAATTTTATTTAAAATACATATCATTTGAGCTCGCTTATCAATTTTTGTGTTTTTTAATTTTAACAGATTATGGCAGACAAGTTAGGTGTAGAGCAAGACAATCGATCAAACTTTAAGGCTGAGTATGGTCGCTTTGCAACTAATGTAGATGGAGTGTTTGCAGCTGGAGATTGTCGACGTGGTCAGTCATTAGTTGTGTGGGCTATTTCAGAGGGAAGACAAGCTGCTGCACAAGTTGATAAATATCTTCTAGAGAAGATACGAACAGAAGCGTTGATGGTGAAAGCTTTGTCAGAGACCTTGCCCAAAGGTAGCAAACAGCTATGACATTGATATGACAATGTCTTGTAAAATAAAATCAGATACGAGATAGGGGAGTCCACACATTGATATTTTTTAAGAATAATGTACAGTTCTTTTTCTTAATCGTTGATTGAGGAAATATATTTAAAATTTTTTTATTAAATATTAATTATGTTCTATGATATTGGATTTTTTTTTTCAAGAAAGAAATTTGAGCATATATATGATAAACTTTTTTTATTAATTTTTAAACTTTTTTTTATTAAAAATATTTAGAGATATAATTAAGTTGAATATAATTTATAATTAAATATAATTTAGTTTTATTTTTCACACTAAAATTTTTTAAAAATATTTTATTAAAAAACAAATATACTAAGCTTTTAGAAAACAATCAAAAAACTTGAGATTCTCTCCCTCGTTCAACTTTTTCAATGTTTCAATGAATTGTTTCTTTTTATTAAAAAAATGTTCTACAAATTGTAAATCTTACTTTATTTAATCTTTTTTAATTTATATAATATAAATTACTATTTAATATATACATGAATTTTTAAAATTTTATAAATAAAATTAAAATATTATCAGAAATTTTGATTCATTAAATTGACATGACAATCCATTGATCATGCCGGTTAAATTTAAAAATTATATTTAAATAAGTTTTCTTAAATAATTACAATTTTTCATATAGTGTATTAACTCTGGGTTTAGAATGAATTATAATTTGAGCTTGGGCGTGAAGCCTATTTTATAGTTTACACGTTGCAACATTCCAGCATCGAAACGCGGCAGCAGCACCAAACACCAACCCGACGCCCGTCTAGTATTCTCCACACCACTTCTAAATCCTTATTTTGTTCACGAAGGAAAACCAATTTAGGTTTTTCTTTGTTATTCCGCACTTTCCAGATACCTAAAAAGACAGCGATAATGGCAAGAGCCAGCCTGAGCCGTCTATTCTCATCAATCTCGGAGCTCTCCATCCCCAAACCGTATTCAAGTAGTTTCAGATCAGAGTCGCTGGCTCGGTCTGCTTCCCACTCGGCGAGTCGGATCGTGTGTTCCTCTGCTCAGCAACCTCAATTGAACCGTGAAGAAAAAGCCAATGAGGATAAGCGGGAAGAAGTGAAGGTTGAGAATAAAGAAAAAGACGAAGGTGAAGAAGAAGATGGCGATCATGTGAACAAAGAGACAGGAGAGGTCGGCGGGCCTAGAGGCCCTGAGCCCACTCGCTACGGTGATTGGGAACGCAGTGGTCGGTGCTACGACTTTTGATTATTTTTATCTTCCTTCTAATTTTTATATCTAGAATAAAAAAGGTACAGTGTTTTAATAATTGTGAGTTCCTGGAAGAAAAAAAAAATTGTTGCATTTCTGAGGTTGTTTTTATTTTTTATTTCAAATCTGGATTCTGTTCCTATTTAAATTGAATTCTCAGATGTCTAAGGTGATAATTTTCATGCTTAATAGCATGCACGCGTGATTGATAAACAATTGATATAAGATCTGTAATCTGTTTGATTTTTTGTCTGAGCCTAAATGCCTAAAAATCCTGTGTCATCGCACCGAGCCACTGATCCGGTTCCCTTTTCGGATTGATGGCCGGCACCCAAAGTCTTGTGGATATCCTGGTTTTGATTTAACTTGTGATCATAGCCCAAGCCAAACGTTGCTCCAACTGCCTTACTCTGGAAAATTCAGAGTTCAAGTGATCGACTATGCTGCATTGCCTTCCTCAGAATTCTTTCGCTTAACCTTTTGGTTCTCCATTTACGGGTATTTATTATCACAAGATTTTACGTTCTTCTATTTGGATTAAATCAAATTGCTTGCATTAGCGGTGGTAACTACACAATTTTTGCTACTTCGTTGTCATTGTCCTGCCAACGAATTGCAGCCGTTCCAGTGAACAAATATTGTCAGCAGACCCGAGCGGCAATCTCTTGGTAACGTGGAACAAAACCATATGCCGGCGGCAAGTGTGAGCCAAAGGCCAATTCGACTTGAGAAATTGTTTGTTCAAATGTCCCCGGACGAGGTAACTTTGTTTCTGCTCTCTTTCTTTGCAAATGTGAACCGGTCTTGGTGATAAATCAGGTGGTTCCTTATCGTTTTTTGTCGACGAAGGATCTTTCAGATGACCTGTATCACCGTACCGGAAAAAAAAATAATGCTGATTGATTGAAGTGAATGAAAGCAATCTGAATTGACTTTAATAAGGCCAATGTTAATGTCATGTAAATGACATTTTCGGGCTATCTTCAAATAAGCGTTGATTGAGCCAATGAAAGCTTTGAAGTGCTCTTCCCACGCTTTCCAGACTAATTAATACGTTTTATCTTGTTGATTATGAGACTATAGCATAAGGCCAATGGCTCGATTTGATTAAACATCGACACTTTCATATGCCTACATCCATGCACGGGAGGCATGGTGATAAATAAGATTGTCCATTAAGGGTGTAAACAAGTGAGTTACTCGAATTTAATTTAATTATTTAAATTAGATTTTTTTAGTTTTGAATTAAATTTGAATTTAAATTATTTGAATAATGAATTAAATTAAATTTAAGTTGTTAAATATTTAGTTAGAAAGATTCGGAAGTTTTATAAAATTATTTTAATATATATTTTATTAATATTTTATTAATAATTTATTATTTTATTATTATAATTTATAATTGAAAAATAATAAATTAAATATATATAGTTAAGTTATAATAAATATGTGGGATTAAATTTGAATTTTAAAAATTAAATTTAATGTGAATTTTAATTTTTAAATTTTTGAATTGAGGAGTTTTGATATTGGATTATTTCAAAGTCAAATAGACACAGCTGTCAGGAAAGTACCTATATGGCAAGGTGCCATTGGCTCTAGTTACACTTGATGTTCCCTTTTCTTTATTGCAACCAACTTTTTCTTTGGTCATGCTCTTGTTGGATCAGCTCATTTCTGACGGTTTGTGGTTTTATGGATTCTATAAAAACAAAGTCTAATAAGAAAAACAGGTCTTCTGGTTCTGGTAGTAGTGCTTAAAAGTCAATTTACATTCGGACATGGGCTTTTTGGCCCAAGATATTTCGTCCTTTTTTCTTCTTTTTGCATGGACGGTAGAATTAGAATGACATCAAAATTCATATTTTTGTTGGTTAACATTTACTCTTAGCTGAAAATCCATTATCTGGTTTCCCAAGGAGTGCTCGCTATGCAATCACAGTTGGCGCCGGAGTACTGACTTTATCTTGGAGCTATTATGCTTCCTTTGTGGCAAGCCGAAGTCCCATGTTGCAAGACACCACACTCCCCAGAGCTCAATCCAGCGGTCACTCCACAGCTCACCATCGTTGTCGGCCTTCATGGGTCAACTCTCGAATCGTATTCAAATATAGTGCTGGGCGAGAGCAGATGCCTGCCCAAGCCCGATGACAGTACTTGCCCAAATTGCTAGTCTGAACATCGGCCCAAAGAGACCCTCAAATCACACTCCAATGCCAGCTTCGTTTCCATTCTGAATCTTTGATTGCAGTGACGAATGACCGCTTGAATGCTATATGCCTTCTTTGCAAGAATTCCACAAAAAGTATAATTTAACGGTTGAGGATTGATGATATTTTCATTTTGCTAGTATTAAAATTCCTCTATTATTTTTCTCTTAAAACCCTGTACTGTAAGAAACAGTTTTTTGCAACTCGTCTGCAGTTCTGAATTATACCCCATTTGCATACTTCGGCTTTTCTTTGTTTTTTTTTTGGCTCTTTTTTACCGGATTTTTTTCATTTCTTATCCAACCATTTCATTTTTTGGAGTATGTTCAGGTTATAATTGAGTTGAATGAGATGATTTAATATTTGGTTTGAGTTCGGCTTGAACTCGATTGAATTTATTTTTTGAAATTCGAGTTTGACTTGACAGAACATTTAAATTGTTTGAATTCAATTCAATAAGTTTAAATTTAATTCGTTGGATTCGATTTATTATTTTCAACTATATATATTATAAGATAATATATTAAAAATATATATATTAAAAAAGTTTGATTAAGTTTGTTAGTTACTCAAGTCAAGTATTTAAAAACGCAAACTCGATTTGACTCGTTAGTTGAAGAACTTGAATTAGATGTCAGTTTAAAAATAAACGAATAAAATTCAAGTAATTATTGAGTCGAACTCGAATAGTTTATGAATAGTTTAACTTGTTTAAACATTTAAATACGTATGTAGATTGTAAATTTTATCAACTTTTGATTTTCTCATTAATTCATATTATTCCGTGCATGCTTATATATTTTAAGGGGGTAAACTTCTCTAATTTACCAAAGAAATAAACATATGTTTAAATAATTAAATTGTTGACTCTATCAATCAACTTCAAAACAACGTTCTTTTCTGCTAAATCATCAGCTTAATTAAATATTGAAGAACTTGGGAGAAGAAAAAGGGTAAAGACTAAAGAGCCATCTAATCCTCCAAATTTGTCCAGCGTCCGAATTGATTTGTACCTAATTACAAGCTCCTTCCACAATGTAAGTGAGAATCAGCATCTATTTAACATGGTTACATTAATCCGTACCTTATTTGCGATCAAGCATGTCTTTATTATGAGAATGAAGAGGAAAACAATTAGAAAGAATGTATGATTTAGATAATAATACAAATATCAAGCTCGCCTGACTGTATTGATACGTTTGTTTACACATGGATTTGGCTACAAGTTTTAAGCATTTTTATTGTGGAAATCTTTGTTAACAGGATTTTCAGTATAAGTGGCAATAAAGAAAAAAATTATTACGTATTCCGTATCCTATTGAATATTTATGAAGCCATTAAAATTAACTTAATTAAATTGAATATTTCTTCCTCAAAACAACTTCTGAAAGTTTTAATTACCAAATACTTTCATCTGTAATTTCTGAAGTAAAAATGCAATTTATTTTATTTTATTTTATTTATTGATAATTGAGATCCTCAGGATTGAACCCTAATATTTAAAATTAAAAATCTTGCATTCTTGATAATAAATACAGGCTTTAGGCTGCTTTTATTCTAATTCAGAAATAGTGGCAAGCTCTCGATTAATAGGCTTCCTACGCACGGTGGCAGTGGCACCCATCTTTGTTTGATCCGTAGAAGCAAATGGATTTGGCGGCATTGTAAGATTGTCCGACTCTCCTTCTAACATTTGAACCACAACTTTCATTGGAGGACGATCTATGGGATACCATTGAATGCATTGAAGTCCAACAATTATGAGTCTCTTCACTATCCCTGTTTGATCTTCATCTTCAGTTATAATCCCCAGCTCCTCTCCGTTATCCAGACGATTATACGCCCATTCTGGGAAGTACACTTGGCTTGTATTCTCCACAGTAACATCTCTATTTTTTCTTCCCCCAACCATTTCGACTAAGAGCATTCCAAAACTATAAACATCCGACTTACACGTGACATTTCCAAAATTTCGAGACAATACCTCGGGTGCGATATAGCCCATGGTTCCCCTGGCTGCTGACATGGAAATAGCACTTTGTTCCTTAGAACACAATTTAGCTAGGCCAAAGTCAGATATCTTAGGATTGAAGTTGTGGTCTAGCAAAATATTGTGAGGTTTGATGTCAAAATGCAGGATTCGTTGCTCACAACCTTGATGCAGGTACTCGATACCTTTGGCTACACCAAGAGCAATATCCTGGAGCTTCTCCCAACTAAGGGAACGGTTCTCCCCCTTGGCACCAAATATGAACTTCTCTAATGACTCGTTTGGTAGGTATTCGTAAACAAGAGCTCGATCATATCCATCAGCACAAAACCCGACCAAGCGAGTCACATTCACATGGTGGATTCTACCCATTGAACCGACTTCATTGATGAATTCTTCACCATTTCCCTTGAAATTATTGAGAATCTTAACAGCAACTAAAACATCATTGGAAAGTCTGCCTTTAAAGACAGTTCCATAGCCTCCTTGCCCCAATTTGTCCTTGAAATTATTTGTTATCCTTTTAATATCAGCATAGGAGTATCTTGAGGGTTTAAGTGCTCTATAATCTTCCAAAAACTTTTCAATCTTGAGTTGACTTTCTTTCTCTCTTTTGTCCAAGTGAACTGCCCAGCCAATTCCAATGATAATCGTTGCCAGAAGAAAAGAACCTAAGACTGCCCCTGCAAATACCATTTCTTGTTAGATCATGTTTCATCTTCTGTCTCCACTGAAGCTAATTGAATGGAAAATGAGAAATCATTTACCTGCAACCATTAGCCTTTTTCGTGCACCTGTCAAACATTTAAAATTAATCAGCTTAATAAGTGGGATGTTTTGTTAAGCTTTAACTATCCAATTGTGTTCTTACTAGCTATAAATGTTCGCAAGCCTGAAAGGAAGGTATGTGAAAATATAAGGTCCAAATCCCTCCAATTAACATATTATTGCTAGGTATTACCCCTTGCACTCATTTCTGTTCTTTTCTCCCAAGTGTAAGGTAAGTGCTCCTCATTACAACATTAAGCTTTGCTTCAATCAGTTGATGCACGCCGTAGGCATATACTTGAACCCAGAATATTATTAGGGTAAATGCCTTTTTAACTAAAATAATAATAATAATAATAAAACATACCCATATGGTGCCTGGAGATATCAAAACACTGGGTTCCATCCTGAGTGTTATTGCTCTTCAGTTTACATCCCCTGCCTTGCGCTTCACAGACAACGCAGTTTGGTTTGTACCAACGTAATTGAAAACTTGTAAGATCTGGAGGAATTGCAGCGGAGAAGTTGCCAATATTGCTGCAATTTAACAGGTTCTCATAATATGGGTAGTCATCAGAATCAAAAGCCAGAATTTGGGAGCCTGGGGTGCTTAAGCAGCGGACTAAACTTCTTCTTCTGTACAAAGACTCATCTTTGCTTGAACAATTGAACAAAGTGTAGGAATTAACTTGGCCGATGTAGATTTTCTGTTCGTACGTGAATGGAAACGCAGATAAATTGAGACCTACAAGCTGCCGCCAGAGGCAATGACCGAGATCATACAAGTGAATCTGCTGTGCTTTGTAATCTATGCGCTTCACCAACAACTTCATTGAGCGTGGCAGCTTGAGCACGGTTTGGTTGTTTTCCGAGCAGGACAGTTGAAACCCAGGATGAGGATAGCCACAGTGGGGAGGCTGGAGGCCTTGTAATCGGAAGGGGAACCGAACGGGTGGCTCATGTTTTTTGCACCAACTCACCTTGCAGTCGTCTTGGATTGATATAGCTTCTGCAACATTGGCTACCAAGATAAAGCAGAAGAAATAAATTAAAATCATTATTGCAAAGTTTTCAGTCCCTGAAGTGAATCGGAGCCCCTATATGGTTCTGCTTTCCAGAGTTCAGAGCATGCAACTGCTACAATTTGCTGCCATGGAAAGGAAAGCTTTTTACGAGTACCAGTAGCAGTTCTCTCTTTGGGTCCTTTACTACAATTATTGGCAGTCCAGACATCCTTATTATTTCCTGCAACTTCCCCCAAGATTCCTTTTTCGTTTTCAAAACAGTCAAAAATACGAACAGTCAACGAAGGCTTAATCTCTTCGTAGGACCATGAAGGGGCCAATTTTGCAAGAAGCTTCACGGAATCTCCCAACGCTTATTTCTTTGAGCCCCAAGAGTAAGGGGCCGAATCTAGTAACTTTTAATGTTCCAAGTTTTCCAATTAACTTCTAGTCGTCGTCGAGTTCAATAATTACTTTATTATTACCATCAAATACGATCACAAAATGGTGAAAATGTTTCTTATATACGGAGAAAATTAATTCAACATGTCAGTCAAGTTCTGATGCAAATTTTCAACAATCCAACTGCCACTTAGATGCCTAGAAACTTATAGTCTCTACGACAAATTCATGGAAAGTTCCTCTTCTGTTTTCTAAATGAAAATATCTTTAAGATTTTAGAACTTGGAGAAATGGTATAGCAAGAAGATCAAAGTAGGACCAATCAACAAAGACTTAAAGAAATCAACTACTTGTCTGATAGCTCTAATATTACCTAATGGCCCAAAAATGGTTTTAGACTGTTTGGAAAATTCAACCAATTATCGCTTGAATCTTTGTTTCAAAAAGTTATCAAAAGCAGAAACTTGCATTTGACTGGAGAGTTGGTATTTGAAAAGTATAGTTAAGTCGAACTTGTTTATCATTTATCATTTCTCAGATAAAATATACTACTTTCTTTAGCTTCAAATCTGTGGGAAAATTTTCTTTCTCCAGGAACCCTAGTCTGCACAAATTCATGATGGAACTGATTTCTTGATGTATGATCATCACTCTGTTTCTAGTGTGACTGCTAATTCTTGATGCAGGTTTCTCACAGGCATATTTGGATTCATTCTTACAGGGCCTGTAGAACCAAAAGGATTAGGAGGCATTGATAAACCCTCTCCTACTCCTTCCAACCTTAGAACAACATTTTTCATGGAAGGGCGACCTATTGGATTCCACTGAATACACCGAAGTCCAACAATTGTGAGCTTCTTTGCAATATTAGCATCCCCATCTTCCTCAATTCGGATTATTAACTCTTCTCCGCGGTTTAAACGACTATATGCCCATTCAGGGAAGTAGACTTGGCTAGCATTCTCTACTGTAACATCAGTATTCTTCCTCCCACCAACCATTTCAAGTAACAGCATGCCAAAACTATAAACATCCGACTTATATGACATTGCCGAAGTTCCTAGAGTATACTTCAGGTGCAATGTAACCCATGGTCCCGCTAGCTGCAGTCATGGAAACGATACTTTATCCTTGGAACACAACTTGGCTAGACCAAAATCCGAAATTTTTGGATTAAATTTTTCATCTAGCAAAATGTTATGCGGTTTGATGTCAAAGTGTAGAATCCGTTGGTCACCACCTTGGTGAAGATACTCGATTCCTTTGGCTATGCCTATTGCAATATCTTTAAGCTTCTCCCAGCCAAGGGAATGTCTCTTCCCATCAGCTGAAAATATAAATTTCTCCAATGATTCATTTGGTAAGAACTCGTAAACCAGTGCTTGTCTAAATCCATCAGCACAAAAGCCAACCAAATGAACCACATTGACATGGTGGATTCTCCCCATTGTTGCTACTTCATCGATAAACTCTTCCCCATGGCCTATTGAACTGTTTAGTATCTTCACAGCAACATGGACCTCACTAGAAAGTGTTCCTTTAAATACGGTTCCATATGCTCCCTCTCCCAACTTTTCCTTGAACTGACTTGTAATCCTTTTTATGTCAGCATAAGTGTATCTTGAGGGCTTGAGACTTTGTAATCCTCCAAAAACTTCTCGACTTTTGCATCATTTTCTTTTTTCATCTTGTTAGATCTATATAGGTAGTGGAATGCAATGAATGCTACCACGACAAGACATGAACCAAGAATTATACCTGCATATACATTCTTCCAATCAAGGACTGCCAACCGCCTAACAATAACAGTAATTATGATTTATGACTTTTTTTTTTCCCAATGAATGTAAGATAATAATGAGTTTAAAGTGAAGTTGAATAGAAGGCTAAAAATTGTCAAAGGAATCTGCAACTAACCTGCAGTAACTCTTTCTTATTGCACCTGCATGAGGGAAAGATGAAATCATATTATTATTATTATTATTATTATTATTATGTGGAATTCTCTATTTGATTGAGTATAAGAACATTTTTTGACAGCAAGTTCCATGCTAATAAACACAAGCATACACCAGTTTCTGGTTATAAGGAATCCATTTAAGATTTATCTACTTGGCTTGCCCAATGAGCAATCTCAGGAACATAATATGCTTAATGTAATGGCTTGCAATATTACAATATCCTTGCCTCTTAAATATCAATTTCTGCAGTTTTATTCACAATGTTTTATTCTTTTCTCTTCTATACTTTAAACTCCAGTTCTCTGCATCCCTTCCCTTGGCCAATACATAGATGTTAGTTTTTTTTATGGAAGCAAATGTTTACCGGTGCAAAATATGCTATTGCTTACAAAATCAACTCAAAATATTTAAGCAACTATTATATGTTGGCACCACAAAAGGAAAAATATGCATTATAGATGCTATTAGTTTATCATTCTAGTCCTATGCTTTGACAGCCCCTGACTTTTGTGTCAGCTTAACCAGGCTCATACGGAGTTAAATTTATTTTTGCAGAAAATAACATTTCTCATATGCAGCAATCTGTTGTATGAATTGGATAATACCAACGACCCTAGGTTGTCTCAAAAGTTGTAAAAATGTAGAATGTGAGAAAAAAGCCATACCTTTCGTTCCTTTGGCTTCTGTCGGAGCATCAAAACTTTCAGTTTGAGTTAAAGTGCTATCATTCTTCAACCTACACCGCTTGCCTTTTTGTTCACAAAATCCACACATTGGCTCCGACCATTTCAAGTGAAGAATGTCATCAAACATACCGTCTGGAGAAGAACCATTGAACAATTTTGTGCAAGAGAATAGGGGACTGCTGGAGATATCGTTGTGTGAATTCATCCATAAAACGTTATAATCGGGGACATCAAGGCAAGGGATGTAGTTGTATAATATGTATCCGTTCACTGATAAACAGTTGAACAAGGTATATTGATTCACATAGTGTCCTTGGAACTGGAAGCGAGAAGTTGATAAGTTAAGGTTTCGAAGTTACTTTGCAAAGCAACCATCTGGATGAGATGCATTTAACAACTGATACTGGTAATCAATTCCTTCAACAAACACCCTTACTGAATGTGGCAGCTCCAGGAGAGTCTGATTCTTCTCCGTGTAAGATAGATCAAACCCTGGATATCCATAATAATATTATTGCAAGAATGGTGACTACCCTTCTAATTCTTCTTTCTCTCGTTTGAGAAGGTATTATTATGCTGTTTTCGGACCCATGGCTGCATCGGAGGTGGAGGACCTGTGCAGGGTAGAGGTGACGACAATGACATCTTTATTTCCTGTTAAAAAGGGCAACAACATTTCTTACATGGAAATCTACAGCAGGCTAGTTTACGGGTTTGAGCTTTCCTTCTTTCAGTTTAGGTGCGGAAACTGCAGGGATTAGGAACCTTGTCATGTTAACAGCACAGATCATCTTCAGTGCCTTCTATTCTCGCCTGCCGTAAAGAAAGAAGGTGAGGGCTTTGCCATTTTAACCGTCTTTACTAGAGCACTGGTTGCATTATATAACGCAGACTATCCAAGTCTTAACTTTTCTAGCTTCTTTAACTGGCAATTTTAAGTTTTTTCAAAGTCCTTTCTACTTCATTTGTTCAACATATTTTATGTCAGTTAGCAATTTAAATTTTAACAGATCAAACTTTACTTCGAAGAATTTCATTTTTGTTTCAACATGACAATATTGCAGCCTTTCTTTCAATATGTATGCATATGTCTTCTTTCTCTTTCTTCTTTATTGTTTCATCCTGCTGATGCTAGGAGGACTCAGATGCTCCAATAAACCTCTACTACATAACCAATTAGTGATCATATCAGGCTTGCGCGTAATAAGACTCAAAGAACTGGCTTGCTAGTATGGAAAAGGATGCTTTTACAGAGCAGAAGGTCCATTTAAAATCAGGAATCAGATATTTTTTTTTTTTTGGTTTATTGTGTAATGCTATTTTAAAATGATCTTCAATTGGTGTCCGTTGACATTGGCTCTATCCTTTGCCAAGTAAAATGAAAAAAAGATTTATCAATTTACTGTGAAAATTTGTCAACATTATCAACAACACTTATTCTAGGCAGTACCATCATAAGTTTGACATTGAATGTTTAGTATTACAATTTTGAACTAATGAACTGAAACTGCTCAGAGCTCTGCAGCAAAAAGTGTTCTCTCATGGTGTTTTCTGTGATTCTGATATATTGGAAGCATTGGCACATTGAGATTTCTATGTGGGGCTCCGTGTGTGATTGTATTTTTAATCTACAAATGGCCAAAAAGGCATAAGTCTATGTATGAAAGGATTGAAAGCTTCCTCCAAAGTCGGAATAACTTCATGCCAATAAGATATTCATAGTCACAGATAGAAAAGATGACAGACGGATTCAAGGACAAACTGGGTGAAGGAGGCTACGGCTCTGTGTTCAAAGGAAAGCTTCGCAGCGGTCATCTTGTTGCATTAAAAATGTTGGGCAAATCCAAAGGTAATGGTTAAGAATTCATCAATGAAGTTGGCACAATTGGAAGGATTCATCATGTTAACGTGGTGCAACTGGTTGGATTTTGCGCTGAGGGATCAAAGCGTGCTCTTGTTTATGAGTTCATGCCTAATGGCTCCCTTGATAAATACAGTTTCAGTCGAGCACGAAACACAATCATAAGTTGGGAGAAAATCTATGAGATTTCTCGAGGACAGGCTCGCGGCATTGAATACTTACATCGAGGATGTGACATGCAAATCCTGCACTTGGATATTAATGGAAATGGCAGGCAAAAGGAGGAATTTTCCAGCGACTGAACAATCAAGCGAAGATTACTTTCCTGGCAATGTTTATGATCAAATTGTAGGAGGAAAGAATGTTGAAGAAACGGAGGAGGAAAGGAAAATAGCGAAGAAGATGATCATGGTTGCTTTGTGGTATGAAGCCTAGCGATCGACCTTCAATGAGCAAAATTGTGGAGATCCTTGAAGGAGAAGTTGAAAGCCTGGAAGTGCCTCCCAAGCCTGTTTTATATCCAGAACAAAATTTCGTAAGGAATAGCGAAATGCATTCGAGTCAAACGAATTCATCACCTTCTGCATCAACTGAATATACAGAAACAATAAGCTTGATTGAAAATGGAGGGAGTTTGTAATGAAAGCCACTACTCCATAGTTTTGCAAAAATTTGTACCCTAAAGCTATTTGTTACAATGTTTTTGAAAGGAAAGACGGTATCCGCCTGTACATGAAAAGGCATTTGATTCATTATCAATGCCGTATTGGGTCCAAAAGAAGGTAGGCCCGCATTAAAATCTGGCAAATAAATGCCCACATAGGCCCAAAAGGACCCAATTTAGCCCTCTTAGCAGCGCCAATCAATAGAAACTAGCCGTTCGAGAAAATGATGATGATGAACCTTTCTCTTCCCTCTCCCGCCAAACCTCTTCCACCTTCTCTAAAACCCTCAGGCCCTTCCCGCCAGAAACTCTCATCGTCATTATCATTGCCACCAACCAACAACCGCACCGTCAACTTTGAACCCCTCAGAGACCGTTTGATCGAACACCTCGATGCCGGTCACCTTTACAAAGCCATATCCACCCTTGACGTCATGGCCAGGCAAAACACCCATCCAGACCTCATCACCTACTCTCTTCTCCTGAAGGCCTGCATCAGGTCACGTGACTTTCAGCTGGGCAAACTCGTTCACTCCCACTTGATTCAATCGAAAATCGAGTTCGACTCGGTCCTTTTTAACTCACTCATTAGTTTGTACTCAAAATCGGGCGATTGGGTTAAAGCCCATAAAATATTCGAAAGCATGGGAAATAAACGAGATTTGGTTTCATGGAGTGCAATGATTTCTTGTTTCGCAAATAATAAAATGGAATTTGAAGCAATTTTGACATTCCTTGATATGCTTGACAATGGGTTTTATCCAAACGAGTATTGCTTTACGGCTGTTGTTCGGGCTTGTTCGAAAGCTGACTTTTGGTCAATTGGGGAGATAATTTTAGGGTTTTTAGTGAAAAGTGGGTATCTTGACTCTGATACAAATGTTGGGTGTGCTTTAATTGATATGTTTGTGAAGGGGAATGGTGATCTGGATTCAGCTTTTAAAGTGTTTGATAAAATGCCTGATAGAAATGTGGTTGCTTGGACTTTGATGATAACTAGATGTACACAACTAGGTTACCCAAGGGATGCTATCAATTTATTATTGGATATGGTTCTAGGTGGCTATGTGCCTGATCGGTTTACACTAACTGGTATCATTTCAGCTTCTACTGAACTAGAATCAGAATCATTGTCACTTGGCAAGCAATTGCATTCTTGCGTTATAAGGTTAGGGCATTCTTTGGATGTTTGCGTTGGATGTAGTTTAGTGGACATGTATGCTAAGGGTACAGTAGACGGGTCTTTGGATGATTCTAGAAAGGTGTTTGATAGAATGGAAGACCATAATGTCATGTCTTGGACTGCAATTATTACAGGGTATGTGCAATGTGGAGGCTGTGATAAGGAAGCCGTTGAGCTCTTTTGCAAAATGATGGAAAGTCCTATTCTGCCTAATCATTTCACATTTTCTAGTGTTCTTAAGGCGTGTGGAAATCTTTCTGATTCACGTCTCGGTGAACAGTTTTATGCCCATGCAGTAAAACATGGTTTTGCTTCAGATGATTGCGTGGGGAACTCTCTTATAAGCATGTATGCTAGGTCAGGCAGGATGGATAATGCTCAAAAAGCTTTTGAATCTCTATTTGAGAAGAATTTAGTTTCCTACAACACTATTGTCAATGCTTATGCTAAGAACTCCGATTCTGAAGGAGCTTTTGAACTTTTTCGTGAAATCACAGATACCGGAATTGAGATTAATGCCATTACATATGCTAGTCTACTGAGTGGAGCTTCAAATATTGGTGCAATTGGCAAGGGCGAGCAAATCCATGCTCAGTTATTTAAGTCAGGGGTTCAGTCAAACCAACGCATTTCTAATGCATTACTATCCATGTATGCTAGGTGTGGACACATAGAAGCTGCTTTTCAAGTTTTTAACAAGATGGGTGATCGGAATGTTATATCTTGGACTTCTATGATCACAGGTTTTGCAAAACACGGATATGCTATTAGAGCTATGGAAATATTCCATGAAATGCTGGAGATTGGGATAAGGCCAAACGAGATCACATATGTTGCTGTTTTATCAGCCTGTAGCCATGCAGGTTTGATGTCAGAGGGATGGAAAATTTTCAATTCAATGCACCAAAATCATGGGATTGCCCCAAGAATGGAACACTATGCATGTATGGTTGATTTATTGGGGCGATCAGGATCACTCAGGGAAGCTATTGAGTTCATAAACAGAATGCCATGCACGCCAGATGCCTTGGTCTGGCGTACTTTTCTTGGAGCTTGCAGAGTCCATCGTGACAAAGAGCTCGGAGAACATGCTGCAAAGATGATACTTCCGCAGGATCCTCACGATGCTGCAGCCTATATCTTACTATCAAATTTGTATGCCTCTGCTGGTCAATGGGAAGATGTGGCACAGATTAGGAAAACTATGAAAGAAAGAAATCTGATCAAAGAAGCTGGTTGTAGTTGGATAGAGGTGGACAATAAGATGCACAGGTTCCATGTAGCTGATACTTCACACCCACGAGCTCAGGACATTTATGAGAAATTGGACGAAATGACTTTAAAAATAAAGCAATTGGGCTATGTCCCTGATACAGATTTTGTGCTTCATGAACTTGAGGAGGAACAAAAGGAGCGATATGTTTTCCAACACAGCGAGAAAATTGCAGTTGCATTCGGACTTGTAAGCACATCAAGATCAAAACCCATACGAGTTTTTAAGAATCTACGTGTTTGTGGGGACTGTCATACTGCAATCAAGTATATTTCAATAGCCACGAGGAGAGAAATAGTTTTAAGGGACTCAAATCGGTTTCATCATATCAAGAATGGAACCTGCTCTTGCAATGATTACTGGTGACAACATACAATTCAAATTGGATTCGTCTTATTAAGGGATCTATTTGACAAATTTTTTCTTGGCAAAATGCAATTAAGAGCTTTCACTAAGCTGATCTTAACTTGCCAGATGCCACAACTGTCCACTAGCTGTAGCTGTCTTGCAGATTACATTCTTACTGTCAGAACAAATTTGATCCTTGTTTGGCAAGTTTATCCCTTCCTCTGATTCTTTTTGGCCATTGAAGATGAGGCATTTATCACTTTTTCTACTAATTGTTACCTGTATACATTTTATTCCCTGCTTTCTTATATACAACTGTACATTCTCTCCGTTTACTCTAGATCTGAGATGCTTGTAATTATGATTTTTTTCTATGTATAGATGTTTAATTTACAGTTATGTGTCATAGTTTGCTTTGATGATGTCTGATGTAGAAGCATGTTATTCAGAGCATATAGTTTCGTATTTGAATTCAAGCTTTAGGTTTTAAAGTACTCATAATTCCCGTTAGCTTACTTCTGCTCCTTTTTGTTGACATGACTAGGGCACAGAAAAGTTACAGAAGGCAGTAACGAGGAAACATTGAATCAACCTCTTAGCTAGCAAATCAGGTTCCAACCAGACTTCTTTTAGTTTCCTGTATGACCTTTTCCCCCCACCCTCTAACAGCTTTGCTCTTTTATAACAATCATAACCTTTCATCATCAGTTCATGTGAATCATTTGCATTGATGCAACTTTTCACACGTATCGTTAAGGATAGGATTGTGGTTGTCAAACATCATCAAAGGAGCAATACCGAGACTTTTCTTATTGATGTTAAGTGTTCGTAGCGTAAGGGATGTTAACATCTTACCACTCCTCTCGGGAAACATCAGGCTTGTCCATAGACAAATGGAGACGAAATTGAGTTATTATGACGTAGATCTAATTATTATTGATTGTATCATATCAAATCATATTCATGTTATATACAATATGAAAAATTTCATATTGATACATTAGACGTAATTTTTTTAAAATTTTGTTGGATTTATATATAATTTTTTTTTAAAATTTTAACTCATATTACGTAAATATTTTTTATTTGTTTCATTTTCGTATTGCAATCAGATTTCAAATTTTATTATGATGTTGTCGGATTTTTACTTTAAAACCTAATTTGATGTAAATCTTTGGCTTCGGCTTGATTTCTAATACGTTTGAATCCTCAACTATAGTATGGATGCATCTATAATTGCATTCACATCAATAACTGGAATCTAAGAAAATTGAACATGAAAAAAAAAAAAAAAAAAACCTTTCTGCCGCTTATTTGAATGTTTACATGTATCATTGTTGACAATTACAACTTCTCCAAGAATTCCGAAAGATCGAAACACCAATCTAACAGGGCATGGAAGAAAGAAGACTACAATTTTGCCTTGGTAGAAAAGTAATCGATTAGCTCATTGTTCGGCAAGAAAAAGACCCAGAAGACTAGGAGAGCAAAAGCCCACCGCTTCTCTCATTTAAACCATAAACTCCAAGTCTACAGTAAACATGCTTTCTTGCAGAACAGTGGACAGAAATTTGTCCACCTACTAAAGACATTATTGAGTGATTATGTTCAGTCGACCAATCAGATGTCAAGGGCAAAAGTCAGCTTGATCATCGGTAATATGCAAAAGTCCCTGATATTTTTTTAAAATTTTCACTGTTAAATAATAATATATTGAACTTAGCCTGTAAGTCGATCTTCATGGGACGAAACTGAAGATTTGGATGCGAAATATCTAAGCAATCTGGCCCAATGTAGGAGGTCCATATCATACACGCCACCGACCAGAATCAACCACGTGTCAATGAATCCATCAGCTCAATATTCCTTGTCAGAGAAAAACACATCATCAATACAAGCCCCTCCAAAAAGCATACCCTCAAAAAGCACGAGACGCCACGTAATCGGTATTGCGACTTCTAGAGATCAGTGGTGGGCCCTTCCTTCGCCTGTCCGAATCACTAGCCTCAAGATCCGAGCTCCACGTGTTTTGAACCAAATCATTGCCGTCCACGTCTCTGTTAGAAAAATCCCGGTAAGTGGTATAGAAAAGCCCATGTGGCTAGTACCCATCCCCCGGCCGAATATCAACGGCCCAAATTCAATGCTTTTCTCTCCTCTCTATTTATATCAGCTTTAATCGCTGTTATCGACTAGTCGCTACGCCTTTCAATATTCATGCAGAAATTAATGAACGAGGAGAATATACTGAAGCTTCACTCTTAATCAACCAAAGATTTCCGGATAATGACATCAGATCCTGTTAAACTCGGCGGAGTAACAGTCATCAGAACCAAGAATGCTCGCCGGAGAAGATTGAAAATTAGAAGATTGAAGTGCGAGTGTGAGACGAAGATGGATATAACCATCACAAATAAAAACGACAGCAACGGTGATAAAGACAACAGTCTACTTCATGGATCAAAACCAAGCAACGGTTTAAGGGAAATATCGCTTTCATTGTCTTCTTCTTCGTCAAAGCAATCATCGCCAGAGGAGAAGGACATCGTTTTAGACGGTTTTGGAGAGAAAACTTGCAACAAAAACGATGATGTTCAAATTCTAAAGTGTACGTCGCATGGGTTAATATCAGTTATAGGTAGGAGAAGAGAGATGGAAGATGCAGTGAAAGTGGAGTTGGGGTTTATGGTCCAAGGAGGGGAAAAGTTTGATTTTTATGGAGTCTATGACGGACACGGCGGGTCCAGGGTGGCGGAGGAGTGTAAGGAAAGGTTGCACAAAGTGTTGACGGAGGAAATATTAGAGGATAATAAGGAAGGAAATGGGATTGATTGGGGAAGAACGATGGAGAGATGTTTTGAGAAAATGGATGAAGAGGTGAACAAAGGAAGGTTGGGGGAGGAGATGGCGGGGTCGACGGCTGTTGTGGCGGTGGTTGGTGATGGAAAGATAGTAGTGGCGAACTGTGGGGATTCTAGAGCTGTCCTATCGAGGGGTGGTGTTGCTGTGGCCTTGTCTTTTGATCATAAGGTAACTTTAACTGTATGTTTATATACTTTTTTTTTTTTTTTTCGAAGTATGATCTTATGCTTTTTAGTTTTATTTTTACTATATTTTCTTCTGATAAAATTGAATGGAACACTGTATTTTTTTGGTGGATTTTTGTTTAGTTCAAGCCAAGCACACTTCATCTTTAATTAAGTGATTGGTGGCTAAAGTGATATGGAAATCAAGAATCTCTTCAATCAGAATGGTCTTGTCTGTTGTCCATGTGCTGAAGATAATCAAATCCTCGCTAATTAGCCTCAATTAAATAAGACTAGATTTTGGGTGGTAGAATTCAGAATATACCCTGAAATCATATATGGCATAATGAGGAGCAGTGCCCACAAAATGTTAAAAGTTGATTGAGAGAATAGGTAAAGATTGAGACAGAATGAACCCTCCCAGGATGTATTTGGCATATTTAATTGAGAATTATGGAAGCCTCGTTTACATGAGCTGAGAGTTTATACGGGAATGTGGGACTTAATTGAGGCCTAGCTCAAATAATCGATTGAGATAAGCTATTCGGCGGGAGTAATGGCTAGAAGAGCCTTGCTTCCAATCTCAAAATCGGATTTTACACTAGGGGAGTGACGGATTGATGTCCTGATTTATTATCCCATTTATACTTGCTGATTTGCCACGAAAACAATCAAGATTTAGTTTAATGATTATTTTTTTTTAAGAAGAAATCAGATTCAATATTTTAATCTTTCTCTCTCTCTCTCTTACTTTCTTATGAATCCCCTTCCAAAAAAAAAATGCCATCAAAAGTTTTTGTTCCTGTTTTCTCCTCTTTAGACACAGTTGGAAATGTTTGGTTTACCTAGACTCTTGAAGCTTTTGTTTTATTCTTTATTTTGCGCAAAAAATGTCTGGTACTTGGCTATAAGGGGTTTAAAATCGCCAACTCTTGGAGGGTAAGCAAGAGGATCAATGTCAAAGGTGGATACTGTACGAAATAAGAGGCACTACAAAAAGTAATCTTGAATATAGGGGTCGTCAAATGAAACAGCATAATTATGTTAAATAGATCATTATTGAGATCAAAGTACATTGAAAGGGGCAAATTCAATTTACTTCAAACTCTTTCGCAATAATTATCATTCACTTGTTGAACTTGTGTCATCAATCTTATTGTTTAGACTTTAGACCTAAAAGAGAAAATGTTGTGCCATCTGGTTCTATCCCTCTTTAAATAGTATAAATGTATTGACACTTTCTTTGTGCAAAGCCTGACAGACCTGATGAGTTGGAGAGAGTTGAAGCCGCCGGTGGAAGAGTCATAAACTGGAACGGACATCGTGTGCTAGGAGTACTTGCTACTTCAAGATCCATAGGCATGTACAAAAGCTTCTGCTGTAGTATGTCTGATGTATCATCACCAGCTAATTATATGATAAAGGATATTTCAATTTTATAATCCTAGATATCATGGTCTACGAGGTAACTTCATAAATTATGTGAATAACGTTTCCAGCCATTTTTCTAACTGGAGAGTAAAATTTTGGATGCAGGCGACCAATGCCTTAAACCATTTGTTACATGCAAGCCAGAAGTAACCGTGAGAGAGCTGGCCAATCGTGATGAATTCCTCATTCTAGCTAGTGACGGCCTGTGGGATGTCATATCTAATGAAGTCGCATGTCAAGTAGTGAGGAGATGTCTGAATGGCCAAATAAAGAGGAAATCCCTTGAGATTGTCAATGAAAACCGCGCTGCCGAGGCAGCTGCTGTGTTGGTTGAGATTGCATTAGCTCGGGGCAGCAAAGACAACATCAGTGTGATAGTGGTTGAGTTAAGAAAGAAAACCTAGCTAGCAAGTTTTTCTCTCTTTTAGATCAAGCTGTCTGTCTGAAGTGACTGTAAAAAAACAACAGACAAAAAAGAAGATTTTCGATAAGTATTAACCATGGCTTCCATTCGTTTGGGCACTGGGGTCAAGCTAGAAGGTCCATCCAAATTAAACTGGAAGGAAAATAAGTGGTTGGTTGGAGACTCGGATTAAATTGGTTATCCTAATAACATTTGATTCATTTGTCTTGGGGTTTTTGCATGAACAACGTTCCCTGAACATTTCTGTTGTTTATGCAATATCGGCATTAAAGCTCTAACGGAAAACTTATTTACGTGATTTTTACATCGATTATTCCCTTTTCACTTCTATCTCGCCATTTTAGGAATAACTTCCCGTATAAATGGTTTTCTTCCTTTTAATAAATTTCAAAATTTAGCTTTTTTAACATTTATATTAAAATGGATCATATCTCTAACAATAGACTCTGATAACAGTGAGGTCAAATTGGGTTTGAGTGGATCTAAATAATGTATTAAGAAATTGAAAGTATAGCAAGTTTGTTTATCCAATTCTTAAGCTTAATTTTTCATTCAAACTTGTATTTATATGTAATGAATTCGAATAAGTTTAAATTCATCTAAATTGGTTTAAATATTATTAATTTTTTTAAAATAAATTATAATAAATTATAAAAAAAATAAAACACTTAATAATAATTGATAAGTATAACAAAATAAATTAAAATATATATTCTTAAAAAAATTACAAAAAACATAAGAATTTAAATTAAAGAGTAAAACCAACATAAAATTCAAATTAAATTGAAAAAAAAAATAATTAAAAATGCATTAGCATATGATATGAGTTACATCGTGTCATTCGATCGAGTGTTGAACTAAGCCCAATAAAGAAATAAGGCTCCACTAATGACGAAATTGATAAGTTGAAAGATGCCACGTGATACCACAAAAAGTGACAAATGGCGCTACAATGTCATGTGTCAACTTATAGTAGTGACATGTGACGACAACAAAGGTCTCCTTTACGGTGGGAGATTCTCTCGCAGATCTCCAACTAACCAGGTGATGACATGTGTGATTCGCTACGTGGTAGGCTAGAGACTCTCCCACAAGTGTTACATGACACGGTAGAGACTCCTTTGACAAAAGATCTAATGGTAAAAGACCAAAGAAAAAAGTAACTAAACAACAAAAAAAAGTAAAGGAAGGGAGAAATGTCAGTGTTAGAAACTTTTTGAAATGTCGGTTTAGTTTAAATTTAAGAACCTTATCCAATATACTGCTGATAATATTTGGTACAATATATACTTATTTTTATTTTTTAATATTCTATAAAGAGTATGTATTTGATATGGTCCAACGTGCATGACTTACATGTATCTCAAATTGGCTGATATGTTGGAAGACCATACTGATTTATTTAGTTAATTGTTTACTGTTTTTGCTTGTTATTGACTTGGTCCATCCACTTTAGTTTAGTGGTGTAGCGTTGTTTGATAATAATGGCAAGAGTCAAGGCCATGAAACGTCTATGAATTGTTTGTTTCTTAAACGGACTTACTGTTGTGATGTGAAAGGGGAAGTGAATAATATTTTTTTTCTATCCTCTGTTCTCCTCTCCTATCTTCTCTTTTCTTTACTGTCAACCCAAAAAATCTACCAATTTTTGGTATCAGAGCCAGGTTTGGCTCAACCCATGGCCACTTGAAATTAAAGCAATGCTGAATTCAGGAATGAGGTATAAGAAATTCTAGGCCGCCATGAATCAAGCTTGGAACAAGTACACTCCACACTATAAACCATGATGTCAAAGCTACAATCTTTTGAAGTCTCACATACCCAAACACTTGAAATCAATCCATTTGCAACCGCAGAATCTTCCCACACACCCACACAACCTGTTGTTTCAAACACTTCCAGTCCTCTTGAGACACACCATCACCTCAAGTTGAACTTCCCCAAATTCAATGGAGATGACCCGACTGGATAGGTGTACAAGGCTGAACAGTTTTTCGAATTCAAGAAAATCGTTCCGGAACAACAAATGCAATTGGCCTCGTTCCACTTGGAAGGAATCACCTTGCAATGGCACCAGTGGTTTACAAAATTTCACGGACCCCTTACTTGGACAGAATTTACAAAAACACTCCTCCTTAGATTCGGACCAACGGATTATGAGGACCCATCAGAGGCTTTGACCCGCCTAAAACATACCTTAACAGTGACACTCTATCAAGAAGAATTTGAAAGGCTCTCGCATCGGGTGGATCATCTACCAGAACAATTCCTTGTTGGATGTTTTATTGTTGGGTTACGAGATGAAATCCGATTGTATGTCAAGATTAAGCAACCTAAAACACTTTCAGACACCATTGGGGTTGCTCATTTGATTGAAGAAAGAAACTCTTTACCAAAAAAAAGGTGTCAATAGTGGCAGTTCCAAGGTCTTCAGCCCATTTTCCTACGAAATCACAATAACACCAGTGCTGGACTTCTCGGTCCACCTCCAAATCAGAAACCAGTTTCTTCTTTTCCTAGTCCACCTATTCGTCACATCACTAGACAGGAAGCGAGGAACCGTCGAGAGAAGGGTTTATGTTTCTATTGCGATGAAAAACATGTTTTGGGTCTTAGATGTCAACGGCCTCAACTCTTCATGATAAAAGATTGCTCAGGGATTACGAAAGAAGAACCACAACAACTTGAGGAAGAGTTAACCAAGACGGAGACGATGCCAAAAATTTCGTTTCACGCAATGGCCGGAACTTGTCATCCACAAACCTTATGAATGGTGGGAAAAATTAAGAACAAGGAGGTCACAATACTCATTGATGGTGGGAGCACCCACAACTTCATTGATCAGTTCACTGTTAACAAGATGGCGCTCCCAATCGTACGAGATCAAGTCCTTCAAGTCATGGTTGGCAATTGCGAAAAAATTGAGTGTATTGGTAGATGTTTGAACCTTTCACTAGTCATACAAAGCCACACTATTGTAGCTGATTTTTATGTTCTTCTTGTGGCTGCCTGTCAATTGGTTCTTGGAGTACAATGGTTAGAGACTTTAAGACCCGTTGAGACAGATTACCAAAAATTAACCATGTCCTTCACGACCAATGGGAAACAATATCGACTTCAGGGAATGTGCCGATCAAGCTTGGAACCTTTACAAAGCAATGAGTTACAACAACTTACAAGTATGGGCTGTTACTTGCACATTTCAGACCCAACCCATATTGAATTTCTTCAAAAGGAACAAGACACAACGGCCCAAGCAACAAAAGCTACTCAACAAATTTAAACACTACTTGCTGAATTTCCTGAAGTATTCGTTGAACCAGTCAGTTTTCCTCCATCTCACCTCCATGATCACCAAATCCCACTCAAACCTAACCACGAACCAGTAAATGTGTGGCCCTATCATTACCCTCAATATCAAAAGGCAGAAATTGAGCGTTTGGTACAAGAATTTCTGACTTTTGGAATTATCAGACCTAGTTCTAGTCCCTTCTCATCCCCTGTCTTATTGGTAAAAAAATTGGATGGTACCTGGCGTTTCTGCGTAGATTACAGGGTACTAAATGAAGCCACCATTAAAGACAAATACCCAATACCGATTAGTGATGAACTCTTGGATGAATTATATGAAGCCATGTTCTTTTCCAAATTGGACCTCCGTTCAGGTTACCACCAAATCCGAGTTCGAGAAGAGGATATACACAAGACTGCCTTCCTGACCCACGAAGGTCATTATGAATTCCTAGTCATGCCATTCGGGTTGACAAATGCCCCTGTGACTTTTCAAAGCTTGATGAATGACATCTTCAGACCTTTCTTTCGTAAATATGTTCTCATTTTCTTTGATGACATTCTTGTCTATAGCAGGTCCTGGTCTGATCATTTGCAGCACCTCCGAAGCGTTTTGCAAATTTTGTCTGAAAATCGATTAACAACCAAGCAATCCAAATGCCATTTCGGAACCACCCAAATTGATTATCTTGGCCACATAATCGCTGCAAACGGAGTATCTGTCAATCCATCAAAGATTCGAGTCGTCCAAGACTGGCCTCAACCATTGTCAGTAGCAGGTGTGCGTGCCTTCCTTGGATTGGCAGGCTATTACTGTAAGTTTATACGCAGGTTTGGAGCCATTACTGTCACACCCCACTTCTGGGAACCCTTCTATCCATACATTCTCTACTACGGTTGGGCTGTGAGAAGATGCAATTACTAAAATTCATTCATTTACAGCGAAAGATTTAAATCGTAATTCACACTCCCAGGTGTGTGTGTAGATATACAAAATCAATTGTATAAATACCATGTGCTTACATATCATCCCCATAATACTGTTTACAATTCCAAGATATAACTGTGCGATACGATAAATTAGATACAAAATACTCGTGTATACAAATCTTATACCTTTACGGAATTGTGGGAGTTGTTCAACACAAAAGACCTAGAGACCACCGCTCTCTTACTTCTCAGTACCTGGAGGGGAAAAATAGTGGGATGAGCAAACCACAGCTCAGTAAGGAAATGTATGCTAGCAGGTAGATATCGTACTACCTACATAGCCCATGCATGCATAAACCAAAACCATGTTTTCGTTATAAATGAAAATATCATACGAAAAATGCATTTAAACATATATTTCTCAATAGCATTTTCGTGTAAATCAAATATCAAGCTTCCATTTAAAACATGCTCATAAATAGTGCCCTCACGGCACAAATGTGAAATTAGAGATTTATCAAAAACACAAAATCTCTTTCTTTTCTTAATTCACTTTTTCTGCAAATCTCTTTCTTTTCTGAGATTATCTCTGTTTCTCGAATCTCTGAGACAGGGATGGAATTTTCGGCAATCAAATATCCACGACATATGGCCATAGTCAGTGATCCCAGGCCTCATTGATCAGGTGTGCACAAGGCATCACTTCGCCTGAAGGGGAATGGGTCAGTCCTGCCCTCCGGCTCATCTCAATCCACCTCATCTCCTCGTATACTCACGGTGAAGATACGTCGTGTGTCATCTACGCGATACTCGTACTCACGTGCACCCAGCACGGTACACAGTATACCAACGGATAACTACACTGTTCTACGTACGACTGTGGACCCAAGTCCATACTCCAACTCCGATGGACTTTTCATCTTAAACCATGTCTCATATACCAGGCGAGCAAGCAGCGTGACACACAGTCAACGCAAAGCTCCAGCGCGGTACGATCTATCGTTAAGGTCCAGCCCGTTCAAATGGCCGTCGGCTGGTATCCCCTTGGGTCCTAGACCCTCAGGTTTACCTCAACTCAACAAAACAGGTGCGAGCAAAGTTCCCGCACTTTCTCAAAACCCTCGTGCGAGTTAAAACTCCACAACAGTACATCAAGGCATTAAAACGGGTGTGAGCTAGCGCTTCAACACCAAATCTCATCTCAAAACTGATAGGTGGCTATTTTCTCATTTTAAAACTCAAAACATGTTTATTCATACAGCATGCCTCTTCATGCTAAAACATGTAAAATTAGCCAACCTATCATCAACATTTCTCAATCATCAAGATCAATGTAAATTAGAGAAAAATATTGAAAACATGCATATCATGCTATTTCCTTACCCTATCCCATTTCTCAATACATATGTACATCATAGTACTTTTCATGCTTCCATATCATTTCATAGAATTATAATATCGTACTAGTTCTAGCAATATATCTATGAAATTGCTGTAAAATACGCACGAACATCTCTATAGCTAACACACAGTCCCTTACCTCGCTTTACTTGTGTGCAACTATCCGCCTTTATGCTTCTCGCGTTCTCCTCTCGACTTGCTCCGGCGTATCATCCGAAACTGAAATTCATCCATCAAACACTCGAGTTAACGTTTCTAACTCTTGTTCAACTAAGCATTTATCCAATGCCTTAAATATACATTTTACCCCTTGTGGTAAATCTCACAATTTTATCCCAATATCTACATGCCCAAACCATGCCCACTACATAATCATCCTCTCAAGATATTTCATTCATCATTAACACTTCTACATTTCACTTTCTCACACTAGACCATTTCTAAGTTATATTCATTTCATGCCATCTTAGGTAGTTCTACCCACAAGGTGCACACCCAATTAACTTCATAATCATTAACTAGACAAATGTACTTGGATTTGTGCACTAGAACTTACCTCATTGAATTTCCTCTTTGCCCCAATTAGAAATGCCCTTGTTGCTTAAATCCAACAAATGGAGAAAATGCCTCCCAACTATGTTGTTCTTCTCTTTGATGTGAACAACTTTGTCTCTAATAGCTTTTCCTCAAATCTTACTGAAAATGGCTGGATTTAGGAGTGAGAAAGCTAGGTTTTTGAGTTGAAGTGGAAAGAAATGGTTTATCCCGAAAATCTGCAGATCCAACTGCTCCTATTTATAGTTTTAACTTGATGAGATCGATTTTCCTTGGGTGGAGATCGATCTGATCCTCTAAAAATCCCTCTTTTCTAAGACACTTTAAAGGCAGGAGATCGATCTGTCGAGGCTTGAGATCGATCTGCTGTCAAACAGAAGCTTAAGGAGATCGATCTGGTCTTAGGGGAGATTGATCTGCTTCCAACCCGAGAGCTAAAGAGATCGATCTGATTCCCTTAGAGATCGATCTGCTCCATTCCATTACTCACATAAGAGTATTCTGGCTCTTTCAGATCGATCTCTCATCCTATGAGATCGATCTGGCCTCCATTTTTCCAGATTTTCTGCAGTTTTTCTATAACAACTTCATTCAAAACTTCCTCAATTTACCTTCATAGTCCTTTCCTCATTCATCCCTCCTTGAGACTTAAAAATGTCATCCAATCACACTTAGTACATTTTAAAACTTGTGGGAAAATCTTATATAACCAAATATACACGATATTACCTGAATGGAAATATACGCTTATGTAAATCTTTCCTTCCATTTTACCACACTACTCTTATTCCATTTCAATCACATTCTTCTCGTATTTAAGTTCATTTCTTCATACTCATTCATAATGCAACTTGTACGTATAATCACGATTCTTATTACAAGTGCGTACATAATCTTATGAACTTACACTGCGTATACTTCACATTACAAATGTATCATTATACTTATGATTTTATTTACATTCCCATGTTCCTATATACAGCTCTACATATACGGGGTCTCACAATTACAGCCCTACTTACCTGACTCACCTCGAGGGCTGGCTTCCATTAGGATTCTGAAGCTGAGACTGCCTTTCAACAATTAAAAAAAGCTCTCACTACAGCTCTCGTTTTGCGTCTGCCAAATTTCTCTCAACCATTTGTTGTGGAATGTGATGCTTGCGGAAGTGGGATTGGTGCAATCTTGTCACAAAATGACCAGTCTATTGCTTTTTTTAGCGCAGCCCTCAAAGGTACAACTCTGGTCCTCTCAACTTATGATAAAGAAATGCTAGCAATTGTGCAAGCAATCCGTAAGTGGCGGCCATATCTCCTAGGTAGACCATTCATCGTTCGAACTGACCAACGAAGTTTGAAGTATTTACTGGAACAACAGATCACAACACCTACTCAATTACGGTGGTTGCCAAAAGTCCTTGGATATGATTATATCATACAATATAAAAAAGGGGAGGACAATAAGGGTGCAGATGCGTTGTCTCGCATCGCTGAATTTGAATTCCATGCCTTGTTTCAACTAAGTTCAGTTTGGTAGGCCTCTCTTCAACAGGAGATTTTATCTGATCCTTTTTTTGAGCAAGTGAAATCTCAGTGTAACAAAAATCCTCATCATTATCTATTTAGGGATGGAGTTTGGTTAAAAAAAAAAAAAGCTCTTTTTGAGTCCTAATTCATCACTAATACAAGGCATCCTAACTGACAATCATTCCTCTCCAATAGGTAGACATTTTGGCTTCAATAAGACCTTTAGCTGAATCAAAACTATGTTTTATTGGCCTGGAATGTGAAACTTTGTCAAACAACATATTCGAAGTTGCGATGCCTGCCAACACTGTAAGACTGAGACCCTCCGTCCAGCCGGACTCCTTCAACCTTTAGCCATTCCTGAGAAGATTTGGACCGACATTTCAATAGACTTCATCGAAGGACTGCCATCTTCACAAGGCTATACTGTTATCATGGTGGTGGTGGACCGTTTATCCAAATACGCCTACTTTGTGCCATTACGACACCCATTTACTGCTATTACGGTGGCAAAATCTTTTGTGCAAAACATTGTCAAATTACATGGAGTTCCTGCATCAATTATCAGTGACCGAGATAAAGTTTTTGTTAGCACATTCTGGAAAACCTTGTTTCAATTACAAGGCACTGCCCTCCGTATGAGTTCAAGCTACCATCCCCAGACGGATGGACAAACTGAGGTGGTCAATCGAATCCTTGAACAATATCTTCAATGTTTCACTCACGATCAACCTCGAAAATAGATGGATTGGCTCGCTTGGGCCGAGTACAGTTACAATACTTCCACCTATTCTGCCACTCGCCTAACACCTTATCAAATTGTCTATGGAATTCCTCCTCCAAATGTGCTTACTTATGTTCCTGGTACTTCAAAAGTGGAAGCAATGGATGAACTTTTGCAAACTCAGGACTTACTTTTGAAGACTTTGCGTCTCCACTTGGTTTTGGCTCAAAATTGAATGAAGGTTCAAGCTGACAAGCATCGACGAGAAGTGGAATTCAATCCAGGTGACTATGTTTATTTACGACTTCAGCCATACCGTCAGCATTCTGTGGTTTTTTGTAGTACACTCAAATTATCTCCACGGTACTATGGTCCTTACAAGATTTTGTCTCGTGTCGGTTCCGTCGCTTATCGACTGGAGCTGCCTGAAGAATCTTGCATTCACAATGTTTTTCACGTCAGCTTGCTTAAAAAGTTTGTGGGTTCATCTATTCCAATCATGCCTGAATTGCCACCCGCAGCCGAGGATTATACTGTGCAGCCTCAATCTGAATCCATCCTTGATAGTAGAGCTATTCGGAAGGGTTAATATCGTTCCAAAGAAGAAATTTTAGTCAAATGGGTCCGGGCACCTGTTGAGGATGCTACGTGGGAGACTAAGTGGCGATTTCTGCTTGCCTATCCGAATTTTCATCCTTGAGGGCAAGAACAATGTCAGGGGGATGGAATGATATGGTCTAACATGCATGACTTGCATGTATCTCTAAGACGCCCTGGAAGCGCGGCAAACAGGGCAAATTTAAAACTTTTTCACATTTATTCACAATTAAAGGTGCATTCCTGTGCAGTGTCATACATCATCATACATATCATACCTCAGGATCTCATCATCTCATAATTAATTTCATACGATATACATTACTCAATTCAAAGTTAATTTATCCTAATACTATGTTTGCAGAGAATAGAAGAAGATGAAGAAGGCAAAGAGTTTTCTGTTTCCTTTAGTTTTTTTTCCTAATAAGAATAAGAATAATAATTGTAATCGTAATAGTAATTATTTAAAAAATAAATAGTGATAAAATTATTAAAATCATTAAAGATGTTTGGAACAGTAACCTAGTAGATGTGTGAAAATCTATCAACTGACTTGTACAGGGTTGCGGTGCAGTTAATTGGGAGTGGAAAATCTGGAGAATAGATATGCATTGTTCGGGATGTCTCGGTCAAAGTGAAAAACAATCTTTTTTTTTTCTGACCATTGATGGAAAAGATTAATGATACTTTACCATGGAAAAGATTGCATTGCGAACTGGAAAGGCTGTAAGAATTACTGTGCCTCGTAAATGTTTGTACTTTGTATATTCACTGTGCAAGATTTTGTTTTTATTTTTGGTCAAACAATTGTGATGAATCTTTGTCAACCATCACGCAAGGCACGGGTTTATAGGGCTCTTTTTCCCAAATCCAAGCATGGCTCCCAATGTCTTGAGCTGCACAATTTCTTCACTGGTTTGCGTGCCCTGTAATTTCCTGTGTGACGTGTTGTGTTTCCTTTTGTCGTTCGTCCCTCTGTAATATGTTCACTGGGCTTCGTTCGGGTTCCAAAAAAATAGAAAATGACAAAGAAAACAATGATGTGTCCTCGTGTGGCGACGTCACTGGCTTACTATTTTACTGTTTTATTCTTCACTGTTGTTTTCTTCTGTAATTTTGAAGTTTCAGCTGGTCGTTTTAGTCATTTAACTTGTTATTATATGGATATATATTTTGCTTCTACTTCAATTGTCGTGTTTATGTTTTTACTTTTTTGTCTTATGGGAAGAAATAGTTTTTTGTTATATATTTTGATAAATTTATCATGTCCTTTGTGAGTTTTTTTAATGTTTATTATTGTGTCAGCTTTTGTTGAATGGTCACATCTATTGCTCTTTCACTTTTTTTTATGCGAGTCTTAAATGAAGAGAGAAGGAAATAATGGAGATTTGCAGGCAAAAAAATTTGAAGAGAGAGAAAATGAAAAAAAAATCTCTTCTTTCCAATTTTAAGTTTCATTCGAATTTTTTATATTAATTTTTTATTTTAAAAATTTTGGCTAATTGAAAGCTCCCTCTGTAAGTGTGAGTTTCTTTTCTCTTAATTCTTTGTTAAAATGATTGGAATGGAAACGTTGTAAAGAAATATTAGGAAGTGTTGTTTCCTCTGTTAAAAAAAAAAATTGTAAAAGACGTTTGGCAAGAAAACAAATTTTTTATTATTATGCATGAGAATGGACCGTTATTTCTTTTTAAGTAATTTTTAATATACAAGTTATTGCTACGTTTTTTACATTTATATGCAATGTAATCACAGTGTATTTTAAATTGGGAATGAAAAATGTAAATGAGAAAAGAAAGAAGGCTGACGCAAATTGAATAAAAAATAAAACAAATTTGATGACTTGTAAGCATATAAAGAGAACGAATTTGATCATATAATAATTAAAAATAATAATTTTTAAATTTATAACCGCTCATTTTTACAATATAAATTATCGCATAAATAAAATCACATGGAGAATTAAAAGAAAAAAGGAAAAAACTGAAGGCAAAGCAACTGTTCCTCCTTTGCAACATAAAGCAAAAACCGGGTATGCCGTGACACTACCTTTTTTAAGTCTTTCATCATACCACATCATGGCTCCACAATATGGACACTGATAATCCAACCCACCTATATCCAAAGGTTCAAAATATCGACCTGCATCAAATATATTAAACAAAGGCATATATGTTTTTCTTTCCATCATTTAAATATAACAAAAGAAGGTTAACAGGTTATAAGAATAGAAAGAATGTACGTAGTCAATAACAGAGAAATTAGCAAAGGAAATGACAAGCTCACTATGCAATGGCTGGAATCCACACACGCTGTCCACATGACCTGCAAATTAGTTGTGAACCATAAGAAACGACATTAACACAAAACGTAGCAAATGATAAACCAAGGTATGAAAAAGGTTGAATAAGAAACGCAATTAGAGGCAGTTTTAATAAATAAATGAGAACAAATTATTACCAAGAGAATGAGATCCAAGAGCAGTCGAAATTGATTCACATAGATTGATAGGATGATTGGCATGTAAATTAGCAAGGTAAATTTGCTCTTTTACATAAGCAGAATCTGCCAAAACCACACAGTAACATTTAATGAGATTATTATCGAGGTTGAAGGGATGTGTACAATGAATTTGAAGAAAAACCAAAATTTAGGCATCAAAAGAGAGGGAAGCATCCAATAAACAATCATTAACTTATAAAGTTAATGAATCAAAGTGTATCCATAAACAGACCTACCAGTTGTGTGGATGCTTAGATGCACATTTGATTGCAAAATAGAGTCATCTTTGGATTTGCTACTGGGACCAGGATCATAAAGAGAATTGACATGCAAAGGACAAATAGGGAAAAACAAATCGCAATTGACATAGCGAATTGTTTTGACACAAGAAAGGGTTTCCAAGTAACCAGCAGAATTAGCTGTAGAATGCAATTTGATTACATTCATTGCATTGCATCGCGCATTATAAGATTGCACAATTTCTGAAACCAAATAAAACACATACTGAGACAACATTGATTCAGTTAAACTAAACAAACAGTTGTATTCAAACAATAACAAATAATAGTAATGAAAAAAGTGAAACAAATTAAATGAACAATGCCAACCACCAAAAAAGAAAAAAGAGCAAAAAGAAAATTTAGGGAGAGCAAATGGAAACCATAGTAATAGAACGATTGTTAAGGATGTGAAAACGGACAATGATTAGAATAATTTATGTCAGTTTCAATGAAAATGGTAGACAAACAGAAATAATCAATTTGCAATTTGCAAAAGCAAGAAAACTCATAAACAGGAGGAAAAGATGTTATATCATGAAAAGCAATCTCAATTTATTTAGAATCCAACTGAATGAATACATTATTTCTTTGTTGTTCTTTGACAATGACACTCACTGTAGTTTTTTTGCGTATAATTTGCTAAATAGATTCTTTTATTGTTTTCAACATGGTCTTTGCAAAACTCTTTTCCCTGTTGTGAAAAGCATTAGCGGAAGAATACGAACACTATAAGCATCAAGGTTAATTATATATACTCAGTCATAGCAAGTCCCATGACAAGTTTATTATCATAACAGAATAAATACGTTGACCACGGATGTCATGAACATAGAATAAACGCTGTTCCGAAAAGGAAAGAATCATGAACATCAACACAACACTCAACAGAGACCACTGGAAGAAACAAATGAATAAAAATATGATTGCAGAAAATGAAGTGGACAAGAAAATTTCATTTGAATAATAAAGTAAATAAACACAGAATGATTAAATGGAGAATCAAGTGAAAGGCAAAATACTGACCAGGTGGTCGACAAATTGACTGAGCATGAGAGTTGTTCTTGAGTAGTAATGAATCTTGTCCAACAGTTGGTTGAGAAGAGGAAATGCAGCTTACACTCTTTTGCAAACCCTTAAAAGAGAGATACGAATCTTTTCATGAAATGTGTCAGTGTTTATCGATGATATATCAAACTGCATTGCATCTTAGGCAGCAGTAACAACAAAATCGATCGGATGCATAGGAGCAGAGCACATTGGAAGGCAACTTTCCATTGCTTGAGAAGCATATGACAAAGTTTGGTTTATATTTGTGTCATCATTAACACTACTTTTATAATCTCTATTTTTAGTCCTTTGGTTCCTACGATAATGAGTTCGTTCTAGCCTACGTTTTTTACTCAACTCCTTATCAATCATTGCTAAGTACCTGAGAACAAAAGCTGGTACCGAAATAATACAAAACAGAGACAGACAAGGAACAATATGAAAATAAATAACAAAAGCCATATGTTTAAAAATATAGAGGAAGTAAAAAAACTCAAAGAATGAAAAGGCAACATTGCAAAGAAAAGGTGCAGAGGAGATTGTAAGGAGCACATTAAAAAGTAGGTAACAAATGCACCAAATTTGCATGTTGCATCATTAAAACACAACCGAATTTTAATAAATGAGACAGAACAATTGATCAACATAAGACAAAACAATATTTGGAAAAAAAAGAACGAACATGTGAAAAAGAATCAAAACAATAACCAACAATATCAAACAAAGGGATTAACAGAGAAACATGAACACCAAAATAGCCAAAGAATGTCAAAAGGCAGACAAAGCAGCCATCTTTCATAACAATTGAAAGGAAAATGAACAAAAAACATATACCTTGAAAAAAACCGTACTTATCAAATCTTGGAGGACAAACGCAGAGTTGAGCTATAACCATGCATAACAAAAACATTATAACCAAGTCAAAATCAAAGAAACACAAAAAATGCTAAAAAAAGAAATCAGAAAGACATGAATCAATAGAAGAACTGAAAAAAAAATGCAACAACAGAATAACTCAGAAATCAAGAGCAAACATAAGAACATCAACATAACATGACGAAATAAAGGAAAAGAACATATACCTTGAAAACAGCAGCACGTTCCCAATCTTCAATAAACAACCCAAATTTGGACCAGTAGTTGCAAAGGATAGATATCAGAATTGAGTAAAAATAGATGAAAAATAGAAAATAGCAAAAAAAGAAATAGGAATGACTGACCAATTGTCAAGAGAACTCAGCAAGCAAAATGGGAAAGAAAAATATATGCATTATCCTATAAAGACATGAAACGAAACAACGTGAAACAATACAGAAGCACTTGCCGAAAAATAGATACCAAGAATAAAAGACTAAACATAAAATAAAAATGTCACTGAAAATGTCAATGAGAGACCATAAGATTTCAAACCGGAGAATAATACAGGGTACATAATCAGTCAGACCAAATCAGACCAAATAAACCCCAAAAGAAACACTGACCACAATGAGGATGAAGCGCATGAATAAATTCGGCTATTTACATCTATCCACAAAATAAAGCAGGTGGAGTGTAGTACAACAACCCATAACAGTGAAAAGATAGATGAAAAAAGTTGACAGGCAAAAGAGAATGAGAGATAAGAAAGAGAAGGAGCAGGTGTAGCGAAGATCGCAGGCAGACATGGAGAGATGAAAAACGTTTGGCCACAAAACCCATTGCAGAGAGGAACAGAACGACTGTAGATGACTGATGCATGTACCAGAAATGACATTATGTGAGGTAGAAGGATGGGCATGACAGACCGATGGGAGCGAAATAGGTAAAAAACAAGAATGAAGTGCTGAGTCGGTTGAGGAAAGAAAGAAGCTGCATCCAAACACGCCCAAATCTACGTGAGATTAGAAAACGCAAATGATAACAATTATACTCAGAAATAAACGGGGACAAAACCCAAATAAAGGGTGAATAGTATCAAAATGATGTAAAAAGACGTGGCTGAATAGTGTCAAAATGATGGAAGAAAATCATAGGATCCTGATGAGTTTTTGTTTTGTCCAATTCCAGCTTTCTTAGGAAGCCACGTCATCTGTGGATGATTTCACCGTTTTGCCTTTTATTTTATTTTAATTTTTTGCTATCATTCTCTGTAAATTGAGTTTTTGTTATGTCCATTGTAGTAATTTTATGAGTCCCTGATGTTGTGTGTTTGCTGGGTTCGAGGTTAGCTGCGGTGGAATTCTAGCTTTTTTAGGAAGCGACGTGACCCGTGGCTGATTTGACCTTTTTGCCATTGATTTTATTTTAATTTTTTGTTATCGTTCTCTGTAATTGAGTTTTTGTTTTGTCCACATTGAAATATGTAATTTTACTACTTGATGGAACTCATTTTGTCTTCCCAATGTGCTTATCATTTTCTTTTTTCTCTCCCACTTTTTTTATATTGGTTTTAAAATGCAAAAAAAAAAAGGATGGTTCAGAAACTGTCGTTCATCATCCTTCTCCCTATTATACCAAGTTTTTTTTTTTTTCATTTTTCTATTGCTTATGCCAAGATTTTCTTTCATTTTTCTACTGCTTAACCTATTTTTTGAAATCTAAAACATCTACCTTAAATTCATGTCCCTCCCTTTGTTTTTTTTGTTTTTGGTTCTTTTTTACTTCTTTTCTTACCTGACTCATCGTTGGGGACTGTAGAGAGAGAGAGAGAGAGAGAGAGAGAGAGAGCAAGTGTAGCGAAAATCGCAGGCAGACATGAAGAGATGAACAACTCTGGTACAGGCGTAGAAAGAGAAAGCGCAAAGCGAGAGACAGAGTTGGTACAAATGAGAGAGAGGGTGCAACTGCTAACATGTCGTTGAGGCAGAGGTTGGGGCGTTCCCTTTGTTTTTTTTTTGTTTGTTTTTTCTTTTCTTACCCGACCCATCGTTAGGGACTGTAGACAGAGGGGGAGCAGGTATAGCGAAGATCACAGACAGAGGTTGTGGAGGGTGAAGGAGTGGCACTGTAGAGAGAGAGAGAAAACGCAGATGTGTTCTTCAAACAGAACAAGAACGTGGCAGAACGGTGGCGCGCGTTTGCGTCCAACTTTATTGTTTAAGATACAAGAACGGTTTCTTCCAATTACAAAATAATATAAGGTGTAACAGATTACTAGTTTTTCCCGCTTAATCTTTATAACTACCAGCCTCCACCAATCCATCCCCCATAAAAGAAACCTTGTCCTCAAGGCAGCGAATAAAAGAACCTCTATTACAACCTTAAGGTTTTTGGAAGAGTAAAGAGGGGAAAGTTTATAAGGTATTCTTTCCATAAATGGCTGTAATGGGGTAGGAAAAACAACCGCCACAGTTTAGCTTTTGGACAAAAGCATCTCAACAAATCTAAGATAATTTGAAGGCTTTCATCCATGTTCCCCTAGATACTAAGGGATATTATTCCTAGCAAAATGAGTTGTCCATGAGTAGCCAGAGCCTTCAAACACAATCTGTAAACCCCGCGAAATTTTCTTGTGTTTAGTTAGAGAAACAGACAAGTAGAATTTTAATTGTACTTGTCGATATTAAATTTCTTAAATGAAAGATTTGGAAGAATTTATTAATTAATAAAAAATGACATAATAATAATATATCAATTTTAAGAACAAATATTTATGGGGAAAATGGACTAAACTAAGATTATGTTATTTAATTTTTCTTTAGGAAGTTACCAAGTGCAAGAATATAGCTATATATATATATATATATATATATATAAATATATATATATATATACACATATATATGTGGGTGAGTAAAAGCATGTTCACTAATTTAAATCAAGTATATAAACATATGTAAGTATAAATATATATAGGTGTATGTATATATATACCAATGAATATACATACCTATATATATATATATATATATATATATATATATATATATATATATAAACATATATAAACATAAACATGAGTACAAATATAGCCATTTGGCCGAGAGCCTCTTACCACATGTCCATGTAAGTGTAGTTGCATATTTGTATGAGTGCATGAAATTACCGATGGGTAAAAGGCAAGAAGATTTTGGATAGTTAGGGAGGATGTCAGATTGAGATGAAAAGGTGTGAAGGCAAGATGATGGGATGGCTCGGTGGGAAAGAAAATGGATAAAGAAATAGGTGATGCTCGGCTGTAAAAGGAAGAGAAGCAAACATTGCTGAACCACTTTCACTTTCCCTCATTTTCACGCCATCAGGCACCCCATTATACCTACTATGCCTTCCAGTACACTAACTAAAGAAAGAAAAGGAAAAGAGAAAAAAAAAATATATATATATATACATGCGTTAATGTTGTACTGGGAATGACAGTAAGAAGGAGTGACGTTCCTACCTTCCTATCTGATTTAAACAAGGCAACACGAGGTGCAACCCCTCACGCCCTCAGCTGCTAGGACGTAACTAGTAAGGTTGCTCCCATTCCTTCTTTCGATGCTGGAAATGGGAAAGAGACAGCAACTGGGAAGACAGCCCTCAATCCCAGTCCATGATGATCAGAATAAAGGAGCTTGGAAGTACTAAAAATAGAGAGTGAGCCGAGAGGTCTCCAGCAGCTAAGGAGGAAGGAACTGATAGGAGGATAGCAACATTAGCAGGGAGTAGACTGCGACAATAGTGAGACCGTGAAGAGTAGAAGCATGAGCTGTTGGTAGAGAGAAGATAAACAGGTAATGAAGCAGAACAGCTGCAAGCAGGGGCTATAGGGGGCTGTATTAAGGTTCTAAATGGACAAGGAAAGGAGATGAAACAGGAGGAAGACGAGAGCAGGTGAACGGGTGGACTTTAAAGGTGATGGTCGAGATGGGAGATGGAGGGAACGACAGCAACCAAAGACGGCAAAAGCGATGAACAGGGACAGTGAGTATCGAAACCGAAGGGGAAGAAGAAAAGAAAAGAAACCAAGGAAAAAGGGCGGGAGAAGAAAATGATTTAAAAAAAAGAGTATATATATATATATATATATATAAATATATATATATATATATATATATATATATATATATATATATGGGAATAGAAAACGAGTTACATATGTTTGAAAATTGGGAAAAATATTCGGGAAAGATAGTTCGAAAATATTTATTCGAAAAATTCAGAGAAATAGACCGAATAGATCGGACCTACAAACTCCAATCACTAAAGGCATGGCGAACTGCAGTCAGACACCGAGGTAAGAAAAATTCTCATCGCTGCTAGAGATAAATATACGTAATTTTTATATATTTGTAGATATAAAATTTAGGTTAAATTTCGCAGTACCGAAATTATCGAAAAAATTAGGTTGAACTTTATGACTGAAAAATTAGAGATTTTTAGCTTAGTTGAACAATCAAATTTTACGGATTAAATTTAAATGATTTGCAGAAATTACGCTAGGACTTGAATTCTGTTTAATTATTGAAAATCTTGAATTTTGAATTTTCATAGACTGTTTTTGTGAGATCTGAGGATTTCAGACATATTTTAATTATGTAATATGAACTTGAAATATAATTTATTGAGCTAAGTGAATTGGAGAATGATAATTAGAGATTTATATGTTAAGTGTTTAAAATAAGTATGAAGTTATGAGGACAGATCGATCTGAGAGAATGAGAGATCGATCTGGTGAGTTAAAAATGATAAGGAAGGAGGAATTTAAGGAGCAGATCGATCTCCAATGAAAGATGATCGATCTCCTTATGATTCTGTTTGAGAGAAGATCGATCTCATGAGGAAGAGATCGATCTCCAAATGTTTCTGTTTGGGAGAAGATCGATCTCATAAAGCCATAAAGAGATCGATCTCACCCCTCGACAGATCGATCTCCTAGGCATAAATTACCCCAAATCGTCCCCAAATTCAAATGCAGATCGATCTCATCAAGAGCCAAATCGATCTCCTACCCTCAGTCTATATAAGGAATCACTGCTTTCTCCTGCAATTTCACTTTCTCTCTCTTCCAACCCCCATTTTTCACCGAGCCCTAACTTTCTCACTCATCCAAAGCACCCATTTTCGTCCAAATCAGAAGTTGTGGCAAGAAGGAAAGTTGTTCCTCACCCAAGGGAGGACAACATACTTGGAAATCGAAAGACGGATCGAATCGAGACAAGAGATAAGCTCTCCACAAGTTTTGGGTAATTTCTAAACTTCGATCCTTATATTTGAGATGATTTTGGTGATGATAGTTGTTGGCATTCTGTTGAAATAGCTGAAAAATGATTGGGGATTGATGAAATTACAATCTAGTTGGAGTGATGATGATATTTAGCAACTTTGGTAAATTTAGGAATTTTGAGCTATAAATGGAGATTTAGACAATGTGGTGTATTAGAATCGATATTGTGGCATAGGAAATATAGAATGTTGAGGTGTTGAGAGCGAGATTGTGGCTTGTGATGGAGTTATGAGAATTGAGAAATTTGAGGTGTTATGAGCAATTATGCTCGATTTTGAGAATTGAGGTTAATGCGATAATGAGTATTGATGTTTTAACATCATTTGGACAGCTCGGAAGTTCCAGAGTAGAATGCGAGGCTAGTCCGTGATACGGGGGAAACGATTGCACTATACGAGGTGCAAAGAGGTAAGGGAAAACTAAACCATTTGTGTATGTGTTTTGATGAATTGTTGTAGCATGAACCATGATTTGAGAATACAAGCATGTTTGGTGTTGTGTTGTGATATAATTGCACACGATTTTTATAGCCGGTTGGAGCCCACTATTTTATGAGTTTATAAGCTGAGTGTGAAATTGCTTTATAAACCTTTAAGTTTGCGTGAAAAGTAAATTGGGCTCTACGTGAAGGCGATATTGAGATTTGAGAAAATATGTGCGTGTTTTGCCAGTTAGAACTCGGTTTTAATATATTTTGTGTTGAGTACACAAATATTTTAAATGAGTTTTACGAGAGAAAACCATTATGAGTTCTACGTGAAGGCATAACGTTTTATAAGATAATGGCTAATGATTGAGACTTAGGCGTGTCATGTTGAATACACATTGGGCCTTACTCTGGTAGCATGTAAGACCGATATTGTGGGACGCCTGGGAACCAACCCAGGGACCACAGGCCTTGTTATGGTAACATGTAAGTCCGATTATTCCTCCGCTTTGGTAGCGTTGGGAGGCCTTGCTCTGGTAGAATGTAAGTCCGATATTCCTCCGTTTTGGTAACGAGAGATGCCTCCGTTTTGGTAACGAGAGATGCCTCCGTTTTGGTAACGTGAGATAACCCCCGTTCTGGTAACGCTGGGTGGCCTTGCTTTGGTAGCATGTAAGACCGAGAGAGTGGGCCACCTGAGAACCGACCCAGGGACCACGTGATAGTGTGCATGAGGCGAGGCATTGCTCTGGTAGCATGTAAGGCCGGGCCTTGTTCTGGTAACATAAAAGTCCAATATACCATGCATACGACCATATTGTCGACGTTCCCTCTATGCGAGGATGCCTGGGATGCGCACCCAGAGGAGATTACATATTTGATGTGCCATAACGAGTTTTAATTGAGTTTTATTGCCTAGTCTCATTTTACACATGAGTTGTGTTTTGTGACCTTGTCACGTGCTATTTACTGAGGTGATTTTTATCACGTATTTTGAGAACAGCCATTATCGCATATATTTACACATGCTTGTGAGTGCTCGATATTGAGCCTTTTTACCTTCATGTTTTCACATGATTTATGAGTTATGAGATGATGATGTTTTGAGAATCTTTCATGCTACGATTTCAAATGAGCTTCATAAACAAATACATATTTGTGATGTGTGATATGGTTTATATAACTGAGTTCCTTTACCCCCTTACTGAGCGATTTGGAAGCTCACCATGTTTTCTCTTCCTCCCCAGATCGCTTCAAGTGAAGTGAGTTTCCTGCAACGTACGGGTTAGAGGCTAGTGGAGGACTTGAGCTCCAGACCGTATTTTGTGTATTGAGGTAGATATTTAATATTCATGTACCCAGACTAGAGTTATATTTACAGACATTCATTGTATAATGATGTACGGGATGTATTAGGATTAATTAACTTGGAATTGAGTAATGTATATACTACAATATATACTATATTATGATGAGATCCTGAGGCATGATAATTATGATGATGTATGACACTGCACAGGAATGCACCATTAATTGTGAATTAATGAGTAAAAAGTTTTAAATTAGCCCTATTTTTCGCGCTTCCGGGGCGTCACAAGTTTTCTTGGTATCAGAGCTTAGGGTGTTTAGTACTGTCATTGTCGGTTAAGTGAAATAGAATACATCCCAAGTGTCTGTAATAATCTGGTCATGAACTGAATCTGAGGATTGAGATTTCAATCGATTTTGATATGTAAGTGCAGGAGACGAGTTGAGATAGAGAATGAGTAAACGACGAGGTCGTTCGAGAAGGTAGGCAGAGTCCCCTCCGTCACCTGTCCCACAACCAGAGAGTCCTAACTCTCGATTTAATCGGATTGAGACCGATGTGAGGCAAGGTTTTGAGCAGATGGCAGCGTTATTCGCTCAACACTTTGGAGTTAATGCCTCGGGTACTACTCCTACACCACCACAAGGACCTCTCATACCCCCAATGCCTCCCGTCACTCAGCCTGATGATAGAAGTATGGTCCGATTGAAGGACTTTCTGAAAATGAATCCACCTGCATTTAGGGGAAAGAAGGATCCTACAGAGGCTGAGGAGTGGTTGACGGAGTTGAGAGTTATATTCGACTATTTGGGATGCACCAATGCTGAGAGGGTCAGTATGAGTGCCTATATGTTGAAAGGGAGAGCTCGAGATTGGTGGGGTACTACCCAGGGTATTTTGATGTCCCACCAGGATGTGATTGGTTGGGAAGAGTTTCAGACAGCCTTTAGAGCCTAATATGTACCACGAGCTGCCCAGAGAAGGAGGCAAGCAGAGTTTTTGAGTTTGGTACAGGGTGACATGTCTGTAGATGATTACGAAACCCGATTTACCGCTCTGCTAAGATATGATCCAGAGACTTTCAAGAATGAAGAGCTCCGCACAGAGAGATTTGTGTATGGATTGAAGCCCATCATCAGAGATCGATTGATTGGGTTGTGTATTACTGAGTTTGGAGATGCTCTGAGATGAGCACAAGAGATTGAGAGGGCAATTGAAATTGTACAGTCCCAGAATGAGTTTGACGCAGTGATTAGGGACAAAGGCAAGAGGCCAGCGATGTCTCAAGCGGATGTTCGGAGAGGTTCCTTTAGGAGAGGAAGGATTGAGGTACAGAAGGGCAGATTGGAGAGACCCAGAGCTTATCCTATTATCAAGGAGACCCCTCAATATGGCAGGCTAGAGATAAGGGTTTGTAGAGACTGTGGTCGATCGCATGAGGGAAGCTGTACTGTGTCAATCCGTGGATGTTTTAGATGTGGTGACATGGGTCATAGAGTGAAGGACTGTCCTCAACCTCAGATACCACATGCTCTGGAGCCTACTAGACAGCAGCCTCAGAGAGTGAATCCCCAGAGACGGGCCACTGCTGCAGAGAAAGAGAAGAAATCTGTGGCACAAGGACGTGTGTTTGCCCTGGATAAGGAAACCGCGGACACTTCTGCAGAAACTATAAGAGGTACACTTTCTGTCTGTAATCATAAGGCTCATATATTGATAGATCCAGGATCGACGTATTCGTTTATTTCAGAGCATTTTGCATGTAGTTTAAATTTGAAGTTTGAACCTCTAGAGTATGTACTACATGTAAATACCCCTATGCGTGAATCCCAGAGAACTGCGTTAATCTGTAGAGGATGTGAAATAAAGGTGGGAGATAGAATGATGCTAGCAGATCTAATCATGTTGAATATACATGGGTTTGATGTAATTCTGGGGATAGATTGGTTGGCAACCAATCGAGTGAGTTTAGACTGCTACACTAAGATTGTAACTTTCTCCCTACCTGAACCTTACAGTGTACGGTTGAGATATTGAGGAAATGAATATATGGAATTCTAGTAAGTAATTTGAGAATTTTAATATTATTTTTGAGAGTATTAAATATGATTGTTCATGTGAAGGTTACGAAACACTCATCTCAGACGATGAGCGGAAACATCCGAGGATTGAGGATATACCTGTGGTGTGTGAATTCTCGGATATTTTTTCAGATGAGCTGCCAGGTTTGCCACCAGAGAGAGAGCTGGAGTTTACGATTGATTTAGTACCAGATACTCAGCCGATCTCTAAACCTCCCTACAGGATGGCATTAGTGAAACTTGAGGAATTGAAGAAACAACTATAGGAGTTATTGGATCAAGGGTTCATTAGGCCCAGTGTTTCACCGTGGGGAGCACCGATTTTATTTGTCAAGAAGAACGATGATAGTCTCAGATTATGCGTAGACTACCGGCTATTAAATAAAGCCATGGTGAAAAATAAATACCCACTGCCCAAGATTGATGATCTACTTGATCAACTAAGAGGGGCCTCAGTCTTTTCTAAGATTGATTTGAGATCGGGCTATCACCAATTGAGGATCAAGGAAGAAGATATTCCCAAGACGGCCTTCAGGATAAGGTATGGCCATTATGAATTTCTGGTGATGTCCTTTGGATTGACGAACGCCCCTGCTGCATTTATGAGGTTGATGAACGAAGTGTTCAGAGACTATCTAGATAAATTTGTGATAGTCTTTATTGATGATATCCTAGTATACTCTCGGTCGTATGAGGAGCATGCACAGCATTTATGGTTAGTACTTCAGATACTCCGAGATAAGCAATTATACGAAAAGCTTAGTAAGTGTGAGTTTTGGCTGAACCGGATAGCTTTCCTTGGTCATATAGTCTCAGAGGAAGGAGTATCAGTGGATCCAAGTAAAGTAACAGCTGTGCTTAGTTGGGAGAGACCGAGGACAGTTACTGAGGTGCGAAGCTTCCTTGGTTTGGCAGGGTATTACAGAAGATTTGTGGAAGGATTTTCAAGGATTGTCGCTCTTTTGACTAAACTCACGCGTAAGGAGACTCCGTTCATATGGACTGATCAATGTGAGCTCAGTTTTCAGGAGTTAAAAAGGAGATTGACAGCGGCACCTGTGTTAACTATTCCTGAGGGATCAGGAGGATTTTTGGTGTATAGTGATGCATCTCATCAAGGATTGGGGTGTGTGCTTATGCAGCACGGAAGAGTGGTCGCATATGGATCGCGACAGTTGAAAGACCATGAGCGGAATTACCCCACGCATGATTTGGAGTTAGCCGCTGTAGTATTTGCTTTGAAGATTTGGCGACACTACTTATATGGGGAAAGATTCCAGATCTTCACTGATCACAAGAGTTTAAGATATCTCTTTGATCAGAAAGAGTTAAACATGAGACAAAGGAGATGGATGAAACTCCTTAAGGATTATGACTGCGAGATTCTATATCATCCGGGTAAGGCGAATGTAGTTGCTAATGCCCTGAGCAGGAAGAGTATAATATCTGCTATGATGATCAGGGAATGGGATTTGTTAAAGCAGTTCGCCGAACTTCGGATCAGAGTTAAAGAGGTAGAGACTGGATTTTTGGCTAGCTTACGAATAGAGCCCAAGATCATGGATCAGATTAGAACTGGGCAGCGTAGTGATCAAAGGTTGATAGATATGGTTAGCCAAGCTGAACAGAGTTCGCAGTCGGATCTCACAGTCAGTGAGGATGGATTGTTGAGATTCAGAGGACGGATTTGTGTACCGGACGATGATACCCTGAAGAGACAGATACTGCGAGAATCCCACTGCTCGCGATACACCATGCACCCAGGGAGTACTAAGATGTACCGAGACTTGAGAAAGGTGTACTGGTGGAGTGGTATGAAGCGAGACATGGCAGAGTATGTGGCCAGGTGTTTAATATGCCAGCAAGTGAAAGCTGAGCATCGAAAGCCTGAAGGACTACTACAGCCCTTACTTGTACCTACATGGAAATGGGAGCATGTCACCATGAATTTTATTATGGGTTTACTGAGGACCCGAAGAGGTTGTGATGCGATATGGGTCATTGTGGATAGATTGACCAAGAGTACCCACTTCCTTGCCATCAAGAGCACAGATACTGTGGATACCTTAGCTGAGCTGTATGTCAGTGAGATAGCTAGATTACATGGGGCTCCAGTGAGTATTACTTCTGATAGAGATTCTCGGTTTACTTTCAGATTTTGGACCCAGTTTCAGGAGTTCATGGGATCTCGATTGAGTTTTAGTACCGCTTATCATCCTCAGACAGATGGTTAGTCAGAGAGGACTATTCAGACCCTGGAGGATATGTTGAGGGCGTGTACGATGGATTTTAAGGGATCATGGGATGATCACCTGCCCCTAGCAGAGTTTGCGTACAATAACAGCTATCATGCAAGTATTGGAATGGCACCCTTTGAGGCTCTATATGGTAGGAGGTGTAGATCCCCTGTAGCTTGGGAAGAAGTCGGTGACAGAAAGATAAATGCTCTCGAGCTTATTGAGCAAGCTGTACAGAGTGTGAAACTCATATGTGAGAGGCTGCGGGCTGCACAGGATAGATAGAAAAGCTACGCGGATGTGCGTAGATGGCCACTCGAGTTTGATGTTGGTGACGCAGTATTTCTAAAAATATCACCGAGTAAGGGTATCATGCGATTTAGAAAGAAAGGAAAATTGAGTCCTCGATACATAGGACCATTCGAGATTCTTGAGAGAGTGGGAGAGGTAGCTTACAGATTAGCATTACCCCCATAGATGTCCGGAATACACAACGTCTTTCATGTGTCTATGTTTAGGAAGTACCACCCAGACCCTTCTCATGTTATAGAGTATGACGAGATGGACATACAGGAGGACATGAGCTACACTGAGGAACCTGTCCGGATACTCGATAGAAAGGAGAATGTACTGAGAACCAAGAGCATCTCATTAGTGAAAGTTTTGTGGAAACATCACTCAAGGGAAGAGGCAACGTGGGAACTAGAGAACCTCATGAAGGAGAAATACTCCCATCTCTTTGACTAGTTGAGTTGAATTTGGAGGACCAAATTCTTTTAAGGTGGGGAGGATGTGAGATCTGAGGATTTCAGACATATTTTAATTATGTAATATGAACTTGAAGTATAATTTATTGAGCTAAGTGAATTGGGGAATGATAATTGGAGATTTATATGTTAAGTGTTTAAAATAAGTATGAAGTTATGAGGACAGATCGATCTGGGAGAAGGAGAGATCGATCTGGTGAGTTAAAAATGACAAGGAATGAGGAATTTAAGGAGCAGATCGATCTCCAAAGAGATCGATCTCCAAATGTTTCTGTTTAGGAGAAGATCGATCTCACCCCTCGACAGATCGATCTCCTAGGCATAAATTACCCCAAATCGTCCCCAAATTCAAATGCAGATCGATCTCATCAAGAGCCAGATTGATCTCCTACCCTCAGTCTATATAAGGAATCCCTGCTTTCTCCTGCAATTTCACTTTCTCTCTTTTTCAACCCCCATTTTTCACCGAGCCCTAGCTTTCTCACTCATCCAAAGCACCCATTTCCGTCCAAATCAGAAGTTGTGGCAAGAAGGAAAGTTGTTCCTCACCCAAGGGAGAACAACATACTTGAAAATCGAAAGACAGATCGAATCGAGGCAAGAGATAAGCTCTCCACAAGTTTTGGGTAATTTCTAAACTTCGATCCTTATATTTGAGATGATTTTGGTGATGATAGTTATTGGCATTGTGTTGAAATAGCTGAAAAATTATTAGGGATTGATGAAATTACAATGTAGTTGGAGTGATGATGATATTTAGCAACTTTGGTAAATTTAAGAATTTTGAGCTATAAATGGAGATTTAGACAATGTGGTGTATTAGCATCGATATTATGGCATAGGAAATATAGAATGTTGAGGTGTTGGGAGCGAGATTGTGGTTTGTGATGGAGTTATGAGAATTGAGAAATTTGAGGTGTTATGAGCAATTATGCTCGATTTTGAGAATTAAGGTTAATGCGATAATGAGTATTGATGTTTTAACATCGTTTGGATAGCTCGGGAGTTCCAAAGTGGAATGCGAGGCTAGTCCGTGATACGGGGGAAACGAGTGCACTATACGAGGTGCAACGAGGTAAGGGAAAACCAAACCATTTGTGTATGTGTTTTGATGAATTGTTGTAGCATGAACCATGATTTGAGAATACAAGCATGTTGGTGTTGTGTTGTGATATAATTGCACACGGTTTTTATAGCCGGTTGGAGCCCACTATTTTATGAGTTTATAAGCTAAGTGTGAAATTGCTTTATAAACCTTTGAGTTTGCGTGAAAAGTAAATTGGACTCTACGTGAAGGCGATATTGAGATTTGAGAAAATGTGTGCGTGTTTTACCGGTTGAAACTCGGTTTTAATATGTTTTGTGTTGAGTACACAAATGTTTTAAATGAATTTTACGAGAGAAAACCATTATGAGTTCTACGTGAAGGCATAACGTTTTATAAGATAATGGCTAATGATTGAGACTTAGGCGTGTCATGTTGAATACACATCGGGCCTTGCTCTGGTAGCATGTAAGACCGATATAGTGGGACGCCTGAGACCCGACCCAGGGACCACAGGCCTTGTTATGGTAACATGTAAGTCCGATTATTCCTCCGCTTTGGTAGCGTTGGGAGGCCTTGCTCTAGTAGCATGTAAGTCCGATATTCCTCCGTTTTGGTAACGAGAGATGCCTCCATTTTGGTAACGTGAGATGACCCCCGTTCTGGTAACGCTGGGTGGCCTTGCTTTGGTAGCATGTAAGACCGAGAGAGTGGGTCGCCTGGGAACCGACCCAGGGACCACGTGATAGTGTGCATGAGGCGAGGCATTGCTCTGGTAACATGTAAGGCCGGGCCTTGTTCTGGTAACATATAAGTCCAATATACTATGCATACGACCATATTGTCGACGTTCCCTCTATGCGAGGATGCCTGGGATGCGCACCCAGAGGAGATTACATATTTGATGTGCCATGACGAGTTTTAATTGAGTTTTATTGCCTAGTCTCGTTTTACACATGAGTTGTGTTTTGTGACCTTGTCACGTGCTATTTACTGAGGTGATTTTTATCACGTATTTTGAGAACAGCCATTATCGCATATATTTACACATGCTTGTGAGTGCTCGATATTGAGCCTTTTTACCTTCATGTTTTCACATGATTTATGAGTTATGAGATGATGATGTTTTGAGAATCTTTCATGCTACGATTTCAAATGAGCTTCATAAACAAATACATATTTGTGATGTGTGATATGGTTTATATAACTGAGTTCCCTTACCCCCTTACTGAGCGATTTGGAAGCTCACCCTGTTTTCTCTTCCTCCCCAGATCGCTTCAAGTGAAGTGAGTTCCCTGCGACGTACGGGTTAGAGGCTAGTGGAGGACTTGAGCTCCAGGCCGTATTTTGTGTATTGAGGTAGATATTTAATATTCATGTACCCAGACTAGAGTTATATTTACAAACATTCATTGTATAATGATGTACGGGATGTATTAGGATTAATTAACTTGGAATTGAGTAATGTATATAATACAATATATACTATATTATGATGAGATCTTGAGGCATGATAATTATGATGATGTATGACACTGCACAGGAATGCACCCTTAATTGTGAATTAATGAGTAAAAAGTTTTAAATTACCCCTATTTTTCGCGCTTCCGGGGCGTCACCGTTTTTTGAGATTTTTTCGAAAAAAAATGCTAGTCAGCTTGTTTTGAACGATTTCATATAACAAATGAATATATATGTGATTTAAGGAAAAGTGATCTGTTATAAAATTATTCCGATGAAATATGCTTGAACGCGTACTGACGTGTGTCGTAAGGTCCGTCTCGCACTGATTTTGAGACAAAGACATTGGTGAGATCATGCTGCACTTCTGTTTTGTATCTGTATCTGTATCTGTGGTCCACGAGTACGATGTACTGTGTTTCTGATTATGTTTCTGGTCTTCGATCTGTGAGCCGTTTGGGTAGTTGACCACTCCCACGGCGATTGACATCCCGGCACACCTGGCTCGTGAATTGCTCGGAGTTACCGACATTGGTCAATAGTCATTTCTGATATCTGATATAGCATGTCTGCCTTGTCTCGTCTATTTGAACTTTTGAATTGATTGATGATTTTATATCGTATGGAACTGATTATTTTAATGCATAAAAGACCTGGGGCCACCTCTTGAATCCTGCGGGAGCAAAGTGCCACACTATCGTTACTTTTAAAAGCTGTTTAAAGTTTTAAAAACGGTATTGATTTTAGTTCCATTTTCATATTGAATTTGCCATGGATTTTTCGACTTTGATTTTTTCGGAACAGGCAGTGCTTCTGTGTCTATTTGAAATATTTTTCTGAATTTGTCTGCTTGAATTGAGATATCTGAAAATCTGTTTGTTTTACTACTGGATAATTCTGAACGTTCTGGATTTACAAAAGTAGCTAAATATATTACCGATACATATTCTGTTTCTGAAAATCTGTTCTTGGTATTTGTGTTTTTGCCGATACTAAATTTGTTTTTCGAATTCTAATATCTGGTATCTGAGAAATTACCAAATCATCTGTATACTTTGTGAAAATATTTCGGATTTGGTAAATATACAAATATATATTTTTTATAGGTAGTGTATTTATCTACCTGCTATGAGGTTTTTCTTACTGAGCATGTTGAGATCACCCCCTTACTTTCCTCCTCAGAGTTCCTCTGTAGCTAGGATCGCTTCCGTTAGTAAAGCATTCCGCATAGTTAAGATTTCGCAAAGCGTATTTCTGCATCGAATATATACTTAGTTGTAAAAAATTCTTTTGTATCTAAAATTATGTGAGTACAGTAATGCAATACAAGATGTGTCTGGGGAATGTGAACATATTTTATTTAAATTTGTTATTGAGAAAAAAAATTTAACCACACTGAACATTGTTCTAACTTAATATCGATTTGTAGTCCTACCGAAATATTAATAAATTCGGATCGTTATACAATCAAACATGTCACCACCAGTAATATTGCCGACAATATTGATTCCTTTAAGAAACTCCTTTTTGATAACAGCTTCAATATCTTCAGTTTTATAGTCTATGATACGATCAACTCCCCATTCTTTTAAAAGCCTAGTTTTTTCTTTTCCTTTACGTGGGGCAACAACTTTTTTTCCTGCCAGTTTTGGATGTTGGAGTACTAATTGTCCAGTCTCTCCAATAGCAGTAGTTACAAGGCCAACTTTTCCAGATTCCATTTAACTAACCTTATCCAAAATAATTGACGATGTCATTCTTGAAGTAAGCATAGCAACATCTTCCAAATAAAGTCTTACAGTGAACTTGTTCCCACACCGTCCTTCTAAGGCATGAACATACTCATCAGGATGGTCTTTTGCACTTCATTGTGTTTCTGGGATGTGTTTGAGTAATTTGATAAGGATTTGGCAACAAAGATTGGTTTCTTGGGATTATTTTGGAAGTTTGAGTAGGGGAAATAAAGATGACTCTTTAAGGCTGGTGGTGGAATTTTTTAGTGTTTTCAAGGTAAATTGTTGAAGATGAGCCGTTACAAATCCTCTCTTAAGGGGTTTCTGGTTTAAACATTTTAACATGCTTGTATCTAAGATGCTAAGCCCATTCAAGAACAAATTAATTATATAATTTTCACATAATTTTACCTTTTCCAACAGAGATGCAAATTGATCACGGTATTCAACAACAGTATCTGTTTGTTTAATGCTGAGTAACTCGATCATAGGATTCCCCTTGTTGTGTTCCCCAACCTCTCTTCATTGCTTGTACATACACCTCCCAAGAGATAGCCTCGGATCCTTCCTTGTATTTGATCCAACTCTGATGCCACAGAAGAGCCATGATTTGATTTTTTTTGCGTGCTAAGGGTCGCGCTTTGACCAGAATTTCTTTCATTGTTTCTTCAAGTCTTTTAAGATCTTGAATACTCTGTATTTTCTGTCATATTTGATCTTGATGATGATTGGTTGTGAGGAAAGATGCTCTGATGCCAATTTGTTACATGTAAAATGGTTGAGCACAAGAGTTGAAGTTGCAGGCGATCTGAAATAGAGGTGAAGAACAGATCACGAGCCTACAAAGAAAGCATAAGAAGAGAGAGTTCGACAGAAAAGCTTCCTGTATTATTCATTTTCATGACCTTTCTACCTAAAACTGTATATATCCTATTAAGTCTTTGTCCGAATCCTTTGTTCCTGTTTTAGGTCGGGTTTAATATAAGTTAATCGAATTAACATTAGGTTAGGATATTGTTAATGGTAAGATTTTTTTTTTTTAGATTAAATAGGTAGGACAATTTTTTAGATTATTTCTATTTTTAGTTATTTTTTAATCAATATTAGTAGATTTAGATTATTAAGATTAGAATTAAATTTTTAGATTGATATTAATATTAATTAGGATTTGATTAATTATATTAATTTTAAGAATTATTTTAATTAATTTAGATTAGAATTTTTTAAGTAGATAAATTAGAATTGATTTAGAATAAGATTGATTTGAATTAAGATAATTTATTTAAATTACAATATATTATTTTTGAATTAGGATATTTTAATTACATTAAGATTGATAAATAAGATAATTATTTAAATCGGGATAGATTAATAGATTCAGATTGATTAGATTAGAAATTTAAATAATCAATAACACTAATTCTAAGTCTATAAAAATAAAATTAAAATTAACAACTGAGAACGAGGGGGGGCGTCGAGGAACAAAAAATTGATCAAGAATAAGGGGCATGGCCAACATCTTCACCTTCGCAGCTTTATGTCGCTGCTTTCACCAGACCCGTCACTACCATCTCGGCCTGACCACAAATCAGCCGAGTCCAACACTACCACCGCCCTTCATTCCTCCTCACTGAACCGAACTACTCCCTACATCCATTGTTTCCTGCCTGGACTGTTCCCTCCGCAAGCTGCACCGTCCAGTCTTCATCCAAGCTTGCTGCAATGCTGTCCTAAACTTCTGCCTTGGTCTCCTCTGTTTCCACGTTCTTTCCTGCTTCATTAAATTTCTCTGTCGCACCGTTTACTACATCATCCCGTACAAGCACCCAGCATCCCATCTTCTTCAACCTGCACATCGCCCGCTCCCCGCATTTCCGCTACTGCCATCATCTCCATCGCTGTCTCTTGCAGTCATCACCCGCGCTTCTGTGGTCCAGCCCTGAGCCGATCACCCTGCTGCTACTCCTGCGTTGAACGTGCCTCCATATCCTTTCCTTTTCGCGCCACCTTGCTACTGTTGGTCGCCGTTGCTGCTGTGTGAAACGACTGGTGCTGGCTGCTGTGAAGGAGCACATTTGCTGCCATCCCGCATTGCACACCACCATTCTTTGCCCCTTTCCTTGCATTCATTCCTGAAAGCTAAGTTCCTGCATTTCCTCGACATCATCATCTTACTGCTAAGCTGCCAAGGGTACAAGCTGCAGAGAAGAAAGAAAGGACGAAAGAAAGGAAAGACAGGGCTGAGAGAAAGGAGGAGAAAGGAAATGGAGAAAGAAACGTGAAAAGGAAAAAGGTAATTTTTTGTTTTTACTTTGTTTAAAATTTAGTTTATTAATTAGGTAATTAATTTAATTATTTAGATTTGATTAGGGAATTAATTTATTTAGGTTGACATTTAATTAAGTAAATAATTTTAGATTGATAATTTAGGTTAAAATTCAATAAATTAATTTGCATGACCTATTGGTAAGATAAAGATTGATATTTACTAGGAAAGTAAATAAATTGATAATTAGTTTAAGGGTTAATAATTTAATTTGCATAGTAGGATATAATTAAATTTTTAAAATATCATTGGCATGATTTTTATGATATGATATGCATGATAGTGGATAAGATTTCATTTTTCATGATAACTCATAAGCATTAATATGATTTGCATGATTAATAATTTGTATGATATGATCTTGATAAATTGTTAGAAATGGTTACTATTTAGTTTATTTTTTAAAAAGTTTATGTAGAAGCACACTTTATTAGTATAATTAATTTTAAGAAATAATATATATTAAAAATAAAAAATAATTAAATTAAAATTTTAATAAATAAAATAAGAAATGAGTGATGATTATCTGATGATGAAAATCTTAGGGTGATTGTAAATGAGTAGCATCTAAGAATTTTTTAGATGTAAATTTTTTTTTAAATTTTTTTAGAAAGATTGATGATTTAAATGAGAAATTTTTAAAAATAATCAACATTTATTCTTATAATAAATAATTAATTAAATAAGTTTTAAAATATGGATGAAGATTGTTTAGATGAATAAGTAGTATCTAAAAATTTTCTAGATTAGAAATCCGATAGTTGCAATTTCAATAAGAAGGATCCATATCTAATTCCACGAAAAAATAAACTCAAAAATTAAAATAATAAGATGAAAATACAAAAAGAATTAAAAAGGGGTAGAAATAAAAATTTGAAGGCCAACTTAAAATAATTTAAGACTAAGTTGGTACTCTTTAAGATAGGCATTGTGGAGTATTACTTTTTCTTCATATTTAATTGTATTAAATGTAAAGCAAACTTTAAATGATCAATTATATTTTAGATGAAATAATTGATGACAATGAATATGTGATTAATTACACTTTAGATGAAATAATTGATGACGACTCTTTAAATTTTGTGTCTAACGTAAACATGACAATAGTTATTGAATTTATTTAAGAGCAATTTCTTCCAATTACAATAGAATATGAGGAGCAACCTTACCATTTATATTAAACGAAGCCTTTCATGCAGGAGCCGAAAAATTCTATCTCGCCGTAGCAAACTTCAACAGAAATAGATATGAAGCAAAAAAAAAATGGAAAAATAAAAACCAATAAATAAGCAAACCAAGTGAGACGAAAAAAAAGGAGAAAAAATAATTGCAGATTCATACTACATTTATAAAGATTAGTTTTTTAATATAAAAATAAAAATATTAATAACATTTAGATATATATATATATAATTTTAAGAAGAAGTATTTAATCAATGTATTGTAATAAGCAACACCTTATGGTTTATATTGAACCAAAGACAACAAAGCCTCTTATGCAGAAGTCGAAAAACTCTACCTCACTTTAGCAATTTCAGATGCAAAGCAACTCTAACAAAAATATGTATTAAGCAAAAGAATGAAAAAATAAAACCAATAAATAAGCAAACCAAGTGAAATTCTCAATTTCTCGCATATGTGTTACAGTTACAAATTAAAGATTAGCCCACGTGCTTAATATCACCCAATCAATAACATCCCAGGAATAGGATAAAAAAAATTAGAATGAAATAAGTGATCCAAATCCAAAGGCCTACAATCACCACCAATTACCAGATTCGTTTTTTGGTTTTTTGACGTCATTCATTTTATAATCTAAAACTAATATTGTTTAGGTAAAAAGTGATATTCAAGTAAAATTTTTTTAATAGTGATGATTTTAAAATTCAAATTTTATCTAAATAGTAGATGAAAAAGTTTATTTTCGTTCTTTCTAATCAATCATTGATTGTTTCATACTTTACATATAAAGTGATTATAACATAAAATATTTATTGCGAGAGCAATTGTTAAAAATTAAACGGTTGGAAAAGTAATATTGTAATTTTTGTATGCATTATAAAATACTATTTAAATTACAGAAAAAATAATATTATAATGTTTAGTAAATTAATACTTTGCGGGTAATATAATTGTAAATTTCAAAAATATCTTTAAATATAAAAATAAATTTGAAACATTATTTTTAATTTAAAATAAAATTATTATATTAAAATGTAAATAATATAAAATTATAATTATTAATATCTTATCAATTGTAATATAAAATTTAATAAATTATTAATTTAAAATATTATTATATTAATAAGTAAATAATATAAGGATTTGATTTTTTGGAAGAAGAATGTGTGAAGTTGGAGAGGATATTTTGCGACAAATTTTTCACTTTAGGTGCAAAGTAACAGTGCACAATGGTGGAAGCTGCAAATCACTTTGCGGTAATACTGCAATAGTAAAATTACTTTGCAATCATTTTTGTTAATCAAATACTGTAAATTTATTGTAGCAGTTTAAATTATAGTTAAAAGATGATACTTTCTTAATAATAATCTATCCCTAATTTTAAATAGAATCATATTTTAACAATGACCTATTTTAGTGGGAACTTAAGCATATAAATAAAAGTTAACATACTGAATATGATTAGATATATATTTTTAATTTTAACATTAACTTTTTTAAGAATTACGTTCTTCATATACTTTTCCAATTATATTCTTTTCATTTTAAATTGAATACTTTCTATCAATATTTATGCATATATTTTTATCATGTATAAAAAAATCATACACTTATTAATTTAAATTTATTTTATAGGATTTAAAAATTTCACCATTCATGTTTTTAATTAAATTTTAGATTGAACATTGAAATCTCCTTCATCCTTAAACCGATATTTTGATCTTTCAACCTCCCATGCAAGTAATCAAATTATTTAATTCTTATTATACTGATTTTGAAAACATGTAAAAAAAATGGATTTGGTAATTTTATATATATATATATATATATATATATATATATATATATATATATATATATATATATTTGAACTGGTACGTTACATCACGGCATCCTAGTGGCACGTTACGGTACAGGTACATCTTACTCCAATTCTTAATATGGGTAGACTAGTAATTTCATTGAAAATAATCTGTTTATCAAAATAAATAAAAAAAATTCATTTAAGTATAAAGGATTAGTTTAATACAGTAAGATTTCGATGAATTTATAAATGAAAATGATTTATTATGTAAAATTTTGTATTTAAATTTTAATTTAATTAATTTTTTTAATCAATGCAAATAAAAAGTTATCTTCAATCTATTATAATACGAAAATATTCCGTGATATCAAAAAAAATTTATTTATCGATGACATAAAAATCATGAAAAAAATTTAAAAGTTTAGTTCGTAAGATTTTATAGAATTTTTTAATAAAATAAAAAAAATTTATAATAAAAAATATTAAATTCAAATTTTAATCAAATCAATTTTTTTAAAATTAACACCATTCACGTAATATGAAATATGAGCACAGCTAATGGTTTATTAATATGCTTACATAATCATAAGAGAATTTCAAATGTACCAGATTTTTACTTTTTACATTTTCTTTTTTTGTTTCAGAGAAATTACTGTTTGATGTAGAAAGGCGTAGGATTCTTTCTTTATAAGACGCCATTTCCATCAAAACAAGCTCAACCAAAGAAAGCCATTAAAAAAGAAGAAGAAAACTATATAAAAAAGGAAACTCTCCTTTCCCGTTCCCGCTCGCTCTTTGGACTCTCCGGTTTATTCAGAGCCTCATTGCTTTTTTATCTCTCACTGACGTTAACACCAGGCAAGATTTCCTTTTTTTTTATTTATTTATTTCTCTCAATATCTTTTTTTTTTTAAATTCATATTTTATTTCATACTTTTTTAGGCTTTGCCTTCTTTTCCTATGTTTGATACCATCGCCGCTGTGTTAGCTCTGACAGCAATGTGATTTTGCTTTTCCTTTTTTCTTTTTTAAATTTCATTTTCGAAAAGCCGAAGCTTATTGTTATCGGTTTTAGAGATTCTTTGCTTTTGAATTCGCTTTTATAAACCCTAACTCCTTTCGTTTAGAAAATTCCACAGGTGAGAATCGGAGCTTTGCGTTTTTTTTTTTTCCTTTAATTCTATTTTATATCTGTTTTTTTCTGTAATAAATGCGGAAAAAATGGTTTTCAACGTGCAGTAATTGCATTAAACGAAAAGTTATTATAACTGTAAGTTTCAAAGCAATTGAGTGGATTTGAAATTTTAGTTTCCGCTTAGGTAAGTCGATGGAAATTCGGTTTCTTTTTTTTTTTTTCTTTTTCTTTTTCTTATAGTCAGAGTGTCAGGCCAACCAAGTCCTTTTGAAAACCTTGACTTTAATCATTTCTAGAAGCGGCATTTAAATTTGTTCAGTCTTTTTTTTTTTTTTTTTTTTTTTTTTTAAGTTTGGAACTGGATGAAAAATAATTCAAAAATTAGAAAAATTATAAAGCTTAGTTTAGGTGATTTAAAAATTTTCCCTTTTAGAATCGAAAAATTCTCATTTCCCAATAGTTAGGAGCTTTGAAGTTAAATCATTGTGATTTTGATTTTGTTTCCTTTGTTATTATATGAGATCAGAACCTTCTTGCATTATTTTAGGTAAGTAGATTATACTTATTTAGTTTCCTCAACCACTCTCGGTACAGCTTTCCATAGTGATGATAGCTTTGAATTATAAAAATAAAAACTTTTGTTGGCCTCGAATTCTACTGTGAAAGTTCTCTGGTATTTCACACTCTTATTCTCTGTTTTTTTTTTTTTTTTCTAAATTTTTTTCCCTTTGGAGCTTATTATATATTTAGCAATGATTAGGAATGTATGAGCCGCAAGAAGAAAAAGGAATTTGGTAATTTTTTTCTATCGGAAACATATCATCATGTATATTTTGGTGTTGTAATATATATATATATATATATATATATATATATTAATCTGCATGTGTCTAAACATGATGGCTTTGTTTTAATACTAGAAGGAAACTTATGAATTGTTTTGACATATAGAGGCTGGAGTCGAAGAAGAAAAAGATAATCTATGGGGGAAGACGCAGGAAGAGGTTTGGAATGCCAGAAGATTATGGATGGGAAGGTGAATAATCGGAATGGCTTAGAGAAGGCTATCCCTTCTTGTTGCTTGAAGGCTAGGGCTTCAGCCCCTGAGCTTGAGGCAAAATGCCATTCTACTGTTGTTTCTGGGTGGTTCTCAGAAACTCAGTTTTCCTCTGGTCAATATCTTTGAATTCTTTCTTTTTCCTGTGTTTTTTCATTATTTACTGGAATTACTTGGTTTGATCTTTATTTTTCTTTGTCCTCGATTGCAGATAAAGTTAGTAAAATGGTCTACTTCAACAATCCTATGTGGCCTGGTGAGTTTTAATTTCCCTCTCTGATTTATATATGTTTGGAATTCTTAAAAATAACTTTTTTTTCCCATAATGGTCATGTCACAATTATTTTCTGATTTTTGTCTTACCATAACGGAGTAAATATGGCAACAGTTTTGTTTAGTGGCAATTCTTTACCTTCTCATAATATTTTCGTAGTTTATGAAAGTAACTTATTCAGGAAATGAGAGCTTATGAGGCTTGAGTTGAACTAGTGACAACCTCTCATACATTAAACCGTATCCTTTACTGACAATGATTCAATTTTTTCCTGTAGGAGAAGCACATTCTTTGAAAGTTGAAAGCATTTTATACAAGGCAAAGTCAGACTATCAAGAGGTCCTTGTTTTTGAGGTGGCATTTCAACTCTGCTTTTTCAATATCAAATATTGCCTACCTCTAGTTCCTTTCTATCCATATATTCTCTTTGTTTGTCTTTTTTTTTTGCCTGACTCTGCTTGCTTCTTTTCTTACATTTATAATGCATAAACTTGCTAATGACAATACATCTTCTGCAGTCATCAGCATATGGGAAGGTGCTTGTTCTTGATGGTATAGTTCAGTTGACTGAGAAAGATGAGTGTGCGTATCAGGAGATGATAGCTCATCTTCCACTTTGTTCGATTCCATCTCCCAAAACTGTAATCTCATCTTATTTAACTATTTTGGCAATCTGTAATTTCCCTTTTATATTTCTGATACCATTATTTATCAATGGATTTATCGTACTTTCCTTTCCTTCAATTATTAAGTTGCAGGTTGAAATTATTTGTTTTGTTAAGATTGCATAACTGGCAATCTGTATGCCTGTTGAAATTGTTAGCCTTTTCTGTCGTCAAAATCAAGAGATATATCCTCCATGCTATGTGATTGATTTAAAGTGCTTGAAGCTTGACTAACCTCATTTTTTCTCTCCTATATTAAAATCTTACCTATCTAATTCAGTTCGAGAAAGATTTTACTTTAGCCTTAATATGGTTTAATGTTGATTGTTAACTAAATTATTGGACGCAGGTTCTGGTTGTTGGAGGTGGTGATGGTGGGGTTCTTAGGGAGATTTCTCGGCACAGCTCTGTTGAGCACATTGATATATGTGAAATAGATGAGATGGTTATAGATGTATGTTGTAGTCTCTTGTTTTCTTTTGCTTTTACCTTTTGTCTGAAAATTTTAATAACCATTTATCATTCTCTCTTTATTCTAGGTTTCCAAGAAGTTCTTTCCTGAATTAGCTGTTGGCTTTGAGGACCCTCGTGTTCATCTTCATGTTGGTGATGGTATATCGAAACATTATTTTTCCTGTGAAATTTCTTTTGAATGGTCAAACATAATGATGTAATTCCCAAGCTGATAGTTTTACTTGAATAATCTTAACAGCTGTTGAATTTCTTCGTCATGTTCCACAAGGAAAGTATGATGCAATCATTGTTGATTCATCAGATCCTGTAGGTACGTTGTAATATTTGGTCCATTATAATTTTATTATAGTGCAAAAGAAAAAACGAAAGTACTTGATGGCTTCATAAAGAATATGTATGTGGTGCTGTTTGCTTAGAATGCTTTGTTTGACATCTTTTAGTTTTCAAGAGCTGTGGCTGTGGGGAATGTTACAACCACAAAATCTGCTAATGCAGTTCGGTTTTAAGACTCAACATCATTCAAGCTTTTACTCTGTCTGCAATTTTAGGTCCTGCTCAAGAGCTTGTAGAGAAACCATTTTTTGAGACCATAGCCAAAGCATTAATGCCTGGTGGTGTCCTCTGTAACATGGCAGAGAGCATGTGGCTTCATACACATCTAATCGAAGATATGATTTCTATTTGCCGTGAAACATTCAAGGGTTCTGTTCATTATGCATGGGCAAGTGTACCAACGTATCCAAGGTATATAATTATGTTGTCTTTTTCCTCTTATTCGCTTTTAGATATTAACGATGCTTTTGTCTGTGGCAACTTCATCTCTTATCAATTATCAAATGGAGAAGCATCTTCAGAATCATCAAGTCTATCTCATTTCTGACTCCTGACTTCTGGTTTCTCTTTCTTTTTTTCTTTTCCTTTTTTTTTTCAATACAGTGGTGTGATTGGTTTTCTGCTATGCTCCACAGAGGGGCCACCTGTTGATTTTGTGAATCCCATAAACCCTATTGAGAAGCTAGACGGAGCTTACCATCACAAGAGAGAACTAAGATTTTACAACTCTGAGGTGAGAACTCATATTTTCAAAGTTCAGTTTTCCTTCATTTCAGTCGGGTACTTGGTATTTACTTTCACTATGAGTCACTAAATCCTTAAACGATATAATCTGCTTGCTGCAATGGAACGAACCTCAGGGTGATGGGGCATTGTTTCATTGTTTGATGAAATAACATTTTGGTCTGCTGGGTAGTTTCATCAATGATTCATCTTGTCCCTTTTAATATAAGAATAATAGTAAAGATCATTTGTAACATGTGAATATGCCTTTACAAATGCATATGAACTGTTATGTTCTTATGGACGGACGAAAGAATCAAGATGCTTATTATTTGGAATCATGGCAGTCGGATGAATTCTCCCGGTAGAAATCAAAATTTTTGTGTTTTACTGACAGATGCACAGGGCTGCTTTTGCATTGCCTTCATTCCTGAAGGGGGAGGTGAGGCTGCTTGAGTGACTCTGCAACCCCAGTACGAGGAATCTCCCTCCTAAGCAAACATGTAGTAATTCCCAGTTGTTATTTTTCTCATAAGCTGAAATACTTCCATTTGGGAAATAGACATTAAATAAATCATTTTCATAGATGCAGCTGGAGCCGTTCTATCATGTATTACGGTTCTATTTCAATGAATACTTAGTAATAGTATAGCACTTACCATACGGTTTTATGCAGCAGTGGATTTTACCTGATGACAGGTGTTTCAAATGCACCGATTATTTTACTGAGAGAACAAGAATATTTTTTTTATATATATATATATATACAAAAGACTGTCCTATTTTGAAAATAAAAATATTATTGAAATTTAAATTTTAAATTTATTAAATATTATTCTTCCGTCTCAATAAATTTGTCACTTTTAACTTTTAAAATTGTTCTATTAAAAATGTCATATTAAAAAAGTCAATAAATTTTAATATCATATTTCATTTTTTATCTTTCATTATATTTTAGTTTTAAATCATTTAAAAAATCTTTTAACATCATATTTTTTTTACATCATATTTTAAAGGAGAAAAAATAGTTTTTGAAAATAAAAATATTATTGAAATTTAAATTTTAAATTTATTAAATATTACTCATCCGTCTCAATAAATTTGTCACTTTTAACTTTTAAAATTGTCCTATTAAAAATATTATATTAAAAAAGTCAATAAATTTTAATATTATATTTCATTTTTTATCCTTCATTATACTTTAATTTTAAATCATTTAAAAAAATATTAACATCATAATTTTTTTACATCATATTTTAAAGGAGAAAAAAATAATTTTTGAATAAAAATATTTTTAAAAAATCTTGTCAAAATCTCATCAAATCTCTTATGAAAGTAGAATTTTTCAATTTTTGAATTTTATTTTAATTTTTTGTTCAATTTAATGCAAATTTTTCGTCAATCATATACTTGTACCTTTTATGAATATTTTGATTTATTTGCATCGTTTATATGATATGATATGTTGAATTTTTGACATTCTAAAATTATATAAAATTATATAATTTATTAACATGTGACAAATTTTATGGAACAGAAAGAGGGAGTATATTTTATTAAAATTATATGAATTAAATAAACTAAATCTGCGATATCTGTTTCTCTGTCTTGACATTGAGAAAGCATTAGTTCCTATTTTCTTTTTTTTCTTTTTTCTTTTTTCTTTTTCTGAGTTTGGTTTTATAATCAGATTAAGGATTATCATTAGAAAACTGTGTTTATTATAATAGTACTATGAAAGTCGTTCTTTAGGTTAAAATAATAAAACTGCAATTTAAGAGAGAACAATTCATTAAAAAAAAAAAAAAAGCTAAAAATGCGACGGCAATCCTCTTCCATTCTCAACCATAAGAATAGGTGGCTTTGAATCACACCTTCGACTAATAGATTCCGCCACGTTCGAAATTGACCGAATCTGGCACGCGCTCTCCACACTTCCCACCTTGAGATTTTTCACGTATACTTTCTCTCTTGTGCAAAAGGCAAAGCCGCAGCTGCGAAGGAGGAACACAGGCAGAGGCGGAAACCAAAAAGATTCAACAACTAAAATCTTCCCATCGTGAAAAGGTACCTGACCATCTCTCTTTTAGTTATGCATTTCTCTTTAGCAAACAAGACTTTTTCTTCTCTATTTTGGAAAATCAAAACCAAGAAAATAAATTTTGTTTTGGTTTCGTATTTTTCTGAGAATTTTCGATATAGGGTTCTACTCTCGACAAATTTTTTAAAGAAACCCTTTTTCTGGCGAAAACAAACGAAATTAGTTTTTTTTTTTTTTTAAATTGAAATGGACAACTTTTTAAAGAAAATTGAAGGTTTTTTTTCTTCGCCTTTGACTGGTTACAATATCTTTGATGAGTCCGAGGCTTTTTAATTGGGATAATTTTTACTTGCTTGCAGGTTCAAAGTTTGTGTTATCTGTGTATGTGGTTTAGTTGAGTATCGGCGAATAGATGACGGCTTCTATCGTTACAAATCAGAAGGCTATGTGCCATGTAATTCCTGTATTCTTCATTCTTTTACAATTACTATGAATTTTCCATTAACGCTTCCGTATCGTTAACTTTAGTCAAATTTTTAACAATGAATTCTTATGGAGTTTGCCTTAGAAATCCCTATTTACATAATTATGCCCTTTCATGTCTTTATTGGATTTTATATTTATTTTTGGAAAAACTTATTCTAATGAATAAATCATGGCTTTTTTTTTTAAGTAAATGTTTTTAGTTTTTCCTAAAGCTTGATATGCCTTCTTCCCAGGCAATTCACACAGCCGACGTTTACGAATCCGGATTATGCACCCTGAGGGGGAACTCTGCATATCTGCCTTGCAGACTTAATATAAGACAGTCAGTGCAAACTGTTAAATTATTGGCAAAACCTAGGAACACCCTCACTAGGAAGACTACAGCTTTTGCTATTCCAAACGAAAACAATGAAGCTGAAAGAAGTAGTTCCAATGCTTGTTCCGATGATCAAGTGCTTATGCCTTTGGAAAATAACCATAGTTCCAGCGATCTGGATGGAGAAGCCGTTGCTTCTCATCTAGAGTCAGGAGCAGGACTCTTTCAGACTGTTGAGCACTCAGTAAACCAGGAAAGCCTTCTGGACAAATTGAAGGCTGTATATTTACATTTGTTAGCATCAGAACAGTGGAATGCTTCTAGGCTGAAATTATCTCACAAGTATGTTTGAAACTGTATTTGTTCTTATATATCTGCCTTTCAGCTGTACTACCATCTAGTATTTATGTAGTATTTTTCGTTGGCTTCTCAACGTTTTGTTTCTTTGAGTCTGATCTTATGCCATATTTATTTTTTTGCCTAAATTCAATCTATAGTGTTATTAATTGGCATACATGGTCTTTTTTTCCTTTTGGGTGGAAGGTATGCATGGTCCTTAAATCTATAACCCATCTGTGAATTTTTATTTTTTCTATGTACTTCAATCATTGCTAGCTCCTATTGTAAAATAAATTAGGTCAATCATTGATAGGCCTGCATATTATGTTTAAATTATCCTTCATTATGGTATACTCAAGTTCACTATTATATTTTCTTTCAGAAGTTGCAAAATAGTTTTCACTTTATGTATTGCTAATCGTTTTGTTGTGTTAGAGGCTGAATTCAAGCTGGAATGAATAAATAAATGTTTATGCAAAATATTCTCTTATTTTTCAGGCCTCATTAATATAAAACAGGTTTTTTATAATTCCCATGTGATTCTTCACCATTACGAAAGCGGAAATACATAAAACATTTTGTTTGTTGACTTGAGTAGAGATGTTGGTCGCACATAGGAACTACCTTTTTGTGCATTTCTAGTTTCTTTTTTGCTGGCATTTTTTATTTTATGGACATTTCCTCATTGCAGAAATTACATGGAGAGCGCAACAAACTTAATCCATTATCTGGCTTTGAAATGTCTTGACACTGAGCTGCTCCAAGATGATCTTGCTTTGATCAGTCTGCTGCTGAATTTGGAGACAGTCAATTCATCTGTCCTAGAAAGTCTAACGACAGGCATCCAACTGTTGGAGAACCTACAATTGAAGTCTGTAAGAACGGACAAGAATGTTAGTGCAGGAATTTGCATGCAGGAAAAACTAGAGCAACAAAATAAAGGGAATTCCATGAGAAATACAATGAGGATGAAGGCATATTTAAACAGAGAGAGATTATTGGGACCACTTAAAGAAAGCAGAATTACTCGTATCATGACGACAGTTGGTGAAGAAGCTCTTGATAGTGAAACACTAATAACCGATCTTATAAAGGCCGGGACCTCTATTATTCGAATCAATTGTGCACATGGAAGCCCTGAAATTTGGAGTGAGATAATCAGAAGAGTAAAACAAAGCTCACAAATGCTGGAGGCCCCATGTCGAGTTCTTATGGATTTAGCTGGACCAAAACTTCGTACAAGTAATCTAAAGCCTGGTCCGTGTGTGGTAAAAATATCTCCCAAGAAAAATGCTACTGGAAATGTGATTTTTCCTGCCCAAGTTTGGCTTTCTCACAAAGGAGCTGGCTCCCCTCCTCCTCATCTTTCTCCTGATGCTGTTCTGTTCATAGATGACCAAGAATTTCTCACTGAGATTAAAGTAGGTGATACTTTGAGGTTCTTTGAGGCTAGAGGTAAGAAAAGGATGCTAAAGATCTCCAGAGCCTTTCACGTTTTTTCTGGTACTGGCTTTATAGCCGAGTGTAGTAGGACTGCTTATGTTAGTTCTGGAACGAAATTATACATTAAGAGGAAGAAAGGTAAGTTCCCTGTTGGACAAGTGGTAGATGTCCCTGCTATAGAGTCATTTATCAGATTAAGAGTTGGAGATTCCCTAATCATATCGTGGGATGGTATGTGTGACCATGACAACTCCTATGGGCATACAAGTGGTGCTCATAGAATAACATGTTCATCGGGCTATCTATTTGATGCAGTCAAACCTGGAGAGCGCATAGCGTTTGATGATGGAAAGATTTGGGGTGTCATCAAGGGAACTAGTACATCAGAGATTGTTGTGTCAATCACTCATGCTGGCCCAAGAGGGACTAAACTAGGATCCCAAAAATCCATCAATATTCCAGACAGCAATATTCAGTATGAAGGTCTCACTTCAAAGGATCTGGTGGATCTTGAATTTGTTGCTTCCCATGCAGATATGGTGGGTGTTTCATTTGTTAGAGATGCTCGTGATATTATTGTACTTCAACAAGAACTGGAGAAAAGGAAACTTCAGAACCTGGGGATTGTTTTGAAAATTGAAACAAAAAGTGGGTTTGAGAAACTTCCTCTTTTGCTCTTGGAGGCAATGAAGTCTTCCAATCCTTTAGGGGTTATGATTGCCAGAGGAGATCTTGCAGTGGAGTGTGGATGGGAAAGATTGGCTGATATACAAGAGGAAATATTGTCTATTTCTGGTGCTGCTCACATGCCAGTTATTTGGGCAACTCAGGTCCTCGAATCACTTGCCAAATCTGGTGTTCCTACTAGAGCTGAGATTACTGATGCTGCAAATGGAAGGAGGTAAGTGGTCAAACTATATTTCTGTAGCAATTTCCAAATTTTAATCAATGAACTTCATTTTAACTCATGATGATTTGTTCGAGTTACATAAGCCCTTCAGGAGTTACGAAGCAAACTTTACATGTTTTCACTGTCCCTAATGCAATTTCATTTATTAATGGCTTCTGACTTACTGGCATAGCATACTATAAATGCTTTTCCTTCCTGTAGGGTGATCTTGTCACAACTATTGTCGAAAGCCACTTAATGATTTTAGTTTTTCTTTCCCCTATTTCTTATATCCTATAGATTCCCCGGCGCAACACCCACCTTTCTTTAGCACTTCTTTGTTTAAATGAATCTATATACAAACAAGCATATGAATTCAATTGTAAAAGGATTTCAAAGAAGTCCTTTCCATTTCTTTTCTTCCTTTAGCCGAGAAATGATCAAATGCATGGAACTTGGAAGGATTAAAATAAAAGCTCCTGTTTGTTTTTCCAGGGCAAGCTGCATTATGTTGAACAAAGGGAGACACATTGTAGAAGCTGTTTCAACTCTGGATAATATCCTTAACGCAAAATCGAAACAGATGAAGGCTGAAGAGAATCCGCTTGTTCTGTCCAGCCATCTCTTTTAGGGACATCCAGTTCCAAGCATTCAGTGGAATATTGTTATTTGTATAGTTTGCAGCAGCATGTATCTGATCCAGAGAACCTGAGGGTTCTTTTCGGCCGTCAAGACACCCCAGGATTAGTATTTAAGTCTTGCGCTATGAAAGTATTTCCAGCTTCAATAGCACAATAGGGAGATACCCTTGTCGCAGTTCCTTACGCAATGGATGTAACATCGCATGCATCGGTGAAATGCAATAACCAGAATCGCCTGGAACGAGTGTTTGTACACTAGGTTATATCATTGAACAATATTTTCTCCAGAAATAATCTTTAAAGAAATGGTAAGCAAAGGTCAGTAGAAATTCTCTCCTTTACCGGCAACGACAAGCAGGTGCATGATAGCTGTTTCGCCAATGTGGGTATCATTTTAGAGAAGCTATCCGTACTTTGTAACGGCCAATAGTTCAGCAATTTCACTAAGGTGTGTAAAGGTAGAATTTTACCTTAACATTACTCTGGAAGACTATGTTCTCCCTTTGACCATGCAGCATCCTTTTGCAAAACTTTTGAATTTGTTACACTGACTATTTCAATTTTAACTGCATTAAAACAAATCGGTAATTGCTGAAAACTGAAGAACAGAACAAAGAAATATTGAAGATTTACATATGCATCGCATCATATACAGAACTCAAACACAACAAACGGCAGCTTTCTACCAACATATTTTCCCTGTTTTGTGTCTGTTCCAAAAGACAAACTTTTACGTAACGCCAACAACAGTAAAGTTGCCCCCGCGCCCCCCCCCCCCCCCCCCACCCAAAAAAAAAAAAAAACCAACACTACCTGCCTAGTGTTCTTCAGCTGTAAAATCTGGCTCTGCTGGCTTCGGAAGCGACAAACTGTTGAGCACTCAGTAAACACGAGTGCGGTTTTGGCGTAAAGCACTAAGTGCATTGGCAGCAAACCGTGAGGCATAAATAGTGGCACCCAAACTTAGTGAACTCCCACTAGCATTGGCTAAAGCATCTTGCAATCTATCCTCCTCTTCTCTAAGAGATTCTTCTAGTTTCTTTTTTCTGTAGAGGCGCCAAGCAGCTTGTATGAAACAGGCTGCCCAAGTCCTCCACTGCTGTGAACAGAACCTAAATGTGTGGCGCAGCTGCTTACTATGAAGTCGGCGGAACTGAGAAGCAACAAACTTCAAGTCATCAGCCATCAGAGCAAAAGCTTTAACTTCCGTAAGGGCTCGGACTGTTCTAGTAGAGATAGGGAGGTTTGACGAAGAATGGGGATCTAGAGCCCATGTGAGAAGTTCCTCTCCACAGAAGTCTCCTGCCCCTATATATTCAGAGTTAAAGAAGCCAGTTCTTCCACCATTTGTTGTTATAGTCAATAGTTTTCCCTGCATGATGAAGAGCATCTCATCAACAGGGTCTCCCTCCCGAACAATGTAACTTTCCTCTGTGTAGAGAACCGGCTTGAGACGGTCACACATTGCATCCAATAATTGTTCATCCATTTTTTCAAACATTGGCACCTTAAACATCAAAGGAAATGAATGAGATTAGCAATTCCCGGCAGTTAAATGCAAGTCAAATAATAAGGTGTACCAATTTTAATCCCGAAAAGAATGCAATCCAATTAAAACAAAGACCCGATGGTCAAGGAACTCACTCTCAGGAACAGAGCCAAGCAAAGATAGCGCTTTATATCCCTTCTAAGACCCTTGGGGAGATTACAAAGTAAATTCTGTTCATCAACTCCTCTAGTTTCTTGCCACTTGTATTGCTCATATCGTCTGATCCGCTCCCTCAGATTCTCTGGTAGTAAGCGGTGGGACATCCATTGTTCTGCATCACGTCTTTTCACTCTCATCTCCTCCAATCTGGTAGTTGTAGACTGCAAATATGTCTGCTAAACAACAAATTTTACTCGTCATAAGCTATAATTTGCGATCCTTGTATAAGATATACCCTAAAGTTGCACTTGTAACAGCATGAGTCATGTGTTTCCTATTTGTTGCCCCCAATGCACATAGTAAGCAAAATACTTGAACAAAATAAAATATGTGTTCAACCAAAATGCTTCACCAATTGTAAACAGAGCTTCTCAGAAGAGTTGCAATCCGGCTAATAGCATGCAGCTTAGGCAGAAGATCTTAAAAAATCATAATGATAGTGTTGTAGCGTCCTAACTCAGTCGGTAGCAATCCACTCAACCGTATTGTCCATTTTGGACCTCGTCTTTACGACCTTGCCCTCACAATTTTTCTTTCGCGTTCTCAGAGGTTCGAACCCAAGATTTTAAAGTCTTTGTTCTTTCAAAGATGATACCAATTGTTCTAACCTCTGAGGACACGAAAGAAAAATCGTGAGGGCGAGACCGTAAAGGCGGGACCTAAAGCGGACAATACGGTTGAGTGGGTCGCTACCGACTGAGTTAGGACGCAATAACAAAACGCATGTTTTTGTTGTTGGTCCATCCTAACTCAGCCGGTAGGAGACCCACTCAACCGTATTATCCGCTTTGGGCCCTGCCCTCAGGCTCCGCCCTCACGATTTTTTTTTCGCGTTCTCAAAGGTTCGAACCCAAGACCTTAAAGTCTTTGTATCATTTGTGTAAGAACAAAAACTTTAAAGTCTTGGGTTCGAACCTCTAAGGACGCGATAAAACCGTGAAGGCGGAGTCGTAAAGGCGGAACTCAAAGCGGACAATACGATTGAATGGGTCGCTACCGACTGAAATAGAACGCCACAACAGATAGAAACTAATTCTTTAGAAAAATCCTTCAGACAACAAAGAATTAGTGATACAAACAAAATTTTGTGTCTTACTAAAAATTAGAAACCAGTTCCACCGCTATGAAATAAACAGTTTGACGTGCAAATTTGAAGAATACATATGCTTGGTACTGACCTGCATATTTCCTATTAGAAATGAAAATAGAACCAAGCCCGAGATCGTAATGAAAACTGCAAAGCATATTTCCAAGACATGGGTACTAGTTTTAAGGTTCCGACCCAAAGAACTGCAAAAAGGAGAAGCAAACAGATATCAAACACAACTGTCAAAACTCAATGGCAATGCGCTAACAACAGGAAAGAGAGGAAACAAGAACCCGTTTTAAACAAGGAAATGGGAGAATATACACCAAAATTAGAAAAGGCCCAGTTGACTGAAGATGGATGTAGACTCAACAAGCCTAAACAAAGAAGACCATCACTCAACAGTGACCTCTTAAAACCCATTTAACCACAATTTTTTAAACCACCGCTAGGGCTAATGAAGCATGCTGCTCTATCATGGGTCAATCTCAATTTCATCACCGCACCAAACCCTAGTCACTGATCCTAACATCATTTCCCATCTACCTCAAGAGAAAGAAAAGAAAAAATGATGAACCTATTTATAAGAAAAAGAGAGATGCTTACACCCTGTCTTTTCCCAATGATCATCACTTATGAGAAGAGGGTTCATCACATTATATGTTCTATGCATATTTTTGCAACCCACCACCCTCAAAGCGAAGACATTATGATAAACTAAGAGACCACTTCATTCATTCTTTTCACAATTCTGAGAGGTCATGAGTTAACAAGACAACTGAAATAGATACTAAAAGATTAATGTTGAAAGAGTAAATATTTGCAGGAAAAAAGTTTTATTTAATTAGATGGGTAAATTTTCTCAAGTGACATGAATATGATAAAAAACACAAAACAAATAACGATTCAATATACTATTATAATAATGGAAATTTTGGAGATTAATGATACACAATATCAAATACCACAAGTAGTGATAAAGAACTCAGAATGTGGTATGCCAACAAGCATAATAGAGATGGAAAGTAATCGGGTGTCAAAATTTAGAAATATAGCCCATCTAGTAGAACGAAACAAGCAGTGACCACTGAACATTTGTTGGAAAAAGAAAAATAAATGAAAAGCATCTTATTCGAACACACCTTAGGTTTTGCAGGCCCCACCAAAAACAGTAAAAAAATTTCTCTGGAAATTCTTTCGACTCCACAACACCAGATTGAAGGGCATCAAGGAATATTCCAAAATCGAAAAGCGTTGTGTTGGGTGATTGTATAGGGCATGACTGATTTAGCAACATATTAAGAGAAGAATCACCATCACAATAAAATGAACGAGGTTTGCAGGCGGGATTATTCCTACAGGCATCTTTCCAGCATGTGTATTCCCTTTCAATGGAAAACAAGTACCAAAAAGCTCCAAAAACCTACAAGAAGAGCTAGTCATTTTACCATTAGAATATGTGGCAGAAAAATGAATTAGGCTTTAAGTCATAATAAGAGAGATTATAAAAAGGAAATATAGCAGCTCCAATCTTATACATGCAGTTAAACATATTTCATACCATTAAAATGTTTTAACTATTGCAACTAAGATAATAACACCCAGACAACATTTTACCCATCGTTAGTCCAAAAGCACAAATCAGCATGCTTAAGGTCTTGGGATACAAGGATACATCCTCTAAAGGAGGATGTCACTTTTCGTAAAATAGAACTATAGAAGTAATCAGGATTTATATATAAATATATTAGACAAGAAGAAACAAAAGAATAATGCATACATATAATATATATATATATATATATATATGTGTGTGTACGTATGTATGCATTCCACAGGAGAGTGCCAATTCTAATGCACCTATCAAGAAAAGGTTCAACTTTTTAAAAAAATTTTGACCCTGATTTTGTTGTGAGGATCACAGGGACGAGAGATAAACATTAAAGATGGTTAAAATAGAAAAAAAATCCACAACCTGCTAATCATGATTAGAGCAACTATTCAATGCCTAATCATTATGCATGTACTTGCTCTTAGACAGAGAAACCTTTCATATTTCACAACTTATGCTGAACTCTTCCTCCCATTTCAATTAAACCTTAATTCACAGCTGGGAATGGCTATTCAAATTACCATACTCCAGCTTCAATCTCTATTTAAACAATATATATCACTTGTTTGCCTACTGAAAATTATAGTCATTAAATTGGGATGTGCTGAAATTGGAAGACATGAATACAGCTTTCCTCCACGTGTACCCAAATTCATATGGTTAGAGATCTACTTTTTAGCTTTTGCCACTCATTATGCTGTTTTAGTTTGGAAATGTCTCGAGCCCTACGAGCAATAAACCACTCAAGGGCCAAAGCCAAACCCAAAAGCACATCCACAAAAGCAAATATAACAAAAGCTACATACTTATTGTTAAAAATGCTCTACTACCAATCTAGCAAACTTACATGGCTTGCTAGCATGTAAAGAAAGAGATTGAATGCAGCTCCCGGCCATGCAGTTTCAGTTAGTATGCCAGAAGTCCTTGTAACTTCCTTATACAGTGGATATATTCGAAAACCCGTGGCAGATATTGGAAGAGAACAACAAATGTCAACCAGTTCTTTGCATTCAATGACTTCAAACCTCTCATTTGTTGTATGATAATTAAAATCACCACCTGGACAAAGAACAGCAAGTTAAAAGTCCAAGCAGATGGTAATAAATTAAAAAAATCATGAATTTATGACTAACAAAATATTGCATATAATAATAGTACAGGAGTCAGGACTACAGGCATAAGTACATGGAAACAGGGGATAAAGCACTAGATTTCCGTTAAGATACAAAGCATAATTAGTTAGAGCAATTAAAGTTATCCTTTTAATGGCCTGATAACTCACTCTGAGTACGGCAGATTATAGAATGGTTCAACAACTCAAGTTGCTACAGAATTTCTTAATACTATTGCCATTGCAAAGTGCACAATAAAATGAAGTTCTGCTCACGTAATAAATTTAAAAGATTCATCCATTTTAACATTCAAAGCCTAAATAGAGTATGACCCAACACACATAAACCAGGTGAACACAAAAGAAAGAACATTTCAGAGGCCTATGAGATTTTCTTACCTGAGGTAGGGGAAGAACAGCTAGAACGTCAATTAAAAAGTATGATTGCAGATACCTCTTTGCTATTGCCCAAGAATCTTCCACTAAAACACCTCTTCCAAATACGCGAGAAGAAGGTGCAATGAACGCAGTACGAAACTGAAAAATAATATGGACTATATAAAAGATATCAGTGAATGAACGCAGCACGCTGGCTGTGGTCTCCATCTTTTCATCCAAAGCAAGGCACTTACTAACATCATTAATCACTGGGATGTAAAAGAACAAAGGATCAATTGAGACTGCTATTATGCATGACAATACAAATATCTTGTTCCACCTTTGAAGGAATGATCCCTGTGGATCAAGAACTTTCTTACTAGCACCCAAGCCTTTAGCAACAACACGGTTAAATGAACAAGATTGAAATGACTTTCTAAACCCTTTAATCCTCTCAGAACCACATTCAACCCTTCTTTGAAACTTTTCTGAAAATGAATTTATCGCGAATCTAATTTTCCCAGATTTTATCCCATTATTATCAGAACAATGTCCTTCAATGCTTTTCTCTGAATTCCAGTCCTGAAACCTGGAAGAGAATTTGATTGTAGAAAATCAGTCTATTTTTATGTACAAAAAAAAAAGTGAAACTTTGTAAGGAAAAAAAAAAATCAAACCCTTACTAATCATACAATAAGTAACATTTTCGGGCACAGTATATAATTGCTGTTGTGTAAGAAATGAGGCATTAATAGTTATAGGAGCAGTAGATGAAGCGTAAGTTCACTCAAAAGAGGTGGTGACAATTTCATTTGTTATATATGACAACATAGGTAGTCGATAACAGAGTCAATGAAGACATTGACTACTGCCAACGAGGATCAGTACTAACAGCATCATTGGGTAATGCAGAGGGTGGAAAATGACAGAGCTGGCGGTTTTGATTTCAAAATCCGATATCTTAATGGCTTTCAGAATCAGAAAGTAAATCTAAGATCTAAAATCAAGAACAGAATCCACTAAAAAAAAAAAAAAAAATCATTTCAGTTAACAAAATCGGTGGACGAAATACTAACCTCTCAAACTTCTCTGGCGGATAACCCATGACTATATTTTCCTTATGATCCCACCTCTAAAAGAAGAAGTAACACAAAGAAATTAAAGAAACTTCTTCGTGTAAAGCAGAAATCCTATTGCCGAACCCTAAACAAAGAAGAAAAGATATGAAAAACGAAGTTAGAAAACTCCAATCACAATTAGAAACAAGCACAGAACATCTAAACCACAGAAAATTAAAGACAACTGAAAACCAGACATCATATTAGGTACGTCCAATCAAACACAACCTCAATAAAATCGTTGCATAATCATCATTTTTACTGGAAAAAGAAGAAAAGAACGTAGTGTAAAAACAAAAAGTACTAAGGGACTTATAAAGTTGCGGATAAGCCACGAACTCCAATGGACCAAACAGCAAAAATATTTGGAAAAGGCAATTCCTTACTTAACACTAATATCTACACATGAAATTGGAAGAACTCTAGAATGAGATATAATTACATAATTATTAAAGCCAAATTTTTAAAAGAAATAATAAAATGTAAATTAATAAATAAAGAACATACAAGCAAGCAACTTCTTCAGTTTCTGTTTCTTCAACTCAAAGATCAAAACATTAAACCCTGTTTTCGAAAATAAGCAGCCCTAAATTCTCCGGAAATTTTAAATTCAAAACATTCATCTAGAAAACTGAAGAACAAAATATAAATCCAGTAAAATTTATCAATATTAATCAACGACAATGCAAAAATAAGCTTTGGAGAGAAGGGAGAAAGAAACTTGCAAAGAAAGCAATCTCTGTGGGGTAAATAAAACAAACTGGTTGTAAATGAATTATTATTATTATTATTATTGAATTTAAAATATCTTTCTTTCCCTTTCTTCTTCTTCTTCAAAGAGAGAAAGGACGAAGAAATTTCCCGGAAATGTCAAGGGTAAGAGAGTGCCGTTAGGGAAGCAAGAAATTCTTGTGACTCGGGGTCCTACTGGAAAAAGCTCTATACGGTAATTTCTTCGTTGGTCCGTCTCTGCGGTTCGCTCTTGTCCAGTTTCTTCCGCTGCAAGTTTGACACTACTGTTCAGTCAAGTGCGGTCGTCTGTAGAGTATGTTTTAACACAAGTCAAAGTGAGTGGCAGCGATTCTCAGCGCTTCCGACTATGATCTCGGACGACTCTTCCTGTTGAATAAATTTTTATTGGATAAGTCTTAATCTATCTTAATTTTTAGAAATATATTATTTCTTTAGTTTATCTATTATAGTTGTGGTTTATCGGCAGAACATGTACTTACATATTGGGGTCAGTATTTGCATTTCTACATTTTTACAGATATTTAGGATTTAGTTATTGTTTTGTTTAAACTGTTGTAACACATCTATATTAAAGTTTTATAGTTTATGAATAAAAACAGTTTTCCCTAATATATAAGTTCTTTTTCTATTTTTATGTTTAACTAGTAGCAATAACATTTGGTATCAGAGCTGAGTCGATTGTTCATCACTCGGGGAAGGCTTCCGAAGGAGTCGTTTCCAGTTCGTCCGTCAACCAGCACGTGGCATTCCGCTCTCGCCGTGGTAGTAGCTTGTGCAGTGCACAGGCAGTCGACGGGTTCGGGACTGGGACCCCGTGCCCAGCCCTCAGAGCCAATCATTTTCCCGATGTTACAAATTCATTTTGCTGACTTTCCTTGTCTACATTGTTCCATCGACCAAATGTTGTTCATCAAATATAACCTTATCATTTCTTGTGTAGATTAAGTCATCAACATACAAGCAAACAATTAACATTTTCCCACCTTCTGTTTTTGTAAAAAGTATATGTTCATAAAGGCATTTATGAAATCCTGAAGGGAAAAAAGTCAATAGCACTTTGTACAAGCAAATGGTAGGAAACTTGATGTATTTAACTGCAACTAGACCAGATATTATGCATATTGTCAGCCTTATCAGCAGGTATATGAAGAGTCTAAGGGAAATTCACCTTCTGGCAGCAAAAAGAATTCTTAGGTACTTGCAAGGTACAACCGAGTATGGCTTGTTCTATAAGAATAGAGAAAAGTCAGATTTGTTTGGCTTCACAGACAGTGATTTTGCAAGAGATTTTGATGATAGAAAGAGTACATCTGATTATGTGTTTATGATAGAAAAAACAGTAGTTTCATGGTCATCAAGAAAGCAACCAATTGTGACTCTTTCAACAACTGAAGCTAAATTTGTAACAGCATCATCATGTGCTTGTCAAGCAATATGGTTGAGAAAAATTCTTGAAGAATGTTATTTCAAACAGGAGGAACCAGTTATTATTTTCTGTGATAACAACTCAACAATTAACTTATCGAAGAATCCTGTCCTACATGGAAGATGCAAACATATAGATGTTAGATATTATTTCTTGAGGGACTTTGTGAAGGAAGGGGTAATTGATTTTATGTACTGCAGAAGTGAAGACCAACTTGCTGACATTTTTACCAAGCCTCTCAAATTGTCAACATTTCAGAAACTAAGGAAGCTACTTGGCATTTGCATGTTGGAGAAATCATTAAACTGAACACTGATACAAAGTTCAGTTTAGGGGAAGGTTTGTTGAATAAACTTTTGTTGGATAAGTCTTAATCTGTCCTAGTTTTTAGGAATTTATTCTGTCTTTGGTTTATCTACTATAGTTGTGGTTTATCTCCAGAACATGCAATTGCACGTTGGGGTCAGTATCTTCACTTCTGCACTTTTGCAGATATTTAAGACTTAATTGTTATTTTGTTTTAACTGCTATAACACCTCTATATAAAGATTTTATAGTTTATGAATAAAAGAAGTTTTCCCTAATATATAAGTTCTTTCTCTGTCTTTATATTTAACCAGTAGCAGTAACACTTCCTACATCCGCATCCTATGTTAAGTTTAATTAATTTTTTCTTTCACGTACCCATCGTTGTACGTGCTCATAAGAGTTTTCTATTTCAAATTTAATTAAAGTAAATGATCGGTTAATTATTGAATTAATTTTGATTGATTATTAAAAATTATTAATTTGATTAAAAATAGAATAAATTGAATTAATTCAAATTTTAATCAAAGCATAAAAATTAAAAAAAAATGGAAAGAAATCTGGAATTTATTTATTCATATATGTCATAAATCAGCAACTACAATATTATTTAGAATCGTAGGGTAATGATCAACAATAAATGGATCAGATATCCAAGACACTTCCCTGGCATTAGCATTAAGCTCCCATTAAATTCCCAGAAGAATCCCTGATCACCCCACCGATTCCTCCATGATGTAAACCTGTATCCGTAGCAGCATTGTAGTTCACTTTATACACAGTTGCTGGAGGTGGCCTCCAATGGTGATTTGAGATCGAGGACTCATTGGTAGTACTTGAGGAAGACAAAATACAACACAGATTAGCAGCTTTAAATTCATTTATATAAATCTTAATATATGCCTTAAGCGCCTCTGGGGGACGAACAACATGCCTGGAGAGCTTTGAGTTGCGCTCATTTCATAGTGTCCAGAGAATAAAAGCTACCAACTGCAGTTTCTAACTGTCCAGCAGAGTAAGATATGAAGACAGCCAATTATTTGCAGGAGAAACTGTGAAAATGAGGTCTTCTGCAAAACTCTGCCACACCAAAGGTGCACGTGGACAAAACAAGAGAGCATGTTATATGGTTTCCTCAGACAGACCACACCTAAAACATATGGGATTAACTGGAATTGTCTTTTGCACCCAATTGATTATCACAGGCAAAATGCCTTTCACAATTCTCCAAAGCAGAATCCTGACTTTAGGCGGTGCCGAGACTTTATGCCAGATGGTCCTCCATAGCATAGCTTCTGCTGGTGTGTCCCCTGAACGTGATCTATTAAACATCAAATGGTAAGCACTCTTGACAATTAAGATCCCATTTGATGTATGCTTCCAAATCAACTCATCCACACAATGCAGGTGACTAAGTGGGATGGCCAGAATATTACCCACCTCTTCCTTTGAAAACAGATTACTAATCAAGCCGTAATTTCACTCTTGTGTTGTGGGATCAATAAAATTCAATATATATATATATATATATATAATATCGTTTGACTATTTAACTTAATAATTTTATATTTAAATATTTTGCTAGATGATTTTATTTAATTTATTAATTAAAATTTTAGATAACACATAATTCACATTAGAAGATGGATGTTGTTGAATAATGAATATAGATCTATCTTACCTTTTCATGTCTTCCATCTTTTGTTGACTTATTGCAAACTTCCAAAATTTTCTTGAATTCGACTCAAGCGTTATTCGATTTAAATTTAATTTATTTTGTTTACGAATAATTAAATTAATCATGTTGAGAAAGATGTATTAGATTAGGTTGATAATTCTGTTAAAAATTCGATTTATGAAAATAAACTAATAATAATAATAATAATGATAAGATAAACAATATGTATATATAAATATATAGTTATTTTGATTATATAAATGTATATATAAATGTGTATATATAAGTTTATTTGATTATATAAATGTATAAATATAAATGTACATGTAAATTTATTTTAATGTAAATGTATATATAAAAGTATAAATATTGATTATATTTTAATTTATAAATATAAATTTATTTTGATATATATATATATTTATTTTGATTATATAAATATATAAATATATATATATATATATAAATTGTATTGAAAAAAAAATGAGAGAAGTAGCTTGCCTGCCATAGTTGGAAAACGTGGGGCAGAGGAGAACCTGGAAAAGACTGCAGCAGGAGGCTTGACCGAATGCAAAAAAGGGTACCGAGTTAGTGAAGAAATAGATGAGGGTGATGGTATTCGGTAAGGATGGTAGGGGACAGACCGAACCACTCCCATTTTCCCCATTTCATGCCATCAGACCTCTTCATTTCACCCTACCTGCTCTGCCAAAGACAACACCATGACATCAACCTGCAACATGCAGGACTTCATGAATTATTAACCAATTTCCTGGCACTGAAAATGTGAAGGAGAAGAGAGAACCGAGAAGCAGGACCCAGCTGAAAATTGATAAGCAAAACTGAAGCTACAGTATAAACCATCGGGCAGCAGGAATGTAGAGAGGAGAGGGCATGAACTGCTGCTCATGGGAAGAAAACGAAGCAAGAAACGTGAATGATGCAGAGGAGTATGGTGGAGTGTGATGGCTGTTATCTCGATACCGTTTAGAGAGGAAATGAAGCAGCGATTGTGAGAGAGAAGTTGAAAACTGAGAGGGCTACAATGGCCTGGAAACCGAAAGGGCTGCAATGGAAATAAAGGACATAGGTCCTCTGCAACCCAAAAACCAAAGAGCTGTAAGGATGATGATGGTGGTGGTGTTGCTGCTGCTGGTAAAGACGAAGATTATAGATGGTGGCAAAAAAAAAAAAACGAGAGGCAATGGCTGAAGAGGAGGCCAGCAGTGCAGCACCGAGAGAGGTGGAGGAGGAAGAAGAAAAACAAAGATGAATAGGGGACTCGGGGCCGACACGTTGGAGCTGGAAGCCGGTGGTCGAAAAAGCGTGACCAGAGGGACCACCAACGCCGAACGGAACCGTCAACGGTTGAGGAGTGGCAGCTCCGATGGTCTGGAGAAAATGATGATGATGATGTACCGTGATCGGTGAAGAGAAAGAAAGAAAGAAAGAAAGAAAGAAAAGAAAAGGAGTGGCGAGAAAAATTTAAATAATTTGAAAAAAAAGAGAGTAAAATTTATGTATATTGTTAATATATATATATATATATATATATATATATATATATATATATATATTAGAGAAGAGAATAAATATTGAAGAGAAAAGAAAGTGCTCCGAGAATTTGGGAAAAACCCGAAAAAAACAGTTGAAAATATCGGTTCGAAATTCTGAAAATACTAGTACGAAATTTTGGGAAAATAAATCGAGTGAATCGAACTCGCCAACTTGCAACGTCGAGGCAATCGAGGATTACAGACAGTTACTAAGGTAAGAAAAATTCCTGTTACTACTAGAGATAAATATGCGTAATTTTCGTATATTTGTAGATATAAAATTTTAGACTTAATTTCGCAGTACTGAAATTATCAAAAGATCTAGGCCGAATTTTATAACTCTGGAAATTAGAGATTTTAGCCTAATTGAACAACATAAATTTTTCAGAATTTAAATGGTTTGCATAAATTCTGATGTGGCTTGAATTTTCTTTTAGCTATTGAAAATCTCGAATTTTGAATTTTCATAGACTATTTTCTGGGATTTTATCTAAAATATGGCTAGTCAGCCTGTTTTGAATGGTTTCATGAAACAATTGAATTTATATGTGATTTGAGGTGAAATGATTTGCTTATAAAGCTATTGTGATTATTTGTGCTTGAGCACGTACTGACTGTGTGTCGTACGGTCCATCTCGTACTGATTTTGAGACAAATGTGTTGGTGAGATCATGTTGCATTTCTATCTACTTTTGTATCTAATTTTGTATCTGTGGTCCACGAGTATGATGTATCGTGTTTCTGATTCCGTTTCTGGTCTTCGGACATTCTGATCTATGAGTCATTTGGGTAACTGACTACTCCCACGACGATTGACATCCCGGCACACCTGGCTTGTGAATTGCCCGGAGTCACCGACATTGACAAATAGTCATTTATGATATCTGATATAGCATATCCGTCTTGTCTCGTCTATTTGAACTTCTGAATTGACTATGTGATTTTATCTCGTATGAAACTGAATATTTTAATGCATAAAAGATCGTGGGGGTCACCTCTTGAATCTTACGAAAGCAAAGTGCCACACCGTCGTCACTTTTAAAAATTGTTTAAAGTTTTAGAAACAATATTGATTTCAGTTCCATTTTCATACTAAATTTGACATGGATTTTTCTACTTTGTTTTTTTGAAATTGACAGTACCTCTGTGTTTATCTGAAATATTTTCTGAATTGTCAGTATGAATTGAAATATCTAAAAATCTATTTATTTTGCTACTAGAAATTCTGAAATTTTATGTATTTACCACAGTAAAAGATTACACTGCCGATACTAAATCCGTTTTCCAAATTCTGACTCTAATATCTGAGAAATTACCAAATTATTTGTATAATTGTGTGAAAATGTTTCGGATTTTGGCAAGTACATATATATATAAGTAGTATATTTATCTACCTACTATGGGGTTTTTCGTACCTAGCATGTTGAGCTCACCCCCTTACTTTCCACCACAGAGCCCCACAGTAGTTTGGAACGCTTCCGTTAGTAAGGCATGTCGAATAGCTATGGTTCTGCGGAGTATCATTTTGTGTTGAAGGTATACTCAGTTGTAAGAAATTTTTTTGTATCTAAAATTTTTATAAGTACAGTAATGAAAACGAGATGTGTATGAGGAATGTAAGTACATATTTTATTTAAATTTGTTACTAAAAAGAAAATTAATCATACTGATTTATTGATTTTGATCTAATATCGACTTGTAGTCCAACCGAAATGTTCGTAAATTCGGGTCGTTACACTTATTAACAGACGAAAAGCAAAATTCTTGTCCTGGTAATTATGTTATCTGATATCTCGGATTTCCTAGTAAGTTCTTGTTTTGGCTGCACCAATTAAACATTAACTAGCTGTTGGCTCTACTGAGAGGGGGGGTGAATCGGTTTTCTAACGTTAATGACAAATTTTAAATTAATCCTAATTTAATCAGCAAATGATAATGAGCAATACAATGAAATTAAACAATTTAATGCAAGATAGGGAAGAGAGAAACAAACACAATCGTTTATAGAGGTTCGGCCAATCTCTTGCCTACGTCCTCTCTCCTTGACCTTCTTGTCAAGTGCTTTCTTTCTCTCCTTCAACAGAAGTTACAATGTCCCTTTTTCAGGTTAAGGAATAACCTCTCTACCCTTTGCAATACAAAGAAGTATTCACCCTTTTACAATGTTTTTCTCACTGAGGAACAATCCTCTTCTCTTTTGAGGTAAGGATGAATACAATGTCAAGCTTTAATGTGGGTAGGACAATTACAGCTTTTGCACTTAAGCTTATACAACAAACTCAATAAATGAGGAATGAAGACACAAGGAATGAAAGAATTAAACTCTTGAGAATGTAAGAAAAATGTGCAGCAATGGTCTATGTTCTCATTGTCTTCAATGCTTGGTTAAATACTGAAGGATTGGTAGTTGGAGCATTAAATGCTATTTTTTCCGTTGAGATTTTTGCAGAACTAGCCGTTGGGTACCTCCAGTAGAATACCAGATCGATCTCTTAGTTATAAATCCTGCAAGATCAAAGCAAAATAACACAAAGAGATCGATCTCATATGTGAGCAGATCGATCTCATGATTTGAAAATATTAGAGGAGATCGATCTGTCGAATAGGCAGATCGATCTTCCAATCTCTCTGTTTGAGTATAGATCGATCTCACAGATCGATCTACTGTCTTTACTTTAGGGGAGATCGATCTCTCAATAACCCAGATCGATCTCCTTAGCTCTCTAATTTTGAGAAGATCGATCTCTTCCTTACCAGATCGATCTCATAAGCTCTCTGTTTGAGTGTGGATCGATCTTACAGATCGATCTACTGTCTTTGCTTTGAGGGAGATTGATCTCTTTCTAGATCAGATCGATCTCCTCAACTCTAGTATTAGGCAAATCGATCTCATAACCCTTATAGATCGATCTCACTCTTCCTCAATACCTTTGTATAGGTTCAAAGCTTGGCAGATCGATCTCATGTCTTCCTGAGATCGATCTCTCATCCAAGAAAATCCCAGGAGATCGATCTCTCATAACCCAGATCGATCTCTCATCAACAGAACTTTAAGTTCTGGTACTGATAACCTCTAAACATGTTTTTGTATCATCTTTACATTATTGAATTTACTTGTTTTGTCATTTCAAAATACATTAACTCAACAATCTCCCCCTTTTTGATATGACAAAACCTATTCAATCAACATGTTTCGTTGCCTATTTTCAGTCTGCACAAACTCCCCCTTTTTGTAAACTCCCCCTTACTTTTGGCTTTAGATCTCTAAACTTTCTTAACTCCCCCTCATTTTAATCATTCCTTTTAAACCATTAGATATGATTCTTAAAGTCATTTAAACATGTTTTAACCAACGCATGTGTTCTTAACATTATTTCTTCTCCCCCTTTTTGTCATATCAATGACAAGAAAGAAATCTAAACAATACTCCTGTCATTTCAAATTAACATTTCATTAAAAACTCATTTAATAACACGGAGGGCAGCTCATTCAAGCAAATTCAGTTCAAACAACAACGAGTAATGAAATCAAAACTAGATCTAGCAAATAAGTCCTACGGTGGAGGAGGAAATCGATCCATGAGATCCTCAACGTGAGTGCGAGTGTCTTGGAGCTCATCAAACATCGCCTCCTGAGTCTCATGAAGATTTGCAAAGCCTTCATCCACTTTGCGGTTCAGCTCCTCGAACATCCGCTGCTGGGTTGCATGAAGGTTTGCAAAGCCTTCATCGATCTTTCTGTTCAGTGCACTCAACATTGTCACAATGGACTCCATGTCAGCGGTTGAGGAAGCAGGTGCAGTGGACTGAGGAGTCGAGGACGATGGACCCGCAGTTGGTGCAGCAGGTGGATCCATAGGCTCATCGGAGGGATCTTCCTCCATAGCTGCAGCAGACTGCTGTTCCCTCTTCTTCTTCCAGTCGCCCCGAAAGTCCTTGTAGTAGCCCATGTGGTGGAGTGTCCCGATGTTGAGGACGCTCTTTGGAGAGGGAATTTCACACGTTTCGCAGCTGCTGTCCACTCCGAGTCGTTGTAGAAAGTACGCCAATGGTTGCGAAAACACTATCGTTGTGGCTTGGCCGCGTACGATCTTCAACCAGTCTTGATAGAGAAAGTGGACGAGGTTGGGTTTTTGACTGGTGGAGTGAATGTGGTGAATCCAGAATCTATCTAACCGCCTAACGGTGGAGTGACGGGTACCGAATGGACGAAGGTTCCAAGATATGATGAGGTGGAGTAACCGTGGGTGCATTGGGAGGTCACTCGCCTTATCCCCGGGAATATCAAACTCCAAAGGGACTTCATCATCTTCATTTGTCAACCCTTCATCGCGTATGTTGAAAGCGTGGGCTAGGACTTCAGTGTCTATTGTAATGGATTTACCCATGACATACATTGTAAACCCGAGAATTTTATAAGTGTCGTTAAGATCATAGGTGAGTTCGGCATTGAAAAAGAATGCTCGAACGATGTTTGGAGGTATGGGAGTATTGATTTTGAGGAACGACATCCAACCAAATTCTTCAAATTTGGACAGATAGGGAAAATCAATACGGTTTAAGAAGGAGAAATCGATGGTTCGCCAATGTTTAATTGGCATGGTGGAAAAATATTCTTCATATCGCTTCCTTTTCGCAGGTGTTTTAAAACACCTGTTGAAGGTAGCGACTGAAGAGGGAGGAATGGATTGGGAAGATGACCCTTGTTCTACATTAGATCAGGGAGGTTTTTGGCTTGCTCTCTTAAGTCTAGGCATGGTCTTAGACACGGGAATTACTCTAAGACAGGTTCACAAACAAAAATCAATGGAACAGTGACTAGATTTGCCCTAGAGTGAAATTTAACACAAATCTTAAGAAATTTTTGAGAAAACAATAAGGAATGTGGGTTACTATACCAGTAAACGAAGGAGAGATACGACGAAGACCGTACCGAGATCGATCTGAGGAGGAATCGAGAGAGGAAGTGCGAGGGAAGTTAGGGATTTGAGGTTTTGGGGATTTCAAATTTGAGGATTTTTCGCCAGTTTTTATAGTCCAGGGCACAGGAGATCGATCTGTCGAGACGACAGATCGATCTGTCATTTCCAGAAGCCCGAAGAGATCGATCTGTGGTTCCATAAGATCGATCTGCAGAACACAGAAGCTTAAGGAGATCGATCTGTCGTATGCACAGATCGATCTACTGTTAAACAGAGACTTAAGGAGATCGATCTTATGGATAGAAGATCGATCTGCATAGCTTAACCTTAATGCTTTAGGCTTGTTAGAAGTATGGAGATCGATCTATATAGATAGGAGATCGATCTCTCATGCTTGTTGCCTAGAAAAATCTTTGTAAAACTCTTTTAAAACCAACTTAAAACCAAGATTTTGAAACATATATATATCTTAAGGGATATTCATGAGTCCTAATTCACCTCTAAGGATACAAAACCTATCTCTATCAAGGGGTTTGGTGAATATATCAGCTATTTGATGTAAAGTGTCAATATACTCTAGAATTATATCCCCTTTTTGCACATGGTCTCTAAGGAAATGATGCCTAATCTCAATGTGCTTGGTTCTAGAGTGTTGAATAGGATTTTTAGATAGGTTGATAGCACTGTTATTGTCACATTTAATAGAAACTTGTTTCATGTCAATACCATAGTCTTTCATTTGTTATTTAATCCACAACACTTGAGCACTACAACTACCTGCTGCTATGTATTCAGCTTCAGTTGTGGACTGAGCCACACTGTTTTGTTTCTTAGAGAACCAAGAGATTAATCTATTTCCTAAGAATTGGCAGGTACCTGAAGTACTTTTCCTATCTATTTTGCATCCCCCAAAATCTACATCTGAAAATGCATGAAGTGTAAAGGTAGAGTCCTTGGGGTACCAAAGTCCTAGAGAGGGAGTGTCCTTAAGGTATCTAAAGATCCTTTTAGTTGCTAATAAGTGTGATTCCCTAGGAGAGGATTGAAATCTAGCACAAAGGCATACACTAAACAAAATATATGGTCTACTTGCAGTTAAATAAAGCAATGAGCTAATCATAGACCTATAGAGTTTAGTGTCTACATACTTACCACTTTCATCTTTATCAAGCTTGATGTTGGTGCCCATTGGAGTTGCTTGAGGTTTGCAATTGTCCATTCCAAATCGCTTGAGCAAATCCTTAGTATACTTTGCTTGATTGATGAAGGTTCCATCTTTTGTTTGCTTCACTTGAAGTCTCAAGAAGAAGGTGAGTTCTCCCATCATACTCATTTCAAATTCTCCTTGCATGATCTTAGCAAACTCTTGACATAAAGACTCATTAGTTGAACCAAAAATAATATCATCCACATACACTTGTACAACTAGTAAATCTTTTTTTTTTTTGATGAATAATGTGGTATCCACTTTTCCTCTTGAAAATCCCTTTTCTATTAAGAATTTTGACAACCTTTCATACCAAGCTCTAGGAGCTTGTTTCAAGCCATAGAGTGCCTTAGATAATTTGAAAAAATGATCAGGAAATTCATGATTTTCAAAGCCGGGAGGTTGTTCAACATAGACTTCTTCATTAATGAAACCATTTAAGAATTCACTCTTTACATCCATTTGATATAACTTGAAGTTTTTATAGCATGCAAAGGCAAGTAACATTCTTATTGTCTCTAATCTAGCTACCGGTGCATAGGTTTCATCATAGTCTATACCTTCCTCTTGTCTATATCCTTGTGCAACTAACCTAGCCTTGTTCCTTATGATCACACTATTTTCATCCATCTTGTTCTTGAATATCCATTTAGTTCTAATTATAGAGTGATCACTAGGCCTAGGAACTAGTTTTCATACTTTGCTTCTCTCAAATTGATTTAATTCTTCTTGCATTGCTAGGAACCAATTATTGTCATCTAAAGCTTCATTGACATTCCTAGGCTCTATTTGAGATACAAAGGCTATATATTGACACATATTCCTTAGAGATGATCTAGTTCTAACTCCAAGAGTTGGATCTCCTACTATTTCACAATCTTTTACATATCCTAACTCTCTTGGTGCTCTAGACTCTCTCTCTAATATCTCTATCTCTTCTTCATCTTCTTTATTCAAGTCAAGTTTTTCTAATAAATCATCTTCTAAGTTTGGGATTTCCTCCAAGTTTTCATCAAATATTCCAACATCCTCATCATTGGTTGAATATTTAAATACATCATTTGACTCATCAAATATAACATGAATAGATTCTTCAACCATCAATGTTCTTTTGTTATATACTCTATAAGCCTTTGAATTCAATGAGTACCCTAGAAAGATTCCCTCATCACTCTTGGCATCAAATTTTCCTAAATTATCTTTACCATTATTTAAGACAAAACATTTGCAACCAAAAGGATGGAAGTAGCTAATGTTAGGCTTTTTACCTTTGTAAAGCTCATAAGGAGTTTTCTTTAGCATGGGTCTAATCATAGCTCTATTAATTATATAGTAAGATGTGTTTATAGCTTCAGCCCAAAATACTTTGGTAAATTATTCTCATACAACATGGTTCTAGCCATTTCTTCCAATGTTCTATTTCTTCTCTCAACTACACCATTTTGTTGTGGTGTCCTAGGGGCTGAAAAATTATGGCTAATTCCTTGATCATTACAATACTCATCAAATCCTATATTTTCAAATTCCTTACCATGATCACTTCTAATACTAGTTATTGTGTATCCCTTTTTCATTTTGAGTCACTTTTGTATAGGCTATGAATTTTTCTAAGGCTTCATTTTTTACTCTCAAAAAGAATACCCAAGTTAACCTAGTGTAATCATCAACTATTACAAATCCATAGTGTTTCCCACCAAGGCTTGTTGTTCTAGTTGGTCCAAATAAATCTAGGTGAAGTAATTGAAGAGGCCTAGAGGTGGATACACTATTCTTTGGCTTAAATGTTGTCCTTTTATGTTTTCCTTTAACACATGCTTCACATATTTTTTCATAATCAAAGGACATTTTAGGCAATCCTATAACTAGATCCTTTCTAGCTAACTTAGAAAGTACATGCATGCTAGCATGGCCTAGTCTTCTATGCCATAACCAAGATTCTTTTTTATTATCTACCATTAGGCATATGTTTTCATTCTTAAGTTCATTAAGATAGACAATGTATATATTACCTTGTCTATGGCCTAAGAAAAGAACTCTATTTGTCTTAGGATCTATAACATGACATTTCATACAATCAAAAGTTACTTTGTAACCTTTGTCACAAAGTTGACTTATGCTTAGTAAGTTATGCTTTAGACCCCTAACAAGCAATACTTTTTCTAATGAAAAATAGTCATTACCTATTGAGCCACTTCCTTCAACTTGGCATTTGGAGTTGTCCCCAAATGTGACTTCTCCACCAACCTTTGATTTAAAAGAGTTGAAGTGGCTTCTATCTCCCGTCATGTGCCTTGAGCATCCACTATCCAAGTACCATGCTTCCTTTGTTTTAGCTTTGTGGCAATGCTCAATCACCTACAAAAAGATTCAAACTCAAGTCTTAGGTACCCAAATTCTTTTGGGTCCTTTGAGGTTAGTGAATGCAATTCTTGATCCCTTTGGGATCCATTTTGCTAATGCATTAACATCCTTTGAGTGAATTACTTCTTTTGGAATCCATATCCTTTTTACTATTTTTCCTTTAAGAGAGCTCATATTTATATTGCAATTATGTGATACATGTCCATTTCTATTACAATATGAACAAGAAGTTGAGAGTTTATTTATACTATTTCTAGCAACAAAGCTTTTAAGATGAGTCTCTCTACTTTTTGCATTATATCCTAACCCATTTTTGTCAAAGAATGCCCTTTGGGTCTCTAGCATGCTATCTAACTTTTGTTGACCCATGTGAAACCTATTAAAGGAATTATGTAGATTGCCATTTTTCTCTTTAAGGTCACAAATTTCAAGATTTGAAATTTCTAGTTTCTTTTCACATTCTAATTTGTCCCTTAGCATTAACTCATTTTCTTTTCTCAATTTGGATATTATCTTTTTATATTTCATACTCATGTATTCATACTCTAATGCAAGATCACCAAAGGCATCTTGCAATTCATCAAAAGAATATTCATTGAGGTTTGAAGTTACCTTTTCATCCTCAATAGCCATGAAGCACAAGCTGGCAATGTCCTCATTTGAGTCATCATCGGAGCAGTCACTGTCGCTCCATGTTGCCACCATTGCCTTCTTTTTGTGGAACCTATCATTAGACCTTTTAAGAAGATGGCAGTTAAACTTAATGTGTCCTGGTTTTTTACATTCATAGCACACAATTGAATCTTTTCTACCTCCTTCTTCTTGATCTCTCTTATTGTTTCTCCTATTACTACCACTAGCTCTCATTCTCATGAACTTGTTAAATCTTTTGGCAAACATTGCCATTTCAAGGTCCTCTTCACTACCACTCTCATTCTTAATCTCCTCTTGAGCAGTGGATTTTAGAGCAACTCCCACTTTCTTAGGTGGCTCTTCATTTCTTCTTAATTTCATCTCATAAGTGAGTAGTGATCCTATTAATTCATCTAAAGACAATGTGTGAGGATCCTTAGATTCCTCAATTGCAATCACTTTAGCTTCCCATGATTTAGGTAAGCTATTTAATATTTTCTTGACCATTTCAATATTAGAGTAATTTTTTCCTAAGAACTTTAATCCATTAATTACATCCGTGAATCTAGTGAACATATCACTAATTGATTCTCCTTCCTTCATCCTAAAAAGCTCATAGTCATGTGTGAGCATTCCTACCTTGGTCTCCTTTACTTGGGTTGTACCCTCATGAGTTATTGCCAATTTGTCCCAAATTTGTTTGGCATTGTCACATCCGAAGACCCTATTGTATTCATTTGGACCTAAGGCACAAAATAATGTGTGCATAGCCTTAGCATTTAGCTGAGCACATTTAATGTCATTTGAATCCCATTCATCTTCTTCTTTAGGGATATCTCTTCCCTCTATTCTCTTTGTAGGGATTTGAGGTCCTTTAATTATAATCCTCCACACCTCATAATCATTTGCTTGAATGAATAACATCATCCTAGTATTCCAATAAGCATAATGTTCTCCATTGAACATAGGAGGTCTAACCGTAGAGTGCCCCTTTCCTACCAAACTAGTTGCTACATTGTTGTGAGTCATTTGATCGTTTCTAACTCTTAGGAAGTTGTTCCTATGCGATTAAAGAGTCCTAGCTCTGATACCAATTATTGGCTCTACCGAGAGGGGGGTGAATCGGTTTTCTAACGTTAATGGCAAATTTTAAATTAATCCTAATTTAATCAGCAAATGATAATGAGCAATACAATGAAATTAAACAATTTAATGCAAGATAGGGAAGAGAGAAACAAACACAATCGTTTATAGAGGTTCGGCCAATCTCTTGCCTACGTCCTCTCTCCTTGACCTTCTTGTCAAGTGCTTTCTTTCTCTCCTTCAACAGAAGTTACAATGTTCCTTTTTCAGGTTAAGGAATAACCTCTCTACCCTTTGCAATACAAAGAAGTATTCACCCTTTTACAGTGTTTTTCTCACTGAGGAACAAAATTCTTCTCTTTTGAGGTAAGGATGAATACAATGTCAAGCTTTAATGTGGGTAGGACAATTACAGCTTTTGCACTTAAGCTTATACAACAAACTCAATAAATGAGGAATGAAGACACAAGGAATGAAAGAATTAAACTCTTGAGAATGTAAGAAAAATGTGCAGCAATGGTCTATGTTCTCATTGTCTTCAATGCTTGGTTAAATACTGAAGGATTGGTAGTTGGAGCATTAAATGCTGTTTTTCCCGTTGAGATTTTTGCAGAACTAGCCGTTGGGTACCTCCAGTAGAATGCTAGATCGATCTGCCATCTTGACCAGATCGATCTCTTAGTTATAAATCCTACAAGATCAAAGCAAAATAACACAAGGAGATCGATATCATATGTGAGCAGATCGATCTCATGATTTGAAAATATTAGAGGAGATCGATCTGTCAAATAGGCAGATCGATCTTCCAATCTCTCTGTTTGAGTATAGATCGATCTCACAGATCGATCTACTGTCTTTACTTTAGGGGAGATCGATCTCTCAATAACCCAGATCGATCTCTTTAGCTCTCTGACTTTGAGAATATCAATCTCTTCCTTACCAGATCGATCTCATAAGCTCTCTGTTTGAGTGTGGATCGATCTTATAGATCGATCTACTGTCTTTGCTTTGAGGGAGATCGATCTCTTTCTAGATCAGATCGATCTCCTCAACTCCAGTATTAGGTAGATCGATCTCATAACCCTTATAGATCGATCTCACTCTTCCTCAATACCTTTGTATAGGTTCAAAGCTTGACAGATCGATCTCATGTCTTCCTGAGATCGATCTCTCATCCAAGAAAATCCCAGGAGATCGATCTCTCATAACCCAGATCGATCTCTCATCAACAGAACTTTAAGTTTTGGTACTGATAACCTCTAAACATGTTTTTATATCATTTTTACATTATTGAATTTACTTGTTTTGTCATTTCAAAATACATTAACTCAACACTAGCCAATTTCTATTATGCGTTTTAACCCTTTGGTTCTTTGATTTTATTTTTTATAAAATGTTTACACATTTTCAAATGTTTGGCTTGTTGAAAATAAAAGTTGTCAATGGAAAATGAACTTCGGTCAATGGAAAATAGACTAAAAATTTAGGAAATCGTCATCCTCTTTTGAAAAGAGGAAGACAATTTCCAAACCTAAACACTTAATGGTTGTTGCCTGCACACTTCAAAACAAAACCCACAACTGCAAATGAAAACTCGATCCCTCACTGCACCTACACTCGTTGGCAATGCCACCGACAATAACGATCCTCCTATCGGCATCTTTTGAATCCTATCTTGTTGCAAACTCCTTTTAACCTTACCCACTGATCCCTATGTTGCAACTCCTCTTATCCTTACCCAATCATTGCTGCCTCTACCTAAGCACGAAAGCTCGCTCAATTTTGGGAAGGTTAGGAAAAAAATATTAAACTCAATAAATAAGTTTAGACTTAAAAATTAAGATCCAATAAAAATATAGGCTGAGTTTATATTCATCATTTCAAATCTAAACTCGCTTAATCCAACTCGATAATTATAATCTTTTTAGTATTTTTTATACTACTACATTTTTATATTACTTTTTATTCTTTTGCATAACTTAGTTTGAGCTTATACTATTTTTTAGACTGTAATACAATTTTCACATTTCTTGTAATCTTTTCATAAGAATTGATTTGAATTTATTATGTTATACTTTTTAACTATTTATATGTTTAAATATTTTTGTATTTTATATAATTTTTAAAAAATAATAATATATAGGTATGCTTGGACTCATTTATTGTATGTAAAAATAGGTCTAAATAAAAAATCAACGTAAAAAAATTGGATCATACTGAATTAGAGTTAACTTTGAATTCCTTAATACTTTCTCTAAGTTCGATCCCGACCATGGACAACTTTAAATTTAGACAACCACTCTTTTAAATTCTGAGTTTGATGAAAAGAACACGCCTAGCCATTAAGTGGTGTGGATACAATAGATTAGTGTTTTCATTTTCATGAATAATAAGCATGAAATGATGAGCCAGGTTTGGGCATAGAAAGTGAGAGTCTATATTTCAATGGTTTCATGCCTGAATTGAAATACAACCTATTTTTGGTTTGGATTGAGTTGGTAATTAGCACCATTACTGTCATGCCCCGCTTTCGGGAACCCTTCTATCCATACATTCTCTACTACGGTTGGGCTGTGAGAAGATGCAATTACTAAAAATTTATTCATTTACAGCGGAATATTTAAAACTTTAATTCACACTCCCAGGTGTGTGTGTAAATACACAAAATTAATTGTATAATACCATGTGCTTACATATCATCCCCATAATACTGTTTACAATTCCAAGATATAACTGTGCGATACAATATATTAGATACAAAATACTCGTGTATACAAATCTTATACCTTTACAGATTGTGGGAGCTGTTTAGCACAAAAGATCTAGAGATCACCGCTCTCTTACTTCTCAGTACCTGGAGGGGGAAAATAGTGGGATGAGCAAACCACAGCTCAGTAAGAAAATGTATGCTAGCAGGTAGATATCGTACTACCTACATAGCCCATGCATGCATAAACCAAAACCATGTTTTCGTTATAAATGGAAATATCATACGAACAATGCATTTAAACATATATTTCTCAATAGCATTTTCGTGTAAATCAAATGTCAAACTTCCATTTAAAACATGCTCATAAATAGTGCCCTCATGGCACGAATGTGAAATCAGAGATTTATTAAAACACGAAATCTCTTTCACTTCTCAAATCATTCTTTCTCGCAAATCTCTTTCTTTTCTGAGATTGTCTCTGTTTCTCGATTCTCTGAGACAGGCATGGAATTTTTGGCAATCAAATATCCACGACTTATGGCCACAGTCAGTGATCCCAGGCCTCACTGATCGGGTGTGCACAGGGTATCACTTCGCCTGAAGGGGGATGGGTCAGTCCTACCCTCCGGCTCATTTCAATCCACCTCATCTCCTCGTATACTCACGGTGAAGATACGTCGTGTGTCATCTACGCGATACTCGTACTCACGTGCACCCAGCACGGTACATAGTATACCAACGGGTGACTACACTATTCTACGTACAACCGTGGACCCAAGTCCATACTCCAACTCCGATGGACTTTTTATCCTTAAACCATGTCTCATATACCAGGCGAGCAAGCAGCGTGACACACAGTCAACGCAAAGCTCCACGCGGTACGATCTATCGTTAAGGCCCAGCCCGTTCAATTGGCCGTCGGCTGGTATCCCCTTGGGTCCCAGACCCCCAGGTTTACCTTAACTCAACAAAACAGGTGCGAGCAAAGTTCCCGCATTTTCTCAAAACCCTCGTGCGAGTTAAAACTCCCGCACGGTACATCAAGGCCTTAAAACGGGTGTGAGCTAACGCTTCAACACCAAATCTCATCTCAAAACTGATAGATGGCTATTTTCTCTTTTTAAAACTCAAAACACGTTTATTCATACAGCATGCCTCTTCATGCTAAAACATGTAAAATTAGCCAACCTATCATCAACATTTCTCAATCATAAATAACAATGTAAAATTGAGAAAATCATTGAAAACATGCATATCATGCTATTTCCTTACCCTATCCCATTTCTCAATACATATATACGTCATAGTACTTTGCATACTTCCATATCATTTCATAGAATTATCATATCGTACTAGTCTAGCAATATATCTACGAAATTGCCGTAAAATACGTACGAACATCTCTATAGCTAACACACAGTCCCTTACCTCGTTTTACTTGTGTGCAACTATCCGCCTTTATGCTTCTCGCGTTCTCATCTCGATTGCTCCGACGTATCATCTGAAACTGAAATTCATCCATCAACATTTGAGTTAATGTTTCTAACTCTTATTCAACTAAGCATTTATCCAATGCCTTAAATACACATTTTTACCCTTTGTGGTAAATCTCACAATTTTATCCCAATATCAACATGTCCAAATCATTCTCACAACATGTTCCTCCCCTCAAGATATTTCATTCATCATAAACACTTCCACTCTCCACTTTCTCACACTTGACTATTTCTAAGTTATATTCATTTCATACCATTCTAGGTAGTTCTATCCACAATATGCACACCCAAATATCTTTATAATCATTAACTAAACCAATGTACTTGGATTTGTGCATTAGAACTTACCTCATTGGATTTTCTCTTGCTCCAATTAGGATTGTCCTTTATTTCTTCAATCCATCAAATGGGGAAATGCCTCTAGACTATGTTGTTCTTCTTTTTGTTATGAACAACTTTGTCTCTAATAGACTCTCCTTAAATCTCACTGAAAATGGCTGGATTTAGGAGTGAGAAACTAGATTTCTTTGAGTTGAAGTGAAAAGGAAATGTTTGTCCCGAAATTCTGATGATCCAACCGCTCCCATTTATAGTTTTGACTTGAGGAGATCTATCTTCCTTGGGTGGAGATCGATCTGTTCCTCTAAAATCCCTCTTTTCTAAGACGTTTTAAAGGTAGGAGATCGATCTGTCGAGACTGGAGATCGATCTGCTGCCAAACAGAAGCTTAAGGAGATCGATCTGATCTTAGGGGAGATCGATCTGCTTCCAACCCGAGAGCTAAGGAGATCGATCTGCTTCCTTTGGAGATCGATCTGTTCCCTTCCATTTCTCACATAAGGGCATTCTGGCTCTCCCAGATCGATCTCTCATCCTATGAGATCGATCTGGCCTTCACAAATTCCAGATTTCTTGCAGTTTTTCTGCAATAACCCTTACCAAACACCCTTAATTTGCTACCATGATCATTTCCTCATTCATTCATCTTTGAGACTTGAAAATGGGATTCATCCTCACTACATACACATTAAAACTTGTGTAGAATCTTTGTATGACCACACATATATACGATATTACTCGAATGGAAATATACACTTATGTAAATCTTTCCTTCCATTTTACTATACTACTCATATTCCATTTCGATCACATTCTTCTCGTATTCAAGTTCATTTCTTCCTACTCATTCGTAATGCAACTTGTACGTATAATCACAATTCTTACTACAAGTGCGTACATAATCTTATGAACTTACATTGCATACACTTCACATTACAATACATCATCTTACTTATGATTTTATTTACATTCCCATGTTCCTATATACATAGCTATACATATACGGGGTCTCACAATTACCAACCTAAATGCAATCTTAGGAGATTAAGTCAATTTTTTCTACCCAAATTAAAAATTCCTCATATAGCTATCGACCTGCCAAATCACTATACCAAGTGTTCCTTACATCTATATCAATATCATTCTATAGATTGGTCATCAATTATGTATAGTTTACTCTTTGTTTTGGCATGGATGATAGATGTCACCTCTTATCTGGACCATTGCTAGCTCATCGCATTGAAGCAACCTAGTATATATTATTGTTTTGTAATATGTAAATGTCAATCGAGTGATTTTTATTAAAAAAAAGTTTTATAATTGTTATTGTCTCTTTACAACAATGAATTTTGATGATGTAGAATTCTTGATCTTTACACTAGTATGTTTTAAAAAACTCTGTAAGAAATAAAACCATCAGAGGAGCATAGGGGCTTTCTTCTACGCGTACACTTCGATGCTTAAGTCAGACCGGATTTTGACAGAGTTTCGGTAAGCAAACAAAGCTTTGAGTGTAAAGATGATACCTGTGACTTATTTATAGGAGTTACTAAGTGTGTAATTATTGTTAAGATCTATAGCCTAAATGATCACTTAACAAATCTTCCATGGACTTCCAGAGCCCTCTTTCCTCTTAACTCAATCTACCTTTAGGCCTAATATCCTTTAATGTGATTCATGTCAAGGCCCAATGACCATTAGTATGGTCCTCATCAATTGCTCCCTACTCTTTTACAAGATATACCATGTGGAAGAGTAAATAAGAGTGATCTTCTTCTTCTTCTTCTTCTATTATTTCACGACCATAAATTCTTCAAATTTTCTGGCGAACCCCTTTTTTTTATCGCGAAAGGCTCTTTATCTTCACCCATGGGCTTAATTAATAGGCTTCACCTTAATTTGCCATATTAGTGGCGGCATTCCATCACTTCTTACATTAACTGCCTTTTTTAGGATTTACAGACTCTATGGGTTAGTACCCTATCTTTGTAGGGAACTTCCAAGCTAACCTTGTAGATACGAGTCTAATTGGCTCATGTTGAAATCCCAAAAGGTCATAGGTGTCCCTACCCAATGTGGTGTCTATAGGCATAAATTATCTAAGGACTATACTCTCTCGATCATGAAGAGGTTGTACAGTCAGCAGATTGACTGGTTATGTTCTGAAAGAGATATTGATTTATTTACTCTATTCACCCAAGAGAAAATCCTAGCCACTAGTTGGGGCATTGTAAATGTTCCCGTTATCAAAGGGTTCTTCTTTAAGAGATGATGAAGAAAAAGCATTAGATAAGTGTGATGCTTCTGAGGGAAGTTTTGATTAGGGACAAGGAGAAAGATTTGAAAGTCATTTCTTCACCTTTCTTTAAGAAGAATCTTTAGACAACATTAGGTCTTTTCAAGAGTCCCTTGAGCCCTTTGATGGTATTTTTACACCTTCTATTTTTTATGTGTAGAAATAGGTCTTGTTAGGTGAGCCCTTTACAAGAGGAAAGATGTCGAGAGCACTTCTGAAACTCAAGCTTAAGTTCCTTATCCTAGAAAACAAGTCCACTTCGAAGTGATGGTTCTTGAACACACTCGAGTTCTCTTCATGGTCATTTTGATGGATTCAGTTCCTTTCAATCCCTTAACCATGAAAAGAGCCAGGTTATTTCTTGAGAACCTTTAGTGATAAATTTTGGCGAACAAAAGGAGTTAGAAGATTTGTACTGGCAGAATCAAGCCGAGTGCAATATATCTAATCTCCTCATGAAAGACAAGAGGTAATTATTCATGGAGCTATCAATGAGAGACAAGTTTGTGCTCCTCAGATCGCTCCCCTTATCATTCATCACTTCGTAGGTAATGGGGGAGTGTCATTCATATGTAAATTTTCAAGTTTAGCCGAGATTTAATAACAACTCAATAGAAAATCCCATGGTTGCTTTCCGTTTTGGGCTAATCTACCATTCTTCCTCGTGATGAGACAAGGTCATTCAAGAGCTTCCCAAAAGGCAAAGATGGAGCTGACAAGAAAGTCATGAATGTAAAATTCTCAACTTATATTTGATATTTTATTTATGCATGCTTTTACAAGATGTCTTACTTGAATTTGTTCATTCGTAGACCATGTAAAGTATAATTGCATGTAACGCTCTTCATTGAGCATACAAAGCGCGGGCTAAGAAAGAAGTCAAAAATTACAGGAGGAGAATGCCAAATGGATTACCAAGAAAAGGTAGTAAGACTTATTCTGATAAGAGTCGAGGAAATCTGAATCTTGAATTGATTCATCTCTGAGCTAATTTTGATATGATGAAGGCTAAGACTGCCTCATTGAAGTAATACAGAGAGGCGTTCTCCTCTACTTTTGCTAAGCTTAAACCTCTCTAGTTAGAGTTTGACACTCATTTTGCAGAATACCAGGTTTTTTTCGATAGAAAGCAAGAGTTAGAGAGAGAAACTACAAACTTGGAAAGCCAACCTTAGCTTTGTGAGTATTAAAAGGAGGGCAACCGCATTCGTGTTGAGGTTATAAAGAAATACTGCATATTTGAGGAATGCCATGACCAAGAGCAATTATACTAAATTGGATTTGTCAAGTACGATATCTATTTAGCATGATCTTGGGTGGAGAAAGAGGAGAGCTTGCAAAACTTTTTTTGAACTCTAGTTTAAGAAGGGGATATAACTATTTAATGTGTTAGATTAGACTAAGTCTAAACCCAATTTTGAAGGTGTTAAGGCATTTCTAGATAGGATGCTTATGATAACTTGTCTAATTTCACTGGCCTTAGAAGCCTTGCCATCGACTGAAGTGATCGAGGCTTTCACAGGCTTGAGATAATTTGGATAATTCGAAGGTCGATCGCACAACATGCTTCTGACACAATGGTGCCTCATTTATGTCATATACTTCTTTTGTTGTTTAAATCAATCTAAAATGTACTCAGTGTAATACAATTTTAGAGTTAATGAATGAAAAATTACACTTTCATGTTTTAATTTTCCATAATTTAATTTGTATGTATGTACATAGTGCTCCCCAGTTCTTGGTGAAAGAGTTAAATCTTTTATAAAGAACTTCTTTACGTTTCTCTTCATACTTCTCTACTTAATGTTTATTTCATAATTTGACTTATTTCGTGTATTTTTTACTTCAAGTCTTTCATAATTATGACCGTTTCCAGCATTTTTTACTTAATATCTTTCCATTTACATATGAGTTACAAGCCTTTTTAGCTTCAAGTCGTTTCTTTTCACATGCATGGCCTATTTCACACATTTCTCCCTTCAGGCCCTTGCACTATTTCATCTTCATGTGCGTGGTTTATGTCGTGCATTTGTCGCTTCAAACCCTTTTACTTTATCTTTAGGACCTCATTGCACATTTTTCGGTTCAAGTCCATGCACTTTTGTTATCTTTTGTGGCCTATTTTGTGCATTTTTCACTTCAGGCATTTTTCATCAATGTGTGTGGTTTACCTTATGAAAATTTTTTGCTTCAAGCCCATGCACTTTTGTCTTTATGTATAACTTACTTCACCCACTTTTCGTTTCAAGTCCATACGTAACCTATTTCGCACATTTTTTGCTTTAGACCTTTTTCATCTATGTGCGTGTCATACCTCACATATTTTTCGCTTCAAGCCCATGGTATTTTGTCTTCATGCATGACTTACTTCGCGCATTTTTTACTTTAAGTCCATGCGTAGCCTACTTCGCGCACTTTTCACTTCATGCCTTTTTCATCTATTTACGTGGCTTACCATGCGCATTTTTCACTTCAAGCCCGTGCACTTTTATTTTCACGCATGACTTACTTTGCGCACTTTTCGCTTCAAGTCCATGCGTAGCCTACTTCACATACTTTTCACTTTAAACCCTTTTTCTATGAGTGCATGACATACCTCGTACATTTTTAGCTTCAGGTAATTTTCTTTAAGTGTGGGGGTTACCTCGTGCATTTTTCACTTCAAATCTTTTTCTTTGAGTGTGTGGCCTATCTTGCGCGTTTTTCACTTCAAGCCTTATTCTTTGAGTGCTTGGCTTACTTCGCGTTTTTTTCGCTTCAAGCTCTTTTCTTTGAGTGTGTGGCATATCTCGCGTATATTTTGCTTCAGGCACTTTTCTTTGAGTGCATGACTTACCTCGCGCATTTTTTACTTTAAGTCCTTTTCTTTGAGTGCGTAGCCTACTTCACGCATTTTTCACTTCAAACTAGTGCAATTTGAGTGCGTGGCCTATCTAGCACGCTTTTCACTTCAGGCCCTTGCACTTTGTCTTATTCCTATTATAAGATCTACAATCATGTTAGTATCAAAAACAAAGAATTCTTAGATAGCTTTATCGAATGCATGACAGTATAAGAAAATCTTTTGAAAATAAAACAAGTTGTAAAAACATAAGCATATGGCTTCGTCATTTTTCTGACTCAATATGGCTCTCCTATCTTTGTGTTGGTGAAGTTCCCTTGATCATAGTCAGTTACTTCTTCTTCTTTCTTTATACTCACATGACTATATCATCTTCATCACCTCTTCTTGTGTGATATATTTAGTAGCTCTGGAGAACAAATCGGAGATCATCATTGATTGATCGAGAGATAACCACTCTTGTAGCTTCCCGGATTTAGTCCCTTACGACATAGTAGCCACCGTAACACTAACCTATAAGTCACAGACTTCTAAGGTAGCATCATGGAATTGGTTTACATAACCCTATAAAGATTCCTTATTTCCATGCATAAGCGTAAGTATATATAGCCTCCTTCTTCCTTTAGCTTTATCATTAATACCTTCAACAACTTACTCCATAGCTTATCGAACATAGAAATGGATCCCTTCTTCAATCTATTGAGTCATTTCATGGCATGACTAATTAAGGTTAAGGAGAATGCTTGGCACATGGTCTCATCCGTAAATGAGCATTATCATACTTCTCAATGTGCTCATATAGATCGGTATTTCTCATATATGCTATCATCTGAGACATTTGAACCTGCAACGTAACAACATTTCCATGATTGTTGCTTTAAAAGGTATCATTCCACTTGATTCTCCTCTAAGGATACCAACATTTTCTCTTCTAGGTTCTTCTTTATAATCTTCTTCATATTATCTGTCTGAAGTGCTGTAAGAGGTGGGATTAGTTCTCACTTTTTCTTGTTAGAAGAGTCTGTCTGATCACCATTGAAAACATTCTTCCATTTATCTCGATCCTCAAGGATCGAATTTTTATGGACCTTTGTAGGCAAGTCTCCTTCCCCTATTCATATCTTGATCCCATGTAAAGTTTATCTTATGATAGCTAAGTATTTTCTGCCCTCCAAGGCCGATGAGTCTTCGTTTTAGGGTCTGTCATTCCAACACGCCCGTATCATGAGCTGATGACGAGCTTGCCTATAGCCCAAGGATTGAATTTGCACAAGAGTCTGTGACTAACTCATCCTTTGGGTTCGTACCTGACTTTCGCTCTGGGTATACTCTTGGGTCTAACTTTGAGTCAGCAAATGAATCACTCTCTCAGTGGGTGGCTGACTCTCTCTTTATGTCTAGTTCTAAGCCAGCGACTAAGTCTCCTTCTGGGTAGGTGGTTGACTCTCCTCTGAGACTAATTTTGAGTCAGCAGCTGGGTCTCTCTCTGAGTGGCTAGCTGACTCTCACTTTGAGTTTAGTTGTGAGTTAGCAGTTGAGTCTCCCTTTGAGTAGGTGGCTAACCCTCCCTCAGAGTCTGATTTTGAGTCAGTGATTGGGTCTCCCTCTGTTTGGGTAGCTAACTCTCCCTCTAAGTCTAGTTTTGAGTCAGTAGTTAAGTTTCCCTCTAAGTGGATGGCTGACTCTCCCTCTGAGTTTGATTTTGAATTAGTGACTTGGTCTCCCTCTGAGTGGGTGGCTGACTCTTCTTTGAGTCTGGTTTTAAGTTAGTGGTTAGGTTTCCTTCTAAGTGGGTGGTTGAATCTCGTTTTTAGTCTAGTTGTGAGTTAATGGTTGGGTTTCCCTCAGAGTAGGTGGCTAACTCTACCTTAGAGTCTAGTTCTGAGTCAACGGCTGAGTCTACCTTTAAGTGGGTAGCTAACTCTCCCTCTGAGTCTGGTTCTGAGTCAACGACTAAGTATCCCTCTGAGTGGGTGGCTAATTCTTTTACTGAGTCAGTGGCTAGGTCTCCTTCTAAGTGATTGGCTGACTCTCACCTTAAGTCTGGTTTTGAGTCAGCTGTTGGGTCTCCCTCTGAGTGGGTGGTTGACTCTTCCTTTGAGTCTGGTCCTAAGACAAGAGGTGGGTCTTCCGTTGAGTGGGTGGCTAACTCTCCCTTTAAGTATGGTTTTGAGTCAGCGATTAGGTCTCCCTTTAACTGGGTGACTCACTCTCCCTCTAACTCTGTTTTGAGTTAGCAACTAGGTCTCCCTGTGACTTTCTTCTCAAATTATAAGCTGAATCCATGTCGAAGAAAGCTCTCTTGACCAGGTTTTGAACTAGGCTTTTAAAATCAGATTCCCACAAATGGCACCAATTATTGTTACCTGTTTACAATAATGAATTTCGATGATGTAGAAATCTCGATCTTTGAGCTAGTATGTTTCTAAGAACTCTATAAGAAAGAAAACCATCAAAAAGCCCTTGTGTGTGCACTCCGATGGTTCACTCAGTTCGAGTTTTGGTAGAATTTCAGTAAGTAAATAGAGTTTATAGTGTAAAGACGATATTTGTGACCTATTTATAGGAGTTATTAAGTGCATAATTACTGTTAAGACTCACAGCCTAAATGATTACTTAACGGATCTTCCATGGTCTTAACGAGCCCTTTTTCCTCTTGGACTCAATCTACCTTTAAACCAAATATTCTTCAGTGTGACTCATGTCAAGGCCCAATGACCATTAGTATAGCCATCATCAATGACTAATAACTATTTATTTTATTTTAGTAGTTTTTTATTGTAAGAAAAATATTTAATAATTGTGGATGAAGATAAAGTTGTTTAGATTCGAATCCAAACTTTATAATGTATCATAACTCTTTTTTAATCATTTGATCAAGAAATTGTTGATATTTTTAGTAAATTTAATGACATAGTAGTATTAAAATATAATAAAAAGAATATATATACAATGTCTACATATAATTTAAAGCTAAGTTATTCCGAGTTATATACAATGTCTACATAAATAGATATTGATCAACTTGATATAAGTAAGTTATTCCGAGTTTTACCTTTGTCAAGAAAATTTCATGATTTGTCTAAATATTGTCAACATGAACATGGACTCTCGAGCCCCAAAGAGGAGCGGAAGCAAATTAAATTAAGTTATTTGCACTTGGTTTCATGATGGGGGCAGATTGCAGAGGGCTTGTTTAGGCGCTTTTTTATTTTTTGTATTTTAATTTTTACATTAAAACGACGTTGTAGCAAATGGCAATATGGGATAGTACTGTAGTAAAGCACAAAAATTGAGTTGGTGACTTGCAAATTGGAATTCAGAATCTCTACCTAGATTGGGTGCCCGTTGCCATCGCATACAGCTCGTTTTCTTTACTGGTCTATAGTTTACACAATTGTACTTGATGCACTAAATTTCGTCTGTATTAATCACTTTTAAATTAAAAAATGTATGGTTTCACTTAGTAAATTATGATTAGTACCATTGAAAAGTGAAAAAATGAAAAAGTTCAAGAATATGCTTGGTATAGCTAAAAATGGAATGATAAAAAATTATTGGAGGAAAAATTCAAGGAAAATAGATTTTGAAAATGTTTATAGGACGTTAAAACATAAAAAGAAAAAAAATTGGAGGAATGACTGTTTTTATTTTTTACCCACAAAATATAATCTGTTAGAAAAAAAGGAAAAAGAAAATATGGACCATGCATCCATGCAAGTAAATTATATAAAAATATTAAATTATTTTTAATCATTTTATTTTTATTTTCATTTCTCTCACATTTTAGTTCTATTTTATACTCAACCCTTTCATATTTCTTACCATGTATACTTATGGAAAGAAATAATATATTTTCTATGTATTCAGTTTTTTTCTTTTTAATTTTTAATTTTTCTATTTTTCTTTATAATTTACCAAGCAAAACTTTCGACAAAAATACTAAACTCTTTTATTATAATAATTAATAATTTTATTTTGGATAAAATTTGATAAAAATACAAAATATATTACTTAATATTCAAAAATTAGAAAAATAATTTAAGATATTGATAGACAAAAAAGATCATGATGTTTTAGATTTTTTACTTTGAGAAATGAAAAAGTAAAAAATCATATTATATATAATATATTTGAGAGGAGAATTTTAAGAAATGAATGAATCAAAATAAAGTTTTTAAGGAAATTAAATGTTATAGAGTTATCGTTAGAGTTTAGCAAATTTGAAAATTACATAGATAAATTTTCTAAAACAAAATAACAATTATAAGATAAAACCCTTGAAATTATTAATTAATCATGGGTCAAAAAAATATTAATTTAGTGACATTTTACAATATTTTGTTATTAGATATGTTCATGAACTGAGTTAAGTCAAGTTTAGACAGAATTTAAATGCAGCCTTAAGAGATTTAAGATGAGCTTGATAGTCGTTGTGCTTATTTTTTCGGGCATAATTTGTTGTCCAAACCCTTTTTTACATACAAGCAAATCGAAGCTCATCCAAATCCTTTCAAATATTATTATTTTTCATAAAATATAAAAAACACATAATAATTAATCTGTAATACAATGAGTGCAAATAAATTATTACAAAAAGCTATACAAACAAGAAAAATATAAATTATAAGTTCTAGAAAGTAACATAAATTCTAATTAAATTGCATAAAAATTAAAGTAATTAAAAATGTATCAAAATATTTTGGAATTCTTTCCTTCTTACTTAACATATCTTCAAAAATCTTTTTAAAATTTAAAAAATACAAACATCTTATTTCAATCAAATATACAATTAACTAAATTATAAAAATAAAAATTTGTAATGAACAGATTGAGTCTGGTTTTCACTTGAAATGATAAGTTCAAGTTCAACTCGATTTTTTATTAGATCTCAATTTTCGAGTTCAAACTCTTTTAACGGAGATCACATTTTTTGTTCAAACCCACTCAAGAATCAAGTCGTATTTCAGATTTGAGCGGACCGCCCAACCCATAAATTGACAATTCATGACAATTTGTTATGTCTCCTATATGTTTTTGAAAAATGTTTTTGTTATAATTCCAAAAACAAAATGCTGCATAATTTTGTACTACTTCAAAGGGTAACTAGTAAATATACCAAGAATTTTACATCAAAATAGAAAATTTTGACTTTACTCTAAGATTAATGTAAACACATATAATTAAATATAAATGTAATGTTATTAAACGTAAAATATATTATAAATATTATAAACATATAAAAATAAATATAAAATTAATATCAATAGATATAAATACACAATTATTTTGCTATAAGACATGTTTATGTTTATTATCGTGTGTTTATGATACTTATAATATGTTTTACATATATTAACATTAAATTTACGCTTATTATTATGTATTTATGTCAATCTTACACTAAAATAAAAAATTTAACGTTATTGTAAAAGTTTCCGTAAATACACATATACAATACTTATATCTTTGAAAGTTGAAACGGTTGTTAGTTCAAATTAATTCACACTCTTACTATATATAAATATATATGTATACATATAAAATATGAAAAAAGCTCTTATTAAAAAAAAACCCGAAAAAGCTTTTGATATTCCGTACATTTATTAAATAATTAAGTTCAACTTAATTTATTTTATATATTATTTAAAAAAAATTACAAATGTTTATTTTTTTGGTTCTTAACGATTTTTAAAAAATAAATATATTAATGATAAAAAAATACATATATATATTTTGGTAACAAAAAAAATACATATATTGATTATTAAGTTAAATATTCAAATATACAATAATTAATTAAATGTGAAATTAATTAATTACAAATATATTATATAATTAATTAGTATAACATAAAAAATGTGCATTTTATTATTTAAATAAATTCTATATCATATTTGTATTTAATTTTTAAAAGTTCACTTTTATTAAAACAAATTTTAACTTTTCTATTTTATATTAAGTAAAAAGCAAATAGTAATAAAAAATGAGAAATTTCAATAAAATTAAACCTTAAATAATCATATATTTTCTAGTAATATTTAGAAATTAAAAATCTTTTGATATTCCGTACGTTTATTAAATAATTAAGTTCAATTTAATTTATTTTATATATTATTTAAAAAAGAAAAAAATTACAAATGCTTAATTTTTTTTGTTCTTAATGATTTAAAAAAATAAATATATTAATTATTAACTTAAATATTCAAATATACAATAATTAATTAAATTTTAAAATTATTTGATTACAAATATTTTATATAATTTATTTGTATAAAATGAAAAATGTGCATTTTATTATTTAAATAAATTATATATCATGTTTTATGTTAAATTTTTAAAAGTTTTCTTTTATATTGAAACAAAATTTAACTTTTTTATTTTTTATATAAATCAAGAGGTGATCTCTTACTACATTAAAATTTTTTACTTTTTTTTATTTTATAGTAAGTAAAAAGTAAATAATTATAAAATTAAGAAATTTCAATAAAACTAAATTTAAATAATCATATATTTTATAGTAACAATTAGAAATTAAAATGCAACTCCTGAGCGCGAGCGCAGAAGATCAGGCTCCCAAAAAAGAAGTGGTGCATGAAGAGTGCCACGTTTCCACTTCTCTTCGGAACAATCCACAAAAATTGCCAGCTCTGTCTTTCTCTCTCCTTTCCAGTCCCCTCTCTCTCTTTCCTTTTCTGATCTCCCTCACACTCCCACTACAAAAATCTCTCTACAAATGTCTTCAGCCTCTTCCTCTTTACCACCCCCGTTCTCTCTCTAGGGTTTCAGGTACTCTTTTTTTTTTTTCTTGAGAGAGAGAAGCTTTGCGACCGATTCCTACTTCCCACCACTTCAGATTCGGATCCTCCACGTGTTCGATTCCGGAACTGATCCTTTCTGTTTGGTTCCCCTCGATCCGATCCGCTTCTTTTATCCGAAGTTTTCAACGAGAGATCCGTTATTGTTTGTATAGTTTCGTTTGAATTTGATCGAAAATGCTGCTTTTTTTGTTCCCCTTTGTTGCATAATTTATCAGCTCGAGAAATGAGTCTATTAGTTTGAAAAGTGAATGTAAGATTTTGATTCCTCTCATATTTTTCTTTTCGGTATTCTTGTACTGATTAAACTTACTACTATAAGTGGAAAGCTCAGGTTAATGATGCTCATTTTTGCATTTTATGGATATCAACAAAAAGCTCATAAAAAACATATAGTATATCCAAATTTAATGTGTAATACTTCAGTTTTGTTGGAAGCTACCGATCCTATGCTAATTACAGGAATTAATTATGTATTATTTGATTTAATGGTCATTTAAGAATTGTTAAGAGGGAGGAATAATTACATTATATATATTATATTACATTTCGGAGTTAAAAGATTTTGGATGTTTGTAATTTTGTATTGTTAATGATTTTTTTATGCAGCATCGTTCGTGGATTAGAAGATCTGGCATTAAAAGGCCCTAAGTGGACCATTTTAGATGGTATGCAACAGTTGTTTAAGGAGTGTAATCGTTGAAACTGGTAATATAGGAACAATATTAACCCCGAAAAGGGTACATTTACGGAGTATTCGAAGGAATTTATATGTTGGTGCTGGATTAAATTTTTGGTTGAATTGTGAATTTCAAACGAGTGCAAGGATGATGGTTGATTCAAGTGCAACAGCAAACCAGGGTTCCATTGTTGATTTGCTCCTGGAGAAAGATGAGGATGGTGGATATGTGAGCGGAGGGTGGAAAAGGTAAATATTAGTTTACCTGCTGTTTTATATTAGTTGTTTAATTTATCTTGCACGTTAAGCTGTAAGTATAGCGACATTTTACAAAATGTCATGATTTATTTAGAATCAAACATGCATATTGCTGCCTCTTAACTTTTTAAATATGATTTGGTTCTGAATAATTGTTGTTAAGTGTTAATTTTTACTAATTATTTAGTCAGATTTGATGTTTTCTTAGCAAGTTTTGTTCAATGAACCTGTTGCCTAGTCATGAAAAGCTAGATGATGTGTTGATACCATAAGCCACTGACTATTTATGCAATCTAAGAAATTTAATGATGTCAATTTTACACGTGTTGATATTGTAAAATTCATACTGTCTCAAAAAAGTGCACATGGTTTCAAAGTGGAATAACTGCAAAAGGCATTTTTAGTAAATTTCTTTTCATCTATTGGTCTTTCCTTTCCTAACTGTGGCTCCCCAATTATTGGAGGATGTGAAGAAAGAATAGTTTCCTTACTGCAAGAGTTGTATTCTAATCTTTAATATCAACTGTATATTCTTTGGCATTTCTTTTACTTTCCAAAATCACTTCGCACATAAGTATTCTTGTCTTCATTTTTTTTTTTTATAGAAAGCGTGGATTTCTCCCGAATTTTTACATTTTTCCGCGTTTGTCATTCCTTTCCTTGTATCCTGTTACTTGTATATGTGATCCTATCAACTAAGTTTAGATTTAAAATCACACTTACATGGTAAGTTTCTCGTCTGATTTGGCAGTGAAGATGGAAAATTAAGCTGTGGGTATTCAAGTTTCAGGGGAAAGAGAACAACCATGGAAGATTTCTATGATATTAAAACTTCCAAGATGAATGGGCAGACAGTATGCATGTTTGGAATCTTTGATGGTTAGGTTCTCTCTTATTATCTATTGCCTTGTGTAAGGATATGAAATTAAAAATATTACATATATGTTAGAACAAATTATATGAAAATACTTAGAAGGCACTAAATGTGATGATTGGAGAAGAGCACAGTCTTCAATGTGGGGCTAGGCTTTGCCCTGGATCTGGGTTTCCACAGCCACTGTACTGATGGTGCAATGAAATACCAAAAAATACAAGTTTTATTGTTGGTATGGTATTTATTTGGTTTATAGCCGGCGTGCTGACATGTGTAATAACCTTGGGATAATGTATTGGGACATGCATACAACTAATTAGTTGCACAAGCATCCACAGTTGCCTGGGTCTAAGTAGACCAACTTTGAAATTGTCCGTCTATGCTTTCTTGTGATTTCATTCAAATCAAAGAAGAAATCATTATGGGATTATGACAACCAATATTATTTTTGTTTTATATCCAAAAGTGCTCTCAAAAGTGCCTCTTGATGAATGATTTGAGTTTCAACCTATTTATACTATCAGTCATCTTGGTGATGAGCTTTTGGGTGATAACTAACATTTCCCAAGTCGAGATGTCTTTGATATCTGAAATGGATGGTTATCGCTTCCCCACTTTTAAACACTATTATGTGCAATTGCAGGGCATGGTGGTTCTCGTGCTGCTGAGTATTTGAAGCAACACCTTTTTGATAATCTAATGAAGCATCCACAGTTCATGACCGACACCAAACTTGCCATAAGTGTGTTCAAGATCTCTGATCTACTATGCTTTGGAGCTTTTAAAATTGTTGCATCCTTTATTGTCGGAACTTTATGGAGTATCCATGCATTTACAATTACTTGTATCTCTTTCTTGTTCTGAGACTGTAACTTGCACTCAGATGGAGTTGTCTGCTACATAAAATGATTATTAACCCATTTGAATTCTCTGTATTTTTTTTTTTCATGGATATGCCTGCAGGTGAAACATATCAACAGACTGATATGGCTTTTTTGGATTCTGAAAGAGATACTTATCGAGATGATGGTTCAACTGCATCAACAGCAGTGTTGGTTGGCAACCATTTATATGTTGCCAATGTTGGAGACTCAAGGACTATAATATCCAAGGCTGGAAAAGGTATTCTATGCATTTTTTATTGCATATTAATCTATTAGTTTCAAGTGCCTCAATATTTTCCTTTAAATTCTATTACTTGAAGATGATCGTGAAATGTTTCTATGAAATTGCTCAAGGAAAGGAGCCAGTAAAGGGAAGTAGGCCGGGGCCCATATTCTGAAAGCATTTGAGTGTTTTTTTTAATTTTTTTAATGCTATCCTTTGTTTATTTTATGCATATAAACAGTCATGTTAAAGCTTGGTATTTTGTACTTTTTCTTGGTGGGTTATCTTAGCCTACTTATTTTTATCTTATCGGTATGTTTAGTATCACTAATAAATGTGAACTATATATAGTATGAAATGCATTTAATTTTGAGTGACTATTATATTTTAAATATGATTCTTATGGCTACAATAACCTGCATTTGGCATGAAAATGAATGTTGAGAATTTTGAATTTGTTGTAAATGAGGATTCCTAAAAAGCAGCTTCTTTTTTCTTTTAAAGCAATCCCTCTCTCTGAAGATCATAAACCAAATAGAAGTGATGAACGGAAGAGAATCGAAAATGCTGGAGGAGTTGTTATGTGGGCAGGTAAAGCTGTTTAAAGATCTAGCTTCTCTTATTGAAGCCGAAACAAATATTTGCTTTATGTCTGGCTCTTAAATTGGAGGTTCTGGCTCCTAAAAAATTATGGTGAAAATTTCTTGTTGATAATGTTATTAGGAACTTGGAGAGTAGGAGGTGTGTTAGCTATGTCTCGAGCTTTTGGTAATCGCATGTTGAAGCAATTTGTTGTCGCCGAACCAGAAATCCAGGTGATACTGAAAACCATGTATAAACTAGTAATCTTTAATCATCTTAGTAGCTCTCATTATTTGCAATTACTTTCTCCATACATTGCCCTGTGTTTAATAAGGACTCATTGGGGGAAAACATCATCTCATGAGAAATGTTGAAAATTATAACAGTTTGTTTTCATCACTCCTAATTGATTGCAGCCATCCAAAAGTCAAAATCTGATGGGTTAAGTTAATAATTTGAAGTAAAAATGTTCTCATGGTTGTTCTTTAATAATGGTGAATACAAAAATGTTCTCATGGTTGGCTCTTTAATATGGTGAATACCCCTTTGACTTCTATTTTTGCTTGCTGCATCCTATTCTGTCCCTTGATCTCTGTTATTTTGGTTAATCGGACTACAACCTAAGCATTTGTTTTATCAGGTGGATTAATGAAATTTTTATTTCTTAATGTTTGTTACATCTCAGGATAGAGAGATAGATGAAGAAATTGAGTTGCTTGTGCTTGCTAGTGATGGATTATGGGATGTAGTGCCTAATGAGGTAAACCTCTCTCTGACATGTGCATTAACATGTGCATAGCCGCACTTAATTATCCATCCATCAGGCATGCAATCTATATTGTTTTTGAGCAAGTTCCAAATAAAGTTGTTATTCAGGACATTTGAGTTTGTGAAAGGTAAGAAAAATAGAAAGGACAAAACCAGCTCATACATCTTGCTGATTTGACATTGCTTTCTAATAAGATTAGATTGGTTGATCTTCCAATGCTCGAGTATTGGTAGATATTTCTGCATGCTGCTTGTTATAAGTTCAAATCATGTTCCAGGATGCTGTTGCGCTTGCCCAAGCAGAAGAACCAGAGACAGCTGCTAGAAAGTTGACTGAAACTGCCTTCACCCGTGGGAGTGCCGACAATATAACATGCATTGTCGTGAGATTCCACCATGACAGGGCAGATCCAGTTAATCCCGAGCATGATTAAAAATCCTTATTTTATTGAAAATTTAGTTAGTTTAATTTTGAAATCTGCATGTGCCTTATGGCCAATGTGCATATATTATATATATATATATATATATATATATATATATATATATATATATCAAGGAGTGACAATTTGTTTATTCATTGTTTTTCGTATCGTAATGTGGTCTTGTATGGAATACTTCATGGACTTAACGCCCTGTTTATTCTCCCAACACATTCGCATTTCCGTGTGTTTCAGTTAAAATCTAATAAGAGAATTTATTTAATATTTTAGATTTCTCAAACAGAACTGAATTTAGGATTCCACAATCAAGATGATACATTTTTATGGTTTATTAAAAATAAAAAAATAAGATTATTATTTAATATAATTTTAGTAGAATTTTTAAAATTTAAAAGTAGAATTAAAATAATAATACATATTTTATTTTATTTATGATTGATATTTTAATATTTTTTAAAAAATATATGTTATTATCGTAAATTTATAGATGGAGTACATAATTTTTTAGAAATTAAAATTTTTCATTATCAATGGATTAAATATGCTTTTTTTTTTATAATTATTTTGGTGTCAGGAATAGGCCGTGTAAGCTTTTATATATATATATATCAATCATTGTCCAAAATGAAGATGAATGCGATAGGCCAGTATAATTGTGATTTATTTTTCATGGAGTTTGTGGACTAATCATCTTGAGAGTTAATGTACTTGATAGTTAATGTGCACAACTCGAATTTTTGATGTGATCTTCTTTTTATTACTTTTAACTATTTTTTTAAAATGTCATATGCATACTATGTGTCATGTTACTTGTGTACATGTACCTAACTTTTGTACATATATCTATATATATATAAATGCATTTATATATAATATTAATTTTTTTACTTAAAATGATTTTTAATATTTTAATAATAAATTTAGATTAAATTATTTTAATAAATGAATGAAATTGATCATCGAATAAACTTTTAAAATTAATTAATGTAAATGGATTTGAGGACCGTTTAAATTTCACTTCTAATGCGGTCAAACTTTAGTATAACGGTATTCAAGATAAAAATTAAAAAAGAATAAAATTATTTTTTACTTTTGATTTTAATTTTTATTATTTTATTAAAAATATATATTTAACATTTTTTTTAAATTTTATCGAAAATAATTTTATTTTCTATTCAACTTAACCCTTTATCTATAAAACGTCTTGTAAAATATAAACAAAATCTTCACTTTACTTATTAATTTATTTTTTAATCCTTAAATATTTCACCTAATTTTGGAATCCTACAAACCCGTTGCAAGAGTTGAAAACTAACCATGGTTAAGTCCTTTTACATCAAAACCCATTATAAAAATGTTGTATTAGGGTTAAGACAAAAAAAAAAAAAAAAAAAAAGTTAATAAAACCAGCCCCCGTCCTTTCCCATTTTTATTTTATTTTATCATATCTTATTTTCATTTCTTTGGGCCAACTTCAGAGGCAAAAATTCCTCAGGTTCGCAAGGGGTTTTGACAAATGGGTCACTGTACCCTGTAATTGATGTATGTCTCAGATTCAAAACTTCTTTTCAAGAGACTTTCTTTAGAAAGGTATGTTTTCTATTTATATTTTCGTTTCTACTTTTTTTTTAAAAGAGGAACGTTTCTTTATGGCTTATATTCGTAGACTGTTTGTTGATAATTCATAAAATCTAGGGTTTTCAGTTTCTACCGGGTAATAGAATTTGAAAAGGCTAAATTTGACCGTTATAAAGCTTGTTGGAATCTCTTGAACGGTAGATCCATGGAGACTTGGAAAGTTCAATTCACTCTTCAGTGTCCTTAATCAGTAGTTTGAATTAGAGTTGAATTTCTTTTCTAGTTATTCAATGTGACTTAAGTTTCATGCTTTTGTGTTTATGGTTGAAGACTAAAGATTAAAGAAATGCTGAGGAAAGTTTATATCTAGGTTGCTTTTTCACCTTTTGAAGTTAATTCGTCTAGCTATTTATTGTCTTTATTTGGAGTTATTTCAGATTTTTTATGGCAAATTTTTATCTTTAGGAATAAGCATTTTGGTTTTACTTTTTAGGCTGTTGCAAGAAATGAAAAATAACTAAAGAAAGAAATATGATATTGTTATTGTTGCTCATAACAAGTTGGTGAACTTGCGATTTGCATCAAGAGAAATTAAAGTGTTGCTTTTCATGTAATGTGAGTCATATTGTTGGTATGTTGGTGACTGGTTGTGTTCGGTGAAGGTTAGTCTGCATTAGCATTATGATGGAAAATTGTTAATGGTTTTTGCTTTGATTCTTTCCAAAAGTCTAAACTGGGTTAGGACACCAGAGAATAAAAAAGCTATAACCAATTTGTTTTATATATTTGTCTAAGAAATGGAAACTGATGGTATCAAGCTTATGAAACTGATAGTTAACTGCTCGCTTAGGATTTTATTTTCCAATATTCTGTAAGCTTGTTAAAGGGCTCAGTATTATTACTTAGTTATTGATATAAGCAATGCATGATGCAAACTGTTGATTAGGTCAGCAAAGTAAGCTTTCATCTCTGACAAATGTTGTCTGGATAGCAAAAACTAGGCATGTCTGATCGATGCTATGATATTTATATGTGAGGGCAGCCCTATAACTTGTAGGACTGGGTATGTGACATGTGCCTACCATGGTTAATGTTGTTTGGATTAGCATTATTAAAAGAAAAAAAACTGTATGTCTCTTTTACGACAAGTGTTAGCCGTTGATGAAATGTTTGGATGGATCAGTAATTTTTGTCCTTTTGTCATTCCATAGACAGTTTTCCAGTAAATTTTTTTTTTTAAAAAAACAACAACTACTATGCTTTTATATGTTCCACATACCTGAAATTGCAGATGTATTAGTGTTCACATGTTTAGCATTTGACAGCATCTTTGACTATGATCATACCTAATCATATTCAATATCTGCATTCTTGTCTTTTGTTTATAAGTACCTGATTTCCTCGAGTTCATTGAGTTCCTGGTCACATTTCCTTCCAAGTGTAAGATGAATTCTTGAGTAAAGTTATCCTTGACTTGTAGGATTTTTCGTATCAAAGGAAAAATTTTCTGTGGTTTGAGTTAAATCCACATAAAACTCTTTCTCTCGTGCTCATGGGCTTGAGTGAGAATTGATTAGTAGTTGCACCTTGAGAATTTTTTTGGAAGGATAGTCTTATATTATTAATTATTCCATCTCAAGTTGCATAGCATTGAAATTAAACTTCAACATTTGAGATAAAAATAGAATGTGTTCTAGCTTTTTAAGAAATGCAGGATATGGTATTGTTATTATTATCATTTGAGAAAGTATTACAATAGTTATGGGCTGCAGCTTTTTTTCTATGCATGCATTAAATATGTATTTGGAATGACATTGAAATTTTATGAATTTTCATGCGTGCTTCTGCTTGAATAATATTTGAACTTGTTTCTTGTTTAGGTAAGATTGTAAAGAAATATGAGATCTGTGTTTAAAGATATGGATTTGTCTAGAAAGCAACAAAAATTTGAGTTCCAAATAAAGATTTGTCTTGTTTGTTTTTAGTGAAGTTTAAGCTTATAGAATATGATCCAATTGATAATGCATTTATTTCTCTATTAGTTTTCTATTTCAGATTTAAACTTTTATTAAGGAAGTTTTTCTTCCTTTGGATCAGGCATCAAAAACTTGGAGTTGTTATCTCTGTCTTAAGGCATGAAAGAGCCTTAAGCTGCTATTGTGGGCTTTGGTTGGAGTTGTGTTATATTTGTAATACCTAGGAGAGGAAGAAACACATTAAGTACCTCAGAAATTATGGAGTGCAACAAAGACGAGGCATTCAGGGCAAAAGAAATTGCTGAAAGGAAGGTTACAGAGAAGGATTATGCTGGAGCTAAAAAGTTTGCTTTGAAGGCTCAAAACTTATATCCTGGGCTTGATGGTATTGTCCAGATGTTGACAGCACTTGATGTGTATATTTCTGCCGAGAATAAACTGAGTGGGGAAGCTGATTGGTATGGTGTGCTTGGTGTGAACCCATTGGCCGATGATGAGGCAGTGAGAAAACAATACAGGAAGCTAGTTCTGATGCTTCATCCTGATAAAAACAAGTCAGTAGGTGCAGATGGTGCTTTTAAGCTTGTTTTGCAGGCCTGGAGCTTGTTATCAGATAAGGATAAGAGATTAGCATATAACCAGAAAATAAATTTCAGGGGAATACAACAGAAGTTTACTACACAGAGTGGGGTTTCATCAATGCCAGCCAGAGCAAATGGCTTTCACAGTTCTAATTCTAACATAAAGTCAAATGCTAGGACTCAGAACAGTAATAGCCTGGCAGGTCAAACCTCATTTGCTTCTAATAATAAAAAGCCTGCCACTTTTTGGACTGTTTGCAATAGATGCCAGACTCAATATGAATACCTCAGGATTTATCTGAATCACACACTTCTATGCCCTAATTGTCATGAGGCCTTTTTGGCTTTAGAAAAGGCCCCACCTCCACATGTTTACTGGTCATCAAATTGCTCTAGCCAACAGCAGCAGTCTTCAGGGCATCATGCTGGAAATAATAATCCATTTAACTATGGAACAAATTCTTCTAGTGCTCAAAATTCGGAACGAGATGGATTGGCTGGTCGTGGTTCATCTAATAATACAAACTGCCAATGGGGTCCTTTGTCTGGGGCAGCTGGTGTTAGTAGCTCCATTCCACCACCTTCCACTGGTGCCGGAGCTGCAAGTGTTGTTCAGAAGGCACAAGAGAAAGTGAAAAGGGAGTGTGAAGAAGATCTTAAAGCAGAGAGACTCCCGAAAAAGAGAAAAGATGATATTCGTGTTAATGGTTATGTAGGTAACATGTCAACTCAAACGACCATGGGAAATGGACCTGGCTTGGGGAACACATTTGAATCTAGGGGTGCTTTTGAAATGGGAAGTATCTATAGGTACTCTGGTAGCTATAACAAGCCCATCAGTGAGAGAGAATTGTCATCATTTGAAATTCGAAACATGCTGATAAATAAGGCTAAGACTGTAATTCGTAATATGCTTAAGCACTGGAGCTCTATAACTGAAGCCAAAAATGCTGACAAAGTTCAAGAGAAGGCCAGAGAGAAAGAAAATAGGAAACATAGGAGCATGGCAAACGGGGATGGACATGATACCAATAAAGAATATCAAGACAAGCGGTCTCTGCCTGCCTCTTCTCCTGATGGATCAGATACAGGGATTGCTCCATTGTCGATAAATGTTCCAGATCCTGATTTTCACAATTTTGACTTGGATCGAAGTGAAAGCTCTTTTGAACATGACCAGGTCTGGGCTGCATATGATGATGATGATGGGATGCCCCGATTCTATGCTCGAGTTCACAAGGTGATCTCCTTGAAGCCTTTTAAGATGAAAATTAGTTGGCTTAATTCAAGAAGCAACAGCGAATTTGGTGTGCTAGACTGGATAGGCGCTGGTTTCTCCAAAACTTGTGGGGATTTCCGAAGTGGCAGGCATGAAATTAGTGAAACATTAAATTCTTTCTCGCACAAGGTTCAGTGGACGAAAGGTACGCGTGGAGTAATTAGAATATTTCCTATGAAGGGGGATGTCTGGGCTCTTTACAGGAACTGGTCTTCTGACTGGAATGAACGTCCACCAGACGAAGTGATACACCAATATGACATGGTGGAAGTGCTTGATGATTATAATGAGGAACAAGGAGTCTCTGTAGTCCCTCTAATTAAGGTTAATGGTTTTAGGACAGTTTTTCAAAAGCATATGGACCCCATGGAAGTCAGGAGGATTCCAAAAGAAGAGATGTTTCGCTTTTCCCATCAGGTGCCTAACTGCTTGCTTACAGGACTAGAAGCTCATAATGCTCCAACGGGATGTCGTGAGTTAGACCCAGCTGCCACCCCTTTGGAGCTACTTCAGGTAGCTAATGAAGCCAATGAAACAACGCTGAAAACTGATGAAGAGATGTTAAAGAGAGCAAGAGAAGCTGAGGCAGATGGACTGGAGGAGAGAATTGATCAAAATCCCAGGAAGGATAGTTTGTAGAGAATAGCAAACAAGCCAATGATGATTAATTAATGGTGCTTTCCAAGAGAACCATAGTCTGCTGATGCGGAGATGATGCTGAAAAGACGAAGAAGATAGAATCATGAGCCTACTGATGATGTCAGCTCGGTAAGTTTTGATATTGTAAGCTTGTTCCAAACTGTAGAAATTTTTATTTTTTGGTTGTGCCATAGATGGATACAAGTGCGATCCATTTATATATATATATATATATATATATATATATATAGTAAAGCTTCATTTAAAAACTCAATATATATATATATATAGTAAAGCTTCATTTAAAAACTCATGCTTCGTTAGTTGCTTCAACTGTATTCCTGACGAATACATTAAGTGGTTTTCCTATACATGATGTTGTCCTCGTGTGTGCTAGGCCTTGTCCTAACACTATGAATTACCCAGTGGAACCTTACATTTGCTACCCGCTCTGAGGCTTGTAGTAGGGCTGAAAATGCAAAAACCTTCAAGCTATGCACCAATTCCCTCACTCCTTGGATCAGTAAGCTTTTTTAATCAAGAGTTTCCAGAATGCTTTGGTTATTGACTTCTCCCGTCATTGTCATTTAGAGTGCTTGGCTTCCGACGGGTCTAATTTTATGGGCTTAAAGTGATCTTTCATGGCAGGCAGGGAAACGTCCGCTGAACTTGATTTCTCTAAGGAGTCTGTCATGTAGCCATGGGTCGTTCACATTCTTTTTTTTTTTTTTTTTCTAATGAGGCCCACTTGACTAAGGCTCTGGTTGAGAGCCTAGTGGAGTTTAATTCGGCACGTTTGTGCAATTTCAAATTTGCCCTTTAAAAGAGAATTGATTCAATGTTTAATTATTCCTCTTTTATTATACTTTTTATGAATAAAAAATTAAATTTATTTTTTTATTTTAATATAATATTCTTAATTATTATTTTCTTTTTTCATTACACGTCTTATTGTTATTGTTATCGTTGTTAGTAAATCTAAAATAATTACTATTTAACGTTAATTTTATTATCATTTTTGTTTTTAATTTTATTGAAATTAAATAATTCATCTCAACTAATCTTAAAAGAGACAAATCCTGAACTCAATTCCATCCCTTAGAACCCGCCCAAACCAAGACACCAAACGAAGAAAAGATCTCTACCCTCAACGTCTTGTTAATAAAAAGTAGCAGAGGCCATCACCTTTCTATAGACTTGTTGCCCACACTTTTATTATGGTAAACCCATTCCATACTCCTAAAACCCTAGTATTTAATTGGCGTAGATGCATAGAATTTATTTAGCAACTTCCTTTTTGTTTTAGAACGAAGAAATCAATGCATAAGACTTGGCAACAAGTAAACGGAGAATCTTAAGACCAATACTATTTGTTTAATTGGAGGGCAGAAAAAGACCATGCAAGTTTCAAAACGAAAAAAAAGGTATAGAAAGGAAGTTTCAGAGGCAGTTCCTTTTAGAGGTCATATTCAAGGTACTTTCATATTCCAATTCAACGAAGAATTTTTTTAGCTTGGTTTCTGAAGGAGATATTCTCCATGCACCGTCAGATTTAGACACATTTGCTCCCTTGATTGAAGACCAAAGCGATAGGGGCATTTTGGTGATTTTATCTTTTTTTGATCTACAGCTAATAATTATATTTGTTAATAAATAATTTTTTTTTAAAAAAAAAAAAAAAACAAAAGAGATCTCAGTTGAGAAAAGGGATAATGCAGCAGGCGTTGATAATCAAGTTTGGATTTCTTGTTTTCTTTTTATCTCTTTGTAAAATATATAAATATATATAGAAGTGTTAGATTTGAGTTTTTTTTTTTTTTTTGCAAAATTTCTAATTTTTGTATCATATTTTTCATTTTTATTCTAGAGAGGTAAAATTTATGCTGCCTTTCACAAATTGAAGGTTAAAACATTAAAAAAAATTGAATTATTTCCCCCTTTTAAAGTAAATATTATATTTTAATTGTATTTAAATAAATCTAATTTTTTTTATATTCAAAGAAGTTTTTATTTTTATTGAGATACAAATTAAAAATTCATAACTTATTTGGTATAAATTAAAAGGTAAAAAATTTGGTCAGTTAAGGGATCATTTAGAGGCAAAAAAAAAAATTAATAAAAAAGCTTATTTAAGTAAAAGATATCATTTAAGGACTTTTTTTTTTTTTTATTTCACCAAAATTAAATGGCCTTTTAACGTTTTTGCCTTTAATTTATTTTCTTTATAAGGAAAGATATCCAATAATACCAAATTGCATATACAAATAAAATGTATTTTAGTTTTTTTTTTTTTTCTATATAATCACGTATCGTTAATTTTATTCCGATAGAAATAAATTCAAATAAATTTCATTCAATAATAATAATTTTAAGATTTGACTTTCATCTAAATATTAAAAAATATATATATATATGTTTTCGTTGCTTTCAACAAACCCTCGGTAAAATCTTCACTCTATTCGCCTAATAAACAGTAAAATTAATCATCTTACTGTTTTTGAAAACATTTATCAAAATCAATGTTCACACAAAAAGAAGTAAACTAACGTACCCAATCCCCGAAGGACGACTGGTTTGGTCATTCCAAAGCGACTCCAGCAAAATTCAAATCTGGTAAATTCCAGGAAGTTTTATTGCAGAAACGAGTAAATGCTATAATTAATTAAATATTTTCCAGCAAACTTCCAAAAATGAATTTTTTAAAAATTATACGTATTAAATGAATTTTCCCTTAAACCCCTCTCTCTCCTTTCTTCTATAAATAAACCCATTCCTCCGGCACTTTTCTCAGTTCTCCCTCGCTCTCTTATTTTCCTCCTCCTCTCCATTTAAACCTCTGTTTCTACTTCCATTAAAGCTCTGCTCATTTTCTGCTTCGGTGTAATTCTCGACTTTCAACCGTACGCTGTAACCATCGACAATTCTCTCCATAAAACGCAGCTCGTATTTTGGTAAGCATTTTCTTCGCCTTTGATCTCATTTATTGTATGTATTTCTCTGCATCTTATTATTAGTTCCATAGACGAAAAAGTCTTCTCTTTTTTTTTTTTTTTTTTTTGATATTGTTCTGTGTTTTTTTTTCTTTTTTACTATTCAAAGCATTAAATTTTCGGCAAAATTAGCCGAAAATGCATCGAACAGAACGAAAAAGCAGTTGGTGTTCGTTTCTTGACATTCGAAATGATCGATTCCCCGTATGGTACGAGACTGATTCGCGCGTATGCATGTCACGCGCCGTATAGGGCGTGGTTTTAGTTAGTTTTGTGAACTGTCCCTTTTTCAGTGACTCAGAAACTTCAATTCTCTATTCTAATGAAAAGAACGGCTTCGGTCTATACACGTGTCTCTTGTAGGCCCGAGCGATTGACTGGGTCATCTGGACCGACATAGAATTTACTGTATCTCTGGTTCAGGTGTCAACCATCTAGTTTTAATCGGTCGTGCAAACGATTCACAAGTGGAGTTGACACCAGGATTTACCACGTGTAGGGTTGAGATTGTAGGTTCCACGAACTAGTTTTAATATGTCTCGAAGTTTTTGAAAAAACAATGGGTTAGAGGAGGAAGCGTAGGCCCGCTCACAATGACGCTTCATAAAAACGACTTATACCTGTAAAACGGTTAGAGGCATGTTTTGATAGTGATGAGTCGTTTGTTCATTGCTTGTCTACGTTTGACGCCCATTAACAGAAACAGTCGAAGAGTTCGAAATATATATATATATATATATATATATATATATATATTTATATTTATTTATTTATTTTCCTCATTAGAAGAGTTCAAAATATAGTGTTTGATGGTTCGAGTAATATAAATACAAATTATAGGTTTTACTCGGTAATTTGAGGTGTAATTATAAAACAATTTTTTTTTCAAAATTGGAGAGAATGAATTTTGTAAGTAAGGAATACAATATTCATCTTTCTTTCTTTTTTTCTATATATATATATATATATATATTGATAATTGAAAATAACAATAAAATTGTGTAAATTTAAATTTAAATTTTATAATATATTATGATTATTTTAATTACTCGATTTCTTATGTGATCTCAATTTTTTCATTTTTATCTTATTATTTTAATTCAAAACATTTTTCAATCATATCAAGCACAATCATTATTTTTAAATTTTGGACCAAATTTTATTTTAACTCTTAAAAAAAAATTACTTAAGTTTTTAATTGTCAAAATATATACCGTGTTGATTATTTCATTTTCTAAACTGTTTAATGTCATATTAAATGTCAACTTGCGTCGCATGAATCACACGTGGCTCATATTTGAGATTAATTGACTGCGAGAATGTTAAAAAAAAAAAAAGCACTTTTAAAATAACTCTCTTTTTCTCTTACACTTTCCCCTATCGACAAGGCTAGTCTATACCAACAAGGGTAAGGACTTAGTCGATGCCGATAATAGTGGCAAAGGATGGTCTGCCTCTAATGGGGCAACGAGGTGTCTAGCTATCGTTGGAGCCGACTGGCCTCGCCGATAAGGGAAAAGATGGGCGTAGAAGATGGGAGAAAATAAAAAGATTAAGAAAATCTTTTTAAAAAATATTTCTTTTCAAAGATACAAATAGTTTAGTTGGTATCAACTCTGATTCACGTTGCACTAACTAGCATACGTTATCTTTTCGGTGGTATATAGAGAAAGATCAAAATGGTATACGTTTTAACAATTAAAAATTTTGAAGATTCAGGATTAAAATAAAATTTGATCTTTAAGGATCATCAGTGCTTTAAACCCTTTAAGTAACATGTCTAAATTTTTTGCTTGATAATATAATTTATAAGCATTAAAAAAAAATAAAAAAAGCTCTTAAACTTTACTGTGATTACCATTCAATCAATTAAATTTTCAAATTTTAATTTTTATTTAATTGAATTTTTTCATGAACTTTTGTCGACGTCAAAAATTTTTGAAATAATACTTAAAAATTTCTCTCAATACTCTCTTCAATATTTCAAAACTAAATTTTTTCAAAATCTTTTTAAAAAATATTGACCAATAAAATGTTAGATTCGTCCATAAAATGGTCAGATAGAAATTAATATTTCAAAACTTAATTAATTGAAAAAAAAAGTTAAAAATTTAGATGATAATCACATTAAAATTTTAGGGTTTTTTTTTTTTTTTTTTTTTTACCCTTTAACCGATTTTGTTTTTCAAATCAGGGTAAGATATGCCAAATCTAGGAGTGAGGAGGCATTTATTTATAGACATTATTATTATTATTTTGGGTTTTGAAATTTCAAGTTGTAGACCATTTAGTAAAATCTTTCGATGAATTAAGCTTTTGTAACTTTACAATCTTTTAGCTTTTTTTCTTGATGAACTTTAAAAAAATAATTTTTTTTTTTCAAAATTTTATATTCGAAAACAAAAGAAAAAAAAATTAATATGGACCTTCTTTACAAGTGGCAAGTGAAAATTGGCAAGTATATATTCCTACTTTCTTGCTAGTTCAGCCTGTATCTATGGTATGGTATAATATTTTCATTATATGAACAATTTTTCAGGGAGGGTTAGAGTTTATTTTTTCTTGAATTAATTCGTTTGTGAAGTTGGCAAATGAATTGTCAAAATCAAACTTAGTACTTTATCCCATCAAGGTATATGCTTTTTAATATTATACAAGCAACGTATATACTTCCTTTCTCTTTTTTTTTTTTTTTAATGTCAAATTGATTTTTGTATTTTTTGATAATAAAAAAATTTATAATATTAGATTCATGAATTCAGAATAGACATGTGGTTTCAATTATATTTGTGTCTTTATTCTGAGATTTAGGTCCACGGTTTCTCTATTATATAAATATAATAAACAGATTCTTAAAATAATAAGGTGATTAAACTAAAAACACAGGTCAGTACTGAGAGAGGTAAGGTGTCACTAGTCACTAACGAGGCCATGCATTGGCTGCTTTTGCAGTTTCATTTATTTCCCATCAATTACGGAGACATTTCTTCTTATTCACATTTAAATTTTAATACTTGTTAGCTTTACTCTAAATTAATATATACTAATAATAATTAATCATTCAAACTCTTGTTCCAGGAAGTTTCTTTGGACCCACACGTTTTGTCCTATTGCTTATGTTTGGTTCCAGAGTGCTTTTTTTTTTCCCACTTAATCTTCCTTTATTTGATAGATTAATTTTAAAAAATAGTTTTTGAAAAATATGGCTATTTTTTTTAAATAATAGAATTTTCTTATTATTTGTATGACTTGATTAGTTTTTTTGGTTGATTGATTATTTTTTGAAAAATTTGACATTTTTTAAAAATAATATTATTGACATAATTATTGAAATATTTATTAAAATATTAAAAATATTTATTGTTAAAGCATATTAAAATACTAATATTTTAAAAAAAGTATATTTTAATAATACTTTTTTTTATAAAATATTGAAAAAATAATATATTAATATCAAAACATTTGAAAGAATACTATATTCATTATTAAAAGTTATTTATATTAATATTTTAAAAAATACTTAAATAGTATTTTTTATTAACAAAAAAAATATTTTGTCTTTTTTCCTTAACAAGGAGAAAAGGTCAAAAACAAATTCAGAGTGAAACAAAGTCCCTTGGAAAAGCCAGGCGTCTAGCATAATATTTAGACTTTGATTAAACAAAATTCAAACCTAAATAATCATTTCCAAAATCTACTCGAATTGAACTAACTTCATGAGTTTACAAAAAGAGCAGGTTTTTTTTTTTTTTGGATAAATAATAAACGAGCAGTTCAACCATGCTTGAAATTTTATTTCTGAAAATTAATTTGTTCTCTTCAATGGTAACTTAATAATTTTTAGCTCTGTTTATCGTTAGGACATTTTTCCTTAATCCAACAAATTTTACCTAGTAAACATAAAAATTATAAAAAAAAAGAAAAATCATTTTATGTGAACACAAATGGAACCGTCGTCTAAAGTCTAAACCGTGTCGCGACGTGTCCACCTTAAACACCCATCGACACGTCAAATCTGTCTGTCTTTTGTACTTTAAAATAAGTTAACAAGGTTAACGTTTTTGCTCTCTTCTGATCTTCCTTTTCCACACTAAGTAGTTTCAAAAAGTCATATGAGTTTTCTATAAAAAAAAAAATATAAAATAATGAATAAAGAAATAAAAAATGACAAGTCAATTCATGGCTGCCTTGGATACACGTGTCTTTTGTGAACGTGTCATGTTCAGGGAGCTTTTGTTTATTGGGGGGGTTTGGTATGCGAAATGCGAGTGCAACTAACAACGGAGTTTAGCTACTTCTGCTGATGGAGTTTGGCTTTTGTTTATTGAAGAGCATGTTCGGTAATGGATTCTGCAGTTTTCGTTTGTCTATGCTGCAAACAAAGTGAAAGCTGTTTTTTCTTATTTTTCTTTTTTATCATGTCTGCTTTAAAATGTCAGATAAAATTGAGTTGCTTTTCTTGTCTTGTCATTTGAACAAGAAAGGTGATGGAAAAGAATAAAAAACCCATCAATTGTTTTCCATATGCTTCATTCTCAGTGGAGCTGGAAAATGTTTGTCATGAAGAGGGGACCAATAGAACCTTTCATGAAAGGAAAACTAGTTTCATGATAATTCTACAGAGGATGAACCTCTTCATTAATGTATATGTTTACTGATTATGGATTTCTGCTCTTAATTAAAAAGGAGACAAGCTTGGCGTTAATCTTTCTTTGATGAATTATAGTTCTAGTTTATTAGGAAATGATTATTTATTTATTTATTTATTTAATTTTTAAATTATAAAATATTTTTATATTATATTTTAATTTTTATTTATGTTTCATAATAAATGTTGATTTAAAATTTTTTTAATTTGATAAAAATTTAAATATAAAATTTTTCACCGAATGACTCTCACTTCAAAACAAGACCATAATTCGTATCATTGTGCCGATCTTTTGTATTAGGATGCAGTTATTTTCTTCGATTAACATTAGGGTTTAGCGTAGTTTAAGGAGTGGAGAGGATGGGGTTACCCATAATTTGTGTTCTGTTTCTCTCTTTTTTTCATGTTTGCTTTGAACTTTAAAACTCTGAATGCCGAGCAGTAATAGATGTCAGTGGTCAGCTGAATCAGCTGATGGCAACTCTAGTGAGACAAACCCTTTACATTAAGCATATCAACCAACAGCCATGCAATGTCGACTCATCAAATCTAACTTATCTGATTAATCATATTGGCCTTTGTTTTGTTTTCTGGTTTCCCATGTACTCTCTTATGACAGGCTGTTTTCAGCTGGACAGTGACCATACTTAAGCCATCCATTCTGGATAAACCCCACAATTATGCCTTTAAAACACTTGTCAGAATTTTGTTTTTTCCATGAAAGTGCCTTCAGGAAAACTACTATTACACGGGCCACAAAAAGACTTAATCATCAAAATACTGAATACTTAATTTTTAAATTTTGACTCTTAGGTTAATTGTTTAAAATAAATATGTTAATTTATGTAAATATTTTAATTTTTCTCAATTTATATTTTATTATTTAATTATTTTTAAAATTATTAAATATAGTTTACGATTTTTGTGTTATGGTACGCCATCGACTTCTAAGTTTAGACTAGAGAATTTTTTTTTTTTTCCTTAAAAACAAATTAAACAGGATATTTAGTTGAAAATTTTGAAGGATATGTAGTGATAGAAGAAGAATGTGGGTACTCCATTTCCAGACGCAACAAATTAATTGTGGTACTCTGTAAATTAAGGAGCAGTCCAACCCCACCAATTGAAAGAGAAAAGAGTGAGAAATAATCATATTTTACGCACAAAGCGAGTATTTTCGCATAAATGCTACCTTTTTAAGAAAAAGAAAACTATTAGTTTATTACACTCCACCATGAATTATTGGGCAGTGGATGCTTTCAATTGTGGTAAAAAACAAATCTTAACCCTAAACCTCAAATAAGTTTGTAATATCTATGACAAATAAAATTAATAACTTTTATAATTACATAAAAACAATTCAGTTAAAAGAAATCAACGCACACGTGGCACAATGATGTCGACAATAAAGTACATGTCAGACTGATAACTTAGCATAAATAGAGATCGATCAATCATTCTTCTTTTACTCTCTCTCTCTTTTTAACCTTCCTTTTCCTCAAAAACTTCACATTTTGCCTTCGTATATAAAAACCATTTTTTTCGCCGTTTTTTATTCTTTATTTCCCTTTCTCTAATAGTTCGATTCAATGGACGTTAAAATTTATCTAAGGAGATTGAGAATAATAGAAAAAGTTGGATTAGTTACTATAAGAAGTGAGATAAAGTATTTTAACGATAAAATTAAAATTAACGATGCGATTTATGTTTGAATACAAACTTAACAGTAAAATAAAATATTTTGAGAAGAGAACATGACCAGTATTAAGTTAAAATTGTTTAATTAAATTTATAAAATAACGATAATTGCAAATTAATATAATTTTTATTTAATAAATAGTGGTGTATTATTTAGGATTTAAAATTGAAATAAATTTATTAATTATATTTTAAATATAAAAATAATAGTTTATATATAAATTTACATGTATATAAACTTACTTATACAAAATAAATGTATAATTGAAAAATTCAAAATGAAAAAAAAAAATCAGAGAGTTAAAATTAAAAAAATTTAAAATAATAACTTAATAAATAAAAAACAATAAAATGCAAAAGTTTTCAACTGGACCCTCAACCCTCCAGTTGATGACTGGTGGGGCGGTAGGATTTTAGCCCTGGTGGGGTGCAATCCAAATGCACCCCACTAGTGCTTTTGAAGAATCCTAAAACTTAAATTAGACTCTCTCCCTTATACCCTTTTCTGAAATGAACAAAATCCAATTATCATTACCAATTCTTAAATTTCGGCCAAATTTCATCCTCGTCGTCGTTGTCCGTTATAATTGGTCACTACTTGCTGATGCCGAAATACTTCAAAAACTATTTGAACATGCAAAATGGTCGCAATTTGTTGAGTCAAAATGACAATATCATCAGTTGGCATGTACTTTTTTTTTTTTACATGTCATCATGCTACATAAATTGTCATTTTTTTAGACTATGAGAAAGTTTTACGTACAAAATTTTCTCTAAGAAGTTGTTTCTTTGTCTCTTTTAATTGAGTAAAACTTTTTTTCTTTCTTGTAAATGTAAAAGTTCGTTATTTATAGCAAAATAAAAAGATTGTCAACTTATTTGCATGCAGGAGAATGACTTAAATTCGTTTTGGGGAAAATAAAAAAGGTTAAGGACATGCAAGTATTAACTAAAAGGAATCCAAATTAATGGATAGTCATTTTCAGCAAATCATATTCTGTGGGGCTTCGACTAATTCTCATTGGACAATTATTCGGGTTTATTTATTTTTAGTTTGCATTGAAGTTTGGTGAAAACTTTTTTTCCTTTTTCTTTTTATTCCGATAAACAAAAGGCAAGCTTTTTGTATTGCATTTGCATGTATTATTTGTTTTTTAAATATTGGATAAATATTTGTTTTGCTTGTTTATGAAGTATTTGTATCTATATATAGTGTTATGTTGTTGGCAATCTGGTAACTAGTGGTAATGGAATTTCTTTTTTTTGGAGAATTAAGGAGAGTGAGTGAGTGAGTCATAGTGGACAGTGTCACTGAAACTTCGGAACAAAACCCATTTGCTTTGGGTAACGTTGAAGTTGAACGGTTTCATTAATCGGTAAGGCCTGAGGAGGAGGATTATGGTAGTAGAACACGTTACATGAAGCTGATCAGTGATTGTTAGGATATTCATTTTCTTTTGAATTTTTCATGTCAGTCAAGTTCTACTAATTTATTAACTTAGTAAGTCGCAAGAACTACCATATGTATGCCGTGGAATAAATTTCTTTTGCCATATAATCTTAGTTATGATTTCATCTGTTAATCAGTCTTAAAGATATGTTGATTTATGCTTTTCTAATGAAGTTGTTTCTGTTTTTCATCTTGAATAGATGATCAAGAGAAACTTGGCAAAGTTTAACCAAACAATGGGGATTCAAATTACACATTCCATTAAGCAGAAGGTGAAACCTTTCTTTGGTTCAGAGATTGATCATGATAAAGATGGTGGCACCAATGGTTATGTGATTGAGCGATTATTAAGCCCACCTGATGTTGCAGGCTATGCTTCGTGGCTGGTAATTTTCTTTTTGGCTATTATCATCACATTGCATGGCATATAACATGCTGCCAAGCATATTATCATCCGCTTAAATTCTCTACTGGCTTTGGTTTGACGATTGTTATTATTGTTACCGTGTATGATTCTTATATTATCAGCTGAAGCACCCTTCTGCTTTGAACTCATTTGATTCGGTAATGAAAGAAACTAAGGGGAAAAAGGTCGCCGTGTTTTTAGATTATGACGGCACCCTGTCACCTATTGTTGAAGACCCTGATAAGGCCTTCATGTCCGCTGAGGTAGCCATTTAATATTACGTCTGCATGCACATAAATCTTCAGACAAAATCATCTGTTAAATGTTAACCATGACTGTAAAGTACCTTACACTTTCTTAATTTTAGATGCGTGCAGCAGTGCGTGAAGTTGCGAAGTATTTTCCAACATCCATAATCAGTGGTAGGAGCCGAGATAAGGTAACATGAATTATCAACTGTGGCCAATCGAGTCACTTTTACAGCCTACGGGCTGGTTTAATGGTTAGTTTATGGAGCTAAGCTGATGGTCTCAAGCCTATCTTTGATTCAGGTTAAGGAATTTGTACAGTTAAATAATGTATATTATGCTGGGAGTCATGGGCTGGACATAATGGCACCATCCAGGGCACCGAAGTCCTGTGATAAAAAGGTCAGTTGCTTTATCCAACCCAATAAAGCTGGCAAAAGTATGCTTTTAGAGATCAATAATAGTTTATAAGGTCGGTTTCTTTTTGGCTGGGCCGCTGTGCAGGGGAATGAAGGCGCCTTTCAACCTGCTAAGTTATTTTTACCTGCAATTCAAGAGGTTAGTCAGTTTGCTGAGTAAATTTCAGTCTTCCAGTGGGCTGCTTTAGACTTTTCCACTTCATAAATGAGTTGCCGCTTTTGTTTGTGACAGATATCGACAGAGTTGGCAGACAAAATCAGAGAAATACAAGGTGCTAGGATAGAGGACAACAGATTTTGCATCTCAGTGCATTATCGACAAGTTCCACCAAAGGTAAATATTAAACAATTTACATCTCATCACTTATCATAAGAATCGACTCTGAAAACTCTTTAGTAATTTTTTTTTTGAATGCTGATATATATGCAGGATCACGGAATTTTAAAGGAGAAAGTGAAATCTCTGGTTGAAAATCGTCCAGAGTTTCGTCTGACTGAGGGCAAAATGGTAGGATATATAACTAATCTTGTAAGAGTTTCTGTTTTGTAGATTGGTGTGAAAAGCTTTTGCCTCGGCATCCCTAATTTTGTTTGTGTAACTTGTGAAGGTTTTAGAAGTCCGGCCATCAATAGAGTGGAACAAAGGTGATGCCCTGAATTATTTGCTCAACACTTTAGGGTTCAGCAATGCCAAAGATGTTCTCCCATTGTACATCGGAGATGATCGAACTGATGAAGATGCATTCAAGGTATCTGTGACATATTAACAAGTTAAATGCATGATTCTTGTTTTCTTTTTCTTTTTTTTTAAGCTAGAGATGTTGGCCTATTATATTGAGTAGGGGCTAATTCGAAACTAATTTTCAATCGTATAGCACTTACTTAAAAAAATTTAACTTAATAAAAATTCAAATAAAAAAATTAAACTCAACGAGACCTGTGGTTTTTTTTTTTTTTTGGCTTTTGTTTCCGACGTCTAATTGTGATGTTTCAGGTCATAGCAGGTAGACGGGCAGGGTTCCCCATCATTGTTTCTTCCATTCCAAAAGATACCATAGCTTGGTACTCCTTACGCGATCCATCAGAAGTATTAGCTTTCCTGTTACGTCTAGCAAAATGGAAGAAATCGGAGATTTCCTTCTTCAAGTAGATTTTCTTGGTCATGTCAGCTGTTTTATATATAAAAGTACATACTTAAATAATAGAGGAAAAAGGGTCTTCCAAATAGGTGGATCACTGTTGGTGTTTTTTCTAAACCTACTCTGCATCCATCCAGCTTTGTAAATGACATATCAGTTCAGTTGTCATTTTATAAGCTCAGACTCCAAATCCTTTCTTTTAGCCTTCCTTCTTAATGTGAAGCAGTTTATAATCTTCACATTACTGGTTTGAATCAGTGGTATTCACCCTGAGAATCAGATCCGCCATTGTTCCATCAAAGCTTTGTAATTTTTTGGTTTGTTGGATTATTAAATTATATTTATGAAAGGGCATTTTGTTTTCCTTTTAATAAACAAAGAACTCAATATTTTCCGAGGAGATTTAATGTTTTACCTCCAAAAACTTATGTAAAGTATAGAATCAGCTTCTTCATACGAGGAAAAGAAGTTCAGCTGAGCCATGACTCATGATGAAGACTTTTTAACCCCATTCAAATAAGTTGGAGCTTTAATGAATTTGGATTGGATTTTAAATGGTTCATCCGTTTAACTTTTTAGTTTTTAATTATATTTACAAGTTATATTTTTAATTATTTACATGTCTAAATTAAGTTCTAACTAATTTCATTTGAGTGTAATTAAGAAATATAGAGTTAGATAACATTGGAAGACCTGAAATTTACATTCTTTTGTTTTTGTGTTTTTTGTTTCTATTATTGGTGAGAGTTGCTATAAATTTATTAAAACAGTTTATATTAGGTTATTATCCAATACAATGTCAATAAGTTTTTATTCTTCATAAATAGAGTTAGGATTATGACACATACTCTTTTAAAAATACTAAAAAAATAAAAAATAAATAAAATAATTATACTTTATCATCTTAATTTAATTTATAAAATTTAAAAATTCTACTAACAGTGTATTGAATGATCATCTTTTATATTAAGTTTGTTAGATAATGAATATGATGTTGAAGTTATGGATTCAATATAAATTTGTTTGATGTTATGATTTAATGTTTATTTCAAAATTTTACTTTATTAATTTACTAAAAAAATTAAGATGTTAATATAAATTTTTTTTTTTCAATATACACTTTAGGGTCGATTTATTTTATTTTTATTTTTTTAATTATGAATTTATTTAAATTTTAAATAAATTATATATGTAAATTATTTGTTTGGCTAAAATGATAATATATATGTAAATTTCATTATTATGAATTTTAATAATTTTTAATTTACTTATTATTTTTACAAATATCTAATATAAACTATAATTTTTATTATATACAAATTTAATCTAACATCTTTAATAATCATATTATCATACATTTCATCTCATCACCACTATTACATTTACATCCAATTATATATCCCTCCACTCTGATTTCAATCTCACTCAAGTTCAATCTTACTTTTACAATGACAAGTCTCCCTTGCATTATTATTTTCAATCTGGCCGATCTAAATGGACCCTGTTAAGATAGGGAATAGGAGTTTTCCAACACGAAATGAGCTTAAAGTGCTGATGGGCATGGACATATATAATCGGGACTGTATTCAAAGTTCAGTTTTCCAATTTCAGCTAGCCCAGGAGTGAGACGCACGAAGGAGACATGGGAAGAATTTATTGTCTTACGGATTTGAGACAAGAAAGAAAAATGTACCTTCTTTTCTGTCTTGTCCAAGTCTATCAGATCGGGCTTCATAAATATGAAGCTGAACTCTTGGATCCAAGCCAATCAATTCAAATAAAACGAAGGACTATTCTCCTGACAAATTTGAAATATAAAAATGATGGAAGCTAATATTAGATAAAAAATATAAATAAATAGAATAAAAATTAAAAATATTTTTATTTTATTTTTATATTTGATACAAAGTTTAAAATGAAATTTTTTATTTTACATAACAAAACATGATATCAACACTAATCGTCAAGTTTACTTATTATTTCAAATGTGAGAAGTGTTTTTATGTTTTAAACTCTTATTTATCCTCATGAGAAAATTATTTTGATCCTAGAAATAATGTCTAATTAATATCAGAATTCTGAACTAGAAAGTGCAAACCAGTATTAAGGGATTCTTAATAATGCTTAACTTAATATTTGCAAAGAAAGTGGATTCTTCAAGCAAATCATACATGAATAATATATGTTATTTGCTTTCTTTTAGTTCTACTTGCTGATAGTGGATTTCGATTTTGACACACAAAAGTCCAAGTAATTTGGCACGTTCTTTGCCACCAAGATAAAGAACCTGGAAAAAAGATACAACCAACATGAGCACTGATCCTTTATGCTCTTGAGATGGAATCTATCACTTTTAATTGCAAAGTGAGGAGAATAATTAATTTGACATTGATTTTTTTTTGTTGGTACTGCTGATCTCTTCCTCCCCCATTAAATCATTTCATCATTTCATGCCAGCTATTAGGTTAATGTTGCTTTCAAACTAAAAAGCATGGGAGATTCTTTTCTGGATTCCCTGCTTCTTCTGTCCGTGTTCAATGTAGCTAAGTTCTGATTCTTGGTATTGAGACATTTTCCAAGATTTAAAAGGTCTTCATTTTCATCCTTTTTTTTTTTTTTTTTTTTATGAAGGTAAACAAATAAAAATGATATCTGTGTTTGTATCAGCTAGATGCAGTTGATGGTCAGTTCTGTGCTCTGAACAAGTGCCACAAATTTAAATCTGAGTGAAAAGGTTTAGGTGGGTATTAAAGAGGAATATTTGGTGCTGTTGATCAAAAGCATTTGACATGAGTGAAATGTACATGGTGGAGTGGAAACCCCAAAAATTAAAGCTTAATTAACAGGCTAAAACATTCTTCTGGGTTAATAGTTCTCTCCCTTTACTTGACCCACCAGCTTGAAAGTTTTGGTATAAGGATGCAATATCTATAAGGTTGATTTTGATAATTTAAGAATGTATTGCAGAAAACTAATGGTCAAAACTTGAAACTTACTTCATCCGCTTTGCAGGCATCAATTCATCAATGGCATACAAGAAATGTCTCAATTAATTCAGGAGATTCATATATAAATATATATATAGAGAGAGAGAGAGTTGTTCTAAGGACAGAAATCATAGTTGAGCTAATTGGATTTTAATGTAAAGATATATTGTTGGAGCAATTTCCTTAGTTTAATATATCTGGTGTTTGGGCAAATCCTGTTCAAGATACATTGAGATTTAAGTGCTACCTACATGAACATGATAGCATATTACAAAGTTTGACAGATTAAAACAAAATTAATGAATCTCATTGGTTTATTTAAGACTTAGTGGATGCTTACATTGGTAGGTTTTGTCAGGCGTGTCGACAAGATTACTGATTCGATTAGATTAATGGTTGATTAAGGATTGAATTGATGCTCCTCTTAGTGATTTGTAAGGTTTATCATAAAGCCCTTCCTGTCTTTTCCCAATACCAAATATCTCAAAACCGTAGTCATACAGCATTGCTTTAAAATAAAGTGCAGGATGCAACACGACATAACTACTAACTAGAGAGGTATCATACCATGCTAGCTCTTAAATAACTTGCCTGCTGTTTGAGGTTTATGCCTACTTGCCTAGAGCTAGCTCATAATTAATTTTAGAGTGGTTTTAATAATTCTGGGAACAAGGAGGAGCAAGTGCAGCTACCAAGTAGTAGAATATGCCTCAGCCACTTTTTTTTTTCCTGATTTTTTGGCATTGTTGGTTTAGTTTCATCGGTGATATTAATGTCGCTATCTTTATCATTCAAGCCAAGGAATAGAAGTTTCTTCAAACATAACCCATGAATTTCCATCCATGACTCTTAACGTGATAAAATTATGAATGTGTAAATTGAATTTTTTACCCACAAAACAGGCTTATAATGGTTTATATATACAAAGTCTGTTGGCGGGAAAAATAACAAACTTGAGAAAAATAACTAATGCTGTTACACAGTAGGATAACAAACCAAAACTAACTAATGGCTAGACTGCAAAATCAGTAACAAATACATCTGTTGGTCTAGCTTCTATGTTGTATTAGCCCCCCGCAAGCTGAAACATAGAGATTGTGAAAACCAAAACGAGTGACCAAAGGTTGAAAGAATGCAGGAGGATGTGATTTGGTAAACAAATTTGCAAGCTAGGAAGGAGAAGCAATGTGAAACAATCGAATGACTCCAGCTTGAACTTTCTGTCGAACAAGATGGCAATCGATCTCGATATGCTTGGGTCGTTCATGAAAAACTGGGTTTTCAGCTATGACAATAGCCAACTGATTGTCACAGAAAACCTGAGTTGGTGTGACATGAGGAACTTGAAGATCATGTAGCAAATAAAGCAACCATTGAACTTCACAAGCCAAAGAAGCAAGAGCACGGTATTTAGCTTTAGAAGAAGAACGAGAAATAGTGCTCTGTTTCTTAGATTTCCAGGAAATCAAAGCTTCTCCAAGAAATACACAGTAACCAATCACAGAACGAAGAGTGTCAGGACAGCAAGCCCAGTCAGAATCACTAAAACCCTTTAAGATTAAATTAGAGGTAACAGGAAAGAAAAGTCCTTGACCAGGACTACCCTTTAGGTATCGAAGTATTCTGTGGAGAGCTTTTACATGCAAGTCAGTAGGACACTCCATGAATTGAGACAAGTGTTGGACAGTAAAAGAAAGATCTGGCCTGGTCTTTGTAAGATAGAGTAACTTCCCAATAAGCTGCCGATAAGATAAAGGATCAGACAATGAAACCCCAAAACCTTTACTAAGCTTGATTGAAGCAATCATTGGAGTAGGAGCAGGTTTGGAATGCAGAAAACGAGTGTCACTTAGGAGTTCTAAGGCATACTTGCGTTGTGACAAATTGATTCCAACTGAGGACTGAGTCACTTCAAGGCCTAAAAAAATACTTCAAAACACCAAGGTCTTTAATCTTGAAGGCAACATCTAAATAATCTTTTACACCTTGAATAAGAGAGGGATCATTACTAGCCAGTATAACATCGTCCACATACACCAATAAGGCTATAAAAGAACTGGTAGTATGCTTAACAAATAAACTGGAATCAGAAGTAGCCTGTGTAAAACCTTGATCAAGCAAAGTAGTAGTAAGTTTAGAATACCATTGTCGACTTGCTTGCTTCAATCCATATAAAGACTTGAGCAAGCGACAAACTTTGCCTGAAGAAGCATGAGGATGCCAATGAGGTAATTGCATATAAACCTCCTCATTCAAGTCACCATGGAGGAAGGCATTATTAATGTCAAGCTGATGAAGAAGCCAGCCTTTAGCAGCAGAAACAGCAAGTAAAGTCCTAAGAGTATACATTTTGGCTACAGGAGAAAATGTATCAATGTAATCCAAACCATGTTGTTGAGTGTAGCATTTTGCAACAAGTCTAGCTTTGAAACGTTTAATACTTCCATCAGCTTTATGTTTAATTTTATATACCCATTTACAACCAATATGCTCCTTGGAAGGATGTAAATCAATTATTTCCCATGTGTTATTGGCTTGTAAAGCATCCAATTCAACTTGCATAGCCTGTCTCCAGCAATCATGTTTAACAGCTTGACTATAAGTCTTAGGCTCAACTACACTTGCAATGCCAATGAAAAAGGTTTTATGAGAAGGGGAACAATTATCATAAGAAAGAACATTAGAAAGTAGATGATAAAAGGTAGATTCTGTGTTAATAGGCGAACAAAAGAAGATGAATTAGATGCAGCTAAAGCACAATAATAATCTTGAAGGTAGGTAGGTGATCTTCTAAGGCATTGTGATCTTCGAACATGTGAAGAAGACTCTGTTGAAGAGGAAGGAACCCGACTAGAACTAGAGGGAGAAGGACTGGCAACAGGTAAAACCAAAGGATCTATATTAGAGGGAATAGTGGTAGAAGAAGCAAAAGGGAAAACATTTTCATAAAACACTACATCCCTGGATACAAACACAATTACGGTATCTAAGTGATATAACTTATAGCCATTTTGTCCTAAAGGATATCCAATAAAAACAGACTTGTGTGCTCTGGGGTCAAATTTGTGTCTGTTGTGTGCTAGAGTAGAAGCATAGCAAAGGCTGCCAAAAACTCTTAAGTGAAAAAATTTTGGTTGTTTATGAAAAAGGATCTCAAAAGGACTGGATTCGTGAAGTACAGGTGTAGGAGTCAATTAATAAGGTAGACAGCATGTAAAACACAGTCTCCCCAAAAAAATTCAAGCAAACATGCTTGGAATTTTAAAGCTCGAGCAACGTTAAGAATATGTTGATGTTTCCTTTCGATAAGGCCATTTTGTTGAGGAGTATGCACACGAGAGGTTTGATGGAGTATGCCTTTAGAAGAATAGAAATCAACCATGGTAAATTCTTTACCATTATCAGTTCGTATCACTTTGATCTTAACATCAAACTATGTTTCTACCAAACTATAGAAATTTTGGATCAAAGTACGAGCTTCAGATTTTTGTTGCATTAAGTATAGCCATGTATAACGAGAATGATCATCAACAATGGTCAAAAAATAATGGTGACCTTACAAAGAAGCTGTTAGATAAGGGCCCCAAATATCGATATGTATAAGATCAAAAGGAGAATTTGAAACTGAATTACTAAGAGGAAAAGGTGTGGGTTTTTGCTTTGCAATATGACAAATATCGCAAGGAGAGTGATCTTGTACATGAATGGAAGAATCAATCTTATGCAAGACCTTAAGTCTATTATTGGATAAATTACCTAAACGATAGTGCCAGAGATTGCTAGAGCAAAGTGAAGCAAAACCAGACTCATGAATTTTAAGAGTAGAACAAACAATAAACCAATCCTGAACTAAATGATAGAGACCAAACATTTGTTTAGCTGATCCAATCATCTTCAAAGTCTGTGCCTCTTGAATAACACATTCAGCAAAATGAAAAGTAAGTACACAATGATTTGTTTGAGTAAGTTTGCTTACTGAAATAAGATTGAAAGAAAAACTTGGAACAAGTAAAGCATCCTGCATAATAAGATGATGTGAAAGTCTAACAGTTCCTATGTGAGACACAAATGCTGATTTTCCATTTGGTAATTTGACATAGGCTGTAGAAATTGATTTATAAGTTTCAAAAAGATCTATAGAACAAACAATATGGTCAGAAGCTCCTGTATCTAAAATATAAGTAAAAGTTGTAGAAAAACTGTTGAGAATAGAGGTAAGTGCTTGTGTACCTGAGTTAAAACTAAAATCAGTTACTACATTCACATGAGAAGCTGAAGTAGACTCAATGCCAGTCGATTGGACCAATGAAAGAAGCTTCTGATATTGATCATCTGTAAATAGCCTTGGCAAACTATCAGACACATAGTGAGAATGAGATTGCTCTTCAAATACACCACCATCAACAACAACACTAGATGCAGCAGTAAAATTAGTTGTAGCAGATTTATTTCTTGATTTGAAACCTGGAGGATAACCATGTTTTTTGAAGCACTTGTCAACCGTGTGTCCAGTGATTCCACAATATGAACAGACTGGCCTTCTGCTATTCTGTATGGATTTCTTATAACCTTTTGAACTCGTGTTAGTGGGAGCTACAGCTTTGCTGGTGAAAACATTAGATCCGAGCTGTTATGAAGTTAGCAATGTAGTCAACTGTCGTTCTTGTTGAAGAACCAATGAGAAAACCTTGTTGATCGATGGAAGTGGATCCATCATTAAAATTCGAGTCCTCACAGTGGCATATGTATCATTGAGACCTTTAAGAAATCTAATGACATAATCATTAGATTGGTACTGGTGTGCTACATTCTCAACACCACAGCTGCAAGTAGAAGGGACAGGTCTGTAAGTTGAAAGCTCATCCCAAAGAACCTTCAATTTTGTGAAATAGTCGGTTACTGTGAGAGAGTTCTGTTGAAGAGTATAAATCTCTTCTTGAAGATCAGAGATACGGATCACATCACATTGGGAGAACCTATCTCTAAGATCGTTCCATACATCTTTGGCAGTGTCAATCCAAAGCACACTCTGAGCAATTGACGGCGTTACAGAATGGAAGAGCCAAGAGAGAACCAACATGTTGCACCTCTCCCATGCAGAAAACAGAGAATCATCTTTCTTTGGTGCTGTGATGGATCCATCCACAAATCGAAGCTTGTTCTTGGAATGCAAAGCCATACGCATAGTGCGAGACCAAGAATAGTAATTGGGTCCAGTGAGGATTTTCGAGACAAGAACAAGAACTGGGCTCTCATTAGCATGAATGAATTAAGGACTAGATTCATCCAGCTTTGAATCAATAGTATTCATTTTCTCGCAAATGAAGAAATTTCAAAGACTGTTTGAAGCTCTGATGCCATGATAAAATTGTGAATGTGTAAATTGAATTTTTCACCCACAAAACAGGCTTACAATAGTTTATATATACAAAGTCTGTTGGTGGGAAAAATAACAAACTTGAGAAAAATAACTAATGTCGCTACATAGTAGGATAACAAACCAAACTAACTAACGGCTATACTGTAAAATTAGTAACAAATACATCTGTTGGTCTAGCTTCTATGTTGTATTGTAACGAGGTTACAATTATGATCTGATAGCAAACGGCAAACTCTTGAGTATAACTAAACATTTCTAATGACCTAAAATCAGAATGCAGTTGGTGGCTTTGAAGAATGAAAGAGGACCTGAAGTGGAAGGCAAGTATTTCACTTTTTGGTATATTCACTTCCATGTATGATGTACCCCATGTAGCACACATGGATTTCCTGCACCCCCCACATTAAGGAACTCAGAATGTGACAAGTGTGTGCATCTAAATGCAGACCACATGCTTATATCAAAGGGTTTAATTTTACTTTGTGGTGGAAAAGCTGCTTACGAATTGATACCAATTTGTATGGTTTACATATGGTTTGGTAGTAGAAATCCCAGCAGGAAAAGGGAGGGATGGGAGGGGGGTCAACTTTGTTTTGGCAGACACATTGATCTGAAGATTCTGAACTGTACAATTCTATCAACCAATGCTCAACGACATGTTCATTTTCTCTTTGAATTGCTTCCTTTTTGAAATGAAACAAATTTCAAAGTCTTGTCAGTAGTACAATTCAAGAAATTATAGTCAGATTCGTTTGAACAAAACAGGTAACAAATGGCATAATGAAATTTGTAATGCATTTTGTTTCTCTAAATTTATCGAGATTTATCAAATATAAAATTCACTTCACAATCTCACAGCCATAATTAGATGTTTTGGATTCTTGAAAATCACATTAGTTCTAAACTAATTATTGCTATCATAAACTTTGAACAACATTATCTTTTGGCAATAATTTTTTCTCCTCGAAACAAAAACCAAATTCCAATAAACTCGATTCAATAAAATCATTCATATTTATCAAATTACATATGAATCTAATATTAAAATCAAAAGAGTTAAAATAAAATTCGTGATCTCTTGAATAATTTATCTATGTATTATGTGAGAATAGAAAAAAAGAAATATATAAATGAAATATGTATTTTGTTGTTTGGTGGGTTAAATGCAATAACATTTGAAGTGATATTCTTTCAAATTCACATATAATCACTAACTTAAGAATTTAAATTCACATAATCTGGTATATGCTGAATGTGATCAATGATTAGCTGCTGCAGCCAACAATCAGTCCAGAAGAAAGTCTTATCACCATTCTCCAACCTCCTTTGTAAGCCAACTGAAAGGCCTTTCAACGCAGCTATAATGTCCTTCCAAGAATGCGACCTACCATCCATACATTCTATGATCAGTCCTACATACATGCATGCAAACATGTAGCATAGCATCTTCGCTTACTTTGTATTTTGCTTTAATAAAATGAACCCACTTCTAAAATTCTTTAAAATTTCACCTTTGCCCAAATTGAACGCTATTTAATAAATAATGCATATAATTAAGTTTCATATTAGTTTTGTTTGTTGTTGTTCAATTACAACATATAGCAAAGTTGAAAAAGAAAATAGGATACAAACAGTGGTTAGGTTTTATAATATTTTTTATTTTATAATTTAATTATTAGATCAATCGCATATTTTTATTTTTCTTAAGTGATAATTATATAAAAAAAAGCTTTGAAGATGATAAATAGATAAATTTTATTTTTATTTAAAATAATTATAAAACTTAACAAAATTCAAAATTAAAGCTTAAAATAAAATGACCATTTTTGTCAGACCACAACTATAAAATTGAAAGTGTGAAAGCATTATCAATTAATACAACAAAAAAGGTCAAAAAAATGGCATGTACCGCACCATTAATGAGGCTGGCCTTATACTCATAGCAGATGGACCATCAATGTGCCGACGTTTTAAGGAATACCGATAGCTTATTGAATTTTAAGATTAATTAAATTTAACTGACTTTTTCTTTTTTAATCGATTTGATGAGATTCATAAGCTTAACATCCGATAATCTTATCTCATCAATTTTAAAAATCATCAAAAGAAGTTGATATTTTAAAAATAATTAATGTGTTTTAATTTAATTGAAAAAAAATTAATTTTGTAAATATCATTTTAATTCATGTTTATGTTATAGATTTTTTATTAAAAAAAAAGGAAAAAGAAAAAAGAAAAGCAGAAGCAGACAAAGCCTATGGCAACTCTTGTAATAACATTCATAATCCAGTGTCAAAATTGAAGCGTTCAAATTGGGTGCGTCTTATTTTAATTTTTATATTGACATCATCTCTCAGGTGATGAGTTGGATGATAGGGAGGCTTAGAGTAGAGGTGGAATAAGTAGTCAGGTAGGTTCTCTCTTTTTATGGCGGTGACTTACAGCCTTCTCTTCCTCTTCTTTCTCTTGAGATAAATCAGGTAAAACGATTTCCAGAAGCTCGGCCGGAGAATCAGTCCGGTCGGTGATCGCAGCGCTGGTCGCCGGTGGACGTGACGAGGTAGCGTACTTTGTGTTTTGTTGCGTAAGAGAAAAAGCGAGCGTGTTTGGATTTGATAAGGAGAAAAGAAAAAATGAATGAGAATGGCAATGGAGTTGGGAGTGCGGCGGCAGTGGCGGCTACTGAGTATATAAAGAGACATCATAGGCATGAGACAGGAGAGAATCAGTGTAGTTCAGCTCTCATTAAGCACGTCAAAGCTCCTGTTCCTCTCGTAACTCTCTCTCTCTATGTTTACGTTTTGTTTGGATTTGATTTTCAACTCGTCTTTCTCAAGATTTCTCTCACTCACCGTCTTCTATTTCGCTTCATTTTTTTATAGGTTTATGGATCAATGGTTTTCTTTTTCTGATTATTGTTGCATCTTGCTGAGTGAGTTTTCCTGTGTTTGACTTTTGTTCTCGAGAAGGATTAATCTTGATCTGCGGGGGTTTTCTTTTTTAGTTTATGAAATCTTGATTGTATTGATTCTATCAGTTGTTTATTCTCTAATAAAAGCAAAAAAAGAAGATTGAATCTAATTTCTTATATTTGCTATACTAGTTTATATAAGCTTTCTTGACTTACACTGTTTAAATGTTCAGAAATATGATTGAAAACTGTTAACATAGAAGAAACTCTCCCATGTTTTGATTTTGCTGAGTTAGATAAGTTATTTTGAATCCGTAACCATTTGCACAAGTTCGTGTTTTTGTTGATTGAGTTGTCCAAAGGTTTTTCCAGGATAAATTCATTTCCACAGTATAGTTTATTTGTTTAGGAACGATGGGGGGTAAGATTTAATTGAACTAGATGCAACTCGTCTTGTTTGTTATTTCATTTCCTAGAAATAGGAATGATGTGGAGTATATACTCCAAACGATTTTCCTTTTCTTTCTCCATTTTGCATATACGAAATGAATTCTTTGTATTTTAGATCTGTATAAACAATGCATTCCTCCACAATTGTAGTGCTTGATTCTTATATTTTCTTGAATTTGTTATCTATCACCTTGGACAAATCATTTTTCTTTTTCCAGAATATGTATAATTTTTTTATTCATGTCGACAACTTAACTTAAGTTCATATATTGGTTCATGTAGCCAACTTCAATCTATTGAGATAAAAACTTTTATTATTATTATGATGATGATGCATAATTTTTTCCGAAATTTGTATTGCTTTGTCTTTTTACAGGTTTGGTCTTTGGTGAGGAGATTTGACCAACCACAGAAGTATAAACCCTTTGTCAGCGGGTGTGTTGTGCAGGGAAACCTTGAGATTGGCAGTCTTAGAGATGTTAATGTCAAGTCAGGGCTCCCAGCCACTACAAGTACTGAAAGACTAGAACTCCTTGATGATGATGAGCATATCCTCAGCATCAGGATTATTGGTGGGGATCACAGGCTTAAGGTTTTCTCTGATTAAACCTTTTTTCTTTATCTTTTATGATTCATCCTCCATGAACATTCAATGTCATCTATCTCTTTCATCTTAAATCCATCCATTTTAAGAACAAAGCAATTTAAGTGCATTTGTTTGCAGTTTGTTCTCTATGTTCCACAGGATAAGATAGTTGCCGATTGTATGATATTAAAATAGGTTAATGAAAGTATGCATGTTGTCTAAATTTTGGTCAAGGATGCTTTTATTATCTTGAAAATCCAGGTAGTGAAATCTGTACCCAAGTTTGGTTTCCTGAATGCCTTGGTACAAAAGATTATGTCTAATTGATGGGTCAGTTGCGAACAAAAACCACAGAATTGTCTTTTTACAAGCTGTTCACTAGTGACAAGCTAAGGTCATGAAGATTCAATTTAAGTGTAGCAGTGGTAAAATGAAGATCCAGCCCTGTCCGATCTGTTGACATTATTTTATTTTTATCCAGAACTACTCTTCAATCATTTCCCTCCATCCAGAGATCATTGATGGAAGACCTGGGACTCTAGTAATTGAATCCTTTGCAGTGGATGTCCCAGAGGGGAACACCAAGGATGAGACATGCTACTTTGTTGAAGCTTTGATCAAGTGCAATCTCAAATCACTTGCAGATGTCTCAGAGGGGCTAGCAGTTCAGGACAGGACAGAACCCATTGATCTTTGAAAGTTGGGGCTGAGGAGATAAGGTGGTGGCTATCGTTGCCATGGATGAAGCTTCGGAGGCTTTCTAATCTTCGGAGGCTTTAGAGATGGATTGGCAATTATGGGTCTTCCATCTTCTAGATACACTCACACTGCATTCCTTCCACTTGTTATGTTCTCCTTCTGTTTTAACATTATGTACTGGATTTCCTCTCTTTAGTAGATCAAGAACCAAAATTGTTATAAAGTTTCTTCTGTTGAAGGATGAAAAATAGTGAAAAAGAAGGGACTAGTTGTTGGCAAGCTGGTCCAGAGTTTTGCTTTTGTGGTATTTAATGGAAAGGAGCTCAAAAGAGTTGGATTCTGCATTATGGGTTGTGTGGTGATAGGGGTTGTTGAGTTTCAAGTTGCTGGATTGATGGAAGTTTGGTCCAAGCTTCTTGGAAAACGCATATCTTATAGAGTGTTGATAGTTGAACGATTATTTGCTTGATGCTGCCAAGCGCTGACCCTCGGATTGAAACTAGAAAACATAGGATGTCTCGTACTAGTAGTACTAGTAGAGAAATGGAGATATGTCGTTTTGAAGCCGTCATCGGAACTAGGCCTATGGCTTACCCCGAAACTGGGCCTTGGGCTTTTGCGGACGAAGATTATCCCTAGAAATTAGGTGTCTTTGGGTTGGCTGAGCGCCTGAGCCTGTTCACTTTAAATTTATTATTTAATATATTTTTTATAAAGTTATATTTAATTAATCGTCAGTAAATAATAATATAATTTTTTATTAACTTAATAAATTTTAAAATTAAAAATTAAAAAAATTAAATTATTAATTTTTTTATTAATAAGATAATGTTTTGATGTATGAAATTAAACAATGACAACAGGGTATCAAATATAATTTTTTTATATCTATAATTAAGAATATACTAATAATTTTCTTATCATTCACTATCAATCCATTAAAGCGTAGAAAGGGGGCATGGCTTCTATCATAGAAAAGTTTTTAATGAAATCTTGATGTGATTTCAACCACAATAATAAAAGTTTAACTCGTGCAAAATTTTATTTAAATATTTAAATCAAATCAATTTAATTTTATATTTTTTTATGATATAAATTTAGAAATATATTTTTTAAAATTTTTAAATAATAAAATAATATAATTTATTAAAAAAATATTTATATATTAACTATGTATCAAATCTATATATATATATAAAAAAAAAAAAAGGTAAAAGACACCAACCCCAATTTGAAAGCGCTAAAAGAAGAGCAGCCCCCAGAATCCAGATCATCCAAGTTAATTCGCTAACATTCGTGAATTGCCCGAGGCACAGGAGAAAAAGTTCCAGAATATACTAGATTCTTTTCAGCTTCTTATAAATGCCCGACATGTTCAACCATCGTGGCATCAGGAAGACAGAAACAGTCGACAATTAAGTACTTTCAGTTTTGCTTATCCAGTTTTTCATTGAGATTTATTTCATAAATGGCGATGATCCCATGTTTCTTGGGCAACAGAAGGAGCAGTGTCTTCGATCCAGTCTCTCTTGACGTTTGGGATCCATTCAAGTACTTCCCTTTCCCTTCTTCACTCGCCACTCATACCTCTGAAACCTCAGCTTTTGCCAACACTCGAATCGACTGGAAGGAAACCCCAGAAGCTCACGTCTTCAAGGCTGATCTTCCGGGGCTCAAGAAAGAAGAAGTGAAAGTTGAGATTGAAGATGACAGGGTTCTTCAAATCAGCGGTGAAAGGAAAATTGAAAAGGAAGACAAGAATGATACCTGGCACCGTGTGGAGCGAAGTAGTGGGAAGTTCTCGAGGAGGTTTAGGTTACCCGAGAATGTGAAGATGGATCAAGTTAAGGCTTCAATGGAAAATGGGGTTCTTACTGTTACTGTTCCTAAGGTGGAAGAGAAGAAACCAGATGTCAAAGCCATTGAGATTTCTGGTTAAAAACTAGAAAGGGCTTGAAGTCTAACCTGTCTGTCTGATCGTCTTCAAAGTTTGAGAGATCTCCATGTATTCTTAGCAAGAAATTAGATTTTTCTTTGTAATCTCGGCATATCATTCATACAGGACTTGGTCTTTATATATCAATAAAACATAAAATATAAATAAGACTGGTATTGATATAACCAGAATCTTTGTCAGAAAATACCTGTTTTTGTGCTTTCATTTCCTTGTTCAATTAAAAATTTAATACCGCAATGGAGAAAAATTCCTCAACTGGGTACTAAATATGCACTTTCTAAGAAGTTGAGAAGGATTTTATAAATGTCACTTGTATGATACACAATTCAAAATTTCACCCGGAATGGGGTAAAGGTTCAAACAATACATGGCTGCTTTCACCAGTACATGATCAATGTTGGATTGTTGATCTCGGCAGTTTCTGGACTCAGGGCAGCATAGGACTCTCACGGATGCCTGGTCCTCTGTGTCTAAGCACACTTCCCATAACACGCCTTATTACAATGGTAGGGAAAAAAATTGCAAGAAATTATATAAGAAATCACCTGTGGTGCTTAGAATACACTGTACAGAGCTTCCCCTACAGTCAAATAGATTACAGCTGCAGATGTGACAGTTCAAGCCAATGCTAGCTCCCCCTCTTCCTGTTCTTGTTGCTCAGGCAACCTTCCTTCTCGATAGGGGAGAAGAGTGCGCTTTATTTCTTCCGCACTAAGTGTTTCATATTCTAAAAGTGCACTTGCTAATGCATGCAATGCCTTCTCATGCTGAAAAACGACAATGCTTGTTGAATTAGAGAATTTGTTGTACACCAACAGTCATTCGTTTTAATGCTAATTCTTAGTCTAAGTGATCAGGATTCTATCGTTGATAACCACAAATCTGTAGATAAGACAATTTCGTGTACAAAATTCTCATATTGTAAATCTAAAAAAGATTATATATATGTAGCTTTCTCTCTGCATTAACAGAGAGGTTATTTCCATTTAAACTCATGATCTCCGAATCACAAAGGTTTTCCTTTGATAACCACAAATATATTTATTAAAAAAAAAAGAATTTGAGTCCGAATCAAAGCTATTTCACTTTTCTACTAGCAGTTGAAACTATTGCTTCAGGTAAGATATGGCTTATCTAAAAATTACTCTTTATAGTAGAAACAAATATTTCTTCATACATATTCCTGAAATCTTAGAAAGCTAGGATCCTACTATTCAGGTTTTGTTGTAATTCCTTGTTATAAATATGGTTTATTATATTTAATCTATAAGAAAATTATAAAACAATAGGGGTTTCATGAACGTACCTTCTTTAACAGGGCTTTCACACGATCATATGCTTCTCTTAGAAGCTTCACCACCTGAATAACAAAATAAAACAAATTAAGATTGAAATGAAAATTATACCACTGACAACCCCACATTGCAGAAACATACTTCAGCATCGATGCGAGACTGCATTTCTGAACTTGGCCGCTCTTTAATATGAACTGGTCCAATTGCATCACTCATCCCACAATTCGATACCTGGCATTGAAGTGAAAGCCATGAGCCATTAGAAATTAAATAAAAGGGAAAACATTTTTCAGAGTGAACAAAGAAGTCAGCGCATTTTGCTATTTAGGTACAATATTACTCAGTTTTGGTTAATCCATATCACATATATAATTTACTATGAACTGGTAAGACAAATATAAAAATGGAGAATTACAAAATAACAATAATAATAATAATAATAATAATAATAATAATAATATTATTATTAAAAACGTTTTGAAATTTACCATATATTGAGCAAGCTCGGTAGCTGTGTGCAGATCACTACTTGCCCCAGTTGTGATGTGGTCCTGACCAAAGATGAGTTCTTCTGCAACTCTTCCTCCCATACAAACATCAAGACGAGCTAATAATTGCTTCTTACTGATTGACGTCTCATCACTTGAAGGCAGCTGGGTAACCATTCCCAGAGCAGATCCGCGGGGCATGATTGTTGCCTTGTGGATTGGATGTGCACCCTCAGTATTGAAAGCAACAATTGCATGCCCACTCTCATGATAAGCAGTGAGCTGATATTATGTGTGATAATGTCAGCAAATAAGGATGATCCCTTTTGGATAACAAAAGGTTTATCTTGAAAACCTAATGACCTAATTTGTTCACTGACACAGTGCACGAATAGGAACCAGAATACTGCCTAGTTGTACCTAAAACATAACTCTGGTAAGCAATTGGCAATTTATCTACGTGAATTGCATCACGAAACATCTTACTTTAAAGTTTAAACATGGAGACTAATCCTTAACTAAGGCCACTTAACCGCATATCCTAAATAGGGAAAAATTTCCCAGGCAATCACTCTTGTTATCATAATGGGCCCTTTTAGATCTTTGTTTGCATTGATTACAGAGTTAATGATTCGATTCATACAAGCAAACAACCTGAATTCAAACCCAAAGCAATAATAAAAAATGTCAATACCTTCTTTGACTCTTCCGATAGAAACATTGTTTTACGCTCAGTACCCATGAGTATCCTGTCTTTAGCATGCTCCAACTGCACAGCAGTCAATTTATCTGCACCTTCAACTGCAGCTTTAATTGCAGCAATATTCACCAAGTTTGCGAGATCTAATTGACGGAATATTAGGAATAAGTTTAAAGAAAATATGAATGTTTGTTGTCCAGAACTAGAAACTTGTTTTAATTTATGCAGAAAAGCTTACCTGCTCCATTGAATCCAGGAGTACCACGTGCAATTGCTTTAACATCTACGTCATCAGACAAAGGTTTATCCTGAAGGTAGAGCTCCAGAATCTCTTGACGACCTCTTACATCTGGATTAGGGACAACAATCTAAAAGATGGGCTTTATGAGTCTCTGCTCTAAAAGAGTAGAAGATGAAAAAAGAAAATGCCTATCCTACGAGAATAACAATAGTCCACAGGCAAATTATGTAGCAAGTCCTTGTAATTCTGAACATTTCAATGACTTAAGTAACCACAGCTTCTGACATCTAGCAAAACCTTCATGGGTGTGGCAGGGGCAGCTGTGTCGGATTAAGCCTTAAGAAGCAACTCTATTTGTCATCGTTGATTCCTCCAATGAACAACTTTGAACATAAAGTCCCAAACACAAAAGACTTAACAGAACACTAAAGATTGGAGTACTTACATGCCTGTCAAATCTACCAGGTCTTGTCAAAGCTGGATCAAGAATGTCAGGCAGATTTGTTGCAGCCATCAGAATTATTCCCTATGAGATAGACAGAGGTTAAACAAATTCAGAAATGCAAAAAAGAATTATTGATACTGAAAACTTGTTTGAAAATACCTCATTCTGTTCAAAACCATCCATTTCGACGAGCAACTGATGTAGCGTCTTTTTGGTATGGCCTTCCCATTGTTTTCGTGTGGATCCAACGGCATCTATTTCATCAATGAAAATGATGCAAGGGGCCTATAAAATATTAAACATTGTGAATGACACAGTCAGAAAGCATGATGGGCATGGTATCAAGCAAGCAAAGTAATCCCCAGAACCCAATAATTACGACCATCAACCTTTTTCTTAGCTGCTTGGAAAAGGGATCTCACACGCCGAGCACCAACACCAACAAACCTGCCACAGAGAAAGAGAATGTCAGACTCGGCATCTATAACACCAAGTAACCCCCAGAACCAACATGTAATGTACATTAAGCAGGTGGAAATCAATAGAAAGGGTGGCCAAGCAAAGATGAAATGAGAGGGTGGCTTACATTTCCTCAAATTCAGATCCTGCTCTATAGAAGAAAGGTACCCCAGCTTCACCGGCGATAGCCTTCAAGGTTCAACAAATCAAATCTGTTATTAGAAGTTAAGCATGGATATAAGCATATGCAGCATGCTTCAAAGGACCTTGCTGAACCACTAGCAGCAAAGAAAACTTATGTTGGTTAAGTTGAGATGTAATGTGCAAAAAGGCTATAAGTGAGAATATAGTAGGAAAACCTTACCTTGGCCAGCAAAGTTTTTCCAGTTCCAGGTGCTCCAGTCAAAAGGATTCCCTGCAATTTAATTGTGAATAAGATAATAAAACATAAGATTAACACAAAAAAGCCTTTTACTCCAGAGGTGAATGAATCATAGAATACAAATTTCAGTACTCATGATTCACATAAATATGAAGATTCACTCACTATGGACCAAACAATGGACAAAAAACCCTAACTCATTTGTTAAAATTTTCTCCCTCCTATAAACGAAAGCATGAAGAACAGAACCTAGAATTTCTAGCCAATCCCCTACCCCACCAACCGCTCGAGCTAACAGTAAGCTGACAGGACTTCACACCATATCTTGATATATTCGGTTCTCCTGGCATAGACACCATTGATATCTTTTCCATTCTATTCCATTTTATAGGATGCCCTTGAGAAAATATGAAATTTTGCAATACACAAGAAAGTCCAACTAATTGAGTAAAACAGACAGAATGAGACCTATTTCAAACACCATATTATCTTGTCACAAACCTTTGGCAACTTCCCCCCAAGGCGGGTGAACTTTGATGGATTTTTTAGGTACTCCACTACTTCCTCGAGCTCTTGTTTTGCATCATCACAGCCTTTGACATCCTTAAATGTTTTAACGTTCTGCAAATAGAATAATTAATGAGGAAATGAAAACAAGGTTTAGAATTATCTATTAAATTTCCATAAAATGGCCCTGGCCTACCCATACCGAAACTAAAGTTCATTTCATTTACATAATGAAGGATGAAGAATACCAATTATAATCGTTTCCTTTCAGTCATGAATGCTTTTCAATTATTCATTCATTGCCAAAAGTTTTCATACTGAAAATAAAAATGCAGCTTTCAAATGCAACTAAATGCCATAGTCTTGATTTAGACTGCAAGCAGAGCCATCAAATACTTGCCTTCTCGGGCATCACTTCTTTGTTCAAATCTTTGGGGGCATAAGAGGAACTTGATCCAACACCTGAAGTTCCTATTCCACCCAAGCTTCCTACATACTTCTGAAGTGCAGCAGCACCCATTAACCTGAAAAAAAGTTTTCATGTTTAACAAAAATTAATAGCCGGAGGTTACTAGCGAGGACTGGCTGATTCAACAACAAATAAGTGTAGAGAGAGGGGGGGAGAGAGAGTATAACTACAATTGGGGGAATCCATACCAAACCAATCCAACAGCAACAGTGAACAAGATAGTTGAAATAAGCTCTTGTGCAAATCGTGATTTGTTAGAAACTTTAGGATCAACCTAATAAAGAAAACAGCGACACTGTCAAAATAGTTGACAAGGCGTTCCAAGGCAGGAGAAAGGAATAACCCAAGTTGTGTACAGGTTATGATAGTCTACGTATCGTAGTACAAGTATAGACTATGACAAAAGAATGTACTATTATAAACTATATTGTCCCCCATTCACAACAGTAAACAAAGAGCCTTACCATCACCACATGCAATGGTTGCTTCTCAGAAATTCCAGGGCTTAAAAAGGCCTCATCCACGTTCCCTGATGCGCGCTGCTTCAATTCTTGCAACTACATTTAATTTTAATGGATCAGATATTCTTAAGTCTTTTTGGTGATATTGAAGCATTCATATAGAATTATTGTCAAACATAACAAAAGTACTTATCCACCAATTCATAGGCTCAACATGACTCAAATGTCAAAGGAGATAACATTGGTTCTACCAAGTCTAACAATTTTAAAGTAACAAAAAAAGTTGAGTCAAATGCAAGTAATAAAAACAAAGCAATGACTTGCAGCCTTCTTACCAAACTAGGAAGACTAGAAGGCTTTCCAGCTTGTTCATCCGGAAGATATTCCGCAATGGCATTAGTGGCTACAAGAGCTCGGAGATATTCGGCAACACCTCTACTGTCTACCGCATGATCCCTTTGTTCAAATCGCTTAATGACAGACTCAGGACTGTTTTTTTTTTTTAAAAAATAAATTAAAATCAAAGATTAGAGAGATAAAAAGAAAATGTTTAGAAATTAATCAACAATAGTAATCTGGAAGAAAACCTGTGTTTATTAAGCTCAGCCAGCAAAGCGCTTTGTTTAGCGGCGTCTTTGGGATTAGCGTCGGCTTCGGCAATCAAGCGGTCAAGCCGTTTCTCCTGACGCCAAAACGGCCACCAACAGAACCAATCCAAAGCCATCAATTTCTCCATTCCGTTTTTTATCATGGCCCAAACTCCCATCAAAAACACCATGGCAGGAATTTTGCTTTTGGGGCCTTCATTTCCCACCAATTTATCATTCCGCCCCTCGCTCTCCACGACATTCTCAGTTTCCCCATCGATTTTATTCACTTCAAATCCCTGAGTCTCATTCTCAAACCCATCGACGGCCGGGCGGGCTTCAAAATCCGAAAGCAAAGCTTTGGAATCTTCAACGTGAGAATCCAATTTGGAGTCAGAGTTAACGTTGTCGGGAAGCAATGTGCAAGAGATTGAAAAAGGACGGGGATAAAATCGGGAACACAGGAAAGTGGAGGAGGGGCGAAAGAGTTTGGGAAGAGGAGAAGGATTGAAGGGGAGGGTAGAACGGTGAAAGCGTGTTCTAGGAAGAGGAAGAGAAAGAGATGGAGAGGGATGGCAGAGAAGTGAAGCTTGGAGAGATATGGTCATTGCTTAGGGTTTAAGGTTAGAAGATTGCCTTCTTCAGTTTGTTTTAGCTTCAAGTGTGGGAAGGAAAAGGATGAAGGAAGAGAGAGGGAGGGAGGAGGGAGTTAAGAGCCACACGAGATTGAGGAGATTAGAGGAAGGAGTGATATGAAACCTTATCTCGACTTGATTGAAATTGGCGCCGGCTTGTCACTTTCTTTTTTCTCACTCGATTGAGTTCCTATTCTCAACTCACCCTTTTCTCATTCATCCCTTTCCCCTAGAAGGCTAAAACAGTAAAACTACTACTACTAGAATACCAATATATTCGTTTCACTGTGTTGAGGAAGTTGCAATTTTTTTTCTTCTTAAAACTATAAATTGATTGATTAAATATGTAAATAAGACTTTTCTGTTAAAAAAATATAAGTGTATAAGAAAAATGAAAAAAAAATTGAATAATTGACTAAAAGAAGTCAAAAATTTTTAAAAAAAGATTTTTTTAGATGTAGAAGGATGGAATTTTTAATTTTGTTATAAAAATAACAAAATTCTTACACCTTAAAAAAAAAAACTAAAATTAGATTACTAACCTTTTCCTTATACACTAACATAATATTTCAAATAAAAATTAACTTATATATTTTCTTAAATAGTTTGATTTTTCTAACACGAATGTCTATTCGCATGTAATCTTGAGTGATATAGGATCGGATCGAATCAATTTTTTTTAATTTTTTAATTCAATCTAATTTAAGCGAAATTTATATTTGTGATCATATTTGGCTCAAATTAAAATAAAAATTCTAGTTCAATCCCATTCATACAAATTGGTCTGAATTGATTATTTGAATTTTTGAAGTTTAAACAATTTTAAATTTTATTTCAATTTTTCTTTGGATATTTTAAGCAAATTTTAGCTTTATTTTAATTTTTTAATTAAATATAAAACTTAAATTTTTTATTTATATAATAAAAATTAAAAAATATTAAATAATAAAATATTTGAATAAAATTCCCATTGAAATCAAATTTTATTATTATCTAGACCAAATCGGTCCAAATTTTGATTCCAGTTGATTTTTTTATTTCCTGTGTAGGGTTGGCTTAAAATAAAGCCACCTTAAAATTTAATACTTCTGTTTAAGAAGTAGTAATTTATAATAAAACTATTTAACTTAAATATTTAAGATAAATTAAAAAGAACACCTTCAGGCCTAACAAATTCCAAACATTTTTTAAAAGCATCAAGAACAAAAGGAAATTTAAATTACAATAATAAATTAAAAGCACTACTCCTTGGATAGACATTCAAATTCGGCCTCTCCTGACCAGACCTATCTCCTATCATCGCTTCCCTCTCTTTGGCTTTCCTCCCATCTTCACTTCCAGTTCTTCTCTCCGCTCCTCTCTCCTCCAAGAAATGAAATGCCAAAAAAGTCCTCTTACCATGAAAAAAAAAAATGTGGGGAGCAACCACCATGTGGCAGCTGAGCCGCCGCACTCCAAGTCAGTTTATACATATTGTAGATAGATGCTATTACATATGATTGGGTCCATAAGGAGGCACTGTCCCAACTGGGGGTACGCCACTGTGGCCTGGCATTTGCATCATTACGGGAGTCATTTGAGCTTGAGGCATTGAGGCTGGTGGCAAGTAAGGATGATTAGTCATTTGTCCTGGCATGGATTGAGGAAGACCTGAGGCCCATCCAGCTGAAGGTTGCGGAGGCATCATAGGTTGCTGTAAACCTGGAACATACTGAGCCCTATTGTATTGATGGGCAGCTGGCCCTGATGTTTGAACTGGCTGTTGCCCCAAAACCGAGGGCTGTTGGTTAACCATGGCAGGATTAGGGATTGTATAATCTCTGCTCCTATCATTGTTGACCTGGAATGAACAGACCAACCATATCAGATCAATAGAGTGGCGCTGTGTTTGGAAACACATAAAACAAAAATAGGGTGGAAGGGTATTTTCAAATTTTTTTAATTATTTATTATAATTATCTTTTCTTAATGATCATTTTCCCTTTTTGAACCTCACCTCCCATCCAAACTAACTCTTGATCTTTTATATAATGGTTGAGCTACATAAACATAAGCTATTTTGTAACTCATCCACTAGATTGAACATTTTATATTCTTTCCTCCCTAATTCCTTCCTCTCAAATGGAGCCTAAAATGAAAGTTGCAATTTCAACACCAAACAAAATCAGTGTAATTTAATCAATCAATCAATGCAACGGAGCACAACCCAAAGAGGCTTACATAGCCAAACGCTACAAACAACTTCCCCCATCCCCTCCCCACACCCTTTAAAAAAACCATGAAAATAACAATAAACTATCGCATCAAAACAACCATTTAAATGATGGTTGGTAAATTGTATAGTCCAAAACTCCAAATACCTTTATACTGAGATCAGTGTGGCGCGAATATGAGATATGAAGCTTGCAAAACCCTCCATCATATATGCAGTGCCCTTCCAAGGCCTCCTTGGCAACAACAGCTGTCTGAACATCTGCAAAACATGGAACCATTAATACTTAAATTTAAGGGATAGCAAGAATAATGCATAAAATCTCTTTCCTATGTTCTGACCAGTACCATCAGGCCAAATTTAAAACAGGATAAATAAACACGTTTGAACATTACCTGGGTACTGAATTAGAGCCTGCAATCCACCGTTCTTATCAAACATAGCAATTTTTTGAACAGGGCCAAAAGCAGAGAAGACCTAAACATAGGTTATGAGAAAGAATAGAGAAAATGGCAAATACTCAGTATGAGGTACTAGACTAGTAGACTGTCAAACAAGAGTTGCTTCCAGGAATTGTACAAACCATGTGTAGCACATCCAAGGTAACAGCATACTGCATGTTCTCAATAGATGCAAGTAAAACATTACTCTCTGGTTCCAGTTTTTTCCCATCAAGACCCAAACTGAACTGCAATAACAACAAATGAATCTCATTAATAAGCAAGCAAAAGAGTAAACACTACAGTTCCAACATAGTAAATGCAGCAAGATCATTCATCTCTTAGTAGAAATACAGGTCCACAAAGTTGAATATTGATGTGCATGAAGCTTGCATGAGAACAAATCACAGATAAACATTTTCATAAAATTATGGGATGTCCCCTGGGCTAAAACCACAAAGATTTTGTGCTCTAAGAAACTGTACACGGTAAAATAATTCACAGAGAACTCTATTCATTTTAACTGCTGTTAAGAAATTCAATAGTCAATAGCATGTTCTTTATACCTGGCCACTTCCATCTATAGCTGAAGGAGCAACAGGAAGATAGGGATTGGTATAGTCCCTGAAAATTTATAAAAAAAAAAAAGCAAAGTGACCAAACAACAAGTTCAAACATAGAATAGAGAAAATGGAAAAACCAGCAGAGAGAAGAGCAGCAGTCCACTAAATGGCAAAGCAACAAAGGGATGAATTAAATGTTCAGATACGCAATCAATTACTAACTGCCATGAAAACCATTAATTCATAAGTAATGCCACAACCAATTATGTACTTGAATGCAGTACATATGATCAACAATCAGATACAAAGAGGAGATATCAAGAATACCTGCTCCGGTGGCTCTGAAATTTCACACTCAAATCTGTGTGCGCAGAATATGTGATCCTGAGGGTACAAGGAGCTATATTTTCAGAAAGCAGATACCTGGAAATATAGGCCAAAGTCAGTCAGTAGATATTGTGCAACAAAACCAATAGTCCCAAAAGAACATAAGCTGGGAGATTAAAAGCTTTGTCTGTGGAGGACACTGTGTCATAGGAACTAAAATTTAATTTTAACTTGGTGAGTTTTCTATATACTTTATCAAGGGCTAAAAGAATGCAATCAAGTGGGAAGTTGCAAGACTAAACAGAAACAGTTTGTCAGAAGTTTAAGAGCCCAATTGACGTAAGTGCTCAATGAAAGTGCACCACGTCTACAGCTATATGGTCCATAATGGTTGGACTAAATACCGTTTCTAACAATTAATACAACTGTCACCTAGGGATGATTCGTCCATCCAAGGCATTTTTTGCAGCCGTGGCCGTTTCTGCATCTGAAAACTGCACCAATGCCTGCAAAAATGACGGGTATAGAATGAGGTTATTTTCCAAGGCTGAAGCAAACCAACCAAAACCAAAACAAGAGCTTTAATTGATTGACCTGGAATCCAGCTGTCTTCTCAAAAGTGGTAATTTTATGCACAAAACCAAAAGCTGAAAATACCTGCATTATTAACTACTTTCAAAAGATGAACTTAAAAAATCAGGTAACAGAACCCCAAAAAGCAACGACAATCTGTAAAACACCCAAAAAGATTTTCCAGAAAATAAGGAATAAGATAAGTCCAACATATTCAGGTCTTCAGCATAGATATAGAAGCAATAGAACTTGTAACAGAATACAGCTAGACAATTGCAGTGATAGGTTAAGATTTCAGAAATTCAAAGGAGGTTGACGGCAGTAGTCCATATAAAATCAATGACTGCACCAGGGTACTAGAATGCCAAAATAGATTAAAAGAACAATGGATGAAAGAACCAACCACGTAGTTCTAAGAAACCTCATATCTTTATAAATAAAAGAAAGCTACACTCCAGGCTGCTCAAATTTCAATTTTCATCAAGTTTTCATTCAATAAAAACTCTTATTCAATCACTATTCTTTTTTAAGGATAAAAGCTAAAGCTCCATCTGCTTAACAAATAAATAGAAGCAAACTGAAGATGCAGGGAAAGATATTAATTGCTCAAGCATTTAAGAATGTTAAGAAGTTCATTCCCAAGTAAGGCAACAGTTGCAATAAGCACTAGGTCCTAGAATAAGTCAAGGTACCAGGCACAAAGAAGCTATCACTAACTGAGGACTATGGATAGGCACCTTATTCTAAAACATGATATCAATATATATTATTCATATATGATTTAGGACTATATTAATAATTACAAATTATGTTGTATTCCAAAATGGCAAGAGATATGCGTGTTTGCATGAGCACAAGAGGGGAAGAAGGATCTTTCAATCTTCACAGGAAATTATAGATGATAATAATTCATTCATTCTGTGAAAAAAGGACATAAGTGGAGAAAAAACAATGCTGATTACATGGGTGATTGGCCACATAATCAAGGGTCATCTATGCAAACTTTCTGCAAAAGAACTGTAAATTTAGGGAGAAACTTGCCTTAAGAATCTTTGATTCTACTAGGATAGTCACCTATGCAACAAAGCAAGCACCTCCCTCAAAGTTACCACATATTCAGGGATCTAAGACACTAATTTGGTACATTGATTCACCAGAGTGCCAAGACAAACTGAGGCACAGGAACAGGCTACCCTTCTTATGTTCAGTGTGGACTGAAAACTTTGACGCTCAGCAAAGCTAGCATCTAGCTTATCGCCAAATATACCATACAGACCATATGCACAAAATTGTAAATGGGGCACAAACTTGATAAAAACGTCATTGTCAGTAGCAGAACATGCGAAAACATAGTGACACAAAGCATCTAAAAAAGTTGGAGGGAGATGGATGCACATGAAAGAAGAAATGAAAAAACATCCTAAATGGTAGGAATAGGAGGAAGTAAGGAAGAGTAAGGAAGAGAAAGGTAGTGTTAAGGAAAGGAGAAAGGAGACAAACACACATGTGCTCTTTCTCCCGATGCACTAAGCTGCCATTGGAGATAATTCCCTTGACATGATCCTGCTGATCCATTCACATTCATGTCAAAACACAAAAAGCCTTTTTCCAAAAGAGCTAGACAAAAACTACACAACCCTAGTTATTACAGAAATTCAGATCAAACAACAACCTAAAAATACAAACTTCACACCCTTCTAAACCAAAAAGACAAAAAGACCAAGGTCTTCCCTTACCAAATGCAAAACATCAATGGAAACAAGACGCGCATCTTGACCTTCGATAGTTACCAACAGAACATTTCCGGCAACATCCGCGGTCGTTTTGTTATTTACAATCTCTTGCCTGTTAGAATATTGTAGGTAGACCGTTTTGCCCCTCACTTGAGCAGGCTCAGAAGATGAAGCATAATATGATATCATAGCAATAGCCTGATTCAAATCAGCCTAGAAAACGATAAAAATATAAAATTAACAATATTGTTGAAATAATAGGAAGAAAATTGAAAAAAAAAAATTCTGATGGACTTACGAATTCAATAAAAGCTTGATTACGATTGGCTCCAACGTTGCATTTGGTGTTGACGACCTTACCAAATGGCTTCCCCAGCTCGATCAACTCTTCTTCCGTACACTCCCATGGCAAGTTTCTCAAATGCAACACCTTAGATGGGGGTTGAGTGTAACGGAACTGCGGCTGACTTGATACGGATGCCATTCTGCTTAGCAGACAACTCCAAAAATCTACGCCAAAGAAACTAGATTTCAAGCCCTAAATGCCCAAAAAAAAAAAAGAAGCAAAAATTAAAGTTCTAATGTCAAATCCAAATATATATATATGAAAAATCAGGAGAAGTACGGGAAATTGAAGAAGTTGAAGAAAACCTGAAAAAATTAAAGAGAAAATCCGTTGGAATTATCTTATGTTTGTTAAATTAGGGTTTCAGAAAGGATGGAAGAGAAAAATGTAACATGGATTTTCTTTTTCTCCTGCGTTTGAGGTTTCGTTTTCGTTTTTATGCGTATCGTGGTCTACGGATGGGAATGGTTTTGGCGCCGGACGGGTGTATTGCGCACCTTGTTGATGTTAGCGTGTAATGGAAAAACAGAGATGGGTTGGGAGTTGGGAGTGGAACGTTGGGTTTTTTTTTTTTTCCTTTTTCAGCGAAAAGAAATTGGCGTACTTTAGCCGAGGCGGCTCTTCGGCTTCTTTCTGGTGCCACTGTAGGCGTAGAAGTTAGAAATATCTATAAGAAACTTTTTTGCTTTTTATTTTATTTTTATTTTTTTAAAACAACATAAAAACATACTTGATAATGCATTCGTTTTTAAAAAAAATGAAAATAGATATCAAATTTTTTAAAATTGTTTGAATTAATACTTTCTGAAAATATGTAAATTTTTTAATACTTGATTTTGAGATGTATTATATGAAATTAAATATACTTAATTTAAGGTAAATAATTTAAAATCATATGTTAAATTTTAATACGAGAGATTAAGATTAAATTAATTTATTAAATTATTATAAATTGAAATTTGATAATTATGAAGTGTAAAATATAATTATAATAATGATAATGATAATAATAATATATATAAACAAATAAATAAATATATACATATACATATAAATATATATATATATATATACATATATATATATATATATATATATAGAAGTGATGGAGACATATTGATAGTGAATCACAAAGACTGAAGCACTGAACCCTCTTCATGCACTCATCCTACACACGTCTTCTGCCAACCTACTCCATTCCACCTTCACACAGCTGTTGTGCCCATAACCTGGGCATGAATGGAGAAAGGTGAAAAAGGAGATATGAGCAGGAAATGGCAAGGACTCGAGATGGCCATAGAAAAATTGAAATATCCATGCTTCCTGCTCACCCACCTCCTGCACCCTAAGCCCCTAACCGAAACAACTCCAATTTCCTCCTCACTCTCATGCCATCAAACCTTTCACCATCATGTCCCCTCACCAAAACCCAGCTCCACCCCGATCCTGTACATGTATAAAAGCAAGGAACAGAAGAAGGCTGAAGCAGAAAAGAGGCATCACCGAGAGCTTTAATTTAGAACAAAAACGAAAAAGCAACTGAAGCAGAGGCAATAACCGAGAAAATGGTAAGGGACCTCTGGTAAGAGGGAGTGTGACTCCTTGAAGAGAAGCTAGAACCGAAGCTTAGAGGAGACAAAGAACAGAAAATAGGGCAGGATGCTTGGGTTGCTGCCGAGAATAGGGGAGTCGAACCAAGGTAGATATAAGGCAGAAACTGAAGCAAACTGAAACACGAAAGAGGACTGGCAGAGTGCTGGAAACTCGAGATCGCATGTAGCCAGTGTAGGAAGAAGGATGAAACCGTGAGAGGCGGGCGACAGTGGCTGGAATCAACACCAGCAGTGCAGGGAGCTATGTGCCGAGAAAAAAAAATGATGATTAGAAACAAGAGAAGGCTATAGAGAGGAGCTAGAGCAAAAAGTGACCAGAGAGAGAGACGAGGAAGAGTAACTCGAGTGCAGGAAGGCAGAAAAGCATAAACAAGAAAGGACTAGGAGAGTGAGAGCCAAATTGAGAAACAGAGTAGAAAATAGAAGAAAACCGAGAGGAGTGGAAGAGAACATGCTTTACGAACATGGTGGAAGGGGGTGGTGGTGGACTACTGCAGTGAAAGAAACGTGAAGGTAATAGATCGAATGTGTGGCAGGCTTGACAGTGAAAAGAAATGAGAGACAATCAGTAGACAACCGGGCAAGAATCGGCTGGATGAAGGCCGAGACATGGGAGTGATGATGGTGGCAGGAAGTGGACGATGAAAGAAGCGTGAGAAAGAGAGGAAGAGAAGCTGGGAAACCGAGGGAGTTTCGGTAATGAGGCAAAACAGGGGATGAAACAGGGAGGTGGAGGCCGGACCTCGGGGAGAAAGGAAGTCGGGCGGTGAAGGCTGGAGGGAAGACCACGATGGTGGTGGCAGGACGTGGGGGTGATGAAGGTGGTGTCAGAAACCAACGAAAATGGTAGGAAATGGTGGTGAGGCCGAAAATGAAGGAAACAGAGAAGAAAAGCAAGGATGAACAATCACTGGTGTGGAAAAGAAGATAAGAAGAAGTAGAAATGGCGGGAAAGAAAGAAGGAAATTCAAAAATAAATTTTTGGTGAACAGTAAAAAAATAATATAAATATATATATATATATTAGAAAATAGAATAAAATTGAGGAAAGCAAACAAGTGTACTGAGAATTTGGAAACCGGAGAAATGGGCTCCGACAGAAATAATTCGAGTGGATCAGACCTGTCGACTCGCCACGTATAGGCAATTAAGGACTACGGACAAACACTGAGGTAAGGAATATTCTTGTCGCTGTTAAAGATAAATATGCGTAATTTTCATATATTTGTAAATATAAAATTTAGGTTGAATTTTACAGTATCGAAATTACCGAAAAATCTAGGTCGAATTTTATGTTTCTGAAAATTAGAGATATCAGCCTAGTCGAATAATCTAATTTTTACGGATTGAATTTAAATGGTTTGCAAAGATTTTGTTGTGACCTGAATTCTATTTTAAATATTGAAAATTTTGAATTTCGAATTTTCATAGACTGTTTTCTGGGATCTTTTTCGAAAAAGGGCTAGTCAGCCTGTAACAATTGAATTTATATATGATTTGAGGAAAAATGATCTGATTATAAAGTTATTCTGATGATATGTACTTGAGCGCGTACTGATTGTGTGTCGTACGGTCCATCTCGCACTGATTTTGAGATATAGGCGTTGGTAAGATCATGTTGCATTTCTGTCTATTATGTATCTGTATCTGTATCTGTATCTGTATCTGTATTTATATCTGTATCTGTGGTCCACGAGTACGATGTACCGTGTTTCTGATTCTGTTTCTGATCTTCAAACATTCTAATCTGTGAGCCGTTTGGGTAGCTGACCACTTCCAAGACGATTGACATCCCGACACACCTGGCTCGTGAATTGCCCGGAGTCACCGACATTAATCAATAGTCATTTTTGATATCTGATGTAGCATGTATGTCTTGTCTCGTCAATTTGAACTTCTGAATTGAATCATGATTTTATATCGTATGAAACTGATTATCTTAATGCACAAAAGACCGTGGGGGCCACCTCTTGAATCTTACGGGAGCAAAGTGTCACACTGTCGTCTCTTTTAAAAGTTGTTTAAAGTCGGTATTGATTTCAGTTCCATTTTCATACTGAATTTACCATGGATTTTTCGACTTTGATTTTTTGAAACAGGCAGTGCTTCTGTGTCTATTTGAAATAATTTTTTAAATTTGTCTATTTGAACTGAGATATCTGCAAATCTGTCTGTTTTGCTACTGGAAAACTTTGAACTTCTGGATTTACAACAGTAGCTAAATTTATTTATGATACATGTTCTGTTTCTGAAAATCGGTTCTTGGTAATTGTGCTTTTGCCAATACTAAATCTATTTTCCGAATTCTGAATTTGGTATCTGAGAAATTACTAAATCATCTGTATACTTTGTGAAAATATTTCGGATTGGGTAGATATATATATATATATTTCATAGATAGTGTATTTATCTACCTACTATGGGATTTTTCTTACTGAGCATGTTGAGCTTATCCCCATACTTTCCTCCATAGAGTCCCTCTATAGCTGAGATTGCTTCCGTTAGTAAGACTTTCCGCACAGTTATGATTTCGCGGAGCGTATTTCGACATCGAAGGTATACTCAGTTGTAAGAAATTATTTTGTATCTAAAATTTTGTAAGTACAGTAATGCAATACAAGATGTGTCTGGGGAATTTAAACATATTTTATTTAAATTTGTTACTGAGAAAAAAATTAAATCAGACTGAATACTGTTCTGATCTAATATAGACTTGTAACCCAATCGAAATGTTCGTAAATTCGGGTCGTTACAGAGTTGGTATTAGAGCTAGGTTGGCCTGATACGAGTTGATATTAAAAGTGAAAAAGACTTAGAAAATTCACATCCCTAGCATTACTGTACATTGTTTAGATACAAACGGGTATACCTGGTTATGTTTTATTGAAAATTGTGTCATTGAATGAAGGGAAACTAATAGATATGATTGATTAGTATTACAACCATATTGGCAGATGGAAATGAACCGTTTCTCGAAGCCGTAGAGGTAGGCCCGAGAGGTGTAGTGAACCCTCGTTTCAGTGTACAACTTATAGTTTCACTGAAAATTTCTGAAGTTCGCTTAATCGGATTTGAGCAGGACATGGATACAATGATGATGATGTCGGGTCAAGTGATAGTGGTCTTGTGATAATGATAATTATTAAGGTGTGACTAAGAGAAATACCGAGTTAATTTCGCAAGATAGTATGCTATTACATACTGGAGTTAAGAATCCAATCGTAATGGAAAACTGGAAAAATCAAAATTTGAAAACTTACATAGATTCTTAGAGTATGATTGTGAACTTAATTGACTAGGGGCAGTTTCAAGAGTTTAAGCCTCTGTTTTTTGATAAGGTTAAGAATTTAGTGATTCAGAGGGTTGGATGAATGTGATAGAAAAGCTTGATGATTTTAGAAGTAACTCTACCGAGAAAGTTACTTTTGCAACTTTGTGGTAAATAATTGGAGAAGCTACACGAATTTTCAAAGTGCGCTACCTTAAAGAAAGTAGCCTTCGTAGCATCAGTATCGAATAAAAAATCGAGCTCGGAGGGAAGTCCTCTGATTTAATCTGAGAGCCGACATCAGAAAATTACATGAATATGTTTCTGAAGTCCTTAGATGGCAACACATTCTGGATGAAGTATATGGGAAATTATAGCTGAAATGATTGAATCAGACATAAGGTAACAAGTCCGAGAATGAATATGAAATTAAATAGATTTAGAAGGAGTATAATCCGGATAAGTAAAGATGTGAAACGGAGGAAGTCCAGAAAACTCATAGGAGGTACTGGGATCCTCGATAGAGCTAAGTTAGCTCCACTGGATATTATTTTGAAGGAGCAGTGCACAAGGCACAACTGTGATGATGTGAAATGTATATTTCGAGGTTATTAAGAAAATGAAAGGGTAAAGAGAGTGATAGAAAAGTGATGTACTAAGGAAACAGTGAGAGTGATAGAGTAAAGATACTATAACTGAAAGGATAAATTACAGAATTAAAAGTATAAGTGAAGGTCACACTGCTTACAGGATTGATAAAGTTAGGGGATGTTCGGAGTAAAAAGACACCCAAGTAGACAGAGGGATTTTCGACACGTATTCAGATGACCTATCAGAGTTACCACTAAACTGAAAGGTGAAGTTCTGAAATTGATTTAGCACCTGACATCGAATTAATTATTCAAACCACTGTACTCAGTGGTTTTGATTGAATTAGAAATGTTAAAGAAGCAAATACAAGGATTGCGTGAAAAAGAGATTATCGGGCCTGGTGATCCACTTTGAAGTGTACCAGCATTAATTGTTAAGAAGATTTAAAGCTTTCTGGATCGCTCTATATAAAAAATGGGAGTCAATTGGATCCTCCTAAAATAGAGGTTATAGACCAGCGGGAAATACCCTAGCTGCTAAGAGGATTCAAAATTGTAAGAATATAAAGAGACTTTAGAACATGAAATACGTTTCGAATCTAAGAATTGAAATTTGTATATGTCTACGTTTTGAATGCGAGACTTAATTTGAGTAAGAAAATGATTTTGTTATAATTGACAAAAGAAATGAGACAAGCGTTAAAGTATGATAAATTCTGAATGTAAGTCCTATTGGAATAAGAGGTGTATACAAGGTAAGAATATCTCTGATATTTGAAGTGATTCAGATCAAGTGATATAAACTGAAAATGAATTGCGACCAAGGATAAATGAGAATATCGATAAATTCTGGTATCTTCTTATTAGGATTGAACCTTGAACCCTTATATTCATAACCTATTTATATGATCAAGTCTGATGGCCAATAAATGCATTTCAAAATATCTCCTCACTTGATAGACTTGACAGCGTCTAGAAGTACACATACTTCTATAGTGAAGAATTGTGGAATTATATCGATCAAGAAGGTTAAGTATGAAATTTTGTAAAAGCTATCAAATACAAGAAAAAGAAAATGACTAAGGTTAGCACTTTGAGGAGAAGCTATTTCGGGATGACGTTATGTATATTGGTCAGGGACATGAGCTATTGAAATAATTTGTGAGCCACAACTTGGATGTGGTTCCTTTCTGATATTGACATTTATATCGTGGTAGCGAGCTCGAGAGTTGAAAACTGAAACTTGATTGATTAAATTGAGCAGGTTCAGCGTATTGATAAGTACCGTATTGATGTAACTAATCGGACCGGATGGATGCTGCAACTAGCTTGAGTATTAGTACTCATAATTAATTTAGATTTAAAAACAGAATTGTGTACCAAATGATCTATAATTAAAGGAATTAATGTCGTCAGAGACTCATTTACAGAAATATACCCCACATTCGGAGAATAATAGGATTTATAAAATCTCCTGAAAGTATATTAGCAAATCAAGTATGATAAGAGAAATAACTAAAATTGAGATTAAATGTCTCATAGGTCAGTAGGTTAAGGTAGAGCACCAAAAACCTATGAGATTATCACTCATGCCTATATGGAACTGAAAGCATGTGCCAGGATTTTAAGGGCTCCTGGAAGGATCAATTGCCAATTAGCAATGATTGTATATAATTAGTTACCACTTAAGTGTCGAAATGACGCCATATGACCAGTAGTATGACAAAAATGTCGCTTACCGATTGGATGGAAGAAGTAGGTGAAAGGGGGATAATTGTTCCTGATTTGGTTAAGCAAGTTTCTGAAGATATTCAATTAATTTGTAAAAGGTTAAGAACAATTCAGAACAAAAAAAAGAGTTATACTAACCAAAAACGAAGGTCCTTAGAAATTTCAGTAGAAGATTCGATGTTTCTGGAAGTTTCTCATTCCAATGGTGTAATGAGATTTGGGAAGAAAAGGAAACTGAGTCTCCGTTATGTTGGGCCTTTGAGGTCTTAGAAACCGATTTAGATCTTGGACAGGAAAGAAAAGGCATTGAGGTCTAGGACAATTCTTTGGTTAAGATCTTATGGCAGTATCACACTTCGGTAGAGGCCACGTGGGAATTAGAAAATTTAATGCGAGAGAAGTACCTACATTCTTTAAGGACAGAGGTACTCCTAAATTTAGGGAACAAATTTCTCAAGGTAGGGAGAATGTAAATACCGTAAATTTTTGATACTCGGTTTTGAGTTGTATTATATGGAATTAAGTATGCTTAATTTAAGGTAAACAATTTAAAATCATGTGTTAAATTTTAGTATGAGAGATTGAAACTAAATTAATTTATCAAATTATTATAAATTATTATAAATTGAAATTGTGATAATTATGAAGTGTAAAATATAATTATAATAATACTAAAGATAATAGTAATATATATAAACAAATAAATAAATAAATAAGTATATGTATATATATACATATATATATATATAAGTGATGGAGACAGATTGATAGTGAATCACAGAGACTGAAGCACCGAACCCTCTGCATGCACTTATCCTGCACACGTCTTCTGCCAACCTACTCCATTCCACCTTCACGCAACTGCTGTGCCCATAACCTGGGCATGATTGGAGAAAGGTGAAAAAGGAAATATGAGCAGGAAATGGCAAGGACCCGAGATGGCTGTAGGAAAATTGAAATATCCATGCTTCCTGCTCACCCACCTCCTGCACCCTAAGCCCCTAACTGAAACAACTCTCATTTCCTCCTCACTCTCACGCCATCAAACCTTTCACCATCACGTCCCCTCACCAAAACCCAGCTCTGCCCCGATCCTGTACATGTATAAAAGCAAGGAACGGAAGAAGACTGAAGCAGAAAAGAGGCATCACCGAGAGTTTTAATTTAGAACAAAAAAAAGAGCAACTGAAGCAGAGGCAATAACCAAGAAAATGGTAAGGGACCTCTGGTAAGAGGGAGTGTGACTCATTGAAGAGAAGCTAGAACCGAAGCTTAGAAGAGATAGAGAACAGAAAAGAGGGCAGGATGCTTAGGTTGCTGCCGAGAGCAGAGGAGTCGAACCAAGGTAGATATAAGGCAGAAACTGAAGCAAGCTGAAACATGAAAGAGGACTGGCAGAGTGCTGGCAACTCGAGCTCGTATGTAGCCAGTGTAGGAAAAAGGATGAAACCGTGAGAGGCGCACGACAGTGGCTGGAATCAACACGAGCAGTGCAGGGAGCTATGTGCCGAGAAAAAAATGATGATAAGCTAGAAACAAGAGAAGGCTATAGAGAGGAGCTAGAGCAGAAAGTGAGCAGAGAGAGAGACGAGGAAGAGTAACTCGAGTGCAGGAAGGCAGAAAAGTAGAAACAAGAAAGGAGAAGGAGAGTGAGAACCAAAATTGAGAAACAAAGTAGAAAATGGAAGAAAATCGAGAGGAGTGGAAGAGAACATGCTTTACGAACATGGTGGAAGGGGGTGGTAGTGGACTGCTGCAGTGAAGGAAATGTGAAGGTAATAGATTGAATGTGTGGCAGGCTCGACAGTGAAGAGAAATGAGAGATAATCAGTAGACAACCATGCAAGAATCGACGGGATAATGGTCGAGACATGGGAGTGATGATGGTGGCAGGAAGTGGGCGATGAAAGAAGCATGAGAAAGAGAGGAAGAGAAGCTAGAAAATCGAGGGAGTTTCGGTAATGAGGCAAAACAGGGATGAAATAGGGAGGTGGAGGCCGGACCTCAGGGAGAAAGGAAGTCGGGCGGTGGAGGCTGGCGGGAAGACCACGATGGTGGTGGCAGGACGTGGGGGTGATGAAGGTGGTGTCGAAAACCAACGGAAACGGTAGGAAATGGTGGTGAGGCCGAAAGGGAAGGAAACAGAGAAGAAAAGCAAGGATGAACAGTGATCGACGTGGAAAAGAAGAGAAGAAGAAGTAGAAATGGCGGGAAAGAAAGAAGGAAATTCAAAAATAAATTTTGGGTGAACAGTAAAAAAAAGAGTAATATAAATATATATATTAGAAAATACAATAAAATTGAGGAAAGAAGATAAGTGTATTGAGAATTTGGAAACTGGGGAAAATGGGCTTCGACAGAAATAATTCGAGTGGATCGGACCTGTTGACTCGCACGTGGAGGCAATAGAGGACTACGGATAGACACCGAGATAAGGAAAATTCTCGTCATTGTTAGAGATAAATATGCGTAATTTTCTTATATTTGTAGATATAAAATTTAGGTTGAATTTCGCAGTATCGAAATTACCGAAAAATTTAGGTCGAATTTTATGTTTCTGAAAATTAGAGATATCAGCCTAGTCGAATAATCTAATTTTTACGTATTGAATTTAAATGGTTTGCAAAGATTCTATTGTGACCTGAATTATGTTTTAAATATTGAAAATTTCGAATTTCGAATTTTCATATACTGTTTTCTGGAATCTTTTTCGAAAGAGGGCTAGTCAGCCTGTTTTTGAACGGTTTAACAAAACAATTGAATTTATATATGATTTGAGGAAAAATGATCTAATTATAAAGTTATTCTGATGATATGTGTTTGAGCGCGTACTGACTGTGTGTTGTACAGTCCGTCTCGCACTAATTTTGAGACAAAGGCGTTGGTGAGATCATGCTATATTTCTGTCTGTTCTGTATCTGTATCTGTATCTATTGTCCACGAGTACGATGTACTGTGTTTCTAATTCTGTTTTTGGTCCTCGAATATTCTGATCTGTGAGCCGTTTGGGTAGCTGATCACTTCAACGACGATTGACATCTTGACACACCTGGCCCGTGAATTGCTCGGAGTCACCGACATTGGTCAATAGTCATTTTTTATATCTGATATAGCATGTCTGCCTTGTCTTGTCAATATGAACTTTTGAATTGACTCATGATTTTATATCGTATGGAACTAATTATTTTAATGCACAAAAGACCGTTGGGGCCACCTCTTGAATCTTGCGGGAGTAAAGTGCCACACCGTCGTCGCTTTTAAAAGCTGTTTAAGGTTTTAAAAATGCTATTGATTTCAGTTCCATTTTCATACTGAATTTGTCATGGATTTTTTTACTTTAATTTTTCGGAACAGGCAATGCTTCTGTGTCTAATTGAAATATTTTTCTGAATTTGTTTGTTTGAACTGAGATATCTGCAAATCTGTTTGTTTTGCTATTGGAAAACTTTAAACTTCTGGATTTACAATAGTAGCTAAATTTATTTCCGATACATGTTCTGTTTCTGAAAACCAGTTCTTGGTAATTGTGCTTTTGCCGATACTAAATCAGTTTTTCGAATTCTGAATCTAGTATCTGAGAAATTACCAAATCATCTTTATACTTTGTGAAAATATTTTGGATTTGGTAAATATAAAAAAAAATATTTTTCATAGGTAGTGTATTTATCTATCTACTATGAGGTTTTTCTTATTGAGCATGTTGAGCTCACCCCCTTACTTTCCTCCACAGAGTCTCTCTGTAACTGGGATCGCTTCTGTTAGTAAGACTTTCCGCACAGTTATGATTTCGTGGAGCGTATTTCTGTATCGAAGGTATACCCAGTTGTAAGAAATTATTTTGTATCTAAAATTCTGCAAGTACAGTAATGCAATACAAGATGTGTCTGGAGAATGTGAATATATTTTATTTAAATTTGTTATTGAGAAAAAAATTAAATCAGACTAAACACTATTATGATCTAATATCGACTTGTAACCCAACCAAAATGTCTGTAAATTCGGGTCGTTACACTTTTTAAATTTAATTGTTTTCAAAAATATTTTTTATTTTTAGTACCATTTAGAAGTGAGTGAATAATGTCTATATTAATATAATATTAATATATTTTCAATATAAAAATAATATTAACATTTAATATATAAAATGATTAATTAAAAATTAATATTTTAAAATTAATATTTAGTTTAATAAAAAAATTGAAAATTGTAAAAAAATAAATATATATTGTATTAAATTATAATAATATCATAGTATTGTTTAATATAAATTTGATAATAATTTATTGAATATATTATATATATTTCTAAATAATATCATTTACAATAATTTTGATTTGTTAATAATTAATATTATTGCTAAGTATTATTATCTAATATAACTAATTATTGTTTTACAAACAATAATATCTTTTCAATTAAATTTGAAATATATCACTTCTACTATTAAAAATTTAGTATCATTAAATGCATGAATATTTAACATTAAATTAATATTATTTGTATAAAAATAATATGTTTTAATTATTATATAATTTATTATAAATTAATTAGTTGAATATATATATTTTTTAATAATTTAATGTTTAAACAATTAAATAAATAATATTATTAAATATAATTTATAATTTACTAATTCATATCATTACTTAATATATAAAAATTAGAATTTTATTAATCCCAATTATTATCTAACAAAAATATTATTTTTAAGTAATTATTTTATTTAACACTATAATTATTTATAATATTATTTAAGTTATATTAAATTTTAATATGACGAAATGAAGATATTTAATATTAGTATTAAATGGTATAAAATAATATTATTTAATAAATATATATTGGATTAATATCATATACTTTGTCAATGAATTTTTTTGACTCCACAAACGGGATTATAATGATAACACATACCTTATTTTATTTATTTTTTATTTTCTTAATATATTTAAAGAACATGTGTCATTATCCTAGTTTCACTTGTAGAGTCAAAAAACTCCACTGAAGGTGTATAGAATAATTATTCATATATTTTATTTAATTTTTAAAATTTTATTTTTTTAATTGAATTATTATATCTGAATCGGTTCAAAGATTTATTTTTAATATTTAAAATATTAACTAAACATGTTTTCTATTTTCTAAATTTGAAAACAAAAGAAAATAAGAAAAAAATTAGAAAAGAAGAAGTGGTCCCAAACGACCCTTAAATAATTTATTTTGAATATAAAATTAAATAACATTTTTATATGGACATAAAATAATTTAAATTTATAAATTTTTTTAATTTTTACACAAAATAATTATATTATATTTAAATAATTGTCATTTATATTACTATTGATATGGGTAAAAAAACCTAGTTGCACTTAAACATCAAAAAAGTGTGCAAAGCATAAATATTACCAAAAAGAAATTAACAAGTAGAGGCGCCTAGGCCTCACACCATGTGGTGACACGCGGACCTTGCACCATGTGGCAATGAGCGGACCTCGCGCCATGTGGCAAACCCTCAGGGCGTGGCACGAGGGTGTAACCCTCTAGACGTGACTCGAGAGTGCATGAGTGTAACGAACCGTGACCTATAAAAATTCGGAGGAATTTTTTTTTGAAATTTTAGCTTACAACTTAATCCATTTATTCACTTAGGTTGTATTCCTGTTCAGTGTCAATTCATTTTCTTACTTCTTTATCTGTAATTACAATTTAGTTTCACATTTGGATTTATATGGTCGATAGAAATTTCGGCAGCATAACAGCTTATATATAAGTCTACTCACCTGCAAACCGATTGTTTTTAACAAATACTAGATATCCACAACTACCAACTATGCTTTCCAAGTCATATCATTAAATCATTCTACATATTCCAAACCACATCTAGTTACTCCCAAAAATCAATCTTTAAAAATAATTCTTTTTATTTATCCTTATACAGATTACATCCCGACACATTACTTTCAATAGATGTCTGTGCATACAAATGGTTTGGTAAAGAGATAAAATGTATATCTCACGCATATACAAAAGGTAGTCTAGGGAAACTCGTATCCGTCAGCCTACGTCGTTTACAGAGTGATTATCAACTGTAGTACACTGCAAAGAATCTGAGAGGTGAAGGGGTGAGCTTTCGGGAAAAAGCCCAGTAAGAAATGCATTTAAAACAATCATAGTGTTTAAAACATACAGAGTACATAATAATACCAAAAGGTGCCATTTCTTTACAAATATTACATCACTTTCAAAACGCATATCACGGAAAACACATTTAACAGAAACATGGTTTCGAAATAAGAAAACCTTAGCAGATCGATCAGAATCTTTCATGATATATAGAACTTTAAAAACATAGCTGAGCATGAAGATGTATCGAAAGATCAAATATCCTAAACAAAAATCATATCGAATGGAAATCAGAACCTTTCAGATCATACAGAACTTCAAAAGCATTGTTGAGTATAAAACATATTCCGAAACGTCAACGTCTCAAAACAAAGATTATGTCAGGTGGAAATCAGAACCTTTCAGATCATACAGAACTTCAAAAGCATTACTGAGTAAATCACATATCAAAGAATCAAATCTTAAAACAGAGTTCGTTTCGAATGGAGACTAAGCTAGCTCATGTAATCGTCATGCGGAAATAACATATTCATCCTCCGTAGATGGAAAATCATAAACATGACCATTTTCGCTACCTCACCCCACTAAAAAGGTCTTTCTGTTTAGCTAGGCCTGTTTAGCTACCTCACCCACTTAAGAGGTCTTTCTGGTTAGCTGGCCCTTTTGGCTACCTCACCCCACTTAAGAGGTGTGATGCCCCGAAAACGCGAAAAAAACAGGCTATTTTTTTCCTTTACTTAAGTTGTATTCCTATCAGTGCCAATTTCTTAATCTTTCATTAATGTACCGAAACGCAGTTTATAATCGCAACCAGTCGATTTCAATGTCTTTTCCTCTACTTATCAGTACTTCTATTCTTATTCCCATACTTTACATATCCAGAATATACAGTAAGGTTTAAACTGCATTACTACTATTTTAGTTACATTCATATTTCTTATTTTACATCCCAAAACATTATTACAATATTGTCTATATTTTACAGGAAGTCTGGTAGATAAAGTAAAATATACCTTACTAGTACTGAGGATAGCGTGGAAGGGCTGAGTCCGCCTGTCCACGACTATTGTACGGTAGGTAGGGATGACAATTTACTTAAGAAAATCTGTGAGGTGAGAATAAAGGGGTGAGCTCTTCAAGCCCAGTAAGACATGCATTTAAAGCAGTCTTAGCATTAAAACATGTAAATGCAAAATATTGTGATATAACTTTATAAACTATCATGCACGTGAATATTAACCGAAACATATTTAGTTTCGAAAGACAAGTCAAAGTACTTGTGATATCATAATGGTATCATGTAATTTATAAATCATACATCTTATAAATCACGTAGCATGTTAAATATGTAACAAATATCCCGTAGGAAATCATTCACATAGCATATATCACATAGCTCATTTAAAGAGCAAATTAGGTCAGAGTACATAATATTTAAATCATAAAATTTAGTACTCTTTCTTTCAAACAATATTGATTCATTTCATGGAGACTAGGCAGCATTTTCATTACGACAAAAGTCGTATTCATATATGCATTTCACATAGAAAATTTGCATAGATGCTTTACTTATACTTAGTACCGATGGCCATGGTAAGGGACTGTAGACTGGATCAGGGTCTTACAGAGCCCCTCGCCACTATACATATATTTCCTTTAACGGAGAGTGGCATAAACATCGCACCGAGTGGTATAAATACCCGACGCAGTTCAACATGCACCACAAGGGACTAAAAGTACACAAAATGGTATGACGAATGTTCCACGACAGTCCAGACCCCACACGGCAATTTAAGATAGCTCTCATAGCTTACATGTAGCCTTAGTCTCAAAACATTTCTTTGAAATTATTTCTCGGGTTTGTTCACCCGTAAACTTTTAAATCATTTCTCAGGTCCGTTCACCCTTGTAACGACCCTTGACCCTTAAAACTCGAGATAAATTTTTTTTTTTGAATTTAATTCACCCACTTATTCTCCAATTCACTTAGGTTGTATTCCTGTACAGTGTCGAAACATTTTCCTAATTCTTTTCTCGTGATTTATAATTGATTTTCATATTTTAACTTATATTGCCGATAGAAATTTCGGCAGCATAACGGCTTATATATAAGCCTACCCATCTGCAAATCAATTGTATTCCACAATCCTAGATATCCACAACTACCAAGCATACTTTCCAAATCCATCTCTACCACACAATGCATCTATTTCGATTTAATACTAGTAATCTCGAAATATAATCCCAAAGTAGTAATGTTAACATCGTTCCTTACAAAATTACATCCCAACTAATAATTCCAATATATGTCTGTGTGTACAATTATGTCTGGTACGGAAATGTAAATGTATACCTTTTACGTGTACAAAAGTAGCTTAGGGTAGCTCTTCCCACCAGCTTACGTCGTGTACGCGGCAGGTAGCGCTTATAGATTCACTGCAAATGATCTGAAGGTAGAGGGGTGAGCTTTTGGGGAAAAGTCCAGTAAGATAGTACTCTTAAAACAGTTCTGACATATAAAAGTATTTGAAATAGTTCATGGAACGAAACTAAATAAAATATAGAAATTTTCATTTCATGCATAAACGTCATAAAACATGCGTGTCAATAAAACCATTAACATGCTTAATCATTTTCATGAACATTTCATAAATCATTTCGTAAACATATCATGAATATTTCATAATCATTTCATAAACAACTCTTGCATATTTCGTAATCATTTCATAAACATCTCATGCATATTTCGTAATCATTTCATAAACTTCTCATGCATATTTCGTAATCATTTCATAAACTTCTCATAATCGATTTTATAGTTAAAATCAAGGAAACTAGGCTATAACTAAGTCATGCGATACGTGTCATTCTCCATTGGAGAGTCATCATACCTATGGCCATGGTAAGGGGGCTGTAGACTGGATCAGGGTCGTACAGCTCTTTCGTAAAACATGGGTAGTATCCATCTTACATACTTTCACTAGCACATAGCTAGGACACGGGCACCAAAGGCACTCTCCGTGTGGGCAACATAATTGCGTGCTGCGCGGGCACGAGATACTACCAAAACATCATCATAAACCACCAGTAGCACGACATCTTCCACACAGGTCGAGTCAAGTGCTAAAGGGGCCTACGTACCGGCACCTCAAGTGGTGGAGCCGGAACACCACGAGAAGTAGCCAAGCATGAAGCCTAAGTCTCAAAACATATTTTCTTTTTTTTTTTCGTAAATACCTTTGAAAACGCCAAAAGTTCCATTTCAAAGCGTAAATATGGGTTTTCAAGCCATCATAAAACTTTCATGCATTTTCATAATTCGAAAGTTTATTTCATAAACATAGATGTTCTAGCGAACATTTTGTAAGACGAAATCATGTTTTGTAAACAGTTTCGCAAGTATGAACGCATCAATAAATCAGTTCAAATCATATGCTCTTTCATAAACTCATTTATCAGAGAACATAAATGCAACATCAGAACTAAGTTAAGTAATACCCCTTACCTCGATTTATCGGGTATCTCAAATTCGAACGGTGACGTCTCCTAGTACCTCCTTTAATCCTTTCTACGATTCACCTACACCGAAATCGTTTACTTAGCATCTTATCCACACGAATTGTCCGAATTGTGTTAAAATTGTAACCTAGCGTCACTACTGCGTATGTACGTATTATTGTATATCCTTAGGGCAACACGCACGTTTATATATTTATTCACTATTGATATATTTGCTCCTACAAGTATTAACATACACCTTTATTATATACATCCACATGTATACACGCATAAAAATACATATTTATATATATATACACTCCTATATGTATATATATAAATATACTTTTACTGTTTTCATGTTTCCTATCTCATATATATACATTCTTTGTATATACATATACTTGCACACATTCACCTTTCATACCCCCACAAGTATATGCACCTAAATAAATAAATAAATAAATATATATATATATATATACCTATATATATTATCATTGTATTCCACTTTTCCTTATCACATATGCATATACACATTTTTTTTTGTACAATTACTAGCATACTCGATTTATTATATAGACTTATTTGTACATGTACCTAAATAAATACATATTCATTATATATATTTCTACTTCTCATCTTTCCAATTTTTGTCAAATTAATCTACACTAAACATGCTTGTATTTCAATTAATTCCTACAACATCATGCTTCCATAATACAATTATACATACATTAAACTAAATAAAATTCGGATTTTTTTACCTAGGAATTAACTGGTACAAGGATGAGGAATATCAACTGGGTATATTTTTTTGTATACTGCCACTGTAGATGTACTGTGGCGTCGGAACAGGGTGGCCGGACGGGGTAGGACAGGCGATGGGAGGTTGCCGGGTTCGGGTTCAGTGGAAGGCCGGCGTCAGTCTCCTCCGTTTGCTGCAAAACGCGAAACAGAGAAAAGACCTCTCTGTTTCCGTTTTCGTTTCCAGGCGGTGAAGAGGGAAAAAAGGGAAATGGTGGCCGGCAGTCGGAGGGGGAGGAAGTTCGGAGTCCGGGCAACGCAAGGCTGCCGACAGTCTTCTGGTTCAGTCGCCGGCGAGCGAAAAAGGAGAGAGGAAGGCTCGGGTTCGACGAACGAAAAGGGGAAGAGAAAGGAGGCAGATCGTTGCTGACTTGGGCCCGGTTCCGTCTACCGGTGAGGGAAGGATCGTCGGCGTGAAGGGGTGTGGCCGGCAGTGGAATGAACAGTGGGAGGGGTTGCCGGCGGCTGTAACAGAGAAGATGAACAGGGGGGGAGGTTTTCTATTTGGGATCGCGCGACAATCGCGCGATCCCTTTTTTTTTTTTTTTTCTTCTTTTTTTTTCTTTTCTTTCTTTTTTTTTCTTTTAATTAATTTTTTTTTATTATTTATTATTATTTTTTTTATCATATATATATTATTTATATATATCTATTTATATTTATATATATAAATATTTTATATTTTTATTGTATATGTTATATTTGTATTTATATATATATATTGGTATATTTTTAATTATATTTTCATTCTTAGAAAATTACATCTATATATATATATATATATATATATATTTTTTTTGTTTAATCTAAACACAGAAAATTTGCGGTATTTACATTCTCCCCACCTTTAAAGAATTTGGTCCTCCAAATTTCTCTGAGTCCATCAAAATAGGTGTGGGTACTTTTCCTTCATAAGACTCTCTAGCTCCCATGTAGCTTCCTCTATCGAATGGTGTTGCCAGAGAACCTTTATCAGAGGTATCGTCTTGGATCGAAGTACCTTTTCCTTCCTGTCCAGAATCCGGATAGGTCGCTCAATGTAGCTCATGTCCTCTTGGATACTCAAAGGCTCATACTTAATGATATGTGAGGGATCCGGATTATACTTCCTTAACATCGAAACGTGGAAGACATTATGTACCCCGGAGAGTTGCGGGGGTAGGGCAAGTCTGTAGGCCACGTCTCCCACTCTCTCTAGAATCTCAAAAGGACCAATGAAGCGAGGACTCAGTTTTCCCTTCTTTCCAAAGCGCATTATACCCTTGCTCGGGGATACCTTAAGGAACACAGAGTCCCCAATTCGAAACTCAAGTGGCCGTCTATGCTTATCCGCATAACTCTTCTGCCTGCTCTGTGCGGTCTTAAGTCTATCACAGATTATCCGAACACCTTCTGCTGCCTGTTCTACCAACTCGGGAGCCAAGATTTTTCTGTCACCCACTTCTTCCCAAGCCACTGGAGACCTACATCTCCTACCATACAAGGCCTCATAAGGTGCCATCCTGATGCTAGCATGATAGCTGTTGTTATAAGCAAACTCTGCAAGGGGCAAGTGATCATCCCATGAGCCCTTGAACTCCAAAACGCACGCCCTCAGCATATCCTCTAAGGTCTGAATTGTCCTTTCGGACTGACCATCGGTCTGAGGATGATAGGCTGTGCTCAAGTTAAGCTGAGATCCCATGGCTTCTTGAAAATGAGCCCAAAATCTAGAAGTGAATCGGGAATCTCTATCTGACGTAATGCTCACAGGTGTCCCATGCAGTCGAGTTATTTCTCTCACATATAACTCTGCTAAAGCACTCAAGGAGTCTGTATTTTTGATGGCTAGGAAGTGGGCACTCTTTGTCAACCTGTCTACAATTACCCAGATTGCATCATGCCCCTTTCGGGTCCTCGGTAACCCCATAATAAAATCCATAGTAATGTGCTCCCATTTCCAAGTAGGCACTGGAAGAGACTTAAGTAGTCCTGCTGGTCTTTGGTGCTCGATCTTAATCTGTTGACAAATCAAACACTTGGCCACAAACTCAGCTACATCTCTTTTCATACCAATCCACCAATACACCCTCCGTAAATCTTGGTACATCTTAGTGCTTCCCGGGTGCATAGTGTACCGAGAACAATGGGACTCTTTTAGGATCCTTTGCCGTAGGGCATCATCGTTAGGGACACATATACGACCCCTAAATCTCATCAATCCATCCTCACCGACCACAAAGTCTGTCTGTACGTCCTGTCCTGCCTGACTGACCATATCCAATAACTTCTGATCACCCCTTTGTCCGGTTCTGATCTGATCAAGTATACTAGGTTCAATATGCAAACTAGCTATGAACCCAATATCTGTTGTTTCCACACTAATACTGAGCTCGGCAAACTGTTCTAGTAACTCCCATTCTCTAACCATCATAAAAGAAATCATTCCCTTCCTGCTTAAAGCATCTGCCACTACGTTTGCCTTGCCAGGGTGATACAGGATCTCGCAATCATAGTCCTTGAGGAGCTCTATCCACCGTCTCTGTCTCATATTCAGCTCCTTCTGATCAAATATATACTTCAAGCTCTTATGGTCAGTAAAAATCTGAAATCTCTCTCCATACAGATAATGCCGCCATATCTTCAAAGCAAAAACAACCGCGGCTAATTTCAAGTCATGGGTGGGATAATTCCTTTCATGGTTCTTAAGTTGTCGAGAACCATATGCAACCACTCTTCCATGCTGCATAAGTACACACCCCAAGCCCTGGTATGACGCATCACTGTATACTGCATAGCCTCCAGACCCACTAGGAATGGTTAAGACTGGGGCGGTAGTCAACCTCTTCTTGAGTTCTTCAAAACTCTGCTCACACTTATCAGTCCACTCGAATGGAACATCCTTGCGTATCAGCTTAGTCAGTGGAGCGGCAATCTTGGAAAAACCTTCTACAAACCTCCTGTAGTATCCAGCTAGTCCCAAAAAACTCCGAATTTTCGTAACAGATTTCGGTCTTTCCCAATTGAGTACTGCCTCAATCTTGGATGGATCCACCGACACCCCGTCTTTAGAAATAACATGGCCCAAAAATGCTATCTGCTCTAACCAGAACTCACACTTATCCAACTTCCCATACAACTGCTTCTCTCTGAGAGTTTGGAGCACTACTCTCAAATGCTGCTCATGCTCCTCTCGGGACTTTGAGTAGATCAGAATATCGTCGATGAAAACAATGACGAACCAATCTAGATACTCCCGAAACACCTCATTCATCAGGCTCATGAATGCAGCTGGGGCATTAGTTAGACCAAAGGGCATCACACGGAACTCATAGTGGCCATATCTCGTTCTGAAGGCCGTCTTCGGAACATCCTCATTCCTAATCCTCAATTGGTGATAGCCCGATCTCAGGTCAATCTTCGAGAACACCGTAGCCCCTCTTAGCTGGTCAAATAGATCATCTATTCTGGGCAAGGGATACTTGTTCTTAATTGTGGCTTTGTTCAGCAGCCTGTAGTCTATACATAACCTAAGACTACCATCCTTCTTTCGCACAAATAATACCAGAGCTCCCCACGGGGATACACTTGGCCTAATGAACCCTTTGTCTAGCAAGTCTTGCAACTGCTTTTTCAATTCCTCAAGTTCTACAATGGCCATCCGGTAAGGAGACTTTGAGATTGGTTGAGTCTCTGGTGCCAAATCTATCGTGAATTCTAACTCTCTCTCCGGTGGTAATCCCGGTAGTTCATCAGGAAATACATCCGGAAATTCGCATACCACTGGTATGTCCTGAATACTTGGGCATTCCCGACTAGTATCGCGGATGAATGCAACATAACCTTCACATTAACACATTCATTAAAATTTTTCATCATTTGTCAAAATCATAAAGTTTATTCCTTCTTTGCAAAGCATACACTATACTTACTAGGTAAGGAGAAAGTTACAGTCTTAGAGTAGCAGTCTAAACTTATACGGTTGGTGGCTAACCAATCCATACCCAAAATTACATCAAAACCATACATGCCCAACAAGATTAGATCTGCTAATATGATCCTATCTCCTACCTTGATTTCACAATTCCTACATACCATATCAGTATTTTGTGATTTATACATGGGTGTACTAACGCGTAACGTAAAGTCAAGAGATTCAGGCTTAACATGCAATTGACGTGCAAAATGTGGTGATATAAAAGAGTGGGTGGAACCTGAATCAAACAATACTTGTGCCTCATGTTTGCAAATTAAAAGCTTACCATGAATGGTCTCAGTGGAGGTATCAGCAGTCTCTTTATCCAAGGCAAAGACCCTTCCATGCGTGACAGGCTTCTTACCCTTCTCAGCTGCGGTAGCCCGTCTCTGTGGGTTCCGATTCTGGGGAGCTTGCCTCTCAGATTGTCGTGGTGGCTCTGGGCGTTGTGGAAAGTGGTTCTGTGGGCAATCTCTCATTATATGTCCCTTTTGCCCACACAAAAAGCAGCTCCCGGTGGTCAAAAGACACACACCTCCATGAAGCTTCCCACACTGTTTGCACACTGGCCTATACTATTGCGGACCTCTAGCAATCTGAGGAGCAGGTCCTGGAATGATGGGTCTGTCAAGTCTAGGTCGAAACTCATCCGTCCTCTGCCTCTTGGGCTGACCCCTCCTGAAATCCTGTCTCACTAACTCTGTCTGCTTACCTTTATCCCTGCTCTTTCCCTTAAGGCCATACTCCGCCTGTGTGACATTTAAGCCTCTCTCGACCATCTGTGCTCTACCCAAAGCATCCTGGAATTCCGTAATCCATAACCCCAGAAGACAGTCTCTAATAGCTGGCCTTAATCCTGCTAAGAACCTCTCAGTCCGACGTTCTTCATTCTGGAACGTCTCCGGATCATACCTCATCAGCATGGTGAACTTACTCTCGTACTCATCCACAGTCATACTGCCCTGCACCAAATTCAGAAAGTCCATCCTCAACTTCTGCTGGGCAGCTAGTGGAACATATTGCTTCCTAAAAGCTGTGGCGAATGCATCCCAACTAATTACCGGATGCTGAGCAGTCAGAAGGACCTTGGTGGATCCCCACCAATACTCTGCTTGGCCCTGTAGCATGTAGGTGGCCATGGAAACCTTCTCAACATCAGAACACCCCAGAAAATCGAAGATCTTCCCGAGGCTCACCAGCCACTCTTCAGCCTCTACCGGGTTCTTAATTCCCTTAAATGCTTGAGGCTTCATCTTCAAAAAATCTCTCATCCTACCAAAATCTCTCTCCTCCCTCCGAGCCTGTACAGGAGGCTGAGGCGCCATAGGTACTGGAGGAACTTGTGGAGGAGGAGGTGGTGGTGCTTGTGGAGGAGTTGGCACTGGATCAGGAGTTGGTGTGGTGCCAGCTGAATCAGAAACATTTGCCCCTAGGTGTTGGGCAACCATGGCAGCAATCGACTCCAAACCTCGCTCAAGGCGCTGCTCTAAACGCTGCTCGAGCTGAGCCATACGAGTATTAGGACTCTCTGGCTCCGATGGAGGAGGTGGAGGTGGCTGAGCCTGCCTCCTAGGACGTCCGCGTCTTCCTCTCATCGTGCAGTGATCTACTACCTGCGCGTAATTTCAAAGATCAAACCTTAAAGTTATTAGGTATACATTACCTACAACCAGACAAGCACAGACATTGGGATGTAATTTAATCCTTATTTTCGACACTGACAGTACTAGACAACCTTGCTCTGATACCACTTAAAACTGTAACGACCCTTGACCCTTAAAACTCGAGATAAATTTTTTTTTTTGAATTTAATTCACCCACTTATTCTCCAATTCACTTAGGTTGTATTCCTGTACAGTGTCGAAACATTTTCCTAATTCTTTTCTCGTGATTTATAATTGATTTTCATATTTTAACTTATATTGCCGATAGAAATTTCGGCAGCATAACGGCTTATATATAAGCCTACCCATCTGCAAATCAATTGTATTCCACAATCCTAGATATCCACAACTACCAAGCATACTTTCCAAATCCATCTCTACCACACAATGCATCTATTTCGATTTAATACTAGTAATCTCGAAATATAATCCCAAAGTAGTAATGTTAACATCGTTCCTTACAAAATTACATCCCAACTAATAATTCCAATATATGTCTGTGCGTACAATTATGTCTGGTACGGAAATGTAAATGTATACCTTTTACGTGTACAAAAGTAGCTTAGGGTAGCTCTTCCCACCAGCTTACGTCGTGTACGCGGCAGGTAGCGCTTATAGATTCACTGCAAATGATCTGAAGGTAGAGGGGTGAGCTTTTGGGGAAAAGCCCAGTAAGATAGTACTCTTAAAACAGTTCTGACATATAAAAGTATTTGAAATAGTTCATGGAACGAAACTAAATAAAATATAGAAATTTTCATTTCATGCATAAACGTCATAAAACATGCATGTCAATAAAACCATTAACATGCTTAATCATTTTCATGAACATTTCATAAATCATTTCGTAAACATATCATGAATATTTCATAATCATTTCATAAACAACTCTTGCATATTTCGTAATCATTTCATAAACATCTCATGCATATTTCGTAATCATTTCATAAACTTCTCATGTATATTTCGTAATCATTTCATAAACTTCTCATAATCGATTTTATAGTTAAAATCGAGGAAACTAGGCTATAACTAAGTCATGCGATACGTGTCATTCTCCATTGGAGAGTCATCATACCTATGGCCATGGTAAGGGGGCTGTAGACTGGATCAGGGTCGTACAGCTCTTTCGTAAAACATGGGTAGTATCCATCTTACATACTTTCACTAGCACATAGCTAGGACACGGGCACCAAAGGCACTCTCCGTGTGGGCAACATAATTGCGTGCTGCGCGGGCACGAGATACTACCAAAACATCATCATAAACCACCAGTAGCACGACATCTTCCACACAGGTCGAGTCAAGTGCTAAAGGGGCCTACGTACCGGCACCTCAAGTGGTGGAGCCGGAACACCACGAGAAGTAGCCAAGCATGAAGCCTAAGTCTCAAAACATATTTTCTTTTTTTTTTTTCGTAAATACCTTTGAAAACGCCAAAAGTTCCATTTCAAAGCGTAAATATGGGTTTTCAAGCCATCATAAAACTTTCATGCATTTTCATAATTCGAAAGTTTATTTCATAAACATAGATGTTCTAGCGAACATTTTGTAAGACGAAATCATGTTTTGTAAACAGTTTCGCAAGTATGAACGCATCAATAAATCATTTCAAATCATATGCTCTTTCATAAATCATTTATCAGAGAACATAAATGCAACATCAGAACTAAGTTAAGTAATACCCCTTACCTCGATTTATCGGGTATCTCAAATTCGAACGGTGACGTCTCCTAGTACCTCCTTTAATCCTTTCTACGATTCACCTACACCGAAATCGTTTACTTAGCATCTTATCCACACGAATTGTCCGAATTGCGTTAAAATTGTAACCTAGCGTCACTACTGCGTGTGTACGTATTATTGTATATCCTTAGGGCAACACGCACGTTTATATATTTATTCACTATTGATATATTTGCTCCTACAAGTATTAACATACACCTTTATTATATACATCCACATGTATACACGCATAAAAATACATATTTATATATATATACACTCCTATATGTATATATATAAATATACTTTTACTGTTTTCATGTTTCCTATCTCATATATATACATTCTTTGTATATACATATACTTGCACACATTCACCTTTCATACCCCCACAAGTATATGCACCTAAATAAATAAATAAATAAATAAATATATATATATATATACCTATATATATTATCATTGTATTCCACTTTTCCTTATCACATATGCATATACACATTTTTTTTTGTACAATTACTAGCATACTCGATTTATTATATAGACTTATTTGTACATGTACCTAAATAAATACATATTCATTATATATATTTCTACTTCTCATCTTTCCAATTTTTGTCAAATTAATCTACACTAAACATGCTTGTATTTCAATTAATTCCTACAACATCATGCTTCCATAATACAATTATACATACATTAAACTAAATAAAATTCGGATTTTTTTACCTAGGAATTAACTGGTACAAGGATGAGGAATATCAACTGGGTATATTTTTTTGTATACTGCCACTGTAGATGTACTGTGGCGTCGGAACAGGGTGGCCGGACGGGGTAGGACAGGCGATGGGAGGTTGCCGGGCTCGGGTTCAGTGGAAGGCCGGCGTCAGTCTCCTCCGTTTGCTGCAAAACGCGAAACAGAGAAAAGACCTCTCTGTTTCCGTTTTCGTTTCCAGGCGGTGAAGAGGGAAAAAAGGGAAATGGTGGTCGGCAGTCGGAGGGGGAGGAAGTTCGGAGTCCGGGCAACGCAAGGCTGCCGACAGTCTTCTGGTTCAGTCGCCGGCGAGCGAAAAAGGAGAGAGGAAGGCTCGGGTTCGACGAACGAAAAGGGGAAGAGAAAGGAGGCAGATCGTTGCTGACTTGGGCCCGGTTCCGTCTACCGGTGAGGGAAGGATCGTCGGCGTGAAGGGGTGTGGCCGGCAGTGGAATGAACAGTGGGAGGGGTTGCCGGCGGCTGTAACAGAGAAGATGAACAGGGGGGGGGGAGGTTTTCTATTTGGGATCGCGCGACAATCGCGCGATCCCTTTTTTTTTTTTTTCTTCTTCATTTTTTTTCTTTTCTTTCTTTTTTTTTCTTTTAATTAATTTTTTTTTATTATTTATTATTATTTTTTTTATCATATATATATTATTTATATATATCTATTTATATTTATATATATAAATATTTTATATTTTTATTGTATATGTTATATTTGTATTTATATATATATATTGGTATATTTTTAATTATATTTTCATTCTTAGAAAATTACATCTATATATATATATATATATTTTTTTTGTTTAATCTAAACACAGAAAATTTGCGGTATTTACAACCCTTGAACTTTTAAATCATTTCTCGGGTCCGTACACCCGTAAATTCATAGAAATCATATTTTTAATCATATTTCGGGTCCGTTCACCCGTAAATTCGTAAAAATAATGATTTAATCATATTTCAGATTCGTTCACCCGTAAACTCGTAGAAATCATATTTTTAATCATAATTCGGGTCCTTTCACCCGTAACTTGTAGAAATAATGATTTTTCATTTTCACATAAAAAATTTCATTTAAAAACATTTCACAGATATCAAAAGTATATTTTAAAGAGTTCGAAAAATAGGTTTTTCTTTCGGGTTTCTCGATTTTTGAGTGCATAGTAATTTTTTTTAAGGTTCGGAATTATTATTCGTAAAAACTAACATGTTCATCACATTTTTAGCTGAAGTAAGGTATTTGAATACCAATACCACTTTAAATCACATCCCTTACCTCGTATATCGTAGGGCAGCGCAAACTTATCAGGTCTCGAAATTACCTCAATTTGCGTGCTGGATTCTTGAACTGCCCAAAACGATATTCATTCATCATATATTGATCAATTTCATCTTAACATACTCAATTTCAATTTATCTTTTCGAAGTTTGACCAATTTTGACTTTTCGATCAACTTTTTCGGTTTTCTCGGTTTTACCGATTTAATGTCGTTTTTGGAAAATTTCATTATCCTAATTTCTTAATTCATTACTTCATTATCCTTATGACTGATTCAAGTTCATAAATCAAGCTAGTCACTTTGTAAAATTTTCAATTTTTTCATTTTTCGATTTTACACTGAGTCAAACTATAAATCGGGCTTTCTCGGTATAAATTTAACCGTTAATAACCTTAGATTCATCAAATTTTTCACATAAACACATCAACACCTTGCTGTTCAGATATCAAATCATTCTTAGAAGTTAAATCATCCAAGTCCACTTAACTAAAAATCTTTCAACAACACCAAATAACAATATATATGAACTTCATCATCATCTATCAACTTTACCTCAGGTTTGACCAAGGTTGACCACTTTTTTCTTCCTTAAAATTGATCCTCAACTGTTATTCAACATGTATAGAGCTTAGAATCATCAAAAACTACAAGAAAACTCAGCCAAAGAATAAAAAATTCCAAGTTCTTTCTTTACTAAAAACAGGGCAGATCCGTCAACCGTTTTTGTTTTGAGTTTTTAACATAGTAAATGACTTACTTGTGGCTGAATTTTTTATATGTTATAGAGGATTGGATGAGAAAGATTTTATCCTTGTTGGCCGACACCTGAATCAGAGCAGAAGGTGGCCGAAATAAATCACGCACTAAGGGTAAATGGAGGACACCTATCGGAAGAAAGGGAGGGGGATATCTCTCGGCCTAGAAGTCCTTTAGGGTTTATTTTTATGCCCAATGAAAGATCCTTAAGTATAATTTCAAAATTGAAAAACTTGGCTCAAATTGAATATCGAAAGGTCTTCAAATTTGACAAACATGAGGGCTGGGTCGGCAGGCTGAAGGGGACAGATTTCTGTCCTCTTCTAGAAGAATTCAAGAAAAATTATTCTAGACCAAATTTCTCCAAATTTCCACTTCTAAAGTGTTATAATATGTCTCTAGTATGTTTCATAAAAATTTGGGGATCACTTGTTTAAGAAAAATTACTCGATTGAGCCCATTTTGCGCGATTTGGTCAATACCAAGCAAAATGGATTCAAGTTTTTAATTTACCTTAACAATTAATTCGATCCCCGAAACCTCCATATTTCCACTTGATTTTGATTTCTCCAATAAATTTCATCTTATTTTAATTTTCTATGGCCTCAGAATAATTTTCAGGAATTTCTAGAATTTATTTCGGATTTATTCTCTTTTTCGAGCCTATTTGCTCGATTTAGTGCAAAACCCAAACCTTACTAACTTTTTCACTTTCAATTCCTTAGTTTTCATTTCTAAACATCAATTCATACTCAAACATGTAATTCTTAAGAAATTCTTGGGCTTAGAGCCTTATCTCGATTTACGTGCCAACGGGCCCCACATCACTAACCCGAGTGCTTCGGTGGTTTCGGGCCTGCATAATATTATTTCGAGTTCTCAATTACTTCTTAGTTTTTCAAATAAGAAATAAAGTGAGAAAAATTTGGGTTTCACATTTCTCCCCACCTTTTAGGAATTCGGTCCTCCGAATTCAAGCTGGTCCATCGAATAACTGTGGGTACTTCTCTTTCATGTGGCTCTCTAGCTCCCACATAACTTCTTCTGTCGAGTGGTGTCGCCAGAGAATCTTTACCAGTGGAATCATCTTAGATCGAAGTACCTTCACATTTCTGTCGAGGATCCGGATCGGTTGTTCAATATAACTCATGTCTTCATGAATCTCTAATGGTTTGTACTCTATGACATGAGAAGGGTCCGGATAATACTTTCTCAACATGGAAACATGAAAGACATTATGTATACCTGACAACTGTGGGGGTAGTGCAAGTCGGTATGCAACGTCTCCCACTTTCTCCAATATTTCAAATGGACCAATGAAGCGAGGACTGATCTTCCCTTTCTTTCTGAAACGTGTGACACCCTTCATCGGAAACACCTTTACAAATACAGAGTCCCCAACTTGAAATTCCAGAGGACATCTTCGCATATCTGCATAACTCTTTTGCCTACTTTGTGCTGTCCTCAATCTATCACAGATTAACTGAACATCTTTAGTTGCCTGTTCAACTAGTTCGGGAGCAAGTATTTTCTTATCACCCACTTCTTCCCATGCAATCGGGGATCTACATCTCCTACCATATAGAGCTTCATAAGGAGCTATACCAATGCTAGCATGATAACTGTTATTATAAGCAAATACAGTGAGAGAAAAATGATCATCCCATGAGCATTTAAAATCTAGTGCACATGCCCTTAACATATCCTCTAAGGTCTGAATAGTCCGCTTGGATTGACCATCTTTCTGAGGATGGTAGGCCGTGCTCAAATTCAGTCGAGATCCCAGGGCTTCTTGAAAACGAGTCTAAAACCTTGAAGCGGACCGAGAATCTCTATCAGAGGTAATACTTACAAGAGCTCTATGTAATCGTGCCACCTCTCGGACATACAGTTTGCTAGCTTATCCAGAGAATCAGTGCTCTTAATGGCAAGAAAATGAGCACTCTTTGTCAGTCTGTCCACAATCACCCAGCTGCATCATGACCTCTTTGGGTCCTGGGTAACCCCATAATAAAATCCATAGTAATATGCTCCAATTTCTAAGTAGGCACTGGTAAAGACTTAAGCAGTCCTGCTGGCTTCTGGTGCTCTGCCTTAATCTGTTGGCAGATTAAACATCTAGCCACAAAATCTGCCACATCTTTCTTCATTCCTATCCACCAATACACTTTTCGGAGATCATGGTACATCTTAGTACTACCTGGGTGTATGGTGAATCGAGAACAATAAGACTCTTTCAAAATACTCTGTCTTAGGTTGTCATCATGGGGTACACAAATACAGCCCCGAAATCTCAACAACCCATCATCACTGACCAAAAATTCTTACTGCGATCTCTCATCAGCCTGACTAACCATATCCAGTAATTTTTTATCATTCCTCTGTCCTGTTCTGATTTGATCCAATATACTGGGCTTTATCTGTAAGCTAGCCATAAACCCATCCTTAACCTCATCAACACTGAGTCTGAGCTCGACGAACTGCCCTAACAAGTCCCATTCTCTAATCATCATATAGGACATCATACCCTTTTCTACTGAGGGCATCTGCTACCATATTCGTCTTACTCGGATGGTACAAAATCTCGCAGTCATAATCCTTCAGGAGCTTTATCCATCTCCGCTGTCTCATATTCAGCTCATTCTGATCAAAAATATACTTGAGACTCTTATGGTCAGTGAAAATCTGAATTTTTTCACCATACAAGTAATGTCGCCATATCTTCAGTGCAAAAATTACTGCAGCCAACTCCAAGTCATGAGTAAGATAGTTATGTTCATGGTCCTTTAGCTGGCGAGACCTATAAGTAACCACTCTGTCATTCTGCATTAGCACACAGCCCAAACCCTGGTAGGAGGCATCACTATAAACTGCAAATCCTCCTGAACCACTCGAAATGGTCAAGACTGGTGCTGTGGTCAACCGGCGTTTGAGCTCTTGGAAGCTCTGCTCACACTGATCAGACCACTCAAATGGGACATTCTTACGGGTCAATTTAGATAGTAGAGCTACAATCTGAAAAAATCCTTCGACAAACCTTCGGTAGTATCCTGCTAATCCCAGGAAACTCCGAACCTCTGTCACTGTCCTTGGTCTCTCATATTTTAATACTGCATCCACTTTGGACGGATCCACAAACACCCCATCCTTAGATACTATGTGTCCGAGGAAGGCAATCTGTTCCAACCAGAATGCACATTTATTGAATTTTCCATACAGTCTCTTCTCACGAAGAGTTTGAAGCACAATTCTCAAATGCTGCTTGTGCTCCTCCCAAGACTTAGAATAAATCAGAATGTCATCAATGAATACAATCACAAACTTATCCAAATACTCTCGAAAAATATCATTCATCAAATTCATAAAGGCAGCAGGGGTGTTAGTCAGTCTAAAGGGCATCACCAAAAATTCATAGTGCCCATATCGAGTCCGAAAGGTTGTCTTTGGTACATCAACCTCCTTAATCCTTAACTGATGATAACCCGATCTCAAATCTATTTTAGAGAACACTGATGCCCCTCTTAGTTGATCGAATAAGTCATCTATCCTTGGTAGAGGATACTTATTCTTTATTGTTGCCTTATTCAACAGTCTATAATCAATACACAGGCGAAGACTGCTGTCTTTCTTTCTGACAAACAGTATCGGAGCACCCCATGGAGACACACTCGGCCTAATAAATCCCTTATCAAGCAATTCTTGTAACTGCTTTTTCAATTCTTCGAATTTGATCAATGTCATTCGATAAGGTGGCTTGAAAATAGGCTGACTGTCCGGCTCCATATCAATTGCAAATTCAACTTCTCTCTCTGGTGGTAGCCCCGGTAGATTTTCTGGAAAGATATCGAGAAACTCACATACAACCGGAACATCTTGAAGACTTGGTGGTTCCCGACTGTTGTCAGAAATAAAGGCAATATAACCTTCATATGAATCATACTGTTAACAACTTTTTAATTTATTACCCAATAACTTCATAAAATTTAACACCATGCATTTATTCTTAACAAAACATACATCAAACTTTTCAGGTAAGGAGAAAGTCAAGGTCTTAGTGTAGCAGTCTAAACTTACACGATTAGCAGCTAGCCAATCCATACCCAAAATTACATCAAAACCCAACATATTCAATACAATTAGATATGCTAACAGCTTGCTACCTCCTACCACAATTTCACAATTTTTACATATCATATTCGTCAATTGAGAGTCATGCATAGGTGTACTGATACGTAACATGGGATTTAAGGATTCAGGTTTTAAATGCAATTTACATGCAAATTGTGGGGAAATAAAAGAGTGTGTAGCATCTGAATCAAATAAAACATGTGTGTAGCAATTACAGACCATAAGCGTACCTCTGATAGTATCAGAGGAGATGTCAGCTGTCTCTCCGTCTATCGCTCGCACATGTCCCTGTACAATGGGCCTCTTACCATTCTCTGCAGTTGTTGCTCTTCGCTGCGAGACCTGTCTCTGGGGAATCTGTACTTGCCTCTCCAGCTGCTTTGGTTGTTCCCGAGATTCATAAGGTCTCATTAATGGGCAATCCTTAATCATGTGTCCTGCCTTTCCACTCCGAAAATGAACATTAGTAGCCTAACGGCATTCATCAACATGTATCTTGCCACAGTTCTTGCACCGCGACACTACTGTTCCAGGGCTTTGAGCAGTGGCAGCACTACCCATAGGGATCTTGGGCTTCCCAGCCCATGTTTGAGCCTCATTTGTTCTTTGCCTCTTCAGCTGCCTCTTTCTCATATCATATCGAGATGCATGTATCCCTTTTCCTTTATCTTGATCCTTGGCTTTGTACTCATGCTCAGCTCGGATCACATCTAAGCCCCTTTCAACTTCTTGAGCCCGACCTAGAGCATCCTTAAAATCCTCAAATTGGAATCCCAATAATCTGTCCCGGATCCTTGATCTCAGACCTGCCAAGAATCTCTCAATTCGGTGCGCTGGATCCCTAAGGGTGTCAGGATCATATCTCAAAAGGGTAGTGAATTGACTTTCATACTGATCAACAGTCGAACTGCCTTGAGTCAGATTCAAAAATTTCGCCTGCATCTTTTTTTGTGCTATAAGCGGAATATACTGGGCTTTGAATGCATCTAGAAATGCCTTCCATGTAATATTTGTTGGATTATCAGCTAAGGTTTTCTATGTGGTCCTCCACCAAAATTTGGCCTCTTCCTTGAGCATATAGCTGGCCATAGTCACTTTTTCTTCATCCGTGCAACTCAAATACTGAAATATCGAATCAAGGTCTATTAACCATCCCTCAGCCTTAATCGGATCCTTTACCCCCATAAATTTTGGGGGCCACATTTTCAAAAATTCTCGCAGCCTCTGGGTGTCTCTAACATCTCTAGGCTGTGGAGCTGCAGGCTGAGGTGCTGGGGCTGCCAGAGGATTCTGTGGTGGGGGAGGAGGAACCTGTGCTGGTGCAAGAGTGGCATCAGTACTAGGGGTGTTTGTCCCAAACTGCTCGGCAATAATGGCAGTCAATACATGTACTATTTCCTCGAGCCTCCTTATTCTCTTAGTGGGGCTCTCAAGTTGAGGGGGAGATGGCGGAGCAGGTTGTGCATGTCTCCTTGGACGACCTCTCCTACCACTCATAATTTTCAGTAATCGTTTACCTGCACGTACACTAAAATTTTAGTCATGACTTAAAAGATATACTTACTTTACAACCAGATAAGCATAGATAATCAGGGATGTAGTCTGACTTTTCTATTTGACACTGACAATACTAGACAACTTTTGCTCTGATACCAAGTAAACTGTGACGCCCCGAAAACGCAAAAAAAACAGGCTATTTTTTTCATTTACTTAAGTTGTATTCCTATCAGTGTCAATTTCTTAATCTTTCGTTAATGTACCGAAACGCAGTTTATAATTGCAACCAGTCGATTTCATTGTCTTTTCCTCTACTTATCAGTAATTCTATTCTCATTCCCACACTTTACATATCCAGAATTTACAGTAAGGTTTAAACTGCGTTACTACTACTTTAGTTACATTCATATTTCTTATTTTACATCCCAAAATATTATTACAACATTGTCTATGCTTTACAGAAAGTCTGGTAGATAAAAGTAAAATATACCTTACTAGTACTGAGGATAGCCTGGAAGGGCTGAGTCCGCCTGTCCACGACTATTGTACGACAGGTGAGGGTGACAATTTACTTAAGAAAATCTATGAGGTAAAAATAAAGGGGTGAGCTCTTCAAGCCCAGTAAGACATGCATTTAAGGCAGTCTTAGCATTAAAACATGTAAATGCAAAATATTGTGATATAACTTTATAAAATATCATGCACGTGAATATTAACCGAAACATATTTAGTTTCGAAAGACAAGTCAAAGTACTTGTGATATCATAATGGTAGCATGTAATTTATAAATCATACATCTTATAAATCACGTAGCATGTAAAATATGTAACAAATATCCCGTAGGAAATCATTCACATAGCATATATCACTTAGCTCATTTAAAGAGCAAATCAAGTCAGAGTACATAATATTTAAATCATAAAATTTAGTACTCTTTCTTTCAAACAATACTGATTCTTTTCATGGAGACTAGGCAACATTTTCATTACGACAAAAGTCGCATTCATATATGCATTTCACATAGGAAATTTGCATAGATGTTTCACTTATACTTACTACCGATGGTCATGGTAAGGGACTGTAAACTGGATCAGGGTCTTACAGAGCCCCTCGCCACTATACATATATTTCCTTTAACGGAGAGTGGCATAAACATCACACCGAGTGGTGCAAATACCCAACGCAGTTTAACATGTACCACAAGGGACTAAACGTACACCAAGTGGTATGAGGCATGTTCCACGACGATCCAGACCCCACACGACAATTTAAGATAGCTTTCATAGCTTACATGAAGCCTTAGTCTCAAAACATTTCTTTGAAATTATTTCTCGGGTCCGTTCACCCTTAAACTTTTAAATCATTTCTCGGGTCCGTTCACCCGTGAACTTTTAAATCATTTTTCGGGTTCGTACACCCGTAAATTCATAGAAATCATATTTTTAATCATATTTCAGGTCCGTTCACCCGTAAATTCGTAAAAATAATGATTTAATCATATTTCGGGTCCGTTCACCCGTAAACTCGTAGAAATCATATTTTTTTAATCATAATTCGAGTCCTTTCACCCGTAACTTGTAGAAATAATGATTTTTTATTTTCACATAAAAAATTTCATTTAAAAACATTTCATAGATATCAAAAGTATATTTTAAAGAGCTCGAAAAATAGGCTTTTCTTTTGAGTTTCTCGATTTTCGAGTGCATAGTAATTTTTTTCTAGGTTCAGAATTATTATTCGTAAAACCTAACCTGTTCAACACATTTTTAGCTGAAGTAAGGTATTTGAATACCAATACCACTTTAAATCACATCCCTTACCTCGTATATCGTAGGGCAGCGCAAACTTGTCAGGTCTCGAGATTGCCTCGATTTACGTGTTGAATTCTTGAACTGCCCAAAATGATATTCATTCATCATATATTGATCAATTTTATCTTAACATACTCAATTTCAATTTATCTTCTCAAAGTTTGACCGATTCTGACTTTTTGATCAACTTTTTCGATTTTCTTGGTTTTACCGATTTAGTATCGTTTTTGACAAATTTCGTTATTCTAATTTCTCATTTCATTACTTCATTAACCTTATGACTCATTCAAGTTCATAAATCAAGCTAGTCACTTTGTAATATTTTCAATTCTTTCGTTTTTCGATTTTACATTAAGTCAAACTATAAATCGGGCTTTCTCGGTATAAATTTAACTGTTAATAACCTTAGATCTATCAAAAATTTCACATAAACACATCAACACCTTGATGTACAGATCTCAAATCATTCTTAGAAGTTAAATCATCCAAGTCCACTTAACTAAAAATCTTTCAACAACACCAAATAACAACATATATGAACTTCATCATCATCCATCAACTTTACCTCGGGTTTGACCAAGGTTGACCACTTTTTTCTTCCTTAAAATTGATCCTCAACTGTTATTCAACATGTATAGATCTTAGAATCATCAAAAACTACAAGAAAACTCAGCCAAAGAATAAAAAATTCCAAGTTCTTCACTTACCAAAAACATAGCAGATCCGTCGACCATTTTTGTTTTAAGTTTTTCACATAGTAAATGAACTTATTTGTGGCTGAATGTTTTATATGTTATATAGAACTATATGAGGAAGATTTTATCCTTGTTGGCTGACACCTGAATCAGACCGGAAGGTGGCCAAAAAAATCATGTATTGAGGGAAAATGGAGGACGCATGCGGGAAGAATAGGAGGGGGATATCTCTTGGCCTAGAAGTCCTTTGGGGTTGATTTTTATGCCGAATGAAAGATACTTAAGTATAATTTCAGACTTGAAAAACTTGGCTTGAATTGAATACCGGAAGGTCTTCAAATTTGACAAACATAAGGGTTAGGTCGGCAGGCTGAAGGGGACAGATTTCTTTCCTTTTCTAGAAGAATTCAAGAAAAATTATTCTAGTCTAATTTTCTCCAAATTTCTAATTCTCAAGTGTTATAATATGTCTCTAGTATGTTTCATAAAAATTTGGGGGTCACTTGTTTAAGAAAAATTACCCGATTGATCCTATTTTGAGCGATTTGGTCAATACCGAGCAAAATGGCTTAAAGTTTTCAATTTACCTTAACAATTAATTTGATCCCCGAAACCTCCATATTTCCACTCAATTTTGATTTCTCCAATAAATTTCATCTTATATTAATTTTCTATGGCCTCGAAATAATTTTTGGGAATTTCTAGAATTTATTCCGAATTTATTCTATTTTCCAAGTCTATTTGCTCAATTAGTGCAAAACCCAAACCTTACTAACTTTTTCACTTTCAATTCCTTAGTTTTCATTTCTAAACATCAATTCATACTCAAACATGTAGTTCTTAAGAAATTCTCGGGCTTAGAGCCTTACCTCGATTTACATGCCAGCGAGCCCCACGTCACTAACCCGAGTGCTTCATTGGTTTCGGGCCTGCATAATATTATTTCGAGTTCTCAATTACTTCTTAGTTTTCTAAATAAGAAATAAAGTGAGAAAAATTTGGGTTTCACAAGAAGTCTTTCTGGTTAGCCTCATCTCCAGTGGCAAACATATATGCCACGAAAGCGAGCATGACAATTATGCATTGACCATGTGGCACTTTGCATCTGTAGGACCCAAGAGGTGGCCTCCACAGTCACACAGATTTGTGTGGCATTTTGCTCCCATAGAACCCTACGATTGCATATAATTAAACATAGCCTTTGTCTCAAAACAGAGTTATTCAAAATTTTTTTTGGGCTTGATAAGCCTTGTGAGGGCCTGGGCCTTTTGACTACATCACCCTACTTAAGAGGTCTTTCTGGCTAGTCTCATCTCGAGTGAGCCTCACTTACCTATTTAAAATTCATAAATCGAATTTCAAATCAACTCTATTTTGCGGTTGAAAACTCTTTCATAGAACAGAGAAACTGTGCTCATATAACAGATTCCATTTCTCGCAAAACATGTAACAAGTTCATGCATAAGTCAAAATCATCTCATTTCGTTTAAGAAACAAAATCAGAAAACATGTTCACGGATTTTGAAGACATGCTCAAACTCATGTATTTAAATTCATAAATCTTTCTTTCAGTTTCAAAAACATGATAAGATAAAGCCGGGGTTCAAATAAAGTTAGGTTTGATTTTGTTTAAATGTTAACTTGTATTAAAGTACGAACACTTGGTATAAATCCTGATCATTTACTAAAATAATTGCGTAAATCAAATATTTTTCATAATTCCAAGCTTGAAGGAAAGGAGGATACTATTACTATTTTAAATTACACCTCTTACCTCGATTTCTCTGTACAGGCTAACTTTTCCAAATGCTGAGATTTCGCTCAGTCCTATTTGCTCTCAATTCGGTCATCTGGAGCTGTAATTAATCACAAATCGTTTATTATTATTTTTTATAAATACGTACGCAATGTAATTTCACTTCAAATAACATTTTGGACTCAATTATTTTTATTGGGCCTTATAGTCTCTTAATGTGCATACTATCACCATCACGTCATTTTAAACATTTTCTAATTTCTTTGCATAGTTCATAATATCGTTTGCGATAGTCAATTTTTCAATTCCGATTATAACGCAATTCATACGAAATTAATCTGAAAATTATGCAAATAATTTCTAACTTGTATATTTATACAAGTGGTAGCAAGTAAGATTCGTTTACCTAAGATTTCGTGATGACACGTAAATCGAGACTGATTTGAACTCTCTTTTGTCGCCAATTATCGAGCTACACATTTATATATTTTTCAGGTTAAATTCAGTCAAATATATATATTTAAATAATTATTTTGAAAATTAACTCGGTCCATTTGACGACTTATCGGCTTACTCGTAGCTCGACTTCATCGTCTGATTTTTCCTAATTTTTTTCTCTTTTTTTCTTGGTTGAACTGGCCCGGTCCGGTTCGGTCCGGTTCAGTCCGGTTCAGTCCTCTCCTTTGCCAGTTGGAGCTTCGTCGACCGGTTCTTCACCGGCTTCCATCTCCAACAAGTCCGCGAGGTTGTCCGTATCACGAATCTGGCGTCAGTTTCGCAAGGACTGGCCGGAAAGTGGCCGGTCTGGCCTATTTTCTCATTCGGCGTCGCTGCTCCTCCTTTCTTCCGTCGATTTGCTTCTTCTATCCTGTCGTTGACAGCCAATCGGCCTCCCTCTGGCAGGCGAAGACGCGTTCTCCCCCTCCAGCCGCTGCTTCTCTCTCTTCAACTCTCTTTTCTCCTCCTTCTTCCTCAGTTCCACTTTCTGTCTTTCCTATTTTTCTGTTTTCTCTCGCCAGCATCACCGTTCCTCGCCAGACTTCGGCTGGTCGGGTGGCCTTCACCCCTCTCGGCCTCTCCCTTTGTCTCCTTCTTCGCCCCTCTCGATCTGTGAAGGGAAATCGGGGAAGGGAACCCTGATTCCCTTCTCTGCAATCCTGTGTCGCGCGATACAATCGCGCGACATACTCTTTTTTTTCTTTAAATATTTTATTATTTATTATTATTATTATTATTTTATATATATACATTATATATATTATTTGAATTACATTTTCAAAATAACCAATATATATTTATTGTATTTATTATTTTTAAATACTTGTTAAATTTAACAAAAATATATACGTATCTTCTTATAATATATTTTCATTTAATTTTATTGTCAAATTAAGTACAAAAAATTTGTGGTGTTTACAATGAGGGTGTAACCCTCAGGGCGTAGTGTGAAAGTACGTGAGGGTGTAACCTTCAAGTGTGGTGTGAAAGTGTGAAACCCAAATTTTTCTCACTTTATTTTTTATTTGAAAAATTAAGAAGTAATTGAGAACTTGGAATCATATTGTGCAGACCCGAAACCACCGAAGCACTTGGGTTAGTGGCGTGGGGCCTGCTGGCATGTAAATTGAGGTAAGACTCTAAGCCTAAGAATTACTTAAGAATTACATGTTTGAGCATGAAATGATCTTTAGAAATGAAACTAATGGATTGAAAGTGAAAAAGTTTGTAAGGTTTGGGTTTTGCACTAAACGGAGCAAATGAGCTAAAAAAAGAATAAATTCAGATTAAATTCTAGAAATTCTTGAAAATGATTCTGAGGCCATAGAAAATCAATATAAGAAGAAATTTACTTGAAAAATCAAAATCAAGTGGAAATATGGAGGTTTCGGGGATCAAAGTAAATTTTAAGGTAAATTGGAAACTTTAAGTCACTTTTCTCGGTATTGACCAAATCGTGTAAAATGAGCTCAATGGGGGAATTTTTCTTAAACAAGTGACCTCCAAATTTTTATTAAAATTCTCGAGACATAGTATAACACTTGATAAATGAAAATTCGGAGGAAATTGGACTAGAATGATTGTTTTTGAATTTTTTAAAACCGGGACAAAAATCTGTCCCCTTCAATCCACCGACCAAGCCTCCATTTTTGTCAAATTTGGAGACTTTAGGGTAATCAATTTGAACCAATTTTTTCAAGTCTGAAAATATACTTCTTAAGCTTTCAGGAGGCATGAAAATCAACCTAATTGGACTTTCCAACCGAGAGCAATCCCCTCCCCTTCATTCCAGTAGGTGTCCTCCCTTTCCCCTCAGTACGCGACTTTTTCGACGACCTTTTGACCAGATTCAGGTGTTGAAAAAGAAGGATAAAATCTTACTCATCCAGTCTTCTATAGTATATAAAAAATTCAGCCACAAAGAAGTTCATTTGATAGGTGAAAAAGTTAAAAGAAAAACAGTGGACAAATCTGCCCTGTTTTGGTAAGTGAAGAACTTGGAATTTTTTATTCTTTGGTAGAGTTTTCTTGTAGTTTTTGATGATTCTAAGTTCTATACATGTTAAATTAGTTGAGGATCAGTTTTGAAGAAGAAAAACAAGGTCAACCTTGGTCAAACCCGAGGTAAGGTCGATGGATGATGATGAAGTTCATATATGTTGTTATTTGGTGTTTTTTGAAGGTTTTTAGTTAAGTGGAATTGGATGATTTAATTTCTATGGATGATTTGAGATTTGGACAACAATACGTTGATTTTTTTTTTTGTGGTGAAAATTTGATGGATCTAAGGTTATTAACGGTTAAATTTATACCAAGAAAGCTCAATTTATAGCTTAACTCAGTGTAAAACCGAAAAATGAAAGAATTGAAAATTTGACAAAGTGACCAGCAAGGTTTATGAGCTTGAATGAGTCATAAGGTTAATGAAGTAATGAAATGAAAAATTAGAATAATGAAAATTGCCAAAACGACACTAAAATCGACAAAACCAAGAAAACCAAAAAAGTTGATCGAAAAGTCAAAATTGATCAAATTTTGAGAAAATAAATCAAAATTGAGTAGGTTAAGATGTAATTGAGTAATATATGATGAATTGATATCATTTTGGGTAGTTCAAGAATTTAGCATGCAAATCGAGGCAATCTCGAGAACCGACAAGTTTGCGCTGCCCTACGATCTACGAGGTAAGGGATGTAATTTAAAGTAGTATTGGTATTCAAATACCTTAATTCAACTTAAAATGTGTTGGGCTTGTTAGTTTTTACGAATAATAATTTCGAACCTGGAAAAGTTACTATGCAATTGAAAATCGAGAAAACTGAAAAAAGCTCATTTTTTCGCATTTTCGGGGCATCAGTTTACTTGGTATCAGTGCAAAAGTTGTCTAGTACTATCAGTGTCAGATAGAAAAGTCAGATTACATCCCAAATTGTCTATGCTTGTCTGGTTGTAAAGTAAGTATTTCTATTAAGTCATGACTAAAATTTTGGTGTATATGCAGGTAAACGATCACTGAAATTATGAGTGGTAGGAGAGGCCGTCTACGGAGACAAGCACAACCTGCTGCGCTACCTCCCCTTCAACCTGAGAGCCCTATTGAGAGAATAAGGAGGCTCGAAGAAACGATACAAGGAATGAGGGAAGGCTTAGATGCATTGATTTCCATTATTGCTCAGCAGTTTGGGGCAAACACTTCTAGCACGGATGCCACTCCTGCACCAGCATAGGTTCCTCCGCCCCCACCATAAAATCCTTCGACAGCCCCAGCACCTCAGCCTGCAGTTCCATAGCCTAGAGATGTAAGAGACACCCAGAGGCTGCGAGATTTTTTGAAACTGAGTCCCCCAAAATTTATAAGGGTGAAGGATCCGATTAAGGCTGAGGGATGATCAATAGACTTTGATACGACATTTCAGTATTTGGGGTGTACAGATAAAGAGAAAGTGATTATGGCCAGCTATATGCTCAGGGAAGAGGCCAAATTTTGGTGGAGGACCACACAGACAACCTTAGCTGATAATCCAGCAGATATTACATGGGAGGCATTTCTAGATGCATTCAGGGCCCAATATATTTCGCTTACTCAAGGCATTTCTAGATGCAATTTGACTCAAGGCAATATATTTCGCTTACTCAAGGCAATATATTTCGCTTACTCAGGGCCCAATATATTTCTAGAATTTTTGACTTTAACTCAAGGCAATTTGATTGTTGATCAGTATGAAAGTTGATTCACTACCTTTTCGAGATATGATCCTGACACCCTTAGGGATCCAGCGTGACAGATTGAGAGATTCTTAGCAGCTCTAAGATCAGGGATCCAAGACAGATTATTGTGATTCCGATTTGTGGACTTTAAGGATGGTCTCAAGAAGTTGAAAGGGGCTTAGATGTGACTCGAGCTGAGCATGGGTACAAAGTCAAGGATCGAGATAAAGGAATGAGGATACAGACATCTCGATTTGATATGAGAAAGAGTCAGCCAAAGAGGTAAAGAACAGATGAGCCTCAGACAAGGGCTGGAAAGCCCAAGATCCCTATAGGTAGTGCTGCCACTGCTCGAAGCCTTGTGACAGTAGTGTCGCGGTGCAAGAACTGTGGCAAAATACGTGTTGATGAATGTCGTTGGGCTTCTAATGTCTGTTTCAGGTGTGCAGAGGTAGGGCACGTGATTAAGGATTGCCCATTAATGAGACCTTATGAATCTCGGGAACAACTAAAACAGCCTGAGAGGCAGGTACAGATTCCCCCAAGATAGGTACCGCAGCGGAAAGCAACAGCTGCAGAGAAGGGTAAGAAGCCCATTACACAGGGATATGTGCGAGTGATAGACGAAGAGACAACTGACTTCTCCTCTGATACTATCAGAGGTATGCTTATGGTCTGTAATTGCTACGCACATGTTTTATTTGATTCAGTTGCTACACACTCGTTTATCTCCTCATAATTTACATGTAAATTGTATTTAGAACCTGAGTCCTTCAATCACATGTTACGTATCAGTACACCCATGCATGAATCTCAATTGACGGATATGATATGTAAAAATTGTGAAATCGTGGTAGAAGGTAGAAAGCTGTTAACAGATCTAATTTTATTGAATATGTCGGGTTTTGATGTAATTTTAGGTATGGATTGGCTAGCTGCTAATCGTGTAAGTTTAGACTGCTACACTAAGACCCTAACTTTCTCCTTACCCTAAAAGTTTGATGTATGTTTTGTTAAGAATAAATAAAGTGCATGGTTTTAAATTTTACGAAGTTATTGATTACTAAATTAAAAAGTTGCTAACAATATGATTCCTATGAAGGCTATATTGCCTTTATTTCTAACAACAGTTGGGAACCGCCGAGTATTCAAGATGTTCCGGTTGTATGAGTTTCTTGATATCTTTTCAGAAGATTTGTCGGGCTACCACCAGAAAGAGAAGTTGAATTTGCAATTGATCTGGTGCCCGACACTCAGCCTATTTTCAAGCCACCTTATCAAATGGCATTGGTCAAATTAGAGGAATTGAAAAAACAGTTACAAGAATTGCTCGATAAGGGATTTATTAGGTCGAGTGTGTCTCTATGGGGTGCTCCGGTACTATTTGTCAAAAAGAAAGATGATAATCTTCTTTTGTGTATTGATTATAGATTGTTAAATAAGGCAACGATAAAGAATAAGTATCCTCTACCAAGGATAGATGACTTATTCGATCAATTAAGAGGGGCCTCAGTGTTCTCCAAAATAGATTTGAGATCGGGTTATCATCGGTTAAGGATTAAGGAGGCTGATGTACCAAAGATAGCATTTAAGACTCGATATGGGCACTATGAATTTTTGGTGATGCCCTTCGGACTGATTAACACCCCTACTGCCTTTATGAATTTGATGAATGATGTTTTTCGAGAATATTTGGATAAGTTTGTGATCGTATTCATTGATGACATATTGATCTATTCTAAGTCTCGGGAGGAGCACGAGCAGCATTTGAGAATTGTGCTTCAGACTCTTCGTGAAAAGAGACTGTATGAAAAAATTCAGTAAATGTGCATTCTGATTGGAACATATTGCCTTCCTCAAACACATAATATCTAAGGACGGGGTGTTTGTGGATCCGTCCAAGGTGGATGTAGTATTAAAATGGGACTTATTAGAACAGTTCGCCCATCTTAGACTCAGTGTTGATGAGGTTAAGAATAGATTTATGGCTCCTTATGAAGCTCTATATGGCAGGAGTGTAGGTCCCCGATTGCATGGGAATAAGTGGGTGATAAGAAAATACTTACTCTCGAGCTAATTGAACAGACAGCTGAAGGTGTTCAGTTAACTTGTGATAGATTGAGGACAGCACAAAAAGTTATGCAGATGTACGAAGACGTCCTCCGAAATTTCAAGTTGAGGACTCTGTATTTGTAAAGGTGTCTCCAATGAAGGGTGTCACGCGTTACGGGAAGAGAGGGAAGCTCAGTCATCGCTTCATTGGTTCATTTGAAATATTAGAGAAAGTGGGAGACGTTGCCTACCAACTTGCACTACCCCCATAGTTGTCGGGTATACATGATGTCTTTCATGTTTTCATGTTGAGGAAGTATTATCCGGACCCTTCTCATGTCATATAGTACAAACCATTAGAGATTCATGAAGACATGAGTTATATTGAACAACCGATCCGGATCCTCAACAGAAAAGATAAGGTACTTTGATCTAAGATGATTCCACTAGTAAAGGTTCTCTAGCGACACCACTCGATAGAAAAAGTTATGTGGGAGCTAGAGAGCCACATGAGAGAGAAGTATCCGCAATTATTCGATGGACCAGTTTGAATTCAGATGACCGAATTCCTAAAAGGTGGAGAGAAATGTGAAACCCAAACTTTTTTCACTTTATTTCTTATTTGGAAAACTAATAAGTAATTGAGAACTCGGAATAATATTGTGCAGGCCCGAAACCACCGAAGTACTCGGGTTAGTGGCGTGGGGCCCGTTGGCATGACAATTGAGGTAAGGCTCTAAGCCTGAGAATTACTTAAGAATTACATGTTTGAGCATGAAATGGTGTTTAGAAATGAAACTAAGGGATTGAAAGTGAAAAAGTTAGTAAGGTTCGGGTTTTGCACTAAACTGAGCAAATGAGCTTAAAAAAAAAGAATAAATTCAGATTAAATTCTAAAAATTCTCAAAAATTGTTTTGAGGCTATATAAAATTAATATGAGATGAAATTTACTTGAGAAATCAAAATCAAGTGGAAATATGGAGGTTTCGGGGATCAAATTAAATTTTAAGGTAAATTGAAAACTTTAATCCACTTTGCTCGGTATTGACCAAATCGTGTAAAATGGGCTCAATGGGGGAATTTTTCTTAAACAAGTGGTCTCCAAATTTTTATGGACAATACTAGAGACATAGTATAACACTTGAGAAGTGCAAATTTGGAGAAAATTGGACTAGACTGATTGTTTTTGAATTTTTTAAAACCAGGACAGAAATCTGTCCCCTTCAATCTGCCGACCAAGCCTCCATTTTTGTCAAATTTGGAGACTTTAGGCAAATCAATTCGAACCAAGTTCTTCAAGTCTAAAATTAGACTTCTTAAGCTTTCAGGAGGCATAAAAATCAACCCAAGTGGACTTTCCAACCGAGAGCAATCCCCTCCCCTTCATTCTTGCTGGCGTCCTCCCTTTCCCCTCAGTGCGTGATTTTTACGGTGACCTTCTGACTAGATTAAGGTGTCAACAAAGAAAAATAAAATCTTCCTCATCTAGTTCTATATAACATATAAAAAATTTAACCACAAAGAAGTTCATTTGCTAGGTGAAAAACTCAAAAGAAAAATAGTAGACAGATCTGCCCTATTTTTGGTAAGTGAAGAACTTGGAATTTTTGATCATTTGGCTTAGTTTTCTTGTAGTTTTTGATGATTCTAAGTTCTATACATGTTAAATTACAGTTTAGGATCAGTTTTTAAGAAGAAAAATAAAGTCAACCTTGGTCAAACTCGAGGTAAGGTTGATGGATGATGATGAAGTTCATATATGATGTTATTTGGTGTTTTTGGAAGGCTTTTAGTTAAGTGGAATTGGATGATTTAATTTCTATGGATGATTAGAGGTTTGGACAGCAAGATTTTGATGTGTTTGTGGTGAAAATTTGATGGATCTAAGGTTATTAACGGTTAAATTTATACCGAGAAAACCCTGTTTATAGCTTAACTCAGAGTAAAATTGAAAAATGAAAGAATTGAAAATTTGGCAAAGTGACCAGCAAGGTTTATGAGCTTGAATGAGTCATAAGGTTAATGAAGTAATGAAATGAGAAATTAGAATAATGAAAATTACCAAAACAACACTAAAATCTGTAAAACCGAGAAAATCGAAAAAGTTGATCGAAAAGTCAAAATTGGTCAAACTTTGAGAAGATAAATCAAATTTGAGTATGTTAAGATGTGTCACGACCCTCAACTTACCAAAATACGTACAAAATTTTCGCATTTTCATGCATCAATTGTTAATCATCCTTCCTCGATCGTGAACAACCACACTCTTAACAGTTGGACTGTGTGCCGACGTCTAACTCACTCCACCATATCAATTCAATTTGTTTATTATTCATTGGTAAACACTTGTATAAATGTATATATATCAGAGTTGTTACATGTGTTTACATTATTTTACATCCCCAATAGTTACATACAAAATGCTACTGTGCTATCGTAAGTTTAGATACAAAATTTCAACAGTGTGTATACCTTTAGCGATGGGATGCAGCGGATTACCAAAAGGGATAAGCCTCCAGTCACGCTCACTCTATACTCAAATCTCTGTAGAGAGGGGGAAAATAAGGGGGGTGAGCAAACCACACGCTCAGTAAGGCAATCATGCGAACATGTAGATACTGCACTATCTACGTGATCGTGATGCCATGCTCAAAAGCATTTAATTCATTATTTATCTCAAAACATGAGTGTATGATTGTGTTAATGGTATGTAAAGCATTCATGCTATTAAAATTCAGTGCACATTTCAACTCAAAGCATGGTATAAATCATCATGCATAATTCACAATAAAAGCATGGCATTACCCATCATGCATTTTCTCAAATAGCATGGCATTAACCATCATGCATTTTCACAATAAAGCATGACATTAAACATCATGCATTTTCACAATAAAGCATGGCATTAAAATCAGGCATCCGTGCACTTTAAAAACCATTAACAAATCAATTCAACACTGGTCAGGTCTCAGTCCATCCCTCGGACCTTCTTGACCCACAAATCATTTCAAACATGGATTTATTCTCCAATAGCAGTAGACATGTGAGATAGGCAGTTCAAAAACAGGTAATAACCTCAAGGCCTATGTACATAACCTGTGATACCGGCTACACAGATCAGGTGTGCGGGATATCACCACTATCTGCTTCCACACGGGAGGTGGGTCAAATCCTACCAGTCGGTCCATAGCAGATCTCGTCCGAAGACGGCACATCACAACTCAACACGGTACAATGTACTCCATGCTACATGCACGGTACAACGTACTCCGTGGACCCAATCAACACATCATATCACGCCACATCTCAAACGCACGTGTGAGCCTATTTAATCGGTACGACCTCTTGTCTACCCGAAGCTCCTAACACGGCTAATTAATCATGTCAAAATAATGTACGTGTGAGCCTATTTAATCGATGTGACACCCAGTCTACTCGAAGCTCCAAACACGGCAACATGCAAGGTGGGCATCCAGTGCGAGACAAACTCCAAGCACAATGCCAAAACAATTATGAAATCCATGTGAAAACTAGTGCCTCTTGCACTCATGTGTATAAAACACATCAATCTCGTGCGAGTCATACTCTAACACGCTTTCATACTCACGAAATCATGTAGGTGGCTCAAAACTTTGCAAAGTATGGTTAACAAAACCAAAACACACTCATTTCTTTTGCAAATCATTTCAATGTCAGCCAACCTACCAATCATTTGCTAAAAAGCAATAAAACATGATTTTCAAAGCAATATGCTTTTGTTTTCAAGCACATTTCTCAAACTCCCAACTTTTACCCTTCAATCACCCAACATCATTTCCTAATCTCATGCATTCTAGCAAAACATTTAAGCGCCCAAATTGCGCACAGATATCTCTAAGAGTCCACACAAATCCCTTACCTCGATTTACTTGGTGTGACTCCTTCCTTTTAGCTTCTCACGCTCTTGGCTCAACTCACCTCGACGTATCCTCGGAAGCTGCGATTCATTCATTTAATCAATTGAGTTAATGTCTTTAACCCATAATTGACCTCACTAGTCAATATTATTCACTTATGCATTTTACCAATGCCTTATTTCACCTTTTACCTCTTTTAGGTAAATCTCACAATTTATCCGCTAACCACATCTTAAAATCATACCACAACACTATTAATAACTTCTACATATCTTATTCATCATTAATCTCCATACATTCCACTTTCTCACTCTAGACCATTTCTAGGTCATAATCATTCCAATGTATTTTAGATAGCTTCTAACCATCCATACTCATGCCAAACAACTCTAAAATCAATTATATAAACAATGTACCATAGTTGGAGTGTTAGAATCTTTCCCAATTTGATTTCTCTTCTTGCTCCAAATGGCAATGCCCTTAACTCCTTCAATACCAACAATGGGAAAATGCCTTCCAACTATGTTATTCTTCTCTTTGATAGAAACAACTTTGCCTCTAATGGTCTCTCTTCAAACCTCACTAAAAATGGCTGATTTTAGAGAGAGAAAGTTAGGTTTTTGGGTTGGAAGTGGAAGGTTAGTGTTTTTCCCAAAATTTTCAGATTTTCAACACTCTTTATATAGAAATAGCTTGAGGAGATCGATCTGGTCCCCTTAAATCCCTCTTTTTCACGGCGTTTTAAGCATGAGATCGATCTGTCGAAGCATGAGATCGATCTGCTCCCAAACAGAGAGCTAAGGAGATCGATCTGGGTGCTTGAGGATCGATCTTTTCACTACAGAATGCTTAGAAGATCGATCTGGCTCCATTGGAGATCGATCTGCTCTATTTCATTGCCCAAATAAGAGCATTCTGGCTCTTCCAGATCGATCTCTCATCCCATGAGATCGATCTGCCCTTCATAGTTTCCAGATTTTCTGCAGTTGTTCTGCAGCAACTCATTCTCAAACCTCCTTAATTTGCTACTATGATCATTTTCTCATTCATTCATCTTTGAGGCTTGACAATGACATCCATACATACCTTATTCCTATTGAAACTTGTGTGGAATCCTTATATAACCAAAAGTATACGATATAAACCAAATGGAAGTGCACAACTTATGCAATTCTACTTCCATTTTACCACACTATTCATAATCCATTCCACTCACATTCTCCACATGTTTATGTCCATTTCTTTACATTCACACATAATGTAACTTGTATGTACAATCACAACTCTTATTACAAGTGTGTACATTAACTTATGGACTTACATCACATATACTTCACTTATGAATTCATAGTACAACTCTATTTACATTTCTATGTACATATATACCATTATACATATACGGGGTCTCACATTCTCCCCCACTTAGAAAATTTGGTCCTCCAAATTAGAACCAATTATTCTGTAAACAACTCGGGATACTTCTCCCGCATCAAACTCTCCAATTCCCATGTGGCTTCTTCCACAGTGTGATGTTGCCAAAGTATTTTCACTAAGGGAATTGTCTTTGTCCTCAACACTTTCTCTTTTTTGTCCAATACCCGAACTGGCTTCTCAACATATGTCATACCCTCGTTGAGCTCCAATGGCTCATACCTTATTACATGTGCCGGGTCCGGGCGATACTTCCTCAACATGGATACGTGGAAGACATTATGCACACTTGCCAACTCTGGTGGCAATGCCAATCTATAAGCCTTATCTCCCACCTTATCAAGTATCTCAAATGACCCTATATATCGAGGGCTCAACTTTCCCTTCTTCCCAAATATCATAATTCCCTTCGAAGGGGAAACTTTCAAAAACACTGACTCACCCACATCAAACTCTAGTGGTCTCCGTCTCTTGTCAGCATAACTCTTTTGCCTGCTCTGAGCTGTCCGTAACCTCTCACATATCAATTGGACGTCCTCAGAGCCTTGTCTAACCAAGTCGGGAGCAAAAAATCTGTCTGTCACCAACCTCTTCCCATCCAATAGGGGAACGACATCTACGCCCATACAATGCCTCATATGGTGCCATCCCGATACTCGCATGAAAACTGTTATTATACGCGAACTCTGCGAGTGGCAAATGGTCATCCCAGGAGCCTCCAAAATCCAATGCACATGCTCTCAACATATCTTCCAGGGTCTGTATAGTCCTCTCTGACTGACCATCTGTCTGAGGATGAAACGCGGTGCTAAAACTCAACTGGGTCCCCATTGCTTCCTGAAAACGTTCCCAGAAGTGGGAAGTGAAGCGGACATCCCTATCAGAAACAACGCTCGCTGGAATTCCATGTAGCCTCACTATCTCGCGCACATATAGGTTCGATAACTGGCTCAGAGTATCGGTGGCTCTCATAGCTAGAAAATGGGCTGATTTTGTCAACCGATCCACAATCACCCATATGGCATCATGACCTCCACGGGTCCTTGGCAATCCCATCACAAAATCCATGGTGACATGCTCTCACTTCCATGTCGATATCGGTAGAGGCTGCAATAACCCTGCAGGCTTCTGATGCTCTACCTTCACCCGCTGACAAACGAGACACTTAGCAACATATTCATCAATGTGTTTTTTCATTCCAAACCACCAATAAACTTTTCGAAGGTTTTGATACATCTTAGTACCCCATGGATGTATCGTATACTTCGATGAGTGAGCCTCTGTTAAGATCAACCTTCTGATCTCTGCATCATCAGGAACACATATCCTACCTCTGAACCTCAACAATCCATCCGAACTCAATCTAAAGTCCGTGTCTGTACCTCTATGTATCTGCCCGACAATATCACTGTACTGCTGATCAACTCGCTGAGCCTGTCGGATTCGATTCACTAGATCCGATTCCAACTGCAGGCTAGCTATCATAAATCCACTATCAGCGTCAGGCGGGGTCATATCCAAACTGAGGTTCGTGAACTGTTCCAACAGCTCGTGTTCCCTGATCATCATAAATGATACCATCCCGAGATGCTTCCTACTCAAAGCATCAGTAACCACATTTGCTTTACCCGGGTGGTATAGGATTTCACAATCATAATCCTTTAACAGCTCGAGCCATCTTCTCTGTCTCATGTTCAGCTCTTTTTGTGAGAACATGTACTAAGGCTCTTATGATCTGTATAAACTTGAAATCTCTCACCATAAAGGTAGTGGCGCCATATCTTCAGTGCAAACACCACCGCTGCCAACTCCAAGTCATGGGTCGGATAGTTCCTCTCATGATCCTTTAACTGCCTTGATCCATAAGCTATTACCTTCCCATCCTGCATCAATACACAGCCCAGTCCCAGATGTGAAGCATCCGCATACACCGAGAAACCTCCTGAGCTGGTAGGAATGGTGAGGATTGGAGCTGTGGTTAATCTCCTTTTCAACTCCTCAAAGCTTTCCTCACACTTATCATCCCACACAAACTCTACATTTTTCCTTATGAGACGTGTCAAAGGAGCAGCTAGCCTCGAAAATCCCTCTACAAAACTTCGATAATACCCAGCTAAACCCAGGAAACTTCTGATCTTTGTCACTATCTGGTGTCTCTGCCACTGAACTACGGCCTCAATCTTAGATGGATCCACTGATACTCTATCCTTCGATACTATGTGACCCAGAAAAGATATCTGTCCCAACCAAAAGTCGCACTTGCTGAGTTTAGCGTACAACTTCTTCTCTTGAAGGGTCTGTAGCATTATCCTTAGATGCCTCTCATGCTCCTCTCTAGACCTTGAATACACCAGTATATCATCAATAAACATGATCACAAATCGGTCCAAATACTGGTGGAATACCTCATTCATCAATGACATAAAAGCTGCGAGAGCATTAGTCAACCCGAATGGCATAACCATAAACTCATAATGTCCATACCGGGTGCGAAAAGCTGTCTTGGGTACATCTCCATCTCGTATCTTCAACTGATGGTACCCTGATCTCAGATCTATCTTGGAAAAGACCTGCGCTCCCTTAAGCTGATCCAACAAATCATCGATGCGTGGGAGGGGATACTTATTCTTGATGGTAGCCTTATTCAACAACCGGTAGTCTATACACAGTCGGGGCTTCCATCCTTCTTCCTTACAAACAGAACCGGTGCTCCCCAAGGTGAGACGCTCGGCCTGATGAACCCCTTCTCTAGCAACTCTTGTAATTGTTTCCTTAACTCCTCTAACTCAACTTGAGCTATTCTGTATGGTGGCTTGGACATCGGCTTTGTACCAGGTGCCAAATCTATACCAAACTTCATCTCCTTATCTGGAGGTAACCCTGGTAACTCATCTGAAAAGACATCTGGAAATTCCCTAACCACTGGTATGTCTTCCAATTCCGGACGTGCCTTATCCGTCTCAATCACAAAAGCGATGAATCCTTCACATTATTCTTTCCTCCATTAGTATCATAAATCATCACACCACATACATAAATGAGATCAAATTTACCTTTCATACATCATGTATCAAGATTGTACTCATCACACTTATAATAATCATGTTCTTTAATTTCATTTCACAAAATTAACTACAAGATTGTCTATCTTTGGAAACATCAAAGTTTTTGCATGACAATCCATAACAACATGATTTGCAGCCAGCCAATCCATCCCTAGGATTACATCAAAATCATTCATATTTAATAAAATTAAATCGGCTGCCATCTCTTTACCTCCTATCCTCATCTTACAATCCCTATATACATGCTCAATCAACTGACTATCATTCATAGGGGTAGATATCAATAACATCTTATCGAGCAGTGTGGGTTTTACATGCTTCAACAATTTACATGCAAAGGATGGTGATACAAAAGAATGCGTGGCACCAGGATCAAACAGTACATAAGCTTCTAAATCAAAGATTTGGATGGTACCTTTTACCACATCCGATGACTGATCTGCAGTGTCCTGGTCCAGTGCGTGCACTCGTCCTCTGCTTACACCCACTGCTTGCTTCCCCTTTTCCTCGGCTGTAGCCCTCCTCCTCGGAGCAGCTGTACCAACTGGAGCTCTCTCTGGCTCCTTGGCCTTTTGTGGGGCTCTCTCTATCATCTTTGGGCAATCTCTGATTATGTGCCCTGGCTTCCCACATCTGAAGCATACTACAGGAGATCCATAGCATGGTCGAGTATCATGGTACCTACCACACTTGCCACACTGTTCCATAGTAGGCCGTGGTCCTCTAATCACGATTCTCTTAGCTGGAGCAATGGTCGAATACATGGGAGTATCAACTGTCCTCTCTCGGATCTCATCAATTCTCGGCCTCTTTCCAGAGAATCTCTTGCTTCCTTTATAACTGAAGCCTCTATCCATCATTGGTCTTTTCTTATCTCTGTCCCTCATCTTACCAACCTTTCCAAACTCTGAGGCGATTCTATCAACATCTTGTTCACACAATTGCGCCCTACGCACTGCCTCTTCATAGGTCGGTATATCCAGAGGAACCAATCTCGACCTGATGGTCGGTCTCAATCCATCCATAAACTTCTAGATTTTCTCGACCTCATTACCCATCGTGTTGGGATCATATTTGCCCAGGGATATAAAAGCAGTCTCATACTCATCCACAGTCCTGCTCCCTTGGGTCAGTCTCAAAAATGCCATCTTTAGCTTCCGCTGTGCGGTATCCGAAACATACTGTCTCCGAAAGGCCTCTAGAAACACATCCCAGCTGATCTCAGTATGCCGGGCTCTCAAAATAGGTCTGGTGGACTTCCACCAATGTTCTGCTGATCCCTTCAGCATAAAAGCAGCAAATGCTACCATCTTGGTAGTAGTGCACTCAAAGAACCCATATAATTTCTCGATCTCATTGATCCAATCCTCAGCTGCTATTGGGTCCTTTATTCCACTGAAAGATGGCGGTCCAAACTTCTGGAACTGCCGCAATCTATCCAAATCACATCCATATCCCCAACCTCTACTGCCTGGCATAGCAACCGGCGTAGGCACATCCTGTGTGGGTGGGGTATCTGTCGTCTGTGGCCTCTGGGCTTCCCTTGCCCGTGCCTCAGGAGCTGCCGCCTGCTCGGCATCACCCTGTGTAGCGGGACTCTGTCTACCGCCAACTCCAGATAAAGATTGGGTGACCAACTCCACAATCATCTCAATGCTTCGCTCAATCCTCACGAAGCGAGCCTCAGTACTCTCGGGCCTCTCCTCTGGACCCTGTGGAGCGTGCTCAACATCAGCCTCCACCTCAACATCCTCCTGAGCCTCGTGTGTTTTCGGCTCAACACGACCCCCAGGCCTACCTCTACGACCTCGAGCCTGTGTTCTCATCCCTCTACCGCGACTGGTATTAGGCATACTTACTCAATTCCCTACATTCACAACCAATTACTTAGTCAACCCATCGACACACACAATTTGTATCTAAACAAGCACAGTAACTTGGGGATGTAATTTTCCAACTTATTAAGTATTTTAGACACGACACACGTCAAACTAACTCGAGCTCTGTTACTAACTTCTGTCACGACCCTCAACTTACCAAAATACGTACAAAATTTTTGCATTTTCATGCATCAATTGTTAATCATCCTTCTTCGATCGTGAATAACCACACTCTTAACAGTTGGGCTGTGTGCCGACGTCTAACTCACTCCACCATACCAATTCAATTTGTATATTATTCATAGGTAAACACTTGTATAAATGTATATATATCAGAGTTGTTACATGTGTTTACATTGTTTTACATCCCCAATAGTTACATACAAAATGCTACTGTGCTATCGTAAGTTTAGATACAAAATTTCAACAGTGTGTATACCTTTAGCGATGGGATGCAGCGGATTACCAAAAGGGACAAGCCTCCAGTCACTCTCACTCTATACTCAAATCTCTGTAGAGAGGGGGAAAATAAGGGGGGTGAGCAAACCACACGCTCAGTAAGGCAATCATGCGAACATGTAGATACTGCACTATCTACGTGATCGTGATGCCATGCTCAAAAACATTTAATTCATTATTTATCTCAAAACATGAGTGTATGATTGTGTTAATGGTATGTAAAGCATTCATGCTATTAAAATTCAGTGCACATTTCAACTCAAAGCATGGTATAAATCATCATGCATAATTCACAATAAAAGCATGGTATTACCCATAATGCATTTTCTCAAATAGCATGGCATTAACCATCATGCATTTTCACAATAAAGCATGGCATTAAACATCATGCATTTTCACAATAAAGCATGGCATTAAACATCATGCATCCGTGCACTTTAAAAACCATTAACAAATCAATTCAACACTGGTCAGGTCTCAGTCCATCCCTCGGACCTTCCTGACCCACAAATCATTTCAAACATGGATTTATTCTCAAATAACAATAGACATGTGAGATAGGCAGTTCAACAACAGTAATAACCTCAAGGCCTATGTACATAACCTGTGATACCGACTACACAGATCAGGTGTGCGGGATATCACCACTATCTGCTTCCACACGGGAGGTGGGTCAAATCCTACCAGTCGGTCCATAACAGATCTCGTCCGAAGACGGCACATCACAACTTAACACGGTACAATGTACTCCATGCTACATGCACGGTACAACGTACTCCGTGGACCCAATCAACACATCATATCACGCCACATCTCAAACGCACGTGTGAGCCTATTTAATCGGTACGACCTCTTGTCTACCCAAAGCTCCTAACACGGCTAATTAATCATTTCAAAATAATGCACGTGTGAGCCTATTTAATCGATGTGACACCCAGTCTACTCGAAGCTCCAAACACGGCAACATGCAAGGTAGGCATCCAGTGCGAGACAAACTCCAAGCACAATGCCAAAACAATTATGAAATCCATGTGAAAACTAGTGCCTCTTGCACTCATGTGTATAAAACACGTCAATCTCGTGCGAGTCATACTCTAACATGCTTTCATACTCACGAAATCATGTAAGTGGCTCAAAACTTTGCAAAGTATGGTTAACAAAACCAAAACACACTCATTTCTTTTGCAAATCATTTCAATGTCAGCCAACCTACCAATCATTTGCTAAAAAGCAATAAAACATGATTTTCAAAGCAATATGCTTTTGTTTTCATGCACATTTCTCAAACTCCCAACTTTTACCCTTCAATCACCCAACATCATTTCCTAATCTCATGCATTCTAGCAAAATATTTAAGCGCCCAAATTGCGCATAGATATCTCTAAGAGTCCACACAAATCCCTTACCTCGATTTACTTGGTGTGACTCCTTCCTTTTAGCTTCTCACGCTCTTGGCTCAACTCGCCTCGACGTATCCTCGGAAGCTGCGATTCATTCATTCAATCAATTGAGTTAATGTTTTTAACCCATAATTGACCTCACTAGTCAATATTATTCACTTATGCATTTTACCAATGCCTTATTCCACCTTTTACCTCTTTTAGGTAAATCTCACAATTTATCCGCTAACCACATCTTAAAATCATACCACAACACTATTAATAACTTCTACATATCTCATTCATCATTAATCTCCATACATTCCACTTTCTCACTCTAGACCATTTCTAGGTCATAATCATTCCAATGCATTTTAGATAGCTTCTAACCATCCATACTCATGCCAAACAACTCCAAAATCAATTATATAAACAATGTACTATAGTTGGAGTGTTAGAATCTTTCCCAATTTGATTTCTCTTCTTGCTCCAAATGGCAATGCCCTTAACTCCTTCAATACCAACAATGGGAAAATCCCTCTTTTTCACGGCATTTTAAGCATGAGATCGATCTGTCGAAGCATGAGATCGATCTGCTCCCAAACAGAGAGCTAAGGAGATCGATCTGGGTGCTTGAGGATCGATCTTTTCACTACAGAATGCTTAGGAGATCGATCTGGCTCCATTGGAGATCGATCTGCTCTATTCCATTGCCCAAATAAGAGCATTCTGGCTCTTCCAGATCGATCTCTCATCCCATGAGATCGATCTGCCCTTCATAGTTTTCAGATTTTCTGCAGTTCTTCTGCAGCAACTCATTCTCAAACCTCCTTAATTTGCTACTATGAGCATTTTCTCATTCATTCATCTTTGAGGCTTGACAATGACATCCATACATACCTTATTCCTATTGAAACTTGTGTGGAATCCTTATATAACCAAAAGTATACGATATAAACCAAATGGAAGTGCACAACTTATGCAATTCTACTTCCATTTTACCACACTATTCATAATCCATTCCACTCACATTCTCCACATGTTTATGTCCATTTCTTTACATTCACACATAATGTAACTTGTATGTACAATCACAACTCTTATTACAAGTGTGTACATTAACTTATGGACTTACATCACATATACTTCACTTATGAATTCATAGTACAACTCTATTTACATTTCTATGTACATATATACCATTATACATATACGGGGTCTCACAAGATGAAATTGAGCAATATATGATGAATTGCTATCGTTTAGTGGCGAGGGGCTCTGTAAGACCCTGATCCAGTCTACAGTCCCTTACCATGGTCATTGGTACTATGTATAAGTGAAACATTTATGCAAATTTTCTATGTGAAATGCATACATGAATACGACTTTTGTCGTAATGAAAATGTTACCTAGTCTCCATGAAAATAATCAGTATTATTTGAAAGAAAGAGTACTAAATTTTATGATTTAAATATTATGTACTCTGACTTGATTTGCTCTTTAAATGAGCTATGTGATATATGCTATGCGAAATGAATTCCTACGGGATATTTGTTACATGATTTACTTGCCACATGATTTATAAGATGCATGATTTACAAATTACATGCTATTAGTCATAATATCACAAGTGTTTAACTTGACTTTCGAAACTAAATATGTTTCGATTAATATTCACTTGCATGATATTTTATAAAGCTTATATCATAATATTTTGCATTGACATGTTTTAATACTAAGACTGCTTTAAATGCATGTCTTACTAGGCTTAAAGAGCTTACCCCTTTATTTTTACCTCACAAATTATCTTAAGTGAATTATCACCCTACCTGCCGTACAATAGTCGTGGACAAGCGAACTCAGCCCTTTCCAGGCTATCCTCAGTACTAGTAAGGTATATTTTTACTTTATCTACCAGACTTCCTGTAAAGTATAGACAATGTTGTAATAATGTTTTGGGATATAAAATAAGAAATACGAATGTAACTAAAGTTGTAGTAACACAGTTTAAACCATACTATATATCCTGGATATGTAAAGTGTGGGAATGAGAATAGATATACTGATAAGTAGAGGAAAGAAATTGAAATTGACTGGTTGCGATTATAAACTGCATTTTATACAATAACGAAAGATTAAGAAATCGACACTGATAGGAATGCAACTTAAGTAAAGGATATTAAAGAAAAAAAACTCGTTTTTTCGCATTTTCGGGGTGTCACAGAAAGTGCACGAGCCTGTAACCCTCAGGGCAGGGCGTGAAAGTGCGTGAGGCTGTAACCCTCAAGACATGGCATTGATGAACCCTCAAGCATAGCGTGAGGGTGTAACCTTCAAGGTGCGGTGTGAGGGTGTAACCCTCCCTCACGAGATTGTCGTGGACCCTACCATGACTTGCAATTTTAGTAAAATTTGTAATAATATGGTTTTGCACTCTAATTAATAAATATTATTAATTAATATTGAGCGAGGCCTCTTGGTTAATATATGGACTAAAAAAGTAATTAAAGAGGAGTCAACCTCTATAAATAGGAGAATGTACTATCTATCAAAATTAATCTCTATTTTACTTGCTGAAACTCTGTCAAATTCTCTTTCTAACTTAAGCATCAGAGTGCTTACGCAGAGAAGAACTCCTACATCTCTCTAATCATTATTTTTCTTACAGAGCTCTTAGCGGCACGAAGATTGAGGCTTTAACGTCAGAAATACATCATTATCATAACAGGTTACAACAATAAAAAACTTAGAAAGGGAAATAAATCCTAAAGACTTAAAAAAAACTTTTAATTAGCATGTTCATTGGTGGGCAAGACATTCAAACTTGAATACATTATATCTTTTTTTAATAAGATATCCTCTTAAATCAATATAAAACTATTTTAATTTTACATAGGATAATTATCCAATACACCGTTAGTGGAGTTTTTTGATTTTACAAGCGGGGTTAGAATGAAGATACATGTCGTATTTTATTTAATTTTTATTTTCTTAGGACTAGTTTGAATGGATGATAAAATTAACTCCAACGAGAATGAAAACAATAAAAAGATGCTTAAGAATATAATTTTTAATAAAATAATAAAAAAATTTATGGAATTACGGAAATGGTAACTTTACACTCCCAAATTTTAGCTTTTAGCGAGGGGACTGCGCCTTCCTAGGGGCAATCAGCCCCCCAAACTAAGCTTTAATATTTTTAAATAGCATATATTATTGTTGAATAAAAAAAACTCTACTGATACTGTATTGGATATTAATCCTTTTACATAATTCCATATCTTTATACATGCATTCTATTTTTTTAATCGAACAGTTAAATTTTATACTTTTATTTGCGTAAATTATGCATATCAAATCAATTGTGAAATAATATTTTTATAAAAAAAAATTTATTAATATCCTATATATCGTCAGTAAGATTTTTTTTACTCCATAAACGGTGTTAGGATGATAACACATGTCTTATTTTATTTATTTTTTTATTTTTAAATATATTTAAAAGACACGTGTCATCATTATAACTTCACTTGTGAGATCAAAAAACTCCACTAATAATGTATAGAATAATTATTCAAAGAAAATATATATACTTTTTGTATAAAACAAAATGAAATTAAAAATAATTTTTTCCAACGTTTTATATAATGGTTCTAATTTATTTATTTATTTATTGTAAGATAATATGAGATAGGGATCTAGAGTAAAATTAAAGTCAAATTAATATTATATGAAAAAGGAGAAATTGTAGCAAGCTAATCAAAACAGGAGAAACATTTATTGCTTAGTTGAAGAGATATAGTTCTATTAAAAAAAATATTGAAAATATAATTTGATCTTTGTAAGTTCAGGTGATTGTAATTTAAATTTTACGACAAACCTCATTTTAAAAATTCCTAAGATGGGTATAGCTAGGTAATTTAAATAAAAAAATTGCAATGTGATTTTAATCCCTCTAAATTAATGCATAATTAAATAATAATAACAAAACATTTAACAATCTTAATGTTTAGGTGTCAATTTAAATTTATTAAACATAAATATATTTGTATATACTCAATGATTTTTTTTTTTTTGGGAGGGTGAAAGGCCCCCTCAATTCATAATTACTACCCGCCTTTATATGGCAATGGTTAAATTACAAATGGATACCTAATATTACTTAATTTCAATTAAAAAATAATAAGGTATCATAAAATCATATTCAAGTATTAAAATTACTATCTATTACGAGCTTGGATAAAGTTGGGGTAATGATATTAAGGTGCCCACTATCCAAATACGATTGTAAATAATAATTTTTTAATATGATTTATATTCTTTATTTACAAAATATTTATTGGTAATGTAATTCTCAATTTTATTAATTCACTAAATATTCTAATTATGAATTTTAACTTTAATTTATTTTTATGAGTTAAATTAAATTTAATAATTTATTTTTAATAATTTATTCTAAAATTGATTTTAAATTTAAAATTTGTCAGATTTTAACTAAATAAATGAATATTTAGCAGGTTCAAGTAATTAATAAGCATTTTCTATATTATATGGATATAGTTCGAGTACTAAAAATCAAAATAATAAGATAGTTAATTGGCTTATGGTATTATGAATTATAATTAGATTCGGCATACATATCTCAAAATTAGCAAATACCTTACTTGTTGATTTCTCTAAACCTTAAGCTTGATTAATTTTTTGGATGGTTTGGACAAAAAACATTAAGTCCATTAAAGGGGCTTGGATTTTAAAGTTGAGTCTCGATAAAAAAATGTGTGAAACCCGAAATATCATTATTATTATTTTTTTGGAAATTAAAAAGAAATTAAGAGACTTGTTTTGATGTTGGTATAAGGGCTGGAGCAACCGAAGGGACAGATTAGTGGCACAAAGCCCGGGGCATGGAACCCGATGTGAGATTCTAAATTTAAGTAATTCTTGAGATTTGTATGTATATAAGTATGATTTGATGGTTAGAAAGTAGAACTCAAGCTCTGGAAGTGAGAATATTAGTGAAAACTCGAGTTACCATTAAACTGAGAAAATTGCCAAGAAAATCGAAATAAATTCAAAATAAATTTCATAAATTCAAGAAAACTATTCTGAGGCCATATGAAATTAGTATGAGGTATAGCTAAGTGAGAGAATTAAATTTGGGAAGAATTATTAAGGCTTAGACACTTAAATAAATTTTTAAAGCAAACCGAAAACCTTGAAGAATTTTTATCGGTAAAGACTAAATTGGATAAAACAGGCCCAAATGAAAAATTTTGCTCAAACAAGTGGGTCCCAAATTTCATGGACTACAACTAGATACATATTAGAACACTTGAGAAGTAACCAAATACAAAAATGAGTTGAAAAATATTTTTTATGGATTTTTCAATAAATGCCACACAGCAGGCCCAATTTTTTGCATCTGCTGGCCAGAAATAAGGCCCAATTTGAAAGGGTTCCAAATAAGCTTTAGGTTTGAACTTTTAACCCAAGATAGTAGACCACATTCAGTACTTAAAATGGTATTATAGCCCCTGTAACTTTCTAGAACTAGAGAGATGGAAGTTACACGACGCGTCCTGCCCTGTTTCCTTTTATGATATTTTTTTAACCCCCTTCCAGGTAGAATTTGTAACGCCCCGGAAGCGCAAAAAATAGGGCAAAATTTTTTTTTTTTCTACTTTAAATCTCTACTTAGGTTGTATTCCTGTACAGTGTAGGATACTTCTTTCTTTCTTTATTTATTTTCTAGTTTTCGTATATTCCAACCACCTCATGCGTTAAATAGTAAGTAGCATCTACATATTAATTGTTTCTTGAACGTTTACATACTAATCCATAAAAACAATGATTACATCCTGTAATAATTATACACCCACATATCTGTACATTATACATGTCTGGAAATAAACATCTGTTATTATACCTGAACAAGTACTTCGTAGATAGCTGCGTAACACTTACTGCAGGATATCTGAGATGGAGAAAAAGGGGGTGAGCTTCTGGGGAAAAGCTCTGTAAGGAATATGTTTAGAATAATTCTGACTATAAAAAGCATGTGAAAATCATGCAAGTATACTTTCATACTTTACTTCTGAAAATCAAATCATAAACTTACTTGAAAAATAATCATTCAATCGTACGTATAAATTCTATTTCGTACGTAAAACATTAATACAAGAAAATATCATAAATGCATATGCTTTCCTTTTTAATACCATGAATGTTTTTTCATCTGAAAACATAAAACATGTTTTCTTTCACTAAATCATCATGCAAATCTTTATCTGAAAGCATAAATCATACTTTCTTTCATGAAAACATCATCATGCATAGTTTTCTTTCATGAAATATTCATCATACATAATTCATTTCGTAAAATCATCATATAGATCTTTTCATCTGAAAATGTAAAACATGTTTTCTTTCATGAAAACATCATCATACTTTCTTTCATAAGAACATCATAATTCTTTCTTTCATAATCATCATCATACTTTCTTTCATAAAGACTCATCATCAAAACATGGAGACTAGGCTATATCTGAGTCATGCAATATACGTCATCATCCGTAGAGGGTCATAATCATACCGATGGCCATGGTGGGGGCTGTAGACTGGATCAGGGTCGTACAGCAATCATAATCATAAACATGGGTAGTATCTTCTCTTCCTTATCATATACTAGCACATAGCTAGGGCATGGGCACCGATGGCACTCGCCGTGCGGGAAACATTCTTGCGTGCTGCGCGGGCACGAGATACTACCAGAAATCATCATCATAGACCACAAGTAGCGAGTCAACCACCACACAGGTGAAGACAAGCGCTATAAGGGTCCTACGTATCGGCATCTCAAGTGGTGGAGTCGGAGCTCCACGAGTAGTTGCCATGCATATAAATAGCCTTCTAGTCTCAAAATCTCTTTTTCTTTTCTTAAATACTTTCGGAAAACATCAAAAATTTCCGTTGAAACATGAATATAAAGTCATATAGAAAACTATAAAATATTCATGTATTTCATACTCTATAAATCATTTCATAAAACGAAACATACTTCATCAAATCATTTCATGAGCATAAATATGCTTTGTAAATCATTCATAAATCTGAATATGCTTCATAAATCATTTCATAAATATAATTATGCTTTATAAATCATTTCAAGAACATAATTATATTTTATTAATCATTTCATGAATGTAAATAGGTCAGAATTAAGCTAAATTACACCCCTTACCTCGTAAACCTTAGGGCAGTGCAAAATCGTCGGGTCTAGGGATTACCTTGATTTGCATGCCAAATTCCTGAGCTGCCCAAAACGATACCAATTCATCATATATTGATCAATTTCATCTTAACATACTCAATTTTAATTTATCTTCTCGAAGTTTGACCAATGTTGACTTTTCGGTCAACTTTTCGATTTTCTCGGTTTTACCGATTTAAGTCCCGTTTTTGACCAATTTCATTATTTTAATTTCTCATTTCATTACTTCATTAACCTTATGACTCATTCAAGTCCATAAATCATGTTGGTCACTTTGCCAAATTTTCAATTCTTTCACTTTTCGGTTTTACACTGAGTTAAGCTATAAATCGGGCTTTCTCGGTATAAATTTAACCGTTAACAACCTTAGATCCATCAAATTTCATCACAAACACATCAACACTATTCTTTCCAGATCTCAAATCCTTCATATAAATTAAATCATCCAATTCCACTTAACTAAAAACCTTCCAAAAATATCAAATAACAACATACATGAATTTTATCATCATCCATCAATTTTACCTCAGGTTTGACCAAGGTTGACCACATTTTTCTTCCACAAAATTGATCCTCAACTGAAATTAAACATGTATATATCTCAAAACCATGAAAAACTAGCTCAAAAACCGATCAAAGAATGAAAAATCTTAAATTCCTCACTTACCAAAAACAGGGCAGATTCGTCGACCATTTTTCTTTTGAGTTTTTCACCTAGCAAATGAACTTATTTATGGCTGAATTTTGTATATGTTATAGAGTACTTGTAGAGGAAGATTTTATCCTTCTTGGCAGACACCTGAATCTTTACGGAAGGTGGCCAGAAAAATCTCACAAGGAGGGTAAAGGGAGGACGCCTGGAGCAACTTGGAGGATTGATTGCTCTCGGCCTAGAAGTCTGATGGGGTTGATTTTTATGCCCATTTGAAGTTCTATAAGTCTAATTTCAGACTTGAAAACTTGGCTCAAATTGAATACCAGAAGGTCTTCAAAGTTGACAAAATGTGGGAGTTGGTCAGAAATCTGAAGCAGGACAGATTTTTGTTCTCCTTTGGAAAATTCCAAAAAAATCATTCTAGTCTTATTTTCTCCAAATTTCCACTTCTCAAGTGTTATAATATGTCCCTAGTATGTTTCATAAAAATTTGGGGGTCACTTGTTTAAGAAAAATTTTCCGATTGAGTCCATTTTGCGCGATTTGGTCAATACCGAGCAAAATGGCTTAAAGTTTTCAATTTACCTTAAAAATTAATTTGATCCCCGAAACCTCTATATTTCCACTTGATTTTGATTTTTCAAGTTAATTTCAACTTATATAAATTTTCTATGGCCTCGGAATAATTTTCGTGAATTTTATGAATTTAATCCGAATTTATTTCTAATTCCGAGCTCATTTGCTCGGTTTAGTACAAAACTCGAACTTTACTAACTTTTTCACTTCCAATACTTTAATTTTTTATTTCTAAACATCATTTCATGATCATACATGAAATTCTTAAGAAATTCTCGGGTTTCACATTTCTCCCCACCTTTTAGGAATTTGGTCCTCCAAATTCACTCGAGTCCGTCAAATAAGCGAGGGTACTTCTCTTTCATCAGGCTCTCTAGTTCCCAAGTTGCTTCTTCTGTCGAGTGATGCTTCCAGAGAACCTTTACCAATGGAATTCTCTTCGTTCGAAGTACCTTTTTCCTTCCTATCAAGAATCCGGATAGGTTCTTCCATATAACTCATGTCTCCTTGAATGTCCAAAACTTCATATTCAATGATATGAGAGGGATCCGGATTATATCTCCTCAACATAAAAACGTGGAAGACATTATGTATCCCAGCAAGCTGTGGAGGTAAAGCTAACCGGTAAGCAACATCTCTCACTCTTTCTAGTATCTCAAACGGACCGATAAAGCAAGGGCTCAACTTCCCTTTCTTTCCAAATCGCATGATGCCCTTACTCGGAGATACCTTCAAAAATACAGAGTCCCCAATCTGAAATTCAAGTGGCCGTCTACGCACATCAGCGTAACTCTTTTGTCTACTCTGAGCAGCCCGAAGTCTGTCACAAATAATCTGAACGTCTTTAGCTGCTTGTTCCACTAAATCAGGAGCCATAATTTTTCGGTCATCCACTTCTTCCCAAGCAATCGGGGATCTACATCTCCTGCCATATAAAGCTTCATAAGGAGCCATACCAATGCTAGCATGATAACTGTTATTATAGGCAAATTCAGCGAGGGACAGATGATCATCCCATGAGCCCTTAAAATCTAGCACACACGCCCTTAACATATCCTCTAAGGTCTGAATAGTCCGCTCAGACTGACCATCAGTCTGAGGATGATAGGCGGTGCTCAAATTTAGTCGAGATCCCATAGCTTCCTGAAAAAGAGTCCAAAATTTCGAAGTGAACCGGGAATCTCTATCAGAGGTAATGCTCACAGGAGCTCCATGTAATCGTGCCACCTCTCTGACATACAGTTCTGCTAGCTTATCTAGAGAATCAGTGCTTTTAATGGCAAGGAAGTGGGCACTCTTTGTCAGTCTGTCCACAATCACCCAGACTGTATCATAGCCTCTCTGGGTCCTGGGTAACCCTATAATAAAATCTATTGTTATGTGCTCCCATTTCCATGTAGGTACTGGTAAGGGCTTAAGAAGTCCTGCTGGCTTCTGATACTCAATCTTAACCTGTTGACATACCAAGCACCTGGCCACAAATTTTGCTACATTTCGCTTCATACCAGTCCACCAGTACACCTTTTCGCAGATCATGGTATATCTTGGTACTGCCTGGGTGCATGGTGTAACGGGAACAATAAGACTCTTTCAAAATCTGCTGTCTCAGGGCATCATCATTTGGAACACAAATTCGACATCTGAACCTCAACAGTCCATCCTCACTGACCGTAAAATCTGACTGCGAAGTTTGTTCTGCCTGGCTAACCATGTCTAGTAACCTCTGATCAATTCTCTGCCCTGTTCTGATCTGATCTAATATACTGGGTTCAATCTGTATGCTAGCCACAAATCCAACCTCTGCTTCTCCAACATTAATCCTAAGTCCAGCAAACTGTTCTATTAGCTCCAATTCTCTAACCATCATATACGACACCATACTTTTCCTGTTAAGAGCATCTGCCACCACGTTCGCCTTACCGGGATGATACAAAATCTCGCAATCATAATCCTTAAGGAGCTCTATCCACCGTCTATGTCTCATATTAAGCTCCTTTTGATCAAATATATACTTTAAGCTTTTATAGTCGGTGAAGACCTGAAATTTCTTACCATACAGGTAATGCCGTCAAATCTTCAAGGCAAAAACTACAGCGGCTAACTCCAGGTCATGGGTGGTATAATTTCGCTCATGGTCCTTTAATTGTCTAGAACCGTAAGCTATTACTCGACCATTCTGCATAAGTACACATCTCAGATCCTGGTGAGAAGCATCACAATATACCGCAAATCCCCCTGAACTACTTGGAATTGTCAGGACGGGTGCGGTAGTTAATCTCTGTTTGAGCTCCTGAAAACTCTGCTCACATGCCTCAAACCATAAAAAGGGAACTGCCTTACGCGTGAGCTTAGTCAATGGAGCTGCTATTTTGGAAAATCCTTCTACAAATCTTCGATAGTACCCCGTCAGCCCCAAAAAAAACTCTGAATCTCAGTCACAGTCTTTGGTCTCTCCCATTGGAGTACTGCTTCAACCTTGGACGGATCAACTGAAACTCCGTCTTTGGATATAATGTGACCGAGGAAAACTATCTGCTCCAGCCAGAATTCACATTTACTTAGTTTCCCATATAATTGTTTCTCCCGAAGGGTCTAGAGCATTGTCCTTAAATGCTGCTCATGTTCCTCCCGGGACTTAGAGTACACCAAGATGTCATCAATAAAAATAATTACAAATCGATCTAGATAATCCCGGAATACTTCATTCATCAAACTCATGAAAGCAGCAGGGGCATTGGTCAAACCTAAAGGTATCACCAAGAACTCATAGTGACCATATCTTGTCCTGAATGCTGTCTTAGCCACATCATCCTTCCTAATCCTCAACTGGTGATAGCCAGACCTCAGATCAATATTCGAAAATACTAAAGCCCCTCTCAACTGATCAAATAAGTCATCAATTCTGGGTAGAGGTTACTTGTTCTTTACTGTAGCCTTATTCAATAATCTATAATCTATACACAACCGGAGGCTACCATCTTTCTTCCTGACAAATAAAATCGGAGCTCCCCAAGGCGACACACTGGGTCTTACAAAACCCTTGTCCAGCAATTCTTGCAACTGCTTTTTCAACTCTTCTAATTCTACTAGTGTCATTCTACAGGGAGTCTTAGAGATTGGTTAGGTATCCGATAGTAAATCAATAGTGAACTCCAACTCTCTCTCCGTTGGTAATCCTGGTAATTCCTCAGGAAACACATCTGGAAATTCACATACTACTGGTATGTCTTGAATACTTGAGTGTTCCCATTTCGTATTCAAAATGGAGGCTATATAACCTTCACCACAATAGGATAAAAAAGTTCACACAATATCATATTTCAAAGTATCTTATATTTCATTTCATTTTCACTGATATGAATTTCCTGCAACGATACCAATAATTTTAGTTACAGCTATCACAGGTATATACAATTTATAATCAGACAAGTACAGATACTTGGGATGTAATCACACTTGTCCTAACCGACACTGACAGTACTAGATAACCTTCGCTCTGATACCACAAAACAGTAACGCCCCGAAAGCGCAAAAAATAGGGCAAAAAATTTTTTTTTTCTACTTTAAATCTCTACTTAGGTTGTATTCCTGTACAGTGTAGGATACTTCTTTCTTTCTTTATTTATTTTCTAGTTTTCGTATATTCCAACCACCTCATGCGTTAAATAGTAAGTAGCATCTACATATTAATTGTTTCTTGAACGTTTACATACTAATCCATAAAAACAATGATTACATCCCGTAATAATTATACACCCACATATCTGTATATTATACATGTCTGGAAATAAACATCTGTTATTATACCTGAACAAGTACTTCGTAGATAGCTGCGTAACACTTACTGCAGGATATCTGAGATGGAGAAAAAGGGGGTGAGCTTCTGGGGAAAAGCTCTGTAAGGAATATGTTTAGAATAATTCTGACTATAAAAAGCATGTGAAAATCATGCAAGTATACTTTCATACTTTACTTCTGAAAATCAAATCATAAACTTACTTGAAAAATAATCATTCAATCGTACGTATAAATTCTATTTCGTACGTAAAACATTAATACAAGAAAATATCATAAATGCATATGCTTTCCTTTTTAATACCATGAATGTTTTTTCATCTGAAAACATAAAACATGTTTTCTTTCACTAAATCATCATGCAAATCTTTATCTGAAAGCATAAATCATACTTTCTTTCATGAAAACATCATCATGCATAGTTTTCTTTCATGAAATATTCATCATACATAATTCATTTCGTAAAATCATCATATAGATCTTTTCATCTGAAAATGTAAAACATGTTTTCTTTCATGAAAACATCATCATACTTTCTTTCATAAGAACATCATAATTCTTTCGTTCATAATCATCATCATACTTTCTTTCATAAAGACTCATCATCAAAACATGGAGACTAGGCTATATCTGAATCATGCAATATACGTCATCTTCCGTAGAGGGTCATAATCATACCGATGGCTATGGTGGGGGCTGTAGACTGGATCAGGGTCGTACAGCAATCATAATCATAAACATGGGTAGTATCTTCTCTTCCTTATCATATACTAGCACATAGCTAGGGCACGGGCACCGATGGCACTCGCCGTGCGGGAAACATTCTTGCGTGCTGCGCGGGCACGAGATACTACCAGAAATCATCATCATAGACCACAAGTAACGAGTCAACCACCACATAGGTGAAGACAAGCGCTATAAGGGTCCTACGTATCGGCATCTCAAGTGGCGGAGTCGGAGCGCCACGAGTAGTTGCCATGCATATAAATAGCCTTCTAGTCTCAAAATCTCTTTTTCTTTTCTTAAATACTTTCGGAAAACATCAAAAATTTCCGTTGAAACATGAATATAAAGTCATATAGAAAACTATAAAATATTCATGTATTTCATACTCTATAAATCATTTCATAAAACGAAACATACTTCATCAAATCATTTCATGAGCATAAATATGCTTTGTAAATCATTCATAAATCTGAATATGCTTCATAAATCATTTCATAAATATAATTATGCTTTATAAATCATTTCAAGAACATAATTATATTTTATAAATCATTTCATGAATGTAAATAGGTCAGAATTAAGCTAAATTACACCCCTTACCTCGTAAACCTTAGGGCAGTGCAAAATCGTCGGGTCTAGGGATTACCTCGATTTGCGTGCCAAATTCCTGAGCTGCCCAAAACGATACCAATTCATCATATATTGATCAATTTCATCTTAACATACTCAATTTTAATTTATCTTCTCGAAGTTTGACCAATTTTGACTTTTTGGTCAACTTTTCGATTTTCTCGATTTTACCGATTTAAGTCCCGTTTTTGACCAATTTCATTATTTTAATTTCTCATTTCATTACTTCATTAACCTTATGACTCATTCAAGTCCATAAATCATGTTGGTCACTTTGCCAAATTTTCAATTCTTTCACTTTTCGGTTTTACACTGAGTTAAGCTATAAATCGGGCTTTCTCGGTATAAATTTAACCGTTAACAACCTTAGATCCATCAAATTTCACCACAAACACATCAACACTATTCTGTCCAGATCTCAAATCCTTCATATAAATTAAATCATCCAATTCCACTTAACTAAAAACCTTCCAAAAACATCAAATAACAACATACATAAATTTTATCATCATCCATCAATTTTACCTCAGGTTTGACCAAGGTTGACCACGTTTTTCTTCCACAAAATTGATCCTCAACTGAAATTAAACATGTATATAGCTCAAAACCATGAAAAAATAGCTCAAAAACCGATCAAAGAATGAAAAATCTTAAATTCCTCACTTACCAAAAACAGGGCAGATTCGTCGACAATTTTTCTTTTGAGTTTTTCACCTAGCAAATGAACTTCTTTATGGCTGAATTGTTTATATGTTATATAGTACTTGTATAGGAAGATTTTATCCTTCTTGGCTGACACCTGAATCTGTCCGTAAGGTGGCCAGAAAAATCTCACAAGGAGGGTAAAGGGAGGACGCCTGGAGCAACTTGGAGGATTGATTGCTCTCGGCCTAGAAGTCTGATGGGGTTGATTTTTATGCCCATTTGAAGTTCTATAAGTCTAATTTCAGACTTGAAAACTTGGCTCAAATTGAATATCGGAAGGTCTTCAAAGTTGACAAAATGTGGGAGTTGGTTAGAAATCTGAAGCAGGACAGATTTTTGTTCTCCTTTGGAAAATTCCAAAAAAATCATTCTAGTCTTATTTTCTCCAAATTTCCACTTCTCAAGTGTTATAATATGTCCCTAGTATGTTTCATAAAAATTTGGGGGTCACTTGTTTAAGAAAAATTTCCCGATTGAGTCCATTTTGCGCGATTTGGTCAATACCGAGCAAAATGGCTTAAAGTTTTCAATTTACCTTAAAAATTAATTTGATCCCCGAAACCTCTATATTTCCACTTGATTTTGATTTTTCAAGTTAATTTCAACTTATATAAATTTTCTATGGCCTCGGAATAATTTTCGTGAATTTTATGAATTTAATCCGAATTTATTTCTAATTCCGAGCTCATTTGCTCGGTTTAGTACAAAACTCGAACTTTACTAACTTTTTCACTTCCAATACCTTAATTTTTTATTTCTAAACATCATTTCATGATCATACATAAAATTCTTAAGAAATTCTTGGGTTTCACAGAATTAGAGTCGGCCAGAAAGATAAAATCTTTCCAATCAAGTCCTCTATAACATATAAAAAATTCAGTAATAAGGAAGTCTCTTAGTGGGTGAAAAACTAGTGAGAAGAACAATGACAGAATTTGCCTTGTGTGAGAGAAAGTGAATTTCTTGATTCTTTGATAGATTTTTAAGCTTGTTTGTGACGCCCCGAAAACGCGAAAAAATGAGCTAATTTTTTTTTATATCCTTTACTTAAGTTGCATTTCTATCAGTGTCGATTTCTTAATCTTTTGTTAATGTACAAAACGCAGTTTATAATCGCAACCAGTCGAGTCCAATTTCTTTTCTCTACTTATCAGTACATCTATTCTCATTCTCACATTTTACATATCCAAAAAATACAGTATGGTTTAAACTGCATTACTACAACTTTAGTTACATTCATATTTCTTATTTTACATCCCAAAACATTATTACAACATTGTCTATGCTTTACAGGAAGTCTGGTAGATAAAGTAAAAATATACCTTACTAGTACTGAGTATAGCCTGGAAAGGGCTGAGTCCGCCAGTCCACGACTATTGTACTGCAGGTAGGGTGATAATTCACTTAAGATAATCTATGAGGTAAAAATAAAGGGGTGAGCTCTTCAAGCCCAGTAAGACATGCATTTAAAGCAGTCTTAGCATTAAAACATATAAATGCAAAATATTGTGATATAAGATTTATAAAATATCAAGCACGTGAATATTAACCGAAATATATTTAGTTTCAAAAGTCAAGTCAAACACTTGTGATATCATAACTAATAGCATGTAATTTGTAAATCATGCATCTTATAAATCACATAGCATGTAAATCATGCATCTTATAAATCACGTAGCATGTAAATCATGTCACAAATATCTCGTAGGAATTCATTTCAAATAGCATATATCACGTAGCCCATTTAAAGAGCAAATCATGTCAGAGTACATAATATTTAAATCATAAAACTTAGTACTCTTTCTTTCAAATGATATTGATTCTTTTCATGGAGACTAGACAGATTTTCATTACGACAAAAGTTGTATTCATCTATACATTTCACATAAAAATTTGCATAGATGATTCACTTATACATAGTACCAATGGCCATGGTAAGGGACTGTAGACTGGATCAGGGTCTTACAGAGTCCCTTGCCACTAAACATATATATCATTTAACAAAGAGTGGCGGAAACATCGCACCAAGTGGTACAAATACCCGACGCAGTTCAACATGCACCACAAGGGACTAAACATACACCAGGTGGTATGAGGCATGTTCCATGATGGTCCAGACCCCACACGACAATTTAAGATAGCTCTCATAGCTTACATGTAGCCTCAATCTCAAAACATTTCTTTGAAATCATTTATTGGGTCCGTTCACCAGGAAACTCTTAGAAAATCATATCTTGGGTCCGTACACCCGTAAACTCGTAGAAAATCATATTTCGAGTTCGTACACCTGTAAATTCATAGAAATTCATATCTCGGGTCCATACACCCGTAAACTCATAGAAATCATATTTTTAATCATTTCTCGGGTCCGTACACGTGTAAACTCATAGAAATCATATTTTTTATAATTTCTCGGGTCCGTTCACCCATAAACTCATAGAAATAATGATTTAATTATATTTCGGGTCCGTTCACCCGTAAACTCGTAGAAATCATATTTTTAATCATAATTCAGGTCCTTTCACCCGTAAACTCGTAGAAATAATATATTTCATTTTCACATAACAAATTTCATTTAAAACATGTCACAGATATCAAAAGTACATTTTGAAGAGCTCAAAAAATAAGGCTTTTCTTTCAGTTTTCTCGATTTTTGAGTGCATAGTAATTTTTCTGGGTTCAAAATTATTATTCGTAAAAACTAACATGCTCAGCACATTTTTAAGCTGAATTAAAGTATTTGAATACCAATACTACTTTAAATTACATCCCTTACCTCGTAAATCGTGGGGCAGCGCAAAATTATCGGGTCTCGAGATTGCCTCGATTTGCATACCAAATCCCTGAACTACCCAAAACGATATCAATTCATCATATATTGATTAATTTCGTCTTAACATACTCAATTTTGATTTATTTTCTCGAAATTTGACCAATTTTGACTTTTCGATCAACTTTTTTATTTTCTCGATTTTATCGATTTTTGTGCCGTTTTGACAAATTTCTTTATTCTAATTTCTCATTTCATTACTTCATTAACCTTATGACTCATTCAAGTCCATAAATCTTGCTGGTCAGTTTGCCAAATTTTCAATTCTTTCATTTTTCGATTTTACACTGCGTTAAACTATAAATCGAGCTTTCTCGGTATAAATTTAATCATTAATAACCTTAGATTCATCAATTTTCACCACAAACACATCAACATCTTGCTGTTCAAACCTCAAATCATTCATAGAAATTAAATCATCCAATTCCACTTAACTAAAAATCTTCCAAAAACACCAAATAACAACATATATGAACTTCATCGTCATCCATCAACCTTACCTCGAGTTTAACCAAGGTTGACCTCATTTTTATTCTTCAAAATCGATCCTCAACTGTAATTTAACATGTATAGAACTTAGAATCGTAAAAAAATACAAGAAAACTTAGCCAAAGAATAAAAAATTCAAAGTTCTTCACTTATCAAAAACATGGCAAATCTGTCCACTATTTTTCTTTTGAGTTTTTCACCTAGCAAATGAACTTTGTGGCTGAATTTGTTATATGTCATATAGGACTGGATTTTTAATATTTTATCCTTCTTGGCCAACACCTGAATCTGGCTGGAAGGTTGCCGAAACAATCGCGCACTGAGGGGAAAGGGAGGATGCTTGCGGGAATGAAGGGGAGGGGATTGCTCTCAGTTGGAAAGTCCAATTGGGTTGATTTTTATGCCTCCTGAAAGCTTAAGAAGTCTAATTTCAGAATTGAAAATTTTGGTTCGTATTGATTACCCTAAAGTCTCCAAATTTGACAAAAATGGAGGCTTGGTCGGCAGACTGAAGGGGACAGATTTCTATCCTGGTTTTAGAAAATTCAAAAAAATCATTCTAGTCCAATTTTCTCCAAATTTCCACTTCTCAAGTGTTATACTATGTCTCTAGTATTTTTCATAAAAATTTGAAAGTCACTTGTTTAAGAAAAATTCCCCCATTGAGCCAATTTTGCACGATTTGATCAATACCAAGCTAAGTGACTTAAAGTTTCAAATTTACCTTAAAATTTAATTTGATCCTCGAAACCTCCATATTTCCATTTGATTTTTATTTATCAAGTAAATTTCACATTATATTAATTTTCTATAGCCTCAAAATAATTTTTGAGAATTTTTAGAAATTAATCCGAATTTATTCTCTTTTTCGAGCCCATTTGCTCGTTTAGTGTAAAACCCGAACCTTACTAACTTTTTCACTTTCAATCCCTTATTTTCATTTCTAAACAGCATTTCATGCTCAAACATGTAATTCTTAAGTAATTCTCGGGCTTAGAGTCTTACCTCGATTTACATGCCATTGGGCCCCACGCCACTAACCTGAGTGCTTCGGTGGTTTGGGCCTTCACAATATTATTCCGAGTTTTCAATTACTTCTTAGTTTTTCAAATAAGAAATAAAGTGAGAAAAATTTGGGTTTCACATTTCTCCCCATCTTTTAGGAATTCGGTCATCCGAATTCAAACTGGTCCATCGAATAACTGCGGGTACTTCTCTCTTATATGGCTATCTAGCTCCCACGTAGCTTCTTCTATCGAGTGGTGTCGCCAGAGAACCATTACTAGTGGAATAGTCTTAGATCGAAGTACCTTCTCTTTTTTGTCGAGGATCCGGATCGGTTGTTCAATATAACTCATGTCTTCATGAATCTCTAATGGTTTGTACTCTATGACATGAGAAGGGTCCGGATAATACTTCCTCAACATGAAAACATGAAAGACATCATGTATCTTCGATAATTATGGGGGTAGTGCAAGTCGGTAGGCAATGTCTCCCACTTTATCCAATATTTCAAATGGACCAATGAAGCGAGGACTGAGCTTCCTTTTCTTCCCGAAACGTGTGACACCCTTCATCGGAGACACCTTTACAAATACAGAGTCCCCAACTTGAAATTCCAGAGGATGTTCTCGCACATCTGCATAACTCTTTTGTCTACTTTGTGTTGTCCTCAATCTATCACAGATTAACTTAACACCTTTAGCTGCCTGTTCGACTAGTTCGAAAGCAAGTATTTTCTTGTCACTTGCTTCTTCCCATGCAATCGGGGACCTACATCTCCTGCCATATAGAGATTCATAAGGAGCCATACCAATGCTAGCATAATAACTGTTATTATAAGCAAATTCAGCGAGAGACAAATGATCATCCCATGAGCCCTTAAAATCTAGTGCACACGCCCTTAACATATCCTTTAAGGTCTGAATAGTCCGCTCGGACTGACTATCTGTCTGAGGATGATAGGCGGTGCTCAAATTCAGTCGAGATCCCATGGCTTCCTGAAAACGAGTCCAAAACCTCAAAGTGAACCGAGAATCTCTATCAGAAGTAATACTTATAGGGGCTCCATGTAATCGTGCCACCTCTCGGACATACAATTCTGCTAGCTTATCCAGAGAATCAGTGCTCTTAATGGCAAGGAAGTGGGCACTCTTTGTCAGTCTATCCATAATCACCCAGACTGTATCATGACCTCTCTGGGTCTTGGGTAACCCCATAATAAAATCTATAGTAATATGCTCTCATTTCTAAGTAGACACCGGTAATGACTTAAGCAGTCCTGCTGGCTTCTAGTGTTCAGCCTTAATCTGTTGGTAGACTAAACATTTAGCCACAAAATCTGTCACATCTTTCTTCATTCTTGTCCACCAATACACTTTTCGAAGATCATAGTACATCTTAGTACTACCTAGGTGCATGGTGAATCGAGAACAATGAGACTCTTTCAAAATACTCAGTCTGAGGGTGTCATCATGGGGTACACAAATACGACCCCGAAATCTCAACAACCCATCATCACTAACCAAAAATTCTGACTACAATCTCTCCTCGGCCTGGCTAACTATATCTAGTAATTTCTGATCATTCCTCTATCCTGCTCTGATTTGATCCAATATACTGGGCTCTATCTGTAGGCTAACCATAAACCCATCCTTAACCTCATCAACACTGAGTCTGAGCTCGGTGAACTATTCTAACAAGTCCCATTCTCTAATCATCATATAAGACACCATACCCTTTCTATTGAGGGCATTTGCTACCACATTCGCCTTACCCGAATGGTATAAAATCTAGTAGTCATAATCCTCTAGAAGCTCTATCCACCTCCTTGTCTCATATTCAGCTCCTTTTGATCAAAAATATACTTGAGACTCTTATGATCAGTGAAAATCTAAAATTTTTCACCATATAAGTAATGTCGCCATATCTTCAGTGCAAAAATTACTGCAGCCAACTCTAAGTCATGAGTGAGATAGTTACGCTCATGGTTCTTTAGCTGGCGAGAACCATAAGCAACCACTCTACCATTCTGCATTAGCACACAACCCAAACCCTGGTAGGAGTCATCACTATAAACTGTAAATCCTCCTGAACTGCTCGGAATGGTCAAGACTAGTGCTATGGTCAACTGGCATTTGAGCTCTTGGAAGCTCTGCTCACATTGATCAAACCACTCGAATGGGACATTCTTCCTGATCAATTTAGTCAGTGGAGCTGCAATCCGAGAAAATCCTTCAACAAACCTTCGGTAGTATCCTTCTAACGCCAGGAAACTCTGAACCTTTGTCATTGTCCTCGGTCTCTCCCATTTTAATATTGCATCCACCTTGGACAGATCCATAGACATCCTGTCCTTAGATACCATGTGTCCGAGGAAGACAATCTGTTCCAATCAGAATCCACATTTACTGAATTTTTCATACAGTCTCTTTTCACGAAGAGTCTAGAGCATAATACTCAAATGCTGCTCGTGCTCCTCCCGAGACTTAGAATAAATCAGTATGTCATCAATGAACACAATCACAAACTTAACCAAATATTCTCGAAAAACATCATTCATCAAATTCATAAAGGCAGCAGGGGCGTTAGTCAGTCCAAAGGGCATCACCAAAAATTCATAGTGCCCATATCGGGTCTGAAAGGTTGTCTTCGGTACATCAACCTCCTTAATCCTTAACTGATGATAACCCGATCTCAGATCTATTTTTGAGAACATTGAGACCCCTCTCAATTTATCGAATAAGTCATCTATCCTTGGTAGAGGATACTTATTCTTTATCGTTGCCTTATTCAACAGTCTATAATCAATACACAGACGAAGACTGCCATCTTTCTTTCTGACAAACAGTACCGGAGGACCCCATAGGGACACACTTGGCCTAATAAATCCCTTATCGAGCAATTCTTATAACTGCTTTTTCAATTCCTCTAATTCGACCAATGTCATTCGATAAGGTGGCTTGAAAATAGGCTGAGTGTCGGGCACCAGATAAATTACAAATTCAACTTCTCCCTCTGGTGGTAGCCCCAATAAATCTTCTGAAAAGACATCGAGAAACTCACATACAATCGAAACATCTTAAATACTTGGCGGTTCTCGACTGTTGTCAGAAATAAAGGCAATATAGCCTTCATATGAATCATATTGTTAGCAACTTTTTAATTTAGTAACCGATAACTTCGTAAAATTTAACACCATGCACTTTATTTATTCTTAACAAAGCATACATCAAACATTTCGGGTAAGGAGAAAGTCAGGGTCTTAGTGTAGCAGTCTAGACTTACACGATTAGCAGCTAGCCAATCCATGCCCAAAATTACATCAAACCCATACATATTCAATAAAATTAGATCTGCTAAGAGCTTTCTACCTCTTACCACGATTTCACAATTTTTACATATCATATCCGTCAATTGAGATTCATGCATAGGTGTACTGATACGTAACATGTGATTTAAGGACTCTTGTTCTAAATGCAATTTCCATGCAAATTGTGAGGAGATAAAAGAGTGTGTAGCACTTGAATGAAATAAAACATGTACGTAGCAATTACAGACCATAAGCGTATCTCTGATAGTATCGGAGTAGATGTCAGCTATCTCTTCGTCTATCGCTAGCACATGTCCCTGTGCAATGGGCCTCTTACCCTTCTTTGCAACTATTGCTTTTCGCTGCGAAACCTGTCTCGAGGGAATCTGTACTTGCCTCTTTGGTTGTTTTGGTTGTTCTCGAGGTTCATAAGGTCTCATTAATGAGAAATCCTTAATCATGTGCCCTACCTCTCCACACCTGAAACAGACATTAGTAGCCCAACGACATTCACCAACATGTATCTTGCCACAGTTCTTGCACCGCGACACTACTGTCCTAGGTCTTCGAGCAGTGGCAGCACTACCCATAGGGATTTTGGGCTTCCCAGCCCCTGTCTGAGGCTCATCTGTTCTTTGCCTCTTCGGCTTTCTCTTTCTCATATCAAATCGAGATGCTTGTATCTCCTATCCTTTATCTCGATCCTTGGCTTTGTACCCATGCTCAGCTCGGGTCACATCTAAACCCCTTTCAACTTCTTAAGCCCGACCTAAAGCATCCTTAAAATTCACAAATCGAAATCCCAATATTCTATCCCGGATCCCTGATCTCAGACCTGTCAAGAATCTCTCAATTCGACGCGCTGGATCCCTAAGGGTGTCAAGATCATATCTCAAAAAGGTAGTGAATCGACTTTCATACTTATCAACAGTCGAACTGCCCTGAGTCAGATTCAAAAATTCCTCCTGCATCTTCTTTTGTGCTATAAACAGAATATACTGGACCCTGAATGCATCTAGAAATGCCTCCCATGTAATATCTGTTGGATTATCAGCTAAGGTTGTCTGTGTGGTCCTCCACCAAAATTTGGCCTCTTCCCTAAGCATATAGCTGACCATAGTCACTTTCTCTTTATCCGTGCACCTCAAATACTGAAATATCGTATCAAGGTCTATTAACCATCCCTCAGCCTTAATCGGATCCTTCACCCCTGTAAATTTCGGGGGACTCAGTTTTAGAAAATCTCGTACCTCTAGGTGTCTCTTACATCTCTTGGCTGTGGAGCTACAGGCTGAGGTATTGGGGCTACCAGAGGATTTTGTGGTGAGGGAGGAGGAACCTGTGCTGGTGCAAGAGTGGCATCAGTACTCGAAGTGTTTGCCCCAAACTGATGGGCAATTATGGCTATCAAAGCATCTAATTCTTCCCTCATTCCTTGTATTGTTTCCTCAAGCCTCCTTATTCTCTCAGTGGGGCTCTCAGGTTGAGGGGCAGGTGGCGGAGCAGGTTGTGCCTATCTCCTTGGACGACCTCTCCTACCACTCATAATTTCAGTAATCGTTTACCTGCACGTATACCAAAATTTTAATCATGACTTAACAAATATATTTACTTTACAACCAAACAAGCATAGACAATTTGGGATGTAATCTGACTTTTCAATTTGACACTGACAGTACTAGACAACTTTTGTTCTGATACTAAGTAAACTGTGATGCCTCGAAAAAGTGAAAAAATGGGCTATTTTTTTATATCTTTTACTTAAGTTGCATTCCTATCAGTGTCGATTTCTTAATCTTTCGTTAATGTACAAAACGCAGTTTATAATCGCAACCAATCGATTCCAATTTCTTTTCTCTACTTATCAGTACATCTATTCTCATTCTTACACTTTACATATCCAGAAAATATAGTATGGTTTAAACTGCGTTACTACAACTTTAGTTACATTCATATTTCTCATTTTACATCCCAAAACATTATTACAACATTGCCTATACTTTACAGGAAGTCTAGTAGATAAAGCAAAAATATACCTTACTAGTACTGAGTATAGCCTGGAAAGGGCTGAGTCTGCCTGTCCATGACTATTGTACAATAGGTAGGGTGATAATTCACTTAAGATAATCTGTGAGGTAAAAATAAAGGGGTGAGCTCTTCAAGCCCAGTAAGACATGCATTTAAAGCAGTCTTAGCATTAAAACATGTAAATGCTAAATATTGTGATATATGCTTTATAAAATATCAAGCACGTGAATATTAACCGAAACATATTTAGTTTCGAAAGTCAAGTCAAACACTTGTGATATCATAACTAATAGCATGTAATTTGTAAATCATGCATCTTATAAATCACGTAGCATGTAAATCATACATCTTATAAATCACGTAGTATGTAAATCATGTCACAAATATCCCGTAGGAATTCATTTCACATAGCATATATCACGTAGCTCATTTAAAGAGCAAATCATGTCAGAGTACATAATATTTAAATCATAAAACTTAGTACTCTTTCTTTCAAATGATATTGATTCTTTTCATGGAGACTAGGCAGATTTTCATTAAGACAAAAGTCGTATTCATGTATGCATTTCACATAGAAAATTTGCATAGATGATTCACTTATACATAGTACCAATGATCATGGTAAGGGACTGTAAACTGGAGAGTCCCTCGCCACTAAACATATATATCCTTTAACGGAGAGTGGTGGAAACATCGCACCGAGTGGTACAAATACCCGACGAAGTTTAACATGCACCACAAGGGACTAAACGTACACCAGGTGGTATGAGGCATGTTCCACGACGGTCTAGACCCCACACAGCAATTTAAGATAGCTCTCATAGCTTACATATAGCCTCAGTCTCAAAACATTTCTTTGAAATCATTTATCGGGTTCGTTCACCCGTAAACTCGTAGAAAATCATATCTTGGGTCCGTACACCCGTAAACTCGTAGAAAATCATATTTCGGGTTCGTACACCTGTAAATTCATAGAAAATCATATCTCGGGTCTGTACACCCGTAAACTCATAGAAATCATATTTTTAATCATTTCTTGGGTCCGTACACCCGTAAAATCATAGAAATCATATTTTTCATAATTTCTCGGATCCGTTCACTCGTAAACTCATAGAAATAATGATTTAATCATATTTCGGGTCCGTTCACCCGTAAACTCGTAGAAATCATATTTTTAATCATAATTCGGGTCCTTTCACCAGTAAACTCGTAGAAATAATATTTTTTTTTCATTTTCACATAACAAATTTCATTTAAAACATGTCACAGATATCAAAAGTACATTTTGAAAAGCTCAAAAAATATGATTTTTCTGTCTGTTTTCTCTATTTTTGAGTGTATAGTAACTTTTCTGGGTTCAGAATTATTATTCGTAAAACTAACATACTCAACACATTTTTAAGCTGAATTAAGATATTTTAATACCAATACTACTTTAAATTACATCCCTTACCTCGTAAACCGTGGGGCAACATAAAATTATCGGGTCTCGGGATTGCCTCGATTTGCATACCGAATCCCTAAACTGCCCAAAATGATATCAATTCATCATATATTGATCAATTTCATCTTAACATACTTAATTTTGATTTATCTTTTCGAAATTTGATCAATTTTGACTTTTCAGTCATTTTTTTATTTTTTCGGTTTTACCGATTTTTTTGCCGTTTTGACAAATTTCATTATTCTAATTTCTCATTTAATTACTTCATTAACCTTATAACTCATTCAAGTCCATAAATCTTTCTGGTCACTTTGCCAAATTTTCAGTTCTTTCATTTTTTAATTTTACACTGCGTTAAACTATAAATCGGGCTTTCTCAGTATAAATTCAACCATTAACAACCTTAGATCCATCAAATTTTCACCACAAACACATCAACATCTTGCTGTCCAAACCTCGAATCATCCATAGAAATTAAATCATCCAATTCCACTTAACTAAAAACCTTCTAAAAACACCAAATAACAACATATATGAACTTCATCATCATCCATCAACCTTACCTCGGATTTAACCAAGGTTGACCTCATTTTTCTTCTTTAAAACTGATCCTAAACTGTAATTTAACATGTATAAAACTTATAATCATCAAAAACTACAAGAAAACTCAGCCAAAGAATAAAAAATTTCAAGTTCTTCACTTACCAAAAATAGGGTAGATCTGTCCACTGTTTTTATTTTAAGCTTTTCACCTAGAAAATGAAATTATTTGTGGCTGAATTTTTTATATGTTATATAATATTGGAGGAGGAAGATTTTATCCTTCTTGTTCAACACCTAAATCTGGTCTGAAGGTCACCGAACAAAACGCGTACTGAGTGGAAAGGGAGGATGCCTGGGGGAATGAAGGGGATAGGATTGCTCTCGGTTGGAAAGTCCAATTGGGTTGATTTTTATGCCTCATGAAAGCTTAAGAAGTCTACTTTCAGAATTTAAAATTTTTTGTTTAAATTATTATCCTAAAGTCTCCAAATTTGACAAAAATGGAGGCTTGGTCGGCAGACTAAAGGGGACAGATTCATGTCCTGGTTTTAGAAAATTAAAAAAAATCATTCTAGTCCAATTTTCTCCAATTTTTCACTTCTAAAGTGTTATAATATGTCTCTAGTGTTGTCCATAAAAATTTAGAGGTCACTTGTTATAGAAAAATTCCTCGATTGAGCCTATTTTACGCGATTTGGTCAATACCGAGCAAAATGACTTAAAGTTTTCAATTTACCTTAAAAATAAATTTGATCTCTGAAACCTCCATATTTCCATTTGATTTTGATTTATCAAGTAAATTTCACCTTATATTAATTTTCTATAGCCTTAGAATAATTTTCGAGAATTTCTAGAATTTAATCCAAATTTATTCTCTTTTTCGAGCCCATTTGCTCAATTTAGTGCAAAACCCGAACTTTACTAACTTTTTTCACTTTCAATCCCTTATTTTCATTTCTAAACATCATTTCATGCTCAAACATGTAATTCTTAAGTAATTCTCGGGCTTAGTCAGCGAGCCCCACACCACTAACCCAAGTGCTTTGGTGGTTTCGGGCCTGCACAATATTATTTCAAGTTCTCAATTACTTCTTAGTTTTCCAAATAAGAAATAAAGTGAAAAAAATTTGGGTTTCACATTGTTTAAGTTATTCTAAACTATATACATGTTGTTTTCCAGCTGAGAGTGATTTGTGGAGGAAGAAATCGAGGTCAAAGTTGGTCAACAATAAGGTAAAGTTGTTGGAAGAAGATAAGATGGATATATGGTAATGTTTGATAGATTTGTATGATTTTTACTAAAGTAGAGATTTGAAATAAGCTTTCTATGGATAGCTAGGGTGTTGGCCAGCCTTGATTGTGCATGAAAATGATGAAGTTTGGTGTGTTTTATAGTTATTACAGTGTTAGTTAGATCGAAAAGTTTAGTTTAAACTTTTGTTTAATTAAAAACTATAAAAACGATGAAATTGTGCAAGTAGATTTATTTTGTAATGGTGAGAATGACTTAGAAAATCGAGAAGCCCGAGTTATACCTTTGGTTTGGTGAAAAAATGATAAAACAATGAAATTGAAAGTTAATGTGAGCATTATGTAAATGATGGAAGATGAGGAATATAATCACTCTAAATGATATAAAACATGATAGAAATGAGTTTAAATCCAAAGAATATCGCTAAACCGAGATAAAATCGAAAACTGAGTTTATCGGTGAAAATTGGCTAAACAAAGGAAATTAACAAAAATCGATAAGATAAGGATGTTTCATTGGTAAAGTTATGTGTGGATTCATATGAAATAATATTAAATACTAATAGTGGATGTTTGGGTTTATTATGGCAGCTCGAGGTGTGAGTGCGCATATTGAGGTGCACCCAATACCTGAGAAGTGCTCGCTGCACAGTATACGCTAGGTAAGGGATGCAATTTAAAATAATAATGACTTTCTTTACCTATTTATATTTTTTGAAATGATTTGATGTATGCATGAAGAATTAACATAAAACTCAAACCTTTCAACATAAGTTTCCAAAAGAAATAAAACCTTGATTTAACTCCGAACCGAAAACTTTACCGAAGCTCATATTTTTACCATAATGCATAAGTCTTTAAAATATTAATATTTTATGATTGAAATGTATGATTTAATGATTAAAGTTTTCCATATGATTTTTAAGTAAGTATGTAAGCAAGTAAGAATGTAAATTTTTTTGGAAACTAGAGGTTATCTCGATAGTGTATGCTGTGTGCATGTCATGCCTGCTACTTGTGGTGCCCGTCTCCGCCACTTGTAGTGCCTGTTTTGCCCGTGTAGTGCTCATCTTCGTCTTTATGGTACTTGTCTCCGCTACATGTGGTGCTTGTTTCATAATATCTCGTGCACGTGCAACACGCATGTATATTTTGTTACCCGCACGGTGAATGCCATTAGTGCCACGCCCTAGTTGTGTGCTAGTTTATTCAGATACTATGCCTATTTTGTTGTACGACTCTGATCCAGTTTACAGCCCCTACCATGACCATCGGTGTTTTATTCCCTCTACGAATGATGATATCTCTGTTTTGCATGATAGCTATACGGACCCAACCTAGTCTCCATGTTTTTCATGTATGAATGTTTTGAATTATGAAAAGTAAGTAAGTAAATAAGTTTTGTTAAAGTGAGTAAGTAAGTAAGTAAGTATGTATACTTTGTTAAAGTAAGTATATATGTTTTATTTCAAAGTAAGTATTGATTTTGTTAAAATAAGTGAGTAAGCATATATGATTTGGATAAAGTAAGTATAAAAACCTTTGAATGCCTGATAATCATGATTTTCAATATATTTTGGGGTTATTAGAATTATTTTAAATGCTTCTGTACTAGGCTTTTTCAAAAGTTCATCCTCCTCTTTCTCCATTCTAGATTACCTACAGTGATATTGTTTCAGCTATTCGCGGAGTACTCAAGTTAGACTGGTGGATTTTGAGCCTCTCCAGGCTACCTTTGGTACACTCTAAAGTATATCGTCCGATGTTTATTTTCAGACTTTGTATTATACATATACTGGTTTGTAAACACTTTTGGGATGTAATCTAGTGTTATGGATTTGTATATAAATGGTTTTAGAAGCAAATGAAATATTTTGATAATATTAAGTATGGGAATAACTTGGTTAGTTGAGAAGTATGGTAAATCGGAAGATAATAAGTTTAAGAAAAATAAAAACAACTGCTTGAGGTTATAAACTGTGATCTTGTCTATTTGCAGAGAGGTATGTTAAAGTATAAGAGGTTATGCTGCCGAATTTTAAACGATTAAAAGATTAAGAAAATAAAGAAACATAGTAACAAAAACTGTACAGAAACGCAACTTAAGCAAAAAATTAAGTATTAAAAGAAAAAAGTTAATTTCAATTTCTGCGCTTTCGAGGTGTTACAAAATGGGTTCAATTTGGGCTTACTATTTAAATTCTAAGATTGGATTAGCTCATTAGTTATAATTTTTTTTGTTTTTTTTATAACTTAGTTAATTTGATGTTTTATTAAATTATGATATTTGTATTGTAATTTTTTTAAAAAAAAAATTAAAAATATGTTAAATAAGGAGAAACTTATTGAAAAGTATATTAATGTATTTTTAATTACTTTAGATTTTTTGTGCAATTGAATTTGAGTGTTTTTAGACTTTGATTTAGATTTTCATGATTTTATAATCTTCTTTGTAAAAATTTATTTGAACTCATTATATTATACTCATAAATTATTATGTGTATTTTGTATTTTTAGATTTTATTTATTAAAATTTAATAGTATTAAGTGGGCTTGGAATGGCTTTGGCATTCACATTGTATGTAAAAATGAGTTTAAGCAAAAATTAAAAACAAAAAGTCAGATTGGATAAAGCTCGAACTCAATTTCAATTCTCTAATACCCTATTTAAACCCAAATTTTAGACTCGGTCAAGCCAATGAACACTTCTTCCCTCAATCTTTTATTCCATTAAAATTAAGATTATAAAATTTTACTTTATTCTTCAATCTTTTATTGTATTAAAATTAAGATTATAAAATTTTACTCTATCATAATTATATCCATTGAATGTTAAAAATAAGTAAACGAAATTCAATTGACAATTTATTTTTTAAAATAAAATTATCTCAAATATTTATCTTTTAGTTTCTTCAAATAAATTTAAGTAAGCAATTTTACAAATAAAGTCATGTACTAAAAAATGAACAAAAAATTAAACATTAATACCATCAAAATTTTAATTTATAATAAAAAAATTTTATAATATTAATTTTATAGAATAAAAGATTAAAAATTAATTTCTATTTTTGAGAAAAATTCTAAAACTTATTTTGTTATTATCTCTATTATTATATTTATAAATTATTAGGATTTTAAACATTAAAGCCATGGTGGTGTATTGAAATCAGATGGTAAATATTTTACATTTGAGTTATAATGTCTTTCTTCTAAAAGTAAATTTCATATATTAATAATTTTAAGAGAATGTAAATAAATACCGAAATTAATAACCAAAGAAAAGCTACTTAATTTCAAGTATCTGATTTACCCTTGGCCAAAAAAGGAAATTAACCGTAGAAAAGTTCTATAACTTTATATTAATATGCTTTTAATATGTCGCTCTGAATTTAATTAATCAAGTAATTATGTGAGTAAATGGAATTAAAAAATGTAATCATGTGAGTAAATAGTCCTAATCATGGAATTTTATATGATAGCTCATCTATTGTAATTGAAGGCCATAGCTTTATTACTAGAAAGATTAAGATTGTTTCCATATATATATATATATATATATATATATATATATATATATATATATATATATATATATATATATATATATATATATATATATAAAAAATCCATGTTAACTATTCGATTTCAATATTTTCATATGAAGCAAATTAACATAACTAAAAGGATAATGTCCCATTTTTATAAAACCATTGAACTAACTTTGTTTCGAATTGTAATGACTCTCATGAATTATTCATCGTTTTTTTTTTAAGTATTAATAATTTAATTAAATTTATCACATCTTACTAATATCATTTACAATAGAAAAAAAAAATAGGAAATTATTTTTTTCATCAATGTGTGTGTGCGCAAGTGCAACGATCATCATGTCCTCTAAGGTTAGTTTAAATAGGTAATAAAATTAATTCCAATGATATTAAAAAATAAAATAATCATTAAAGAAATATATTTTTAATAAAATAATTAAAAAATTTTAAACTAAAGTAAAATTGATATTTTAACATATGTTATTTTCTCTTTATTGCCAAAACTAGGCATAAGTAAAAGACTTAGATTTTTTAAGTTTCAAAGTCATTTTTTTTAAAAAGTTCGTTTTTAAATACAATAATAGTAAATTTTTATATTTAATTACATATTTTATTTTTAATTAATTTTTTAATATATTTAATATATGTATACACAAATACAACTAAGGTTTACTTTTTCCCTTTTTTTGTTTCTTAAATATTGCATTATTAAAATTTCAAAAATTCATGAAAGCAAACCTTTTTCAAATATAATACTACTTGTTGTATTTTAATGAAATTAACTAATTAAGGCCATAACCCATTACTTATATATATATATATATATATATATATATATATATATATATATATGGACATTTTGCAGTTTGCGCCCTCTTTCAAGATGGAGACATGGGCTGGTAATTGGGATATGTTGTTTAGACTTGAGATAGATAAGCTAAACTAAATCAAATATATATTAAGCAATAAAAGCAATTCTAAATTAAAAGCATCATAGGCAATTTGAAAGAGCTGAGATTTGCAATGATGTCTACAGGAAATGAAGGAATTCTCTTTCGATTAACAATAATCCAACTCAAGTCCGACCAAGAAGCACATCCTTGTAAGGAGTCGGGGGTTTTGCTTTTTCAACTTCCAGTTTTCTCCCTCGCTCCTCTATAATCAGAGGGACCTGCCCTTCCCTTACTTGAATCAGTCTGTCTTGTGCCCCTCCACGCAATTTCTCGAGCCTTAGCCCGTTGCTCTGCTGCATCTTGAACACCTTCACCACATTCATTAATCCCCCAATGAAAAACATTAGGCTGCCACAGATGCCTAACCACACCCAAGTTTTACCCTGCATATTATACAATTGTAAATGAAGCAAATTAAGCAATTCAATGGTCAATACAAGTTTAGGAAGAAATTAACAGGATGCAATAGAGTTAATCGCATGCTTCTGTTTATCATATTATGCCTTCCACAAGCCCAAACTTACCAGTAACTGTAATCCATGATGAATGATTACAGCTTGCTCACGGCTGTTGAGAATTGCTCCCACCATGAACATCACACTCCCAATTAGAAAAGGGATGTGGACACTCTGTTGCAAGATTTGGACATGTCCATCGGCTCTCTCGTAGATTTGACACGAGTTGTGGATCGAGCCAAGAACCCAAAAAATAGGGCCAGCAATAAGCATGCTCAAAGCATGCTTCTCCAATTTAAAAAAGCCATACCCTTTCTCTGCCTGCAATTAAGCGATCAAAACAAAGTTCATTTGCAAATGTACCAAGAGACCAAATTGTGCCTACAGAATGAACTTTTTGAGGGATTCGAAGGGTAAAGGTATAAAATGCTCTACCTGAATAAAGAGGAGGAGAATTCCTAGAAAGAAAAGCAGTGAACCTAAGATCTGAACCACTGGAACAGAGAACTCCACAAGAGCAAGCTGCATATCGAACCCCATCAAAGAAAACCGATAGTCAATGCCCGCAAGATGTGCCAAAAGATCATGGACGTTAACGAAAATTATAAGAGCCAGTGCTATAAGCATTAGAACAAGACCCGATCTGGGTTCCCATGAGAACTCTGCTGCAAAACCACAAGCTAAAACAACTGTAGCAAACAAATACAGCCCTGCGTTAATATACTCGGCCCTGTTTCGTGCCAGCCGTGGCCCGTACATTCGACTCTCTCTTGCTGATGCCAGCTTCACCATGATTCCAATTTCCGATTCAAGGGTTTTTTTTTTTTCAAAGAAAGTGAATCAAAATTCTTTTGAGAAACTACTTTTAGCGTAATCTGTTCTGGTTCTTGTTGTTGATCATTTTACAAGTTGTGTTTGAAGAGGTGAATTGAGATTTGAAGAAGTGGTCTGGGAGTTCGAGAGAGAAGTGGCTGAGGGTGTACGTGTCCTCATGCATGAAGCTTTCGTTCTGTAACACGTGGCAGTTCTCAGAGTAAAGAGAACTGTTTGGTTAACCACTGCGTTTCAACTGCTTTCCCCTTCCTCTCTGTTTTCAATGAATAGTAGAGAATTGAGATGTGTTTTCTCGGGAGAATGGAAGCAAAACAGAGTCATTGGTCTAGTTCTTAAATCCGGTTGCGAGTGTTCTGAGCTTGTAGGAAGGAAGCGCTTGATTTTGTTGTTATTTTTTCATCGTGAATGTGAGAAGAAAGAGATATTGTTAAGAAATATAAGATGGAATATGATAATTTGGCGTGTAATATTTTGTTTTTGAGTTTAATATTACTTCACATAAAAGTAAATTATCTCAAGATACAACAAAATTTTTAGAATTTTATTTTTTGGATTGTGAAAGATAAAAAAAAAAGTGTTTTTAGAAATCAATCAAGAGTTTATAGGTTCTGAATAATTGCAAATCAATGGTTGTAATAGTCTGTTAATTAACAACCATTGATTTTCAGATACTACTGTTCCAGACATAACTGGAAATATATCTATTGGAACAGTTAAACGTTTTTTTAAATTTAAAAAAATATATATTTAAATATTTCTACAAAAAATAAAATATTCAAAACCATCTTTTGACTTTTAAAATTAGTCAAAATCTCAAGTAAACCCACAAGTCTTTAGTAATTTAAGTTATATTGTAAGTTTGATTTCCTCTTATAAAGCTAATCATTACTTTATCCATGAGCAATGTGAGATTGAGTTCTATTACAAATTATCCAACAATCTCTACTAGCTTGTAATATAAATATCTTTCACAACAAATATGATGCATACATGAATGTATCCTTTCGATTTAAACCTTCAATTAGTGTAAGTATTTTAGGATGCTAACGAAGTACATGGTGTCCGAAGATAAAACCATGACTCCTTACGATTAGGATCGAAAGTACCACACACATTATATTTGTCTCTTTGACAAAGATCTCTTATTCGCTCCTAGCACTATTTCAATGGCCATGTGCTAGCAATCCAATTTATGTGAATATTTTAAGAGTAAAACCCCAAAACTCTTGTTAAAGCGGCATCACTTCATATTCACATAGTTGGAGATCTTTTTATTGTTTCTCTTACTTTAAGCAATTTCCATGAACAATCTCCATTAAAAAATTAATTTCAACCTCTCAATTGTAACAGTAGCACTTTCTTCAATTTAAGTATGAGACTCCTAATATAAGTGCTAAATAAACACTAACCAATAACTTGTTATTACTTATTAAATTTTAGTAATTACTGGTTTGATAATTCAAAGTTAGGTTACCATTATTGGTGTCTTGGGGTTATACTTTAGTCTTATATTACATGCAGTTCTCCACACTTTATCTCTTAATAAGATGATCAACCAAATTTTCTGCAGACTTTACATATATATATATATATATAATTGTAATAGTACTACTTAAAATCAACTTTTTAATATAGTCATGCCTTAGATTTATATGTCTAGACTTACCGTTATAAATATTATTGAAAGCACTAGTATCAACAGATACTAGAAACAGTGAGAAGGAAGATGAGATTTGAATGCCATTGCTATTGTCACAGGCTGCGATATTTAGCCGAAAACCATATGATCTAAGCTTGGTGCTTCCATCCCTAGAAGTTTGAGTCCGCTTTCTTAGGCCAAGTTAGTTATCACTCTCACGTATTTGGAATACACAAAAACACTCAAACAGTAAAGTTATGACTTCTAAAACATTTGGGTGCAGATTCCAAAAACCTCCTAATAAAAAGATTAAGAAGACGAGAATCTTAAGATGCAATTTAAGAGATGAGATTTGAGAAGAATTTTCATATAAGATATTTTAAGAATGGGATTTTTATGATTCCTAAAACCTCTGCGTATGGAGCCTATTAAGATAAGATTTTTAAAATTTTTTTGACCTTCTTCCATGAAAGGAGCTTTTTAAGATGAAAATTTTAAAGTCCCCCCATCTTCTTTGTGAAAACAGTTTTTTTGAAAAACACAGTGTCAGATTCGGAAAAAATAGATGTCTATCTTTACATAATTATTGTTTTACAATAAAGGTACAAAAATGTGCAACAGTAGACATCCTTTAACCTGGAGTATGGTGAGTTGAATTGGTAGGAAACCTAGATCGGGTTCAAATTGTGGTTTTTAACTGTAATATACAGATAGATATGGGTTTAGTTTTTTAGTTTTATTTGTGTTCATTTACTAATTTGTAAGTTCAATTATTAGGACTAGTTAGATTATTTGATTGAATTATACGGGTTAATTTGAATTTTTAGGGTTAATTGAGTTAATTTAGGGTAGATTACGACTAATTAGATTAATTCAAGCTATTAGGATTTATTAAATAAAATTAATTTGGGATGAATTAATAGGTTGAACAGATCGGTTAAAGATTTTTTAAGTGCTTAAGATTAATTTGATTAGTTGAGATTAATTTAGATTTAGATTTACTAAGTTGACATAAATCAGGATTCCTTAGATAGTTAGGATAAAGTATGATTAATTTAAAAGGATTAGGATAGGTTAAAGTAAATTCGGATGAGTTTAATTAAAATAATAATAAAATTACAAGCTAATAAAAATAATAATTACAAAAACACAAAATAAAGAGAGGGATTGGGAGTTGGAACAGAAAAAAGAAGAAAAAAATTGTTAAATTTTGGGAGATACAGTTTTAATTTAGGATTATTATCAGGGTATTATCATATATACCATCATAAGAGTTTTTTTACTCCATAAGTGAGGTTAAAATGATAACACATGTCTTATTTTATTTATTTATTTATATTTTTAAAGGACATGTGTTATTATTTTCATCCCATTAGAATTAAAAAATTTCATTGACAGGATATTAATCTTTATTATCACATACATTGTCAACGGAGTTTTTTTAACTCTATAAGCAAAATTACGATAATAATACATACTCTATTTAATTTTATATTTTAAAATATTTTTAAATGGTATATGTTATCATCTAAATCCTATTTGTAGAATTAAAAAACTCTAGTGACAGTATATGAGATAATAATCTTTTAATCTAACTTAATTTATATATAAATATAGATATGATTTTTATCTTATCCACTGATATTGGAGTTTAAAATTTTCATAAGCGAGATTATTAAGCCGCTACATGTCCTTAAAATTTTAAAAAAATATTAATTGAAAAATAGAAAGGCGATATGTGGTAGTTTTATAGCTTCACTTGTGAAGTTTTTAAATTCCACTGTTAATTGATGAGATGATAATCTATGTGCGTGTATATATAAACTTATTTGGATTATTATCGAATACATTGTCAATGGAATTTACTTCATAAGTGAGGTTAAGATGTTGACACATACTTGATTTCATTTATTTTTTAATATTTTATTAAGAATATGTGTCAACATCTTAAACTCATTTGTAAAGTTTAAAAACTTCAGTGACAATAATCCAACTTATTTATACTTAAAATAAACTCAAAATTGAAAACCTCAAACGTGAATTTTAACAAAATAAAAAAATTAAAATATTAAGGCTAAAAACAAAAATGAAAGAATTAATAAAATAAATAATTTAAAAATATAAAAAATAATTTAAGAAAAAGAAGGGGAAAGGTGGGAATAATAATTCCCAACGGAGGGTCTAGTTTTCAACCGGACCCTCCCCTCTTAACGATTCCAGTAAAAGAGTAATCCTTCACTGCTTCAGTGGGGTGCTATTCAAGTGCACCCACCTGTGCAATTAATTTTTTTTCTTGGATTCCATTTGAAGGTATAAGGAAATCTAAACATAATTTTAAATAATATATTTTATTTTCATAAAACATTGAAATATATTAATTTTTTTCTTTAATCTACCAATTAACTCTTTATCCCAATGTGAGACGGGGTACAATATTAGTACCAGTTATAGTAAGAGGCTAAACAAGTAATGCCAAAAAACTTGTACGTATACTCGAAAATGATTTTAATGGAAGAGCTAATGACATCTTCCACTCACAACAGAGCCAAATTGTTAATTATTTTTTATACGATCTTGTCATTTGAGGGCCATGTTGTTCTAAAAAATAGCGTTGGTTTCTATAATAGCCATTAAGAAATGATCGATATTTGATCCTCGAGCTTTTGATATTTTATTTAAAAAAAAATAGATAATGTTAAAATTAGTTGTTAACTTGTTATTACTTGTTTTGATATTTGAGATATAAAAAAATTAAACTTTAATAGCTGAAATTTAAAAAAAAAAAAAAATCCAAATTCTAACGATAAACCACACTACTATTAGCAACAGTTGTTACTTGTTACTATTTATCGAGCACATTAGGCAAAATTAAAGCGACAGAGTGGGTAATGGAAGATTTATAGTAAAAGGTTAAACAACTAACGCTAAGAAATTTGTATATCAAGTGGGTAATGGAAATGCTAGTGACATCCTCCACTGCAACAGAGCCAGAATATTAAATAGTTCTTATTCTTTTTGCCTTTGACCTTATTATATCCAACCTAATCACAAAACAATTGGAGGAATCTTTTTCTCGCTAAACAAACTAATTGTCACGAAAGCTCCATATTAAAGCAAGCTAATAGCATCCACAAATTTTTGTATAGACGTCGACACCACTTTCCCTTCTTCTATCAATTGTTTATTATCCCTATTCTTTTTCCGAAATAAAATCCAATATCACCATGTTATTTATACCCCTGAAAGCTTGTTAAACGGTCCACTGGGTATACTAAATTATATAGGTTCGTTTACACTTCTTCTTGGACAATTGTATTTCTTGTCCAGTGACAAACCATGGGTGACAGGCTGCGCTTGGCAGTTGGGGTCATGGGTACACTACTATACTTAATTCCTTCATAGTTCGAAATTGCCTAGTTTTACTCTCTGGAATTTGTCTGAAAATTTGCATGGTTTTCTTGCAGGCAATGCGTCTTCTTTTTTGCTTTATGCAGCACCAATGTAACGTCGATATTCTCTATTTACTTCATAGCTTCTTTTATATTTAGTAATTCTGTTTCCAGGGCATGGGATTTAATTAGGTATTATTTGATCATTCAAATAAATGTTTGTTGTTTTTGTAATCTGTCTGCCAGATTGACTTTTTCCAGGGTGATAAGGAAAAGAAGCACCGAGGAGTTCTCATGCATTCCTTACATCGTTGCATTAGCAAACTGCCTCCTTTATACTTGGTATGGATTGCCTATCGTTAGCTACAGGTGGGAAAATTTCCTTGTGGTTACCATCAACGGTTTAGGGATCATATTAGAGTTATCCTTCTTCTTTATATATCTTTGGTTTGCTCCTACCAGAGGAAAGGCAAGCTTCTTAATCCTGCTTTACATTTAATCATCTTGTTACATGCATGCAATTAATCTAGCTAGTAGGGTTTCTTTTTTTTTTTTCTTTTTTTTTTTTGGAGAAAATGGGAAAAAATGGAGTGCTTTCTTCTACAGCATGAAGATAAATATCCTTTCATGCATGAGTGCGTTCTTGCATAAGAAATTTAACAGTTATGTCGCTTGATGAAAGTGCAGATTAAGGCTGGTTTTATGGCGGCAACCGTTATCCTTGTGTTCTCAATCACTGCAATAATCTCGGCTTTTGTATTCCATGATCATCATCATCGCAAAGTCACGGTTGGAACTGTTGGGTTGGTGGCCTCTGTGGCAATGTATGCTGCTCCACTTGTGGTTGTGGTAAGCCTTCTCTTTCATCACATAACAGGGAAACTTTCACCTATCTGATCCCCTTAGAAGAAAGAAATAAGTTTTTCATCTTTTTGGTTTTGTGATTGAATTCTGTTTCTGATTGCAGAAACAAGTGATAATGACAAAGAGTGTGGAATTCATGCCATTCTACTTATCCTTTTTCTCATTCCTCGCAAGTCTACTTTGGCTGGCTTATGGACTACTGAGTCATGATTTCCTTCTTGCGGTTTGTATTGCCATAATAATTTGGACTTCGTTTTGACAAAGCTTCTGTTCCTTTAACTGACTTTCTAATTATGGCAGTCCCCAAATCTGGTCGGTCTCCCCTTGGGCGTCCTGCAACTTGGGCTGTACTTCAAATATAGGAAAACAGGAATTGTGGAAGAACCAAGCAACTGGGATTTAGAACAGAATAGCCACGAAAAATCCAAACAAATGCAGCTTGTGACGATCGAAAATATCAATGGAAAGAGCTGAAGAATACAGCTTAAGGTATGATCAGAAATCAGAATCCTTTGCCCCTGTCCATGAAGATCTATGGTATAAATTTCCAACCGACCATGATTTTAGTTCGAATATCGTGTATATATGTATTTGGAATTCAATGAAATGGTCATCAAATTAGCCTAAAGAGTAGATATAATATTACAGGTACAATAATACGACATGAATAATGAATTAATTAAATTTAAATAAAAATAATATTTCATATTTTTATGTTAACATAAATTTTAATATAAAATTTTATATTTTATACTACACATATATTATTTTATAGAACAAAATCACAAATTATAAACATAAATCGTCACGTTAACCTCAAGGAAGCAGTGCCAGGCCAACAGTTACAATTTTTTAGGGGTATTTGAGGCTTTTGGAGATTAATATTATTAGAACTAAGAAGCGTCATTAAAAGAATAAAAGAACTAATTTACGGAGTCTTACATCTCCATTTCTTGCAAAGTGCCATCCAAATATGCAAAATGCACCAATAATAAGAGGCTCACATGATTAACTTGTTAACCAAAGCCATGGCTAAATAGAATGCAAAAACTATACTTAACATCATAATAAAAAATCCTTCTGACCGGACGCTTCTGCTTCTGCATTAAGCACAAAGAAAATCCAGATGCAAATACTACAGCCAAATGCAAAACACTCCGGCACTATATTGCTTTAAGGGACCGTTTGGTATGAGTAATGTAATCACTTTGCGCTGCAATTTAATTGGACGTAAAGTGATTACAACATTTGGTATCAAAAAAGTTGGATGTAAAGTGATTGTCACTTTACATCCAAAAGCTGCAAAGTGATTGCAGTCCAAATGAGTTGGAATCACTTTGCAGCCTTGGCTATAAAGTTAATTTTACCTTAATTCCTTTTTAACAAAAACACAAAAAAAACTAATCAGATGATCGCGCAATCAATTTCATGGATGTTATAGGTAATTATCATACATAAAAAATATTTTATAAGGACTTAGTATGAATTATTATGACTTTAATGCATTTTTTAGGTAATTATTATGCAACAAAAATACTTTCATGGATGTTATAGGTAATTATCATACATAAAACATATTTTATAAGGATTTAAATAAATTATTATGACATTGATTAAAAATAATAGATGAATTAAAATTTAAATTAATAATACATGAATTTTTAATTAATAAATTTGTAAATTTAAATTAATAAATGAATTTGTAATAATATACTAATTAAAATTTAAATTAATAATCATAAAAATTTAAAATTACAAATAATGAACAATATTAATAATATAATTTTATATCATTTAAATTTTCATTTTAACTAATTTTTCATTACATTAAAATTGTTTTTATAGTTATGAGTATTTTTAAAATATATTTTTATTTTCTCAACAAAATAAATATATACTAAACATTGTAAAATTATTTTCCCTACAATTTAAACATAATTTTACATTACATATTAAATTCTACAAAATTATTTTTCCAATAATCACTTTCTTAACAATTATTTTTTCAACCATCATTTTACATTACAAATTCTTTCTTCTACTATACCAATAACTACGTAAGAGTCGAGAGCAGCAAGCACGAAAGGGGAAAAATAGAAAAGAGAAATTGACACGGCGTCCGGCATTGTCGCCTGACTGCCACCTGAGTTCATAGAACTGCTTTGTTAATCACCATTATTAATTACCATTAATTTTTGTGTACGGACTGCATCCATGTACTACAGTAATCAATAGGACAGTTAACTGTTAGGTATTTACTGACAGAGAAGGTAGCAAAGGGCGCCTACTTTTAGATTATATAGGAGTTGGGTATGCGAAAGATAAGAGGGACCAGTGATTGGACGCTAACTCTAGTACATCTATGTAAAATGCACAGAGTACTATTGACAACCGGAGGTGAAGCGCTAACTACCTTTTAAAATAGGATTTAATTAATACTTAATAAAAAGTAAAAAAAAAATAAACTTTTTATCTTCTAAATTAAAAGGATTTAATACATTGATATAATATAGTCTTTATATATTATTATATAATCACAAAGTATAATTTTATTAGTAAGTAAAATTTAAAAATATACAACTTTAAAGATAAATATCAATAAAATTTTTTAATTTTTTTAAAATTTATTTATTTTTAAATTTTACTTATTAATAAATAGTATTTTATGATTATATGATAGCGTATAAAAATTATAAATAGTCCATACATTTTATATATATATATATATATATATATATATATAAACTCTTAGTTTAAATATTAATTTTATATAAAGATATAATTTTGACATTATTTGTAAAGATATCTACTCATCAAATCAAACTCGATTCACAAATAAATCTAAAGGTTATTATTTGAGTCTAACTAATAATTAATGTTTTCTCATCTAATTTATGTTTACTAGTTTTAAACTAGTGCAATGCATGAAAATACATTTATCAATCAATAAATTCTTTGATAATATATATATTTTTTTAAAAATTAATATTTGTAATATTTAATATTTTTTCGTTTGTAATTTGTATATTACAATATAGTAATATAAAAAATTATATATTGGATATAGTTATGCAAATTTTGTAAAAGTTAAATAAAACTAATATTATAATTTATTAAATCAAAATAGTATATATGAAAAAAATTTCCTAATTTGAAAAAATTAAAATTTTCGTCATCTATACAATGTTTTTTAAATGGATATTCATCAATGAATTCTTGTTGGACTGAATGATTTTGAGTATTTATTAAATGATGTGTCACTTTACTTGATTATCTATTAAATTCCATAAATTATATGAAAATATGACAAAAATGGTCATATTATAAAACTTTATATCCCCTAAAATCTAAATATCTTTTAGGTTTGAATTAACATTTTCAATTTGTAAACTAAAACTTTTTCAATTCAATATCGATAATACATTAATTCATAATTAATTATAATTAACTATTTTTGCACAAATATTTTGACTTAAACCAATTTTTAAAAAGTTAAATCAATATATATTTATATTTATGTTATAGTGATATGCTATAAAACTACAAACAGAGCACTTAATAAAACCATTAAAAAAGAAAAAGAAAGAGTTAAGTAAAACAAAAATCCGATCCTTTAAGGTTTTTTTTTTTAAATTGAAGAAATTTATTGATAGAAAATAAAGAAAAAATACGGTCAAGTCTCAAAGTCAGTAATACGATTGACACCTAGCTTGGCTAAAGAGTTTGAAAAAAAAGTAGCCTCTCTAAAAAATCAGCAAAAGATATAGTGTAACGCCCTGGAAGTGCGAAAAATAGGGCAAATTTTTTTTCTACTTAAGTTGTATTCCTGTACAGTGTAGGATACTTCTTTATTTATTTATTTATTTATCTTTTAGTTTTCGTACATCCCAACCACCTCATGTGTTAAATAGTAAGTAGTATCTACTTATTAATTGTTTCTTAAACGTTTACATACAATTCCATAAAAACAGTTATTACATCCCATAGTAATTATACAACCACGTATCTGTACTTTATACATGTCTGTAAATAAACATCTGTCATTATACCTGAACAAATACTTCGTAGATAACTGTGTAACACTTACTGCAGGAAATCTGAAATAGAGAAAAAGGGGGTGAGTTTCTGGGAAAAGCTCCGTAAGAAATACGTTTAGAATAATTTTGACTATAAAAAGCATGTGAAAATCATACAAGGTGTAACTTCATACTTTACTTATGAAAAACAAATCATAAGCTAACTTGAAAAATAATCATTCAATTGTACGTATAAATTCTATTTCGTACGTAAAACATTCATACAAGAAAATATCATATATGCGTATACTTTCCTTTTTAATACCATGAATGTCTTTTCATCTGAAAACATAAAACATGTTTTCTTTCACTATATCATCATGTAAATCTTTATCTGAAAGCATAAATCGTACTTTCTTTCAGGAAAACGTCATCATGCATAGTTTTCTTTCATGAAAGATTCATCATACATAATTCATTTCGTAAAATCATCATATAGATCTTTTCATATGAAAATGTAAAACATGTTTTATTTCATGAGAACATCATCATTCTTTTTTTCATAAGAACATCATCATCAAAACATGGAGACTAGGCTATATCTGAGTCATGCAATATACGTCATCCTCCGTAGAGGGTCATAATCATACCAATGGTCATGGTGGGGGCTGTAAACTGGATCATAGTCGTACAACAAATCATAATTCTAAACATGGGTAGTATCTTCTTATTCTTTCTTATCATACACTAGCACATAGTTAGGGCATGGGCACCGATGGCACTCACCATGCGGGAAACATTCTGACGTGCTGCACAGGCATGAGATACTACCAGAAATCATCATAATAGACCACGAGTAGCGAATCAACCACCACATAGGTGAAGTCAAGTGCTATAAGGGTCTTACGTATCGACATCTCAAGTGGCGGAGCCGGAGCGCCACGAGTAGTTGCCATGCATATAAATAGCCTTCTAGTCTCAAAATCTATTTTTCTTTTCTTAAATACTTTCGGAAAGCATCAAAGTTTCCGTTGAAACATGAATATAAAGTCATATCGAAAACTATAAAATATTCATGTGTTTCATACTCTATAAATCATTTCACAAAATGAAACATACTTATCAAATCGTTTCATGAGCATAAATATGCTTTGTAAATCATTCATAAATCTGAATATGCTTCATAAATCATTTCATAGATATAATTATGCTTTATAAATCATTTCATGAACATAATTATATTTTATAAATCATTTCATGAATGTAAATAGGTCAGAATTAAACTAAATTACACCCCTTACCTCGTAGACCTTGGGGTGGTGCAAAATCGTCGGGTCTCGGGATTACCTCGATTTACGTGCTAAATTCTCAAGCTACCCCAAAACGATACCAATTCATCATATATTGATCAATTTTATCTTATTATACTCAATTTTAATTTATCTTCTTGAAGTTTGATCAATTTTGACATTTCAGTCAACTTTTTCAGTTTTCTCGGTTTTACCGATTTAAGTCCCGTTTTTGGCCAATTTCATTATTTTAATTTTTCATTTCATTACTTCATTAACCTTATGACTCATTCAAGTTCATAAATCATGTTGGTCACTTTTCCAAATTTTCAATTCTTTCACTTTTCGATTTTACACTGAGTTAAGCTATAAATCGGGCTTTCTCGGTATAAATTTAACCGTTAATAACCTTAGATCCATCAAAATTTCAACACAAACACATAAACAACTTGTTGTCCAGATCTCAAATCATTCTTAGAAGTTAAATCATCCAAGTCCACTTAACTAAAAATCTTTCAACAACACCAAATAACAACATATATAAACTTTATCATCATCCATCAACTTTACCTAGGGTTTGACCAAGGTTGACCACGTTTTTTATTCTTCCAATTGATCCTCAAATGTTATTTAACATGTATAGAGCATAGAATCATCAAAAACTACAAGAAAAATCAGCCAAAGAATAAAAATTTCCAAGTTCTTCACTTACTAAAAACATGGCAGATTCGTCGACCGTTTTGCTTTTGAGTTTTTCACCCAGAAAATGAACTTTTTATGGCTAAATTTTTTATATGTTATAGAGGACTGGATGAGGAAGATTTTATCCTTCTTTTCCAACACCTGAATCTGGCCATAATGTGGCCGAAAAAATCACGTACTGAGGGGAAAGGGAGGACGCCTGTGGGAATGAAGGGAAGGGGATATCTCTCGGCCTAGAAGTCCTTTAGGATTGATTTTTATGCCCATTGAAAGCTCTATAAGTATAATTTTGCTATTGAAAAACTTAGATTAAATTTATTGTCTTAAGGTCTTCAAATTTGACAAAGAAGAGGGTTGGGTCGGGAGGCTGAAGGGGACAGATTTCTATCCTCTTCAAGAAAAAATTAGAAAAAATTATTCTAGTCCAATTTTCTCCAAATTTCCACTTCTAAAGTGTTATACTATGTCTCTAATATGTTTCATAAAAATTTGGGTGTCACTTGTTTAAGAAAAATTTTCCGATTGAGCCCATTTTGCGCGATTTGGTCAATATCGAGCAAAATGACTTAAAGTTTTCAATTTACCTTAAAAATTAATTTGATCCCCGAAACCTCCATATTTTCACTTGATTTTGATTAATCAAGTCAATTTCACCTTATATTAATTTTCTATATCCTCAGAATAATTTTTATGAATTTTATGAATTTAATCCAAATTTATTTGTAATTTCGAGCCCATTTGCTCGGTTTAGTGTAAAACTCGAACCTTACTAACTTTTTCACTTCCAATACCTTAATTTTCATTTCTAAACATCATTTTATGATCATACATGAAATTCTTAAGAAATTCTCGATTTTCACATTTCTCCCCACCTTTTAGGAATTTGGTCCTTCAAATTCACTCGAGTCCGTCAAATAAGCGATGGTACTTCTCTTTCATTAGGCTCTCTAATTCTCAAGTTGCTTCTTCTGTCGAATGATGCTTCCAGAGAACCTTTACCAATGGAATTCTCTTTGTTCGAAGTACTTTTTCCTTCCTATCGAGGATCCGGATAGGTTCTTCTACATAACTCATGTCTCCCTGAATGTCCAAAGTTTCATATTCAATGACATGGGAGGGATCCGGATTATATCTCCTCAACATGGAGACGTGGAAGACATTATGTATCCCAGCAAGCTGTGGAGGTAAAGCTAGTCGGTAAGCAACATCTCTCACTCTCTCAAGTATCTCAAACGGACCGATAAAGCGAGGGCTTAACTTCCCTTTCTTTCCAAATCGTATGATACCATTACTCGGAGATACCTTCAAAAATATAGAGTCCCCAATCTGAAATTCAAGTGGCCGTCTACGCACATCGGTGTAACTCTTTTGTCTACTTTGAGTAGCCCAAAGTCTGTCACAAATAATCTGAACGTCCTTAGCTGCTTGTTCCATTAAATCAAGAGCCATAATTTTTCGATCACCCACTTCTTCCCTAGCAATCGAGGATCTACATCTCCTGCCATATAAAGCTTCATAAAAAGCCATACCAATGCTAGTATGATAACTGTTATTATAGGCAAATTCAACGAGGGGTAGATGATTATCTCATGAGCCCTTAAAATCTAGCACACACGCCCTTAACATATCCTCTAAGGTTTGAATAGTCCGTTTAGACTGACCATCAATCTGAGAATGATAGGTGGTGCTCAAATTCAGTCAAGATCCCATGGCTTCCTGAAAACGAGTCCAAAACCTTGAAGTGAACCGGGAATCTCTATCAGAAGTAATGCTCACAGGAGCTCTATGTAATCGTGTCACCTCTCTGACATACAGTTCTGCTAGCTTATCTAGAGAATCAGTGCTTTTAATGGCAAGGAAGTGGGCACTCTTTGTCAGTCTGTCCACAATCGCCCAGACTGTATCATGACCTCTCTGGGTCCTGGGTAACCCCATAATAAAATCTATCGTTATGTGCTCTCATTTCCATGTAGGCACTGGTAAGGGCTTAAGAAGACCTGCGGGCTTCTGATACTCAATCTTAACCTGTTGACATACCAAGCACCTGGCCACAAATTCTACTACATCCCGCTTCATACCAGTCCACCAGTACACCTTTCGCAGATCATGGTACATCTTGGTACTGCCTGGGTGCATGGTGTAACGGGAACAATGAGACTCCTTAAAAATCTCCTACCTCAGGGCATCATCATTCGAAACATAAATTCGACCTCTGAACCTCAACTGTCCATCCTCACTGACTGTAAAATCTGACTGCGAAGTTTGTTCTGCTTGGCTAACCATGTCTAGTAACATCTGATCAATTCTCTACCTTGTTCTGATCTGATCTAAGATATTGGGCTCAATCCGTAAGCTAGCCACAAATCCAACCTCTACTTCTTTAACATTATTCCTAAGTCCGGTGAACTGTTCCATTAGCTCCCATTCTCTAACCATCATATAGACACCATACTTTTCCTGCTGAGAGCATCTGCCACCATGTTCGCCTTACCCGGATGATACAAAATCTCGTAGTCATAATCCTTAAGGAGCTCTATCCACCGTCTCTGTCTCATATTAAGCTCATTTTGATCAAATATATACTTTAAGCTTTTGTGATCGGTGAAGACCTGAAATTTCTCACCATACAGGTAATGCCACCAAATCTTCAAGGTAAAAACTACAACGGCTAACTCCAGGTCATGGGTGGGATAATTTCGCTCATGGTTTTTTAATTGTCTAAAACCGTAAGCTATTACTCGACCATTCTGCATAAGTACACATCTCAGACCCTGGTGAGAAGCATCACAATATATGCAAATCCCCCTGAACCACTCAGAATCATCAGGACGGGTGCGGTAGTTAATCTCTGTTTGAGCTCCTGAAAACTCTACTCACATGCTTCAGACCATAAAAAGGGAACTCCCTTACGCATGAGATTAGTCAATGGAGCTGCTATTTTGAAAAATCCTTCTACAAATCTTCGGTAGTACCCTGCCAGCCCCAGAAAACTTTGAATCTCAGTCACAGTCTTTGGTCTCTCCCATTGGAGTACTGCTTCAACCTTGGACGGGTCAACTGACACTCCGTCTTTGGATATAATGTGACCGAGGAAAGCTATCTGCTCTAGCCAGAATTCACATTTACTTAGTTTTCCATATAATTGTTTCTCCCGAAGGATCTGAAGCATTATTCTCGAATGCTGCTCATGTTCTTCCCGGGATTTAGAGTACACCAAGATTTCATCAATATAGATAATTACAAATTGATCTAAATAATCCTGGAATACTTTATTCATCAAACTTATGAAAGCAGCAGGGGTATTGGTCAGGTCGAAGGGCATCAGCAAGAACTCATAGTGGCCATATCTTGTCCTGAATGCTGTCTTGGCCACATCATCCTTCCTAATCCTCAACTGGTGATAGCCAGACCTCAGATCAATCTTCGAAAATACTGAAACCCCTTTCAACTGATCAAATAAGTCATCAATTTTGGGCAGAGGGTACTTTTTCTTTACTGTAACCTTATTCAACAATCTGTAATCTATACATAACCGGAGGCTACCATCATTCTTCCTGACAAACAAAATCGGAGCTCCCCAAGATGACACACTGGGTCTGACAAAACCCTTGTCTAGCAATTCTTGCAACTGCTTTTTCAACTCCTCTAATTCTATCGGTGCCATTCTATAGGGATTCTTAAAGATTGGCTGGGTATCCGATACTAAATCGATAGTGAATTCCAGCTCTCTCTCTCCGATGGTAACCCCAGTAATTCCTCAGGAAAAACATCTGGGAACTCACATACAACTGGTATGTCCCGAATACTTAAGTGTTCCAGACTCACATAAAAAATGGAGGTTATATAACCTCTAATAACATCTGAAAAGGCATCTGCTGTCTCCTGATCAATTGCGAAGACTCGCCCTCGGGTGACAGGCCTCTTACCTTTTTCTTCTGCTGTAACCCGTCTTTGAGGGATCTGCCTCTGAACCCCTCGTGTCTGTCTCTCATGTAGTGGGGGAGGCTGATCTCATGGCTGTGGAGTCTGTTGTTGTGGACAATCTCTCATCATGTGCCCTTTTTCACCACATCTAAAACATACTCCTGCCCTCCAGAGGCAAGGTCCACTATGTGCTCTGCCACATTTGGGACAATTCTGTCTGGTCATCAGTTAGCCTCGGGTGGCTGTAAGAGTAGTAGTAGGAGTCACAAGCCTGTCAGCCCTCACTGGAGCCTCACCAAATCTCAATCTCTTTGGCTGATTCCTTTTTACTTCAGTTCTAAGGATCTCCACTCTCTTACCTTTACCCTTAAATTTTCCCTGAAATCCATACTGAGCCTGAATAATATCGAGTCCTCTCTAAATATCCTGAGCACGCTCTAGTGCATCATTAAATTCTGTAATACAAAAACTAAGAAGTCTGTCTCGAATGGCTGGTCGCAACCCCGACAGAAACCTCTGCGTGCGACGCTGCTCATCCCTGACACTCTCCGGGTCATACCGCATAAGAGTAGAAAATCTGTTTTCATATTCATCAACAGTCATGCTACCCTGTAATAACTCAAAAAACTCTGTCTGCATTCTCTGCTGGGCAGCAAGTAGTACATACTAACCCCCGAAAGCAGCTAGAAAAGTATCTCAGGTAATCTCTGGGTGTCGGGACCTCAAATGTGTTATGGTGGTTCTCCACCAAATACCAGCCTGTCCAGTCAACATATAGGTCGCCATTCTAACTCTATCTGCATCTGTATACTCTAAACACTCAAATATCCTTTCCAAGTCTGCTAACCATTCCTCAACCTGTACTGGTTCCTTCACACCCTTAAACTTTGGAGGGTGCATATTCAGAAAGTCTTTCATTCCGACTTTATCTTTGTTATTTACCCCAATTTGTACCTGAGGCTGAACTACCAGAGGTGCCTGAGGGGCCTGTGGAGGAGGAGGCGGAGGAGGATGTGCAGATACAGGAGCATATGTGTCTGCAGCATTTGCCCCAACTTGTTGGGCAAGTATGGCTGTAATTGTACCGAGCCCTTCTCTTATAGTTTGCATTTCTTGCTCAAGCCTCCTCATCTGAGCATTTGGGCTATCAGGTTGAGGGGGAGGTGGTGGAGGACGATCTTGCCTCCGTGTGCGGCCTCTTCTACCGCTCATTTTCACTTATATGAATTTCCTACAACGATACCAATAGTTTTAGTTACAGCTATCACAGGTATATACAATTTATAACCAGAAAAGTATAAATACTTGGGATGTAATCACACTTGTCCTAACCGACACTGACAGTATTGGACAACTTTTTCTCTGATACGACTAAATGTAACGCCCCGGAAGCTCAAAAAATAGGGCAAATTTTTTTTCTACTTAGGTTGTATTCCTGTACAGTGTAGGATACTTCTTTCTTAATTTATTTATCTTCTAGTTTCCGTACATCCCAACCACCTCATGCGTTAAATAGTAAGTAGTATCTACTTATTAATTGTTTCTTAGACGTTTACATACAATTCCATAAAAACAGTTATTACATCCCATAGTAATTATACAACCACGTATCTGTACTTTATACATGTCTGGAAATAAACATCTGTCATTATACCTAAACAAATACTTCGTAGATAGCTGCGTAACACTTACTGCAGGAAATCTGAAATGGAGAAAAAGGGGGTGAGCTTCTGGGGAAAAGCTCTGTAAGGAATACGTTTAGAATAATTCTGACTATAAAAAGCATGTGAAAATCATGCAAGGTATAGCTTCATACTTTACTTATGAAAAAGAAATCATAAGCTAACTTGAAAAATAGTTATTCAATTGTACGTATAAATTCTATTTCGTACGTAAAACATTCATACAAGAAAATATCATATATGCGTATACTTTCCTTTTTAATACCATGAATGCATTTTCATCTTAAAACATAAAACATGTTTTTTTTTCACTAAATCATCATGTAAATCTTTATCTGAAAGCATAAATCATACTTTCTTTCATGAAAACATCATCATGCATAGTTTTCTTTCATGAAATATTCATCATACATAATTCATTTCGTAAAATCATCAAATAGATCTTTTCATATGAAAATGTAAAACATGTTTTCTTTCATGAGAACATCATCATTCTTTCTTTCATAAGAACATCATCATTTTTTCGTTCATAAGAACATCATCATCAAAACATGGAGACTAGGCTATATCTGAGTCATGCAATATACGTCATCCTCCGTAGAGGGTCATAATCATACCGATGGCTATGGTCGGAGCTGTAGACTGGATCAGGGTCGTACAACAAATCATAATTCTAAACATGGGTAGTATCTTCTTATTCTTTCTTATCATACACTAGCACATAGTTACGACATGGGCACCGATGACACTCACCGTGGGGGAATATTCTGGTGTGCTGCGCGGACACGAGATACTACCAGAAATCATCATAATAGACCACGAGTAGTGAATCAACCACCACACAGGTGAAGTCAAGTGCTATAAGGGTCCTACGTATCGGCATCTCAAGTGGCGGAGCCGGAGCGCCACGAGTAGTTGCCATGCATATAAATAACCTTGCAGTCTCAAAATCTCTTTTTCTTTTCTTAAATAATTTCGAAAAACATCAAAGTTTCCGTTGAAACATGAATATAAAGTCATATAGAAAACTATAAAATATTCATGTGTTTCATACTCTATAAATCATTTCACAAAATGAAACATACTTCATCAAATCGTTTCATGAGCATAAATATATTTTGTAAATCATTCATAAATCTGAATATGCTTCATAAATTATTTCATAAATATAATTATGCTTTATAAATAATTTCATGAACATAATTATATTTTATAAATCATTTCATGAACGTAAATAGGTCAGAACTAAGCTAAATTACACCCCTTACCTCGTAGACCTTAGGGCGGTGCAAAATCATCGGGTCTCGAGATTACCTCGATTTACGTGTCAAATTCTCGAGCTATCCAAAATGATACCAATTCATCATATATTGATCAATTTCATTTTAACATACTCAATTTTAATTTATCTTATCAAAATTTGACCAATTTTGACTTTTCGATCAACTTTTTCAGTTTTTTCGGTTTTACCGATTTAAGTCCCGTTTTTTGGCCAATTTCATTATTTTAATTTCTCATTTCATTACTTTATTAATCTTGTGACTCATTTAAGTCCATAAATCATGTTGGTCACTTTGTCAAATTTTTAATTCTTTCACTTTTCGGTTTTACACTGAGTTAAGCTATAAATCGGGCTTTTTCGGTATAAATTTAACCGTTAACAACCTTAGATCCATCAAAATTTCACCATAAACACATCAACACCTTGTTTTCCAGCCCTCAAATCATTCTTAGAAGTTAAATCATCCAAGTCCACTTAACTAAAAATTTTCAACAACACCAAATAACAACATATATAAACTTTATCATCATCCATCAACTTTATCTCGGGTTTGACCAAGGTTGACCACATTTTTGATTCTTCCAATTGATCCTAAACTGTTATTTAACATGTATAGAGCTTAGAATCATCAAAAACTACAAGAAAACTCAGCCAAAGAATAAAAATTTCCAAGTTCTTCACTTACCAAAAATAGGGCAGATTTGTCGATGGTTTTCTTTTGAGTTTTTCACCTAGAAAATGAACTTTTTTGTGGCTGAATTTTTTATATGTTATAGAAGACGGGATGAGTAAGATTTTATCCTTCTTGTCTGACATCTGAATCTGGCCAAAAGGTGGCCTGAAAATTCACGCACTGAGGGGAAAGGGAAGACGCCTGCGGGAATGAAGGGAGGGGGATATCTCTCGGCCTAGAAGTCCTTTGGGGTTAATTTTTATGCCCATTGAAAGCTATATAAGTCTACTTTCAGAATTGAAAAAATTGACTCAAATTGATTGTCTTAAGGTCTTCAAATTTGACAAAGAAGAGGGCTGGGTCGGCAGGCTAAAGGGGACAGATTTCTGTCCTCATCTAGAAAAATTCAGAAAAAATTATTCTAGTCCAATTTTCTTGAAATTTTCACTTCTCAAGTGTTATACTATGTCTCTAGTATGTTTCATAAAAATTTAGGGGTCACTTGTTTAAGAAAAATTTCCCGATTGAGCCCATTTTGAGCGATTTGGTCAATACTGAACAAAATGACTTAAAGTTTTCAATTTACCTTAAAAATTAATTTGATTCCCGAAACCTCCATATTTCCACTTGATTTTGATTTCTATATCCTCGGAATAATTTTCATGAATTTTATGAATTTAATCCGAATTTATTTGTAATTCTGAGCTCATTTGCTCGGTTTAGTGTAAAACTCGAACCTTACTAACTTTTTCACTTCCAATACCTTAATTTTCATTTCTAAACATCATTTCATGATCATACATGAAATTCTTAAGAAATTCTCGGGTTTCACATATAGTACCCAAAATCAAGAAAAGATTTTTGTGTAATTTTTTATAAGATTGTTGAATCTTCATTTGTTGATAAAAGAATTGTTGTAGTTTCACAATCTCACTCGTTATGTTATTATTTTTTATCTTCTATTTATATATGCATATATCCTAAGATACATGATCATTGATATAAAAAAAAAACATATGATTAAATGCAATTTTATACGATTTCAATGAATAAAATTGAAAATTTCATAAACAAATAACGTTACGATTACTTGCTTCTCATTATAAGTTAGGAATAACATATTATTCACATATGTGAAATATGTGAACAATTAAATATCCACATTGAAAATAATATTGATTTAGTATAAAAAATAAGTGTAAATTATTGAAAATAAAAAACTTCTAATCTTAAATTAAGCTTCTTTTGATTTCGAAATAAAGTTATCTCGTAATACTGAGAGATCACAACATATTATATTTATAAAAATTAATTATTTAATATAAAACTACATATATTCATGAAATTTATATAAATTATTTTATGAATGAAGTAATTAATCACTGAATTATAGTAAACAACTCTTTTAAGTCTATATTAAACCAAAAACACCCGAACCTCTAATGCACGTGTCGATAAACTTTACAACGCCGCAGCAATTTTACACACAAAATAGACAAACTCCGACAAAAATATGTATGAAGCAAAACAATGCAAAAATAAAAACCCGATAAATGAGCATGAGAAGAAAAATAAAAAAAGAGAGATAATTTAATAGTACATATATATATATATATATCTGTGCACTAATTAGTTAAGAGTAATAAAAGATGAGTAAAGAAATTGATAAAGGCTGGTTGTTATTTCTTTAAATTTTAATATTGATGGGTAAGAAAATTGAAAAAAAAAATTATTATTGATTTGTTTTTTGAATTTTAATATAGAAGAATAAATGAATTAATAAAAGATAATTGATTTTTTTTTTAATTTTAGTATATATAGATGTCCATCTCTTAACATATTTTATTAATGGTATTCAATGAGGAGGTATTCAATGATATCTTTTCAGAGTTTACTTAGTTTAACATTTTCATGTCACAACTTTAAGTATCAAAAAAATAAATTATTATACATTTTATCGAATACATTATTATAGTTTTATTGGTTAAAATCTTGAACCCATGTTGCCAATTTCCTTTGGCACACATTTCTTGTCATGATTTTCATTGCATGAATTACATTTAACTTTTGATGTCTAAATTTAGATGTTATATTCATAAATTTGCATTCGCTAATATTTTTATATCATATTATAATTCTAACATTTGATAAATTTTTTGTTGAAAATCTAAGAAGTGGAAAAAAAATAGTGAATATGTAATAATTAAAATTTCATCATGTAAAACATCTGAAAAGGGAATAAAAATAATATAAGTTGAAAATGACCTGCATAAATTGTGAACTTTTTTAATGCAATATTGAGTAGCTCGAAAAAAATAGTGTGTCAAACAAAAATAGAAAAGAAAAATATGTTGAATTAAAGTAATTTCAATCTTTATTTAGATAATAATTTTTTAATCAAATAGATTGGGGAATTTATTTGTTTTGATTTGGCAAAAGAAAAAGTAATGATGAATTTGCATTTTTGAAATTGTTATATAATAGTTTTTTATTATAATAGTTTTGTTTAAACTAATTGAAAATTTTCAACGGGTGTGATATTTTGTTACATAAAATTATTTATTACATAAATTTAAAATAATCGAAAATTTTCAATGGGTGTGCAATATAAGACCTAAATGAAACAATGAATTTCACTTAAATTTAAGAGCAAAATTGTGAGACTATAAGGCTCCATTTGCGTAACAAAGAATAATTTTCAGAAAATAATTTTTTATTTTTTTTGTATTTGTTAGAAAAAAATTATCTGGTTAACGAAAAATGATTTTTTGGTCAATAAAATATAAAGTCAGTTTTTTTTTAAAATTATCTTACACATTTAAAAAAGAGAAAACATTTTTCAGGAAAAAAATGTAAATGTATAAAGTTATTTTCTAAGCTTATGAGCACAATTCTACCCAAATCAAAACTTGAATATAATTTTTTAAACTTGAATTTAATTTCACTCTACTTAATTAAAAAATATTATTGATTTAATTTTAATTAAAAATTTTAACATATTAAAATATTAACGCTCAAAGTCTTTTAATATTTTAATATTTTATTAAAGATCAAAATATTTTTAATATTTCAATACTAAATAGTATTATATTATTAAAGTAATAATAAATAATAAATACTAATAAAATAACTAATATTTTATTATTTAAATAATTAATATTATTTATTATAGAAAAATTATTTATTATTAAAATATAACTATTTTCAAATATTAATAAAATTTTTTAAAAATATTTTAATAACATTTTATTAGTTAGATCAATATCATTTGAAAAAAATTGCAAAAAACAGATTTTCGAAAAACAACCAAATAATAAAAAATATTTCTAATTGACTTATCCAAATAACAAAAATCTTTAGTTTTCCGTAAAATATAAACATTTTATAAGAATTATTTTTCAAAAGTCAGTTTCTATAAACCAAACTCTCTCACCGACTCACGTAATTTTGATAAAAGTCATGAGTGTGTATATATATATATATATATATATATATATATATATATATATATATATATATATATATATATATATATATATAAATTTAGCTCCATTCTTAAATATAAATAATTAGCAATATATATTAGAGTAAGATCAAATTCAGGATTTCAGGCTTTCTACTTATCATTAAGACAAGCTTTATACGATCAATTATGATTTTATAAGAAATTCCATTTCATATTTTCAAGAGTTTAATATTACATATAAAATAACTATATTCTGAAAATTCACTACTGAAGTTATATACATTTCAAATTTTCTGATTCTTTTTTCAATTGTGATTGATTAATAAGTAATGAAAAAAATATCAAATTAGCCACAGTCATCACATGGCAATTAAAGCAAGGTGATCAATTTAATTTTTTCAGTTAGAAATGCTTAATTAATGGGAAAGTGTGATATTGCTTGAGAGAGCACTAGGGATAGTGCTAGATGCCCCTTTAAAATGGATAAACATAGGTGCATGCAACAATATTCAGGGGGTTAGGTGTAGAGATTAGGATAAGATATGATATTATGCATGTTGCCGGAAAGCCCAAAACAAATGAAAAAAAAAATAAACAAAAAAAACTGAGTGCATTCACATTAGAAATGCCTCATCCCATGAACTTAATTTAATTAGAAGATTTTTTATCTTTTCATTTCTGAAAATAAGAATATTTTATTATGATTTAATAAACCTAATACTATAGAAAAAGAACTATATGAAACGGCCTATATCACTTCCATTCTAATTATAACACAAAATCATATTATTTAAAAAAGATCAACTATTTATTACTGTCACACCCCATTTTCACACCTAAATTCTTATTATTCCCCCATACACACACATAATAGAGCAGACAACATACGGATGGTTAGGCATACGAGTCGATATTAAACTTACATCCTTAAATACACGCCATAAATAATAATTGATTTACTTATTTATATATATGTACATACATACGTACACATCCCCGTAATTCTTAATATACATAACCGTGCCTTACAAGTTTAGATGCAAAAGCGAAATAAGTATATACCTTTGTGCTCTACAAAAAGTGGGTTGTTGCTTCAGGAATAACCGCAGCTCTCCCTACTTGGGTAACTCTGTGGAGTGGAGGAAAAAAAGGGATGAGCTAACGCGCTCAGTAAGGAATGGCAAGCAGGTAGATAACTATACTACCTACATGCTCATAAATCATGTCATGCAGAAATCCTTACTTTCTTACATAATTCAGATTCTCGAAATCACACAAATGCACTTTCTCAAAATCACATCAAATCAAATAGGTTTCTCAAAAACCCATGCTCGAATTCAAAATCAAACTCTCACATAGTTCGAAAACAAAACCAAATCACATGCTTATATTCTAATCAAAACACAGTGGTTAGAAAAATCGTATCAAATCACAAGTGATCAAAAAAACATATCAAATCATATGTGTGGAGACAAAACAGAGCATAAGGAAACAAATAGACATATGGTCATAGTCACTGGATTCCATGCCTCACGGGTAGGGGTGTAAATGATACAGTGGTGCTCGTAAGCTATTCGGGCTCGACTCGAGCAAAACTCGAATTCGGCTCGATTTTAGTCGAGTCGAGCTCGAGCTCGAGCTACTCGAGCTATCGAGCGAGTCAAATTCGAGCACTTAAATACCTAGCTCGAGTAGCTCGCGAGCCTAATCGAGCATCGAGTTTTTATATATTTTAAAAATATAATAATATTTATATAATGATTCGAGCCTAATCGAGCCTAATCGAGCTTAATCGAGCCTAATCGAGCCTAATCGAGTTCGAGCAAAATATCGAACTTATATAATCGAGCCTAATCGAGCCTAATAGAGTAGCTCGAATTCGATCTCGAGCCGAGCTCGAGCTTAAAAAATAAAGCTCGATCGAGCTCGAGCCGAGTATCGAGCACCGAGTTTCGAGTCGAGCTCGAGCTCGAGCACCTCACTGTATCGACTCGGCTCGACTCGATTACACCCCTACTCACGGGCCAGGTGCATAAATGTCCCCGGGTGGCTGAGGATAGGGGGGTCAGTCTACCCATCAGACAGCAAACAAACAACACGGTACGTCGTACTCCATGTGCGTCCACACGGTACATTGTACTCCGTGAACCCCAATATCTGAAATCAGCAAGATTTTGAGTGTCCGTCCAATGGGTCTTATCATCCTATCTCCAGCTATTTCAATATTGAGTCTCCAAAATGCACATACGAGCATATCAATCAGTGTGACACACAATCTACACGAGGTTCCAGCACGGCCTTATCAAATCACGTGCGAGGATCAGTGTAAGCTCACACAGCCTACACGACGTCTCCAAACACGGTTTTATGCATATCACAAAATCGAAATCCAGTACGAGCAAAGCTCCAGCACTGTGTCATGTACAAATCATGCAAAGTCTAGTGTGAGCAACGCTCTAGCACGACTTTAATCTCAAAACTGATAAATGACTCGATGCACATAAGGGGCGTACAAACCAACCTTAACCACAGAAAGTAGTACCCACTTGAGTGAGATGAAACATTTTCTATCAAATCACTCATAAAACACTTTTTATTCTGAAAACATGCAATTTAATACAGATAATCAAATTCAGAGTCATTCTATCACCACTTATTCACAAAACATGCTTATTCATGCAAAACACATCAATATAGGCCATTTCAGCCAATTTCATAATTTTCGTAACTGGGGGCATTTTCATAATTTTTTCATATTTGGGTACTATCCAAAAATTTTATATCCATACTCTATACGGAAATTTAAGTGTACGTGAATGACGATAAAATACATACAGCTATCTCTAAGAGCTTACGAAATCCCTTACCTCAAAATGTGTCGACTGCGAATTTTAATTCTTGATCTCTTCGGATCATGCAGTCTAATTGACTCCGGATGTATTCTCGAAAGTCAAATCTTTCCTTGATGGCACGTAAGTCGAAATCCGCTCGAACTCGTACACGTTGCCTACCATTTTTTCTCTATACAACAATATATATTTAAATCAGTTAATTTCGGTCTAATATAAATTCAAAATAATTATCCAAAAATCGATCGATTTTCAACCACTTACCAGTCTACTGCTGTACCGGGGTAACACTGAATTTTTTTCTCAAAATTTTTTTCTCTCTCCTTTGATTGAACCGGTTCGGATCGATTCAACCCCTTTCACACTGAACCGGTCCGAACCGGTTCAAGTGGATTTTTGTCGTTACCGACGCTGTCGACCGGTTCTCAAGGCGATTCAGCCACCGTTCGAAGCATCTCGGCCTGGGGAAGCTTTGCCTGGCTTGGCTCGGCCCAAATCGACACTGGTACCGGTGAATCTCACCTTTTCTCCCTACGGCCTCTCCCGTCAATCTACCTTTTTCGGCAGTTCTCACGGCGCGTGATGGTGCTCGGTGATTCCCTGGGCTACCGGTCGTCTCTCGCCGGTCATCTCTTGCACCCTGTCATCGTCATTGGCTCGTCGGAGGAAGGATGGCAGAGGTCGAGTCTTCGGCTTCTCTTCTTCCTCACGTTTTCGGTTTCAATTTCCTTTTTTTTCTTCGTTTTTCGTTTCAGATTTTCTTTATATATATATATATATATATGTTATATTATATATAATATAATACAATATATATCAAAATATCTACATAAAATACATATAATAATACTAAACTATCTTAAAAATTTAAAATATAATAATAATAATAATAATAATAATAATAATAATAAATATTATTATTATCACAATATTTTATTCTCATAATGTAATTTATACATTAAAATTTACACACCCTTGTACATATATTTTTATTTAATTTATTTTCACAAAATATATGTACATTCTATTTCATTTTATCGCATTTATTTATCCCTTCGAAAATATCATTTTTTTCGATATTTTCGGGGAAAATTGCCAAATTGGATAATTTTTGGTTTAACGTTTTCGGACTAACTTCCCTTTTTGGACTCCCTATATTTTCGCATTTTGAGTCCATATTTTAAATCGGTTTAACTTAATTTCATTCGATTTATTCCAAATTTATCCGAACTCTTATTTCAGTACTTTAAAAAGTTGTCGGTACACAATTAGATTAATTGTACTCGAAATCGTATAATTTCTTCTTTATTGCCCAATATATCATAATTACATATTTAACAAGATATATTTTCAACGAAAAATACGAAATTCGAGTCTTACATTTTCTTCCCTCCTTAAAAAAATTTAGTCCTCCAAATTAGAACCAAAACTCAGCTCTCGAACAGGTGGGGTTACTTTTCCCGCATCAGCTCTCTAACTCCCACGTAGCCTCCTCTGAAGTGTGGTGCTGCCAGAGAACCTTAACTAACAGAATCATCTTAGCTCGTAACACTTTGTCCTTTCTGTCTAATATCCGAACCGGCTTCTCCACATATGACATATCTTCCTTTAATTCCAAAGGTTCATACATGATCACATGTGATGGGTCCGGATAACACTTCTGAAGCATAAACACATGGAAGACGTTGTGAATGCCTGCTAACTCAGGGGGTAAAGCTAGCCTGTAGGCCTTATCTCCCACTCGGTCTAAGATCTCAAATGGGCCAATATAGCGAGGACTCAACTTGCCCTTCTTGCCGAATCTCATAATGCCCTTCGAAGGAGATACCTTCAAAAATACGAATTCACCGACCATAAACTCTAATGGTCTACGTCTCATGTCAGCGTAGCTCTTCTGTCTGCTCTGAGCTATCCTCAACCTCTCACATATCAACTGAACATCCTCAGAGGCTTGCTGCACCAAATCGAGAGCAAAAAATTTTTGGTCACCCACCTCTTCCCATCCGATTAGAGAACGACACATACGGCCATACAATGCTTCATATGGTGCCTTTCCTATACTTGAGTGATAACTATTATTATAGGCGAACTCTGCCAATGGCAAGTGGTCATCTCAGGAGCCTCTAAAGTCCAGAACACACGCTCTCAACATATCCTCCAAAGTCTGAATGGTACTCTCTGTCTGACCATCTGTCTGAAGATGGAAAGCTGTGCTAAAGTTCAACTGGGTCCCCATCGCTTCCTGAAAATGTTCCCAAAAGTGGGAAGTGAAGCGGGAATCCTGATCAGATACAATACTCACTGGGACACCGTGTAGCCTCACAATCTCGCGAACATACAGATTCACCAAAGCACTCAGAGTATCAGTGGCTCTCATAGCCAGGAAGTGGGCTGACTTCGTCAATCGATCGACAATCACCTATATAGCATCATGGTTCGTCCAAGTCCTAGATAACCCCATGATGAAATCCATGGTGACATGTTCCTATTTCCATGTCGAAATAGGTAAAGGATGCAATAACCCTGCAGGCTTCTGATGTTCTACCTTAATTTGCTGACATAAGAGACACTTGACAACATATTCGACAATGTCCCTTTTCATACCGGACCACCAATATACTCTCCGAAGATTCTGATACATCTTACTGCTCCCCGGATGTAACGTATACCGTGACGAATGCGCTTCTACCAAAATCAACTGTCTCAACTCTGGGTCATTGGGAACATATATCCTACTTCGGAACCTCAGTAACCTGTCACTACTCACATCAAAATCGATTCCAGTACCCAATTAAATTTGACTTGCTCAGTCAATACAACTCTGATCAACACGCTGGGCCTGCCTGATCCAGTCCATCAGATTCGGTTCCAATCTTAGGCTAGCCACAAAATAATTGGCGTCAGTATGAGAAAGGGTCATATCCAGTCTGAGGCTTGCAAACTGTTCCAACAGCTCGTGTTCCCTGACCATCATATATGATACCATCTCGATGTTCTTTCTGCTCAAAGCATCAGCTACTACATTCGCTTTTCGCAGGTGGTACAAAATCTCACAATCATAATCTTTCAAGAGTTTTAACCACCTTCGCTGCCTTATATTCAGTTCCTTTTATGAAAACAGATACTTGAGGCTTTTATGATCAGTAAATATCTAAAATTTCTCACCGTACAAATAGTGGCGCCATATCTTTAACACAAACACCACGGCGGCCAACTCCAAATCATAGGTTGGGTAGTTCTTCTCATGGACCTTAAGCTGTCGAGATCCATAAGCAACTACCTTCCCGTTCTGCATCAATACATAGCCTAGTCCCTGTCTCGAGGCATCCGTATATACAGTAAAGCCTCCTGAGCTGGTAGGCATGGTGAGAATAGGTACGGTGGTCAGACGGTGCTTCAACTCCTGAAAACTCTGCTCACAGGCATCATTCCACTCGAATGATACATCCTTCCAAGTAAGCTGAGTCATAAGAGCAGCTAATTTTGAAAAACCCTCTACAAATCTCCTGTAATAACTAGCCAAACCAGAAAAACTACGGATCTCCATAACTGTCTTGGGCTTGTCCCACTGAACTACTGCCTCGATCTTAGACGAATCAACTGACACCCCGTCTTTCGATACTACATGACCCAGAAAGGAAATCTCTTCCAACCAAAAGTCACACTTACTGAGCTTGGCATACAACAGCTTCTCCCTGAGGGTCTGTAAAACATTTCTCAGATGCTGCTCATGATCTTCCCTGGACTTTGAATATACCAGAATGTCATCGATAAAGACGATCACAAATCGATTTAGGTATGGCTTGAACACATAATTCATTAGAGCCATAAAAGTTGCAGAAGCATTCGTTAACCTGAAAGGCATAACCCTGAACTCATAATGACCATAACGGGTGAGGAAAGTTGTCTTGTGTACGTCTTCACTCTAAATTCTCAACTGATGGTACCCAGACCTCAAATCGATATTGAAAAAGATCTTTGCTTCCCGGAGCTGATCCAATAGATCATCTATACATGGCAAGGGGTACTTATTCTTGATAGTAGCCTTATTCAACAATCGATAATCAATGCACAGTCGGAGGCTTCCATCATTCTTCTTCACAAATAGAACTGGAGCTCCCCAAGGTGACACACTCAGTCTAATAAACCCCTTATCTAGTAGCTCCTGTAACTACTTCTTTAGCTCTTCTAACTCTACTGGTGCCATTCTATACGGTGGTCTCGATATAGGCTCAGTACCAGGTGCCAGATCAATACAAACTCCATCTCCCTGTCTGGTGGCAATCCTGGCAGATCATCCGAAAAGACATCAGAAAATTCCTTTACTACTGAAATATCAGTCAACTCCGGACGTGCCTTATCCATATCGACCACGTACGCAATAAAACCTTCAAAATATTAATCATTCGGTTAGCACCAATATTAATCCGTTCTAATCATAACCACTACTTCTTTCATTTCTTCTCAGAAAATTTTACAATATGTTTTTCAGGTAGAGAAAATATTAGTTCCTTAGAATAACAATCTAAGACAGCATGATTTGCAACCAACCAATCCATTCTCAAAATTATATCAAAATCATACATATTCAGCAGGATAAGATCGGCTGTCATGCTTTTATCTCCTACTCTTAATTTATAATCCTTACACACAATTTCTGTCATTTGACCCTCTCTCATGGGTGTGCTGATAAACAGCCTACGACCTAAGGCTACAGGCGTCACAAAATTTGACAATTTAAATGCAAATGAGGGGGATATAAATGAATGTGTGGCACCAGGATCAATTAATACAAATGTTTCAAGATTATATACCAAGACAGTACCTTTAACCACATCAGACGAAGCATCTGTCGTGTCCTAATCCAATGCATACACACGACCTTGGCCAACAACCTGTTTCCCCTTCTCTTCGGCTGTGGCCTTCCTCCTCTGGGGTGGGGGTGCAATGAGAGCTCTCTGTGACTCCTCTCTCCTCTGCGGAATAGGGACTTCTGGCTCGAGGTAATCTCTGATCAAATTACCCACCTTTTCGCATCTAAAGCATGCTTTGGATGCCTGAAAGCATCTCCTATCACTATGAAACTTCCCACAAAATCTACATGGCTCGGTGGGAGGTCGGGGCTCACCAATCACAATACCCCTCGACGGAGCTGAAGCTGGTGGAACAAAGGGCTTCACTATCTTACCCCGAAACTCTCCATACTTCGGTCGCTTCCTGAATGACCTCTTCCCTTCACTGAAACTGTGGTCATCAACAATCCTTTTCTTATCTCTACTCAGTCTACCAAACTTAGAAGCATGCAACTCGTAGCCCTGCTCACACAATTGAGCTCTACGCACTGCCTCCTCATATGTCAAAATGTCGAAAGGAGCTAGTTTCACTTTGGTAGACGATCTCAGTCCATAAATGAACTTAGTAACCTTTCTTTCTTCACTGTTCATGACGTCCAGATCATACCTCCCCAGAGACATAAATTTGGACTCATACTCATCCACTGATCGGCTACCCTGAGTTAAACTGGAAAACTCCAAACGTAGCCGTCTCCGTGCACTCTCTGGAATGTACTACCTCTGAAAGGCATCTAAAAAGACTTCCCAAGTTATAACCGGGTATCGGGCTCTTAAAATAGGCCGAGTATATTTCCACCAATGATCAGCATCACCAACCAATACAAATGCAGCAAAGGCTACCTTCTCGGTCTTTAAACACTCAAAATACTTAAAAAACTTCTCGAACTTGTTCACCCAATCCTTGACTATCACCGGATCCTTAACCCCACTAAACGATGGCGGTCCAAACTTCTGAAACTATCTAAACCTATCCAAATCATAACCATGCCCTCTCTCATTAGCTCTCCTCTGTGGAGCTCTTTGAGGCTCTGCTGGGGCTGGTGGTGGTACTGGAGGTCTAACCGGTGGAGGTGCTGCCTCTGGCTATATAAGTGGGTGTGGTGGTGGCCCAGGTCGAGCAGAACTAGAGGGTTCAACGATGTGGGATGCAAGCATGGTAGTGGCTACCTCGGGTCAACTCATACCCTGTAGACTTTCAAATCTGGCCATCATCTGTCCGAATAACAGTGCCATATCATCCACAGTCTGCTCTAATCTTGCCACTTGGGCGTCAGTAGTTTCTGTCGGATCTTGGGAAACATGGTATGAGGATGACTCAGTGTGTCTCTCGGGCTTGTCTTTGTGTGAGATCCGAGAATTTTACACATATTAAATCATGTAATGAGAACATGAAGTGTAATTGATTGAACTAAATATGATGTACTCATATATTGAGGTGGTATGGAATGAAATTTTAAGTGATGAATGAGTTATAAATGAGATTTTTTTTATTAAAGTGTGAAACTATGGGGCCAAATCGATCTTAGAGAAGAAATGATCAATCTGGTAGGTCAAAAATAACAAGGAATGAGGAATTTAAGCTAGCAGATCGATCTCCATTGGAAGAGGATCGATCTCCTTATGATTCTGTGATGAAGAGACTGATCTCATGAGGAATGAATCGATCTCAAAATGTTTCTGTTAGGGAGAAGATCAATCCCCTCAAGGAGCAGATCGATCTCATGAAGCATTCTGTAAATAAGAGATCGATCTAATAATTGGAGCAGATCGATCTCATAAAGCCATTAAGAGATCGATCTCACCCCTCGACAGATCGATCTCCTAGGCATAAAATTACCCCGAATCGTCCCCAAATTTAATTGCAGATCGATCTCATCAAGAGCCAGATTGATCTCTTACCCTCCGTCTATAAAAGGACCCTTGTGTTTTCCTGCATTTCATCTTTTCTCTCTCTTTCAAATCTCCATTGTAACCGAACCCTAGCTTTCTCTCTCTTCAAAATCGCCCATTTTCATCCAAATCAAAGATTGTGGCAAGAAGAAAAGTTGTTCCTCATCCAAAGGAGAACATCATACTTGGATATCGAAAGACGAATCGAATCGAGGTGTGAGTTGAGCACTCCACAAGTTTGGGTAATCTTTAAACTTCAATCTTAGATTTTGAAGTGATTTTTGGTGATTGTGAATATGGGCATTGTGGTGAAATAGCTAGGAGATGGTTAGAGATTGATGAAATTATGATTTTATTGGAGTGATGATGATATTAAGTAAATTGTGGTAAATTTGGATTTTTGTCTATAAATTAAAAATTTAGGCAATGAAGTGATTTTGGCATGGGTATTATGCATGAAAAATGTAGAATGTTGAAATGTAGTGGATGAGATTATGAATTTGATAGAGTCATGAGAAATGGGATACTTGAGGTATTTAATGAGAATATGGGCAATATGCCTGATGTAGAGATTTGGAGGTTATGTGATAATGAGTTTAGATGTTTTTACATCGTTTGAACAGCTCGGGAGTTTCAGAGAGGAATACGGACTAGTCCGTGATACGAAAGAACGATTGCACTATACGAGGTGCAAAGAGGTAAGGGAAACTTAAACTCGTTTGTGTATGTGAATTGTGAAATGTTGTAGCATGAATTGTGGTTGAGAAAACAAGCATGTTTTATGTATTGTGAATGAGAGATTGCACATGATTTTATAGCAGTTAGGGTCCAATTTTTATGAGTTGTAAACTATGTGTGAAAAAGTTTTAAAACCGTTTTGTGTTTAAAATGTGAAAAAGAGATTTGGGCTCTACATTAAGGCATACTGAGATTGAGAAATGTGTACGTGGTTTTGCCGGTTGAAACTCGATTTTAACATGTTTCGTGTTGAGTATAGAAATGTTTTAAATGAGATTTATGAAAGAAAACCATTATGAGTTCTACGTGAAGGCAAAACGTTTTATATGATAATGGCTAATGAGTGAGACTTAGGCGTGTCATGTCGAATACACATCGGGCCTTACTTTGGTAGCATGTAAGTCCGGGCCTTGTTCTGGTAACATGTAAGTCCGATTATTCCTCCGCTTTGGTAGCATTGGGAGGCCTTGCTCTGGTAGCATGTAAGACCGATATTCCTCCGTTTTGGTAACGAGAGATGCCTCCGTTTTGGTAACGTGAGATGACCCCCGTTCTGGTAACGCTGGGTGGCTTTGCTTTGGTAGCATGTAAGTTCGGGTCTTGCTTTGGTAGCATGTAAGACCGATAAGTGGGCCACCTGGGTACTGACCCAGGGACCACATGATAGTGTGCATGAAGAGAGGCATTGCTCTGGTAGCATGTAAGGTCGGGCCTTGTTCTGGTAACGCGTAAGTCCAATATACCATGTACACGACCATATGTCGACCTTCCCTCTTATGAGGATGCCTGAGATGCGCACCCAGAGGAGATATATTATTGATGTGCCATGACAAATTTTATATGAGTTTTATTGCCAAGTCTCCTTTTTATACACATGAGTTGTGTTTTGTGGTTGTACCACGTGCATTTTATTGCGGTGATTTTTATCACGTTTTAATGAGAAAAGCCATTATCGCATCATGATTTTCACATGCTTGTAACTGTGATTTACACTGAGTTATGTAGTCTCATGGTTTCACATGATTTTGGAGAATGAGACGAGAATGATGTTTTAAGTGAGTCATGCTACATTTTCTAACGAGTTTTCAACTATGAGTTAAAATGATTGTACTGTGCAAATCATTGTTTTATTGATGAGTCCCTTACCCCCTCACTGAGCGATTTAGAAGCTCACCCTGTTTTCTCTTCCCCCCAGATTTCTTCAAGTGAAGAGAGTTTTCCCTGCGACGTACGGAGTAGTGGCTAGTGGAGGACTTGAGCTCCAGGCCATATATTGTATTGAGGTATAATTTATCTTTTCATGTACCCAGACTAAAGTTGTAATTACAGACACTTGTTGTACAATGATGTATGGGATGTATTAGGATTAATTAACTCGAAATTGAGTAATGTATATGATATGATATATACTATTTTATGATGAGATCCTGAGGCATGATAAGTATGATGATGTATGACACTGCACAGGAATGCACCCTTAATTGTGATTTGATGAGTAAAAAGTTTTAAATTTGCCCTATTTTTTTACGTTTTCGGGGAGTGACAGAGTTTTTTTGGTATCAGAGCTTAGGGTGTTTAGTACTGTCAGTGTCGGTTAAGTGAATTAGAATACATCTCAAGTGTCTGTATAAGTCTGGTCATGAACTGAAGTTGAGGATTGAGATTTCAATCGATTTTGATATGTACGCGCAGGAGACGAGTTGAGATTAAAAATGAGTGGACGACGAGGTCGTTCAAGGAGGTAGGCAGAGTCCCCTCCGTCACCTACCCCACAACCTGAGAGTCCTAACTCTCGATTTAACCGGATCGAGATCGATGTGAGGCAGGGATTTGAGCAAATGGTTGCACTATTCACGCAACACTTTAGAGTTAATGCCTCGGGTACTACTCCTACACCACCACAAGGACCTCCTGTAACCCCAGTACAGATGGACCCAGTGTCTCTCGTCATTCAACCTGATGACAGAAGTATGGTCTGACTGAAGGACTTTATGAAAATGAATCCACCCGCATTTAAGGGAAAGAAGGAATCTTACAGAGGCTGAGGAGTGGCTGACGGAGTTGAGAGTTATATTTGACTTTCTGGGGTGCACAGATGCTGAGAGGGTCAGTATGAGTGCCTATATGTTGAAAGGGAAATGTCGAGATTGGTCGGATACTACCCAGGGTATTCTAATGTCCCACCAGGATATAATTGGTTGGGAAGAGTTTCAGACAGCCTTCAGAGAAGGAGGCAATCTGAGTTTTTGAGTTTGGTACAAGGCGGCATGTCTGTGGATGATTACGAGAGTCAATTTACCGCTCAGCTGAGATATGACCCAGAGACCTTCAAGAATGAAGAGCTCCGTACTGAGAGATTTGTATATGGATTGAAGCCCATCATCAAAGATCGATTGATAGGGCTATGTAGTACCGAGTTTAGAGATGCTCTAAGACGAGTACAAGAGATTGAAAGGGGAATTGAAATTGTATATTCCCAAAATGAGTTTGGGGCAGTGACTAGGGACAAGGGCAAGAGGCCAGCGACGTCCCAGGCAGATGTTTGGAGAGGTTCCTTCAGGAGAGGAAGGATTGAGGTACAGAAGGGAAAATTGGAGAGACCCAGAGCTTATCCTATTATCAAAGAGACCCCTCGATATATTAGGCCTTAGACGAGGGTTTACAGAGATTATGGCCGACTGCATGAAGGGAGTTGTACTGGGTTGATTCGTAGATGTTTTAGATATGGTGACATGGGTCACAGAGTGAAGGACTGTCCTCAACCTCAGATACCACATGCTCTGGAGCCTACTAGATAGCAGCCTCAAAGAGTGAATCCCCAGAGATGGACCATTGCTGCAGAGAAAGGAAAGAGACCCATCACACAGGGACGTGTGTTTGCCCTGGATAAGGAAACCGCAGACACTTCTGTAGAAATTATAAGAGGTACACTCTCTGTCTATAATCATAAGACTCATGTGTTGATTGATCCAGATCCACGTATTCGTTTATTTCTGAGCATTTTGCACGTAGATTAAACTTGAAGTTTGAACCTCTAGAATATATACTACATGTAAATACCCCTATGCGTGAACCCCAGAGAACTGATTTGATATGTAGAAGATGTGAAATAAAGGTGGGAGATAGAGTAATGTTAGAAGATCTAATAATATTAAATATGCATGGGTTTGATGTAATTTTGAGAATGGATTGGCTGGCAACCAATCGAGTGAGTTTAGATTGCTACACTAAGGTTATAACTTTCTCCCTACCTGAACCTTACAGTGTACGTTTGAAATATTGAGTAAATAGATGTATGGAATTTTGTAAGCGAATTGAAATTTTGATGTTGCTCTTGAAAGTGCTAAATATGATTATTTATGTGAAGGTTATGAAACACTCATCTCAGATGATGATTGGGAACATCTGAGGATTGAGGATATACCTGTGGTGTGTGAATTTCTGGATGTTTTCCCAGATGAGTTACCAGGTTTACCACTAGAGAGAGAGCTGAAGTTTACCATTAATTTGATACCAGATACCCAGCCGATCTCTAGACCTCCATACAGGATGGCATTAGTGGAACTTGAGGAATTGAAGAAACAACTACAGGAGTTATTGGATCAAAGGTTTATTAGACCTAGTGTTTCATCGTAGGGAGCACCAGTTTTATTTGTTAAGAAGAAGGATGGTAGTCTCAGATTATGTGTAGACTACTGATTATTAAATAAAGCCACGGTGAAGAATAAATACCCATTGCCCAAGATTGATGATCAACTTGATCAGTTGAGAGTGGCCTCAGTGTTTTCTAAGATTGATTTGAGATCGGGCTATCACCAATTGAGGATCAAGGAAAAAGATATTCTGAAGACGGCCTTCAGGATAAGGTATGGCCATTATGAATTTCTAGTGATGTCTTTTGGATTGACGAACGCCCTTGCAGCCTTTATGAGATTAATGAACGAGGTGTTCAGAGACTATCTAGATAAATTTGTGATAGTCTTTATTGATGATATCCTAATATACTCTCGATCATATGAGGAGCATGCACAACATTTGTGGTTAGTACTTCAGATACTCAAAGATAAACAATTATATGGAAAGCTTAGTAAGTGTGAGTTTTGGCTGGATCGGATAGCTTTCCTTGGTCATATAGTCTCAGAGAAAGGAGTATCAGTGGATCCAAGTAAAGTGGAGGCTGTACTTAATTGGGAAAGACCGAGGACAGTTACAGAAGTACGAAGCTTCCTTGGTTTGGCAGGGTATTACAGAAGATTTATGGAAGGATTTTCCAGGATTGCCGCTCCTTTGACTAAGCTCACACGCAAGGAGACTCCGTTCATGTAGATTGATCAGTGTGAGCTCAATTTTCAGGACTTGAAGAGGAGATTAACAGCGACACCTGTGTTGACTATCCCTGAGGGATTTGGAGGATTTTTCGTGTATAGTGATGCTTCTCATCAAGGATTGGGGTGTGTGCTTATGCAGCACGGAAGAGTAGTCGCATATGGATCGCGACAGTTGAAAGATCATGAACGGAATTACCCCAGCATGATTTGGAGTTAGCCGCTGTGGTATTTGCCTTGAAGATCTGGCGACACTACTTATAGGGGGAAAGATTCCAGATCTTCACTGACCACAAGAGTTTAAAGTATTTGTTTGATCAGAAGGAATTAAACAAGGAGATGGAAGGAACTCCTTAAGGATTACGACTGCGAGATTTTATACCATCCGGGTAAGGCGAACGTAGTTGCTGATACCCTAAGCAGAAAGAGTATGATATCTGCTAGGATGATCAGGGAATGCGATTTACTGGAACAGTTCATCGAACTCCGGATCTAAGTTACAGAGATAGAGATTGGATTTTTGGCTAGCCTGCGGATAGAGCCTAGGATCATGGATTAGATTAGAACTGGGCAGCGCAATGATCAGAGGTTGATTGATATGGTTAGCCAATCTGAGTAGACTTTATAGTCGAATCTCACAATCAGTGAGGATGGATTGTTGAGATTCAGAGGACGGATTTATGTACTAGACGATGATACCATGAAGAGACAGATACTGAGAGAATCTCACTGCTTGTGATACATCATGCACCCAGGGAGTACTAAGATGTACCGAGATTTGAGAAAAGTGTACTGGTGGAGTGGTATAAAGCGAGACGTGACAGAGTATGTGGCCAGATGTTTAGTATGCCAGCAAGTGAAAGCTGAGCATTGGAAGCCCGGAGGACTACTACAGCCTTTACCTGTACCTACGTGGAAATGGGAGCACATCACCATGAACTTTATTATGGGTTTACCGAGGACCCGAAGAGGTCGTGATGCGATATAGGTTATAGTGGATAGACTGACCAAGAGTGCCCACTTCCTTGCCATCAAGAGCACAGATACTATGGATGCCTTAGCTGAGTTGTATGTCAGCGAGATAGCTAGATTACATGGGGCTCCAGTGAGTATTACTTCTGACAGAGATTCCCAATTTACTTCTAGATTTTGGACCTAATTTCAGGAGTCCATGTGATCTCGATTGAGTTTTAGTACCGCCTATCATCCTCAGACAGATGGTCAGTCAGAGAGAACTATTCAAACCCTAAAGGATATGTTGAGGGAGTGTACGATAGATTTTAAGGGATCATGGGATGATCACCTGCCCCTAGCAGAGTTTGCGTATAATAACAGTATTGGAATGGCACCTTTTGAGGCTCTATATGGTAGGAGGTGTAGATCCCCTGTAGCTTGGGAAGAAATCAGTGACTGAAAGATAAATGCTTTCGAGCTTGTTGAGCAAGCTGTACAGAGTGTGAAACTCATATGTGAGAGGTTACGGGCTGCACATAGTAGACAGAAAAGCTACGCGGATGTGCGTAGACGGCCACTTGAGTTCGATGTTGGCGATGCAGTATTTCTGAAGATATCACCGAGTAAAGGTATCATGAGATTTGGGAAGAAAGGAAAATTGAGTCCTCGATACATAGGACCATTCGAGATTCTTGAGAGAATGGGAGAGGTAGCCTACAGATTGGCATTACCCCCACAGATGTCCGGAATACACAACGTCTTTCATGTGTCTATGTTGAGGAAGTACCACCCGGACCCTTCTCATGTCATAGAGTATGAAGAAATGGACATACAAGAGGACATGAGCTACACTGAAAAACCCGTCCGGATTTTTGATAGGAAAGAGAAGGTACTTCGAACCAAAAGCATCCCATTAGTGAAAGTTTTATGGAAACATCACTTAATGGAAAAGGCAACGTGGGAACTGGAGAATCTCATGAAGGAGAAATACCCCCTCTATTTGTCGAGTTGAGTTAAATTCGGATGACCAAATTCTTTTTAAGGTGGGAAGGATGTGAGATCTGAGAGTTTTACACGTATTAAATCATGTAATGAGAACATGAAGTGTAATTGATTGAACTAAATATGATGTACTCATATATTGAGGTGGTATGGAATGAAAGTTTAAGTGATGAATGAGTTATAAATGAGATTTTTTTTGTTAAAGTGTGAAACTATGGGGCTAGATCGATCTTAGAGACGAGAGGATCGATCTGGTACGTCAAAAATGACAAGGAATGAGGAATTTAAGCAAGCAGATCGATCTCCAATGGAAGATGATCGATCTCCTTATGATTCTGTGATGAAGAGATCGATCTCATGAGGAAGGAATCGATCTCAAAATATTTTTGTTCGGGAGAAGATCGATCTCATGAAACATTCTGTAAACAAGAAATTGATCTCATAATTGGAGCAGATCGATCTCATAAAGCCATTAAGAGATCGATCTCACCCCTCGACAGATCGATCTCCTAGGCATAAAATTATCCCGAATCGTCCCCAAATTCAAATGCAGATCGATCTCATCAAGAGCCAGATCGATCTCCTACCCTCCGTCTATAAAAGGACCCCTGTGTTTTCCTGCATTTCATCTTTTCTCTCTCTTTCAAATCTCCATTTCAGTCGAACCCTAGCTTTCTCTCTCTTCTAAATCGCCCATTTTCATCTAAATCAAAGGTTGTGGCAAGAAGAAAAGTTGTTCCTCATCCAAAGGAGAACAACATACTTGAAAATCGAAAGACGAATCGAATCGAGGTGTGAGTTGAGCACTCTACAAGTTTGGGTAATCTCTAAACTTCAATCTTGGATTTTAAAGTGATTTTTTGTGACTGTGAATATGGGCATTGTGGTGAAATAGCTAGGAGATGGTTAGAGATTGACGAAATTATGATTTTATTGGAGTGATGATGATATTAAGTAAATTGTGGTAAATTGGAATTTCTGTCTATAAATTAAAAATTTAGGCAATGAAGTGATTTTGGCATGGGTATTATGCATGAGAAATGTAGAATGTTAAAATGTAGTGGATGAGATTATGAATTTGATAGGGTCATGAGAAATGGGATAATTGAGGTATTTAATGAGAATATGGGCAATATGCGCAATGTAGATATTTGGAGGTTATGTGATAATGAGTTTTGATGTTTTTACATCGTTTGGACAGCTCGGGAGTTCCTGAGAGGAATACGAGACTAGTCCGTGATACGGGAGAACGATTGCACTATACGGGTGCAAAGAGGTAAGGGAAACTTAAAGTCGTTTGTGTATGTGAATTGTGAAATGTTGTAGCATGAATTATGATTGAGAAAATAAGCATGTTTTATGTATTGTGAATAAGAGATTGCACACGATTTTATAGCCAGTTGGGGCCTAATTTTTATGAGTTGTAAACTATGTGTGAAAATGTTTTACAACCGTTTTGTGTTTAAAACGTGAAAAAGAGATTTGGGCTCTACGTTAAGGCATACTGAGATTGAGAAATGTATGCGTGGTTTTGCCAATTGGAACTCGATTTTAACATGTTTCGTGTTGAGTAAACAAATGTTTTAAATGAGATTTATGAAAGAAAACCATTATGAGCACTACGTGAAGGCAAAACGTTTTATATGATAATGGCTAATGACTAATGATTGAGACTTAAGCGTGTCATGTTGAATACACATCGGGCCTTACTTTGGTAGCATGTAAGTTCGTGCCTTGTTCTGTTAACATGTAAGTCCGATTATTCTTCCGCTTTGGTAGCGTTGGGAGGCCTTGCTCTGGTAGCATGTAAATCCGGGCCTTGCTCTGGTAGCATGTAAGATCGATATTCCTCCGTTTTGGTAACGAGAGATGCCTCCGTTTCGGTAAGGTGAGATTACCCTCGTTCTGGTAACGCTGGGTGGCTTTGCTTTGGTAGCATGTAAGTCCAGGTCTTGTTCTAGTAACGCATAAGTCCAATATACCATGTACACGACCATATGTCGACCTTCCCTTTTATGAGGATGCCTGGGATGCACACCCAGAGGAGATATATTATTGATGTGCCATGACAAATTTTATATGAGTTTTATTGCCTAGTCTCCTTTTTATACACATGAGTTGTGTTTTGTGGTTGTACCACGTGCATTTTATTGCGGTGATTTTTATCACGTTTTAATGAGAAAAGCCATTATCGCATCATGATTTTCACATGCATGTAACTGTGATTTACACTGAGTTATGTAGTCTCATGTTTTCACATGATTTTGGAGAATGAGACGAGAATGATGTTTTAAGTGAGTCATGCTACATTTTCTAACGAGTTTTCAACTATGAGTTAAAATGATTGTACTGTGCAAATCATTGTTTTATTGATGAGTCCCTTACCCCCTCACTGAGCGATTTAGAAGCTCACCCTGTTTTCTCTTCACTCCTGATTTCTTTAAGTGAAGAGAGTTTTCCTTGCAACGTACGGAGTAGTGGCTAGTGGAGGACTTGAGCTCCGGGCCATATATTGTATTGAGGTATAATTTATCTTTTCATGTACCCAGACTAAAGTTGTAATTACAGACACTTGTTGTACAATGATGTATGAGATGCATTAGGATTAATTAACTCGAAATTGAGTAATGTATATGATATGATATATGCTATTTTATGACGAGATCCTGAAGCATGATAAGTATGATGATGTATGACACTGCACAGGAATGCACCTTTAATTGTGATTTGATGAGTAAAAAGTTTTAAATTTGTCATATTTTTCACGATTTCGGGGCGTGACACTTTGTGCCCTCAAGATCTAGAGCTAGAACCTTCCCCTCGACTGTGGTGTCTATCAGACATACTGATTTTTTTGCACACACAATCAATTCTGAGTATACGTACAGTCCGGTATACACAATTGTATCTAAATAAGGCACAGTACCATAGGGATGTAAACTTTCCTAACGACAAATGTCAACTCGTACTCAGACTAACCCTGCTCTGATACCAACTTCTGTCACACCCCGTTTTCACACCTAAATTCTTATTATTCCCCCATACACACACATAACGGAGCAGACAACATACGAATGGTTGGGCATATGAGCTGATATTAAACTTACATCCTTAAATGCACGCTATAAATAATAATTGATTTACTTATTATATATATGTACATACGTACGTATACATCCCCGTAATTCTTAATATACATAACTGTGTCTTACAAGTTTAGATACAAAAGCGAAATAAGTATATACCTTTGCGCTCTACAAAAAGTGGGTTGTCACTTCAGGAATAACCATAGCTCTCCCTACTTAGGTAACTCTATGGAATGGAGGAAAAAAGGGGTAAGCTAACGCGCTCAGTAAGGAATGGCAAGCAGGTAGATAACTATACTACCTACATGCTCATAAATCATGTCATGCAGAAATCCTTACTTTCTTACATAATTCAGATTCTCAAAATCACGCAAATGCACTTTCTCAAAATCACATCAAATCAAATAGGTTTCTCAAAAACCCATGCTTGAATTCAAAATCAAAATCTCACATAGTTCAAAAACAAAACCAAATCACATGCTTATATTCTGATCAAAACAGGGTGGTTAGAAAAACCGTATCAAATCACAAGTGATCAGAAAAACATATCAAATCATATGTGTGGAGACAAAGCATAGCATAAGGAAACGAATAGACATATGATCATAGTCATTGGACTCCATGCCTCACGGGCCAGGTGTGCATGAATGTCCCCGGATGGATGAGGATAGGGGGGTCAATCTACCCATCAGACAGGAAACAAACAACATGGTACGTCATATTCCATTGCGTCCATATGGTACATTGTACTCCGTGAACCCCAATATCTGAAATCAGCGAGATTAGGAGTGCCCGTCCAACGGGTCTTATTATCCCATCTCCAGCTATATCAATACTGAGCCTCCAAAATGCACGTGCGAGCATATCAATCAGTATGACACACAGTCTATATGAGGCTCTAACATGGCCTTATCAAATCACGTGCGAGGATCAGTGCAAGCTCACACAGCTTACACGACGTCTCCAAACACGATTTTATGCATATCACAAAATCGAAATCCAGTACGAGCAAAGCTCCAACACTGTGTCATGTACAAATTATGCAAAGTCTAGTGCGAGCAACGCTCTAGCACGGCTTTAATCTCAAAACTGATAGATGGCTCGATGCACATAAGGGGTGTACAAACTAACCTCAACCACGGAAGGTAGTACCCACTTGAGTGAGAGAAAACATTTTCTATCAAATTACTCATCAAACACTTTTTATTCTGAAAACATGCAATTTAATGCAGATAATCAAATTCAAAGCCATTCTATCACCACTTATTCACAAAACATGCTTATTCATGCAAAACATATCAATATAGGCCATTTCGGCCAATTTCATAATTTTTGTAACTAGGGGCATTTTCATAATTTTCTCATATTTGGGTACTATCCAAAAATTTTATATCCATACTCTATATGAAAATTTAAGTGTACGTAAACAATGATAAAATACGTACAGGTATCTCTAAGAGTTTACGAAATCCCTTACCTCGAAATGTGTCGACTACGAATTTTAATTCTTGATCTCTCCGGATCACACAGTCTAATTGGCTCCGGATGTATTCTCAGAAGCCAAATCTTTCCTTGGTGGCATGTAAGTCGAGATCCACTCGAACTCATACATGTTGCCTACTGTTTTTTCGTTACACAGCAATATATATTTAAACTGGTTAATTTCGGTCTAATATAAATTCAAATTAATTATTCGAAAAATAAATTGATCGATTTTCAACCACTTATCAATCTACTGCTATGCGGAGGTAACGCTAAATTTTTTTCCCAAATTTTTTTCTCTCTCCTTTGACTGAACCGGTTCAGACCGGTTCAACCCCTTTCACACTGAACCGGTCTGAACCGGTTTAGGTGGATTTTTGCCATTGTCGGCACTGCCGGCTGGTTCTCAGGGCGATTCAGCCACCGTTCAACGCGCCTCGGCCTGGGGAAGCTTTGCCTGCCTTGGCTCGGCCTAAATCGGCGCTGGAGCTGGCAAATTTCGCCTTTTCTCCTCGCGGCCTTTCTTCGTCGATCTGCCTTTTTCGACAGTTCTTACGGTGTGTGATGGTGCTCGGTGACTCCTTGGGCTGTTGGTTGTCTCTCGTCGGTCATCTCTCGCACCCTGTCGTCGTCGTTGGCTCGCCGGAGGAAGGATGGCAGAGGTCAGGTCTTCGGCTTCTCTTCTTCCTCACGTTTTTTGTTTCAATTTCCTTTTTCTTTCTCCGTTTTTCGTTTCAGATTTCCTTTATATATATATATATATATATATTATATACAATATAATACTATATACATATATCAAAATATCTACATAAAATACATATAATAATCCTAAACTATCTTAAAAATTCAAAATATTATAATAATAATAATAATAATAATAATAATAATAATAAAACAAATATTATTATTATTACAATATTTTATTCTCATAGTGTAATTTATACACTAAAATTTACACACCTTTATACATATATTTTTATTTAATTTATTTCCATAAAATATATGTAAACTCTATTTCATTTTATCGCATTTATTTATCCCTTCGAAAATATAATTTTTTTGATATTTTCGGGGTAAATTGCCAAATTGGATAATTTTCGGTTTATCGTTTTCGGACTAACTTCCCTTATTGGACTCCCTATATTTTCGCGTTCTGAGTCCATATTTTAAATCGGTTTAACTTAATTTCATTCGATTTATTCCAAATTTATCCGAACTCTTATTTCGGTACTTTAAATAGTTATCGGTACACAATTAGATTAATTGTACTCAAAATCGTATAATTTCTTCTTTATGCCCAATATATCATAATTACATATTTAACATGATATATTTTTAACGAAAAATACGAAATTCGGGTCTTACAATTACATATTACATGTGAAAATTAAATGGCACTACAAGAAAATTTTCATATATTGATAGTTGGCTATTATACCGACAATCATTTTCTGTCTAGTAAAAAAAAGGTTATACCAACAGTTTTTTAGTACCGTCAGAATATTTAGTACTTATGCCAACACTTTCTCAGCTATCAATATAGATTAACTCTTTTCTAACAATTTATGAATATCTATGAGTATAAATATGGTATATATTGATAGACTTTTCATACTATTAGATTATACAATACACTTTATTTAGTCATTAGTATAGATTAACTCTTTTCTAACAAGCTATTATATATATCAGTACAAGTATGATATACACTAACGACCTTTTAATACTAACATATTAGTTTTAAAATATTTAGGATTTTGATATGACTTTATAAACTTAAGAAGAATTGAATTTTACTTACACTAGCAAACATGTCTCTAACATGAACTTAAATATGAAATTAATTATAGAAATCAAGCTAAGTGTAAAGGAATTCTTTGAAAATCAAGCATGTACATGCTTGAATGATTGGATTTTTAATATGCATGTTTGATATTTGAATGTTTATATTATTAAAGTGATTTCATAATAAAAATACAAAAATATGCTTTGATTGCTCAAGGTATCGATTACCTTGGTAATAGTATCGATATTGATTATTTAAATATTAGTGGGCTTAATGCAGGTATCAATACCCTATTGTTCTCCTTGAATAGAAGCTAAATGCTTTATTTTAGTATCGATACGCAAGGGTTATTGTATTGATACTGTCACACCCCACTTCCGGGTGTCTTTTATCCATACTTACACTACTACGGTTGGGCTGTGAGGCAATGTAATTACTAAAGTTCAAAAAATTTACAGCGAAAATATTTAAAATTTAATTCACACTCCCAAGTGTGTAAATATACAAAATTAGTTGTATAATAAAATCTTTACATAACATCCCCATAAAACTGTTACATTTCTTAGGTATAACTGTGCGATACAAGATAATAGATACAAAATGCTCTTGTGTATACTGTTCTTATACCTTTTCAATTGATGGGAGCTATCCAACGCAAAAAGAGATCCAGAGACCACCGTTTTCCTATTTCTCAGTATTTTGAGGGGGAAAATAGTGGGGTTAGCAAACCACAGTTTAGGAAGGAAATGAATGCTAGTAGGTAGATATCGTACTACCTACATAGCCTATGCATGTATAGACCAGGAACCATGTTTTCGATATAAATGGAAATATTATACGAAAATGCATTTAAACATATAATTCTTATTTACACTTTCATGTAAATCATATATGTCATGCTTCCATTTTAAAATATGATTCATAAAATAATGCCCTCACGGCACAAGTGTTTAAATCAGAGATTTATCAAAACACAAAATCTCTTTACTTTCTCAATCATTTCTTTTCCTCAAGTCTCTTTTTCTTTTCTGAGTTTTCTCTGTTTCTTGAATCTCTGAGACATGCATGAAATTTTCGGCAATCTAATATCCACGACATATGGCCATAGTCAGTGATCCCTGGCCTCATTGATTAGGTGTGCACAGGGCATCACTTCGCCGAAGGGGGATGGGTCAGTCCTACCCTCTGGCTCATCTCAATCAACATTATCTCCTTATATACTCATGGTATAAGGTACGCCATGTGTCATCTACGCGATACTCGTACTCACGTGCACCTAGTACAGTACATAGTATACCAACGGACAACTATACAGTACTACGTGCGACCGTGGACCCAAGTCCATACTCCAACTTCGATGGACTTTTCATTCTAAACCAAGTCTCTTATACCAGGCGAGCAGTCAACGTGACACACAGTCATCGCAAGGCTCCGGTGTGGTATGATTTATCGTTAAGGCCCAGCTCGTTCCGAGGCCGTCGGATGACATCCCCTTGGGTCTCAAACCCCCAGGTTTATCTCAACTCATTAAAAACAGGTGCGAGCAATGCTCATGCACTTTTCTCAAATCCATCGTGCGAGTTAAACTCCAGCACGGCACACCAAAAGCATAGAAACATGTGCGAGCTAACACTCCAACACATTATCATTATAAAACCACTTACGAGTCACGCTCCAGCACGGTTTATCAAATCATGCAGACGTATGCGAGTCATACTCCAGCATAGTCAAAATCATTAAAACAGGTGTGAGCTAAAGCTCCAACACCATCTCACATCTCAAATCTGATAGGTGGCTACTTTCTCTTTTAAAACTCAAAACATGTTTATTTATGCAGCATGTCGTTCCATGCTAAAACATGTAAAACTAGCCAACCTATCACTATTGTTTCTCAATCACAAAATCAATACAAATTGAGAAAACATTGAAATCATGCATATCATGCTATTTCCTTACCCCATCTCATTTCTCAAAACATATATATATATATATATATCGTAATACATTTCATGCTTCCATATCATTTCATAGATTTGTAGTTTCATACTAATTCTAGCGATATATCTATGAAATTGTCGTAAAATATGTACGAACATCTCTATAGCTAACACACAGTCCCTTACCTCGAATCGTACGCGTATCTCCTCCGTCACGTTTGCTCCGTTCTCGATTTGAGTTATTTGTATTTCGTGTATTTCAAACTACACGTATAAATCATCAAGTTATTTTCTATTCCCTCTTCTAAACCTCCACATTGTCATTTATTTATTTATTTATACTCCTCAACCCATTAAATCACATTTCATCTTTCTCACAAATCTCATTATACTTCTCTTAAGCTTTTTGCCATGGATTTTCTCTCTGTAAACCCTTTCAATAGTACTCACTCATCACTACACTCATCATTTCTAACCATATTTCACATCTCATTCAACCCATTAAATGCTTAGAAACCTATATTTAAAGCTTGAAGGTTGAAGAGCTTACCTTCTTACTTAGTCAATCTTGTGGTAGCCACAACTCCTTTTGCTCACATCAATGTGTGATTTTTGGGTATGTTGTTCTCCTTACTCCAAGGAATAACTTTTCCTTCTTGAGCTTCTTCCAAAACTGGTCGTAATGTGGTGACTTCTAGAGTGAGAAAGCTTGGATTTTGAGAGAAAATGGCAGGTGAGGTTTAGTGAGGAAGAGTTCTGAGTTTTCAATCCAATCCCAAGCTGCTTTTTATAGATGCAGGCTTGTGAGATCGATCTGGTCCTTATAGAGATCGATCGATCTCTGCACGTTTGGTAGTCTTTTTCACCTAACATAACCACTCCCTGATCGATCCTCTCCCTTGATGAGATCGATCTGTCGAATGGTAATTTTCCTCTTGGAGATCGATCTGCCTCTTCTAGGAGATCGATCTGCTTTTTACAGAACCCTTAAGGAGATTGATCTGTCAAGCTTTGAGATCAATCTGTTCTCAAATAGAGAGCTAAGGAGATCGATCTGTTTACCTTAAAATCGATCCTCTCATTATAAAATGCTTAACAGATCGATCTGGCTCCATTGAAGATCGATCTGTCCTGCTCCATAGCTCAAAATAAGTTCATTTTTACTCTTCCAGATCGATCTCTCATCCCATAAGATCGATCTGTTATTCATATTTCCAGATTTTACTGCAGTTTTCTACAGTCACTTCATTCAAAACCTCCTTAATTTGCTGTCATAGTCATTTTCTCATTCATCCATCCTTGAGACTTGAAAATGACATCCAATCACAGTTAGTACATATTAAAACTTGTGTGTAAGCCTTGTATGACCAAATACATACAATATATAACTAAATGGGAACATAAAGATTTGCACCACTTGTGCAATTTCATTCCATTTTACTCTACTACTCATATTCCATTTCACTTACATTCATCATATATCAAAGTCCATTTCTTCATATTCATGCTTAATGCAACTTGTACGTACATCACAACTCTCATTAAAGTGTGTACATTTAACTTATGGACTTTGCATCACATATGCTTTACATTACTAGTACATCATCATACTTATGAATTCATTTACATATGTTCAAGGTTAAACCCATACGGGGTCACACATTCTCCCCCACATAGAAAATTTGGTCCTTCAAATTGAACCAAGTCTATTTCTCGAAAAGTTGGGGATATTTCTCTTTCATTAGATCCTCCAACTCCCGTGTAGCTTCTTCCGATGTGGATGTTGCCACAAAACCTTAACCAATGAAATTGTCTTGTTCTGTAACACCTTCTCCTTCCTATCCAATATCCGGATCGGTTCCTCCACATACGACATATCCTCCTTGAGCTCCAATGGCTCATAGCTAATTACATGTGTTGGATCCAGATAGTACTTTCGAAGCATAGAAACATGGAAGACATTAAAGAATTTCGTTAGCTCAGGTGTCAAGGCTAGCCTATATGCTCTATCTCCCACTCTATCCAAAATCTCGAAGGGACCAATGCAACGAGGACTTAGTTTTCCTTTCTTCCCGAACCTCGTTATTCCCTTAGAAGGAGATATTTTCAAAAACAAGGACTCATTCACACCAAACTCAAGTGGTCTCCGTCTCCTGTCAGCATAGCTCTTTTTTTGACTTTGAGCTGTTCGCAGCCTATCACATATTATCCGAAAATTTTTGGAGGCTTGTCTAACCAAATCAGGAGTGAGCAACTGTCTGTCACCAACTTCTTCCTAACCAATGGGCGATCGACATCTACGACCCTATAGTGCCTCATAAGTGGTCATACCAATACTTAAGTGATAACTGTTATTGTAGGCGAACTCAATCAATGGCAAGTGATCGTCCTATGAGCCTCTAAAATCCAGCACGCACGCTCTTAACATATCCTCTAAGGTCTGTATAGTCCTCTCTGACTGACCATCTGTCTGAGGATGAAAAGCAGTGCTAAAACTCAATTGGGTCCCCATTGCTTCTTGAAAATGTCACCAAAAGTGGGAAGTGAAGCGACCATCCCGATTAGAAACAACACTCACTGGGACTCCATGCAATCTCACTATCTCCTGTACATTCAAGTTTGCCAATGCACTCAAGGTATCTGTAGATCCTATAGCTAAGAAGTGTACCAATTTCGTTAACCGATCTACTATCACCCATATCGCATTATGGTTCTTTTGGGTTATCGATAACTCTATCACAAAGTCCATGGTGACGTACTCCTACTTCCATGTCGGTATCGGTAGAGGTTGCAATTATTCTCTCGATTTCTGATGCTCAACCTTTACCTGCTGACAGATGAGACATCTAGCAACATACTCAGCTATGTCCCTCTTCATTTCAGACCACAAATACATCTTCCAGAGATTCTGATACATTTTACTACTCCCCAGGTGTACTGTATATCTTGATGAGGGAGCCTCTGATAAGATCATCTTTCTCAGCTCTGATAGGAACACACATTCTATTTCTGAACCTTAGTATTCCATCTAAACTCAATTCGAATTTCGTACCCTTACCCTTTTGGATTTGGCTATTCACATCAATACACCATTGATCAATTTACCGAGCTTGCCGAATTCTCTCAATCAACTCTGGTTCTAATCTCAAGCTAACAATAATCCCATAGCTGCCAATCTCAGGTAGGGTCATATTCAGACTAAGGTTCATGAATTGTTCCAACAACTCGTGTTCTCTAACCATCATATGCGATACCAACCCGAGACTCTTCCTACTCAATGCATCGACAACCACATTTGTCTTCCCCGGGTGGTATAAAATTTCACAATCGTAGTCTTTGAGGAGTTGTAACCACCTTCTCAATCTCATAATTAACTCCTTTTCTGAGAATAGATACTTCAATCTCTTATGATCCGTAAAGATCTAAAATCTCACACCATATAAGTAGTGGCGCCATATCTTCAATGCAAATATTACGGCCACCAACTCTAAATCGTGAGTGGGGTAGTTCTTCTCATGATCTTTTAGCTGTCTAGATCCATAAGCTACTACCATTCCCTCCTGCATCAAAACACAACTCAATCCTTGATGTGAAGCATCCGTATAAACAGAATAGTTTCCTAAACTGTTAGGGATGATAAGAACTGGCGCGGTGGTTAATCTGCGCTTCAGTTCCTGGAAACTCCTCTCACAAGCTTCATCCCATGTAAACTCCACATCTTTTTTCGTAAGACGTGTCAACGAAGCAGCCAATCTAGAAAACCCTCTATAAATCTCCTGTAGTAACCAGCCAAACCCAGAATACTCCTAATCTCTATGTCTATCTTAGGTTGTTCCCACTGAACAACTGCCTCAATCTTGGATGGATCTATTGACACCCCATCCTTCGATACAACATGACCCAAAAAAGAGATCTGATCTAGCCAAAAGTCACATTTACTCAGTTTGGCATACAGCATTCTCTCTCGGAGGGTTTGCAAAACAATCCTTAAGTACTGCTTATGATTTTCCTTGGACCTTGAATACACCAATATATCATTAATGAAAATGATCACGAACTGGTCCAGGTATGGCTTGGATATCTCATTCATTAGAGCCATAAAAGCTGCTGGTGCATTCGTCAACCCGAAAGGCATCACTAGGAATTCGTAATGATCGTAGCGAGTACGAAAAGCTGTCTTGAGCACATCCTCCTTCCGAATCTTTAGTTGATGGCACTCATACCTCAGATCTATCTTGGAAAAGATATATGCTCCCCGAAGCTAATCCAAAAAATCATCAATGCGTGGCAAGGGGTACTTATTCTTGATGGTTCCTTATTCAACATCCGATAGTCAATACACAACCTGAGGCTCCCATCTCTCTTCTTCACAAACAATACCGGAGCTCCCCATGGTGAGACGCTCGGTCTTATAAACCCCTTATCTAGCATATCTTGCAATTGCTTCCTTAGTTCCTCTAGCTCAACTGGATTCATCCTATATGGTGACTTGGATATTGGTTCGGTTCTAGGTGTCAAGTCGATACCAAATTTCATTTCTCTATCCGGTGGCAATCCTGGTAGGTCGTCTGGAAAGACATCAGGGAATTCTCTAACCACTGGAATGTCCACCATATCCAGATGTATTTTGTCCAAATCCACCACATAAGCAATAAAACTTTCAAAACAACATTCAAGTCATTTATACCAATGTACTTTACTTGTCACAAAATTCAAGAATTCATTTCTTCTCTTAAAATCTTACAACACATTCTTCGGATAAAGAGAATGTAATAGACTTAGCGTGACAGTCTAAGACAGCTTGATTGGTAGCTAACCAATCCATTCCCAAAATTACATCAATGTCATACATATTTAACAAGATCAAGTTAGTTGTCGCACCCTTATCTCCTACCTTCACCTTACAATCCTTATACACTTGTTCAGCTAATTGATTAACTCTCATTGGAGTACTTATTAGCAAAGTCCCATTTAGATGTGTGGGTTCTACAAGTCCTGACAACTTTGATGCACATGCAGGTGATATGAAAGAATGCGTAGCACCAAAATCAAACAAAGCTATAGCTTCCAAGTTATAAATCAAGATTGTACCTTTTATCACCTCAGAGGAGGTATCAGCTGATGCACATACAACTTGCCTTGACCCACAACTTGTTTCCCTTTTTTTTCAGCCGTGGCTCTTTTCCTTGCAGGAGGTGTAACTGCAGGAACTCTCTCCAGCTCCTTACCCCTCTGTGGAACTACCTCTACTGCCTCTAGACATTCATTTGCATAATGTCCGAACTTGCCACATCTAAAGCATTGTGTACCCTGAAGATGACAGGGCCTACCACAATGATATCGACAGCATATTCTACACTGATCGGGGTCCTCCAATCACTATACCCCTGGCTGGTGTCTGAGTCGGAGGCATAAAAGGTCTAGCAGCCTTTTTTCTGTGACTCATCTGCCTCTCTCCGACGTTTACTAAGAAATCTCCGACGAAATTTAGCACTCTTGCCATCTCTCAGCTTCCTCGACCCTTGTCCTTACCCCAACTAAACTCTGAATTCTGCAGGTCATAATCCTGCTCACATAACTGGGCTCGTCGCACAGCCTCTCTATAAGTAGCGACATCAAACGGGGCCAACTTCGCTCGAATTGAAGGTCTCAGTCCATCCACAAATCGACGAACCCTGATAGCTTCACTCCTGATAGAGTCCGGATCATATCGGCCCAATGAAGTGAATCATGACTCATACTCATCAACGGTTCGATTAAGTCAGATTCAGAAATTTCATCTGCAACCTACGTCGAGCGGTATCTGGGATGTATTGCTCTCTGAAAGCGCCCAAAAACATATCCCACATGATAGCCATACCTTGAGCTCTCAACATAGGCCTGGTGGACTTCCACCAGAGCTCTGCTTCACCCCTCAGTACAAAGGTCGCAAGCGCTACTCTCTCCGTAGCCGAACATCTACAGAAGTCAAACAACTTCTTCATCTGGCTTATCCAGTCCTCAGCCACTACCGAATCCTTTACCCCGCTAAAAGAATGAGGCTTAAAATCCATGAAATGCCTCAACCTCTCTATATCACAGTCATATCCATACCCCAAATCATCATCATCACACTGTTGTGGGGCTACTGGAGGAGGTACTGGTCGAATATATGGATCTCGTGACCTAACCGGTTCAGGTTGTGCTGGTGCAACATCCTCAGGTTCAGGTGCAGCTGCTAGGGGATTCGATGCAGCCTGTCCCGCTGTACCAGGTGTACCCTCAAATCTAGCCATAATTTGACCCATCATGGTCATCGTAGTTTGGATGTCTACCTCTAATCGGGCTATCTGAGGATCGAAAGCCTCTATCTGTTCCTGGGACTCATGACTAGAGGACGATCTACTGTGCCTCTCAATCCTGTAATTTCGCCCTTGAGCTCTCGAGCTCTCTCCCCTCTTACGGTGTCTCTCAGGCATAACTCACTAGCCTGATAACTTCCTGCATTTATAACAAACTTTTAATTTACCACCAGCTTCGTATACACATTTGTATCTAAATATCGCACAGTAACTTAAGGATGTATGTTTTCTTAGTCCTAAACATCAATTCACATCAGATCAACCATGCTCTGATACCAAATCTCCATACTTACGCTACTACGGTTGGGCTGTGAGGCAATGCAATTACTAAAGTTCCAAAAATTTACAGCCAAAATATTTAAAATTTAATTCACACTCCCAGGTGTGTAAATATACAAAATTAATTGTATAATAATATCTTTTCATAACATCCCTATAAAACTGTAACATTTCTTAGGTATAACTGTACGATACAAGATAATAGATACAAAATGCTCTTGCGTATACTATTCTTATACCTTTTCAATTGATGGGAGCTATCCACCGTAAAAAGAGATCCAGAGACCACCGCTTTCCTACTTCTCAGTATCTGGAGGGTAAAAATAGGGGGATGAGCAAACCACAGCTTAGTAAGGAAATGAATGCTGGCAGGTAGATATCGTACTACCTATATAGCCCATGCATGTATAAACCAGAAACCATATTTTCGATATAAATGAAAATATTATATGAAAATGCATTTAAACATACATTTCTCATTTGCACTTTCATGTAAATCATATATGTCATGCTTCCATTTTAAAACATAATTCATAAAACAATGCCCTCGCGGCACAAGTGTTTAAATCAGAGATTTATCAAAACATAAAATCTCTTTACTTTCTCAGTCATTTCTTTTCCTCAAGTCTCTTTTTCTTTTCTGAGTTTTCTCTGTTTCTTGAATCTCTGAGACAGGTATGGAATTTTTGGCAATCTAATATCCACGACATATGGCCATAGTCAGTGATCCCAAGCCTCACTGATCAAGTGTGCATAGGGCATCACTTCGCCTGAAGGGGGATGGGTCAGTCCTACCCTTCAACTCATCTCAATCAACCTCATCTCCTCATATACTCACGGTATAAGGTACGTCATATGTCATCTACGCGATACTCGTCTCACGTGCACCCAGCACGGAACATAGTATACCAACGGACAACTACACAATACTACGTACAACCGTGGACCCAAGTCCATACTCCAACTTCGATGTACATTTCATCCTGAACGATGCCTCATGTACCAGGCGAGCAATCAGCGTAACACACAGTCATCGCAAGGCTCCAGTACGGTACGATTTATTGTTAAGGCTGAGCCCGTTCCGAGGCCGTCGACTTGCATCCTCTTGGGTCCCAAACCCCCAGGTTTACCTTAACTCATTAACTATAGGTGCGAACAATGCTCTAGAACTTTTCTCAAAACCATCGTGCGAGTTAAACTCCAGCACGGCACATCAAAAGCATAGAAATATGTGCGAGCTAACACTCTAGCACATTATCATTATAAAACCACGTGCGAGTCACGCTCCAACACGGTTTATCAAATCATACAGACGTGCGAGTCAAACTCCAGCATAGTCAAAATCATTAAAACAGATGTGAGCTAAAGCTCCAACACCATCTCACATCTCAAATCCGATAGGTGGCTACTTTCTCTTTTAAAACTCAAAACATGTTTATTTATGCAGCATGCCTTTCCATGCTAAAACATGTAAAACTAGACAACCTATCACTATCGTTTCTCAATCACAAAATCAATATAAATTGAGAAAACATTGAAATCATGCATAACATGTTATTTCCTAACCCCATCCCATTTCTCAATACATATATATATCGTAGTACATTTCATGCTTCAATATCATTTCATAGAATTGTAGTATCGTACCGATTCTAGCGATATATCAATGAAATTGTCGTAAAATACGTACAAACATCTCTATAGCTAACACACAGTCCTTTACCTCGAATCGTACGTGTATCTCCTCTGTCACGTTTACTCCGTTCGCGATGAGAGTTATCCGTATTTCACGTATTTTAAGCTACTCGTATAAATCATTAAGTTATTTTCTTTTCCCTCTTCTAAACCTCTACATTGTCATTTATTTATTTATTTATTTATACTCCTCAACCCATTAAATCACATTTCATCTTTCTCACAAATCTCATTATACTTCTCTTAAGCTTTCAACCATTTCTCATGGATTTTCTCACCATAAACCCTTTCAATATTACTCACTCATCACTACACTCATCATTTCTAACCATATTTCACATCTCATTCAACCCATTAAATACTTAGAAACCCATATTTAAAGCTTGAAGGTTGAAGAGCTTACCCTCTTACTTAGTCAATCTTGTGGTAGCCACAACTCCTTCTCCTGGTCACATCAATGTGTGAGTTTTGGGTATGTTGTTCTCCTTGCTTCAAGAAATAGCTTTCCTTTCTTGAGTTTCTTCCAAAACTGGCTGGAATGTGGTGATTTTTAGAGTGAGAAAGCTTGGGTTTTGAGAGAAAATGGCAGGTGAGGTTTGGTGAGGAAGAGTTCTGAGTTTTCAATCCAATCCCGAGCTCCTTTTTATAGATGCAGGCTTGTGAGATCGATCTGGTCCTTATAGAGATCGATCTCTGCACATTTGGTAGTCATTTTCACCTAACATAACCACTCCCAGATCGATCTTCTCCCTTGATGAGATCGATCTGACGTAGGGCAATTTTCCTCTTGGAGATCGATCTGCCTCTTCTAGGAGATCGATCTGCTTCTTACAGAACCCATAAGGAGATTGATCTGTCTAGTTTTAAGATCGATCTGTTCTCAAACAGAGAGCTAAGGAGATCGATCTGTTTACCTTAAAATTGATCCTCTCATTACAAAATGCTTAACAGATCGATCTGGCTCCATTGGAGATCGATCTGTCCTGCTCCATAGCTCAAAATAAGTTCATTTTGGCTCTTCCAGATCGATCTCTCATCCCATGAGATCGATCTGTCATTCATATTTCAAGATTTTACTGTAGTTTTCTACAGCCACTTCATTCAAAACCTCCTTTATTTGCTGCCATAGTCATTTCCTCATTCATCCATCCTTGAGACTTGAAAATGACATCCAATCACACTTAGTACATAATAAAACTTATGTGTAAGCCTTGTATGACCAAATACATACAATATATAACTAAATGGGAACAAAAAGATTTGCACCACTTGTGTAATTTCATTCAATTTTACTCTACTACTCATATTCCATTTCACTCACATTCATCATATATCAAAGTTCATTTCTTCATATTCATGCTTAATGCAACTTGTACGTACATCACAACTCTCATTACAAGTGTGTACATTCAACTTATGGACTTTTCATCACATATGCTTTACATTGCTAGTACATCATCATACTTATGAATTCATTTACATATGTTCAGGGTTAAACCCATACGGGGTCTCACATTCTCCCCTACATAGAAAATTTGGTCCTTCAAATTGAACCAAGTCTATTTCTCGAAAAGTTGGGGATATTTCTCTTTCATTAGATCCTTTAACTCCCATGTAGCTTCTTCCGATGTATGATGTTACCACAAAACCTTAACCAATGAAATTGTCTTGTTCCGCAACACCTTCTCCTTCCAATCCAATATCTGGATCGGTTCCTCCACATACGACATATCCTCCTTGAGCTCCAATGGCTTATAGCTATTTACATGTGTTGGATCCGGATAGTACTTTCGAAGCATAGAAACATGGAAGACATTGTAGACTTCCGCTAGCTCAGGTGGCAAGGCTAACCTATATGCTCTATCTCCCACTCTATCGAAAATCTCGAAAGGACCAATGCAACGAGGACTTAGTTTTCCTTTCTTCCCGAACCTCGTTATTCCCTTAGAAGGAGATACTTTCAAAAACACGGACTCACTCACACTAAACTCAAGTGGTCTCCGTCTCCTGTCAGCATAGCTCTTTTGTCGACTTTAAGCTGTTCGTAGCCTATCACATATTATCCGAACATCTTCAGAGGTTTGTCTAACCAAATCGAGAGCGAGCAACTATCTGTCACCAACTTCTTCCCAACCAATGGACGATTGGCATCTATGACCGTATAGTGCCTCATAACGGGCCATACCAGTACTTGAGTGATAACTGTTATTGTAGGCGAACTCAATCAATAGCAAGTGATCGTCCCATGAGCCTCTAAAATCCAGGACGCACGCTCTCAACATATCCTCTAAGGTCTGTATAGTCGTCTCTGATTGATCATTTGTCTGAGGATGAAAAGGGTGCTAAAACTCAATTGGGTCCCCATCGCTTCTTGAAAATGTCCTCAAAAGTGAAAAGTGAAGCGGGCATCCCGATCAGAAACAACACTCACTGGGACTCCATGCAATCTCACTATCTCATGTACATACAAGTTCGCCAATGCACTCAAGATATCTATAGATCTCATGGCTAAGAAATGGGCCGAGTTCATTAACCGATCTACTATCACCCATATCACATCATGGTTCTTTCGGGTTCTCGATAACTCCATCATAAAGTCCATGGTGATGTGCTCCCACTTCCATATCGGTATCGGTAGAGATTGCAATAATCCTCCTGATTTCTGATGCACAACCTTTACCCGCTGACAGATGAGACATCTAGCAACATACTCAGCTATGTCCCTCTTCATTCTAGACCACCAATACACCTTTCAGAGATTTTGATATATTTTACTACTCCTCGCGTGTACTGTATATCTCGATGAGTGAGCCTCTGATAAGATCATCTTCCTCAGCTCTGAATCCTTAGGAACACACATTCTGTTTCTGAACCTTAGTATTTCATCTGAGCTCAATTCGAATTTTGTTCCCTTACCCTTCTGGATTTGGCTAATCACATCAATACACCATTGATCAATTTGCTGAGCTTACCGAATTCTCTCAATCAACTCTGGTTCTAATCTCAAGCTAGCAATAATCCCAAAGCTGCCAATCTCAGCTAGGGTCATATCCAGACTAAGGTTCATGAATTGTTCCAACAACTCGTATTTTCTAACCATCATATGTGATACCAACCCGAGACTCTTCCTACTCATTGCATCGGCAACCACATTTGCCTTCCCCGGGTGGTACAAAATTTCACAATCGTAGTCTTTGAGGAGTTCTAACCACCTTCTCAGTCTCATATTTAACTCCTTCTATGAGAATAGATACTTCAAACTCTTATGACTCGTAAAGATTTGAAATCTCTCACCATACAAGTAGTAGCGCCATATCTTCAATGCAAATACTACGGTCGCCAACTCTAAATCGTGACTGGGGTAGTTCTTCTCATAATCTTTTAGCTGTCTAGATCCATAAGCTACTACCCTTCCCTCCTGCATCAAAACACAACTCAATCCTTGATGTGAAGCATCCGTAAAAATAGAATAGTTTCCTGAACTGTTAGGGATGATAAGAACTAGCGCGGTGGTTAATCTGCGCTTAAGTTCCTAGAAACTCCTCTCACAAGCTTCATCCTATGTAAACTCCATATCTTTTCTCGTAAGACGTGTTAACGATGCAGCCAATCTAAAAAAACTATCTACAAATCTCTTGTAGTAACCAGCCAAACCCAGAAAACTCCTAATCTTTGTGACTGTCTTGGGTTGTTTCCACTAAACAATTACCTCAGTCTTGGATGGATCTACTGACACCCCATCCTTCGATACAATATGACCCAGAAAAGAGATCTGCTCTAGCCAAAAGTCATATTTACTCAGTTTGGCATACATTATTCCTCTCGGAGGGTTTGCAAAACAATCCTTAAGTGCTGCTCATGATCTTCCTTGGACCTTGAATACACCAATATATCATCAATGAAAACGATCATGAACTGGCCAACCCGAAAGGCATCACTAGGAATTCGTAATGATCGTAGCGAGTACGGAAAGCTGTCTTGGGCACATCCTCCTTCCGAATCTTTAGTTGATGGTACCCAGACCTCAGATCTATCTTGAAAAAGATCTATGCTACCCGAAGCTGATCCAATAAATCGTCAATGCCTGACAAGGGGTACTTATTCTTGATGGTGGCCTTGTTCAACATTCGATAGTCAATACACAACCTGAGGCTCCCATCTCTCTTCTTCACAAACAATACCGGAGCTCCCCATGGTGAAACACTCAGTCTTATAAACCCCTTATCTAGCATATCTTGCAACTGCTTCCTTAATTCCTCTAGCTCAACTGGAGCCATCCTATATGGTGACTTGGATATTAGTTCGGTTCCAGGTGTCAAGTCGATACCAAATTTCATTTCTCTATCTGGTAGCAATCCTGGTAGGTCGTCTGGAAAGACATCAGGGAATTCTCTAACCACTGGAATGTCCTCCATATCCGGATGTATTTTGTCCAAATCCACCACATAAGCAATAAAACCTTCAAAATAACATTCAAGTCATTTATACCAATGTACTTTACTTGTCACAAAATTCACGAATTCATTTCTTCTCTTAAAATCTTACAACACATTCTTCGGGTAGAGAGAATGTAATAGACTTAGCATGACAGTCTAAGATAGCATGATTGGTAGCTAACCAATCCATTCCCAAGATTACATCAATGTCATACATATTTAACAAGATCAATTTAGCTTTCACACACTTATCTCCTACCTTCACCTTACAATCCTTATACACGTGTTCAGCTAATTGACTAACTCTCATTGGAGTACTTATTAGCAAAGTCTCATTTAGATGTGCGGGTTCTACAAGTCCTGTCAACTTTGATGCACATGCAGGTGCTATGAAAGAATATGTAGCACCAGAATCAAACAAAGCTATAGCTTCCAAGTTATAAATCAAGATTGTACATTTTATCACCTCAAATAAGGTATCAGTCGATGCCTGGTCTATCGCAAACACCCTTCCTTGACCCACAACTTATTTCCCTTTTTCTTCAGCCGTGGCTCTCTTCCTTGTAGGAGGTGTAACTGTAAGAACTCTCTCCGGCTCCTTACCCCTCTGTGGAACTACCTCAACTACCTCTGGACATTCCTTTGCATAATGTCCGAACTTGCAACATCTGAAGCATCGTGTACCTTGAAGATGACAGGGCCTACCACAATGATATCGGCCGCATATTCTGCACTAATCAGTACTCGGTTGGGGTCCTCCAATCACTATACCCCTGGTTGGTGTCTGAGTCAGAGGCATAAAAGGTCTAGCAGCCTTTTTCTATGACTCATCTGCCTCTCTCTAACGCTTACTCATAAATATTCGACCAAATTTGGCACTCTTACCATCTCCCAGCTTCCTCCGACCCTTGTCCTTACCCCAACTAAACTCTAAATTTTGTAGGTCATAATCCTGCTCACATAATTGGGCTCATCGCACAGCCTCTCTATACGTAGCAACATCAAACGGGGCCAACTTTGCTCGAATTGAAGGCCTTAGTCCATCCACAAATCTGTGGACCCTGATAGCTTCACTCCTGATAGAGTCCGGATCATATCGACCCAATAAAGTGAATCGTGACTCATACTCATCAACGGTTCGATTCCCTTAAGTCAGATTCAAAAATTTCATCTGCAACCTACGTCGAGCGGTATCTGGGATGTATTGCTCTCTGAAAGCGCCCAAAAACGTATCCCACGTGATAGCCATACCCTGAGCTCTCAACATAGGCCTGGTGGACTTCCACCAGTGCTCTGCTTCGCCTCTCAGTAGAAAGGCCGTAAGCGCTACTCTCTCCGTAGCCGAACATCTACAGAAATCAAACAACTTCTGCATCTAGCTTATCCAGTCCTCAGCCACTATCGAATCCTTTACCCCGCTAAAAGAAGGAGACTTAAAATCCTTGAAATGCCTCAACCTCTCCATATCACAGTCATATCCATACCCCAAATCATCATCATCACACTGTTATGGGGCTATTGGAGGAGGTACTGGTCGAATATGTGGATCTCATGGCCTAACTGCTTCAGGTTGTACCGGTGTAACATCCTCAGGTTTAGGTGCAGCTGTTGGGGGATTCGGTGCAGCCTGTCCCACTATACCAGGTGTACCCTTAAACCTAGCCATAATTTGACCCATCATGGTCATCATAGTTTGCATGTCTTCCTCTAATCGAGCTATCCAAGGATCGAAAGCCTCTATCTGTTCCTGGGACTCATGACTAGAGGACGATCTACTATGCCTCTCAGTCCTGTCATTCCGCCCTTGAGCTCTCGAGCTCTCTCCCCTCTTAGGTGTCTCCAAGGCATAACCCACTAGCCTGATAACTTCCTGCATTTATAACAAACTTTTAATTTACCACCAGCTCCATATACACATTTGTATCTAAATATCGCACAGTAACTTGGGGATGTATGTTTTTTTAGTCCTAAATATCAACTCACATCAGACCAACCATGCTCTGATATCAAATCTGTCACACCCCACTTTCGGGTGTTCTTTATCCATACTTACGCTACCACGGTTGGGCTGTGAGGCAATGCAATTACTAAAGTTCCAAAGATTTACAGTGAAAATATTTAAAATTTAATTCACACTCCCAGGTTTAAATATACAAAATTAATTATATAATAATATCTTTACATAACATCCTCATAAAACTGTTACATTTCTTAGGTATAACTGTATGATACAAGATAATAGATATAAAATGCTCTTGTGTATACTGTTCTTATACCTTTTCAATTGATGGGAGCTATCCAACGTAAAAAGAGATCCAGAGACCACCGCTTTCCTACTTCTTAATATCTGGAGGGTTAAAATAGTGGGGTGAGCAAACTACAGCTCAGTAAGGAAATTAATGCTAGCAGGTAGATATCGTACTACCTACATAGCCCATGCATGTATAAACTAGAAGCCATATTTTCGATATAAATGGAAATATTAGACGAAAATGCATTTAAACATACATTTCTCATTTGCACTTTCATGTAATTCATATATGTCATACTTCCATTTTAAAACATGATTCATAAAACAATGCCTTCGCGGCACAAGTGTTTAAATCAGAGATTTATCTAAACACAAAATCTCTTTACTTTCTCAATCATTTCTTGTCACACCCCGTTTCCACATTTAATTCATTATTATTCATTCTTACACACACATAACGGAGCAGACAACATACGGATGGTTGGGCACACGAGCCGATATTGACCTTACACACTTAAATATAAACCGTACATGATAATTTCTTTACTTATTTATATATGTATTTACATACGTACATCTACATCCCCGTAATTCTTAATATACATAACTGTGCCTTACAAGTTTAGATACAAAAGCGAAATAAGTGTATACCTTTGCACACAATGGAGTGTGGGTTGTCAACTGCTCAAGACTACCGCAGCTCTCAAGACTTAGGTAACTCTGTGGAGTGGAGGGAAAAAAAGGGGTGAGCTAACGCGCTCAGTAAGAAATCACGCAAGCAGGTAGATAACTATACTACCTACATGCATGTCATGCAGAAAATCTTTACTTTCTCAATTCCAACTGAATCACAAAACCACACACGTATGCTTTCTCAAGTCATGTCATATCACAAACGAATTTCTCAAAACACATGTTCTCATAAAGCTGATTTAAATCAAATAGGAGATAAATCAAAATCTCAGAATTTAAATCAGAAATCATATAAGTATGGAGACAAAGCAGAGCATATGGAAACGAATAGACATATGGCCATAGTCATGGACTCCATGCAATCACGGATCAGGTGTGCATGAATGTCCCCGGATGGCTGATGATAGGGGGGTCAGTCTACCATCAGACACAAACAAACAACACGGTACGTCGTACTCCATGTGCGTCCACACGGTACATTGTACTCCGTGGACCCCAATATCTGAAATCAGCGAGATTAGGAGTGCCCGTCCAACGGGTCTTATCATCCCATCTCCAGCTATATCAATACTGAGTCTCCAAAAATGCACGTGTGGGCATATCAATCAGTGTGACACACAGTCTACACGAGGCTCCAGCACGGCTTTATCAAATCACGTGCGAGGATCAGTGCAAGCTTACACAGCCTACACGACGTCTCCAAACACGGTTTTATGCACATCACAAAATCGAAGTCCCGTGCGAGCAAAGCTCCAGCACGGTATCATGCACAAATATGTAAAGTCTAGTGCGAGCAACGCTCTAGCACGACTTTAATCTCAAAACTGATAGATGGCTCGATGCACATAAGGGGCGTACAAACCAACCTCAACCACGGAAGGTAGTACCCACTTGAGTGAGAGAAAACATTTTCTATCAAATCACTCAGCAAACACTTTTTATTCTGAAAACATTGCAATTTAATGCAGATAATCAAATTCAGAGCCATTCTATCAACACTTATTCACAAAACATGCTTATTCATGTAAAACACTTCAAAATATGTCATTTCGACCATTTTCATATTTTTCGTACTTAAGGGCATTTTCGTAATTTTCTCATATTTGGGTACTATCCAGATATTTCATATTCATATTCTATACGAAAATTTAGGTGTACGTAAATGATGATAAAATACGTACAGCTATCTCTAAGAGCTTACAGAATCCCTTACCTCAAAATGAGTCGACTGCGAGTTTTTATTCTTTATCTCTTCGAATCACGCAGTCTAATTGGCTCTGGATGTATTCTCGAAAGCCAAATCTTTCCTTGGTGGCACGTAAATCGAGATCCGCTCGAATTCGTACACGTCGCCTACCGTTTTTTCGCTACACAGCAATATATATTTAAACCGATTAATTTCGGTGTAATATAAATTCAAATTAATTATCCGAAAAATAATTCGACTGATTTTCGACCACTTACCGGTCTACTGCTGTGCCGGGATAACACTGAATTTTTTTCCAAAATTTTTTTTTTCTCTCTCCTCTTTCTCTCTCCTACTGAACCGGTTCGGACCGGTTCAGCCCCTTTCACACTGAACCGGTCCGAACCGGTTCAGGTGCGTTTTAGCCGTCGCCGGCGCTACCGGTCGGTTCTCGGGGTGGTTCGGTCGCCGTTCGACGCGCCTCGGCCTGGGGAAGCCTCGCCTGGCTTGGCTCGGCCCAATTCGGCGCCGGTGCCGGCGAATCTGGCTTTTCTCCCGCGGCCTTCTCCTTGCCGATCTGTCTTCTCCGGCGATTCTCACGGCGCGTGCTGGTGCTCGGTGACTCCCTGGGCTGCCGGTCGTCCTTCTCCGGTCGTCTCGCGCCCATGGTCCTCGCCGTTCGCCGCCGGTGGAAGGAAACAGAGGAGGTCGGGTTTGGGGGGGTGCCTCGCGTTTTTCAGCTTCTGTTTCTTTTTTTTTTTTTGATTTCTTTTTTTTTCTTTTTATTTTTATTTATATATATATATATTATATTATATCCTAATATAATATAATATATATACACAAATATCTTCAAAAATACATTTAATAGTACTAAAATAATCTTATAATTTAAAATATAATAATAATAATAATAAAACAAATATTATTATTATTAGTATATTTTATTCCCATAGTGCATTTTATACACTAAAATTTATACACCCTTGTACATATAGTTTATTTTATTTTATTTATTTTCACAAAAATCTATGCACAACCTATTTTATTTTATCGTATTTATTTGTCCCTCCGAAAATATATTTTTCGATATTTTCGGGATAAAATTGCCAAAATAGGGTACATTCTCAGTTTATCATTTTCGGACTAACTTTCCTTCTTGGACTCCCTATATTTTCGCGTTCTGAGTCCATATTTTCAGTCGGTTTAACTTAATTTTATTCGGTTTATCTCGAATTTACCTAAATTCTTATTTCGGTACTTTAAAGCACTTAGCTTTATTTCTTGATTAAATTGAACTTGTAATTGCATCATTCCTTCGTCATTGATTAATATATCATATTTACACAATTTAAATGATATATTCCTAAGGAAAAATGCCAAGTTCGGGTCTTACATTTTCTCCCTCACTTAAAAAAATTTGGTCCTCCAAATTGACCGACACTCAGCACTCGAATAGGTGCAGATACCTCTCATGCATCAGGCTCTCTAATTCCCACATAGCTTCCTCAGAGATGTGGTATTGCCAGAGAACCTTGACTAGAGGAATCATCTTAGACTGTAGTACTTTTTCCTTCCTATCTAATAACCGAATCGACTTCTCCACATACATCATATCCTCCTTGAGCTTCAATGGCTCTTACTAAATTACATGTGTTGGATCCAGATGATATTTTCGATGCATGGAGATGTCGAAGACATTATGGGTGCCTGCTAGCTCAGGGGGTCACGCTAGCCTGTAGGCCTTATCTCCCACTCGATCTCAGATCTCAAATGGTCCGATATAGGGATGATGCAATTTTACCTCTCTTTTCGAACCTCATAATACCATTGGAGGAAGAAACTTTCAAAATATAGATTCACCCATAGTGAATTCTAGAGGTTTAAGCCTCGTATTAGCATAACTTTTCTGCCTGCTCTGAGTTGTCCTCAATCTATCACATATCAACTGGACATCCTCAGAGGCTTGTTTCACAAGATCAGAGCAAATATCTTTCGATCATCTACCTCTTCTTATCCAATGAGAGAATAATACCTGCGACTATAAAACGCTTCATAAAGTGTCATTCCAATACTCGAGTGATAACAGTTGTTGTAGGCGAATTCGGCTAATGATAAATGCTCATCCCAGGAGCTTTTAAAGTCTATCACACAAGCTCTCAATATATCCTCCAGAGTCTGAATGGTCATCGCTGACTGACCATCTGTCTGAGGATGGAAAGTTGTACTCAAACTCAATCAGGTTCCCATCGCTTCCTGAAATTGTCCCTAAAAGTGGGATGTGAAGCGGGACTCCATATCAGAGACTATGATCACTGGAATGCCATGTAGCCTCACAACCTCTCGTACATACAAATCCGCCAATGCACTCAGAGTATCTGTAGCTTTCATAGCTATGAAATGGGTTGACTTCATCAATCGATCAATGATCATCCAAATAGCATCATGGTTCCTTCTAGTCCTTGGTAAATCCATGATGAAATCCATGGTGAGATGTTCTCATTTCCATGTCGGTATATGTAGAGGCTGCAATAACTCTACAGGCTTCTGTTACTCTACCGTAACCTGCTGGCATACCAGACATCTAGTAACATACCCGACGTTATCCCTCTTCATACCTGAGCACCAATACAACTTTTCGGAGTTTCTTATACATTTTACTGCTTCCCGGATGCAAGGTATACCTCGAAGAGTGAGCTTCTGACAAAATCAGTTTCCTCAACTGCGGATCATCGGGAACACACACTCTGCCTTGAAACCTCAGTAAACCATCGGTGCTCAACTCCCAGCTGGCACCGGTACCCATCTGTATCTGACTAGCCATATCAATACACAAGCGATCCACTCGCTGAGCTTGTCTGATCTGGTCAACCAACTCTGGTTTTAACCTCAGACTAGCTATCACACAATAGACCTCAGTATCAGAAGGGGTCACATATAAGCTGAGGTTCGCAAACTCTGCTAGCAACTCGTGTTCCCTGATCATCATATAAGATACCATCCCAAGGCTCTTTCTGCTTAACGCATCAACAGCCACATTAGCCTTATCCGGGTGGCATAAGATCTCACAGTCGAAATCCCTCAGAAGCTCTAACCATCTTCGTTGCCTCATATTCAATTCTTTTATGAAAACAAGTACTTGAGGCTCTTATGATCGGTATACATCTGAAATTGCTCACCATACAAATAGTGGCGTCATATCTTCAGTGCAAACACTACGACAGCCACTCTAGATCATGGTTAGGGTAGTTTCTCTCGTGGTCCTTCAACTGATGGGAGCCATAGATAACTACATTCTCATCCTGTATCAATACACAGCCCAGTCCTTGGTGTTAAGCATCAGTGTACACCGAGAAACTTTCTGAGCTGGTCGTTATGGTGAGAATATATGCGGTGGTCAGTTGAAGTTTCAACTCCTGAAAGCTTCTCTCACAAGCATCATCCCACTCAGATGCCATATTCTTTCGAGTGAGACGAGTTCATAGGAGCAACCAATTTTGAAAAGAAGACCTTCTACAGACCTGCTGCAATACTCAGCTAAACCCAGAAAACTACTGATCTCTGTAACTATCTCGGGCCTGTCCCACTGGATTACAATTTCTATCTTGGACGGATCCACTGATACCTCGTCCTTCGATACTACATGGCCCAGAACTGATATATGTCCCAACCAGAAGTTATACTTACTGAGTTTAGCATATAATTCCTTATCTCGAGGGTTTGTAACACAATCCTTAAGTGTTGCTCATTATCTTTCCTGGACTTCGAATACACCAAAATGTCATCGATAAAAACGATAACAAATCTATCCAGATACGACTTAAACCCATTGTTCATCACAGCTATAAACGCTGCAAGCGCATTAGTCAACCCGAAAGGCATTACCAAAAATTCATAATGGCCAAAATGGGTACGAAAAACCGTCTTGGGTACATCCTCTTCGGATTCTCAACTGATGGTACCCAGACCTCAAATCGATCTTAAAAAAATCTTTGCTTCCCGGAGCTAATCCAATAGATCATCTATACGTGGCAAGGGGTATTTATTCTTGATGGTAGCCTTATTCAACAATCGAAAATTAATGCACAGTCGGAGGCTTCCATCATTTTTTCATAAATAGAACCGGAGTTCCCTAAGGTGACACGCTCGGTCTAATAAACCCCTTATCTAGTAGCTCTTGTAACTGCTTCTTTAGCTCTTCTAACTCTACTGGTGTCATTCTATACGGTGGTCTCGATATAGGCTCAGTATCAGGTGCCAGATAAATATAAAACTCCATCTCTCTATCTGATGGCACTCCTGGCAGATCATCCGAAAAGACATCAGAAAATTCCTTGACTATTGGAATATCAATTAATTCCGGACGTGCCTTATCCATATCGACCACGTACATAATAAACCCTTTAACCATATTAGATGAAACATTTGCTGTATCCTGATCTAATGCATACACATATCTCACGCCAACAGTCTACTTCTCTTTCTTTTCAACTGTGGCCTTCCTTCTCTGGGGTGGGGGTATAATAGGAGCTTACTGTGGCTCCTCTCACCTCTACGGAATAGGGACTGCAGATTTTGAGCAATCTCTTATCAAGTGGCCCGTCTTTCCGCATTTAAAGCATGCTTCGGATGCTTGGTAACATCGCCTACCACCATGAGGTTTCCCACATACTCTACATGGCTCAATAGTAGGTTAGGGTTCATCATTCTATACCTCTGGACAGAGCTAAAACTGGGGGAATAGAGGGCTTCACTATCTTACCCCGAAATTCCTCAAACTTTGATTGTTTCTTAAACAACCTTTTCCCTTATCTTAAACTTATGTACTCTACAGTTCTCTTTCTGTCCTTACTGAACTTACCAAATTCAGGGGCATGCTGCTTAGAATCCTATTCACACAATTGAGCTCTGCGCACTGCCTCCTCGTAAGTCAGAATATCCAATGGAGCTAATCTAGCTCTAGTGGACGGTATCAACTCATCCATAAACTTTTTGACTTTTCTGCTCTCACTACTCATGGTGTCAGAATCGTACCTTCCCAGAGACGTAAACCGGGACTCATACTCGTCCACTGATTGGCTCCAATAAGTCAAACTAATTAAACTCTCTCTGTAGCCATCTCCGAGCAGTCTCTGGAATATATTGCCTCCTAAAAGGCATCGAGAAAAATCTCTCAAGTCACTATTTGGTTTCCGGGTCCTCAATATAGGCTGAGCGGATTTTCTTCTAACACAAATGCAGCAAAGGCTACCTTCTCGGTCTGGGAACACTTGAAGTACCAATACAACTTCTCTAATATGTTTACCCAGTTCTCTGCTGTTACCGGATCTTTGACACCAATAAACAATTTCTATCATGGTACGGGATGTAACGGTCCAGCCCAGTCGGACCAGCCCAACCGACCATGGCCACCCCTCTTAGGCCCACAACATCGACTGCTGTGACATCGACTGCTGTTGACATCGTTACTCATCCGTACTGTCCTCTTTGGGGCCTACTGGTCCTCAAGGTTTTCTTTCACGTTCAGTTATACAGGTGGAGCGGTAAAGGACGACTAATCAGAAAGTCCAGCGGTCTATGGTACAGGCATGGCAGGGGCTATTGCAGGTGCACTCATACCCTGCAGACTCTCCAATCCAGCCATCGCCCGTCCAAACAACTGTGTCATACTTTTCACAGTCCGCTCTAACCTCACCATGCTTATCTCAGTAGTCTCTACTGGATCTTGAAAAGCATAGCCAGAAGGTGATTCAGTACGTCTCTCAGGCTTGTCTCTCTACCCTCGAGATCGAGAACTTTCCCCTCGACTGCGGTGTTTATCAGTCACACTGATGATTTTTCATTCACACAATCAATTCATATTACGCTAACAGCCCAGTATACACATTTGTATCTAAACAAGGCACAGTACCAAAGGGATGTAAACTTTCCTAACGACTTATATCGACTCGTATTCAGACCAACCCTGCTCTGATACCAACTTCTGTCACACCCCGTTTCCACATTTAATTCATTATTATTCATTCTTACACACACATAACGGAGCAGACAACATACGGATGGTTGGGCACACGAGCCGATATTGACCTTACACACTTAAATATAAACCGTATATGATAATTTCTTTACTTATTTATATATGTATTTACATACGTACGTCTACATCCCCGTAATTCTTAATATACATAACTGTGCCTTACAAGTTTAGATACAAAAGCGAAATAAGTGTATACCTTTGCACACAATGGAGTGTGGGTTGTCAACTGCTCAAGACTACCGCAGCTCTCAAGACTTAGGTAACTCTGTGGAGTGGAGGGAAAAAAAGGGGTGAGCTAACGCGCTCAGTAAGAAATCACGCAAGCAGGTAGATAACTATACTACCTACATGCATGTCATGCAGAAAATCTTTACTTTCTCAATTCCAACTGAATCACAAAACCACACACGTATGCTTTCTCAAGTCATGTCATATCACAAACGAATTTCTCAAAACACATGTTCTCATAAAGCTGATTTAAATCAAATAGGAGATAAATCAAAATCTCAGAATTTAAATCAGAAATCATATAAGTATGGAGACAAAGCAGAGCATATGGAAACGAATAGACATATGGCCATAGTCATGGACTCCATGCAATCACGGATCAGGTGTGCATGAATGTCCCCGGATGGCTGATGATAGGGGGGTCAGTCTACCATCAGACACAAACAAACAATACGGTACGTCGTACTCCATGTGCGTCCACACGGTACATTGTACTCCGTGGACCCCAATATCTGAAATCAGCGAGATTAGGAGTGCCCGTCCAACGGGTCTTATCATCCCATCTCCAGCTATATCAATACTAAGTCTCCAAAAATGCACGTGTGGGCATATCAATCAGTGTGACACACAGTCTACACGAGGCTCCAGCACGGCTTTATCAAATCACGTGCGAGGATCAGTGCAAGCTTACACAGCCTACACGACGTCTCCAAACACGGTTTTATGCACATCACAAAATCGAAGTCCCGTGCGAGCAAAGCTCCAGCACGGTATCATGCACAAATATGTAAAGTCTAGTGCGAGCAACGCTCTAGCACGACTTTAATCTCAAAACTGATAGATGGCTCGATGCACATAAGGGGCGTACAAACCAACCTCAACCACGGAAGGTAGTACCCACTTGAGTGAGAGAAAACATTTTCTATCAAATCACTCAGCAAACACTTTTTATTCTGAAAACATTGCAATTTAATGCAGATAATCAAATTCAGAGCCATTCTATCAACACTTATTCACAAAACATGCTTATTCATGTAAAACACTTCAAAATATGTCATTTCGACCATTTTCATATTTTTCGTACTTAAGGGCATTTTCGTAATTTTCTCATATTTGGGTACTATCCAGATATTTCATATTCATATTCTATACGAAAATTTAGGTGTACGTAAATGACGATAAAATACGTACAGCTATCTCTAAGAGCTTACGGAATCCCTTACCTCAAAATGAGTCGACTGCGAGTTTTTATTCTTTATCTCTTCGAATCACGCAGTCTAATTGGCTCTGGACGTATTCTCGAAAGCCAAATCTTTTCTTGGTGGCACGTAAATCGAGATCCGCTCGAATTCGTACACGTCGCCTACCGTTTTTTCGCTACACAGTAATATATATTTAAACCGATTAATTTCGGTGTAATATAAATTCAAATTAATTATCCGAAAAATAATTCGACTGATTTTCGACCACTTACCGGTCTACTGCTGTGCCGGGATAACACTGAATTTTTTTCCAAAATTTTTTTTTTCTCTCTCCTCTTTCTCTCTCCTGCTGAACCGGTTCGGACCGGTTCAGCCCCTTTCACACTGAACCGGTCCGAACCGGTTCAGGTGCGTTTTAGCCGTCGCCGGCGCTACCGGTCGGTTCTCGGGGTGGTTCGGTCGCCGTTCGACGAGCCTCGGCCTGGGGAAGCCTCGCCTGGCTTGGCTCGGCCCAATTCGGAGCCGGTGCCGACGAATCTGGCTTTTCTCCCGCGGCCTTCTCCTTGCCGATCTGTCTTCTCCGGCGATTCTCACGGCGCGTGCTGGTGCTCGGTGACTCCCTGGGCTGCCGGTCGTCCTTCTCCGGTCGTCTCGCGCCCATGGTCCTCGCCGTTCGCCGCCGGTGGAAGGAAACAGAGGAGGTCGGGTTTGGGGGGGTGCCTCGCGTTTTTCAGCTTCTGTTTCTTTTTTTTTTCCTTCTTTTTTTTTTCGATTTTTTTTTTCTTTTTATTTTTATTTATATATATATTATATTATATCCTAATATAATATAATATATATACACAAATATCTTAAAAAATACATATAATAATACTAAATTATCATATAATTTTAAAATATAATAATAATAATAATAAAACAAATATTATTATTATTAATATATTTTATTCCCATAGTGCATTTTATACACTAAAATTTATACACCCTTGTACATATAGTTTATTTTATTTTATTTATTTTCACAAAAATCTATGCACAACCTATTTTATTTTATCGTATTTATTTGTCCCTCCGAAAATATATTTTTCGATATTTTCGGGATAAAATTGCCAAAATAGGGTACATTCTCGGTTTATCATTTTCGGACTAACTTTCCTTCTTGGACTCCCTATATTTTCGCGTTCTGAGTCCATATTTTCAGTCGGTTTAACTTAATTTTATTCGGTTTATCCCGAATTTACCTAAATTCTTATTTCGGTACTTTAAAGCACTTAGCTTTATTTCTTGATTAAATTGAACTTGTAATTGCATCATTCCTTCGTCATTGATTAATATATCATATTTACACAATTTAAATGATATATTCCTAAGGAAAAATGCCAAGTTCGGGTCTTACATTTCTTTTCCTCAAGTCTCTTTTTCTTTTCTGATTTTTCTCTGTTTCTCAAATCTCTGAGACAGGCATGAAATTTTTGACAATCTAATATCCACGACATATGGCCATAGTCAGTGATCCCAGGCCTCACTGATTATGTGTGCACAGGGCATCACCTCGCCTGAAGGGGGATGGGCTAGTCCTACCCTCGACTCATCTCAATCAACCTCATCTCCTCATATACTCACGGTATAAGGTACGCCAGGTGTCATCTACGCGATACCCGTACTCATGTGCACCTAGCACGGTACATAGTATACCAACAGACTACTACACAGTACTACGTACGACCGTGGACCCAAGTCCATACTTCAACTCCGATGTACTTTTTATCCTGAACCATGTCTCATATACCAGGCGAGCAATTAGCGTGACACACAGTCATCGCAAGGTTCCAGCACGGTACAATTTATCGTTAAGGTCCAGCTCATTCCGAGGCCGTCGACTGGCATCCCCTTGGTTCCCAAACCCTCAGGATTACCTCAACTCATTAAAAACAGGTACGAGCAATGCTCCAGCACTTTTCTCAAAACCATCGTGCGAGTTAAACTCCAGCACGACACATCAAAAGCATAAAAACATGTGTGAGCTAACACTCCAGCACATTATCATTATAAAACCACGTGCGAGTCACGCTCCAGCACGGTTTATCAAATCATGCAGACGTATGCGAGTCAAACTCCAGCATAGTCAAAATTATCAAAACAGGTGTGAGCTAAAGCTCCAACACCATCTCACATCTCAAATCCGATAGGTGCTACTTTCTCTTTTAAAACTCAAAATATGTTTATTTATGCAGCATGCCTTTCAATGCTAAAACATGTAAAACTAGACAACCTATCACTATCGTTTCTCAATCACAAAATCAATACAAATTGAGAAAACATTGAAATCACGCATATCATGTTATTTCCTTACCCCATCCCATTTCTCAAAACATATATATATCGTAGTACATTTCATGCTTCCATATCATTTCATAGAATTGTAGTATCGTACTAATTCTAGCGATATATCTACGAAATTTCCGTAAAATACGTACAAACATCTCTATAGCTAACACACAGTCCCTTACCTCGAATCGTATGTGTATCTCCTCCGTCACGTTTGCTCCGTTTGCGATTCGAGTTATCTGTATTTCGCGTATTTCAAGCTACACATATAAATCATTAAGTTATTTTCTTTTCCCTCTTCTAAACCTCCACATTGTCATTTATTTATTTATTTATACTCCTCAACCCATTAAATCAAATTTCATCTTTCTCACAAATCTCATTATACTTATCTTAAGCTTTCTACCATTTCTCATGGATTTTCTCTCCATAAACCCTTTCAATATTTCACACTCATCACTACACTCATCATTTCAAACCATATTTCACATCTCATTCAACTCATTAAATGCTTAGAAACCCATATTTAAAGCTTGAAGGTTGAAGAGCTTACCCTCTTACTTAGTCAATCTTGTGGTAGCCACAACTCCTTCTCTTGGTCACATCAATGTGTGAGTTTTTGGTATGTTGTTCTCCTTACTTCAAGAAATAGCTTTCCCTTCTTGAGCTTCTTCCAAAACTGATCGAAATGTGGTGATTTCTAGAGTGAGAAAGCTTGGGTTTTGAGAGAAAATGGCAGGTGAGGTTTGGTGAGGAAGAGTTCTGAGTTTTCAATTCAATCCTAAGCTCCTTTTTATAGATGCAGGCTTGTGAGATCGATCTGGTCCTTATAGAGATCGATCTTTACACGTTTGGTAGTCCTTTTCACCTAACATAACCATTCCCAAATCGATTTTCTCCCTTGATGAGATCGATCTGTCAAAGGGCAATTTTCCTCTTCGAGATCAATCTGCCTCTATTAGGAGATCAATCAATTTTTTTACAGAACCCTTAAGGAGATTGATCTGTCTAGCTTTGAGATCGATCCGTTCTCAAACAGAGAGCTAAGGAGATCGATCTGTTTACCTTAAAATCGATCCTCTCATTACAGAATGCTTAACAGATCGATCTGGCTCCATTGGAGATCAATCTGTCCTGCTCCATCGCTCAAAATAAGTTTATTTTGGCTTTTCCAGATCGATCTCTCATCCCATGAGATCGATCTGTCATTCATATTTTCATATTTTATTGCAGTTTTCTGCAGCCACTTCATTCAAAACCTCCTTAATTTGCTGTCATAGTCATTTCCTCATTCATCCATCCTTGAGAATTGAAAATGGCATCCAATCACACTTAGTACATATTAAAACTTGTGTGTAAGCCTTGTATGACCAAATACATACAATATATAACTAAATGGGAACATAAAGATTTGTACCACTTATGCAATTTCATTCCATTTTACTCTACTACTCATATTCCATTCCACTCACATTCATCATATATCAAAGTTCATTTCTTTATATTCATGCTTAATACAACTTGTACATACGTCACAACTCTCATTACAAGTGTGTACATTCAACTTATGGACTTTGCATCACATATGCTTTACATTACTAGTACATCATCATACTTATGAATTCATTTACATATGTTCAAGGTTAAACCTATACGGGGTCTCACATTCTCCCCCACTTAGAAAATTTGGTCCTCCAAATTGAACCAAGTCTATTTCTCGAAAAGTTAGGGATATTTCTCTTTCATTAGATCCTCCAACTCCCATGTAGCTTCTTCCGATGTATGATGTTGCCACAAAACCTTAACCAATGAAATTGTCTTGTTCCGCAACACCTTCTCCATCCTATCCAATATTCGGATTGATTCCTCCACATACGACATATCCTCCTTAAGCTCCAATGGCTCATAGCTAATTACATGTGTTGGATCCGGTACTTTCGAAGCATAGAAACATGGAAGACATTGTGGACTTCCTCTAGCTCAGGTGGCAAGGCTAGCCTATATGCTTCATCTCTCACTCTATCCAAAATTTCGAAGGGACCAATGTAACGAGGATTTAGTTTTCCTTTCTTCCCGAACCTCGTTATTCCCTTAGAAGGAGATACTTTCAAAAACACGGACTCACCCACACCAAACTCAAGTGGTCTCCGTCTCCTGTCAGCATAGCTCTTTTGTCGACTTTGAGCTGTTCGCAGCCTATCATATATTATCTGAATATCTTTGGAGGCTTGTCTAACCAAATCGGGAGCGAGCAACTGTCTGTCACTAACTTCTTCCCAGCCAATGGGCGATCGACATCTACGACCGTATAATGCCTCATAAGGGGCCATATCAATACTTGAGTGATAACTGTTATTGTAGGCGAACTCAATCAATAGCAAGTGATTGTCCCATGAGCCTCTAAAATCCAGGACACACGCTCTCAACATATCCTCCAAGGTCTGTATAGTTCTCTCTGACTGACCATCTGTCTGAGGATGAAAAGCGATGCTAAAACTCAATTGGGTCCCCATCGCTTCCTGAAAATGTCCCCAAAAGTATGAAGTAAAGCGGGCATTCCGATCAGAAACAACACTCACTTGGACTCCATGTAATCTCACTCTCTCCTGTACATACAAGTTCGCCAATGCACTCGAGGTATCTGTAGATCTCATGGCTAAGAAGTGTGCCGATTTTGTTAACTGATCTACTATCACCCATATCGCATCATGGTTCTTTCGGGTTCTCGGTAACCCCATCACAAAGTCCATGGTGATGTGCTCCCACTTTCATGTCGGTATCGGTAGAGGTTGCAATAATCTTCTTGGTTTCTGATGCTCAACCTTTATCTGCTGATAGATGAGACATCTAGCAACATACTCAGTTATGTCCCTCTTCATTCTAGACCACCAATACACCTTTCAAAGATTCTGATACATTTTACTACTCTCCGGGTGTACTGTATATCTCGATGAGTGAGCCTCTGATAAGATCATCTTCCTCAGCTCTGAATCCTTAGGAACACACATTCTATTTTCGAACCTTAGTATTCCATCTGAACTCAATTCAAATTTCGTACCCTTACCCTTCTAGATTTGGCTAATCACATCAAGACACCATTGATCAATTTGTTGAGCTTGTCGGATTCTCTCAATCAACTCTGGTTCTAATCTCAAGCTAGCAATAATCCCAAAGCTGCCAATCTCAGGTAGGGTCATATCCAAACTAAGGTTCGTGAATTGTTCCAATAACTCGTGTTCTCTAACTATTATATGTGATACCAACCAGAGACTCTTCCTACTCAATGCATCGGCAACCACATTTGCCTTCCCCGAGTGGTACAAAATTTCACAATTGTAGTCTTTGAGGAGTTCTAACCACCTTCTCTATCTCATATTTAACTCCTTCTGTGAGAATAGATACTTCAAACTCTTATGATCCGTAAAGATCTGAAATCTCTCACCATACAAGTAGTGGCGCCATATCTTCAATGCAAATACTACGGTCGTCAACTCTAAATCGTGAGTGGGGTAGTTCTTCTCATGATCTTTTGGCTGTCTAGATCCATAAGCTACTACCCTTCCCTCCTGCATCAAAACACAACCCAATCATTTAGCGTTATGCTTATTAAAAAATTAGGATGATATTTTTCATACAAGCAAATGACTATGAACTATAGAGAGTAATAATTATAGGTTCCATAGTACCTAAGAAGGTAATAGCTGATGATTGTGAAGAGTGAGGATAATTGGGATGAGAATGACATTAGGATGGTATAACTTAGTTCAAAGATTATGCATACTCTATTTTATGCCTTAGGACTCAATGAATATAATAGAGTTTTTATTTATTTATTCAAGATACCTAAAAATGGAGGGATTCTAACTGCTTTTTCACAATCTTATAGACAAGACACTTTAAAGTTTGTGATAGGCCTAATCACTTATGGCTAATTATAAATTGGCTTATGTTCTTATCAAATCTATATCATGCCTGCTTTTGAAAACTTATAGTTTATTTACACCAGCAGTAAGAAGAGGCGATTTCCACGATGGGTTCGTGCAGGATTACTCCTTTTCTTTAGTCTCATATTCTTCATAATAGTGGCTTTTCCCTTTTTAGGAAATTCGCACCTTTAATTAGAGGAATGGTAGCAATACATTTGATGTTTGCTTATCCATATTTCATGTGGATTTCAATCAAGAGATCCTGGCAAACGGTGCTATGTGGAGTAACACACCTAATACCGAAGGATCTAATGATACTTCATTGTGTTGATTTATTTAATATAGTTATATATCATTAATTTATATAAGACTATAAATCTTAATGAGATTGCCAAACTTTAATATTATATTTGAAAATATCATATATCAACATTTTAATTATATTATTTTTTATATTATTTATATATTTTGTGATATATTTTTTCTTTTAAATAAAATTGAACGTCTTTGGTTCCCAAAGAGAAATTTGGGCCTTTTTCTAGTACTTATTAAATTTCAAAATACTATTTTAAAATTTTTAATATAATAAAATAAATATAATTTAATACGTTCTCAAACAACAACAAAACAAATCTTTATTTAATAAATTCTCAAACTTAAGGGTTAACTTGGGGTTAGAAAAAGTTTGACTTGAGTATTGACTTGGGTTTCTTAATTTGAGATTCCAAATAGGCACTTAGTATAATAAGTAATTAATTTGAAAAAGAATTATTGATTAAATAAAATCGTACCCACAAACAATAATTGATTTAACCAAAATAAATTGGTTAAAACATTTGCCAAAATATATAGTAGAATTTTGAGATCTTGCTTCAAAATTATCTTTTACTATAACCCGAGCTAATTAAGTCCAAAATTAATTACAAAGAGTTTTAGCAAACAAAGCTTTAAAAATGAGTTTCTTTTGCATAACTACTAAATTTAAATCTCGATATCTCATTTAGACATACTAAGAACTTAATGAGTTTTTAATGGTGAATGAAAAAATATATAAACAAAATTAACTGTTGACATTAGAGATAGGGATATGACAACTTAATTTGAGTTGTTGGGGTGGCTCGTAGCTTGATTTCAACTGCCCAACCCACTTTCACAAGAATTCATTGAGCAGTGGATAGGGGTGTAAACGAACAGAACGTTCGGTGAACCGTTCGTGAACCGTTCGGTTACTGTTTGTTTATGTTCATTTATTAAGCTTAACAAACGAACACGAACAACATTTTTTGTGTTCGTTTATTAAACGAACGAACATGAACAGAGGTGTGGTTCGTTCGTTTATGTTCGCGAACAAACTCGTTTATGTTCGTTTATTGTTCGTTCGTTTAAAGTGGCATTTGTTGTTCGTTCGATTATGTTTGTTTGTTGTTCGTTTAGTGTTCGTTTGTTGTTCGTTTGTTGTTCGTTTGTAATTTATTAAAGTATTAAAATTACTTATATTATATAATTATATAAGTTATATGTTATATAATTATAATATATACTAAAATACTAAAGTCGTGTTTGGTGCATATTTTATTTATTTTAAACTTAAAATTTTTAGTATTAATTTTTGAACTTTTAATGTATTAATTCTTAAACTTCCTCGTGTTATATTTAAGAATTTTAGTTTGATGATTTCAAATTGTATTATCGTTTATGTAGGATTTTTAATTTTAATTTTCAATTTGTATTAATATTTAACATGTTCGCAAACGGTTCCTGAACACTTGTTCTGGAATACGTGTTCGTGAACGCGTAAGCGAACAAGTTCGTGAACACATAAACGAACATGTTCGTGAACACTTGTTCGCGAACACGTAAGTGAACATGTTCACGAACGATAACGAACAGTATTAAAAAATAAATGAACGAATACGAACGAACACCTTAACGAACACGAAAGAACACGAACAATACTAAAAAATAAACGAACGAACATGAACATCAATCGTTCGTTCGTGTTTGGTTCGTTTACAGCCCTAGCAGTGGATAGGGATTGGCAATTATTAGCCTACTTACAGCTAGCGTCGTAGACATCTTCAACTTCCCTTTTTAATAATAATTTTTTATTATCAACTTTTAATTTGATTTATATTAATTTATTCAATAAATAAAGACACTATTGGACTTTAAAAAATAGATTTGAACCTGCTAAACTTCAGGTTTCCAAACCCATATGACCTAACACCAAAATAAACCTTGCCCATATACACAAATAAGGGACAGAAAAGGAAGTTTTGATTTTTTCAGTTTGATTTTTTCAAAAACCAAAATAACTAACCTTTTAAGAAAAAATCAAAATCGACCAACCATGCTATGAAAATCAACAAAACCGAATTGACTGTCAGTCAATCAATTCAATCGGTTTTCTCAAGTTGATTGATTTTAGAAAGAACTTTTGATCCAACAATCCAATAAACCCAATTCAAAGCACAAGCCTACGAAGTGAAATAGATACGCAAAAACCAAAGTAAGAGTAAATGCTTACATGATGATTCAGAGAGTTTATTCTGCGACAGCTAGTATGAAGAAGATGACAACACGTTAAACTTCCTTCGAGTCGCTGATCTAAAAGTATCACGACCCGAATAACGTAAATTTTTAATAATTTATTAAGGAAGTTTAAAAATTTTAGCTAAATTTTTTATTTTTCTTTTAACACTTATTTCTCATGTGAGTACAGTCTTACAATGTTTTTAGATCTTGAACAACTTAGATTAGTTTAAGGTTTTGAACATAAGGTCTCAGTCTAATTTCTTATTAACTTTCATAATCATATATTAATTCAATACACATCCTGACACATGCACTGAAAGGTAACTATCTGAAAATAAATATAATTAAATAATATAAATAAATATACCGATATAAGCTGCTAGATCTCGAAGCATTTACTTTGAAGCCGATACTGACATCGATGTCAATGCATGTCACGCCCCGAAAATACGGAAAATAGGGCTAATTTAAAACTTTTTACTCGTTAATTCACAAATAAAGAGTGCATTCCTGTGCAGTGTCATACATCATCATAATTATCATGCCTCAGGATCTCATCATGATATAATAAATATGGTATTATACCCATTACTCGATTACAAGTCAATTAATCCTAATACATCCCATATAATGTCATACATCAAGTGTCTGCAAATACATTAATAGTCTGGGTACATGAAAAGATAAATATACCTCGAAGTACAAATTATATAGCCTGGAGCTCGAATCCTCTACTAGCCACTACTCCGTACGTCGCAGGGAAGTCCTTATTCACTTGAAGAACTCTGGGGGGAAAGGAAAACAGGGTGAGCTTCTAAATCGCTCAGTAAGGGGGGTAGGGGACTCATTTCATAAACCAAAATGCACATCACAAAGCATTTATTTGAATGTGAAACTCATTTGAAAACCATAGCATGAAAATACTCAAAACGACACTCTCATGTGTCAAGTCATGTGAAAACATGAAGTAAAAAGGCTCACTCTAGAGCAAAACAAAGCATGTGAAAATACGCGTTAAACGCTTTCTCAAATAACGTGGCATAGCCACTGGTTTAAAAATCACACGTGGCATAGCCACAATACACACGTGGCAAAGCCACTGAATTATTTTCTCACGTGGCATAGCCACAATACACACGTGGCAAAGCCACTGATTTAATTCTCACGTGGCATAGCCACAGAATAGGGTTTCTCAACGTGGCACAGCCACCAATGGGGTATACGTGGCACAGCCACCAAGGGGGTATCTCAACGTGGCACAGCCACCAATGGGGTATACGTGGCACAGCCACCGATGGGGTATAACGTGGCACAGCCACCAATGGGGTATACGTGGCACAGCCACCGATGGGGTATAACGTGGCACAGCCACCAATGGGTTTTTTCTCAACGTGGCACTGCCACCAATGGGGTTTTCTCAACGTGGCACTGCCACCAATGGGGTTTTCTCAACGTGGCACTGCCACCAATGGGGTTTTCTCAACGTGGCATTGCCACAGAATAGGTCATTCTCACGTTACCAGAATGGAGAAGAAATCGGGCTTACATGCTACCAGAGCAATGCCCGGTGTGTACTCACAACTACACACCCAAGTCTTATCACATAAGACAGGTTTGCCTTCACGTAGAACTCGTAATGGTTTTCTCTCATAAAACTCATTTGAAATCGTTTTGTACTCAACACAAAACGTAGTAAAACCGAGTTCCAACCGGCAAAGCACACGCACACATTTCTCAAATCACAATATTGCCTTAACGTAGAGCCCAGTTATAAACTCATAAAACATTGGGCTCCAACCGGCTATAAAATCGTGTGCAGTTTAAATCTCAACACAAAACACTCAACATGCTTGTTTATAAATCATAAATCATGCTATAACAGTTTACAAATCACATACACAAATGGTTTAGATTTCCCTTACCTCTTTGCACCTCGTATAGTGCAATCGTTTCCCCCGTATCACGGACTAGCCTCGCATTCCACTCTGGAACTCCCGAGCTGTCCAAACGATGTTAAAACGTCAATACTCAATTATCTCATAACCCTCAATTCTCAAAATCGAGCATAATTGCTCATAACACCTCAAATCTCTTGATTTCTCGTAACTCAACCCTAAACTACAACCTCATTCTCAATATCTCAATGTTCGATATTCCTCATGCCAATTATCTAGGCAATTCTCTACATTGTCCAATTTCCATTTATAACTCACAATTTCCTAAATTCACCAAAACTCTCAATATACATATCACTCCTACCACATTGAAACTTAATCACTCCCTAGTCATCTTTCAACCATTTCAACACCCATTCAACCACCAATAACATCGAAATCAACTCAAGTATCAAGATCAAGATTTAGAAATTACCCAAAGCTTGTGAGACGCACAACTCACGCCTCGATCCGATTCGTCCTTCGATTTCCAAGTATGTTGTTCTCCCTTTGATGAGGAACAACTTTCCTTCTTACCACAATAGCTGATTCGGTCGGAAATGGGGGATTTGGAGGAGTGAGAAACTAGGTTTTCGGAAAAATGGAGGTTTGAAAGAGAGAGAAAGTAAGATTCCAGGAGAAGACACGGGTTCCTTATATAGACTGGAGGTAGGAGATCGATCTGCCTCTTGATGAGATCGATCTGTGTTTGAATTTTGGGGACGATCTGGGCAATTTTATGCCTAGGAGATCGATCTGTCGAGGGGTGAGATCGATCTCTTTATGGCTTTATAAGATCGATCTGTGCCTTGAGGAGATCGATCTTCTTCCAAACAGAAGCATTTGGAGATCGATCTCTTCCTCATGAGATCGATCTGCCTTCAAACAGATTCATTTGGAGATCGATCTCTTCCTCATGAGATCGATCCCTTCTCAAACAGATTCATAAGGGGATCGATCTCTTCCATTGGAGATCGATCTGCTTCTCAAATTTCCTCCTTCCTCGTCAGTTTTAACTCACCAGATCGATCTCTCCTTCTCCCAGATCGATCTGTCCTCATGCTTCATGCTCATTTTACACACTTAACACATAAGTCTCCAATTATAATTCCCACAATTTACTTAGTCCCATTAATTACACTTCAAATTATTATTACATCAATAAATATGTCTGAAATTCTCAGATCTCACATCCTCCCCACCTTAAAAGAATTTGGTCCTCCAAATTCAACTCAACTAATCAAAATAGATGGGGGTATTTCTCCTTCATGAGACTTTCTAATTCCCACGTCGCTTCTTCCCTTGAGTGATGCTTCCACAAGACTTTCACTAATGGGATGCTCTTGGTTCTCAGTACCTTCTCTTTTCTATCGAGGATCCGGACGGGTTCCTCAATGTAGCTCATGTCCTCCTGTATGTCCATCTCATCATACTCTATAACATGAGAAGGGTCCGGGTGGTACTTCCTCAACATAGATACATGAAAAACGTTGTGTATTCCGGACATCTGTGGGGGTAATGCTAATCTGTAAGCTACCTCTCCCACTCTCTCAAGAATCTCGAATGGTCCTATGTATCGAGGACTCAATTTCCCTTTCTTCCCAAATCGCATGATACCCTTGCTCGGTGATACTCTCAGAAATACTGCATCCCCAACATCAAACTCGAGTGGCCGTCTACGCACATCCGCATAGCTTTTCTGTCTACTCTGTGCAGCCCGTAACCTCTCACATATGAGTTTCACACTCTGTACGGCTTGCTCAACAAGCTCGGGAGCATTTATCTTTCTGTCACCGACTTCTTCCCAAGCTACAGGGGATCTACACCTCCTACCATATAGAGCCTCAAAAGGTGCCATTCCAATACTCGCATGATAGCTGTTATTGTATGCAAACTCTGCTAGGGGCAGGTGATCATCCCATGATCCCTTAAAATCCATCGTACACGCCCTCAACATATCCTCCAGGGTCTGAATAGTCCTCTCTGACTGACAATCTGTCTGAGGATGATAGGCGGTACTAAAACTCAATCGAGATCCCATGGACTCCTGAAACTGGGTCCAAAATCTGGAAGTAAACCGGGAATCTCTATCAGAAGTAATACTCACTGGAGCCCCATGTAATCTAGCTATCTCGCTGACATATAGCTCAGCTAAGGCATCCACAGTATCTGTGCTCTTGATGGCAAGGAAGTGGGCACTCTTGGTCAATCTATCCACAATGACCCATATCGCGTCACGACCTCTTCGGGTCCTCGGTAAGCCCATAATAAAGTCCATAGTGACATGCTCCCATTTCCATGTAGGTACAGGTAAGGGCTGTAGTAGTCCTCCGGGCTTCCGATGCTCGGCTTTCACTTGCTGGCATACTAAACACCTGGCCACATACTCTGCCACATCTCGCTTCATACCACTCCACCAATACACCTTTCTCAAGTCTCGGTACATCTTAGTACTCCCTGGGTGCATGGTGTAACGCGAGCAATGAGATTCTCTCAGTATCTGTCTCTTCAGGGTATCATCGTCCGGTACACAAATCCGTCCTCTGAACCTCAACAATCCATCCTCACTGATGGTGAGATCCGACTGCGAACTCTGCTCAGCTTGGCTAACCATGTCTATCAATCTCTGATCACTGCGCTGCCCAGTTTTAATCTGATCCATGATCCTGGGCTCTATCCGCAGGCTAGCCAAAAATCCAGTCTCTACCTCTTTAACTCTGATCCGGAGTTCGGCGAACTGCTCTAACAAATCCCATTCCCTGATCATCATAGCCGATATCATACTCTTCCTGCTTAGGGCATCAGCAACCACATTCGCCTTACCCGGATGATAAAGAATCTCGCAGTCATAATCCTTAAGGAGTTCCATCCATCTCCTTTGTCTCATGTTTAACTCTTTCTGATCAAAGAGATATCTCAAACTCTTGTGATCAGTGAAGATCTGGAATCTTTCCCCATATAAGTAATGTCGCCAGATCTTCAAAGCAAATACCACAGCGGCTAACTCCAAATCATGCGTGGGATAATTCCGCTCATGGTCTTTCAGTTGTCGTGATCCATATGCGACCACCCTTCCGTGCTGCATAAGCACACACCCCAATCCTTGGTGAGATGCATCACTATACACCGAGAATCCTCCTGATCCCTCGGGAATAGTTAACACAGGTGCCGCTGTCAATCTCCTCTTTAACTCTTGAAAACTGAGCTCACATTGATCAGTCCATATGAACGGAGTCTCCTTACGCGTGAGCTTAGTCAAAGGAGCGGCAATCCTCGAGAATCCTTCCATAAATCTCCTGTAATACCCTGCCAAACCAAGGAAGCTTCGTATCTCAGTCACTGTCCTCGGTCTTTCCCAATTAAGCACAGCTGCTATTTTACTCGGATCCACTGATACTCCTTCCTCTGAGACTACATGCCCAAGGAAAGCTATCCGGTTCAGCCAAAACTCACACTTACTAAGCTTTCCGTATAATTGCTTATCTCGGAGTATCTGAAGTACTAACCACAAATGCTGTGCATGCTCCTCATACGACCGAGAGTACACCAGGATATCATCGATAAAGACTATCACAAACTTATCCAGATAGTCTCTGAACACCTCATTCATCAATCTCATAAACGCTGCAGGGGCGTTCGTCAATCCAAAGGACATCACCAAAAATTCGTAATGGCCATACCTTGTCCTGAAGGCCGTCTTTGAAATATCTTCTTCCTTAATCCTCAATTGGTGATAGCCCGATCTCAAATCAATCTTAGAAAAGACTGATGCCCCTCTTAGCTGATCAAGTAGATCGTCAATCCTGGGTAGTGGGTATTTATTCTTCACCGTGGCTTTATTCAATAATCGGTAGTCTACGCATAATCTGAGACTACCATCCTTCTTCTTAACAAACAGCACTGGCGCTCCCCACGGCGAAACACTGGGTCTAATAAACCCTTGATCCAATAATTCCTGTAGTTGTTTCTTCAATTCCTCAAGTTCCACTAATGCCATTCTGTAGGGAGGTTTAGAGATCGTCTGAGTATCTGGTACCAAATCAATGGTAAACTCCAGCTCTCTCTCTGGTGGTAAACCTGGCAATTCATCTGGAAAAACATCCAGAAATTCGCAAACCACAGGTATATCCTCAATCCTCGGGTGTTCCCGCTCATCGTCCGAGATGAGTGTCTCATAACCTTCACATGAATAATCATATTTAATATTCTCCAAAATAATATTAAAATTCTTAAATTATTCACTAGAAATCCACATAATTATTTCCTCAATATCTCAATTGTACACTGTAAGGTTCAGGTAGGGAGAAAGTTACAATCTTAGTGTAGCAGTCTAAACTCACTCGATTGGTCGCCAACCAATCCATTCCCAGAATTACATCAAACCCATGTATACTCAACATGATTAGATCTGCTAACATCACTCTATCTCCCACCTTTATTTCACATCCTCTACAGATTAACTCAGTTCTCTGGGATTCACGCATAGGGGTATTTACATGTAGTATATATTCTAGAGGTTCAAACTTCAAGTTTAATCTACATGCAAAATGCTTAGAAATGAACGAATGCGTGGATCCTGAATCAATCAACACATGAGCCTCATAATTACAGACAGAGAGTGTACCTCTTATAGTCTCTGTCGAAGTGTCTGCGGTCTCCTTATCCAGGGCAAACACACGTCCCTGTGCCACAGGTTTCTTCCCTTTCTCTGCCGCAGTGGCCCGTCTCCGGGGATCCACTCTCTGAGGCTGTTGTCTAGTGGGCTCCGGAGCATGTGGTATCTGAGGTTGGGGACAGTCCTTCACTCTGTGGCCCATGTCACCACATCTGAAACATCCATGGATCGACCCAGTACAACTTCCCTCATGCGATCGGCCACAGTCTCTACAAATCCTCATCTCCGGCCTGACATATCGTGGGGTCTCCTTGATAATAGGATAGGCTCTGGGTCTCTCCAATCTGTCCTTCTGTACCTCAATCCTCCCTCTCCTGAAGGAACCTCTCCGAGCCTCTGACTGGAAAAGTGCTGGCCTCTTGCCCTTATCTCTATTTACTGCTCTGAGCTCATGCTGGGATTGTACCATCTCAATCCCTCTTTCAACCTCTTGTGCTCGTCTCAGAGCATCTCCAAACTCAGTAATACATAGCCCCATCAGTCTATCTCTAATGACGGGCTTCAACCCATACACAAACTTCTTTGTGCGGAGCTCTTCACTCTTGAAGGTCTCTGGGTCATATCTCAATAGTGCGGTGAACTGGCTCTCATAGTCATCCACCGACATGTCACCCTGTACCAAACTCAAAAACTCAGCTTGTTTCCTTCTCTGGGCGGCTCGTGGTACATATTGGGTTCTAAAAGCTGTCTGAAACTCTTCCCAACCAATCACATCCTGGTGGGACATCAAGATACCCTGGGTAGTACCCCACCAATCTCGAGCTCTCCCCTTTAGCATATAGGCACTCATACTGACTCTCTCAGCATCGGTGCACCCCAGTAAATCAAATATAACTCTCAATTCCGTCAACCACTCCTCAGCCTCTGTAGGATCCTTCTTTCCCTTAAATGCGGGTGGATTCATCTTCAGAAATTCCTTTAGTCGGACCTTACTTCTGTCCTTAGGCTGAATGACGGGAGGCACTGGGGGTATGGGAGGTCCTGGTGGTGGTGTAGGGGTAGTATCTGAGGCATTAACTCCAAAGTGTTGCGCGAATAGCGTCGCCATCTGCTCAAAACCTTGCCTCACATCGGTCTCAATCCGATTAAATCGAGAGTTAGGACTCTCTGGTTGTGGGACAGGTGGTGGAGGGGACTCTGCCTGCCTCCTCGAACGACCTCGTCGTTTACTCATTCTCAATCTCAACTCGTCTCCTGCGCGTACATATCACAATTGATTGAAATCTCAATCCTCAATTTCATTTCATGACCAGACTATTACAGACACTTGGGACGTATTCTATTTCACTTAATCGACACTGACAGTACTAGACACCCTAAGCTCTGATACCAAGAAAACTCTGTCACGCCCCGAAAATGCGAAAAATAGGGCTAATTTAAAACTTTTTACTCGTTAATTCACAAAATAAAGAGTGCATTCCTGTGCAGTGTCATACATCATCATAATTATCATGCCTCAGGATCTCATCATGATATAATAAATATGGTATTATACCCATTACTCGATTACAAGTCAATTAATCCTAATACATCCCATATAATGTCATACATCAAGTGTCTGCAAATACATTAATAGTCTGGGTACATGAAAAGATAAATATACCTCGAAGTACAAATTATATAGCCTGGAGCTCGAATCCTCCACTAGCCACTACTCCGTACGTCGCAGGGAAGTCCTTATTCACTTGAAGAACTCTGGGGGGAAAGGAAAACAGGGTGAGCTTCTAAATCGCTCAGTAAGGGGGGTAGGGGACTCATTTCATAAACCAAAATGCACATCACAAAGCATTTATTTGTATGTGAAACTCATTTGAAAACCATAGCATGAAAATACTCAAAACGACACTCTCATGTGTCAAGTCATGTGAAAACATGAAGTAAAAAGGCTCACTCTAGAGCAAAACAAAGCATGTGAAAATACGCGTTAAACGCTTTCTCAAATAACGTGGCATAGCCACTGGTTTAAAAATCACACGTGGCATAGCCACAATACACACGTGGCAAAGCCACTGAATTATTTTCTCACGTGGCATAGCCACAATACACACGTGGCAAAGCCACTGATTTAATTCTCACGTGGCATAGCCACAGAATAGGGTTTCTCAACGTGGCACAGCCACCAATGGGGTATACGTGGCACAGCCACCAAGGGGGTATCTCAACGTGGCACAGCCACCAATGGGGTATACGTGGCACAGCCACCGATGGGGTATAACGTGGCACAGCCACCAATGGGGTATACGTGGCACAGCCACCGATGGGGTATAACGTGGCACAGCCACCAATGGGTTTTTTCTCAACGTGGCACTGCCACCAATGGGGTTTTCTCAACGTGGCACTGCCACCAATGGGGTTTTCTCAACGTGGCACTGCCACAGAATAGGTCATTCTCACGTTACCAGAACGGAGAAGAAATCGGGCTTACATGCTACCAGAGCAATGCCCGGTGTGTACTCACAACTACACACCCAAGTCTTATCACATAAGACAGGTTTGCCTTCACGTAGAACTCATAATGGTTTTCTCTCATAAAACTCATTTGAAATCGTTTTGTACTCAACACAAAACGTAGTAAAACCGAGTTCCAACCGGCAAAGCACACGCACACATTTCTCAAATCACAATATTGCCTTAACGTAGAGCCCAGTTATAAACTCATAAAACATTGGGCTCCAACCGGCTATAAAATCGTGTGCAGTTTAAATCTCAACACAAAACACTCAACATGCTTGTTTATAAATCATAAATCATGCTATAACAGTTTACAAATCACATACACAAATGGTTTAGATTTCCCTTACCTCTTTGCACCTCGTATAGTGCAATCGTTTCCCCCGTATCACGGACTAGCCTCGCATTCCACTCTGGAACTCCCGAGCTGTCCAAACGATGTTAAAACGTCAATACTCAATTATCTCATAACCCTCAATTCTCAAAATCGAGCATAATTGCTCATAACACCTCAAATCTCTTGATTTCTCGTAACTCAACCCTAAACTACAACCTCATTCTCAATATCTCAATGTTCGATATTCCTCATGCCAATTATCTAGGCAATTCTCTACATTGTCCAATTTCCATTTATAACTCACAATTTCCTAAATTCACCAAAACTCTCAATATACATATCACTCCTACCACATTGAAACTTAATCACTCCCTAGTCATCTTTCAACCATTTCAACACCCATTCAACCACCAATAACATCGAAATCAACTCAAGTATCAAGATCAAGATTTAGAAATTACCCAAAGCTTGTGAGACGCACAACTCACGCCTCGATCCGATTCGTCCTTCGATTTCCAAGTATGTTGTTCTCCCTTTGATGAGGAACAACTTTCCTTCTTACCACAATAGCTGATTCGGTCGGAAATGGGGGATTTGGAGGAGTGAGAAACTAGGTTTTCGGAAAAATTGAGGTTTGAAAGAGAGAGAAAGTAAGATTCCAGGAGAAGACACGGGTTCCTTATATAGACTGGAGGTAGGAGATCGATCTGCCTCTTGATGAGATCGATCTGTGTTTGAATTTTGGGGGCGATCTGGGCAATTTTATGCCTAGGAGATCGATCTATCGAGGGGTGAGATCGATCTCTTTATGGCTTTATAAGATCGATCTGTGCCTTGAGGAGATCGATCTTCTTCCAAACAGAAGCATTTGGAGATCGATCTCTTCCTCATGAGATCGATCTGCCTTCAAACAGATTCATTTGGAGATCGATCTCTTCCTCATGAGATCGATCCCTTCTCAAACAGATTCATAAGGGGATCGATCTCTTCCATTGGAGATCGATCTGCTTCTCAAATTTCCTCCTTCCTCGTCAGTTTTAACTCACCAGATCGATCTCTCCTTCTCCCAGATCGATCTGTCCTCATGCTTCATGCTCATTTTACACACTTAACACATAAGTCTCCAATTATAATTCCCACAATTTACTTAGTCCCATTAATTACACTTCAAATTATTATTACATCAATAAATATGTCTGAAATTCTCAGATCTCACATCCTCCCCACCTTAAAAGAATTTGGTCCTCCAAATTCAACTCAACTAATCAAAATAGATGGGGGTATTTCTCCTTCATGAGACTTTCTAATTCCCACGTGGCTTCTTCCCTTGAGTGATGCTTCCACAAGACTTTCACTAATGGGATGCTCTTGGTTCTCAGTACCTTCTCTTTTCTATCGAGGATCCGGACGGGTTCCTCAATGTAGCTCATGTCCTCCTGTATGTCCATCTCATCATACTCTATAACATGAGAAGGGTCCGGGTGGTACTTCCTCAACATAGATACATGAAAAACGTTGTGTATTCCGGACATCTGTGGGGGTAATGCTAATCTGTAAGCTACCTCTCCCACTCTCTCAAGAATCTCGAATGGTCCTATGTATCGAGGACTCAATTTCCCTTTCTTCCCAAATCGCATGATACCCTTGCTCGGTGATACTCTCAGAAATACTGCATCCCCAACATCAAACTCGAGTGGCCGTCTACGCACATCCGCATAGCTTTTCTGTCTACTCTGTGCAGCCCGTAACCTCTCACATATGAGTTTCACACTCTGTACGGCTTGCTCAACAAGCTCGGAAGCATTTATCTTTCTGTCACCGACTTCTTCCCAAGCTACAGGGGATCTACACCTCCTACCATATAGAGCCTCAAAAGGTGCCATTCCAATACTCGCATGATAGCTGTTATTGTATGCAAACTCTGCTAGGGGCAGGTGATCATCCCATGATCCCTTAAAATCCATCGTACACGCCCTCAACATATCCTCCAGGGTCTGAATAGTCCTCTCTGACTGACCATCTGTCTGAGGATGATAGGCGGTACTAAAACTCAATCGAGATCCCATGGACTCCTGAAACTGGGTCCAAAATCTGGAAGTAAATCGGGAATCTCTATCAGAAGTAATACTCACTGGAGCCCCATGTAATCTAGCTATCTCGCTGACATATAGCTCAGCTAAGGCATCCACAGTATCTGTGCTCTTGATGGCAAGGAAGTGGGCACTCTTGGTCAATCTATCCACAATGACCCATATCGCGTCACGACCTCTTCGGGTCCTCGGTAAGCCCATAATAAAGTCCATAGTGACATGCTCCCATTTCCATGTAGGTACAGGTAAGGGCTGTAGTAGTCCTCCGGGCTTCCGATGCTCGGCTTTCACTTGCTGGCATACTAAACACCTGGCCACATACTCTGCCACATCTCGCTTCATACCACTCCACCAATACACCTTTCTCAAGTCTCGGTACATCTTAGTACTCCCTGGGTGCATGGTGTAACGCGAGCAATGAGATTCTCTCAGTATCTGTCTCTTCAGGGTATCATCGTCCGGTACACAAATCCGTCCTCTGAACCTCAACAATCCATCCTCACTGATGGTGAGATCCGACTGCGAACTCTGCTCAGCTTGGCTAACCATGTCTATCAATCTCTGATCACTGCGCTGCCCAGTTCTAATCTGATCCATGATCCTGGGCTCTATCCGCAGGCTAGCCAAAAATCCAGTCTCTACCTCTTTAACTCTGATCCGGAGTTCGGCGAACTGCTCTAACAAATCCCATTCCCTGATCATCATAGCCGATATCATACTCTTCCTGCTTAGGGCATCAGCAACCACATTCGCCTTACCCGGATGATAAAGAATCTCGCAGTCATAATCCTTAAGGAGTTCCATCCATCTCCTTTGTCTCATGTTTAACTCTTTCTGATCAAAGAGATATCTCAAACTCTTGTGATCAGTGAAGATCTGGAATCTTTCCCCATATAAGTAATGTCGCCAGATCTTCAAAGCAAATACCACAGCGGCTAACTCCAAATCATGCGTGGGATAATTCCGCTCATGGTCTTTCAGTTGTCGTGATCCATATGCGACCACCCTTCCGTGCTGCATAAGCACACACCCCAATCCTTGGTGAGATGCATCACTATACACCGAGAATCCTCCTGATCCCTCGGGAATAGTTAACACAGGTGCCGCTGTCAATCTCCTCTTTAACTCTTGAAAACTGAGCTCACATTGATCAGTCCATATGAACGGAGTCTCCTTACGCGTGAGCTTAGTCAAAGGAGCGGCAATCCTCGAGAATCCTTCCACAAATCTCCTGTAATACCCTGCCAAACCAAGGAAGCTTCGTATCTCAGTCACTGTCCTCGGTCTTTCCCAATTAAGCACAGCTGCTATTTTACTCGGATCCACTGATACTCCTTCCTCTGAGACTACATGCCCAAGGAAAGCTATCCGGTTCAGCCAAAACTCACACTTACTAAGCTTTCCGTATAATTGCTTATCTCGGAGTATCTGAAGTACTAACCACAAATGCTGTGCATGCTCCTCATACGACCGAGAGTACACCAGGATATCATCGATAAAGACTATCACAAACTTATCCAGATAGTCTCTGAACACCTCGTTCATCAATCTCATAAACGCTGCAGGGGCGTTCGTCAATCCAAAGGACATCACCAAAAATTCGTAATGGCCATACCTTGTCCTGAAGGCCGTCTTTGAAATATCTTCTTCCTTAATCCTCAATTGGTGATAGCCCGATCTCAAATCAATCTTAGAAAAGACTGATGCCCCTCTTAGCTGATCAAGTAGATCGTCAATCCTGGGTAGTGGGTATTTATTCTTCACCGTAGCTTTATTCAACAATCGGTAGTCTACGCATAATCTGAGACTACCATCCTTCTTCTTAACAAACAGCACTGGCGCTCCCCACGGCGAAACACTGGGTCTAATAAACCCTTGATCCAATAATTCCTGTAGTTGTTTCTTCAATTCCTCAAGTTCCACTAATGCCATTCTGTAGGGAGGTTTAGAGATCGTCTGAGTATCTGGTACCAAATCAATGGTAAACTCCAGCTCTCTCTCTGGTGGTAAACCTGGCAATTCATCTGGAAAAACATCCAGAAATTCGCAAACCACAGGTATATCCTCAATCCTCGAGTGTTCCCGCTCATCGTCCGAGATGAGTGTCTCATAACCTTCACATGAATAATCATATTTAATATTCTCCAAAATAATATTAAAATTCTCAAATTATTCACTAGAAATCCACATAATTATTTCCTCAATATCTCAATTGTACACTGTAAGGTTCAGGTAGGGAGAAAGTTACAATCTTAGTGTAGCAGTCTAAACTCACTCGATTGGTCGCCAACCAATCCATTCCCAGAATTACATCAAACCCATGTATACTCAACATGATTAGATCTGCTAACATCACTCTATCTCCCACCTTTATTTCACATCCTCTACAGATTAACTCAGTTCTCTGGGATTCACGCATAGGGGTATTTACATGTAGTATATATTCTAGAGGTTCAAACTTCAAGTTTAATCTACATGCAAAATGCTTAGAAATGAACGAATGCGTGGATCCTGAATCAATCAACACATGAGCCTCATAATTACAGACAGAGAGTGTACCTCTTATAGTCTCTGTCGAAGTGTCTGCGGTCTCCTTATCCAGGGCAAACACACGTCCCTGTGCCACAGGTTTCTTCCCTTTCTCTGCCGCAGTGGCCCGTCTCCAGGGATCCACTCTCTGAGGCTGTTGTCTAGTCGGCTCCGGAGCATGTGGTATCTGAGGTTGGGGACAGTCCTTCACTCTGTGGCCCATGTCACCACATCTGAAACATCCATGGATCGACCCAGTACAACTTCCCTCATGCGATCGGCCACAGTCTCTACAAATCCTCATCTCCGGCCTGACATATCGTGGGGTCTCCTTGATAATAGGATAGGCTCTGGGTCTCTCCAATCTGTCCTTCTGTACCTCAATCCTCCCTCTCCTGAAGGAACCTCTCCGAGCCTCTGACTGGAAAAGTGCTGGCCTCTTGCCCTTATCTCTATTTACTGCTCTGAGCTCATGCTGGGATTGTACCATCTCAATCCCTCTTTCAACCTCTTGTGCTCGTCTCAGAGCATCTCCAAACTCAGTAATACATAGCCCCATCAGTCTATCTCTAATGACGGGCTTCAACCCATACACAAACTTCTCTGTGCGGAGCTCTTCACTCTTGAAGGTCTCTGGGTCATATCTCAATAGTGCGGTGAACTGGCTCTCATAGTCATCCACCGACATGTCACCCTGTACCAAACTCAAAAACTCAGCTTGTTTCCTTCTCTGGGCGGCTCGTGGTACATATTGGGTTCTAAAAGCTGTCTGAAACTCTTCCCAACCAATCACATCCTGGTGGGACATCAAGATACCCTGGGTAGTACCCCACCAATCTCGAGCTCTCCCCTTCAGCATATAGGCACTCATACTGACTCTCTCAGCATCGGTGCACCCCAGTAAATCAAATATAACTCTCAATTCCGTCAACCACTCCTCAGCCTCTGTAGGATCCTTCTTTCCCTTAAATGCGGGTGGATTCATCTTCAGAAATTCCTTTAGTCGGACCTTACTTCTGTCCTCAGGCTGAATGACGGGAGGCACTGGGGGTATGGGAGGTCCTGGTGGTGGTGTAGGGGTAGTATCCGAGGCATTAACTCCAAAGTGTTGCGCGAATAGCGCCGCCATCTGCTCAAAACCTTGCCTCACATCGGTCTCAATCCGATTAAATCGAGAGTTAGGACTCTCTGGTTGTGGGACAGGTGGTGGAGGGGACTCTGCCTGCCTCCTCGAACGACCTCGTCGTTTACTCATTCTCAATCTCAACTCGTCTCCTGCGCGTACATATCACAATTGATTGAAATCTCAATCCTCAATTTCATTTCATGACCAGACTATTACAGACACTTGGGACGTATTCTATTTCACTTAATCGACACTGACAGTACTAGACACCCTAAGCTCTGATACCAAGAAAACTCTGTCACGCCCCGAAAATGCGAAAAATAGGGCTAATTTAAAACTTTTTACTCGTTAATTCACAAATAAAGAGTGCATTCCTGTGCAGTGTCATACATCATCATAATTATCATGCCTCAGGATCTCATCATGATATAATAAATATGGTATTATACCCATTACTCGATTACAAGTCAATTAATCCTAATACATCCCATATAATGTCATACATCAAGTGTCTGCAAATACATTAATAGTCTGGGTACATGAAAAGATAAATATACCTCGAAGTACAAATTATATAGCCTGGAGCTCGAATCCTCCACTAGCCACTACTCCGTACGTCGCAGGGAAGTCCTTATTCACTTGAAGAACTCTGGGGGGAAAGGAAAACAGGGTGAGCTTCTAAATCGCTCAGTAAGGGGGGTAGGGGACTCATTTCATAAACCAAAATGCACATCACAAAGCATTTATTTGTATGTGAAACTCATTTGAAAACCATAGCATGAAAATACTCAAAACGACACTCTCATGTGTCAAGTCATGTGAAAACATGAAGTAAAAAGGCTCACTCTAGAGCAAAACAAAGCATGTGAAAATACGCGTTAAACGCTTTCTCAAATAACGTGGCATAGCCACTGGTTTAAAAATCACACGTGGCATAGCCACAATACACACGTGGCAAAGCCACTGAATTATTTTCTCACGTGGCATAGCCACAATACACACGTGGCAAATCCACTGATTTAATTCTCACGTGGCATAGCCACAGAATAGGGTTTCTCAACGTGGCACAGCCACCAATGGGGTATACGTGGCACAGCCACCAAGGGGGTATCTCAACGTGGCACAGCCACCAATGGGGTATACGTGGCACAGCCACCGATGGGGTATAACGTGGCACAGCCACCAATGGGGTATACGTGGCACAGCCACCGATGGGGTATAACGTGGCACAGCCACCAATGGGTTTTTTCTCAACGTGGCACTGCCACCAATGGGGTTTTCTCAACGTGGCACTGCCACCAATGGGGTTTTCTCAACGTGGCACTGCCACAGAATAGGTCATTCTCACGTTACTAGAACGGAGAAGAAATCGGGCTTACATGCTACCAGAGCAATGCCCGGTGTGTACTCACAACTACACACCCAAGTCTTATCACATAAGACAGGTTTGCCTTCACGTAGAACTCGTAATGGTTTTCTCTCATAAAACTCATTTGAAATCGTTTTGTACTCAACACAAAACGTAGTAAAACCGAGTTCCAACCGGCAAAGCACACGCACACATTTCTCAAATCACAATATTGCCTTAACGTAGAGCCCAGTTATAAACTCATAAAACATTGGGCTCCAACCGGCTATAAAATCGTGTGCAGTTTAAATCTCAACACAAAACACTCAACATGCTTGTTTATAAATCATAAATCATGCTATAACAGTTTACAAATCACATACACAAATGGTTTAGATTTTCCTTACCTCTTTGCACCTCGTATAGTGCAATCGTTTCCCCCGTATCACGGACTAGCCTCGCATTCCACTCTGGAACTCCCGAGCTGTCCAAACGATGTTAAAACGTCAATACTCAATTATCTCATAACCCTCAATTCTCAAAATCGAGCATAATTGCTCATAACACCTCAAATCTCTTGATTTCTCGTAACTCAACCCTAAACTACAACCTCATTCTCAATATCTCAATGTTCGATATTCCTCATGCCAATTATCTAGGCAATTCTCTACATTGTCCAATTTCCATTTATAACTCACAATTTCCTAAATTCACCAAAACTCTCAATATACATATCACTCCTACCACATTGAAACTTAATCACTCCCTAGTCATCTTTCAACCATTTCAACACCCATTCAACCACCAATAACATCGAAATCAACTCAAGTATCAAGATCAAGATTTAGAAATTACCCAAAGCTTGTGAGACGCACAACTCACGCCTCGATCCGATTCGTCCTTCGATTTCCAAGTATGTTGTTCTCCCTTTGATGAGGAACAACTTTCCTTCTTACCACAATAGCTGATTCGATCGGAAATGGGGGATTTGGAGGAGTGAGAAACTAGGTTTTCGGAAAAATGGAGGTTTGAAAGAGAGAGAAAGTAAGATTCCAGGAGAAGACACGGGTTCCTTATATAGACTGGAGGTAGGAGATCGATCTGCCTCTTGATGAGATCGATCTGTGTTTGAATTTTGGGGGCGATCTGGGCAATTTTATGCCTAGGAGATCGATCTGTCGAGGGGTGAGATCGATCTCTTTATGGCTTTATAAGATCGATCTGTGCCTTGAGGAGATCGATCTTCTTCCAAACAGAAGCATTTGGAGATCGATCTCTTCCTCATGAGATCGATCTGCCTTCAAACAGATTCATTTGGAGATCGATCTCTTCCTCATGAGATCGATCCCTTCTCAAACAGATTCATAAGGGGATCGATCTCTTCCATTGGAGATCGATCTGCTTCTCAAATTTCCTCCTTCCTCGTCAGTTTTAACTCACCAGATCGATCTCTCCTTCTCCCAGATCGATCTGTCCTCATGCTTCATGCTCATTTTACACACTTAACACATAAGTCTCCAATTATAATTCCCACAATTTACTTAGTCCCATTAATTACACTTCAAATTATTATTACATCAATAAATATGTCTGAAATTCTCAGATCTCACAATGCACCTCTAGTCTAAACCTGTGATGAAAAATAGAGGGGGTGAGCTTTGGAGAAAGCTCAGCTAGCAACCACATAAGCACAGAGTAATAACATACAAGATACTGAATTTCTAATGCATGTCTAACGCATTCTCATTTGATCATTCTTTCTTATCACTTATCTGCATCACATTTCGAAACTTATCGAAAGTTACACTTTTCATGGGTTTACAGACTAGAATATTGTTTAGACATTATCAAGTTTCTCAGGTAGAGAGGTATCTTGAAATATCTTAATTGACCATCAAACCTAACCACCCGAACGGAATATACTCATAGGGGTTTAAAATTAGAAACATAGCTAAATGCAGAAAATCAAAGTTTATTGCAATCCAAGCATGTAAGCTCTTCCATCTTGAATTGCTTACATCGACATTCATCCTCAAAATATAACGATTTTTCAAAATCACAGCATATAATCCAAAAACATATCACATATCGAAATACATTCATATATCAAAAACATCTCTTATTTAAATCATAACTTGTATTTGAAACATATTACACTTCGAAACATGTCTTATTTCGAAACATAATCTATATCGAAACATCTTCCTCATTCGGAATAAGTCTCGCATCCAAAATATATTCATATCCGAAATATATTCCTTATCCGGAATACATTTCGTATTCGAAGCATATTTCTTATCCGAAATATATCACATCGAAATATATTCGTATATTCGAAACATATTTCATATTTCAAAACCCTCTTTATAGTTCAAACGTAATTTTTATTCCAAAAACATACTTTACAATTCGAAACGTATTTTATACTTTCTTTGCTAACTATTTTAACCCGTTAGTAGGGACACTACTGACTATTATATCATGTTAGCTAAGACTACATCACTAACTATTATCATCTCTGTTAGCAGGGGCCACAACATATTTATTTCATATTGTTAGGATATGTTCTGTGAACTATGTTCATGTTTGTAAAATATTTATGAAACATATTTCATATTTCAAAACATTTTTCACATTTTACAATACATTTCACATTTCAAAACACATTTCAATGCATATTTCAAAATCCGAAACACATTTCATATGATCATTATTTTAACTCGTGATCTGAAAAATATCAGAATCTCAAAATACATGACAATTGCTAACTATTATAACCCGTTAGCAGGGCTCGAAATTGCCAACTATTATATGTCCCGTTAGTAAAGGCCAAAACATTACTAACTATTATATACCCTGTTAGTAAGGGCTGAAACATTACTAACTATTATATATCCCATTAGCAAGGGTCAAACGTTACTAACTATTATATACCCCTTTAGCAAGGGTCGAAATATTGCTAACTATTATATACCCCGTTAGTAAGGGCCGAAACATTGCTAACTATTATCGTTTGTCAGCTAAGGCTAAATATTTAGCTGTAAAAGCTATCAGAATGCATGTTTTGAAATCAGTTCTAATTACAATGTAGATAAAAATAGAGTTAGCTTAAATCCAAAACATAGAGATGTATGTCTCACATACTTTCGAAACATGACATAAATGAGATTTTAAAGCTTCTTTAATGCAGGTATAAACCAATATAAGCTTTCTAAATCTCAAATTCATAATATGCATCAAATTTATTAAACCGATCACTTGCATCAAAATACATTTTACTACACATTTCCCATATATTTTCACAAGGTTCAATAAACTGAATCAAAGACATATGGTTCGATAAAATTTGTATCATACTAATATATCATAAAGCAATTTTGAAACCATATAGTTCGATATATTATTCACAAAGTTCGATGATTAGATCATACGAATATGGCGAAGTCAACAAGTATATCTCAATAAAGGCTTTCCCACTGTAGCTATCAGTGAGCCGAAACTACCTCAGAAACTAGGGTGATACCTATGGCCATAGATAAGAAAGTCTCCAATCATAATGATCAGCCAAAATCGAAACATGTCACGACAATGTCGGACAAGCCAAACTGCTCGTATAAGAGTTGTAAACTCAAGGCTGTCTCCATATGCTATATCGAGAATAACATAGCTAGAACGTCCATAAACGGTAAAACATTTGAAAATCACGTTTCCAAAAGTCATATAACAATCAAGACGAAAAAAAGTTATGCTTAAATCCAAAAATACTAAGCATAAGCTAAATAAACTATATGCTCCAATTAGTCCAAAACAAATTCGAAATGATATTATAAAGTAATATATGCATGCAGATAAAAATCTGTACAAGTTCTTAAATCTCCCACACAATGTCATGCAATGATTTTAATGTATGAAAATCATCGTAAAGTTTAAAATATGCCAACGAATCAAAATCACATTTTCGATAACACAAGGGTTTTAGTTCGAAACATATGGACAATTTACGAAATTTCTGCAATAAGATCAGGTAACAATTGCTCATTACCCAGCCTGCAAAGTAGAAAACAATTTATATCATCAATTTAGTTGATTCAATACATTTCATATTTCAAATCGATGAAAAGGTTCACATACTTATTCGAAAAGTTCAAACAAAACATTTATGATAATCAAATGTTAGCAAGCAATCAGACTTCTGTGCATTTTTATTTTTGCTAGGCATCGCAAATTGTTGAGTGATTGAAACAAATGGAACTTAATGATGTAATATAGCTAACTAAAAAATATAAGAATATACTGCAAATGGTGGGACTTCCTTGTCTTAGGAATCATCGTTATTGATGAATTTGTTTAGGAGCTAGACATGGCTTCTCCTTCTTTGAGTTCCCATAAATGGCACCAAAATGTTGATGCCAAAGAGGTATAAGGCTTCTTTAATGGTGGATCAACATTTTCCTTCTTGGATCAACCTACAAAACAAAAGGTCCACTGAAATTGTTCCCAATGGGACTTGCTCCGATGCCTAAGTTAGTAAAAGTATTTGAAAATATTTCAGAGAAAATAAGAGAGCTTGAGCCCCTTTGACTTACCATATGACTCCTTTTTATAGTGATCAGAGCTCTTTTGGCATAATCTCCACTCCCTTATTTCATGGGGCTTAGTGTTGAAGTAGATGATTATGGAGATAGTGGGAAGTTTCTTCATATATTAACAGGGAGTGGTAAGTTTGTGGATGGTGTTGTCCTTATGTTTAGAAGCCATACCATTGGGGTACTGAAATTGACTATTTGTAAATTTCTTGTCTCTAACCACATATATAGGGGTAACTGTCTTAACTAATTTTAGATACCTAGTCAATTTGGTTGAAATAAAAAGCTTTATGGGTGGTTAGGCAGATTTCTCCTTGGAAAGATCAAGAACGTCCACACTCTTTACACTAGGTATTACCTGCCTCCTAAGAAGTCCAAAAAATAAAACCCAAAATCATTTTAACACTAAAAAGGTCATAAGATAGCAATGAGAAATTCCTAACAACATAACATTGTGAACAACCTAATTACATTTCCATTTCCATTTCATTTATATTTTAATTATATTTCAATAAGAAAAGATCAGTCTTTTCCAGAACAACCTTATTACATTTGTATTTCCATTTCATTTATATTTCAATTATATTTGCAATTCATTCGAGTCATGTCTTCCACGGACATATTCACTTACTGTTACGTCATTTTATCATTTCAATTTTTAGCTTCAAACTTATTTCAAATAGTTAGCTTTGTGTCAATCAATCTAGAAATCTAGAAAGATTAATCTCTTTTCCTTTTTTATTTTTGATTTTGCAATTTAAATGCACAAGAGAAAATCGAATAGGCAGTTGTACTAAGTTGAAATGATGAGGGCTTTTTCTTCCCCCGAAGCAGCTGAAAAGGAAAGAGTAAGAGAAAGAGGAATGGTTGGGCTTGTTGTTGTACGTAGATTACCGAAGCATTGTATCTCTACTTTGTATATGTTTGTAGGATTTCATGATTAGCATGAATTGATTTGTATTTCTGCTCTCAGCTCTGTATATGTTTGTAGGAAAGAAAAGAATAGCTGAATGCTCGAATGGAATGAAAATGAAAGTTGGAAAAGAATAGCCAATGAAAAGAAAAGAAAAGAAAAATAGGGTATTTCGGTCGAGTCAGTTCCACTTTGGGGAATCGAAAACCAAGTGAAAATAGTAATTGGAATCAACCCTTTTGTTGACTAAACCGCCAAATCGAATAATCCGATCCAATCAAATCAAGTTCCATCGATTTCAATCGAGCATTTCGATTTGATCTGAGTTATGGACAGCCCTATACGCAAGGACCTATTCAAAATTGATTTAAAACAGCTAATCCAAAAGAGAAATTTGAAATTAATAAGATGAATCCAATTAAAATGTCTAAAGGGCCTGATTCAGAAATATCAAAACCGAGAACTATTTAACTTGCCTCAGAATATTTTAGACTAGTTCAAATAAAATTATTTATATATATATATATATATATACATGAAATTAATTTATTATGGAATTTTATTTTTTCCAAAAGGATTTCTGAGCTATGGATAAGTATGCATTTACTTCTACTTATCAAATTCTAAATCTTTCCAACTTGCCAAAAGTTGAAAAAATCCATTGGAAAAAGCGCGAATAATGCATATTGCCAACATGAGATACTAATTTCGATTGAAGAGGGTTTTGATTAGACTTGTTAATGGGTTGGAATAAATCGATTTTAGATAGGATTGAAGGAATTGGGTTGGTCTGATTAGTTACTAGACCGGTTTTGGTTCGGCAATGGGTTAAGTGAAATTGTTTCGATTCGTGAAATCGAAAATGAGATTCCAGACCGAACCAAATTGATTCTGATTTAATCCATTTATTATTCATATACTTTAAAATTTATAATTTTATTTGGTAAAGTGAAAGAATTTTCAATCTTTGACTAAAAAGAAATACCACACAATCAATTAGATAAAACATGATATATATATATATATAAAATAAGTAAATATAATTGATAAAAAAGACATATTTATTTATTAGATTTCTAAGTTTATCATTTCAAATATATTTTATAGATTATGATTTTCAATTATAATTAATTATTGATTAATAATAGTAATAAAATTTATGCAATATATGAAAACAAATTTAAATTTTATTAAATTTCTTTCGTTAAAAAAATTATGAATGTTAACATTACCTTGCCGTTTAAAATGAGTAAAATTACACAAATTATGAATATTAAGTGAAATTAAGATAATTTGTAAGTGAACATATTATGTTGAAAGAAATTGAAATTAGAAAAATATTAGATATTGTAGGAAATTGAGAGAATTTGAGAGATTTTGGTGTAGAAAAAAATAGGAATGCTAGGGTATTTATAGGATTAGGAAAAAAAATAGAAAAAGATCAACGGATTGATTCCAGCTCGGTTTCGGATTCTTGACTGGTTTTGAATTTCAAACCAATTCCAAATCAATTTTGATTTTTTAAAGGTCGTTTGGTATTATTGTTAAATTTATATCTTATGTTTTCTGTTTTTAAAAATTTTATTTTTGTTTTGTTTAGAAATTTTGAAAACAAAAATCATGTTTGATGAGCTAATATTATTGTACAATTTTAAAAACTAAAAGTAGGAAATATATTTGGTATCAAATAAAAATTTTGAAACATAATTTTTTTATTTCATAATTTATTAATACTAAACATTAAATATTTTTATAAAGATTATATAATTTAATTTATGATTATAATGTGCTATTTTATTCTTAATTTTGATACATTACAAAATTTTTTTCATTTATTATTATATAAATTTTCTCTTAAAATTATGATTTCAAAAATTATATGAGATTTATTTCCTACTTTTTGTATCTATACACAATTAATATTTAAATAAAATATAACTAAATTTTATTACTATATCCGTAAAATTATATGAATAAATTAAAAAAAAAGTAAAATTAATTATACAACATACAAAAAAGAAGAGTTTAAGTCATTATATAAATTCAACAATCAATTACTTTGATATGCATTCTATAATTTAATAGCAATTTCATCATGAATTTTATGCATATATCGTAATTGACTTAGTGAGATTTATTTCATATTCTTTGTATCTATACACAATTAATGTTTAAATTTAATACAACTAAGTTTTAATATGATATTTATAAAATTATATAAACACAATTAAAAATAAAAAAGTAAAATTTATTATATAAAATAAAAAGGGAGAGTTTAAAAGATTAAGACTTGAAGAAGAAAACCAAATGCAATGAAAAGTGAGGATGAGCATTGAACAACATGAGCTGTGAAGGATTAAGAAAGGGAAAAAAGATTGTGCATAGAAGTCTTGTAAATTATAGATAAAAATAAGATAATTTGTTATTGGTGAGATTTGAAATGAAGACTTCATTAAAAGTTATTGTTCATCCATGTTTTCAAATAAAACATATTTTCAAAATGTTTTGAAAATTGTAGGAAACATAAAATTTATGTTTCCTATAATTTTAGAAATTTTGTTGCCAAATTTTTAAGTTGTAAAACAAAACAAGGTAACCAAACACAATTTATGCTTTATGTTACAAGATTTTGAAAATAAAAACATAAAATATAAAACAAAATTTATCCCAAACAACCCCTTAATGAACCAAATTAGTTTCAGTTTTGAATTTCATTCTTTAAAACCATTTCAATCCATTTTATGTACCAAATTGGAGCGGAACCGAAACCCCAAATAGGGGTTTCAATTTTGGATTAGATTTACCTGATCAAATTCCGAGCCAATCTGACCCGGTTAGCACCTCTAGTTATTATTAACAATAAATGGTCAATTTGGATGATTAGTGGAATTTGTTTCGATGATATTGAAAATAACGATAATAATGAGTTTAATTATTCTATAGGTGATATTGAGTACTATAACGGTGGACTAAAATCAATGATAAAATATATTTTTGGATGTAAGATTATGATGACAATAAGGTGAAATATAGCGGGAAGAAAAAAATTATTAAAAACATCAGATTAAAATTTATATTTAATAAAATTAGTAATAATTAAAAATTAACAATCTTATTTTATATCAAATATTTTTTAATAAATTAAAAATTTTAGCATTTTTATATCAAATTATACTTTTATTATTAAATACTTGAGTTGAATATTATTTTAATAATTTTTAATGGTATTTAACATTAAAAATCTTTAAAGTTTTATTTAATAAAGAGTGGCAACCGGCACATTATATGTGGGATTTTAATTAATTAAAAAATTTAATAATTATATATTGTAAATATAAAATAATAGTATATAAATTTAGATATAAATTGAAAACCTTAAAATAAATAAAAAGTAAGATAGTTAACAAATAAAAATAATTTAAAAATAAATAAAAATAGTTTAATAAAATAAAAAATTAAAACTTGTTTTAAAAACATAAAATAAAATAAAATTCTAACCTTTGAATAGATCCTTGCTCAATTAAGGAACGGTGCAGTTAAAATCTGTACTATATGCGATCTTAATGCAACTTGCGATCCAATTTAAAACTAAAGAAACATGACATGCCATAGTACGATGGTTAGGGCTAAGGTTAAGATTTAAGGTTTACAGTTTTAAAGTTTAATGCAGAAGTTCCAAAATTATAACCCAAAGTAATCAGCTACTAACACTGGTCCTGACTCAGCCATAAACAAAACAAACTTAACATGGGGCTTTTGTTTTTCTTTTCTTTTCTTTTGCTCCCATTTCTTTCCTGATTTGAAGCCCTGCTGGAGTAATTAAACTGTTCCCAACCTGAAATTTTTCTTAAACGGCGTTTTCAGATGATTAAAGACGACTGATCCGCTTGCGACGGACGCCTGCCGCGGATCTTTGCCTCTGAATCAAAGCTTTCAAGTGCCTGCACTGCGGCATTGGCTTTTGTAAGACAAAAATTATCGTCATTAAACAATTACTACAGGACAAGATTTATTATATAATATATATATATATATATATATATATATATATATAAATATTTTAGTTGTAACTCTCGAGATTGTCATGATCGCAGTCGCGGACGAATTTTCTTTTCGCATCTCTCTGTTACTCCAAATGTAATTGAGGATATAATATCTTTCAGGTTACAGATGTACGATATATTATCACACACGATTAAATCCAACATTGAGTAACAAATTAATTACTACTCCATCGTTGATCCAGAGAGGGGAGCTGGAAAGCTAACGTGCCATCTCTTATTATTTTATTTGGACCTCTCTTGTATTTTTTTATAAAAAAGTACCAAAAAAAAAATAAGATTTGAATTTCGAACTCTAAATTTAATTTGATCTCAAGAAAAATAATATCGGTTAAATCAAATTTAATTGTTAAAAATGATCTTTGTGTTGGTCACTTTCTCTCAAATGTGGATTGAAAAAGAAATATCTTAAACGGTATGTTAAGATCTTATATATATCTAGGCCTATTGAATGTTAGGATCATAATCGTCCAATGGTCTAAATCTTATAATCCATGTTAGGCAATTAGTGCATTCAAGTCACGTACATTGCAAGAGATCAGACGAGGTAGAATTTTAAAATCACAAACATACATTCTCTCATTCTTTCTTCTCTCTCAAAGTTCTCTTGTTACTTTTCATCTCAATTTTTTTTTTTTTTTTTTTTGCATCTTTTCACTTACAAATACTGATTAAATCGTTGAAATACATCTCAAAATTCTAATTCTAATGCTCCCTAGCTATATTTCTTGGAGTGCAGATCCTAGTAGATCCACAGTTTACTCATCCTTATATCCTTGTTCCAAATTCAAAAGAATCATTCAATTTAATGATTGATGAATGTATTTTTTGAAAATTATTCATCTTTACATGAAATTCAAGAGTATTTATCCATCGGAAAGAACTAGAATTATATTAGGAAAAAAAAACACAAATAATGAATATATTTGAAATTGAGAATACTTCAATTTCTGAAGTAAAGCTTGGCTATATATAGGTGATGTGATAATAAACATCAATCTATCTTGCTATGATAAGAGATATATAAATGATTACTAGATCAATTCTTGATGTTCCTCCAAGCATCTCCATGTTCCTTATCTCTGGCGGTGATTTAGCATTTTGTTCCCCAAATACCTATTTTGTTCCCCGAATACCTATATTTTAATTATGGTAGAAATAGAGAGATGACTAAATTTTTTCATAATGATACAAAAAATTCAATATTCAAATTTCAAATTTATAAATTATCTTAATGTAAAATAAGAACATAATTATTTAAATTGATATTTGAAAGTAAAAAAATAATTATTTTATTATGTATATTGTTGACTTTTTTTTTTCTTTCTTTAATGTACAATCATGGCTTGCAAATTTTGGTTACGCGGTTATGCTAAATGAGAACCCGTGGCCATCAAGATGACAACAGACAAGAAAGAGCATACCCCACGTGTGTACAAAGAATTGATCAAGTTAAATTAGTACAAATCAATTTTATTTTACATTATTTCATAATTTTTACACTGTTTATATTTTTTTAAATTAACGATTGAATATTTTATTATATTCTAGTAAATTATATATACAAAATTTTAAATTAATAAAAAATTATTTAACTAATATTTTAATAATAATAATAAAATTTTAATCATTAATATATATATATATAAAATTATACTCTTCTCGATCGAACGATAAAAATATCAAAATGATTCGAAATTTTATATACATAATAAATACGAATAAATTATTAAATTTAGTATTAATTTATAAAAATATTAATTTTATGTGAAATTAATATAATTTAATTATTTTTTCAGTACGTGTGTATATATATATATATATATAAAAATATATATATATATATAAAGCACTTAAATTACCAAAGAAACTTTCAATTTTGATGGAACAGTGAAGCGTTTCACTCCCACTTTGATCAATTCTGTCAACTTATCAACTATAAGTCCACAAGGTACAAAGCCAACGAGTCAACAAAAAACAAGCAGACTTTCAAGATTGGTTGGACAAAGTGCAGCAGCATTTCGTTGATAAAATCAAATGACACGTTACAAAAGTTTACTTTTTACGTTTTATTATTGAATACATCATTCTTCTTTAAAAAAAAAAAAATCTTTTTACTTTTCAAAATTACCAATATATCCCCAAACTAAACACATTGTCATTGTCAATCCTTCTTCTCGTTCTTCCTCATCTTCGATCTATAGACCCTCTCACCGTTCTTCTGACTTCATCTATAGTCACCTGAGTAAAGACCTTTCCCACCATTTTTTATTAACTTTCAAATGATCGGCATTCCATCGTAGAATTTGATATTCCAAAAAGTTCTACAGTTGGGACGAGGAGAGTATGCACTGGGATGGAGGGCTGAGGAGCAGAGCTTTTAGCTGGCATAGTTTGGTAGATCTAACAAAGATAATGGGAGGGTCAATGACATGTTCTAACTAACGTATAATTAGGGAGAGAAAAATATTACATGTTATGTATAATGGGTGATTTACAATCTTGAGTATTTGAATTTATATATTACATGGGATGGGAATTCTATGTATCCTTGTGTAGTTAAATGACTACAATACAGGTCGTTAGCATACAGAAAAGACTTGGTCATGAGCCAACATAAGGATGTAGGGGGAATTATATGTAGATTAAGCCGAGGAATTTATTTCATTCAAACAACATATCGGCGAAGATAATCCACTCGGGTTGGATGCTTGAGCTTCATTAGTGCCTTCACTTCATGCTTCCGAACCATTTCTCTCGAAATATTTAAGTTTCCAGCAATTTCTCCTAATGTTCTATCACCTTTACCATCCAGTCCGTATCTCTGCCTGACCACCAGGCTCTCCTTGGGTTTCAGAGAATCAAGCTGAAAGAATGGATTTTTAGTTACAGACTTTGAGCCTGTGTTTATAGAATGCAGCAAAAATGGCAAAAACACAGTCCAAGTAACTTGGCAATTATTAACCTACAGCTTGTCAAATGTAAGCAAACAATCTTAATTTTTTTTTATAAGAAAGGCAATCATCTAGGAGTATCATTTCTAATAACACCTAAAGATTAAGTTTTCTTCTAGTGAAACTAAAATGAGAAATTTGTAACCAGTATATATAGTGCAGAATACAAATTCAGAGAAGATGGATGCATACCACATCATCAAGTGCAAGCCTGAGTAGAGCAGGTTGCCTCCGGTGATCACCTCCAACACCATCAACATCAGTGATTCCATTAATGAACTCTTCTTGTGTGACTGAATGCCTTGAATGAAGAGAGGCAACAGGTTTTGAGGCCCTCATTACTTCTTGGTACCTCTCAGGAGAGATCCCTACTTTTTCAATTATTTCTTTCTCTGTTGGTTCTCTATGAAGTTCAAACAATAAATCAAGTTTGGCTCGTAGGATTTCCACTCTAACCTGCATTGAGTAAGCGGGTAATTAGTTATAGCATATGTCTGCTAAAAGAATAAGCCGTGGCTTCTATTGCTCAGCCTATCAGGCAAAGATCTTCAGCCAAGAATAAGCAGCATAAGACAGCAGTCAAAATGCCACTGACATAAATGACAAACAGAATATGTATATTGACCCACCTACCACTATTTCATTATAAACTTATTAGTGCGCCTCAAGCATTCCACGCTTGATGCCATCATCTACTTGCAGTTAGCTTCTTATATGACAACTGCTTAGTTACAAAGCGTCAAATTAACTGTTACTATATAAGTTTTCAGTAACAAATTTCACCTTCAATACAGAGAAACACTTGCCCTTGCACCTAATCTAAAGGCTTCCAAGTGTCAATATTGCTGCTTGTTTGGAACGAAAATTACAAAGATTCATGTAAATCATCATGTTATTTTAAAGATAAGAAACAGGAAATATTGCATTCTTAATTGAGAAAGAGCATACCGATTCAAGTCCAAATGAGACACGCGTGAAGCTTGATAGTGTCATGGAACGCATAATTGCATGCCTAATCCAAAAAAGACCGTATGTGGAGAGCCGGAATCTCCTTCTTGGTTCAAAGCGATCTATGGCTGTAATAAGTCCTTTGACTCCGGCCTGACAAAGGTCTTGAAACCTTGGGCCATTTGCAAAATCTTGAAAATATTTGTTTATCACAAACAAAACAAGCCGGAGGTTATGCTGCATCAAATAAAGCAAGACCTCTGAGTAGTTATTATTGACAGCCAATGCCAAAATATTCGCACCACAAACTAGGCAACCACTTTTATATTGGCAATATAAGAACATAGATCTTCCATGAAAAAACTGAACTTGTTTGTGCCAAAGTGGGGTGTTTTTTTTTCCTTTTATCTTTTTTGGTGTAGGTGTAGAACAACACAAAAGAGACCCTCAATCATATGTAAGCTTTGGTTTTAGTTCTTCTGAAAATATCAGTTTAGAAAGAATATCCTTTAATCATAAGAAAATGAGAGTTGTGTCTATATCAAAACTTCGTCAAATGACTTTCAAGTTTCATCACAGAAGAATTGATTGAGGAATGTTGGTAGTACATCAACATCAGTAGCATAAAATGAATAATTTATATTTTACTAAACCAACCGAAAGCCACCTCACAATCAGTGCGTTATTGGTGGTGGAATAGGAATTACCTTAATGAGCTTATTTCTAGCAACTCGACCAACCTCTAAATGTTTTCTTACTTGAGCCGCACTCATATTTGCTGCCTCAGCTAACTCATCTTCAGTTAAATCTCTGCCCAAATCCTTCTGCAACAGCTCTTTTGCCTGAAGCAATGCCTGCGTTTTAGCAAAATTTTTAGTGGCAGACACAATCAAAGTTCCAAAAATAAGACATTGAAAAGTGAAAGTTTGTTGTCTCTGTTATTTCTTCCTTTAAATTGAAAAGGTGCAGACCTTCATGGGCTGCATTAGCTTAAACAACCAAGTATGTTCAGTAGACGGAAGAACCGGAGGTATCTTCATCTTCTTCCAGTCCAGGCTGACCAAAACAGTTGAAGCTGAATAGTCCCTCACAAGCCTATCGATCTTCTCGCTTTCATTCTCTGTACTCTTTTTCCTCTGAACAGAAACAGCAGGCTTTTCTTCTCTGTTCTTTTTCAGTTCAATCCTTTTATCAAGACTCAATCTCTTAGTCTTCTTAGACTGATTCCTAACCACGATTTGGTTATTAACGTTATCCTCATTCTTATCACTTTCCTTAAACCTCTTTCGCTTTTGCTGGTGATTGCGTCCTTTCATCTCACCTTCACCCTCTTCTACATCAGATGTTCTAGATGCAGGGCTAAGCTTATAAATATTTTCAAGCTTGGCGGCAGCTTCATTGTAATCCACATCCAAGGTACACGGAGAACCTTCATCAGTAAAGACATGATTTACAGCTTTGGAAACCTTTTTAGAATTTCCTCGTCTCTTCGGGTGCTCCTTAGCTGTTTCTATTGGCAAAAGAATATGTTCTTGAGGCGTAACTAGTGCTGTATCATTGTTTTTATCAGCTTTAAATGCAACAATCGAAGGCCTTCTCAATGTACATCTTTGAGTAGAAAACTTAGTGCCTAATCCTAATGGGGTTCGGGCAGCTGAGCTAGAAACACTGACAACTCCCATACCAAATTGTCTGAGCAAAATTTAAGCAAATTACAAAAGCTTCCGGGCTGTACAAAGACTGCAACAAGACACACGCGTCAGCAACAGTAATGGAGCATGTAGTAAAATACACAAAAACAAGTAGAAATTAAGAAAATTAAGATATCAGGGTTAAGTGACTGGGTTTTTTTTCCTGCTAGTACAAGCACAGATTCATCTATTCAACATAATTAAACTCGTTTTCTGACTCAAAAGCATTAGTATTTGAGCTCTGCAGCTATGTCAAGCGTCGATCACACAAAATTTCAATACCGAGCTTTCATTAAACTGGTCAAGAACATACTATAAATCAATTTTTCTTAAATTATCATCAAAATTTCATTAAACCGGACACTCCTACTTGACCCTACTTTAGCATGGGCCGCTCCCAATCAAAGTTAAACCATTGGAAAAAAAAAAAGCATCATGGACAGATAAACATTAACTTGACAAAATTTTAGCACATGTCGTAGCAAAGACATTTAGCAACATGATCTTGTGTCTGTAACATTTCTAGCTGGAACTGACATCATCCATAAGCAATTAGCAACGTTAAAAAGTTCATGCAAACAGAAACATACCTTTCGAAACAGAGCAAAAGCGAGTTGTTGAGTTGCAACGGAGGTGGGTTTGAGAAACTCGCGTTTTTTTCTTGGTCGCCAAAGCTTCAGAGAATCCTAACCGGTGAAAGAATTTTGAGATTTAAATATAAGAAACATAAATACGCAAATTACGGTGTCCACAAATTATATCAGTAGGAAACATCGACGGCCAGTAGGAGGCTGGTCTGAAATCCAACGGTGCATGAAAGCGACAAGTAGGATTAAGGGGGAAAAATAGGAGGGCGTGATGACGTGGGCAAAGGGGAAGCAGAAACTGGAAATGGCGTGGCGAGAAAAGAGTGGAAGAATAGATATTTTACAGGATTTAATGGATTACGTTGATACACGTGGGTGGTTCTTATTGGAGAAAGATTTCACTTTCAGTTGGCGGGACCCAGTGGCCTTGGTTTCCTCGGCTGGGGGCTTATCATTACGTTGCCTGATTATAGCCACTTGAAAATTGGAAAATCCGATAATTATCGAGTTTCAGATAAAATTTAGGGACAATAATACCATTTGTCCGAAACCTAACCTTGATTAACACATACTGAGGGTAGTTTGCCATTGTTTTTTGTTTTTAAACATTTTATTTTTGTTTTATTTATTTTGTTTTTAATTTTTAATTCAAAAAACATGTTTGATTAAAATTGTTATGTTTTGAAAATAAATATTTAAATTTCAGATATAATAATTTAATTTACAAAATAAAATTTTAAAATTAAATAAAAATAATATATTTATTACATAATATTATTTACATAATATTAAATAATATTATTTATGCTACTTAATATTAATATTAAATATATACTTTAATCATATTAAAATTTAATATAATTTAATAATATTATAATTAAATATAATATCAAATAATAATTACTTAAAATAATTCAATTAAAATAATAATGAATAAAAATTTTTAATATTAATTTTTATTAGATAACAATTGAGATTAATAAAATTTTAAATTTTATATATTAAATAACATATGAATTAATAAATTATAAATTATATTCAATAATATTATTTAGTTTAATTGAAATAATATTAAATTATTAAATAAAATATATTTAACTAAGAAATTTATAAGAAATTAGATAATTATTAAAATATATTATAATTATTATAAATAATTTTATTTAATGTTAAGTATTCACTTTTTAGTAATATTAAATTATTTAATATTAGTAGTGATATGTTTTAAATTTAACTGAAAAATATAATATTAAATAATAATATTATTTAATAAAATAATAATTAAATATATTATATAATAGTAATTAGAAATATTATTAATTATTAACATATCTAAATTATATAAAATGATATTATTTAGAATTTATAATATGTTAAATAAATTATTATACGAGTATAAATTATTTCTTTTTAATTTCTTTTTACATTTTTCAATTTTTCTATATTAAAAAATATACTAATTGTAAATTATTTTTAATTAGATAATATTTTATATTAAATATTAAAATTATTTTATTTAAAAAAATTAATTAATTTTATTTTATATATTTTATTATGAAAATATACTAATTTTATATTAGTATATAAATACTGTTCAATTATGAACAGTAATAGAAGTGGAAACATACTTCTAAAAATAATGGAAATAACAAATTTTTGTTTCTAACCATTTTAGAGATTCTTGTTTTCGTTTTTGTTTTTTAAAATAGCAACGCATTACTAAACATGTTTTTCATTATTGATTTTAAAAAATTGAAAATAAAAACAGAAAATAAGGAACGAAAACAATGCTGAACAACCTTTGATATTTTGAGTTTCGTTGAAGTTTTTTTTTTCTTTTTGAATTCTAGAAAAGTCTTTTTGGTGAGTATATTAGATTATCAAATAAAAAAATTATTGGAACAATTGAGTTGAAATTTTAAATATTTTTCATTGTTTAAATCAATAATTATTTGTAAAAAAAAAAAAGTAAGAGAAAATAAAAAGTAACTATTAATTTGAGTATGAGGCAAATTGAATGAAATCTACTCTCAAGCATTTATCTTATACCTTTATGTATTTTTATTTTAATTCCACAATATTTAATTTAATTGTAATACATGTAGATGTTTGTCCTCGAGCAAAACAATTAGAAAAATAGATTAGCATATGTACTTAAAGATTGTAATTTTTCATATTTTTCTCACAAATTTAATAATTCTCACATCTAAAACGAAAACTAAAAATTTCAACTCGACAATAAAAATCATTCTAGAGTAATCCTTATTTCCAATTGAAATTTTAGTGTGAATAAAATTTTTTTCTCATTTCATTCCATATAATTTAGAAGATTATGCAAAGACAAAAAATTGTCAAAGCAAGCTCAAGTCTTATAAATTTGTTTTTTCCCTATTTCTCCGCTAAAATGTAGTTACACTGATTAAAGATCATTATGTATTTATTAAGTTTGTAATGTCAAATTCGGATTAAGATGTGAGAAAGGATAATTTTCTGCACAAAACCCCTAAGCATGCATTATTTTTATGGATCTTTTTTAAGAGCTTCACATAGTAACTCCCAAACTTTTTTTCTCTCTCTTTCTTTCTTTGTCATCTCTTTTTGTTCTTCTTTTTTCAACACTTGCTTCTTCTTTTTTTTTCAATTTTTTAACATTTTTCTTTTTTTATATCCATCATTCCTTTCTTAATTAAGCATAGTTTTAAATATTTTTCTAAGAACAATCTTGATAACTCTCTAAAATAAGGTAGGTTATTTTAGTGCCTAACTTTGTTAATTATTACTTAATTCTCAAGCAAAATTGTTAATTATTTTCCTTGTATGTTAAATTTTCTCAAATATTGCATATACATAAGTTCGAGTTTAAAGCTAGACATTTTGGTGGCTTTTGAACAGAGAAAGAGTAAAAAATGAACTGAAATCAATAAAAGATGAAATTCAACATAAAAAGCTAAAATAGCAAGATAGTTCTTCTTGTAATACAAGTCACTTTCTCCATCCACATGTAACTTCACATGTTATCATTTTGTGAGTTTCTTAGAGGCCAAACACATGGATGACATGCCACACTCATAAATGGCACATGCATTTGCCAAATAGACTACCAAATGAACAAGAAGACAAATGGAAGAAGCTAGAAAGTGTAAGCTAGTAATGGGGTGTTTAGGACATGAAGATGACATGGAAAAACATTTAAAATATGAAGAATCAACGTGAAGGCAAGTGACAAGGCGTATCAACTCGTCAATAATTCAAAATTTATTTTATTGCTTTTTAATTACTTTTTTTGGTACATAATTACATATTTTAAATTTCTACAAAATGTGATTACAAAATGTAATTACATATTTTAACTTTCGATATTTTTTGACTGTTTTCTTTAACGCAAGAACTACATATTCACCATCTAGGGTTTTAAATAGTGGCCATTGTTAGTCTATTTCGCAATAGCAAGGTGGCCGCAACCACTGTTTAAAAAATAAAAAAATTCGTGAAATTTAATTACAAATATAATTGTTGTTGTTGACTGTTGCAAAACAGAGTGACGAAGGATAACATCAATAACAATATATTATTATCGTTATTTTGTTTTTCATTTAAATATCGAGTATAAAATAAAAAAATTATTTCAATACCAAAACAAAGTCACATAGACTCGACGAAAATTCAAAATATATGGTGTTAAAAATTCAATTAAAATTGAATTAATCGATCGACCAAATTTATCTCGATTAATCGATCGACCACCGAAATAAATTCGGTTGGTTAACGAAAGAGAATTTGATAAAAATTCGATTATTGATTAATTCGGTTCGAAACTCGAGATTAATCGATTACCCGAAATATTAATCAATTACTTAACATTAGTGTTACGTAATTACAATAATTTTATGTTGATTCTTTTAAGTATTACCATTTACATTTTTTATGAATTGATGTATTTAATAATTTAGTTAAAATTTTATATTAATGCCCTTTATAATTAATTTAAATTTTAATTAATTATAAATTTATATTAAACAATTAAAATAAAATAATTTTATATTATTTTAACTAATTGATTAATTAACTGAATTAATTGAAATTTATTTTGATTTGATTAATTTGAAAATACAAAATTTGATTTGGTCAATAAAAGTAAAATTGTGAATTTTAATTAATATCAATTTTGATTAATTCGAGTTAAAATTAACCAAATTAATCGAATGGACGTCCCTATAAAAAAATAGAAAAAAGAATCCCCGATTTCAGAAGCTCAGTTTCAATCATCAATTCAAAATTTTAGCTTCAAGCTTCGACAATTCAACACCAATTCTTCAAGAAACAGCAGCACAACCCAAGAATCGACTTGAGTTTTGAATTTTGAAGGTAAGCCATTTATAAAAAACTTAAAGGGTTGAAGTAGATCCAGACGATTTGGTCGTGGTAGGGATGGAGGGTGCCATTTTCGCCTTATGATCTATTAAATCGGGGTCAGAGAAAGGCGATTTTGTTTGGTTGTGGACTTGGGGTTACTGGAGTTGAGAGTTGAGACTGTAACTTTGTAAGTAGAAAGAGCTGAGAAGAAAGAAAGGGCTGAAGGGGAAACAAGATGGCTTAATGAGGAGAGGGAGGGCCGAGAGCCAAAGCTAAGCCTGAGTGTTGAAGGCTGTCGCTGCCTGGCCGTTGAACTGAAGAGCGAAGGCTGAGCGCCTAAGCCTGAGCCTCTGCTGCTAAGCATCTGAGTCTAGGACTGGGATGACTTGGGACGATAAGGGTGTAGTTGAGTGAATGACGGGCTTGGGCTGGAGTGTTTGGGATTTTGGGTTTTTTGTTATTAAATGTTTGGGAATTAGGAACAGGGAAGTGGGACTAAATTTTTTATTTTTATTTTTTTGAGTTGAATTTCAGTAAATGATGCTATGGATGTGGCGTAACCGGGAATTTTAGTTTGAGATATTGACGAAAAATTTAAATAAAATATTCTAATACAGACTAGCAACCAACTAAATAATTCTTTATTTATCACAGTTCTTAACATTTTTTTATTTTGAATTAATATAAATAATGTTGTAAATATGAATGTTCTATTATAATCTAAAAAATTGTGAATAATTATATTTCAAGTAAATAACAGATATAAGTGTTACACATTACTTAAAAAAATTATAATATAAAAGTTTTAAAAATTATAATTACAATTATTATAATTTATTTTAAATGATCGCAATAACTAGATGATTTTTGTCATGTCGACAATCATAAAAAACACAACGTGATAAAAAATGCAAACGTGACCGCACTTTACTATCGACCCGTCCAGGAGCGCTTTAGAAAAAAATCTCACTACACACCAAAAGGAAATCGCAGCCTTTAATATCTCGCGTTCCTAACATATTAAGATGAACCGGCCTCAATTTTAGTACGTGAAAGCTAGAGGAAGTCGGCAAATCTTGCACCATCCATACGCGTCGTAGGCCAACGACCAGGGCCATGAGGTCCACCATACGACCCCTTCGTCTGAAGCCATCGTCCGTCTTTGATACTTCATTAAAACACTCATAGTGCGTTTCATACTTCACAAGGAAAGAATTTTATACGAAGTTGCCGATTTGAAGATTTTTTTTTTCCTATTAAAATTCATTTCATTTTTTGTCACTTTGACCATTCAAATCATAATTAATGTAATATATAATATAAGAGGATCCTCCGGGAAACTAACTATGTTGTCAATTCAAGTAATAAGTAGTGTTATTTTCTAATTTATAAACCAACCCAAGCTCTCATTTTTCACGTTCAGATGTCTACCTTAGTTAATGTTTTCAATATTCGTCTATTTCAAATATTTATATATTTAAAATTTTCAAAATGAAATCCTTTTTATATTTAAATAATGTTATATCCTTATTTTTTTAATAAAAAAAAAACATAAATTTATAATATTAAATGCATGAAAAGTATTTTTAATATAAGAATAATAAAATAAATAAATAACGTTAAATAATAGGGTTGACCATTAACGTCATCATTAGTATTAGTGGTATTTTTTTCTTTTATTCCCTGGTTTAAATTTGAAAGAACCGAAAAAAAAAAGAAGAAAAAACTCGCAACTTGGGAAAGTTAGAAGAGGATTTTTTGGTGTTCGTCTCTGACTTTCTATTTGGTTTATTTATTGATCTTGACTAAGGTACTAAAGATTCTTCTGATCTGGCGTATGCACCAATCAGCAAAACGCTAACCAAAAAAAAGATGGCGATTTTGCGTTTATACGGTTTGAAGATTTTGATGCGAGGAAGAAAGGGTCAGCAGTGGGACCCTTCTGTTTGAAACACATTTTCTAAGACCAAAGACCGGTCTAAATGAGGAAAATTCACTTTCAACTTTTTCTCAGTCAAACTTCTCCATTCCTTCTCTCTGTTTCCGTCGTTTATTCCTTCATTAAAAGAGGGATGTCTCTTAAATCCCAAAGCCATATTCTCCTTCCTTCCTCAGGTTTTCCCCATTGTTTATTCATCCTCGCATAGTATAAGGTTTCTGATATATTTGGCTTCTTTTCAGTAAACCCTTTTAAGTTTTCTAGTTGCAAGAGAAAAAAACAAGCAAGCTTTTGTTTAATTCCATGCTTTCAGCTTCTAATTCACCAGCTCGCATTCTCAACTAAATCCGATTTTCTGCTGATTTCTGGCTTTTTGTCATTCATACTTTTGGTAAGAAGCATTGTCTCCATCTTCTAGTTCGTTTCTAGAAAGAACTCATTCATACCATTTTGTATGCTAGAATTAGTACATATAAAGCAGACCGGTCGTGCGCTTTGAGAACAAAAAATGGAGAACAAGGGAGACTGGGAGCAAAGGAATCTCATAAATGAGCTAACACAAGGAAGAGATCTAGCTAGGGAACTCCAAGTTTATCTCAATATGCCTTCTTCGTCGCAGCAAACTCGTGAATTGTTACTCCAAAAGATCCAAGCTTCTTATGAGAAGGCACTTTCAATGCTGAACTGCAATACTACCTCGTTGCAGACAGTAGATCAGCCACAACCCTCAGCACTACCAATCAGAATGCCGGAATCACCACCTTCTCGAAGTGGTAGTCCCCGGAGTGAGGACTCCGACCGTGATTTGAAGGAACAGGAGCTCAAAGATGCCTCCAAGAAAAGGTATAGATTATAAAACACAAGCACTAATTTATAAAATTACAAGTCAACTCAACTCGTTAACCAAGACTTAATTATGTTTTTTGTTTGCAGAAAAACTCAGCCAAGAAGGACGCAACTAGTCCGAGTTACGCCTGGTACAGCCCTGGAGGGACCTCTTGACGATGGTTTCAGTTGGAGGAAATATGGACAAAAAGACATTCTCGGAGCAAAATATCCAAGGTTTTGGAATTTTCCTTCTGTTATCCATCCAAACCAACAAAAGCATATTGCAACTTCATTAATACTTTCTCTCTCTCTGTCCATACATATATATATATATATATATATATATATATATATATATATATATATTACAAGAAAGTTTACGATTTAAATATGAAACTTTTTTAATTTAAAAATTCAATGAAATTTTGTACCAATTTTTTGGTTTATATATAGAATATATTATTTTTATTATATTAAAATATGGATGCATGATAGCAAATTAGGCGTTGACATTAACTCGGTCCACGTCAACTCCAGAGCAGGCAGATCTTTTTTTGACAGAGTCAGATTAAGGTTGTAAAGTTTGACCAGTATGTTGTCAACATGTCATTGGCCTAAAGCATTCCTGCTTGCAATTCATATGAATGTTTGGTTCGGCCGCATTTGAAATTCAGCTTTAATTGCCTGACCGTCTTATATGTACTACAGTATATGCTAGAGAAGTGTTTTACAAGCTTTAGTTGGATTTGACGAATTCTTTTCTTCTCTTCGTAATCAAAGAAAAGTTAACTAATTATTATAATTAAAACCGAGCTTAATCATCCTTAATTTATTGATTGCAGAGGCTACTACAGGTGCACCCACCGAAATGTCCTAGGTTGTTCGGCAACAAAGCAAGTTCAGAGATCAGATGATGACCCAACAATCTTTGAGATTACTTACCGCGGAACGCACACTTGTAATCTATTCTCCCATGCCATGCCTTCCTCAGCCTCAGGACCATCAGAGAATCAAGAACAAGGAACCATCAGAGAGCCACAGCAGCAACCACAACAACAAGATCTCCTGTTGCGCTTCCAGAGGGACCTTAAAGTTATAACCGACGACATAGACATAATTCGTGAGCAAACATATCCTTCGTTCCCGTATCCTTCAGCAACGTCCAATATAAAGGTCGAAAACAATGTCGTCTTTTCACCTTTAGCGGCGCGAAATCTTTCACCTCCTTTTATATCATCGGCAACATCCGGAACTAACTATTTCTCTAATTTGTCTCCAAGTCCAAGCCAAATGAACAGTACCCTGCAGGGAAACATCAACTTTCAAACCTCTGAGCCCCAGCTCACTGAGATTATCCAACCTGCTACTTCAGCAACAAACACTCCCACCGTTGGCTTGGATTTCCCATTTGGTAATGCCGAATTCGATCCAAACTTCATATTTGACAACCATAATTTCTTTTCTTGATCCTAATTATGCCTTTTTGCCCTAAAACCTTTCATTTGTTTGGCTGCCCTTACAAAAAACAGGCCAGTATAACCATGATTTTTATTAGCAGGCATTATATATATTAGACTTGACGATTGAAGTTTATAATTCATATTAATGTTGGTATGGATACGACATTACTTTTTAGTTTTTTATATTTATAAATAATTTTTACTTAAATTTAAATCGTCGGTATCTTTTATTTGTATTATTTTTGTATGTGTTATTAAATTGTATTTATAATTATCAGATCTCATATATGTCTTTAAGAAAATGAACTCTTTACTTTTTTTTTTTTTTTTCCTTTATAGCCGATGAGATCTTTTTTTCTGCAATTTAACGAAACCAATCTAATATTTCTAATTTCAATTAAAGTTTTATCGTTAGGGATTTGTTTCTTTTTTTCATCATCCAAGGGATAAAGAGAATTACAAATTCTGACCCCAGAAAGAATACCAATAGTAGCCCAAGATGCAAAGTTGAAGTCTGAACCCAACATTGGAATTAACCCAGAAAATGGAACCCAACGTGAGGTTATGGTCAGGTTTTCTGATGAAGCCCAAGAGATCTATAACCTCCCAGGTCCATGAACATTGTGAATATAATAATGTGATGACCCACCATTGTCGTGTTTTATTTCTTAGAATGAATAGCACATTCCAATTTGAACCAGATCTATGAATCCTGTTTTTGAATTTGAGCTGCTGAGAAAATGATTTTAGTAGGTGGTCCAAACCTGAGTTTAAAAAAAAAAATAAGACAAAGATGAAAACTTGGAATTTTTGTTCAGTGGTCCATACGAAGTCTCATTTAAGGCAGTCATGCAAAGTTTGCGTCTGCTATGCACTGAGGCATCTTTGTTTAGAGTTGCAATGCATGGGACCATTGTTACACTTCAGTTGAAAATATTGTTTTTATGCCCAATTTATTTATTATCAAGTTTAAATTTTGAAAAATCCTGTAATTTGATTAAAACAAAATATTAGCTATATTAGTTATATAATTGTAACAAAATTCTCAACTGTTAGCTTGGTTTGGCCCCCAAAAAACTGTTGGCTGTTTCCCTTCTCTCCAACATGCAGCTTAATTAATTCCAGGGACAGATTCTAAATAAGTTGGTCCACTCTATGCCGTCTACTGAAATAAAATATGCAAGAAATCAATCTTGCCCCTCGGTTCGGTGAATATTCTAATTAATCAAAATTGATTCTCTTTTTTATTTTTGTTTCACTTAGTTATTTACTCTGCCTTTGATTTTCTGCTACTGTTCTTGAAATCAAAACTTATTTTCAATTGTGTATATATATATATATATATATATATATGTTTTTGTAACGAGAGAAAATGGAGTACACTGGCAATTGCGAAAGATGATTGTAGCTTAGATCATAAAACATTACACTGCAAACTTGGAAGAATTATTACTCTCTCTTATGCCAGGGGAAAAACAACTTAAATTTTTTATGCTAAGCTCAGCCATCATTTTTTGTTGAATGAAAAAAAAAAAAAAAGCGCACATTTTGAATTCGGTTTTACATCAAGCCGAACCGAATTAAACTGTGGGTTTGTCGGTTTCTATAAGCAAATTGGTTTGTTTTGGGTTTTTTTTTTAAGTGGCAGCTTGTGTCAATTCGCACAAGTGGTTACTAACAGTTAGTTGAATAAAAAAGAAGTGAATTTTTTGCTTAGGTATTTAGACAAGATCAAATTTATTGAGTTGTTATTATTGAAAATGTTTTATTTAAATTTGTTCTCGACTCAAACAAATTTAATATCAGATCATAAACGGATAAAAATACTTGTAGTTACAAAAAAAAATCAAATTCAAATGTTAAATATAAAACATTTAGATTTAAATTTTCACAATTTTTTATTGATATACTATCTATAAATTTTTAAAAATTTATAAATAAAAGTCCAATAAATTTATAAATTTCAATAATAAATTACTTATACGTGTTGACTTTAAAAATAAAGTCATCTCTGCTATTCTTAAACTTTTTGCAACAGAAAGGAACAGCTAGCTTGCAATAGCAAGGGCCCAGAGGCTGAATTCCCGAAAGGAGAAAGATAAAATAACTTAAAACAAATGGATATATATTGTAATATCCTTACATGCAAATATGCAAAAAAGAAAAAAAAAACTTTGAGACTGAAAAATTAAAAGGGTGTTTTACACTAAAATATCCAGCTAATGCATGTCATGATCACTAATATCTAACAATTACACATTAATTTGTTAATAGAAATGAAGGTAAAAATGCATGCAATATGCCCTCTCATTCTCCTTTTTTCCTTTTTTTTTCTTTTTTATTTTAGTATAGCAACGTTTGGAGGGACACTAGAGCAGAGAGGAAGAGTCTGTTAATGAAGGCTGAAAGCTCTGATGATGAGTAGAACTTAGCAGAATGTTTGCTGGATTTGCTGGGCGAGTTCTTCTGCACTCAGTTGGCATTCAATCCCAATCTGTTAAAACAAAAACAAAGAAACAAAGCATACAATTGAACCGTTAGCTTCAATAAATCTCAACACATATATATACCAAATAATTCCACTTTATTATAAATTTAAAAGTGCAATAAAAGAAAGATACGACTGCAAAGAAAAGATACCCTAGTTTTCAGCTTGTTTTTCAAGAGATACGAAGGAAGTTAACTTTTAGAGATAGTACCGTTGCAGTACACCACGTCAGGTCTACATTTGTGTGAAAACTACGGGACCTGATTGATCATTTTACTACCACAAACTACGTCAAAATTATTAGGTTTTCTCTTAAAAGTTGATATTAAATTATCATGGAGCAGTGCAATTTTAATCTTCATGTCTATTAATGATGAAAGAAATCATTCAAAATCAAAGATGGGTTCATTAGCTAGTCCCGTTTAAGGGCAGTAAACTAAAGAGAAAAACAACAAAATCATGAGACACAGTAGTGACATGACAGAACAGACTGAAAGAAAGGGCAAAAGTTAATATTGAAAACAAATATTGAACCTTTTAACATCATAGCAGAAAATGAATCGACACCTGAAAGGAATCCAGGGCACCTGTCTTGTCTCTGTTAGTTGCTCAGAATATAATGAGAAATTGGATACCCTTGCCCTTTTCGCTTTACTTTTTTTTTTTAACCATATGCTCATTCAAGTTACGATTAGGACTTGTGTTTCTGCATATAATGGGGCTGGAAAATTTTTACCTTGATGGTGAAGGAATTAAGCATGGTTTCATCGACGGTGTTAATGTTGACATGGAGAATTTCAAGCGAGAGGTCCTCAAGAGCAGAGATTATTTTCACAGCTTGACCAGGAATCCGAGGAGAAAACGTCTTTAAAAGAAGATTTGGCCCTGAAAACTTCACTTCCACGTGAGCAATCGGAGACTTTGAGTTCGCAACTAGCTCGTTAACGTTGTCCACGGAGGAAGTGGAAGAAGTAGGAGATGGCTCCAACGAACTAGTCATGGTTGGAGAGAGGTAACCTTGCTGCAACCTCGGCCTGTAAGGGCTACCAGGTTGAGGGGTTCTTGGGCTTATCGGCAAATTAAGTCTTGGACTTAGAGGTGGTTTTCTAGGGCTGAGAGGTGAGGGTCTTGGACTTGAAACTATCCTAGGGCTTAACACTTCACTGTAAACTTTTCTTTGTTTCTTGGCCTCGAGCGATTGCAGAACTTGTTGCAACTCATTGATGTAGTCCACAACGCCCCCAATAATCGATGCTTGATCCCCCTAATACATAATTGAATACAAAGATTAACATGAAAAGCAAAAAAAAACTTGTCAATGCAATTGCAAATAGGCCTCAATCAACCCTACTTGGACGACAGAATATTGACTTGAAATTTAACTGAGGACGAACTCAATGGAGACACTAATATAAACTTCAAATACAATATTATTAGGATTATTGTCCTGTACATAACGAGACGTTTATATATTAAGTAACAAGCCCAAATAAAGCTTTCAGACAAACAGGAAAAAAAAGCTTAAATGAATACCTAGTAAATTAAACAAGAAATTGTGACAAAGTGCCTTACTCTTTTGACATAAAAGCAAGGCATCAACGACCTCAGCACCGATAAATGCTCATTCATTTGCTTCCTCCTGTTGCGCTCAACCGTAATATGAGACATTCTTTGCTGTCCATCTGGGATTGTTTCCTCTGAAGAAGCTAGCTTCTGCTTCTTGCTTTTGGGTGAAGTTTCGGGCTCAGGATCAGGCTCCATCTCTGACTCCTGTTGAGCGCTGGAAGAAGTCGACTTCTGGGACACCAACCTCGTAGCTTCTTCACCATCTTTTTGAGTGGTAGCAGCGGCGGTTTCTTCCAGTGGAGTGAAGGGTGGAAATTGAGGGAGACCATCTAAACTCTCAAAAATGGCAAACAGGTCATCTCCGGCAAGGTTGGTTGCTCCAAATTCAGGTTCTTCGAAAAACTCACATAAACTATCATCCATTGGAAACTGTTCCAGGAAAGTATTTTGTTGTTTTCTTATTCAAACCACTACCAGTAGTATCAGTAGTATTTGCTTTTTCTCGGAAGAAAACCGTTAGTCTAAAATTGGTTTTGGCCTTTTCAGGGAATTGAATCAGAAAACAACCAAAGAGAGTATCGTAGGAATGAAGAGAGCGGTAAAAGGGTGAGCTGGAGATCAAGAAAATTGTCGAGATCAAGAAAAAATGGATGCTATAAAAAGGAGTAAATAAAAGAGCTGATGTGAAAGAGACTAAACTATCACCATCAAGTATATTAGCTCTCCATTTTTTGGATGACTATCTAAATCTTTTGGGGGTTTGAATATTTGCCGCCGTTTAGATACTAGCTGGGGATCTCACCGATCGGAGAATAAGAACCCAAAGTTTCTAAGCTGAATGGGAACCAGAAAACCAAACTCAGCTAGGCTGTATCATTATAATTCAAACTGGAGAACAGAAAAAATGATAGGAGCTCAGAGGGTGATAAATAAGCTACAAAAATCGGTGCGTATAATGGAAATTAATTGGAATTAAATGATACTCATATCGATATGATGATGATGATGCTGATGATGCTGGATTTCTCTTCAACTTTATTTACTACTAGTATATTTAATTTCATTTTAACGTTGGCTCATGAGCTCCAAATTAATTAATATGCGTAGTTTTGATAAAATTAGAGGAAATTCAGTTTTTTTTTTTTTTATCAAAAAAATAGTTTATATCTGACGCAATAATACCTATACATCATAGTTGATCACATAATACCATTTAAAGTTAAAATTTTTTATTAATATTTATTATAGGAGTTTGTATATTTTTAAATTTTGTTGATTAGTAAGTTAGTACTACACACATAAACTCATAAAAATTATGATGACGTCATAAACGGAAAAAAATGAGATGTTCTAAAATTTTAAATTTATAACTAATTTATTTTTTAATATAAGAGAAAAAAAAGGATCGATAAATCATAAAGGTTAAGACTGAAGATTTTTATCAATAAGAATGTAATACCAAATAAAGATCAAAGGTTAAACATTTAAACGTTTGTTTTTTTTTTTATTCTTAAGAAAAAAAAATAGAACGATTATTTCATTATACATTTTATAAATTTTTCTTAAATAAAAATAAAAATATTAAAGAGTGAATTTCATTTTAAATGAACGGCATGCAATATATGTCTTAATTCCATGCCTGTGACGTAGATGCATTTATTTCACACGCTTTGTTTTATAGAATTATTATTCAATATATAAATTTTTAAATTTTATAAATAAAATTATAATATTTACTTATACTTTTTAAAAATATTAAAAAATTAAAAAATAATTAAATGAGATATGTAACATACTCTTAACTTCACTTCTGTTATCTAAAACTCTAGTTGTAATGTATTAAATAATAATTTTTATTTATATATTTTTCTTTTAAATTATTTTAATTATAAAAAAATTATGTTATTTATTTATTTATAATTAATTAATATTTATTTTTATTTAAAATTATAAAATATTTTTATCTAAAGTTTCATAAAAAATAATTCTAATTGGCGTTATATAATTTACCTTAATCTAAAAAATTTAGATCTAATAAAAATTGAATGACAAAAATGTCTCATGCTAAAATGTCTCACTGAACTGAGCTAGCCCTTTACGCTTTGAGTTAATTAGTTAATATTCAGTGGTACATTAATGAATGTGGAGACAAATTATTGTAAAATGACAAGGATACCCAAAATAATCGTTAGGTTCGAATTGAAGGAGGTTCTTCAAATCCGAATGTGCTGCATGTCAGGTTGTTGTCTTTGCTGTCTGCTTATGACTTTTGCAGTTTTCATTTGGCCGCCCGCCATTCTGTTGCAATCTAAAAAAATTATATAAATAAATAATTATATAATTATAAAAATTTTAAACTTTACAAATGATATATATTTTTTATGAAATGAAAATTTTTATAATAATTTTATAAATTTTGATTTTATTGTAAAATCAATAACTAATAATTTTTAGATAAGAAATAATTAATCGAAATTATTGATTAAATTTAAAAATTTAACTTAGTAACCTATTCAGCTAGCTTTTTAAATTATTTTTATATATTAAGTATATTACCAATTCAACTTTCCTATAATTTCCAAAACTTTTATTTTTATTTTTTATTTTTATAATATGATAATCGACTTAAAATTAATGAAATTAAGTGTAAAACTATGATAGTCAACATAAAATTGAAGAGATTAAGCATAAAATTATGATAATAGATGTAAAAGTCATGAGATTAATTATAAAATTATGATAATCCATGTAAAATTGATGAGATTAAGCTTAAAATTATAATAATCAATGTAAAATTGATGAAAATACGTGTAAAATTAATGAGATTAAGTGTAAAATTATGATAATAAGTGTAAAATTGATAAGATTAAGCATAAAACTATTATAAATAACGTAAAATTGATGAGATTAAGTATAAAACTATGATAAATAACATAAAATTGATGAGATTAAATATAAGAAATATAATAATAATCATAAAATTGATAAGATTAAATGTAAAATTATTATAATAATTGTAAAATTGATAAGATTGAGCGTAAACTATGATAATCATAATATAAGGCATATTGTAGTCTCTCACGATTCTTAGATTAGCACGATAAGTCATGATATCTTGTAAAAACAAAATAAAAAATTAGAAACAGATAAAATAACAAAAAGCAAAGAAATCGTCTGAATTAAACCTAGACATGATTGCAATTAATATTAACTAAGCAACCTAATATAATTCCCGGTACCGGCAACAAAAACTTGTTGTGCTAAACTTATACCCCAAGTGCACAGGTTTCCACAAGTAATGCAGTAATAAATAAAGTATCGTTCCCACGAAAATTTAGAGGTAGTCAATTGCCCCTTGCTAGCATTTGCTTTATTTAAATTTTTAGTTTGGGTAGTTGAATGCCATTATTGAGTGTTTGATTGCCCATGTAAATAAAATTTCAAATTAATATAACTAAATATATTTATGAAAATCATCATAAAATTAATAAGAATAAGTGAAAAACCACGGAATAACTATAAAAACTATAATAATTAATCGTAAAAAATGATGAGAATAAGTATAAAAACACTAAAATAAATATAAAACTTTGATAATTAACCGTAAAATTGTTGAGAATCATCGTGAATTTGATGAGAATAAGGCTCCATTTAGCTCACTACAATTGAGTTCTAGAAATTAATTTATGCATTTTTTAGTGTTTGGTTAGCAGAAAATTATTGGTCAATAGAAAATGATTTTTTTATTAGTAAAAAGTTAGATTATTTTTTTAAAAATTATCTTGCGTTTTTGAAAAGTGGAAGATTATTTTCAAAAAATAATTGTATATACCAATCTTGTGCGTAAAAATTATACTCAAATTAGTCTTTAGATATGATTTTTTAAATTTTGATTTAATTTAATCCTACATAAAATATTATTATATCAATAAATTTTTTTATTTAATTAGATTAAAAATTATAAATATTAAAATATTAAAATTAAAAATATTTCAATATTTGAAATTTAATTATTTTATTTTGTATATTATTAATCTTAAATATTTTAATATTTCAATAATAAACAATATTATATTATTATTTTAATAATAAATAATATATTTATTATTTTAATAATTAATATTTTAAAAAAATTATTAATAATATAATTTAAGATCTAATGTTTGAATATTTTATTTAAATATATTTTTAAATTAAAATTTTAATAATAAATACTTTCAGTATAAAATATAATTATTTTAATAGTATGAATATTTTTAATATTCAAAAATAAATATTAATATTATATTAATGTTATGTATATAGTAAAATAGTAATATTACTTCAAATTTTTTAAAAAATTAATACAATTAATAATAAATAGTTTTCTTTTAAATGTTTGATAATATAATATTTTTAATATTAAGTAATATTTTCAAAATATAATTATTAAGAAATTAATTAATAAATAATATATTATAAATAATTTTTAATATTTTATTAATTATGTTATTATAATATGTAAAAAAAAGAACCAAAAAAACTAAATAATAAAAAATATTTTTCATTATCTCATTCAAATAACGATAAACTTTTAGTTTTTCAAAAAATATAAATATTTTTTAAAATTTATTTTTCGAAAGTCATTTCAATGAACTAAATGAAACATGAGCATAAAAACATTAGATTACGCATAATGTGATAATTAATCATAAAATTGATAAAAATAAAAGTAAAAACACTTGAATAAATATAAATTATAATAATTAATCGTAAAATTTATGATAATAACCGTAAAATTATTATTTATTATTAAGCATAAAACTATTATAATTATTGCATATCCAGCTAAAAAATTGATGACACTGAGAGTAAAACTAAGATAATTAATGCAAAACTATGACTATAAATATAAAAATATTAGCATTAGCGTAAACCCTAAGGGTGCGTTTGGTTCGGGGGAAAAAAAAATTACCTTGGAAAATAAAATTATCTTTTGTCCAGGAAAAACATTTTAAGGGGTAAATTCTAGGGAAAAAAAATTACTTTACATCCAAAAGAAAAAAATTTTGACTCTGGTAATCTAAAAATACCACATGTTTCAAAGGTAATCATTTTACCCCATATTTTCCCAAAATTGAGCACTGTAGGTAAAATAAAATGACTGACAAGGGGGAAAAGAATCGAACCAAACGGAGGAATCGAATGACGAAAAAAAAAATTACGGGGAAAAAAAAATTCCTCCCAACCAAACGCCCCCTAAACCTTATAATTATTATACACAAGTGTCAGATTAAGAAGACGCATAGTAGTTGACAGCTATAACAGAGTAGTCGACTGCGACTAATAAAATAATGTTCTATGTTTCATTGGTAGCCAACTATTATAACAAGACAAATCGATTGTTACCAATTAAAATATATTTTGTTTCAAGAAACAAAAATATATTTTGTTTCAAGAGCAGTCGACTGCCTTAATTTTTTGTATATTCTAAAGTAAAAATAATAAGAGGTAGTAGACTGCTGCAAAATTGCAGTGAAGTGCCTTTATTTTATTGCATATTCTAGTAAAAACCATTGAAGTTTAATATTAATATGTGGGATAAATGTTTTTTGGTATTTTGAATGGATAAAATGTAATTTCAAATATCTTGTTTTTTTTTGGATGGATAAAAATATAATATAAAATATCTTGTTATCTTTTGAATAGATTAAAAATAAAAATAAAATTGAATAATTATTCTATACATCGTCAGAGAAATTTTTTAAATACAAAAAATAAGATTAAGTTGATGACACATATCCTTTAAATATATTAAAAAAATAAAAAATAAAAAAAATAATACATGAATTATTGTCCTAACTCAACTTGTGAAGTTAAAAAATTTCATTGACGGTATATAAGATATTAATTCATTTAAATTATATTTTATAAAACAAAAATTTACCTATTGACTTATTATACCTTTATTTACATAATTTTTAAATTATGTAATTTTTTAAATTTATTATTTATTTAATTTTCATGAGATATTCAATATATCAAGATATCTCATGACTTTAATTGGTATTTTGTGACCTTACCGTAGATAAATTCAACAAAGTGATATTTTTTTGACAGTTTATTGGATAATTTTCTTATATATATATATATATATATATATATATATATATATATATATTTATTTATATATAAGTTAATCCATCGAAGTTAGATAATATATAATTGCTTTCTCGCTGGCCCCTGCAATAAGCATGCGAAATGGCAATGCTATCCAAGCATACAAATCAATAAGAATTTAATTTACATATGCCTATGAAATTTATGTAACTATTATTGGTATGAATTTTTTTTTTTATGTATATAGGAAAAAGGCTTTTGATTTAAAAAATAAATTTTAAAGTTTAAATATTAATATACAAAATTATTATATTTTAAAAATACGATGAAAACATATTAAAGAAGAAGATACAACAAATAAAAATCTATACTTAGAAACTTTTATTTCATAGTAAATTAGAAGTAAAGTAATTGTTTTATAAGTAGTTCGTCTTCCAATCTCCTTTCTCTAAACTCCGACTTGTCCAAAGTTGGAAATTAAAATCAACAAGAGAACAATATTCATATGGAACGAAGTTCGTGGTTGGGGAAACGGGAAAGAACTGCAAATGAACCACTATTACACTGGAATATGCAAAAAGTGGAGAGAATATTTCAGTGCTGAGAACAAGAAACAGAAAAGTGAAGTCTCTTCTTTATACATTGATCAGTTGAAAGTGAAGGCCGTCATTTCCTTATTGGTGACTGCCCTGCCCTTACCTTTGCCAGGCCTAGGGAGCAAAATATAAAGTTACATTCAAGTACAAGTCGCTTTTTTCCAGCTTTTTTTTTTCTTTGAAGACAAACAACACAGGCTGATACATGCCATTGATGCACAGTGTCAAGGTTAGTTCAATGGTATTGAAAGTAATCACGTCCTATATGATCAACATTAATGTACAAGAAAACTAAAACCCATGAAGGAACCTTGGGATGGCTGGTGATTTATTACAGCATTGAAAACACGACAAAGCGAACACAAGCGTGAGAAAACATGAGAATGCGAGAGAGAGAGAAGGAAAAGTAAATGACGATGGTGATGACGAAGAAAGTCTGCAAGTTGGCTGTTTTAAAAAGTGTTTAAATTCTCATATATATTACTATAAAGAAGGGGTCTGGCTTGCCTTCAATGAGCAGACACGGCATCTCCGTGCCTAAGATGGTCGATTTCATCCATCTTCTTGTCATTTATATGAAATTTGTATCAAATTGCAGAGAGATTGAATGGGCAAGAGTGAGAAAGGGATCGGAGGCAGGAGAGTAATTGCGAGGTCTGCATGGGAGTGCGTTTCATTTAAGCTATAAAAGTAAAGTTTTTTTTTTTTTTTTATAATCTTGAGCTGTTCTCATATCACAATAAATATGAGATTAATTTTTATTCTACATAATTGATATTGAATCAAAAAAATTTGATCTAATGAGAATTTAAATATGAAATTTTTTGCTATAGATCATTTTTTTTCAAAAATTCAATAAAATTTTACACCATTAAGTTAACTTTTCGAGTTAAATGTAACGAGCTACGTGTTTTGCTATTTTTTGGTTTTATCACAATTACTTCTCCCCTTCGCATTTATCTGTCTCTTTCACATTTACCATCGTCAACAACCACCCTTTCTGGCTCTTTCTTTCTCACTTCACTATAACCAATCAACATTTTGCCTAGCTTACGTTGTTTGGTTTTCTTTATGTTTTGATTCTTACATCTTAGAATTTTGTAAAAGCCTTTTTCAAATCATTGGAACCATCATGGAAATATTTCGATTCCCTCACTTTCATTGGAACCATATGTGTGTGTATGTGTGTGCCAAACTCATGATTCAAGAACTTTAATTCTTCCCCAAACAAGAAAAAGAAATAGATAAAAGAAAAACTCAGTTCATAACTTTCTTGGACGTGAGAGTTTGCTACGCTGTTTGAAGAAATAAAAGAAAATTTTGATATTGTAAGCAATAACTATGTTGAAAATTGAAACACGTATATATATGCATGCATGAAGCTGTTTAGGGATATCTAACAATTTGAAATATCTAATACTAATACTAGTTTGTGATCCTGTTAAATGCACCCATTATTTTTATCTGTATGGACGAATAAATTCATATTATTCACATAATTATACTTCCAAATCTTAAAAATTTATGATATTTAGCAAAAAGAAGAACATACCCATACATGTTCAACTAAAAAATCATAAAAATTATTATTTTTTATAATTATGTGTAATATAAAACTTTTTTTACGAAATAAAAATGAAACAAAGAGAAAAAAAAAATCCTTACATTGAAGTAATGTAATTTGATAAAAATACAACTAAAACTACAACATGAGTAGGTAATATTTATTTTGACAATGACAATTCCTTTTAGACTATCAAACTATCATAAAGGATGTGCAATAACTTTTTAGTAAAAAAAAAATTCTCATTAGCAGAAATTTGTTCCTTCCCTTGCACTGCAATTGATTTCATTGATTTAAGTCTCCATATCCATTTCCAAAGAGATTGGTTGATCATCAATTTTGTTGATTTTTTACCAATACTAAAATCTGGTTGTAAACTTAAAATAAAATAAACAGTATATAATTATATTTTTTATCATAAATAAAAAAATATAAAAATTTATCACAAAGAATATATACTAATAATATGTTATTAAATAATAATGATAATAAAAATACCTTTGCAATAAGGAGGAATACTAACATTACATTTATTATACCCTTTTATATAAAATAAAAACTGAAAGAAACAACAATTTGTTTAAAAGAAATGACAAAACAAAAAGAATAAAAACAACATAAATCATGAAAAAAGTAAAAGCATGTAAATAAAAGTTTATGAAACTGAACTATTTTATTAAATTGTTATTTTTTTTCCAAATAAATGAAAGTGAAAGGCATGCAAGGGTTTTTATATACAATATGGTCTCATCAACAATTCCAAAATATTTCAAATCCTAACCGGTTTTTCTTGTATTTTTCTGATATATTTCAATTTTTAATTACAATTTGATCTTGATTTTGATTGGATAGCTTTATATATTTATAAAAAATTCAAAATATTCCAAATCCCAATGATTATTTTCTATTTAATCTTTATTTTACATTAACCATTCCAAAATATTTCAAATCTTAACAGTTATTCTTCCGTTTTTTGATGTATTTCAAATTTTAATTACAATCTAATCTTAATTTTAAGTGTATAATTTTAAGCTGGTGACATTTACCTCACTTTTGAAGAAAACCAATCTTTCAAAGATTATAGATGAGCATAATATTTCTAATGTAATCAAATGAAAGATAGCAATTAAAATAAGGTATAAAAACAGCAATATATTATTTAGTACAGTATATAATAAATAAAAAAATATACAAAAAATAAATTTAAAAAAAAATTAATATTTTAAAACCTAATAATTATTAATATTTTCTTATTTTATTATTAATTAACTTGAATATTAAAACACTGCAAATAGTTCAAGCAGTAAAATGATTCTAATATTAAGTTTTTAACTTTAATGTAAAGATTTATTGACAAAAATATTAATTTGTCCGACTAAATATAAAAATTTAAATTAAATTATTTATTTTTTCAAATTAATAAATTAAAATTATATTAAAACTAAACTTTAACAACTTAAATAGAATTTACCCTCCTATAATAGCATGCAGCGACAATATCAAGTATCAACCTAATTAGGCCGTTAACATTAATTACTTCTTTTGACTTCCTCTTTTTGCCTTCTTAATTTTGTGGTGGGAGCAGCGACATAGCCAGGCCCAGGGAAGGACAGGGCAAGCAATGCAAGTCAGAACCCAGTACTGTTGAAAACCAAACTACATATGGCTGGCTTTGTTAGAGCCTCAATGGTCGGCTAGCCAAATAGCCAATGGCGAGAACGAATTTGTTAGAAACAACGCGAATAGTTAATTATTGCTACCATGGCATGCATTTATCAGCAAGCCACAGCATAGAAAATTGAAGGAGGGAATGTGGGACAAAATTTGAAACCAAACGTCCTTACAAAGAATACTACCGTAAATAAATAAGGTGGGGGCTATGGCAATGGCATCCTCTGCTTCATTTATTTCCTAATCCCAAACACCATTTACGAGCACCCACGAAATATACGAGCACCACATTACTGCACTAATTTTCTCTCTCTCTCTCTGAGACGCACCACCCTTGATATTATATCCAAAGGGTTTGTTTGTAGCGAGGGAATCGAGCGGTTGAGATTGAAGGGATGGTGGGAGATGGGGTCCCACAAGCCCTTGATATCTTTATTTAGATTCCCATGTCCCCTCGGCAGGTACTGTATGGGCGGCAGGCATGCAGGCAGGCAGGCAACTCAACTTCCCCCTTTTCCTCTCCTTGGGTGTTTATATCGTCAAGGAAATCTTCTCGTAATCTATGGATTTAATGAGGGCCATGATGTATCCTCGTCGATTTCATGACTTGGGCCCTACCCCCACACTGTCACGCTCAAACTATATTGAAGCAAGCAACAGGTATCATTTATATCCTTAATTACTATTAACTAGTATAGTGTTAATGATTTATAAACTGAAATTTCTTTGCTATGCACTCAATGCAATGTACTTTCTGCATGCACGGGCTAAAGGAATCACAATGCTCATTTTCCTTCAAGGAAAACTTGAAAGTTAAGATGTAAATCACTTAATGGACTATCTTTACTTATATATATACATATTTATTTGAAGAAAATAGATTTAAATTTTATTCTTTAAATAAATTGAAATCATGCAAACTTTTATATTTAAGTTTTAATAGTTTTGTTGTTGCTCGATTACAACAATGTCGAATTGCAAACGTCTTCACCTCGATCTCCGTATCACGTGTCCTAGAATGCCTCTGCAAAAGAGAGAAATATCAGAGGGACGCAGGGGTCGTTCCCTGCGTTGGCACTCCGATGCTTAAGTCAGTCAGAGAATTGGGCAAAGTTTCAATAGGGAAGTTCAGAATTAAGTTAACGAATCATACCTGACCCCTATTTATAGGGATTTACTCTGTCATTAATTACATTTTTGCCCTTTTTATCTTACTTAGGGCTTGTATCACTTCATATGTTTTCTTCATATGCAACGTGGTACATTCTTCGTGCACCACATGGCATACTTTTATTATTCTTTTATCATGCACAACAATTGCTCCCCACTCTTTCACTAGGTATAACCTTGCAAAAAAGTACATATGTTCTTATTGTAGCCTCAGGTCAAGTCCTTACATTAGATTCTGAAGTCAAATTTTCTGGCCTTCTAATTCTCAAGCTCTTGTTTTGAGTGTGTAGCTTACCTCGCGCATTTTTCGCTTCAAGATCTTTGTTTGTGTGCTTAGCTTACATCGCGCACTTTTCGCTTCAAGCTCTTGCACATTGTCTTCGTGGCTTACCTCGCGCATTTTTCACTTCAAGCCCTTTGTCTTGAGTGCGTTGCTTACCTCGAGTATTTTTCGCTTCAAGTCCTCGCACATTTTCTTTGTGGCTTACCTCGCGCATTTTTCGCTTCAAGCCCTTTGGTTGTGTGCTTAGCTTACATCGCGCATTTTTCTCTTCAAGCTCTCGCACATTGTCTTCGTGGCTTACCTCGCGCATTTTTCGCTTCAAGCCCTTGATTGAGTGCTTAGCTTACATCGCACACTTTTCGCTTGAAGCTCTCGCACATTTTCTTCATAACTTACATCACGCATTTTTCGCTTCAAGCCCTTTGTCTTGAGTGCGTGGCTTACCTCGCGCATTTTTCGCTTCAAGCCCTCGCACATTTTCTTCGTGGCTTACCTCGCGCATTTTTCGCTTCAAGCCCTCGCACATTTTCTTCGTGGCTCACCTCGCGCATTTTTCGCTTCAAGCCCTCGCACATTTTCTTCGACAGTCTCACACATAGGGTCTCCTGCGACCATGCCGCGAGGATCTCGCGTACCCCTGTCATGAGGGTCTCGCGCAGCAGGGTCTCGAGTAAGCTGGCATCCCCGCGTCAAACGGGGGGGTCTTGCGCGGCCATGCAGTGAGAGTTTCGTGCACCCCTGCCGTGAGGGTCTCGCGCTCCACTGCAGTGAGAGTCCGCCGTGGGCTTGCCGTGAGGGTTCAATGCGGGTATGCCGTGAGGGTCCAATACAGTTGTGCCGCGAGAGTCAGGTGCGGGCATGCCACGAGGGTCCAATGCAGGCATGCCGCAAGAGTCAGGTCCGGGCATGTCGCGAGGGTCCAATGCAGGCATGCCGCGAGGGTCCAATACACGCATGCCGTGAGGGTCCAATGCAGGCATGCGGTGAGAGTCAGGTGCAGTCATGCCGCGAGGGTCCAATGCAGGTATGCCGTGAGGGTCTTGCGGCATGTAGCCGTGAGGGTCTTGCGGCATGTTGCCGTGAAGGTCTTACGGCATGTTGCCATGAGGGTCTTGCGACCGCTGAGAGTCTTGCGACAAGTTGCCGTGAGGGTCTTGCACCGCATGCCCTGAGAGTCTTGCGGCAAGTTGCCGTGAGGGTTTTGCGGCAATATGCCGTGAGAGTCTGCCGCGGGTGTGCCGCGAGGCTCTGTCGCGAGTGTGTCGCGAGGGTCTGCCGCCAGTGTGAGGGGAGGCTCTGTCGCCAGTGTGCCGCGAGGGTCTCGCGCATCAAGGCTTCGCGCAGTTCGCCCTTCTCCTACCAAATTCTGGACGGTCAGCGACAGGTTTACTTGCGGAAAGGCTCCCTTGAACAAACCAACCATAGTCCGCAGTGCTTCGACGGTCTCTTCCCTCTGCTTCTGCATGGCTTCGAATTCGGCCACAGGAACTGTCACCATATCCGACCCTCTCTCTCTCGAAATGTCATCACCCGAGTCAGTCATTGGAGAGCTCGCTATATTCTCACTTTCTTCACTTCTGATTGTTGTTGAGCGTGTTCGTACCATCGTTGTCGAAAGCTTTTCTTTCGATTCCCACAGACGGCGCCAATTGTTGTTGCTCGATTACAACAATGTCGAATTGCAGACGTCTTCACCTCGATCTCCGTGTCACGTGTTCTAGAATGCCTCTGCAAAAGAGAGAAAAATCAGAGGAACGCAGGGGTCGTTCTCTGCGTTGGCACTTCGATGCTTAAGTCAGCCAGAGAATTGGGCAAAGTTTCAATAGGGAAGTTCAGAATTAGGTTAACGAATCATACCTGACCCCTATTTATAGGGATTTACTCTGTCATTAATTACATTTTTGCCCTTTTTATCTTACTTAGGGCTTGTATCACTTCATATGTTTTCTTCATATGCAACGTGATACATTTTTTATGCAACATATAACATACTTTTATTATTCTTTTATCATGCAGAACAAGTTTGAAATTCAAATTAATATTGATGAACACCGAAATAAATAATCTGTATATACATAAAACATGTGGGGCATATATCAGTATTAATTTCTGATTTGAACTCTTCACAAAAAAAGAAAAAAAGAAAAAAAAAAAAGACATTGAACAAATAGTGGAATTTTGGAAAAGGAAAGTGGAATGCAGTAGTTGTATTATTATATAATGTTACTTCCCATCAGAATTCACTGTGAGGGCGTTGGAAGTTGGACATAGGATAGGGTCCCCCAGCCGAGCCAAGCCAAAAAATAAAATTGAGCAGCAAAACAAGAAGTTGGCGACTGTAACTCTCCGCCATTTTCATGGCACTGTCTTTTGTACACCGAAGGACAGTCAGGATTCAGGAGTCAGTGGTGGGCCCCCTTTCATTTACACGTCTTCACGCAGCCTTGGCTCTACAGTTACTTGTCTTTGTATAAGTTTGAGTGGGGGCAAAGGCAAAGCGGTGGAGCCTCCCGTCTGTCTGCCTACCTCAGCTTCTTTTCAAATAATCATTTTTGATATGTTTCTTTAGCTTCAACAGCTTTCAAGGAGATTTGGTAAATATGGGATTGAGATGGCTCAAAACCCTGCTTTCAATGCGCCACAGTTACCACAAATCCCAACTCCCAAACAAAAAAACATAATTTTGGGCTGATGGTGACCAGTGATATCGATCATAATGGAGTGAAGAGGGAAATTGGGTTTGAGAGTTTTCAAGATCAAGGTCCACATTTGCAATTTGCAGCAGGAATTTCTCCAACACATGGGGCCTTAACTAGTGTTTGTAATGTTTACATATACTTGAACTTCTGTTTTAGTAACAGGAATTGTTTTATTTCCTTGTTTAAATCTTCAATGATTGCTTGCTGATATGACTTGAGTTTTCAACACACAAGGAACATCTTTTCAGTGTGTTTATTTTCTTTCATTCTATTATTCTGTTTTACATTTAATTATAACGGTTTCAGCATTGCTTCTATTTTACTCAGGCAGAGCCCAACAATTGGTTCCAGTGTTCCAGAAAAGTTTCAATGTCCAGACCCTAACCTGGAAATAGTTGGGCTCAGGCTACAGAGTGCCATTGGGTTCTGACAATGAATATGTCTGAACCTCTAACATCGTGGGCCAAATTTCCAGGGCGAGGAAGACACGTTAACATTTTACAACATTGTTCGTTGTACACCATATTTAGGGGACTATGGCAGAAAAGCCCATCATGGCATAAAGCCTTTTTCCAAAAGTTGCTTAACAAGTGAATTCCAAACAAATCTCTGATTCTGATATGCATGGTAATAGCACACTGTGTAACATTACCTATTAAGAGAAGCTAATACAAGTGAAACAATATGCAGAGATCCTGTGACCACAAGAATACCTGGCCTATTCTGTGTTCTTTCTCTAAGAATTTGACTAGCAAACCTCAGGGAATCTGACAGCGAATTCTCAGCTGCCACTATGATTTTGTGTTCTGAGTCCCCTGTTGAGCAAATAAATTTGTCGTCAAACAATTCTCTACATTCTACTATTCTATCATGAACTTTGAGGCCCAACTCTCTCGATGCATGAATCCAACAATCTCTTAAAATGGATGCTGAAGTAGTTCGAGATGTGCCACCAGCAATGTCAACTTCTGTTAGGAGGACAGCCTCTAATTGTCTACCTGAGAGAATATGGTAAGGTTGTAGTTATATCTATCCGAGAAGTACATGTTCCCTTTTGTTAACTACCAAACATATTAAGGCAATGAAAAACTGAAAAATGACATTTCTCAAGGTACAATTCAGGAAGAAAGGTTTATCGTATACTGATGACACCCCCAGTCCTAAATTATCTCCACAGTCTGGTTCTGTCGACTACACTTCAGCAGTGATAAGATTAGCAGCTCATCAAAGAACAAATATAAGTTGGTTTTTACCTGCAAGAAACTCCTTAGCAAAAGCTAAGTGGTCTTTATCACTAGCCATTGCGACCACAATAGCCAATCGCGAATCCGGAAATGTCATTCGTATTGTTTCCAATAAAGCTTCAGCAGATTCTTTCGTGTGGGCTAAAAGCAAAAGTGTGCAGTCAGAAATATTTCCATAGAAGTGGCAACTATGCAATGGGAACTGAGAAATAGTTATGCATAAATAAAAATAAGATAGAAGAAAGTTAAACAAAACACTCCATAGTCAAATGAAAACATGAAGAATTTCTTTCAAAATATGTCTTGGAATTCATAAATGCTTTCAAGAATAAGTAGTTACTATAAAATGTCGAAATAGCATCTCTGCCTATCTAAAACTAGAAATAACTAACAAAGAGAATAAGAGAATAAACCTCCATCAAGCAGTACAGTTGATCCTGGTAATCCTAATGTCTCAGCTTCTTTGGATGTTAGGAATTGGCTTCTTCCTATCAAGCATGTATTCTCCAAGCCAGCCCTAATAGATCCATCCGAGATTCTCCATCCTGAAGTATCCATGAAAGCATCCAAAGAAACAGTGAGAAATAATAAGAGAGGTAAAAAAAACTTAACAGGACTCAACAAAGCCTTGAACACTTATTTGGTTATTCGCATATTGTATTCACTTCACCATTTATATGATTCTACGATTCTGAGTAGAAATCAAGCAATCAGATATAACTAAAATTAAGCACCCACCTTGATTGCGAAGGCAAAGTGCAGCACATGTAGCAGTCACCGCGTTTCGAAGTTGATGAGTTCCAAGCATGGAAAGTTTTAGATCACATAACTCAATGGACTGTGCAGATTAAACAATAATAAGTTCATGAAAGTTCTTCAAAATTAAAAAGAGATAAGCAAGATCTCTTATTTTCATTAATAATCAAATCAAGGCATACACAATTATACTTGAGTACAGAGGGTCATTATCAATTGGATTAAGCACAAAACACTGCAAGTTATTCCCAATGTGATGCTTAGAAGAACATACCAGCTGAAAGTCATGGTCAAGTCGTATAATCAAGTCACAAGATTGCAAAGGTCGACCTTTGTAGATGGTGATTCCTTTTATGGCTGTTCTGATTCCAGCATCAGATGCTGATACTATAGGTGAAGACATTAATGATGCTCTATCACGAAGAATGCAATCAATGTGTGGAAGAAAAGGCCCACCTACAATTAACTGAAAAAATTGAATAATTAAACAGGTGTTATATCTCATAACCAATTTGAATAATAAAGATGCGTGAATGCATGTCAGTAATTCATTTATGTAAGAAAACCGCAGAGTATGGCGCACATTATGAAAAGGTTGGATAATTGTATGCAAAAGTTACCATTGCTGGCATCTGACAAGCCTGCAAATCAACTTATCAAGCAACATTTTCTTGGTCTAAATGAGTCAGAATAACATCAAAGTGGTTTCAGTAAAGCACATGTCTCAAGCAGCTACAGCAATAAAAAGTGCAGTAAAGTATTTATGACCTCATTTGATAAAAGATAGCATAGCAGAAGTGCATGGCTGCATGCATACATTTAAGAAAAAGAACATCATATACCATAGATAATTGTTAACCAAATCTATGCTATTCTGAGTTAAAAAAAGGTACTAAATGACAATCACAATGATTGAACCCCATCAGCTCAAAGCAGCATAGACATAAAACAAAATGGTGCAGGGAAAACCACCTAACTGGTCGACCATGTTTAATGATTCCGGCCTTTGCCATTGCAATACTTTCCAAAGAGCCCCCAAGCGCCGATAAATGTTCCTTGCCTATTGTTGTTATGATGGATGCTGCAAGTTCGGAACTAGAAATAATGTTCGTAGCATCCCTAGCACCTCCTAACCCAGCCTGTCACATTACAATTAAATAAATAAACAAAAAAGGAACAGCAAATCTAATGTGCCAGCAAACTCGGGCGCGCACAAAGTTAAAAGGAAGATTTAAAGAAATCAAATAACCTCTATGATTGCAATGTCGACATTCTCTTGAGCAAATAAAGTGAATGCCACAGCAGTAAGAACCTGAAAATAAGTCAAGCAATGTAGCTTATGTTGGGAAATTATTTGTGTGGGCCTACATATATCAATTTATTGTACATTACAGGCTATCTAATTTGTTTTAGTCCACTTAAAAGTGATCAAATAAAGTTATTGGACTTTGGTGCATCTCAATTGGTATGGGCTTTACAATGTGTAGAGACCTGATATTATATTCTATTTTAATGATGGGCCAAAATAAAAATAAAATATATTTCAGTTATAAATAGGTTATGGTCCCCAGTCTAAACGAAATTTTTCTCATTCTCATATCCCATCAGCGAGTGAGCTAAGGTTTTCTCTCATAAATAAAAAGGTTTAGATTGCTAACCTCAATCGATCAATTTCAATAGATTTAGGTACGCTTCCGTATTCTAATTTTCTTGATGATTGAACATGAGATTCTAGATATAATTATTATGTAATTACAGTATTCCTAACAGCTTATTTATTAAAATGGTATCAAAAAAAAAAAAAAAGGAAAAAAAAAAACTCAAATAAGGAAAATTAATACCTACCTCAAAGTGAGTAAGATATCCATTTTCAAGCACAACAGCCTCATCAAGACTTTGCTTAATCCTACGGAAAAGGCAATTCAATGTCTTGGAAGAAACCGGCTTCCCCACTCTTCCTACTGACATACGTTCCCTTATACTAAGTATATGTGGACTGCTCAAACAAAAGAAATATAAACACAATCTCCAAAAACAACAAGCAATGTGACAAGGAAAATCGCAAACGAACTTTATTTTTGCTTCACCAACCTAGTATAACAACCAACAGAATAGCCTTCCGCCCGTAAAATGCTGGATAGATAAGCTGCTGTGGATCCTTTCCCCTTAGTCCCAGCAATATGAACACTCTATAATTATATATGTATGTAAATAAAATCAGCAATAAGAAATGGAAAACGGAAGAAAAAATAGAAAAAGAAAAGGAAGAGGACGGGCCTTGAAGTTAGACTGCGGATTACCAAGGCGGTCCATTAGTCGTCGCATCCGATCCAAATCGAACCCATCATCCGAGTCGGTACCGGCGTTTTTAGGGACGCCCGCTTTCTCGTAGTTTTTGAGAGAATCGATGTATTGGATGAAATCCGTGAGCTCCAGTTCCTCTGCGAATGCGGAGAACCATTGTTTGGATTCCAATTGAAACATTCTCAGGGGTTTTCTGTGAGTGAGAGTGGAGTACTGGCTAATAAGCTTTAGGATTTTCATTTCTTTTTTGCTTTTTCCGTTTGTTTCCCGGGAAGATGGCTGCAGATTAAAATTGAGTCGTCGGAGGTGGGTATTACTGTTTACTCAGTTCAAAATGCCGTCGTTTCAAATGGCATCTTCACTCCGTAGAGTTTAACTACGTTTAACTATTACTAATAAATAATTGTAATTTGCCACGTGTTAACATCACCCTTTACCACGTACCGATCTTTAAAACAGTAACGTTTCTGTCCTCATTTGGGACTCGTACCTGGTACGCTTCCCATAATTCCTAGTAAATTGTAAATTGTAAAAAAAAAAAAAGAAGGAGTTTTGGACAGCGAAAGTATCCTTCGTCTCTGGACAAAAATCCGTATTTTGTTGTAAGTTTCCATTCTTACTCTTACTTTCGGTGTGTTCTTTCTTAATCTCTGTCTGTTTGGTTCTAGAGAAATTAGAGAATAAAATTAGAAGAAAAAACAAGCGCTTACTTAAATTCAGTTTTTAACTCTGAGTTCCGAATAAAAAAATGTAGGTAAGAATTCAGACTTTCTTGTTTTCGGTTCGAAATATTAAAAGGAGGGGATTTTTGTTTCTTGTTCTGAAATATCGCTGTTACACTTGTTTAGCTTTCTGAGATACCCAACACTGGAGAAGATATTAGGGGTTTTTTTTTTTTTTTTTCCTTCCTTGTAGTAATTCTCATACTATTTTTTATCTGAAGAAAACAAATTTAAATAACTTAGACTGATTCTTTCAACCCAAAGTGGTTTGTCAGGAAAATTTTCGTGAATGTATCCAGGTTTCTGCTCGACTGACAGCTAATTGTTGAAAAGATTTGAAAAGTAGTCTTTGGGGTTTAGGTAGTTGAGTTGATGATGAAGACGAATTTGGAGGAAGTGGAGGAAAATGTTCAAAAAAGCGAGCTTGTTTGTGATAGAGAGGTGGGAAATTGTAGATGTAGTGAATTGGAAGAGAGGGGCAAGAGAGCTGAAGCAAGGTGTGTGGAGCTGGAATTGGAGGTTAAACACAGGAAGAGTGAGTATGAAGCACTTGAAACTAAATTTAAGATATTAGAAGTGGCAAAGCTTGCACTTGAGGAAGAAATAAAGGGTTTAAGGAGTGGAAATAATGAAGTCGGTGATCTGATTAGTTGCAGTGATAATGAAGAGGTAGTTGGATATGGAGGTAAAGAAGTGACGGAGGGAGTTGTGGATTTGACTGAGGAGAATGATGAGGAAGACAAGGTTTTTCAGCTGATGACTGAGAATAGGGTCTTGGAATGTGAGAAGAGTAAGGCTGAAAATGAAGCTGAGGTTTGGAGGCAAAAGTTCAAGGAATTGGAATCATTGTCGTTACAGCTGCAAAAGAGCTTGGTTTTGAAAACTGCAGAGCAGCCATTTGATGGGAAGACATCTGATGCAAATCGTTGTATCATAGTTTGTGGAAACAAAACAAGCGAAGCAGTTAAATCAAAAGATGAGTCACAATTTGGAACCAATGTAAACGACGTGCCAGCCATAGACAAAGCTGTGAATTTCATGGATTCTGGATCTACTCCAGTTAAAAGAACCGGAAATCTACAACCTGCTGGTAATGATGATTCTTTTCTGCCCATTCTATGTTTTATATTTTCTCTTCCATGTCATGATAGTGTTAAGAGGCCCGAGCACATTTCAATCATCTACAAATAGAATGGATTTGCCTTCTATATCTATTAAATCTTTACACTCATCATTAGTCTTTACATATGAGACTTATTTGCACTTAGAGGTCTTAGATTTTAAGAATTTATTTTGAAAATGCTAGATTTTTATGTGTATCATAGTAATATTTTGTTTCTGATATATAGGCAGGACTCAGTGTGATATCCTTGTTCCTACATCTTTTTCTTTTCTTTCAAACACAAGCATACCAGTTAATTAAAAAAAAAAAAAGCATAAAAAGATAAAAGTAATTTAATTCTACGTGATGTTTGATTTTGTTGCAGGCACACCTTTTAGTGACACACCTTATAAGCATCTCACTTCTGATGAGAGAGATTACAGAGTGCAGAGTAGTAAACGAGTCAAAAGACATTTGGCATTTCAAGAGGAAAGAGGCTCCAGTAAACCAATTGCTCCATCCACTCCAGCTGGTGCTAAACCTGCTTCAGTCAGCATAATTAATATTTGTGATAGTGATGATGAACCTGATTTGGCCCACAACCAAAAACCTTCTACTACTAGTAAGGAGGAAAATGGGGATGGTAACATTTCAGCCAATTATGAATTAGAAGGAACTGTGGGTAGTGAAAATGAAACCATTAGGATTGGTAATCATAACCAAGAGGAAAAAGTGGATGTTTGTGCGGATAATGTTCCATTTATTTCGGTTTCGAAAAGAAAACGGGCCTCTAATATTGTTACTAGTGACACAGAGAGTGACGATGATAATGTACCAATTGGTAAACTCAGAAGGATGCAAGTGGTTCCTGATCAAACAAGCATCAAATCCAAAGGTTGCCTGGTGGCTGCTACTCCCCCTGAGATTGACAATATCATAGGTACTTCAACACCTCGAAAGCGGAGATTAGTATCACTCAGACACTTTGTAGGAAATGTCCAAAATTGCTCTTCAAGGAAGACCAACGAAAGTAAATGCTCCAAAGGAATCCCTGCAACTGAGCATGTTCAGGATGAAGATTCAGAAGAGATTGGGTCAGACAGTGAGAGTGATAGTCTGAATGGTTTTATTGTTAATGATTCTAACATTGCTGATGGTGAAAATGATTGTAGTGAGTCGCAAGATGGTTCTGATTGCAATAATGTTGATAGCAGGCAAGATGATGTTTCAAGTGGCAGCGATGCATGTAGTGGCTCCAAAGATGTTTCAGATGGTGAAGTGGACTTTGATGTGATTCTCTCCCAACTTAAAAGGAACAAAGATCGCAAATCAGATTGGAAGTTTGAGGGAGAGCTGCTTGCGGCCTTTGGTAAGGATCCGGAACTGTGCATGAAGGCTGTATGTGCTCTCTACCGGCAGCAAACATCGGGGGAGAAACTCTGGAAGGCAACCTTCTGCCAAAATCAGAGAGGTTTTAGTAAATTTGATGCCCACAGGTATGCATTTGAATGTTTATGGTTATTAATAACCTTTTCTCTGCCGATGGGTTTGAAATGTTCACTTCTTAGTTGAGGTATAATTAGACCGCTGTCATTTGCTTGTTCTCTTCAGCATATTGCTGTATAATGCTTTTAATTTTATTATTTTAACAATTTAGGAGAAGCAAACCTTTTTACCTTTAGTTGCTTGACTATTTCTTGTAGGGGTTTTCTTTTTCATTCAGTTTTTTCCCTGTTCTATCCTAAGCTAATTGGTAAGATGATGTAAAACCAAAATAAAATAAGTAAAAATCCCTGCTTGTAGCATTCACATTCACCATGGTTGAGGCGACGGGTTTATGGTTGCCACATTTATCTCCAACAATTTAGGTGCCCATCCCATATAGAATTTCAAATTAGGTGTACTTTGCTGCAGCTGACTTGTATTTGCGGGAATTCTGTTGTGTCTTACAGGGGCTGTACTTTGGCAGAATTTCTAACTGATGGTGACCCACAAGGTGATCTAAAGAAATCTGTGAAGGAGTTGCAAGCGAATGACCCGAATGCAATTGAGCTGTGCAGAAATTTGGCAACCCACTATTCTAAGCAACTGTTTGAGATCTACAACAGCAAAGAGGATCCTTATTTTCTTCCATCGTAAGGTGCCCTGCAAGAAATTATTTCAAAGATATCTGAACTTAAAAGCCTGAGAATGTTGTAATTTGTCATCTATCCATTCTCTACTAGGTAAATCCGGTATCTTCTAGTGTTGCATGAGTGTATTTTATTTACAAAAAACACATAACATGCTAGTATAATCCTTCGAATTATCTGTATGTAACATAGGGCTAAATGTATATGTATATAATCTTAACCTCGTATTTAGTAGTTACAGTAGGAAACAACCCTGTGACAAGTAGCTTGTAACTTTTGCTTTCTGTTGTTTTTTTTTGGCCAATGACTCTGGGCTGTATGTTGATCAACTTGTTAGAAGATTCTGCTGTTAGAAAATTAACTACGGCCTATGAGGCAACCTTATTTGCATTACACCGAGTGAAGGGATTAATTCTTGTTTTATGGTCACTGCAAGTACAAAGATGAAGGCTTGCTGATTGTTTTAGAACGTAGGCTAGAACCCGATGAGGGAGATAGGAAGCACTCTTTTTGAGTTTCGATATTGACTATGATGATTATTTGATTTGGCTGTGGTGAACTTGGGGAAACTTTATAATTTGCGCTAGAAATAGGTTTAATTGGCGGAACAAATTGCTTCTGTTGCATTTATAAGTGCTTTTTATGGAATCAATGAATGGAAGGAATAAATGGTTTAACTTAATGCTATATAATACGGCAGTAGCATGTAAACCTACTTGGTCAGTAGCCGGTTTTATTGTGATGGTTTTGGAGCGAAAGATAAAATATATGGGAGGGTAAAACTATTATTCCATTTTCGGTTTTAAATTTTGTTATCATTTTATTAAAAAACTATATATCATTAATATATATTTTTTTTCAATGTCGTTGGTATAGTGTTAATACCCCTTTAATTCTAATAAATTTTAGAACAATGGATAGAACTGATGTTGAGAAATATTAATGCAAGGTCCTCAACAGATGCAGAGAAATATGGCAATTTCATTGGCTAATGATTAGTATTGAATCTGAAAAGTTAAAACCATTGGGGAATGTTATGAATCTTTTTTGACACAATCAAATCAAAGGTAAACCAAGTACGATCATGGAGCAAAAGAGGGAGCTTGTCATTAGAGCTCTTTTATGGGCCTAATTAACAGGACCAACTACCATAAGTATGTCACAGGCTGGCTAACCGTCAACAACTGTCTGATTGTTAGGCATAGTCTATGAAGGATGGGAATAACATTATTTTTTGCAAAGATGTCCATAATTAGCAACAGAAAAAAAAAAGGCTTTACAGCTTTAATATTCCAACCAAAGTTTGAGTATAAACCTTTCCACGAAAGATACCTCGTTATTAAACAATATATTACACATTAACTAATAACAGTGGGAATTGGGAGATTCCTTCCCGACAACGAAAATCAAGCAAAAAACAGCCTGTTATCACTTGCAACACAGCCTAGAAGAATTATTACAAGCAACAGGCCAAACCCAACCAACACTTTGAAACTCTTTCAAACGCTATAAAATGGGTTACATTCACATTTACCATAACTTGCCTCTTCTCTCGCTCTGCCTAGTCTTCTCTACATCTTCTCTCGCTCTTTTGCTTTCATTTTCTCTCTTTCTCCCCCTCTCTCTATATCCCATATCTTCCCTTCCACAGAAACGAAGAGACAAAAAGATTTCTAATTATTCATCGATTGCAAACATTATCAAAGCGGAACAGAGGGAATTGAAAGAAGAAGCTTGAGAGAAACAAAAAACATGGCAGTTTCAAGGATTTCTTTGGGCATTTTTGTTGTCTTCGCCATCGTTTGCACCATTATTTTGCCCATGGCTCGGGCACAATCCACCTCTCCCTCTCCTGCGCCTACAAGCGATGGTAACCCTTCTTTTTCTTTTTCTTCTTTTGTTACCTTTCATGTATGTGTAATTGCACAGTAAATCATTAGAAAGATCAACTGATATTCAAATCATCTCTATGTTCTTCATTGAAGATAAAAGAAAAACATTATTTTCCTGAAACTAAGAATTAAACGGCACAATATCCTTGTTCTTGGGTTTCCTTGAACTCACTATCTAAAAGTCTGTAAAAAATATCAAACCTTCCTGCAATATTCAGAATAAAGAAAACTAATGATGGTTATTAACATTGATTTTGTATTCCTATTTGCTTGCATGCAGGCACCGCAATTGACCAAGGAATAGCATATGTTCTTATGTTGGTGGCTTTGGCGCTCACTTACCTTATTCACTAATTTGCCAGCACGTTGCCTTAATCAGTCACGTTTACGTATGTAGTAAAAGTTTTGTGGTTCGGATATTGATGATGCAATGCATGCGGGAAAGAACACAAAAGCGGGAAATGGAGTGCATGCAGTGTTGTAGTTAGGCAGAAGTGAGAGTTTGGAGGAATGGAGAAGGATTTCATTTTAACATTTTCTTGTTTATGTTAGAAAAATTTTCTGTAATGATCATGTTCTCCATTTCGATTGTGGTTATCATTTGATTGCATTATGTTTTTTGGCGATTCTTTCAGATTAATATTATTAATATTAAGTTGTCATTCATATCTTTCTCTTTATTTTTTTTTCCGAGAAATAGAAAAAGAAAAAACGCTTTCGATTGCACATTTAACATTATTTTCGGGAAATAGTTACAAATCTGCACCCATCAAATATTTTTCTTCTCTAGTTTATTTGGATGGGAAGGAATGGCAGAATTCATGGTAAGTGAGAAGAGAGAGGCAGCTCCACAAATGAAATTCTCTACCCTATGATGTTGATTGGGATTGCAACATATTACTGCAGTACTACTTAAACACTTCATATATTGATTGTGCAAGGAAAACATATGTGCTGATTCAACAGTTGGAGAATTGTTCTTCCAATGTTTTGCTGCAATTTTACCAGCTAACTTATTTGGATGAATAAACAACCTGATTTATCCAAAATAAATAAAAAATGAACCTAAAAAATTGACTCAGTAGAACTTTCTATCTAGTTTTTGAGTAAATTTAATAAAAACGATCCATAATAAAAAATTTCGTATTCGAATCTCTTCAATTTTAATTTTATTGAACCAACACCAACCACGCAACACGAAAAAAAATTAATTTCATATTCAATATAATATAAAAACACATTGTGATTTTAAAAAATATCAATGCCGAAACAAAAGGAGAAAAAAAGGGAGAAAAGGAAAAAACATTTGTACTGAATTTAAAAATTAAATCATATAGGAATAATAATTATATTCATAGCAAGCAAAATAAACTTTCAAACTAAGGAGTAACGCCAGACTCCAGCATTGAAAATAAAATAGTCCCTGTCATTTATTTCGAAGGGGATAAAATTAGACTGAGGCCACCTCAGCAAAAATAATTAACAAAATGAATCAAAATTTCCACTCAACTTGAGCAGCAAGAAACAAAGTAGCATTGAACAGCAAAACTGGGGAAAAAAAATTTGTGCTACCCTGCGCTTGAAGCCCTATATGAGGATCTATGGCAATGAAACTGCTTGTTATTACTAAGAACCTATGGTATGTATTCCACATGGAACTTTAAACCCTGAAACCTAGAGAAAAGGATCTGCACCGCCAACGTTTGGCGCATCTTCAACATGCTACGTTACCGGCATCAAAAGATTGAATCTGTCTGCAACTTTAAGTCCTACTCTACGCCAAGTCACCAAACATCCATAAGCAAATGTTTAGTAGACCACTTGTTCGTCATGAAGTCGCATAATGCTGATGTAAAACATACTTCACTACTTCATAAAACGAAACCACAATCCCAACTGAAGGGCCAGCTCGACCAACCCTAGGACCAACTCCTGTAAAAAGTCCCCTCATTCCTCCATCCCTGGACCAAACAAACAAGATATAGTTACTGTGGAAGAACTGATCATTGCAAATTATACAAGCATGTTTTGACTCAAATCTACCAACATGATTGGTTCTCACACAATGCAGCACAACCGGAATATGTCGCAAAATATAACTCATCCCAGAAGCACAACCAAGAAACAAATAAAAGCAATCCATATACACAAAAAATAAAATAGAAACTGGTTCCAAGAGTAATACGGAGTAATATAAACAATCAAGTTTGATTCCAAGGCTATCAACAGACATAACTGTTTCTCAAGTAATGAACAACTGACTAGTGGAGATCATAGGACAAAATCCGACATTTAGGGCATTGGAAACAGGACAATGGCACATGTACCACCTCCGTCAAACAAACCTAATTTAATTTATGAACAGAATAGGAAAGATACCTCCAAACTTCCATCAGCGTCTGTCGTGTTGTCATTTGCATTGCCCTCACAGGGTCCTTCTGAAAGTTAAGACAAAGATGGCACATTAGATTGACTTACAAAAAGCATTTTGACCAATTGTAGTTCATTTTCCACTTCTAAACTACTTATTGAGATAAATTATAACCACTCAATATATACCAAAAGTAACTGCTGAATAAGTAAAACATATGATATGAAAGTCAACATGCAGCAGTCATTAAGAATCATCGATTAGCTTTTGAAAGAGAAAAACCTCTATCTGCCTTCGAGTTTTAGCAACATCTAGTGGACAGGTAGCACCAGCAGCAAGGCTTCCAGCAATAAACCCTGCAGAAAAGTTTGCCCCAAGTACAGTAGCTACATTGGATTCTCCACCCACCAATCCCAGAAGTCTTCTCCTGACCTGCAAAGATAGATACAATAACCAAGCACTTCAATTGCTTGTTCACTAAAAAATGCCAATGTTTTTTCTTTTCCAACAAACTATATTTGCTTTGTGGTAGGAATGGGTGTGTTACTATAGGAGGTCTAAAACAATGGAAACTCACAGGTTCAAGGGTTGACCAACAAATTCCAGAGAAGGGAACATCACGAGCCAGCTGCGCTCCCATGCCCGTCCATAAGATGCGATAACCTTGCACTGTCAAAGGAAAGGTCCGAAAATCAGGGATACATTTAAGGGGAAAAAGACTCTGTTACCTGTGCAATATGACAGCAAATAATGCCCATTCAGGAACAATTACTCTTCCTTTCCTTATGGAAGAATTACTTCCTTTTAGGAATGCTGTTCTTTGTACATAACAAAAAACATTATACATATTTTTACTAAAATAACCAGTTCAGCTCATTTATTTATGCAGTGATAATTTTGCAGGAACACTTAACAATTATGATTTCACCAAACATAGTAAATGCATAAATATTTCGTATTTCATATTTCGTATTTTGTATTCCCCTGATTGCACGGAAGAAACAAGCCATCATGTTGGCATGTTAAGCCATTTACATAAGAATGTATTAGCTTAGAACTGATACATACCATACGTAAATCAGATTTCAAGAAGAACTTACTTCTAAAGTAGCTAACCTCCCACCGTAAAATTAATGCTTATACCTTATATATCAGCTTCCAAATTTACTGTAAACTATGACCTCGGAAACTTGTGAGGAGTTAAAACATGTGAGGAGTTACTGAAATGTAAGTCTACATTGCAAACATTAATATATAGAAAGAACTTCCAATAACCTCATGTCAATCGCCAACCAATGGGTCATGAAAACTCTATTAGACATGGTAGGTTAACAGCGTAGGCCATAAAGTTTCAATAATAGATTTATGTTTTTTTTTTTTTTATGTTTAACACATAGAAAGTCTCAAGACAAGAAACTCAATTTTCTATATCCCCAAAAACTGAAGCATTTAAAATGTTGAAAAAAGGAACAATAACTTGAAACAGATATTTCGCAGGTTAACTTACAAGTTCCCTGAGGGTTTGTGCCCTTGACATTGGAAAGGACTCCTAGAAGGGTACTAAAAACTCCAGGAGGCTTCTTTCCAGTTTGAGTGTCCTTAAATGCCTGTGATTAAAACAAAAGACTGAAAAGAATTAGAAGATATCATCAAAAGGGTATCTATCAGAACTTATAAACTTATTGAAAGTTTTTCATTTTTTAATAGACAATGAATGGAGAAATATTAAATTTTAAAAGTGAAAAGATAAGAGACCTAATTTGACCAAAAAGAAAAGAAACAACAACATTAAATAACAGCAATGCTGGTGCAATCACTTCTAATATGATAATAACAACAATTTTATTGTAAGCAAAAAAAAATACAACAATTATATGGATAAGCAAAATGGATTAATAGCAAACTTACCTGCATGCGTGTTCTAGCAAGTTCAATAGGGTAGCATGTTGCACAAGCTAATGACCTTGCCAAAGAGCCAGCAACCAAAGGGACATAAGGCATTGCAGCAGGCATATGCTGTGCAGCGAGCCCCTCCATCCAGTTGAGGAATATGTCGTAGCAAGGTAAATAGATTCCCACCTGCACACCAATGTGACAGCCACAAAAGCTTTATTACTACTTAGTACGAGATGTATATATCCAAAAGTACTTTCTCTGACTGCTAAAAGGATTGCTAATCAAAAGATGAACTCACCGTTGGTACAGCCAAAGCCAGCCCCGCATTAGTCCCTCTCCACAACCTAGAAAATCCCTCCTGCAGAACATTTCCTGTTAGGCAGTTGAAAACAGCAGAAAACACAAACAAAAGCGCATAAAAAAACCAACTTGGTGACAAGTGTTGCTAAGATAAAGCAGTGCCACTTAGGTTATTGCAATAATCTTATGTAGAAGCTACAAGCTAACTGCTTTGCAACACCAACCTGGCGTATTATCTTGTTGAAGACATCTAATGTTCCTTTGTACTGAAAACAATCAGGAGGACAAATTGCTACGGTTCCATGTACTCCGGCACGAGCGCATGATGGTGAACATCTCAAATCAGCAAACATCTAACCCAAAACATTCACAGAAAGCAAAATTAAGCACAAGTCTATGACCGCAAACAAAAGATTAAAACAAACAACATAAAAATTCCTGTTTTGAAAAATGAAAAGTGAGGGAATAGCATTGCATTCTTACCGTGCTTGGTCCAAAATATGCCATTCGACCAATAAGATTACTTAGCGGATGCGAGTAATGTACTCCTGCAGCCTGAGCTTGCAACCTCGTCTGTTATTTACAAGAACAATCATAGCAAGGTTTTCAAACCACATTTAAACAGCAAGGAATCAATCGATATAATGAAAATTCAAACAACAACAGGCAACCCACAAGTAAAATATTCATTAAAAAAAAGAACTGTACTACCTTAGCAACATCGAGAGGATTAACAATGATGGCAGATAAAAAGGCTGCACCGGCAGCAGAGAAAGCTCGCTCTCCAATCCCTAGATTCCAATCGGGCGTATTGCCAGTGTGCCGATCCTGAGGAGCACCTAATTCGCTCCCATCTCTAAAGGTCATCATTGGTTCCGTAATCGACAAATTGTGACCATTGATATCAGCTCTTAGAGATAGCTCTGAACTCATCAACGGATTCTCAGTTCGTTGCTCTGTCTCCGCCATCTTTGTTTCTTTCTTCTTCCCTCCAGAAAATCGATAAAAAAAATAATTGTCAAAACAGAATCAAAGACGGATTGATTCTGAGAAAATCAAATATTAGGAAATTTTTCTAGACTTTTTTAAGGGGGACAAGCAAAAAAAAAAAAAAAAGGGATATTGAAGCGATTTTCCAAGTTCCTTGGGGAAGAGGGAAAATACAAAGACCAAAGGAAAGCTTACCAGAATAGAAGCGAGTGACGCACAAAACTCTCTTAAACTTAGGCCACGTTTGGGAGGTTTTTTGAAAACGGCCTCTCTTCTATATATTTATACATTATAAAGAGAGAAAGGAAGTCGTATTCCCAAATTTCCCAATTCACAAATGAATTTCCTTTTGGTGCAACGACTGGTTAAGTGGTAGAATTTAGTTAGAAGAGGGATATTATTATTATTGGCATATAGAAAAACAAACCTTTTTTTTTTTTTTTTTAATGAAACGTTTGCCATTGGTTGTTCTAGGACTTTCTATTCAGCGCCTTGAAACGAGGCAAGACTCGCGGTGAGTCAGGTGCTAAAAACGGCGAGTGTTAAAACCCTAAAGTCACATCCGTAAAAATTCGAATGGTAAACTTGAAGGTATGTGTGTGTACGAAAAAATTTAATAAAAAAATTCATCCCAACTAAGATATTTAAAATTTTAATATATAAATTTTTTGTTTTGTAAAAAATTTAAAATTTTTTAAATTTTTTGAAGAATTTTAATTTTTTTTTAAAATGTGATTTTTTAAAATTCTTTCAAATCTGTTATCATTTTTTTACAGATGGCTCACAGTAATATAAAACTAAATAAAGTCTTATTTTAGTTAAATACAATATATATTTCTGCTCTTTTATATATTTCTAATTAATAATATTTTTATATTTTTATCAATCTAATTAAACGCATACTATTTTTTATTTTTAATAAATTTTAGAATTCGAACATTCTTCCCTAAATCCAAACAATAAATCAAAACTTGACAATAGCATCAATGAAAACGTGAATGTTCGGTTTTTAATAGTAGTAAAAATGGGAAGTTAAATTTGTTTTATTTTTATCAAATTTTTTTAAATTAAACAAATTGACTACTAAAATTAAGGTTCAATATTTTATCATCAAATCATAAGATTTTTGGTAAATCTAAATCTTTTTAATCAAATAACATTAATTTTTGAGAAAAATTTTCTCCACTAATTAAAGTTGAGACATCCAAAATATAATCTTAGGGTGACTTTGATATATAAGTTTTTGGATAGATAATATAATATAAAAGTTAGAATAAGATTGGATTCCTAAAAAACAAATGAATTAAATGATATCATCTTATCTTATATTTGAGATAGACAAAAACTAAGAGTAATATATAAAAATTAAAATTAAACTAAATGATTTCATCCAACTTTCTTAATATTTGTTTGTTTTTCCTTCTTACACTCAAAAAAGACTTTGAAATATGAAAAATCAAGGGAATCAATAATTCTTTTCGACACAATTCTCCATAATATTTTTTTTAAAAATATATCCTAAACACTTATGTCATAACATAGAAGAATTCTTATTAATTAATTTGTATTTTGCACCATAATTACTTACATGTAAGGATTCATTAATGTATGAGGCATACATGTACAAAATATATATTATTAACTAAAGAACCAATACTAATAAGAATTGAATACTAGAAAAGACTAAATTTTTCATTTTCAAATTAACAAAAATAATCCAATTTGTCTTAATTAGAAATAGAAATCAAATTTCGTCTAAATAATGGTACATAAAAAAGTTTCATTCAAATATAAATAATGATCAAATTCTAACTTTAATCTAAATAAACCAATAGCATCAACATGAGCTTTCATGTCATTTCCTACATAGATGAATCTTTTAACATCAGTTCGCTTTATACTTCTTAGATAGCTTGCATTATCACACTTATGTGAATAGTTGCACATGTATCTAACCACCAAATGCGATTTGATACTAAAGCTAAATTAACTTCAAAACAAATAAAGTTGAAAATTTTACCCCTTTTGGCAAGTCGTTTTACATACTTAAAACAATCATTTTTACATGTCCATCTTTATAGCAAAAGAAACAGATGATCACCTTATCCTGTTTCTATTGCCCCTTAAGTTGTAAAGTTTCAGTATTTGCAATGTTTTTTTTTTTTTTCTGTATTGTTCCTTTTTTCTTTCTCTATTGGTAGCATTGTTATTGGAAGAAGATACTAAGAAGCACTTTCTATATTTTCTTATTTCAACCTCTTTTCCTCTTCCACACGCTGGGCAATGAGTTCATTAAAAGTCCATTTATTTTCGAGTGGTACAACTTATCTTAAAGGGACTAAATTATATAGGAAGAGATATCAATGTCAGGTCTATGAGAATGTCTTCAGACAACTCTAACTTTAGTGCCTTTAATATTGTATCAAAATTAGACATTTCTATAATGTACTCCTTTATTTTTTTCTTTGTCATTATACAACATTGAAATAAGCTTACTCAGAATAGTGCTCGTTTCGACCTTTTCATTTATAATAAATCTGTCTGTAATCTTCTTTAGGAAACTCTTAACATTTTCGTCCTTAGACATTACGCCCCTGATGACATCAGGAATAGAGTGTTTTATGATAATCAAACTCATGCGGTTTGAATGCTCTTATTTTTCATGAAGTGCTATTTTCGTAGCTGAATTGTTATCAATATGAGCGGAAGGTTGTTCTGACCTGATTGCATTATCTAGATTCATATACCCAAGCACAATGCTAATGTGCTCATTCCATTTCTTGAAATTAGTGCCATTAAGCACTAGAATATTATTTAAATTGGCAGAACGAATATAAGCATTCAATAAGCCCACAATTAATAATTTTGGTCATATAAGATACTAAGCACAATATTAATATTTAGTCTTTGGATAGAAATATAAATTTATAAGCGGCACTCTTAAACTTGATTAGTAAATATTAATAACTAAATCTTGCCAACAATATGCATTTCCTTAGATCGACATATTGCAAGCATAGCAAAAATAATTTTATCACATATTTATTACTTTATGTGTTAATAATCTGGAAAAAAATTCTTTCTTTAAGCTAATTATTTTCTGTATGAATTAAAAACACAGTAATTGAAATTCCTTAATAACTACTTTATTTTTTAAAATAAATAAATTGACATAAAAAAAGTTACTTAGTGCCATTTTATGTCAATTTAATTTTTTTCGAACCTTTATTTTCTACCAAATATGTATATGAGTACATGTTAAAGCAAAATAGCAATAACCATGCGCATAATATATAGATTTAATTCAAATAATACTAAATATTAAATAATAAATACTTAATAGTATTTAAAAAATTCTGACAACTATTTTAAAGACTGCTCTGACATCAACTATATTAGATTAAAGTCTGCAGAGTTTCTGTCAACAATAATTTTAACAATGGAAATTGTTTTTTCATTAGATCAAATCCTGCAGGGTTTCTGTCAACAATAATTTTGATAACTACCTAGATAACAGCTCCAATAAGTATATTAAAAGCTGTAATCATAATTTATATCAAAATTTACAAAGTTTCTTTAAATTTATAATTGTCTTACAATTATTTTAGGATTGTCTAAACAAATTTTCTTGATTTTCTTTCAACCAAAATGAAATTTTATCAAATTTGTAACTAGATTTCAACCGAAGAAGCCACAAGAGATTATTATGATTTATCATATGTTTTGGTTGAATTTTCAATTCGAGTTTTAAAATATTGATTACATAAAACATGAAACTAATTAAAAAAAATTGTTTATATGATTTCAATCTTTACTTTATAAAAAATAAAAGCCCTAACCTTTCAATCAAAAAATTTTAATTTTCAACTATCAAACTTAAACTGTTCTTGATACCACTTGTTAGATAATTTAATTAGATAACATGTCTAGGATTTTATATTTAATCGTCAAGAAAATTGATACAAAATCTTGCCTGAATCTATCAGAATTGATTGATTTGAGTTAGCAATTTTCAATATCTAAACTTTTCTTTATGAGAGGAAAACTCTACTCACTCACGGATGAGATATGAATATAACAATAATATTTGTTTAGACTGGAACCATAATTTATTTATATCTGTAACATATTTTATTTTATTTTGACCTATCATTAAAATAAAATAAAATAATGAGTTTCTACATATTACAAAACTCATACTATTTGAGATGCTCTGAAATCTAATAGATCAAACATTATATGATCACTTTTAAATGTACTAAACAAATAAAATAACTTGTAATAATTAATTAATTAATTAATTAATTAATTAATATATTTAGGCCACTTAAAAAAGAATATTCCTACGTTAACCTCATTATCTCTGCTCAGTACTGTATTTTATCCTTAAATAAATAAGATGATTTCAGTCTCCATTCCAACATTTGAATTCAACGGAAGTACAGAAGCGGTGGACAACAAGAAATATGTGATGCAATTGGAGCTACAAAATCAAACACACATCTGGCATCTAGGACTACAAGTTTCCGATTAACGTCCCATATTTTTGCAACCACAAAACGGTATATTGGAATTAAAATGGCGTGTAAGTTTTATGACTTTTATTTTCCACAAAATGTCGTTTTCGCATTTATGTGTTCCAATTTCTAATACCATCTTTTTTGGTATGAATTTCTAATACCACTATGATTCATGAAATTGAAGCTATGAGTAAATGAGTTTGTGGACTCTATTACAAAAAAATATATATATTTATTTATTAATTTATTTGCATAAGGATCAAAATATATTAATATATTACAAAAAAAAAATCATAATATAGAAATTAAAAAATGTTGAAATTCAAATTTTAAATTTATTATTTAAAAAAAAAACATCAATCAATGGCTTAACTTCAAGTTCATTAAAATATCACTTTTAAGTATAGAGATTTTGTAGCAATCAATAAATTAAATTAATGCATGAATTCTCTCTCTCAAAAAAAAAAAAATTAATGCATGAATTCTATCAAATTTTTAAATGAATGAAACACAGCTTTTGAATATCTTTTGAACAAGTTTAATCAATCATTTCGGTAAAATTTTAAATTACCTAAAATTTCTATACTTATTGAGCCAAATTAGGGAGGCAGATGATTTTACTTTTTATCATTATTTTTTTATCTATTTTTATAAAAAATAAAAAAAAAATCTACAATAAAGAACCTAAATAATTAGAGGATTACATATAACATACATGTATGTAATTTATATCTTATATATTTTACACGAATTCCATTAGAATACATTTCATATCATTCACCCTAAAATAATACTTTTATTACTGTTGGCTTCAACACCCATTGATTGTCCCGATTGTTCTTCAATAATGTAAACTATAGCGGCTCACAATTTAGCATTAGCATGTATGTGAGGATTTTGGGCAGCTGAGCTGGGGCTGGCGGGTAGCTCGTGAGCCGTGAGCCCGTGCACGATTCAGCCTCCCTCGGGGGTGGTCGTGCTCCTGCCAATTATAATTCAAATATATGGGCTGAGAGTTTGGAGCCCGCAATGAATCCAAAAGGATAGCAGCACGCGGAATTCATGCCTACAAGACATAAAAGATGATGATTATGACCTTATCATTATAAGGTATAATCGAATGAGTCCTTCCATAGATATTGTGAGAATTTTGTAGTTTGACGATTTATTTCAAATTTGATATTTAAAATTTGATTTTAATTAGATTAATTTATTTTTAATTTAAATTTGATTCAAGATAAAAACAAACTAGTCAAATTTGCTTTATAAAACTAATTGATCAAATAAAAATTGAAAGAAACTTTTTTATCTAATAAAAAATGAATTTCATGCTCATGCCTTACTTCAAACCCAATATTCTTTCAAATATATATATTTTTTATAATTTTTACTTGAATTCAAGCTTGAATTGAGGTTATTTATAAATATTTTATAAACATTGAGAATAAAATCATAAATTTATAATTAAACTAATAAGAATATCTATTAAAATAAAAAAAAGTTTAATTAGATATTCGAATTGCTCATGTCTAACATTAGAATACTCGAACTCAATTTGCTTAATAACTCAAACTATTTGTGTTTGATTCAATAATAATAGGGTCATTTTTTATTTATTTTTAGTCGAACCCAAATAATTTATAAGCACAAATATCACATTTACACTCCACTAACAATTATAGGTCAACTCAACATAGAATCTTGAAAAAACTTAGTTTTTAAATGAATTAATGTCAAACGATTATAAAAAAATAATTCAAAAAATTTTAGTTTACAATTAATTTAATTCAAAAATCAACTTAATTAAAATTTTAATCAAAATATAATAAATTTAAATATAAAATGAAAAATACATAAAATCCAAAGACATGTTTATTGTTTGAAGATTAGTTGATATTTTAAGTTTAATATTATGAGAGATTTTTAAGTTAATATTTTAATTTTAAATATTTTATTCCATGATATAATTTAATTTTTTAATGTAAAAAATTCAAAATTTAAATATAATTTAACTAAATATAATTTAATATTTAATTAATTTACAAAATTAGTCAAATTAAATTTGATAGATTATAATTTAAAAAATGAATAAATTTGATTTGATTGATAAAAATAAAATAACATGATTATATTAATTTAATCTTAAATAATTTAATTCAAAAATTGAATAAACACTCTATTCATATTTAACTTGTAACATTAAATGAAAAATAAACAAAAATTCAAAGAAAATTCTAAATTTGATGTATTATTAGTGCAATTTTTATGTAAATTATGAGATGTTTTTATAGTAAATTGAATATGAAATTAATCCCTCAGTTCACATTTTATGATTGACACTTGATAGTGGTCTTATCATCAAAGTCCACGTGTACAAGGATCGACCAACCAGAGACCGCCACGCGTCAAACACAAGATAAGCCACGTGGCTGTTACAGCGTCAGAGTCTCCACGCGACAGAGTAGCTTAGTAGGCGACAGAGTCTCTAGGCGATAGAGACTCTGTCGCGTAGGCTTGTGAGGCACAGTAGGTCGCGACATACCTCTACCGCTTATACTGCGACAGACCTCTGCCGCATAGACCGCGGGAGAGGTTCACACATACACTCTGCCGCCCGCTGAACTCTCCCGCAAAGTCGTCCAGCTCCGAACCGCGACAGAGTACAAAAGACTCTGTCGCGGCCCAGACACGCGCCTGGGCCTCAGCCCGAATCGACCCGGAAGAAACCTATAAATACCCCAGGTGAGTACTCAGAAAAAGGGGGTGAAAAACTTGAATCTCCTCGATTCTGCTTAAACCCATTTCCTTTCTCCGATATACAGAAACACAGCTTTCTAACTTAATTATCGAAGTGCACGTGCAGGGACAAATCCCTGCGCCCTCTGATTCCTGTTGTTTTGCAGAATATACGAGGAACACGTGGAAAAAATCGCATCGACGTCACCTTTTTGTCGTTAGCGCAATCTGAATACGTGGAAGTTGTAATTCCGTTGTCGTTTTACCAAGGCAACATCAATTGGCGCCGTCTGTGAGAATCAGGACAAAAAGCCAGATTTTCTATTAAAATGGTGAGGACACGTTCTACAGCAGCAGAGGAGACATGGGAGCAGAATTCTGTAAGTGCCCCTGTCAGGTCAGAGCAAGGACGGAGAGGGAAAGAAAAAGACCATAGGCAGGCCTTCGTTTCCCTGGAGGAATTTGAAACTCTGAGACGTCAGAATGAGGAGACAACGACAGTGTTGAAGGCTATGGTGAATTTTTTCAGAGACACTCTCCCCCAGTTTAGTCTACCCCCTGAAGTGCAGCAGATGGTGGGGGAAAACGTTCCAAGGCAAACATACGAGAGAGGTGAACCCTCCACCATGGTGAATGCTGGACAAGGGGAGGGAGCGCAAAATACTACCACCAGACTGATTTCGAACTCTACCGCATTTCAAAGGAATCACCCTGTGACAGGGTTACGGGAAGTGAATACTACCGTTGACCCGACACGACAGAGTTCACCCGCATCAGATAGGCGGCAGAGCTCGCCCGCGGATCGCAGGCGGCAGAGCTCTCCTGCAGCAGACAGGCGGCAGAGCTCACCCGCGGACCGCAGACTTCAGAGCTCTCCCGCAGCAGATAGGCGGCAGAGCTCACCCGCAAACCGAGGGCGGCAGAGCTCTCCCGCAGCAGATCGGCGGCAGTACTCGCCCGCGGTCCGTAGACTTCACAGATCTCCAGCAGCAGGCATACCGCAGAGCTCACCCGTGGATCGAAGGCGGCAGAGTTCGCCCGCAGCACCTGTGCGGCAGAACTCACCCGCAACAGAAAGACGGCAGAGCTCACCCGCAGTCAACACGCGGCAGAGGTCTCCCGCAGCACGTATGCGACAGAGTCCTCCCGCGGTCTATATGCGGCAGAGTTCTCCCACATGGCGCGGTACTTCTCCCGCGGAGTTTGAGCATGAGTTAGGAGAACATCGGTCCGGGGAGCGTCGAAGACAGAGGAATTTTGACCCCCGAGATTGTCTCGAAAGGTCGAGTCACGAATGGGAGGCGCTAGAAGGGGTGCTTACCAGTCGGACTCTTTTAGACTCGAAGAGAGGGGAGCATACTCAGTCCAAGGGTCAAAAAACGTGGAGAAAGTTGTCCAAAGGATTTTGAAAAAGAGAAAACTGGTATCTCCGAATGATAGTCAAAAAAGGAGGATTCCGTTCAGTCCGGAGATCATAAATAAACCTTTGCCGAAGAAATTCAAGATACCTTCTATGGCCACTTACTCAGGCAAAGCAGACCCCTATGACCACATACAGAGTTATGAGTCCCTCATGTTGCTGCATGGATAGGAAGACGAAATTATGTGCAGGGCTTTTTCTCTTACATTGTCTGGGCACGCTCTGAAGTGGTTCAATGGGTTGCGCCAAGGTTTCATCTCATCCTTCGACCAATTGCGAAATGAATTTTTGCAAATCTTCATGATTAATAGCCAGAGAAAGAAGGACGCCACTTACCTACTCACTCTGAAACAAGGGAATAAAGAATCCTTGAAGAGCTACGTAGATCGTTTTCGAGATGCAACCTTGGAGGTTGACGATCTATCGGTAGGAGTAGCCATGGCTGCAATGTTGCAAGGGACGAGGTCTGAAAAGTTGCAAGAATCCCTCTCCCTCGACCAGCCGGCGACACTTTCCGACCTGTTTGCCAGAGCCAATAAATATGTGGCTCAAGAAGAGGTAATGAAGATGGTACAGCCCCAGTAACTCCCTCCCAGGGTACGATATAGCCAATTCCATTAGCATAATGGGGCTTGGACATTCTGGGGCCTTTCCCATTAGCCACGGGCCGAAGTCAGTAATAGGACTATTCTTCATGGGCTGAAGACCAGGTTAGACCAAGCTAAGGGGGCATGGGTGGACGAATTGTCTAGTGTTTTATGGGCATATCGTACCACTAGTCGGGTGTCGACCGGAGAAACACCGTTCAGCCTCGTATACAGCGCTGAAGCATTGATCCCCGTGAAAATTGGAGCACTGTCACCCAAGATGGTGCCCTTAGTAGAAGAAAAGAATTCACAAGCACTAAGGAAAAGCCTAGATCTGTCAGACGAGCCGTAAGAGCCTGAGGCACTATGCGTCACTGTGGCCAGGCGTATATTCAGAAGACCCGTAAGAGCCTGAGGCGCTATGCGTCACTGTGGCCAGGTGTATATTCAGACGAGCCGTAAGAGCCTGAGGCGCTATGCGTCACTGTGGCCGGGTGTGAAAAATCAGACGAGCCGTAAGAGCCTGAGGCGTTATGCGTCACTGTGGCCAGGCGTATATTCAGACGAGCCGTAAGAGCCTGAGGCTCTATGCGTCACTGTGACCAGGTGTATATTCAGACGAGCCGTAAGAGCTTGAGGCGCTATGCGTCACTGTGGCCGGGCGTGAAAAATCAGACGAGACGTAAGAGCCTGAGGCGTTATGCGTCACTGTGGCCAGGCGTATGTTCAGACGAGCCATAAGAGCCTGAGGCCCTATGCGTCACTGTGGCCAGGCGTATATTCAGAAGAGCCGTAAGAGCCTGAGGCGCTATGCGTCACTGTGGCCAGGCGTATATTCAGACGAGCCGTAAGAGCCTGAGGCACTATGCGTCACTGTGGCCAGGCGTATATTCAGAAGAGCCGTAAGAGCCTGAGGCGCTATGCGTCACTGTGGCCAGGCGTATATTCAGACAAGCCGTAAGAGCCTGAGGCGCTATGCGTCACTGTGGCCAGGCGCATATTCAGACGAGCCGTAAGAGCCTGAGGCGCTATGCGTCACTGTGGCCAGGCATATATTCAGACGAGCCGTAAGAGCCTGAGGGGCTATGCGTCACTGTGGCCAGGCGTGAAAGATCCGACTAGCCATAAGAGCCTGAAGCGCTATGCGTCACTGTGGCCAGGCAATGGAAACATAAAGGCCGTAAGAACTAAAGACGCGCTCGCGTCGTGATAGTCAGGCCTCAGAAAGGTATGTAAAATTCTTTCCGAAAATATATCTTTCTATTAAGAATCCTCTTCGCAGGAAATATTCCCACCAAAGAGTGGGGAGCAATTGATAGTGGTCCTATCATCAAAGTCCACGTGTACAAGGATCGACCAACCAGAGACCGCCACGCGTCAAACACAAGATAAGCCACGTGGCTGTTACAGTGTCAGAGTCTCCATGCGACAGAGTAGCTTAGTAGGCGACAGAGTCTCTAGGTGATAGAGACTCTGTCGCGTAGGCTTGTGCGGCACAGTAGGTCGCGACATACCTCTATCGCCTATACTGCGACAGACCTCTGCCGCATAGACCGCGGGAGAGGTTCACACATACACTCTGCCGCCCGCTGAACTCTCCCGCAAAGTCGTCCAGCTCCGAACCGCGACAGAGTACAAAAGACTCTGTCGCGGCCCAGACACGCACCTAGGCCTCAGCCCGAACCGATCCAGAAGAAACCTATAAATACCCCAGGTGAGTACTCAGAAAAAGGGGGTGAAAAACTTGAATCTCCTCGATTCTGCTTAAACCCATTTCCTTTCTCCGATATACAGAAACACAGCTTTCTAACTTAATCATCGGAGCGCGCGTGCAGGGACAAATCCATGCGCCCTCTGATTCCTGTTGTTTTTGCAGAATATACGAGGAACACGTGAAAAAAATCGCATCGACGTCACCTTTTTGTCGTTAACGCAATCTGAATACGTGGAAGTTGTAATTCCGTTGTCGTTTTACCAAGGCAACATCAACACTGATGGAAGAAATTTTGATTTGGTAAGAATTAAAACATCATAATTTTCATTATAAATTGCCTTCAAGCATAAACTCAATATAACTTTACAGTCGACTAAACTAACCTTTTGAAATAATAGTGTATATATTTTATATATTATCATTAAATTATAACAAATCACATTATTAATTTATAAATTTTTAAAAAATATTATTAAATTCATTAATTAATAACTATCATAATCTGATTGAACAATTGTATATAAAATTTATAAACTAACTTTATATTCCAATATAAACTAGTAAAAAAGATGACGAACAGAAAAAAGCAAAAGTTGCCGTATCTTCTTATTATGATAATAATAATAATTTTTGTCTTTTCATTCGCTGTAATTGAAGCATATCATCGTCATTTCTTACATAGAACTTATCAATTACAGCCTGAGTAAGGTCCTTTGTCTTGTTATTTAAAACAATAGCTAACGGAATAAAAACCATTCTGTCGTAGTCAATTCAAAGGGAAACAGCCTATTCAAATTGCAAATTGCAAATTGCAAAAGACATGCCCCATTTAGAATAGATTGCTGCTTCAAATCATGGTATATCAAGATAAAAAATAATACTACTAATTTTAATTATAATGAAGGTGAAAAAAAAATTTAAGCTTGGTATAAATCACTAATAATTTTCTGCGTGTAGCCCAATAACGAGGGCAGATTGTTTTTTTTTTTAGTGCAACAAGTTAGAGTATTGTATTAGAGATACCATAATTTATGTATTTTATATCAAATTAAAAATATATATGAAATATAAAAATTATTATATCATAATGCAATTCTTATTGCTGCAACAAATAGGAAAGAATTTTTTTAAATTTTTTTTAAAGTTATATGTAATTTTTATTAAAATTTTATTCATGTCATTTTTTATAATAATATTATATATGTTGTATTTAAAAATATAAGATTTAATTTTATATCATACCAAAGACACCAAATTAGAAGTTTGATATTATGGATGAAATTTCTCATCGAAAGCTTGAGGAATATCCTTCACATTCCTCTTTAAATTTCTTGTTCTTAACTCGAAGCTTCGATAACAACGTTTGTAGCCCTTGTTGTTATCCCTTTGATCAATGTTTAATTTCCTATATAAAACGAGCTAACAAAGTCTTAAAAATCTGCAGTGAGGAGGAGCTAATTAATAAGAAAAAAAATGGCCTCAACAGAAAATCTAGCAGTGCTCCATGCTCTCGACACGGCTCGCACGCAATGGTATCATGTCAAAGCCATTGTCATCGCTGGCATGGGCTTCTTTACCGATGCCTACGATCTCTTCTGCATCACCACTGTATCTAAACTTTTGGGACGCCTTTACTACTATAATCCTAATTCCAGCAAGCCGGGAAAGCTCCCTCATGACATTAACAACTTGGTTACTGGCGTGGCCTTATTCGGAACTCTTAGCGGCCAACTGGTCTTTGGATGGCTCGGGGATAAACTAGGTCGCAAAAAAGTGTACGGGATCACTCTCATCCTCATGGTCATTTGCGCCATTTGTTCAGGTCTATCATTTGGATCCACCTCCGGATCTGTGATTGGGACCCTTTGTTTCTTTAGATTTTGGCTGGGTTTTGGCATTGGTGGTGACTACCCTCTTTCTGCCACAATTATGTCTGAATATGCTAACAAAAAAACCCGTGGGGCATTCATTGCCGCGGTTTTTGCCATGCAAGGTGTGGGGATTATATTTGCCGGGCTGGTTTCCCTGATTCTTTCGGCAATCTTCCTTAAGAAGTACCCAGCGAAGCCATATAAAGATGATCCAATCTTTTCCACCCAACCTGAAGCAGATTATCTATGGCGGATAGTGCTAATGGTTGGTGCCTTACCAGCTCTTTTAACATACTATTGGCGGATGAAGATGCCCGAAACGGGTCGTTACACTGCTATCATTGAAGGAAATGCCAAACAAGCTGCGGTTGATATGGGTCGGGTCCTTGACATCGAACTCGATGAGGAAGCGGATAAGCTTTCCCAGTTCAAGGCAGCAAACCAATACCCATTACTGTCCCATGAGTTCTACAGACGCCATGGGCGTCATTTGATCGGTACGATGACCACATGGTTCTTGTTAGACATTGCCTTCTACAGCCAAAACCTAACCCAAAAGGATATTTTCCCCGCAATGGGTCTCACCAATAAAGCTCAAGACGTCAACGCTATTCGAGAGGTCTTCGAAACCTCACGTGCTATGTTCGTCGTTGCTTTGCTCGGTACATTCCCAGGGTACTGGTTCACTGTCCTTTTCATAGAAAAGATTGGCCGCTTCATCATCCAACTAGTGGGCTTCTTCATGATGTCTATATTCATGCTGATTCTTGGCATCAAATACCAGTATCTCAGGGACGATAACAAGTTGCTATTTGTTGTTCTCTACGGACTAACGTTCTTTTTTGCCAACTTCGGTCCCAACAGTACAACCTTTGTGCTCCCGGCGGAGCTGTTCCCTACCAGGGTGAGGTCCACTTGCCATGCGCTGAGTGCAGCGTCAGGGAAGGCTGGGGCAATGATTGGAGCTTTCGTGGTGCAATCATATACATTGGACGAGAACGTCCAAAAAATCAGGCTTGCCCTCATGGTTTTGGCCTTCACAAATATGTTAGGATTTGTTTTCACATTCCTGGTGCCAGAAACCAAAGGTCGGTCTTTAGAAGAAATCTCGGGCGAGGATGGTGGTGGCCAGAACGAGACTCAGTTGGCCGCCAGGCGATCGGTTACTATGTAAGGAAGCGGCCAATTGGAAGCCATTTGAAGGGAAAATTTATTATCTATGGATGATGATCATCCGATTACCTAGCCAGCTAGTTTGTTGACGTGTGAAGAAAAATGCAGTTCAATAAGTGGGCGAAAGACGACAGTTCTTTAAGGACGTGTATTTTTTAATAAAATGATTAAAAAAATTAAAATTAAAAATGAGAAAGTAGTTGTATCTCCGCACATTTTTTATTTTATTCTCTTAATCTCACAACAACATTTTATAAGTGTCCCCAATCCACCTTAACAAGTGGTATGCCACCTGAGTATAAAAAATAAAATAAAAACATTTTTGTTTTTTTTGTTTTTTGTTCTTGTTTCTCCTGGGCCTGAGAATTTATATCGACACGACACGACACGACACAAATTAAAATATGACATAAATTTATGAAACACAAACACGATATGAATTATAAAATGTGTCTAAAACGTAAACACGAACACGACACGTATTTTATATGTGTGACACGTAATACGACACAGTTGACACGTTATAATTATTCGTGTCACACGACAACACGAATAGACACGATTAAAAATAAAACATAATCAAAAATTAAAAAAATCATAATATTTACTGATTTACAACAATAATTTAATTTACATACATTCAAATATTATTAACAAATATAACATAATAATAATTTTCAATCTATACCATTTATAATATTTATTTAAAATTATAAAATATACAAACAAAACATAAAGAGTTAACATTAAGTCATAAAACATAAATAGTCAACAAACATTCAAACATTGAATTCGCGATACCAACTCAATACAATGCAAGAAACAATAATTTAAGAAAACATGTTTCTTGTCTTGTGTACGTATTAACCGTATATTCGTGTGACACGATTTAAGAAAACGTGTTTCTGTGTCTTATACGTGTTTAGCCGTGTCAGACACGGCTAAACACGAAAATTACCATGTCAAAATTCGTGTCGACATGGCTAAACACGAAACACGAATTTGTCAAATATGTACATGATTTTTTCTTATCGTGTTCGTGTCGTATCACTCGTGTTGTGTTTGCATTTGTCGGATCTAGTTTCTCCTACTTATGGCTGGATCCAATCATTATCCAACTAGACCTAGTCCGACGAGGTTGAATCTAAGCCTCTAAAGAGACCAAGAACGGCTTGAATACTTGAATCTAACTCTATTTTGCCAGTTAATAATAGAATTTAGCCAGGGTTGCTAATAGGTCGATCTTGGTCAGTTTCGGATTGGTTTTAATTTATTTCGGCTACTTAGCAGCAAAAATCGATCTGAATCAATTCTTCAGCGGGTCGGTCCTGGGCATCTCTAAAGCCAAATATAACTAAACCGACTTGACCTTGTGAACCGATAAATTGCGTCTCGACCGAACTGGATCAATCCGAGCAGATTCACTTTCTTTTTTTCAACATGTTTTTAAAATTATTTTTTAACAAAAAATTTTAATAAATTTATTTATTAAAATATTTTTATTTTATAAATTTATTAATTAATAAAAATAAATATTAACTTATTTAGTTATTTAATATATTTTTATATAATAAACTTATTATAATAAAACTTTATAACTTATTTAATAAAGTTATTGATTTAAAAAAATTATAATAGTTTTAAAATTTTTTAATTTTTTTGATAAAATTAAACTTATTTATTACATCTAAATTATAATTAAATTTATCATTTATTATTTGAAATATAAGTAAACTTAAAACTTGTTATTTTGCATGAAATTTTTTTTCATTTATCATATACTTTTAAGAAAGCATATTTATTTAGTATATTTTTCGAATATTTATTCATTACTAAACTTATAATTGCAACATTAATTTATTTGATATTTAACAATTAACAATAATAATAAATGAAAATAAAAAAAAGAGAAGAAGGATACTAAAAATTTCTTACGTGGAAAACTCCTTCAAAATTTAGAAGGCAAAAATCACAAGACTACAGTCCATACAAATATTTACTATGACTGAAGTTATTTACAATTTTACATACAACTTACAAATAAAGAAAAATAAAACTATTTCTCATTTCTTATAATTTATAAGGATTGACTTGAAAATTTCTTCATTCTCTTTCGACATACTATCGACGAACTCATTGGCCATTCTAGGTTCTTTATTACCGGATTCTGCTTCAAATCAGTCTTTGAGACATGTTAGCATGCATAATAAAATCAGACTAACATTGGTTCGATGGTCTCCAATGATTCTTCCACGTGTCGAGAATGCGAATTTTGAAACAACGGATGATACTTGCACTGCAAAAATATCTTAGGCCATGAAAGCTAAAATTGAAAATTGTCTTTGGTTTTCTTTCCACCATTAGAGAAGATCAAAGTTATTGTCTAAACAAAAATTTTGGCTTAAAAAAAATCCTATCTCATTGGAGCATCTACATCTACTATGAGTTCATCGAATTATCAAGCCAGATCCGCTGTCGGTGGTTTTTCCTTTTAGCTTCAGTCTCTTCTTCATTGTTACCTTAATTGCATCGAAAATGCCTCCTTGGTAGCTGCTGCTACCATCATTTTCGGTTTCTTCGTTCAGTTCTTATAACCTTGGTTGAGTTGCTCCCTCTCACCTTCATAAAAACTATACAAATCTCGAAAATATGTGTGAATTAAAGACTTTTAGTTCTCAATATAATCAAGATCAAGAAATTCTTTATAACAAAAAAGAAAATTCTATTTTTGCCTTACCTTGAATAGGATCTAATAAAGTTGCAATACAATGAATAGGAGGAACTGTTTCCTAATATTTTTAAAATTTTTCCTCCATATCGTTTACAAAAGAATATAAAGTATCATCATTCCTAAATTTAAAAATTTAACAAACAAAGTAAAAACTATAGGAACAAAAAAGGTTCAATTGGATAATATTGAATTGAAAATCATTCAGTTGCATCTTTAAAAGTAGATAACAAATCAACACAACTTTCAATAAAATTTCAATCATAATAAGAAATTATTTAGTTGCAAAATTGTTATAAAAAAGAGTAATAATATCTTTATAAGGTAAAATAGAAAAAAGTAAACGATAGATTGAGTTCCATCTTGTTTCCACGGGAAGTAGAAAAGCTTTAGCATTTATGTTATTTGCTTGACAAATTCACCTCTATTCACGTTTGCAACTTGGATTGTGAATCTAGTTTGCTAAAGTTTTAATGTTTTTAATTGGACATATGTCACTAACATTAAAACCATTTTACACATACAAATTTATAATATAACTTGCACATCTAACATAAAAAAATACATCTTGCATAATTGGATTTAAACTTCTAATTTAAATGAGAATAGCTCCAATATTATTCGAAGCATTATCTAAAGTAATAGAAAAAAAAAACTTTATTTTCAATCTCATACATTCTACACACATTAGTAGTAAATGCATTTTATTATTGTTCTAATACATCTAAAGATAAAATGCGTTTGTACATGCGCTTCTCTCATGACAATTTAAAACAAGATAAACTATTAATACTAGTCTAAATATCACTAGTTAAACTAACCCTACATAATATATTAGTACCGTTACGCCTTAAAGCTTCCCTATATTCTTGAAATATTTGTATGCAATCATTTTTCAATGTATGTCTAGAAATTTGTTTATATGCAGGATTGATAAGCATATTCTAAATATCTGACTTTTTCATATATTACGAATAATTGTTCAATTCTAATTACAAATCTAACTAAACCACATCCAGCTTTATCATTATCAAAAATAATTTTTTTCACATTCATGTAAATTAATTTGAGATTATTTATCTTCCCTAATTTTGTCTTCCCCTACATATGAATAAATGTTATGTACATATATTTACTAACTAAATGTCATTTGTACGCACCAGTACCCACACCACCTTTACCGGAGATATAAGCATAGTCCATTTTATATAATTTACAAACAGCTCAGGTTTCGTTTGTACCTTCTATTTATACAATGTCAAAATACTTCCATACATTGCTTTCTTAGGGCAATTCTTGTTCGATTTTAATGATATAGCTGTAATAGCGATGGTGGTGGCGGTTGATGATTGTGTTTGACCACCAATAGCCACTAACACTCGAGGAAGCTCCTCTTCTGGATAAATCTGGTTCAAATTCATTAAAAGATTCTCCATTCAAATTGGGGATTTGAGTGGAACAATAAGGGTGAGAAACGAAATATGAACAACAACGATGAAGATTTGACATTTTGTATTTTTTAAATATAGTTGAAATTTTGAAAGAGATAAATGGAGAAATATATATTGGAAGTTGAAAGAACTAAATTTTGTGAAATTGTAAAAAAAAAAAAAAATGAATTAGAGAAAATTGAATTAGATTTATGCTTAGAAAATAAAAAAGAATAATGTAAATGAATTTCAATTTAGATAATAGAGAATATGAGTGAAATAATTAAATAATAATAGGAATTTAAAATGAGAGAATTGAAGAGAATTGGAGTTGAAGAGAATTGAAGAGAAAATGTAAAGAACAAATGAAACGATAATAGGTAGTTGTAGGAAAAAAAATTTTAAAAATAAAAAATAAATAATTTTTTTTTTTTAAAAAAAGTGGAGAGCAACAGTAGGCTTTTTTTCGAGGGGAATCTGCTACCGAAAGGCAGTAGATTTCAGGGTCAAACTGATTTCGAGCTAGATCGGTTTTGGTCTAGATTGGTTTCGACTAGGACTGAGTCTTTACTAGGCCCGTTAAAATGAGACCGACCAAATTGGGTTGATTCCAAATGACATCTGGTTTACCGAGCCAACCTAGCCCATTTACCAGGTTTAGATTCAACCATATAGGTAGAGGGAGGGGGAGCAAAAGGCAGGGGTGTAACTTTCCACCTCTATTAACTCTTTTTTTTTTTGATTTATGCAATGAGTTCTGTGACATAAGTTGTAAAAAGAGAAAAAAAATCTAGAAATTGACTACTTTTAAAGCCTTAAGACCTTGGACCTAGAGTTCTATGTTCTAGGCAAAGGGACAAGCATAACCATTTTAACAATTTTTATTTCTACCGTGGGCCATAATCACATAAATAAATAAAAAACTAAAGGGCCCAAGCAACAAAGTTAAGGTAACCCAAAACCCAAAAGCCTTTCCTCTTTCACTTACTCTTTCGTTTTCACCATTTTTTTCTTTTTTCATTTCGTCGGCCATGAAAGAAACAAATTGAAGATATTTCTCTGAACGATTCAGTGTGATAAAACTCAAAGATATCTCTTGGGTTTGAGAAAGAAAAGTGAAGAGAGAAGGAAGGAAGTAAATCTTGGTGTTGCATGTAGCCTTTTGAAAGAAATTATGAAGATTGGTGGAGATGGAGACTTTCAGCATTGGCATATTGAGCAGATGGTGAACTAAGATACAGAGGAAGTGGGAAGGTTGAGTTATTTTCCAAGTGTCGAGCAACAACAAAGTTGATTGAAGCAGTACTGTTCTGGGCTAAAGGAAGAGGTTTCATGCACAGTTCAGTTTAGGCTATTTTAAGGATTATCTTGAAGACCAAAATGAAGAGACAATGAAGAAGTAGAAAACAGAGAGTGAAATAGATTGAAACAGTAATGCGAAAGAAACAAAAAAGAAATAGAGAAAATGAAGTGAAGGAATTATGGCCAACAGGAAGGAGAGTGGAAGGAAATAATGAGAGGAAGAGAGGAACACAAGCGGCAAAGGGAAATTGAAATAGGCGGTGTAAGGTCGTTATGCTCGGGTTTTTGTGAACTGGAACTGTAAGACCCGAAATTCGGTGTCATTCTCTCAAGAAGTTGTCATTGTAAACATAAATTCATGAAATCTTGATTAATAAAGAAGAAATAATTGAATTCCAAGTTCAATTGATCAAGATATAAATTTATTGTGAATACCCGAAAATTTTTTAGATCGGGAATTTATTTCGAAAATATGAAAAAATATTTTCAAGAAAATAAAAATAAATAATAATGTCTATATATATACATATAAAGTATATATAGAAAAAAATGTAAAAATGTATGGGTTTGATTGAATATCAATGTATAAATAATACATTGTAATAATATTATTATAATAATAATATAAAATAAATAAGGGATATTTTATTTTTATATTATTATTATTATAATAATATTATAGTTTAAGATTTAGATATTTTGTATATATTATATTATATTAAAATATATTATAATATATATGGAAAAGAAAGAAATAGAAAACGAAAAAAAAGGAGACGAATCGCGAAATAGGGGGGAGAGGATCGGAAACCTGATCCTCCCTGTTCTCGTCGTTGGAGGCATCAACGGAGGGAGCCAGCGATGGAGGATGATCGGCATCCAAGGAACCATCGAGCGCCTCCACGTGCCTGGGATCACCGACGATCGAGATATCGACAATGAAGAGGTCGAAAAGGAAAAAAGGGAAATCGGACGGCACCGGCGTCGATCTGGCCCCAGCCAAGCCAACGAAAAACTCCCTAGGCCAAGGCGAGCTGATTGGTGACAGAGGCTGCCAGAGAACCAGCCTGAAACGCCGACAACGACGAAAACAACCCTGAACGGAATCAGTCTGGTTTAGTGTGAAAAGGGGCTGAACCGGTTCGAACTGGTTCAGCCAGGAAAAAAAAGTAAAAAATCAAAAAGGGAGAAAAATTCGATGATGGCTTGATTTAACGATAGACCAATAAGCGGTCAGAATTGACCGTTTCAATTTTTGAAAATTTATTTAAATTTATATTTGACAAAAATTGACTGGTTTAAATATATAAATGTGTAGCACGGTAATAGGCGACGAACAAGAGTTCGATTTAGCCTCGATTTGCATGCCATCACAAATTTTTTGGGTAAGTGAATTTCTCTTACTATAACTTGTATTGTTATACGAGTGAGAGATTAATTGAATAGTTACGAATTAATTCTGTATAAATTGTTTTATATTCGGAATTGAAAATCGAATATCGAAAATAATTGTGGAAACTACCCGAAGAGACTAGAAAAGGCTTAAGATGGCTCGATAAATGTAAATGAGCCTAATGAGCTGAATGAGTTTTAAAAGAATGAATAGGAAGCTGAAAATGACCTTAGAATATAATTAAGCCCAATAAAGAGCAATAAGGCCTAATAAAGAGTAATTGGGTCCATAATTGAAATTAAAGTCTAGAAAGACTATATACGTGTGTGTGAGAGATAATGATCAGTGATTTATGATCTTATGCAGCTCCAGAGGATACAAATTGGGGCTCATTGAACTGATTTACTAAAAGTGCTAGGATCGTGACTCGATCGACCCGCACCCAGGTAAGGGATTTATGTTAGCTATTAGAGATAGTTGTATGTAATTTTATAAATCCCAATATGTGATTAGATACTATAGAAGATGTAGTTACCGAAAAATCTAGGAAATAGCTTAATATTTGCAAAAGACCATATTGCCACACTATAGGGAAAGTTGCACCAAAAAGAGTCGGTAAAGTATGATTTTATAAATTTCATGTTTTCAGTGTTTTAAGCATGGAAGTCTGTTTCCAGTAATATATGGATAGGTTGGCTAATGTTTTTACAAGTCTACATAGAAAAGCATGACATGGTGCTGGAGCTTAGCTCGCACGAGAATTGATATGATTTATACATGTAGTAGTGCTGGAGCTTTGCTCGCACTAGATTTATGTGATATATGCATGACATGGTGCTGAAGCCTTACTCGCACTATATTTTACATGACTTATACATGACATCGTGTTGGAGCTTTGCTTGCGCGAGATTTTTCATGATTATGCATGAAGTAGTGCTGAAGCTCTACTTGCACTGAGTTTTAAATGATATTGAAAATGAAAGCAGTGCCAGAGCCCTCGTGTGGATTGTGTGTCACATTGAATTGCTCACACTAGATTTTGATATGATTTATGAGTAAAACAATGCTGGAGCCATCGTGTATTGTTGTGTGATCTTGCACTGACCTGCTCGCACTGTTCCCAGTAATATATGGTTAGGTTGGCTAATGTTTTTACAAGTCTGCATAGAAAAGCATGACATAGTGCTGGAGCTTAGCTCGCACGAGAATTGATATGATTTGTACATGCAGTAGTGCTGGAGCTTTGCTCGCACTAGATTTCTGTGATATATGCATAACATGGTGCTGAAGCTTTGCTCGCATGAGATTTTTCATGATTATGCATGAAGTAGTGCTGAAGCTCTACTTGCACTGAGTTTTAAATGATATTGAGAATGAAAGCAGTGCCAGAGCCCTCGTGTGGATTGTGTGTCACATTGAATTACTCGTACTAGATTTTGATATGATTTATGAGTAAAACAATGCTGGAGCCGTCGTGTATTGTTGTGTGATCTTGGACTGACCTGCTCGCACTGGATTTTGAGGTAGGCAATGGTTGATGATTTCAGGTTAGGGTGATAAATCCCCAATTAGGGTACCCCGCAGCCTTCGGTGTATGATGTTGTGGTTACAGAATACGTTGTACCGTGTAGACAACGTGGAGTATGCTGTACCATACCACTAGTCTTTGGACTTCAGAATTGCATGAGCCAAAAGACTTCCAGACCACCCTTGCACACCTAGCTAGTTATTGCTTGGGGGTCACTGACTATGGCCATATGTCATCTGATGTTATGAAATGTATATCCTTGCCTAGTCTCATCTGTTATTGAATTCGATATGGATTTTTGTTTGTTGAACGTTTTATGAAATGAGTATTCTGATTTGAACTATGAAAGTATTCACTCTGAATGAGTTTGATATATTCGGAGGTGTAGCGAAGATTCGCTATCTGCTTTACTATAACTTTGTGAATGTGCTGATCAGAATTAGTTATTGAATTTATATTTTCGAACAACTGTGAAATGTGTAAAGTCTGATTTGAAAATGTGAAATTCTGAAACGGTTTTTACACCGCATGAGTTTTCCATATATATGTATTTATATGTCTGTAGTGAAAAGATCGCTATCCGTATCAGTTTTGAGTAAAGGTTAATGTGTTTTGATAGATACATATGTTTCATGCATAAAGGTGATATTTTAAGCATGTATATAGTATGGTTGTCTACCTACTTACATATTTTCCTTATTGAGCGTGTTAGCCCATCCCTTTACTCTCATTTCTCAACAGATTTAATTCCAGTAGAGTATTCGTTGCCATCCTCCGACATTTGTTGGCATAGTTTCCAGTCGTTATAAGGTATACACTCTAGTGAATTTTGCATCTGAACATGTATATGCAGAGTAATACATTTTATAAATATGGGGGATGTAAATTATTATAAATACAGTTACGTATATATTTATAATTAAGAAAAAAAATTTATCAGCCTATTTCATTATGGCATGAAGTGAACGTTAAAAAGGAAGAATCGAGTGGTTGACATTGACTCACAGCCCAACCAAATCAATGTGAGTGAGTCGTGAATTGTGATAAATAATAATATAAATACGAGTAAAAAGAGTCACGACAGAAGGTGGTGTTAGAGCAAGGTTGGTCTGATGTGAGTCGATGTTAGTAATTAGGAAAGTGTACATCTTTATGATACTGTGCATTGTTTAGATACAATTGTGTACACCAGGTTGTGATTGTACTAAAAATTGATTTTGTAAGCAGGATTTAATCAGACATCGTGGTAGAGGAGAGGGTTCACGATCTCGAGGCCACAGAGATAGGCCCGAGAGGTGTAGTGGACCTTTGTCTGATCATGTTTCTCAGAACCCATCAGAGAGTCCCGATGCCCACGCCGTGAAATTAGAGCGGAGCATGGACATTGTGATAACATTGTTGGGGCAGATCATGGCTAGATTTGACAGTGCCCAGGGTTTAGCAAGACAGACTGCACTGATTATATCAGCAGCTGCACATGAGACTCCTGCGCCTGTACAGCTTGCACTCGTACGATAGACTGCTGAAACCCCCACAGACCTCTCTTATTTAGACTGTACCTCCTACAGTGGCCCCACGTCAGGGTAATGATGATCTAAGGTACGATTGTCAGTTAGACCCACTGAGGCAGTTTCAAAAGCTTTAACCACCATCAGTTAGTGGGGTTAAGAATCCGGTGGTGGCAAAGGACTGGATTAACAAGATGAAAAAGTAATATAGGTTTTTTCGGTGTTCTTCTATAGAGAAAGTGGCCTTTATAGCCTTTATGTAAGAGAGTGATGCGGAACAATGGTGGAAGTCCACCATACCTATTTTGAGAATTTGGCATCGGGAATTGTCATGGGAGATCTTTTTGGATGCCTTCCGGGGGTAATATATTTCAGACACTACTCAACGGAAGCTACAGATTGAATTTTTGAGTCTGACCCATTGAGGTAAGTCGGTTGACGAATATGAATCTTGATCTGCATCTCTGGCTAGATATGATTAAGATACTATGGGCAATGGATTAAGAAAAGTTCATAAATTTATAAAAAGCCTGAGACCATTGATTTGAGCTCGACTGGCCTCGATAGATATTGTAGCATATGAGGAAGCAAGTTGTAGGCTAAGGTCGTGTGTATGCCTTGGACCAGGACGCTGCGAATACTTCATCCGATGTGATTAAAGGTTAGTGAGTACGTGGTTGACATGGATAAGGCACACTCGGAATTGATTGATATCCTTGTGGTTAGGGAATTTCTTGATGTCTTTCCGGATGACTTACCATGATTGCCACTAGAAAGAGAAATGGAATTTTGTATTGATTTGGCTGCTGGTACTGAGCTGATATCCAAACCACCGTACCAAATGGCTCCATTTGAGTTGAAGGAGCTAAAGAAACAATTACGAGAACTTTTGGATAAGGGGTTCATTAGATCGAGCGTCTCATCTTGGGGAGTTTTACTCTTGTTTGTTAAGAAAAAAGGATGAAAGCCTCCGAATATGTATTGATTATCGGTTGTTGAATAAGGCTACCATTAAGAATAAATACCCCTTCCCCGTATTGATTATATATTGGTATATATGAAGTCCAGGGAGGAACATGAGTAACACTTGAGAATTGTTCTGTAGACCCTCTCAGAAATAGATGTTTGCCAAACTAAGTAAGTGTAACTTTTGGTTAGAACAGATATCATTTTTGGGTCATGTGGTATCGAAGGACGGGGTGTCTGTGGATCCATCCAAGATAGAAATCGTGGTTCAGTGGGAACGGCCCAGAACAATCACAGAGATCAGGAGTTTTTTGGGTTTAGTTAGGTATTACAGACGGTTTGTAGTTGGTTTTTCGAAGTTAGCGGCTCCATTGACTCATCTCACTCGCAAGAATGTGGTACTTGAGTGGGATGATGCATGTGAGAAGAGTTTTTGAGAGTTGAAACACCGCCTGACCACCGCACCGATTCTCACCATACCGAATAGCTCAGGAGGTTTCTCAGTGGACACTGATGCCTTGAAACAGGGACTGAGCTTTGTATTGATGCAACATGGAAAAGTAGTTGCTTATGGATCCAGACAGCTTAAGGACCATGAGAAGAACTGCCCGACCCATGATTTGGAGTTGGCTGCCATTGTGTTTGCACTGAAAATATGGCGCCACTATTTGTACAGTGAGAAATTTCAGATATTGACCGATCATAAAATGCCTCAAGTATCTGTTTTCACAGAAAAATTTAAATATGAGGCAATGATAGATAGTTAGAGCTTCTGAAAGATTATAATTGCGAGATACTGTACCACCCAGGTAAGGCAAATGAGGTTGCCGATGCCTTGAGCAGAAAGAGCCTGAGAATGGTATCGTATATGATGATCAGGGAACATGAGCTATTAGAGCAGTTCACTCACCTCAGTTGGATGTGATCCCTTTTGATACTGATGCCCATTTTGTGATAGCTAGTCTGAGGTTAGAACTGGATTTGATTGACCGGATCAGACAAGCTCAATGTATTGATCGCTTCTGTATTGATATGGTTAGTCAGGTACAGATGTGTACTAGTGCTAATTATGAGTTGAGTACTGATGGATTACTGAGTTTCAGAGGCAGAGTGTGTGTTCCCAATGACCCAGAGTTTGAAAAAACTAATTTTGTCAGAATCTCATTCATCGCGGTATACATTGCATTCAGGGAGTAATAAGATTTACCAGAATCTCCGAAAAGTATATTGGTGGTCAGGGATGAAGAAAGACATAGCAGAGTATGTGGTTAAGTGTCTGGTGTGTCAACAGGTTAAGGTAGAGCGTCAGAAACTTGTGGGGTTATTGTAGTCTTTACCTATATCGATATGAAAATGGGAGCATGTCACCATGGATTTCATCATGGGTTTACCAAGGACCAAAAGGAACCATGATGCTAATTGGGTGATTGTGGATCGATTGATGAAGTCAGCCCACTTCCTAGCCATGAGATTCACGGATACTCTGAGTGCTTTGGAGAATCTGTATGTACGAGAGATTGTGAGGCTACATGGCATTCTAGTAAGCATTGTCTCTGATAGGGATTCCCGCTTCACTTTCCACTTCTGGGGACATTATCAGGAAGCTATGAGAACCCGATTGAGTGTTAGTACAACTTTTCATCCTCAAGCAGATGGTCAGTTAGAGAGAACCATCCAAACTCTGCAGGATATGTTGAGAGCTTCTGTAATAGACTTTAAAGGCTTATGGGATGATCATTTGCCATTAGTCGAATTTGCCTATAATAACAGCTATCACTCGAGTATTGAAATGACACCATATGAAGCACTGTATGGTCGTAGATGCCGTTCTCCGATTGGTTAGGGAAAAGTAGGAGACTGAAAGATATTGCTCCCGATTTAGTTAAGCAAGCCTCTGAGGACATCTATTTGATATGCTATAGGTTGAAGACAGCTCAGAGCAGACAACACAGTTCCGCTGATACGAGACAATGGCCATTAGAGTGTATGGCTAGTGAATCAGTGTTTCTAAAAATTTCTCCCTCCAAGGGTATAATGAGGTTCAGAAAGAATGGTAAATTGAGTCCTCACTACATTAGACCAATTGAGATCTTAGACCGAGTGGGAGATAAGGCTTATAGGCTAGCGTTACCCTTGAGCTAACAGGCATTCATAATGTCTTCCACATCTCTATCCTTCGAAAATACCATCTGGATCCAATACAGGTGATTGAATGTGAGCCTCTGAAGTTGAAAGAGGACATGTCTTCTATAGAGAAGCTGATTCGAATTTTGAATAAGAGGGAGAAGGTGCTACGGTCTAAAACAATTCCTCTGGTCAAGTTTCTCTGATAGTACCACACTTCTGAGGAAGTCACGTGGGAATTAGAGAACCTATTGCGTGAGAAGTATCCACACCTATTCGAGAACTGATTTGGTTCAATTTGGAAGACCAAATTTCTTAAGGAGGGGAGGAATGTAACACCCGAAATTCGGTATCATTCCCTCAAGAAGTTGTCATTGTAAACATAAATTCATGGAATCTTGATCAATAAAGAAGAAATAATTGAATTCTAAGTTCAATTGATCAAGATATGAATTTATTGTGAAGATTCGAAAATTTTCTACATCGAAAATTTATTTTGGAAATATGAAAAAATATTTTCAAGAAAATAAAAATAAATAATAATGTCTATATATATACATATAAAGTATATACATAAAAAATAGGTGTCTAAAAATATATGAGTTTGGGTGAATATCAATGTATAAATAATACATTGTAATAATATTATTATAATAATAATATAAAATAAATAGGGGATATTTTATTTTTATATTATTATTATAATAGTATTATAGTCTAAGATTTATATATTTTGCATATATTATATTATATTAAAATATAATATAATATATATATATATATATGAAAAAAAGGAAATAGAAAAAAAAAGAGACGAATCGTGAAATAGAAGGGAGAGGATCGGAAACTCGATCCTCCATTTTCTCGTCACCGGAGGCATCAACGGAGGGAGACAGCGACAGAGGATGATTAGCGAGGGACGACCGATACCCAAGGAACCACCGATCATCTCCACGCGCCTGGGACCACCGGCGATAGAGAGATCGGCGAGGAAGAAGCTGAAATGGAAAAAAGGTTCGGACGGCACCGGCGCCGATCTGGACCCAGCCAAGCCAACCAAAGACTCCTTAGGCCAAGGCGAGCCGATTGGAAGCAAAGGCTGTCGGAGAACCAGCCTGAAATGCCGGCAATGGCGAAATCAGCCCTGAACTGGTTCAAAACGGTTCAGTGTGAAAAAGGGGCTGAACAAGTCCAAACTGGTTCAGCTAAGAAAAAAGGAAAAAAAACAAAAAGGGAGAAAAATTCAGTGATGGCTCGATTTAACGATAGACCAATAAGCGGTCAGAATTGACCGTTTCAATTTTTGAAAATTTATTTAAATTTATATTTGACTGAAATTGACCGGTTTAAATATATAAATGTGTAGCGCGACAATAGGCGAGGAATAAGAGTTCGATTCAACCTCGATTTGAATGCCATAACAGAATTTTCGGGTAAGTGAATCTCACTTACTATAATTTGTATAGTTATACGAGTTAGGGATTAATTGAATAGTTACGAATTAATTCCGTATAAATTGTTTTATATTCGAAATTGAAAATCGAATATAAAAAATAATTGTGGAAACTACCCAAAGAGACTAGAAAAGGCTTAAGACGGCCCGATAAATGTAAATGGGCCTAATGAGCTAAATGAGGTTTAAAAGAATGAATATGAAGGTGAAAATTTAAGCCCAATAAAGAGCAATAAGGCCCAATAAAGAGTAATTGTGCCCAAAATTGAAATTAAAGTCTAGAAAGACTGTATACGTGTGTGTGGAAGATAATGATCAGTGATTTATGATCTTATGCAGCTCCAGAGGATACAAATTGAGGCTGGTGGTTGTCGAGACCAACAATAATAAATCCTACTCAAAATAAATTAAAACTGCAGTATAATTGAGTAAGGTCGTTTCCCAAGAGATTGGTAAAATTTATTTTTCTGCAAAATATTAAAAAGTAACATGGGGATTTTATTGTAGTGAGAATAAAAAGAAAAATTAAAATTTAGCAAAGAAAAATCACTATGTAAAAATTGAGAGAAAATTAATATGATGAAAACATCCAACCAAAGGAATAATCTGAGAATGAGTTCATGGAATTGATCATTGATGCAAAAATAAGTTCTTTTAATCTTTACCAAATTGGTTATGGTTATTGGTACGACCTAACAACCTATCCGTCCTTACTTCTTCGATAATCAGGATACGATCTCTAATTATTTCTCTTGCTAGTTAAATAACCTTAGATACGATCTTAAGATTTAATTTACCAACAATATTGAAAACTAGAGAGACTACCAATTCTAACAAACAAACACACATGCAGGTTCATTTAAGCTAGATTATATAACTTCTTAACAGAGAATTGAAATCCTATCTGAAATCAATTATGTTATTTACTATTTATATTAGAATTCCTAAACAATTACGGATTCAGATTTCTAATTGGTGATATATTATCCTGACAATTGAACAAAGGGCTCTTTTTGCACAATCAATCAAAACAATAATTTAAACAAGAACAAAAGACATATAAATAATAAAGATATAAAAGAATAAGATAAAACTAATTAGATCTCACAATTTTTTAAGAACCCAAACTTTAATTATCCTTTGGCTAGACTAAAAATTTAGCAAACCATAAGTTCAGAGAAAAACACAAAAAAATATATGTCTATGATAATGAAGATTCCAAATTCAGATTCAGATGACGTCTCTCCCTAGCATTCTCTTAGTCTATAAATACTAAATATCCTAGCTCCAGAATCTGTTTCCAAAGAAAAGTTCTCTGATGGAGTTTGATTACAATTAAACTTCTTTCCTTTTTTCACCACTTGCCAAAGACAGTAATTGCATATATTTTCCTTAATAATTAAAATCTTCCACTTGCCATCTTTAGATTGATTCAGTCAACTTCAGCTACAAGTGATAGATCTTGACTTGAATTCCATGATTTCTTTTGATTTTGTAACTTAAACAGAATTTGTAGCTTTTAATCCATTTTGTCCATTTTTCTTCATTCACAATACAAAATATAAAATATAATTCAAATCCAAAAATTAACCATATAAAAGAATTTAAATCATGGAAAAATATGACAATTAATATGTCTAATATGTAACTTATCAAATTCCCCCACACCTAAACATTGCTTGTCCTCAAGCATACACTAGTCTAAATTCATAATCTCTTTTCATCATTCATTCATCCTCTTCCTATGCTCATCCAAAACACTTTTTTTTTCTAGAATTAAAACACAAGTTTTTAAAGCGAATTCTCATAACACACACGAATAGCATCTTAATGATTCAATTAAATTTATAAAGTACATAGGATCCAACACCCTCGCAATTGGATTTCACTCATCACACTCTAAGTGTTTAGGGTATATATCAATGAGCTCTCAAGTCACCGCATAGAAGATTTCTTACCATAAGCTTGCAAATTCATTACATTTCTTCCACCAATGAATGAATTAAGATGCAAAAATCTAAGGGTCTAAAAGGGTTGTAATGGGGCTTAGGTAAGGTATGATAAAAGGATTTTTAGGTTAAAGAAATTGAAGGAATCATACAAAACATTTCACACAAAATTCAAATTAATGATTTCAAAAGACTCGTCTTCAATCACATAATTTTCAGAACTAACTTCCAAGCAATAAAAATTTTACTTCTCTTTCTCTTCATTTGTTCAACATTTTTTTCATCATTTTTTTTCTTTTCATCATTTTTCCTTTCTTTTTTTTTTTCGAAAGAGAAAAAACTCACTGGAAATAATAGCTTGGAACACTAAATTTTCAACATATGCAATCTTTCCAAAAATATTTTGAAATTTTATGTGCATAAGTCTATATGATTCATCAATTCAAGGTTCAAAAAGAGGAAAAATCAACAAAAGGGTTTATTATGGCTTGTAATGTGGTTTAATTCAAAGAAAATGTCAGGTTCAAAGTGGTTTCTCTAGGGGTTAATAATAATAAGGGTAGGCTAGAAAAGAAATGGTCTAATGACAAGAAAAGGGTTTAACCTAAGTGCCATTGTTTGATTAATTGCATCCTACTCATCAAAGGGGTTGATTGAGACTTGTATGACAGAGCAAGTTCTAGAATAGTCGACTATGTATGACAATCACACAAACAAAGAAATGGAGCATGATGTAATGAATGCTTGTAGGCTCAAACTCACCAAAAAAAAAGGTATATGTGCTAGATCCAATACACTATTTCATTTAATGAATTAAAAGTAACTAATCACAGTGTATTAATGAGAATTCAAAATTGTTTTGCACATATGTAAATCACACATTTTTTTTTCATGGGATAAGCATTGGAAAAATCTAGAACTCAAAGAGATCATAAACATTAACTAATGTACCTTTTGGAACAATTTTTTTTTTTGGGTTTGCAAAAATTTTCATGAAAATTATCAAAAATGAAAGGAAAAGAAAGCAAACAGCAGAGTCACAATTAATTATCTTCCCCTACACCTAGACTATACATTGTCCTCAATGTATCAAAATAATTGCTCAGAACTGTAAAAGAATTAAGAGAATTAAGAAACTTCCCTAAAAAATATTGAGCAGCATAAAACATTGTGTTCATTTCCACTACTTTGCCAATTTGAGCGCGCTTACGAGCGAAAAAAAAACTCCTTGATGTCCACAACTAGCCATAGAGAAATTCCTCACCCCGTGCGATTGTTAATCTCCAACAAATAAAAAATATAACTACACCAAATCAGATAATGTTAATAATAAAAAATGGTATAGCTAAAATTCGTCAGTTAAGTAAAGCAACCACCACAATTTATTTTTTATTATTTTTTTATTATTATTTTTTTTCTTTTTTTTTGAAAAATATAACAAAATAAAAAAATCAATATTGTTCAGTGCTGCTGTGTGAAGCTCGGGGAGAGGGAAATTTTCAGGCTGGCACTGTTGGTGCAAGAATTACTGATGGTTCGAAGAGGTCTCGGGTTGCTGCTCGGTTCTGTGCTGATCTCAAAAAACTGGTGCTGATCTACAGTCTGAAGTCGATCCCTCGGTGCTGTGTTGCGGGACTCGGTTCCGGACTGTGGTGCCAATGTTGCAGAGAAGTGAGGTCACAGGTTGTGAAGAAGTTGCCGGTGTCGGGCTGGGAGAAAGGAGATCACGGCTGCAGCTAAGTGAAATCAAGGAAAGGGGGCGGCTAGATCGTTTATTGTTGCTGGCTATTGCTAGATCTGCAACTGGATGAGGAGATCGGTGCTGCAGTCGGTGCTGGGAAGAAAGGAGGTCGGGGGTCGTGAAGCTTGGAGCTCGATGGAAGGAGTCTGTTGCTGGTTGGAACCGATTGGATACTGAAGAAGCTCCAAAAATTGGTGGCAGGGTCTCGGCAGTCTGCTGGGGAGAGGACTAGCTCCAGTGGTACTATTTGAAGCATGTGTGTAAGACAAAATGGAAAATGAGAAGGTGAAGATGGATCCAAGATCGGCTGCTGGAAATTGATGACCACTGTGGTGCGGAGAAAGAGTCCGGTGATACTGTGCTCGCGACCGGGAAGAAGAGTGTAAGAGTGCGGCTGCTGCTGTCGGGGCGTGAAGAGCTGGGTGGGAGGTCTGGGTAGCTACTGTTGTTGTCGATGGAGCTTCTGAAAGGGACCAACGAGCTGCGTCCGGGTCTGCTGTGGTCGAGATTGTGAAGAAGGTCGGAATCTACAAAAGAAAAAAATAAAAATAAAAATAATAAAAGTAGATGCGAAAAGAAGAAAAAAAATATTATTATTATTATTTTTTTAAAGTTAGTGTCATGGCAGAAGAGGTATATTGATAGGGCATGGGCACGCTCTATTAATGACGCTCTTCGATAAGAATTTTTTTTTTTTACAGAAATGTTCTCTTCATAAAGCGTGGGCACGCCCTACGAAAACACCACTTCTGATTTTTTTTTTAATTTTAGAAAAGCTTTTTCAATCGGGCATGGGCACGCCTTATTGAATCACTTCTTTTGTATTTTTTTTTACCAAAACAAATATAAATCTTATCAATACTAATAAAACAACAAAAATTAAGAAAAAAATTATGAATCAAAAAATAAAGAGAAATTTTGGGTTGCCTCCCAAAAAGCGCCTTTCTTTAAAGTCTTTGGCTAGACATAGTCATGCTCAATTGTAGTTTGGATATTTCAACTCAATTTGTCCAACTTCATGCACTTGTAAACCTTCATAAAAAGGCTTTAAGCGATGACCCTTGACCTTAGAGATCTGACCTGTATCAAAACTTTGAATTTCAATTGTATCACGAGGAAACACGTTAGTAACAACATAAGGGCCTAACCATCTAGAACGAAATTTACTAGGAAATATTTTTAATTTAGAATGAGATAGTATAACTTTCTGACCAATAGAAAAATTTTTCTTGGAAACCATATGATCATGAAAAGCCTTTATCTCTTCCTTGTAAATCCTAGAACTCTCATAGTTATCATTGATATTAAACTTAATGATTTCATCATCAAATTTCATTGTGAGTGTACCATCATGCACATCAATTTTGGTTCTAGATGTTTTTAAGAAAGGTCTTCCCAACAAAATTAAAGATCTAGATAAATCATCATCCTCCATATTAAGCACATAAAAATCAGCAGGAAAGATCAATCCATTTACTTGCACCAAAACATCCTCTAAAACACCTTCAGGATAAACGTTAGATCTATCAGCAAGTTGAATAATCACACCAGTCTCTTTTAATGATCCAACATTCAAAGATTTATAAATAGACAAAGGCATGACATTAATTGAAGCTCCTAGATCTAACATTGCTCTTTCAATTTTAAGATTACCTACCTTACAAGGGATAGTAAACATACTTGGATCCTTGTATTTAGGAGGTAACTTTTTCTGGAGGACAGCTGAAACATTCTTACCCATGCTCACAAATTCATTACCTTTTAATTTCCTCTTGTTGGTGCACAACTCCTTAAGAAACTTTGCATATCGAGGTACTTGTTTAATCGCATCAAGTAAAGGGATATTTTCCTTGACCTTACGGAAGATGTCAAAAATTTCATTTTCCTCCTCCTCCTTTTTGGATTTGGATAATCTAAAAGGAAAAGGAGAAATTGGTGCCAAAACTTTTTGTTGCATGATATTAGGTTCCTTAGGGTGATCTAACTGTGGTTGGGATATAGTAACTTCCTTTTCAGCTTCTTCTTCTGGAATGCGCTTTCGGGTTGTCTTGCTAGACTCCCCTACCTCGGTTCCACTCCTCAAGGTCATTGCACTGACATTCTGTTTAGGATTGATAATTGTTTGTGAGGGTAATTTTTCTTGAGATTCCAGTCTGTTCACAGAATTGGCTAGCTGACTCATTTGATCTTCTAGCTTCTTGATACTTGTTCTTGTTTCCTGTTGAAATTGTTGTGTGTTAATTGTAAGTGATTTAACAATTTCTTCCAGAGACATACCTGAACTTAAAGATGGTTGATGTTGTTTTGGAGCGGGTTGTCTATATTGAAAGTTCTGAAATTAAGGTCTTGCTCCAAAGCTCAAGTTGGGATGGTCTCTCCACCCTGGGTTATAAGTATTTGAATATGGATTGTGATTCCTTTGTAGTGGACCTGGAAATTCTCTAACTGCATTTGCGTGCTCATGAGGTTCATCTTGAAGTGTGGGGCACATGTCGGTTGGGTGGCCAGTAGCAGCATAGATTCCGCAAGCTTTAGCTTGTTGCACATTTCCCATGCCTATAGCCAATTGTTGAACAACAGATGTTAGATTAGCTATTTGATTTTCAAGAGAATGAGTATTTACCTCATTTACTCTTCTATGAGGTATGTCTTGTTTGAATCCAAACTGTTGAGAGTTAGCAGCCATGGTGGAAATCAAATCTCTAGCCTCTCTAAGAGTCTTGTTCACTATCGCACCTCCACTAGCTGCGTCCATCATCTTTCTTTCCATGGGTAACAATTATTCATAAGAATATTGAATTAAGAGTTGTTTGGAAATCCCATGTTGAGGACAACTTGCACAAAGTTGCTTAAATCTTTCCCAGTATTCGTGAAGAGTCTCAATATCTTTCTGCTTGATTCCATATATCTCTCTTCTAATGCTAGCAACTCTTGAAGCAGGGAAAAATTTGTCAAGGAACAATCTCACTATTTCAGTCCACGTAGTTATAGAATCAGGAGGTAAATAGAACAGCCAATCTTTTGCTCTATCAGCTAGTGAGAATGGAAAAGCTCTCATTTTAATTTGCTCTTCAGTAACTCCTTGTGGTTTCAGGCTTGAACATACCACGTGAACTTCTTTTAAGTGCTTGTGAGGATCTTCATTCTCAAGACCATGGAAACTTGGGAAGCAAATGGATCAAACCCGATCTTAACTCAAAATTTGCTTGCAAATTTGGATAATGAATGCAGAGCGGTTGTTGATTGACAGGTGGTGTAGCCAACTGCCTTAAAGTTTGCTCCTCTTCAGCCATTAATTCTTCAGTTCCTGCACGAAAAGAATGAGACAGTAAAATAAATCTAATTAAAAACCAATCCCCGACAACGGCACCAAAAATTAGTGGTTGTCGAGACCAACAATAATAAATCCTACCCAAAATAAATTAAAACTGCAGTATAATTGAGTAAGGTCATTTCCCAAGAGATTGGTAAGATTTATTTTTCTGCAAAATATTTAAAAAGTAAAATGGGGATTTTGTTGTAGTGAGAATAAAAAGAAAAATCACTATGTAAAAATTGAGAGAAAATTAATATGATGAAAACATCCAACCAAAGGAATAATCTGAGAATGGGTTCATGGAATTGATCATTAATGCAAAAATAAGTTCTTTTAATCTTTACCAAATTGGTTATGGTTATTGGTACGACCTAACAATCTATCCCTTCTTACTTCTTCGATAATCAGGATACGATAACTAATTATTTCTCTTGCCAGTTAAACAACCTTAGATACGATCTTAAGATTTAATTTACCAACAACATTGAAAACTAGAGAGACTACCAATTCTAATCAACAAACACACATGTAGGTTCATTTAAGCTAGATTATATATCTTCTTAACAGAGAATTGAAATCCTATCTGAAATCAATTATGTTATTTATTATTTATATTAGAATTCCTAAACAATTACGGATTCAGATTTCTAATTGGTGATATATTATCCTGACAATTGAACAAATGACCCTTTTTGCACAATCAATCAAAACAATAATTTAAACAAGAACAGAAGACATATAAATAATAAAGATATAAAAGAACAAATAAAACTAATTAGATCTCACAATTTTTGAAGAACCCAAACTTTAATTGTCTAAACTTTAATTGTCTAGACTAAAAATTTAGCAAGCCATAAGTTCAGAGAAAAATAAAAAAAAATATATGTCTATGATAATGAAGATTCCAGATTCTGATTCAGATGATGTCTCTCTCTGGCATTCTCTTAGTCTATAAATATTAAATATCCTAGCTCCAGAATCTGTTTCCAAAGAAAAGTTCTCTGATTGAGTTTGATTACAATTAAACTTCTTTCCTTTTTCCACCACTTGCCAAAGACAGTAATTGCATATCTTTTCCTTAATAATTAAAATCTTCCACTTGCCATCTTTTGATTGATTCAGTTAACTTCAGCTACAAGTGATAGATCTTGACTTGAATTCCAAGATTTCTTCTGATTTTGTGACTTGAGTAGAATTTGTAGCTTTTAATCCATTTTGTCCATTTTCCTTCATTCACAATACAAAATAGAAAATATAAGTCAAATCCAAAAATTAAGCATATAAAAGAATTTAAATCATGAAAACTATGACAATTAATATGTCTAATATGCAACTTATCAGAGGCTCATTAAACTGATTTACTGAAAGTGCAGGGATCGCAAGTCGATCGACCCGCACCCAAGTAAGGTGTCACACCCCGACTCCGGATGCCCTTCATCCATACATATACTACTTACGCTTGGGCTGTGAGCCGATGCAATTACTAAATTCCATACATGTGCAGTGGAAATATTTTAAACTTTAATTCACACACTCCCCGACATGTGTGTAGATATACAAAATCAATTGTATAAATATAGTACTTCTAATAACATCCCAATACAAATATTTCTCATTTTCAATACATGACTATGCGATACATTACAATAGATACAAAATGCTTTTTGTGTATATAATTCTTATACTTTAGCAACTGGTAGGAGCTGACTAACACAAAATAATCTGGAGACCACCACACTGTTCTACTTCTCAGAATCTGGAGGGAAAAAATAGTGGGATGAGCAAACCACAGCTCAGTAAGGAAAAGAATGCTAACAGGTAGATACTGTGAGACCCCGTATATGTTTAACCTTGTATATATGTAAATGAAATTATAATATGGATGATTTTGGACCAAGTAATAATAAATTCATAGGTATGGTGATGTACTTGTAATGTGAAGCATAAGTGAGGTAAAGTCCATAAATTCAATGTACACACTTGCAATAAGAGTTTGTGATGTACGTACAAGTTTCATTATGTATGAATATGAAGAAATGGACCTTTGTATGTGATGAATGTGAGTGGAATGAAAAATGAGTAGTGAGGTAAAATGGAATGAAGTTGCATAAGTGGTGTAAATCTTGGTACTTCCATTTAGTTATGTATTGTATACCTTTGGTTATACAATGATTGCACACAAGTTTTAATGTGTATAAAGTATGAATGAACGTCATTTTCAAGTCTTAGAAGTGGTTGGATGAGAAAATGACTATGACAGCAAATTAAGGATGTTTTGTGTGAGCTACTGCAGAAAACTGTAACAAAATCTGAAAAATACAAATGCCAGATAGATCTCATAGGATGAGAGATCAACCTGGAAAAGCTAAAAATGCTCTTATTCGAGCAATAGAACATGGCAAATCGATCTCCGATGGGGCTGGATCGATCTGCTAAACGTTCTGGAATGAGCGAATCGATCCCCCACTTAAACAAATCGATTTTCTTAGCTCTCGGTTTGGAGCAGATCGATCTCCTCCATAGCTAGATCGATCTCCTTCACTCTCTGCTTGAGACAAATTGATCTCAAGCCCTCGACAAATCGATCTCATTGAGGTTCTGTAAGACTCAGATCGATCACCTACAAGAGGCAGAGCGATCTCTAAGAAGAGATTTGCTTGCAAACAGATCGATCTCATCATGGAAGAAGATCGATCTGGGAGTAGTTGCGTTTGGCAAAAAGGACTACCAAACCATGCAGAGATCGATTTCCACAAGGACCAGATCGATCTTGTCACGACCCTCAACTTACCAAAATACGTACAAATTTTTTTTTCGCATTTCCATGCATCGATCCTTAATCATCCTTCCTCGATCGTGAACAATCACACACTTAACAGTTGGGCTGTGTGTCGACGTCTAACTCACTCCACCATACCAATTCAATTTGAAACATTATTTATGAGTAAACACTTGTGTAAATGTATATATATCAGAGTTGTTACATGTGTTTACATTGCTTTACATCCCCAGTAGTTACATACAAAATGCTACTGTGCTATGTCTAGTTTAGATACAAAATAATCCAAGTGTGTATACCTTTAGCGATGGGATGCAGCGGATTACCAAAAAGGGAAACGCCTCCAGTCACGCTCAATCTATACTCAAATCTCTGTAGAGAGGGGAAAATAAGGGGGGTGAGCAAACCACACGCTCAGTAAGGCAATCATGCGAACAGGTAGATACTGTACTATCTACGTGATCGTGATGCCATGCTCAAAAGCATTTAATTCAATGTTTATCTCAAAACATGAGTGTATGATTGTGTTAATGGTATGTAAAGCATTCATGCTATAGAAATCAAGTGCACATGTCAACTCAAAGCATGGTATAAATCATCATGCATAGTTCACAATAAAAGCATGGCATTAAACATCATGCATTTTCACAATAAAGCATGGCATTAAACATCATGCATTTTCACAATAAAGCATGGCATTAAACATCATGCATTTTCACAATAAAGCATGGCATTAAACATCATGCATCTGTGCACTTTAAAAACCATTAACAAATCAATTCAACGTCAGGTCCCAGCCCATCCCTCGGGCTTTCCTGACCACAATCACTTCAAACATGGATTTATTCTCAAATAGCATTAGACATGTGAGATAGGCAGTTCAACAATAGGTAATAACCTCAAGGCCTATGTACATAACCTGTGATACCGGCTACACGGATCAGGTGTGCGGGATATCACCACCATCTGCTTCCACACGGGAGGTGGGTCAAATCCTACCCGCCGGTCCATAGCAGATCTCGTCCGAAGACGGCACATCACATCACAACACGGTACAATGTACTCCATGCTACATGCACGGTACAACGTACTCCGTGGACCCCCAGCCTTATCCCTCGTTCGGGCTCATCAGCTGTTCCTCCAACCCTTATCCCTCGTTCGGGCTCATCAGGTGGATCTCCAACCCTTATCCCTCGTTCGGGCTCATCAGGTTGTTTTAACATGCCATGTCTCAAACAATGCACGTGTGAGCCTATTTAATCGATATGACACCAAGTCTACTCGAAGCTCCAAACACGGCAACATGCAAGGTGGGCATCCAGTGCGAGACAAACTCAAGCACAATGCCAAAACAATATGAAATCCATGTGAAAGCTAGTGCCTCATGCACTCTTTCATACTCACGAAATCATGTAGGTGGCTCAAAACTTGCAAAATATGGTTAACAAAACCAAAACATACTCATTTCTTTTGCAAATCATTTCAATGTTAGCCAACCTACCAATCATTTGCTAAAAAGCAATAAAACATGATTTCCAAAGAAATATGCTTTTGTTTTCATGCACATTTCTCAAACTCCCAACTTTTACCCTTCAATCACCCAACAACAACATTTCCTAATCTCATGCATTCTAGCAAAACATTTATGCGCCCAAATTGCGCACAATATCTCTAAGAGTCCACACAATTCCCTTACCTCGATTTACTTGGTGTGACTCCTTTCCTTTTAGCTTCTCACGCTCTTGGCTCAACTCGCCTCGGCGTATCCTCGGAAGCTGCGATTCATTCATTAAATCGATTGAGTTAACGTATTTAACCCATAATTGACCTCACTAGTCAACATTATTTACTTATGCATTTTACAAATGCCTTAACCCTCATTTTACCTCTTTTAGGTAAACTTCACAATTTATCCACTAACCACATCTTAAAATCATACCACAATCACTATTAATGATTTCTACATATCTCATTCATCATTAATCTCCATCAATTTCACTTTCTCACACTAAACCATTTCTAGGTCAAAATCATTCCAATGCATTCTAGATAGTTTCTAACCATCCATACTCATGCCAAACAACTCCAAAATCAATTAAATAAACAATGTACCATAGTTGGAGTGTTAGAATCTTACCAAATTTGATTTCTCTTCTTGCTCCAATGGCAATGCCCTTAACTCCTCCAATACCAACAATGGGAAAATGCTTTCCAACTATGTTGTTCTTCTCTTTGATAGGAACAACTTTGTCTCTAATGATCTCTCTTCAAACCTCACTGAAAATGGCTGATTTTTGAGAGAGAATGTTAGGTTTTTGGGTTGAAAGTGGAAAGTTTGTGTTTTTCCCGAAATTTTCTGATTTCCAGCACTCCTTATATAGAAATAGCTTGAGGAGATCGATCTGGTCCAAGAGGAGATCGATCTGGTCCCTTAAAATCCCTCTTTTTCACGGCATTTTTAAGCCTGAGATCGATCTGTCGAAGCATGAGATCGATCTGTCAAGGCATGAGATCGATCTGTCGAAGCATGAGATCGATCTGCTCCCAAACAGAGAGCTAAGGAGATCGATCTGGTCATTGGAGATCGATCTGTTCTATTCTCTCGCCCAAATAAGAGCATTCTGGCTCTTCCAGATCGATCTCTCATCCCATGAGATCGATCTGCCCTTCAAAATTTCCAGATTTCCTCTGCAACAACACTTACCAAACATCCTTAATTTGCTACCATGATCATTTCCTCATTCATTCATCTTTGAGACTTGAAGATGACATCCATCCTCACTTCATACACATTAAAATTTGTGTAGGATCTTTGTATGACCAATGGTACTTAATATAAACTAAAATGAAAATGCACATCTTATGCAATTATACTTCCATTTTACCAAGCTATTCAAAATCCATTCTACACACATTCTCCACATGTTTAAGTCCATTACTACACATTCATATATAATGAAACTTGTATGTACGATTATCACTCTCATTACAAGTGTGTACATTACTTGTGGACTTACATCACATATACTTCACTCATGAATTCATAGTACAACTCCATTTACAATTCTATGTGCATATATACCCTTATACATATACGGGGTCTCACATTCTCCCCCACTTAGAAAATTTGGTCCTCCAAATTGGAAACAATTGTTCTGTGAACAACTCGGGATACCTCTCCCGCATCAAATTCTCCAATTCCCATGTGGCTTCTTCCACAGTGTGATGTTGCCAAAGTATCTTCACCAAGGGAATTGTCTTTGTCCTCAGCACTTTTTCTTTTCTGTCCAATACCCGAACTAGCTTCTCAACATAGGTTATACCCTCATTGAGCTCCAAAGGCTCATATCTTATCACATGTGCCGGGTCCGGGTGATACTTCCTCAACATGGATACGAGGAAGACGTTGTGCACACTTGCCAACTCTGGTGACAATGCCAACCTATAAGCCTTGTCTCCCACCTTATCAAGTATCTCAAATGGCCCTATATATCGAGGGCTCAACTTTCCCTTCTTCCCAAATCTCATAATTCCCTTCGAAGGGGAAACTTTCAGAAACACTGACTCACCCACCTCAAACTCTAGTGGTCTCCGTCTCTTGTCAGCATAACTCTTTTGCCTGCTCTGAGCTGTCCGTAACCTCTCACGTATCAATTGGACGTCCTCAGAGGCTTGTCTAACCAAGTCGGGAGCAAAGATCTGTCTGTCACCAACCTCTTTCCATCCAATAGGGGAACGGCATCTACGCCCATACAATGCCTCATATGGTGCCATCCCGATACTCGCATGAAAACTGTTATTATATGCGAACTCTGCGAGTGGCAAATGGTCATCCCAGGAGCCTCCAAAATCCAATGCACACGCTCTCAACATGTCCTCCAAGGTCTGTATAGTCCTCTCTGACTGACCATCTGTCTGAGGATGAAACGCGGTGCTAAAATTCAACTGGGTCCCCATCGCTTCCTGAAACTGTTCCCAAAAGTGGGAAGTGAAGCGGGCATCCCTATCAGAAACAACGCTCACTGGAATTCCATGTAGCCTCACTATCTCGCGCACATATAGGTTCACTAACTGGCTCAAAGTATCGGTAGCTCTCATAGCTAGAAAATGGGCTGATTTCGTCAACCGATCCACAATCACCCATATGGCATCATGACCTCTCCGGGTCCTCGGCATTCCCATCACAAAATCCATGGTGACATGCTCCCACTTCCATGTCGGTATCGGTAGAGGCTGCAATAACCCTGCAGGCTTCTGATGCTCTACCTTCACCTGCTGACAAACGAGACACTTAGCAACATATTCAGCAATGTGCTTTTTCATTCCCGACCACCAATAAACCTTTCGAAGGTTTTGATACATTTTGGTACCCCCTGGATGTATCGTATACTTCGATGAGTGAGCCTCTGTCAGGATCAACCTTCTGATCTCTGCGTCATCAGGGACACATATCCTACCTCTGAACCTCAACAATCCATCCGAACTCAACCCAAAGTCCGTCTCTATACCCCTCTGTATCTGCCCGACAATATCACCACACTGCTGATCAACTCGCTGAGCCTGTCGGATTCGATCTACCAGATCCGGTTCCAACTGCAGGCTAGCTATCATAAATCCACTATCAGCGTCAGGCAGGGTCATATCCAAACTGAGGTTCATGAACTATTCCAACAGCTCGTGTTCCTTGATCATCATGAATGATACCATCCCGAGATGCTTCCTACTCAATGCATCAGCAACCACATTTGCTTTACCAGGGTGGTATAGGATTTCACAATCATAATCCTTTAACAGCTCGAGCCATCTCCTCTGTCTCATGTTCAACTCTTTCTGTGAGAACAGGTACTTAAGGCTCTTATGATCTGTATAAATCTGAAATCTCTCACCATAGAGGTAGTGGCGCCATATCTTCAGCGCAAACACCACCGCTGCCAACTCCAAGTCATGGGTCGGGTAGTTCCTCTCATGATCCTTTAACTGTCTTGATCCATAGGCTACTACCTTCCCATCCTGCATCAATACACAGCCCAGTCCTAGGTGTGAAGCATCCGCATACACCGAGAAACCTCCTGAGCTGGTAGGAATGGTGAGTATTGGAGCTGTAGTTAATCTCCTTTTCAACTCCTCAAAACTGTCTTCACACTTTTTGTCCCACACAAACTCTACATTTTTCCTTGTGAGACGTGTCAATGGAGCAGCTAACCTCGAAAATCCCTCTACAAACCTTCGATAATACCCAGCTAAACCCAGAAAACTTCTGATCTCTGTCACTGTCTGGGGTCTTTGCCACTGAACTACGGCCTCAATCTTAGATGGATCCACTGATACTCCATCCTTTGATACTATGTGACCCAGAAAAGAGATCTGTTCCAACCAAAAGTCGCACTTACTGAGTTTAGCGTACAACTTCTTCTCTCGAAGGGTTTGTAGCACTATCCTTAAATGTCTTTCATGTTCCTCTCTAGACCTTGAATACACCAGTATATCATCAATAAACACAATAACAAATCGATTCAAGTACTGGTGGAATATCTCATTCATCAAGGACATAAAAGCTGCGGGAGCATTCGTCAACCCGAATGGCATAACCATAAACTCATAATGTCCATACCGGGTGCGAAAAGCTGTCTTGGGTACATCTCCACCTCGTATCTTTAACTGATGGTACCCTGACCTCAGATCTATCTTGGAAAAGACCTGCGCTCCCTTAAGCTGATCCAACAAATCATCGATACATGGGAGGGGATACTTATTCTTGATGGTGGCCTTATTCAACAACCGGTAGTCTATACACAGTCGGAGGCTTCCATCCTTCTTCCTTACAAACAGAACCGGTGCTCCCCAAGGTGAGACGCTCGGCCTGATGAACTCCTTCTCCAGCAACTCTTGTAATTGTTTCCTTAACTCCTCTAACTCAACTTGAGCCATCCTGTATGGTGGCTTGGACATCGGCTCTGTACCAGGTGTCAAATCTATACCAAACTCCATCTCCCTATCTGGAGGTAACCCTGGTAACTCATCCGGAAAGACATCTGGAAATTCCCTAACCACGGGTATGTCTTTCAATTCTGGACGTGCCTTATCCGTCTCAATCACAAAAGCGATGAATCCTTCACATTATTCTTTCCACCATTAGTATCATAAATCATCACATCACATACATAAATGAAATCAAATTTATCTTCCATACATCATGTATCAAGATTATACTCATCACACTTATAAAAATCATGTTCTTTAATTTCATTTTACAAAATTAACTACAAGATTGTCTATCTTTGGAAACATCAAGGTTTTAGCATGACAATCCATAACAACATGATTGGTAGCCAACCAATCCATTCCTAGGATCACATCAAAATCACTCATGTTTAATAAAATTAAATCGGCTGTCATCTCTTTACCTCCTATCTTCATTTTACAATCCCTATATATATGCTCAGTCAACTGACTATCATTCATAGGGGTAGATATCAATAACATCTTATCAAGCAGCGTGGGTTTTATATGCTTCAACAATTTACATGCAAAGGATGGCGAAATAAAGGAATGCGTGGCACCAGGATCAAACAGTACATAAGCTTCTAAATCAAAGATTTGGATGATACCTTTTACCACATCTGATGACTGATCTGCAGTATCCTGATCCAGTGCGTGCACTCGTCCTCTGCTTACACCCACTGCTTGCTTCCCTTTTTCTTCAGCTGTAGCCTTCCTCTTCGGAGCAGCTGTACCAACTGGAGCTCTCTCTGGCTCCTTGCCCTTCTGTGGGGCTCTCTCTATCATCTCGGGGCAATCTCTGCTTATGTGCCCTGGCTTCCCACATCTGAAGCATACAACCTGAGGTCCATAACATGGTCGAGTACCATGGTACCTACCACACTTGCCACACTGTTCTGTAGTAGGCCGTGGTCCTCCAATCACGATTCCCTTAGCTGGAGCAATGGCCGGATACATGGGAGTATCAATTGTCCTCTCCCGGATCTCATCAGTTCTCGGCCTCTTTCCAGAGAATCTCTTGCTTCCTTTATAGTTGAAGCCTCTATCTATTATAGGTCTCTTCTTATCTTTGTCCCTCATCTTACCAACCTTTCCAAATTCTGAGGCGATTCTATCAACATCTTGTTCACATAGTTGCGCCCTGCGCACTGCCTCCTCATAGGTCGGTAAATCTAGGGGAACTAGTCTAGACCTAATAGCCGGTCTCAATCCATCCATAAACTTTTGGATCTTCTCGACCTCGTTACCCATCGTGTTGGGATCATACCTGCCCAGGGATATAAAAGCAGTCTCATACTCGTCCACAGTCCTGCTCCCTTGGGTCAGTCCCAAAAATGCCATCTTTAGCTTTTGCTGGGCGGTATCCGGAACATACTGTTTCCGGAAGGCCTCTAGAAACACATCCCAGCTGATCTCAGTTTGCCGGGCTCTCAAAATAGGCCTGGTGGATTTCCACCAATGTTCTGCTGATCCCTTCAGCATAAAAGCGGCAAATGCTACCATCTCGGTAGTAGTGCACTCAAAGAACCCATATAATTTCTCGATCTCATTGATCCAATCCTCAGCCGCTACTGGGTCCTTTACTCCACTGAAAGACGGCGGTCCAAACTTCTGGAACTGTCGCAGTCTATCCAAATCACATCCATATCCCCAACCTCTACTGCCTGGCATAGCAACCGGCGTAGGCACATCCTGTGGGGGTGGGGTATCTGTCGTCTGAGGTCCTTGGGCTTGCCTTGCCCGTGCCTCGGGAGCTGCTGCCTGCTCGGCATCACCCTGTGTAGCGGGACTCTGTCTACCGCCAACTCCAGATAAAGATTGGGTGACCAACTCCACAATCATCTCAATGCTCCGCTTAATCCTCGCGAAGCGAGCCTCAGTACTCTCGGGCCTCTCCTCTGGACCCTGTGGAGCGTGCTCAACATCAGCCTCCACCTCAACATTCTCCTGAGCCTCATGTGTTTCTGGCTCAACACGACCCCCAGGCCTACCTCTACGGCCTCGAGCCTGTGCTCTCATCCCTCTATCGCGACTGGTATTAGGCATACTTACTCAGTTCCCTACATTCACAACCAATTACTTAGTCAACCCATCGACATACACTATTTGTATCTAAACAAGCACAGTAACTTGGGGATGTAAATTTTTTTTTCACTTATTAAGTATTTTAGACACGACACACGTCAAACCAACTCGAGCTCTGATACCAACTTCTGTCACGACCCTCAACTTACCAAAATACGTACAAATTTTTTTTTTGCATTTCCATGCATCGATCCTTAATCATCCTTCCTCGATCGTGAACAATCACACACTTAACAGTTGGGCTGTGTGTCGACGTCTAACTCACTCCACCATACCAATTCAATTTGAAACATTATTTATGAGTAAACACTTGTGTAAATGTATATATATCAGAGTTGTTACATGTGTTTACATTGCTTTACATCCCCAGTAGTTACATACAAAATGCTACTGTGCTATGTCTAGTTTAGATACAAAATAATCCAAGTGTGTATACCTTTAGCGATGGGATGCAGCGGATTACCAAAAAGGGAAACGCCTCCAGTCACGCTCAATCTATACTCAAATCTCTGTAGAGAGGGGAAAATAAGGGGGGTGAGCAAACCACACGCTCAGTAAGGCAATCATGCGAACAGGTAGATACTGTACTATCTACGTGATCGTGATGCCATGCTCAAAAGCATTTAATTCAATGTTTATCTCAAAACATGAGTGTATGATTGTGTTAATGGTATGTAAAGCATTCATGCTATAGAAATCAAGTGCACATGTCAACTCAAAGCATGGTATAAATCATCATGCATAGTTCACAATAAAAGCATGGCATTAAACATCATGCATTTTCACAATAAAGCATGGCATTAAACATCATGCATTTTCACAATAAAGCATGGCATTAAACATCATGCATTTTCACAATAAAGCATGGCATTAAACATCATGCATCTGTGCACTTTAAAAACCATTAACAAATCAATTCAACGTCAGGTCCCAGCCCATCCCTCGGGCTTTCCTGACCACAATCACTTCAAACATGGATTTATTCTCAAATAGCATTAGACATGTGAGATAGACAGTTCAACAATAGGTAATAACCTCAAGGCCTATGTACATAACCTGTGATACCGGCTACACGGATCAGGTGTGCGGGATATCACCACCATCTGCTTCCACACGGGAGGTGGGTCAAATCCTACCCGCCGGTCCATAGCAGATCTCGTCCGAAGACGGCACATCACATCACAACACGGTACAATGTACTCCATGCTACATGCACGGTACAACGTACTCCGTGGACCCCTAGCCTTATCCCTCGTTCGGGGTCATCAGCTGTTCCTCCAACCCTTATCCCTCGTTCGGGCTCATCAGGTGGATCTCCAACCCTTATCCCTCGTTCGGGCTCATCAGGTTGTTTTAACATGCCATGTCTCAAACAATGCACGTGTGAGCCTATTTAATCGATATGACACCAAGTCTACTCGAAGCTCCAAACACGGCAACATGCAAGGTGGGTATCCAGTGCGAGACAAACTCAAGCACAATGCCAAAACAATATGAAATCCATGTGAAAGCTAGTGCCTCATGCACTCTTTCATACTCACGAAATCATGTAGGTGGCTCAAAACTTGCAAAATATGGTTAACAAAACCAAAACATACTCATTTCTTTTGCAAATCATTTCAATGTTAGCCAACCTACCAATCATTTACTAAAAAGCAATAAAACATGATTTTCAAAGAAATATGCTTTTGTTTTCATGCACATTTCTCAAACTCCCAACTTTTACCCTTCAATCACCCAACAACAACATTTCTTAATCTCATGCATTCTAGCAAAACATTTATGCGCCCAAATTGCGCACAATATCTCTAAGAGTCCACACAATTCCCTTACCTCGATTTACTTGGTGTGACTCCTTTCCTTTTAGCTTCTCACGCTCTTGGCTCAACTCGCCTCGGCGTATCCTCGGAAGCTGCGATTCATTCATTAAATCGATTGAGTTAACGTATTTAACCCATAATTGACCTCACTAGTCAACATTATTTACTTATGCATTTTACAAATGCCTTAACCCTCATTTTACCTCTTTTAGGTAAACCTCACAATTTATCCACTAACCACATCTTAAAATCATACCACAATCACTATTAATGATTTCTACATATCTCATTCATCATTAATCTCCATCAATTTCACTTTCTCACACTAAACCATTTCTAGGTCAAAATCATTCCAATGCATTCTAGATAGTTTCTAACCATCCATACTCATGCCAAACAACTCCAAAATCAATTAAATAAACAATGTACCATAGTTGGAGTGTTAGAATCTTACCAAATTTGATTTCTCTTCTTGCTCCAATGGCAATGCCCTTAACTCCTCCAATACCAACAATGAGAAAATGCTTTCCAACTATGTTGTTCTTCTCTTTGATAGGAACAACTTTGTCTCTAATGATCTCTCTTCAAACCTCACTGAAAATGGTTGATTTTTGAGAGAGAATGTTAGGTTTTTGGGTTGAAAGTGAAAAGTTTGTGTTTTTCCCGAAATTTTCTGATTTCCAGCACTCCTTATATAGAAATAGCTTGAGGAGATCGATCTGGTCCAAGAGGAGATCGATTTGGTCCCTTAAAATCCCTCTTTTTCACGGCATTTTTAAGCCTGAGATCGATCTGTCAAGGCATGAGATCGATCTGTCGAAGCATGAGATCGATCTGCTCCCAAACAGAGAGCTAAGGAGATCGATCTGGTCCATTGGAGATCGATCTGTTCTATTCTCTCGCCCAAATAAGAGCATTCTGGCTCTTCCAGATCGATCTCTCATCCCATGAGATCGATCTGCCCTTCAAAATTTCCAGATTTCCTCTGCAACAACACTTACCAAACATCCTTAATTTGCTACCATGATCATTTCCTCATTCATTCATCTTTGAGACTTGAAGATGACATCCATCCTCACTTCATACACATTAAAATTTGTGTAGGATCTTTGTATGACCAATGGTACTTAATATAAACTAAAATGGAAATGCACATCTTATGCAATTATACTTCCATTTTACCAAGTTATTCAAAATCCATTCTACACACATTCTCCACATGTTTAAGTCCATTACTACACATTCATATATAATGAAACTTGTATGTACGATTATCACTCTCATTACAAGTGTGTACATTACTTGTGGACTTACATCACATATACTTCACTCATGAATTCATAGTACAACTCTATTTACACTTCTATGTGCATATATACCCTTATACATATACGGGGTCTCACAGATCTCATGTCTCTGCATCTATAAAAAGGGCACAAGATTTGGACTGGAAACTTAGATTTCTTCCACCAAACCCGTACCTGCCATTTTCTCTCAAAAACCACCAAGCTTTCTCACTCTAAAAAGCACTACATTCCAGCAAGAATCTAAAGAAGCTCAAAAAGAAAAAGTTGTTCCTTGAAATAAGGAGAACAACATACCTAAAAATCACACATTGGTTTGACTAAGACAAGGAGATTGGCTACCACAAGTTTGGGGTAAGGAAAAAGACTAAGCTAGGTAAGTTCTTCAACCTTCAAGCTTTAAATATTGATTTTTAGGCATTTAATGGGTTGAATGATATGTGAAATATGATTAGAAATGATAAGTGTAGTGATGAGTGAGTAGTATTAAGAGGGATTTATGGAGAGGAAATCCATGGAAAAATGATGGAAAGCTTGAGAGAAGATAAAATGATATTAGTGGGAAGGTGAAATGTGATTTAAAGGTTTGAGGAGAAGGAGTGGATAAATAAATGACAATGTGGAGGTTTAGAAGAAGGAAAGGAAAATAACTAATGATTTACACGTGTAGATTGGAATACGTGGAACTCGATTTAACCCGGATAGCGAACAGAGCAAACGAGACGAAGGGAGTACAAGAGTGATTCGAGGTAAGGGACTGCATGTTAGCGATAGAGATATTCGTACCTATTTTATAGCGATTTCAGTAGTTATGACGCTAGAATTACTACGTTTAGCTATGAAACTATGAAATGATATGAAATCATGAAATGTACTATGATATATAAGTATTGTGAAAGTGGGATGTGGTAAGAAAATAGCATGATATGCATGTTTTCGATGTTTTCTCAACTATGTATTGATTTTGAGATTAAGAAATGCTGATGGATAGGTTGGCTAGTTTTACATTTTTTAGCATGGAATGGCATGCTACGTAAATGAACATGTTTTGGATGAGAAAATAGCCACCTATTGGATTTGAGATGTGATTTGGTGTTGGAGCACTAGCTCACACTCGTTTTAATGACCTTGACTATGCTAGAGTTTTACTCGCATACGTTTACATGTTTTGATAAACCATGATGGAGCTTGACTCGCACGTGGTTTTTTGATGAAAATGTGCTGGAGTTCTAGCTCGCACATGTTTCTATGGTTTTGATATGCCATGCTGGAGTCCGTCTCGCACGATGCTTTTGAGAAAAGTGTTGGAGCATTGCTTGTACTAGTTTTGTTGAGTTTGAGATGATACAGTGCTAGAAGCAGTGGCTCGCACTGAGAGATACCGCTCTGGAGCCTTGCAATGATTATGTGTCACGCTAATTTGCTCGCCCGGTATATGAGACATGGTTCAGGATGAAGAGTCCATTGGAGTTGGTAGATGGACTGGGTCTACGAGCGTACGTTGAACTGTGTAGTTGTCTATTGGTATAATGTGTATAGTTAGAGGTGGCAAACGGGCGGGCTCGGACGGGTTCGGTTCGGGTTCTTTTCGGGCTCGGGCTTTTCCGGGTTCGAGTTTTTTTGGGTTCGGACTTTTTCGAGTTCGGTTATTTTTGGGTTCGGGCTTTTTCGGGTTCGAGTTTTTTTGGGTTCGGGCTTTTTCGAGTTCGGGCTTTTTCGGTTTCAGGCTTCTTCGGGTTCGGTCCCGGTTCTAGTCGGGCGGGTTTAGCGGGCCGGCTTGAAATATTTTAAAATTTTATTAAAAAATAATTTTTTTAAAAAAAAATTTGAATGCGATAATTAATTTAATTTTTATATGATTTTATATTTTAATAAATATTTATATAAAAACAAATTTCTATATTTTAATATTTATTATTTGACAAAAATAATTTACTCTTTTTAATTTCTTACAATATTTATTATAAAATAGTAGATATAATTATATTCATTAAATGCAAAAGAAAATATTACATATAGATATTATAGGAAGAAAAGTACCAATTAATATTATCATTTACCAAAAAAATGCTTAATATGATTAAATGATCAATTAATTAGCTCTATTTTATTTCTAATTTGTTTTTTTATTTGTACATAAATCATAATTAATATTATTGCATTAAATATAATCGTTTACATTAATTAATCAAATGTCTCATTAAAAATTTAGAATATTAAATTAAAAAAATTATATATTTTTAATATTTGATATAATTATATCATATACAATTATACCTACCATATGATTGATATTTTGTAGTTGATATAATACACTAAAAAAATATATTTATGCAAAAAAACTTTGTGAGCTTAAAAAAGCATAATATAAATAATTATGAAATTAAATAGATAATTATGATTAAAATAATAAATTTTTAAATTTTAAGCAGAAGTCACTAAAATTATATTAATAAAAGTTTCATAATATTTTTTTTATTTCCTCTATTAGTTTGTTTTTAGTTTTACAGATTTCCTCAAACTTCTAGATGCTATCTTCTTCACTTTTTTTTTTAAATGAATGTTTTGCTTATTTCTTTGGCATTGACCAAGAAAAATTGAAGAGTATAAAAAAATTTGACTGGACTACAAATATAATTTATCTATAGAATAATTGAAATTGTTGATAGGCTTTCAAAGAATAAAAAAAGAAAGGATATGATTTCATGATAAATTATTAAATTATTGTATAAAATGGAATAAAATAAATATTGCACGTTAATGTATATATATAATTAATTTAATAATTTTCAAACAGAATTATCATATTATATAATAACATGGTTAAAAAATTATTTATTTATTATCAAAATAATTATTAAAATAAATATTTACTAATTAGTTATCATATATAAGTATAACAAATTTTTAATTTTTAATAAATTAGTTACATAATTTAAATAAAAAAATTAACTTAAAATAATCATTTTTGCACAATCAAGTAATGATGCATGTTTATCTTGATCGCCACGTTGTATAATGCACAAGAAAAAAAATCTACTGATATTATTTTAGTGGACTGGTATAGATATGAATCGATAAGGTAGGCAAATAAATAAATAATCATATATGCTTAACAAAATTATATATCATTAATTGTTATCAATTCGTTTAAATTATACCTAATTAAAGTTCTATAATTGTAGCTAAATTCTTAATTGATAGATGCAATTAGTTTAAGTTTGGAAAAATTATTAAATATAATATAGAAGTTTAAATAAAATAGGTAAACCAAAAAGCTGATATAATTTAATCATAATGATTATAAGACAAAATATAATTAAAAGGATGAAATATGAATTAAAGAGGAAAAAATTATATAATTTAGTAATAAAATTTATACAAAAGATAAGACATGGCAAGAACTTAAATTTTCTAGCTAGAAATAAAATTTGAAACATATAAATATTTATTGTTAATTTGATAACATATTTATATAAATTTTTTGTTCAAAGTTTAATATAAATTGTTTTAGTAACTTATTAAATTATTATTTTTTTATATTAAGTAATTCTTTTTTGAGTTTTAATTTACATTTGTTATTATAATTTCATATATGAACTTATTTTGTTATTGTAGGGATTTAGAAACTTCAATTCTGGATCTCTTTTATATAGATCAGAGTTAAATGTATATTTGAATAAACCAAGAGAAGATTATGAGATTCAAATTGATGTTCTTGATTATTGGAAGAAAAATCAATTTCGATACCTTGTACTTTCACTTATGGCTAACGATATATTGAGTATTCCAATTACCACAGTTGCATCTGAATCAGCATTTAGTATGGGTGGTAGAGTTATAACAAATGGAGAAATTGTCTCATAACACATAATGCAGAAATTTTGATTACCACTCGTAATTGGCTGTATGGATATGATATAGATAAAGATGGTAAGATTTTAGTATCATTATTATTTTATTAATTTTTTATTATTTAAATTCTTATATGATTATTTTTATATATTTTATTAGATGAAGAAGATGAAACAATGAGATTTGGAAGGAAAGTTGGATTAAATTGAACTAGTTGGTTTATGGATGAGGATGAAGAGTTCTAATTGTAATGTATGTTGATATTTTATTTCTTACTATTTATATTGTTAAAAAATTAAATTTTTTTATTAAGAGTAATTATGATTGATCATTGCCTCATTAATCTTATTTGAAGACAGTGTCGCTCTTGGAGAGTTTAATTGCTTCATGCATTTACAATCTTTTCGAGTATGTTATTCATCAAGCGATTAGCGTTGAATAGAATGATCGTATTTTTCTGTTTTGTTCATCATGCAATGTATGACTAGGGATTGGTTTCTCCATGACTAGGTGGCTGTGTATGAGAATGATTGTATGTTTTCTATTTTATTGTTCTTGTAATGTTACATGTCATAACTTTAAGTGTTTGATGTTTTCTTTGCTGATTTGTTTTTTACTATATTGGACTAATTTAGAACATAACAATCATTGACTTGTTAATGGCATGAGAATTTGGATGCAAACATGTCATAGTTGAGTCTGAATCTTTTTTTCAGTGAAAAAGTTATTACAACCTTTAAAAGGGTATGATCCCCTTTTTTATCTTTCAATTCTTATATTTAGTATAATCACCATTTAAAAAACAAATTACTATTTTTCTATTTACGAGTTATATGAGTCAGAATTTAAATTCTAATTTTGTTAATAATGTATTTAATATTTTATATAAAATATCAAATTTAAATAAATGTTACAATTATATAATGATTTATATATATATTTGATTTATTATTGTATTAAAATTAAAATTTTAATATGAAATAAATATAATAAAATAGTATAATAATTGTTTTTATAATAAAATCAACTGTTATATTTAATAATATATTTATTATTTATTATTACAAATATAATAAGCATAATATTGAAAATTATTTGATATTGAATATTATATTGTGTTTTAAAATAATTTTATTTGATAATTGAATGTAAATATTTAATATTTATTTTGTTGATAATAAATTATTGATATAATTATGTAATAAATAAATAATGATTGTTTTAAAATTTTATAAATTTTAATTAGAAAAAGTGTATTATTATTCATTTATTTAATTATTTTTTAATATAATAATTATATAATTATAATTCGGGCTTTCTCGGGTTATAAATTCGGGCTTTCTCGGGTTATAAATTCGGGCTTTCTCGGGTTTCGGATCGGACCGATTTTGGGTTCGGATCGTATCGGGCTAGGGCTTTTTTGGGCTCGAGCTTTTTCGGGCTCGGGCTTTTTCGGGCTCGAGCTTTTTCAGGTCGAGCTTTTCTCGGGCTCGAGCCTTTGACTTTTTGGTCAATTTGGTCCGATCTCGGGTTCGGTCTCGGGCGGGCTATGGCGGGTTTTCAGGCTCGAGCCAACTTTTACCAGCTCTATGTATCGTGCAGGGCGCACGTGAGTACGAGTATCGCGTAGATGACACATGGCGTAAATTGTACCGTGAGTTGATGAGGAAGATGATGATATTGTTTGAGATGAGCTGGAGGGTAGGACTGACCCATCCCCCTTCAGGCAAGTGATGCCCTGTGCACACCTGATCAGTGAGGCCTGGGATCACTGACTATAACCATATGTCGTGGATACTAGTTTACCGAGAATTTCATGCCTGTCTCAGAAATAAGAGAAATTGAGAAACTCAGAAAGAAAGAGATTTGATGAAAAAAATATGATTTAAGAAAAGCAAAGAGACATTGTGATTTGACAAATCCCTTGATTTGAATACTTATGCTATGATAAAACTGTTTTATGACCATGTTTTTAAATGGAGGTATTGTATATTTGTTTTATGAAAATGCTTGAGAGAAGAACGGACTAAATGCATTTTCTAGTATTAATTCCATTTATAGTGAAACATGTTTTGGTTTAATCATGCATGGGCTATGTAGATAGTACAATATCTACCTGTTAGCATCATTTTCCTTATTGAGCTGTGGTTTGCTCACCCCACTATTTCCCCCTTCAAATACTGAGAAGTAGGACAGTGCGATGGTATCCAGATCTCTTTTTGTATTGTACAGCTCCCACCAGTTGCAAAGGTATAAGAATTGTATACACAATAGCATTTTGTATCTATTATAATGTACCGCACAGTTATGAATTACAAATGTAAGCAGTTGTATGGGGATGTTATGTAAAGATAATACATTATACAGTTGATTTTGTATATCTACACATGTCTGGGAGTGTGTGAATTAAAATTTTGAATTTTCCGCTATAAGTGTATGGAATTTAGTAATTTCATTGACTTACAGCCCAACCATAGTAGTGTATGTATGGATAAAGGGCACCCGGAGTCGGGGTGTGACAAATTTGGTATCAGAGCTTGGTTGGTCTGTTGTGAGTCGATGTTTAGGACTAAGAAACATACATCCCCAAGTTACTGTGCGATATTTAGATTCAAATGTGTATATAGAGCTGGAAGTGAATTAAAAGTTTGTTATAAATGCAGGAAAGATATCAGGCTTGTGAGTTATGCCTGAGAGACACCACAAGAGGGGAGAGAGCTTGAGAGCTCAAGGGCGAAATGACACACTGAGAGACACAGTAGATCGTCCTCTAGTCATGAGCCCCAGGAACAAATAGAGGCTTTCGATCATCGGGTAGCCGATTAGAGGAAGATATGCGTACGGTGATGACCATGATGGGTCAGATTATGGCTAGGTTTGAGAGTATACCTGTTACAGCGGGACAGATTGCACCGAATCCTCCAGCAGCTGCATCGAAACCTGAGAATGTTGCACATGCACAACCTAAACCGATTAGGCCACGAGACCCCCATATTCGACCAATACCTCCTCCAATAGTCCCATAGCAGTATGATGATGATGATGATTTGGGGTATGGATATGGCTGTGAGATGGAGAGGCTGAGGCATTTCATAGATTTCAAGCCTCCTTCTTTTAGCGGGGTAAGGGATCCAACAGTGGCTGAGGACTGGATAAGCCAGATGGAGAAATTATTCGATTTCTGTAGATGTTCAGCTACGAAGAGAGTAACACTTGCGACCTTTGTACTTATAGGCGAAGCAGAGCACTGGTGGAGGTCCATCAGTCCTATGTTGAGAGGTCAAGGTATGGTAATCACATAGGATATGTTTTTGGGTGTTTTCATAGAGCAATACATCTCAGATACCGCTCGGCATAGGTTACAGATGAAATTTTTGAATTTGACTCAAGGGAGTCGAACTATTGATAAGTACGAGTTACAATTTACCTCATTGGACCGATATGATCCAGACTCTATAAAGAGTGAAGCTATTAGGGTCCGTAGGTTTGTTGACGGACTAAGGCCTTCGATTAGAGCTAAGTTGGCCCCATTTGATGTTGCTACATACAGAGAGGCTATACGACGGGCCCAGTTGTGTGAGCAGGACTATAACCTACAAATTTCATAGTTCAGTTGAGGTAAGGACAAGGGTCTAAGGAAATCAGGAGATGGTAAGAGTGCCAGATTTGGACGAAAAACTATGAGTAAGCATTGGAGAGAGGCAGATGAGTCACAGAAGAAGGCTGCAAGACCTTTTATGCCTCCGACTCAAATACCAGCCAGGGGTATAGTGATTGGTGGACCCCAGTCGACTACTGATCAGTGCAGAGTATGTGGCCGATATCATGATGGTAGGCCCTATCATCTTCAGGGTACACGATACTTCAGATATGGTAGGTTTGGGCACTATGCAAGAGATTGCCCAGAAACAGTTGAGGTAGTCCCACAGAGGGGTAAGGAGCCGGAGAAAGTTCCTACAGTTACACCTCCTGCAAGGAAGAGAGCAACGACTGAAGAAAATGGGGAGTAAGTTGTGGGTTAAGGTAGGGTATATGTGATAGACCGAGCATCAACAGATACCTCTTATGAGGTGATAAAAGGTACAATCTTGATTTTTAACTTGGAAGCTATAGTTTTGTTTGATTTTGGTGCTGCATTCCTTCATATCACTTGCATATGCATCAAGGTTAACAGATTTTGTAGAACCCACATACTTAAATGAGACCTTGTTAATAAGTACTCCAATGAGAGTTAGTCAATTAGCTGAACAAATGTATACAGATTGTAAAGTGATGGTAGGAGATAAGTACACGACAACTAATTTGATTTCATTAAATATATATGATCTTGATATAAGCTTGAGAATGGATTGGTTAGCTACCAATTATGCTGTCTTAGGCTGTCACTCTAAGTCCCTTACATTTTCTCTACTCGAAGAATGTGTTATAAGATTTTAAGAGAAGTAATGAAATCTTGAATTTTGTGACGAGTAAAGTGCATTGGTATATTCATGACATGAATGTTGTTTTGAAGGTTTTATTGCTTATGTTGTGGATTTGAACAAAACACATCTGGATATGGATGACATTTCAGTGGTTAGAGAATTCCCTGATATCTTTCCAGACGACTTACCGGGATTGCCACCGGATAGAGAAATGAAATTTTGTATAGATTTGACACCTGAAACAGAGCCAATATCCAAGTCACCATATAGGATGACCCCAGTTGAACTAGAGGAATTAAGGAAGCAGTTGCAAGATATGCTAGATAAGGGGTTTATAAGACTGAGCGTCTCACCATGGGGAGCCCCGATATTATTTGTGAAGAAGAGAGATGGGAGCCTTAGGTTGTGTATTGATTATCGAATGTTGAACAAGGCTACCATCAAGAATAAGTACCCATTGCCGCACATTGATGATCTATTGGATCACCTTCGGGGAGCACGGATCTTCTCCAAGATAGATATGAGGTTTGGGTACCATCAATTGAAGATTCGGAAGGAAGATGTGCCTAAGACAGCTTTCCAGACCTGTTATGGTTAGACCTGGCAATTCGTGTATCCGTGTCATGACACGACACGACACGAATTAAGACACGACACGAATTTATGAAACATGAATACGACACAAATTATAAAACGTGTCTGAAACGTAAACACGAACACGACACGTATTTTATACGTGTGACACGTGACACGACACGGTTGACACGTTATAATTATCCGTGTCACACGACATGACACGACACGATAAACACGAAAAAAATATAACTGACACGATTAAACACGACACGAATAGACACGACATGGATGACACGATTAAAAATAAAATATAATAAAAAAATCATAATATTTATTGATTTACATCAATAATTTAATTTACATGCATTCAAATATTACTAACAAATATAACATAATAATAATCTTCAAGTCATACCATCCATAATATTTATTTAAAATTACAAAATATAGAAAAAAATATAAAAAGTTAACATTAAGTCAACAAACATAATAGTCAACAAACATTTAAAAATTAAGTTCGCAAATACCATAACTCAATATAATGCAAGAAATAACAATTCAAAAGGTTAACATAACTCAATAGGATTCAGTAAATTTATATTACAATTTAAATAATTTCTTATAAATTATAAACTTATATTATGATTTAAAATAAATCATATATATTAATATTTTATTCTTATCATAATAATTTGTATGTTAATATTATGTTATTATGATTTTTTATAATATAATAATTGATATAGAATAAAATATAGAATTCCTTACTATATTGTAAATTTATAATTATATAAAGTATAAACTCGCATCATCATATCATGTGATACAACGTTAGTGTCAGTGATACAAAAAATAATTAATTATAAAATCTCTTCTATTACAATACAATATTTATATATATATATTTATGCATTATAATATCATATATGTAAGAATTGTTAATTGTATCTTAACTTACAACATATTTTTTTTAATTTCAATACTTTATTTTTAGAATTTAAAATTTTTATTATTTAACTAATTTAATTTCATATTTAATTTATTAATTTATTTTTTTACAATATTTATTAAAGTATTAATTCATTTTAAGATATAAATTAATTTTCATTCCATATTATTTCAATATAAGATAATAGTTTATTTGGTAAATGCTTAAAAAAGACATTTTTGGTCAAGGTTAAACTCCTCCCACAAACATATATTATTTTCGTGTATTATACGTGTATCGTGTATTCGTGTGACACGGTTTAAGAAAACGTGTTTTCGTGTCTTACACGTGTTTAGCCGTGTCTGACACGGTTAAACACGAAAATTACCGTGTCAGAATTCGTGTTGACATGGATAAACACGAAACACGAATTTTTCAAACACTTATACGGTATTTTCGTGTCGTGTTCGTGTCGTGTCACTCGTGTCGTGTCTACATTTGCCAGGTCTAGTTATGGTCATTACGAATTCCTAGTGATGCCTTTCGGGTTGACGAATGCGCTAGCAGCTTTTATGGCTCTAATGAATGAGATATTCAAGCCATACCTAGACCAGTTCGTGATCGTTTTCATTGATAATATATTGGTGTATTCAAGGTCTTGGGAAGATCATGAGCAACACTTAAGGATTGTTTTGCAAATCCTCTGAGAGAGAGAAAGTGTCACACCCCACTTCTGGGAACCCTTCTATCCATACATTCTCTACTACGGTTGGGCTGTGAGAAGATGCAATTACTAAAATTCATTCATTTACAGCGGAAGATTTAAATGTTTAATTCACACTCCCAGGTATGTGTGTAGATATACAAAATCAATTGTATAAATACCATGTGCTTACATATCATCCCCATAATACTGTTTACAATTTTCAAGATATAACTGTGCGATACAATATATTAGATACAAGATACTCGTGTATACAAATCTTATACCTTTACGAAATTGTGGGAGCTGTTCAACACAAAAGACCTAGAGACCACCGCTCTCTTACTTCTCAGTACCTGGAGGGGGAAAATAGTGGGATGAGCAAACCACAGCTCAGTAAGGAAATGTATGCTAGCAGGTAGATATCGTACTACCTAGATAGCCCATGCAAGCATAAACCAAAACCATGTTTTCGTTATAAATGGAAATATCATACGAAAAATGCATTTAAACATATATTTCTCAATAGCATTTTCGTGTAGATCAAATATCAAGCTTCCATTTAAAACATGCTCATAAATAGTGCCCTTACGACACAAATGTGAAATCAGAGACTTATCAAAAACACAAAATCTCTTTCTTCCCTTAATTCACTTTTTCTGCAAATCTCTTTCTTTTCTGAGATTATCTCTGTTTCTCGAATCTCTGAGACAGGCATGGAATTTTCGACAATCAAATATCCACGACATATGGCCATAGTCAGTGATCCCGAGCCTCACTGATCAGGTGTGCACAGGGCATCACTTCGTCTGAAGGGGAATAGGTCAGTCCTGCCCTCCGGCTCATCTCAATCAACCTCATCTCCTCGTATACTCATGGTAAAGATACGCTGTGTGTCATCTACGTGATACTCATACTCACGTGCACCCAGCACGGTACATAGTATACTAACGGACAACTACACTGTTCTACGTACGACCGTGGACCCAAGTCCATACTCCAACTCCGATGGACTTTTCATCCTAAACTATGTCTCATATACCAGGTGAGCAAGCAGCGTGACACACAGTCATCGCAAGGCTCCAGCGCGGTACGATCTATCGTTAAGGCCCAGTCCGTTCAAATGGTCATCGGCTGGTATCCCCTTGGGTCCCAGACCCCCAGGTTTACCTCAACTCAATAAAATAGGTGCGAGCAAAGTTCCCGCACTTTCTCAAAACCATCGTGCGAGTTAAAACTCCAGCACGGTACATCAAAGGCATTAAAACGGGTGTGAGCTAGCGCTTCAACACCAAATCTCATCTCAAAACTGATAGATGGCTATTTTCTCTTTTTAAAACTCAAAACATATTTATTCATACAGCATGCCTCTTTATGCTAAAACATGTAAAATTAGCCAATCTATCATCAACATTTCTCAATCATCAAGATCAATGTAAAATAGAGAAGAACATTGAAAACATGCATATCATGCTATTTCCTTACCCTATCCCATTTCTCAATACATATATACATCATAGTACTTTTCATGCTTCCACATCATTTCATAGAATTATAATATCGTACTAGTTCTATCAATATATCTACGAAATTGCTGTAAAATACGCACGAACATCTCTATAGCTAACACACAGTCCCTTACCTCGCTTTACTTGTGTGCAACTATCCGCCTTTATGCTTCTCGCGTTCTCCTCTCAACTTGCTCCGGCGTATCATCCGAAACTGAAATTCATCCATCAAACCCTTGAGTTAACGTTTCTAACTCTTATTCAACTAAGCATTTATCCAATGCCTTAAATACACATTTTACCCCCTTGTGGTAAATCTCATAATTTTTATCCCAATATCAACATAATCTTCTCAAGATATCTCATTCATCATTAACACTTCTACATTCCACTTTCTCACACTAGACCATTTCTAAGTTATATTCATTTCATGGCATTCTAGGTAGTTCTACCCATAATGTGCACACCCAATCAACTTCATAATCATTTACTAGACCAATGTACTTGGATTTGTGCACTAGAAACTTACCTCATTGGATTTCCTATTTGCTCCAATTAGAAATGCCTTTTATTCCTTCAATCCGACAAATGGAAAAATGCCTCTCGACTATGTTGTTCTTCTCTTCTATGAACGACTTTATCTCTAACAGCTTTTCCTCAAATCTTACTGAAAATGGCTGGATTTAGGAGTGAGAAAGCTAGGTTTTAGAGTTGAAGTGAAAAGAAATATTTATCCCGAAATCTGCAGTTCCAACTGCTCCTATTTATAGATTTAACTTGATGAGATCGATCTTCCTTGGGTGGAGATCGATCTGGTCCTCTAAAAATCCCTCTTTTCTAAGACATTTTAAAGGCAGGAGATCGATCTGTCGAGGCTTGAGATCGATTTGCTGTCAAACAGAAGCTTAAGGAGATCGATCTGGTCTTAGGGGAGATCGATCTGGTCTTAGGGGAGATCGATCTGCTTCCAACCCGAGAGCTAAGGAGATCGATCTGATTCCCTTGGAGATCGATCTGCTCCATTCCATTACTCACATAAGAGCATTCTGGCTCTTCCAGATCGATCTCTCATCCCTCCTTGAGACTTAAAAATGTCATCCAATCACACTTAGTACATATTAAAACTTGTGGGAAAATCTTTGTATAACCAAATATACACGATATTACTCGAATGGAAATATATACTTATGTAAATCTTTCCTTCCATTTTACCACACTACTCTTATTCCATTTCAATCACATTCTTCTCGTATTTAAGTTCATTTCTTCATACTCATTCATAACGCAACTTGTACGTATAATCACGACTCTTGTTACAAGTGCGTACATAATCTTATGAACTTACATTGCATATACTTTATATTACGAATGTATTATCATACTCATGATTTCATTTACATTTTTATGTACCTATATACAACTGTACATATATGGGGTCTCACAGAAAGTTGTATGCCAAACTTGGTAAATGTGACTTTTGGCTAGAGCAAATCTCCTTTCTGGGCCATGTTGTATCGAAGGATGGGGTGTCAGTGGATCCATCCAAGATCGAGGCTATTGTTCAGTGGGAACAGCCCAGGACAGTCATAGAGATTAGAAGCTTTTTGGGTTTGGCTGGTTACTACAGGAGATTTGTAGAGGGTTTTTCTAGACTGGCTGCTCTGTTGACACGGGGTTACGAGGAAGAATGTGGAGTTTACGTGGGATGAAGCGTATGAGAGAAGTTTTCAGGAACTTAAGCACAGATTAACCACCGCGTCAATGCTTATCATCCCTAATAGCTCGGGAAACTATTCTGTTTATACAGATGCTTCACATCAAGGACTAGACTGTGTTTTGATGCAGAACAGAAGGGTAGTCGTTTATAGATCTAGACAGTTGAAAGATCATGAGAAGAACTACCCCACTCACGATTTGGAGTTGGCGACCGTAATATTTGTGTAAGACTCAAAAATTTGGTGTCATTTCTTTAAGAAATTGACATTTTAAACATGGATTCATGTAATCTTGATCAATAAAGAAGAAATAATTAAATTTCAAGTCCAATCGATCAAGATATGAAATTATGGTGAAAACAAAAAAAATTTCACCAAGGGAATTTATCTCGAAAAATGTGAAAAATATATATATTTCGGGAAAATAAGGATGAATTATGATGTACATATATTTGTGGAAATAAATTAAATAAAATATATGTACATGTGTGTAGGAAAATTAATGTATAAAATACATTATGATAATATAATATTATTATAATAATATAAGATATTTTGGTATATTATTATTATAATAATATTATATTATATGATTTTTATATTATATTATATTATATTATAAATATAAAATAAAAGAATTGAAAAAAAAACTGAAAACGAAAAAAAGGGGAAAACGCGAAATTGGTTCGCGCGAAAACAGGGGGAAACCGATCCTCCCCTGTTTTCCTTCACCGGTGGCGGACGGAGGGATCGAACGGCGAGGGGACGATCGACACAGGAAGATCGGCACCGAGGGACTATCTCAGCGCCACCACGCACCCCAGATCATCGACGGTGAGGAGATCGAAGAAGGGAGAAGCCACGGGAAAAAGGGGAAAATCGGACTAAATCCGACGCCGATCGACCCAGACAAGGCCAAAAGAAGCCTCTAGAGGCGGAGCCGAGCCGATTGGTAGTGGAATCGCATCGAGAACCGGCCGCCAGTGCCGAAACGGTGAAATGGCCATTGAACTAGTTCAGACCGGTTCAGTGTGAAAAGGATTGAACCGGTTCAGGAGGAGAGAGAAAGAAGAGAGAGAAAAAAATTTGGAAAAAAATTCGGTGATGCCTCGGGTTTACGGATAAGCCGGTAAGCGATCGAAATTGATCGATTTAGCTTTTGAAAAATTTATTTGAAATTATGTTTGACTGAAATTGATCCGGGTTAAATATATAAATGTGTAGCGCGACAATAAGTGATGAATTTGAACTCGATCGAGTCTCGATTTACGAGCCATCTTGGAATCTCGAGTAACTGAATCTTACTTACTATAACTTGTGTAGTTATACGAGTTAGAAATTAATCGCATAAGTTGCGGATTAACTCTGTATAAAATGCTTTATGTTAGAAAAGGCTTAAGATGGCGTGATGGTAGTGTTAATGGGCCCCACGGATGGCCCAATAATTGTTAATAAGCCTGATAAGCCCAATGGGTCGTGACAAAATAAATAGTAAAGTCGAAATGGGCTTGAAATAGAGTTGAGCCCAATAAGAGGCAACGAGACCCAATAAGAGCAATTTGGCACATTTGATGAAATAGACTACATAGAAAAGGATAAATGAGTTATTCGACTTAATTAATGTGATTGATAACTATCTGCAGCTCCAGGAGATATATTCTGAGCCAGATAAACTGATTACGGAAAGTGGAAAAATGTGAAAAAGTGCATTCGACTGGATTCCAGGTAAGGGATCTATGCGAGTTCTTAGAGATAGCTGTACGTATTTTTATCGACGTTTACATACACTAAAATTTCGTATAGAGTATGGATATGAAAATTCTGGATAGTACCCAAATATGGGAAAATTATGAAAATACCTTAGACTCGGGAATTTTTGGAAATGCATATAGTGCATGAAATCCATGTTTTCTCTGTGAAAAAGAGATTTTGTGAAGCTGAAATGATAGACTGACTCATGATTTGACTGTATGCATTAAATTGCACGTTTTTCTAAAGTGTGATTTGATTGACGAGTAATTTGATGGGATGTTACCCTCTCACTCTGTTTTGTACCATTTTACATATCGCACTCGGTTTTGAGTACCATTGTGGTGGGAAATAGAGCCAACTATCTATTTTGTGTGTGTGAAATCGTGCTGGAGCTATGTTGAGATCTGTGGATTTATCCAGATTCTCTCGCACTTGATTTGGTATTACATCTGTACAGACCGTGCTGGAGCACTGCTCGCATTGGATTCTGTTGTGATTTGTGATTGAGATCGTGCTAGAGCCCTCATGTTGACTGTGTGTCACATTGACTTGCTCATACTAGATATGAGACGACAGGCTATAGTTGATAATTTATTTGGTTGGGGTGGTGAGCTTTTGACCTAGGCACCTACAACTGTGTGGTAATTGTACTGTGGTTCCTGGAGTACGTCGTACCGTGTAAATAACATGGAGTACACTGTACCGTGCAACTATGGGATGTGAGGATTGCGTCTTTGGACTCGGGCATGTTGTGTCATTGCTCTGATTTTTTATAGTCCTTAGATAGGAACCGATGGATAGACTAATCCCCTCCTCGGACTCAGAGACACCCTGGCACACCTGATCCGTGATAGCTTGTGGGTCTCGTACTTTAGCCAATTGTCCCTTGGATTTGTGTGAAAATCCCTGCCTAGTCTCACATGTTTTGTTGGTTTTGGTGATGAAACTAATTGTGATTTGATTTCTGTGATGAAACCATTTGAAATGATAATATGATTTAAATGTGAGTTTCAATACCGAACACAGAAATATTTTACTCTGAATGAGTTTTGATATTCGGTTTTTGGGTAGTAAATTGCTATGTGTTTTACTATAATGGTTTTGTGAATGCCATGGATTTTTCGGCATAAACCATGCATCATGAGCATCGTGGATAGTTTGATTATCTACTTGCTTTCATATATTAATGCGAGTGTTTCGAAAGTAAATGCATTTGTTTTATGAGATGATAAAACATGCATTATGAGCATCGTAGATAGTGTGGTTATCTACCTGCTTTTATATATTTCTTACTGAGCGCGTTATGCTCATCCCTTTATTTTTCCCTCCTCTACAGAGCATTTCAGTAGAGTGTATAAGTTATGTCCGTCCTGCGATCTTTTACACACAGCTATCCAGTAGCATCGAGGTATACACACATGTACTTTTTGTATTTGAATAATAGTGTACAGTGATTTAGTCACGTTATATGGGGGATGTATATGTTAGGCAATGTAAACAAATTTTTAATTATGAAATAATAATTTTATGAGCTTGCGCGAAAGTTAGAGCCTGGGATGAAAGCATTGTCTGTCATACATATATATAATATATGAAACTGAGTGATGGATATTGACTCACAGCCCAACAAGTGAAGTGTGGTAAGTTAGCAAAAAATTTATAGTGATTTTTAAAAAATTGGGTCGCGACAATTTGCATTGAAGATATGGCGCCACTATTGTATGGTGAGAGATTTCAGATCTTTACGGATCACAAGAGTCTTAAGTATCTGTTCTCATAAAAAGAGTTATATATGAGACAGAGAAGGTGGTTAGAACTCCTCAAAGACTATGATTGTGAGATTTTGTACCACCTGGGGAAGGCGAATGTGGTTGTCGATGCATTGAGTAGAAAAAGTCTGGGGTTGGTATCACGTATGATGGTTAGGAAGCACGAGTTGTTGGAACAATTCACGAATCTTAGTTTGGATATGACTCTACCTGAGATTGGCAATTATGAGATTATAACTAGCTTGAGATTAGAACCGAGGTTGATTGATAGAATCCGACAAGCTCAACAAAATGATAAATGGTGTAATGATATGATTAGCCAAATTCAGAAGGGTAAGGGTACGAAATTTGTGTTGAGTTCAGATGGAGTATTAAGGTTCGGAAATAGAATGTGTTCCTAAGGATTCAGAGCTGAGGAAGTTGATTTTATCAGAAGCTCACTCATCGAGATATACAGTACACCCAGGGAGTAGTAAAATGTATCAAAATCTCTGAAAAGTATATTGGTGGTCTGGAATGAAAATAGACATAGCTGAGTATGTCACTAGATGTCTCATTTGTCAGCAGGTTAAGGTAGAGCATCAGAAACCTGGAGGATTATTATAACCTCTACCGATACCGACATGGAAGTGGGAGCACATCACCACGGATTTTGTAATGGGGTTACCGAGAAGCCATAAGAACCACGATGCTATCTGGGTGATAGTGGATAGGTTGACGAAATCGACACACTTTTTAGCCATGGGATCTACAGATACTTTGAGTACATTGGCGAACTTGTATGTACGGGAGATAGTGAGATTGCATGGAGTCCCAGTGAGTGTTGTTTCTGATAGGGATGCCCGCTTCACTTTCCATTTTTAGGGACATTTTCAGGAAGTGATGGGGACCCAATTAAGTTTTAGCACCGCTTTTCGTCCTCAGACAGATGATTAGTCAAAAAGGACTATATAGGCCCTGGAGAATATGTTGAGAGCGTATGTACTGGATTCTAGAGGCTCATGGGATGATCACTTGCCATTGATTGAGTTCGCCTATAATAACAGTTATCACTCAATTATTGGTATGGCCCATTATGAGGCACTATATGGTCGTATATGCCGATCACCTATTGGATGGGAAGAAATTGGTGATAGACAGTTGCTTGCTCCCGATTTAGTTAGATAAGCCTCTGATGATGTTTAGATAATATGTGAGAGGCTGCGAACAGCTCAAAGTCGACAAAAGAGCTATGCTGACAGGAGACGGAGACCACTTGAGTTTGATGTGGGTGAGTCGTATTTTTGAGAGTATCTCCTTCTAAGGGAATAATGAGGTTCGGGAAGAAAGGAAAATTGAGTCCTCGTTACATTGGTCCCTTCGATATTTTGGATAGAGTGGGGGATAGAGCATATAGACTAGCCTTACCACCTGAGCTGGCAAAAGTTCATAATGTCTTCCATGTTTCTATGCTTCGAAAGTACTATCCGGATCCAACACATGTAATTAGCTATGAGCCATTAGAGGTCAAGGAGGATATGTCGTATATGGAGAAACCGATTCAGATATTGGATAGAAAAGAGAAAGTTTTGAGGACAAAGATAATTCCCTTGGTGAAAGTTCTTTGGCAACATCACACGATGGAAGAGGCCACATGGGAATTGGAGAGTTTGATGCGGGAGAGGTATCCCGAGTTATTCACGGATTGATTTGGTTCCAATTTGGAGGACCAAATTTTCTAAGTGAGGGAGAATGTGAGACTCCGTATATATTTAGCCTTGTATATATGTAAATGGAATTATAATATGGAAGATTTTGGACCAAGTAATAATAAATTCATAGGTATGGTGATGTACTTGTAATGTGAAGCATAAATGAGGTAAAGTCCATAAATTCAATGTACACACTTGTAATAAGAGTTTGTGATGTACGTACAAGTTTTATTATGTATGAATATGAAGAAATGGACTTTTGTATGTGATGAATGTGAGTGGAATGAAAAATGAGTAGTGTGGTAAAATGGAATGAAGTTGCATAAGTGGTGTAAATCTTGGTACTTCAATTTTGTTATGTATTGTATACCTTTGGTTATACAATGATTGCGCACAAGTTTTAATGTGTATAAAGTATGAATGAATGTCATTTTCAAGTCTTAAAGGTGGTTGGATGATAAAATGACCATGGCAGCAAATTAAGGATGTTTTGTGTGAGCTACTGCAGAAAACTGCAACAAAATCTGAAAAATACGAATGCCAGATCGATCTCATAGAATGAGAGGTCGATCTGAAAGAGCCAAAAATGCTCTTATTCGAGCAATAGAACATGGCAAATCGATCTCCAATGGGGCCAGATCGATCTGCTAAACATTATAGAATGAGCAGATCGATCCGCCACTTAAACAGACCGATTTTCTTAGCTCTCGTGTTGGAGCAGATCGATCTCCTCCATAGCCAGATTGATTTCCTTCACTCTCTGTCTGAGACAAATCGATCTCAAGCCCTCGATAGATCGATCTCATTAAGGTTATGTAAGAAGTAGATCGATCTCCTACAAGAGGCAGATCGATCTCCAAGAAGAGATTTGCTTGCAAACAGATCGATCTCATCATGAAAGAAGATCGATCTGGGAGTAGTTGCGTTTGGTAAAAAGGACTACCAAACCATGCAGAGATCGATCTCCACAAGGACCAGATCGATCTCATGTCTCTACATGTATAAAAAGGGCACGAGATTTGGACTGAAAACTCAGATTACTCCTACCAAACCCGCACCTGCCATTTTCTCTCAAAAACCACCAAACTTTCTCACTCTAAAAAACACTACATTCCAGCAAGAATCTGAAGAAGCTCAAGAAGAGAAAGTTGTTCCTTGAAATAAGGAGAACAACATACCCAAAAATCACACATTGGTTTGACCAAGAGAAGGAGATTAGCTACCACAAGTTTGGGCTAAGAAAAAAGACTAAGCTAGGTAAGCTTTTAAACCTTCAAGCTTTAAATATGGATTTCTAGGCATTTAATTGGTTGAATGATATGTGAAATATGGTTAGAAATGATGAGTGTAGTGATGAGTGAGTAATATTAAGAGGGATTTATGGAGAGGAAATCCATGAAAAAGTGATGGAAAGCTTAAGAGAAGATAAAATGATATTAGTGGGAAGGTGAAATGTGATTTAAAGGTTTGAGGAGTAGGAGTGGATAAATAAATAACAATGTGGAGGTTTAGAAGAAGGAAAGGAAAATAACTAATGATTTACATGTGTAGATTGGAATACGTGGAACTCAATTTAACCCGGATCACGAATGGAGCAAACGAGGCAAAGGGAGTACAAGCGAGATTCGAGGTAAGGGACTGTATGTTAGCGATAGAGATATTCGTAAGTATTTTTACAACGATTTCAGTAGTTATGACGCTAGAATTACTACGTTTAGCTATGGAACTATGAAATGATATGAAATGATGAAATGTACTATGATATATAAGTATTGTGAAAGTGGGATGTGGTAAGGAAATATCATGATATGCATGTTTTCGATGTTTTCTCAACTATGTATTGATTTTGAGATTGAGAAATGATGATCGATAGGTTGGCTAGTTTTACATTTTTAGCATGGAATGGCATGCTACGTAAATGAACATGTTTTGGATTTGTAAAAGAGAAAATAGCCACCTATTGGATTTGAGATGTGATTTGGTATTGGAGCACTAGCTCACACCCATTTTATTGTCCTTGACTATGTTGGATTTTTACTCGCATACGTTTACATGTTTTGATAAACCGTGCTGGAGCTTGACTCGCACGTGGTTTTATGATGAAAATGTGCTGGAGTTCTAGCTCGCACATGTTTCTATGGTTTCGATATGTCGTGCTGGAGTTTGTCTCGCACGATGCTTTTGAGAAAAGTGTTGGAGCATTGATCGCACTAGTTTTGCTGAGTTTGAGAAGATACAGTGCTAAAAGCAGTTGCTCACACTGAGAGATACTGCGCTGGAGCCTTGCAATGACTGTGTGTCACACTGATTTGCTCGCCTGGTATATGAGACATGGTTCAGGATGAAGAGTCCATTGGAGTTGGTAGATGGACTGGGTCTGTGGGCATACGTTGAACTGTGTAGTTGTCCGTTGGTATTTTATGTACCGTGCTGGGTGCACGTGAGTACGAGTATCGCGTAGATGACACATGGCGTACATTGTACCATGAGTTGATGAGAAAGATGATGATATTGTTCGAGTTGAGCCAGAGGGTAGGACTGACCCATCCCCCCTTCAGGCAAGTGATGCCTTGTGCACACCTGATCAGTGAGGCCTGAGATCACTGACTATGGCCATATGTCGTGGATACTAGTTTGCCAAGAATTCCATGCCTGTCTCAGAAATAAGAGAAATTGAGAAACTCAGAAAGAAAGATTTGATGAAAAAGATATGATTTGAGAAAAGCAAAGAGACATTGTGATTTGATAAATCTCTTGATTTGAATACTTGTGCTATGATAGCACTATTTTATGAACATGTTTTTAAATGGAAGTATTGTATATTTGTTTTATGAAAATGCTTGAGAGAAGAACGGACTAAATGCATTTTCTAGTATTAATTCCATTTATAGTGAAATATGTTTTGGTTTAATCATGCATGGGCTATGTAGATAGTACAATATCTACCTGTTAGCATCATTTTCCTTACTGAGCTGTGGTTTGCTCATCCCACTATTTTTCCACTCCAGATACTGAGAAGTAGGATAGTGCGGTGGTCTCCAGATCTCTTTTTGTATTGGACAGCTCCCACCAGTTACAAAGGTATAAAAATTGTATACACAAGAGCATTTTGTATCTATTATAATATACCGCACAGTTATGAATTACAAATGTAAACAGTTGTATAGGGATGTTATGTAAAGATAATACATTATACAATTGATTTTGTATATCTACACATGCCTGGGAGTGTGTGAATTAAAGTTTTAAATTTTTCACGATAAGTGTATGGAATTTAGTAATTTTATTGACTCACAGCCCAACCGTAGTAGTGTATGTATGGATAAAGGGCACCCGGAGTCGGGGTGTGACAGATACTGTATTATCTACATAGTCCATGCATGGTCAACAAAATCATCTTTCATTTATAAATGAAGATATCAATAGAAAATGTATTAAAACATTTTTTCTCTTATAGGCATTTTCATAAAAATCAATGCTCATTATTTCCATTTGAAAAACATGTCATAAAATAGTGCTATCACAGCATAAGCATTCAAATCAAGATATTTATCAAATCATATTATCTCTTTTCTTTTTACAAACCATTTCATTTCATCACATTTCTCTTATCTCTGAGACAAGTAGGGAATTTAGGCAAACAAATATCCACGACATATGGTCATAATCGGTGATCTCAGGTCTCATTGATCAGGTGTGCACAGGGCATCACTCGCCTGAAGGGGGATGGGTTAATCCTACCCTTCGGCTCATCTCAATCATCATCATCATCTTCCTCATCATATCACATATACTAACGGTACAACGTACTCTATGTGTCATCTATGCGATACTCGTACTCACGTGCACACAGCACGGTACATAGTATTTTCTGGATAACTACACGGTACAACGTACGCCCGTGGATCTAGTCCATCCACCCTACACCGATGGACTCATCATCCTAAACCATGTCTTATATACCAGGTGAACAGAATCAACGTGACACACAGTCTCCGTAAGGCTCCAGCATGGTATCTTTCAGTGCAAGCAACTGCTTCTAGCACTGTATTATCTCAAAAATCATTGTGCGAGCTAGGCTCCAGCACAAAGTCATCATCATAAAACCATAAAAACTTGTGTGAGCTAAACTCCAGCACAAAATCATCATCATAAAACCACGTACGAGCTACGCTCCAGCATGGTTTATCGAATCATGAAAATATATGCGAGTAAAACTCCAGCATAGTCAAAACCATGAAAACAGGTGTGAGCTAAGACTCTAACACCATTTCACATCTCAAATCTGATAGGTGACTATTTTTCTCTTTTAAAACTCAAATCATGTTTATTAACGTAGCATGTCGTTCCATAACTAAACATGTAAAACTAGCCAGCCTATCCATCATCATTTCTCAATCACAAAACAACGTATAGTCGTTAAAACATTAAAAACATGCATGTCAGGCTATTTTCCTTCCCACGTCCCATTTTCAAAATTCATATTATAATACATTTCGATTCACTTATGACTCAATAGCTAAACATAATATTTCTAGCTTCATAACTACTAAAATCGCAGTAAAATACGTACGAATATCTCTATCGCTAACATACAATCCCTTACCTCGAATCGCACTTGTATTTCGTTCGTCTCTTTTACTCCATTCACAATCCAGGTTAATCGTGTTCCGACATATTCCAATCTACACATTAAATCATTAAGTTATTTTTCTTTCCTTCTCCCAAACATTCATATTGTCATTTATTTATCTATTCATACTTCTCAAGCCTTTTATCATATTTCACTTTTTCCACTAGTATCACTATATCTTCTCTTAAGTTTTCCATCACTTCTACATAAGTATTTCTTCATGAATTCCCTCTTAATATTACTCACTCATCACTACAATCATCATTTCTATCTATATTTCACATACCATTCAACTCATAAAGTGTCTAGAAACTCACATTTAAAGCTTGAGGGTTGAAGAACTTACCTAGCTTAGCTTTTTCCTTAGCTAAACTTGTGGTAGTCTATTCTCCTCCTCTTGATCAAACCAATGTGTGATTTTTGGGTATGTTGTTCTCCTTACTTCAAGGAACAACTTTTCCTTCTTGAGCTTCTTCCAAATCTGGCTGGAATGTAGTGATATTTAGAGTGAGAAAGCTTGATTCTTTGAGAGAAAATGATATGTGCGGGTTTGGTAGGAAGAAAGTCTGATTTTCAGCTCAATATCGTGCTCTTTTTATAGATGTAGAAACATGAGATCGATCTGGTCCCTTGTGGAGATCGATCTTTGCATAGTTTAGTAGTCCTATTACCTAACGTAACTACTACCAGATCGATCTGCTCTTCATAATGAGATCGATCTGTCGTAGGCAAAAATCCTCTTGGAGATCGATCTGCCTCTTGTAGGAGATCGATCTTCTCCTTACAGAACCTTAATGAGATTGATCTGTCGCTTAAGGGAGATCGATCTCTTCTTGGCCGAGACGTTTGGAGATTGATCTGTTCCTTGTGAGAGATTGTTTTCTTCTAGACAGAAGCTTAAGGAGATCGATATGCCTTGGTATGAGATCGATATGCTCTGTTCCAATTGCCTAATACTTGACATTTCGTTAGAGGGGATCGATCTCTCTTTCATGGGAGATCGATATGATCCTCCCCTGCACCCTCATTACTACAGTTTTCTGCAGATTTTCAATGTTTAATTAATCCTTAATTGCCTAATACCTCATTTTAGATTCCATACACAACCAATGGATAATAGTATCCATTCCATATCATTCATAGGCAATAAAACTTGTGCACACAACTTGAAATCATGGATTATACATTAGATTTCATGACTCCTACATCTTTTATTATTTGTACACATTTAGTAATGCGCATATACATCATAGCTTTATAAGAAGTACATGTAAAACTACAAGCATTACATAAGGGATTTATGTTAGCTATTAGAGATAGTTGTACGTAATTTTATAAATCTCAATATGTGATTAGATACTATAGAAGATGTAGTTACCGAAAAATCTAAGAAATTGCTTAGTATTTACAAAAGACCATATTGCCCATACTATAGGGAAAGTTGCACCAAAAAGAGTTGGTAAAGCATGATTTTATAAATTTCATGTTTTCAGTGTTTTAAGCATGGAAGTTTGTTTCCAGTAATATATGGATAAGTTGGCTAATGTTTTTACAGTATGCATAGAAAAGCACGTTTTATGAAGTTAAGCGGGCTGAGATGGGAGTAATCTTATGATGGGTGACCTTACGGGAAGTCACCTCTCATCACTCTATGTAGCATCGTTTTATGTGTAAAACTCTGATTTCAGAGCTGTTTTCAACAGAATTGAGCCACCTATCAGATTTACGTGGAAACAAATCGTGCTGAAGTTGAGCTCGCACGAGAATTGATATGATTTGTACATGCAATAGTGCAGGAGTTTCGCTCGCACTAGATTTCTATGATATATGCATGACATGGTTCTGGAGCCTTACTTGCACTATATTTTACATGACTTATACATGACATCCTACTGGAGCTTTGCTCAAGCAAGATTTTTCATGATTATGCATTAAGTAGTGCTGGAGCTCTGCTCGCACAAAGTTTTAAATGATATTGAGAATGAAAACAATGCTAGAGCCCTCGTGTAAACTGTGTTACACTAAATTGCTCGCACTAAATTTTGATATGATTTATGAGTAAAACAGTGCTGGAGTCGTCGTGTATTGTTGTGTGATCTTGCACTGACCTGTTCGCAATGGATTTTGAGACAAGCAATGGTTGATGATTTCAGGTTAGGGTGATAAGTCCCTAATTAGGGCACCCCGCAGCCTTCTGTGTATAATATTGTGGTCACGGAGTACGTTGTACCGTGTAGAAAATGCAAAGTACGCTGTACCGTATCGCTAGTCTTCGGACTTCAAAATTGCATGAGCCGGAAGGCTTTTGGACCACCCTTGCACACCTATCTAGTGAGCTTGGGGGTTACTGACTATGGTCATATGTCATCTGATGTTATGAAATGTATATCCCTACCTAGTCTCATCTGTTATTGAATCCAATATGGATTTTTGTTTGTTGAACGTTTTATGAAATGTGCATTCTGATTTGAACTATGAAAGTGTTCACTCCGAATGAGTTTGATATATTCAGAGGTGTAGCGAAGATTCGCTATCTGCTTTACAATAACCATGTGAATGTGCTGATCGGAATCGGTTATTGAATTTATATTTTCGAACAGATGTGAAATGTGTAAAGTCTGATTTGAAAATGTGAAATTCTGAAACGATTTTTACACTGCATGAGCTTTCCATATATATGTATATATATATATATGTCAGTACCAAAAAGATCGCTATCCGTATCAGTTTTGATTAAAGGTTACTGTGTTTTGAAAGATGCATATGTTTAATGCATAAGGGTGATATTTTAAGCATGTAGATAGTATGGTTGTCCACCTGCTTACATATTTTCCTTACTGAGCGTGTTAGATCATCCATTTACTCTCATTTCTCCACAGATTTTAATTCCAGTAGAGTATTCGTTGCCATCCTTCGGCATTTGTTGACACAGCTCCTAGTCAGTATAAGGTATACACTCTAGTGAATTTTATATCTGAGCATGTATATGCACAGTAATACATTTTATAAATATGAGAGATGTAAATTATTGTAAATACAATTACGTATATATTTATAGTTAAGAAAAAAAATTTATCAGCCTATTTCATTATGGCATGAAGTGAACGTTAAAAATGAAGAATCGAGTGGCTAACATTGACTCACAGCTCAACCAAATCAATGTGAGTGAGTCGTGAGCTGTGATAAATAATGATATAAATGTAAGTAAAAAAAGTCACGACAAGAACAAAGACATGAAATAGGGAGTGAAGCAGCTGATTTGCTACTATGACATTGAGAAGATTGCTGGTGGGGAGCTTAGAAATTGATTCGCTGGTGAGAAGTTTTCAACGGTGAGCATTGAGGGTGCTGTTGTACACTCGACATTAAGGATTAAAGGAGGCTCGATTTTAGTTTAAGGTGAGTGCCTCTTGAGTTAATTCTAAGGTATATGTGTATACATGAAAACATATATATTAATGATGTAATAAGGATGGGTGATGAGTCTGCGCATATATATATATATATATATATATATATATATATTTATATGTGTGTGTGTAGCTAATGTAATGGCATTAGTAAAGGTGTTTATTTATACACATATATATACACACACATGTATATATATAGATATATATATATATATATTTATATATATGACTATAGGCCCTTTTATGAAGGAATTATAAATAAATATAAATGGTAGTCCTTGTTATGGTATTAAAAAAAATGTGACCACTTTATAATCTAGGTAACGATAGAGCTCTATGGTTGTTAACTTGGACTGCCATGAAGCATTTGAAATAGAAACTCGTTGTATGGAATCGAATATAGTGTAGTGCTTAACTGTGACGACTGTGTGGCACTTTGTTTCCCCAGGATTTAAGAGGTGGCCCCCACAGTCTCATTCAACGTATTGTTCTCTTTGGCTGCGTAGCGGAAGCCTCAAGATTTTGCACCCTCAGGACGCATCCCACATGGTTCGAACCCAAGACCTTAAAGTCTTAGTTCTTACACACATGATACCATATCAATTGGTATCATTTGTGTAAGAACAAAGACTTTAAGGTCTTGGGTTCGAATCATGTGGGACGCAAATTGAGGTATTTACCTCGATAAAACCGTGAGGGACTTGTGGGACTTTCAAAATGGATAGTACGGATGAGTAACGTTATTAACAGCAATTGCTGTCACAGCAGTCGATATTGTGGTCCCAAAAGGGGTGGCCATGGTCAGCTGGGTTGGTCCGACTGGGGTGGGTCATTACATTAACTGAAGGTTAAAATATAGAAATGTCACAACTTCAAGAAGGAATTTAATTCATTTACTATTAGCTAATCAATTTATTTCAATTAGGTTTTAGAGGGGCTATGATTTATTTTGTTCTTAGGATATGAGACTAAGAACCAAAAGTAGGGAGCGACCATAATGTTCTCGAATTTTGTGGATGAGTTTTAACTTTCAAGGAGAAATCCCTCAACTCTCGACCAACTTTCATCTCAAGACACTTTCTCACTAAGGGAGCATTTTAAGAACTTTTTTCACTTAATGAGTCACTGTAAGTAAATTTTGAGAATGCTACGCTCTTCTTTTATTATCGACCTTATGATTTTAACTTGTTTTGTTATTTAATTAAATTTTATGCTTCCATAGTATTAGTTGGTGGTCATTTAGGTTCTTATTAACCCGTGGCCTTTGTTTTTTATACTTTCATGTTTTCAAGCATGCTTTATATTCGTATTAATTGCATGATTTAATTATGAATTCAAATATTAAATTTTTCATGCAACTGTATGTTTACAAGTTTAAATAGATTCTTAAATATTTATATTTGAAAATAATTATCATTGTATGACATAACATGCTTTCAGAACCTCCCAACTATACCATGTGATTTTGATTTGTGTGTTTGGGTTGACTCGTGAATTTAAATTAATGTCATGCAGTTTGTTGTGAATTTGTGAGCTGCTTCATGTTCGTAGAAGCATTTTGGCATGTCCCGAAAAGTTTGGATAGGTACCGATTTCATCTGATCAATGAGATTGGTTGTGAATATATGATCATAGATAGTGCCCCAGGCGGGGAGTGTGACGCATTGATAGCTACAATGCTTTTGGTGATACCTTAGTTCGACATTGCAAACTTTTGAAAATGGCTCACTTTGTGATATTACGATTATATAGCACTTGCATGCTTTTGGATATGCATTTTGAAATCTAATTCTTAATTGTTTAGCTGTATTTACTCTTTAAATCGTATATTACACTTGACATGCGAGTTTTTGAACTTTATTTGCTTTCGTTGTGTTCTTATATTCACTTACTGGGTCAAGCTCATCCCTTATTTTTCCACCTCATAAATAAGTCTTCTGAGTGAATTCACCTACTAGGCCAAGTTCATCCCTTCTTTTTCCACCTCACAGATAAGTCTTCTGAGTTAATTGAAGCTATGACAAGTTCTCGTCTCTTCGAGCATTTCGCGGTTGCCAATTAAGGTATTATTTAACAATTCAGTATATAGATACTGTTAGTTGACACAGTGGTTATGGATAGCTATTGGGATGTAAATGTGAGATTGTGGTATGACTGTTGTTATGATTGGTTGATGATATTTTGCATTAATGATCACAGAGACCACTTAAAATTATTTTGCTATATGATGTTGATGTTGATGTTGATGTTGATAAATTAGTTGGTGACATCATGAGGTCTAAGGACAATATGATTTATTTTAATATAGAATTTTAAGTTAGTTGATTTTGTTGGTTGCGGCTTACACTACACATACAAACTGTTGTGAAAATTAAAATCAATATATATGTATATAGTTGACCATAGATTTAAAGCTTTCGTGGTTGTTAGGAATAATTTCGGGTGTTACAACCATCCCTTCCAAATGCTCATCATGAGCAACGTTGCTTGCATCTTGCTTCTCCAGCGATATCTGATATGCACAAAGCAAGAGAGTTATTTCCAAATCACACTATGCATCATTCCATGGGAAAGTCAAATGAAAATATGCAAATCAATTTTCGCTTTTGTGCATATCAATTACAATAAAAAGTGAAAAAAAAAATTCTTTCCAGGGGAACAGTGGGTCCGATGAGAGGAGTGCATGAACTTAGGAAGATAGGTGTTCACTGTTCACACTTCATATCAGATTATGCTTGAGGAAGATGGGTCTATCTGGGGTGTGAGGAAGAAGCTCTGGTGAAGGGGTGTCGTGATGAGGGGTTCGTCAGATCAGGATGCACTAGATCTACGCAACGACACTAGAAAAGAGGAAAGGTTGGGTGGGTAAGGGGGATGCAGCAAAAGAGAAATGTTTTATGATTTGGGTTTATGAAGTTAATAGTGTGAAGTGTAGGGTAAAAATGTAATTTCACATTAAAAATAAAAAATATATAATAAAAAAAAAAAAAAAACTTGATAAGGTTTACGAGCCACTCGAATAGGTTATTTTAATACTCGAGCTCGCTTCGCTCGATAGCTTAAACTCGAACTTGATTCAATAAAAATTGAGTCAAATTCGAGAAATTTGCGAGTATAGATTTATCATTTATACCTCTACTTAGAGAGGAAGAAGAACACGGGGACAAAAAGAAAAAAGGAAAACATTATAATTTCAACATAAATTATTTTATTTTTACATGAAAATATATTTTTCAATTATAAACTTGTTTTTGTATTTTTTATAATTTAAAGTAAAATAAAGAATAATATTATAATTTTAGTTTTTCATTGTTTGTTTTTATAGAAAAATATAAATTATAATTCTATACTTTTTATTTTTCAAACAATAAATATAATATTTATAAAAATTATATTTTATATTTATGGCACTTGCCACGCGACATGTCATTTTTTAACTTGTTTAACGTCTATGTTATCATTTGGTTTAACGTGGTAGAGTCAAGTATCACATTAGTTAAGAGATTGATAACCAAATATTACATTGGAGATTTTAAAATAGATGTACAACATTTCTGAAGCCACTTTAATTCAAGGGCAAGTATGATATTAATCCTTTTATAATAAAGTACATTGATTTCCAAAAAGAAAATTTTATCTTTTTATTTTTCTTTTTATTTTTTCTTCTCTTCTTTTTTGTTCAGTTAAAACGAATAAAATAAAAAACAAAAAAAAGTAAAGTTGATAATGGTCATGCCTATTAAAGTCCACGTATACAAACATTGACCAACACAGGACAGCCACGTGTCAGATACAACCACCAAGAGGTATAAGCCACGTGGCAGATACCGAATGGTGGCGATAGAGTCCTCTGGTGATAGAGTTTCTATGCGGCGGAGTCCTGCGCGATAGAGTTATTGTACGGCAGAGTCCTTCGCGATAGAGTTACCATGCGGCAGAGTCCTTCGCGATAGAGCTACCATGCGGCAGAGTCCTCCGCGATAGAGTTACCATGCGGCAGAGTATACATGCGACAGACCTCTGCGCTTTGAGTCCAGCAGCAAGAGGCGATAGACCTCTGCGGTAGAGTATCTATGCGACAGAGTAAAAGTGGCGACAGAGTCACTGCGACAGACTGAGCCGAGGCAGAACTCTGCCGCAAGGACTGCGGCAGAGGTCTTCGAACCTCTGTCGCATGTTGAACTCATCCGCACGGAGCGGACTCTGAGTCCGCGACAGAGTATCTTATAACTCTGTCGCAGCCCAGACACGCGCCTGGGTCTCAGATCCGAATCCTATAGTTTTGGGCCCAAAATATTCGCGAGCTCTGAAAAAATATGAAACCCGACTTAATTCTAAAAAATGTCTATAAATACACCAGGTATGATCAAAAAAACTCTAATCTCTATATTTGCTTACAAAAACTCTGCTTAAACAGTCTTCTGACTTAAGCATCGGAGTGCGCGTGTAGGGACAGATCCCTGCGCCTCTCTGACTTTTACTGTTCTTGCAGAATATCCAAGACACGTGAAGAAGATCACATCAGCATCATTTCATTGTTGTTTTGAGCAACAACAATTGGCACCGTCTGTGGGAATCAGAACGAAAAGTCAGATTCCCTATCAAAATTGTGAGAACACGCTCGACAGCAGTAGCAAATCTGGGAGAAGAGAATTCTGTGAGTCCTCCTGTCAGACCAGAGCGAGGACAAGAGCAGAATGAAGAGGGCGGCAGAGTTGCCTCTGTTTCCCTTGATGAATTTGAGGCTTTGAAGCGTCAGAATGAGGAGACCACGACAGCATTGAGAGTTATGGTGAATTTCTTCAAAAATGCTCTGCCGCAATTTAGCTTACCTCCAGAAGTACAACAAATGGTAGGGGAGAACATCCCGAGGTAGACTTACGAGAGAGGTCAACCCTCTACCATGGTGGATGCTAGACAAGGAGATTGTGGACAGAATACTGCCGCTGGCCTGATTTCAAACTCTGCCGCAGGTTTGGAGGATAACCCTGCCACAACCTTGAGAGTAAACTCTACCGCAAGTCCGAGGAGGCACCCCGCGGTAGGGTTGCGGGAGGTGAACCCTACCGCAGGTCTGAGGTGAATGAACACTGCCGCGAACCCAACTGAGCAGAACTCTCCCGCAGAGCACAGGCGGCAGAACTCTCACGCAGAGCATGGGCGGCAGAGCTCTCCCACAGAGCACAGATGGCAGAGCTCTCCCACAGAGCACAGGCGGCAGAGGTCCCCCGCAGAGCACAGGCGACAGAACTCTACCGCAAAGTATAGGCGGCAGAACTCTCCCGTAGGTGTGAGATCTGAGAATTTTAGATATATTTTAATGATGTAATATGAACTTGAAGTGTAATTTATTGAGCTAAGTGAATTGTGGGAATGATAATTGGAGATTTATATATTAAGTGTCTAAAATAAGTGTGAAGTTATGAGGACAGATCGATCTGGGAGAAGGAGAGATCGATCTGGTGAGTTAAAAATGACTAGGAAGGAGGAATTTGAGGAGCAGATCGATCTCCAATGGAAGAGGATCGATCTCCTTATGATTCTGTTTGAGAGAAGATCGATCTCATGAGGAAGAGATCGATCTCCAAATGATTCTGTTTGGGAGAAGATCGATCTCCTCAAGGAGCAGATCGATCTCATAAAGCCATAAAGAGATCGATCTCACCCTTCGACAGATCGATCTCCTAGGCATAAAATTGCAAAATCGTCCCCAAAATTCAAATGCAGATCGATCTCATCAAGAGGCAGATTGATCTCTTACCCTCAGCCTATATAAGGAACCCCTGTTTTTCTCTTGCAATCTCACTTTCTCTCTCTTTCAACCTCCATTTTCACCGAAACCTAGCTTTCTCACTCATCCAAAGCACCCATTTCCGTCTGAATCAAAAGTTGTGGCAAGAAGGAAAGTTGTTCCTCATCAAAGGGAGAACAACATACTTGGAAATCGAAAGACAGATCGAATCGAGACAAGAGATAAGCTCTCCACAAGTTTTGGGTAATTTCTAAACCTCGATCTTGATATCTGAGATAATTTTGATGATAATGGTTGTTGTCATTGTGTTGAAATAGCTGAAAAATGATTAGGGATTGATGAAATTACAATGTGGTTGGAGTGATAATGATATTTAGCAATTTTGGGGATTTGAGCTATAAATAGAAATTTAGACAATCGAGTGAATTAGCATAGATAATTGGCATGAGAAATGTAGAACGTTGAGATGTTGTGAATGAGAATGTAGTTTGGGGTAGAGTTACGAGAATCAAGAGATTTGAGGTGTTATGAGCAATTATGCTCGATTTTGAGAATTGAGGTTGATGAGATAATTGAGTATTGATGTTTTAACATCGTTTGGACAGCTCGGGAGTTCCAGAGTGGAATGCGAGGCTAGTCCGTGATATGGGGGAAACGATTGCACTATACGAGGTGCAAAGAGGTAAGGAAAACTAAACCATTTGTGTATGTGATTTGCAAACTATTATAGCATGAATTGTGATTTATAAAACAAGCATGTTGAGTGTTGTGTTGTGATACAATTGCACACGATTTTTATAGCCGGTTGGAGCCCATTATTTTATGAGCTTACAAGCTGAGTGTGAAATTGCTTTATAAACCGTTGAATTTTTGTGTGAGTAATGAATTGGGCTCTACGTTAAGGCAATATCGAGATTTGAGAAATGTGTGCGTGCTTTACCGGTTGGAACTCGATTTTATTATGTTTTGTGTTGAGTACAAAACGGTTTTCAAATGAGTTTTATGAGAGAAAAACCACTATGAGTTCTACGTGAAGGCAAACTAGTCTTATGTGATTAAGACTTAGGTGTGTAATTCTGAGTACACACTGGGCATTGCTCTGGTAGCATGTAAGCCCGATTCTTCTCCGTTCTGGTAACGTGAGAATAACCCATTCTGTGGCTATGTCACGTATACTTGGTGGCCGTTGCCACGTGAGAAACCCCATTTGGTGGCCGTTGCCACGTGAAAACCCTATTTGGTGGCCGTTGCCACGTGAGAAACCCCATCTGGTGGCCGTTGCCACGTGAAAACCCTATTTGGTGGCCGTTGCCACGTGAGAAACCCCTTTGGTGGCCGTTGCCACGTGAGAAACCCTATTTGGTGGCCGTTGCCACGTGAGAACCCTAAATGGTGGTCGTTGCCACGTGAAACCCTATCCTGTGGCTACGCCACGTGTGAATTTAAATCAATGGCTATGCCACATGTGTTTAGTGGCTATGCCACGTGTGTTTAGTGGCTGTGCCACGTGCATTATTATTACAGTGATTTTATCACGTTAATTGAGAAAGCGTTTATCGCATTATTTTCACATGCTTTGTTATTGCTCTAGACTGAGCCTTTTTACTTCATGTTTTCACATGATTTGAGACATGAGAATGTCGTTTTGAGTACTTTCATGCTATGATTTTCAAATGAGATTAATGAGTTTCACATACAAATAAATATTTTGTGATGTGCATTTTGGTTTATGAAATGAGTCCCTTACCCCCTTTACTGAGCGATTTAGAAGCTCACCCTGTTTTCTTTCCCCCCAAATTTCTTCAAGTGAAAAGGGTTGTCCTACGACGTACGGAGTAGTGGCTAGTGGAGGACTTGAGCTCCAGGCCATATATTGTATTTTAAGGTATCTTTTATCTTTTCATGTACCCAGACAATTATCATAATTGCAGACACTTGATGTATAACATTGTATGGGATGTATTAGGATTAATTAACTTGAGATCAAGTAATGTATATGATATAATATATACTATTCAATGACGAGATCCTGAGGTATAATATAGGTGATGATGTATGACACTGCACAGGAATGCACTCTTAATTGTGAATTAATGAATAAAAAGTTTTAAATTAGCCCTATTTTCCGCGCTTCCGGGGCGTGACAGCAGGGCACAGGACTTCTGCAGTAGAATTGGAGCATGACTTTGAAGATCACAGGTCTGGGGAGCGACGGAGACTAAATAGTCATGACCCCCAAGACTATTTCGAGGGAACCAGGTCGAATCACGGAATGGGAGGTGTTGGAAGAAAAGATACAGGGCAGACCCCTAGAGGTCGGGAAACCTTGAACGAGGAGGAGATATTTAGCCGGAGAGCCGACCATGTGTAAAATCTCTGAAACAGAGGAGGAAGGAGTGCTTACTACTCAGACTCTTCTAGTCCCGGAGAGAGGGGAGCGTACTCGAGTCGAGGGTCAAAAAATGTTGAGATGGTTGTCGAAAGGATTTTAGAAAAGAAGAAGCTAGTGTCTCCTAATGATAGTCAGAGAAGCCCTATTTTCTGCGCTTCCGGGGCGTGACAGCAGGGCACAGGACTTCTGCAGCAGAATTGGAGCATGACTTTGAAGATCACAGGTCTGGGGAGCGACGGAGACAAAATAGTCATGACCCCCAAGACTATTTCGAGGGAACCAGGTCGAATCACAGAATGGGAGGTGTTGGAAGAAAAGATACAGGGTAGACCCCTAGAGGCCGAGAAACCTTGAACGAGGAGGAGATATTTAGCCGGAGAGTCGACCATGTGTAAAATCTCTGAAACAGAGGAGGAAGGAGTGCTTACCACTCAGACTCTTCTAGTCCCGAAGAGAGGGGAGCGTACTCGACTCGAGGGTCAAAAAATGTTGAGATGGTTGTCAAAAGGATTTTAGAAAAGAAGAAGCTAGTGTCTCCTGATGATAGTCAGAGAAGGAGAGTTTCTTTCAGTGCAGAGATTATGGACAAACCCTTGCCGAAGAAGTTCAAGATGCCTTCTATGGCCACTTACACTGGCAAAACAGACCCATACGACCATATACAGAGTTATGAGTCTCTCATGCTGCTCCATGGATGGGAAGATGAAATCATGTGCAGAGCCTTCTAGCTTACACTATCAGGGCATGCGCTAAAATGGTTTAACGGGTTAAGTGAGGGTTCTGTCTCATCCTTCGATCAGTTACGAAGTGAATTTTTGAGAGCCTTCATGATCAATAGCCAAAGGAAGAAGGACGCTACTTATACGTTGACCCTTAAACAAGGGAATAAAGAGTCATTAAAGAATTATGTAGATCATTTTTGAGATGCAACCTTAGAGGTGAAAGATCTACCAGTAGGAGTAGCCATGGCTACAATGCTACAGAGGACAAAATTTGAGAAGCTGCAAGAATCCCCTCTCTTGATTAGCCAGCGACCCTTTCTGATTTATTTGCTAGAGCAAATAAATATGTGGCTCAAGAGGAAGTAATGAAGATGGTACAATCCAAAGATGCAAGGGAAGGAAGAAAAAGAGAGAGAGATGTACCTGAAAGAAGCTCCCCAAGACCTGTCAGATTAAACAAGGCTCCTAGACTCAGGTATGAAGGCTATACCAGATTGAATGACCCTCGCACCGTAATACTTGCAGCTATTGAGGGAACGGGACTGTTGAAATTCCTAAAAAAGAAGATTGGAGATATGAGGCGAAATCCTGATGCCTATTATGAATTTCATGCCGCTCATGGTCACCCCACTGAAAGATGCAGAGATCTGATGGATCAGCTAGAGAAGTTAGCTAGAGAGGGGAAAATTAACCGCTTCCTGTGGAGAAGTGAAAGGCACCATTATCCTCTACGAGATCGAAGGAATGATCATCCGCGGAATATGCAAAATAATGATAACGAAAGAAATAGTCCAAAGAATGAAGCAGCTTGGCCTATCCCTCGAGGTAATCAGCCGGATAACGAACCTACCGGTCCGACAATAAATATTATCGCTGAAGGAGAATCGGTGGCAGGAAGCTCCTTTGCTTCTCATAAAAGTTACGCAAGACAAGCATATCAGGTTCATGCTGTGATGGAGGAGAAGGCAGATGAAGAACCCATTGTGTGCACTCCGACAGACAAGGGTGATATTGTCGTGCCTCATGATGATCCCATGGTGATATCCGTAGTTGTGGCAAAACATCCGGTGAGCAAAATACTAGTCGATAATGGAAGTTCAGTGAACTTAATCTATTGGAATTGCTTCGAGAAAATGAATGTAACCGAAGATAGATTAAGACCTGTTATGACACCATTATACGGATTTACGGGTGAGAAGGTGAAGGTAGCCGGGTCTATAGAGTTGCCTGTGACTCTAGGGGAAAGTCCAAAGGATGTAACACGACAGGTATTATTCATGATTGTAAGGTCAACCTCAGCTGCTTACAACATGATCCTAGGGAGGCCTGTATTAAATGATATGAGGGCGACGATATCCTCTTGTTACTTATTAATGAAGTTCCCTACTCCCAACGGAGTTGAACAAGTACGAGGAGATCAAAAGAGGGCTCGTACTTATTATATCACTTTTACCGCCAGCAAAGGAGTACAGAGAAAGGAGACTTTGTGCATAGATAACCCTCCTAAGCCTCAACCTATGGAGAAAATTGAAGCCATTGAGCTAGTCAAAAGGGATGAAGAGAAGAAGGCATTCATAGGGACTCAGCTGAATGAACAAACAAGAAGGGAGATAACTGAATGCCTACAAAGAAACTCGGATGTTTTCGCTTAGACCCCGGTCGATATGCTCGGGATTAATCTCGAAGTGATTTGTCATGAGCTTATTGTCTCACCCGAGCATAGGCCTGTCAAGCAGAAGAAGAGGAATTTTACCCTAGAAAGACAGAAGGCGATCACTGAAGAAATCAATAAACTTTTAGAAGCCGAGTTTATTAGAGAGGTCTACTACCCTGAGTGGCTGACCAATGTAGTAATGGTGAAGAAATCCAATGGAAAATGGCGAATGTGTGTGGATTTCACTGATTTGAATAAAACTTGCCCTAAAGATTCGTACCCTTTGCCCCGAATTGATAGGCTTGTGGATAAAACGTCCGGATATGAACTCCTCAGTTTTTTAGATGCTTTCTCCGGATATCATCAAATTATGCTCCACCCAGAAGATGAAGAGAAGATTTCTTTTATAACCGATGATGGAACATACTGTTATCGGGTAATGTCATTCGGTTTAAAGAACGCCGGAGCCACATATCAGCGAATGGTGAACAAAGTGTTCAAAGATCTTCTGGGAAATACTATGGAAGCCTATGTGGATGATATGATTATCAATAGCAGAGCCGGAGAGTCTCACGTTCATCAGATGTCCAAGGTGTTCGATGTACTGAGGGAATTCAGTATGAAGTTAAATCCCAACAAATGCTCATTCAGAGTTAGATCTGGGAAGTTCTTAGGATTCATGATCACTGACAGGGGTATTGAGGTAAATCCTGAAAAGGTATAGGTAATTATAGACATGAAGCCACCAACCACAGAGAGAGATGTCCAAAGGTTGACAGGCAAAATAGCAACTCTAAACCGCTTTTTGTCAAAGTCTGCAGAAAAGAGCTTGCCATTCTTCAAAACTCTATGGGGCGGAAGGAATTTTGAATGGACAAATGATTGTCAAAAAGCTTTTGAAGGCTTAAAGGAATATTTAAAGCAGTTACATTTGTTGACAAGACCTTTGAAAGGGAACAGTTGTATATGTACTTAGGAGTCGGTGAATTCGCCGTTAGTGCGGTACTACTGAAGAAAGATGAAATAGTATACCGTCTCATCTACTATGTGAGTAAGGTACTACTAGACCCGGAGACCCGTTATCCACTGACCAAAAAGCTAGCATTGGCCCTTGTGATGGCCTCTCATAAGTTGCGCCCTTATTTGCAGGCACACTCCATCATTGTTTTGATAGATCAATCGTTAAGGCAAATCCTTCAGAAGCCTGAACATACAGGGAGACTAGTGAAATGGGCAGTGGAACTTTGAGAATATGATATCACATTCCAACCCAAGTAGGTTATCAAAGGCCAAGCTTTGGCAGACTTTATAGTAGAATGTACTAGCCCAAGCGACAATAGTGGAAAGGAAACTCGACCGTGGCTACTGTATGTTGACGGAGCATCAAGTGCGAATGGAAGTGGGGCAAGTGTAGTCTTAGTGTCGTCGGAAGAGAAATCCTTAGAATACTCTTTGTAGTTTGGGTTCCCTAGTTCAAACAATATAGCAGAGTATGAGGCTCTGGTTGCTGAAATGAAACTGGCAGGGAGGTTGCAAGTTCACCACCCGGTGGCGCATAGTGATTCTCAATTGGTGGTAAACCAGTTCAGGGGGCAGTATGAGATTCGAGAGCCAATGCTGGTCCCTTATCTAAAGAAAGTCCAATCTCTGGCTCGAACTTTTGAAAACTTCCAGCTAATACAAATTAATCGGTCTGAAAACACACATGCAGATTCATTGTCCAAATTAGCCTCCTTCAATGAGACCGGAGGAAGAATAGTAAAGGTGGAGAGACTCGAGCGGCCTAGCATTGAAGAGGTTGAAGTGTGTGACATTGAAGTGGGGGACGATTGGAGATCCCCATTTAAACAGTATCTCACTGAAGGTACACTCCCGTAAGATAAGGACGAGGCTCGTCGCTTAAGGATACAAGAGGCAAAGTTCACACTGATAAATGGGGAACTGTACAAAAGGGGGTATTCAACGCCTTTGTTAAAGTGCCTGGGGCTAGAGCAAGCAAACTATGTCCTAGCTGAGGTACACGAAGGAATTTGTGGTGAGCACTTAGGAGCTAGAGCCCTTGCTGCTAAGATATTACGATCGGGATTCTATTAGCCGACATTGAAAAAAGATGCGATGAATAAAGCCCGCAGGTGTGACAAGTGCCAAAGGTTTGCACCGATAACAACAGCCCCAGTGACTCCCTTCCAGAGTACGGTACAACCAACTCCTTTTGCACAATGGGGATTGAACATTCTAAGGCCCTTCCCATTAGCTACGGGTCAAAGAAAGTTTCTATTGGTTGCCACCGATTACTTTACAAAGTGGATTGAGGTAGAGCCTTTAGCTACAATCACGGAGAAGAAAGTGGAAGCGATGGTGTGGAAAGATATTATCTGCCGGTTCGAAACCCATGTATCTTAAATGCTGGTCACGGAAAACAGTTTGATTGTGACGCCTTCCGTGAATTCTGTAAGCGCCTTGACATTCAGCTAAGGATTGCTTATGTATCATATCCTCAAGCTAATGGACAGGCCAAAGTCAGTAATCAAACTATCCTTCATGGGTTGAAGACCAGATTGGACAAAGCTCATGGAGCATGGGTGGACGAGTTACCTAGTGTCTTATGGGCATATCGTACCACTAGTCGGGTATCGACTGGGGAAACGCCGTTTGGCCCTGTATGCGGCACTGAAGCATTGATTCCCGTGGAAATTAGAGCACTGTCATCCAGGGTAGTGCCTTTAGTAGAAGAGAAGAATTCACAGGGGCTAAGGGAAAACCTAGATTTGCTTGATGAGCATAGAGAGGCCGCAGCTATCCGGCTGGCGTCCTATCATCAGAGGGTGGTCAACTACTACAATAGTCGGGTGAAAGATAGACCGATGTCCGAGGGAGATTTGGTGCTTAGAAAGTCACATATCACGAATGCCTTGAGGGAAGACGAAAAATTTAGAGCCAATTGAGAAGGTCCATACAAAATCAAAGGAAGGATTGGACTAAACACTTGCATCCTGGAAACTCTGTAAGGGAAGAAAATAGGTAAAACATGAAACTCAAATCATTTGAAATTGTTTTTGAATTAATCATTATGTTTTCTTTCTCGACCCTTATATTCTCGTATTATTGTTATTTGTTTACACTGTCACAAGATACCATTATCTGATCATTATATAGATTGTTCTTCTATTATATCTTCAGCTTTTATAAATCTAAATTTTGTGACAGGAGACAGACGAGCTGTAAGAGCCTGAGGCACGATAGCGTCACTGTGGCCAGGCGTAAAAAATCAGACGAGCCGTAAGAGCCTGAGGCGCGATAGCGTCACTATGACCAGGCGTAAAAAATCAGACGAGCCGTAAGAGCCTGAAGTACGATAGCGTCACTGTGGCCAGGCGTAAAAAATCAGACGAGCCGTAAGAGCCTGAGGCGCGATAGCGTCACTGTAGCCAGGAGTAAAAAATCAGACGAGCCATAAGAGCCTGAGGCGCAATAGCGTCACTATGGCCAAACGTAAAAAATCAAAGGAGCCGTAAGAGCCTGAGGAGCAATAGCGTCACTATGGCCAGGCGTAAAAAATCAGACGAGCCGTAAGAGCTTGAGGCGCAATAGCATCACTGTGGCCAGGCGTTACAGACAAAGAAGCCGTAAGAGCCTAAGGCGCAATTGCGTCACTGTGGCCAGGCAATGGAAACGTATTGGCCGTAAGAACTGAAGACGCACTCGCGTCATGGTGGTCAGGCCTCAGAAAAAGGTATGTTTACACATGTAATTCTTTCTGAAAGTATATCTTTCTATCAAGAATTAGGGAGCATATACGAATAAATAAACATACGAGTAAATAAAACAAATAAACAAATAAGCGATAAATAAGCGAAAGGTTAACTAACAAAGCAATATGAAGCATGAACAGATAAACTTTAACTTTATTCATTCAAGAAAATCTTTACAAGCATGAATAAGTTTAAAAAAAAAAAAGAACAACAAAATGTTCAAAAAGAACAACAAAATGTTCAAAAAGAAAAACAAAAAAATAATTCAGTCTGCACGAGATGGAGGCTGAGGATCAAACACCGACGGACCCTCGCATTCTAAGGACTGCTGACCATCTTCTCCGTCTAGGTCATCGAGGTCACCAATATGTTCGGGAGCATTATCCAGGCTCATAGGCTCCCAGGGACCGATCAGGTTTGCGAGATCATCCTGCACAGCCTTCTTAAATAGCTCATCAAGGGATTCAGCCTCTGGTTCATATTTTGTCCAATCGGAAGCGTCAAATAACATTGCCTCACGCGTATATTGAAGCTCAGGGAATTCTTCCCCTTCCCTATGCTTCTCCAACCAGGATCTAGCGAGGTAAAAATCATATTTTGCATATGGCACTGAAAAGTCCTCTTTTCGCTTTAGGCAATCTCTAGAAAGACGGTACTCCTTCACGGCCTCTGCCCTGATGCTATCAATCTCAACTTGGTTAAGAGAGGGAGTGGCCCGACTTTCTAGTTCGGCGACGTATTGTTTCAGCTCCTGATTGCGATCCATCAAGGACCCATATTTAGACTGCATATTGTCCAGTTCGGCTTGGGCCTGTTTAAGATCTTCATTGAGTTTGTTAGACCTAGACGTCTTGACAGTAAGATCCCCCTTGGCATGATTCAAATCCTAGAGTGCTTTCGAGAGCTGATCTTCTAAGCTTCGCACCACGTCTGGGAGCCCGGATAAGTTGTTGACAGTATTCGACAACTCCATGACTTTGTCCTTCAACTCCTGAATCTCTTTGTCAGCTCGCTCCCGATAGGCTCGGTGTTGAGCATTGCTGGCCACGGTCCTCTGAGCAAGCTGAAAAGAAACACAAAAAGTCAAACTCAAAGTAGAGAAAAAAGAAATTAAATGAAAAAAGAATATGAAGATTACCCTCAGCGCTTCCACATCAGCTAAGTCTTCCTCCTCTGGATAATTTCTGAATATTCGAGCTTCGTCCCTCGAGAGAATATTGGCCCAACTCAGTCGAGACGCCACCCCGGGAGAATCCAAGGTATCGTTGTCACGTACTCCCAGGTATACTCGGAACTCTGACCCCCTCATTATGAAACCACCGTCTACAGGATAGGATCTCTCGTCAATAGGACCTATCCTAGGGAGAATTGGCCTAGTCCCCATTGACGGCTCAATGTACAAGTGCCTCCGATTCTTTCGTTGAGACAGAATTATATTGCACTCAGCACGCTCTTCAGATCGAGACCATCCAGAAGAATCGAAAGCCCTCCTTGAAGAGGAAGGAGCCTTCCCTCTATCCTGAGAAAGATCCCTTTGTTCCGCAGGAGGAGGCATCTCTTGTCTAGAAGGAGGCGAGGTCCAAGCCCGGGGTAATGGAGGTGGAACTGGTGCCTCACTGGGAACATCATCAGTCAAGCGAGGCCTCTTTCTAGTAGGATCACTAGACGAACCTCCCTCCACCCCTTGAAGCGCCAAAGAACGTTTAATATGGCTCATCTCTACAAAAGAACAGAGTAAATTGTCAGAAACGTAGTCAAAACCAACAAACAATAAATCAAATAGCGTGAAAAGTTACCATCAGGAGAATCAAAATGCTCCTGAAGGGAATCTATATTTAGCATATCATCATCCGGAAGAACCATAAAAGTTGAACCAAACCCCTCCCAGTCACTCAAATCAGCTAAGGGATCACTCCCAGAGCTAGACTCTCTATTTGTGCTCCCTATATCCTTTTACGACCTTAGAAGTTCTGGGTTCAACTCAGAAGGGATCGATGATGGAAGATTTGAGGGAGGAACAGAGGGGCCGACAATAGGAATGGGACCCACACCCCAACCAGCAGACGTTAAATTTTCATTTGATAAAAGAGTATCAAGATTAATGGGATTATCAACTAATAATCTATTAATATCTAAAGATAACTGTTCCCTGCGTGTAGAAATCCGGGGGCCCTTAGGGATTTCACGTCTAGTTTCCCAACGAGTAGGAAAATCCAGGCCCCCAGGCGTCTCCACAATAAGCCCTCCGATTCAAATCCATGAAGCTTATTGGCAGGTTTTTCGAATAACCTATTTTCAAATCCGAGCTTATACACCCGTTGAAGAGAATAGGGAACTAAACCGGAGCTACCTCGTAACCTAAAAAAAGTATCAAGTAAGGGAAGAGACGGAGAAACACCCCTTAATCGGCAATGCACGGTAAAACCAATTAATTGCATCCATGCATGAGGATGCAGTTGTCCAGGGGCAATCCTATGTGTCCTAAGAAAAGAAGCTCCAAAGTCAAAAATTGGCAAACGGAGTCCTAACTCTAAAGATGCCCTGAAAATAACTACCCTGTCGGACACGCTACGTATATTGTTTTCTTGAGGGTTTGAAAGTCTATAGGAGTACCCATCGGGCAATGAAAATCTCGACGTAAGATCCTGAATGATAACTGCCTTCAAAATCGATCTAACTCCTAGCTCTATATGCTTCCCTACACCATGACCGGCCATTTTGGAACTCAAGAAAAACCACAAAGAAAAAACTATCGACGACAGAGTTTTACCTAACGACTAAAGATGCACTTGCAAAGGCGAAGGTAGATACTGGATTACAGCGTCAGAGTATTTGCGACAGAGGAGTGGCAAACAGTACAAGAACGGCGCGACAGAGTCGCTAAACAGTAATGGTTATGCGACAGAGTTGCGGTAGAGTAGCGACAGAGTTGTGGTAGAGTAGCTGTAGAGGTGCGGTAGAGTAGCGGCAGAGTTGCGACAGAGTGAGAGGAGAGTATGCGACAGAGTGATCCAATGCGAGAGAACTCAGCAGATACCGCGATGCCTGAGAGCTTATATATAAGCGCAGCCATATTCACACGTGCATAGTAATCTACACACGCACAGCTCAGGAACAGTAAACCGAATGTTCAAAAAAAAAACAACAACAACAAGAAGAAGACGAGTCATACTCTTTCGCATGAAACTTTCCTACCAAAGAGTGGGGAGCAATTGATAATGGTCATACCCATTAAAGTCCACGTATACAAACATTGACCAACAGAGGACAGCCACGTGTCAGATACAACCACCAAGAGGCATAAGCCACGTGGCAGATACCGAATGGTGGCGATAAAGTCCTCCAGCGATAGAGTTTCTATGCGGCGGAGTCCTCCGCGATAGAGTTATTGTACGACAGAGTCCTTCGCGATAGAGCTACCATGCGGCAGAGTCCTCCGCGATAGAGTTACCATGTGGCAGAGTATACATGCGACAGACCTCTGCTCTTTGAGTCCAGCAAGAGGCGATAGACCTCTGCGGTAGAGTATCTATGCGACAGAGTCACTGCGACAGACTGAGTCGCGGCAGAACTCTGCCGCAAGGACTGCGGCAGAGGTCTTTGAACCTCTGTCGCATGTTGAACTCATCCGCACGGAGCAGACTCTGAGTCCACGACAGAGTATCTTATAACTCTGTCGCAGCCCAGACACGCGTCTGGGCCTCAGATCCGAATCCTATAGTTTTGGGCCCAAAATATTCGCTAGGCTTGGAAAAATATGAAGCCCGACTTAATTCTAAAAAATGTCTATAAATACACCATGTATAATAAAAAAACCCTAATCTCTATATTTACTTACAAAAACTCTGCTTAAACAGTCTTCTAACTTAAGCATCGGAGTGCGCGTGCAGGGACAGATCCCTGCGCCTCTCTGACTTTTACTGTTTTTGCAGAATATCCAAGACACGTGGAGAAGATCACATCAGCATCATTTCATTGTTGTTTTGAGCAACAAAATGTTGTGGCGTCCTAGCTCAGCCGGTAGTGATCCACTCAACCATATTGTCCGCTTTGGGCCTCGTGTCACGACCCAATTCCATTCTCTTTAACCGAAAATCACTAAAAAAATTTCACGTTTTACTGTTACCTTACCCGGTCGTGAACTAACTCACCACACACTGTTGGGCTGTGAGTCAATAATAAACTCTACATCTCATTCATTCTCAGTTAAATAAAACGATGTCATACATTTGCATTTAATCTTGTACTTATACAAAAGCATGTTTTACTGACATCTACATCCCCATAATTACAACGTAAAGGAATACTGTGCTTTTACATTGTTTAGATACAAAAAGAATCACTGTGTATATACCTCTAAGCGATGGAGATGCAGCGGAGTCCAAAATACCACGCCTCAGTCCTCACTGGGCTACTATGCACGCTCTGTAGGAGGAAAATAGAGAGGGATGAGCAACCACACGCTCAGTAAGGCAATAATGTAAGCATGGTAGATAACTACTCTATCTACATGCTGATAGTGTTATGCATAAATCATTTATGGTAGGAGCATGAGGAAGTAAAACTATGCCATGTGAGTATACATATATATCATGTATTAAAATCATGTACATTGGCATATAAAATATGGTAAAAATATCATGTATAAATCATCTCATGCTCAATCTCATTTAAATTCATAAAAAGGGCAATTCATTAAGAAACCTCCTTTTTAAACCCACGTCATAAAACTCTTTCTCAAACACATATAATCTCATCACATCAATTCACAATTACAACCTCATTTTCATTTCATAAATCAATTCCACGAGGCTCGACCCCTCCTTCGGGTCTACCTTAAACAATCACAAATCACACTTAGAGATTTAAAAATCATGTGGTAGTAAGTAAATCAAGCAAGGAGACAGGTTACTATATCTCAAGTGACTACGTTGGCCAATTGTCACATATCATCCCAGACCACACGGATCCCGGTGTGCGGGGTATCATGCTAGCACGAAGGTGGGTTAGTTCTCCGCCAGACTTTCTCAAATCAAGTAACCACCATGCGGTACATCGTACTCCATGTGATATACACGGTACATCGTACTCCGCGGACCCATAACATGGTTGGGGGTGCCTGCCGTAGGTCTTATCTACCCCATATCAAGTGTAACCTTTATAGTCTCAAGAGCGCGTGGGAGTAACCTCAATACCAGGTCCTAGCCCCTCATGGCCTTGCTCGCCCCTGTTGGGTTCCCTGATTCAGGTCCTAGCCCCTCACCCCCACCCCACTCAAGAGGTCTGTTAGGCCTGTTGGGTTCCCTGAATGGATTATGTCAGGTCCTAGCCCCTCACCCTCACCCCACTCAAGAGGTCTGTCAGGCCTGTTGGGTTCCCTGAGTTAATCTGTATCTCTCACCACGGCCTCATACATACCACAGTGTGAAAATCAGCGCGAGCTACGCTCTAGCGCGAATTCATGCATCAAAACCAATCACTTCGTACGAGCAACGCTCTAGTACGGCATTTATGCATAAAAAATATGAAGAAACCACGTATGAGCATAGCTCCAGTACGGTTATATGCATAAGAAAAACCACTCAAATCCTCGTACGAGCGTAAGCTCCAGTACGGTTTATAAACATCATCACAATTCAGATCAAAGTGCGAGCTAAGCTCAAGCACGTATCACACAAGTGAAAACATAGAAATCCAGCGCGAGCGAGGCTCTAGCGCGATTTATGTCATACAAATACGATAGGCGGCTCATACAAAATCAAACAATCCCGACAACCGGGTTTAGCACTTCACAAATGCCTTTTTTCACAACATTAATAAACATTAACCGACCCATCTACAAGCTTGCTTAAAACAAAGCAATTTCGTTTTGAAAGACATCAAGACATTAGATTTATGCAATTATTAGCCTTACTATCCTATTTCATAGAATCCACTTCCAAAACCAAAAATCACACATATACTCATTCTCATTCATGAATACCATCAATCATTTACTTTAGCAACCATGCACTTCGTAAAACACCCAATATTCACCCACAAATTTAAAGTACGAGCAGCTACCTCTATATACTCACAAAATTCCCTTACCTGGAATCGCGATGCCTGATTCCACTTCCTTAAGCTGCTTACTCGTACGGTTTGATTCGTCTTCAACGAACTCTTCGGGACTGCACAAAATCGTATCCCGCATTATATTCGATCCATATTATATGACATCGTGCGTTCACTATAGTCAATTCGACCTATAGTTTCTAGTGACGCTCTTAAGGCCTCGTTTCATTACTTTACCCATAACTCGAGTCTATTGATTCTTTTAGGCCTATTAACTCATTCCAAATCGATATTAAATCGATATCAAACTCACAGTGTTCATATTTCATTGATTTCCTCACTATGGCATTTGTCAAGCATTTACATACTCATTTTCATAATTTCACTTAAACCCACATTATAACTCCACATAACCATTCCAAATCACCAACATTACTCATTTAACAACTTATCATAACCCATAAACCACCAATTCCCCAAATCATACTTTCTCACACTAGAGGCATTCCATTTTCTAGGTTACATTAGTTTCTAACACAACCTAGGTGTTTCCATCCATACATACTCATGCCGAACAACTCCAAAATCAATTAAATAGATAATGTACTTGGATTGGAGTGTTAGAATCTTACCAAATATGATTTTTCTTCTTATTCCAAATGTCAATGCCTTTATCTCCTTCAATACCCACAATGGGATTTTGAGTTCCAACTATGTTGTTCTCTTCCTCAAGATGAACAACTTAATGTATAATGGTCTCCCCTCAATTCTTGCTGAAAATTGCTGATTTTAGAGAGAGAAAGTTAGGTTTTTGGGTTAGAAATGGAAGATTGGTGTTTTTCCCGAAATTTTCAGATTTTCAGCCCTCCTTATATAGAAATAGCTTGAGGAGATCGATCTGGTCCAAGACGAGATCGATCTGGTCCCCTTAAATCTCTCATTTTCACGAAATTTTAAGCATGAGATCGATCTGTCAAAGCATGAGATCGATCTGGTCCCAAACAGAGAGCTAAGGAGATCGATCTGGGTGCTTGAGGATCGATCTTTTCATCACAGAATGCTTAGGAGATCGATCTAACCTCATTGGAGATCGATCTGCTCTATTCCATTGCCCAAATAAGAGCATTCTGACTCTTCCAGATCGATCTCTCATCCTATGATATTAGGGGTGTAAAACGGGTCAAACGGTGCGGATCGATGCGAATTAATACTGACACGGATTTAAGCGGGTTGAGCCCGTTTAGGCCCGCATTTAAACGGATTAAATTTGTGGAGACCGATCCGATTCTAATGCGGGCCGGATTGGCCCGCGGGCTAACTTAACTTTTTTTTTTGGAAATAAAGGATTGGATTTAAAAAAAATAATGAATTGAGTCTAAACACTTAATTAAGTTTAATTTTAATTTGTTAAATGATTATTGAGCTTTGGGAATTAACCAAAATTATTATAAAATCAAATCACATAGATTTGAGACTAAAATACAAAGTTTAATTTGTAATTTTTTTAACAAGAGGAATATTAGTTCATTCATGATCAAATATAACAAGTTCAAAGTAAAAATCAAAATGATTTGGAGTTCTCCACTTAATTTTAAATTGTAAGTTAGTCACATAAAACAATATATTATGTACAAAAGCAAATTATGGGTTTGTATAATATATATATTTATATATATATATATATATATATATATATATATATATATATATATATATATATCAGCATAAGCAATATATTATATCATAAGCAAGCAAGTCATAAAATTGTGAAAATAGTTCTACAAATATTATTATATTAATCTCAATAAAAATAAAATCCACAAACATAATATCCATTAAACAAACTCGCATTACAAATACAAATTACACATGACATAATATTATGGTCTAAATAATTAAATAAAGAATAGTAAATAAGTTTAAAAGTCATAAAATCTATAAGCATCTATTAAACTCCACATCAAACAACATTAAACTTGTGAGTTAATCTCATTATTCAAATGATTTGAATCATTTGATTCTTCCACCAATTTATCTTTGTTTTCCTCATCATTTTTCCAACCTATAAAATAAAATTTTCAATTATTAAATAAAAATACAATAACATTATTTTGGTAAATTTTCAATTTTTTACTTTTGTAGTTTTGTTTGTTTAAACTTTAGAAATTAGAATAGGTAGAATGAGAATGATTTAGGACTTAGGTTTGATTGGTGTGTTGGTAAAATAGCCCGCGGGTCGGTCCGTACCCGTACGGGTTGGTCCGTATAAATTATTACCCGACGAGCTTGACCCGTATAAGCCCGTTTTTAAACGGATCACATATTAATGGACCGGATCGTTAAAAGCCCGCGATTTTTACGGACCAACCCGCGGGCTTGAGCCCGTTTTACACCCCTATATGAGATCGATCTGGCCTTTATGTTTTCCAAATTTCCTGCAGTTTCCTTGCTGCAACTCACACCAACACATCCTTAATCTGTTGCCATGGCCATTTTCTCATCCATCCACCTTTATAACTTGAAAATGGCATCCATTCATACCTTATGCACATTGAAACTTATGTGCATTCATTGTATGTCCAAAGGTATACTATATATAACCAAGTTGATGTATTTATATTCATGCAACTTCCATCCATTTACCACACTACTCATTTTAAGTTTCAATCACATCCATCACTCATAAAAACTCATTTCTTCATATTCATACTCAATGGAACTTGTATGTACGTTACAAATCATATTACACATACATACATTGAATCCATGGACTTACATCGATCATACTTTACATTACAAGTCCATTCACATTCATTACACGTCACAACTTTACATATACGGGGTCTCACACCTCGCCTTTACGGCCCCGCCCTCACGGTTTTATCGCGTCCTCAGAGGTTCGAACCCAAGACCTTAAAGTTTTTGTTCTGACAAAGATAATACCAATTATTCTAGAACAATTGGTATCATCTTTGTCAGAACAAAAACAATTGGTATCATCTTTGTCAGAACAAAGACTTTAAGGTCTTGGGTTTGAACCTCTGAGGACGCGATAAAACCGTGAGGGCGAGGCCATAAAGGCGAGGCCCAAAGCGGACAATACGGTTGAGTGGGTTGCTACCGGCTGAACTAGGACGCCACAACAATTGGTATCATCTTTGTCAGAACAAAGACTTTAAGGTTTGAGTTCGAACCTCTGAGGACGCGATAAAGCCATGAGGGCTGGGCCGTAAAGGCGGGGCCCAAAGCGACAATACAGTTGAGTGGGTCGCTACCGGTTGAGTTAAGACACCACAACAAAAGTAAAAATTAAAATAATACCATTTTAAATTAAATAATTCATATAAATTAAAAAAATTATTATCATTTTTATGTTTAAGAGTTAATTCTTTTAAAAAATCAAATAGTTTCAAAAAACTTTTTTAAAAAATAATAGTTTAAACAATTATTATATGATCAAAAGTTTTTTTTTCTTTATACAAAAAAAAAGAAAGGAAAAGGAGTTAAATAAGGAATAAAAAAAACGACATAAATGAAAAAAAAAATTAATTTGGATTAAACAATTAAATATATTACCCCTTTTTTTTTATTATAAGGAAAACACTTGATAATTGAAAATGAGAGTGAAGTTGCTTGGACTTCAATTCAAGTCTGATAATATATTATAATTCTTTTTTAAACACTCTGTTAAGAGATTGTTGACATTTAATGTAACACTTTGCTAACTTATTACACATATTTAAGTTAACTTATAAACTTAATTTTTAAAAATAAAATAAAGTATCTTTTTTACCTAATCTCATGGATTAGAAATAAATTTTTTTTCACGAATAGAATGACTAAATTATTTTATATTAGGAGGATGATTAATTATCCTTCAAATCAAATCCACTTTTTTATATAAGTATCAAACATAAGAAAAAAATGATAATATCGTATTTATCATATTCATCATTTTATAAACCAAAACATGTCCTCAAACTTTAAGGATTAAATGCGATTGAAATAGCTTAAGTAAATTTTGTAAATTTTTTATTTTAATAGTAAAAATAATTATTTTGAAAATAAAAATATTTTACTAAATGCAATCATGATTCATTTTGAAAATAAAAATTTGTATAGTAATAAAGTTCAAATACTACTTATTCAATAGTGAAAATTTTGAAAAAATTAATTGTTATAAAAAATGTATCTAAAAACTTATATATTTTTAATTTTATATGATTGTCTTATTTATTTATTTTAATTTTTCTATAATCAATTTAAATAAAGAATTATCAAACTTCATCTAAAACGTTGACCTAAAATCTTCTTCTAATAATAAATTAATTTATTTCTAAGTTCTGAATTGCAAAAATAAAGATAGCATATGTAGTTTAACCTCATTAACTCTGATCAGTAATGTATTTTTGTCTTTAAATAAATAAGATGATTTCAGTCTCCAGTCCCCATTCCAGCATTTAAATTCCAACCGAAGTACAGAACAGGTGCACAACCAAGAAATATGTGATGCAATTGGAGTGGCAAAATCAAACACTCATCTGCATCTTGGACTACAAGTTTCCAATTAACCCATATTTTTGCAGCCACAAAACGGTATGTAGAATTAAAATGGCGTGTAAGTTTTATGACTTTTTATTTTCCACAAAGTGTCGTTTTAGCATTTATGTGTTCCAATTTCTAATAACACTTCATGCTTCATGAAATTGAAGTCCGAGTAATTGAGTTTGTGGACTCTATTACAAAAAGAATATATTTATTTATTTATTTGTGTAAGGATCAGAATATATATTTTAAAAAATATCATAATATATAGAGACAGAAAAAAAAAATGTTGAAGTTTAAATTTTAAATTTATTAATTATTAAAAAAAAAAGGCTTGAATCAACTGTTAAGCTTCAAGATCATTAAAAGATCATTTTTAAATATAGAGATTTTGTGTCAATCAATAAACTAAATTAATGCATGAATTCTATCAAAATTTTAAATTAATGAAACACGGCTTTTGAATGTCTTTTAAACAACTTTATTCAAGACACTTTGGTAAAATTTTACATTTGCTAAAGCTTCTATACCTATTGAGCCAATTAGGGATTAATTATGTAAAATTTCATTAGGCAGATGAGTTTACCTTTTGTCATTATTTTTTATAAAAATTAAAAATATATATATATATATATATATATATATATCTACAAAAAAAGAACCTAAATAATTAGAGCATTACATAGAACATATATGTATGTGTATCCTATATATGTTACAGCAATTCCATTAGAATGCATTTCATTTATTCACCGAAAATAATACTTTTATTATTGTTGGCTTCAACTCCCATTGATTGTCCCAATTGTAATGTAAACTTACACTAATTCTGTATGTAAGAATTTTAGGCAGCCAAGCTGGGGCTGGCGGGTCGCCCATGACCCGTGACACGATTTAGCCTCCTTTGAGGATGGTCGTGCTCCTGCCAATTATAATTCGAAAATATGGGCTGAGAGTCCAGAGCCCACAATGAATCCGGAAGGTAGGAGCACGCAGAATTCAGGCCTACAAGACACATAAAAGATGATGATTAGGACCTTATAAATTTGGGGTACAATGGAATGAGTCATTCCATATATTTTATGAGAATTTTTAAGTTTGAATTTAGAGATTTAAAAATTGATTTTAATTTTTTTAATTCAAAATCGACCCGAGACAAAAATGAACTATTTCGAACTTGTCTTTATTAAATAAGAAACGAATTTTATTCTCATGCCTTCAAACTCTATAATATTTTTTAAAATATTTTTTTATATTTTTTACTTGGATTTGAGGATTTTTATAAATATTTTATAAATATTAAAAATAAAATAATAAAATAATAATTAAAATAATAAGAATATATATTAAAATAAATAAAAAAATTGATTCGATACGCAAACTACTCAAGTTTAATATTAGAATACTCAAATTCAACTCACCCAATAAGTAAAATTATTTGTGTTTGATTCAACAATAATAGGGCCATTTTTGAGTTTATTGTTGGAGTTCACTTGATGTTTTAAGTTTACTATAATTAGAGTTTTTAACTTAATATTTTAATTTCAAATATTTTATTGTATGATATAATTTAAATTTTTTAATATAAAAAATTCAAAATTTAACATATTTTAACTGAATATATTTTATTATTTAATTCATTTACAAAATTAGTCAAATTAAATTTGATCGATTATAATTTTAAAATTGAATAAATTAGATTTGATTAATAAAAATAAAATAACATGATTGTATTAATTTAGTCTTAAATAATTTAATTCAGAATTATTCACTCAATTGAATGATCACTCTAGTATATACTCTAGCTCTAGTATATAATATATATATATATATATATATATATATATATATATATATATCTCTTTTGAAACTTTCAAATTTACGCTTATATTCATATTTAACTTATAATATACAAATGAAAATCGGACAAAAAAAAGAAAGAAAATTTTATAATTGATGTATTAATGGTATATTTTTTAAAATAAATTATAAAATATTTCTATATCATATTAAGTATAAAATTAATTTCTCATATTCATATTTTGTGGTTGATGTTAATTCAAAAATATTTGATTTTGTGAGATTCGAAAACGATACTTCTCGTTATATATTGTTCTTATTAAAAAATTCAATAAAATCTTATATTATTGAGTCAACTCTTTAAATTAATAGTGTATATAGTTTAGACATTATCATTAAATTATAAATAATATATTATCAATGTATAAATTTTAAAATAAATAATTTTAAAAAAATTAATGAACTCATTAATTTATGAGTTAGCACAATGTGATTGAATAATTGTATATAAAATTTATAAACTAACTCTAGATCCAATATAGACCAGTAAAGGAATTTGACGAACAAGAACAACTTACGTCCAAAAAACCCAAAAAGTTTTCGTTCCTTCTTATTATGATAATAATAATTTTTGTCTTTTCATTCGCAGTAATTGAAGTATTTCGCCGGCCTGATTAAGACCGTTTGTCATGTTATTTAAAATGCAAAAGTCATTCCCCTTTTAGAATAGATTTGCCGCTTCAAACCATTATATATCACAAGATAAAAAAATAATACTACTAATTGTAATTATAATGAAGGTGAAAAAAAAAACAATTGAGCTTGGTATAAATCACTAATAATTTTCTGCCTGTAGCCCAATACCTAGGAGACAGATTATTATATTTTTTTTTTTAGCGCAACGAGTTAGAGTATTGTATTAGAGATACGGTGCTTTGTGTATTTATATTATATTTGTTTTATATAAAATTAAAAATATATAAAATATATAAATTATTGTGTCATAATTCAATTTTTGTCACTATACCAAATAAGTTTTTTTTTTTATACTTTTGTCAAATGTATATAATTTTCGTTAAAATTTTATTCATGTCATTTTTTAATAATATCATATATGTCACCTCTAAAATTATCATATCTAATTATATATTATGCCTAGACACCAAGTCAGAAGTTTAATATTATTGATGAAATTAATGTGCTTGATGAATTTCTAAGAAATGAAAATAATGAGACCAAAAAAACTTGTTTACATTCCAATTTAAAAATTAGATACATATAATATATATATATATATTTTTTTTTTTTTCTCTTCTCTTATCGAAAGCTTGTGGAATATCCTTCACATTCCTTTCTAAATTTCTTGTTCTTAACCCGTGGCTTGGATATCAACGTTTGTAGCCGTTGTTGTTATCTCTTTGATCAATGTTTAATTTCCTATATAAAACGAGCCAACAAAGTCTTAAAATCTGCAGTGAGGAGGTGCTAATTAATAAGCAAAAAAAAAAAAAAAAAATGGCCTCAAGTGAAAATCTAGCAGTGCTCCATGCTCTCGACACGGCTCGCACGCAATGGTATCATGTCAAAGCCATTGTCATCGCTGGCATGGGCTTCTTTACCGATGCCTACGATCTCTTCTGCATCACCACTGTATCCAAACTTTTGGGACGCCTTTACTACTATGATTCTCATTCCAGCAAGCCGGGAAAGCTCCCTCCTGACATTAACAACTTGGTCACTGGCGTGGCCTTATTCGGAACTCTTAGCGGCCAACTGGTCTTTGGATGGCTCGGGGATAAACTAGGTCGCAAAAAAGTGTATGGGATCACTCTCATCCTCATGGTCATTTGCGCCATTTGTTCAGGTCTATCATTTGGATCCACCTCCGGATCTGTGATTGGAACCCTTTGTTTCTTTAGATTTTGGCTGGGTTTTGGCATTGGTGGTGACTACCCTCTTTCTGCCACAATTATGTCTGAATATGCTAACAAAAAAACCCGTGGGGCATTCATTGCCGCGGTTTTTGCCATGCAAGGTGTGGGGATTGTATTCGCTGGGCTGGTTTCCCTGATTATTTCGGCAATCTTCCTTAAGAAGTACCCAGCGAAGCCATATAAAGATGATCCAATCTTTTCCACCCAACCTGAAGCAGATTATCTATGGCGGATTGTGCTAATGTTCGGTGCCTTACCAGCTCTTTTAACATACTATTGGCGGATGAAGATGCCCGAAACGGGTCGTTACACTGCTATCATTGAAGGAAATGCCAAACAAGCTGCGGTTGATATGGGTCGGGTCCTTGACATCGAACTCGATGAGGAAGCGGATAAGCTTTCCCAGTTCAAGGCAGCAAACCAATACCCATTACTGTCCCATGAGTTCTACAGACGCCATGGGCGTCATTTGATCGGTACGATGACCACATGGTTCTTGTTAGACATTGCCTTCTACAGCCAAAACCTAACCCAAAAGGATATTTTCCCCGCAATGGGTCTCACCAATAAAGCTCAAGACGTCAACGCTATTCGAGAGGTCTTCGAAACCTCACGTGCTATGTTCGTCGTTGCTTTGCTCGGTACATTCCCAGGGTACTGGTTCACTGTCCTTTTCATAGAAAAGATTGGCCGCTTCATCATCCAACTAGTGGGCTTCTTGATGATGTCTATATTCATGCTGATTCTTGGCATCAAATACCAGTATCTCAGGGACGATAACAAGTTTCTATTTGTTGTTCTCTACGGACTAACGTTCTTTTTTGCCAACTTCGGTCCCAACAGTACAACCTTTGTGCTCCCGGCGGAGCTGTTCCCTACCAGGGTGAGGTCCACTTGCCATGCGCTGAGTGCAGCGTCAGGGAAAGCTGGGGCAATGATTGGAGCTTTCGTGGTGCAAACATATACATTGGACGGGAACCTCCAAAAAATCAGGGTTGCCATCATGGTTTTGGCCTTCACAAATATGTTAGGATTTGTTTTCACATTCCTGGTGCCAGAAACCAAAGGTCGGTCTTTAGAAGAAATCTCGGGCGAGGATGGTGGTGGCCAGAACGAGACTCAGATGGCTGCCAGGCGATCGGTTACTATGTAAGGAAGCGGCCAATTGGAAGCCATTTGAAGGGAAAATTTATTATCTATGGTTGATGATCGTACGATTACCTTGCTAGCTAGTTTGTCGAAGCGTGAAGAAGAAAAATACAGTTCAATAAGTGGGCGAAAGACAACAGTCTTTTGCCTTGTTTTTGTTTGGTTTTATTATCCTGCGTGTTCTGTGAATAAGAACTGCCACCGTTGCTATCTAGGCCATTGTATGCTATTTCCAAAGGGCAAATAACTGGTGATTGTCGTTTTTGCCCTTTTCGCTTTCTATGTGAACGTAAACTGTGAAAATATTAAGCTAATATCCACAATTCCTGTATTTATAATATATTCCAAGTGCGAAACAAATTATTAAAATATAAATATAATACGAATTATTAAATATATGTTAAAATTTTAAATATGAGCATCATACGTTTAGTATATGGATTAGACATGATACAATAAATTTAATATGATTAACCAATTAATTCGTTTTAATCAAAAGTAAACACGAGTGATTGACTCTAATTTATTAACCAGTTTTAGAAGTTACCAGAATAATGGCAGCCTTCTTCAAATCCACCATACATCTGGGTATAAGAATCGATTTTTTCAATTGTTTTCATCAGAAAAAAAAAATATGATTAAACCAATTTAGATTAAAAAGAATCGATTTGATTTAATTATATGAATCGAAAATTCAAACCCAAAAAAAAAAAAAAAATCAGTTCAGTTTCCTTAAAAACTGTACTTCTGGATTTTTTTTTCTTATTTTTTTATTGAACAAAATCATTTTCATTATGTATATTATAATACATTTTAAATATTTTAACAATTGCGTATAGGAAATTGAGAGGAATTGAATTGGATTGATTCCTAATTCTTTTACGATTTGGTTTACATTATGAATAGGTGGAAAATTAACAATTTAAAGAATACGAATAAATTTAAGGCATGATTCATATGTAAATGTATAGAGATAGAAAAAATAAACACAATAATTTATAAAGGTTGAGTCATTCCATGCTCAAATTCTTTTCCTTAACATTCAAATTATATGGTGTGTTTGGATAAAAGAATTTTATTTCATATTTAAAAGTTCAAAATTTAATTTACTTATGTGATAAAAAGATTTTGAAAATTTTTAAAATTTGAGAGGAATTTCAGGAAGTTTGAAAAATCAACTTAAAAAAGCGATTTTTACAAGTTCTTCTAATTCTTCCGTTACTTTATTATACATTGCCACTATTAAATAAAAAGCTAAAAAAGAAAAAAGAAAGACATTATTTTATTTAGAAATAATATATATTTTTAATATTAATAATAATATTTTTTTAATTACAAATCTAATGATATCCATATTGCACATAATTTTTATATTTTTTATAATTATTTTTATTTCATTAAATTCTAGTATCTAAAAATTCTTTCTAAAAAATATTTTTAAAAAATATGGATGCAAATATCTTAAATTGATACATTTTTAAATGTTTCAAATTTTCAAAATTCTTCATCCAATTACATTCTAAGAAGTTCCCAATTTAATAGAAATGAATTATAGGGATACCAGTTAATTATGAGGTATCGATTATTGTTTATGATACCCAAACCCATTTAACTATTAAAATATTTTGATTTTTATTTCCCGAACCCATCGGTATAATTTAAGAAATGTTCTTTAAATATCCAAATTCGCTAAATATCGGTTTATTGCTTCAAAATTTGACTTCAAATTTGAATTTAAAATCAATTTTAATAGATATTATTAAAAAATTAAATTAATAAATTTAAATTAACCCATAAAAATAAATTAATTTTAAAAATTATAATTAAAATACGTAGTGAATTAATTAAGTATTATATTAATAATAAATAATTTAAATAAAAATTTGTCATCACCTGTCGTCTAGGTTTGGAAACCTAACTACTAGAGATTAAACTTATGGAGTTTGCATCAACTATTCTAACCTAAGTGTGATTAGTCACTTATTCATAACAAATGATAATGTATTAATTTACGTTCAAAGAATCTTACGTTTGAGAGTACAATTATATATGGAGAAAGATTAACACTCTCACAACTCCCATTTAAGACGATACATACCAAATAATTTAAAGTTATCATAATTTTGTCTTTTATCTGCTTTACTTTTGATATGATTAAATATTGAAAATCTTCAATGTCTCCTCCATCAAGTTGGTCTAACAATTTAAAATTTCTCTCACCTCAAGAGTAAGTAGGACTAATTGTCTTTCTTGAAAAACCTTTATGTCGTGGATGATTTACGTACATTATGGATTTTTCTATCATCGCTCTCACCAAATTTTTTGTCATCGCTAATTACCTTATCATTATTTTTATTCCTTATAATTCTCTATTATTCTTTTCTTTTCTTTTAGCTTATCATTATTTTTTAAATTTTGTATTTTTTAAATAAATATGAACTATTTAATATTGAAAAATTTCTTTTATAACTTCTATCAAGCTAGTCAGACTTTAAAGAAAATTTTCCTACCTTAAATTTTTTTGCAAGAACTATTTAAGCGCAATTTCCTTTTACATTTTATCATTAGAATAACTCATATTTATTTAAATATTTGATATCTTTATTTTATTTTTTATTTCATTAATTCTTATCTTATTCTGGTTTTATATTTTAATTTTAATTTTTCTATTTAACTTTAAATTTTAATTTTAATTTTTAATTCTTATTTTTAATAATGAAACTAAGTTATTAAATATTTAAAATATCCTTTTAAATTTTTCATGAAGCTAGTCACATTTAAAATGAATCTCCTTAATTCAAGATCTCCAAAAGTGGTAATCAAGCCCAATCCCTTCAGAAATTCCATAGTTGAAATATATAACTCATATTTATTTGAATATTTATTTTATTTAATTGTTAATTTTTTTAGCAATGATTTTTTATAAAATTTAATTTTAACTTTTCATCACTTCACAACTTAAAAAAAAAAAACTAATTTGCAGCATATGTTGATATGTTGGAGTTGAAAAACTCCACATTGGTTAATATTCCATAGAAAATTTATTAAATTAAATGTCAACTATTATATAAACTACAATTAAGGAATACTCTTTCAGAAAATTTAAAAAAGGACAATACTTTAAAATAATTCAAATGAAATATTTATAAATTTTATAGTTTACATTTTTTAATTTTTCAAAATTTCATTCATTGATTTAATTAAAACTCTTTCGAAATTTTGATGAGGTTAGAAATTTATTTCAAATTTTTAATGTAAAAATTATAATATTGAAAACATTCTTAAAATTAATTTAATTAATAATTAAGTTGATTCATTTCAAATGTTATTATCAACAACATTTCAACTAAGTGGTTAATGAAGAATTATAACATATTGTAAGGTTGAATTTGAATCCAAACAATTCAGTTTTAATCTCCAATTATCAAGTATTTTTCTTATAACAAAAATATGTTATTAATAAATAATTTTATAATTATAATTTTATAAGATAATACATATTTAGCTTAATCTTGAAAAATAATCTCATAAATTTTTTGTATAGATTCAAATAATGTATTTAAATTTTATTTTGTAAAAGTTTTAAAGAATAAAAATTTTATAACATGAATATTAAATTAAAGAAAAGAATTTTTTTTTTTAATATGGACAAGCTTTGATTTTTTTTTTTTTATGATAATTTGTTAAAAAAGATTTAAACAAAATACCAAATCAAAAATTTGAGTCGAACATAAAATTTTGAAAATACATTAGTTAGATTTGATTTGAATTCGATCCGACCCGCCTCCCTATGACCAGATCTACTCAGCGACTACATTCGACAAAAAATCTTCGAAAGTCTAGATTATCAGAATGAGTGCTAATACAAACCCTAGATTAAATAATAATAATAATAATAATAATAAATGAAAAGAAAAATATTTTAACATTTCCTCCCAAAAAGGCTAAGTCTGTATTCTGATTCTCTCGCTTTACCTTCATCTCAGAAATGAAATGGGATATGGAGGTCGAGGAAATCGAGGCAGTTCTAGAGAAAATCTGGGACTTACACGACAAGCTCAGCGACGCCATTCACTCGATTTCGCGAGCTCACTTCCTTGATTCCATCAAATCCCTCAGACAATCCGACAAGAAGAAGCTCTTCAACGGCGTCGCCGGCGATGATAATAGGACGGGTTTCGTGTTCGTCAAGGACATTCGACTCGACGATGGTGACTCGGCAATTCAAGAGGCCAAGAGTCTTAATGCTATCAGAACCGCTCTCGAGAATCTCGAGGACCAGCTCGAGTTTTTCCACGTCAGTTTAAACTCCTTTCTTTTCGATGGCGATTTTTGACTGCTTTTGATTCATGATTTTGGTTGCTCAGTGTTAGATTTTTATATTAATTTCTAAAGTAAAATTAATATAACTAAATGACTGGTCCTTTTAATGGGAAGTGAATTTCTAAAAGTTTGTTTCTAGTTTTCCCAGTTTTGCGTAAGAGTTCTGTTTGGTTGTTGAGAATTGAAGGAAATTCCCAAAAATAAAAAAACTTTTCGTAGGTTGCTTTTTGTTTTGATTATCTAGATTTTGCATCAATGATGTGTTTGTTAATTTGAGAATCTTATTTACTAAAATATATCGTACAGAATCGATTGTTGAAAAATGAGCAGTGAAAATCAAGTTGTTGTTATAGTTATATAGGGAACTGAGAGCGTACAATCTGATAAGATGGTATAGATGCGATTTTGAAGCTTTTTAGTTTGAACTGAGGGAATGGATTTGGAAGGTACAAAGCGGAAAAAGGAATCATCTAGGCAGGTGTTGTTCAATAGTCTCACATTCAAGCTGTGCTATGTTATGGGTTCTGACGATGGAGCTTATAATATGTGTGATATAGCTTGTGCAGAAATGAGCTTTATACGAAATGAATTTGCTTTAGCTTGTACAGAAACAAGCTTTATACGAGATGAAGTTGCTTTGGTTTTTGCGGATTTTGGAGTCTAGAGAGAATGGCGAGATGATATATTAGGATTTTTATCATACTTGTGATATAGCTTTTATAAAAATGAGCTTTATCTGAAATTAAGTTGCTTTAGTTGAGGATGGTGAGATGGTGAGATGTCTTAGGATTATGGAGTAGCATCACAACAGGCATAAAAGTTGGTTGAGATGGCTTTATACCATGCCTAGTGACCACATTGTGTGAACTTGGTTGAAGGTATTATAACAGCAAATGTGAGGAAGCAATTTGATATGAGATTTAATGCCAGGAAATGCACATGTTTGCTCCCATGAATGGGTTGAATACTTGAATCCTAGTACCTGCTTCAAGACCTCAACTGAAAAAACACTGGGCTTGGATTCATTGGTTTTTTGAGCTGTTGTGGTGTTCAGTTTTTATTAACTTCTCTATTTCTGACCTTCCTGTTTGCTTTTACATTTTATGCTGTGACAGTTTTTTGGATATCAATAATCAGCATGGTACATGGATCTCTTATATATATTTTTCTTCGTTTTTACAGGCAGTACAAATACAGCAGCGGGCTGAGAGAGATGCTGCCATTGCACGATTAGAACAAAGCCGGATAATTCTTGCGTTGAGATTGGCTGAGCACCATGGGAAGAAGTACAAAGTAATTGATGAAGCTCTAGCTTTTGTGGGAGATGTACATGATGCTAGCTGTTTTATTTCACCTGAAAACCTTTACGGTACACCAGTTAGTCCATCTGGAGAGAATCTTGTGTCACATGAAGGGAAGCCCTCTAAAATGGTAATCAAATTTCTCGTTTCTACCTTCAACTTTGCAAAGAAATCCATGAAATTTGATCATATGGGTGGGATACTAAGCAATGCAGCTTTATTTGCGGTTAGCATGATAGCAATGCTGCATCTGCATCAGATTGCTTTTACAGAACATCCAGAGAGACAAGAAGATAACATTAATAGCTGCAGAAATGTGAGAAAAAATCCTCAATTAGAAGGGGCTTCATCCTATGATCATTTGAGCCACTTAGATGTGTTTTTGGCCCGGGGTTAAGGTGAAGACAAAAATTCTGTTAGAAGTTTATTAAATGATGAGAGGCCATGCTGTTTTTAAGATTTGAAGAATCTTTGCTGTCTTTCAGTTTCTTTCCACGGGAGTATCAAGATTTTTGCTTAGCATTTTAGTAAAGAATTGTTCCCTTTTTTATATGCTGTCCTAGTTGGAGCTGTTGTCAAAGTGCTGATTGCTCTTGCTGGTATCGTTGTTGAGGCATATTCCTTTCTACAAATGATAGTGAAGCAGGTAATCCCTATTTACAGAGTATTATCTTTTCCTTACCTTCCACATTGATTCGTGTAAATCCCTATTATTAAATGATGTTTTGTGTGTATACATGCCGAATCTTACTACTTATTTTTACCTATTATTGTTATCCTCCTTTCAAAGTCTCTTCTTCGAGCCTCTTTCCAACAATTAATCGGATTTATGTTTGCTCTAGAAATTATCCTATCATGACAAATGGAACAATGGATTGACATTAGTCCTGAAATTTTTGGAATCTTCTCAACCTTTAGTTATGTTTTGGCAAATATTTCACCGACTAATTTCTCGTAGGAAGCACTGAGACAGGGCATGTCATATTTTATTATCTTTAAGTTAGAGGTGTAAATGAATCGAACATGAATAAATTTTATTATGTTCGATTGTTTGTTTTTTAATATTGCTCTTATGTTTGGTTCATGTTCAATGAGAAAATTTTTATATTTTGTTTGAGCTTGATTTGTTTGATATCAAGATATTGGTTTAATGCTTAGAAGAAATTCATATTGTAATCGTGAAAATTAAATGAATATGTTTCAAACATAAAACCATATTTTCGCGAACATTAAATAAAAAATTAACAAATAAATTTTATTTATTTGAATAGATATTATCAAATTAAAAAATTTTACATAAATATGTAATTTTAATAATCATGTATTAAATGACTTATTAGTATTATTATTAAACAAGTGTTAGAAACAAAATACTTTCTTAGGAAGATAAGATGCACAAAAAAAAAAGGATAATTATTCACTTTAAACTACTGTATATATAGACAGTAGATACAAGATAATTTCAGTCAACTATATCATTTGTTGCTTAAAAATAGGAAACCACTAACTCACTAGTCACTAACTCAAAACCACTAACCCACTAGCCACTAACTCAGAAACATCAATAATATTAGTAGTTGCTTAAAAGCAGGGAGCAACTAACTTATTCAAATAAAGATTAATTCAACATAACACATAAATACTAACATTCCCTCCCTTAAAATGAAAGTTATAAACATTTAGTTTAAAAGAAAATCATAAGACAACAAAGCTTCAAATTAGTTCCTCCAAACTGCAAACACCAAGAAGCTTTCTGAGTTTCAGAAATGTTACCAATTTGAGAGGCTTTGTTAGTATATCAACAATTTGATCTTCACTCCTGCAGTAGACAAGATCAATTGTTCCATCTTCAACAAGGTCACGTAAGAAATGATATCTCACGCCTATGTGCTTGCTTCTTCCATGTAAAACTGGATTTTTTGAAAGTTTGATTGCTGAACTGCTGTCACAGTAAACTGAAGTAGCTCCCTGTTGCTTGAACTGAAGTTTTTCAAGAATTTTCCTCAACCAAATTGCTTGACAAGCACATGAAGTAGCAGCCACAAACTCAATTTCGGTGGTAGACAAAGTAACAATTGGCTGCTTCTTTGATGACCATGAAATAGCTCCTGAACCCATCATAAAAACATATCCGGAAGTGCTTTTCCTATCATCCATATCCCCAGCATAATCACTATCCGTGAAGCCAATCAATTCTGACTTGTCTCCCTTCTTGTAAAATACTCCAAAATCAACAGTTCCTTTCAAGTATCTAAGAATTCTCTTGGCTGCTAGCAAATGTAAGTCCTTTGGATGTTCCATAAACCTGCTAATAAGACTAACATCATACATAATATCCGGTTGAGTTGTTGTTAAGTACATAAGACTACCCACAATCTGCTTGTAAAGTGTGCTATTAACCTTCCTCCCTCCTGGATCTTTCACAAGTTTCAAACTCCCGTCAATAGGAGTATTTACAGAATTGCAATTCTTCATTTGAAACCTATCTAGAACTTCTTGTACATATTTCTTTTGACAAATAAAAATTTCAGCGGCAGATTGTACAATCTCTATGCCAAGAAAGTAATGCATCATACCAAGATCACTCATATCAAATTCAAGCATCATGGATTCTTTGAATTTTTTTAGCATGCCAACATCATTTCTAGTATAAATCAAATCATCCACATATAAACACACTATAAGCATTTTACCTCCATCTTCAGTTTTTACGTAAAGAGTATGCTCATAAGGACACCTTTGAAATCCTTCCTTCAAAAAATAAGTGTCTATGCGACTATACCAAGCTCTAGGGGCTTGTTTTAGTCCATATAAAGTCCTTTTTAATTTATATACTTTATGCTCACTACCAACTTTCACATAATCGGGGGGTTGTTCGATAAATACCTGCTCTTGCAAGTCTCCTTGTAAGAAAGCTGATTTCACATCTAATTGGAAGATGGGCCATGAGTTTTGAGATGCCAAAGAAATCACCAACTTAACTGTATCTTGCCTAGCTACTGGAGCAAAAACTTCTTTGTAATCCACACCATACTCTTGCTTGTAACCTTTAGCTACGAGGCGCGCTTTGTACTTGTCAAGTTCACCATTCTCCTTCAACTTTGTCTTATATATCCATTTAACACAAATAGCTTTCCGTCCTTTTGGAAGATTTGTTAACTCCCAGGTGTTATTCCTCTCGATGGCTGCGATTTCTTCATCCATAGCCTTCTTCCATTTTGGGTCTTTGACAGCAACATCAAAGGTTGTAGGATCAAAGTCTGTAAAAAGGGCAAAATGAGTTCGTGGATCCTCGGATTCCTCAATTTCATCTACCTCATAATCTGACATCCATGTTGGCCTTTTCCTAATACGTTGAGGACGAGAACTAGCTCCAATTTCAGCGTCAGTTTCAGCTGGAACATCCGTAGCTGTTGGAGCTTGCACACTTTCAACACTTTGCTGTTTTTCTTCTTCTGCATTGACAAAATCTATTGGAATCTGCTGTGCACCATTCTTTTCTGTCCATGACCAGATATTTTCTTCATCAAAAACATCACGGCTAATGACAATTTTCTTGGTAATATGATCGTACAATTTGTAAGCTTTGGACTGATCACTAATGCCAAGAAAAATGCATTTTTTGCCTTTGCCATCTAATTTGCTCCTCTGCTGGTTTGGAACATGGGCATATGCAATACACCCAAAAATCCTAAAGTGATCAACAGTTGGTATTTGACTACTCCAAGCTTCTTCCGGCGTCATGTTTTGAACAACAAGTGTAGGGCTTCTATTCAAAACATGAATACTCCAGTTAACTACTTCAGGCCAAAAACTTTCGGGAATGCCACTCCTTGTCAATAAGCTTCGCACCATATTCAAGATTGTGCGATTTTTCCTCTCACTCACACCGTTTTGTTGAGGTGTGTATGCTGCTGTAAGTTGCCTTCTAATGCCATGTTCTTCACAATAATTTGCAAATTCTTGAGAATTGTATTCTCCACCACGATCTGTGCGAAGAACCTTTATAGGACAACCAACTTCTCTTTCAACCAGCACCTTATATTTCTTAAAAACTGTCAAAGTTTCTGATTTGTTCTGCAAGAAGTAAACCCAAGTTTTGCGACTAAAATCATCAATGAAGCTAATGAAATATTGTTTACCTCCATTAGATGCTGGATTTATAGGTCCACACAGGTCAGAATGAACCAATTCTAGCACCTTCTTTGCTCTCCAAGAGTTTCCTTTTGGAAAACTATCACGATGTTGTTTGTCGACAACACAATCTTCACAAACTTCTGAAGGAGCAGTAAACTGTGGAAGTCCCTCCACCATTTTCTTTTGTTGCAGAACTTTCAATCCACCAAAATTAAGATGCCCATATCAATAGTGCCATAGCCAAGCTGTATCCTTTAATTTTGCAGAGAAACAAGAATGATTGATGCTTTGAAGATACAAAGGAAACATTCTATTTGCTGTCATATTAACTTGTGCAATCAAGCCAAGCTTTGAATCTCGAACTTGGCAAACTCCATCCTTAATAACAATCTCACACCCCTTCTCTTGAAGCTGACCAACACTGAGCAAATTTGATTTTAATTTTGGAACAAACAAAACATTAGGAATTGAAAGAGTAGAATTTCTGTTGGTTTGAATCTCTACTTTTCCTTTTCCCTTAACCATAACTGTAGAGTTATTGCCAAACTTTACAGTATTTTGATAAGACTCATCCAAATCAGCAAAAACAGACTTATCTCCACTCATATGATTGCTGCAGCCTGTATCTAAATACCATAAATTATTGTGAGTTTGTTCCGAGGTATGACATACCATAAGAAGGGAAATTTCTTCTTCTTGCTGAACAAAATTTGATTTCTCACCACGATCTTTATTCAAATTTGTTCGACATTCAGAACGGTAGTGACCATACCTGTGACACCGAAAGCATTCAACATTAGATTTGTCTACTGACTTGGACTTGAAATTATTTGCTTGTTGGTGCTCACGGCCTCTCCATTTTCTCTGATTCCCTGTAGCTTGGCTCTCCTCCGATTTTTATGTTTATTTTTGCCTTTCCAATTTCCCTTTCCACGACCAGCACCTTTTGGATTTGTTGCAGCCTGCAATGCTTGCTCTTCGTTGTCCTGTTGATTCATCTTTTGCTCATGAACCAGCAAAGAACTCTGCAACTCATCAAGAGAAAGCTCATCAATATCTTTGGATTCCTCAATGGAACAGACAACATAATTGAATTTTGCTGTCATGGAGCGGAGAATCTTTTCAACAATTGTGATATCTTCCAATGCATCACCATGTATCCGCATCTTATTTGCGATTGCCATCGTCCTTGAGAAGTAATCTGTAACAGACTCTCCCGCCTTCATTTTTAAAGTTTCAAATTCACCACGAAGTGTTTGGAGCTGCATCCTTTTGGCCCTTACATTACCTTGATACTTCTTCTTCATGGAATCCTAAATCTGCTTGCAAGTATCTTTCTTGAGAATGGTTTCTAAAATTGAGCGATCAATGACTTGGAACAAGTAGTTTTTTGCCTTAAGATCTTTCAATTTTGGCCCGTCAATTTCTGTCTTCTGTGCATCTGTCACTGCTGTACCAGCTGCTGCTTCTGTTATGCCAGTTTCTATAACCTGCCAATACTCTTTGGACCTTAAGAAATTCTCCATTAGCATGCTCCAATGGTCATAGTGATGACCATCAAAGCAGGGATTTGCCGGTTGCACAAAATTCTCAGAAGCCATAAAGAAAAAAAATAAACTCACAGGTGAAAAGAAAGCAAGCTGCTGCAAACACTCTCTAATTCACTCTTCTCTCGTGTTTAGGCTCTTTCAACCTAGCTCGGATACCAGATGTTAGAAACAAAATACTTTCTTAGGAAGATAAGATGCACAAAAAAAAGGATAATTATTCACTTCAAACTACTGTATATATAGACAGTAGATACAAGATAACTTCAGCCAACTATATCATTAGTTGCTTAAAAATAGGAAACCACTAACCCACTATTCACTAACTCAAAACCACTAACCCACTAGCCACTAACTCAGAAACATCAACAATATTAGTAGTTGCTTAAAAGCAGGGAGCAATTAACTTATTCAAATAAAGACTAATTCAACATAACACATAAATACTAACGATAAGAAGGTGAATTTTGGGTCTTTTTGTAATTTAAAAGTTATGAATTTAAATTATGAAAATAGTTTTTTTATTAATAAAAAAGAAAGATTTTATACATATTATTTTTTTATTGTTATTGAATAACAAATAAATATTAAAAAATTTATTAAAAAATGAATTGTAAATAAATTTTAAATAACTTTGTTTACAAATATAAACTAGCAAAATAATCTTTTGTTTATGTTGGGTTTTTTTAATAGTTCAATATTAAAATATAATGTTCATAAAAAAAAGTAGAACGAAAAGAAATCGTACTTGACTAAGGACGAACAATGTTTTCGACTACACTCTTAATCCTGAGGAAAAGAAGTTCATTCGGTGAGGCAATATGGAAATTCAGTGGACCTTAAAAATTTCTCAATGGTATTGATTCTGCCGTGCATTTGGTAAAACAATGCATCGAGCCTAGAATCAGTGCCAACATCTTGTATGCTATTGGCAGTGTTTATGACGTGGCATGGAAATGGAACTAGTCACAAAAACAAATATATAACAAAGTAAAAAATAAAAATACGTACGTAAAATTTGCAGGTTATTGTTATTATTATTATTATTATTTTTTTAACACTTGCATGATCTCAGGGCATTCCTCATGACACCTGGGTCCCCTGGAGATCTGACCCAAGTTATTCATGTTTCCTTTCTACTCCTACTAGGCTTGTGCTTATTTGAACCATGAAGCCTATAAGCTTAATTAATTTACGCTAGAGTGACGAGACATCAAAAATACCTTCAAGTGTTTTGAGGTTTTTCCCAGCGTGCTTCACTTTCTTTCCAATAATTTCTATGAGTAACGACCCATAATCGTTGGACCCAACTGTCCTCAAAGGCAGTGGTCTGGTTTCGGAAAAGAACTCTTTATTTTTTTTTTTATTTAAGGGAAATTGTTGATGGGCCATCATTTGTCAATTTAAAGACCCATATAGAAAAAATACCCACTCAATCAAGCTTTTTTTTTAGCCCATCAACCTAGAATCATCATCTCAATTCTCACCCACACCCAGCCAACCAGGAGCCATTCAAATTTGATCAAAATTCGAGTTAAGCTAAACTTAGATACACATAAAATTTATTAATATTATGTTCAAACTGAACCTGAATTCAATCTGGTTTAATCCATGATCAAGTTTACCAGTCAGGCGTGCTAGAAGTTTTCATTTTCCATTTCTTTTCTTTACTATATTTTCCTCGTCTCTGTCAGAGCTTGTGTCCCTCTTACATGGCTCTTTGTCTCAATTGCCATCCCAACTACCCACACCATAATCTCTTCAGCATACGAAGATCAATCTGCAGACTAATTCATCATGGGCCAACCCAAGTTTCAATATCTAGTCAGCATGCTTTTCATATATCAGATATTTCTTTCCATTTTTTTCTTTTTAATTCCACGAAGGACATAAAGAAAAGTTGGTACCTTCCCCCCAGTCATTGGCCTTTAACATTGGATTTGGTTGAAAAGAAGTATTCCGTGATTATTTTATCCACTTCAATTCCATTTTGTTGTATCCAATGAAGATGAAGATTCATTCCCACTCCATTACGGAGAAAATGTCTATAAAAGATTAAACAGAAAAAAAAAAAAAAAAAAGGCGGAGTTTCCGCACGTAATGGAAGAATGATGACAAATTACAAAACCATCATTGCAAAGAATGTCGGGAAGTTAAGCTTTGTTTAGGGCTTTTGACGAAGCTTTTAGTTGGCAGAAACCCCAAAAGGTTAATGTTCGAACATATAATTAACCCTATAATTTGCAGCTTTGTTAACTTCAGCACACATTCTTTGACTTGTTATTGGATGCATAGCCACAAATTAAAGGGGTTTTCCCTTGAAGACATGAAAAACATCCTCCTTTTCTCATGTCTAACTTTGCTGCCTCTTTGTAATCTTTGTATGATCTTAGGTGGGACATGAGATGCGTTTTCGGTGCCAAATGTCTAACTAATTGGAGGTAACAGGTCAGTCTTGACTTGCAAAAAGTAAATTAGAAGAAGAAGAATACCTTTTTATTTTCCACGGCTAATTATCATATGCATGTTATATTAAGTTAACTGTTCCCACATTAGCATGAGATAATTAAAATTTAGTTTATGCTGAATAGAATTTGATATTTTTAACAGTTTCAAAAGCTTGGATCAAAAACTTTTTTAAAAGGTGAATTATCACAATCCATACTATATACAGCATAAAGAACTTTTTTTTTTTCTTTTTATTCTATCTTATTGTTTAATTTGTTTTAAAATGTATCTAAACCAAATCCACATCATTTTTTGTAGTACTTCATTAGTTAGACCGGAAGAAAGCAATTATTCTTCATTTGAAGACTAGGGTTCTCATTGCAAGAAAAAATAAAAAATCATGATGAGATCGGTTCACCTTTAATATGATTGAACCGATTTCTTTCATTTAATTAAATCGTGTCATATACTAACATTATTAAACTTCATATTATTACATTTATTCTAATAAATTCATTAATAAATTTTTTAATAATATAACTTCGTGATTTGGTTTAAATGAAATATATATATATATATATATATATAAATTATAGGATAATTATTCCTACAAGATTAATATCTTATATACCGCTTGTGAAATCTTTTGACTCTACAAGTGAGATTAAGATGATAACATATGTATTATTTTATTTATTTTTATTATATTTAAGGAACATGTGTCATCATCCCAATTTCACTTGTAAAATTAAAAAATTTCACTGATATTATATAAGATAATTATCAATTTTTATAATACTTTATTTTCTCTATATATTTATAATAAAAATTAAAAAAAAAAATCACCGCTTAAATATGAAGCTTGATTTTTTTCATGACATCGAACAACTAATTAAGTTAAAGTATGGATCTAGATTATTGACACATGAAACTAAAACTTAATCATATAATGTTAAATAACATAATTACATAATTCTCAAATTTATTTCATTTTTAGAATAAAGATTATGATGAAGATGGCTTAGACCCCACTAAACTGGGAAACAATATAAACTCAGCTTTGCAAACATCTACTCTATTTCAGCTTTCAAAGATTGTCAAATTTTCATCCCATTATTATTCCCTTATTGTCGGCAGCAGTTGGAAGATAAAAGGCTTATGGGACCTGACACTTAACCAACTTTCAAACTTCCCCTGTCACCAACTTTTGATGCTATGGGTCTGAATGTGAACCCTCTCTGCAAGCCTTGTGGTCTGGTGGGCGTAAAAATTAGTATCAATGAATTATGTGTCAATGCCACGTGTCTCATGATTGGTCCAGTTGAGACTTGGTCATGATAGCCACGTGGATATAATATTTTTAATAACAGATGTACTTTTATAAAATTTCAATAATAGTTGAAATTATTACATTTTGTTTATTGACAATTTTTTGTTACAATAAAAATATTCAATAATTGATAAAAAGAAAAAAAATAAAGAAAAGAAATGTCCATAAATCAAATTAGTTCAAATTTCAGTTGGTCCAACTCAGTATAGCTCGAGAGGCTCGATGCTAATTAAAAACAAAATATTAAAATACTATTTTAAATATATATTTAAAATTTTAAAAATTTTATAACTAAGAATTAAGTAAACAACATAAAAATTTCATTGTAAAAGAAGAGAGTTTTAAAATAATTACTAATTTTTTAAAATTTCTTCCCTTCTCCAAATTCTTTTCATAATCTCTCAGAAAATGATAAAATCTGACGGCTCTTAATCATACGGTCACATCGAAGGGTAAAAACTTATTGGATCTCATAATAATCTTGGTCACCAGAAGTCCCATACAAATTTCACGTGTTCATCGCCTGGTTGTCTATTGGGCCTTTCCTATTTTCTTTTGGGGTGTGGACCCACCTCACCTCAATTAAATGCCCCAAAGTCAAATTTACTTAGCATGATCATGGGCTCAGGTCATCAATTTTGATTTGGTGGGTCCATGGATTAGATCGGATTTTGACACGTGGTTGATCCACGCCACTCGTCGGCATTTGATGGGGTGGATCATGGACAATATCGTTGAGCTAAAAGGTTATGATTAGCATTAAATTAATCATCATTAGAAACTTCGCATTATGACCATTATTAGTAGGGTAAAATGGGTCAATTGAATTATTAAGATTTGATTTTGTAATGTTATTTTTTTAAAAAAATAAATTTAAAGATGGATATTTTTTCCACACTTTTTTATTTAAAAAAACGATTGACTCAATTGTTTGGCCAATTTTGACCAAAGGTTTATTTGGTTCATTGATGTCAGTGAACCACGACACACTTAAAAAAAAATGAGTTAAAAGATAAAAACTTTTTTATAAATAAATCACTTTTTTTATTTTTAATAATAATTTTATTATTATTTTATTAAATTTGTATATTTTTAATAATTATTTTATTTTTTAATCCCATTAATGTCCACTAAAATTAGCTTCAAATCCCTCGTTCGTAAGGCTAGCTTAAGACCCAGCATGCATAGATGGTTCATAGGAATGGAGGAAAGGATGGGTGGGAATTGCAGAGGCAGAGGCAGAAGCAGAGGCCGTTGGGAAGTGCATGCATGGAGAATGGAGACAAATGTTTAACCAAAGGCAGATTGAAAAGAGCGCAGATAGGCAATTTAAGCAATTTGTAAAAAGGAAGGATCGTAATTCGCACGTAAGCAGGCCGCTGCTAGCAGTTGTCATAACTTCAGCCTACAAATATCACATTATATATCTGCTGATGCAAGTAGGTTGTCATGTGTTGGTGAGCTGAACATCGCTTATCAGCTGCTGTTTTGGGTCTGATAGGCTGGCAGCTGACAAAATGGTACTGCCGCTTATAACTCTACCCTGACCCTCCTTTTCAGCCGTACAAGTGGCTCTTCTGTCACCCCCCAATTCCTATTTTCTCTTTGCTTATTTAATTTCCCTGGCAAATGACCAGCATTTAACATAGGACGTGTAACCTGATGGCTGATATACAGTATCCTTCGATCCCAACCAATGATTCATTGGATAAACTGTTCAGTTAATAAGAAGAATGTGAAATAAAGGGCATTTACGTCATTTCAGAAGGAGATACACGGTGAGGAAGTGTGTGCCCTCCTGTCTTCCAAACATTAATTCTGATCAAACAGTGTACACTGTACAGTGTCTACAGATTATTACATTGATTTTTTTTTTTTAAATCTTTTTGAGCAGAAAAAACAAAAGAGAAATTTTGTTCAATTATGAGTCTACATTTTGAATTTTGAATTTTTATCTGTCATTTGCTTCTGTCTAAAAAAACTTATTTATTATATGTATTTAAATTTTTATTTAATACATTATTAATAAAACTTTTAAATAAAAATATTTTTCCTTATCAATTTTTTTCTTATTTACTAATTTACGCGGGCGAATCCAGCCACGATCAAACGACTCAAACCATTATAAGCATTAGCCTGAAATTAATGTTGATCCTTTTTACGCAAGCAAGATAAAGAAACAAGGGATAAGATCCAAAACCTGCATATTGTTGACAAAAGCTGCTCATGACTCAGCCATTTTGCTCTTAAATGCAAACACAGGAACAACTTATTAGCAAAGGACCTTGAGAAAAGGTTCTGTAAATTGAATATTTAAGTACTATATAGAAAGGAAAAAAAAAGTTTAAATCTCCAAAAGTTGTCTGTTCAAGGTTATTACTGAGAAAAAAATCCAGAGAAAGCATGCAAATGAGTGAATAAACTAGGTTAATATTTCACGTGAAGTGTGATAATCATGACATTGAGCAAAAAGAAAAACCAAGAATTACAATCTTAAACCCTAAAAGAGATAATATATATTATTAAGAAATTGAAAAGATCCATCTTTTTGCAATCATTCTGTGATGATTTGGTTCACTGTTCGTATGTTTCTGTTCAGTCTATCCATGCCTTTGACACTTTGGAATTGACAGACTGTTTGGAAATCCTGAGAGAGCTCCCAGTGTAAACAAGCCATGAGTAAATTATTACCGCTCTGCTTTGAACATGGAGTGCGATTCAATTTTCAATCCCCAATGGCTCAGTGCTGCAGCTCTGCTACTGCAACTGCTATGGAGTTATTGAACTTCATGTGGTGAAGCCCCTGGCAATCATGGGCTCTTGCCACGGGTTTTAAATTCTCAAGAAATCGGCCGGGGTCACTGTCTCCAGCGAACCGATCAATTCATGATATAAATAATTGATGGAACTTTACAGTACCGTTCATACTACATCGTTAAGTTTCTATGTTGGTAAATGATCTTGGGTTGACGTTGCACTCAATTAATGTTGACGTTGAACTTCCCTGAAGCTTTTGACAGTTAATTAATGGGGGATAATATTATTTAAAAAAAGACGTTTTCAATCCATTCCCTTCTCAAACGAAAAAGGAAAGGCTTGTAAGTTGCATGGCAGTAAAAAGATCATTAGTTGTGCCAACAAACTTACTCAAAAAGAAACTTTCCAAAGATAGCTGAAGCAAATATCACCGTACGAAGGTTTGATCTTAGATCGTATTATTTTATATTTATTTTAAATTTAATTTTATATTTTAAACATTATAAATACATAAAAATAAATGTAAAATCAATGATATCAAATGTAGTTATGTGATAATAAACATGAATATATAAAAAAAAGTAAATTTAGTGTGAAAAAAATATACACACAAAAATAAACGTAAACACATAAAAATAAATATAAATTTAGTATTAATAAATATAAAATAATTAAATATAATTATTAAAAATAAGTATAAACACATAAAAATGAATGAATATAAACTTAAAAAAATATAAAATAGATCGACTTTAATATAAAATTTTCACATGATTTACATATTATCTAACCTTATATCGACAGAAAAAATTCTATCTTTAATGTTTTTATCTATAATTCAATCAAATAAATTTTCCAAGTATAAAATATTATATTTTTGTAGTGTCTTCACTTTTTACTGATATGCTAATAAAAAATATTTGATGAACAAAATTAAATTATTTAACAAAATAAGAAAAATACCATAACTAATTTGACTTTCCATACGCACAAATATGCATTGTGAGTGGAAGAGTTTATAATATTTTTTGAAATGAAACTTATATTTGATATATAATATTTTTCGATTATATATATATATATATATATATATATATATATATATATATATATATATAGTTGTTACTCTAAACAACAATGAAGTGATGCTGATATGATCCTCTCCACGTGTCTTGAATATTCTGCAAAAACAGTGAAAGTCAGAGAGGCGCAGGGATCTGTTCCTGTACGCACACTCCGATGCTTAAGTCAGAAAACTGTTTAAGCAAAGTTTATGTATGTGAAAATAGAGATTAGGATTTTTTTCATCATACCTGGTGTATTTATAGATATTTTTTAGAATTAAGTCGGGGTTCATATTTTTTCAGGGCTTGAGAATACTTTAGGCCCATAACTATAGGTTCGGATCTGAGGCCCAAACGCGTGTCCGGGCTGCGACAGAGTTGTTAGGCACTCTGTTGCGGGCTCAGAGTCTGCTTCTGTGCGGACGAATTCAACATGCGACAGAGGTTCGGGGACCTCTGCCGTAGCACTTGCAGAAGAGTTCTACCGCATCCACTCTCCCGCAGGGACTCTGTCGCCATACAGTCTGTCGGATTCATACTCTTCCGCAGAGGTCTATCGCTCTTGCTGCTGGACTTAAAGGCGCAGAGGTCTGCCGCGAACATACTGTGCCGCATGACTCTGTCGCGTAATGACTCTATCGCGTAACGACTCTATCGCCAAGGACTCTGTCGCCACCTCTCTTTACCTGCCACGTGACTTATGCCTCTTGTGGTTGTGTTTGACACGTGGTTGTCCTCTGTTAGTCGATGTTTGTACACGTGGACTTTAATGATATGACCATTATCAATTGCTCCCCACTCTTTAGTAGGAATATTTCCTGCGAAAGAGTATGACTTTTCTTTTTTTTTTATTGAATATTTGGTTTACTGTTCCAGAGCGCGTGCGGATTACCGTGCATATGTGGATACAGCCGCGCCTATATATAAGCTCCCAGGCATCGCGGTATCTGCTGAGTTCTCTCGCTTAGGATCACTCTGTCGCATATTCTCCCCGTACTCTGTCGCAACTCTGTCGCAAGTCAACCGCAACTCTATCGCGATCTCTCTGATACTCTACCGCAACTCTGTCGCATAAAATCCATAACTGTTTTGCAACTCTGTCGCGTGAACGAAACTCTGTCGCGCTGTTGCAAGTGCGTTTTTGCTAGGTAAACTCTGTCGCGGGTAGTTTTTTCTTTGTGATTTTTCTTGAGTTCCAAAATGGTCGGTCATGGTGTAGGGAAGCATATAGAGCTAGGAGTTAGATCGTCTTTGAAGGCGGTTGACATTTAGGATCTTACTTCGAGATTTTCATTGCCCGATGGGTATTCTTATAGACTTTCAAATTCTCAAGAAAACGAAATACGTAGTGTGTCCGACGGGTTGGTTATTTTCAGGGCATCTTTAGAGTTAGGACTCCGTTTTCCAATATCCGATTTTGGGGCTTCTTTCCTTAGGACACATAGGATTGCCCCTGGACAACTGTATCCTCACGCATGGATGCAATTAATAGGATTTACCGTGCATTGTCGACTAAGGGGCGTTTCTCCGTCTCTTCCCTTACTTGATACCTTTTTTAGGTTCCGAGGTAGTCTCGATTTAGTTCCCTATTCCCTTCAATGGGTGTATAAGCCCGGATTTGAAAACAGATTATTTGAAAAACCTGCAAATAAGCTTCATGATTTTGAATCGGAGTGGCTTATTGTGGAGACGCCTGGAGGCATGAATTTTCCTACTCGTTGGGAAACTAAGCGTGAAATCCCCAAGGGCCCCCAGATTTCTACACTTAGGGAACAGTTATCTTTAGATGTTAATAGATTATTAGTTGATAATCTTATTAGTCTTGATAGTCTTCTATCAAATAAAAATTTGACATCTGCTGGCTGGGGTGTGGGTCCCGTTCCTGTTGTTGGCCCTTCTGTTCCTCCTTCGAATCCTTCATCATTGATTCCTTCTGAGTTGAAGCCTGAACATTTAAGGTTGCAAGAGGACATAGGGAGCACAAATAGAGAATCTAGTTCTGACAATGACCCCTTAATTGATCTGAGTGACTGGGAAGGGTTTGGTTCAACTTTTATGATTCTTCTTGATGATGATATGATAAACATAGAGTCCCTTCAGGAGCATTTTGATTCTCCTTATGGTAACTTTTCACGTTTTTTATTATTTGTTGGTTCTGACCACGTTTTTGACCACTTATTTGTTCTTTTTCTTTTTTGTAGAAATGAGCCATTTTAGACGATCTTTGGCACGTCAAGGTTTGGAGGGAGGTTCGTCTAGTGACCCTACTAGAAAGAGGCCTCGTTTGGCTGATGATGTTCCCAGTGAGGCACCGGTTCCACCTCAATTGCCTCGGGCTCGGACCCCGCCTCTTCCTAGACAAGAGATGCCTCATCCTTCGGAACAAAGGGATCCTTCTCGGGATAGAGGGAAGGCTCCTTCCTCTTCAAGGAGGGCTTCTAATTCGTCTGAACGGTCTCGATCTGAAGAGCGTGCCGAGTGCAATATAATTTCGTCCCAACGAAAGAATCGGATGCATTTGTATATCGAGCCGTCAATGAGGACTAGGCTAATTCTCCCGAGGATAGGTCCTGTTGATGAGAGATCCTACCCCGTAGACGGTGGTTTCATCATGAGGGGATCTAAGTTCTAGGTTTACCCGGGAGTTCATGACAACGATACCTTGGATTCTCCCGGGGTGGCGTCTCGACTGAGTTCGGCCACTATTCTCCCGAGGGACGAAGCTCGAATATTCAGAAATTATCCAAAGAGAGAAGACTTAGCTGATGTGGAAGCGCTGAGGGTAATCTTCATATTCTTTTTTCGTTTAATTTCTTTTTGCTATATTTTGAGTTTGACTTTTTGTGTTTCTTTTCAGCTTGCTCAGAGGACTGTGGCCAACAATGCTCAACATCGAGCCTATCGGGAGTGAGCTGACAAGGAGATCCAGGAGTTGAAGGACAAAGTCATGGAGTTGTCGAATACTGTCAACAACATATCCGAGCTTCCAGACGTAGTGCAAAACTTAGAAGATCAGCTCTCGAAAGTGCGCCAAGATTTGAATCAGGCTAAGGGGGATCTTACTGTCGAGACGGCTAGGTCTAACAAATTTAATGAAGATCTTCGACGGGCCCAAGCCGAACTGGACAGCATGCAGTCTAAATATGGGTCCTTAATTGAACGCAATCAGGAGCTTGAACAATATGTCGCCGAACTAGAAAGTCAGACCACTCCCTCTCTAAATCAAGTGGAGATTGATAGCATCAGGGCGGAAGCCGTGAAGGAGTACCGTCTTTCTAGGGATTGCTTGAGGCGAAAGGAGGATTTTTCGAACCCATATGTAAAATATGAATTTTACCTTGCTAGATCCTGGTCGGAGAAGCATAGAGAAGGCGAAGAATTCCCTGAGCTTCAATATACGCTCGAGTCAATGCTATTTGAGGCTCTTGATTGGACTAAGTATGAATCGAAGGCTACACCCCCTGATGAGCTTTTAAGAGGACTGCGCAAGATGATCTTGCAAACCTTACCAGTCCTTGGGAGCCTGTGAGCCTGGACAATGCTCCCGAACCTATTGGTGCCCTCGACGACTTGGATGGAGAAGATGGTCAGCAGTCTTTAGAGTGCGAGGGTCCGTCGACGCTTGATCTCCAGCCTTCATCCCATGCAGACTGAATTATTTTTCGTTTTTTCTTTTTGATCATTTTGTTGTTTTCTTTTTGAACATTTTGTTGTTTTGTTGTTGAACTTATTCATGCTTGTAAAGATTTTCTTTGAATGAATAAAGTTAAAGTTTATCTGTTCATGTTTTGTATTGCTTTGTTAGTTGATTTTTCGCCTATTTATCGCTTATCTGTTTATTTGTTTTACTCGTATATTTGTTTGTTCGTATATTTGTTTATTCGTATATGCTCCTCAATTCTTGATAGAAAGATATACTTTCAGAAAGAATTACATATGTAAACATACCTTTTTCTGGGGCTTGACCACCATGACGCGAGTGCGTCTTCAGTTCTTAAGGCCAATATGTTTCCATTGCCTGGCTATGGTGACGCAATTGCGCCTCAGGCTTTTACGGCTCATCTGATTTTTTTACGCCTGACCATAGTGACGCTATTGCGCCTCAGGCTCTTATGGCTCGTCTGATTTTTTATGCCTGGCCACAGTGACGCTATTGCGCCTCAGGCTCTTACGGCTCGTCTGATTTTTTTACGCCTGGCCACAGTGACGCTATTGCGACTCAGGCTCTTACGGCTCGTCTGATTTTTTAAGCCTGGCCACAGTGACGCTATTGCGCCTCAAGCTCTTACGGCTCGTCTGATTTTTTACGCCTGTCCACAGTGACGCTATTGCGCCTCAGGATTTTACGGCTCGTCTGATTTTTTACGTCTGGCCACAGTGACGCTATTGCGCCTCAAGCTCTTACGGCTTCTTTGTCTCCTGTCACAAGATTTAGATTTATAAAAGCTGGAGATATAATAAAAGAACAATCTGCATAATGATCAGATAATGGTATCTTGTGACAGTGTAAACAAATAACAATAATACGAGAATATAAGGATCAGGAAAGAAAACATAATGATTAATTCAAATACAATTTCAAATGATTTGAGTTCCATGTTTTCTCTATTTCTTCCCTTGCAGAGTTTTCAGGATGCAGGTGTTGGGCCCAATCTTTCGTTTGATTCTGAATGGACCTTCCCAATTGGCTCTGAATTTTTCGTCTTCCCTCAAGGCATTCATGATATGTGACTTTCTGAGCACCAAATCTCCCTCGGACATCGGTCTATCTTTCACCCGACTGTTGTAGTAGTTGACCACCCTCTGATGATAGGATGCCAACAGAATAGTTGTGGCCTCTCTATGCTCATCAAGCAAATCTAGGTTTTCCCTTAGTCCCTGCGAATTCTTTTCTTCCACTAAAGGCACCACCCTGGATGACAGTGCTCCAATTTTCACGGGAATCAATGCTTCAGTGCCGTATACAAGGCTAAACGGCGTTTCCCCAATCGATACCTGACTAGTGGTGCGATACGCCCATAAGACACTAGGCAACTCGTCCACCCATGCTCTCTTAGCTTTGTCCAATCTGGTCTTCAACCCATGAAGGATAGTTCGATTACTGACTTCGGCCTGTCCATTAGCTTGAGGATATGATACAGAAGAAATCATTAGCTGAATGTCAAGGCGCTTACAGAATTCACGGAAGGCGTCACAATCAAATTGCTTTCCGTGATCAGCATTTAAGATACGTGGGATTTCGAACCGGCAGATAATATTTTTCCACACCATCGCTTCCACTTTCTTCTCCATGATTGTAGCTAAAGGCTTTGCCTCAATCCACTTTGTAAAGTAATCGGTGGCAACCAACAGAAACTTTCTTTGACCCGTAGCTAATGAGAAAGGCCCCAGAATGTCTAATCCCCATTGTGCAAAAGGAGTTGGTTGTGCCGTACTCTGGGAGGGAGTCACTGGGGCCGTTGTTATTGGTGCAAACCTTTGGTACTTGTCACACCTGCGGGCTTTATCCATCGCATCTTTTTTCAATGTCGGCCAATAGAATCCCGATCGCAATATTTTAGCAGCAAGGGCTCTAGCTCCCAAGTGCTCACCACAAATTCCTTCGTGCACCTCAGCTAGGACATAGTTTGCTTGCTCTGGCCTCAGGCACTTTAATAAAGGTGATGAATACCCCCTTTTGTACAGTTCCCCGTTTATTAGTGTGAACTTCGCCCCTTGTATCCTGAAGCGACGAGCCTCGTCCTTATCTTGCGGGAGTGTACCTTCAGTGAGATACTGTTTGAATGGGGATCTCCAATCGTCCCCCACTTCAATGTCACACACTCCAACCTCTTCAATGCTAGGCCGCTCGAGTTTTTCCACCTTCACTATCCTTCCTTCTGTCTCATTGGAGGAGGCTAATTTGGACAATGAATCTGCATGTGTGTTTTCAGACCGATTAATTTATATTAACTGCAAGTTCTTGAAAGTCCGAGCCAGAGATTGGACTTTCTTTAGATAAGGGACCAGCATCGACTCTCGAATCTCATTTTGCCCGTTGAACTGGTTTATCACCAATTGAGAATCACTATGCACTACCAGGTGGTGAACTTGCAACCTCTCTGCCAGCTTCATTCCAGCTACCAAAGCCTCATACTCTGCTATATTGTTTGAACTTGGAAACTCAAACCGCAAAAAGTATTCTAGAGATTTCCCTTCCGGTGATACTAAGACTACACCTGCCCCACTTCCATTTGCACTTGATGCCCCGTCGACATACAGTAGTCACAGTTGAGTTTCCTTTCCACTATTGTCGCTCGGGCTAGTACATTCTACTATAAAGTCTGCCAGAACTTGGCCTTTGATAGCCTGCCTGGGTTGGAATGTGATATCATATTCTCCAATTTCCACTGCTCATTTCACTAGTCTCCCTGAGTGTTCAGGCTTCTGAAGGATTTGTCTTAACGGTTGATCTGTCAAGACAGTGATGGAGTGTGCCTGAAAATAAAGGTGCAACTTACGAGAAGCCATCACTAGGGCCAATGCTAGCTTTTCGACCAGCGGATAACGGGTCTCCCGATCCAGTAGTACCTTACTCACATAGTAGATGAGACAGTACACTATTTAATCTTTCTTCAGTAGTACCGCACTGATGGCGAATTCACCGACTCCCAAGTACATATATAACTGTTCCCCTTCCAAAGGTCTCGTCAATAAAGGTAACTGCTTCAAGTATTCCTTTAGGCCTTCAAAAGCTTTTTGATAATCACTTGTCCATTCAAAATTCTTTTCTCCCCGCAGAGTTTTGAAGAATGACAAGCTCTTTTCTGCAGACTTTGACAAAAAACGGTTTAGAGCTGCTATTCTGCCTGTCAACCTTTGGACATCTCTCACTGTGGTTGGTGGCTTCATGTCTATAATTGCCTGTACCTTTTCAGGATTTACCTCAATACCTCTGTCAGTGATCATGAATCCTAAGAACTTCCCTAATCTCACTCCGAATGAAATTTGTTGAGATTTAGCTTCATACTGAATTTCCTCAGCACATCGAACACCTTGGACATCTGATGAGCATGAGACTCTCCTGCTCTGCTCTTAATAATCATATCGTCCACATAGGCTTCCATAGTATTTTTCAGAAGATCTTTGAACACTTTGTTTACCATTCGCTGATATGTGGCTCCAGCATTCTTTAAACCGAATGGCATTACCCGATAACAGTATGTTCCATCGTCGGTTATAAAAAAAGTTTTCTCTTCATCTTCTGGGTGGAGCATAATTTGATGATATCCAGAGAAAGCATCTAGAAAACTGAGGAGTTCATATCCGGACGTTTCATCCACAAGCCTATCTATTCGGGGCAAGGGGTACGAATCTTTAGGGCAAGCTTTTTTCAAATAAGTGAAATCCACACACATTCGCCATTTCCCATTGGACTTCTTCACCATTACTACATTGGCCAGCCACTCAGGGTAGTAGACCTCTCTAATAAACCCGGCTTCTAAAAGTTTATTAATTTCTTCAGTGATCGCCTTCTGTCTTTTCGGGGTAAAATTTCTCTTCTTCTGCTTGACAGGTCTATGTCCGGGTGAGACATTAAGCTCATGACAAATCACTTCAGGATTAATCCCAGGCATATCAGCCGAGGTCCAAGCGAAACCATCCGAGTTTCTCTGTAGGCATTCAGCTATCTCCCTTCTTGCTTGTTCATTCAGCTGAGTCCCTATGAATGCCTTCTTCTCTTCATCCCCTTTGAGTAGCTCAATGGCTTCCATTTTCTCTACAGGCTGAGGCTTGGACGGGTCATCTATGCATAAAGTCTCATTTCTCTGTACTCCTTTGCTAGAGGTAGAAGCAATATAACAAGTACGAGCCCTCCTTTGATCTCCTCGTACTTGTCCAACTCCGTTGAGAGTAGGAAACTTCATTAATAAGTAACAAGAGGATATTACCGCCCTCATATTATTTAGTACAGGCCTTCCTAGGATCATGTTGTAAGCAGCTGAGGTTGACCTCACAACCATGAACAATACCTATCGTGTCACATCCTTTGAGCTTTTCCCTAGAGTCACAGGCAACTCTATAAACCCAGCTACCTTCACCTTTTCACCCGTAAATCCGTACAATGGTGTCATAACAGGTCTTAATCTATTTTCGGATACATTTATTATCTCGAAGCAATTCCAATAGATTAAGTTCACTGAACTTCTATTATCGACTAGGATTCTGCTCACCGGATGTTTAACCACCACTGCGGATATTACCATGGGATCATCATGAGGCACGACAATATCACCCTTGTCTGTCGGAGTGAACACAATGGGTTCTTCATCTGCCTTCTCATCCATCACAGCATGAACCTGATATGCTTGTCTTGCGTAACTTTTATGGGAAGTAGAAGAGCTTCCTGCCATCGATTCTCCTTCTGCAATAACATTTATTGTCAGGCCGGTAGGTTAATTATCCGGTTGATTACCTCGAGGGATAGGCTTGGCTGCTTCATTCCTTGGCCAATTTCTTCCGTTATCATTGTTTTGCATATTCCACGGACGATCATTCCTTCGACCTCGCGGAGGATAACGAGGCCTTTCACTTCTTCACAGGAAGCGCTTAATTTTTCCCTCTCTAGCTAACCTCTCTAGCTGATCCATCAGATCTCTACATCTCTCCGTGGGGTGACCGTGAGCAACATGAAATTCATAAAAGGCATCAGGGTTTCGCCCCCCATCTCCAATCTTCTTTCTAGGGAATTCCAACAGTCCCGTCCTCTCAATAGCTGCAAGTATCTCGGTGCGAGGCTCATTCAATATGGTATAACCTTTATACCTGAGTCTAGGAGCCTTGTCTAATCTGACAGGTCTTGGGGAGCTTCTTTCAGGTACATCTCTCTCTCTTTTTCTTCCCTCCCTTACCTCTCTGGATTGTATCATCTTCATTACTTCCTCTTGAGCTATGTATTTATTTGCTCTAGCAAATAAAACAGAAAGGGTCACTGGCTGATCAAGAGAGAGGGATTCTTGTAGCTTCTCAGATTTCATCCCTTGTAGCATTGCAGCCATGGCTACTCCTACTGGTAGATCCTTCACCTCTAAGGTTGCATCTCAAAAATGATCTACATAATTCTTCAATGGCTCTTTATTCCCTTGTTTAAGGGTCAGCAGATAAGTAGCGTCCTTCTTCCTTTGGCTATTGATCATAAAGGCTATCAAAAATTCACTTTGTAACTGATCGAAGGATGAGATAGAACCCTCACTTAACCGGCTAAACCATTTTAGCGCATGCCCCGATAGTGTAAGCGAGAAGGCTCTGCACATGATTTCATCCTCCCATCCATGGAGCAGCATAAGGGACTCATAACTCTGTATGTGGTCGTATGGGTCTGCTTTGCCAGCGTAAGTGGCCATAGAAGGCATCTTGAACTTCTTCGACAAGGGTTTGTCCATAATCTCTATACTGAAAGGAACTCTCCTTCTTTGACTATCATCGGGAGACACTAGCTTGTTCTTTTCTAAAATCCTTTCGATAACTTTCTCAACATTTTTTGACCCTCGAGTCGAGTACGCTCCCCTCTCTTCGGGACTAGAAGAATCTGAGTGGTAAGCACTCATTCCTCCTCTGTTTCGAAAACTTTGCACATGGTCGACTCCCCGGCTTAATAACTCCTCCTCATTCAAGGTTTCCGGCCTCTAGGGGTCTGCCCTGTATCCTTTCTTCCAGCACCTCTCATTCCGTGATTCGACCTGGTACCCTCGAAATAGTCTCGGGGGTCATGACTATTCTGTCTCCATCGCTCTCTAGACCTGTGATCTTCAAAGTCATGCTCCAATTCCGCAGCAGAAGTCTTGTGCCCAACGAGAGAGTTCTGTCGCCTATAATCTGCGGGAAAACTCTGTCGCCAGTGCTCTGCGGGAGAGTTCTGCCGCCTGCGCTCTGCGGGAGAGCTCTGTCGCCTGTGCTCCGCGGGAGAGCTCTACCGCCTGTAATCCGCGGGAGTGCTCTGTTGCCAGTACTCTGCGGGGGAACTCTGTCGCTTGTATTCTGCGGGAGAACTCTGCTTAGTCGGGTTTGCGGTAGTGTTCATTCCCCTCAGACCTCCGGCAGGGTTTACCTCCAGTAACCCTGCCCCGGGGCGCCTCCTCTGACATGCAGTAGAGTTTACTCTCAAGGTCACTGCAGGGTTATCATCCAAACCTGCGGCAGAGTTCGGAATCAGGCCAGTGGCAGTATTCTGTGCCCCATCTCCTTGTCCAGCATTCACCATGGTAGAGGGTTGACCTCTCTCGTAAGTCTGCCTCGGGATGTTCTCCCCTACCATCTGTTGCACTTCTGGAGGTAAGCTAAATTGCGAGAGAGCGGTTTTGAAGAAATTCACCATAGCCCTCAACGCTGTCGTGGTCTCCTCATTCTGACGCTTCAAAGCCTCAAATTCATCAAGGGAAAGAGAGGCAACTCTGCCGCCCTCTTCATTCTGTTCTTGTCCTCGCTCTGGTCTGACAGGAGGACTCACAGAATTCTCTTCTCCCAGATTTGCTGCTGCTGTGGAGCGTGTTTTCACCATTTTGATAGAGAATCTGACTTTTCGTTCTGATTCCCACAGACAACGCCAATTGTTGTTGCTCTAAACAACAATGAAGTGATGCTGATGTGATCCTCTCCACATGTCTTGAATATTTGCAAAAACAGTGAAAGTCAGAGAGGTGCAGGGATCTGTCCCTGCACGCGCACTCCGATGCTTAAGTCAGAAAACTTTTTAAGCAGAGTTTTTGTATGTGAAAATAGAGATTATGGTTTTTTTTTATCATACCTAGTGTATTTATAGACATTTTTTAGAATTAAGTCGGGCTTCATATTTTTCAAGGGCTTGAGAATACTTTAGGCCCATAACTATAGGTTCGGATCTGAGGCCCAGGCGCGTGTCCGGGTTACGACAGAGTTGTTAGGCAGTCTGTCGCGGGCTCAGAGTCTGCTTCTGTGTGGACGAATTCAACATGCGCCAGAGGTTTGAGGACCTCTGCCGCAGCACTTGCGGAAGAGTTCTACCGCGTCCACTCTCCCGCAGGGACTCTATTGCCATACAGTCTGTCTGATTCATACTCTCCCGCAGAGGTCTATCGCTCTTGCTGCTGGACTCAAAGGCGCAGAGGTCTGCCGCGAACATACTGTGCCGCATGACTCTGTCGTGTAATGACTCTATCGCGTAACGACTCTATCGTCAGGGACTCTGTCGCATAGAGACTCTATCACCACCTCTCTTTACCTGCCACGTGGCTTATGCCTCTTGTGGTTGTGTTTGACATGTGACTGTCCTCTGTTAGTCTATATTTGTACACGTGGACTTTGATGATACGACCATTATCATATATATATATATATATATAAGGTTTTGTTTGATAGGAGAGTTGAAAAGATGGTGTAGAAATAAAAAATTTATTAATCATTTTTAAATTTTTTAATTTAATTCATACTTATCCAGCAAAAACCTAAAAAAAAAAAAAAGTGGGCTAAAATTATCCATATGTCGGGTTGCCCTCTTCGTGTTTGAAATCTAAACCTATATATATTTCTTAGGTTCCCTCAAAGCAAACAGTGTCTATGACTGTGTTAGGATCCATTGCCAAAAATAAAAAAAAGTAAAAGTAAAAGTATTAATATCAATCGTGAAAATAGAGAAATTAGAATTTTTTGTTTTTAGGTTTATTTATTTTGGTCACCTCATCAATTTAAAATTGAATTATTTTAAACATTTAGGTTGCATTTAGTGTACAAAATGATAGATAAGATAATATACAACTATATATAGGATATTCTCATTTTAAGATAATATACAACTATATATATAAGATAATATACAACTATATATAAGATAACATTTGTTATTGTAAAACAGAATGATAACGTATTACTGACATTCTTATTTTGATTTTTCTGTCACTTATTACCAGAGATTCTGTAAGAAAAAAAATGATCAGAGAGACGCAGGAGTTGTTCCCTGCGTAAGCACTCCGATACTTAAGTCATAAGGGAATTTTGACAGAATTTATGTAGAGAAAATAAGGACTTAGTTTCATGAATCATACTTGACCTATCTTTATAGGGATTAATTCCACTTTCAATTACATAGTTATCCACTAATTGAATATTTTTTATTGCTTCTTCGGTCTTGTAGAATAAAAAATATTTAAGAACAAAACTGTCCAAATTTTCTAATTTATGTCTTCCGCAATACTGTTTCCAATGCGTTAGACCCGGTCTCCCACCTGTTTTTTTCGTGCGCCACGTGGCGCTCTTTTATTTTTTATTTTTATTATTCTTTTTGTCATACACAATAATATTATATTTTATATATACAATGTTTAAAAATAAGATAAGATTATTTTTATATATTTTTTATCATATTAGTTATATGTAAAATTAAGGGTACGATAAAATTATTGATCAAAAACATTATTTTTTAAACTAAATATAATTTAAATTTATAATTTTTCTCTTATAAATTTAATTAAGATATTTTTTTAGTAAAAAATATAGTATTATAATTTTTATAGTTAAGAGATAAATTTATTATTTTTTGAAAAAAAGATTTTCGGTAATTTTTTTTCAAAAATTAGATGTTTTCAAAAAATTAATTTTGTTAAAAAATAGTTTTTTAAAAAGTTTTTCTCTCTAATTTTTTACTTTTTTTTCTTCTTCATTTTTTTCATTTCCTTTAAATTTAAAATATTTTTTTAATGAATTTAAGTTAAATATATTTATTTTAGAAAAATGGATCTTTGAAAAAAAAGTTGAGTGTTTTAAAAAAATACCTTGACTAGTAAAAAAAATATCTTCGTTTTTTTTTAATTTTTTTTCTTCATATTCTTTTCTTTACAAGAGAAAACATCTAAAAAAAGAAAAATAAATAGGGAAAAAATAAATTTTAAACATTAGAAAAAGACTAGCTATATTTAATAATTTAAATTTTATAAATTCAAAAAATATAATTCATTTTAATTTTTATGTTTTAAGAAATAATTTTTTTAAAAATGATTTAAAAATTGATTACTTCTAAAAAATAATTGATTAAAATATATTAATTTATCAAAACTATATTTTTTTCTTTATTTAGAAATGATAAAGTAAAAAAGAAAAAAAAGGAGGAAAAAGAAAGAAATAAAAAAAAAAAAAATTGGTTTAAACAATTAAATAATATCTTTTGTTATCTCTTCGGATGTTTAAGTTCATTTTTAAATATAAATATTAGAGGGAAAATGTAAGTATTTATTACAGAACTACATGGGATTAAAAACCTTATTGACTGAAAGGTTAGAAAAAAAGTTATAATATTTTATGAAATTTAAATTTGAAAATCCAAGTGACCCCATCTTTATCCCTATTTATTAATTTTTTCTCTTATAACAAAAAATTTTTTTTTTGAGAAAATTGCATTATCTTAAACTAAAAAAATTACTAATTTTCTTTGCAATCCAAACTCTCAATTTATGTGTACAAAAAATATGATAAGATAATAGTAATTTATCGTATCTTTCATCTTATGTATTACGTATGATTTTATTTTTTATTTATAAAGTAAAAAAGACACACCGAATATAAAAAGTTCATAGAGGAATTTTATTTTTAAAAAAGGCATGACTACATATCTTTCCGGTTATGTTTTTCGGACTTTAATTTTTTATTTAAATCATTCTTACAGGTAACAAAATTTTAATTTTTCTTTTATTTAAAAGCCTGAAAAATTTTAAACTCCAAAGCTTAACCTTACAAAAATAATTTTTCAAATTTGAAGCTCTTAAAATTTTCCAAAAAAAAAAAAAAAACAACCCTTAAGTATATATTCTACCTGCCATCAAAAGCTAGGCACAATTTTTAGTCGGAGACCGATAAAATAAAAATACAAAACACAAAAACAATGCACATAATAAAAAGAAGAATTATAAATGAACTTACTTTTTTTTTTTTTTTTCAATTTACACTCTTTTTATGTACATTGAACACTAACAGTGATGAAGAAAATGTGATTTAAAGAGCAAAAAAAGAGGTACATTTAAAATCTCTCTAATAAAAAAGGGCAGCAAAAAAAAATGGAGAACTTAGGGTTTTTTTTTTTTGATTTGTAGGTTGGTTAAAGATTTTCCGTAAAATCATGTTTTCAAATAGATAAACAAGATTTGGAGTTTTCAAAAAAAATAAAAAATTACTTTCAAAAATTGTAATAACACAAAAACACCCGAAAAATACATATGATAAAGAAAATTAAAAACATCATCCAACGAAGGGGATGGAATTTTTGCAATTCATAACGGTAGAAAGCTATGAAAAAGGAAGACACAAGTTGGATGGAATCGAAGTTTCGTAATCATTGACGACAAAGATGATATATCTATAGATCTAGGTATCTAGGTTGCATGCGTCTTTGGATTCTTTTTTATGAAGAAAAGTGGAGTTTCTAGGAAAATCGAAGCTAGCAAAATTATAAAGGAGGGGTATACGACGGTAGATTTAGAGAAAGAGAATTGAATAAATGAACTAAAATTTATTTATTTTTCTTATGTAATGAAAGAATTAGAAAAGAAATGAGGGAAGTTGACAAGTCAGACTTACGCTCATAGGTTCGATCGGGCCGGTATTAATGTCGAACATTTTAATTATTTCTTTGTTTTGGATTCACTTCAAAATATAACAGGATATTATTATTTTTTTATTGTTTATTTAAAATAAATTTTATTAGTATTTCTATTTACAAATTGATAGAGGTAATTTATCCTCAATCCAGTCACGCGCTTGAGTTCCAGAATACAAAAGACTTAAAATAAAAAAAATTTGGGGCCCACACAAATATGAGTTATGAACTCATCAAACCAACTCAAAAATATTTATAAATACCCCCAGGTATGATCCGAAAAACCCTAATCTCTATTTGGCGTACTAAAACTCTGCTTAAACAGTTTTCTGACTTAAGGATCGGAGTGCGCGTGCAAGGACAGATCCCTGTGCCTCTCTGACTTTCACTGTTTTTGCAGAACATCCAAGACACGTGGAGAATACCACATCAGTATCATTTCATTGTTGTTTAGAGCAACAACAATTGCCGCCGTCTGTGGGAATCAGAATAAAAAGTCAGATTCTTTATCAACATGGTGAGAATAGGTTCGACAGTAGCAGCGAATCTCGGGGAAGAGAATTTTGTGAGTCCTTTTACCAGACCTGAGAGAGGACAAGAGTAGAATGGAGAAGGCGGCAGAGTGGCCACTGTTTCCATTGACGAATTTGAGGCTCTAAAGCGTCAGAATGAGCAGACCACTACAACGTTAAGGGCTATGCTAAATCTCTTCAAAATTGCTCTACTGCAGTATAGCTTGCCTCCAGAAGTGCAGTAGATGGTAGGAGAGGACGTCCCGAGGCAGACTTACGAGAGATGTCAACCCTCTACGATGGTGAATGCCGGACAAGGAGATTGGCGACAGAATACTACCGCTGGCCTGATGCAGTACTCTACTGCTGAATTGGAGGACAACTCTGCCGCATCTCTAAGGGAGTATATTGCCACGGAGATGCGAGAGACCAACCAGGCCGCAGGTCTGAGGGTGAACCCTACCACAGCTCTGAGGTTGAACTCTGCCGCAGGTCTGGATGACAACCTTGCCGCAGGTCTGAGAGTGAACCCTGCCGCAGCTCTGGGATTGAACTCTATCGCAGGGCTGGAGGACAACCTTGCCGCAGGTCTGAAGGTGAACTCTACCGCAAGTCTGGGGGTGAACTCTGCCGCAGGTCTGGGGGAAAACTCTGTCGCAGGTCTGGATGACAACTTTGTTGCAGGTCTGAGGGTGAACACTACCGCAGCCCTGGGGATGAACCCTGCCGCAGGTCTGGAGGATACCCCTGTCGCGGCTCTGAGGAGGCGCTCTGCCGCGGGGCTGCGAGAGGTGAATCCTGTCGCAGTTCTGAGACGGATGAATACTGTCGCAGGTCTGACAGAGTCCAACCCTGCCGCACGAATTTAGGAGCAATACCCTAGCGCAGAGTTAAGGAGGCAGAACTCTGCCACAGAATTTGAGCATGACTTCGAAGACCACAGATCTGGGGAGCGGCAGAGACAGAATAGTCATGACCCCCAAGACCTTTTTGAAGATACAAAGTCGAACTACGGAATGAGAGGTGCAGGAAGAAAGGGTACAGTGCAAGCTCCTAGAGGAAGAGGGGGTGCTTGCTACTCAGAATCTTCTAGTGCCGAAGAAAGGGGATCACACTCGACTCGAGGGTCGAAAACTATTGAGAAAGTTGTCGAGAGGATTCTAGAAAGGAAGAAGTTAGTGTCTCCTAATGACAGTAAGAAAAGGAGAGTTCCTTTCAGTCCAGAGATTATTGACAAACCCTTGCCGAAGAAGTTCAAGATGCCTTCTATGGCTACTTACGCCAGCAAAGTAGACCCATACGACCATATACAGAGTTATGAGTCCCTCATATTGCTCCATGGATGAGAAGATGAAATCATGTGCAGAGCCTTTTCGCTTACACTATCGGGGCATGCGCTAAAATGGTTTAATGTGTTAAATGAAGGTTCTATCTCATCCTTCGACTAGTTACGAAGTAAATTTTTGAGAGCCTTCATGATCAACAGCCAAAGGAAGAATGACACTACTTATCTGCTCACCCTTAAACAAAGGAACAAAGAATCATTAAACAGCTATGTAGATCGTTTTTGAGATACAACCTTAGAGGTGAAAGATCTACCAGTAGGAGTAGCCATGGCTGCAATGCTGCAAGGGATAAAATCTGAGAAACTGCAAGAATCCCTCTCCCTTGATCAGCTAGCGACACTTTCTGATTGGTTTGCTAGAGCTAATAAATACGTGGCTCAAGTGAAAGTAATGAAGATGGTACAGTCCCGAGAGGTAAGGGAAGGAAGAAAAAGAGAGAGAGATGTACATGAAAGAAGCTCTTCGAGACCCGTCAGATCAAACAAGGCTCTTAGACTCAGGTATGAAAACTACACTAGACTAAATGAGCCTCGGGGCTCTATACTTGCTGTTATTGAAAGAACGAGACTGTTGGAGTTCCCTAAAAGGAATATTAGAGATATGGGCCAAAATCTTGATGCCTATTGTAACTTCCATGCCGCTCATGGTCATCCTACTGAAATATGTAGAGATCTGATGGATCAATTAGAGAAGCTGGCCAGAGAAGGAAAAATTAACCGCTTCCTCTGGAGAAGTGAAAGGCCACATTACCCTCCGCGAGGTCGAAAGGATGACCGTCCGCGGAATAGACAGAATAATAATAGAAACAGATCAAGAGATGAGCAAGAAGCTAGGCCAGACCCCCAAGACAACCGGCTGGATAACGAACCCACAGGTCCGGCTATAAATGTTATTGCAGGGGGCGAATCGATGGCAAGAAGTTCCTCCGCTTCTCGCAAAAGCTACGTGAGACAAGCATATCAGATTCATGTTGTGATGGAGGAGAAGGCAGGTGAAGAACCTATTGTGTTCACCCCAACAGACAGGGGTGATATTGCCATGCCTCATGATGATCCCATGGTGATATCAGCAGTGGTGACAAAACATCCTGTGAGCAGAATTCCGGTAGACAATGGAAGTTCGGTGAACTTAATCTATTAGAATTGCTTTGAGAAAATAAATGTATCCGAAGATAGATTAAGACTTGTTATGACACCATTGTATGGATTTACGGGTGAGAAGGTGAAGGTAGCTGGGTCTATAGAGTTGTCTATTGTCATACCCCGCTTTTGTGAACCATTCTATCCACACCTACTCTAATACGGTTGGGCTGTGAGAAGATACAATTACTAAAAATTCATTCATTTACAGCGGAATATTTAAAGCTTTAATTCACACTCCCAGGTGTGTGTGTGTAGATACACAAAATTAATTGTATAAATACCATGTGCTTACATATCATCCCCATAATACTATTTACAATTCCAAGATATAACTGTGCGATACAATATATTAGATACAAAATACTCGTGTATACAAATCTTATACCTTTGCGGATTGTGGGAGCTGTTTAACACAAAAGATCTAGAGACCACCGCTCTCTTACTTCTCAGTACCTGGAGAAGAAAAATAGTGGGATGAGCAAACCACAGCTCAGTAAGGAAATGTATGCTAGCAGATAGATATTGTACTACCTACATAGCCCATGCATGTATAAACCAAAACCATGTTTTCGTTATAAATGAAAATATCATACGAAAAATGCATTTAAACATATATTTCTCAATAGCATTTTCGTGTAAAATGAATATCAAGCTTCCATTTAAAACATGCTCATAAATAGTGCCCTCACGGCACGAATGTGAAATTAGAGATTTATCAAAAACACGAAATCTCTTTCATTTCTCAAATCATTCTTTCCGCAATTCTCTTTCTTTTCTGAGATTATCTCTGTTTCTCAAATCTCTGAGACAGGCATGGAATTTTCGGCAATCAAATATCACGACTTATGGCCATAATCAGTGATTCCAGGCCTCACTGATCAAGTGTGCATAGGGTATCACTTCGCCTGAAGGGGGATGGGTCAGTCCTACCCTCCGGCTCATCTCAATCCACCTCATCTCCTCGTATACTCACGGTGAAGATACGTCGTGTGTCATCTACGCGATACTCGTACTCACGTTCACCCAGCACGGTACATAGTATACCAACGGGTGACTACACTATTCTACATACGACCGTGGACCCAAGTCCATACTCCAACTCCAATGGACTTTTCATCCTAAACCATGTCTCATATACCAGGCGAGCAAGCAGCGTGACACACAGTCAACGCAAAGCTCCAGCGCGGTACGATCTATCGTTAAGGCCCAGCCCGTTCAAATGGCCGTCGGTTGGTATCCCCTTGGGTCCCAGACCCTCAGGTTTACCTCAACTCAACCAAAACAGGTGCGAGCAAAGTTCTCGCACTTTCTCAAAACCATCGTGCGAGTTAAACTCCAACACGGTACATCAAGGCATTAAAAACAGGTGTGAGCTAGCGCTTCAACACCAAATCTCATCTCAAAGCTGATAGATGACTATTTTCTCTTTTAAAACTCTAAACACGTTTATTCATACAGCATGCCTCTTCATGCTAAAACATGTAAAAATTAGCCAACCTATCATCAACATTTCTCAATCATCAATAACAATATAAAATTGAGAATATCATTGAAAACATGCATATCATGCTATTTCCTTACCCTATCCCATTTCTCAATACATATATACATCATAGTACTTTTCATACTTCCATATCCTTTCATAGAATTATAATAACGTACTAGTTCTAGCAATATATCTACGAAATTGCTGTAAAATACGCACGAACATCTCTATAGCTAACACACAGTCCCTTACCTCGCTTTACTTGTGTGCAACTATCCGCCTTTATGCTTCTCGCATTCTCCTCTCGACTTACTCCGACGTATCATTCGAAACTGAAATTCATCCATCAAACACTCGAGTTAACGTTTCTAACTCTTGTTCAACTAATCACTTATCCAATGCCTTAAATACACATTTTACCCCTTGTGGTAAACCTCACAATTTTATCCCAATATTAATATGCCCAAACCATTCCCACAACATGTTCCTCCACTCAAGATATCTCATTCATCATTAACACCTCTACATTCCACTTTCTCACACTAGACTATTTCTAAGTTATATTCATTTCATGCCATTCTAGGTGGTTCTACCCACAATGTGCACAACCAAATATCTTTATAATCATTAACTAAACCAATGTACTTAGATTTGTGCACTAGAACTTACCTCATTGGATTTCCTCTTGCTCCAACTAGGAATGCCCTTTATTTCTTCAATCCATCAAATGGGGAAACGCCTCTAGACTATGTTGTTCTTCTCTTTGTCGTGATCAATTTTGTCTCTAATAGACTTTCCTTAAATCTCACTGAAAATGGCTGGATTTAGGAGTGAGAAAGCTAGTTTTCTTTGAGTTGAAGTGAGAGGAAATGGTTTATCCCGAAATTCTGCAGATCCAACTGCTCCTATTTATAGTTTTAACTTAATGAGATCGATCTCCCTTGGGTGGAGATCGATCTGGTCCTCTGAAAATTCCTCTTTTCTAAGGCATTTTAAAGGCAGGAGATCGATCTGTCGAGAGTGGAGATCGATCTGCTGTCGAACAGAAGCTTAAGGAGATCGATCTGGTCTTAGGGGAGATCGATCTGCTTCCAACCCGAGAGCTAAAGAGATCGATCTGCTTCCTTTGGAGATCGATGTTCCCTTCCATTACTCACATAAGAGCATTCTGGCTCTCCCAGATCGATCTCTCATCCTATGAGATCGATCTGACCTTCACAAATTCCAGATTTCCTACAGTTTTTCTGCAACAACTCCCTTCAAGACTTCCTCAATTTACCTTCATAGTCCTTTCCTCATTCATCGCTCCTTGAGACTTAAAAATGTCATCCTATCCCACTTAATATATTTTAAAACTTGTGGAAAATCTTTGTATAACCAAATATACACGATATTACTCGAATGGAAATATACACTTATGTAAATCTTTCCTTCCATTTTACTATACTACTCATATTCCATTTCGATCACATTCTTCTCGTGTTTAAGTTTATTTCTTCCTACTCATTCATAATGCAACTTGTACGTATAATCACAATTCTTATTACAAGTGCGTACATAATCTTATGAACTTACATTGCATATACTTCACATTACAATGTATCATCATACTTGTGATTTTATTTACATTCCTATGTTCCTATATACATAGCTATACATATACGGGGTCTCACATTCTCCCCCACTTAGAGAATTTGGTCCTCCAAATTAGAACCAATTTAATCTGTGAATAACTCGGGATACTTTTCCCGCATCAAACTTTTCAGTTCCCATGTGGCCTCTTCCTCAGTGTGATGTTGCCACAAAACCTTAACCAATGAAATCGTCTTGTTCCGCAACACCTTCTCTTTTCTGTCCAACATCCTGATCGGTCTCTCGACATACGACATATCTTTCTTGAGCTCCAACGGCTCATAACTAATTACATGTGTCGGATCAGGGTAGTACTTCCGAAGCATAGAAACGTGGAAGACATTGTGGACTTCTGCTAGCTCAGGTGGTAAGGCTAGCCTATATGCTCCTTCTCCCACTCTATCCAAAATCTCGAAGGGACCAATGTAACGAGGACTTAATTTTCTTTTCTTCCCAAACCTCATTATTCCTTTAGAAGGAGATACTTTCAAAAATACAGACTCACCAACATCAAACTCAAGTGGTCTCCGTCTCCTGTCAGAGTAGCTCTTTTGTCGACTTTGAGCTATTCGCAGCCTCTCGCATATTATCTGAACATCCTCGGAGGCTTGCTTAACCAAATCGGGAGCGAGCAATTGTCTGTCACCAACTTCTTCCCAACCAATGGGCGATCGGCATCTACGACCGTATAGTGCCTCATAAGGGGCCATACCAATACTTGAGTGATGACTGTTATTGTAGGCGAACTCAATCAATGGCAAGTGATCGTCCCATGAGCCTCTAAAATCCAGCACACACGCTCTCAACATATCCTCCAGGGTTTGTATAGTCCTCTCTGACTGACCATCTGTCTGAGGATGAAAAGCGGTGCTAAAACTTAATTGGGTCCCCATCGCTTCTTGAAAATGTTCCTAAAAGTGAAAAGTGAAGCGGGCATCCCTATCAGAAACAACACTCACTGGGACTCCATGCAATCTCACTATTTCTCGCACATACAGGTTCGCCAGTGCACTCAATGTATCTGTAGATCTCATGGCTAAGAAATGTGCCGATTTCGTTAACCGATCCACTATCACCCATATCGCATCATGGTTCTTACGGGTTCTCGGTAACCCCATTACAAAATCCATGGTAACATGCTCCCACTTACATGTTGGTATCGATAGAGGTTGTAATAATCCTCCTGGTTTCTGATGTTCGACTTTTACTTGCTGACAAATGAGACATCTAGCGACATACTCAGCTATGTCTCTCTTCATTCCCGACCACCAATATGCCTTTCGGAGATTTTGATACATCTTATTACTCCCCGGGCGTATCGTGTATCTCGACGAGTGTGCCTCTGATAAGATCAGCTTTCTCAGCTCTAAATCCTTAGGAACACATATTCTATCTCCAAACCTTAGTATTCCATCTGGACTCAATATAAAATCGACACCCTTCCCTTTCTGGATTTGGCTAATCATGACAATACACCATTGATCAATTTACTGAGCTTGTCGGATTCTCTCAATCAACTCCGGTTCTAATCTAAAGCTAGCAATAATCCCATAGCTGCCAATCTCAGGTAGGGTCATATCTAGACTAAGGTTCGTGAATTGTTCCAACAACTCGTGCTCTCTAACCATCATATGTGATACCAACCCGAGACTCTTCCGACTCAATGCATCGGCAACCACATTTGCCTTCCCTGGGTGGTATAAGATCTCACAATCATAGTCTTTGAGGAGTTCCAACCACCTCCTCTGTCTCATGTTTAACTCCTTTTGTGAGAATAGATATTTCAGACTCTTATGATCCGTAAAGATCTGAAATCTCTCACCATATAAGTAGTGGCGCCATATCTTCAACGCAAACACCACGGCCGCTAACTCCAAATCGTGAGTGGGGTAGTTCTTCTCATGATCTTTCAGCTGTCTAGATCCATAAGCTACTACCCTTCCATCTTGCATCAAAACACAGCCTAGTCCTTGATGCAATGCATCTGTATATACCGAGTAATTCCCTGAACTATTAGGGATGACAAGAACTAGCGCGGTAGTTAATCTGCGCTTAAGTTTCTGAAAACTCCTCTCACAAGCTTCATCCCATGAAAACTTCACACTCTTTCTCGTAAGACGTGTCAATGGAGCAGCTAATCTAGAGAAACCTTCTACAAATCTCCTGTAGTAACCAGCCAAAGCCAAAAAACTTCTGATCTCTGTGACTGTCCTAGGTTGTTCCCACTGAACAACTACCTCAATCTTGGATGGATCTACTGACACCCCATCCTTCGATATAACATGGCCTAGAAAAGAAACCTGTTCTAGCCAAAAGTCACATTTGTTTAGCTTGGCATATAACCTTTTCTCTCGGAGGGTCTGCAAAATAATCCTTAAGTGCTGCTCATGCTCTTCTCTGGACCTTGAATACACCAATATATCATCAATGAAAATAATTACGAATTGGTCCAGGTATGGCTTGAATACTTCGTTCATTAGAGCCATAAAAGCTGTCGGCACATTGGTCAACCCAAAAGGCATCACTAAGAATTCGTAATGGCCATAGCGGGTATGAAATGCTGTCTTGGGCACATCCTCCTTTCGAATCTTCAATTGATGATACCCAGACCTCAGATCTATCTTGAAGAAGATCTGTGCTCCCGAAGCTGATCTAATAAATCGTCAATGCGTGGCAAGGGGTACTTATTCTTGATGGTAGCCTTGTTTAACATCCGATAGTCAATGCACAACCTGAGGCTCCCATCTCTCTTCTTCACAAACAATACCGGGGCTCCCCATGGTGAGACGCTCGATCTTATGAACCCCTTCTCTAACAACTCTTGCAGCTGTTTCCTTAATTCCTCTAACTCAACTGGAGCCATCCTATATGGTGACTTCGATATTGGTTCGGTTCCAGGCGTCAAGTCTATATCGAATTCCGTTTCTCTATAGGGTGGCAGTCATGGTAGATCGTCTGGAAAGACATCAGGAAATTCTCTGACCACTGAGATGTCCTCCATATCCGGATGTACTTTGTTCAAATCCACCACATAAGTAACAAAACCTTTTATCACTTCAGAAGAGGTATCAGCCGATGCCTGGTCTATCGCATACACCCTGCCTTGACCCACAACTTGTTTTCCTTTTTCTTCAGCCGAGGCTTTCTTTCTTGCAGGAGGTGCAACTGTAGGAACCCTCTCTGGCTCTTTACCCCTTTGTGGAACTGCCTCAACTATCTCCGGGCACTCTCTGGCATAATGTCCAAATTTACCACATCTGAAGCATCGGGTACCCTGAAGATGACATGGCCTACCACCATGGTATCGACCGCATAGTCTACACTGATCTGTAGTCGGTCGGGGTCCATCAATCACTATACCCCTGGCTGGTGTCTGAGTCGGAGGCATAAAAGGTCTAACAACCTTTTTCTGGAACCCATCTACCTCTCTCCGACGCTTACTCATGAATTTTCGACCAAATTTGGCACTCTTGCCATCTCCCAGCTTCCTCGGTCCCTTGTCCTTACCCCAACTAAACTCAAAAATCTGCAAGTCATAATCTTGCTCACATAACTGGGCCAGTCGCACAGCCTCTCTATATGTAGCGACATCAAATGGGGCCAACTTCGCTCGGATCGAAGGCCTCAGTCCATAAGTACTCAACTAAATGAACAAGCCAGAAGGGAGATAGCTGAATGCCTGTAGAGAAACTCGGATGTTTTTGCTTGGACCTCGACTGATATGCCCGGGATTAATCCAAAAGTGATTTGCCATAAGCTTAATGTTTCACCCGGGCATAGGCCTGTTAAACAGAAGAAAAGAAACTTTACCCCGGAGAGACAGAAGGCAATCACCGAGGAAGTTAATAAACTTCTAAAAATCGGGTTCATTAGAGAAGTTTACTACCCAGAGTGGTTGGCCAATGTAGTGATGGTGAAAAAATCTAATGGAAAATGGCGAATGTGTGTGGACTTCACAGATTTAAACAAAGCTTGTCCCAAAGATTTGTATCCTTTGCCCCGAATCAATAAGCTTGTGGATGAAACATCAGGGTATGAACTCCTCAGTTTCCTAGATACTTTCTCTGGGTATCATCAAATTATGCTTCATCCAGGAGATGAAGAGAAGACTTCTTTTATAACTGATGATGGAACACACTGTTACCGGGTAATGCCATTCGGTTTAAAGAATGCTGGAGCCACATATCAGCGAATGGTAAATAAAGTCTTCAAAGATCTCCTGAGAAACACTATGGAAGCTTATGTGGATGACATGATCATCAAGAGAAAAGCAGAAGAATCTCACGCTCATCAGATGACTAAGGTGTTCAATGTGCTGAGGGAATTCAGTATGAAGCTAAATCCCAACAAATGCTCATTCGGAGTTCAATCTAGGAAATTCTTGGAATTTATGATCACCAACGAGGGGATTGAGGCAAACCCTGAAAAGGTTCAAGCAATTATAGACATGAAGCCACCAACCACAGTGAGAGATGTTTAAAGGTTGACAGGCAGAATAGCAGCTCTTCAAAACTCTACGAGGCGAAAGAAATTTTGAGTGGATAGATGATTGTCAAAGAGCTTTTGAAGACTTAAAGGAATATTTGAAGCAGTTACCTTTGTTAACAAGGCCTTTGGAATGGGAATAGTTGTATATGTACTTGGGAGTCGGTGAATTCACCGTCAGTGCGGTACTATTGAAGAAAGATGAAATAGTGTACCGTCCCATCTACTATGTGAGTAAGATACTACTAGACCCGGAGACCCATTATCCGTTAGCCAAAAAGCTAGCACTGGCCCTTGTGATGGCCTCTCATAAATTGTGCCCTTATTTTCAGGCACACTCCATTGCTGTCTTGACAGATCAACCATTAAGGCAAATTCTTCAGAAGCCTGAACATTTAGGGAGACTGGTGAAATGGGCAGTGAAACTTGGAGAGTATGACATCACATTTCAACCTAGGCAGGTTATCAGAGGCCAAGCTTTAGCAGACTTTATAGTAGAATGTACTAGCCCGAGCGACAACATTGAAAAGAAGACTCTACCGTGGCTATTGTATGTTGACGGAGCATCGAGTGCAAATGATAGTGGGGCAGGTATAGTCTTAGTGTCACCGGAAGGGAAATCCTTAAAATACTCTTTACGGTTTGAGTTCCCTAGTTCAAATAATATAGCGGAGTATGAAGCTCTGATTGCGGGAATGAAGCTGGCAGAGAGGTTGCAAGTTCACCACCTAGTGGCGCATAATGATTATCAATTGGTGGTAAACTAGTTTAACAGACAGTATGAGATTCGGGAGCCAATACTGGTCCCTCATCTAAAGAAAGTCCAATCGCTGGCTCAGACTTTCAAAAATTTTCAGTTGATACAAATTAATCGGTCTGAAAACACACATGCAGATTCATTATCCAAATTAACTTCCTCCAAAGAGACCTAAGGAAGAACGGTGAAAGTGGAGAGACTTGAGCGGCCTAGCGTTGAAGAAGTCAAAATGTATGACATTGAAGTGGGGGAAGATTGGAGAACCCCATTCAAACAGTATCTCACTGAAGGTATGCTCCCGCAAGATAAGAATGAGGCTCGACGCTTAAAGATACAAGAGACAAAATTCACATTGATAAACAGGGAACTGTACAAAAGGGGGTACTCATTGCCTTTGTTGAAATGTTTGGGGCCAGAACAAGCAAACTATGTCTTAGCTGAGGTACATGAAGGGATTTGTGGTGAGCACTTGGGAGCTAGAGCCCTTGCCTCTAAGATATTACGATCGGGATTCTATTGGCCGACGTTGAAGAAAGATGCGACGGATAAAATTCGCAAGTGTGACAAGTGCCAAAGGTTTGCACCAATAACTATGGCCCCAATAGCTCCACTCCAAAGCACGGTACAACCAACTCCCTTTGCACAATGGGGGTTAGACATTTTAGGACCTTTCCCATTAGCTACGGGTCAAAGAAAGTTTCTGTTGGTAGCTACCGATTATTTTACAAAATGGATTGAGGCAGAACCTTTGGCCACAATCACAGAGAAAAAAGTGGAGGCAATGGTGTGGAAAGATATTATCTGCCGGTTCGGGATCCCACGGGTCTTAAATGCTGACCATGGAAAGCAGTTTGATTGCGACGCCTTTCGTGAGTTCTGCAGACGCCTTGACATCCAGCTAAAGATTTCTTCTGTGTCATATCCTCAAGCTAATGGGTAGGCTAAAGTCAGCAACCGAACCATCCTTCATGGGTTGAAGACCAGACTGGATAAAGCCAAAGGAGCATGGGTGGACGAACTGCCTAGTGTCTTATGGGCATATCGTACTACTAGTCGAGTATCAACTGGAGAAACGCCGTTTAGCCTTATGTACGACACTGAAGCATTGATTCATGTGGAAATTGGAGCACTGTCATCCAGGGTAGTGCCTTTAGTGGAAGAAAAGAACTCACAAGGATTAAGGGAAAACCTGGATGCTTGATGAGCATAGAGAGACTGCAGCTATCCGGCTGGCATCCTACCATCAAAGGATGTCCAACTACTACAACAGTCGAGTAAAAGATAGGCCAATGTCTGAGGGAGATTTGGTGCTCAGGAAGTCACACATCACCAATGCCTTAAGGGAAGACGAAAAATTTAGAGCCAACTGGAAAGGTCCATATCGAATCAGACGGAGGATTGGGCCCAACACCTGCATCCCGGAAACTCTACAAGGGAAGAAAATAGGAAAGACATGGAATTTAAATCATTTGAAATTGTATTGGAATTAATTATTATGACTTCTTTCCTGATTTTTATATTCTCGTATTATTACTTGCTTACACTGTCACAATATATCATTATCTGATCATTATGCATATTATTCCTCTATTTTTCTATTATTATCTTCAACTTTTATGAATGTAAATCTTGTGATAGAAAACAGATAAGCCGTAAGAGCCTGAGGCACAATAGCGTCACTGTGGCTAGGCATAAAAAATCAGACGAGCCGTAAGAGCCTGAGGCGTAATAGCGTCACTGTGGCCAGGCGTAAAAAATCAGACGAGCCGTTAGAGCCTGAGGCGCAATAAAGTCACTGTGGCCAGGTGTAAAAAAAAACAGACGAGTCGTAAGAGCCTGAGGCGCAATAGCATCACTGTGGCCAGGCGTAAAAAATCATATGAGCCGTAAGAGGAGCCTGAGGTGTAATGGTGTCACTGTGGTCAGGCATAAAAAATCATACGAGCCGTAAGAGCCTGAGGCGCAATAGGGTTATTGTGGCCAGGCGTAAACAAACAGACGAGCCGTAAGAGCCTGAGGCGCAATAGCGTCACTGTGGCCAGGCGTAAAAAGATCGAGCCGTAAGAGCCAGAGGCGCAATAGCCCAACTGTGGCCAGGCGTTGCATGATGAAAAAGCCGTAAGAGCCTGAGGCGCAATAGCGCCACTGTGGCCAGGCGTTACAAGACGAAGAAGCCGTAAGAGCCTGAGGCACAATTGCGTCACTGTGGTCAGGCATGAAAAAGTCGTAAGAGTCTGAGGAGCAATAGCGTCACTGTGGCCAGGCAATGGAAACGTATTAGCCATAAGAACCGAAGATGCACTCGCATCATGGTGGTCAGGCATCAGAAAAAGGTATGTTTACGTATGTAATTCTTACTAAAAGTCTATCTTTCTATCAAGAATTAGGGAGCATATACGAATAAATAAACATACGAGTAAAACAAATAAATAGGTAAGTGATAATAGCGAAAGTTAAATAAACAAAGCAATATGAAGCATGAACAGATAAACTTTAACTTTCTTTATAAATTTAAAGAAAGTCTTTACAAGCGAAATATGGAGTATAAATAAATTCAACGATAAAATATTCAAAAAAAAAATCAATCGGCACGATCTGGTGGCTAGGGATCAGGGGTCGTCAGACCCTCACGTTCTAGGGGCTGGTGACCAGGAAGAGATAGCTCCTCTCCATCTAGGTCATCACGGGCACCAATAGGTTCAGGAACATTTTCTGGGCTCACGGGTTCCCAAGGACGTGCCAGGTTCGCAAGATCATCCAATGCAGCCTTCTTCAGGACCTCGTTAGCAGGCTCAGCATCAAGTTCATACTTGGTCCAATCAGGGGCTTCAAATAACATTGCTTCAGGTGTATAAAGAAGCTCAGGAAATTCCTCACCTTCCTTATGCTTCTCCAACCAAGACCGGACAAGGTAAAAACCATACTTCACATAGGGCACTGAGAAATCTTCCTTCTGCCTCAAACAGTCTTTGGAAAGTCTATACTCCTTCACAGCTTCAGCCCGGATACTATCAATCTCGACCTGATTAAGCGAATGAGTGGCTCGACTCTCCAATTCAGCAATGTATTGTTCTAGTTGTTGATTGTGATCTGCCAGGGAATCAAACTTTGACTGCATAGTATCTAGCTCTGTTTGTTTCTGCTGAAGATCGTCTTTAAGTTTGCTAGATCTAGCAGTCTCAATAGTAAGATTCCCCTTCGCGAGAGTCAAGTCCTGAAGCGCCTTTGAAAGTTGCTCCTCCAGATCTCGCACTACCCCTAGCAGCCCAGATAATTGATTATTGACATTCCTCATCTCCATATTGCTATCCCTTAATGTCTGGATCTCCTTGTCAGTTCGGTCACGATAAGCTTGATGTTGAGCATTATTGACTATAGTCCTCTGAGCAAGCTGAAAAGAAACACAAAAATTCAGACTGAAAGCAAAATAAAGAAAAATAAAGTTAGAGAAAGTCTGCAAATTACCCTAACAGCCTCCACATCAGCTAAATCCTCTCCTTCCAAAAAATTTTGAAATAATCGATGCTCGTCCCTGGGAAGGATGGTAGCCCAACCTAATCGAGATGCTATCCCGGGCTTCTCTAAAGTGTCATTATCTAACACTCTCAGGTAGACTCGAAATTCGGCTCCCTTCATCTTATAGCCCCCGTCTACTTGATATGACCCCGCATCAATAGGACCTATCTTTGGAAGGATAGGCCTGCTTGACATAGCGGATTCCACATATAGGTGCCTTCGGTTCTTCCGATGAGGTGAGGTCACGTTACATTCGGCTCGATCTCCTGACTGGGGTCGATCCGAGGAGCCGAAGGATCTCCTAGAATGTGAAGAAGCCCTCCCTTTACCTCGAGAAAGGTCTCTTGATTCCTCTTCAGGCTGCTGAGTCGGAGCTGGAGGAGGGGTTGTTTGCCTAGGAGGAGGAGTCCGAGCTCGAGATACCTCTCCAGAAATGACCACAGCGGAACGGGGTCTCTTCTCAGCAGGTTCACTGGATGAACATTCTTGCCCCCTTCGACGGACCAAAGCACGTCTGACACTGCTCATTTTTGCAAAACAAGAACCCATAAAATTGTTAAAACTGTTGTACAAACAAGTAGTAATGAAGTATAAAGCATAAAGGGTTACCTTCAGGAGAGTTAAGAAACTCCTGAAGGGAATCTATTTCTAATGCTTCGTCATCAGGAAGAACCATAAAAGTAGAACCAAACTCATCCCAATCACCCACATCCTCTAAGGGGTCACCTTCGGGGCTAGATTCCCTATCTCTAGGATTTGATTCAAGAGGAACAAAAGGATTAATGACATTAGCGCCTCCTATGCCCCAATCAGCAGACGCTAAATTTTCAGATGACAAAAACTCGTAAAGGTTGATTGGTCTATCAACTAATAGCTGATTGATAGTTGAAGACAGTTGTTTCCTCAAAGTGGTAATGCGAGGGCCTTTGGGGACACTATGCTTAGCTCCTCATCTAGTAGGGAAGTTAAGATCTTCAAGCACTTCTACTACAAGCCATTCTGATTCGAACCTATTGAGTTTGTTTGGGAGTTTATCAAATAACCTATTCTCAAACCCAGGTTCGAACACTCTTTGAAGAGAATATGAGATTAAGCCAGAACTACCCCGAAGCTTGAAGAAAATATAGAATAAAGGGAGAGAAGAAAGAACGTCCCTCATGTGGCAATGCACGTCAAATCCAATTAATTGCATCCAACTATGAGGATGTAACTGGCCAGGGGAGATCCTTTGTTCCCTCAAAAAAGAAATCTCAAAATCAGAAATTGGGAAACGAAAACCTAGCTCTACGAAGATCCTAAAAATAGCTACTTCACTTGCTACGCTACGTATACTTCTCTCTTCTGGAGTAGGAAGCCTATAAAAATACCCTTCGAGTAATGGGTACCTACGTATAATATCTTGGAGATCAAACTTAGTCAAAGTCGATCTAGGTCCCAACTCCAAATGTTTTCCTGCACTAGGACCAACCATTCTAGGGTTAGAAATGAGAAATAAACAAACCTAAAACAGGCGGGTAAAACTGGAAAAGGAAAGACTCAGAGTGGCGACAGAGTCGGTGTGGCGACAGAGTCTAGTGTGGCGACAGATTCTTGTAGTAGCGACAGACTCTAGTATGGCGACAGAGTCTTGTGTGGCGATAGACTCTAGTATGGTGACAGAGTATTGTGGCGATAGACTCTAGTAGTGGCGACAGAGTATTGTGTGGCAATAGACTCTAGTTATGGCGACAGAGTTCAATATGCGACAGGGTCTAATGTGGCGACAGAGTTGTATGCTAATAAAACGAGAATGGCGACAGAGTATGTAAAGGGTTGCGACAGAGTTTACTATGTTGCGACAGCGTTTTGCGATAGAGTTACGGTTGACTGGCGATAGAGTATACGAGAGAGTTACGGTTATATTGCGACAGAATGTAACAGCTTCTTATACTATTCGCGTGGCACCTCACCTTTATATAGTCGAGACAGAGATGACTGAAACGTGGCGTCTTTACAAGAGTTTAAAGCTCTGTCGCAAATAAAACGTTTTTGTCCTTAACAACTATACTAGAAAGACATAATCCTCCTATTATACTCTTACATAGGAAAATTTCCTATGAAAGAGTGGGGAGCAATTGATAGAGGCAATTTACCCCTAACCCAGTCACGCGCCTAGGCTCTAGAATACAAAAGGCCCAAAATAATAAAATTTTGGAGCCCACACAAATATGAGTCCTAAGCTCATCAAAGCAACTCAAAAATATCTATAAATATCCCAGGTATGATCAGAAAAACCCTAATCTCTATTTGGCTTATTAAAACTCTGCTTAAACAGTTTTCTGACTTAAGCATCGGAGTGCACGTGCAGGGATAGATCCCTGCGTCTCTCTGACTTTCACTGTTTTTGCAGAATATCCAAGACACGTGGAGAAGACCACATCAGCATTATTTCATTGTTGTTTAGAGCAACAACACAAATTATAAGCATTTAATTCAACATAATAATTTAAATAAATATGAATTCTATCATAGACTGAAATCTTAAATGATGATTTTTTTTTTGTTGAAAATTACACTATTATTGTTATAAGAATTTGATAGCATAAAAAAAATATATTTTTTATACCATCAATAAAAGTATAAGATAAATTATAGAATAAAACGTAAATAGTTTAAAAATACATTAATTTTTTTGCAAGCTGAAAGTAATTATTTTTTAAATTCTTTATTTTCATAATTAATTAAATATAATTTTATTAAAATTGAAGTATATTAAAACTAAAAAATAAATATTATTTAAATAAATAATAATTATTTAACATAATTTAATTTAAAATCATTTTGTAATATTACTTAAACCCATAAATATTGAAAAAATAAAAAAAAAAAGAAAACGTCAGCGGTGAAGCGGGGAAATTGCAGCAATGGCCCCGAGCAGGATAGCAACTCCGTCCATTCTACAACAGTCAACAGCCTTATTCACGTTTTTATTTTTTTTATTCTTTATTCACGTTTTCCGTAAAGCTATATTTCTAACGCGTTGTATATAATATGAATTTTGATTTTCTATGACAATCCACATTTTTGTACTAAATTTGCAATAATACAATAATTTTTATATCTGACCAAACAAAAACAATGGATAAGAGCAACCCTACCCAAAGAAAAAGCTCTCGCCAAGTGGGAAGCACTCTGCTTTAATTTTTGATCTCCTTTATTGTGCGTCTCCACAGCCACTTGGGTACGGATTTTGAAAGAAAAAGTTATCCTTATGATTAAAACCACTTAATTTTGAATATGGTACGTAGTTTTAAGTCCAATCAATTAAAAATAACTTGCATCAATGACTTTCATATTTTTTAAATAAAATTATAAATATTAAAAATATATATAATTATAATCAAATATATATTCATATGCATGGAATTAAATCAATAAATAAATAAAATAATTAAAAATTCAAAACTCAAAGATGATGAAAAATGAATATAAAATTTTAAGATTTTATAAGTTCTTTTTTGTCATTAAAATAAGTTTATCAATTAATTTTAGATTGGATAATTTTAAACAGAATATAATGATATAATACGAAAAAAAAAAAAATTTAATAAAAATTAAAAAATTATATTTAATATATCAACATAAATTTTAATTAAAAAAGTTTTGTATTTTAGCAAAGACAATTATAGCATGTATATACATATATGTATATAGTTAGATTGCTTGTTTTGGAGTTGTGACAGTTTAGAAGGCATAAATTTGCACCAAAAAAGAAGAAAAATGATTCAATGCAATTTCAAGATGCTTTTCCCTTTCGTTTTCTTACCATTGTTGACTATCTTTCCCATTTTTTCTACTTACGCATGAAAAACGCACGAGACTTTCGAGGGAATGAACCCTCTGACATGTCCATCAAATTTGTGAACTTTATGATTTTCATAGTTGAAGATTTACGAAGTGTATATTTTTTGTTTTCTTATGATAATTCTATTTGTTCGATAATAGACATTCATCAAGACCGTGTTTCCTTCCATGATTTGTCATTGTCTTCCACATTTTCCTTGTTTTACCTGAATTTAGCTATGCTAAAAAATAATAAAATTTAGTGTAAATTAGGAAATGTTTTCATATAAATTGAGTATAAGATTAATTTTCGCTCACGTTAGCATTGATTTAAAAAAATTTAACTTGATCAAGATTCAAATATGAGAACTCCCACTATAAATTATTTTATCTCAAAAATTCAATATAATCTTATATCCAAAAAATTTAACTCAAAGAATTAGCTTAGTGATGCAAAATTCAACTGGTTCTTAAATAAAAGTGATCTATAGTTGAGAAATTCTAAATTTGATGAACAAATTCTTTTGAATCAGTTACAACTACGAAATTAAATGAAGATTAATTTCTTATTAATATAGTATGAATTCACTTTTTTGGTTAAGAAATAGAATTTCGAGAAACCAAGTGAACTTGGCTTCCTTCCATAACCAAAATTTGCAATTTCAGAGTGACAATTAATATTCTACAATAATATTTTATCTTTGAAAAACATTTTATTTATCTTTTGAGCTAAGATTCAGTTCAAACTCAAAATTATCAAATTTGAATGAATTTCAGTGCAACTGAACTAAAAATTTTGAAGAGAATGCAGGGTAATTCAAAGTAAAATTAAACTCAGGAAAAAGAGAATATAATTAATTAACTAGTTCATCTGCGTAGCTACGCCTAGTTTTGTGAGTCAGTGGACCTCAAGTACTCCTGATCTCCCCTGCGCTCAATCTGTAGTATTAGAAGAATGCGATGGAGTAGCAAGCAGCCATCGCATAGCATCATCATTTTGCAATTTGCAGACATAATTATAGGAAAATTTAGGTTGCGGTCGGACGTCCGCTGGCCTAAACGTGTGTATATGGCGCGTGGTATAATGACTAGATTTAATTTGCATTGTCCATCACTCTCTATCATCAGCATGAAATAAAAATAAATAATTCAATCATATGGATTTATGTATAGAGATATAGATATAATTATTGTTACGACTTCCTGCATTTCCATTCCATCCCTCTTTTGAGTAATAGTGAAGCAAGCCTAGAAGAAGACCACCCCACCTCCCCCTCAAAGCGCACACTCACACCCCTTTCTCTAAATATTCTTGCTTCATAGTTCAGTCTCATGCTAGTCTTGTAAATTGTAACATATATGAATTTTTTTCTCGTTTAACATATTTGGTATACTCAGATCAATAATTGTAAAATAAATAAATAACGGAGACAGAGAGTGAGAATGGCTAAATGATATTTGTCTCTCAAATCTCTACCTTGCATTTTCTATACCTTGTTGAAATGCATCATTAAGATAGCAATTTAATCCTCGAATAAACCCACAAAAGTGTTAAAGATAAATACAAAGTTGTTACCATCATTATCATTGGGTTTGAAGTTGATGATCATAAATAATGCATCCATGAGGCAATTGCAGTGATATATGCCCAACCTTTTTTCAAATTCTACGCCATTGGGAACAGATCGAGGGGGAGCGGAGAACGTACTGGAGAAATTTCAACATTTTCCGGATTAGTTGTGCAAACAAAATATGAACAGAAAGTGATAGCACTATAACACATAGATAATTTGAAAAAAAAAACAAGCATATATACAAAAAGTAGAGGTGTGCAAAACAATACTAAAACCGGTTAAATCAATTGAATCAGACTGTTTTCAATTTAATATATAATACATATTAAATTTAAGTTTTAAATAAATATTATACATTAAAATTGTTTGAAAAGCTAGCTTTAACCTAAATCGTATTGAACCAAACCGATAAAATTCAGTTCGATTTATTTGGTTTTTTCCGGAAATTGATTTGATTTTCAATTTGAATTTATGAGAAATTTGGCTTAATCAATTTTTGATTTTTCAGACTAAACCGACCAAATGCTCTTCCTTAACAAAAGGGCTATCATTATTTCTCATTTTAATATAGAATTTATAAAAATATTAATCTCACTTAGGTTATGAAAATTGTGTAAACAAATTATTTTACATTGTTTTATTTGATCATTTCGATTTAAGATATTAAAATTTATATTTGACAAATTATTAATACGAAAAATGTCACACTATCAATGGATCATTATATATCACCTAATTAATTCATAAATTTTAAAATTACAAATTCTTAAAATAAATATCTTAAATTTTTAAGTAATGAATTGTAATAATTAATGATTCAATGAGTGCATAAGATTTGTGTGTCAAATATAAATTCATATATGAAACATTTTTATATAGTACAAAAAAAGTTGTATTTAAATATAAAGTTAAAGCAACAATAATTAGAACATGGAGAAAACAGTCGATCTAATTGGCAATTAAACTTAAACTGTACCTGAAAACAGTCAATGTGAATGAATTATGTATGCCTAGCTAACAAGCATTATTTCGTTGAAAAGGGAATTCATTTTGACAAAAATCTTATGTAATGTAAGAATCCTATACAAATTTTTGAAAAAAAAAAAAAAGAAAAGAAAAAGAAAAACAAAGTCTTTAGATTTAGGTAGAGGTCGACAACAATGATTGCGACATTGATAGTCAAACATCCTAAGCTGTTTTTTGTGAAACACTCTAATTACGTTAAATATTGTTTTATTTTCTAGGACATTAATTCTTGCCAAATCTTTTAATTCTTTCCACATTCTAGTCTACAATTTTCCACATTTCAAGCAACCTTTAAATAAATAATTTTTCTTAAGTGCTATAAGATTTGACAATTTGTGAATTTTTTATGCTAACATTTTTATGAAAAAAAAAAAAAAAAAAAGCTAATTAATGTGAATTTTTACTATGAAATATGAATTTAACAGCTACTGCAAGGGAATATCTCAAAAAGTCTTGATAATCTATTAATTAGTATATATATTTCTTATTCAATAACATGGAGATTGAACATTAATTGAACAAAAGAGGAAAAAAATTATAGCGAAAATTTTCAAAACTCACAAACTATTATTGATTTGAGATTTTTTTCCTCATTAATCTATGCGAAATTTTGTGGGATTCTTTGACAAAAGAAAAAAAAAATAGTAAATTCAGATGTTAAATTTGGCATGGTGTATTATGTTTATGTGCAATGGCAGAATATACAATATGTGATCAACTCAAAAGCCAGCCAATTAATAACAATAAATGCTGGCAACTTAACCTTTGGACCGTTTCCAAGTAATACTATTAGTAAAGTGATTTTTTCTTTTATGGGAATGCAAGCTTCTAATTTTAAATTAAATCTGTATAACACTTATGTTTTAAAATTAACAAAATTATATAAATAAATAGAATATGCATTACTTATATATCCCCTTTCTTTGTAGCCTGCCTTCTTGTTTCTCTAGCATTAGTAGTAGACTGTATAATTTGCGGGTAAAAAGGACAAACAAAAAATTTATGGGAAAAAATGCAATGAACTAAAAAAAAATGAGAGTCTCGATTTCACACACAAGCGACACCGACTGGACCGGCCAACCGTAAATTGCGGTTGGCCGTGTGAGGCAAAAGGAATGCCACCTAGGCACTTTCAAATTTCCACACGTGATGCGGGGTATTGACTGCCACGTCATAACTCGCAAGCAAGATAAGAGGCTTAAAAGGCATTTCAAATCCAATTTCTCCGTCAAAATTATAAATACAGTCTTTTAACAACGGCCTAATTGTTTATAACCAAAAAAAGTATGAAAAGAAAAAAACAAACATCAGCAAAACTGCACTCAACTCCGTTTATTTTAACGGAGAAATTAAACAAATAAATAATATTACTTAATAACGTAAAAAAAAAGGAGTTATCCCCAACTTTTCTTCGTCGCCGCCGATCCAAAAACTGCCGGCTAATCGGCAAGCAAAAGGCGACGACACTCGGGGACTAGACTTTCTCTCTCATAGTGCAACAAGTGGGTCTGAGAAGAATAAATCGCCGATGTCTTCGAAGTAATCGTCTACTTGAGAAATAGATGATGAGGAGAAGCAGCCAAAGTCTTGAGGCTTATCGAATAACATGTCACTTAAATCCTCATTGAACACACAACTGTCTGGTAAAATCGTCGCGGTATCATCAAAAAGCGACAATCCCGGAACTGGAATATTGAAAAACTCGTTGAGGAAAGGGAAATCGAGGGGCAAATAATCTCCCGAATCATCGGGCAAGTTTGTTTCAGTTTCCCTTTGACATTCGCTAGGAACCAGATGCTCCTGAACCGGCGGCGGCTTACTCTCTTCTTCTTGGGGTTCATGAACCGGTTTTTCCAGTTCGACTGCTGTTTCTTCACTTGATTGAGTTCGAAAGTTTAGAACTGAAGTTGGAGAAGAAAGATTGTGAGATGACTCGTCGCCTGATTCGCACCACCCAGAAACCGAAGCCACGTTAACGTTTTCTTGCTTTTCATTATTTTCCTTAGCTGGAGGAGTAACGAAGTTGGTCAAAGCGTCAGGCCCTCGAAGCTTAATTGCTGCATTATCATAAACCATGGCTGCTTCTTCAGCAGTGTCGTAAGTACCCAACCACAGCCGTACACGTCGAGCAGGATCTCTGATCTCCGCCGCCCATTTCCCCCACGGCCTTTGCCGGACTCCTCTAAACTTCCTACCATTTCCGTTGGAAGAAGAAAGTTTGAGGGGTCTACGACTGTGCTCTGTGACGTCAGCGGCGGCGGCAGTCCTTTTGCGGTTGCCGCTGGAAATGATGGTGTTGGCGGTGGCTTTGCAAGCGTCCTCGATGTTGATCTGGTTGACGTAGCGCTTCACTCTCTGGCGACCATAGAAGTCAGCTTCCTCGTCGCTGGAAGAGTCCGTTGCGTCAGGATCCATAACTGATACCCGAACGATTCTCGGAACATCGGGTGTGTCGCTGTTGTGAGTACGGTCGCAATCAGAAAAGGATTTTTTGGGTCTGAGGGACGGTTTTCTGAATTTTTTGGTGACGTTCTTATGCTCCGTGTATTTGATCGGACATAGAATACTTCCATCCATATTTGGCTTTGCTGATTTTCTTTTTCTTTGTGTTGCTCGGTAGTTTCAGATTCTGTCCGTTGGCATCGATATAGAAAGAAAGAAGGGAACAAAGCCGACCAAGTCCAAGAATATAACGAGAGAAAAGGTAAGGAACTGTGTCAGTGAAGCTTAAAACTTGGGAAGAGATAACAAAGACAAAGCTGAATCAGAAATCTGCCAAAAGCTATCAAAGGTTTCAAAAACACTATTAAAATCTTGAACCAGGGAAGAGGAATTGAAAGACACAGAGAGACCTTCAACAAAGGAACCCGGCCGAGGCTGAAAAAGAAAAAAAAAAAGATCTCACACACCCTAAAGATAGATTTGCCAGAAAGCAACAGATATAAAAGGAGAGACTGAAGCCGCAGAAAAGGGAAGTGAATAACTACGGCTTGTATAGTAATCTTTTTATGGCCAACTAAGTAGAAAGAAGTTTCTAAATTAGTCACTATTTCCTGAAGATTTCTCCGTGAAAAATCTGGCAAAATCCCCTTCAAACAGATTTCGGTTCACACTTGAGAAACCAAAGCAATCTTAACTTCAAACACCGAAAGAAAGAGAAAGAAAGGGCTGATAGTATTCAAACTGTACGGAGAAGATAATTTCAACGAGAGCCGGCAAAAGTGTAGTAAAGTCGTACTACGTTTGAGAGGAACAGAGTTTTGGTTGCGGTGGAGTCCCGAACACTGAATTTGCTATTTTATAGGATCCAACAGCCCAAATTGGAAAATCTGAATTCAATATGATATACGGTCCCATAATTAATGAATTTTTTCATTAAAACAATTAAAAATATTTATTTATTTTAGGTATACGTCTTTTACAATGATCGGCAATTAGGGTGGGGTACGTACGTCTTATCACAGCCTGCGATTGGTCTCACACCGATGTTTCCGGTGATATTCAAGCCGCCGCATCCAGAGGATGGAGTCTGATTTGGACACGTGGAAATATGGGTGGACTTCGGCCCTATGGGAGTCCATCCTTTCCTGCTGACTCAGCGTGTGACTCACTCTCTCACTGCGTGATACCAGTCACGTGAGACCCAAGATACCCGGCTCTGTTAGTATTTTTAGTCGGTCAATTTGTTTGATTAGGCAAAACATCTCATCACCTTTGACCATTTAGAAGACTCGTCCCCTCTGTTATACGCTTTGTTCCTCTAATTGGGCACATTAATTATTAATTAATTATAGCTAATTACTTAATAACTTAAACATCTTAAAAGGTAATTTACTAGCGAGGTGTTAGTTCACTGATAATATATTAATCACAAATAAATTTTATTTATTAAGAAAATAAGGGTTTGAATCTTGAAACAAATTCTCATTGGAAAAAAAATAACTCATCGTTCTATTCTTTGAAATAATTGTCCATTTTTATCCCTATCTTTACCAAAACAAAGGGTAATATGATAATTTTGCACGCTTGTTGGGAGTTACCGATGCTAGTGTAATTTTATACCCCGTAAAGTTTCAATTTCAATTTAATTAATTTTTTAAAAGAATTAATCTTTATAATTGGGAAAATTTACCTTTTAACAGCTAGAAGGAACGTGGCGGGCAACCTAGAATTCGCCGCCATTTATATATTGGTTTTGTATGTCTCTGGGTTTTTTGTGTTCTCTTTGTTTCTACTATCAAGACACGCATTTCCCACAGGTCTTCACGGTCGGTGTGCACACGCTCAAGAATATTTACTTTCTACTCGAAAAAACGAAAAAAAATTGTAAATTCAACAAATTACTTCTGAGTTTATATTTGATTCACTAAAAATTTATAGTCATTATACATGGTTACTCAACAATAAAAGGACAAATCCTCAATGAATAAAGTTAAAAATATAAAGAATTTTAAAAGTAAATATTTTTCAATTTTATTAATTTATTTTTAAAGATTTTTATATTTTTTTTTAATTTTAATTATGAATGATATATTACTCTATAGTTGATTAACCATGTATAGCAATAATTATATGTTATCAATATATCAAATATAAATTTATTATATTTTTTGGGTTTATATTTGATATATTAAAAGTCTATAATTTTCATATAGTATTGATCAATTATAAAGTCCGACCCTATTAATGAATAAAATTTAAAAATGTAAGTTTTTAAAAATAAATTAAAAATTCTATTAATATTTATTTTAAAAAATTTATATTTTAATTTTATTTATTAATAAAATAAAATTTCGTAATTAACTTACAATATGTTAATGTATCAAATATAAATTCTTACTTTTTTCATAATTTTTTCTATGAACACAGGCAAAATTTGTTATTTTATTTATTTTAAAAGGTTGGAAATGATTATTTAAAAATAAAAATAAAAATAAATCAATTATCAAGAGTTATACAAGTATTATATTTAAATCTCAACACTTATATTTTGATTCAATAATTATAAACAAGATATAATAACACAATATAAGAATAATATAAAAAAATATAAAATAATACAGATTAAAATTTTGACAAAATCTGTATATATGATTTGAAAAAAATGAAATATATATAAATTATGACAAAATATTTTTAATATTTTACCGGATTTGACTTTAAAAAATAAGACACAAATATATAAATTGTCTAACCTACTTACATTCTCTTCATTTTCAAAGTACAAATTTTTATGGTAAAAAAAAAAAAAAAAATCGACGTTTTTTTTGGTTTCCATCATCCACTTTTTCCTCGCGATATTAAAAATGTCTACATAACGTTGTTGACAAGTCATTCAAAGAAGTTGACTAAAAAAATAGTATTATGAATAAATACTGAGCCAAGATTGCAATAAACTTATTAATTTTTGTGGTTAGGAAAAAGGGGCGTACAGAAAGTGAAAAGCAAACTCCTCCGCCTGCGGACTGCAGCGCGTTACTTTTGGAAATAACGAATTTCGCAGCTTCTCATTAGTTCTCACCTAATGGTCGTCCCCTCCTCCACTTGAGTCTTCAGAGGTAAAATTCAAATTGTCCTTTATTTATATTTTATTTGAAAAATCTTAATTAGTGTTATTTACCTGATATTTATTTTTTAAAAAATATTAATTTAAATCTTACATTTTTCTTTTCATGTAGATTTGAGTAAAATTTTTTTGTAACCACACCAGACCAGACGCAAGAGTCATGACATGGATCATAGTTAGCGTTGACCGCATGGATCACGAATTCAGTACATGAGATGGTCCAACTTCCAAGCATGAATCAGAGCTTTCTTCCTTTCAAATCTGTTTATCAGAGTCTCAGTATCCATCCTACGGAAAACCTTAATTCAAAAAGTATCAATTATAGATAGATTTACGACCCATGTGCCAAATACTATTATTGCATAATAACTTGCATTTTTACTTGTTATGTTTTTTAAGCCTTTGGGTGTTTTAACTGGAGTCACGAGTTACTTATTATCACAATAATAGCCTATAAAATTAATGAAAAGTTGTGAATTTTGCATGAATTAGACTTAGTTAGAGATTATGTTAATAGAGATTGATTGAGTTGATAAAGATAGCTCACTTCGCTTGTTATATTTAAGTTCGATTTTCGTTATCTGCGATCTTTTTTATTAGATGATTTGTAAATTTAATATAAATTTTTATTGAGACTTGCGATATACTCTAATATTAGATCGGAAACATGTCTCCTCACCTAAACGTTTTTATATTTATAAAAAAAGACCTAGCTAGAAGGTAGATTGATTTAAGCTTTTGAGTTTCCATTTCTTGTCACCACCCTCCATTCCTAGAATAGAAAAAGGGTTTGCAATGATTTAATTTGGGGGGGAAAGTATTCATGGGAAACCTTGACCATGAAATCTAGCTATTATTAGTTAATGGCTTGCATGATTGTTTTCCATTCATGCGAAAACTACTTCAGATCTGGGCGTGAAACAGTTGTAAAAATAAAAATCTCAAATATTTCCTTAACTATAAAATAAGTTAGTGTGATTAAATGCTTAATTATTGTATTTGTAATTGCATTTTGTTAATCTTACTTTAAGGATATGTCATTTTTCGGATTAGTTGCAAAATCCTTGATCATGTTCCTAGAATTCCAGCAAGTTGTCACCATCGGCTTTACATTAATCCAAAGTAAAAGCTCCAAGGATTGAGGAAGTACCATGAGTTAGATTACCAAATGCTAGAAAACATAAGTTACGATGTTTTCTAACCTTAAACAAGGAAGACAAGGATGTTTTACAATTGAATATCCTTTTGACCTTAAAAATGAAACCGACTAGCTTCAAACTGAAGCAATAATCAAACATCCAACACCTACGGTGCATAGAACAAAAAAAGCCGACTGTTTTGTTTTCTTTTATCCAATACTTTTCTCGCATGGCCTCCTCCTTTTCGTTTTCGACAATTAGTTCACGCAAAATAGAGAGAGAAAAAATCAATTAAGGAGAGATGGCCCTCATTGATTGGTTGTTGGAAACTCAACATCACAGTAGGCTAACGTATGATCGCAATCTTTCTGAATTCTGAAAAATTGCCGATTTGCTTAGAGATTTTTTGGTTTATATATCATCTCTTTGTGCTTAGACATATTTAAATAGAAACATTATAAACAGTAGCTAAGCTATGTCATGAATTTTTTTTTTTTTTTTAGTTTATTTTCAGGGTCGGTCAATATAGAGTAAAATCATGATTCACGCGTATGGAAGGAAAATCTCAGAAACTACATGGAGTTCATGATATGGGAGGGTGGTGATAATGTTTGTTTGTACAGTGTTAACATTGCTTGTCACATGAAATTCTTGGAACACGACATTAGGACTTTTATTGTGGTTTTTTTAAGAGGTCCCACTGCCCCATGTGCCATCCTGATTCTCAGTGTCTCTTTTAATTTTGGATCGTAGAAAGTTAGAAACCTTGATTTGTTGTCTTGTCCCAGCCATTCTAAATCTCAAATCGTTAAGTCTATCCATTAATTGTACGTCCTCGAATGCGATCCTATCTGGTCCTTCAGCACATGATTTAATGTTTCCTCTTTTATTTTTTAAAATTACAAAATATTTTTATATTATATTTAATATAAAATTAATTTTCATTCTATTTTCGTGATCAATGCTGATTTAAAAATACTTAATTTATTGATAATTCGAATGTGAAAATTTTTTTTATGAATTATCTTTATTCATAAATTTGACGAGACTTTATATTACTGATTAAACATTTTAGATTATATTTTGTCTTTTATTTCCCTGTATATGTCCTCACCCTTGACTATATTTGTAGGGATATAACGACCTAATAATTTTTTTTTGTGTAATGGAATTTCTGATTTGAGGGATGAAGAAATATAATTTTTGAGAGTTTAGTTTCAGATTTGAAAATTTTTATAATTCAAAAGAAGAGATATAACTATTTGATCTAATACTCAAATTAAATAGATATTAACTTTCACTTCATTTTAGCTTTTGATTATATATGTATATAACAATCCTTGGCAAGCCTAAGAAGAGTTGTTATTGGGAAAATAAAATGGATGTATTTAGATGGAATTAGTTGATGTTGTAATCTTAGAAAATGCAAACACCTATGTATATTTATCCATCTATAATATGGAAGGAAGCGTGTTTACCGGACTGTTGGTGAAAGGATGGGTCATTTTCACCACTGATGACAAGTTTTTCTGTTTAAAGATCCCATGTTTAATTGTAGATGGAGTTGATAAGCATATGGATTAGCAAAGAGAAATTTCAAAACAAAAAAATGGAGCTGTTTCCTTGGGAGTGTGGCCCTCCCATTGAGCCAAGTGAAACCCAAACATAAACCAAGAAAAAGAGAAGAAAAGAAAAAAAAGACAGCTAACAAAATACACCAAATTCGACAAATCACCGGTATCAGACCAAATTGGCGTTTATTTGGCTTCTCTAACACCGCAAACTTAACATATATACTGATAATAATACTTGGCTCTTTGTTACATCTGTTTGGTTTCTTATGCTGAAGGACTAAGCACCAAGTCCAAGGCCTAATTTCTTTGAATCTTTTAAATTACTACACCATAATCATCCTTAGCTTACTAATCATGATTAAGTTATTTCAGCATCAAGCCCAAGATGCCATTGGTTCCAGTGTTACCGACTACTGATCCTCCTTAATGTTTTCAGCAGGAACAGTGGAGCAACTTGACCGCTCTGCTTCTGCTTGTGTATCACTATTACACCCTGCCTAAGCTTAGGCTTATCTTTCTCTATACGTTTGGCTCGTCGTCATAATTAATTTAGCCTTTTTTATGGAGGGAAATTAGACAAGATTGGGCAAAATCATCCTTTTAACGGTTATAAAATCAGTGCGTTCAACAATGGTGGTAGTGCACGAAGCCACACTATATAATCCCTGCATGATGGTTGTTCTAATTGGGAATTGAAGAAGCCTGACTTTGTGTTCAACATTTAGAATAAAAAGATTTGGAATAGTCATATTGATGGCATGGCAAAGCGAAGTTTCTTACATCCTTTCATTAAGACCACCCATTTTGTGAAAAATATTTCTTCTTTTAAAAAAATATAAAATATTATATTATATTAGAAAGATTAAAATTGAGTAAGTAATCATTGATTAAAAAAGTCAAGAAGTGCCTAAACAAGTAGTAGAAATCTCAAATAATAATTTGTTTTTCTTGGCACATAAAGAATTATATTTTTTTTCCTTCCTTAAAAGGAAACTATAGAACAAATACTTTATAGTTTTTTGCAAGAACAGGCATGTGAATTGCTTTCTTGAAATAAACTTTAATGTTTAATTGATTAATTATCACCAAAATAAAAAATAGTACACATTCAGAAATAACAAATTAAGAGGAATAAAATTAAAATGAATATAAATTAATGTTAATAAATAGTAATTAGAGACAGTAGGAAAAGAAGTTGCTAAATACAACTATTTTTTCTCTTTACAATCTCATTAAAAAGAAGAAAAATATTATGATTGCATTTAAAAAAATGGGGACGAAAGAAAACATGTTTAAATCCCCAAGTTTCTATAATTAATCCCAAAAACAAAACAACTAATTAAAATAAAAATAATAAAGACAGAGAAAATATCTATTCTTAAAAAGAAGGGCCACCTCCAGGACTCCGGTCCACTCTCATTAACATTGAAGCTTTATTACCCAATACGTCGGTCTGAGTGTCAGCCTCTGCTTTGTGTGTGTGTTTTTTTTACAACAAACAACTTTGCTCGTATTTTTATGGAACCAAAATTTGAAGACAAATACTAAATATGTAGCAGATAGATTTAAATAATGGAGTATAGTATTAATTAGTACAATCTTCTTCCTTGAGAAAGTAAGTCACAGTCACAAAGTTCATTTTTGAAGCAAGAGATGTTGGTCGAGCTCATCACTCATCTCTCTCCTCTTAATAATCTGTATTTCTAATTCTACTTGTGATTTTTATGGCTGTCTTCTTTGTATATACCATCAGATTTTGAAGCAATTTTATTATAATAAATTAGTACTATTTTAAAATGAATTTAATTTCTTATATCTTAGAGTCTGCAACATGATTAGTTATGAAAGTTCTTTACATGAAGAGAGAGGAGTTAACTGTTTCGTGTTAATTCCAATCACATGCGTGACCTAGCTAGCTAGGCTGAGGCTGCCTTTTTAGGAGTTTAATTAATTAATTAAGGGTCAAGAAAATATCTCTTCTCCCAACCAAATTTAGACCAAAAAAATCCGTGCAACTTTTCTTTTCTTTTTATGGCTAAAGAAAAATCTAAATAACCTTTAACGTGCACTTTTAGAGGCATTAATATGATGAAAGTATATTTCACAAAAGGGTTTGATAAAATCAGTCAACTTTATGTAGATTAAAAAAAAAAAGAAAAACCTGACTAGATGGCATTTGCATGGATACACCAGTTAAAGCTATATACAGTCAAATTTTCGATTTGATACTTAAAATTAATATTATTAATGAAATAAATGATACATTCAAAAAATATTTCATAATTTTATTGAATTTTTTTTCAACACGTCTTATTTGATTGAGAGTAATATCTATATGAACAGACAATTCAAATTAATTAATATAATTTGTTAAATGTCATGAACTTAATAGTAAATAAAATAAAATATTATCTTGAATGCGTGACAAAATTTACTTCAAGATATTTGATCAAACATTGGAAACATATATATATATATATATATATATATATATATATATATATAATTAATATATTTGTCACACTGAATTTGGTAAACGTTCAGTGGTGACACTTGTTTCTACAATGTGTTACTCTTTCAACACTTGAGCACATGATGCCCGCACGTCTCTGGTAAGATAAGAATATATTATCTTGTAATTATTCTGTTTTTTCTTTCTCCTTTATATTTGAAGTTAATCAAAATCGAGAAGGGGCACGTGAGCTCACTTGAGCTGTAAGTAGTATTACATTATTACTGTAACTGGTCATGAGTCACCAATGTATAAATTGCTGGGTTAACTTCGTAATTCTTATTCATTATTGTATGTTGGATTATTGTTTCTTTGGGTGATGATTTGAATCATCGATGTTTCTTCCATTGCCAAAAAAGGAAAATGAAAAAAGAAAGAAAGAAAGAAAAATCAGGGATTTCAGTGAAGTATGCAGCCTATTGCAATTAGTGAAGTTTGATTTTGTAGTATCGGCAAGATCTCTAGGAAGCTTCATTCGTATCTTATCTATTTCATCATAAATTATGGGTAAACTCATTCTTATTAATTATTGAATTTGAATGTCAACTTAATTATATATGCTCTTCATCTTTCCTTTTTTGCCTGGTTTTTCTTTTTATTTTGATTTATAATTTTAAAAAATTCAGCTATTTTATTTACAAATTAAGTATATCTTATCAATATATATTTTAATTTCTAGATTGAGATTTATATTACGTGATATTGACTTGATATATTCGTTTGATGTATTCGTTGAATTTTGAATAATAATTATGCAGATGATGAATATTAAATGATTTTATAAAATTATAAATCTAAAAAATTAATTGTAAAAATCACGGATGATTAATAAATTTTATTAAAACATTTTTCACTATAAAGATATTGAATTTTTCAAGATGATAACTCGATCAAAAATAAATATTTATAATATCTATTTCATTAGTGAGTAATTAAAATTAATATCTGATTCTGGGACAAAATAACATTACTTTAAGCTTATAATGTTGCCTTTAACGAGTCTTGGATTGACTTGTTTATGCATAAATAAGTTAGTACTAAAGCCTAGGGATGCAGTAAGCGTCCCCTAAGGGCATGCTATTTGTCTCGAGTATTGACAACATTTGGCGACCGGCTTAGCCCAGGGGGGTCCCACAGACACTCACCTGTTGAAAAACCGGTGACCGGCGCCGTTTACGCCTTCTCGACGACCAAAGAGAGGCACGTGTGCTTTCCACCACCCCCATGTGGAGATGATGTGGGCTTTGAATGGAACAACAAATTTATAAATGGTATTAGCATCAGATTATGGAGAGAGGTTGTCTGTCTGTATTGGTAATGGAGCTATATTAATACTACACATTAGTTGGTTTGGAATCCAAAATAGCCCTGAAAATGAGAGGAATTATTAAGACCCAACAATGTTTCAATCTGCAGTTTCCTTCTTGTACCTCAATTTGAGGGATTTGGTGGAAGAACATGCATATGTTTCATTGTCTTATCCCCACCATTAGATGTTTTGAGGTGGCACAATGGGTTTGGTTAAATGATTGGTTTTATCATTTCAAAAAGAAAAAGCCATTGAAAAGAGAGAATAATATTGATCCTCAATAAACGAAACGATGCAGTTCATAAGTTCCCATTCCCTACTGCTTGGCACGACTGGATAGTACATGTTTTTTTCTTTTACAATTAAGATAACTTTAATTACTCGAACTCTTAAAACAGGATTTCTGCAGGCCTTTTCAAGAATAAACTATAGATATCAACAATATAATGATTCAAGCTATGATTAAGAAATTGACCAACTAAACATCTTTCATGGCTCATGGGCAGTACTCTACTGCTCAGCTTTTACGTACTTTCCAACCCAAGTGGCAAACTTCGTTGATCGACACCTAAATTTTTCTCCAATAAACAAAACTGAAATTATTCGTAGTGGAACTGTGTTGAAGTCGCCAGATTGTGATTCTCAATCTTGTGCCTTGTCTTCAGTGGAGACAACGCTGAGTTTCATTCAAACTGTGATTAGGTTCGGTTTTTTAAATAATTGAACCTGATTTTCAGGGGCCATGCTCTCTTCCACTCGTGCCCACGACTCCTTTGCCAGAACTAGTTCTATTTATTTAATCTTGAGCTGGAGTTTGGACTCGGATTCTTTCTAAGCTGATGATTTGACACATGGAGTTCCCATGGTTAAATAATATTAGACAAAAAGCGACATGGGTCACCATGTTCTAAGCTTTAAAGCCATGATTAAGTAGATATAAAAGAAGTTCAATGAATTGGTGTTTCTTGTCATATTAAAATAACCTTGAGGTCTGCATTCCTAGGCATGATTTCTCGGTTTCTACTAAATTTTTCCAGGGCTTCTTTCAATCTTTCTGGGTGTTGTGACTCGTCAGTTTTGTGATATTGATACGTTCTTAAAGTATTCACAGTAAAGAAGAATTTTTTTACTGAAATTACTTAATTGTGATTACATGACATAAAAAAGAAAAGCTTGAAGTACATTTCAAACCATTTAGTAAGCAGCAGATCGCCAGCACTAATAATTTACAATTGGTTTGGTTAAAACAGTTTGCACCAAATTTATCAGAAGAAAAGAGATCAACCGAACAACCATATAATTAATCATTCTCTCTCTTTTTTTTTTTTTTTTTTTGTAATTAAGTTACAGCAGCTTTCCTCCATATGAGCTCACTGTTTCAGTAGCAATGAGAGATGCTCCAGTAGTGGATATTAAATAAACAATTGTCTCTGCAACAAGCAACAAATACGGATCATTATTGAGAGGAGATATGGTTAATTAAGGCCTGGTTTGTTTACAGGATATGATGAGCAGAATTATAGAAGTAGCTGTAGCAGTGTTTTTTCTGAATGCAAAAGCCGCACCCAAAATTAAGTTGACTAAAAAAAGAAAGATCATGTTAATGGCACCGTTGAGAGGGTGTTGGAGAAAGAGAAAGGAAAGCGACTCTTGAGGGGATCAATAGACAAGGTGTCATCAATGCAGCCGATATATTTGACTTCCTTGATTCATGAAACAACAGTTGCGTACTATTTACTAGGAGCTGTAGTAGTAGTATATATATATTCTGAGCTTCTTGGTGAAAGTGGGAAGGAAGAAGGATCTACGTCGATTTCCGAGTAAAAACATAATGTACGTTGGTATTGGTGAAGTATGATATAATAGAAGAAATTGGAACAGTTGTTTTTGATTGCATTTGGATTTATTTTTGAGAAACTATTCCTACTTCTGAAGCATTTTATGATCTAAATGTACTTGTTGAATCCAAAAAATCTTGTTTTAAAAGATCTGGATCTGTAATCCCTGTGAAACAGTAATTGCATGTTGTTGTTTCACGCTATGCAAAATAATTGAAAACCAGGCGTTGATAAACAACCCAGAAGTGAGAAAGAAATTGGATGATCAACAGTCAACACATCAGCAGTATGCTTCGGCTGTAAAATTCATCTGTTTGATTGGAGCATTGCAATTAAGATTATGGTGTAAAGCAGCAAGACATGTTGCAGAGAGGAGGTAGGAATTGCCCCTAGAAAGGCCTGGACTTAGGTTCAAGTCAAGTAACCAACTCCAACTATAGATTTTGGTATTATATGAGGAAACACTCGGCTAGTTGGATGGATTTTTATTATTTATTATCACTTTCATGAAAGCTAATTTAGCCTAATAGAGTAAGGACTCTTACCACCAATCAGACGATATAGTAATAGTAGATGAAATTCACATCCATCAAGTCACTAATGCAATATAGCCATTAGCCATAGGTGATGAATGCCTGAAATGAAGAAAATCTTATCTACTTACCGTGCATCATTTGCATGTTGAAGTTGAAGAATGATAAAGCATAATACCATATTTTACAAGGAAAAAACAAAGTTAATCCCCAATGGTATAGAGTAACATGATTACTTAAAGACCTTACTTATCACAAAAACAAAAAGGACATTGGGACTTCGGATTTGCATCTCCATCTCCGTCTCCAAACTATTCTATTTCTCAGCGTTTGTTAATGGGCTGTTTGAAAAGGGCAAAAAGCATAATTAAAGGCCTAAAGCCGCCTGCAGTGGCCCATTACGTTGTATTCTCTCGCATGTTATTTTGAAACAAAGGTTTTTCTTTTTATATAAAGATGTCACAATTGAACTTTTGCCTGAAGCTATCGATTTACTTGGTAAAAAATATTTTAAAAATATATGAAAAAATTATTAATCCAATAATTAAATTAATATAAATTTTTTTAACAGCACACTGCGACCTTAGTTTAATATACTTAAATTATAAGTAACTAGTATTATTCCAACAGCTAACAAAGAAAAAAAAGGGAAGAAGGTGACGTTTTTAGGACTCAGTCAGGACACAAGCTTCTCTTTTCCAAAGTCACATTATCCATACAACAGAAACCAACATTTGAGTTTATCCTTTAACTAAGGGTATGTTCTGGACCTCTTTAGTCCATTTTAGGCATTGAAGAGACAGAACAAACATTCACGCTTAGAACTGAAAAATTAAAATATATTCATATATAAAGAAGACATAGGACCTCCCCTCGCACACTCCAAAGCTCGTTTAGCCCATGGCATACTTCTGGGTCCAACTCCTCGCAGTTGTCTCATACTTGTTCCTGTCTGTTTTGTACATATGAGCAATCTCCGGCACCAATGGATCATCCGGATTTGGGTCCGTCAGCAAAGAACATATTGATAGCAATACCTAAATCAACAAAATCATTACAAATATTTTACCAATTAAGAAGATGAAATCTACGGGTTCCAAATGAAAACAAACAAGCAAAAAAATTATCCCAAAAGGCTTAACTACAGAGCGAGTTTTCATTTTAGTTTGATCAGGTTTGTGTTTAGGTTGTTTACTTGTCAATTTGATTTGTGTTAGGTCTTAGCCATGATGGGGGTGGCTCATTCAGGTTGGATGCATTCTTGCTAATTGAATATCCAAAAATATGAGAGGAGTTTTAAATAGAAATATCTGATATTTAGAGGACAGTCACCTTGGAAATGGTTAGTGCAGGACTCCACTGCTCCTTCAAGATGTCTAGGCAAATGCTTCCATTGCTGTTAATATTGGGGTGGAAAACCTTTGTTCTAAATGCCACCTGCAAAGTCCATAATCATATGAAAAACATTAAATAGAGAAGAAAGCAATACCTACTTTATGTCAGTTCTAGCTTTAATAATTATGCATTAAGCAACTTAAATCTTAAATTCCTTACAAAACCAATGGTCAAAACAAAAAAAAAACAAACGTCTACCAACCCATAACAAACTCAAACTCAGTTTTCAATTTACAGATTTTCTACCATTTCAAGCTTCTGAGAATATTAATGCCTATCAAAAGGACTCCATCACGTAATTTTAATATTTTATGTTTTTAAGCAACAAAGAAGCATTATTCAAGTAACATGAGAACAAAGGCTTCAATTATGCTCAATAAAGCATCTGTCACTCATCAAGGGCAACTAATACCAATTACATCCATATGTAAAGAAGTATGAAACAAATAATCAGAAAAGGAGTCCATAAAAGCACAATCAGTAATTTCTTCAAAAATTGATCAAAAGGAGATGAGAGAGATGAAGTTTTGGGAAGCATTTCAAATAATGTATACGCCTGGATTATAGTGGTAGCTGTTCACACAGAATAAAAGTGAATGACCAAAGACTTAAAGCATTGAACCAACAAGGAAATTTTGCTTGTACTTGCAAATGTCAGAGTAAACAACCTGCCTATATGGTAAATAGAAATTACATATAGAAATTACCTTGGGGGGTTTAAAGGGATAATCTGGAGGAAAATGAATGGTCACTAGGAAAACTCCCCCAGCATAAGGACTGTCTGGTGGACCCATGATTGTTGCCTGCCAATGGAACATGTCTTCAGCAACAGGACCTGCAACATTATCAGAAAAACAATGAGCAATACATAAGTAAGAAAGTTCAATTATACTCCTGAAGCATGTGTACATACAACCAATTGTAGGATACATGAGTGCAAACAACATAAATAAAGTGTACAATTTTATCTTGCGAAATATAAATACCATCTTGCAGAGAAAAAGTTCTGTATGCAATATGTAACAACAAGCAATACTGTAATGTAATCACTAATCACTACTTTTTCTAAGCTACTCCAAAAAGCACATATAACAAAACAAGCAGTCAACAAAATCTTTGCCCAATCAACCAGACAACAGACCCAGTTTAGCACTACAGTTCATTAACTTGATCTTGATGTGAACTCAGTAATTAAGACCTGCAATCAACCATTGTCTTAAGCTACATAACAAAAAAAAAGGTTGCAGCACGCTAAGGGTTTCCTTCCTACTTTACCCTGTCATACCTGTTTTGGACATATCAGATACAGAAACGGTCTGAGGGTTAGCTGACCTAACAATGTGAATATCAAAGTATTCATCTTCTTTCCTCTAAATATTAATAAGCTCAAAAGGGGAAAGAAAACATCCATCATAGGAATATGAATCTTTTAGTTCCATTTCCACTATTCTACATTTGGAGTGGCAGATTTTCCAACATAAATGCAGAACCAAACTAAAAGGACTTTACTCAAAATGCCATCACATGATGAAATGCTGTTACCACCAATGTCTACGGGGTGTAATAAAATGTGTCGAATAACTTTGTCATCATCAACCAAAAAACTAATAGGGCATATATACAAGTGTCAACATAACCTATAGTTCAGACGTGTTATAATCTATGACCAAATATAAAAAATGAGGACCACTTCCAGTTCAACACACATTTAATTCATGAAAGCTTCATTTGAGGTTGAACTTACTGAAATGCTAAAAGGTTTTATGTATATTATATTGGTGATTTTTTCGTTCCTACAATTATATTGGTCTTTAGAAAAACACGATTTGCAAAAACAACACCATTATGCAGCAAAGACACCAACTCAGCGATCAATTCCATATGCCGGCAGCAAACACAAAATCAAAATCATTTCTAAATAATTACAAATTAATATTACTATTATTTTAACATTTTCAAAAAAAACATTGATCATTATATCAAACAGATCTTTTTTCAATCCTCGATTTAAATACGAAAACATCTATACCAATAAATCTATCGTTTTAGAGGAAGATTAAAAAAATACACATCAAAATTAAAAAAAAAAAGAAAAAATAAATAGCGAAAAGGGAGAGCTATTATATAAATATGTATGGAATGCAATACCAGCGCTGCAAGAAGTTGGAGGATCCTTTTGTAAATCCTTCAATTCCTTCAAGATCCGCTTCGATGCCATCGCGAAACCTACGATTCATCCGCCGTAGATTAAAAAAAAAAAATTCAAAACAACACAAAGAAAAATAGAAAATAAAATAAATAAAAGAACAATTAAAAGCGAGAAATCCAAGACGTCAAACCTGAAAAGATGTATTTGATCCTCCTCTTTTTTTCTAATGGCTGAGGGAACTCTGTGTGCGTGGGAGAGGAGAGGGAAGATTAGATCGAAGAGGGGAAGCAGAAGAAGGAAAAAAAATGAAATGAAAAAACGAGAGGGGAATTTATGATTGGGTGTGGCGGCGTATTTTATAAACGGGTGGACCGTTCTCTTAATAGCCTACGATTGAGTTAAATGTCATTCTGTGGTGGGTCCCATGCTTTGCGTTCTCTTTACGAAAATCACCCGATTTTCGTCGAAAGTGGCCACCAGGAAAACTTATTAGTGAGGCTATTTAAAATTGTGGTTTTCTGGGGTTTTTCTTTTTAAATTATTTTTGTTAAGTGGACGGGAATCTAGACTTAACGCGTAGTCTCCACTCCCCATGGTCGTTTGAGGATAATCCAAGCTGGTAAAAGTTGACTCGAGTCCGAAAATTCGCCCTAGATCGAACTCGAGATCGGATCAAATTGATCAAAAAGTCAAAAGTCCGAGCCCGAAAAAAGTCCGACCCGAAAAAGCTCGAGCCCGAAAAAACCCGAACTCGAAAAAGCCCGAGCCCGAAAAAGCCCGAACCCGATACGACCCGAGCCCGAAACCGGTCCGACCCGAAACCCGAAAAAGCCCGAATTTATAACCCGAGAAAGCCCGAATTATAATTATATAATTATTATATTAACAAATAATTAAATAATTAAATAATAATACACTTTTTCTAATTAAAATTTATAAAATTTTAGAACAATCATTATTTATTTATTACATAATTATATCAATAATTTATTTTCAACAAAATAAATATTAAATATTTACATTCAATTATTAAATAAAATTATTTTAAAACACAATATAATATTCAATATCAAATAATTTTTAATATTATGCTTATTATATTTGTAATAATAAATAATAAATATATTATTAAATATAACATTTGATTTTATTATAAAAACAATTATTATACTATTTTATTATATTTATTTCATATTAAAATTTTAATTGTAATACAATAATAAATCAAATATATATATATAAATCATTATATAATTGTAACATTTATTTAAATTTGATATTTCATATAAAACATGGAATACATTATTAACAAAATTAGAATTTAATTCTGACTCCTATAACTCGTAAATAGAAAAATAGTAATTTGTTTTTTAAAAGGTGATTATAATAAAAATAAGAATTGAAAGTTAAAAAAGGGGATCATACCCTTTTAAAGGTTGTAATAACTTTTTCACTGAAAAAAATATTCAGACTCAACTATGACATGTTTGCATCCAAATTCTCATGTCATTAACAAGTTAATGATTGTTATGTTCTAAATTAATCCAATATAGTAAAAAACAAACCAGCAAAGAAAACATCAAATACTTAAAGTTATAACATATAATATTACAAGAACAACAAAATAGGAAACATACAATCATTCTCATACACAGCCACCTAGTCATGGAGAAATCAATCCCTAATCATACATTGCATGATGAACAAAACAGGAAAATACGATCATTCCATTCAACGCTAGCGGCTTGATGAATAACATACTCGAAAAGATTGTAAATGCAGGAAGCAACTAAACTCTCCAAGAGCGACATTGTCTTTAAATAAGATTAATGAGGCAATGATCAATCATAATTACTCTTAATAAAAAAATTTAATTTTTTAACAATATAAATAGTAAGAAATAAAATATCAACATACGTTACAATTAGAACTCTTCATCCTCATCCATAAACCAACTAGTTCAATTTAATCCAACTTTCCTTCCAAATCTCATTGTTTCATCTTCTTCATCTAATAAAATATATAAAAATAATCATATAAGAATTTAAATAATAAAAAATTAATAAAATAATAATGACACTAAAATCTTACCACATTTATCTATATCATATCCATACAGCCAATTACGAATGGTAATCAAAATTTCTGCATTATGTGTTATGAGACAATTTCTCCATTTGTTAATAACTCTACCACTCATACTAAATGCTGATTCAGATGCAACTGTGGTAATTGGAATACTCAATATATCCTTAGCCATAAGTGAAAGTATAGGGTGTCGAAATTGATTTTTCTTCCAATAATGAAGAACATCAATTTGAATCTTATAATCTTCTCTTGATTCATTCAAATATACATTTAACTCTAATCTATATAAAAGATATCTAAATTGAAGTTTCTAAATCCCTACAATAACAAAATAAGTTCATATATGAAATTATAATAACAAATGTAAATTAAAACTCAAAAAACAACTACTGAATATAAAAAAAATAAATTAATAAGTTACTAAAGCAAATTATATAAAACATTTGAACAAAAAATTTATATAAATATGTTATCAAATTAACAATAAATATTTATATGTTTCAAATTTTATTTCTAACTAGGAAATTTAAATTTTTGCAATGTCTTGTCTTTTGTATAAATTTTATTACTAAATTATATAATTTTTTTCCTCATTAATTCATATTTCATCATTTTAATTATATTTTGTCTTATAATCATTATGATTAAATTATATCAGCTTTTTGGTTTACCTATTTTATTTAAACTTCGATATTATATTTAATAATTTTTTCAAACTTAAACTAATTGCATCTATCAATTGAGAATTTAGCTACAATTATAGAACTTTAATTAGGTATAATTTAAACGAATTGATAACAATTAATTAGGTATAATTTTGTTAAGCATATATGATTATTTATTTATTTGCCTACCTTATCGGTTCATATCTATATCAGTCTACTAAAATAATATTAGTAGATATTTTTTCTTGTGCATTATGTAACGTGACGATCAAGACAAACATGCATCATTACTTGATTGTGCAAAAATAATTATTTTAAGTTAATTTTTTATTTAAATTATGTAACTAATTTATTAAAAATTAATAATTTGTTATACTTATATATGATAACTAATTAGTAAATATTTATTTTAATAATTATTTTGATAATAAATAATTAATTTTTTAACCATGTTATTATATAATATGATAATTCTGTTTGAAAATTATTAAATTAATTATATATATACATTAACGTGCAATATTTATTTTTTTCATTTTATACAATAATTTAATAATTTATCATGAAATCATATCCTTTCTTTTCTTATTCTTTGAAAACCTATCAACAATTTCAATTATTCTATAGATAGATTATATTTATAGTCCAGTCAAATTTTTTATGCTCTTCAATTTTTCTTGACTAAGGCCAAAGAAATAGGCAAAACATTCATTTAGAAAAGAAGTGAAGAAGATAACATCTAGAAGTTGGAAGAAATCTGTAAAACTAAAAACAAACTAACATAGGAAATAAAAAAAATATTATGAAACTTTTATTAATCTAATTTTAGTGACTTCTATTTAAAATTTAAAAATTTATTATTTTAATCATAATTATCTACTTTAATTTCATAATTATTTATATTATATATTTTTTTAAACTCACAAAGTTTTTTTGTATAAATATATTTTTTTAGTGTATTATATCAACTACAAAATATCAATCATATGGTAGTGTATAATTGTATATGATATAATTATATTAAATATTAAAAAAAATATTTTTTAATTTAATATTCTAAATTTTTAATGAGACATTTGATTAATTAATGTAAACGATTATATTTAATACAATAATATTAATTATGATTTATGTACAAATAAAAAATAAATTAGAAATAAAATAGAACTAATTAATTGATCATTTATTCATATTAAGCATTTTTTTGGTAAATGATAATATTAATTGGTACTTTTTTTCCTATAATATCTATATGTAATATTTTCTTTTGCATTTAATGAATATAATTATATCTACTATTTTATAATAAATTTTGTAAGAAATTAAAAAAGAGTAAATTATTTTTGTCAAATAATAAATATTAAAATATAAAAATTTGTTTTTATATAAATATTTATTAAAATATAAAATCATATAAAAATTAAATTAATTATCGCATTCAAAATTTTTTTTAAAAAAATTATAACTAATAAAGTTTCAAAATATTTCAAGCCGGCCCGCTAAACCCGCCCGACTAGAACCGGGACCGAACTCGAAAAAGACCGAACCCGAAAAAACCCGAACCCGAAGAAGCCCGAAACCGAAAAAGCCCGAAATCGAAAAAGCCCGAACCCGAAAAAACCCGAACCCGAAAAAGCCCGAACCCGAAAATAATCGAATCCGAAAAAGCCCGAACCCGAAAAAATCCGAACCCGAAAAAACTCGAGCCCGAAAAGAACCCGAACCGAGCCCGCCCGAGCCCGCCCGTTTGCCACCTCTAAATCCAAATCGGGCCTTCAACCATTCGACGTCGTATTAAGCATTGGTGAGGTTGTGGTGGCCGTCGCTTTCGGGTACTTCATTGTGGTTGGGTCCAAATCTTAGGCGCGGTGGTCAATAAGTAGGCTTGGTCAGTTGGTCTGATCATCTGAGTTTGGGTCAAAACCCATGAATTGTGTGTGGAAAAGACCCCAGCAGCCTGGCCCAATGATGAATAAATTAACAATGATGACATAAAGTCTAACAGTTGAGTAATAATTTGTATTATAATTAGAATTACAATTACAAAGTTTTTCATAAGTAATTAAATAAGTGTTGTGATCTATTATAAAATTTAGATATAATTTTAATTGTTATGAATAAAATGAAATAAAAAAAAAAAAGAGAAAAAGTGATATGTCATGTAGCATCATCTCAATGCGCAATGTGACACCATCACAATGCGCTACGTGGCGCATAAAAATTAAGTACAGATGAAAAGAAACTTTGTGTTGAAATTTATCCGGATGATTTTATTCTTGAGTATCTTTGACTAATGTAGGTGGAAAAATACGTAATTAAATATGAAATTAATCCCTCTAAATTGGAATTTAGAACCAGGTATGATTTATGAAACTAATTTTTATTCTCTATTTTTTTCTTTATTGAAACTCTGCTAAAATATGTTCTTACTTAAGTATCGAAGTGCTTACATAGGGGACGACCCCTGCGTCCCTCTGATTGTTCTTTTTCTTACAGAGCTTTCGATAGCACATGGTACAAAGACCAAAATGAAGACGTCAGCAAGACATCACTGTTGTGTTTAGCAAAACAATTGGCGCCGTCTGTGAAAAACGAAAGAAAAACTTTCTGCTCTACAACAATGGTGCAAACACGTTCAACAGTAAGGAGGAGTGATGAAAATGAGGATATGGCGAGCTCTCCATTGGGCGACTTTGAGGATGAAGCTCAGGGGGAGAGAGAGTCAAACATGATGACAATCCCTATAGCAGAATTTGAAGCTATAAGGAAATAGGGAGAAGAGACCACCTAAGCCTTGCGCTATGGTTTATTTGCTCAAGGGTGCCTTCCCGCAAGTGAATTTGCCACCAATCGTTCAAAACTTGGTGGGAGAAAGAACACAGAGAAGGAGTACTTCGGACGCTTAGGAGCTCAAGCGTGAGACTGTGGAAGGCTTAGTCAGGGTGCTGGAGACCTTGTGCGTCTGGCTGCGGATGACCTGTTGCGTGAGGCTGGGAAAGACCTCATGCGTGAGGCTATGGAAGGCCTGAGGCGCCAAGGTGAGGGGGACCCTTTGCGCGAGCGTGAGAGAGACTTAGAGTGCCAGAGTGCGCGAGACCCCCTGCACGAGAGTGCTGAAGACCTGAGGTGCCAGGGTGCGAGAGACCCCCTACGCTAGAGTGCGAGAGACTTAGGGCGCTAGGGTGCGCAAGAGTGTAAAAGACTTGAGGCGCCAGGGTGCTGGAGACCCCCATGAGCGAGAGTGCAAGAGACTTGAGGCGCCAGGGTGCGTAAGACCCCCTGCGCGAGAGTGCAAGAGACTTGAGGCGCCAGGGTGCGCAAGACCCCCTGCGCGAGAGTGCGAAAGACTTGAGACAATAGGGTGCGGGAGACCCCCCTGCACAAGAGTGCGAAAGACCTGAGGCGTCAAGGTGCAGGAGACCCCCAGCGCGAGAGTGCGAAAGATCTGAGGCGCCAGGGTGCTGGATACCCCTCGCACGAGGCTGCGATAGACTTAAGGCGTCATGGTGCGAGAGACCCCCTGCGTAGGACTACAGCAAACTGAGTGTTGGAGAATCGTGGAGTCGGGGTACGAGAGACTCTGTACGAGAGATTGTTAGGGGCCTGAGACGCATAAATGTTGGAAATCTTGAGAGTCCAACTGGAATAGATTATGAATATTTGGATGGTACAGGAGGTGTTGGAATAATGAGGTCCCATACTAGGAGGAGAGACTCAGAAATAGGTCCAACTTGGAACCTTGAAACTGAAATGGTAAACTTCTCATCTCGGACTCATCAGAATCGAACTCATAACCTACACAGTAAAGGAAAAGAGGTTGTTGATTGCGATCAAGCCGAATCATGTAACATCGAAAAGGTCCAAGATCGACTTGCACCCATGTCACAAGATGCATTGGACATGAAGAAAATGATTGAATGAATCTTAGAAGAGAAAATGTTGGTTCCGACTGAAGAGAACTAAAGAAGAAGAATCGCATTCAGTACAACAATCATGGGAAAATCATTGCCCCCAAAATTCAAGATGCCACAGATAACGACATATGCTGGAAAAATTGATCTTTATGACCATGTTGAAAATTATGAGTCGTTAATGCTACTACATAGATGAGAAGATGAGATCATGTGTAGGGCATTCTCCCTAACTTTAACTGGTTACGCACTGAAGTGGTTCAACAACTTACCAGAAGGGTATATTTCATCTTTCAATCAATTGAGAAGTGAATTTCTGAAGGTCTTTGTGATAAATAGCCAGAAAAGGAAGGAGACCACCTATCTGTTCACCCTAAGATAAGGGAACAAAGAATCATTGAAAAACTATATAGATCGATTCTGTGATGTTACTATTGAGGTACGTGATCTACAAGTTGGGGTAGCGGTGACAGCTATGCTATAGGAGACAAGGTCCGAAAGCTATAAGAATCATTATCTTTGTATCAACCAACGACAATTTCAAACTTGTTCTCTAAAGCAAATAAGTATATTACGCAAGAAGATGTGATGAAAATGATATTAATGTGAGATCTCAAAGAAGGAAGGAAGCGAGAAAGAGAGTCTGATGAAAAGAACATAGGAAGATCAGATAAATCAGGCAAAACCCCAAAGTTGAAGTATGCTAATTACATGCAGTTTACCGAGCCACGTGCTTCGATCTTAATGACGATCGAATGAATTGGGATGCTTCAATTCCCTATGAGAGGTGAGGGAAATTTAGGACTTCAGGTCTTATTGTAGCTTCCACTTCGCCTTTGGTCAATCAACCAAGAAGTGTTGAGATCTGATGAATCAGCTTGAGAAATTAGCTAGAGAAGGGCTATTAGACCGTTACGTACAGAGAAACGAAAAGAATCAATATCCTATGCGTGGTCGGAGAGATAACAAACTGCGGGATAGGCGCAATGATAACAGAGGAAATATGAGGAGAAACGAAGAGAGAGGAAACAGGGCAAGGCATGGAGAACGTAGGAATCAGCAGATAGATAATGAACCTACAGGAGCCGTCATTCATGTCCTTTCTAGTGGAGAATACGTAGCTGGTAGCTCATCTGATTCACGGAAGGCTTATGCTAGACAGACGTACCAGGTCCATTTTGTGATTAAAGCGGCCGAAGATGGAGATACGATTACTTTCACGCCTGCTGATTAAGGAGATGTGATTGTCCTGCATGATGATCTTATGGTCATATTAGCGGTCATAGCTAAACATCTGACAAGTCGAATTCTAGTAGATAATGAAAGCTCGGTGAACCTTATCTATCGAAATTATTTCAAAAAAATAAATCTAAGTGAGGACAGATTGAAGCTTGTGACTACCCCTTGTTTGGCTTCATAGGAGAGAAAGTAAGGGTGACAAGGTCCATTGAACTACCAATTACTTTAGGAGAAGACCCTAGGAGTGTTACGAGATAAGTTTTATTTATGGTGGTTAAATCAACATCTCTGGCGTACAATGTTATTCTTGGACGACCATTGTTGAGTGACATGAGAGCCGTGCTCTCCTCGTGTTTACTGTTGATGAAGTTTCCAACTCCCAGAGGTGTGAGACAATAAGGGGGACTAAAGGAGAGCAAAAACGTGTAATGTTGCATCGAATACATTTAAGGGGGTTCAGAGGAAAGAAACCATTACTATTACTGAACCACCTAAGCCGAATTCTGTCGAAAAGATGGAAGAAATAACATAGAAGACTGACGATGAAGAGAAGAAAATATACATTGGGGACCAATTGAGGCCCGATGTGAAAGAGGAGATAATAAAATGCTTGAGAGATAATGCCGATATTTTCGCATGGACCCCTACTGACATGCCTGGAGTTGATCCAGAAGTCATCTGTCATGAGCTTAACGTGTTGCCCGGGGCAAAACCTGTCAAACAAAAAAAAGGAACTTCACCCCTGAGGACGACAAGTCATTGAAGAAGAGATAGACAAGTTGCTTGAGGCTGGATTCATTCAGGAAGTCTTGTATCTGGAATGGCTTACGAACGTTGTAATGGTAAAGAAAGCCACCAAAAAATGAAGAATGTGTGTGGACTTTACCGACTTGAATAGGGCATGTCCAAAAGACTCGTACCTATTGCCTCAAATAGATAAGCTAGTGGATGAAACTTCAAGATATGAGTTTCTTAATTTCTTGGACGCATTCTCCGGTTATCATCAGATCTTAATGCACCCCGAAGACGAAGAAAATACGTTTTTCATTACTGATAAAGGCATTTACTGCTACAGAGTGATGCCGTTTGGCTTAAAATACGCGGGTGCTACATATCAGCATATGGTGAACAAAATTTTTAAAGATCTGCTTGGCAACACAATGGAAGTTTGAAATTTTAAGAAAGTATAACATGAAGCTAAATCTCAATAAGTGTTCGTTCAGAGTTCAGTCCAAAAATTTTTTGGGATTTATGATAACCAATCGTGGGATCGAGGCCAACCCTGAGAAGGTTCAAGCTATCTTGGACATGAGGCCTCCAGTTACTTTTAAATCTAACCAAATTGGTGGTTGTCGAGACCAACAATATAAATTCATACTAAAAAATAAATTAAAATTGTACTATAGATGAATAATGTTGTTTCCCACAGAGATTGGTTAGATTTATTTTTCTACAAAAGATTTAAAAGGAAAATATGTTTGGGAATTTGTTATAATAAAAAGAAAAAGAAAAATTAATATAGAAAAGAGAAATCATTATGTAAAATATTGAAAGTAAATCAATATGATGAAGCATCCAACCAAAAGAATAATATTAGAATGGGTTCATGGAATTGATCATTGATGCAAAAATGAGTTCTTTTAATTTTTACCAAATTGGTTATAGCTATTGGTACAACCTAATAACCTGTCCCTCCTTACTTCTTCGATAATCAGGATACGGTCTCTAATTATTTCTCTTGTTAGTTAAACAACCTTAGATACGATCTTAAGATTTAATTTACCAACAACATTAAAAACTAGAAAGACTATCAATTCTAACCAACAAACACACATGTAGGTTCATTTAAATTAGATTATATATCCCCATAACATTGAATTAAAAACCTCTCTGTAATCAATTATATTATTTACCAGTTATATTAGAATTCCTAAACAATTACGGATTTAGGTTTCTAATTGGTGATATATTATATTGACAATTGAACAAATGACCCTTTTTGCACAATCAATTAAAACAATAATTTCAATAAGCATAGAAGATATATAAATTGCAAAGATGTAAAAGAACAAGATAAAACTAATTAGATCTCACAATTCTTGAAAAAACCTAAATCTTTAATTATCTTTTGGCTAGACTAAATAACTTAGCAAGCCATAAGTTGAGAGAAAAATACTAAAGATATTTTCAATTGCCTAAAAATAAAAATAGTAGAATGTATATAGAGTTTCTATGAAGTTGATGATCCTCTGTCCCCCTCTCTTCATCTATATATACTAAATATCATAGCTCCAGAATCTTGTCCAAAAGGAAACTTCTGATTGAGTTTGATTACAAATAAACTTTTTTCATTTTTCAACCACTAGTTGTTTTTTACCAAAGAAAGTCATGCCATCTCTCCTTTAATAATTAAAATCTTTCACTTGCCACCTTTAGACTGTTTAAGTCAAATTTAGCTATAAGTGATGGAGCTTGACTTGAATCTACATATTTAAGCTGCAATTATCGTCACTGCCTTAGACGTGTCCACGCCTAACACCAAGACATCTTCTGATTTTGTGACTTGATCAAAATTTGTAACTTTAGTCCATTTTGCTCCTAATCCTTCACCCACAATACAAAATACAAAATATAAGTCAAATCTAAAAATTAAGCATATAGAAGAATTTAAATCATAGGAAAATATGACAATTAATATATTTAATATGCAACTTATCAAATTCCCCCACGCCTAAACATTACTTGTCCTCAAGTATACAATAGTTTAAATTCATAATCTCTTCTCCTCACTCCTTCATCCTCTTCCTATGTTCATCAAAAACACATTCCTTTTAAGAATTAAAACACAAGTTTTTAAAGCGAATTCTCATAACATACATGAATAGCACCTTAATGATTCAATTAAGTTCATAAAGTATATAGGATCCAACATCCTCTCAATTGGATTTCACTCATCGCACTCAAAGTGTTTAAGGTATACATATCAATGAACTCTCAAGTCATTGTATAGAAGATTTTTTACCATAGGCTTGCAAATTCATCACATCTCTTCCACCAATGAATGAATTAAGATGTAAAAATCTAAGGGTTTAAAAAGGGTTGTAACGGGGCCTAAGTAAGGTATGATAAAGGGATTTTTGGTTTAAAGAAATTGAAGGAATTTTACAAAACTTTTCACACAAAACTCAACTCAATGATTTCAAAAGACTACTTCAATCACCTCACATTCATCCAAACAAGTTTTGACATGATTTCAATTCCATCATAATCTTCAGAACTAACTTCCAAGCAATAAAAATTATACTTCTCTTTCTTTTCATTTATTCATCATTTTTTCTTTTTTTTTCTTTTCTTCATTTTTTTTTATTTTTTAAAAGAGAAGAACTCAATGAAAGTAATAACCTAGAGTATTAAATTTCCAACACGTTGCAATCTTTTCAAAAATATTTTAAAGTTTCATGTGCATAAATCTATATGATTCATCAATTCAAGGTTCAAAAAGAGGGGAAAAATCAACAAAATGGTTTATTATGGCTTGTAATGTAGTTTAATCCAAAGAAAAGGGTTAGGCTCAAAGTGGTTTCTCTAGATGTTAATAATAACAATGGTAGGCTTGAAAAGAATGGTATAATGACAAGAAAATGGTTCAACCTAAATGCCCTTATTGGATTTATTACATCCTACTGATCAAAGGGGTTGATTGAGACATATATGACAGAACAAGTTCTAGAATAGTTGACTATGCATGACAATCACACAAACAAGGAAATGAAGCATGATGTAATGAATGCTCATAGGCTCAATTCTCACCAAAAAGGCTATATGTGCTAGATCCTATACACTTTTTCATCTAATGAATCAAAAGCAACTAATCACAGTGGTTTACTGAGAATCCAAAATCATTTTACACATAAGTAAATTATTTTTTTCTCATGGGATAAGTATTGGAAAAATCTAGAACTCAAAGAGATTACAAACAATAACTAATGTACCTTTTAGAACAAGAATTTTTTGGATTTGCAAAAATTTTCATGAAAAATTAACAAGAATGAAAGAAAAACGAAATAAACGGCAAAACTATAATTACAGACCCTCCCCCACACCTAGACTATACATTGTCCCCAATGTAGCAAAATAAATGCTCATAAACTATAAAAGAATTAAGAGGAATAGGAAACTTCCCTAAAATATATTGAGCATTTTGAAGCATCGCATTGACTACTAAGGAGGGAAAAATGGTGGATTGAACCTCATATATTAGTAGAATGGCAGTTGGTTCAATTCAATTCTTTCTAATCTAAGTGCAAGTCCTTCAAGTTTCTCATCAAGAGTAATGCCAACAGTATGGTTTTACCTCTGCCAATCCGAGCATGTTTACAAGAGGAAGAAGCTCCTTGAATTCCACTACTAGCCATAGAAAAATCCCTCACACCTTGATATTGTTAAGCACAAGCAGACAAAAATAACTACCCCAAATCAAATAATTTTAATGTTAATAAGAGGAATGGTATAGCTGAAACTCGTCGACCACCACAAAAAAATTTTTATTTATTTTTTTCTTTTATTTTCTCACCTTCCAAATTGCAGATCCCTCGCTTCGGTCATCTCGCCTGTCTTCATAGCTCCGGCAGCAACAGTTCCACCGACAAACTCCGGGTGTCGTTGCCATTACCACACACTTCTCCAGATAGATCTCGAAATTCTCATTATCGGGCTCATAATCTGTCCAACCCTAAAATTCGTTGGTATAACCCTCCAACTGTCTTGACCACTGCAGCTCGGGAAAAGTTTCACCTGATCTCTCCTTTTCCAGCTAAGAGTGTGCCATATAAAATTCGTATTTCACGAAGTCGGTAGAGAATAAAAGCTTCCTGTCATGACAGTCTTGTGATAAGTGATATTCTTTAATGGCTTTGGAACGAATCTCGTCATACATATCTTGGCTAACTGAGGAAGACGGAGGATCTCTATGCAGGCTAGAAACTTCCTTTTCCAACCTGCTATGGTCAGACTTTAGCTCATCATAATTAGTTTGGAGGTCTTGCAGCTTTGACAAAATTGAATCATAGTTGGACTTGAAAGAATTCAGCTCCTAAGACTTCTTATATTGCTCAGACTTTTCCTGCACTTTGGCAAATTCTCTTAAAGGTGAAAATAGTCGAGGTTCAGATCCTCTTTCTCTTTCTTTAATCGCTCGAGTTGCTTAGGCAGCCTCCTATACTGATTTCTTTCAGTGAGCCACTCGAATTTTTTAGCCTTCAATTAGTACAGCTCAATATCAGCCCGAGTTTTATAAGCCCGATACCGCGCATTGCAAGCAATTACATGTTGAGTCATCTAAAAATGCACAGAAATCAAAAGGTTAAAAAAAAAAGAGGGAGGTGAGGGAAAGATAAAAAAGATACCATCATTGCTAAGTAATCTGCTCAATCTTCAGGCTGAGGGAAACCCTTAAATAACTCTTCCTCGTCTCGTGGGAGTATGGTCGACCAACTTAGGCGAGACGCCACTCCAAGGTCATGGATTGAATCATTGTCGTTAACGCTTGGATAGACCACAAAATTCTATCCATGGACTGTCTCGCCACCGTCCACCTAGTACCTGGAAGTATTGAGCTCAACAATTGGCGGGAACACTGGCCTATCCCTTATAGCCGACTCAATATACAAACATTACCTCCCAATGCGAGATGAACGAGCAGTGTTGCATTCCGCCCGATTAGATTGATGATACTCTTTCAGCTCGGGATTCGAAAGCTGGGGCTCCATGATAAGCTGTTTCCCTCTATCCTGATTTTGAGAACTGGACCCCTCAGGACGAGATAGAAGAGGAGCTTGAGGAGACCTTAACCTTTCGTCTCGAGAAGTTGGAGTAGAAGTACGAGCCTGGCTTCAAGACACTCGAGTAGGGTCCTTCGGGCTTCTACGCTTATGAGAACGGGCAACCCTGGTAGCATCCTCGTCGATCAAAAGCTCTTATGAGGGAATCCATTCCTAGAAGAAAAACAGAAAAATAAAAGTCAGAACAAATAATAGGAAAGTAAACAATTATTTACATGATAAAATGCAATATGAAATCACCGGATTCACGTAATCATCAAGAGAATGGATGATAGCTAAGCTCTCATCTGAAGGAAAATCTAGAAAGGGGCTCTCAAAAGCCTCGCCATGGCCCCAATCCAAGTTCTCTTCAAAGTCTTCCTCCGAGAGATCGATGGAATTTTTCACACCTTGATTTCCTTTTGGGAAATTAGAAGGTAAGACGGGCTCGAGTGCGAGAACCGGATCAACGGGAACGCATCCCCAGCCAACGACAGTTATATTCCATTGAGTTAATAACGATAATAAAGCGTCTTCATCATCTACTTACAACTGAGAGATAAGAGGATCATATATATCCCTTAAATTAGATAGAGGGCTAAGGTTGGAGGGTTTGTGACAACACTATTGAGTAGGGATGTCTAAAGACGAAGGAATCTCAACAATGAACCAGTTCGAAGCAAAATTATGTAGCTTGGGTGGAGGTTTCCCAAAAAGCTTATTACTCTGTCCCCTTTTAAAAACTTTCTGTATACAAAAATGTGTCGAGTTACGGACACTACGGACTCTAGAGAATGAGTTGAACAGAGGAATAATAGGTCTGACATTAAATCTATGACATATAATTATAAACCCGACCACTTACGCCCATCCATTAGGGTGATATTGGGCAGGGACTATGCCATAATGATGAAGAAAAGTAACTCCGAAGTCGGGTAAGAGAAAACAGAATCCAAATTCTAATGAGGCCCGGTGTATAGGAACGTCACTACTAACAGATTGATGAGCGCGTTCTGCAGCGGTTGGGAGCCTATAATAATAATCCTCAAGAATAGGAAAGGTATAACGATTAGACTCAAGGTCAGACTCCCCAAGTCTAGAATAAGGATCTAAAATTATTTGTTTTCCACTACCTTGCCTAGCCATTAGGGAGGAAATCGATATAACCGATGCTTAGAGAATGAGAAAACGAAGAGATACCTTCAATAGAAGAATGCCGTGAGGGTTTGTCAGTGAATGTCGCGAAGGTCGTAAATGTGCGAGGGTCTCGCACAGATCAAGAAATGCCATGAGGGTTGAGATTTCCTCAAGGGTTTGACACTCAGGAAATGCCGCGAGTGTCTATGGATACCGCGAGGGTGATGCCGTGAGGGTTGAATGCCACGAGAGTGAATGCCACGAGGATGATGCTGCGAGGGTTGAATGTCACGAAGATTAAATACCGCGAGGGTTTTAAGTATGTCATGAGTATTTATGCTAAGGTGTATGTCGTGAGGGTGCGATCTCTGCAATTGGCAAATAAAGTTTGAGTCAATGTCCTCACGGTGTATATATATATATATACAGGCAGGAAGATCGCGAAAAACAGTGTACTCTTTCGTAAAGTGATAACTAACAAAAGAGTGGGGAGCAATTGTTATGAATAAAATGAAATAAGAAAAAAGAGAAAAAGTGACATGTCACGTAACACCATTGTGATGCGCCACGTAGCACCATCACAATGCGCCACGTGGTGCATAAAAATTAAGTACAAATGAAAGGAGACTCTGTGTTGAAATTTATCCGGACGATTTTATCCTTGAGTATCTTTGACTAATGTAGGTAGACAAATACGTAATCAAAGATGAAATTAATCCCTATAAATAGGGATCAGGTATGATTTATGAAACCAATTTTTATTCTCTATTTTTTTTACTGAAACTTTGCCAAAATTTGTTCTGACTTAAACATCGAAGTGCTTACGTAGAGAACAATCCCTACATCCATCTGATTATTCTTTTTCTTACAGAACTTTCGGTAACACGTTGTACAAAGATTAAAACGAAAACGTCAGCAAGACATCACTGTTGTGTTTGGCAACGACACTAATCAATCTCAACTTTCATCCCCCCATTATCAAAGAATATATATATATATATATATATATATATATATACTGTTTAGCAATTAGTTACCTGTATACTGAGTATAGAAGCTGTGCTAGAGGCAAAAGAGAAACAGTGAGAGGACATCAAAGATTGATCTCTAGGATGTATTTTAATGCTTAAGTCAATATAACTAAAGAAGATATAAAGCAATATTTGTTTGAAAGTGTTCTTAACCTATATACGTACCTCGCTTGTGCTTTTATAATACCTTTCTAGTTATTGAGTTTGATTTGGAGTGCTTATTTGCATAAATGACTCATCTCTTCATAGCTCTATAATTTTCATGAACAGTTGGGCCTCGAAGGTTGGGCATAATTCCTTGGGCCCTTGGGCCTATTGTTAAGCAAGCATATAACAATTACTCCCGCTATAAGTCTGAAGAAGATCCACAAAGTAGTTTCTTCTCGAAGACTGAAATCTTGAAAAGGTATTTTCAATTTCATGCTTTCAAGCAGCGTACTTTAATAGGTAACAACGTCTGTACGTCCAGGTGTCATGGATCGTAGCCATTGTTCTAAAAACAATGACAGCATAGGTTACAAAACTCTTGCGCTATCTTTTTGAGTCTTTTCATTTTCTACGTTCTTTTGTTTGCGATGCTTCAAGATTCCTCATTCTTTATTTTATCTAGTAAGCTTTCCATTACTTCTTTCATTATGTGATTTTCACTTTTCCTCGTTCGTTTGTAATCTTTTATCTTTCTTTGTTTTCTAAAATGACGATAAAGATAATGGCGACCAAGAATTCACTTAGGCTTCCCCAGGGCTATGTTGCCTTTTTCAGTTCTGATGATTCTCCTCCCAAGGGTGCTGACACCGATTCACTGCTCATGGGTGAAGAGAAACAATTTGATCGAGTTTGGAATCCTACGGACGGATGGTTTGCTGATAAGTATCAATCTTTAATTACCTGCCAAATAATGAAAATTTCTTTGAAAAAGGGTTGCTTTAATTTTTCTGATTCTAGGTTTAAATGAGGGATGCTAAATAGTTTATTCCCTGTTAGTCGTGTAGACAGTAGAACCGTGGGTTTTTATAGCTCTATTTTTAGATTCGACTTCCATCTCTTTCTACACCTTCCTTTGTTGCGTTGAGGTGTTAAAAAGGTATAATCTGGTGCCTTCTTAATTTTATTCAAATTCTTAGGCCAGAATCATAGGTTACTTGATTACGTGTCAGAAGAAGGGTTGGGATCCTCCTGTCAAAGTTTTAATGTCCCTTTACAGATTGAAGAGAGATAAGGGTTGGTTTCATTTAAGTAATCATATCCCCAAACCCTATCCAATCGCCTCAAATATTCTTTTCAATCCTAATCATTTCTTTACCATAACCTTGGCAAAGGGTTTTGAGTGGCCCTTTAAAGTCGATTGGTCACTTTCTAGTAAAATTGTTGCGGAGCCTCCTCAACTGATTTCTTCTAAGCGTGAGTAATTAGACTACTTTGCCCACACTATTATAGATTATAAGAAAATCCCTCTTGAAAAAGATATGATTAACTTCTGTCTGAATTAGAGTGTCTTAAAAAGTTTTGGTGCTGGTTCATTTAATCCCTATCCCCCATCTGCTGAAGGTAATTCCCTTCCTGCGTATGCTGGAGTTGGTTATTCTTTTGTATGCTTATTGATGCCCGACTTGTCTCGCTTTCTTTGCAGACATGGAAGATAACCAATTTCTTAGTTTATTGAGGAAGCAGGAAAAGGCTAAAGGGAAATGACCTTCCCCAACCAATTCAGAGAGCTCTCCCTAAAGACGAGCTGTCGGGACGACTCCTTGCCTGCATTCTTAATCTCCTCAACCGCCATTTCAGTCTCCTCTTTAACCCCAGGAGGAAAAAGAGACTTCATCTTTACAGATTCCTCCTACAAATCCCTCAAGTTTTAGTGATGTCAAAGGTATAATACTTGGATATGTCTTTGAAAAATTCATCTAATTTTTGCAATTGTGGTAACATTCTTCTCTTTTAAATGCAGCTCAAACACAAGGAAATGCTCCTGGCAGAGTTTCGAGGAAGAAATCCGTAAGCGTTATTGACCTTATATTTCTATAGGTACAGATTCATCGAAGCTCTTTCCTTGGCGAGTTGGTTCTCCGAAGCGTGAGATTTTGCCAAGCTCGACCAATGCTTTTAATTGGGCTGAGAGAATCATCTCGTCCAGTTCTCATCATCACTTGAATTCTTTTAAGGAAACAAATGTTACCAAATCTACTATTGCTTTATTATTAGAGGTTCGTCTTTTTTGTCTCCTTTTGTATATTGTATTATTTTATTGAAGATTTCTTACTTAGATTTGTCCTTGTGATGTCAAGCGTTGTTGGTTGCTATGGTCATGTGCGACCAGTCTATTAGTCAGGTGAGAGCCATACAAGCTTCTGAAGAGAGAGGAGATTCTTGGCGAGCAATAGACTTAGAGAAAGACAAAGTATACTAATATACCAGGTAGAGATAGCCTTACATAATTTTTTATACTTTATTAATTTATTAAATTGGATTTTTATTTAAAATTCTAACAACATTTTCCCTATTTAATAAACATATATAAATTTTTATTTGTATAATTTTTTTTTTTTACTTAAATTATTGTATTTTATTGATTTTAATTGAATTTTATCAATTAATTTATAAATTATAATTTTGAAATTTAATTTTTTATATGACCAATTTCAATAAATAAATAAAACATTTGAACTTGACCTAAAAATTTGTTCACACCTAAATTCTGTCAATTTGAGTTATTAGCTCACTATACATAGAAATATTAATTCGATCAACGTCTCATCTACTTGTCATCTACATTGTGAAACTTATTTTATTTATACAAACCTAATTATATTGGGTTCTAGTTTCTTTCTAGTTTCAGTAGCGTTTTAGCCGGCTTAAGTTGAATCATATATATTTAGGATATATTAGAATATGAGGAAGTTTTTGATCCGGCCGGGAGTTAGACTGCCTCCTTTACATATAAATATATAATATTTATATTTAGGCAATTGAGTTTTTAATTTCATAAGCAAAATTAAAAAATGTCACATTTTTTTATTTTTTATTTTAAATTTTTTAAAGATATATAATTTCATTATCAATATATTAAATAACAATTTATGTATATATATTTACATGTACGTGTATATATATATATATATATATATATATATATATATATATATTTTTCATTTAAGTAGATATGATATGAGCATTGTTTCCATTCTCATCTACTGGGCTAAATCAACAAATGAGAAAACATCGATGGTGACAGAAAAAGTCTTATATTATTATTGAAAGAAAAAAAGATCATTTGTATGTTTTCACACACACTCAAAAAAAAAAAAATATTAGCTTGTGTATTAAATAAATAATAATAAATAAAATTAGAAGGAAAAGAATAAAAAAAATATGATAAATTAGGAGAGACTAGACCTGGATGTTTTCTAACGAAAGTGTCCCAGACACATGGTCCTTTTCCATCTTCAAGAGCTGCGCCTTCAATCTACAGTGAAATCATTAAGGGAAAAAAAAAAAGAACAATGCATCTTCAATCATTAATATTTTCTTCGTTTTAAATACAATGCTATGCTATATATAGTATAGGGGTAGCAACCTGATTAGCGGCTGATCCAGTCCCGAATATGAAACCTGCTGGAAAACTGCTCCGGTTAAATGGCTTCGAGTAATGCCTTGATTTTGCATTTGCACCATCGCCGGCCAAGCAAGCAGACAGAAGACTAAGAGGAAGAAGAAAGAACTCTGATTTGCCATGCCTCACTATGCAGCTTATCTCTCTATTTATGTACAAACGTTCACCTTTTAAACTTAAGAGACTCACATTTTATATTGTTTCAATGCTTACCTTTCAACGTGAAGCTACTTTAATAGTATTATTATTTAATATTCCTTTCTTCTCATTTTTTTTCTTCTTCCTAATTTGATTTCGAAATATTTTAAGATGAAAATTTTCATTTTCTTGCATTTAATATCTTAACTTTAATTTTTTTATAATATTGATGGACATATTTTTGTTAAAAATTTAGAAAAATCAATTTTGTTCTTCTTTGATTTTCTCGTATTTTAAGAAGTCAAGTTTGATTTTTGTGCATTTAATATTTTAAATTCATTTTTTTTACAATATCGATGTGCATTTTTTTTGTTGAAAAGTTTAAATTAAAAAATTTAGAACTCGATTTGAAATATAAAAAATGTTAAAAATAGAAAAATAAACTTCATTACGAAACATTACAAAAATGAAACATAAAGATAATGAAACGGATGGAATAATACTATTAGAGTAGATTCACGAATTTGACCAACATTTAAATACTATTTATATCATTTCCTTTTTAGCTTCCTCTCAATAACAACAAGGTATATTTCCGCTATTAGCTAAATATTGAGAATTGGGCAAAGTTAAATGCGTCCAAGTTTCTGAAGGTAGACAAAACAAGATTCCAAGACTCTAAAAATTAGTTTGGATAGATAGTAAGATTGATTTCGAATAAAATTAAAAATAATGAAAAAATTATTAAATATATTTTTTAATAAAAATAATACAAAAATTAAAAATAAAAATAAAAAAATAATTTCACCACTTTTCTCATGACATCTCACTGATACCACTCGAGATTCAAACCAACCCTAAAACTCATTTGCAGAACTCTCCTAATATTGTTTATGTTAATGCTAAGCACATGTCGCTCACTAAGCTTGATTAAACGTGGAATTCGAGAAGAATGGATTTTGCTTTTAGACTGACGCGTAATGATATGATACAAAATTAATGTGAAAAGAATAAGATGATTATAGAAGTAAAAAATTTGAAAAAAAATTATATATAAATTTAAAAAATATTATAAAATTCTTTGATGTTTCAAATTTAAACATGATAATTTTCATATTTTACATATTATTTGATGTTACTGAACATGAAATATATATCATTAATTATCAAAGTTTTTTTTATCAAATTTATGTGATTTGAAATCTTATTTCCCTATATCTTGTGTTTTTAGACTTAAAGTATATTGGGATGAGAGATTTTAAAAGAATTTCAATTAGAAAATTCGAAAATTCAAAATTTAATTGTCTTATTTGGCAATAAGGTTTGAAAATTTTCAAAATTTAAGAGAAAATTCTGAAAGGAACATGATAAGCTTAAATTCCCTATTGAAAATCCACATAAAGATTTGGTTTTTCAAAATTCCTCCAAATTTTCCCACTAAAGAATATAAAACTAAAATGGAAAAATATTATTTTATTTAAATATAATAGATATTTTTGCTTTTTATATTATTAATAATATCTTGAATAATTATTTAATATACCGCCAGTGAAATTTTTTAACTCCACAAACGGAGTTAGGATAATTGTACATGTCTTATTTTTTTAATATTTTTAAATGACATGTGTAATCATTTTAACCCGCTTGTGGAGTCAAAAAACTATACTGACGGTGTATAAAATAATTATCTTAATATCTATACGTTTTTACATCTCTAATGATGGATTAATATCCTATACACTCCCAGTAAATTTTTTCGATTCCACAAACAGATTTAGGATGAAAACACATGTTTTATTTTATTTATTTTTATTTTCTTAATATGCTTCAAATCTTCTTCAACCACTCTATCAAGAAGTTGTTGGCATAATTTTATATTTTAAAAACATTGCACAATGGTTTTCTTATGAATACTTTTAAACACTTTTTTTCAATTTATACAATTAACTTATCTTTCAACCATAGATTTCTCATTTAATTACGTAAATAAATTTTCAATATGTTCCCTGTTGAAAATATTTTTGCATGTTATACTAGTGAAAACTGATAGAATCAATACTAATTTTAATATCAAATAAATTAATGGATATATTTTACCATTTTACTCTTGATGGTGGTCGTGTCACCAGATTCACGTGTGCAACTATCCGCCTGCCACGTGTCGAACCAAGAACAGGCCACGTGGCAGATTGGCGACAGAACTGCCATGCGACACCGTTCCTAGAGCTGCGACAGAGTGTCTGATGCGAGAGGAGTCTGCCGCCCCACAGTCTGCCGCGCATCGTGAGCGGCAGACCTCCATCGCCCATGCACATCACAGGACTCCGCATTGCCCCCGACACAGGTCTCCCGCGTGCCTGAGGTAGAGGTCCCCCGCACCTCACGCGGTAGAGGACTCCCGCACAGATCGCGGTAGAGGACTCCCGCACAGACCGGGGTAGAAGTCTCCCGCTCAGCATGCGGTGAAGTCTCCCGCACAGACCGCGGTAGAAGTCTCCCGCTCAGCATGCGGTGAAGTCTCCCGCACAGACCGCGGTAGAGGTCTCCCGCTCAGCATGCGGTGAAGTCTCCCGCACAGACCGCGGTAGAGGTCTCCCGCTCAGCATGCGGTGTAGTCTCCCGCACAGACCGCGGTAGAGGTCTCCCGCTCAGCATGCGGTGAAGTCTCCCGCACAGACCGCGGTAGAGGTCTCCCGCTCAGCATGCGGTGAAGTCCCCCGCACAGACCGCGGTAGAGGTCTCCCGCTCAGCATGCGGTGAAGTCCCCCGCACAGACCGCGGTAGAAGTCTCCCGTACAGATCGCGGTAGAGGTCTCCCGCTTAGACAGTGGTAGAAGTCCCTCGCACAGCGTAGCGGCAGAGGTCTCCCGCACCAATAGCGGTAGAGGTTCCATGCATACTCTGCCGCCAGACTACTTCCCCGCAAGTTGCATGGTCCAAGGCGCGACAGAGTGCTCTATAACTCTGTCGCGGCCCAGACACGCGCCTGGGTCTCAGCCCGAACCGACTCAGAAGCCTATAAATATGAGGTGAGCCCTCTGAGATCCAGGATCCGATCCAAAAAAGAAAAAAAACAGGGAGAAACACTTAAACTCTTTGATTTAAGCAATACTTTCTCCTTTTCTTACATACACCAACTCCCGATCACTGACTTGATCGTCGGAGTGCGCGTTTAGGGACAAATCCCTGCCCCCTCTGATTCCTGTTGTTTTTGCAGGATATACGAAGAACACGTGGATCAAACTGTGACGATTGAATTAACCGTCAACAGTACAATCCGATCACGTGGAAAACAAAGCACTGTTGCTGTCAGGTAGGCAACATCAATTGGCGCCGTCTGTGGGAATCTCGACAAAAAGTCAGGTTTTCTATTGAAATGGTGAGGACACGCTCAACTGCAGAATTGACAGGAGGGCAGAACTCTGTAAGTCCCCCTGTCAGATCAGAACAGCGAAGAAGATACAGTGAAAGGGCTCAAGGAGAACCCTTCCTTGGATGAATTTGATGCCCTGAAGCGCAAAAATGAGGAGACTACAGCTGCATTGAAAGCCATGGTGAGCTTCTTCAGAGATGCTCTCCCCCAATTGAGCTTACCCCATGAAGTGCAGCAGTTAGTGGGGGAAAGCACACCGAGGCAGACCTACGAGAGAGGTCAGCCCTCCACTTTGGTGAGTGCCGGACAAGGTGCAGGAACACAAGACAATGCTACTGCCTACCCAACAAGACAGAACTCACCCGCAGCTCAACAACGACAGAGGTCACCTCTGGCCCCGAGGCGGCAGAGCTCGCCCGCATCCCCGCGACAGAGATCACCCGCGGCTCAACTGCGGCGTAGCTCACCTCTGCCCGGTAGGTGGCGGAGTTCACCAAACGAGCGGCAGAACTCTCCCCCGGCTCAAAGGCGACAGAGCTCCCCCGCCGACCACATGCGGCAGAGATATCCCAGGTTAGATAGGTGACAGCACTCTCCCGTCGCCGCTAGGAGGCAGAGTTCACCTTTGCCCGATGCGCGTCAGACTTCACCTCTGTCGGCCAGGCGACAGAGTTCCCCTGCAGCCCCTGTGCGGCAGAGTTTCTCTACACTCCGCAGCTCTTCTCCTTTGGAGTTTGTACAGGAGTTAGGAGAATATAGGATTGGGGAGCAGCGAAGACAAAGAGATTTTAACCCACAAGAAGGTCCCGAGATATCAAGTCCCGTAGTCAGAGGTACTGGAAGGGGTATTTACCAATCGGACTCTTCTAGACCGGAAGGGACAGGACCTTACTCAGCTCGAGGGTCGGAGGACGTGGAGAAGGTCGTCCAAAGGATCCTCGAGAAGAAAAGGTTAGTGTCTCCGGATGACGGACAAAGGAGGAGGATCCCATTCAGTCCGGAGATCATGAACAAACCCTTGTCGAAGAAGTTCAAAATGCATTCTATGGCTACTTATACCGATAAAGCGGATCCCTACGACCATATTCAGAGTTATGAATCCCTCATGCTGCTTCATGGATGGGAGGACGAAATCATGTGCAGAGCTTTTTCTCTCACATTGTCCGGGCACGCTCTGAAATGGTTTAACGGGCTGAGCGAAGGTTCAATCTCCTCTTTCGACGAGTTGAGAAATGAGTTCCTCAAAGTGTTCATGATCCACAGCCAGAAGAAGAAAGACGCTACCTACCTACTCACGCTTAAACAAGGAAATAGAGAATCCTTGAAAAGCTATGTAGATCGCTTCCGAGATGCAACCTTGGAGGTGGAAGATCTACCAGTAGGGGTAGCCTTGGCTGCAATGCTACAAGGGACGAGCTCCGAGAAGCTACAAGAATCCCTCTCTCTCGATCAACCGATGACGATTTCTGACCTCTTTGCCAGGGCTAACAAATATGTAGCTCAAGAAGAAGTGATGAGAACGATACAGCCCAGGGAGGCAAAGAAAGGGAAGAAAAGAGAGAGAGACGCACCCGAGAGAAGCTTCCCAAAACCTGTGAGAACTGACAAAGCCCCTAGGCTCAGGTATGAAGGTTATACCAAGTTAAACGAGCCTCGCACTACAATACTGGCAGCCATCGAAGGGGCAGGACTACTGAAATTCCCCAAGAAGAAAATTGGAGACGTAGGTCGAAACACTGAAGCCTACTGTGAATTCCATTGTGCTCACGGACACCCAACAGAGAGGTGTAGAGACTTAATGGACCAGTTAGAAAGACTGGCCAGAGAGGGGAAAATCAACCGCTTCCTGTGGCGAAGCGAGAGACCCCAATATCCTCCACGTGACCAAAGGAATAATCGTCCGCGGACGGGGGCAAATAATGATATCAGAAGGGATAGGCCTAGAAACGAAGTAGTCAGGCCCATCCCCCGTGCTAATCCACCAAACAACGAACCTACAGCCCCCGCGATAAATGTCATCGCAGGCGGGGACTCAAGTGCAGGAAGCTCCTCTACTTCCCGCAAGAGTTATGTTAGGCAAGCGTATCAGGTTAACGTGGTAATGGAGGAGCAGGCAGATGAAGAGCCCATCATGTTCACTCCGGCTGACAGAGGCGATGTTGCCATGCCCCATGACGACCCCATGGTGATATCCACGATGGTGGCCAAACACCCGGTGAGCAGGGTCCTAGTCGATAACGGGAGCTCAGTGAACCTGATCTATTGGAACTGCTTTGAAAAAATGAGCATGTCCGAGGATAGGTTGAAACCCGTTATGACACCACTATATGGATTCACGGGGGAGCGAGTGAAAGTTGCCGGGTCCATAAAGTTGCCTGTAACTCTCGGTGAGCACCCGAAAGACGTGACCCGACAAGTATTGTTCATGGTAGTCAGATCGACCTCCGCTGCCTACAACATGATCTTGGGCAGGCCGGTGCTGAACGACATGAGGGCGGTGATATCCTCTTGCTACCTATTGATGAAGTTCCCCACTCCCAACGGAGTCGGGCAAGTACGCGGAAACCAAAGGAGTGCCCGTACTTGTTATCTCGCTTCCACTGCCAACAAGGTAGCACAGAGGAAAGAAGCCTTATGCATCGACGATCCGCCTAAACCCCAACCTGTAGAGGAAACAGAAGCCATTGCGCTAACTGAAGGGGATAGCGGAAAAAGGGCATTCATCGGGACTCAGTTGGGCGAGCAACAGAAAAAGGAGATAGTCGAGTGTCTAAGAAGAAACTCGGATGTCTTCGCCTGGAGCCCGGCGGACATGCCTAGGATCAGTCCCGACGTCATATGTCATGAACTTAATATCATACCCGGACACAGACCAGTCAAACAGAAGAAGAGGAGTTTCACCCCGGAACGACAGAAAGCAATCACTGAAGAAGTGAGTAAGCTCCTGGGCGCCGGATTCATTCGAGAGGTCTATTACCCTGAGTGGTTAGCCAATGTAGTGATGGTAAAGAAATCTAGCGGGAAGTGGCGAATGTGTGTTGATTTCACAGACCTGAACAAAGCCTGCCCTAAAGATTCATACCCCCTACCTCGGATAGACAGACTCGTAGATGATACATCCGGCTACGAATTCCTCAGTTTCTTGGATGCATTCTCTGGGTATCACCAAATCATGCTTCACCCAGAAGACGAAGAAAAGACTTCCTTTATAACCGATGACGGAACCTATTGCTATCGGGTAATGCCGTTCGGTTTAAAGAACGCGGGTGCCACCTACCAACGAATGGTGAGCAAAGTGTTCAAGGATCTTCTGGGAAATACCATGGAAGCCTACGTGGACGACATGATAATCAAGAGCCGCGTAGGAGAATCTCATACTGATCAAATGTCCAAGGTATTTGAAGTATTAAGAAAATTCAACATGAAGCTAAACCCCAAAAAGTGCTCATTCGAGGTAAAATCGGGAAAATTCCTAGGCTTCATGATCACAAACAGGGGCATCGAGGCAAATCCTGAGAAGATACAGGCTGTCATTGACATGAAACCCCCAACCACCGTAAGAGAGGTCCAAAGATTGACAGGCAGAATAGCGACTCTGAATCGCTTCTTGTCAAAATCAGCGGAAAGGAGCTTGCCTTTCTTCAAAACTCTATGGGGGGGGGGGGGAAGAACTTCGAATGGACGAAAGATTGTCAAAAAGCCTTTGAAGATCTCAAGGATTACTTGAGACAGCTGCCTTTGTTAACAAGGCCCCTGGAAGGAGAACAACTCTATATGTATTTGGGCGTCGGCGATTTCGCCGTCAGTGCGGTGCTACTGAAGAAAGATGAAAGTGTGCACCGTCCCATCTACTATGTGAGTAAAGTGTTATTAAATCCAGAGACCCGCTATCCACTGGCCGAAAAGCTAGCATTAGCCCTCTTGATGGCCTCGCGAAAGTTGCGTCCGTATTTCCAAGCACATCCCATCACTGTCTTAACAGATCAACCATTAAGACAGATCCTCCAGAAACCTGAACATTCAGGAAGGTTAGTGAAATGGGCGGTGGAGCTTGGGGGATACGACATCACATTCCAACCAAGGCAGGCTATCAAAGGTCAAGCTCTGGCTGACTTCATCGTGGAATGCACTATCCCGAATGACAGCAGTGAAGGGGAGGCTCACCCATGGTTGCTGCATGTCGATGGGTCATCAAGTGCCAACGGAAGTGGAGCGGGTATAGTCCTGGTGTCGCCAGAAGAAAAATCCCTGGAATACTCCCTACGATTCGGATTCCCTAGTTCGAACAACATAGCGGAGTATGAAGCTCTGGTAGCAGGGATGGCACTAGCGGAGAAACTGCAGGTTCACCACTTGGTAGCACACAGTGATTCCCAACTGGTGGTGAACCAATTCAGCGGAAAGTACGAGGTACGAGAACTGATACTGGTTCCTTACTTAAAGAAAGTCCAACTCCTGGCCAAGACTTTCAAAAGCTTTCAGCTGATGCAAATCAACCGGTCCGAAAACACACATGCTGATTCACTGTCTAAGCTAGCCTCCTCCACAGAAACACAAGGAAGGACCGTAAAGGTGGAGAGGCTCGAACGACCGAGTATTGAAGGAGTCGAAGTGTGTGACATTCAAGTTGAAGATGATTGGAGATCCCCATTTAAACAGTATCTCACTGAGGGTACACTCCCCCAAGATAAAGACGAGGCTCGTCGCTTGAAAATACAAGGGGCGAAGTTCACACTCATCAACGGAGAACTGTACAAAAGGGGATACCCATCGCCACTGCTAAAATGTCTGGGACCGGAACAAGCAAGATATGCTCTAACGGAAGTGCATGAAGGAATCTGCGGCGAACACTTAGGAGTAAGAGCCTTCGCTGCTAAAGTACTGCGATCGGGATTCTACTGGCCAACGCTGAAAAAGGATGCAATGGACCAAACCCGCAGGTGTGACAAATGTCAGAGGTTTGCGCCTATCACCACAGCCCCAGTAACTCCCTCTCAAGGCACAGTACAACCAATTCCTTTTGCACAATGGGGGTTGGACATCCTTGGACCTTTCCCATTAGCCACGGGTCAAAGAAAGTTTTTGTTAGTGGCTACCGATTATTTTACAAAGTGGATTGAAGCAGAGCCTTTAGCCACAATCACGGAGAAGAAAGTGGAGGCAATGGTGTGGAAAGACATTATCTGTCGATTTGGAATTCCCCGCATCTTGAATGCCGACCATGGAAAGCAATTTGATTGCAACGCCTTCCGTGACTTTTGTAAGGACCTCAACATTCAGCTACGGATCTCTTCAGTGTCATATCCTCAAGCTAATGGACAAGCCGAGGTCAGTAATCGGACCATCCTCCATGGGCTGAAAACCAGGCTAGACAAAGCAAAAGGGGCCTGGGTGGACGAATTGCCTAGTGTTTTATGGGCATATCGTACCACCAGTCGTGTGTCGACTAAAGAAACGCCGTTCAGCCTTATATACGGCGCAGAAGCAGTGATCCCCGTGGAACTTGGAGCATTATCGCCAAGAGTGGTACCCTTAGTAGAGGAAGAAAACTCACAAGCTCTAAGGGAAGGCTTGGACCTACTCGATGAACACAGAGAAACCGCGGCTATTTGATTGGCATCCTATCATCAGAGGGTGGCCAACTACTATAATAGCCGGGTGAGAGATAGGCCAATGTCTGAGGGAGATCTAGTGCTCAGAAAGTCACAGATCACGAATGCCCTGAAGGAGGATGGGAAGTTCAGAGCCAACTGGGAAAGTCCCTACAGAATCAGATGCAAAATCGAACCCAACACCTGCACTCTGGAAACTCTACAAGGGAAGAAGATAGGGAAAACGTGGAATTCAAATCACTTAAAGCTGTATTTGAATTAACCACTACATCTTCCTTCCCAAGCACTATTGTTTTATTTACACTGTCACCTGATGTCATTACCTAACCGATATATGAATTATCTCTTTGTTGTAAGTCAAAATCTCGTGACAGGATTCAAAACCGTGAGGGCTGCCCTTGGTTCGGGCCCTGCGAACGCAGGCTACCAACGGGCCAAACCCAAAGCGGACAATACAGGTTGAGTGGGCCAGACCCAAAGTAGACCGTTCAACCGAGCCGTAAGAGCCTGAGGCGCTATGCATCACTGTGGCTAGGCGTAGTTCAACCGAGCCGTAAGAGCCTGAGGCGCTATGCGTCACTGTGGCCAGGCGTAGTTCAACCGAGCCGTAAGAGCCTGAGGCGCTATGCGTCACTATGGCCAGGCGTAGTTCAACCGAGCCGTAAGAGCCTGAGGCGCTATGCGTCACTGTGGCCAGACGTAGTTCAACCGAGCCGTAAGAGCCTGAGGCACTATGCGTCACTGTGGCCAGGCGTAGTTCAACCGAGCCGTAAGAGCCTGAGGCGCTATGCGTCACTGTGGCCAGGCGTAGTTCAACCGAGCCGTAAGAGCCTGAGGCGCTATGCGTCACTGTGGCCAGGCGTAGTTCCACCGAGCCGTAAGAGCCTGAGGCGCTATGCGTCACTGTGGCCAGGCGTAGTTCCACCGAGCCGTAAGAGCCTGAGGCGCTATGCGTCACTGTGGCCAGGCGTAGTTCCACCGAGCCGTAAGAGCCTGAGGCGCTATGCGTCACTGTGGCCAGGCGTAGTTCTACCCAGCCGTAAGAGCCTGAGGCGCTATGCGTCACTGTGGCCAGGCGTAGTTCCACCGAGCCGTAAGAGCCTGAGGCGCTATGCGTCACTGTGGCCAGGCGTATACGCATCACTGTAAAACAGGTATATATACATCCACACAAGAGCCGTAAGGGCCTGAGACGCAACGCGTCACTGTGACCGGGTAATCAAAATACTAAGGCTATAAAACTAAAGACGCCTTCACGTCACAGTACTCAAGCCTTAAACAACTACGCGTTTGCACAAAAAATTCTTCCTGAAAGCATACCTTTCTATCAAGAATTGGGGAGCATACATGAATATAAATGCAAAGCTATATACAAGCAAAGCAAAAGAAACAATCAGACAAAGAATGATAAATGACAATTAGAGAAGTAGTGCGAGACAAAGCATGAACAAAAATCTCAATTTCATTTCATTCAAGTGTCGGTACAAGCAGATCTTTGACAGATCTTTACAATTACATTTCGACAAAAGTACAAAGTTAAAACAAAAAACAAAGTACTTGAAATGAAATACAAAAAACAAAAAAGCAAAAATCCCTATCTACTCTCCGGGAGGAAGCTGGGGATCAGCTGCAAAACCTTCACTCCCAAGGGACTGCTCGCCTTCCTCACCGTCTAAATCGATGAGGGCTTCTATAGGCTCAGGAGCACCGTCCAGATCCGCGGGCTCTCAAGGACCAGTAAGGTTGGCAAGATCGTCCTGAGCAGTCCTCTTGAACAGCTCGTCCGCAGGCTCAGCCTCGGGCTCGTACTTGGTCCAATCAGGGGCCTCAAAGAGCATCGCCTCATGGGTGTATTGGAGCTCAGGAAATTCCTCTCCTTCCCTGTGTGCTTCTAGCCAAGATCGGGCCAGGTAGAACCCGTACTTAACATAAGGGTTGGAGAAGTCTTCCTTTCGCCTCAAGCAGTCTTTGGAGAGACGATACTCCTTTACGGCCTCGGCCCGTATGCTGTCAATCTCGGCCTGGGACAGTACAGGAGCAGCTTGGCCTTTCAACTCAGCAACACACTGCTTGAGCTCTTGATTCCGAGTGAGCATAGACCCGTAGTTGGATTGCATACGATCTAACTCAGAATGAGCCTCCTGCAGGTCCTCTTGGAGTTTACAAGACCGGGCCGTCTCCACTGTGAGATCCCCCTTTGTAAGACCAAGGTCTTGATGAGCCTTAGCAAGCTGCTCCTCCAGGCTTCGAACTAAACCCAGAAGAGGGGACAAGTTGTTGACCGTGTTCTGTAACTCCATGACTTTGTCCCTCAACTCCCGGATTTCTCTGTCGGCTCGCTCCCGGTAAGCCCGATGTTGGGCATTATTTACCACGGTTCGTTGAGCCAGCTGCGAAAAAATGCAAAAATGTTAGATTCAAAGCATGCTGCAAAAAGCAATCAAAAAGAAAAGAAATCAGAAACTTACCCTCAACGCCTCGATATCGGCTAAGTCTTCCCCCTCAGGGTAGTTTCTGAATATCCTTGCCTCATCTCGAGGAAGGATAGTGGACCAGCTCAACCGGGAGGCCACCCTGGGAGTGTCCAGAACATCGTTATCACGAACCCCGGGGTAGACCCGAAACTCGTGGCCCCTCAAATATTCCCCCCATCCACGGAATAGGGCCTCTCATCGGCAGGACCAATTCTCAGCAATATCGGTCTGCTTCCCATCGAACCCTCGATGTACAGGCGCTTTCTATTCTTCCGCTGGGAATGAATGATATTGCATTCCGCGCGCTCCTCGGAGCGTGATCTCCCGGATGACCCGGAAGCCCCCCGTGAAGATGAGGCAACTCTCCCCCTATCCCGAGAGAGATCTCCCTGCTCTGAATGAGGGGGAGGCATAGCCTGCCTAGAAACAGGAGGGGTCCGAGCACGAGGTGGATGAGAGGGGACTGGTGCCTCACTTGGGACATCGTCAGCCAAACGATGCCTCTTCCTAGCAGGAGCGCTAGAAGGACCAGCCTCAGAAACCTGGCGACCTAATGATTGCCGAAAATGACTCATATCTGCAAAAAAGAAAAAGAAGACAAATCAGTGGTCAAAAACTGATCAAAAATAGCAAGCCATAAAGAGAATTAAAAGTTACCGTCAGGAGAATCGAGATGCTCCTGAAGGGACTCTATATTTATGGTGTCGTCATCAGGGAGCACCATGAAAGTGGAGCCGAACCCTTCCCAACCAGTGAGATCGGCTAAGGGTTCGCTACCAGAGCTAGATTCCAGATTGGTGCCCCCTATATCCTCTTGTGGCCTAGGAGCTTCAGGATTCAACTCGGGAGAAGCCGAAGGCAGAGGATCTGACGAAGGAACAGAGGGCCCGGCAACAGGGACCAGACCCACACCCCAGCCTGCTAATATCAAATTTTCATTTGATACAAGGGTGTTGAGGCTAAGGGGATGAGGGACTAGCAGTTTGTCGATGTCAGAAGACAACTGCTCCCTAAGTGTGGCGATCCGGGGACCCTTGGGGATTTCGCGCCTATTCTCCCAACGAGTGGGGATATCCAGGCCCTCGGGCACTTCCACAACCAGCCATTCTGTCTCGAAACCATGAAGCTTGTTGGCAGGTTTCTCGAATAATCGGTTCTCAAAACCAGGCTGGTACACCCGCTGAAGCGAGTAAGGCACTAAGCCGGGACTCCCTCGAAGCCTAAAGAATACTTCTAAAAGAGGAAGAGACGGAGGGACGCCCCTTAAATGGCAGTGCACAGTGAATGCTACCAATTGCATCCATGCATGAGGATGCAGTTGCCCCGGGGATACCCTGTGCGTCCTGAGAAAGGAAGCCCCAAAGTCGGACAATGGGAAGCGGAGTCCTAACTCCAAAGCTGCCCTAAAAACGACAGCCCCGTTAGACACGCGACGTATGTCGCTCTCCTGAGGAGTTGGGAGTCCATAAGTGTATCCCTCGGATAAAGGAAATCGAGATTCTAGGTCTTGGATGTCGGCTTCCTTTAAAGTCGACTTAACACCTAGATCGATTTGCTTTCCTATGCCATGTCCAGCCATCTTAGAAGTTCGTAGATCGAAGAAGTGGGACTACGGGCTACGAAAAATTACCTAAGGTAATGGAAACAGAACTCGCGGCAGAGTGTGAAAATCCGCGGCAGACTAGCGACACAGTGAGCAGTCCCGCGGCAGAGTTGCGACAGTGTGGCGAAGGTGTTGCGACAGAGTGTCCTGAGAGTCGCGACAGAGTGTCCTTGCGAGAGAATTCAGTAGCGACAAGGACGTCAGGGGCCCAGTATTTATAGCGGCTCACCTGAGTACACACACGCGCGGAGGTCCGACCCGACCCGAAAAACGCCAGACCCAGATCCTCTTTCGCGGGAAAAATTCCCGCCAAAGAGTGGGGAGCAATTGATGGTGGTCGTGTCACCAGATCCACGTGTGCAACTATCCGCCTGCCACGTGTCGAACCAAGAACAGGCCACGTGGCAGATTGGCGACAGAACTGCCATGCGACACCGTTCCTAGAGCTGCGACAGAGTGTCTGGTGCGAGAGGAGTCTGCCGCCCCACAGTCTACCGCGCATCGTGAGCGGCAGACCTCCATCGCCCATGCACATCACAGGACTCCGCATTGCCCCCGACACAGGTCTCCCGCGTGCCTGAGGTAGAGGTCCCCTGCACCTCACGCGGTAGAGGACTCCCGTACAGACCGCGGTAGAGGACTCCCGCACAGACCGCGGTAGAAGTCTCCCGCTCAGCATGCGGTGAAGTCTCCTGCACAGACCGCGGTAGAAGTCTCCCGCTCAGCATGCGGTGAAGTCTCCCGCACAGACCGCGGTAGAGGTCTCCCGCTCAGCATGCGGTGAAGTCTCCCGCACAGACCGCGGTAGAGGTCTCCCGCTCAGCATGCGGTGTAGTCTCCCGCACAGATCGCGGTAGAGGTCTCCCGCTCAGCATGCGGTGAAGTCTCCCGCACAGACCGGGGTAGAGGTCTCCCGCTCAGCATGCGGTGAAGTCCCCCGCACAGACCGCGGTAGAAGTCTCCCGCTCAGCATGCGGTGAAGTCTCCCGCACAGACCGCGGTAGAGGTCTCCCGCTCAGCATGCGGTGAAGTCCCCCGCACAGACCGCGGTAGAAGTCTCCCGCACAGATCGCGGTAGAGGTCTCCCGCTTAGACAGTGGTAGAAGTCCCTCGCACAGCGTAGCGGCAGAGGTCTCCCGCACCAATAGCGGTAGAGGTTCCATGCATACTCTGTCGCCAGACTACTTCCCCGCAAGTTGCATGGTCCAAGGCGCGACAGAGTGCTCTATAACTCTGTCGCGGCCCAGACACGCGCCTGGGTCTCAGCCCGAACCGACTCAGAAGCCTATAAATATGAGGTGAGCCCTCTGAGATCCAGGATCCGATCCAAAAAAGAAAAAAAACAGGGAGAAACACTTAAACTCTTTGATTTAAGCAATACTTTCTCCTTTTCTTACATACACCAACTCCCGATCACTGACTTGATCGTCGGAGTGCGCGTGCAGGGACAAATCCCTGCCCCCTCTGATTCCTGTTGTTTTTGCAGGATATACGAAGAACACGTGGATCAAACTGTGACGATTGAATTAACCGTCAACAATACAATCCGATCACGTGGAAAACAAAGCACTGTTGCTGTCAGGTAGGCAACATCAACTCAAAATCATCATTGCCTTTCAATTTTGAAAACTCAATACTAGAGAGCATATTTATGATATACTTTTGAGGTTAAACTTTAAGTGTCAAAAGTTCCACTGAAAAGATTTTTTTCAAATAAACCCTAGCAAGTCACAAAAAATTTTATTTATATAAAATGTACATAAAAGTAGAATATTTTGGGGGCAGTGGGGGCTCCCTTAAGGGCTTCACCCCACTTTTAGAGGATGGTTGGTTCCCAGGGTTTGCTCGCCAAATTTCCTCCACCAGTTTCAATAGGTCAGACGTGTTTGGTTTATGCTCTGGCATTCTAACCACAACTCATCCCAATTTGTAGTATCTCCACCATTTCCTCCTCTATATTGGGATACCTTAATAGTTCTACATCAAACACTTATGGCAGTCCACTCTTCCCTATCTATAGAATGCACCCACCTCGCAATGTTAACAATCTCCTGGCCACCAGTGGCATCAATTGGTGATCTTCCAGTTAAAAACTCGAGTTTCAAAATCTAAATTCGATAGAATCCGAGTGTTGAGTTTTTGAATTGAGTCAAACTCGATTTTGATACTGTATCGTTTTTATTCGACTTAATTATATTCCTAGCAGTTAGTAGTAGTAATGGTTTGGCTAATGGAAAACAAACAAGAAAGTTATAATACAACTCGTAAAAAGCCATTTTATTATCTAATACTCAACCAAACAAGTCTGGAGGCAGCAAACAAACAGAATTCAGTACATAAACTTCGATTTGTGGTAGAGGCTAATTAAGGAGGAACATCTTGAACCAGTAAGCTGAATATTTAAGGTATCTTCTTAAATTATTTTTGAAATCAATGTATGTGAACCCAAACCTGAGGGTATATCCAAAAGTCCATTCGAAGTCATCCAGAAACGCCCACGCGTAGTAACCCTTTATGTCAACCCCCTCCCTGCTCAAAACAAAGTAGTAAATCAAAATTTGAATACATAAATCTGATCTTGATTTATGAATTGAGTAACACTTTTTCTAAGCACTCACTGGATTGCTTTTAAAAGGGACTTTAAGTGGCCGTCAAGGTATCTAATCCTGGTGCTATCCTTGAGTGCTTCTTTTACTGTCAATGAAGCATTATTTGCTTCAGCAACCCCTGCAAAAAAAAAAATGCAGGTTTTGGTTTCAAAGGCATGAAAAATAACAAGATTTGATTAGGATTGAGGACACTGGCTCTGTGGCTAACCGTTCTCTGTAATGTAAATGGGTGGATTGTTATATTTCTCCTTTATGTATAGCATTAGCTCTCTCAACCCCTTTGGATAGATGAAAAGCCAGCTCACTGCAGTCTGGAACATTGATGACACCAATAGTTTGCTCATCAAAATGACAAATAATTTCTTTTAAAAGGCTTTTTTTTTCCCTTTAATGTTGCTTCATAAGACTGATAAAACAGTATAAGTATATATTATATGGGAGAAGATAGAACAATTACTGGTGTGCCAACTGGAACTCCATTCTTTTCAGCTGCAAGAACCACATAAATGTTAATGACATTAATACAAGAAAATGAGTTAATAAGCAGGATTTAAGTCTCATAGCCTACATGTGAGATTTGCTCTTCTATCATTGTCATAGCTGGGAGTGTTGGATGGAGGAACATTTTCTGCATAACTTGCAGTGTAGTAATTTACACCAAGAAAATCGATAGACCCTTTTAACATTTTGGACTCAGTTTCGGTGAACTTGGGCAGTCTACTCCCTACCAATGATCGCATGCTCTTTGGATACTCACCAAACACTACTGGATCCACAAACCTACACAAAGTTTGCCATAAAGGAAATGTTCAAAGCATACAATATTACAGGGGATATCCAGCAATCCAAGTAAACTATTTCTCAATTTTCTCCACTCACCATCCAAAAAGGAAATCTAGAGCTCTGGAAGCGGCCTTACGGTCAGCAGTCGTATCAAACTTCGGTATGAACCAATTAGTATTTATGGTAATTCCAATTTTTCCCTTTTGAGATGCCTGCACAGTGCACATTTTATCAGAATTAGGGTTCTTATAGTATTGATTTGATTGACTGCATCTGCTGCCAAACAGTTTTCTTCCTTTAAAATCTATACGAACCTGGTACTTGTCCCTGTAGAGCTTGACAGCAGCTGCATGAGAAAGAAGCAAGTGATGGGCCACGATATAAGGCTCGGTTGGAGAAGTGGAAGGAGTGCCATTGACAAGGCCTGTGCTCCACCCGTTCGGTTCATTCATAGTCACCCAGTGCTTCACTCGGTCACCAAACGTTTTAAAGCAAAAATCCGCATAACCAACAAAGTCATCGCTGTTAAGCAAGAAAAATGGAAAAGCTTTTTACTTTGAGTAAGACAACAAATATTATTTGAGGAAGTGAATAAATAACTTACACAATTTTGGGACTTGAAAATCCGCCATAGTCATCTTCAAGAGCTTGTGGATGATCAAAATGGATTAAAGTCACAAATGGCTTTATACCTGCTCATGATTGAGGAGGTTAAAACAGAGACAAAGCAAGATTTACATTGTTAGCAATGAAAGATTTGAGATTGAGATTGGACCATTGGCAAGGAGCTCATCGATGAGGTTGTTGTAGAATTGGACCCCTGCTGGGTTCACTCCTCCACTAACTTTCCCCTCTGAAAATACAGAGCATATACCAATTTCAGACTTTTTTTAATTAAAATCTAAATTGATGGATGATTAACAATTGAGCTGTTCTTCCAGAAATGATCTTACTAGGTAAAATTCTAGGCCATGAAATTGAGAATCTGAAGGAATCGAAACCATTTTTTCTCATTAGCTTTATATCCTCCTGCAACATTGAATATTTGTTGGACAATTTTTAAAATGACCCAAAATATTTTATGTAACATATAAAAGAAATAAAGTTAATACATATATAATTGGAAAAAAAAGTATTGTTTGGTATGGGACAAACCAACCTTGTAACGATGATAAAAATCAGCAGCTACATCTCCCGTACTTCGATCGACAATTCTTTCTGTCATATCATATGCCAACATTAAAATTTTCAAAAATCATAATTATTTATTTCAAGCATAATTTCTTCAAACAAAAATTGTAATAAATTAATTATGATGGATAATTAGTCGTAGAATAAAAAAAGCACATATTTATAAATTATATGGATAGATAAAAATTCACATAGTATAACTATAAGATTATGGTTCAGTTAAAATCCAATTATTTTTTCTATAATTATAAAGTTTTAATATCAAAATATATTGGTTGTTACTTATTCTTAAAAGGAATTAAGTCTAAAAATTAATTTTTTTCTCCCATTTTATCTCTTTATGAACCAAAAATACTACCTTTTGAATTACTAGTAATGCAATATATATTCAAAAAATATTTCATATATTTTCTATAAAATTTTAAATTTAACTAATGAAATTAATAAGGTGACATATAATCTTTAAAGTATAGATAAAAAAATAATTAAAAATGAATGATTCAATAATCTCTTAACTTCATTTGTAAAATTAAAGTTTTTTTAAATTAGTTTATGAAAATTGAACTATATTTATCACCATTTGTATAAATGTTACATGGTGTATGTTATCAATAAGAGAAATACTGTCTTCTCAATATGAAAATTCATTGAATTTAAGTTGTAAAATGAAAAGCTAACAATCTTTTGATCGAATTTTTTTTTTTAAAAAAAATAATATATTGTAAGATCTTATTTAAATTCAAATAATTAACTTTAATATCACCTTCCAAAAAAAATTGTAAAAGAAAAGATAATTTTATCTTATTTTAAAACAATTGTATTTCCTCTTTCAATCTTTAAATAGAATGTAAGGAAACATACAAGTTGAAGCGACAAAAAAAAAAAAAGTATGAATGTGTCTTTGGTCAGATAAAGATAAACGGGGCAAGTTAAATCTTGTATATGTTGTTTTGCAAGTTAAAACGGCGTTGTATAGTGCCAAAATGAAACGTATAAGCTGCCACTTGCTAGCATGTAGCAGCGGTCCCAATGGACCTCAATGTTTAACATTTTTACCTTATAATTAAGATTATTTAAAAAGTTGATCGTTCCAAATAAATAAAAATATATTAATGAAGTAAGATTTAGGTAAAATTTCTTTCAATTAAGTTTTTTATATTTTTTATTAAAAAATAATATAAAAAATTAAATTTAAAAATGAAGAGTGATAGATTAAAAGATCTTATCATATAAATAAGTATATAAAATTTTATAATTTTTTAATATATTTTTTTGATGATCGAAATTTTCATTTTAAATAAAAAAAAAAGAAAAACAAAGTATGCTAATGTACCAGGAAGGGATGGCCATAGATAAATTTGTATACTTTATTAAATTGGATTTTTATTTAAAATTCTAACAACGTTTTCACAATTGAATAAACATATATAAATTATTTTTAATTAAATTATTGTATATTATTGAATTTTATTAATTATTTTATAGATTTTAATTTTGAAATTTAAGTTTTTATTTAATAAATTTCAATAAAAAATTCCTTTGAACTTGATGTAAAAATTTATTCTCACCTAAATTCTGTCATTTGAGTTATTGGCGCAGTATATTTAGAAATATTAATTCAATCAATGTTTTATTTACTTTTATCTACGTTGTGATGCTTATTTTATTTATAATAACGTAATTATATTGGGTTCTAGTGTCTTTCTAGTTTCAGTAGTGTTTTCGCCGGCTTAAGCCGAATCATAAATGTTTAGTATATATTAAAATATTAGGACGTTTTAGATCCAGCCGGGAGTTGGATTGCCTCCTTTTATATATATATATATATATATATATATATTAAAATATTGTTGAATTTTTTTAATTTTACCAATAATATTAAAATATTGTTACATATTTTTTATTTTTTAAAATTTTTAAAAAATACATATTTTTATTAGATTTGTTTAAGGATCAAATCATCTGTTAAAGTTTAAAAATTTATTCAATTTTTTAAAAATTTGAACAAAAATTTTAAATGAATGAATGAACTTAAACAAAAAATTTAAACTCAATCAAAAATTAAACAGATTTGAACTTACACTCGAATTTTGGGGTCGTCCTAGCTCGTAAAAATGTCTAAAATATTAATATTTTATATTTTTATAAGCATCATTATACTTATAATTATATAATATATTTAATTATAATTTACAAAATATAAAATCAGGCTCATTAGTTTTATTATATTATTAATTATATAATATATAATTATCGAGCCAAATCAGCATAAAAAATGCTCAAAATGAACTTAAGATTAAAATAATATCTAATTTATCAAATCGAATCAAATTCAAATTTATATATAAAAAATCAATATTTTACATAAATTTCACCTAATCTATTAACTCCTCTAATATTATCAATGTATTGAAAATGATAATATGCATATATATATATATATATATATATTAATTATTTTGATATGATATGAGTTTTGTTTCCATCCGCATCGAGTCGGCTAAACGACAAATGAATGTCGACAAAGGAGGTATTATTATTGAAAGAAAAAGATCGTTTGTTTGTTTTCACACGCGAATAATTAGCTTGTGTGTTAAATAAGTCGTAATAAATAAAAATAAAAGGAAAAGAATAAGAAAATATGATAAATTAGGGTAGGCTGAGGCATAGTTAATTATTGATAAAGGGCAGAGACCAGACCTGGATATTTTCTGACAAAAGTGTCCCATATACTTGGTCCTTTTCCATCTGCAAGAGCTGCGCCTTCGATCTGCAGACAAATTGTTAAGAAAGAAAATAAGAACAATGCATCTTTTTCTCTCTTCAATTTACTTAAATCACTCATTAATTTTTCTACTTTTAATATACCTTCCTATGCTATTTATAGTGTAGGGGTACCGACCTGGTAAGCAGCTGATCCAGCCCCGAATATGAAACCCACCGGAAAACTGCTCCGGTTAAATGGCTTCGAGTAATGCCTTGCTTTTTCTTTTGCAGTACCATCGCTGGCTGCCAAAAGTCCGCCGGCCAACGCAAGCAGACAGAAGACTAAGAGGAGGAAGAAGAAAGAACTCTGATTTGCCATGCCTCATCATGCAGCCTATCTCTCTATTTATGTACAAACGTTTCACCTTTTAAAATTAAGAGACTCACATTTTTATATTGTTTTAATTCAATGCTTACCAATAAGCGTGAAAGCTACTTTAATAGTATTATTATGCAATATTCCTTTCTTCTCTTTTTTTTTTCTTCTCCTTAATTTGATTTTGAAATATTTTAAGATGAAAATTTTGATTTTCTTGTATTTAATATTTTAAATTTAATTTCTCATAATATTGATGGACATATTTTTGTTACAAAATTTAGAAAAGCCAATTTTGTTCTCCTTTGATTTTCTCTTATTTTAAGAAGAAAAGTGTTGATTTTTGTGTATTTAATATTTTAAATTCATTTTTTAATGTCGATGGGCATTTTTTTTTGGTTAAAAAAGTTTTTAAGATTTTAGAAAAATCATCTTGAAATATAAAAATGAAAGATTACAAAAATGAAAGAAACAGATGGAATAACTTCACGAATTTGACCAACATTTAAATACTATTTATATCATTTCTTTTTTAGATTCCTTTCAGAAAAAACACGGTTTATTTCCGTTGTTAGCTAAATATTGAGAATTGGGCAAACTCGAATACGGCAAGACTCTAAATCTCATTTGCAAAACTCTCCCTAATATGCCAATGCTAAGCAAATGGCGCTCGCCTAGCCTGCTGCTGCCTCTGGCCGGACGTGGAATTCAGGAGACTGGCACGTAATGATATCACACAAAATCAACGTGTAAAGAATAGGAAGATCAAAAGTAAAAATTTGCCAAAAAATTATTATAAATTTAAGAAATATTAAAAATAAAAATTAATTATTCATTATAACTTGAATAAGAAATATATATTATGAATTATTAGAGTTTTTTTATCAAATACATCTTACAGGAGTTGAAAGTCATCAATGGTACAAAACCACCACCTTCACCACCCTCAACTATGGAAATCAAAGACTTCATTGACAAGGAAATCATACACTTCACTGAGCAAAACCATTAAAGCCCCCACGCCTTAATAATTAATTATTCCTGACTGTTTAAATGGTACAATAGCCAGGGACCCATCTTGACTTTGATCATCGCTAGATCAGTGTAAGCCAAACTAACCTTGTCACCAACTCTATCACAGAAGTATAGAAAACATAAACAACTTAAATAATCAAAAACCCTTTTGCCTTTTCCATAAGAAGTTACAAAACTTTGAAATATATATATATATATATATACATATATTAGTAATTCATAAGACAAAAGAATCTTAGTGTGGAACAGATGAAGAGGGAGCTACTTCGGCTGCTTGGGCAATTGAGGTTGAGGCTGAGGTGTCTGGTTTAGTTTCAGAGGATGGTTGGTTTCCAGGGCTTGTTCGCCAAATTTCCTCCACCAGTTTCAATAGGTCAGACGTTTTTGGTCTCTGCTCTGGCATTCTAACCACACAACTCATCCCAATTTGTAGCATCTCCACTATTACCTCCTCTATATTGGGATACCTTAAAAGTTCTACATCAAACACTTCTGCAGTCCACTCTTCCCTAACTACAGAATGCACCCACCTCACCAAGTGAAAAATCTCCTCGCCACCAGTAGCATGTATTGGTGATTTTCCAGTTAAGAGCTCAAGTAGCAGGACCCCAAAACTGTATACATCAGATGCTTGAGTTGCTTTCCTTGTGTCTGAAACTTCTGGTGCATGATAACCTGCGGCCCGTATTACAGGTGAAGGCATTGGGCTCATCACTGCTGCCAAACCAATATCTGAGACACACCCATATCCTTCAGAGTTAAGGAAAATGTTGGAGGCTTTTATGTTTCCATGAACGAGTTTGCCACTGTTCTGTGAGTGGATATGAGCAATGCCTCTTGCAGCACCAATTGCAATTTTAAGTCTAGTTCCCCAGTCCACAGGTCTTTGGCCTTCATTTCTTTTACCTGAAATATCAGAGATGCATCAAGAAACAAAACATTAAGCAAAATGGATCTAATTCTTGATTCAACATATAGGCCTAAGTGTTCTCTAACTTGAATCATGACTCATCAAATGTGGATAAGAGATACATTAAATGGCCATGCCATGAAAATTTCTGAAATTTTGTTTTATCATCTATGTGCTTCTTTTATGGCTTGCCATCGGTAAATAACACTTCTCAAACACGGTCTTGCATCATAGAAGTAGATGGCAAACCATTCCTTCTATAATGCTTTTCTGCCCAACTTATACTCAATTAGCAATAAGAGAGCGGAAACACCCTTGTAATTATAAAACATGGGATTGAGGGACTGAATGATATTTAGAAATTAACAGCCAGCAACAATGATATTCTGAGAGAATCAAGAAGCTGAGCCAAAGATTGAAATTAAGCAGATAAGCTTACCATGTAGCAAAGCAGACACACTTCCCAGGTCATAGTAATCATGAACCACAAGCTTCTCATCCTTTGAATAATAATATGCTCTAAGCGCGGACACATTTGCATGCCTGATACGCCCAACCACCTCCATCTGTTGCTCAAACTCCCGTTTTGCAGAGGTTACTTCCTTCAACCTCTTCACTGCCACTGTGTTTGCATCCTCCAAAGCTGCTTTGTATGTTACTCCAAATGTACCCTTCCCAAGCACCTCTGCAGATGCTCCCAACAAGTCCTCCAAGTCAAATGCAAGATTGCAACCCTCGAAGAAGACGAGCCTGTTCTTCTTATCATAATTCTCAGAAGCCTTTTTCGTCAAAGAGATCTCTTTTATTGGGGACTTTGCTGCAAATCCTTGTTCTTTTTGTCTCTTAGAGTGACAACAGATCATCAAAAGGGCAATTAGCAAAACCAGCAGCACGCAGCCACCAATTACAATCCCCAAGAATGCAGGTTCACTAAGCTTTTTGGCTTTCTTTGATGATTGAACATTAGCATGAGGAAGGGCGTTTTCTGATGAAAGATTATTACCAAAAAATGCCCAACTTGGAAAGCGTTCAAGGGACTCGGGAACAATTCCTGTGAGATTATTGTAGGCTAAATCAAGCTGTTGCAAACTAGGGACATTGAGATCAGGAATATCACCTGAAAGTGAGTTATTAGACAGATTCAAAGCTGTGAGGTGAGTCAATTTTGATAGTGAAGGAGGAATGCTTCCATTGAAACTATTGTTTGAAAGATCAACGACTGTAAGATTCTTCCAAACCGAGAAATCAGGCAATGGGCCAGAAAACGTGTTAAAGTGAAGATAAAGGATGGTCAAGTTCTTGAGTTCAGCAAAATCAGGAGGGAATGAACTCGAAATATTATTTGATCTAAGACTTAAAATCTGAAGAGCTGATAAACGGCTGAGAGTGTCAGCAGGAACAGTGCCACGAAGTCCCATTCCAGGCAAACGCAGGGCTATAACTCTCGAATGGTCGGTGTTGCATGTCACTCCTGTCCAGCTGTTGCATACAGAGGTTTCCTTGCTCCAGTTGAGAGATCGTGAATGATGAATACGTTCAAGGAAATCCAGTAATGCTTGTTTATCTTCAACTGGGTCAGCAAGGATGGATGAGAAAATTGCCTCCAGCAGGAAAATGAACAAGAAGTTCATCTTCTTGCCCATTTTCGCAGCAACCCCAAATCCCAACAATTCAACCAAAATCACGGTATAAGAGGGAATCTTTTCTGCAAATTATGGCCACTTGTACATGAATTTGAATAACCAAAGAAATCAGAGTCAGAAACGAAATCATTACCGAGCTATAATCAATAGCTAACAAGCGAAACGTTTGTTAAAAACTTCTATAAAAAATATGGACTTAAATGACTTGATTTTAGGCGGAATTTTATCAAAAGCAGAAGTTTTAGGTGCGTTAGGTTCTGTCATTTGTTGACTTTCTTTTTCCACCATCCTCGGTTTGGTTACTAAGTAAAATGGTCAAAGCATAACAGGAAAATGAATCTGTAATCAAAACTTAGCAAATCCCATGTCATGAAATTAAAACCTGATTGGCTTTACTATACTGTTCACCACTGAGCATCCGAAAATTTACAAAAAGGTTTTGTCATTCTTAAGGAAATTAAAAAAAAAAAACAGTGGCAGAAGGGATCATCCGAAAAGTATACGATGCCCTAATGCTACTCCCTGTCTTAACAGGCGCTATATTTTTTTTATTATAATTAGAATTTTTTGCTTTGTAAAAAAGGGTAAGATATTAAAATATTAAAACGATAAAAAAATGTATGAAATTTATATGTTTAAAATTTTAGCAAAATTTACAAATAAATTTAATAAAAATTGAAAGTTTGATTTTATGCATGACATGTTCAGTCAAATTACAATACAGTAATTTTTAAGTAATACATAATTTAACATGAAATAATTACAATACATATAAAAAAAATATCAAATTTAAAATTTATGAGGGGTAGAAATGGCATTTAAAAAATATCATATTGGCAGTAACTCTTAAATTACTTACGACATTAATAAATACAATTATCAGTTCCATTGAATCTTCTGCTAAAAAACCAAACTGTTTGACATTAAACACTTCAGTCTTCATCGAGAATAAAAAAAGTGAGGGTTTTGAAAGCCCATGCATGCCATCAGTGACCTAACAAATTTGAATTATACCATCTGAGATGGGAACGTTAGCACCGCGCTCTAGATGACGTTGAGTCGAGATTCGGTGGTGTACTGTGGGCCATTAAGACAAAGCGAGAACCCACGTAAGCGCGGCCGTATCAATTAACAAAACATTGATTGAAATGGTAAGTTATTTTTATTTTGATAAAATAAAAATATAAGTTTAATTTTTGAAAGTATATTAATTAAGAAAATTTTAACTTTTGATGTTCTTAACATAAAAGTGATTAATTTTATATCAAAAAAAATTTAAGGATACAATTAGTTACACTCGAAAAAAATGAAAGAGCAACCAAACTTATTAGTCTACCCCACGAAATTGTAAAGATATAAATGAACAAAATTTTAGACCAATGATAAATGAACAGATTTTATTTATATTTGTTTATTATGTTTATTTATTAAATTTAATAAATAATTATGATAACATTTCGATATTACTTTGTTAAATTAATCAATTTTGAACATAAATTTTATTAATTTATATTTACAAATTCATTTAAAAATCATTTAATATCCATTCAATTATAAATTTTAAATATATGACCTAAACAAACATGCACCATGGCGAGGAGGGAGAAAGGAGAGCATTCCTCATGCTGCTCATCCCACTCCATATATGGCTCTATAATCGGACGCTACAAGAAAAAAGGGTAACAGCGATGGAATTAGCGACGAAATTTCGATCGTTAATTCTCGAATTCCGTTACAAATGAGCATTTGCGACAGAATTAGTGACGAAAAATTTCGTCGCTAATTCTGTCGCTAAATTTGAAGTCGCTGAAAGTTTTCCATCGCTGAGAGAAAATTTTCGTCTGTAATTTCGTCGCAAATAATTTTCGTCGTTGAAAACTTTTTCCGACGAAATTTCGAGTTGTTTTTTTGGTCGCTAAATAGAATCAGCGACGGATTTCTGTCGCTAATATATGTATTTGAAATAACTAAATTTCCATCGGTAAAAGTAATCAGTGACGGATCTAGTTCCGTTGGTAAAATAAATCAGTGACGGATTTCCGTCGCTAATCATATCCGTCGCTGAAACATATTAGCGACGGAGTTCCATCACTAATAAAATCCGTTGCTGAAATGTTTCAGCGACGGAATTCCGTCGCTAATTTTATTATTTGATTTAATTAAAGTTCCGTCGCAAAAATGTTTCAACGACCGATGTCCGTCGCTAATTTATATGTTTATTTTGTTAATTAATTAAATTATCCGTCTCTAATAGGCTTCAGCGACGGATTTCCGTAGCTAATTTAACTATATATTTTTTAATACTTTTTCTGCTTAAATTCTTGTACATAAAATAATGTAACAGACCTGTAAAAATCGATAAAAACAAACATAAAATATATATCACAACTATATGTCAAAACTAACATCAACTATTAATTGAAAATCATCATCATATACAGTCCGATCAAATCATCATCACAAATATCATCCAGAATTCATAAGAAAACAAAATAAAATAAAATATAATAAAATAAAATGTGTACTGTCACTGATTAGGGTGACCTCCAGATCCAGACGGTCTAGGTCCAATGCTCCTATGTTATTGGCATTCCTTGCCATCAAGTTCATCATCTGATCCATAAAATCAGACAACTTTTCTTCCAAATTATCAATCTTGTTTGAAATGACTCTGACGTCCTCTTTCACTTGCTGCACCTCTAAATTTGTGTCAGGAGTACCCATCACACCAGGAGTATGATAAGGAAAATGACTATAAGTTGAATGAGATGCGCAAGAAGATTGGGTGGAACCAGAGGCAGATGAAATGTTTGTGCCCATTTGTAAATCAAGGCGATGTGGCCTAGTCCCAAATCCGTACGTATGTGTACGCGTACTCTCCATCCCTCCAATTACCTCACACCATGCAGCTCTATCAAAAGGAGGATGGGTGCTTATATCCTCGTCGTATTTCTGAGTCAATGAAGTAGTGTACTTTTACTACAATGTAATTAGAAGAAGGATAATAAACAGTAAACTTTAATAACGAGAAAATCATATTAGAAGCCAATAGAATGCATTACGTACACTGACAGATTTGGACTTGTTGTTCACATAATCACCATCTCCACCTAAACGTCTATGCGTCTAATCAAACAATTCTTTATATGTCGGTGCTCAACCTAGACATTTCGCCTATATTACAAGATATGCAATTTTTCATAAAAAGATATGAAATTCGACTAATGAATAAAAATTACATTAAAATAAAAGTCAACAGCAAAATAAATAAAATTATTATTTGGACTTACCATCCTATATTCATGTACCGAAAAAGATACAGAACCACTTGTATGCTTTGTTATCGTTCCTTCTTTTTCCGTCAACCGATTCTGTTTTCCTTTTTTTGACTTCGCCTCCCACCTTTCAGTTCCCCATTCATTCTCAACTAATTGATCTCATATTTGGACTAAAATTCACTTCGACTTGTTGTACCCTTTACAGTCAGATATTTTATCCGTATTAAAATATTGCATTGCTTGTCTTCTCTCCAACTGCAGCAGGTCTCTAAAACGTGACTTGCATAAGTGCTCTCAAATTGTATAGACATTATTGGTTTGGTTAGCAGACCACCTGAACTTCTCCTGCAAAGAAAAATAAATGATAATTATCATTTCGATACGTTTATGACCAATTATCAAGTTATTTACTTCAAAGTAATGTACTTGAAATTTATTTCACATCTGTGCTTTCACTTCATTTGGAACCGTTTTCCATGTTGACCATGGTTCCAAGTAATGTTATTTAATTAAATTGGATATAGTCCTCACACCCTTCGAGTCTTCAAAAGAACTGCCAATCAAAAAAGAAGATATCGCCAAATATTATACCATATTTAATATCATAGTTGTATGAAAATAAAACAAAAGTAGAAGCAATATACCCGTTACCAAGTGGCGTCAGGAATAACTTATGCTCTGGGTTTTACGGTGTTTCAAGGCTCTGATTTGGGCCTCTTGTTCTTTTTCGACCACTACCACCACTCCTACTCCCACTCCCACTAACACCCGCAGTTTGTGTAGCCTCCTCAGTAGATATTCTTCATCCGGGTAATGGTTGTTCTACCGCTGATGCAGGAGCTGGAATGGCATCATCATCGTCGTCATCATCATTATCAGGAGCTGGATCAGGTCGACTCGAAGATGGATTTGGTTGGGCGAGAGGCCGAGAACGAGGCTGATTTGGACGGTGAGCTAAAAGTCGATCACGAGCCTGAGCATCAGACTGAGTAGGCTGCTGAGATTGAGGCTGAATGTCAAAGTCAAGATTATAGTCAAACTCCAATCCAGGTAGAGGAGACTTGGACCTATATGATCGTTGTGCTAAATTTTTCAATCTTCTCATCTGCAATACAGATAAAAAAATTATCTTTAGAAATAAGTAAATGAAGTCCAATAATATTTATTTTGTAATCAAATGTTTAATTCTTACTATTCATTATTGTAATCACTGTCATCTGCTCTATCATTACCAACTGTTTTATTATTCCATACTTCATCCTCCTCTTCTTCTTCTTCTTCCTCTTCTTTCACTTCCTCTTCCTCCTCCTCTTCTTCTTCTTCTTCTTCTTCTTCTTCTTCTTCTTCTTCTTCTTCTTCTTCTTCTGTAAATTGATTAATTTCTTCATATTCTCCACTACTATGAACAGTCGGGTTTTCCAATTCGTCTGAATATGCAACTATTCTAGGGTTCGAAACTTTCACTTCTTGGTAAACTCTTTCGTTCAAATCTAGAATCTGTCCACCGTCATTTCGTTGAAGGTTAAATCTACTTCGTGCATTTGTTTTGAATACGACCCACCAATGACGACGATCTTTTTTTGTAGAAGGATAAGGACTAAAGTACACTTGTTGGCTCTGTTCAGCTAATATAAAAGGTTCGTTACTGACAAGTATAAATTTATGCTTGACATCAGCAAGACCATGACAGGGATCAACATGAAGACCTCGTTCTGTATCAAACCAATGACACTTGAATAACACAACTTTATTCCCAATTCCAAAGTACTCTAATTTGATTATATCTGTCAGTATGCCATAAAAATCACGATCAATATCATTGTAGCAGCTACCTTTGACACATACACCACTGTTCATTGTTTTTCGAGATCGACCATAATCCAACATATGAAACTTGAAACCATTTACAAAATAACCTTGATAACTCCTTATCATACGTTTAGGACCATGAGAAATCTCAATAATACGTGGATCTGTTTGAGTGGCATGTTCAAATACTTGAAACCCCGTGAAACCTAGCATTAAAATTTTAAAAATTAAGTTCAAACTACTGATTATTCTATTTTTATAGTACTTACAAATTGTTTAAGCCATTTTGGAAAATGATCATGACGTGCTTTCTCTAATTGTGCATCGTTGATATTCAGATGATCTCTTTTAATCATATCATCAAATGACCTACAATGACATTTGAAAGTAAATAAGATAACAACTATATCAGCCATATAATTTTACATTAAACGATGGGTTAGATTTAGATAACTTACTCAATATAGGGGACTATTTCCTCACAATTCATTAACACATATATACACGCAGCATTGTAGTCATCTTCCTCCAAGTATCAAGCATTATTTTTTGTCGGCCCAATTGGTCGACCTGGATGTCTAAAAATGGACAAACGTCCTATCGGATCGACATCTCCTCCATCATCATTACGTGGTAGACGGGTCAATCTTGTTTGAACTTCAGGTTCAAAATACAAGGCACAAAAGTTTTCAATCTCCTCCCTTATGTATGCCATACATATCGACCCTTCTGGATGAGCTGGATTTTCATTTTCTTTTTTAAGTGATGCAAAAACCTGAAGTGAATATTGTAAGCAATAAAATTGTATTAACTTTTTCAGATAGAATATTTGGGATAATAAATATTAGTATAAAATTGAGTAATAATTAACTATAAGTGATTACCTCTCAAAAGGATACATCCATCGATATTGCACTGGACCGCCCACCATAGCCTCATAAGGCAAGTGGATTGGAAGATGCTCCATACAATCAAAAAATGAAAGGGGAAAGATCTTCTCTAATTTGCAAATGGTTTGTACAATGTTCCTTTGCAAAACTTGCATGTGATCTACACGTATTTCCGGTGAGCATACATCTCTGAAAAAATGAGATAGCTTTGTGATTGCATCCCAAATTGGATTTGGGACAAAATCACGAATAGCTATGGGAAGTAAGCATTGCATAAAAATGTGACAGTCATGAGATTTCATTCCGTAGAACTTACATTCATCGACATTAACACACCGAACTATATTTGATGCAAACCCATCAGGAAGCCTTAACTCTTTAACCCAAGCACATAGTCTTTTTTGCTCCTCCTTGCTTAGAGTGAATGAAGCTTTAGGCTTTAATGTTTTTTCATCACTGTTCACCAATTCTAATTCTTTTCTTTTGCAAATGAAAGCCATATCCATTCTTGCATTTGTATTATCTTTAGTTTTCCCCTTAACATCCATCAGGGTGTTAAACAAATTGTCAAAAATATTTTTCTCAATATGCATGACATCCAAATTGTGTCGAATAAGATTGGTATGCCAATAAGGCAATTCCCAGAATATACTCTTTTTCACCCAATTATGAGATACCCCAAACCCTGGAGGTTTTTGTTGACCACATTTTGTACCGTATGGTAAATCGTCGATGGCATCTAATTGTTGCAATACTTATTCACCTGACAATCTCTGCACTGGAGGATCATGATCTACCCTTTTACTAAATTTGTCACGTTGCCTCCTGAAAGGGTGATTAGGAGGTAAAAATTGACTATGACAATCGAAAAAGCAAGGCTTTTGTCCATACTGCAACCTAAAGGCCTTTGTACGTTCCATGCAATAAGGACAAGATAATCGACCATGGGTGCTCCACCTAGACAACATTTCATAAGCAGGGAAGTCATTAATCGTCCATAACGATGCGGCTCTTAACATAAAATGTTGTTTTCTGTGAGCATCATAAGTCTCAACACCATGTTCCCACAACACCTTTAACTCATCAATTAAAGGTCTTAAGAAAACATCAATGTTATGTGATGGACTTTTCCTTCCAGGAATTATCATATTGAGAAACAAATATGGTTGCTTCATGCACATCCATGGAGGTAAATTGTAAACAGCAAGCATTACTGGTTAATAAGAGTATGATCTCGATGCCGGGCCATAAGGACAAAATCTATCAACACACAAACCAAGTCTTACATTCCGAGGATCAGCAGCAAACGATTAGTGAATATTATCGAATTTTTGCCATGCCTCCCCATCAACAGGATGATTGAGCACTCCGTTAGTATTTCGACTTTCAACATGCCATGTCATAAACTTAGCAGTTACTGACGACATAAAAAGCCTTTGCAACCTCGGAATTACTGGCAAATAATGTAAAACCTTATAAGGTATCTTTTTTCCTTGTCCACCAACTGTTGAGATAGGTTTATATCGAGGATGACCACATATTTGACAATACTCATCCTCTGCATATTCTTTATCAAACAACAAACAATTATTCTTGCATGCGTCTATTTTAACATAACTAAGACCCAATTTTTCTAGCTTCTTATTCATTTCATAGTTGGTTTGTGGCAAATTATCATCTTCTGGTAACATAGGCTTCATAATCCCCAACAAACGATTGAAGCATGCTTCACTTATATTAAACTCTAACTTCCAGTTCAAAAGTTGTGAAACAGTCGATAATGTTGTGTGCATTGAACAACCAGGCCATAGTTGTTCTTCTGCATCATTCAATAGAGAATAGAAGTATGTAGCAGATGAATCTGGATGTTGCTCCTCACTTCTTGAATTGTTCACAGAATTACCAATTACGTCATCATCCATTTGAAAAGCATTTGTAACCATTCTAACATATAGATTTTGTCCCTCAGGTCTCACCTCAGATAGTGGATCAACTGTTTCATTTATATTTTGCGATGACTGTCCTTCTTCAATTTCTCCGTGTTGATTCCAAGTGGTATACCCAACAACAAAACCTTTGTAATAAAGGTGTTTCCGCACCTTATCGACTTCCAAGAATTGTTTATTCATACATTTGCTACAAGGAAATTTAATTCGATTTCCACTAACTACCTCCGGATGACAAAATGCAAAACTAATTAACTCTTCAACTCCATTCAAAAATTCATCTCTAATGAATCCATCTACATCTAATCGACAATACATCCAAGATCTATCCTTATCCATTTTTCACACAGAATACAGTATCTGAAAAAATAAAATAACAATTACACTCTATCACCAAATAATTTTTTCCAATTAAGTAAAATCAATTTAATTTGTAACATGCATATAACAAAATTTAACATCTACAATAACAAAATAAATAACTGAAGAGGATAAATCCGTCCTTATTACAAAATAAATCAAATTAGCTAACATACATATATTTAGGTTTAAATATTGGAACTGAATGTGTGGAGTATTTTATTTAAAGTTCTAAGTTTCCTTAGAAAATTCGACAGCATAACGACTGTAATTTGTATCTACCCAATCTACAAATAATACTATATAGCAGTCCAAATCATCAATACAAATCATGCATATTAAATCATCTCAACAACCTTAGTTATCCACAACTAACAATCATGCTTTCCAATCACATCAGTAACTACAATATCATAAAACATTTTTTTTATGAACAATAAATCATTAAAGTTATATTCATAATTTTAGCTAAAATAATTATAAATCAATTAACAAAATGAAAATAATTTGACTCTTATCACATTGTTTTAATCATTTGACAGAAATCTGAATCCAAAAATTATGTCACCAACGTGTTCATATTTAGCCTACGCCAAACCAAATAATCACCAACAATAATAATAATAATAATATCTATATAACAAATTTATTAGTTATAATTAATAAAAAAATTGATATCATAATAATTTTACCTTCAGAATGAACATATTTGCTCTTAGCTTGTAGTTCAATATGGCTTCAAATTCTGTGATTTTTTGCTTGCTTTCATGCACGCATGTTACCTCTCTTCCTATGAATGAGAGAAAAATATCATTTTGTTAAGGCATACATAGAGTTTTATTTTATTAATCAAATACTCAAAATCTTCAAATAATCCAAATTTAAACTACAAATTCAATTAAATAAACAACAACTTCAAATAAACTATAACTAAATTTAATTTGCATATATACGTGTAATAAAATTTATCAAATTTAATAAAATAACTATAATTCATATAAGAATAACAATAACAAAATTTCAACTTTCAAATACAACAAACAACTTAAATATAAATTTCATTGATTCAAAAACTTAGAATATGTATGTGAATATCAATTCAAGAAGAATTATTCACGAATTATCTCAAATTTGCAAGTGAATTTTCTACAGAACATGATCTAAAAAAATAAATAAGGAAAACACGTACCACAGCAATAGGAAATTATAGTTCTTGGAGAAGATTCCATGAACGACATGCACTATTGGTCAATGGTAAAACAAATGCTTTATACCATGACAAATGGCTCTCCCTATCTAATCCCGAATTCATAAGTTTAAGATAACTGACAAATTAGCTTTAAGATAACTGAGAAACCTGAAAAAGCAGATGCTTTAATAAATAGAAAAACACTGCTTCTCTAATTGCTGAAAATTCTGCCTTTTTTTAATCAGCTGACAATAAAAAGGCTTTAGCAACTTCAGCATGTTCCTGGGATACTGCCAATGGAAAGGAGACAAGTTCACTAAATGTCCATCATAATACTCTAAAGCCTTCACAAATTAACTAAATATCTAATCCCGAATTCATAAGTTTTTTTTCTTTTTCAAAGATTAAGGCATTTTCCCCAATAATCTGAGTGTAGAGTATCCTATTGATCAAACTTACAACTGTTGAGTTAATATATTTTGAAATGACAAAACAAGTAAATTCAATAATATAGAAATGATTTAAAACATGTTTAGAGGTTATCAGTACTAGAAACTAAGTGTTTATGGATGAGAGATCGATCTGGTGAGATGAGAGATCGATCTCTTGGGTTTTCTAGTATGAGGGATCGATCTCATGAGAATATGAGATCGATCTGCTAAAAAATTGAAAACTCAAAGGATCTGTACAAGGTTTTGAGGAAGCAGAGATCGATCTATAAGGATTATCAGATCGATTTGCTTACTACAGAATGTCTATGAGATCGATCTTGTCTAGGAAGAGATCGATCTCCTCTAAAACAGTGGGTAAAGGCAGTAGATCGATCTGTAGATCGATCTATGATCAAATAGAGAGCTTATGAGATCGATCTGTTATAGGAAGAGATCGATCTCCTTAAAGTCAGAGAGTTAAAGAGATCGATCTAGGGTGTTTAGAGATCGATCTCCTCTCTACGAGAATACTTGGTAGATCGATCTAAAGATCGATCTTGCCTCAAACAGAGAGATTAGAAGATCGATCTGCTTATTCGACAGGTCTATCTTCACTAACATTTTCAAATTGTAAGATCGATCTCTACAAGTATGAGATCGATCTCCATACTTCAAGTTGCTTTGTAATCGTAGGAAATCAAACTAAGAGATCGATCTTGTCAAAATGATAGATCGATCTGGCACTCTACTGGAGGTTCCCAACGGCTCTTTCTGCAAAATCTTCAATGAGAAAAACAACATTAAATGCTCCAACTACCAATCCTCCAGTATAAAATCAAGCATTGAAGACACTGAAAACAAAGAGACTATTGCTGTAAATTATGTATATTCTCAAGAATTTCATTCCAACATTCCATTTGTCTTCAATCTTCATTTATTGATATTATTGTATAAGCCTTTGTGTAAAAGCTATTTTTATCCTACCCTCATAAGAAAGCTTCACTTTATATTCATCCTCAAAATTAAGAGAGAAGAGGAGAGTTCCTCTGTGAGTCAACTTTGTAAAGGGTGAATATATCTTTCTGTAAAAAGGGTAGAGAGGTTATTCCTTAACCTGTAAAAGGGAGTGTGTAACATTTATTAAAAAAGTGAAAGAAAGCTCTTGACAAGGAGGTCAAGAAGAGAGGATGTAGGCAAGAGATTGGCCGAACCTCTATAAACTACTGAGTTTGTGATTTTATTCCCTTATCTTTTTTCAATTCATTGCATTACATTATATTGATTATTCATTATCTGCAATTAGACTTAATTTAGTTTAAATTTGCTATTAACCTTAGAAAACCGATTCACCCCCCTCTCGGTAGAACCAACAACAACAAAGTCACTTATTTACAAACAGATCGAAACCACACGAAACGAAACACCAAATTTGGTGAGACAGTGAGATTGAAGCCTGACCGAGACACCAAATTCGATACAAAAATGTATATATATAAGTGTGTGTGAGTATGAAAACGGGAAAGGAAAAAATAAAATTGGGGGATAATATTTGAATTCAAATCAAACAATTTTATCTTCTACTTTCAATTGTTAAAAAAAAAATTTAATTTCAATTGAAAATCTTAAAATTTTCACTTTCAAAATGTTACTATATGCATGTGTATGTATTTACAGACACACACACACATATATAGATATAAAATAAAAACAAATATTCCAATAGATTTTTTTCACATCATTATGTCTCTTTAAAAATCTTTTTAATTTTTTCAAGTGAGAGGATACAACAGTAATGAAAGAAACAACCAAAAGCCTTATAAAAGTTGCTTACCTTCTAAACCTCAATCTATCACATTGAGCGTGAAAACTGCATTAGCAATAAAAAAATGTACACTACACAATGACTTGATTCAGGATCAAAGTGAATACTTTGTAATTCTAATTAAACATGTATTTCTCTATTTTGATAATTATTTTTACTTATGCTTTGATATCTGATGCATCAACCATGTAATTGTAAAAACACATTTCAGCTTAATTCAAGAACCTCATCATATTTATTTTAAAAATAATATTACAACTTCTTTAATATCAACTAGATATATAACCTAGATGGGCTGTGGCATTAGACTTTATTTTAACAAAAATAAAATTGAAATATCGAAGAAGCAATTTATAGTATCTAAAATCACCTTCAAACAGACTAATTAATTATTTGAATTCATAAAAGGTTATTAGACAAATTTCGAAGCCACCTTCCACACAACAATGTATATATATAGGTGTGTGTGAGTAGGATACCTGCTGGATTGAAGTCGCGATTTGGTGAAAAAATTGGGGGAACGGGAGGAAGTCGCGATTTGGTGAAAAAAATTTGGTGAATTCGCGATTTGAAGTAGGAAGGGAGTGGACCCAGATGATGAAAGGAAACAGAAATGGGGGAACGAGAGTGGGCGTCGGTCGGTCTGGAATGGGATCCGGTCGCCAGTGGAACAGAGGCAAAGAGCAGAAGAAAATGGGGGAAACTGAATTCGATTCACGCTAGGGAGGGGGAGCTCGTCGGCGGTGAGGAAGAGAGGGAGATCTAGACGGTCGGTGGAGCTGGGTTGTTGCGACGGTGAAGACAAACAACACAGAGGGAAGAGATTGGGGCTGGACAGGCGAGAATGTTTGAAGACAGAGGAGAAATTAGGTGAAGAGATCGGGTGAGGAAGGGGGAGAAATTTGTGAACATAAATAAAAAAAGACTTCAGCGACGAAATTTCGTTGCTGAAACCCTTCAACGACGGACCATTCGGCGAAGACATCACCGACGAAAGTCTGTCGCTGAAACGTTTCAGCGACGAAAAAAATATTAAAAAAATTTGTAAAAATTAGGGATGAAGCAGTGACGAAATTCCGTCGCTGAAGCGTTTCAACGACGGAAGGCATCACCGACGGAAGTCCGTCGTTGAAATGTTTAAGTGATGGAAAAAAACATTAAAAATTTTGTAGAAAATAGGGATGAATCAGCGACGGAAAAAAACATTAAAAATTTTGTAAAAAATAGGGATGAATCAGCGACGAAAGGTATCACCGACGGAAGTCCGTCGCTGAAACGTTTCAGCGACGGAAAAAAACATTAAAAAATTTTGTAAAAAATAGGGATAAATCAGCGACGAAAAATTCTGCGAACGATTCAGCGATGAAATTCCGTCGCTGATTCCTTTCAGCGACGAAAAAATAAAAAGCTTAAATTTCGAGAAATTCGACTGCCTTCAGCGACGAAATTCCGTAGCAAAATCCGTCGAAAAATGTAAATTATATATTTGAAACGTATAGCGACGAAATTCCGTCGCAAATCCGTTGCTAATTTATTTTTTTACCAACGGAATAATTCCGTCGCTGAAAGTATGTTTTCTTGTAGTGGGATAGGCGGTTCAAATTTTAGTTTTAACAGAATTACTCAACCAAATCAAATTTTATTTTGATTAATTGACCGGTTATCGAATTATTTCAATCGGTTAATGAAAATGATTTACAAAGAATTTTAATTTTTGTTAGTTCAGTTATTAATCAAATTATTCGAATTATCAAGTTTTAAGTGAAATATAAAAAATAAAATTAAAATTAAAAATATATAAAACTTAAAGATATTTTTAATATTTGAAATTTAGATGATATTTTAAATTTAATATTGTTAGAGTTTTTAACTTAATAGTTTGATATTTATATATTTTATTGAATGATATTATTTAGTTTGTTTAATATATGAAAAATTAATAATTTAATTTTTATATATTTTATTATTTTGGTTAATTTAATTAATTAACTGAATTTAATTCGATTTGATTAATTTTAAATTTTAAAATTTTAATTTAATTAATGAAATAAAAATATATTAATTTAATTAAATTCGATGGTATGAATATCCCTCCAAACACACAGCCTCTCTTGGTTATTGCCTTATTGGGCGTGTCAAGTTTTTACCAATGCTTTTTGTTCGAGCACATAGTTTCATAATATTTTGGACAACCCCATTCCATCATCCTATTTAACACTGTTATTGGGGTTAAAGGTTATAATACAAATATTTAAAAATAAAATCATTAACAATTAAGAGAGATTAGATATAGAAATATTTCACTTTCTCCTTAATCTTATATCTCATTGTGAATAAAAAAAGTAAAATCATTTAAAATTTCGGATTTAATTTAGTTTGCTCATTTAATTCATATAAAAAATAATTTGAAGTTCAAATTTTGACATAAATGATATTTTTCCATATGTAAATTACAATTTCTTTTATATAAAATATAAAATTCTTTTTTTATGTTTATGTATTTTTAGTAGTTACATTAGACACAAAATAAAAAGCTATTGGTATAATTATTTGTTTGGAAAATGCTATAAATTAAAAAAAAATACCATATTTTTGGTAAATGATAACTATGTTGAAATCACATCAAAACGAAGTGAATATAAGTTTAAAAAATAATAAGGAAAAGAAACTTTGCATGTGCAGAAGAAATTTGAGGCCAAATACCTGATCTTATCTTAGAATTTAGACAGACAAAAACGTGAAGTTGTAGTGCATGGCGGTGAAGTAGGCAGTCTACGCCAAAACAATACAAGCCAACTTCCACGAAATTGACAAATTATTAAAAAAATTCCGCTGATATTAAAATATGGATTATTATTTTATTTATGGATAGTGAAATTTAAAAATTTCATAAATAAAATTATAATGTTGTTGCATATTTTTAAAAGCTAAAAAATATTAATTAAAAGGATTATTATTTAATATATTATTAGTAAATTTTTTTACTCTGCAAGTGAGATTAAGATGATGATACATATTTTATTTTATTTATTTTTTATTTTTTTAATATTTTAAGTGGAGTATGTATTATAATTTTAAATTTACCTATGAAGTTGAAAAAATTATGCTAACAGTGTATTGAATAATAATTTTAATTAAAAGATAAAAGTAAAACATGTGACAGTTTTATAATTTCGCTTGTAAAATTTTTAAACTCTATTTTTAGTGGATGAGATAATATTCTTTAAAATATTTAAAATTACTTTAAAGTTTTTGAGAAGCATGCACTGATCTTGATAAAGTCTTTAAAAACTCAAAATTATTTATAGTTTGTTGTTTTGTTTATTAGTATTTGATCCCAAAATTTTCATGAAATTTTTAAAATTGATTTTAGTGTATTTAGTATTAAAAATTAATCATAATATTATATATATATATATATATATATATATATATACATATCTATATTATATTACAAAATATATGAAAATCTTTATATGTCACCTGCACGCTTATATCCCCTTTTAATTGTACATATGATATATTTAAATTTAAATTTTAAATTATTAAATAGATAAAAATTATTATTTTCCATTCAAAACCAAAATCAAATTATATGATAAATATTTTATTTTCGATTATTTTATTTGGTTATTCAATTTTTATATATTTAAAAAATTACTTTCGGATAAAAATAGGTTTATTCAAATCTTTTAATCAATAAAATTTGCATCTAAAGTAAAAAATAAAACAAAAACCTAATTTTTTTGGGTGCCTCAACCTTTGTTATTCAATGTCCGAAGTTAGGATGAGCAAGTCTGCAAGATCTTAATTTCCACAAGGGAGAAGACAAAGTTAATGGGCGTTAGAGTTGAGACTTCAAGATGCACTCTGATGTTTTAGTTTGTATTTGTCTTCTTCTTTTTATAGTTGTATATTAGTATTAAGTCTCGTCACTCTAACATGTGTACAGCCTGAGTTTGGGCTGATTAACGTGACATTCATGTAGTAGTGTCATAGGCATGTAAAGGGCAAGAGATTGAATTGTAGGCGACCACAAGCTTACTTATTAGTCTGTTGTCTGTTAGACCCGAAGTCTATATGGGTTTAACAATTGCCTTTTAGGCGTGAGGATGATTTGATAATTTTAAATACAATACAAAAAAATCATGTATAAATTTTGAACAAAAATATATTTCGTATTTATTTGTATCAATATAATATTTGATGTTATATTTTTTATATTTTACATGTATTTTACATGAGTACGAAACGAAATACATGTTTAACAAATCACGTCATACAAGTACATATTTAATACATATAGAATAAAAAATTACATTTATATAAATTATGTACATGATTATCCGTTAAAAACATGTAAAATATGAAAAATATGTTTAAATAAAACTGTGCGACACAAGAACACATGTAAGACATAATAACTTGTATTTATAATATATCTATGAACAAATTTGAACCTTGACAAGAAAGCTTTTATTATTAATATTTTACCAAATGGACCAAACTTAGAAGTTGAAATAATTTATAATTGAAATTAATTTACATTTTAGAGTAAATTATACTTACAAGTTTAATTATCAAGTTTAATAAGATATTGTTGACAAAAAATTTAATGAAATATGATAAAATTAATTATGCAATTAAATTAGTTAGTTATATTTAAGATGATAAGATTTTTAAATTTTAAGTTTTTTATTTTTTTAATATTTTTTGAAAAATATGTGTATCATCATTTTAATATCTCTTATAAAATTTAAAAATTTATTGATAATGTTTTAAATATAATTTATATTTTATATGTACTTTAAATTTGAAAATTAAATGATGTTAATTTATATGTTTACATGTCCATTTAAATAAGGAAAACTATCCTGCAGTGCATGGGTCGGAATTCACAAGTTAGTTTCTTTTTTTTTTTTTTTAAATATTAAAGTTTCATGATTTTTAATTTCAAAAGTAAAATGTGATAAAAATAATTTTAGAATATATAAAAATAAGATTAAAGTGTCAAAAAATAAATCCTTAGTAAAGAAGTAAAACGACGTTGTTTACACGGCCTTAGCATTTTATTGGTTCAAAATCAGAAAAGAATCCCGAATCCGCGATATATCGCCAAAAGAAAAAAAATAAAGAAAAGGAAAAATAGGAAAAAAAGGAAAAACGAGAAGAAATTAGAGAGGATAAGATCAATAAGATTTAAGACCCTAATAAAACTCCGGATTCCAAAATGAAGAATCGAGATAAGATTGGAGAAACGAAAGCCCTAAACTCCAAAATATCGCGATAAATAAAAAATCTTTCAGATCTGCAATCTCCGTTTATCTCTCCGTCGAGAAGACCAATCTCTTTCTCTCTCCTCTGTAAGCTCCTTACATCTCTCGCTAATTTCTCTTTCCTTTTTGTTAACTTCCGACATTGTGCAATTTTCGTTTTTCTGTATATATTTTAAAATAAATAAAACAATTTCTCGCTTTTTTAATATTTTAAAAAAGTTTCAGTTATTGCAGCTGGATTTTGAATTTTTAAGCAAAAAAGCTGTGTTTGGTTGCTGAGAAAATGAACGCAAACGAGGCGAGGAAATTTTAAATTTTAAAGTGTACAGTTTCCAGCGGGAGGGTTTTTTCTGTCTCGCTGGAAAAGGATTTTGCAAGAAAAAGATATTGAAATTTCGCTGTTCGGAGCTGATGATAGGAAAACGATTCTTCGACGGAACAGAAATGTCGAAAATTTGAGCATGTAGCTCTGAACTAAACTAAAATGCTGAGAAATTTGAAAATTTGACTATCTAATGTTTGATGAGCTACCTAACGTGAATTTTCTTTTGAATTTGCTTTCTTTTGTAGGTGAAAACTTAAAAGTCAGTTCCCACCATCATCAGTAAGTTCAAATTTTCGATTTTCTTAGCATTAGCATTTGATTGTTTGAATGAAATAATTTTCTCCAGTTGTCAGTAATAGTTTGATTGCATAGTCATAAATGACGGAGTAAATGATGATTATGTACACTGAATTTTCTGGCAGTGGTTCGGGAAAAAGACGTGTGTTGGGAATATGCTGAGAAATTAGATGGAAATAAAGTTAGATGCAAATTTTGCCTTAGAGTTTTGAATGGTGGGATTAGTAGGTTAAAGCATCATCTATCTCGTCTTCCTAGTAAAGGTGTAAACCCGTGTAGTAAAGTTAGAGATGATGTTACTGATAGGGTTAGAACTATTATATCGTCGAAAGAGGAGGTTAAAGAAACGTCTAGTGTACGTAAGCAGAAGATAGCTGAAGCTAGGTCTCCTGGAAATATATCTACTAGCAGTAAAATTGGCACTTTAGAGGCAGCGTCTCCTGTGACAAAAGTTTTCCCTACAGTCTCACCGATCGCTCCTTCAACATTGAGCAACCAAGAAAATGTGGAGAGAAGCATTGCTTTGTTCTTTTTTGAGAATAAGTTGGACTTTAGTGTTGCTCGTTCTTCGTCCTATCAAGCTATGATTGATGCAGTTGGGAAGTTTGGTCCTGGATTTATAGGTCCTTCAGCAGAAACCTTGAAGACGACGTGGTTGGAAAGGATAATGTCTGAATTGAGATTGCAATCAAAAGATACTGAGAAAGAATGGGCTACTACTGGCTGTACCATCATTGCAGACACATGGACTGACAATAAATCTAGAGCTCTAATCAACTTCTTAGTTTCATCGCCCTCAAGATCCTTTTTCCACAAGTCTGTAGATGCGTCTTCGTATTTTAAGAATACAAAGTGCCTGGCCGATTTATTTGATTCTGTTATTCAAGAGTTTGGCCCAGAAAATGTTGTGCAAATTATCATGGATAGTAGTTTCAACTATACTGGTATTTCAAACCATATCTTGCAGAATTATGGAACCATTTTTGTGTCTCCTTGTGCTTCTCAATGCTTGAATCTAATCTTGGAAGAATTTTCTAAGGTAGATTGGGTGAACAGATGTATCTTACAAGCACAAACGTTATCTAAGTTTCTATACAACAATGCATCAATGCTTGATTTAATGAAGAAGTTCACTGGGGGACAGGAGCTAATAAGAACCGGAATAACAAAGTCTGTATCCAGCTTTCTATCATTGCAATCAATTTTGAAACAGAGGTCAAGATTGAAGCATATGTTGAATAGCCCTGAGTATTCAACTAACTCGTCGTATGCAAGTAAACCACAGAGCATATCTTGCATTGCCATTGTTGAGGATAATGACTTTTGGAGGGCAGTAGAAGAATGTGTCGCCATATCTGAGCCTTTTCTGAAAGTGTTGAGGGAAGTCTCTGGAGGGAAACCTGCCGTTGGTTCTATATATGAACTAATGACCAGAGCCAAGGAATCAATAAGGACATACTATATAATGGATGAGAGTAAGTGCAAGACATTTTTGGACATAGTTGACAGAAAGTGGGGGGACCAACTTCATTCACCTTTACATTCAGCTGGAGCATTTTTAAATCCTAGCATCCAGTATAATCCAGAAATAAAATTTATTGGATCTATAAAAGAAGACTTTTTCAAGGTTCTGGAGAAATTACTTCCCACACCTGAGTTGAGACGCGACATCACCAATCAAATTTTTACTTTTACCAGGGCAAAGGGAATGTTTGCATGTAATCTAGCAATGGAGGCACGAGATACAGTTTCTCCTGGTATGTATACAGTTTTCTATCAGGCAACTGCTAGCTTTTTTGGTTGTCCATGTGAGTGTGAGCAGCCCCTAGTCTTTTGTTTTGTCTTTGCCCTTTAAATTTGCCTCCTTTTCTAGGAAATTGAGGCAGTTCACTTATTGAATGCATTTTCTATCCAATGAAATAGTAGCTGTCATTCTTCAAGGATTATTTGCATACGTAACACTAGTTTATTACTGTTTCTACATTTGTCCCTTGTAGGGCTCTGGTGGGAGCAATTCGGGGATTCGGCACCTGTGCTGCAAAGGGTTGCAATTAGAATTCTTAGTCAAGTTTGCAGCACTTTTACTTTTGAGAGACACTGGAGCACATTTCAACAGATTCACTCTGAAAAGCGGAATAAGATTGACAAGGAAACATTGAATGATCTTGTGTATATTAACTACAATCTCAGGTTAGCAAAACAGATGAGAACAAAGTCCATGGAAGCTGACCCCATTCAGTTTGACGACCTTGATATGACCTCAGAATGGGTAGAGGAAAGTGAAAACCCTAGCCCAACACAGTGGCTTGATCGATTTGGTTCTGCTCTGGATGGGGGTGACTTGAACACGAGACAGTTCAATGCTGCCATGTTCGGAAATGACCATATATTTGGCTTGTGACTCCTCGTGCAACTCTCTGCACAGCCTTATGTTGTTGTCCTAGAATGACTTGTTATCTGTATTCATAGTTAGTTCTGGCTCTTCAGTTTAAATTATTGAAATATGGTGTGGCCATGTATCACTAGAGCTGTGTATATACCTGCCAATATTGTTACATTAAGAGAAGGTAAAATCTGTGTTAATGTATGAATGAAATCTGATTCAGATGTCTCTATATTCAGCTGGTTTTGGCTAAGAAGAGCCCTGCCATATCCTGTCTCACTCCTAACAGATCATAATATTTTTTTATCGGTGACTTTAATTATTTAAAATCAAATTAACTGAATTTTATATGTTTTATTTTCATAACCGAATAAATTTATTAATTTAAAAAATCTAATCGATCAAATTTAATTCGAATTAATGAATTATAAAATACATTTAAATTAAATTTTAGTTTAGACTTTTAGGTGGCAAGAAAATTAAAAAAGCAAAACAGTAAATGACAAAATGATGCATTGGCAAAACAAATTACAAATTGGTGAACTTGGAGTGGCGATAGACCAACGCAAAGTTAATCGAATAATAAATTACATTATGCCATTAATATTTGCATTATCATTAAATTTAAAATTTAATCGCTTTACAATAATTTATAAAATTCAAAATTTTGAACTAACTTGTTGATGCGGTACTAAAGTGGCATTGACCGTTAATACCGTGGTGTTGACCATTGATGTGCTATTGATGGTTGGAAAAAACATATGACAACGCGGCGTGGAATCAACACAAACAACCCCCACCCCCCCTAATTCCTATTTCATTCTTCATTTCTAGAAAAAACCCTAATTTGTTCTTGAATTTCCCCCCAAAAAAACCGCAATTTGTTCTTGTATGCTCTAAAAAAACCCTTGTTAATTTTTGTATTTTCCGAAAGAAATATGAAGTTTCAAATACCTTTAGAAAGAGAAAAAAATCGATTTTAAAGTAGGCGTCGAATTGAACTTGTTCTTTCTATTTGATTTTTTTATCGTTTTTATTTGACTTGGTTCGATTATATTTCTTTTTTTTTTTTTTTTGACAACGGTTCGATTATATTTTTAAAGTAATAGTAATGGTTAAGTTACAAGTAAAAAACCCATTTTATTATTTAATACTCAACCAAACAAGTCTGGAGGCAGCAAATAAACTGAATTCAGTACATAAATTTCAATATGTGGTAGGGGTTAATTAAGGAGGAATATCTTGAACCAGTAAGCTGAATATTTAAGGTATCTTCTCAAATTATTCTTGAAATCAATGTATGTGAACCCAAACCTAAAGGTGTAAAGATTTTTCAATGATTAGAAATTATAAATATTGAGGTCCCTAAAAGAGGGACTTACACCACGAATTTCCCAAAAGTGTCGGGACATTTAAATAAAAACTTATAAGAAGATTTATTCAGCATAAAGTGTTTATAAAAAATAAAAAATATAAAATTTTGACCAAGAAATAAAATTCACTAATAATAAATTTTATGAAATTACAATTACCCTAAGTGAAGAATCATGTTTAAATCTTACCAAAGTGTGGAATGATTTTAAACTATTTTAATAAAAAAAATCATTCATCTCAAAATAAAAACTGAGGAAGCTAATAAAATAAATTTACCCTAAAACTTGGACAAATGTTATTTCTCGACAAAAATATATAAATAAATGAATAAAAATTATAAATATCGATTTTCCTAAAAGTTCCTAAGGGACTGGCTCTACAAATTTCCCAAAAGTGTTGGGAAGTGTAAATAAAAATGTACATAAAGATTTATAGAAAATAAATATAAAGTATAAATTATGTAATAAAAATTCAGTACCAAAAACATAATCCCATTTTAAGTGATTAGTATAAAAGGAAATTGAATATAACGATTTTTTTTAAAATTTCTTAAGTGAGGAATTTTATTTAAATTTTATCAAAAGTGTTAAAAAGATTTCAAAATATTAAAATAAAATATCAAAGTAAAATATTTGGAAAAGGTGAAGTATTTAAAGTTAAAAATCAAGATAAAACAAAATTCTTTTCCATAAAAATTAAAACCCGGAACTCCTTCAAGAGAATAAATGATTTTTTTGAATACTCTGAGATGAGAAATTTTTTTAAATTATAACGAAAGGGTAGGAAAAGATTTAAGAAAATTTTCAATATTTAAATAGTAAATTAAAAAATAATGAAAATAAAATAATAAAAAATAAAAACTACTTTAGTTAAGACCTTTTAGGATAACATGTGATTAATTGGTACTATCAGTATTTAAATAGTAAATTAAAAATATTAAACACATTAAACGAATCTGAACTTAAAAATTAAGGCTCGGTAAAAAATTTAGTTAGGTTTAGATTTATCATTTTGAGTTTAAGCCTAGCCTAACACAATAATTATAATTTTTAACTATTTTCTTATACTAGTTTATTTTTTTAATTACTTTTGATGTTTTTGTGTAATTTAATTTAAATATGTATTTTTATAAAAATTCTAGTTCAAAATTTTCATATTTATTATAATTTTTTATAAGAATTTATTTTAATTTTATGTTATATTATTAACTGTTATATATTTTATTATGATTTTTTTAAATTAATAGTATTTAGACGAATTTGGATTTATCATCTTATTTAAAAAACAAATTCGGATAAAAACTTAAATTTAAAAAGTCGGATCGGGTTTGATTCAGATAAATTATAAATCTCTTAATAATTTACTTAAATTCAATCTTAACTTGATCTGATTAAATTTATGAACACTCTTACTGATAAGAAAAAGACGATAAAATTTTACAATCCTAAATCCAAATAGTATGAACTTAAATTTAATTATTTAATGTAGTTATATACTTAATTCAATTATAGGAATGTAAATTTGATTATGACTAGCACTTCTTTCCATAATAACCTCCTATAAAAATTAGATCTTCCGAGCTAAGGTTATAAGGTCCGCAAGCAAGATTTCTCATTTTCCCAGTGCCTTCCATCGCAAATGGATTACGATTTCAGGAACAGGACAGGTTCCCCATACGACGCGCAAATCCCGATGTACCGGCAACATCCGACTTCATCATCGTCATCCATGCCATCTAGCCACCCGATGTACGGACATTCGTTATACCCAAAGATCGGTCAACCCGCTCATACCGTGGTCCCTCCCGCACCCCGCACCACCGCTTTCCAGCAGACCTCTTCTCCTTCCTCTTCCTGTAAACGCTTTCCCTTAAAAAGGAAAATCATTTCTATACTATTATTCATTTTTAAGTTTGATAAATTCAGATTTATTTATTTTAATTTTATTTATGGCAGCTGGGTTGGGCATTAGGGTTGCTTTGAAACCAGAATATCGGATTACTCCTCCGGTAAGCGTTCTCAGTCGCCTCTTTTTGGGTTTTAATTAGATGAATAAGTTAGGCTATCCTATTAATTGATCTCTTGTTTTATGCAGCCTCAGTTGTCGCCGCAAGTTGGGGATATTCCTCGAAGCAATTTCCAGTTTGATTTCGAGTTTGAGAGGAAAATCTTGGCTGAAGCAGAGAAGGAAAGCATGAATTGGAGCAAGCTTGGCTTGGAAAACCTACCTTCCAAACCTATTGAATCAACCTCTTCACCGGTACGTTTATTTTTATTTAGAACAGAGATTAGACATCCTGTTAAATCTTTCGTTAAACTCGTAACTTGTCTCTTCGATGGTTTATCTTTGATGACTTCGAGTAGGATTTAGTTTTAACAAAATTAGTCATATTTGTCGGGCTTTTAAGGGTTTCTCGTTTATGTGCAGGCTGCAAATTCGGATCCTGTTGTGAGCAAATACGTTGCCTCGGGGCTCAGCCGTGATGCAGTTACAGTTGCAGTTGCAAATTATGGAGACAATCCAACCAAGGTATGTTAATTGTTGTGTAATAACATTTGTTACAGCACCCAAGTAGTTGGAACACCTTATGGTACGTATTAATTGTAGTCCCAACATAGAACTTGGTTGGATGTACTTTGAAGGATTCCTTACATGTGATTAACAATTTGCAAGTGTGGGTTTGATTTGACTGCCCCTACCCTTGTATAGGAATGTAAACGAACAAAATATTTGACGAACCATTCATTAATATACTCGGATTTTGTTCGTTTGTATTTGTTAATCTTAACAAACGATTGCGAGTAGAGATGTGGTTCGTTTCTTTATGTTTGTAAAGAGACTCGTCTAATATTTGTTTAAAACTCGTTCATTTGCTATTTGATAATAATAAAATTTTAAATTAAATAGTTAATTATAGGTTATTTTAATATGTTATTATCTAAATTACGGGTTTATTTAAGATTTTTTTAATTTTGGCGTCATATATATAAAGATAAATATAATTTGTTTGCATAATTTTAGTGTTCAAGAACATGTTCATTCAATATTCAAGAATAATTGTTCGTAAACATGTTCGTTAATGTTCATGGACGAGATTAATGAACACGAACCGACTACGAACAATATTAAAAAAAGCAAACGAATGAATACGAACATAATTACATTTATTTATGTTCAGTTCACTTACACCATTACTCTCGCAATGCCTTCTAGTATAGCATGTTATAGTTGGTACATATGTTTTATGCTTGAGATTGAGGATCCTGTCTGTCTGCTTGTCTTTTCTTGATTACCACAGACCAGAGAGTAATTTTGGTTTAGAATTCCTTCCAGTTATTCAGTTACTCTTTTTGGCTAATGTAATGTTCTGGGAAAGTGACCGGTTTTGATGAGAGGAATTAGTTTTCTGAATTTCGTGTCGTTGATGCACAGAAAATGAACAGTCTTGTAATGGGGAAAACTGTCCCATTGCTTGATGTATAGCTTGATTACTTTCATCAAGTTTCATCAATTCTTCCAGATCTGCAGTTGGCATTTTGTCTTTGATTTTCAAAAAGTTAATTAAAGAATGTCATTTGATATTTATTTGTTTTGTTTCTTTGCTTCCTCAGGTTCGGGAATTTGTCAATGGATACAACCTTCTGCGTGAAATGGGATTCTCATCAAACAATGTTGCTGAAGCCTTACTCGCGTATGACAATGATACAGACAAGGCATTGGCACATTTCCTTAACAGCTCATCATGAGGATGATATCGAACTTAAAACAGTTATTATGTGAGTGAAAACTTGAGTTATAATGTGATACCATTATTTTGTGTGTGTTTTCTGTTTCGAAATAGGTTGCACAAAAAATTTTAATATTGTTCCTGTTACCTCTTTGGGGTTGATCATATGTATGGATTTAGCGTTTCTCGATATCATTGATCTGGTTCTGGTGGATTAGATACTCTTATAAGTTAAAGTTATTGCCTATTGTCCCATCTCCAAAGATAATTTTGGAGGCATAAATTTCGAACTCAGGACATCTGAATGAAAGATGTGAGAATTTGGTTATGCAACTAAAGAATAAATCACATGACTTATCTGAATAAAAGAAAAAACTTATACATTTTACAGAGTCTAATGAACAAACAAATAGAAGGAAACGTTAACCCTTTTAAACTCTATTATTAACTCTATAAGCCTCTCACTGTGTCATTCTCGAACTCTACTCTCAACAGTTCATCAGATGAAGGTCAAAACAACTTCTATTGTCCAAGCAACATCCCGTCTAATCAAAATTTGAGTAGCAGTTCTCTCTCTATTAAATTCATGTTGAGCAAAATGACCGTTGGAAATTAACATATATTCTATTCTATCGCATAGTATTAGGTTTATATTTGCTTTCCAGTATCTGTAAATAAATTCAAACTCCAGAACAAATAGCTCCTGAAACCACAGCCAAAGAAAACAAAAAAAGAAACATGTTAGTTACACCAAGAAAAAGCCGAATCAATCTGTCTGGAAGAACATTCTCATTTTTGGATGTCTATACCTGACACTGTTCACTAACATCATAGACAGGACACTATAGCTGAGATGTAAAATTATAATTCTTCTAATTCTTTTACTCGTCCTTTGCAATAAAGCTTGGATATTAATATCCACAATAATACATTATACAGACCATCAAATGTATGATTTAAACAATGTTTGAGAAAGCAGGCGAGGCACTTGATATGCGTGTGTGTGTGTACGTGCGCGCGTGTGTGTGTGTGAGAGAGAGAGAGAGAGACCTGTTGACCAAGACGAGCAGCAAAACTTCCCTTCATCTACATATTTGACATCAAGTCCTATAAACCAGGATCCAGCACTGACATCATCATGGGCATAGGTGCGCATAAGAGATCTGCAGTTAATAAATTACGATCAACTTGTTAACTATAATGACATAACTTACGAAATGGTAGCACAAAAGAGAAAAGGACCTGACCTATTTATTGAGATAAATTTAGCCAAAGCTCCTGATATGACATACATTTCACCGGAAGCATGACGAAAGTATCTGTTGAACACCCCAAAAAAATTTTAAATGGTCCATACTAGGAAAACAAATATCAATATGAGTAAACAACCAGTATAAGAAACATATTCCAAATTTTTCTGTCCATACATAAGATAGCTGTAGATTTGGAACTCATTTCAACAACAGAAGGTTTTGGTACTAAACTTAAGAAAAGAAAACAACTAAATACTCTTAAGAGATATTGGTCTATGAAATTATACATAAATTAGATTAGTCATGGATGCTTTCCTCTAATTGTCCTTAAAGATGAAACAGTAGCAAAACTTACGATTTTTTATCACCAAACTTCCACCAATCTGGTTCATACCATTTATGATTCCTGCCGATATCCAGAGTTGCAAGCATGAGAAGAAATAAAGGCTATTCAAATAAATATCAAACTCAAATCCTAAACTGTAAATCCAAAATCCATATACAAGCCAAACTCACGGTTCAGAAAAAACTTCGCCTGATTTCATACAGCCGATATAAACACGAGGTTTGTCTAGATGAGATGCAAGAGTAGCTCCCAAGGCATCTGGAAAAACATCAAGTTGATAAGGTCATGAAGGCACGGCAACATTAGGATACCACAATAATGAAAAAAAAATCTTGTAACCCAAAGTTTGTTCACCTTTGAGGATGATAGCACAACGTTATGATACCACAAAGATTGCAGGTAATAAATTTGACAGATTTTCATAGAGTGAGCCCACAGTTACACTGTTCAAAGCTTTCCCACTTTTTAATAACTTCTGTAATCGACAGATTTAAGAGCATAATCTCTAGCATGTTTATTATGGTATTTGCCACATAGGAAAGCTTATGATCTTCGAAATTGTTTTTTTATCTACTGTATAGGGTCATCTCAGAGAATCATCATCGTGAATTTTATCTCACAAAGATTTAGCTAAGTTGCTTTCTAAATCGAGTAACATATTAAAAACAACTTGATAATATAAACAAAGTGCTGTAACTTTGACAAGTCTCTATAAGATTCTTTCAACTTTGCATTGATGCACATAGTTGATGTAGGGGGTCAAGAAAGATAGTAGGTTATCCATCTATTGTGATACTAACCAATATTTACATAAACATCATCATTGACTTTTGCATAAAACTCAGCATCCCATCTGTCTGCAGCAAGAGCAAAAAACATTTTGGCCTTCTTTTGAAGCTCCCCAGGTGCCTCTAAGTGGTCCTGTTAATGGAGTATATAGAAATGATCATATAGTTGAATTTGTAACCAGCGTTTTGAAACAAGACAAGTCATTTGCTCTCAACTGACTTCTCAAATCAATAGTTGGATAAGAGTGTTCCATTGACTTACAAGAATGATGAAGTCACTTGTTTGCCTATTTTCATCGTCAATGCTCCTGTCCAAACTATCCCCACGGTTTGCACTACAAAAATATTCAACTCAAGAATGAGTTCTAGCTTATGATCTGATAATTCTGCAAGGATCCTTAGAAAAAGAAAACAAAAAATTGAAAGAGAAAATTATACCTTCTTCCAATAACAAATCGTGGTACTATGCCTTTTTGATTCTCCATTTTCTTCAATGTTGCACCTGTAAAATAAACATCCATTGTAGTTCCCCAACAAAAACATTTCATCATTCTCACATCAACCTCACTGTCTCCAAGTAAAATGCATGATTAATCAGACAACAAACATGTTTCACTAATTGCTACCAAATAAATTGTCAGTTGAAGGTGCATATGTCAACGTGTGCCCTTATACTTAAGACATTAGCTATAACCATAAGTGAGATTGATTATAGAAACAAGACAGGAAACACAACTTGCTCCCCTTTCTTTTTAAAACCGAAAGAGATCGATTCTTCTATATGCCAACTTTTTGTCCTTCCAACAAGAAAATAAATGCATTTACAAGCCAATCCACTTGAGGAAATAAAATCTCATCAGATAGAGAATAAAGGAACAAATGCGCTGATAGAAAGTCCTGTGCATACCACTTCCCATCCATGCCTTCCGTATTGCGTCTCTGTTGTTCTTACGTCCAAATGTGGTTAGAACTCCTATTACTACCAGTGGTCTTCTCTTTGAAACAGCCCCATCAGCATCTGACGAACGCTTTGAAGTAAAGCCCTCTTGTCTAGCTTCAGAAAGATCCCTCTCAAGCGCAGATAATTTCTTCTGTTGTTCCCTAATAAGAAAAAATGATCCTCTATTAATAACATATTAATATTGCAATAGAGATTCTCATTGTAATTGATAAAGACCAATAGAAATTAATACTCAAAACAAACAAATACCAATAGTTTATTTTAGTACCTGCAGGCTATGATCTTCAAAGTATCATCCACTGATATAGCAGATTGGCCCTAAAATGAAAGGCCACTCATTAACTAAATTCCATTTTTAAAAAATAATAACATTAAACACTAAGTATCAATGCCAGTCTGATAAATGAAATGATACCCCTAACAGACAGCTAAATTCCAAAGTCAAAACGTAAAATCTAAATACTAGGCTAAATGTTAAAAATTCTCACCAGCCCACTTATCCTATCAAGCTCCTTTATCAAATAAACCCTGTTTTCTGCATCCTGCCATAATCTAACTTCCACAGAAAAAAACCACAAAAACAAAAAATTTCATATCAATACATGAAAAAGGAAGGATCTCTAACAGTAAAATGAATTTACATCACAATTAAAAAGATGGGTCTGACACTAAAGAGAACTAACCTGCCAGCCACATAAAAAGAAGCAATAGTGGCGAACATGGAGATCAACAATGAAGGGATTCGTGTTCGAAATACCATGTTTGAAACCAAGCTATTGGATCCCTTACTCTGAATTTTTCTTCCTTTTCCTCAAGGTAAACTCAGATTCAGTGACGTAAATGAGAGGTAGATCCAAGTGCAACTAGCGGTTTTCAAAGATTTATCTGATCTGAGTCCCGTACTATCCTTCAGGAATTGGCCAGGAGTGACCTGTTGTCAGTGTCCAAAAGAATTCTCGGGGGTCCTCGGTCTTTGCTTGTCTTTTGGTTTTGGGTTTCACCGTTTCAGTGCAATGCTCCCGTAAAGCACCCAAAACTTTCTGGGACTAGACAGATCAGAAATCGAAACACAAATATATGGCAACCCAAAGTTCATATGGAAAGTGTAAAATATTTTCGTATTCTGTCACGCAGAAAGATAAGGTGGGTGATTAATTTGTTTGCTACTGTTTGTCTCCCTGGATGATATATTTGGTCTATCATTTAAAACATTAAAATTATGGCGTCTTAATTTATTTCGGCACAATAAAATATCAATACTATAAAAACTTTCGAACTATTTAATTTTTATTAAACAAATTTTTAAACATTTATTAGACAATCAATATATTGTGAAAGTTTATAAAATAAATAATCAAATATATCTTTACCATTTTACATAAAATAAATATAAACAATCAATATTTATTTTTATTTTGAAAGTTTATAAATTTTTATTTTATTATAAAATAAACTTTCAATTTTTCAAAATAATATAATTAAGTGAAATAAATAAAAATTTAAAATCTTATAAGCCTCTAACATTTTTATTTCACTAAACAATTTATAACTGATTTGAATTTAATTGTATTATTTTAAAATGTTAAAGGTTTATATAGTAAAATTAAAAGTTGATAACTTATTTCTATTTTGTACAAAAAATTGATAATATATTTAGTTATTAAACTTTTTTAATTTATATTCATATAAGTCTTTATTTCAAATAAAACAATTATGAATAAATAAAAGTCGATTCAAATCAACTTAATCCACTTAAATTTGATGAGTTTAACATAACCTTTTAGTTTATTTGATTAAATCGGCGTGATGATATCTAAAATTACAAATCGAATAGATTAAATAAATCAATTTTTTAAAATATATTATCAATAATAAAAATAATTAAAAGTTATATAACATTATATACATTACCAACTTTTTATGTAAAATGTTGGGTTTTAAACCCTTCGGAAAAAAACAACTTGGTTGTTCAAATTTATAAAAAATCGATTTATGTTAAAAGTTTATTTAGATATAAATTAAAAATTAAGGATTTATTTGGATACTCAAATTAAAATTGAAAGTTTATTTGGGCATAAATTAAAATTTAAGTGTTTATCTTAATACAATAAAAGTATAAAAAGTTTTATTTAAATAAAATGGTAAAATTCAAGGACTTTTTTTTTATTATTTTAACAAAATATTAAATATATTCTTAATTTTTATTTTTAGTAAATTTATATATCATTTTTTATAAATTTTTAATCTATGTTGTTTTTATATATTTTATATTTTATTATTTATTGTGTATAAAACTCTCACGTTTACTTGTACAAAATTACCAAATCTCTACCAACTTTTAATTCAAGTTTTTTTTTTTTTTTTTTCTTTTGGGAAATTATCCTGTACAGATTTATATATAAGCTAAGTGTAAATTCATATTGCATTTGAGTTACAAAATCTCTTTCAAGTTTGAACCCAAATGGTCGACCGTTGATGTGGTGATGGGACAGTCAGTCCTGGCTAATGAGTTGGCCCACTGATCAAGATTTTATGTTCATTGGGCTTGTAATGAGCCCACCTGAGTCTTGACTTTTAGCCTAGATTTCTGTAAGCCCATGCTAACTGAGAAATATGAGATTGGATCAAATTAATGGATGCCAATTGCCGTCGTTCTTTTCGGCCGAACAAACATTTTCTTTCACAAGAATAAGAACAGCACATTACATCCATTTCTTTTCATCGACTGAAATTGAATATAAAATTAATTGAATTCGAATTTATATTTTATAATATATTATAATTTTTTAATTATTTAATTAAAAAATTTTTCGAACCGCATGATACATCCATTTTAAATACAAATAACATCAACGGATAAATTTTATATATCCGACCACACTATTCTGAATCCGTCATATCGAGCCTTCAAAACTTCTTTCTTTTAATTGATGGAAGTGGACTAATCAAATAAACACATATTATATGTTTAACGATTAATTCAGTAATATAAATTTTATTGAGTTTTTTGCAATGAAAATAATTCATAATAAAAAATTTCGTATTTGAATTATTATTAAATTAAATTTTTTTAAATCAACATTAATTATCAAAAGCCAATAAAAATCAATTTCATAAAGAGGTATAATAATTTAAAACAAACAAATAAATAAACATTTTTTCTTTTTTGCATTGATAGCCACCCGATCTACAACCACGTTTGCATTTCTACTAACACTTTCCAACCTGACATCTGTGAGCATACTTATCATTCTTTAAATATCTCACTCTAACACAATTTTGAGCTTCCAATCAAAATTACTCCCACCTTTCTTAATCATTTGAAATACCATTCTCATCATCCATTTCAAGTCTAACTTTCTGAAATTTTTCATGATGCAGAGACAGCTCAATGCCATCCTTTAGAGCCATGTTTTTTTTGCCATTTCCACAAAAACAGCTTCAAACTGCCTGGCGCGACCATTCAACCCTGGCAACCACACCAGAACCAGCCTTCTTTGATTTAGGGTCATATGCTCCAACACAATTAAGTTTCACTCAACCCTCTCCTGGTGCAATCCATTGTCTACCCCCTACTTTTTTTCAATCAATATTTCCAGGCAATAAAAGTTCTTTCATATAAGCATTTAATTCATCGATGGACCAAATGCAATAGTTCGATGAAGCATATTTTGTTGGATTCTGATCGTCGGTAGCAAACATTAACAAAAGAAGAGAGAAGAAAATAAAAGAAAAAAAAGAATACATGTAATCTTTATTTGGATAACTAAAATAACTAAAGAAAGTAATTAAATATAATTCTAACAATCATGATTTAATTAAACGGTGCAAAATAAAAGGAAAGAATCGTTATAAATTTATAATATTCTTTTTACAATTATAAATCATCCTCAAAAACAGTTAGAATTCCTCCTCGCTTTCGAAATCATTCAGCTTTGCAGGTTGCTTCTGCCATCGGTAATGGCTGTCTTGGGTTGGTGTACTTGTGCCTTGGCATTTGGATTTTGGAAGAGAAGTTGAGGAAAACACAGACTGTTTTTCCTTTGAATTGGTGGTTGCTAGCACTGTTCAAGGCTGCACATGGTTGTTGGTGGGTTTAACTGCGAGCCTTAGGAGTAACCAACTTCCCAAGACACCACTTCATCTACTGTCAATTCTCGCCTTCATATTTGCAGTAATTGTATATGATATTAGTATTGTTAGTTATGATTAATTGTAATTAGTTGGAGAATTAGGTAGAATATATTTTAGGCGGGAACGTAAATTTTTAGTATTTTTGATTTGTGCATGCCTATATGAAAGGCAGAGTGCTGCAGTATTTTCTATCATCTTCATCAACATAATACAATAATTTTTTTCATTTTCTCCTTATCCTTCTCGATCGTAATATAGTACCAGAGCAATTCTAATCGCTTCCAACAGTCATGACAAAAGGGAATACCAAAGTTGCGATGTCCGTCGGCACTCATGTGCTAGTCAATACTGCTTTTGTTGAAGACTCTTCCAGTCCATTTTATTTGCATAATGGTGATCATCCCGGTTTGAATCTTGTCTCTCATCCTCTTACTGGCATTAATTATCATACTTGGAGCTGTGCAGTTACGGTGGCGTTGACGGCAAAGAATAAAATTGGTTTTATTGATGGGTCTATTCCAAAGTCGGATGATGGAGACCTTCTTTATGGGGCATGAATCCGCTGTAACAGTATGATTATTTCTTGGCTTTTAAATTCTGTAGCTCATGACATTGCTGAGAGCTTGCTTTATTTTTCATTTACTCAAGAGATCTGGGAGGATTTACGGCAATGATTTCAACAAGGTAATGCACCAAGGATTTTTCAGATCAAGAAAGCTCTTCTTACTCTCAATCAAGGATCACTCGATGTAAGTGCTTATTATACTCGTCTTAAAATACTCTGGGATGAATTGAAAGCCTATCAACCACCATCTACATGTCGTTGTGGACTTGATTCTTGGCTTGAGTACCAGCAAAAGGAAATTGTTATGCAATTTCTAATGGGTCTTAATGATTCTTTCTCCATGACGAGAGCTAATATTTTGATGATGGAACCTTTTCCCTCTCTAGCTAAAGTTTTTTCTCTTGTGGTTCAAGAAGAAAGGCATCTTTCTGTTCATAACCAATTTCTTCCTGTTTTTGAGAATCCTGCTTCTAGTGATTTGCCTGCTCTCACTTCTACTCACACTTCCCATTCCAAATCAAGGCGGGATCGGCCTCTGTGCACACATTACAATATGCATGGGCGCACAATTGAAAAGTGTTTTAAGCTGATTGGTTATCCTCCAGGTTATTGAGTTCGAGGCAAAGGAGTTTCCTCAAAGGTGCATGCAAATCAGACCGTTACTTCTTTAGATCTCAATGCCAGTAAATCCTCTGAATCTGAGCATGCTACCTCTGGGTTGAGTCATGATCAGTATCAACAGTTAATTGCTCTTCTGAGTTCACAACTTCAACAGAATGGTCTCTCTCATTCTTTACCTGCTTCATCTGGATTCAATTCAAGTGAACCTGTTGTCTCTTGTTTTAGTGGTAGTGTTCCTTCTCTTACTTTTAATTCCTTTTGGATCATAGACTCTAGAGCCACACATCATATTTGTTGTTTATTGCATCTCTTCATGCACATTAAGAAGATACATAATTCTCATGTCACATTGCCAAATGGACAAATTGTTACTATTAATTGTTCTGGATCTGTTCAAGTTTTGCCTAACCTTGTTCTTTATAATGTTTTTTATGTTCCAGGTTTCAAATTTAATCTCATCTCCATTAGTCAGTTAACTCACCAATATCAATATATGGTTAATTTTTATACTTCTTTTTGTGTCATTCAGGACCCGACACTGAAGAAAGTGATTGAGATGAGTAATCGAGTCAACAATCTATATGTTTTGAGTTTATCTCCTTTATGTTTTCCAACACAATGTAATAAAGTTTCAGTAGATTCTAATGAGCTTTGGCATTTTCGTTTGGGTCATCCTTCTTTTGTAAGACTTCAATTGATTAAAGATGATATAAATCTTTCTTCTGTTTCTCATAATACATTACCATGTTCTATTTGTCTTTTGGCCAAGCAACGCAGGTTGTCATTTTCACATTCTAACACTGTCTCTCAAAAACCATTTGATATTGTACATATTGATATTTGGGGGCCATCTCCTGTAGTTTCGGTTAAAGGCTATCGATATTTTTTAACCATTGTTGATGATTGCACACGATTCACTTGGATTTATTTGTTAAAGACTAAATCTGATGTTCAACAGACCTTTCTTTCTTTTTGTTATCTTGTCTCGAAACAGTTTGGTCTTTCTGTTAAATCCGTTAGATCCGATAATGCTCCTGAATTAGCCTTTCATGATTTTTTTTAAGAACCAATGTATTGTTGCTTATCATTCCTGTGTTGATACTCCACAGCAAAATTCTGTTGTCGAGCGAAAATATCAACATCTTCTTAATGTAGCTCGATCTCTTATGTTTCAATCACATATTCCTTCTGTTTACTAGAGTGATTATCTCTTAACTTCAGCTTACCTTATTAACAGAATTCCTTCCCCTTTGTTACACAACAAATGTTCATTTGAGCTTTTATTGCATAAGAAACCTAAGTATGCACATTTACGTGTCTTTGGTTGTTTGTGTTATGGTTCCACTTTGTCTAAGAATAGGAACAAATTTTCTCCTCGAGTTGTTGCTTCAATTTTTCTTGGGTATCCTGCTGGATATAAAAGGGTATAAACTTTTAGATTTGACTTCTAACACCACCTTCATCTCTCGGGATGTTATTTTTCATGAGTTTGCCTTTCCTTTTAAAACTTTACATTCTCATCCATCTACCTTATTTCATGATTCCTTTTTGCATTCTTTTGATATCACTGATACTTCTACATGTCCACTCCCTTCAGCTTCACCTATACTTATATCATCTTCTTCAACTTCTTCATCTTCTACTTCATTTTCATCTTTACCCCCCCGATCTCGAAAACCTCCATCATATTTACAAGATTATCATTGTTCTACTGTTACTTCTTCTAATTCATCCACAGCTCATCCCTTATCCACTGTTCTTTCTTATCATAAACTCTCATCTTCTCATCAAGCCTTCATTTGTAACATTTCTTCTTATGTTGAACCAACATCTTATACATAAGCTTCTAAGGTAATAGAATGGCGAGAGGCTATACAAGTTGAGCTGCAAGCTTTAGAAGACAATAAAACGTGGTCTATTGTGTCTCTTCCAAAAGGTAAACACCCCGTTGGTTGTCTATGGGTATATAAATTAAAATTCCATGTTGATAGGACTCTTGAAACGTATAAGGCTCGTTTAGTTGCAAAGGGTTTTACTCAGCAAGAAGGAGTTGATTATCTTGATACATTTTCATCTATGGCTAAAATTGTTACTGTGAAAACCTAGTTAGCTTTGACTGCATATCATGGTTGGATTCTTACTCAGTTGGATGTGAATAATGCTTTTCTTCATGGTGATTTGGTTGAAGATGTTTATATGTCTTTGCCTCAAGGTTGCCACCAGTCACAATCGTTGCCTCTGAATGCTGTCTGTAAGCTTCACAAGTTCATTTATGGGTTAAAACAAGCTTCAAGGCAATCGTATTCTAAATTTTCTTCAGCTTTATTAACTATTGGTTTTGTGCAATCAGCTACGGATTCCTCTTTATTCACTAAGATCACTTTAGATTTCGTTCTTACACTCTTAGTTTATGTTGATGATATTGTTATTGAAAGTAACGATCCTGATGTTGTTCAACAACTTAAAGATTATCTTCATGGTTGTTTTAAACTCAAAGATTTAGGGACCTTGAAGTACTTTCTTGGGATCGAAGTTGTAAGATCTTCCTCTAGCACTTTTCTTTCTCAGAGACATTACGCTCTTTAACTACTTTCAGATACATGATATCTTGGCAGTAAGCCTTACAAAACACTGATGGATCCCAATACAAAACTTTCTCGTGAGAAAAGAGATTTACTTGATGACCTAGCTGTTTATCGCAGATTAATATGTCGACTTTTATATCTCACAATCACAAGGCCTGATATTACTTTTATTGTCAATTATCATAGCCAGTTTATGTCTCAACCTCGTGTTTCTCATTTATATGCAGTATATCATGTTCTACATTATATTAAAGGATCTCCTGGACAAGGTTTATTATATCGATCTACTTTTACTCCTGAACTCAAAGGATCTCCTGGCAGTGATTGTATCTTGTTCTTCAGCATACTGTATCTTGTTCTTCAGCAGAAGCTGGATATCGATCCATGACTTCTGTTACTTATGAGATCATGTGGCTTCTCTAATTACTTCGTGATCTACATATTGCACATCCTCGACCAGCAGTTCCTTTTTGTGATAATCAAGCTGCTCTACATATTGCAGCTAATCCAGTCTTTCATGAACGTACAAAACACATTGAAATTGATTGTCATTTAGTTCGTGAGAAGATTCAATTTGGTTTGCTCAAAACAGTTCATGTTTCTTCTCAGCATCAGTTGGCAGACATTTTGACCAAGCCTCTGCCTTCTCCTCTATTCCTTCATCTTCTCAGCAAGATGAGTGTGCATGATATCCACATTCCATCTTGAGGGGGGCTATTAGTATTGTTAGTTATGATTAATTGTAATTAGTTGGAGAATTAGGTAGAATATCTTTTAGGTGGGAACGTAAATTTTTTGTAATTTTGGTTCGTGCTTGCCTATATAAAAGGCAGAATGCTGCAGTATTTTCTATCATCTTAATCAACATAATAAAATAAAATTTTTCATTTTCTCTTCATCCTTCTCGATTGTAATATATGTTTTGTCCACTTTTGCTACTGTTCTGAACGAAATAGTTACAATAAAAATAGTTCTGGATGCTCTGTCGTTACCTGAAGCAACATTGTTGCTGTTATGTGCTTACAGAGGATATAAATATGAAGATTGTGACAACAAAAGCAATGAAAGTGGCCTTTATAACCCTTTAAATGCTAAGGCCAGTGGCAGTACCAAAGTTGATTACATTGCACAAGTTACCCCAATTTCCATAGCCGGATGCTTTAGTGAATTCTCCTTTTGGTGGTTGAATCCTTTGATGAAAAAAGGTAGGGAGAAGACTCTTTAGGATGTAGATATACCCAAGTTACGTGAGGCAGAGAGAGCAAAAAGCTATTTTTTGTTGTTCTTAGAGCAAGTGAACAAGCAGAAGCAAGCTAAACCATCATCACATCCATCTATTTTGAAGGCCATAGTATCATGCCACTCGAGAGAGATTTTCATTTCTGGTTTTTTTGTTTTGCTTAAGATACTCACTGTGTCGTCCGGTCATCTACTTCTTAATGCTTTCATTTTGGTTGCCGAGGAAAAAGGAAGTTTTAAATATGGAGGTTATTTATTAGCCATATCACTCTTTTTTGTAAAAAGTTTAGAGTCCTTATCACAAAGGTAGTGGTATTTTCGAACCAGACTAATAGGTCTGAAAGTAAGGTCTTCACTCACTGCAGCTATATATAAGACGCAATTGAGATTATCCAATGCTGCAAGGTTGGTGCACTCTAATGGTGAGATAACCAATTATGTTGCAGTTGATGCCTATAGGATTGGAGAATTTCCTTTATGGTTCCATCAGACATGGACAACAAGCCTTCAGTTGTGCATTGCTCTAGTGATTCTCTTCCATGCAGTGGGACTAGCCACCATTGCGGCTCTAGTTGTTATCATCCTCACTGTCCTATGCAATACTCCACTTGCCAAGTTACAGTATAGGTTTCAAACCAAACTAATGGCTACATAAGATGAGAGACTTAAGGCTAGTTCTGAGGCTCTTATAAACATGAAGGTGTTGAAGCTATATGCATGGGAGAGCTATTTTAAGAAAGTTATTGAAAATTTAAGGGCTGTAGAATACAAATGGTTATCGACCGTGCAGTTGCGAAAAACATAAAATGGCTTTCTGTTTTAGTCTTCCCCTGTTTTGGTCTCTGCTGCTACCTTTGGCGCATGTTATTTCTTAAAAATTCCTCTGCATGCTAGTATTATCTTCACTTTTGTGGCCACATTACGTCTTGTTCAGGATCCCATTAGATCTATACCTGATGTTATTGGGATAGTCATTCAAGCAAAGGTTACATTTGCGCGTGTTGTGAAATTCCTTCAAGTATCGGAGCTTCAAAGAGCAAATGTTGGTAAAAAATGCCATATGGAGAATGCCGACTTAGCCATTTTTATTAAATCAGGGGGGTTTTCTTGGGAAGAGAATTCTTCGAAACCTACTCTAAGAAACATAACTTTAGAGGTTAGGATGGGTTATAAAGTGGCTGTTAAAAAAAAATTGAACAAGATTTTATGAAGGTAATTTTTATTTTTATTTTTTTGTTTTAATGTAAGAAGAGAGTCCAAGTCATATTATATTTATAGACATTGTTACAGAAGAGAATGATACAAAGAATGAAAAAATAAGATTTCAATCAATCAATCCCTCTTTCTGTGCTATCACTTTCCTTGAATGATGGAGATAAATGCTCTTTTACTAACTTATCACTTTGACATGATTGAGTTTCAATACAACCCCTCAAATTACTCTTATGATCCGATATATTAGGAATGATAACCATGACTTGATCAGCTTCCTTATTACTCCTATCAACCTTATCTCTACTATCCTTATCACTCCGGTTTGACTCAAGTTGGTTATTAATACCTTCCTTCAAAATGTGCTGAGGTTGGAGGCATAGTTTGCTGCGAAAATGAAGCAGAGTGGCCTTACATAATGGCTTTGTGAAAATGTCTGCAAGCTGAAAGGTAGAGGAGACATGTCGAGTAATAAGGAGTCCCATTGAAACTCTCTCACAAACAAAATGATAGTCTAGTTCAATATGTTTGGTACGAGCTGAAAGACAGGATTGAATGTCATGTGTAAAGCACTCAAGTTATCACAAAAGAGAATTGGTGGTCGCGATTGAGGAACTTGAAGATCACATAAGAGAAAAGTGAGCCATGTTAATTCGGCTGTTGTGTTAGCCATAGCACGATATTCGGCCTCAGTGCTCGAGTGTGAAATTGTTGGTTGTTTTTTAGGGCACCAAGAGATAATGTTGCGACCTAAAAACGTGTAAAAACCCGTTGTAGACCGTCGAGTAGTAGGACAACCTGCCCAATCTGCATCAGAAAAGGCAAAAAGATCAAGTGTAGTGTCTCCAGTTAAATGCAAACCCAAAGTAATAGAACCTTTAACATATCTTAAAATACGTCGAACCATTTTTATACTAGCAACAGTTGGTGATTGCATATATTGAGAAACATAGTTAACACTAAAGGAAAGATCAGGTCTTGTAAGTGTTAAATATTGTAAAGCACCAATAATGCTACGATAAAAAGTACGGTCAGAAAAGGGAATGTTATTATTAGGACCCTTGGTCTTAGACTCCATTGGCGTATTCATTGGTTTGCAATCCAACATTTGAGCTTTGTCAAGAATAGTTCAGGCATAGTGAGTCTGAGAAAGATGCAGAGCATTGGTAGACCGTTGAACTTCTATACCAAGAAAATGATGTACGGGTCCAAGATCTTTCATGACAAATTCAGAATGTAAAATTGTGATAAAGTCAGTAAGTAACTTTGTATTAGATCCTGTCAACAATATATCATCAACATAAAGGAGTAAGACTAATGTGCCATGCGGCGAGTGCATAATAAATAAAGATGGGTCAGCAAGACTACAAAAGAAACCATGTTTGAGCAAAAAGGCACTAAAACGATCAAACCAAGCTTTTGGTGCCTGTTTAAGGCCATAAAGAGCTTTTTGAAGTTTACAAACATGAGATGGAAACTTTGGATTATACATACCTGGTGGTTGCTCCATATAAATATCTTCATTTATGTAACCATAGAGGAAAACATTTTTAACATCAAGCTATCTAATATCCCATCGTCGAACCATAGCTAAACTAAGAACTATGCGAATAATACATGGTTTTATGACGGGAGAAAAAGTTTCGATATAGTCAATACCGTCAACTTGGTGATACCATTTTACAATGAGTCTGGCTTTTAGCCTATCAAGTGTGCTATCAGCTTTTAATTTAGCTTTAAAGACCCATTTTGGTCCGACAATATTCATATGAGATTCTCTGGGAACTAAGGTCCATGTTTGATTTTGATGCAATGCATCAAGTTCATCAAGCATGGCTTGCCTCCACCCAGCATGTCGAAGGGCTATTTTGATTTACCGTAGCTCACTTGGTATATCACCATAAGTAAGAATTAATGTATAACGAGGATTAGGCTTGTAGATCCCATGTTTTTTTCTTGTAAGCATAGAATAAGATGTCGACTGAACCTGTTTAGAAGAAAGAAAAAATGTAGGATTTATACTCATTGAATGGTTGTCTTCAATGGGAAGAGATGTGGAGGAGGTTAGGTCATGTTCTTGCGGTGAGATGTCGAGGTCATCATTGTTGGATGTGTGATTATAAGCATGTTTTGACAGCAACTCAGATGACACATCTGTTATAGATGACGACGAACTTGAAACATAGGTTGGTATTGGGATATGTGTTAAGTCCATGGTTGTGGATGGAGATGTTGAAGTTGTTAAGGTAGGAAGTGGGGCATCTAGGAAATCTGTTATGCTAGCACTGGAAGATAACAAAGACTCTTTTGTCTTGTAAGGAAACATATTCTCATCAAACACGACATACCTAGATACAAACATTCTGTAAGTTTTTGAATCGAAACATTGGTACCTTTTATGCTTGTCGTCGTAACCTACAAACACATAAGGAATTGTTTTAGGATCAAACTTGTTCTTCTTGGTGTCCCATGTATATGGGTAACATCTTGACCCAAACACACATAAAATAGAGTAGTTAGGATGAGCACTATGTAAACAAAAATAAGGGGAATAAAAATTAAGAGAAGAAGAAGGCAAACGATTGATTAAAAAGGCTGCTATAGTAAAGGCTTCAACCCATAGAAAATTAGGTTCTCCACTGTGAAAGATCATAGTCATCCCGAGTTCTTTGATAGCACAATGACGAAGTTCGACAATGCCTATTTGTTTAGGTGTATGAGGATAAGAAAACTGATGAATGATTCCCTGTTGCTGAAAGTGTAAAGAGAGTCTTTTATTTATAAATTCACCACCACCATTAAAATGAAAAATCTTAATTTTTCTATCAAATTGACGTTGCACATAGCTTTCAAAGGATAGGTAAACATCAATAAAATCAGACTTGGTACGAAGAGGAATTATCCAAACATAATGGGAATAATCATCCACAAAACATGTATAGTATTGAAATTTACCGAGAGATAAAATAGGGGCTGGTCCCCAAATATCACAATGGACTTTTTCAAAAATACCAGTACTAGAAGAATGAGATGAACTAAAAGGTAATTTGCTAAGTTTGCCTAATTGGCAACTTTCACAAACAATGTCTACTTTTTTATTTGAGCTAACATGAATTAAACTCTTAGTACGTAATAATTGAACAGTTGAATTTTACGGATGTCCAAGACATTGGTGCCACAACTCTTCTGTCTTTGAGTTTTGTCTATTGGAGAAGTGTACTTCCTTTAGTTTGGATAGAATTAAAGGTCCCCCTTACATTGACCCACTACCAGAGTTCGACCTGTTGCTCGTTCCTTAATGCAGAATAACTTGTCAGTAAATTCACAATTCAAATGGTATTGTGACGTTAATTGACTAATAGAGAGTAAATTACGAGTTAATTGAGGTACATGTAGGACATCATGAAGAAATAAATCATTCTTACCATAAAAAACTAAAACATCCCCAACTGCATCTATCTTTAAAGGTGAACCATCACCAATGAAGACTGAATCATGACCAACATATTTTCTAAGATTTTGTAACATACCTGAGTGTGCTGTCATATGATTCGAGGCTCTAGTGTCGGTTGTCCATTCGACATTTGGGACTGAAGTATCCATGGTAAGGGCAGCAAGAGCTTGAGGAAGATCCTCATTGTTTACTGGTTGATTTGGTAGGCTCCAACAGATTTTGGCAATATGTCTAAGTCTTCTGCAAAGCTGACAATGCTCATTTTTATACATTTCTCGTTATGTGCTTGTCATTCGTCGTTTACCAGGTGGTGGTGGTCATGGAGTGTGATTGTTCACTCTTAGTGATTGTTGTGAATTATTTCTTGCATGATTTGAATGCTCAAAATTATTGTTAGTAGCTTGAAAACCTCTACCTTTTGAGGAGAATTAATTGTTGTGACGATTGTTGTTGTTGTAAGTTCGCTGCTGGTTTTGGTTGCGTTGTCCATAAAAGGCATATGCCGACGAGTTGGATGCTTCAACCCATGTGTTTCGTTGTTCAAAACCTTATAGGAGTGACACAGCTTCGGAGTAAGATGGCATAGGAGGTTTGAGTATTGCCGTTATAAAAGATTCATATTTCTGACCAAGATTGGCAAACAAAAAGTAGACTTTTGTCTTATCAGGTACTGGGTTCCCTATGGCTACAAGACTGTCACAAATACTTTTAAAATTCCTCAAATATTCTGCAAAGGACTGATTTGGATCTTTTTTGAGATATGTAAGTTGTTATCGAAGAGTAAATTCTCATTCTTGTGAATCTTAAGCATATGCTTCTTTCAAGGCATTCCAAATTGATTGCGATGATTCTAGGCCAATAACAAGACCTAAAGCTTATTCGGTAAGTGTTCTAATAATCCATCCCCGTAGGAGACGATATTCTTTCCGCCATTTGAGATATTTTTTTGAGAGTGCTTTTGTTTCATTGGTTGAAGTTTCTTCTGTTGTAGTGTTGTTTTTGTACATGGATGATTTCTCTGTTTCACCCGTGAGGAGTCCAACCATGTCTTGGCTTTCTGCAAGAGCAAGTATTTGTTCACGCCACAAAGCATAGTTTTTTAGGATGAGTTTCAGTGTGATAAAGTTGACAACATTCAAAAAAATTGTAGAAGCCATTATTTTGCAGTATGGAGCTCTCTTGTCTCACAAAGGCTCTGATACCATAAAAAAAAATTGAACAAGATTTTATGAAGGTAATTTTTTTTTAACATAAGAAGAGAGTCCAAGTTTTATTATATTTATAGATATTGTTACAGAAGAGAATGATACAAAGAATGAAAAGATAAGATTTCAATCAATCCCTCTCTCTTTTTGTGCTATCACTTTCCTTGAATGATGAAGATAAATGCTCTTTTACTAACTTATCACTTTGACATGATTGAGTCTCAATACAACCCTTCAAATTACTCTTATGATCTGTCATATTATGAATGATAAACATGACTTGATTAGTTTCCTTATTACTTATATCAACCTTATCTTTACTATCCTTATCACTCTGGTTTGACTCAAGTTGGTTGTTATTAGCTGTATGTGAAGAAGTTGGCTCTGGTAAATCGACCCTGTTAGCTGCAATTCTTAGAGAACTTCCTAACATGCAAGGATCTGTAAGCCTTTAAATTTGATTCTTTATCAAGGATGGAATGCATTTAGCCTTTTCTCTTAGCATATTGATGCATTTCATTTTCTTTTCTTAGCAGGTCTAATAGCATATAGATTGGTTTAATCTTGTTTCCTCTTTAATGAAGATAAAGTTAGCTTTACTTTGAGTAATCAGCTCTATTGTCCGATCACTACAAGAAAACATACTTTCAGCGACGGAATTTTACCGACGGAATAATTCCGTTGGTAAAAAAATAAATTAGCGACGGATTTACGATGAAATTCCGTCGCCATACGTCTCAAATATATAATTTACATTTTTCGACGGATTTTGCTACGGAATTCCGTCGATGAAGACGATCGAATTCGCTGAAATTTAAGTTTCCTATCATTCCGTAGCTGAAACTTATCAGCGACGAAATTCCGTGGGCGACGAAATTCCGTCGCTGATAAGATTCAGCGACGGAATTCCGTCGCGAATTTAAACAATTTTTTTTTATTTTTTTGAATATTTTATTCCGTCGCTGAAATTTATCAGCGACGGAATTCCGTAGGTGATGAATTCCGTCGCTGATAAGATTCAGCGACGGAATTCTGTCGCTAATTTAAACAATTTTTCTTATTTTTTTTGAATATTTTATTCCGTCGCTGAAGCTTCTCAGCGACGAAATTCCGTCGCGAATTTAAACAATTTTTTTTATTTTTTTGAATATTTTATTCCGTCGCTGAAGCTTATCAGCGACGAAATTCCGTCGCGAATTTAAACAATTTTTTTTATTTTTTTGAATATTTTATTCCGTCGCTGAAACTTATCAGCGACGAAATTCCGTAGGTGATGAATTCCGTCGCTGATAAGATTCAGCGACGGAATTTCGTCGCGAATTTAAACAATTTTTTTTATTTTTTTGAATATTTTATTCCGTCGCTGAAACTTATCAGCGACGAAATTCCATGGGTGATGAATTCCGTCGCTGATAAGTTTCACCCACGAAATTTCGTCGCTAATTTAAACAATTTTTTTTATTTTTTTGAATATTTTATTCCGTCGCTGAAACTTATCAGCGACGGAATTCCGTGGGTGATGAATTCCGTCGCTGATAAGTTTTAGCGACGGAATTCCATCGCGAATTTAAACAATTTTTTTTATTTTTTTGAGTATTTTATTCCGTCGCTGAAACTTATCAGCGACGGAATTCCGTGGGTGATGAATTCCGTGGCTGATAAGTTTCAGAGACGGAATTCCGTCGCTAATTTAAACCATCTTTTTTTTTTTTATTTTTTTTAATATTTTATTCCGTCGCTGAAACTTATCAGCGACGGAATTCCGTCGGTAAATCTTTTTTAAGTTCCCAGATTTCTCTTCTTGACCCGATTTCCCCCCTCTCCTCACCCGATTTCTCCTCTGCTTCTCTCGCCTGTCCAGCCCCGATCTCCGCCCTCTGTGTTGTTTGTCTTCACCGGCGACAACAACCCAGCTCCACCGAACGTCTGGATCTCCCTCTCTTCCTCACCGCCGACGATCTCCCCTCTCTCCTCACGCGGTTTCTCCTCTGCTTAACCCGATCTCTCACCTGTCTAGCCCCGATCTCTGCCCTCTGTGCTGTTTGTCTTCACCGGCGGCAACAACCCACCTCCACCGAACGTCTGGATCTCCCTCTCTTCCTCACCGCCGACGATCTCCCCCCTCCCTGGCGTGAATCGAATTCAGGTCAAAAAGGTTAGGTTTACCTTTTTTTATCATTTATAATTTCTCTACATATTCAATGTAATGTTTATGATTACTCCTAGCTTGTAATTTTGCATGCTGACCTACATATTAGACATGAAATTCATTCATAGTAGCAGTAGACAATTATATTACATGTATGAAAGTAAATAAAATTTTATGAATTATTTACAGAAGTATTATATTAACTTTTATAAAATTTCATTAACTTTTATAAATGAATATTTTTTATAAAATGTTAGTTGCGGGTTTAAGCCCTTGGTAATGACCAATGTAATGACCTCCATTACATGTTTGACAATCATGTATAAAACTTTTGTAAATTCTATAGAATTGTGCTTCTATGAAGGATTAGTAAGTCATGGGGTATGGTGTTTTAAAGCTCAATGGTGTGTAAGTAGTCTGTCGTGGGAATCAGTCTCCGGTTGAGCAATGCAGCACCAGTACCAAATTGAATTGACAAGCTGATCTTCGAATAGTTATATTGTTAAAATGTCCCAATTTCTTATGATATATGGTATAGCTTTCCAGAGAGGAACCCCTTTTACTTCTGTAAATAATTCAGTTATTTTTCTGGAAAATTTCCTCATTTGTTACAATTATAAGAGTTAATATAATTTTAAAAATGATATTTTATAAAATTTTATGAATTATTTAGCTTTGAAAGTGACATTTTTTTTCAAAGGTATCCAAATGGGTATTCCAAAAGATTAGTTCTTTTTTTAAAAAAAAAATTATTTTTATTTCAGCAATATTACCATTAAGGAGAGGCAATAATTCATTTAGAAGACAAAAATTGTCAAGAGAACAATCATACAAAAAATTGATTTATGATATTGTGGTTGTTGATGTGATTGTAAAACCTTAGTTATTAGTTGTGGATAACTAAGGTTGTTGAGATGATTTAATATGCATGATTTGTATTGATGATTTGGACTGCTATATAGTATTATTTGTAGGTTGGGTAGAGACAAATTACAGTCGTTATGCTGCCGAATTTTCTAAGGAACTTAGGACTTTAAATAAAATACTCCACACATTCAGTTTGAATATTTAAACCTAAATATATGTATGTTACCTAATTTGATTTATTTTGTAATAAGGATGGATTTATCCTTTTCAATTATTTATTTTGTTAGTGTAGATGTTAAATTTTCTTATATGCATGTTACAAATTAAATTGATTTTACTTAATTGGAAAAATTTATTTGGTGATAGAGTGTAATTGTTATTCTATTTTTTCAGATACTATATTCTGTGTGAAAAATGGATAAGGATAGATCTTGGATGTATTGTCGATTAGATGTAGATGGATTCATTACAGATGAATTTTTGAATGGAGTTGAGGAGTTAATTAATTTTGCATTTTGTCATCCTGAGGTAGTTAATGGAAATAGAATTAAATGTCCTTGTAGCAAATGTATGAATAAACAATTCTTGGAAGTCGATAAGGTGCGGAAACACCTTTATTACAAAGATTTTGTTGTTGGGTATACGACTTGGAATCAACACGGAGAAATTGAAGAAGGACAGTCATCACAAAATATAAATGAAACAGTTGATCCACTATCTGGGGTGAGACCTAAGGGACAAAATCCATATGTTAGAATGGTTACGGATGCTTTTCAAATGGATGATGACGTAATTGGTAATTCGGTTAACAATTCAAGAAGTGACGAGCAACATCCAGATTCATCTGCTACATACTTCTATTCTCTATTGAATGATGCCGAAGAACAACTATGGCCTGGTTGTTCAATGCACACAACATTATCGGCTGTTTCACAACTTTTGAACTGAAAGTCAGAGTTTAATATAAGTGAAGCATGCTTCAATCGTTTATTGGGGATTATGAAGCCAATGTTACCAGAAGATGATAATTTGCCACAAACCAACTATGAAATGAATAAGAAGCTAGAAAAATTGGGTCTTAGTTATGTTAAAATAGACGCATGCAAGAATAATTGTTTGTTGTTTGATAAAGAATATGTAGAGGATGAGTATTATCAAATATGTGGTCAACCTCGATATAAACCTATCTCAACAGTTGGTGGACGAGGAAAAAAGATACCTTATAAGGTTTTACATTATTTGCCATTAATTTCGAGGTTGCAAAGGCTTTTTATGTCGTCAGTAAATGCTAAGTTTATGACATGGCATGTTGAAAGTCGAAATACTAACGGAGTGCTCAATCATCCTGCTGATGGGGAGGCATGGCAAAAATTCGATAGTATCCACCAATCGTTTGCTGCTGATCCTCGGAATGTAAGACTTGGTTTGTGTGCTGATGGATTTTGTCCTTATGGCCCGGCATCGAGATCATACTCTTGTTGGCCAGTAATACTTGCTGTTTACAATTTACCTCCATGGATGTGCATGAAGCAACCATATTTGTTTCTCAATATGATAATTCCGGGAAGGAAAAGTCCATCACATAACATTGATGTTTTCTTGAGACCTTTAATTGATGAGTTAAAGGTGTTGTGGGAACATGGTGTTGAGACTTATGATGCTTACAGAAAATAGCATTTTATGTTAAGGGCCGCATTGTTATGGACGATTAATGACTTACCTGCTTTTGGAATGTTGTCTGGGTGGAGCACCCATGGTCGATTATCTTGTCCTTATTGCATGGAACGTACAAAGGCCTTTAGGTTGCAGTATGGACGAAAGCCTTTCTTTTTCGATTGTTATCATCAATTTTTGCCTCCTAATCATCCGTTCAGGAGGCAACGTGACAAATTTAGTAAAAGGGCAGATCATGATCCTCCAGTGCAGAGATTGTCAGGTGAAGAAGTATTGCAACAATTAGATGCAATCGACGATTTACCATATGGTACAAAATGTGGTCCACAAAAACCTCCAGGGTTTGGGGTATCTCATAATTAGGTGAAGAAGAGTATATTCTGGGAATTACCTTATTGGCATACCAATCTTATTCGACACAATTTGGATGTCATGCATATTGAGAAAAATGTTTTTGACAATTTGTTTAACACCCTGATGGATGTTAAGGGGAAAACTAAAGATAATACAAATGCAAGAATGGATATGGCCTTCATTTGCAAAAGAAAAGAATTAGAATTGGTGAACAGTAATGGAAAAACATTAAAGCCTAAAGCTTCATTCACTCTAAGCAAGGAGGAGCAAAAACGACTATGTGCTTGGGTTAAAGAGTTAAGGCTTCCTGATGGGTTTGCATCAAATATAGCTCGGTGTGTTAATGTCGATGAATGCAAGTTCTACGGAATGAAATCTCATGACTGTCACATTTTTATGCAGTGTTTACTTCCCATAGCTATTCGTGATTTTGTCCCAAATCCAATTTGGGATGCAATCACAGAGCTATCTCATTTTTTCAGAGATGTATGCTCACCGAAAATACGTGTAGATCACATGCAAGTTTTGCAAAGGAATATTGTACAAACCATTTGCAAATTAGAGAAGATCTTTCCCCCTTCATTTTTTGATTGTATGGAGCATCTTCCAATCCACTTGCCTTATGAGGCTATGGTGGGCGGTCCAGTGCAATATCGATGGATGTATCCTTTTGAAAGGTAATCGCTTATAGTTAATTATTATTCAATGTTATACTAATATTTATCATCCCAAATATTCTATCTGAAAAAGTTAATAAAATTTTATTACTTACAATATTCACTTCAGGTTTTTGCATCACTTAAAAAAGAAAATGAAAAATCCAGCTCATCCAGAAGGGTCGATATGTATGGCATACATAAGGGAGGAGATTGGAAACTTTTGTGCCTTGTATTTTGAACCTGAAGTTCAAACAAGATTGACCCGTCCACCACGTAATGATGATGGAGGAGATGTCGATCCGATGGGACGTTTGTCCATTTTTAGACGTCCAGGTCGACCAATTGGGCCGACAAAAAATAATGCTCGATACTTGGAGGAAGATGACTACAATGCTGCGTGTATATACGTGTTAATGAATTGTGAGGAAATAGTCCCCTATATTGAGAAAGTTATCTAAATCTAACTCCTCGTTTAATGTTAAATAATATGGCTGATATAGTTATCTTATTTAGTTTCAAATGATATTGTAGGTCATTTGATAATATGATTAAAAGAGATCATCCGAATATCAGCGATGCACAATTAGAGAAAGCACGTCATGATCATTTTCCAAAATGGCTTAAACAATTTGTAAGTACTATAAAAATAGAATAATCAGTAGTTTGAACTTAAATTGTAAAATTTTAATGCTAGGTTTTGCGGGGTTTCAGGTATTTGAACATGCCACTCAAACAGATCCACGTATTATTGAGATTTCTCATGGTCCTGGACGTATGATTAGGAGTTATCAAGGTTATTTTGTAAATGATTTCAAGTTTCATACGTTAGATTATGGTCGATCTCGAAAAACAATGAATAGTGGTATTTGTGTCAAAGGCAGCTGCTACAATGATATTGATCGTGATTTTTATAGCATACTGACAGATATAATCGAATTAGAGTACTTTGGAATTGGGAATAAAGTTGTGTTATTCAAGTGTCATTGGTTTGATACAGAACGAGGTCTTCATGTTGATCCCCGTCACGGTCTTGTTGATATCAAGCATAAATCTATACTTGCCAGTAACGAACCTTTTATATTAGCTGAACAGAGCCAACAAGTGTACTTTAGTACTTATCCTTCTACAAAAAAAGATCGTCGTCATTGGTGGGCTGTATTCAAAATAAAGGCACGAAGTAGATTTAATCTTCGACGAAATGACGGTGGACAGATTATAGATTGAACGAAGGAGTTTACTAAGAAGTGGAAGTTTCGAACCCTAGAATAGTTGCATATTCAGACGAATTGGACAACCCGACTGTTCATAGTAGTGGCGAATATGAAGAAGTCGATCAATTTGCAGAAGAAGAAGAAGAAGAAGAAGAAGAAGAGGAGGAAGAGGAAGCGGAAGAAGAAGAAGAAGAAGAGGAGGATGAAGTATGGAATGATAAAACAGTTGGTAATGATAGAGAAGATGACAGTGATTACAATAATGAATAGTAAGAATTAAACATTAGATTGTAAAATAGATATTATTGGACTTCATTTACTTATTTCTAAAGATAATTTTTTTATCTGTATTGCAGATGAGAAGATTGAAAAAGTTAGCACAATGATCAGATAGGTCCAAGTCTCCTCTACCTGGATTGGAGTTTGACTATAATCTTGACTTTGACATTCAGCCTCAATCTCAGCAGCCTACTCCGTCTGATGCTCAGGCTCGTGATCGACCTTTAGCTCACCGTCCAAATCAGCCTCGTTCTCGGCCTCTCGCCCAACCAAATCCATCTTCGAGTCGACCTGATCTAGCTCCTGATAATGATGACGACGACGATGATGATGCCATTCCAGCTCCTCCATCAGCGGTAGAAGAACCATTACCCGGGCGAAGAATATCTAATGAGGAGGCTACACAAACTGCGGGTGGTAGTGGGAGTGGGAGTGGGAGTGGTGGTAGTGGTCGGAAAAGAACAAGAGGCCCAAATCAAAGCCTTGAAACACCGCAAAACCCAGAGCATAGGTTATTTCTGACGCCACTTGGTAACAGGTATATTGCTTCTACTTTTGTTTTATTTCCATACAACTCTGATATTAAATATGGTATAATATTTGGCGATATCTTCTTTTTTGATTAGCAGTTCTTTTGAAGACTCGAAGGGTGTGAGGACTATATCCAATTTAATTAAACAACATTACTCGGAACCATGGCCAACATGGAAAACGGTTCCAAATGAAGTGAAAGCACAGATGTGGAATAAATTTCAAGTACATTACTTTGAAGTAAATAACTTTATAATTTGTCATAAACGTATCAAAATGATAATTATTTATTTTGTTTTTGTTTGCAGGAGAATTTCAGGTGGTTTGCTGACCAAACCAATAATGTCTATACAATTTGGGAGCACTTATGCAAGTCACATTTTAGAGACCTGCTGCAGATGGAGACAAGACGAGCAATGCAATATTTTAATACGGATAAAATATCTGAATGTAAAGGGTACAACAAGTCAAAGTGGATTTCAGTCCAAATATGGGATCAATTAATTGAGAATGAATTGGGGACTGAAAGGTGGGAGGCGAAGTCAAAAAAAGGAAAACAAAATCGGTTGACGGAAAAAAAAGGAACGATAACAAAGCATACGAGTGGTTCTGTTTCTTTTCCGGTACATGAGTATAGGATGGTAAGTCCAAATAATAATTTTATTCATTTTACTGTTGACTTTCATATATTTTTATTTAAATGTATTTTTTATTCATTACTCGAATTTCATATCTAATCCATAAAATTGCATATCTTGTATTGTAGACGAAACGTCTAGGTCGAGCACCGACATATAAAGAATTGTTTGATCGGACGCATAGATGTTTAGGTGGAGATGGTGATTATGTGGACAACAAGTCCAAATCTGTCAGTGTACGTAAATGCATTCTTTTGGCTTCTAATATGGTTTTCTCGTTATTAAAGTTTACTGTTTATTATCCTTCTTCTAATTACATTGTAGGAAAAGTACGCTACTTCATTGACTCAGAAATACGACGAGGATATAAGCACCCATCCTCCTTTTGATCGAGCTGCATGGTGTGAGGTAATTGGAGGGATGGAGAGTACGCGTACACATACGTACGGATTTGGGACTAGGCCACAACGCCTTGATTTACAAATGGGCACAAACATTGCATTTGCCTCTGGTTCCACCCAATCTTCTTGCGCATCTCATTCAGCTTATAGTCCTTTTCCTTATCCTACTCCTGGTGTGATGGGTACTCCTGACACAAATTCAGAGGTGTAACAAGTGAAAGAGGATGTCAGAGTCATTTCAAACAAGATTGATAATCTGGAAGGAAAGTTGTCTGATTTTATGGATCAGATGATGAACATGATGGCAAGGAATGCCAATAACACTGGAGCACCTGGACCTGGACCGTCTGGATCTGGAGGTCACCCTAATCAGTGAGAGTACACATTTTATTTTATTTTCTTATGAATTCTGGATGATATTTGTGATTATGATTTAATCGGACTGTATATGATGATGATTTGCAATTAATAGTTGATGTTAGTTTTGACATATAATTGTAATATATATTTTATGTTTGTTTTTATCGATTTCTACAGCTTTGTTTCATTATTTTAGGTATACGGATTTAAGAGAAAAAATATTAAAAAATATATAGTTAAATTAGCTACGGAAATCCGTCGCTAAATCCTATTAGCGACGGAAAATTTAATTAATTAACAAAAATAAATATATAAATTAGCGACGAAAATCTGTCGCTAAAACATTTTAGCGACGAAAATTTCATTAAAAATCAGCGACGAATTTTCGTCTCTAAAATGTTTCAGAGACGGAATTATTAGCGACGAAATTTTTCGTCGCTGAAACACTTTACCGACGGATCAAATTATAATATCAGCGACGGATTTTTCGTCGCTGATACATATCAGCGACGGAAATATTACCGACGAATTTCCGTCTCTGATTATTTTACCGACGGAACAATATCCGTCTCTGATTCTTTTTACCGACGGAATTATTAGTGACAGAAGTCCGTCGCGGATTTTATTTAGCGACGGAAAAACAGCGTCGAAATTTCGTCGACAAAATTTTTCACCGACGAAATTTATTTTCGACGGAATTAGCGACGGAAATTTTCCTTCAGCGACGGAAGACTTTCAGCGACTTCAAATTTAGCGACGGAAAATTTCGTCGCTAATTCCGTCGCAAAAACTTATTTGCAACGGAAAGCTAGAATTAGCGACGAAAATTTCGTCGCTAATTCCGTCGCTGTTGTGTCTTTTTCTTGTAGTGGATGTACAGGTTCAAGTATTTGGAAAGATTGCCTATGTTTCTCAAACATCCTGGATCCAAACAGGAACAATACAACAGATCATATTATTTGGGTCTACCATGAGTAGGCAACGATATGAAGAAACGTTTGAGAGGTGCTCCTTGGTGAAGGACCTTGAGTTGTTTCCATATGGCGATCAAACTGAAATAGGTAAAAGAGGAGTCAATCTTAGTGGTGGTTAAAAACAATGAATTCAACTTGCTTGCGTCTCTATCAAGATGCTGATATATATCTCTTGGATGATCCATTCAATGCTGTGGATGCCCAAACAGCTACTAGTTTATTCGAAGTAACCACATTCTACTGTCACACTGCCTCTTTTTTATTAACTTATGTGAAAGTTGACTTAGATTGTTGCAGGAATATGTTATGGAAGCACTTTCAGGGAAGGCAGTTTTACTTATGACCCATCAAGTTGATTTCCTACCCGCTTTTGATTCTATTTTGGTTAGTTTATATTCATGGAATATAGGATTATCTTTTCTTTGTTTGCTATGAACATTGTTTGGAATCTCTTTTTTTTTTTAAATGAAAGTTTTTATTGTAATGTTGATTCTATTGACAGTTAATGTCAGATGGGGATATCCTCCAAGCAGCTCCTTATCATCACTTATTGGCTTCTAGTCAAGAATTTCAAGAACTTGTCAATGCACACAAAGAAACTGCTAGGTCTGGAAGAGTTGTTGAAGCTAACTCTTCCGAGAGACAAGGAATATCCACTAGAGAGATCAGGAAGAGTTATGTGGAAAAACAGTTTGAAGCATCAAAAGGTGATCAACTGATCAAGCAAGAAGAAAGGGAAAGAAGGGATACAGGGTTTAAGCCATACATGCAGTATCTCAATCAGAACAAAGGCTTTTTGTTCTTCTCCATTTCTGCTTTTACTCAACTTCTGTTTGTGGGCAGTCAGATATCACAGAACTCTTGGATCGCTGCTAATGTTGACAATCCTAGTGTCAGCCAATTGAAACTGATCAAAGTTTATTTAGTGATTGGATTTTTATCAAAAACTATTGTTACTTTGTAGATCCCTTTCCACAGTTACCCTGGGTATTAGATCCTTAAAATCTCTATTTTCACAGCTACTAAATTCCCTTTTCGTGCACCTATGTCATTTTATGACTCCACCCCACTAGGAAGGATACTAAGTCGGGTAAGCATCCCACTCACAGAATATTGTTGTAACTGAAAATGATTCACGTAACTAATATTTATACTTTCTTTGCATATAGGTATCTTCTGATCGGAGCATTGTTGATCTTGATGTCCCATTAAGCTTAATCTTTGCTGTTGGGACTACCATAAATGCTTATAGCAATCTTGGAGTTCTGGCTATTGTTACCTGGCAAGTTCTATTTGTTTCAATACAGATTATCTATACAGCAATTCTCTTGCAGGTAACAGTACAATTTTCATTCCAGAGATTAATTTAGAAGGAAGGGACAGCTCCTTCATCTGCTATGAAATCTGACAAATTCAAGGTGCCATTGTATAAATTTGTCTAACCTTTAAAATTTAATATTATTTCTCCACTGCAAAAGAGTTGATGAGGATAAATGGTACAACTAAATCCTTAGTAGCAAAGGCAATCACAATAAGGGCTTTTGAAGAAGAAGAACGGTTCTTTGCGAAGAACCTTAACCTCATTGATACTAATGCTAGTCCTTTCTTCCACAGTTTTTCAGCAAATGAATGGTTGATCCATCGGTTAGAGACACTTAGTGCTACTGTTCTTACCTCCGCAGCACTCTGCATGGTTCTGCTTCCTCCTGGGACTATTAGTTGTGGTTAGTAGACGAAATTGTCACTCTCTCGTACTCATTCACGAATCTCATATAGATAAATCTTTTAGGAGACAAATTCATTTAGTAATATTAAACTACTGCCTTTAACATATCAATCTACAATACCTAGTAATCTTATTGCGGGGTTTATTAGCATGGCTCTTTCCTATGGTCTTTCATTGAATATTTCCCTTGTATTTTCAATTCAAAACCAATGCACCATAGCAAATTACATCATTTCTGTAGAAAGGCTTAACCAATACATGTATATACCAAGTGAAGCCCCTGAAGTGATTGTAGGCATTAAAAAAAATAATTAATTAGTATTATTAGTTAATTAAATTAAATATTTAATTAATTAATAATTTCTAATAAATTGGTGATATATAAAAATTATTAACCAATTGTATTATCTCTAATTAAATTAAATTAATTAGAGATAAATCATAGAGTGATCGAGTCCGTTTAGAACTCTCTACCATCAAGCATTATAAATAGAGAGCTCTTCCAGAGGGGAGAACACTCAGAAGACTCAGAAGACACTGAGAAGACTCGGAAGAAGCAGACAGAAAGCACTGAAGAAGAGCATAGCACACAGAGAAGAGAAGTCTCAGCCTCTTCAGAGAATTGAAAGCCTGCAGAATACCGACCGTTCTCCGATCAAGCCTTCTCTTCAGTCAAGTCTTTTCTTCAACAAAGCCGTCAGCAAATCTACAAGAGGACAACAAGTCACAAACCATTCTCTCAACAATCAGTCGCGCCGCTACAAATCCACGAGGAACCACAGACCGTTCTCTCAACGATCAGCCACGCTGCTGCAAGTTCAAGAGGAACAACAAGCCCCTTGGTTGTTTCTCTCAACAATCACTCTTTTCACTCCGTCGGGATCAAGCGTCACGCCCTCGACAAGTGCATTTCAAGAGACCGAATCAGAGGATCATTCTTTTTTGTAAAGAATTCAAAACAGAGAATTGTACTCACACATAAATACAAAAATTGAATTTTGTCACTAATTCATGTTTTAATTTTTCAAACGCGAAAATTTGTGTATACAAATTTCTGGCACGCCCAGTGGGATATCTCTGCCTCTCATCTCGCTCTCCATTATCAATCAAGATTAACCAATTGCTCAGATCTATGGCTCTAAAGACTGCTGCACCAAGTCACAAATTCAATCTTGCTGCGACCATGCAACCTGGTTACACTGGACCGATGACTCGTGCTAGAGTACGATATCTTGCAACACAAGGTCAAGATTTAATGGGGCCAACCAACAATGCTGCGCATCAACCTGTCATCTCGATGGATATTTTGGCAGGAAGAAAATCTGCTTCGCAAGTACCAACAGAACAATCAGCGTTTACTCTCCAAACCATGTCTGCGATGGTTACTAATGCGACTACTCTAGAGGAAAGGATCTCTGAAATGGAGAGGATGATGTCAACTCTGCACAAGATAGTAGAAGAAAATGATGCTGAAATTTTGATGTTGAAAAGTTAACTGGAAGCTCAACACGATGAAGAATCCAATGATAACCCAGCACTAAACAAACCAACTGCTGAAGCCGTTAGGAAATTGAAAGCAGCTCATGATGCTGAAAACCCCGAAGTAAACGGATCATCATCAATATCAATTGGGTCTATGTCTGTTCAACAACTACAAGAGATGACTACTAATACCATCAAGGCTCAGTATGGTGGATTGTCATCTAAGTCTTATTATGCATACATTAAACCGTACACAAGGAGAATTGATGATTTAAAGATGTTGACAAATTATCAACCTCCTAAGTTCCAACAGTTCAATGGGAAGGGAAATCCACGTCAACATGTGGCCCATTTTGTGGAGACGTGTAATAATGCAGGAACATACGGAGATTTTCTGGTTAAACAGTTTGTAAGGTCGCTGAAAGGAAATGCCTTTGAATGGTATACTAACTTAGAATCTGAGTCTATTGATAGCTGGGAACAACTTAAGAGAGAGTTTCTCAATCGTTTCTTTAGTACTCACTGCACAGTGAGTATGACAGAGCTAACTAATACCAAACAAAGGAAAGATGAACCAGTCGTCGATTACATCAATAGATGGAGAGCGTTAAGTCTTGATTGCAAAGATAAGCTCTCTGAAATTTCTCCTATTGAGATGTGCATCCAAGGTATACATTGGGAACTTCCTTACATTCTTCAAGGGATAAAGCCGCATACTTTCAAAGAATTGGCCACCCGTGCTCATGACATGGAATTGAGTATCGCTCATTCTGGTAATAATAGTTCTTCGATTCTTGATCCTAGGAGAGACAAGAAGGATTTCAAGAAGGTTGAGAGGCCTTTAAAGAGCACTGCTAAGGAGTCTTTGTTCGTTGAGACTAAACCTTCAAAATTTTCCTCCAAAGGCACTAAGAAAGTTAAGGAAAATATCAGGCGGCCTTAAATGAGAAATATACAACGCATGAGCTTTGAAGAAAGAGAAGCAAAGAAATATCCTTTCCCTGATTCAGATGTGCCTGACATGCTGGATCAACTCCTGAACCATAAGCTGATTGAACTTCCAGAGTCCAAAAGGTCAGGAGAAAAGGGAAAAGTTACTGATCCAAAGTATTGCAATTATCATGGCATCATTGGTCACCCCACTGAAAAATGTTTTGACCTGAAAGATTTGATAATGAAGCTAGTGAATGAGCGTAAGATTGAACTTGATATAGACGACATAGTAGAGTCAAATCATGCTACTTTCACTTCTTTGCCTACAAAAAGCATAACGTATCAACTGATACAATTTGGCTGCTTGAAACCTGTTGCCCTACCAGTTGTGGTAACAAGCTCAATTACTAGCTCTTTTGAAGATGTTGAATCTGCTGCGAATGATGAAGAACAATTGACATTGGTAACGCGACGAACATCGTGAAAGCGATATGTCCGATCCGCAAACCTTCCTTTTCAAAAGGGAATTCAACAGATAAATAACTCGCATCCACGTTGGGGACAGAAGAAAACTATGAAGCATCCTCAATTCCAAAATTTTTTGAGGCAAAAGTCTCGAAAACAAATAACACTAGAAAAATTCTTTCCTAAAGGTTTTCTTAGGGAAGAGCAAATGGGTGTTGGTATTCATATGGTTTTGTTTAAAGAGGAGTCAGAGGGAGAAAGCTCAAAGGCTATTAAGGCTCGAGGTGATAGCTAGATGAAAACAGTCCGGGAAGAATGCCTTAAGATCTTGAAAGGGATCTCTTCTCATCTTACCATCTACGAGCTGTTCCAGTATCCAAAGGCAACATGTGACGCGATTGCGCATGCTTTGAAAAACTCAGAAATTTATGCTGCACATCTTCCAGCTCCCATGAAACCTGCTTTAGAGGATAGTTTTTATGATTACTGCTTGACAACTCTTGCATTCACAGATGAAGATCTGTTGTTAGGATCAAAACCCCACAATCGGCCACTTTATGTTTATGGATACATCCGAGAACAAAGGGTGAATCGCATGTTGGTCGATAATGGGTCTACAGTCAATATCATGCCCAAAGCAACAATGAAGGAACTTGGCATAACAATTAATGAATTGTCAAAAAGCCGACTTTTGATCCAAGGTTTCAATCAAATGGAGCAACGTGCTTTGGGAATAATACGAGTGGATATTGTGATCGGTGAATTAATATCGAGTACAATCTTCCATGTCATCGACGCTAGAACTACATATAAGTTGTTGCTTGGGCGACCTTGGATTCATGCAAATGGTGTTGTACCTTCTACACTGCATCAATGCTTAAAGTTTTATCGAGATGGACCGAGAAAGGTTGATACTGATTTGAAACCATTCAATGAGGTCGAGTCTCACTATGTTGATGCAAAGTTCTACTCAGAGAACTGTGATATAAAAGAAGTTTTATCAGCTCAAATGCCGAGCACTAGAAAAATTAAAATTAAGGGTAAAAAGAAAATAGACACTACTGTGATGAAAAAGCCTTTAAATGCATCCCTTGAGGGTATTCTTAAGCTTACATTGGAATATATTGTAAAGGACAACCCAATCAAATCTTCACCCAACGAGGCAAAAGAAACTCCAGTTCTTCGCTATATTCCAAAGGCTCGTCGTAAGGAAGGTCAATCGCCATTCTTGGAATGCTTAGAAATTAATCAGCAGAGTGTTCTCCTGACAAGGTAAAAGAAGACATAAAATTGTTGAAAGGTACTTACACGTTACCTCTAACTAACATTACCCATAGTCAAGCCAAAAAGCCATTGAAAGGGTTCATTCGACCGTCTCAAGGCGCAATAGAACATGGGACTTTACCTTAAGGTCGTACTGCTGAAAATTACGATCCAAAGGCTTATAAACTGATCGCTAAGGCTGGGTTCGACTTTTCCAAGTCATCATCCATGGATGAATTGAATGATGGGAAGACGACTACAAAGTTGCAAGGGATCATTGAAACTCATAAAAAGCTGATAAACAAGTCGGATGGGAAACCTTTTCCAAAAGATGGATTACGATGCGAATCCCCAAACCCGATACGAATTCATGTTGGCAGGAAGAATAAATCGGTTAGTATTCAACACATTTCGGTGGAGGTTACTGAAGAATGTGATGAACCAAAAGCTTCTCCAACTCATCCTTCTTAAAACACTACTCGTGTGTCAGTATTTGATCGTTTGGGAATGTCAGCATCCCGTATTTCAGTGTTTGAAAGACTGAATGTCCCTCACCCTGAGTTATGTCAAGCATCCAGAAGATGCAATTCAGTTTTTGATAGATTAAACGCTTCAAGCAGTGAAGTGCATCAAGAAGAGAATCAAAACTACACTGAACTGAAGGATGAAAAGGAAATTCGAAGCTCGATTCCATCTTGCATGAAGAGACGTTTGGAGCTTCAAATCTCTGCAGAAGGGCCCTTGAAAGTGCGACGTCATACTGTTGTAGACACCAATTCATCTGTACATCTTGATGAGGATGAGACACAAATTCATCATGTAACCATCCAAGAAAGTATAGATGATGAATCGTCATAGATGAGCTTGAAGAGCCATCCGAAATAGAAGATGAAGCTCCTGCTGCTTTAGAAGACAGGGGGCAAGCGACTATCGACGAACTTCAAAGAGGTAAATCTTGGCACCTCACATGCACCGCACCCTATATTTTTAAGTGCACAACATCCAAAAAAAAAAAAAGCCTGCTAGATTGGAAACCCCATTGGGGCAGTCTAGGCAAAAATTAAGGCAAAGCCTGCTAGATTGAAAACCTCATCGGGGCGATCTAAGCAAAAATTAAGGCAAACCCTGCTAGATTGAAAACCCCATCGGGGCAATCTAGGCAAAAGTTAAGGTAAAGTCTGCTAGATTGAAAATCCCATCGGGGCGGTCTAGGCAAAAGTTAAGGCAAAGCCTGCTAGATTGAAAACCTCATCGGGGCGGTCTAGGCAAAAAGTTAAGGTAAAGCCTGCTAGATTGAAAACTTCATCGGGGCGGTCTAGGCAAAAATTAAGGCAAATAAAAAAAGTCTGCTAGATTGAAAACCTTATCGGGGCGGTCTAGGCAAAAAGAACTAAGGCAAATAAAAAAGCTTGCTAGATTGAAAACCCCATTGGGGCGGTCTAGGCAAAAATTAAGGCAAAATAATAAATAAATAAATAAATAAATGAACTACGTAATGACTTGATCCTTCTCTTAGAAGGTACAAAGGCAGCTTAGGAAATCCCTACATCCTAAGTTCAGTCACACCAAACAAAAAAAAAAATCATTATAATGATTAAAGTCCTACATGACATAGCTGAAATGCTGAAAATGTCTATTACAAAAAAATAAAATAAAATAAAACGCTCAAGTAATATCTAGGACTTGCTGCTCTAACTGTCAACCAAAGAGTCTCGATGAGTTTGTGATGCTCTTCTAAGCTCTTCAATGTTCTCCATATCTTCATCAGCAATGGAAACCGTGGCCTTTAATTCAATCATGAGCTTTTCAAAAGAAGCGATTTCATCATTGGCCTTGCTTACTTCAACAACTCGAGCATCCAAATCAGTCTTCGCCTTCAATTTCTCTTTTCGAATTAAATGCAACTTTTCTTTTAGTGTAGCACGTTCATTTTGCAAAGCCTGAAGCTTTGTGGCTTGTGCTTCATAATGTTGTTGTTCAACGTCAATGAAGACTTAGCGCATTCCAGTTGTTTTGTTACTTCAGCCTTCTTCCTTTTTAAAGTTTTTTGAGAAAGACGACCATCAAGTTCTTTCTCAAGACACAACAATGCCTTCACCTCCCCAACATAGGAGTCAACAATTTTTTTTAAGGAAGTTGAATCACCATGCAAACTTTCAATGCCTGAATAAATAGTGGAAGCATCTTCGTAAAGCTTACTAACTTGAGAAAAAGAGGCATCTCTAAGTCGAAGTAAGAAATCATGTCCGATCCCTTTAATGGCTTTTTCAAAAATCTTGGAAGAATACTTGCCAGGATGATAAGTCGAAACAGAGATAGTATCTCGTTCAAGAGAGCGATTGATTGGCAACTGGGGTGGATCCTGATTAGGAGGTTTATTCCCAACTGTGTCGTCACCTTGAGCTCTCTTAGTCGATGAATTGATTAAAATAGACTTAGAGCTACCCTTGACTGAAGATGTGGAGCCTATTTTAGCATACAACTGTTTCACTTGGTTTTGAACTTTACCAGTATCACTTATAGATTTTTCACTTTTTGAAGGCTCATCATCGAGCATGATATTTTTAACCTGGTCAACAGTGTTTTTCTTTGTCTCTTTCTTTAACATCTCTATAAGAGGAATCGCATCATCACCGGTCGAATCAGCAACTTCTTCCTGTGTAATCGGAGTCCTCTTCTCAGACTCCCCGCGATCAGTTTCAGGACATCTCCTCTTTAAGGAAAAATGAAGCCTGCCATGACAAGATTTCTTAGGGGAATCAACCCTTGTTACTTGATTTGAGATCTTAGTGGAAACCATCGTTTTTCTTTTCAAAGAAGATTTCATATCTCTCCTAAGCCTTCTGGGATTGTATCTGTCACTATCATGATCACTGATAGGTTCCACAAGTTTATCACTACAATCATCACACTGACGAGGTTGTTCATCTCCGACAACGAGAGCCTCTCTCCCATCCACGGCAGGGGTTAAAGAACCTTTGCTTTGTTCAAATTGCCTCATGTCAAGACGTTGCGTCATGGTAACATCATCAATATCTTCAGCCTCAAGGTCAGTAGTCTCAATCAAAGGCTGTACTTGTTTCGATAATCTTTCTTTACAAGAGCTAGAAGAAGCAAGTCTAAAATTAGTACTTGTGCTATCTTTCAAAATGGGTATACTAGTACGATAGTAATCTCCTATTTTGACCTTGCCACCATACAAAGAATTTTCTTGTTACGAACAAGTGTTCATTGGTGCTACTCCATTTAGGGATAGTCACTTCACAGCTTGGACCTCTCAACACGCTACATCGCCAATAGCGCAACAACCCTCTCAAACTGGCAGTTCTAATAGCAGTTGTCAAAGATCCCGAAACATCTTGACAGTATCCAAATTGCCTTGCGAAGCGATGAGGACTATATGATTCTACCAAGTGAAAATTGCCTCTTTGTAAAGTCAAAAATGAAGATCGAAGGCTGACCAGGTATTCAAAGTCGTCAAGCTTAAGTCGGTTCCCAGGAGTGTCCAAGAGTTTAGTCTTACAAGTGTCAAATATGCTAGTGGCTTGCCAATCTATGCCAAGGAATTGTTGAATGATTTCTCGACTTTTGACCTCACCGTAAGATTTGTGACCAAAAGATCCCCCGTACTTGCACATTTTAGGTCTTCTTGGTGTTTTATTTGATCCAGGATGAGTCCCAAAGTAAGATGCCATCCACGCATGCACAAAATGCCAAGGAAGAGCAACATTGCGTTGACCAGGACCATCAACGCAAGTAGCAATTTGATTCAGTCCATTATATATGCTTGCCAAGACAGGAATAGCAAGACTAAATCGTGTACCTTTTGCTATGAAAGAAACCACTTTGAAAGTCTCAAGCCGAATGACATCACCACGGGTACTCGAAAGAATAAAAGAGCATAACCAAACTGATAAGAACGCGGCTAAGAACACCTCATCTCTATCAATGTCAAGAACACCTAGATCAAGGAAAACTTCCTTTTCCTTTCTAGTACGAAAGCGGTGTCTAAAACGACCATCAAGAGTATATAGAGAATTTTTCTTGCCTTTGATCGTGATCGAATCATAAGGATCATTGTATTTGCTTTTGCCTCAAAACCAAAATCTCACCCAAGCGAAAGTAGAAACTCCATTGCTTTTCGAAGCCCCATGATCCTCCTGCAGCCTGATGAGGTGATATGCAAGAAAAAAGTATCGACAACTGACCGAAAGAATGGGACATGAAGAGTCATTGAGACCAGTAATTTCTTCTAAGCTAGGGGCAACCTCGTCGTAAAACTCTCCAACAATAGGAAGGCTTCCTAAAATTTTCAAATCCCATAGTGAAATGGAAATCTCCCCATGAGAAGATAAAAATGTATTGGTCGTTGGACACCAAGCTTCGCACAAGGCATGAACCATATTTTGACCTTAATCATAAACAAACAGCGAAGCGAAGATCGATTCATAGACGCCCGCTTGCTCCAAAATCTGTTTGTGCTGACTCAAAATAAGCTCTGACCATTCCCAATATCTAGGAGGAGGAATAAATTCTCTGCGTGGTTGAAAGCCATGCCAAGAAACTTCGCGTTTACAAATACGATGACCCAAAGTGGTGAGGGCAGTGTATTTGACGCTCTCTTCATGGTGACTATCTTACAACTTCAGCACCGTCTTAAAAGAACCCTTTTGAGCAATGTAAGAATTGCAAGAAAATACCTCATCGACCTCTTCAGAAGTCCAGACATCCAAATGGTAAAGAGTTACCACATCGGAATCCCAATTATTTGCATTACTACCAATAGCTGGAGTGTGAATTAAACACCTAGTAGCTTTCTTTATATCCTCATTGCACTTGTCTCGGATAAGTAGAAAATCACGTAGATGACCTTTATACTCCTCTTGAGTCTTTGAAAAAAAAGGTCTACCCTTAACTTCATCTTGGCAATGCTTGACGATAGATGGTCTTGGAAGACGATATGAAGGAAGTTCGTCCATGACTACAAAAAAAAAAAAAAAGGATAAGTAAAGAGGATCAAATAACTTCAAAAAAAAAAGAGAGGGTCCAAAATAATAGTGAATAAAGAAATAAAAAATGCAATAATGGTAAAAAAAATGTGACGAGCAACTATAAATTCGTCCATGATTAAATAAAATATTAATAAAAAAAATGGGGCACTGCCATCATAGCAACCCTGATATCCAGCATATTCGCTTAGGATTCTTGATCGACTATTTATTACCCATCACCGACACTGCAGTTCCACCTCTATTCATCATTATCACTGCATCATGCCATCATTCCCAAGCTCCAGGCTACTACGTCACAAGGTAGCTGCAACACCGGTGCCAAGCAATGCTCAGAATCCATCCCTGTAGATGGCTTATCTTAGGCTAGAAAGATATGAAAGGGGGACTGAAATTCACTTTTTAGAATTTGAACATTTGGGACAGTATCAAGATTAGTGAGTTCCACCATTGACAAAAAGCACCCTTTTTATTGTTTTCGAAGAAGCTAATGAAACCCATGCTGTCGAAATTTTAGATATGCCTTAAAGAGCAGAAAAAGAAGAGCAAAAACAAGGAAGGAGAAAGAATGTCAGGGTTTGGGAAGCATTCATGTCCAACAACCGCCCCAAAAGCTTCAAACCCATTTCAGTTTTAACGCCTTCCTCCTCCTCCTTCCGTCACTACCCCAACAAGACCCTCCAGGGGAACTGAAGCTGTAAATAGAATGCGGTCACCGCCACCAGCTTTTGAGAACTCCAGTCCTGCTGTGAGACCTTATCAGTATAGTGGGGTCCAAAGGCCCTTTGAATCTCCTCTTAGATGGACTGATGGCCAAGTTTCCATAAACGATTATGATGCCCAAACTCATCTTAGGCCACCTGCAGTCACATCAATTGGTGCTTCACCTAGTTTAGAGACTAGTGATACAGCTAAGATTGCTCGATTTCAGGAGTCAAAGAGGACTAGATCACCTCCATCTTTTTCTATAGATGGCTCTGTACCAAGACTCTCTAGTCCAATAATCCTTCAAAGGCCTTCATTTTATCCCCGTATGCAGCACAATCAAGTCAAGTTGCCACTCACTTATCCGAGCTTGCCAACTTATCAGGACCAGTTTGTGGTCGCATCACATATTGGTCCCCCTGATTACAAGAACAGCTTTGTCAATGAGGTGTCTGATATGCAAGTCCCAAAACAAGGCAAGTTGCCAACCGCACAACCTGCTGACGAAGTTATCTAGGAGCATCATCCGTTTGTTCACCATGGCTCTAAAAGGCCTTCAGGATCTCCTCCAAGGTTACGTACCAAATCAAACATTCTTTCTCCTAGCTCTAATGTCCTAGTTAATCTGAAATCCTTGCCTCCTGCACATGGTGTAGTTTCTCCTGCATTGAGAAACATTGGGCCATCAGTTTCTAAAAGACCAAGGTCTCCTCCTTTAATTTATCGTGATGAATTTCTTCAGGAAAACTCCAGTTCCACTGAAGATGGTGCTGAATGAGAATTGCAAGCCAAAGTAAAGCAATTAGTTCGTTTTAAAGCCGAATTGAGTGAAACTGTTCAGACGAGTCCTCCAGATATTGCAGATCAAAAATTGTCTGCAAATAGATTTCAGCACAATGTGGAAGGGAGGAAGAAACTCGTTGGGGAACATTCTACAAATTCAGATGGGGAGTTCTTGAATGAAAGTGTTTTATTTGATTTTGAGGGCATGAAAAAATCCAGAGTCATCATTGGGTTATGTCCAGATATGTGTCCAGAGTCTGAAAGGACAGAACGAGAAAGAAAAGGTGATTCGGACCAGTACGAACGGTTGGACGGTGATAGAAATCAAACAAGCGAGTCCCTCGCTGTTAAGAAGTACAATAGGATAGCTGAGAGAGAAGCAAGTTTAATACGCCTCATGCGAGTCTTGGAGAAGACAGTAGGTTATCTACTCAATTTACTAGATCAACCATATGATGACAGGTTTCTTGGAATATATAACTTTTTATGGGATAGAATGAGAACAATTCGAATGGACCTGAGGATGCAGCATATCTTTGACCATGGTTGCGAGAGCACAAGTGTAAGATAACGTATCCTAAGCGGGAAGAGGGGCCGGTTGTGGAGATTGATCATCATGTGTTGGCAACTCCCATTTTATTCCGAAGGTGGTCTGGATCGCTCTCATCCTACAACTTGATATTGCCTGAAAAGCCATACTAGTAGAATCCACAAATGCACGAGATGGCCGCGCGTTATCACTGAGAACATCGCCCCCTTTCTGCACATTGACAGATGTTATGGTTTGGTTACTGATTTGAACGTGAAAACAAACATCGGTTCTCTGTCCAGTGTGAAATTTACCAAGCAAGGAGTCAGTAGGCTACCTTCTATCAAATACTGATAAAACAACAGATTCATGGAGGAAATTACATGACAGCCTCGGATCAAAACTGGAAAGCGAAGGTCGTCTTTCAAGCACATCCAATATATTGTCTGTTAGTTACAATGATCTGTCTTACTATCTGGAATATTGTTTGATTTACTTCAGCATCTTTCCAGAAGACTACACCGTTAGCAGAAGAAAATTGATTCAATTATGGATATCGGAGGGACTCGTAAAAGAAGTGGTAGGAAAGTCACTTGAAGAAGTCGCAGAGAACTACCTCAAGGAGCTTATCCAGAGGCAGCTAGTTCTGGTGAATGAAACAGACTTTGATGGGCGTATGAAGAACTGTCAGGTTCATCATCTTCTGCATAAAATCATTCTCTCGAAATCTCATGAGGCAAAGAACTAGCTGCTGTGTTGAAGAGCTAGCCGTCGCGATGAAGATGACAAAACAGAGAGCTGCTGTCATGGCCAGTGTTGAAGATGGGAGTAGAATCAATTTCAGAGCAGGAACCGGGAACGATGGTGATAGAGGCAGAGAGCTAGCTGCTGTGATAGAAAGCTAGCGGCTGACAGAGAGCTAGCTGCTGTGATGAAGAACTAGCAGGGAAGCGCGACGAAATAAGGCGCTGCATAGACTCGGGGAAGATGATAGCCGCAGCGATGGCACAGTACAATAACAAAATTCAAGCATGCAAAATAGCAGTACAGATGGCCACATAACAATAATTCAAACGTCGACATAAGATGGTTTATCATGGGGTGTACGAGCATACATTCACAAAATAAAAAAAATAAAAAAAAAAAGAAAAAGAAAGAAGAGTCTTACGTAATGATCCGCAAAATTGATGAAAGAAGATCCGAGCTGCTTGAAATTTATGAAGAGGAGTTTATGATTATCAGTCAATATATATAGTTTAACAGAAGAATTTAAGTTAAATTCTGACTGAAGAGATATAATTGTAATTTTTTTCTTTATTTCAATTTATGTTGAAAATAAACATAAAATTCAATATATATATATATATATATAAAGCACAAAAAAAATATTGTGCTATTCAAAAAAAAAATTCAAAGAATTTTGTCATAGCTAGCACGCTTTTGATATTGATGGACTTCAAGTTTCATATGTGCTTCATGCCTAGCATACGCACGCCCGTATCTTGAAGTGGGGGCATTTGTAGGCATTAAAAAAATAATTAATTAGTATTATTAGTTAATTAAATTAAATATTTAATTAATTAATAATTTCTAATAAATTGGTGATATATAAAAATTATTAACCAATTGTATTATCTCTAATTAAATTAAATTAATTAGAGATAAATCCTAGAGTGATCGAGTCCTTTTAGAACTCTCTACCATCAAGCATTATAAATAGAGAGCTCTTTCAAAGGGGAGAACACTCAGAAGACTTAGAAGAGACTCAGAAGATACTGAGAAGACTCAGAAGAAGCAGACAAAAAGCACTGAAGAAGAGCATAGCACACAGAGAAGAGAAGTCTCAGCCTATTCAGAGAATTGAAAGCCTGCAGAATACTGGCCGGTCTCCGATCAAGCCTTCTCTTCAGTCAAGTCTTTTCTTCAACAAAGCCGTCAGCAAATCTACAAGAGGACAACAAGTCACAAACCGTTCTCTCAACAATCAGCCGCGCCGCTACAAATCCACGAGGACAACAAGTCCCTTGGCCGTTTTTCTCAACAATCACTCTTTTCACTCCGTCGGAATCAAACGTCACGCCCTCGACAAGTGCATTTCAGGAGACCGAATCAGAGGATCATTCTTTTTTGTAAAGAATTCAAAACAGAGAATTGTACTCACACATAAATACAAAAATTGAATTTTGTCACTAATTCGTATTTTAATTTTTCAGACGCAAAAATTTGTATATACAATGATAGAAGGGAATCGTCCTCCATCCAATTGGCCGGCTGAGGGTAAAGTGGATATTTGTGATTTGCAGGTATAATTTTTCTTTGCATTTACTTACATCAAGTAACTCTTATCCGGAACCAGTAAGTATACTGAGAAAATTTATTCGAGCAGATCAGATATCGGCTCGATGCACCACTAGTTCTTCGATGTATCAGTTCCTCATTTCAAGGAGGGCAAGATAGGTATTGTTGGCCGAACTGGCAGTGGGAAGACAACTCTAATCGGTGCTTTTTCCGTCTGGTTGAGCCAACTGGAGGGAAGATTGTAGTTGATGGCATTGACATCTCTACTATTGGCCTTCACGATCTGAGGTCACGTTTTGGAAAAATACCTCAGGATCCTACCCTTTTTAATGGAACTGTGAGATAAAATTTGGATCCGCTATCCCAACATACGGACCAGGAGATATGGGAGGTATATTTTTGACTTCTTTTATTTTGCCAATGATTCTTTGCTTCCTGTAAAGTTAAGAATATTTTGGATTAGCTGATTTTTTGTCTGCATTTTAAGGTTCTTGACAAGTGCCAACTTCGTGAGGCTGTACAGGAAAAGGAAGAGGGACTGGACTCCTTTGGTAAATTATCTAAAATTTGATCATGTTGCATGCATATTCTTTTTAAGGTCACTGTTCACTGACAAAAAATAACTGGTCCTGCAGTTGCGGAAGATGGATCGAATCGGAGCATGGGACAGCGTCAACTGTCTTGTTTGGGCCGTGCTCTTTTGAGGAGAAGCCGAATATTGGTGCTTGATGAAGCAACTGCATCGATTGATAATGCCACTGACTTGATTTTACGAAAAACCATTCGTACCGAATATGCAGATTGCACTGTTATCACAGTGGCACACAGGATACCAACTGTAATGGATTGCACGATGGTACTTGCCATCAGTGATAGTGAGTTTCATTAATGCTGACCGGAGAATCGATCTTTACATAAGAATGTTTGCATTGCATGCGCTTGTTCTTTCATCTTAGCAGGCATCTTTCAACAATTTGACACACTCCAGGGAAAATTTATGCAACTAGCTTTTGATACGTGGGCATTATATTGTCTCATTTGCGGTTTTCCTTTGATATTTTGTTGTTAAAACTCATTCCTTCCCTGGATCAGTCCCTTGGACGATCAAACTACAAGCGGCAGAGCCCCCAGCTTATTGAGCAGGCCGGCCTTTTGCTAGTAGAATTGGCTATAAAATAGTGGAGCTTTTCTTGTATATACCCAAGCACATATGAATGAAGGTTGTTTTTGTTATATTCAGGCAAACTCGTGGACTACGATGAGCCAACGAAGTTGATGGAGACAGAAGGTTCGCTGTTTGGGCAACTTGTCAAGGAATACTGGTCCCGTTATCACTCTGCAGAGTCGCATTGAAGTTCACAAATTTTTATTGGGCAAATTCGTATCATCTCGGCTTGATGGAGAGATGTTCAATTAAGTAGTAGGATAGATTTAAATAATGTTCCTGGGTTTGAAAATAAAGGAGAGGGAACAGAAGTTCTTGTTCTACGTTTTCTAGATGTCCTCAGGGAAGTCTGCCTGGAGGGGATCTGAAGAAATGCAACACAGCTATACTTAATGGCTTTGGAGAAAGCTGAAGCAAGCAGGAGAGATTTGTTTTAAAATTTAATTTCTTTGTGTTGTGCATGCTATTAAGAATAAAAAAAAGTGTGTCGCGTGGCGAATGAAAAAAATGAGTATATGTATGAGAAAATCTGACATTTAATGAAAAGAGTATATGCGTAATTAGTGACAGAGAGGAACCCCTATAAATAGGGATCATGTATTATTCATAACAAGATTTGAGAACTCCATACAAAAACTCTACCAAACTCCCTGTCTGACTGAAGTATCGGAGTGAAAACGCAAGGAACAACCCCTGCATTCCTCTGATCTTCTTCTCTTTTGCAGAAGCTCTCGGCAACATATGGCAGGAAACCCGAAGAGAAGACGTAAGCAATTCGTCACCATTGTTTCAGGTAACAACAATTGGCATCGTCTGTGGGAAACGAAAGAAAAGCTATGGTAGAGACACGTTCAGGAGAGACGAGAACCGATGGATAATAAAAAAAATCAAAATTCGAGGCTAAAACGATATTTTTTTTGACGAAATCCTTGACAAATCGCCTTTGGCATTCGCCATCGCGTAGATCTCGAAAAGTTACGTGAATTCAAAAAAAAATCACCTCAATCGAACCATCGAGTACAAAGTTATGACGCTCCAAAGTTTCGGGGAGAGGTCCTCCCGCGCAAGACTTTGCCGCACACTCTGCCGCGTGAGAGATTCTGTCGCTCGAGACACTGCCGCACGAGAAACTCTGCCGCACGAGACTTTATCGCGCACTCTGCCGCAAGAGACTTTGCCGCACATTCTACAGCGCGAGACTCTGCCGTACACTCTGCCGCGCAAAAGGGCTAGACTCTGCTGCACACCCTGTTTGCACACTCTACCGCGCAAGAACCTCTTACGCAAGACCCTACCGCGCAAGTGTGACACTCTGCCACGTACCTTGACGCGTGAGACCCTGTCGCGTACCCTGCTGCCCACCCTGCCGCACGAGACCTTACCGCGCAAGGCGAGACTCTGCCGCGCACCCTGTCGCGCAAGACCCTGCTGTGCACCTTGCCGTGCTGTTTCAGATTCCTGCCGCAGTTTTGAGGGAGCACAACCCTACGGCATATTTTCAGAACCTTGTCACAGGGACCAGTGCTCAAGACCCTGTCGCCAGGGTGAGGGAGATAAACTCTGCGGCAGAGTTCGAAATGAATTCGAAATTCATCGGTCTGGGGAGGAGGGGAGGCAGAGCCCTCCCTCAGCAAATAGAAGGCAGCAGGCTAGTGGTCAGAACAGTCTGAACTCCTTAGTCTATTTTGAAGATTCAAGGCCAAATCATGGAATGGGAGGTGTTAGAAGAAAGCATCCAGTGCAAAGACCCGGGAGAAGGAACTTTCATTCAAAATGACTCGGACTCTTCTAGTACCGAGGAAAGGGGAGCACATTCGACCCAAGAATCGGAGAAGAACATGGAAAAAGTCATAGAAAGGAGTCTTTGAAAAGTTATATGGATCACTTCTGAGATGCTACTCTAAAAGTGAAATATTTACAAGTAGGAATAGCTATGGCAGTAATCCTGCAGAGAACGAAATTTGAGAATTAACAAGAGTTTTTGTCCCTTGACCAGCCTACAACTATCTCAGATTTATTTGCTCGAGTGAGTAAGTATGTTGCCCAAAAGGAAGTAATGAAAATGGTGCAGTCTCGAGATGCAAAAGAAGAAAGAAAAAGAGAGAGAGATGTACCTGAAAGAAGTTCTTCAAGACCTGACAGATTAGACAAAGCTCCTAGACTCAGGTATGAAAACTATAACAGGTGTAAAAGACAGACGAGCAGTAAAAGCCTGAGGCACGATAACATCATTGTGGCCAGGCGTGAAAAACAGACGAGCCGTAAAAGCCTGAGGCGCAATAGCGTCACTGTGGCCAGGTGTAAGAGGCAGATGAGCCGTAAGAGCCTGAGGCGCGATAGCGTCACTGTGGCCAGGCATGAAAAACAAACGAGCCGTAAGAGCCTAGGGCGCGATAACGTCACTGTGGCCAGGCGTAAGAGGCAGACAAGTCGTAAGAGCCTGAGGCGCGATAGAATCACTGTGGCCAAGCGTGAAAAACAGACGAACCGTAAGAGCCTGAGGAGCGATAGCGTCACTGTGGCCAAGCGTGAAAAACAAACAAGCCGTAAGAGCCTGGGGCGCGATAGCGTCACTGTAGCCAGGCGTAAGAGGCAAACGAGTCGTAAGAGCCTGAGGCGCGATAGCGTCACTATGGCCAGGCGTAAGAGGCAGACGAGCCGTAAGAGCCTGAGGCGCGATAGCGTCACTGTGGCCAGGCGTAAAAAACAGAACCGTAAGAGCCTGAGGCGCGATAGCGTCACTATGGCCAGGCGTAACAAGCAGACGAGCCGTAAGAGCCTAAGGCGCGATAGCGTCACTGTGGCCAGGCGTGAAAAACAGACGAGCCGTAAGAGCCTGAGGCACGATAGTGTCACTGTGGCCAGGCGTAAGAGGCAAACGAGCTTTTAGAGCCTGAGGCGCGATAGCGTCATTGTGGCCAGGCATGAAAAACAGACGAGCCGTAAGAGCCTGAGGCACGATTGCGTCACTGTGGCCAGGCGTAAAAGATAGACGAGCCATATGAGCCTGAGGCGCGATAGCTTCACTGTGGCCAGGCGATGCAGATAAAGAAGTCATAAGAGCCTGAGGCGCAATAGCGTCACTGTGGTCAGGCGCTGGAAACGTATAAGTCATAAGAGTCTGAGGCGCGATAGCGTCTCTATGACCAGGCATTGAAGACAAATAAACCATTAAAACCTAAGGCACGATGGCGTCATGATGGCCAGGTGTTGAAGACAAATAAGCCGTAAGAGCCTGAGGCGCGATAGCGTCACGGTGGCCAGGCGTTGAAGACAAATAAGCCGTATGAGCCAGAGACGCGATAGCGTCACGACGACCAGACATCTGAAAAGACTTGTCATAAGAGCCAAAGGCGCAAAGGCGTCACGGCTGCAAGGCATTTGAAAACAAACATGCCATAGTGCCAGAGGCGCGAATGCGTCACGACTGCCCGACACTAGGAGAAGATTTATCACTAGGAGAAGATTTATATAAAACAGCTTGAAGCGAAAAATGCGTAAACTAAGCAACGAAGAAAAATTGCAAAAACTTGAAACGAAAAATGCGCGAGATAAGCTAAGCACTCAAATAATGGCTTGAAGCAAAAAATGCGTGAGGTAAGCTAAACACTCCGATGAAAATTCGACTTTAGAATCTAACATAAGGACTTAACGTGAGGTTACGATGAGAACATATGTACTCTTCTACAAGGTTATACCTAGCTAAAGAGTGAGAAGCAATTGTTGTGCATGCTATTAAGAATACAAAAAGTGCGCCGCGTGGCGCACGAAGAAAACGAGTATAGGCATAAGAAAATCTGACATTTAATTAAAAGGGCATATGCGTAATTAGTGACAGAGAGAAACCCCTATAAATAGGGGCCAGATATTATTCATAAATAAGATCTGAGAACTCCACACAAAAACTCTGCCAAACTCCCTGTCTGACTGAAGTATCGGAGTGAAAACACAGGTAACAACTCCTGCGTTCATCTGATCTTCTTCTCTTTTTCAGAAGCTCTCGGCAACATGTGGCAGGGAACCCGAAGAGAAGACGTCAACAATTCGTCACCATTGTTTCAGGTAACAACACTTCATATCTCAAGTAAAAAAAATTATGGGTCATGTAGATGCCTTCAAACATTGATCATCCTCATTTTTCAACGCAATGAATTGTGATTGTCGATTTTTCAAGAAATGGTTAATATTTTACTATATGTTCTCTTTAATTGCTTTCAACATTTTACTAGAATTTGTAGGAATTTCAATTTTAATTGAATTAAGTGGTTGAATCAAATTTGTTTGATTAAACGATTTATCAATGAATTATTTCACGTATAAAAAAATAATTTCAAAGAAATTTTGATTTTTGGTTAATTCAATTTGAATATTGAATTAATAAAAATATAAAAAAAATCACAAATAAAATAAAAATATATAAAAGTAAAGATATATTTCATATTTAAAATTTAATTCATATTTAAAATTTAATATTGTTAAATTTATTATATGATATTATTTAATTTGTTTCAAATATAAAAAAATTAATATCAAAATTGACTCTTGAATTACGCACTTCTAATTAATTTGGTACTTAAATTTAAAGTTAAAAATATGATGTTCGAACTTTAATTCAGTCACAAATTATTTTAAATTATAATTTTGTTTGAAAATATTGACATGACATAAATATTCAATAAAATTGTGGCTGGTGACAATAACTGCCATGCTATTTGATGCATTTTGTTAGCGTTAACAAAAACTTGTTTAAAACATTAAAAATAATTAAAAATAATATATAAATACGTAAAAAATTTTAAAATTATTAAAACTTTTAAAATTAGAAATATTTAAAAAATAATTAAATTTTAAAATATTAAAAAATATAAATTTAATATTTTAAAAATCTAAATTTTTTCAAAAAAATAAATATTTTTTAAAATTTTTTTAAAAAAGAAGGCTCAAGAAAAGAAAATAAAAGAAAAGCAAAGGAGTGAGAATGGGAAAAAAAAAGGAAAAAGAGTGAGAAAATAGGAATGCAAATGAATTGAATATGAACTAATTTTTTTATGTATATATTTGTTCTTTTATTTTTTCACTTTTCGTGTTTATTAAACTCTTTAATGGATATCAATGAATATGTTCATGAACATATGTTATCGAATATTGAACGAATATGTTCATAAATATAAGTTCGTGAATTTTAAATGAACATATTCATAAATATTAAACAAAAAAATTATATAAATAAATTATATTCACCTTAATATACATAATGCTAAAAATTAAGGATATCATATATAAATATATAATTTTGATAATTAAATATTAAAATAATCTGTTTAACTATGAAATTTAAAAACTTCTTATTGTTTAACAACAAATAAACACTAAATGATTAATTATATAAATGAGTTTTAAATAAAACATAAATAAATTTATTTGTGAATATAAATAAATGAAATATATAGTTATTCATAATTATTTATTAAAATTAATAAACAAATAAAAAAACAAAAATCATACATACTCTTGAATTTTTCGAAGGTTCCAACTTTTAAGGGTGAGGGGGGAGGGAGATTGGCCGATCTCATGGTAGATCGGAGCCACTCTGCCTAGAATTCTGTAGATCCCACCCCATATGTCTCAAGCCAACCGATGACACCTTCCCCTCCCTATTTTCTCTTACAGATTCTCTCCCTTTATTGTTTAATTTCTTATTCAAATTAAATTTAAATTGTTTTAGAAAATGTATTTTTCATTTTTTATTTGGTAATGTGATGGAGACATTTTTACCACATGTCAAGATTTCATTGGCTACACATGCTACATCAATACAATCACTAACACCATTACACCTAGGAACCAAAATGTGTAACAAAATAAAAGATCAGGTATCATATTGACAATTTTAAATCTTTGATAACCAACATGACTAAAAATACATAGTTGAAGGGCTAAATTTAACATTAGTTCTAAGAGAAATTAAAAATATAATTTAACTTAAATATATTTTATTATTTTTATTAATTTAATTAAATTAATGAATTTTAATTGGTTTAGTTAATTTGAAAAATTAAAAAAAATTATTCGATTAACAAAATAAAAATAAATTAATTTAATTAAATTTGATTTTGATTAATTCGATATGTAAAATTATCTAAATAGATTGAATGAACACTCTTAAAACTTGTCCAATACTGCATAGCTAGACAAAGTATTACACCCGAGTCCCAATATAGTAAGAAGGAAAAGCATTCGACAAACAACTAAAGTTTAATTTAACAGTTGATATTTAAAAATAAATAAATTTAAAATTAAAATATCCATTACCTCTTATTCCTCTCTATTTAAAAAAAAAACTTGATAAGGACAGCGTTACTATATAATAATAAGATGGATTTTCACTTTTCTGAGCTAGAGAATAAATATAGTATCTTGTTCTCTGTTTTCTGCGATGCTCAATACCTACTTCTGAGCTTCTCCTCAAGTTGGTGATGTTGAGGGACTATACTGACAAAGAAAAACTACTGCACAAAAAAGTTTTGTGCATGAAAAATATTACTAATCTGTGCTTCACATAAGTCGTAAGTTAGTATATATTATATTTAAATAAATTGATTTTGTTTTTCATTTTAAGTTTTGTATTTAATGATAAGACATATACAATAATGTAAGTAAAGATTTAAAGTAATTTTGAAAAATCATTTCTTCAAATAAATTTTCAAAAGAGAATTTAGTATCCAATCAAATTTTCTCTTAAAATTAAAATTCATCTTATAATTTAAGATTTTTCAACTCTTTTTTTTAAAAAAAAAATAGGATAAATTTCGTATATCCCGATGAAAATAAATTTCGCTATGGAAATTTCGTATCCAAAAAGATCTTAAAATTTCATGTATACAAGGATTTGATTTGATTGAGATGGCTTTAGGAACTAAACTGATAATTATAAAAAGGTTTTGTTGCTTGGGAAGAGGATGGGCAAGACTACTCTGCAATGATCTAATGAAGAATCGGCAAATACGACGCCGGATTTTGAAATAATTTCACCTGTCAAGTTCCCATGCTAATGATCCGGAGTTCCGACCAAAGAATAGAGACAAGAAAGACGCGTTTTACACAAAATCATTGAAAAAAATGACATACGGTTTGGAGTTTCCGGTGCCTTTCTGGGTGGGGTTTATGATTTAGAATGAAATAAATAAAATAGAAGACAAATTAAGGCCAAAACGCCATGCCAAAAGCTTACTATATTAGGCTTTGTAGCATATTCAGTAGTTTTGAACTTTTGATTTGGTGATGGTCAATACTTACAGATATTGTAATACATTGATAACGACAATAGGACCCTCTTCCATTGCACAAACATATTTCAAACTGTTTTTTTATGTTAAAAAAAAAAAATCGTACTATTTGTCATCGAATAATAATTGAACAATGTTTTCGTACTCGGACTTAGCATGTTAAAGTCCTGGAGCATTGTAGAACACCTGATGAGCTTGTCAATTCTCTAACTGATTTAGCATCGGCAACCTGAAAACTCTGTTCTTGGTTATAATATGGCTTCGCCCCACCTACACCTGTTTGCTTACTAAAAGATGCTCCGTTTTTGAAAACATCCCCTACAGAATAGAATTTCCAGAAAGCTTTGTCTGCATGGTTGCCTTGTCTCCATGTTACCTATTTGAACGTAATTTGGATTCAGGGTCAGCAACTAATTTAATTTCGAACATGGAAAACAAGGATTAATACTAGTGGTGGTATTTACCTCCTTATTGCCTGACTTTGGGGCAATGAAAAAGTTGGATTCACTTTTAATGCTGGGGCTCATGCTTCCACCGATGGCATATTGTTCCCAGCCTTGGTACAGATTGTTGGCTACATGCGCGTACCCATGGCGGACTCTGTAATAATGAAGTTAATACAACAATCAGATGATTGATGTATATATGGAACTCAGTACTCATAATTAGTATATTGAGAGAGCTTCGAGCTTTAATTATTACGTACCTTGGCATTCGTTGGTTGCAGTTAGGTCCAAAATGGTTAAATATGACTGTGACCTTCATGTTCCTGTCTCTCAAATGGCCGTCATCATGCCCAAGAAGCATAACTTTGTCCTGATTTCTGAACCAATTGTTAGAGATTGTAACATCGGTAGAACCACGAGTGACATCAAGGAGACCGTCTTGGCACTCATACAATGTATTGTGATCTATCCACACTTTCCTTGCAGTGACCAATCTGATCGCATCCCCATCCATCTGACCAAGGGGTATCACTTTTGAATCTGTACCCATCACAGTGCTAGGTGCCTGGGACTTGCAATGGTGGATGCGCAACCCATGGATGATCACATCTGTCGCATGATACACCAGGAGACAACCTGCGCCTGTAATATGAACATCAACACCACGGCCATCAATGGTGGTGAAGCTGCTAATGAGAAGTGGCCTCTGGAGTGTGATGTGCATGTTACTTTTGAACGTGATCCATACGTTTCCCTTGATCATGGTGGTTCCATAACGAAGGGTTCCCGGTTTAGGATTTAGAGGGTCATCAGAAGGATCGGTGACCTTATAGCGTACAACACCTTTACCGATGTTGTTGGTCATTTTGCCAGCAAAACCGACAGAGCACTTGGCCAGCTGTTGCCGGTGGCTCCGCCAAAGAGGATTCCCTCTCCAGCATTTATCAATCACATTCATCTTAGCCAAACTGGCATTGGGAATTGCCAAAAGAATGAGAACGGAAAGGGTCAAAGTGAAGCACCATGGTACTGAAGCCATTGTTGACTTCTTTGTTTTTGATATTGATTTCAATGATTTTGCAGAAATAGGAAGATGAATGAAGGGTGAGAGGTGAGGGAAGACTTTATACAGCATGAGACGCCAAATATAGCATAGGAAAAGGTTGATATTTTGTTTAGTGTGGTTATGGAGTAGCGATAGAGGGAACTATGAGAGGTTTATGAGGCTATGAATAGAAAGGTGAAGGTTTTTTCTGTTTTCATGAATACCAATAGTTGGGCTACTTAATTATTTATTAGAAATTATTAACTCCCTTTTTGTTGAGATAACATATATAGTTTGAGAATTGAGACCTTCAATCATAAATAAATAAATAAATAAAAAACCTTCCATCATTTAGTCATAAAATGCCCATAATTTGCTTAGCTCAATGTAAGAGACTAAGACGAGATCCTCATGTCAACTTCGCAACAGGGGTATGAAAAATTAGGTAGAAAATTAAACCCAGGAAGGAGAAAGGTTATGAAGTAACTGACATCTTAAACACTATGCAACTGCATGAGTGAAGTAACACAAGAGCAGGAACTAACTAATGGCCTTTATGGTCCTCCAAGTATTGCATTTTCGATGTCCTCTCTACTCAATGCATAACTAAATCTCCTTTCCACATCTCTTTCAAGATTCCCAGGTCCACTCTTCAAGTACCTGTGGCATATTATACAATCTTCTTAGTTCAATAACAGATTAAATTTTTTCTTAAAGTTGAGAGGTATGATGTATAACACTGTTCACTGATGTTTCTTCATTCCCCATTCCAGTTCCCCCCCTCAAATGTATGGAGTGCGTTAAATTAAGCTAAGCCAACGTCATCAAGCAATCAAGTGTCACAAGCTTGAATGTATTCAAACAATCTCCAAATGAATTTCACTAAATAGAAATGATTCTTTTCAGCAGTTTGTCTGAGAGGAATATATGGCTTGCTCCAACCAAAAAACCAAGATACACAAAGAAACGTCAAATGTCAGCCAAGCTCTAGAGACAATTAAGCATTATCATTCAACATTACAGTTTTCGCTCATTCTCTCTAAATAGAAGCATCAATTTTCGGACATAACTCCTTCTCCTCTTAGTTTCTGAATTTCTACCCACCTCTCTTAATTAATTTTGCTTAAAAGAGAAGATGTGCATAAAAAAAAGTAAACGGGATTTAATATTCATGGATTTTACTCTATTAAGTCTACGGCAGATTTGCAAGCAGGAAGCTAGACCAGCAATAGCATCCCTGCACCAATGGTTGTGATCACCAATCATGCTATCACTTGTAGAATGTGGAAATTGCTAAACCTTCTTAACTTTATCTCTCTCCTTGATCACTGCTTTTGAATATAAAACATCCATTCAACTTCAGTTTCGCTGCAAAACATTCCGTTTAATTTCCACCTCATACAGAACTTGGAGAGTCAACTCAAAATTTTTGCCATTACCAGCTCCTATTGCTAACATTTCACATAAATTGCTTTTACGTATAATGAAGCCTTTCTAGCCTATACTGACTACAACACCTAAAATATATGCATTTTACATTCTAGTCTTATTTTCGTCATTAGAACTTAAACTATATGTGTATGGCTTGAGATCCTTAAAAATTGAATAAGACCCATGCTAAAATCTAAATCCTCATCATCCATTGCCATCCTCCTGCTCATGACATCTTGATAACCTTCAACAATCTAACAAAATATTTGCTCACAATAGAAAAGAGGCAGCATATATAAATATATATATATATGTATATATATATATATATATATATATATATATGTATATATATATTCGAGAAAGGAATAAAAAATGTAGCCTTCAACAGTTTAACAGAATATTTGCTCACAATAGATATTAGGCAGCAAATGCCCAATGTCCCTTAACAAAATATAGTTTCAGCAACACCAGCTACCTAATGCAATTCAGATGCTAATAAATTTTCTTTCTGTTTATGTAATTTACCAGGAGAAATACCAATTTACACCATCTTAAGAACTCTTAGAATCAGATCAACAATCAATCTAAACAAATATGCCGAGCTAAAACTAAGACACACACACACAAAAAGAAAAAAAACCCAGATAAAGAAAACCGCTTAAAATCCAAAAGAAACCATAACTTTACCTTATATAAAGATCAGTGACATCAAGAGATAGCTGGGCATGCCAATCAAGTTTTTCAATGAACCAAGCAGAACGGTCCTCTCCGCTTTGATAAAACCCTAAGCTCCTAAGCCATGCTTCAATGCAAGGCAAGCTGTGAGAGTAAAGGGGCTTGTTCTTATCCGGGAGTCTGTTGAGCCACTCATCTTCTGTGGTTGGAACTTCTTCTGCTTCTGATGATTTTGAAGAAACGAATGTTACAATTTTCCTTTGAGAGTGAGAAACAAAGCGAGGAAATGATAGAGACTCTCGGAGAGGAGAAAAACAGGGCAGTTTTGGAGTAGTAGCTGAGGCTTGTGCTGTTGATGAGAGAAAATCAGCAATGATTAACTTTGAGATTGAAAAAGCAGACATGGTTTTTCTGGGTTCTTGTAATTTTAATTGTTAATACTTTTTAATCCCTTTTTCTTTTTGTTGATAATTCATGAGCTTCTACGGTTGAGTCGAGTTTCGACTGAGGAGTTGGATCGGTATTGTGGTAACTGCCTTCGAGTGTAATCTAAAGCCCCATTGCCATTATCTTCTTCATGTCTGTACGGTTGGGTTCGGGGTTACGGGATTTTCCATTTCTATTTTTTAAATAAAAATAGTTTTTAATCTAGAAATATAAATAAAAATGATTTTTAAAGTAATAAAGTAGAACAATGAACCTCAAAAATTAAAAATATTTGTTCTTCAAATAGTGAACTAAATATTCTATTATTGTTGACACTTTTATTAGTTACATTTTAGTTATTAAATTATTTTCTTTGTGTTAAAGTCATATAATAAGAAAAACATTTGGTCCGTTCAAAATGAATACATTTTAAAATTTATTGATTTAAAATGTTAATATTTATAATTTTTTTATTTGGATAAATATTTTTTGGAAAAAAAATTTGCCTACTAAAATTTGATTAAATATAAAAGAATTATAAAAGAAAATATAAAAAATGCAATATAGATATAATTAGATTGGTAAAAATGTATGAATATTACAAATAATATAAAAATAAAAAATATATATTATATTTAATTAAAAAAATTATTATTCAATTTCAGAGTTAAAATAATTATAAATATACTCCATTTTATTTGAGTATTTTTTAAAGTGTTATGTGTTATCATCTTAACATACTTATAGAGTTTTAAAACTTCATCGATAATATATTGGATAATAATTCTGATAATAATATTTTTTAAATTTTTTATATTAATAATAGGTTATGTTTATAAAAAAAATGAAAGCTATGGAGGAATTAAAAAAAGCATATCTTTAAGTGGGTTTTCAAGTGGGAATTTTAATTTAAAATTCTTCCTAAATTTTGAAAAGTTTTAAATTTTTTGTCAAAATTAGATTTTGAACTTTAAATATTTTAATTGAAATGAATTTTCTTATTGAAATCTCTCATTAAAACACACTTTTATTGTTGACTCTAGTTTAAATGTTATTACATTTTGTAGTTACTGGTAATATTTTAAATTACTTTCTTTTTGTTAAAGACTTGTATAATAAGAAAATAAGCATCCGGTGTTCACTCTCAAAATTCAAAATTGAATTAACTAACTTCAGTCGGCATAATTGTTTGAATTGAATCGAATAAAAGTGATTAACTAAAATAATTGAAACTAATTTCAATCGATCGAATAAAAAAAATATAATTTATACTTTTCCCATAAAACTAATTTATATTTACATTACATATTATATAAAATAAATAATATATTATACATGATTTTAAAATATTATGTAAATTAAGTTGTATTTAAATTATATATAAATATGTTTTAAAATGAATTAATAAAATTAATTAATTTGATTAATTCTGAAAACCAATAACCGATTAAATTTAATCAATTAAACTGATTTTATAAACTGGTTTTTGACTGAAATGAATCAATCGAATCAAATTGATAGAAATAGATGATTTCAATAGGTTAAATTGGTCTAAATTTATTTTTTACTCACCTCTACAATTGAAAGTATGTGTGTTATCATGGCAAAAAAATTTTGAGTTTAATGCATTATTAATGATATTTAATAAAAAACATTTATTTTGTTTGTTAATATTCCTAATTTCTATTTGCCTTATTATTTTCAAGATCAAGTTTGTATAGATTTTATGCTGCTGGTGTTATGGCAAAAGATTTTAACCATCCTCATTTAATTGTATTGTTGATAGAGTTTATGATTATATTGTTTGGATAAATATATATTTTTTAAAAATAAGTAATGAAATAAAAAATAATTATAAAAAATATAAAAAAACTGCAAGATGAGTATAATTTGTACAAAATGTGTAGGATCATTTTTAAATACACTAATTTTTAATCTATGCACAACAATTTTAAGTACACCTCAAAAAATACTAAATTTATCCCCTAAAATTATAAAATTATCCCTATTATAAAACTCACCTCTCACTTCAACTGCTTTTACATTTTCTTGTCCTATTTATCTTCTTCATCTTAACCCATTTCATAACCCTAAACCTAAATCACAGAATATCTCCAAATCCGTCTTCATCTTCATCTTAAAAAATAAAATTTCATTGATTTTTGGTTGATTTTTTAGTTTAAGATTAAATTTTTTTGGATTTTTTTGGGGTTCTTGTTGGCGATTAGTATTCGAACAATAATAAAGTATTGATTAGCAGTATTCGATAGACGAAAGTCTAATCCTTCGGAGAGGGAAAGAGTCGCCATCTCTTAAGAAAAAACTTGTAAGAAAAGCATGTGTTGTGACTAATAAATAAAAAGTGACAAAAAAGAGTAATTGACGTTGGATTCAAACTCAACCTCATCTACATGGTTGTAACATTATCAAGGTAAAAATCAGAATATATATAGATAAAGAAAGAGAGTTTCAATCAGATACAAACTCATGTCTTTAAAAGTACAATCACCACCAACAAGCTGGAGGGAGAGGTATGATACACGAAACTAAGTCTCTATTTTATTTACAGAAACTCTGTCAAATTCTCTAGCTAACTTAAGCATCGGAGTGCTTACACAGGGAACGACCCCTGCGTCCCTCTGATCATTATTTTTCTTGCAAAGCTTTCGGTAGCACGTGTCACAAAAATCAAGGCGATGACATAAGCAATTCGTAATTGTTGTAACCAAGCAACAACAATTAGCGCCGTATGTGGGAATTCAACTCTGTCTTTTATTTTGATTTTTATATGCTCTATTTTACATGCTCTGTTTTTTCCCTTTGATGGACTAATTTTTTTTGCAATAATAACCTCGCGACAAAGATGAACACTGCTTCTGAAGTGCTCTTAACGGCCACATGCTTATGATTCCTGCTTGTAGTAGTCTCCATTATTTATGCTAACTAAAGATAAGCTTCTTATGCAAGAGGCGGGCAAGATCTTTTTACTTGGTTTTGTAATCTTACATGATATTATAAAACAATATGAGGCTAACAATTGCATATGTAGGGCATAGGTCATTTCTCAGAACAAGTGAGATATGAGCCAGTCATGTAAAAGTATGTGTATAAGTATATTTAAATTGTAAGAATTTAGTTATTTTCCTTAAGACAACGAAAATTTTGAGTTTTTGACTGCTTTTATTTTGATAAAAAAGACACATTGGATTCCTCCAGTCATATTGCTGATGCAAATTTTGTGTTATCCTATCAGCTAATTTTTGTTATCTTGAGTCACGATATTCTTTCTGATGCATTTGAAAGAGAAAGTTTGAAATTTTAAATACAAGAAAGAAACAAAAATAGGAATATGAAAGGAGGAATATGCAATAGAGGCAAAATTTTTTAAAGTATATTTTTCTTTGACGTAAGAATATTACATTTGTGTTGCATCTACTGTACATGATGAATTTACATGATATTTGAGGCTATCTAATGGTTGAGTATGTTGAGAAAATTGACTCTGATTTTGATCAGGCGCCTTAAGAGACCCTCAAGTCCTTCTTAGAAGTCTTGAATGCAAGACTGATTTTTGCAGTTCATTTTAAACATTCTCAATTTGCATGATGTCAGATTTTCTTGTTGCAATGGATAACAATGCCCAAAAGTGAAGGACAACAAGGAGTCTAGCACACTAATTGTGACTGCTTGCGCCTCCTTAAGAGGCTAATCGTGGCTCCAATCTCATTACAGACAGTGCTTTGTTTATTCTCCTTATACTCCAAATCTTTTAGAGCCTTTAAGATTACCTTTTTAGCTGCCTTCCTAGAGGGCAGCCTTGGCGGTGGAGCACATATCCAAAAGCCTAAGAGATCCATTCAACAGCTCATCAACGTATTCTCTCTGCTTCTCTTGGGCTAAGATTTGTTGTGTGGGGAGCAGGTTGAGACTTGGAAATGCTGCTTAAAGGTTCCTAGTATCTTTTGCTGGAAGGTATCTACCGTATGGTTATTCCTTTGCATCCACACATGTTCAGAGTAAAGAGGATTCTCCTAGTTGTGGTCATGAATTATACAAAATATATGTCCCTCAAACTGAACCAAATCTCTTTGGTCCTGCATTCATTGAGGTTGAGAATCAGCCTGAATTATCAAATTTTATTCCTGTCCTAATTAGAGACAAGGAAGTTTGTTCTGAAATGAAGTCAATACAACGAAGGTTTGATATCTTTTTCAGGGAGGATCAAAAGTTTCCTGCCTCCTTTCAGATTATTAACTGTTTTTGCAGAGAGCAGATGTTCATTTTTGTATATCATTGTTCGACAAAACCATTTTCCCTATATTTTCTATAAAAATGACATCAATTGCAACTCCTAGTGAAACGATCACTACATGCAATGACAAAAGAGGAAGTGATTTTGCTGAGAGGTTGCTAGAAGTACTATGACTGGGTTATGGGTAATGGTGTCAACTCAAAACCTGCTCGCTAGATTGGCAACTGCTACCTTTGGGAGTTCTACCTTGTCAATATGTAAATCTTTCTCAGAACTTCCTCATAGAATTCGAAGGACCTTTGCAGAATATAAAGTCCTAGTGTTCTTGACCTTCATAGCAACCAGTTGCAAGGGAAAATCTCATTTCTTCCATAATATGCCACCTATCTGGATTACTCGAACAACGATTTCAGCTCTGTTTTACCAGTTGTCATCGTCGACTACCTCAATCTTGTTTATTTCTTCTCTCTCTCGGGTAATACATTTCAAGGGAGCATCCTCAAGTCGATATGCAACAGTACATATCTTCAAGTACTTGATCTATCTAATAATTGTCTGAGGGGATCAATTCATCAATGACTAACTCAACAGAGTTTGTCCTTTGGGGTGCTGAATTTAAGGATAAACAATCTAGATGGTATTATTCCTAATACATTCCCGCAAGAATGTGGGTTACAAACTCTAGATCTCAATCGAAACTTACAACAAGAAAAGGTGCAAGGTCTTGAAGCGAAAAATGCGCGAGGTAAGCCACACACCCAAAACAAAAGGCTTGAAGGGAAAAATGCGCGAGGTAAGCCACAAAGACAAATGTGCGAGAGCTTGAAGCAAAAAATACGCGATGTAAGCTAAACACTCAGACAAGGGCTTGAAGCGAAAAATGCGCGAGGTAAGCCACGCACCCGTAACAAAAGGCTTGCAGCGAAAAGTGCGCTAGGTAAGGCATGAAGAAGAAAGTGCAAGAGCTTGAAGCGAAAAGTGCGCGAGGTAAGCTAAACACTCAGACAAGGGCCTGAAGCGAAAAATGCGTGAGGTAAGCCACGAAGAAATGTGCAAGGGCTTGAAGCGAAAAATACGCGAGGTAAGCCACGCACCCGAAACAAAAGGTTTGAAGCGAAAAGTGCGCGAGGTAAGCCATGAAGAAGAAGGTGCAAGAGCTTGAAGCGAAAAATGCGCGAGGTAAGCCACGCACCCAAAACAGAAGGCTTGAAGTGAAAAGTGCCCGAGGTAAGTCATGAAGACAATGTGCGAGAGCTTAAAGCGAAAAGTGCGCAATGTAAGCTAAGCACTCAATCAAGGGCTTGAAGCGAAAAATGCGCGAGGTAAGCCATGAAAACAATGTGCGAGAGCTTGAAGAGAAAAGTGCGCGATGTAAGCTAAGCACTTAATTAAGGGCTTGAAGCGAAAAATGCGCGAGGTAAGCCACGAAGACAATGTACGAGAGCTTGAAGCGAAAAGTGCGCGATGTAAGCTAAACACTCAATCAAGGGATTGAAGCGAAAAATGCGCGAGGTAAGCCACGAAGACAATGTGCGAGAGCTTGAAGCAAAAAATGTGCGATGTAAGCTAAGCATTCAATTAAGGGCTTGAAGCAAAAAATGCGCGAGGTAAGCCACGAAGACAAATGTGCGAGAGCTTGAAGTGAAAAATGCGCGATGTAAGCTAAGCACTCAATCGAGGGCTTGAAGCGAAAAATGCGCGAGGTAAGCCACGAAGACAATGTACGAGAGCTTGAAACGAAAAGTGTGCGATATAAGCTAAGTACTCAATTAAGGGCTTGAAGCGAAAAATGCGCGAGGTAAGCCACGCACCCAAATAAAGGGCTTGAAGCGAAAAATACTCGATGTAAGCCACGAAAAAAAATTGCAAGAGCTTGAAGCGAAAAGTGCGCGAGGTAAGCTATGCACTCAAAGTAAGGGCTTGATGCGTGAGATAAGCCACGCACTCAAACAAGAGCTTGAGAATTTGGTGTCAGAGTCTAACTTGAGAATTCGACTTCAGAGTCTAACGTGAGGACTTGACCTGAGGCTATGATGTGAATATATGTACTCTTCTACAAGATTATACCTAGCGAAAGAGTGGGGAGCAATTGTTGTGACTGATAATAATAATAAATAAAAAGTGACAAAAAAGAGTAATTGGCGTTGGATTCAAACTCAACCTCATCTACATGGTTGTAATATTATCAAGGTAAAAATCAAAATATATATAGATAAAGAAAGAGAGTTTCAATAAGATACAAACTCATGTCTTTAAAAGCACAATCACCACCAACAAGCTGGAGGGAGAGGTATGATACGTGAAACTAAGTCTCTATTTTATTTACAGAAACTCTGTCAAATTCTCTGGCTAACTTAAGCATCGGAGTGCTTACGCAGGGAACAACCCCTGCGTCCCTCTGATCATTATTTTTCTTGCAGAGTTTTCAATAGCACGTGTCACAAAAATCAAGGCGGTGACATAAGCAATTCGTAATTGTTGTAACCAAGCAACAACAACATGTAATGTAGGCAAAGCTGTAAAGGGAAATATTAGACCTTTAGTGCGTGATTTGAAGCATAGTTTTTCCTAGAGTTGGTAAGCGATTAATTTTTTTTTTTTTAAATGCATGAAGCCAAATTTAAATTTTTTTAATCAGCAATTTACAAGAAAAGATGAAGAAAAAGAACAAGAGAAATTACACATGCAACTGCATGAGTGAAGTTACACATGAGCAGGAACTTACTAATGGTCTTTATGGTCCTCTAAGTATCGCATATTTTATATCCTCTCAACTCAATGCATAACTAAATCTCTTTTCCACATCTCTTTCAAGATTCCCAGGTCCACTCTTTAAGTACCTGCGACATATTATACAATCTTCTCAGTCTGATCATAGATTGATTTTTTTTTTTTTTAGTAAAAGCTAAGAAGAATGATGTATAACACTTTCATTTATGTTTCTTCATTCCCTATTCTAATTCCCCCTCAAATGTATGGAATGCGTTAAATTAAGACAACATCATCAAGCAATAAAGTGTCACGTGCTTGCATGTATTCAAATAATCTCCTAATGAATTTCACTAAATAGAAATGATTCTTTTCAACAGTTTGTCTGATAGGCAAAATATGGCTTTGCTCCAACCAAAGAACCAAGATACACAAAGAAAAGTCAGAATTCAGCCAATCTCTAAAGGCAATTAAGCATTCTCTTTTAGAAACTCCATTAGTTAACATCATACAACATTATAGTTTTTGCTCGTTCTTTCTAACTATAAGCATCTGTTGAGTTAATGTATTTTGAAATGACAAAACAAGTTAATACAATAATGTTAAAATGGTATACAAACATGTTTAGAAGATATCAGGACCAGAACTTAGAGTTCTGCTGATGAGAGATCGATCTGAGGTGTGAGAGATCGATCTCCTGGGTTTATACTTGATGAGAGATCGATCTCATGATGGAAGAGATCGATCTGGCAAGCCTTAAAACGGTGTAAAGGGTTTAAGGTAAAAAGAGATCGATCTGCCAGGGTTAAGAGATCGATCTCCTCTAAGTCAGAGAACTTAGGAGATCGATCTGGTAAGGAAGAGATCGATCTGCTCAAAGTCAGTGAGCTTAAGAGATCGATCTGGTGTATTGAGAGATCGATCTTGCCTCAAACAGAGAGGATAGGAGATCGATCTGCCTATTCGACAGATCGATCTGCCTCTGCCTATTCAAACTAACAGATCGATCTGGTAATGTATGAGATCGATCTCCCTGTGTATTTGTGCTTTGTCATTGCAGGATTTAAAACTAGGAGATCGATCTGGCCAAGATAGGAGATCGATCTGTCTGACCACTGGAGGTTCCCAACGGCTATTTTCTTCAAATCTCAACGGGAAAAACTGCATTTAATGCTCCAACTACCCAACCTTCAGTATATAACCAAGCATTGAAGATAAAGCAGATAGAGAGACCATTACTGCACATTCTCAAGATTCTGAAGCTTTAATTCTTTTATTCCTTGTGTCTCTATTGCATATTTATTGAGATTTATTGTACAAGCTTAAGTACTACAAGCTTTGTTAGTCCTACCCACTGAAAAGCCTTATTCTGTATTCATCCACACCTTAAAAGAAAAGAGGATTGTTCCTCAGTGAGTGTTATTGTAAAAGGGTGAATACATTTTCTGTATTGCTAAGGGTAGAGAGGTTATTCCTTAACCTGAAAAAGGAACTTTGTAAACTCTATTGAAAGAGAGAAAGAATCCACTTGACAAGAAGGTCAAGGAGAGAGGACGTAGGCAAGAGTTGGCCGAACCTCTATAAGTCGCTGTGTTTGTTTCTCTTTCCCTCTCTTTGCATTAAAATTGTTATATTGCACTGTTTTATTCATTATCATTTGTGTTTAAATTGCGATTAATTTAAAATCTGCCATAATTGTTAGAAAACCGATTCACCCCCCCTCTCGGTAGAGCCAACAATTGGTATCAGAGCTAGGACTCTTTAATCACGTAGGAACAACTTCCTAAGAGTTAGAAAACGATCAAATGGCTCTTAACAATGTTGCAACTAGTTTGATAGGAGAGGGGCACTCCACGGTTAGACCTCCCATGTTCAATGGTGAACATTATTCATATTGGAGGACTAGGATGATGCTATTCATTCAAGCAAATGACTATGAAGTATGGAGAATTATAGTTAAGGGACCTCAAATCCCTACAAAGAAAATAGAGGGAAGAGATATTCCCAAAGAAGAAGATGAATGGGATTCTAATGACATTAAATGTGCACAGCTAAATGCTAAAGCTATGCACACATTATTTTGTGCTTTAGGTCCTAATGAATATAATAGAGTATCCGGGTGTGATAATGCCAAGCAAATATGGGATAAATTGGCAATAACTCATGAGGATACAACCCAAGTGAAGGAGACAAAAGTAGGTATGCTCACACATGATTATGAGCTCTTTAGAATGAAGGAAGGAGAATCGATTAGTGATATGTTCACTAGATTTACAGACGTAATTAATGGACTAAAATCCTTAGGAAAAATATATTCTAACATTGAAATGGTAAAGAAAATTTTAAATAGCTTACCTAAGTCATGGGAAGCTAAGGTAACAGCAATAGAGGAATCTAAGGATCCACACACATTATCCTTAGATGAATTAATAGGTTCCTTGCTAACTTATGAGATGAAGCTTAAAAGAAATGAAGAGCCACCCAAGAAAGTGGGTGTTGCTCTAAAATCCACTGCTGAAAAGGAAATTAAAAATGAGAGTGGCAGTGAGGAGGATATTGAGATGGCAATGTTTGCCAAAAGATTTAATAAATTCATGAGGATGAGAACTAGTAATAGCAATAGGAGAAACAATAGGAGAGAACAAGAGGAAGTAGGTAGAAAAGACTCTATTGTGTGTTATGAATGTAAAAAACCTGGACACATAAAATTTAACTGCCCTCTCCTCAAAAGATCCAATGATAGGTTTCATAAAAAGAAGGCGATGGTAGCAACATGGAGTGACAGTGACTGCTCCGATGATGAATCAAATGAGGACATTGCCAACCTATGCTTCATGGCAATTGATGAGGATGAAAAGGTAACATCTAATATCAATGAATACTCTTTTGATGAACTGCAAGATGCATTTGATGATTTAGCATTAGAGTATGAATCTATGAGCATGAAGTATAAAAAGTTAATATCTAAATTAAAAAGGGAAAATGAGATAATGCTACAAGATAAATTGAAATGTGAGAAGAAACTAGAGATTGCAAATCTAGAAATTTGTGACCTTAAGGAGAAAAATAGCAATTTACATAACTCCTTTAATAGGTTTCACATGGGGCAACAAAAGCTAGATAGCATGTTAGAAACCCAAAGGGCATTTTTTGACAAAAATGGCTTAGGGTATAATGCACAAAGTAGGGAAACCCATCTTAAGAGTTTTATTGCTAGGAAGAGCATGAATAAACTTGCAATTACTTGTTCATATTGTAATAAGAAGGGACATAAGTCACATTATTGCAATATAAAGATGAGGAATCTTAAAGGAAAAATTGTAAAAAGGATATGGATTCCAAAAGAGGTAATTCATTCCAAGGACTGCAATGCATTAGCAAAATGGATCCCAATGGTATCAAGAATTGCATTTACTAACCTTCAAGGACCCAAGAGAATTTGGGTACCTAAGACTTGAGTGTGTTTATTTTTTGTTGTTGTAGGAGATTGAGCATAGCCACAAAGCTAAAACAAAAGAAGCTTGGTACTTAGATAGTGGATGCTCAAGGCACATGACGGGTGATAAAAGCCATTTCAATTCCTTCAAATCGAAAATTGGTGGAGAAGTCACTTTTGGGGACAACTCCAAAGGCCAAGTGGAAGGAAGTGGCTCAATAGGTAATAATCATTTCTCTTTAGAAAAAGTATTACTTGTTAGGGGTCTAAAGCATAACTTGCTAAGTATTAGTCAACTTTGTGACAAAGGTTACAAAGTAATTTTTGATTGCATGAAATGTAATGTTATAGATCCTAAGTCAAATAAAATTCTTCTTCTAGGTCATAGGCAAGGTAACATATATATAGTCTACCTTAATGAACTCAAAAACGAAAACTTATGCTTAATGGTAGATAACAAAAAGGAATCTTGGTTATGGCATAGAAGACTAGGTCATGCTAGCATGCATGTGCTATCCAAATTAGCTAGAAAGGATCTAGTTATAGGCTTACCCAAAATATCCTTTGATCATGAAGAAATATGTGAAGCTTGTGTTAAAGGAAAACACAAGAGAACAACCTTTAAGCCTAAGAATAGTGTATCCACCACTAGGCCTCTTCAATTACTGCATTTAGACTTATTTGGACCAACTAGAACCACTAGCCTAGGTGGGAAACACTATGGTTTTGTAATAGTTGATGATTACACTAGGTACACTTGGGTGTTCTTTTTGAGAGTAAAAAATGAAGCCTTAGAGAAATTCATAACTTACTCAAAGGTGACTCAAAATGAAAAAGGATATACAATAACAAGCATTAGAAGTGATCATGGCAAAGAATTCGAAAATATAGGATTTGATGAGTATTGTAATGATCAAGGAATTAGTCATAACTTTTCAGCCCCTAGGACACCACAACAAAATGGTGTAGTTGAGAGAAGAAATAGAACTTTGGAAGAGATGGCTAGGACCATGTTATGTGAAAATAACTTGCCAAAGTACTTTTGGGCTGAAGCTATAAACACATCATGTTATATAATCAATAGAGCTATGATAAGACCCATGCTAAAGAAAACTCCTTATGAGCTCTACAAAGGTAAGAAGCCTAACATTAGTTACTTCCATCCTTTTGGCTGCAAATGCTTTATTCTAAATAATGGAAAGGATAATTTAGGAAAATTTGATGCCAAAAGTGATGAGGGAATATTTCTAGGATATTCATTGAATTCAAAGGCTTATAGAATTTATAACAAAAGAACATTAATGGTTGAAGAATCTATTCATGTTGTATTTGATGAATCAAATAATATATCTAAAGATTCAACCAACAATGATGAAAATGTTGAGATATTTGATGAAGGCTTAGAAGATGATTTTCTAGAAAAGCTTGATTTGAATAAAGAAGATGAAGAAGAAATAGAAGTTTTAGAAAGAGAACCTAGAGCACCAAGAGAGTTAGGATATGTAAAAGATTGTGAAATAGTAGGAGATCCAACTCTTGGAGTTAGAACTAGGTCATCCTTAAGGAATATGTGTCAATATATAGCCTTTGTATCTCAAATTGAACCTAGGAATGTCAATGAAGCCTTAGAAGACAATAATTGGTTCCTAGCAATGCAAGAAGAATTAAATCAATTTGAGAGAAGCAAAGTATGGAAACTAGTTCCTAGGCCTAGTGATCACTCAATAATTGGAACTAAATGGATATTCAAGAATAAAATGGATGAAAATAGTGTGATCATAAGGAATAAGACTAGGCTAGTTGCTCAAGGCTATAGACAAGAGGAAGGCATAGACTATGATGAAACATATGCACCGGTAGCTAGATTAGAGGCAATAAGAATGTTACTTGCCTTTGCATGTTATAAAGATTTCAAGTTATATCAAATGGATGTAAAGAGTGCATTCTTGAATGGTTTCATTAATGAAGAAGTCTATGTAGAGCAACCTCCCGGATTTGAAAATCATGAATTTCCTGAACATGTTTTCAAATTGTCTAAGGCACTTTATGGGTTAAAACAAGCTCCTAGAGCTTGGTATGAAAGGTTGTCAAAGTTCTTAATAGAAAAAGGGTTCTCAAGAGGAAAGGTAGACACCACATTATTCATCAAAAATAAAAATAAGGACTTACTAGTTGTACAAGTATATGTAGATGATATTATTTTTGGTTCAACTAATGAGTCTTTATGTCAAGAGTTTGCTAAGATCATGCAAGGGGAATTTGAGATGAGCATGATGGGAGAACTCACATTCTTCTTGGGACTTCAAGTGAAGCAAACAAGGGATGGAACATTCATCAATCAAGCAAAGTACACCAAGGACTTGCTCAAGAGATTTGGGATGGACAATTGCAAACCTCAAACCACTCCAATGGGCACCAACATCAAGCTTGACAAAGATGAAAGTGGTAAGTGTGTAGACACTAAACTCTATAGGTCTATGATTGGTTCTTTGCTTTATTTAACTGCAAGTAGACCAGATATATTATTTAGTGTATGCCTTTGTGCTAGATTTCAATCCTCTCCTAGGGAATCACATCTATTGGCAACTAAGAGAATTTTTAGATACCTCAAAGATACTCCCTCACTAGGACTTTGGTATCCCAAAGACTCCACTTTTGCCCTTCATGCATTTTCAGATGCTGATTTTGGAGGATGCAAAATAGATAGGAAAAGTACTTCAGGTACTTGCCAATTCTTAGGAAATAGGTTAATTTCTTGGTTCTCCAAGAAACAAAACAGTGTAGCTCAGTCCACAACTGAAGCTGAATATATAGCAGCTGGTAGTTGTAGTGCTCAAGTGTTGTGGATTAAACAACAAATGAGAGATTATGGTATTGACATGAAGCAAGTCTCAATTAAATGTGATAATACCAGTGCCATTAATCTGTCTAAGAATCCTATTCAACACTCCAGAACCAAGCACATAGAAATTAGACATCACTTCCTTAGAGATCATGTACAAAAAGGTGATATAATCTTAGAGTATATTGATATTACACATCAAATAGCTGATATATTCACCAAACCTCTTGATAGAGATAGGTTCTGTATCCTTAGAGGTGAATTAGGACTCATGGATAAGCCTTAGGATTTTTGTATTTCAAAAAATCTTGGTTTCAAATTGTTTTTAAATGAGTTTGTGCAAAGATTTTCTGGCAAAGAGGATGAGAGATCGATCTCCTTGTGATATAGATCGATCTCCATGCTTCTATCAAGCCTAAATCGTCAAGGTTAATCTAAGCAGATCGATCTTCTAACCATAAGATCGATCTCCTTACGTCTCTGTCTAAAGGCAGATCGATCTGTCCCCACGACAGATCGATCTCTTCAAAGCTTCCACATTCTGCAGATCGATCTTTGCATTTGGCAGATCGATCTCTTTAAGCCTCTGTTTGCGACCAGATCGATCTGGTCTTACGCCAGATCGATCTCTCTTGGATTCTAGAAGTACCAGATCGATCTGTCTCCTCGATAGATCGATCTGCTATGACCTGGAGTATAAATAGCAGCGAAAAATTCCCAAATTTCACAAAACCTAAAATTCAAATTCTCCAATTCCCTCGCATCCTCTTCTTCAAATTCCTCCTCAGATCGATCCTCGTACGGTCTTCCTTGCGTCTCGGTGTCAAATTCCGGTATAGTAACCTACATTTCTCACTGATTTTCTCAAAATCCTTCTTCGATTTGTGTTTGTTTTGATTCTAGGGCAAACCTAGGTCCTGTTTCATTGCTTTTCTCACTGTTGAATCTGTTTAGTGCAAATCTATAGTTTAGAATCATGCCTAGGAAGTCAGTAGCAAACAAACCTCCTAGAACCACTGAGGCAGGTTCCTCATCACAACCTATTCCTCCACCTCCTGTCGCTTCCTTCAATCGGTGTTTTAAAACACCAGCAAAAAGAAAGCGATATGAGGAATACTTCTCAACCATGCCAATCAAGCATTGGCGCACCATTGATTTTTCCTTCCTCAATCACATAGACTTTCCATACCTGTCAAAATTTGAGGAATTTGGTTGGACGAAATTCTTGAAAATCAACACTCCTGTCCCTCCAAATCTCGTTCGTGCATTCTTTTCAAATGCCGAACTCGTTTATGACCCCGATGACACCTGCAAAATCCTTGCTTTCAAAACCTTCGTCATGGGTCAATCCATTTTAATTGATTCTGAAGTTATAGCCAAAGTATTTGATATACGCGATGAAGGCTTAACTAATGAGGATGAGGAAGTCCCCTTTGCGTTTGAACTCCCCGGGGACAAGGCGAGTAACCTTCCAATGCACCTTCGGTTACTCCACCTCATAATCTCGTGGAATCTCCGCCCTTACGGTACCCGTCACTCAACCGTCAGGCGTCTAGATCGGTTCTGGCTTCATCACATTCACACCACAAGCCAAAAGCCTAACCTCCCTCACTTCATATACGAAGACTGGCTGAAGATTGTGCGTGGACAAGCTACCACGATCGTTTTTCCACAACCGGTAGCCTATCTTCTCCACCGCCTTGGTATCAACTGCAGCGGTGAATCTAGCGAACTCCCTTCTCCCAAGAGCGTCCTCAATATTTGGACCCTACATCATATGGGGTACTACAAAGATTTTCGGGGAGAGTGGACGAAAAAGCAAGAACAGCAACCTGCTGAGGCTGAGGATGACCACACTGCTGAACCAGCACACCCACCTGCAGCACCCGCTCCAGAACCGTCGTCCTCCACGGCTGCGCCAACTGCACAAACATCGTCTCCTGCTGACTTGGAGCTGCTCGTGAAGATGATAAGCGACCTCAGTCAGAGGATCGATGAAGGACATACCACTCAGCGGCGTATGATCGAGGACTTAACTCAACGAGTGGATAGGATTCAAGACACTCAAAAGGCGATGTTCGATAAATTTCAAGAAACTCAAGAGGCGATGTTCGATGAACTTCAAGTGACGCGCACACACGTTGAGAATCTTTTGGACCGTGATCCTCCATCATCTTAGGCTTTAGGTGTATGATTTAGTTTAGTTATATCATTTCGCACTGTTCTTTGTACTGAATTTGCTTGAATGCAATATAAATTGATTGTTTATGAAAATGTGGCATTTTGTGAGTCAATATTGATTTTGAACTGCCATGGTTTTGACAATGTTGCATTTTGTGAGTTAATGACCATGTGTGATTGATATGACAAAAAGGGGGAGAAGACACATAAGAAACATGATAAGAAACATGCATGTTGTTGTGTTTGTGTTCATAGTTTAAAAGGATGATAGGATTGAGGGGGAGTCAGGATGATTTAATTGAGGGGGAGTTAAGAGCTAGAGCTAACTAAGGGGGAGTTAAGATTTAACTAAGGATGAGTTAAATCTTTAACAAAGTCAAAAGCTCACAAAAAGGGGGAATTTTGCAAATTTACTAAACATGTTTATTGGATGAGTTTTGTCATATCAAAAAGGGGGAGATTGTTGAGTTAATGTATTTTGAAATGACAAAACAAGTTAATACAATAATGTTAAAATGGTATACAAACATGTTTAGAAGATATCAGGACCAGAACTTAGAGTTCTGCTGATGAGAGATCGATCTGAGGTGTGAGAGATCGATCTCCTGGGTTTATACTTGATGAGAGATCGATCTCATGATGGAAGAGATCGATCTGGCAAGCCTTAAAACGGTGTAAAGGGTTTAAGGTAAAAAGAGATCGATCTGCCAGGGTTAAGAGATCGATCTCCTCTAAGTCAGAGAACTTAGGAGATCGATCTGGTAAGGAAGAGATCGATCTGCTCAAAGTCAGTGAGCTTAAGAGATCGATCTGGTGTATTGAGAGATCGATCTTGCCTCAAACAGAGAGGATAGGAGATCGATCTGCCTATTCGACAGATCGATCTGCCTCTGCCTATTCAAACTAACAGATCGATCTGGTAATGTATGAGATCGATCTCCCTGTGTATTTGTGCTTTGTCATTGCAGGATTTAAAACTAGGAGATCGATCTGGCCAAGATAGGAGATCGATCTGTCTGACCACTGGAGGTTCCCAACGGCTATTTTCTTCAAATCTCAACGGGAAAAACTGCATTTAATGCTCCAACTACCCAACCTTCAGTATATAACCAAGCATTGAAGATAAAGCAGATAGAGAGACCATTACTGCACATTCTCAAGATTCTGAAGCTTTAATTCTTTTATTCCTTGTGTCTCTATTGCATATTTATTGAGATTTATTGTACAAGCTTAAGTACTACAAGCTTTGTTAGTCCTACCCACTGAAAAGCCTTATTCTGTATTCATCCACACCTTAAAAGAAAAGAGGATTGTTCCTCAGTGAGTGTTATTGTAAAAGGGTGAATACATTTTCTGTATTGCTAAGGGTAGAGAGGTTATTCCTTAACCTGAAAAAGGAACTTTGTAAACTCTATTGAAAGAGAGAAAGAATCCACTTGACAAGAAGGTCAAGGAGAGAGGACGTAGGCAAGAGTTGGCCGAACCTCTATAAGTCGCTGTGTTTGTTTCTCTTTCCCTCTCTTTGCATTAAAATTTTTATATTGCACTGTTTTATTCATTATCATTTGTGTTTAAATTGCGATTAATTTAAAATCTGCCATAATTGTTAGAAAACCGATTCACCCCCCCTCTCGGTAGAGCCAACAGCATCAATATTCTAACATAACTCATTTTCCTCTATGTTTCTGAATTTCTACTCACCTCTTTTAATTAATTCTGCTTAAAAGAGAAGATGTGCATATAAAAGAGTAAGTAGCGGATATAATACTAATGCTTTTTGCTCTATTAAGCCTACGATGGATTTGCAAGCAGGAAGCTAGACTGGCAATAGTATCCCCTACACCAATGATTGTGATCACCAATCATACTATCACTTGTAGAATGTGGAAATTGCCAAATCTTCCCAACTTTATCTCTATCCTTGATGATTGCTTTTGAATATAAAACATCCATTCAACTTCAGTTTTGCTGCAAAACATTCTGTTTAATTTCCATCTCATACAATACTTGGAAAGTCAATTGAAATTTCTGCCATTGCAACTTCTATTTTTATCATTTCACATAAATTACTTTTCCATATAATGAAACCTTTCTAATCTATACTTACAACACTTGAAATATATGCAATTTACATTCTAATCTTATATTAATCATTAGAACTTAGACCATAATTTCACTTATATAGAGTGTATACGAAAAATCAGTCAGTCCCAAATCTGAATAAAAGAAAAGGGTTGACGGTAGATTTAGATAACTAACTACTTAAAACTCATCTAATTTTTAAGAGATGAACCAATACAAGAACTTCATTGAGCATCCTTTGTAAAACGACGCACTACAAAAGAACTCGGGTGTTGTCAAAAGTATGCAAGGGTTGCTAGGTTGTCGTCCTAAAGTAACACGCCACATTGACGTCTAGATGTGATGTCAACTAGGCAAAGGTTCCCACACCATAATGAATGAGGGTGGGTAAAGAAGCTAGTTCATAATCATATGCTAAAGTTTGAATCTTGGAATATAAGTACATTTAATAGTAAGTTAAAAGAGATTTGTGAGGTTATGTGTAGGAGGAGGGTTAACTTCTTGTGTCTCCAAAATACCAAATGGGTTAAAGAGAAAGCTAGAGAGATGTCATATTGGCCGTATAAACTTTGATACAAGGAAAAGATGGAGATAGAAAAAAAGTAGATATTATCATAGACAAAGAGTATCAAGAAGATATTGTACAAATTAGGACATAAGTAGAGAGGATTATTTTGGTTAAGCTCGTTCAAAGATAGGAGGTTTTGAAGCTATTAGTGTACATGTACCACATATAGGATTTGATGAAGTTAGTAAATGACAGCTTTGAAAATATTTAGATAAAGTTGTATAAGAATTGTCTACATAAGAAAACATTTTATTGGTGGTGACCTTAATGACCATATAAGTACTAGTAGAAAGAGTTTGACAGTGTACATGGGGGAAATAAGGGTGAAGATGCTATCCTAGATTTTGCTTTATCCTACGATGTAACCCTAGTAAACACATTGTTTAAGAAGAGATCTTACTCATAACCTTTAAGAGTGGATCAAACACAAGTCGGATAGATTTCTTTTTTACTGGAATGAGGGATAGACGTAGATGTTTGAACTATAAGATTATCCTAGGTTAGAGTGTTAACATGCAATATAAACTATTAGTCTTAAACATAAAAATTCATAAACGACATCGAAAGAACCAATAAAAAGGATTTTAAAGATTCAATGATGGAAGCTAAAAGAAAATCATCATGTAGTATGTAGAAATAGTTGAATCTAGAAAAAAAGATTGGACAATTAAGGAGAATCTAAATATACTGTAGAATAAGATGGCAAAATGTATTTTGAAAGTGGACAGAGAGATACTAGAAGAATCGAACGAAAAAACACCAATTATAAAAGATACAACATGGTGGAATAAATTAGTTAAAAATACTATAAAAATAAGTAAGATTGTCATAGGATTTTGAAGAAAAACAACACTAAAGAACATTTCACCAAATGCAAGTTCGTTCAGAAGGAAGTAAAGAGGAAAGTAGCAGAAGGTAAAGTGAAAATTATGAAAGAGATTTATAATAAGTTAAAGTCATGATTTATAGTTGCAGATCTCACATTTACATCAAAGGTTGTATCTAACTGAATTTAGATTTCTATGATTTATGTTTTTCATGTATCTGTTGGATATTTTCCTGCTATTTTTAGAACCTTTTAAAGACTTTCAATATTATTAAAGTTGTTTTTTTCCAACTTCATTCACATTCTGCTTCACCCTACGTTGCCTCTTATGTATCCCCGTAGCTACACACGAGTCTCATACTAGTATAATATAAATTTTGGAAGATTTCTTGCATCCTAAAACTGTCCACACTGTACTTTTAATTTTTCTTTTATTTGGTCAAGTTTAAAGCGTTATGTGTTTTATAAGTTGATCTAAAATAAAAAAAATGGGTCGATAGGGAGAAAGAATCTGAATAAATGTGAAAGAGATGGGCAGAAAAAATAGAAGGTATAAAATTGAAGAAAAAAAAAAGTCAAATTGAATCCGTTGTCGGTTGCGATGTAAAATTAAAATATAAAAAAGAAATGAAAAAAAAAAAGAAACGAGAAAGGCAAGGAAAGAGAGATGAAAAAGTTGAAGTTTGGATGGCTATTCCAAATGCAAAAAAGTATTTGAAACCATTTTTGTCTAAATCGATGTAGCAAATACATTTTTTTTTGAAGAGTAAAAAGAAAAAAATACCTTTGCTCATTGAAAAATAACCTAAAATTAGAAAATAAAAAAAATAAAAAGAAGAAAAAAAACGAAAGATGAAAAAAGAGAAATAAAAAAAAAAGAGAGAGAGCAAGGAATGTCATGTGAATACCTCAATTCTCATCCTTAATAAAATGACTAAATTTATTCTTTATATAAATTTTTCAATGTAAAATCTTTTAAAACGTTTTTTTTTTAAAAAAATTTATTTTCCTTTATTTCTTTCAAGAATCACAAAACTGTTATTGTTATTTTGTAAAAAAAAATGATTTAAAGCATATTTTCAGTCAAAATTGATATGATTACTGTTACCCGCACCTTTTTTCATTTTTCCCCCTTTTCGCAATATTTTAGGAGTTTTAATAAAACATATAAAACAGGAAAGAGAGCCAATAGCTTATAAAGCAATTTTTTTTTTTTTTGCAATTCTGAATTATATTTTGTATGATTTTTATTTTGTATTTTGTATTTTTGAAGATTTTTATTATCATTATTATTTATTAAAATTTATTATGCAATAAAATTATATTTTTCTTTATTAAGTAGGAATATTGTTCTTCTGAATTTTTAATTATCAATATTTTTTACATTATAAGTATTTTATTCCATTTAATAAATAAATATATAAAAATTCAAAAAATTAAATAAAATTATATCATTATTATTTTAAAAAATAAATAATTTGTAAATTTTTCCTTGCACCTCTATATTTCTAGTTTTATTTAAAATGTTTGTCAAATCATAAAAATAGACAAATTGAAAAATGAATCACAGAAGAAACGGTGCCGTTTGGTTTTTCCCTTTTGTCCCTTTTTTTATTTTTTATTTTTTTAATTTTGTAAATTGTGATGTCTTCTTTATTTTGCCGCCATTTCCCGCCAACAAACCCGAAGGGTAAAGCTTAAACGCAATCGTTAGAGAAGCAATGCCTGCTTTTTCCCCCTTTCTTTCTTTCCCTTTTCTTCAACTCTCCACTCTCTGTGCAATCAACTCTTGCCTGATTGCCTACATTTTCTAATAAAAACCTTCAATTCTTCATTCTTCAATGGCGGCAGAAGCCATAGACCCATTCCCAAACTTCAGCAAAACCCAGCGCATAGTCCTCCTTATAGACTTAAACCCACTTCTCCATCTCCAAGACCCAAATCCATATCTCAAAACCCTCATTTCTTCCTTCAAAACACTCCTTTCTTTCCCTCCTCTATCCTCTTCTCTCTTCTCTTTCAAGCCCTTCTTTTCCTCTCTTTCCCCTCTTCTTTCCTCCTCAAAACTCCCATTTCCTTCCCTCTCTCTCTCCTTCAACCACCCAGATTCCACTCTCCACTCCCTCACTCATTTCCTCACTTCTCTCCCCACCATAATAAACAAAGCCTCCTTCCCTTTATACCCTTCTCGCGCTCTAAATCTCGCCGCCTCCTTGCGCCAGCTTGTGCATGACTACGCCTGGGACCCGCTGATCCCCGATCCGGTGACCGGTACGCGGTTCAACTCTGATAGCTCCTTTTTGATTAGGTCTAACTTGGTAATTTTGTTATCTCCGGTTTATAGGGACTTGAATTGGTTACGTGAATTCTTTGATGTGGAAATCGGCAGTGAATGTTTGAGGGATGTGGGTGCTTTTGTTAAGGAGTTTTGCGGGGTTTTTGAGAGTGTTAATGATGCGTTTGTGAGTAGGGATATTCATTGTTGTTGGGTTGATTTAAAGTTTCAATCGTGGGAAAATGAAGATTTTGAAAATTTACGGTTTGAGTTTTTTGAGAGTGGGATTAGGAGTTTAGGTTGGGGATTTTGTTCTACGGATTCGATTGTTTTAGGTTCTGCTCTTATTCCTTTTGGTTTGGTTTATCCGAAGATTGTGGTTTCGTCAAATTGTTTTCCTGGCTTTTATTTTAATGATGATTCTGGTAAAAGAAGAAATGCCCAATTGAGTCTTGAGATATTAGATGCCAATGGGAAGCCTTTGGAATGTAAGTGCTGTGGGCTTGAGTTTGTGAATTTCAAAATGTGTTCCAGAAGTAAACAAGGTGATGTTTTGTTTACACCTGAAGCCACTAATCCACCAGTGAAAGCTGATGACCAGAAGAATTGCTCCTTGTTGGAGCTGTATTTTGATGAAGTAACAAAAGTGCGTGTTAGGGAACTGAGGAGGTATGATGAGTGTGAGAAATTTGAGGGGCGATTCTTGAATCCAATCATTGTTCATGAATCCTTGGGAAAATCATGGAAAGATCCAAAAGATAGTTCGGGTGAGTTTTATGCAGATAGAGTTCTTCAAATACTTGCAAGGGATTTGGGTGAATCATTGGTGAGGAAACCTGTTCCAATTTGGCAAATTTTCTTGAGTTTTCTTTATAGGGAAGGTTACTGGGCATTTGTATCTCTTTCAGACGGCACTAGCGATTTGTATACAGGAATCCTGAAGCCATTCACTGTTTTTTCAGCAATGCTGTGTGTCATTGATGATGGGTTCTGCCCTAGCAACAAGTTAGTAGAATATGATGGGGTGGATTTGGCAGCATATGTTGCAAAAAGGGACGATGAAACCAACAAACTCTATGCCGATTCAAATAACTCTCCTGGGTTTTTGGAATCTCAATCTCATTCTCATTCTTCACCTTCCCACAAGTTTGCTGCAAAAAGGAAGAAGAATAAATTGAAGTTGCGTTTGCTTCATGACCTCACGTGGAGTGCCTTCTGTCAAGCAGCAGCTGAACATTTGGAGATAGATTTAGAAGAAGGCTACTTTTCCAAGGACTGCAATAACTCAAAGAAGTTAAAATTTCTGAAATGCTGGATGAGGCAGATGCAAAAATGTAGTTCTTCCAGCTTGATGATACCAGAGAGTGCCAAGCCAAATCAGGATGCTACAGAAGAAATAAATCATAGACCAATTGAGTTGCCTCAAGATAGTGAACAGCTGGCCTCTCATTCTGCATCAGCAGGAGAAGGTTTCTCCAGAATAGTAGATGAAGCTAATAATGATAATGATTTTTCTTCAGAAACTTTGGAAAATTTCTTCAATAGTCTCCCTAATAAAATTCAACAAGGGCTAGAATCTGGAGAAGTAGAATTAGGGGCTTTTGCAGAAAGGCTCGTGAGTTCATCTATTTATTGGTTATATCAAAAGCATGAAATGGAAGGCGTTTCACAAAGTCAAACCTCTCTGGTTAAAGCTAATGATGCGTGTTCTTGCAAAGCTGCTGTTGAACTAACTGAACTTCTGCTGAGGGAGCCGAAGGACTTGGCTGCTATGCATAAAAGGTGGGATCCATCTTCGCAGGCATCTGATTCAAGGTCTACTGGATCTGCTTCAGTTAGTGTAGTTAGAGAGTATCCTTTTTATTCCCTTGCATATTCATATGATGCGCCGTTTCTTTATTCTGCTTTTAAGTTTTAACAAAAATTTCTCTTTTATTCATTCTATGGTTGGCAATGGTTTTCTTTTCCTCTTATAAAGTGAACAATTAGCTCGAAGCTCTGCAAATCTCCTTAATAAGAATAAGATATGAATTGCAGATTTTGTTTCGTATGGAGATTCTTCAATCAGAGGTCGGTGCAATTTTTGAGGAGCCTATGAAACAGAAATTTGTAAAACAAATATGCTCACTACTGGAGTCTATTCAATGCCATCTTGAGGGTGGCTTTTTTGGTGATTGGAGGCTTGACAAGTATGTGGAAAAAATCATAAAGAGCAGGTAGGTATATCTACACCTTATGAATGTGTGTTTTTCTTTATTTTACTGATATTAGCACCGTAAGGAGAAATGCTTTGTCCTCTAGAATTTGAGGGAAAGTAGCATACTTGATTGTGTATGGTAGTTCTTAGCAGGATCTGCTAGCTTGATGAATCAGAGTAAAATTAAATTGTTATCTTGAATATTGTATGCCAACCTTACACTGGTTATTACCTGAATACAGTATTCTCTTTTAATTGTTCTCCCTTATTGACAGGGGGCCTACCTTTACTGCATTTCTCCTTGTGGAAGAAGTCTATATCATTGCTTTTTAGAAAAGTTCTTGTCAGATATACTAAAATTTTGAAACACATGATTTCAGGTATTATCGCTCTCTCGGAGATGTAGTTGATAGAATCTATATGAAGATGGATTTGTTGCTGTTCGATGATGAGGATGAATTGCCTAATCATTTACTCAACAGCGAGGAAAGTAACCGATCCTGGAAAGAAAAACCCGAGGAAGACGTAAACTACAGAAATAATGAGCCAGTCTCAATAGAAGAGGAGTCCCCTCAACTGCGGGAAAATGATAAGAAAAGAAGCCCCAGAGTGAATAGGGCTGAGGAGCATGCATTGAAATTGAAACAGGCTCAGGAGAGGAGGGAGAGGGCTCGGCGATTTTCATCTTTTACAAGTTGGATGCCAGATTTGCAGAGAGTATGGGCTCCAAAGCAGCTAAAGGCAATGAAACGCAAGTCTGATCCTCTTCGAAAACTGTCAAAAAGGAAGAACAGTAGCAAAGCAAGCTATGACATGGTATGTGAGACCCCAATGACAGAAAAGAAACGGTCAAGCCCATGTGGAAACAGCACTGATGATGAAGAAGACCATGAAAACAGCAGAGCTCGCTCTCACGGTCCTGTCTCAAAGGCTTTGTTCCAGGAGGATATGCAGTAAGAATTAAGACTTTTCTCCAGCAGTTGACATGATGCCTGTAACACTATATAAGTGGAAGGATGCAGAGCCCCCCGTAAGGAAGTTGTTGCCATGAATTCAACATTTAACATGGAAAAATTTAACCAGACTGGTTTATCTTAATCACAGCCTCTAATTGTTTGTGAAATAGTTATAACTTGTTTATCATTGGATAACCATACATAAAAGGTCAGTCTCATGTAAACTTGCAACTTAAACGTTAAATAATAGGTCTACGCTTTTTTACTTTTTCTGAGGAATAAGAGGTTTTTTCTTATTTGTATAGGCATTCCTTTTCACTTATTTTCATTTAGGAATCAGCTTGTAAGCTTCACTTGGAACAATTCGAGTGTGCTACCCTACGCGGCTAGCCGCCTAGCCCCTTGAAACGGTTAGGACCATAAAGCACCCCAGCCAGCATTTTATGTGTACTTTAGAACATGCTTAGCAAGCAAATTACTTGACTTAAGCCAGTATTTCAAAATCCACATCAGCTAATGAGAGCTATCACCCGTCATTGCCGTCATTTCTCAACAGCCAAGCAGCTAAAAAACTTAGCTACATCATCACCCCCAAAACCTGAACTTCATCCATCAATACTCAATGAAGATTTTTTTGGTAAAATATTAGACCAGTATCCAGATATCAAAACACTACAAAAACTCCATTCTAAGATATTCAATGACCAACGTCTTCGCTTCAACCCATCTCTTGCGATCAAATTAATGAGAGCCTATGCCGCTTGCGGAGAAACAACAGTCACACGCCACATATTCGATGAAATTACTGAAAAGAATATCGTTTTTTTTAACGTCATGATAAGAAGCTATGTAAACAACCTTTGCTATCACGATGCTCTTCTTGTATACAAAGAAATGTGTAGTCATGGTTTTAGCCCTGATCATTATACTTACCCTTGTGTCTTAAAGGCATGTTCCGGGACAGATAATTTGCGGGTTGGTTTGCAAATTCATGGTGCTGCTGTCAAAGTTGGTCTTGATTTGAATCTTTTTATAGGGAATGGGCTGGTTACTATGTATTCAAAGTGTAGATGTTTGGTCCAAGCGAGGCGAGTTCTTGAGGAAATGCCAATTAGAGATGTGGTTTCTTGGAATTCAATGGTTTCTGGGTACGCTCAGAATGGATGTTTTGATAAAGCATTGGATGTTTGTAGGGAAATGGAGTTATTGGGGATAAAACCCGATGCTGGGACTATGTCCAGCCTCTTGCCAGCTGTGAGTAACACTTGTTCTAAAAATATTTTGTATGTTAAAGAAATGTTTTGGAAGTTGGCTAGAAAGAGTTTGGTTTCTTGGAATGTGATGATTGCGGTTTTTGTGAATAATTCATTGTCAAGTGAAGCTGTTGATTTGTATTCACAGATGGAGGCATATGGGATAGAACCAGATTATTTTACTATTGCTAGTATCCTTCCAGCTTGTGGGGATCTTTCAGCTATTTTTCTAGGAAGACAAATTCATGACTATACAGAGAGGAAGAAACTCCTTCCGAATTTGTCTCTGGAGAATGCTTTGATTGACATGTATGCAAAGTGTGGATGCTTACAAGAAGCAAAGGTAGTGTTTGATCAGATGAAGTTTCGGGATATTGTGTCATGGACTTCTATGATCTCAGCTTATGGGATGAGTGGCCAAGGTTACAGTGCTGTGGCCCTTTTCTCTAAAATGCAAAACTCTGGTCTGACTCCAGATTCTATTGCATTTGTCTCAGTTCTTTCTGCTTGCAGCCATGCAGGATTACTAGACCAGGGGTGGTATTTCTTTAACTTGATGACAGACCAGCATAAGATTCTTCCAAGGGTAGAACATTTTGCTTGTATAGTAGACCTACTTGGACGTTCTGGGAAAGTAGAGGAAGCCTATAATTTCATCAGACAGATGCCAATAGAACCTACTGAGAGGGTATGGGGAACTTTGTTAGGTGCCTGTTGGATGCACTCTAACATGAATATCGGGCTCCTTGCTGCTGATCATCTTTTTAAGTTAGCACCTGAGCCATCTGGTTATTATGTCTTGTTATCGAACATATATGCAAAAGCTGGTAGATGGGAAGAAGTTACAACCGTTAGATCAATCATGAAGAGCAAAGGGATCAAGAAAATGGCTGGTGCTAGCAATACTGAGATCAACAATCAGGTCTATACCTTTCTTGCTGGTGATCAGTCACATCCACAGTCCAAGGCAATCTATGAAAAATTAGATTTTCTGGTGGGGAAGATGAAAGAGGCAGGTTATGTCCCTGAAACTCACTCTGCACTTCATGATGTGGAGGAGGAAGACAAGGAAGGCCATCTAGCTGTTCACAGTGAGAAGTTGGCTATTGTCTTTGCCATTTTAAATACTAAAGCTGGGACACCTATTAGAATCACTAAGAATCTTCGTATCTGCGGAGATTGCCATATTGCCGCTAAGCTTGTTTCACAAATTGCTGAACGTGAAATTATAGTCAGGGATACTTATCGGTTTCACCATTTCCAGAATGGTGTTTGTTCCTGTGGAGATTACTGGTGATCAATTTGGAAAAGTGCTCTTGAATTTGCATGATACTGGAATATAAGCAATAGAAATCAGTTGTCCATCATTAAGATCGGATTGGCGTGACGTGGTTGTATGCTAGTCTTGATTATTGACTACCAGTATCAAGGGACTGAATTTTAGGACAAAGTGAACACTGATTATCCTAACTGTCAGAGTTACCGTACTTGCTTATCTTAGGTCTGGTCGGTGGCCATTTTGGTCGTCTTCTAAGTGGCCTTCTCTTGTCATGGCTATTACAAAGGCATGGTTGGTTCATTATCCTGAGCCTTCTTGATTGAAGTAGGATATGGCTTAATTGTGAGCTTTGACATTCAGTTAAAAATCCATTTATCTTGAGAGGTAGGTGGTCTTACATATTCTTCATTTAGCATACAAAGTTGGGTGTGAGTTTGTGCTTAGATCTTCAGTGATATTATTATATGTTTTCTTAGTAGGCTGGTTGTGAACCAAAATATCGTTTCTTTCCATGTTCTCCCCTTGATCATAGTGAAACATGATGGACAAGCTGGAACTTGGAATTTCTAATAACAATCAGGGCCCCTTTTTGTAGGAACAAGTGTATTAATCTTCTAATTGGTGATGGACATGGCTCGGAATTGCATTCTCATTTCAAACTCATACGCATGCAGGTAGGACTTACAACCATCCTTATGTCCTGTTGTACCGTGATAGAAACTACATCTGCATGTATCCTGGTCAAGTGACCACTTCCATGAGGCTAGTTCAAACTGCACTCTACTAATCACCTTTTGGCATCCCAGACAGCGTGAGTTTGGCAAGTTCATCTGAGACATGTCTGGCTTGCAGCTGGGCGAAGACTATGTTAAAATTATTTTGTGTATCTCGGTATTTCATTTCATCATGTAGGAAACTCAAACGCATTCATCAAAGTGTGAAATCAAAGAATAATGCGTAGCAATTGACTTGTATGATGATTTTTTTTTTTAAGTGGATCTCATTATTGCTGATTTTGAAGAATAAGAATGATTTTCCTGATCAATATTATCAGACAAATTGGAATTTTGAAAGCTTCAATACTCTTGAAAATCATACTATCTTATTGAAAGAAAAATGTTCAAGAAACCCAAAACGTTGAAAAAAAAAGCCAGCTAAATCTGCTTTCACCACACCCCTAACACGGTAAGCCATTTACGATGAACAAGAAATTGCTTAGGTCAAATTTCTTCTCTCAAGTCAATAGAAAATGTTATTCTTTTGTCCGCTTCACATTTTTTTTTTTCTCTTTCGTAACTCTCGGGCATGGAGATACCATACATTTACGTACATTTGTTGCTTCAGAAGACTTTGTTTCTATTGGATAGAGGCCATTTTTAAGCTCTCTAAACTCTCTATAAAGATGATGACCATTGGAACATTGGAAGCACATCTTTAGCGAAAATGGTGAGTAAATCTCAGACCAAACCAACGCTTTTCTTTCTTCTTTTAGTCTTGGCAATAATTGAAACTTCCCATGCCGGTGATATTGCCATCTACTGGGGCCAGAATGGCGACGAGGGCACCCTGACCGCAACCTGTGACACTGGTAGATATGCCTACATTAACATAGCTTTCCTTGTCAAATTTGGCAATGGTCGCACCCCTGAAATCAACTTAGCTGGTCACTGTAATCCAGCATCCAATGGTTGCATCGCTGTCAGCAACGACATAAGAAGCTGTCAAAGCCAAGGAATCAAGGTCATGCTCTCTATTGGAGGTGGTGTTGGCAGCTACTCTCTCGCTTCAGAAGCAGACGCCAAAAATGTAGCCGATTATCTATGGAACAATTTCTTGGGTGGCACATCTCCTTCCCGTCCACTAGGTGACGCTGTGTTGGATGGCATTGATTTTGCTATAGTGCTCGACTCAACTCAATACTGGGACGATCTTGCTCGTTATCTATCAGCTTATAGCAACCAGGGAAGAAAGGTGTATCTAACAGCTGCTCCTCAGTGTCCATTTCCTGACAGATTATTGGGGGCTGCCCTTAATACGGGCCTCTTTGACTATGTTTGGATTCAATTTTATAACAACCCCCCATGCCAATACAGTTCAGGCAACACCAACAACCTTGTTAACTCATGGAACCGGTGGACTTCATCCGTAAATGTAGAGAAGATATTTTTGGGGTTACCAGCAGCACCAGCAGCAGCTGGAAGTGGGTATATTCCACCAGATGTGCTAACTTCTCAAGTACTTCCGGTGATTAGGAGCTCGGCTAAGTATGGAGGTGTTATGCTTTGGTCTAAGTATTATGATGACAAGAATAGTTACAGCGCCTCTATTGTGAAAAGTGTGTGAGAAAGTCCTATTTGGTGTACTCTCTTTTAAGACCTAGCTAGACTTTATATCTAGTTTGGCGTTTTCGAAAAATAACAAAATAACTATAATAAATTGAGATCCCTACCAGTTTCCAAGATTTAAGTAATGATTGATTCTTCACATAGAATTAAGACAATAAACAAAGAAATGAGCATGAACAACTCGTCTTTAACTTTGTCTTTTTGTTGTTACTATTAGATAAAGGTAACTATGAATTGGGCATTGGTGCCTACTGTCTAGGAGGATATTCCGTATCTGTACAGTCAGTTAATGGCAAGATTCAGGTCTAAGCTAAAGTTGAGTTAAGAGCTTAATAAGTCGACAGTGAAGTATTTATTTGAATTCGATTTGAAAATTTGTTATTTGACATTTAGTTTAAATTTAATTAATTTATTATTTTAAAATTTAAATTTGATTTAAAAAAATAAGTTATTCAAATTTATTCAATTAAACTCGTTTAATTAAGTTTGATTCTCGTGCTCTAATTCAAATTTATTTATATATAAATATTTTGAATCAATTAAACATAAGATAATGTAATATTTAAAAAAAATAATAATAATACTACACCAATAATAATAATAATAATAATAATAATAATAATAATAATAAACTTACATGAAAATCAATGTGATAGAGGTAATTTACCACAGTCCAGTCACGCACATGAGTTTCAAAATACAAAAGATCCAAAATAATAAAATTTTGGGGCTCACACAAATATGAGTCATGAGTTCATCAAAAGCAACTCAGAAATATCTATAAATACCCCCAGGTATGATCAGAAAAAGTCTAATCTCTATTTTGCTTACTAAAACTCTGTTGAAACAGTCTTCTGACTTAAGCATCGAAGTGCGCATGTAGGGACAGATCCCTGCGCCTCTCTGACTTTCACTATTTTTGTAGAACATTCAAGACACGTGGAGAAGATTACATCAGCATCATTTTCATTATTGTTTAGAGCAACAACAATTGGCGTCGACTGTGGGAATCAGAACAAAAAGTCAGATTCTTAATCAACATGGTGAGAACACGTTCAACAGCAGCAGCGAATCTCGGAGAAGAGAATTTTGTGAGTCCTTCTCCCAGACCTGAGAGAGGACAAGAGCAGACTGGAGAAGGCGACAGAATGACCACTGTTTCCATTGACGAATTTGAGGCTCTGAAGCGTCAGAATGAGCAGACCACTACAGCGTTGAGGGCTTTGGTGAATTTCTTCAAAAATGATCTGCCGCAGTATAGCTTGCCTCCAGAAGTGCAGCAGATGATAGGAGAGAACGCCCCAGGGTAGACATACGAGAGAGGTCAACCCTTTACAATGGTGAATACGGGACAAGGAGATTGGCGACAGAATACTGTCGCTGGCCTGATGCAGTACTCTGTCGCTGAACTGGAGGACAACTCTGCCGCATCTCTGAGGGAGTATCTTGCTACGAAGAACAACCCTGCCGCAGGTCTGAGGGTGAACTCTACCGCAGGTTTGGAGATAAACCCTGCCGCAGGTCTGGAGGACAACCCTGCAGCAGGTCTGGGGGTGAACTTTGCCGCAGGTCTGGAGATAAACCCTGTCGCAGGTCTGGAGGACAACCCTGCCGCAGGTCTGAGGATACACTCTGCCGCAGGTCAGAGGGAGATGCACACTGTCACAGGTCTGGATGACAACCTTGCCGCATGTCTGATGACGAACTCTGCCGCAGGTCTGAGGGTGAACTCAGCCGTAGGTCTGGGAATGAACCTTGCCGCAGGACAGGAGGATGCCCCTGTCGCAACTCTGAGGAGGTGCTCTGCCTCAAGTCTGCGAGAGGTGAATCCTGTCGCAGGTCTAAGAGGGATGAATACTGTCGCAGGTCTCACAGAGTTCAACCCAGCCGCACGACTTCAGGAGCAATACACTAGCGCAGAGTTAAGGAGGCAAAACTCTGCCACAGAATTAGAGCATGACTTCGAAGACCACAGATCTGGGGAGCGGCAGAGACAGAATAATCATGAACCCCAAGACCATTTTGAAGGTACAAGGTTGAACTACGAAATGGGAGGTGCCGAAACAAAGGGTACAGTGCGAGCCCCTAGAGGAAGAAGGAGTGCTTACTACTCAGACTCTTCCAAGTGCTGAAGAAAGGGGAGCACACTCGACTCGAGGGTCAAAAAATGTTGAGAAAGTTGTCGAGAGGATTCTAGAAAAGAAAAAGTTAGTGTCTCCTGATGATAGTCAGAGAAGGAGAGTTTCTTTCAGTCCGGAGATTATGGACAAACCCTTATCGAAGAAATTCAAGATGCCCTCTATGGCTACTTACGCCAGCAAAGCAGACCCATACGACCATATACAAAGTTATGAGTCCCTCATGTTGCTTCATGGATGGGAAGATGAAATCATGTGTAGAGCCTTTTCGCTTACACTGTCGAGGCATGCGCTGAAATGGTTTAATGGGTTAAGTGAAGGTTCTATCTCATCCTTCGACCAATTACGAAGTGAATTTTTGAGAGCCTTCATGATCAACAGCCAGATGAAGAAAGACGCTACTTATTTACTCACCCTTAAACAAGGGAACAAAGAATCGTTGAAGAGCTATGTAGATCATTTCTGAGATGCAACCTTAGAGGTGAAAGATCTACCAGTAGGAGTAGCCATGACTGCAATGTTGCAAGGGATGAAATTCAAGAAATTGTAAGAATCCCTCTCCCTCGATCAGCCAGTGACGCTTTCTGATTTGTTTGCTAGAGCTAATAAATACGTAGCTCAAGAGGAAGTAATGAGGATGATACAGTCTCGAAAGATAAAAGAATGAAGAAAAAGATAGAGGGATGTACCTGAAAGAAGCTCTTCGAGACCCGTCGGGTCAGACAAGGCCCTCAGACTCAGGTATGAAAACTATACTAGACTAAATGAGCCTCGCACAGTAATACTTATCGTTATTGAAGGGACTGGACTATTGGAGTTCCCTAAAAAGAAAATGAGCGATATGGGTCGAAATCCTGATACTTATTGTGAATTTCATGCCGCTCATGGCCATCCTACTGAAAGATGTAGAGATCTGATGGATTAATTAGAGAGGTTGTCTAGAGAGGGAAAAATTAACCGCTTCCTGTGGAGAAGTGAAAGGTCCCATTATCCTCCGCGAGGTCGAAGGGATGACCACCCGCGGAATAGATAGAATAATAATAGAAACAGGCCAAGAGGTGAGCAAGAAGCTAGGCCAGACCCTCGAGACAATCGACTGGATAATGAACCCACAAGTCCGGCTATAAATGTTATTGCGGGGTGTGAATCGATGGCAGAAAGTTCCTCCGCTTCTCGCAAAAGTTACGCGAGACAAGCATATCAAGTTCATGCTGTGATGGAGGAGAAGGCAAGTGAAGAACCCATTGTGTTCACTCCGGCAGGCAGGGGTGATATTGTCATGCCTCATGATGATCCCATGGTGATATCAGCAGTGGTGACAAAACATCTTGTGAGCAGAATCCTGGTAGACAATGAAAGTTCGGTAAACTTAATCTATTGGAATTGCTTTGAGAAAATGAATGTATTCAAAGATAGATTAAGACCTGTCATGACACCATTGTACGGATTTACGGGTGAGAAGGTGAAGGTAGCCGGGTCTATAGAGTTGCCTGTGACTCTAGAGGAAAGCCCAAAGGATGTGACTCGATAGGTTTTGTTCATGGTTGTAAAGTCAACCTTAGCTGCTTACAACATTATACTTGGGAGGCCTGTATTAAATGATATGAGGGCGATGATATCTTCTTGCTACTTGTTAATGAAATTCCCTACTCCCAATGGAGTTGGGCAAGTGCGAGGAGATCAAAAAAGGGCTCGCACTTGTTATATTGCTTCTACCGCCAACAAAGGAGTACAGAGAAATGAGATATTGTGTATAGATGACCCTCCTAAGCCTCAACATACGGAGAAAACAGAAGCCATTGAGCTAGTCAAGGGGGATGAAGAGAAAAAGGTGTTCATTGGTACTCAACTGAATGAGCAAGCCAAAAGGGAGATAGCTGAATGCCTGCGAAGAAACGCAGATATTTTCGCTTGGACTTCGACTGATATGCCCGGGATTAATCCTGAAGTGATTTACCATAAGCTTAATGTTTCACCCGGGCATAGACCTGTCAAACAAAAGAAGAGAAATTTTACCCCGAAAAGATAGAAGGCAATCATAGAAGAAGTTAATAAACTTCTTGAAGCCGGGTTCATCAGAGAAGTTTACTACCCGGAATGGTTGACCAATGTAGTGATGGTGAAAAAATCTAATGGGAAGTGACGAATGTGTGTGGACTTCACAGATTTAAACAAAAGCTTGTCCCAAAGATTTGTATCCTCTGCCCCGAATCGATATGCTTGTGGATGAAATATCAGGGTATGAACTCCTCAGTTTCCTAGATGCTTTCTCGAGGTATCATCAAATTATGCTTAATCCCGGAGATGAAGAAAAGACTTCTTTTATTACTGATGACAGAACATATTGTTACCGGGTAAAGCCATTCGGTTTAAAGAATGCTGGAGCCACTTATCAACGAATGGTGAATAAAGTCTTCAAAGATCTCCTAGGAAACACTATGGAAGCTTATGTGGATGACATAATCATCAAGAGTAAAGCACGAGAATCTCACGCTCATCAGATGACCAAGGTGTTCGATGTGCTGAGGGAATTCAATATGAAGCTAAATCCCAACAAATGCTCATTCGGAGTTCAGTCTGAGAAATTCTTGGGATTTATGATCATCAATAGGGGGATTGAGGCGAACCTTAAAAATGTTCAAGCAATTATAGACATGAAGCCACCAATCACGGTGAGAGATGCCCAAAGATTGACAGGTAGAATGGCGGCTCTGAACCGTTTCTTATTAAAGTCTGCAGAAAGGAGCTTGCCATTCTTCAAAATTCTGTGAGGCGGAAGGAATTTTAAGTGGACAGATGATTATCAAAGAGCTTTTGAAGACTTAAAGGAATATTTGAAGCAGTTACCTTTGTTGACAAGGCCTTTGGAAGGGGAACAGTTGTATATGTACTTGGGAGTCGGTGAATTCGCCGTCAGTGTGATACTACTGAAGAAAGATGAAATAGTGTACCATCCCATCTACTATGTGAGTAAGATACTGCTAGACCCAGAGACCCATTATCCACTGGCTGAAAAGCTAGCATTGGCCCTAGTGATGGCCTCTCGTAAATTGCGTCATTATTTTCAGGCACATTCCATTGTTGTCTTAACAGATCAACTGTTAAGGCAAATCCTTCAGAAGCCTAAACATTCAGGGAGACTGGTGAAATGGGCAGTGGAACTTGGAGAGTATGATATCACATTTCAACCCAGGCAGGCCATCAAGGGTCAAGTTTTAGCAGATTTTATAGTAGAATGTACTAGCCCAAGCAGCAACATTGAAAATGAGACTCGACCGTGGCTACTATATGTTGACGGAGCGTCAAGTGCAAATGGTAGTGGGGTAGGTATAGTCCTAATGTCGCCAGAAGGGAAATCCCTAGAATTTCCTAGTTCAAACAATACAGCAGAGTATGAGGCTCTGGTTGCTGGAATGATGCTGGCAGAAAGGTTGCAAGTTCACCACCTTGTGGCACATAGTGATTCTCAATTGGTGGTAAACCAGTTCAATGGACAGTAGGAGATTCGAGAGCCAATGCTGGTTCCTTATCTAAAGAAAGTCCAATCTCTGGCTCAGATTTTTGAAAATTTTCAGTTGATACAAATTAATCGATCTGAAAATACACATGCAGATTCATTATCCAAATTAACTTCCTCCAATGAGACTGAAGGAAGAACGGTGAAGGTGGAGAAACTCGAGCGACCTAGCATTGAAGAAGTTGGAGTGTGTGACATTGAAATAGGGGACGATTGGAGGACCCCATTCAAACAGTATCTCATTGAAGGTACGCTCCCGCAAGATAAGGAGGAAGCTCGGCGTTTAAGGATACAAGGGGCAAAATTCACAATGATAAATGGAGAACTGTACAAAAGAGGGCATTCATCGCCTTTGTTGAAATGCTTGGGGCTTGAACAAGCAAACTATGTCCTGGTTGAGGTACATGAAGGGATTTGTGGTGAACACTTGGGAGCTAGAGCTCTTGTCTCTAAGATATTACGATCGGGATTTTATTGGCCACCGTTGAAGAAAGATGCAACGGATAAAACCCGCAAGTGTGACAAGTGCCAAAGGTTTGCACCAATAACTACGGCCCCAATGGCTCCGCTCTAAAGTACGGTACAACCAACTCTATTTGCACAATGGGGGTTAGACATTCTAGGGCTCTTTCCCTTAGCTACGGGCCAAAGAAAGTCTTTTTTGGTGGCTACCGATTACTTTACGAAATGGATTGAGGCAGAACCTTTAGCCACAATCACAGAGAAAAAAGTTGAGGCAATGGTGTGGAAAGATATCATCTGTAGGTTCGTTATCCCACGGGTCTTAAATGCTGACTATGGAAAGCAGTTTGATTGTGACACCTTTCGTGAGTTCTACAGACATCTTGACATCCAGCTAAGGATATCTTCTGTATCTGTTGTGGCGTCTAGCTCAGCCGGTAGCGACCCACTCAACCGTATTGTCTGCTTTGAGCCCCGCCTTTACGGCCTCGCCCTCACGGCTTTATCGCGTCCTCAGGGGTTCGAACTAAGACCTTAAAGTCTTTGTTCTGACAAAGATGATACCAATTGTTAACAATTGGTATCATCTTTGTCAGAACAAAGACTTTAAGGTCTTAGGTTCGAACCCCTGAGGACGCGATAAAGCTGTGAGGGCGAGGCCGTAAAGGCGGGGCTCAAAGCGGACAATACGGTTGAGTGGGTCGCTACCGGCTGAGCTAGACGCCACAACAGTATCATATCCTCAGGCTAATGGGCAAGCTGAAGTCAGCAACCGAACCATCCTTCATGGGTTGAAAACCAGACTGGATAAAGCCAAAGGAGTATGGGTAGACGAACTGCCTAGTGTCTTATGGGTATATCGTACTACTAGTCGAGTATCAACTGGAGAAACACCTTTTAGCCTTGTATACGGCATTGAAGCATTGATTCCTGTGGAAATTGGAGCACTGTCATCCAGGATAGTGCCTTTAATGGAGGAGAATAACTCACAAGGGCTAAGGGAAAACTTGGATCTGCTTGATGAACATAGAGAGACTGCAGCTATCCGGCTGGCATCCTACCTTCAAAGGGTATCCAACTACTACAACAGTCGGGTAAAAGATAGACCAATGTTCGAGGAAAATTTGGTGCTCAGGAAGTCACACATCACCAATGCCTTGAGGGAAGACGGAAAGTTTAGGGCCAACTGGGAAGGTCCATTTCGAATCAAACGAAGGATTGGACCCAACAGCTGCATCTTGGAGACTCTACAAGGGAAGAAAATAGGAAAGACATGGAATTTAAATCATTTGAAATTGTATTTAAATTAATCATTATGTCTTTCTTTCTTTATTTTTATATTCTCACATTATTTGTTTACACTGTCACAAGATACTATCTCTGGCTTTTATGAATATAAATCTTGTGATAGGAAACAGACGAGCCGTAAGAGCCTGAGGCGTAATAGCGTCACTGTGGCCAGGCGTATAAAATCAGATGGGCCGCAAGAGTCTGAGGCGTAATAGCGTCACTGTGGCCAGGCGTATAAAATCAGACGAGCCGTAAGAGCCTGAGGCGCAATAGTGTCACTGTGGCCAGGCGTATAAAATCAGACGAGCCGTAAGAGTCTGAGGTGCAATAGCGTCAATGTGACCAGGCGTATAAAATCAAATGAGCCGTAAGAGCCTGAGGCGCAATAGCGTCACTGTGGCCAGGCGTATAAAATCAGACGAGCTGTAAGAGCCTGAGGCGCAATAGCGTCACTGTAGCCAGGCGTATAAATCAGACGAGCCGTAAGAGCCTGAGGCGCAATAGCGTCACTGTGGCCAGGCATAAAAAATCAGTCGAGCCATAAGAGCCTGAGGCGCAATAGCGTCACTGTGGCCAAGCATGAAAAATCAGTCGAGCCGTAAGAGCCTAAGGTGCAATAGCGTCACTGTGGCCAGACGTGAAAAATCAACCGAGCCGTAAGAGCCTGAGGCGCAATAGCGTCACTGCGGCCAGGCGTTGCAGACAAAGAAACCGTAAAAGCCTGAGACGCAATTGCGTCACTGTGGCCAGGTAATAGAAACATATTAGCCGTAAGAACCGAAGACGCACTTGCGTCACAATGGTCAGGCATCCAAAAAAAAGGTATGTTTACATAAATAATTCTTTCTAAAAGTATGTCTTTCTATCAAGAATTGGGGAGCATACACAGATAGATAAACACACAAATAAAACCAATATACAGAAAAATGATAATAGCAAAAGTTAAATGAACAACATAAGCAATATGAAGTATAAACAGATAAACTTTATTTATAAATTCAAGAAAATCCTTACAAGTAAAATACGAAGTATGAATAAATTCAAAAATATGAATAAGTTCAATGACAAAATATTCAAAAAAGAAAAATAAAGCAATCTGCACTATCTGGTTGCGAGAGATCAGGTGCCGTTGGACCTTCGCAATCTGGAGCCTGGTGACCAGGAAGTGATAAATCTTCTCCATCCAAGTCATCGAGGGCACTAATGGGTTCAGGAATGTTTTCTGGGCTCACGGGCTCCTAAGGACCGGCCAGGTTCACCAGATCATCTAGTGCTGCCTTCTTTAGGACCTCATCAGTAGGCTCGGCGTCAGGTTCGTACATGGTCCAATCAAGAGCTTCAAATAACATAGCTTCAGGAGTATAAAGAAGCTCAGAAAATTCCTCACCTTCCCTATGCTTTTCCAACTAAGACCGAGCAAGGTAAAAGCCATACTTCACATAGGGTACTGAGAAATCTTCTTTTTGCCTCAAACAGTCTTTAGAAAGCCTATACTCCTTCACAGGTTCAGCCCGAATACTATCAATCTCGACCTGATGAAGGGAAGGAGTGGCTCGACTCTCCAATTCAGCAATGTATTGTTCTAGTTGCTGATTGTGATCTGCCAGGGAATCAAACTTAGATTGCATAGTGTCCAGCTCTATTTGTTTCTGTTGAAGATCATCCTTAAATTTGCTAGATCTAGCAATCTCGACTGTAAAATCCCCCTTTACAATAGTTAATTCCTGAAGCGCCTTCGAAAGTTGCTCCTCTAGATTTCGCACTTCTCCCGGCAGCCCAGACAATTGATTATTAGCGTTCCCTAATTCCATATTACTGTCCCTTAATTCTTGAATCTCCTTGTCAGCTCAGTCACGATAAGCTCGATGCTGAGCATTATTGACTATAGTCCTTTGAGCAAGCTAAAAGGAAACACAAAAATTCAGACTGAAAGTAAAATAAAGAAAAATAAAGTAAGGGAAAGTCTGTAAATTACCCTAATAGCCTCCACATCAGCTAAATACTCCCCTTCCGAAAAATTTTGAAATAGTCGACTCTCATCCCTGGGAAGGATGGAGGCCCAACCTAAGCGAGATGCTACCCCGGACGTATCTAAAGTGTCGTTATCTAACACTCCAGGTTAGACTCGAAATTCGGCTCCCTTCATTCTATAGCCCCCGTCTACTTGATATGATCTCGTATCGACAGGGCCTATCTTAGGAAGGATAGGCCTGGTGGACATAGAGGATTCCACATATAAGTGCCTTCGGTTCTTTCAACTAGGTGAGGTCATATTACATTCAGCTCTTTCTCCTGCCTGATGCCTATCCGAGGAGCCGGAGGATCTCCTAGAATGAGAAGAAGCCCTCCCTTTACCTTAGGAAAGGGCTCTTGATTCCCCTTTGGGTTGTTGAGTCGGAGCAGGAGGAGGGGTTGTTTGCCTGGGAGGAGGAGTCTGGGCTCGAGATGCCTCTCTAGAAGTGACCACAGTGGAACAGGGCCTTTTCTCAGCAGGTTCACTAGACGAACCTTCTTGCCCCCTTCGATGGACCAAGGCACGTCTGACACTGCTCATTTCTACAAAACAAGAAACCACCAAATCGTTAAAATCGTTGTACGAACAAGTAATAATGAAGTATAAAGCATAAAAGGGTTACCTTCAGGAGAGTTAAGAAACTCCTGAAGGGAATCTATCACTATTGCTTCGTCATCAGGTAGAACCATAAAAGTAGAACCAAATCCATCCCAATCACCCACATCCTCTAAGGGGTCACCTTCGGGGCTAGATTACCTATCTCTAGGATTTGGTTTAATAGGAATAGAAGGATTAATAACATTAGCGCCCCTTATGCCCCAACCAGCAGAGGTTAAATTTTCAGATGACAGAAACTCGCAAAGGTTGATCGGTCTATCAACTAATAGCTGATTGATAGTTGAAGACAGTTGTTTCCGAGGGCCTTTAGGGACACTATGCTTAACTCCTTATCTAGTAGGGAAGTTAAGACCTTCAGGCACTTCCACTACAAGCCATTCTGATTCGAACCTATGGAGTTTGTTGGAGAGTTTATCGAATAACCTATTCTCAAACCCTGGTTCGAACACTCTTTGAAGAGAATATGAGATTAAGCCTGAACTACCCCGAAGCCTGAAGAAAGTGTAGAACAAAGGGAGAGTAGGAAGGACGTCCCTTATGTGGCAATGCACGTCAAATCCAATTAATTGCATCCAACTATGAGGATGTAACTGGCTAGGGGAGATCCCTTGTTCCCTCAAAAACGAAATTCCAAAATCAGAAATTGGGAAATGAAAACCTAACTCTACAGAGACCCTAAAAATAGCTACCCCACTTGCTACGCTACGTATACTTCTCTCTTCCGGAGTAGGAAGCCTATAGAAATACCCTTCGGGTAATGGGTATCTACATATAATATATTGAAGATCAAACTCAGTCAAAGTCGATCTAGGTCCCAACTCCAAATGTTTTCCTACATCAGGACCAGCCATTCTAGGGTTAGAAATGAGAAAGGAACAAACCTAAAACAAGCGGATAAAACTGGAAGAGGAAAGACTTAGGATGGCGACATAGTCGAGCGTGGCGACAGAGTACTGTTGGCGACAGAGTATTGTAGCGACAAACTCTTGTTTGGCGACAGACTCTAGTTTGGCGACAGAGTATTGTTGGCGACAGAGTATTTTGTGGCGACATAGTCTAGTTGGCAACAGACTCTAGATGGCGACAGACTTGTTTGGCGACAGACTCTAGATGGCGATAGAGTATTTGTGGCGACAGAGTGTTTTGGCGACGGATGCAACAGAGTTATATGTTAATGTAACGACAGTGGCGACAGAGTTGCACGGTATGATAACGTGAGTGGCGGCAGAATGTGTAAAAGGTTGCGACAGAGTTTACTTAGTGTGCGACAGAGTGGCGACAGAGTATGCGAGAGAATTGAGGTTGCTATGCGACAGAGTTTAGCAGCTTCTTAAACTATCTGCGCGGCTCCTTACCTTTATATAGTCACGGCAGAGATGGCTAGAACGTGGCGTCTTCACCAGAGTTTAAAACTCTCTCGCAAGTGAAACATTTTAGTCCTTAACAACTATTCTAGAAAGACATAATTCTCCTTATACTCTTACATAGGGAAATTTTCTATGAAAGAGTGGGGAGTAATTGATAGAGGTAATTTACCTTAGCCCAGTCACGCGCCTGGGCTCCAGAATACAAAAAACTCAAAATAATAAAATTTTAGGACCCACACAAATATGAGTCCTGAGTTCATCAAAAGCAACTCAGAAATATCTATAAATACCCCCAGGTATGATCAGAAAAACCCTAATCTCTATTTTGCTTACTAAAACTCTGCTGAAATAGTTTTCTGACTTAAATATCGGAGTGCGCATGCAGGGACAGATCCCTGCGCCTCTCTGACTTTCACTATTTTTGCAGAATATTCAAGACACGTGGAGAAGATTACATCAACATCATTTTCATTGTTGTTGAGAGCAACAACACAATGTAACTTAAAAAGAAATCAATCTATGTATTTAAAATGAAAATAAAATGGAAATTCTAATTGTCCTAGTGTTTTGACAAAAAAGAAAAGAAAAGAATTTTCCAATATTAAAACTACACGTTCAACTATATTATTAAGATAGAGTAATCTTACGAAAAGAAATTAACTTAAATGCATATATAAATAACTACAGTTTTTAAAATATAATAACATTTTTTCCTGTATTAATATATTAGATTATGTAATTTCAACATTTACTCTATACACCCTGTAAGGCAAATATAAAATTTCAATAGCAGGCTTAGGAATGGAATGCCTGTACAAATACAATCATTTATATGTTTGGCATTAAAATATAAAGCATATATAATTTGAAATCTTAATTTATAGTTAAATCCAGTTTTTATAATGTATTTTTCGGTTTTTGAACATTGTCATATTTTAGGCACAACTTTCTCTAGATAAATCGGATTGAGATGATTTTTAATTCTACAGAAACTCAAAAAGCTAAGAGATAAAGCTACAACTTTAATGTTAATGACTTGAGCTAATTCTATCTTTTTGAGGGTAAAAATTATGTTGACTGCTGCCAAATAATTATTACACAATTTAATCCTAAAATCAAGGGATTTTTTAATGGATCATCAATATTACAGTTATAGAGAATTCCTAAGCTTATAAAATTTAAAAAAGTAAATAAATTATAATAAATAAATATAGGAGAGCCGGCAAACATAAAGGTATTCGCCCGGAAGGAAAATTTTTCTTAAATTTATTTTACTTTGGCCGCAAGTTTCTATCGGTCTATATAAAGTGGCAGCAGGTTAACACTTAGGGGCCGTTTGGTATCTTAGAGGGAAAGTGATTGCAGCGTAAAGTGATTGCTGAGAAAGTGATTACTGAGAAAGTAACTTTGCAGCGTTTGTTATGCAATGTAAAGTTATGTTTAAATTGCAGGAAAAGTAATTTTACAGCGTTTGGTATGCACTCACTTTGCTGAGAAAGTTGTGTCAAATTCAAAAAATATCCATAACTATAAAAAACAACTTTAATGCAATGAAAAAATTAATTAAAATGAAAATGTAAATTATATAAAATTATATTATTAATATTGCTCATTATTTGTAATTTTAAATTTTCATGATTATTAATTTAAATTTTAATGAGTAAATTATTACAAATTCATTTATTAATTTAAATTTACAAATTTATTAATTTACAAATTTATGTATTATTAATTTAAATTTTAATTCATCTATTATTTTTAAATAATGTCATAATAATTTATTTTAGTCCTTATAAAATATTTTTTATGTATGATAATTACCTATAACATCTATAAAAGTATTTTTGTGTTTTTTATAAAAGGGTAATTTGGGTAAAATTGGATAAAATTAACTTTGCAGCCAAGGCCGCAAAGTGATTACAGCCTACTTGGATTGCAATCACTTTGCAGCTTTTGGATGTAAAGTGATTGCAGTTGCAATCACTTTACATCCAACTTTCTTGATAACAAACGTTGTAATCACTTTGCGCCCAATTAAATTGCAACGTAAAGTGTTTACTTTCATGATAACAAACGGGGCCTTATAGAGGGAGGAGCGTATTGCACCCTACAGATATAAAATTATGAAAATAGTATAAATAAAATATATAAAATTAATGAAAATAAAATTAAATAAAAATTATAAATAAAATATTATATTTTTTATATCATATAAATTTTAATATAAAATTTTTTAATCTTAAATAACATAAATATTATTTTACACGACATAAATCGCTTAAAATCAAATACATTGATTGGACGCGCGCGTAATTGACTCGACTATATTTTTATTCCACTAAGGACTTTGAAAGCCGAAGATCACAAACGCTCGTCAAATATAAGAACGAAGAAAAAGCAGTGGAGCATTAATTTTAATTTATTGACCTTTTGAGAAGCTTTGAATCCTGCTTTATTACCCATTAGTTATCGTCAAATTATGATGGTGATAAACAGCGTGGAAATTAGTCATTCTCCTATCTTGTTAAGGGTAAAGTAGAAACAAAATTCGTCGTGAGAATGTTCATTTGCGAAAACTCATTGATCCATAACTCATAAACTGTTGAAGTTACCATACAAGCTTTTAACATGATTTTGTGTATCTCGATATTTCATTTCATCATGTAGGAAACTCATACACATTCATCAAAGTCAAATCAAAGAAGAATGCGTAGTAATTGAGTTTTACGATGAAATGGATTTTTTTTTTTCTTTTCTAAATGGATCTCACTATTGCTGATTTTGAAGAATGAGAATGAGAAAGATTTTTCTGATCAATATTATCAGACAGATTGGAATTTTGAAAGCTTCAATGCTTGTGAAAATCATACCATCGCATTGAAAGAAAAGTGTTCGAGAAAGTTAAAACGTTGTAAAAAAAAGTCCACTAAATATGCTATTTTCACACCCTAACACAGTAAGCCATTTACTTCAAACAAGAAATTGATTAGGCCATATTTCATTTTCTCACAAATCAATAGAAAACGCTATTGTTTTGTCTGCTTCACACTTGTTTTCTTCTTTCGTGGGTCACGGGCATGGAGATACTAAACGTTGACGTTTGTTTGTTGCTTTAGAAGACTTCATTTCTATTGGATGGGGGCCATCTTTAAGCTCTCTAAAGTCTTTATAAAGATGATGACCAGTAGCACATTGGAAACACATCTTTAGCAAAAATGGTGAGAAAATCTCAAACCAAACCAATGCTCTTCTTTCTTCTTTTAGTCTTGGCAATAATTGAAACTTCCCATGCAGGTGGCATCGCCATCTACTGGGGCCAGAATGGTAACGAGGGCACCCTAACCGCAACCTGTGACACTGGTAGATATGCCTATGTTAACATAGCTTTCCTTGTCCAATTTGGCAATGGTCGCACCCCTGAAATCAACCTGGCTGGTCACTGTAATCCAGCATCCAATGGTTGCACCGCAGTCAGCAACGGCATAAGAAGCTGTCAAAGCCGAGGCATCAAGGTCATGCTCTCTATCGGAGGCGGCGTTGGCAGCTATTCTCTGGCTTCACAAGCAGACGCCAAAAATGTGGCTGATTATCTATGGAACAATTTCTTGGGTGGCCAATCTCCTTCACGTCCACTAGGCGATGCTGTGTTGGATGGCATTGATTTTGATATAGAGCTTGGCTCAACTCAATACTGGGATGATCTTGCTCGTTATCTATCAGCTTACAGCAACCAAGGAAGAAAGGTGTATCTAACAGCTGCTCCTCAATGTCCATTTCCTGACAGGTTTTTGGGGACTGCCCTCAATACGGGCCTCTTTGATTATGTTTGGATTCAGTTTTATAACAATCCCCCATGCCAATACACTTCAGGCAATATCAACAACCTTGTCAACTCATGGAACCGGTGGACTTCATCCGTAAACGCAGGGAAGATATTTTTGGGATTACCGGCAGCACCAGCAGCAGCTGGAAGTGGTTATATTCCACCAGATGTGTTAACTTCTCAAATACTTCCGGTGATTAGGAGCTCGGCTAAGTATGGAGGTGTTATGCTTTGGTCAAAGTACTATGATGACATGAATGGTTACAGCGCTTCTATTGTGAATAGTGTGTGAGAATGTCCCATTTGGTGGTGTACATGTCCCATTTGGTGGTGTACCCTCTTTTAAGACTTAGACTTCGAATCTTGCTTGGTGTTTTCCAATAATAAATAAATATGATAAATTGAGAGATATCCTTATCAGTTTCCATTATTTAAGTAATAATTGATTCTCCACACAAAATTAATAAAATAAATAAAGAAATGAGCAAGAACAAGTTGTTTTTATCTTTGTCTTTACGTTGTTACTCAATAGCCGGAGGTAACTATGAATTGAGCACTGGTGTGTAGGAGGATTGTCCGAATCTGTACAGTGCGTTGATTGAAAGATTTAGGTTTGGGTTAAGGTTAGATTAGGGTCGAATCGAATCGATTCTGTACAGTAAAGTATTTGAAGTCAAACTTAACTTGAAAATTTTTTGTTTGATATTCTATTCAAACTTGATCGAATCTTAATTTTTAAATTTGAAGTTTAATAATATAAATAATAGAAATTTTAGAAGGAATATATTATAAGACTTTTTATTTTAATATTTTATTATTTTAAATGAATTAAAATTGAATAAAAATTTTAGTAATATTTATACTCGAATCAAGTTAAGTCTCATCATCGTCATCAGAGTCTTTATTCTAATATTGGGGTAGATTTTATGAACCAATATATGACCTTACGCTAAGTTGTTAGTATGAATTATTCTTTTCCATCGTATGTGTCTAAACCAATGTAAACGACTTTTACTATCTTGTCTTTGATGGATGACACTCTAACATTTTTGCAAATATCTTTATTTCTCATTCTATCTTTTCCCTTATATCCACTCATCTATCGTAGTATTCACCTTTCTACTACACTCATTTTTTATGAATGCAGTCTTTTAATTACCCGACAATCACTGCCATATAGTAATGTTGATCTAATAATTGCTTTATAAAACTTACCTTTCAACTCTATAGGAATTACTTTGACACACAACACAAATGTAGCACTTCCCTACTTACTCCAACTAGCCAGTGTCCTATGGATGACATCACTATCAATCTCTTCATCCATCTGCAAAATTGACCCTAAATATTTAAAATGATCATGTTTAAGGCTTGTCACCCCATCTAGTATCACTATGTTTCTATCTTCCTCTTTTTTTAAATTGAATTTACATTCTATACATTAAATCTTTATTTTGCTTAGTTTGAATTCTCTCGACTTTAACATCTATCTCCACAATTTTAACTTCGCATTAACTTTTGCTCTAGTCTCAGTACACAAAACACTATCATATACAAACATCATACACCAAAGTGCATTATTTTGAATGAATCTTGTCAGCTCGTCCATTACTATAACAAAGAGAAATAGATTTAATGTCGACCCTTGATATAATCCTACTATGATAGAAAATTTATTTATTTACCCTCTACAAGATCTTAAAACTTAAAATATAATATAATAATTTTTTAAATTAATTTATGCAAGATAATCAAGACTACATTTTAGTTCCAACTACTTTGCGAGTTTGTCTTGGTGACCTAATCATTCCACAGAGAAGGAAAATACACGTGCCAAGGCAAGACGCAAGACCTCATTTTGTAAAATACAAAATTTGTTTAGGTTGTTTAGCCGAGCCTTAGTGGGCCCGGATGGCACCGCAACAGACAAAGGACTGTCTTGTTGGAAACTTCGAATAGTCAAAGACAGTTACGATTCTCTGCCAACGTGGAGTGCGTCTGACTTGGCATCTTCAGTTTCAATTTCACACACATAAAAAATAAAGTCATCACGTTTTTCAGAGATCATGCTTGTATGTGACCATAACTAGCTGCTACTGCTTATTTATTTTGAATATACCAAATAACTACATGGTAATTAAGATTGACATTTGAGGCCATTATGCTTTTTCCATTTGTTGTGCATGATAAAAGAATAATAAAAATACACCACGTGGTGCACGAAGGAAACATAGGAAAAATTATACAAGCCTTGAGTAAAATAAAAAGGGTAAAAATGTAATTAATGACAGAGTAAATCCCTATAAATAGGGGTCAGGTACGATTCGTTAACATAAGTCTTTATTTCCTCTACTGAAACTCTGCCCAATTCTCTGGCTGACTTAAGCATCGGAGTGCAAACGCAGGGAACAACCCCTGCGTCCCTCTGATTATTCCCAGGCAACGACGCCATGAAGTGATACCGTGAGTGCCACGAGGGTGTTTAGGTGCCGCGAAAGTGCAGTCTTGTTGCGAGCATCGCGAAGGTGAAGTGATGTCGCGAGGGTGGAAGTACCGCTAGAGTGAATGATGCTTCGAGCCGCGAGGGTAGCAGTGAGACTCTCGCGGCAGGGCTGCACGAAACCCTCATGGCATGGCTGTGCAAGACCCCCTATTTTATTCGTGCGTCACGTGGCGCACTCATAACGCGAGTATGCCAGCTTGCGCGAGACCCTCACGGCCTGACTTCGCGAAACCCTGACGGCATGGCCGCACGAGACCCTATGTGTGAGACCGAGGAAGAAATGAGGCGTCAGGCTATGAGTGACCCAGTGCGTGAGGCCTCGAAAGGCCTACGGTGCAAAGCTACGAAAGACCCCATGCGCGAGACTCCAATGAACTGGAGACATTAGGGTGTCGAAAAACTGCGACGTTATGGTACAAGGAATTCAACATGGGAGATTGTTAGTGGCCGGAGACGCCAAAGTACTAGAAACCTTGAGGGTCCAGCTATGGTAGATTCTGGATATTTGGACGTGGAAGATCCTTGGCTCCAGAACACAAATGGCCTGCCAAACAATAGAATCAAATGTGCAGCAATGACAGGGCCTCATGTTGGGAAAGACTCGAAAATAGATCCAACAGAGAACCTTGAAACTGGAATGACAAACTTTCAATCTCAGACTCGTCAAAACCGAACTCAGGGTAACGAGAGAGAAGTTATGAACTGCGACCAAGCTGATTCATATGATGCTAAGAAAGTAAACAGACCTGCGTCCAAGGCACAAGTTGCCACAAACATGAAAAGAATGGTGGGACGAATCTTAGAAGAGAAAGGGTTAGTTCCAGCTGAAGAAAACCAGAGGAGGAGAATCCCATTCAATACAACAATCATGGAAAAACGATATCAGACTTGTTCTCCAGAGCAAACAAAGACATTGCTTAGAAAGAAGTGATGAGGACAATCTCGACAAGAGATGCTAAAGATGAAAGGAAACGATAGAGGGAGCCCAATGATAAAAGCATTGGAAGACCGGACAAACTGGGTAAAGCTCCCAAGTTGAAATACTCTACTTATACGAGTCACGAGCTTCAATATTGGCAGCAATAGAGAGGACGGGAATGATTCAATTCCCTAGAAAAGTTGAATGAAATTTGAGACGAGAATTAAGGTCCTATTGCAGTTTTCATACGGCCTATGGTCATTCGACAGAGAGATGTCAAGATTTAATGAACCAACAGGAGAAACTGGCCAGGGAAGGGAGATTAGATCACTTTTTACGGATAGCCGAACAGAATCAGAACCTTTCACGAGGCCAGGAAGATCGTAGATTACGCGACAGGCGCTATGATAACAGGGAAAACGGGAGGAGAAACGAAGAAAAGAGAAATGGAGTGAGACCAAGGGAGCATAGGAATTGAGAGGTTGATAATAAACCTACCGGAGCTGCTATTAATGTAATCTCATAAGGAGAAGGGAGAACGGGTGACTCGTCGGCCTCAAGGAAGACTTACGCTAGATAGGCGTATCAAATCAATTCTGTTATGAAAGTTGATAAGAATGAAGAGGCAATTATGTTCACGCCAACAGATCAAGGGGATGTGATTGTTCCCCATGATGACCCCATGGTCATATCAGTAATAGTGGCTAAACACCCAGCGAGAATGTGAAAGTAGCCGGATCAATTAAGCTGTCTGTTACCTTGGGAGAGAGTCCTAGATGTGTGACAAGGTAAACTTTATTTATAGTGGTAAGATCAACTTCTCTGGCATACAACATTATCTTTGGAAGACCACTGTTGAGCGATATGAGGGCTGTGCTTTCCCCTTTTTATTTGCTGATGAAGTTTCCCACTCCTGAAGGAATATGACAAATAAGGGGAGATCAAAGGAGGGCGAGAACATGCAATGTTGCATCCACCACATGTAAGGGTATGCGAAGAAAGGAAACCCTTACCATTACTGGATCGCCCAAGCCTAAGCCCGTGGAAGAATTGGAGGAGGTTAAGTTGGCAGCTGATGATGAGGAAAAGAAGTTGTGCATGGGCAGCCAACTGAAATCCGAGGCCAAGGAGGAATTGGTAAAATGTTTGAATGACAATGCTGATATTTTCGCATGGACCCCGCTGACATGCCTGGAATTGATCCCATAATGATCTGTTATGAGCTCAATGTGTTGCCTGGGGCTAAACTTATCAAACAAAAGAAAAGGAACTTCGCCCCAAAAAGGTAGCAAGTCATAGAGAAAGAGATCGAAAAGCTGCTTAAAGTCGGATTCATTCGAGAAGTTCTGTATCCGGACTGGTTGTCGAATGTGGTAATGGTGAAGAAAGCTAATGAGAAATGGAGAATGTGCGTAGATTTCACCGATCTAAATAAGACATGGCCAAAGGACTCATACCCGTTGCCTCGAATCGACAAATTGGTGGATGAAACTTTCGGACAAGGGCACTTATTATTATAGAGTGATGCCCTTTGGCTTGAAAAATGCAGGGGTTCATATCAGCGCATGGTGAACAAAATATTCAGGAATTTGCTCGGAGACACCATGAAAGCTTATGTAGACGACATGATTGTAACGAGTAAAGAAGGAGAGTCTCATGCCTCGAGATTATCCAAGGTCTTGGTAGTCTTGAGAAAGTATGATATGAAGCTTAATCCCCGTAAGTGCTCATTCGGGGTTCAATCCGAAAAATTCTTGGGCTTCATAATAACTAGTCGAGGGATTGAGGCTAATCCCGAAAAGGTCCAAGCCATTCTGGATATGAAAAGTGTGAAGATTAACAGGGAGAGTAACTGCACTGAATTGCTTTTTGTCAAAATCAACCGAGAGAAGCCTACCCTTTTTCAATACATTTCGAGGGGGTAGAACTTTCAATGGACCGAAGAATGTTAGAGGGCCTTTGAGGAATTGAAGGAGTACTTAAGGGAACTCTCGTTGCTATCGAGACCATTGACCGGGGAGCACTTGTTTGTGTATCTGGGTATATGAGACAAGGCAGTCAATGAGGTGCTGTTGAGGAAGACTGCTGACGGAGATATACCAATCTATTACGTTAGCAAAGTACTCTTAGATGTGGAAACACGGTACCCGTAAGTTAAGAAAGTAGCCTTAACAGTGGTCATGGCTGCGAGAAAGCTGCATCCCTATTTCCAAACACATTCAATAGTGGTATTGACAAATCAACCTCTGAAACAAATACTACAAAAGCCTGAACATTCAGGGCGATTGTTGAAATGGGCTATCGAGCTTAGCGAGTATGATATCAACTTTCAACCTCGTCAAGCCATCAAAATACAAGCATTGGCAGATTTCATAGTCAAGTGTACTTGTCGGGAAGATCCAAAAGAACAGGAAATGGAATGGTGGAAGCTGTTTGTAGATGGAGCATCCAACCATCAAGGAAGTTGAGCTGGTATTGTGCTAGAATCGTCCGAAGGAGAAATGTTTGAGTATTCCCTACGCCTCAATTTCCCCTGTTCTAATAATGTGGCCGAATATGAAGCTCTGATCGAGGTATGAAGTTGGCAAAGGAGCTCCAGGTTAAAAACTTGTTAGCTCATAGTGGTTCTCAACTGGTGGTTAATCAGTTTAAAGGACAATTTAAAGCCCGGGAATCCTATCTTATTCCATATCTGCAGAGGGTCCATACTTTAGCCCAATCATTTGATAAATTTTAGATTACCCAAATTAATCGATCAAAAAAATAATCAAGCTGATGCTCTGTCTAAGTTGACGTCTTCCAAAGAAGCAACTGGAAGATTAGGCCTAGTATAGAGGAGGATGAAATTATGTGTAGAGCATTCCCTTTAACTTTAACTGATCACGCATTAAAGTGGTTTAACAGTTTGTCGGAGGGGTCTATTTCATCTTTCAATCAATTAAGAAGCGAATTCCTAAAGGTCTTTGTGATAAAAAGCCAGAAAAGGAAGGAGGCCACCTATCTGCTTACCTTAAGGCAGAGAAGCGAGGAATTACTCAAGAGCAATGTGGATTGGTTCCGTAATACTACTCTTGAAGTACATGATTTACAAGCTGAAGTAGTTGTGACAGCTATGCTACAAGGGACAAGGTCTGAAAAGTTGAAAGAGTCGCTATCTTTGGATCAATAAACGACGATCTCAAACTTGTTCTTTAGAGCAGATAAATATATCACTCAAGAAGAATTGATGAAAAGGATATTGACGTTGAACTACATATAAGGAAGTTCAAAAAAAAGAAACCCTTACCATCGCCAAGCTACCTAAGTCATCACCAATGCCTTAAAAGAAGATGGATAGTTCACAAGGCAAGAGGATAGCAAAAATATGGAATACCAACTACTTGCAACTACACTGGCAGTGAGACTTTATTCCATTTAATGTTATTTTAATTTGTTGAACTATGATTCATGCCATATTGATATCTTATTGGTTGTTAAGATTCTCACATAATTGATAGATCACTGATCGCACCAGCTACACATGTGCAAGGGCTTGAAGCGAAAAATGCGCGAGGTAAGCCACGCACTCTACAAACAAAGGGCTTGAAGCGAAAAATGCATGAGGTAAGCCACGAAGACAATGTGCAAGGACTTGAAGTGAAAAATACGCGAGGTAAGCCACGCACTCAACAAACAAAGGGCTTGAAGCAAAAAATGCACGATGTAAGTCATGAAAAGCCAAGTGCAAAAGCTTGAAGCGAAAAGTGCACGATGTAAGCTAAACACTCAACCAAAGATTTAAAGCGAAAAATATGCGATATAAGCCATAAAGAAAATGTGCAAGGGCTTGAAGCGAAAAATGCGCGAGGTAAGCCACGAAGACAATGTGTAAGGGTTTGAAGCGAAAAATACGCGAGGTAAGCCACGCACTCAACAAACAAAGGGCTTGAAGCGAAAAATGCACGATGTAAGCCATGAAAAGCCAAGTGCAAGAGCTTGAAGCGAAAAGTGCGCGATATAAGCTAAACACTCAACCAAAGGCTTGAAGCGAAAAATGCGCGATGTAAGCCATGAAGAAAATGTGCAAGAACTTGAAACGAAAAATGCACGAGGTAAGCTAAGCACTCAAATAAAGGGCTTGAAGCGAAAAATGATCGAGGTAAGCCACGCACTCAAACCAGAGCTTGAGAATTAGACGACCAGAGAATTTGACTTCAAAATTTAATGTAAGGACTTGACCTGAGGCTACAATGAGAAAATATGTACTCTTCCGTAAGGTTATACCTAGCGAAAGAGTGAGGAGCAATTGTTGTGCATGATAAAAGAATAATAAAAATGCACCACGTGGTGCACGAAGGAAACATAGGAAAAATTATACAAGCCCTGAGTAAAATAAAAATGGTAAAAATGTAATTAATGACAGAGTAAATCCCTATAAATAGGGGTCAGGTACGATTCGTTAACATAAGTCTCTATTTCCTCTACTGAAACTCTGCCCAATTCTCTGGCTGACTTAAGCATCGGAATGCAAACGTAGGGAATAACCCCTGCGTCCCTTTGATTATTTCCTTTCTTGCAGAATATTCTGAAGCACGTGACACGAAGATCGAGGCGAAGACATGTCAGACCCGAGTTTTTGATTTACGTATGTAGCTTGTACCTTATGATTCCTATGTGTACGAACATTATATTTTCATAGTTGAATCATAAGAAGAGTATTTACTACCATGCAATCGATTAATTGAGAAATTAAAAATGCATGTGAGATATATAACAACGAGATAAGGGTTAAAAAGATTCCCGAGCAAGTACAAGGGTAAAACGATCAATTGTATCGAAATCCAGTATAAATCCGATGAGACAATTTCATTAAAAATATGAAATTTAGGAATCTTGATAAAAAACAGGGTAAATATTTAATTTCGAGTTCAATTGATCAAGATACAAAGTTATTTAATATTTTTAGAATTTTTACCTTGAAAAACGATCCCAAAAATAGTAGAAAAATATACTAAAAAGGTAAAATTGGACTGATAAATTCATTTACAGACTAAATGAATTTAATATGAATTTTTGAGATATTTTTGGGATATTTTGGTATTTAATTATTATTTTAAGTAATAAAATAATAATAAAATTGTATTATAAAAAAAAACGAACAAAAATCTGGAAAAAAAGAAAGAAAGAGAAATCAGAAGCAAAATCGCGAGGGAGAGAGAGAGAACCAAAACCGATCGCCATCCATCTCCGACGACCAACGGCGGCACAGGATGCGTGAGAAGTGACCGGTGCAGGACCATCGGCCTCCAGGCAACCTCCAGGCAGCCGGACGCGCGGTGGAACGTCGGCAAACAACAGATTGGAGGGAGGACAGCCGCGAGAGAGAGAAGAGAAATCGGACGGCACCGGAGCCAATTTGGCCCGAGCCCAGCCGACCGAGCGCTCCCCTGGTGAAACCGCGTCGAACGACGACAAAATCAGCCCTGAAACCAGTCGAAAATGCCAGCAACGGCGAGATCGACCCTGAACCGGTTCGGACCAGTTTAGTGTGAAAAGGGTTGAAGCGGTCCGAACAAGTTCAGTAGGAAGAGAAAAAGGAGAGAGAAAAAAATTTGGGAATTCACTAGACTTCGGGTCAGTCGATACGAGGTCAAAAGTGACTGATTTGATTTTCGATAAATTTATTTAAATTGTATTTAATCAAAAATTGACCCGGAGTTAAATATACAAAATTGTGCAGTTCGACGATTAATTCCGAACGGAAGCCCGATCGAACTTCGATTTGCGTACCATCGCATAATCTCGGGTAAGTGAAGCTTATTTACGACAAATTATGTGATTAATGCGTATTTAAGATTTATTTTACACAATTCGGATTAAATTTCGGATTTAGTGAATTATATTTGAAATTTCGAATAAACTGTCGTAAATGATATACGGGCTATCCAAAGAGTTTGGAATAAAGCCCAATGGATATTGATAGGCCCAATGAGTGGATAGACCCTGATGAAGGGAATTAATACCAGAAAAACAGGCTTAATACGGATTAAGGCCGAATTAAGTGTTAAGGCCCATTAAGAGTAAATGGGCCCATTTAAGTAAAATGAACTGTATTAAATATGAAATACAGTAGGAGACGTGTAATTAATCCAGTGAGTGGTTAAATGCAGCTCCAAAGTCATATTGAGAGTTGACCGGACTGCGAGATTTGGACAGCACGGAGGAAGAGAGGTCACACTACGTGATCCGAGATAAGGGATCTTTGTGAGCTCTTAGAGATAGCTGTATGTATTTTTATCGTCCTTTACATACACTTAAATTTCGTATAGCGTATGAATATGAAATTTCTAGATAGTACCCAAATATGAGAAAATTACGAAAATACCCCTTGACCCGGGAAAAATTTGAAAATGAATAAAGTGCATGAACATGATGTTTTACATGTGAAAAAGAAGTTTTGTGAAACCAAAATGATATACTGGCTCACGATTTGATTGTATGCATTAAATTGCACATTTTTATGAAATGTGTGTTTTGCATCGTTTTGCCTATCACACTTGGTTTTGAGTACCACTGTTGTGGGAAATAGAGCCAGTTGTCTATTTGTGTGTGTGAAATTGTGCTGGAGCTATGATGAGATCTGTGAATTTATCCAGATCTGCTCCCATTTGATTTTGGTATTCTATCTGTACAGACCGTGCTGGAGCACTGCTTGCACTGGATTCTGTTGTGATTTGTGATTGAGATCGTGCTGGAGCCCTCGTATTGACTGTGTGTCACACTGACTTGCTCGCACTAGATATGAGACGACAAGCTATGGTTGATAATTTATTTGGTTGGGGGGGTGAGCTGTTGACTCAGGCACCTACAACTGTGTGGTAATTGTACTGTGGTTCACGGAGTACATCGTACCGTGTAGACAACATGAAGTACACTGTACCGTGCAACTATGGGATGTGAGGATTGCGTCTTTGGACTCAGGCATGCTTTGTCATTGCTCTAGTTTGTGATAGTCCTTAGATAGGAGCCGATGGATAGACTAATCCCCTCCTCGGACTCTGAGATACCCTTGCACACCTAGCTAGTGATAGCTCGAGCTCTCGGAGTTTGGCCAAATGTCTTATGGATTTGTGTGGATCCCTGCCTAGTCTCACCTGATTTTATTAGTTTCTATAACGAAACTAATTGTGATTTGATTTCTGTGATGAAAACCGTTTGAAATGAGAACATGATTTAAATGTGAGTTTCAATAATGTAATGATCGTGTGGCACTTTGTTCCCGCAGGATTCAAGAGGTGGCCCCCACAGTCTCACTCATACGTACTGTCCGCTTTGGAAGCCCCACAGGCCCCTCACGACTTTATCGAGGTAAATACCCTAATTCGCGTCCTCAGAGGTTCGAACCCAAGACCTTAAAGTCTTTGTTCTTGCACAGATGATACCAATTGTTCTAGTGGATCAATTGTTTTTGTAACGACCGTGTGGCACTTTGTTCCCGCAGGATTCAAGAGGTGGCCCCTACAGTCTCACTCATACGTACTGTCCGCTTTGGAAGCCCCACAGGCCCCTAACGGCTTTATTGAGGTAAATACCCCAATTCGCGTCCTCAGAGGTTCGAACCCAAGACCTTAAATTCTTTGTTCTTGCACAGATGATACCAATACTCGTCCTCAGGGGTTCGAACCCAAGACCTTAAAGTTTTTGTTCTTACACACATGATATAAATTGTTCTAGTGGAACAATTGGTATCATGTGTGTAAGAACAAAGACTTTAAGGTCTTGGGTTCGAACCCCTGAGGACGCGTCTCCTAGGAATTTTCCAGTAGAGCAAAACCTTGAGGGTCAGTGGGCCCAAAGAGGACAATCTGTGGAGTTGTAGGACTGGTTAGCAGTGGGAGCGGGGCCCAGAGGGGTCTGGCGTGCTCCAGGGCCAGGTCCTTACAAATACTGAACACAGAAATATTTTAATCTGAACGAGTTTTGAGATTCGATTTTTGGGCAGTAAATTGCTATGTGTTTTAACTATAATGGTTTTGTGAATGCTATGGATTTTCGGCATAAACCATGCATTATAAGCATCGTAGATAGTATGATTATCTACCTGCTTTCATTTATTCCTTACTGAGCGCGTTAACTCACCCCTTTTTTCATCTCTCCACAGATTAGCCACAGTGCTTCTTAGAGATCTATGGTAGATTCCTGTATTTTTCTTCCGCTAGCAGCTGTTATCACATTGCGAAAGGTATACACACTTTTAAAATCTTTTGTATCTAAATATGACTGGGTACAGTGATGTAATTATATTAATACTGGGATGTAAACCAATGTAAACGAACGTAAAAATTTTGTAAATTATTATAAGTACAACTTCTTATTATGGATGCATTAGAAGTGAATAAATTAAAGTATATGGGAGTGATCGACTGACATTGATTCATAGCCCAACTGTCCATATGTGTAGTCATGATGTGTGAGAATTATTGATATAAATGTAAGGAATTCGGGTCACGACAGAAGTGGTATCAGAGTCGAGTTGGTCTGATATGAATCATTGTTAGTAACTAGGAAAGTTTACATCCCATTATCACTGTGCTTTGTTTAGATACAATTATGTATACCAGGTTGTGATTTCACTGAATTTGTGTTATATATATACAGGAAATAGATAGGATGTTTGACAAACATCATAGTAGAGGAGAGAGTTCTTGATCTCAAGGGCATGGAGATAGACCCGAGAGACGGAGTAGATCCTCATCTAGACATACTTCTCGAGAACCATCTGAGAGTTCTGGCGCTCGCGACTCGAGATTAGAGCGACGTCTTGATACAGTGGAGACATTATTGGGGAGTTTATAGCTAGTTTTGGCAGTGTCCAAGGTACAGCAGGACAGGCTGCATCGACTGCTGCAGCAGCTGCACCTGAGACCCCTGCGCCTGCACAGCCTACACCCATATCACAGAGAGTTGAACCACCACAGGCTCCTCCTGTTCAGCCTGCACCTCCTCCAGTAGCCCCTCTTCAGGGTTATGATGATGATCTGGAGTATAGTTGTGATTTAGACAGATTGACACAATTTTGAAAGCTACAACCTCCGTCATTTAGTGGGGTGAAGAATCCGGTAGTGGCAGAGGACTGGATTAATAGAATGGAGAAACTTTATAGATTCTCCCGATGCTCTACTACTGAGAAAGTGGCTTTTACGTCTTTTATGCTAGAGGGTGAGGCGGAACACTGGTGGAAGTCCACTATGCCTATTCTATCAGCTGGACATCAGGTAATTACTTGGGAGATGTTCTTAGATGCCTTCAGAGGTAATACATTCCAGATACTGCTCAACGAAAGTTACAGACTGAGTTTTCAGGTTTGACCCAGGGAGGTAAGTCAGTGGACAAGTATGAATCTCGGTTTATATCTCTGGGCAGATATGATCCTGATACCATGGGCAGTGAACGGAAGAAAGTTCGTAAGTTTATGGAAGGCCTGAGACAATCGATTAGAGCTCGATGGGCCCCGTTGGATATTTCGACATATGGGGAAGCAGTTAGACGAGCTCAGCTATGTGAGCAGGATTACGAGCTCCATGTGTTAGAGTATGGGAAGGGTGGTAAGGGAAAAGATAGAGATCGAAAGAGATTTGGGGATGACAGAGGTAGTAGAGAGGGGAAGAGGCCTTTTAGTGGACGACAAAAGATTGATGAGTCGCGAAGTAGGGCAATTAGACCCCCTGTATATCCGACAGCAGCTCCAGCTCAGGGTATTATGATTGGAGGTCCCCGACCAAATCCTGATCGATGTAGACTTTGTGGAGGACTCCACGGGAACCGACCTTGTTATAGGATATCAGGAGCATGCTTTAGGTGTGGTAACATCGGACACATGATGAGAGATTGCCCGAAACTAGTTGAAGCGTCTTCTCAGAGGGGTAAGGAACCAGAGAAAGTTCCACCTGTTATTCCTGCTCCGAGAAGGAGAACCACGGCTGAGGAGAAGGGGAAGCAAGTCATTGGCCAAGGCAGAGTGTATGCACTTGACCAGGGCACTGCAGATGCTTCACCGGATGTGGTGAAAGGTACAATTCTGATTTTTAACCTTGAAGCATTAGCTCTATTTGATCCTGGTGCAACACATTCATTCATATCACCATCGTGTGCATTTAAATTATCAGAGTTTGTGAAACCTACACCTTTAGGTAAAAGGTTGATAATTAGCACACCAATGGGAAGTAGTCAAATGACTGAGTATGTGTGTAAGCAATGTAAGTTAAGGGTAGGAGATAAGAGTATGACAGCCGATCTTATCATGTTAAGTATGTTTGATTTTGATGTAATATTAGGAATGGATTGGTTTGCTGCAAATCATGCTATCTTAGATTGTCATTCTAAGACGATAATGTTTTCTCTACCGGAGAAACGTGTTGTATAATTTTTATGAGTAAATATAAAAGAAATACTTATGCAATATTAAATTGATTGCATAATATTATTTTGAAGGTTTTATTGCATACGTGGTTGACCTAGATAAGGCACAACCGGAATTGATTGACATACCTGTGATCGGAGAGTTTTCGGATGTCTTTCCGAATGACTTGCCAGGGTTACCACCAGACAGAGAGATGAAGTTCTGTATTGATTTGGTACCTGGTACTGAGCCTATATCCAGACCACCGTACAGGATGGCCCCAGTTGAGTTGTTAGAACTGAAGAAGCAGTTACAGGATCTGTTGGATAAGGGATTCGTTAGACCGAGCATCTCACCTTAGGGAGCTCCGGTCTTGTTCGTTAAGAAGAAGGGTGGAAGCCTCCGACTGTGCATAGATTACCGGTTGTTGAATAAGACTACCATTAAGAACAAGTACCCCTTCCACGTATTGATGATCTGTTGGATCAGCTTAAACGAGCACAGATCTTTTTCAAGATCGATCTGAGGTCTGGGTACCATCAGTTGAGGATCCAGAGTGAAGATGTACCCAAGACAGCCTTTTGTACCCGTTATGGTCACTATGAGTTCTTGGTTATGCCTTTCGAGTTAACGAATGCTCCTGCAGCTTTTATGGCTTTGATGAACGATGTGTTCAAGCCATACCTGGACCGATTTGTGATCATCTTCATCGATGATATATTGGTGTATTCGAAGTCCAGGTAGGAAAATGAGCAGCACTTGAGTATTGTTCTGCAGACCCTCCGAGAGAAGCAGTTATATGCCAAGCTCAGTAAGTGTGACTTCTGGTTAGAACAAATATCATTTCTGGGTCATGTGGTATCGAAGGACGGGGTGTCTGTTGATCCGTCCAAGATAGAGGCAGTAGTTCAGTGGGAACAACCCAGGACAGTTACTGAGATCAGGAGTTTTCTAGGCTTAGTTGGGTATTATAGACGGTTTGTAGAGGGCTTCTCGAAATTAGCTGCTCCTTTGACTCGTCTCACTCGAAAGAATGTTGCATTTGAGTGGGATGATAAGTGTGAGAAAAACTTTAGAGAGTTGAAGCAGCGACTGACCACGCACCGATTCTCATCATTCCGATCAGCTTAGGAGGTTTCTCTATATATACAGATACATCGGGACAGGGATTGGGTTGTGTATTGATGCAGGATGGGAAAGTAGTTACTTATGGATCCCGACAGCTTAAGGACCATGAGAAAAACTATCGAACCCATGATTTAGAGTTGGTAGCTGTAGTGTTTGCACTGAAAATATGGTGCCACTATTTGTATGGTGAGAAATTTTAGGTATTTACTGATCACAAAAGCCTGAAATATTTATTTTTACAAAAGAAATTGAATATGAGGCAACTAGATGGTTAGAGCTTCTGAAGGACTACGATTGTGAGATCATGTATCATCCGGGTAAGGCAAATGTAGTTACCGATGCTTTGAGCCGAAAGAGCCTTGGGATGGTATCATACATGATGATCAGGGAACATGAGCTGTTAGAGCAGTTTGCGAGTCTCAGTTTAGATGTGACACCTTCTAATATTGACACATATTGTGTGATAGCTAGTCTGAGATTGGAACCAGATTTGATTGACCGGATCAGACAAGCTCAGCGTATTGATCGCTTCTGTGTTGATATGGTTAATCAGATTCAGATGGGTACTTGTACCGATTTTGAGTTGAGTACTGATGGATTACTGAGATTCAAAGGCAAAGTGTGCGTTCCCGATGATCCTGAGTTGAGAAAACTCATTTTGTCCGAAGCTCATTCATCACGTTATACATTGCATCCGGGGAGCAATAAGATGTATCAGAATCTTCGAAAAGTGTATTGGTGGTCAGGGATGAAGAGGGATGTGACGGAGTTTGTGGCCAAGTGTTTGGTATGTCAACAGGTTAAGGTAGAGCATCAAAAGCCTGCAGGGTTATTGCAGCCTCTACCTATACCGACATGGAAATGGGAGCACATCACCATGGATTTTATCATGGGTTTATCGAGGACCCAACGGAACCATGATGCCATTTGGGTGATTGTGGATAGATTGACGAAATCAGCTCACTTCTTAGCTATGAGAGCTACAGATACTTTGAGTGCGTTGAAGAATTTATATGTACGGGAGATTGTGAGGCTACATGGCGTTCCAGTGAGTATTGTGTCTGACAGAGATTCCCGCTTCACTTCCCACTTTTGGGAACACTTTCAGGAAGCCAGGGAACCCGATTGAGCTTCAGTACAGCTTTCCATCCTCAGTCCGATGGTTAGTCAGAGAGAACCATCCAGATTTTAGAGGATATGTTGAGAGCTTGTGTGATGGATTTTAGAGGCTCTCGGGATGACCATTTGCCATTAGCCGAGTTCGCCTATAACAATAGTTATCACTCGAGTATTGGGATGGCACCGTATGAGGCGCTATATGGTCGTAGGTGTCGATCTCCGATTGGATGGGAAGAAGTGGGTGATCAAAAAATGTTTACTCTCGATTTGGTGCAGCAAGCCTCTGAGGATGTCCGGTTGATATGTGACAGATTGAGGACAGCTCAGAGTAGGTAGAAGAGCTATGCTGACACGAGACGCAGACCTTTGGAGTTTATGGTCGGTGAGTTAGTATTCTTGAAAGTATCTCCTTCTAAGGGGATTATGAGATTCGGGAAGAAGGGTAAGATAAGTCTTCGCTACATTGGACCATTTGAGATCTTGGATCGAGTAGGAGACAAAGCTTATAGGTTGGCGTTGCCACCGGAGTTAGCGAGTGTGCATAACGTCTTCCACATTTCGATGCTTCGGAAGTATCACCCGGATCCGACGCATGTGATTAATTATGAGCCGTTGGAGCTTAGTGAGGATATGTCATATGTTGAGAGGCCGATTCGGATACTGGATAAAAAGGAGAAGGTTTTGAGATCGAAGACTATTGGGTTAGTGAAAGTTTTATGGCAGCATCACACTTCCGAGAAGGCTACTTGGGAGTTAGAGAGCTTAATGCGAGAGAAGCACCCCCAGTTGTTTGAGGATTGATTTGGTTCTAATTTGGAGGACCAAATTCTTTTAGTTGGGGAGGATTGTTAGACCCGAGTTTTCGATTTACGTATGTAGCTTGTACCTTATGATTCATATGTGTACGAACATTATATTTTCATAGTTGAATCATAAGAAGAGTATTTACTGCCATGCAATTGATTAATTGAGAAATTAAAAATGCATGTGAGCTATATAACAACGAGATAAGTGTTAAAAAGATTCCCGAGCAAGTACAGGGGTAAAACGGTCAATTGATTGAAATCCGGTATAAATCCGATGAGACAATTTCATTAAAAATATGAAATTTAGGAATCTTGATCAAAAACGGGGTAAATATTTAATTTCGAGTCCAATTGATCAAGATACAAAGTTATTTAATATTTTTGGAATTTTTACCTCGAAAAACGAGCCCAAAAATAGTAGAAAAATATACCAGAAAGGCAAAATTAGACTGATAAATTCATTTACGGACTAAATAAATTTAATATGAATTTTTGAGATATTTTTGGGATATTTTGGTATTTTATTATTATTTTAAGTAATAAAATAATAATAAAATTGTATTATAAAAAAAACGAACGAAAATCTGGAAAAAAAAAAAAGAGAAATCAGAAGCAAAATCGCGAGGGAGAGAGAGAGAACTAAAACCGATCACCATCCATCTCCGACGACCAACGGCGGCACAGGAGGCGTGAGAAGTGACCGGCGAAGGACCATCGGCCTCCAGGCAACCTCCAGGCAGCCGGACGCGAGGTGGAACGTCGACAAATGACAGATCGGAGGGAGGACAGCCGCGAGAGAGAGAAGAGAAATCGGACGGCACCGACGCTGATTTGGCCCGAGCCCAGTCGACCGAGCGCTCCCCTGGTGAAACCGCGTCGAATGGCGGCGGAATCAGCCTCGGAACCGACAGAAAAAGCCAGCAATGGCGAGATCGACCCTGAACCGGTTTGGACCGATTCAATGTGAAAAGGGTTGAACCGGTCCGAATCGGTTCAATAGGAGAGAGAAAAAGGAGAGAGAAACAAAATTTGAGAATTCACCGGACTTCGGGTAAGTCGATACGAGGTCAAAAGTGACTGATTTGATTTTCGATAAATTTATTTAAATTGTATTTAATCGAAAATTGACACAGAGTTAAATATACAAAATTGTGCAGTTCGACGATTAATTCCGAACGGAAGCCCGATCAAACTCCGATTCGCGTACCATCGCATAATCTCGAGTAAGTAAAGCTTATTTACGATAAATTATGTGATTAATACATATTTAAGATTTATTTTACGCAATTCGGATTAAATTTCGAATTTAGTGAATTATATTTGAAATTTCGAATAAACTATCGTAAATGATATACGGGCTATCCAAAGAGTTTGGAATAAAGCCCAATGGGTATTGATAGGGCCAATGAGTCGATAGACCCTGATGAAGGGAATTAATATGGGAAAAACGGGCTTAATACGGATTAAGGCCCAATTAAAGTGTTTAGGCCCATTAAGAGTAAACGGGTCCATTTAAGTGAAATGAACTCTATTAAATGTGAAATACAGTAGGAAACGTGTAATTAATCCAGCGAGTTGTTAAATGCAGCTCCAGAGTCATATTTAGAGTTGACCGGACTACGAGATTTGGACAGCACGGAGGAAGAGAGGTCACACTACGTGATCCAAGGTAAGGGATCTTTGTGAGCTCTTAGAGATAGCTGTATGTATTTTTATCATCCTTTACATACACTTAAATTCCGTATAGCGTATGAATATGAAATTTTTGGATAGTACCCAAATATGGAAAAATTACGAAAATACCCCTTGACCCGCGAAAAATTTGGAAATGCATAAAGTGCATGAACATGATGTTTTGCATGTGAAAAAGAGGTTCTGTGAAACCAAAATGATAGACTGGCTCACGATTTGACTGTACATTAAATTGCACGTTTTTATGAAATGTGTGTTTTGCATCGTTTTGCGTATCACACTTGGTTTTGAGTACCACTGTTGTGAGAAATAGAGTTAGCTGTCTATTTGTGTGTGTGAAATCGTGCTGGAGCTATGATGAGATCTGTGGATTTATCCAGATCCGCTCCCACTTGATTTTGGTATTACATCTGTACAGACCATGTTGGAGCACTGCTCGCACTGAATTCTGTTGTGATTTGTGATTGAGATCGTGCTGGAGCCCTCGTGTTGACTGTGTGTCACACTAACTTGCTCGCACTAGATCTGAGATGACAGGCTATGGTTGATAATTTATTTGGTTGGGGTGGTGAGCTGTTGACTCAGGCACCTACAACTGTGTGGTAATTGTACTGTGGTTCACGGAGTACGTCGTACCATGTAGACAACATAGAGTACACTGTACCGTACAACTATGGGATGTGAGGATTGCGTCTTTGGACTCGGGCATGCTTTGTCATTGCTCTGGTTTGTGATAGTCCTTAGATAGGAGCCGATGGATAGACTAATCCTCTCCTCGGACTCTGAGATACCCTTGCACACCTAGCTAGTGATAGCTCGGAGTCTCGGAGTTTGGCCAAATGTCTTATGGATTTGTGTGGATCCCTGCCTAGTCTCACCTGATTTTATTAGTTTCTATAACAAAACTAATTGTGATTTGATTTCTGTGATGAAAACCGTTTGAAATGAGAACATGATTTAAATGTGAGTTTCAATACTGAACACAGAAATATTTTAATCTGAACGAGTTTTGAGATTCGATTTTTGGACAGTAAATTGCTATGTGTTTTAACTATAATGGTTTTGTGAATGCTATGGATTTTCGGCATAAACCATGCATTATAAGGATCGTAGATAGTATGGCTATCTACCTGCTTTCATTTATTCCTTACTGAGCGCGTTAGCTCACCCCTTTTTTCATCTCTCCACAGATTAGCCACAGTGCTTCTGAGAGCTCTGTGGTAGATTCCTGTATTTTCCTTCCGCTAGCAGCTGTTATCACATTGCGAAAGGTATACACACTTTTGAAATCTTTTGTATCTAAATATGACAGGGTACAGTGATGTAATTATATTAATACTGGGATGTAAACCAATGTAAATGAACGTAAAAGTTCTGTAAATTATTATAAGTACAACTTCTTATTATGGATGCATGAGAAGTGAATGAATTAAAGTATATGGGAGTGATCGACTGACATCGATTCATAACCCAACTGTCCGTATGTGTAGTCGTGATGTGTGAGAATTATTATATAAATGTAAGGAATTCGGGTCACGATAAGACATCAGCGATTCGTCACCATTGTTTCAGGTAACAACACCATTCTTTTTGTTCGTAAAACCAAGTAACCATCCAAACTATTAATATTTTTGTATCAAGATCATATAGATTCTAATATTACATAATTAGGCAATTTGAAAAGCAAACTTTTCAATTCTTTCTTTCGGTGATGTTCTTCCTTTAACTTGAGCTTATATATACATATGTTTCTGATTAAAACGAAAAAAAATTCCATATAATAGATATTAGTTGAATATTCCTTAATATTAGTTTTTAACTTTTTAACTTAAAATGACGTGTAGAATAAAAAATATATATCTTTAATTTATATATTAGTTGAATATTCCTTAATATTAGCTTTTAACTTTTCAACTTAAAATGACGTGTAGAATAAAAAATATATATCTTTAATAAAAAAAACCAAGTAACCATCCAAACTATGAATATTTTTGTATTAAGATCATATAGATTCTAATTTGAAAAGCAAACTTTTCAATTATTTCTTTCGGTGATATTCTTCCTTTAACTTGAGCTTATATACATATGTTTCTGATTAAAACGAAAAAAATTTCATGTAATAGATATTAGTTGAATATTCCTTAATATTAGCTTTTAACTTTTCAATTTAAAATGACGTGTAGAATAAAAAAAATATATATATCTTTAATAAAAAAACCAAGTAACCATCCAAACTATGAATATTTTTGTATTAAGATCATATAGATTCTAATTTGAAAAGCAAACTTTTCAATTATTTCTTTCGGTGATGCTCTTCCGTTAACTTGAGCTTATATATACATATGTTTCTGATTAAAACGAAAAAATTTCATGTAATAGATATTAGTTGAATATTCCTTAATATTAGCTTTTAACTTTTCAACTTAAAATGACGTGTATAATAAAAAAATATATCTTTAATTTATATATTAGTTGAATATTCCTTAGTATTAGCTTTTAACTTTTCAACTTAAAATGACGTGTAGAATAAAAAAAATATATCTTTAATAAAAAAAACCAAGTAACCATCCAAACTATGAATATTTTTGTATTAAGATCATATAGATTCTAATATTATATAATTAGGCAATTTAAAAAGCAAACTTTTCAATTATTTCTTTCGATGATGTTCTTCCTTTAACATGAGCATATGTTTCTGATTAAAACGAAAAAAATTAGTTGAATATTCCTTAATATTAGCTTTTAACTTTTCAACTTAAAATGACGTGTAGAATAAAAATATATATATTTAATAAAAAAACCAAATAATCATCCAAACTATGAATATTTTTGTATTAAGATCATATAGATTCTAATATTATATAATTAGGCAATTTGAAAAGTAAACTTTTCAATTATTTCTTTCGGTGATGTTCTTCCTTTAACTTGAGCTTATATATACATATATTTCTGATTAAAACGAAAAAAATTCCATGTAATAGATATTAGTTACATATTCCTTAATATTAGTTTTTAACTTTTCAACTTAAAATGGCGTGTAGAATAAAAAAATATATCTTTAATTTATATATTAGTTGTATATTCCTTAATATTAGGTTTTAACTTTTCAACTTAAAATGACATGTAGAATAAGAAAATATATCTTTAATAAAAAAAACCAAGTAACCATCCAAACTATGAATATTTTTGTATTAAGATCATATAGATTCTAATATTATATAATTAGGCAATTTGAAAAGCAAACTTTTCAATTATTTCTTTCGGTGATGTTCTTCCTTTAACTTGAGCTTATATATACATATGTTTCTGATTAAAACGAAAAAAAATCCATGTAATAGATATGTGAAACCCAAATTTTTTTTCCACTATGTTCATCATTTGGAATCATAGTACGGATGAATTGAGTATATGAATGTGAATGATGTAGTGGAGGTATGAAAATACGAAATTTAAATGAGAAAAGATAGTGAGTCCGAGAAGAAAAATCGGTCTAAATTGGTCCCGAAGGTGTAGAAGGGTAAAATGGTCAAAAGATCCTAATTTCGATGTAAATTCGATAAGAAAATTTCATTGAAAATATGGATTTAGGAATCGATAAAGAAGAAATTATGGAATTACGAATTTAATTGATCAAGATACAAAAATATTACGAATTTTCGTATTTTCGCTCGAGACATTATCCCGAAAATATGCAAAAAATACACCGAAAAAGTTAAAATAAATTAAATTAATTAATTAATAAAATAAAATATGATTTTTGAGATATTTTTTGATTTTATTATATTTATTTGATTATAATAAAATATAATAAAATAATAGTAAAATATATTATAAAAAAACAAAAAACGAAAATGAAAACTGGAAATCAGAATTTGAAGAATTGAAGGAAACAGAAGACAAAACCCAGGAACCCGAACCCAGCCCCATCTGCCTTACTCACCCACGAGCCACCACCGAAGAACCAACCAGGCGAGAGAGCTGAGCCTCCCAAGTTCGCCGGCACCGACAGCTGATGGAGAAACGGCGACCGGAGAGAGAAAAAGTGAGAAAGAGAGAAACCGAGAGAGAAGGAGCGAGAAAGAGAGAGAACAGAGGTTGACGGAGGTCGGGGGAAGAGAGAGGCCCTCGCCACCGGCCAGGAGGAGGTTCGATCTGCCACCGTCGATGACGAAAACGACAGAAAACGGTGGAAACGAGAGACACCATCGGGGTCGAAGGGAGAAGAGGCCGGACTAGCCACTTTTTGTTCAGTCCTGGAGAAACCGAGGCCAGATCCGTGCATCGGACAGTCCCGCGGATCTGCCGGAGGTGGAAGTCGGAGAAGAATCGATCGGCAGAGTTCCAAACGGTGAAGGAGAAAACCGAATCGGGTTGAATCGGGTTGAATTGGACCGAACCGGTTCAACCAAGAAAGAGGGGGAAAAGGAGAAAAAGGAAAGAAAAAGAGAAAAAGGAAAAAATTTTTGGAGATACATCAGACTTCGGGTAAGTCGGTAAGAGGTCAAAAGTGATCGATTTAATTTTTAAGAAATTTATTAAATTATATTTGATCGAAAATTCACCCGGAATTAAATATATAATTATGCAGTTCGACGATAAATCGCGTACGTGAGCCCGACCAAACTTCGATTTGCGCACCATCACATAATCTCGGGTAAGTAAAGCTCATTTACGACAATTTATGTAATTATCGTGTATTAAAAATTTATTTTACGAGTTACGGATTTAATTCCGCATTTAGTGGATTAAAGTGGGACTTTTAATTAAATTGTCGTAAATGTTATACGGGCTATTCAAAGAGTCTAGAAAAAGGCCCAATAAGTACTGATGGGCCTAGTGAGCCAGTGAGCCCAATAGGTCTTGATGAAAGAATTAATAAGTGGAAACGAGCTTAAAACGGATTAAGGCTCATTAAGGTGCAATTGGGCCCAATAAGAAAAAATTTGGCCCAATTAACTAAATCTAAAGTAGTAAATATGAGAAAATATTTATTGAGTTAAATATGATTAAAACGAGGTTTATACCGATAAAACCGAGCAAAAAGAGTAAAATCGATTAAAAGTCAACTTTTAGTCAAAACTTCGATATAATCACATATTTGGATATGTTGAAATGAATTTAAGCCATATGTGATAAGTTGAACTTATTTTGCAGCAGCTCGGTCTATCAACACATTTTACGAGGTAAACTCAAGCATTGAGGAAAGTGCTCTACATCAGTCGCTAAGAGGTAAGAGATATAATTTAGAGTAGGGTTAGTACTCCTTCATCCTTACCAATTGTTTATGTATGAGAATTGAATGAGATTTTACGAAATAGATTTTCAACTGTATTCAAACCGAAGCCAAAATCATTTCCCGAGTTTTCAGCATGTTTTATATATATGAGATACATTTTTACAGCATACATGTTTATAAAAGTGATTTTTCACTTCTGAAACGAAAGCATAGTATTTTCATGTGAGATTACGGGTTAAAGTCCTAATATGTTTTATGAAACCATGTTTTCATGATACGGGTTAAAGTCCCGAAACAACTTTTAAGCTATATTTTCACAATACGGGTATGAGTCCCAAGAAATAACTATTATAACTATACTTTCCATATTTACACGGGCTAGAGTCCCGTAATGATTTATGAAAACTATGTTTTCTATGAGAAACGAGCTAGAGTCCCGTAATAATTTATGAAAACGATGTTTTCTATGAAAAACGGGTTAGAGTCCCATAGCAATTTTGAGAATCGGGTTAGAATCCCATAATGATTTTTAATACACGGGTATGAAGCCCGATATGATTTTGATAAAATGGGTGAGAGGCCCAAAATGAATTTTTGTGGGGTAAAAAGGCATGATATGACGATAGTCAGAGGATCTGGGATCGATCTCGCATACATAGGGTAGTGTATGAAGACGATCGAGGATCTACCTAGCCGACGGCCAGAGAACGGGCAGGCTTTGACTTGATATGAGAAACGTGCGTATAGTCCACACTTGGAGATGCACGTGAGTTCGTGCGTATAGTCCCCATTTAGTGGTGCACGAGAGATAGGGCAGCGTACGACCCTGATCTAGTCCTACGACTCCCCTGTACAATGGCCATATGTACCTATGATGAACGTCCTACGAGACCAGATGTATGATGTCCTTCGGGACTAGTATATGAGACAATTGCTTGACCCTACACGATGAATTGACGGCATGATATATATATGTTTTCGCACATTTCATGCTACCTGTTTTATGATTTTATTAAGCACAGATTTTCTATGATGAGATTTTAAAGGTAGCCATGAGAATGTTTTACGAAATGTGCATACGACAATAAGATTTCATTTTCAAAGTGATAAGCATGTTATGGTATGCATGATTAAGTTTTGAGATACTTTTTACTTATTTACACGACGTGATATGCATACTATATATGAGTTTTACCAAAAAGATGCATGATGTGTAAACTTATGATTTAAGTTTGTTTTTACTACTTTTATGAATTGTAAGCATCTCTACTCAACTGCATAAGTATGCTGATTTGTAAAACAATGAGTTTTATCATATTTTGAGTATTTAAAGCTATTTTAAATGTATTTCTTACTGAGTCTGAAAAACTCACCCCCCTCCTCTCCATCTCCCAGATTTTTACAGAGAGTCTACTGCACATACGAGACTATGGTCGTTGACAAAATAGTCCGACCTTTTATCGGATACTTTCGTAACCTTGAGGTACAGTCTTACTTATATTCCAGACATGTGATACAGAATAGACACTATTGTATATAATAGTCGAGATGTAATAGTTGTAAATGATTATATATATATATACAGAATGTATGTGATGTAATGAGATCCTGGAAATGAAAAAAAAAAAAAATCTAGACATGGATAGGAAAATAACATAGTTAATGGATAAAAAGTTTAAATTAGTCCTATTTTTCTGCGCTTCCGGGGCGTGACAAGATATTAGTTGAATATTCCTTAATATTGGCTTTTAATTTTTCAACTTAAAATGACGTGTAGAATAAAAAAATATATCTTTAATTTATATATTAGTTGAATATTCCTTAATATTAGTTTTTAACTTTTCAACTTAAAATGACGTGTAGAATAAAAAAATATCTTTAATAAAAAAAACCAAGTAACTATCCAAATTATGAATATTTTTGTATTAAGATCATATAGATTCTAATATTATATAATTAGGCAATTTGAAAAGCAAACTTTTCAATTATTTCTTTCAGTGATGTTCTTCCTTTAACTTAAGCTTATATGTACATATGTTTCTGATTAAAACGAAAAAAATTCTATGTAATAGATATTAGTTGAATATTCCTTAATATTAGTTTTTAACTTTTCAACTTAAAATGACGTGTAGAATAAAAAAAATATATCTTTAATAAGAAAAAACCAAGTAACCATCCAAACTATGAATATTTTTGTATTAAGATCATATAGATTCTAATATTATATAATTAGGCAATTTGAAAAGCAAACTTTTCAATTATTTCTTTCGGTGATGTTCTTCCTTTAACTTAGCTTATATATACATATGTTTCTAATTAAAACAAAAAAATTTCATGTAATAGATATTAGTTGAATATTCCTTAATATTAGCTTTTAACTTTTGAACTTAAAATGACGTGTAGAATAAAAAAATATATCTCCAATTTATATATTAGTTGAATATTCCTTAATATTAGCTTTTAACTTTTCAACTTAAAATGATGTGTAGAATAAAAAAATATATCTTTAATAAAAAAACCCAAGTAACCATCCAAACTATGAATATTTTTGTATTAAGATCACATAAATTCTAATATTATATAATTAGGCAATTTGAAAAGCAAACTTTTCAATTATTTCTTTCGGTGATGTTCTTCCTTTAACTTGAGCTTATATATACATATGTTTCTGATTAAAAAGAAAAAAATTCATGTAATAGATATTAGTTGAATATTCCTTAATATTAGTTTTTAACTTTTCAACTTAAAATGACGTGTTGAATAAAAAAAATCTTTAATTTATATATTAGTTGAATATTCCTTAATATTAGTTTTTAACTTTTCAACTTAAAATGATGTGTAGAATAAAAAAATATATCTTTAATAAAAAAAACCAAGTAACCATCCAAACTATGAATATTTTTGTATAAGATCATATAGATTCTAATATTATATAATTGGGCAATTTGAAAAGCAAACTTTTCAATTATTTCTTTTAGTGGTGTTCTTCCTTCAACTCGAGCTTATATATACATATGTTTCTGATTAAAACGAAAAAAATTTCATGTAATAGATATTAGTTGAATATTCCTTAATATTAGCTTTTAACTTTTCAACTTAAAATAACGTGTAGAATAAAAAATATATCTTTAATTTATATATTAGTTAAATATTCTTTAATATTAGCTTTTAACTTTTCAACTTAAAATGACGTGTAGAATAAAAAAATATATTTTTAATTAAAAAAACTAAGTAACCATCCAAACTATGAATATTTTTGTATTAAGATCATATAGATTCTAATATTATATAATTAGGCAATTTAAAAAGCAAACTTTTCAATTGTTTCTTTCGGTGATGTTCTTCCTTTAACTTGAGCTTATATATACATATGTTTGTGATTGAAACGAAAAAATTCCATGTAATAGATATTAGTTGAATATTCCTTAATATTAGCTTTTAACTTTTCAACTTAAAATGACGTGTAGAATAAAAAATATATATCCTTAATAAAAAAACCAAGTAACCATCCAAACTATGAATATTTTTGTATTAAGATTATATAGATTCTAATATTATATAATTAGGCAATTTGAAAAGCAAACTTTTCAATTATTTCTTTCGGTGATGTTCTTCCTTTAACTTGAGTTTATATATACATATATTTCTGATTAAAACAAAAAAAATTCCATGTAATAGATATTAATTGAATATTCCTTAATATTAGCTTTTAACTTTTCAACTTAAAATGACATGTAGAATAAAATATATATATTTAATTTAACGTTTATGACATTAATTAAAATTGTCGTAATCAAAGATAGTTTATATGGTTTATATGATAACGTTATTTTTTGTTACATGTCGAAACAATTAATTAGATCGTAATATTTTGCAATTGCAAACTACAATTATTTCTTGTTATGCATCGAAACAACTAATAAGATTGCGATATTTTTTAATTGCAGAATATGATAAAATTTGTTATTATTAAAAGATTATTAATATTTAAAATGATGTTGGATTTGTCATTGCCAAAAATAGTACATGCTACCATTTTTTTTGGTAATAATCAACAAAACATCCATTATTGCCACTCTTAGGAAATTCATTAATTATTATTTTTTATATATTTTTTTTTCTAATTAAAGATATTTTTACTATAAATAAACATTTTAAATAAGAACATAATCATATATTTAGTTGTAACATGTTTTTTTTTTTTTTTGGTTATTTTCTAACTAAAAGTTTTCCATCTTAGAAAAAAATACCATAAGTTAATCCTAACACATTGAATTTTAGATGATATACTTCAAACAAATAGAGATCGTATAATGACAATGGTTCCCAATCGTATTGGTCATTGCATAAGACTTGAATGCAGTCTCCCACACCCAATCTCTCTCTTTCATTAAATTTTTAGAAGAAAAAAAAAACTTAAAATTGTGGTGGAGAAAATTGTTTTTGTTTTGACACGTTCTTTAACATGCAATAATACAGCCTTCCTATATATAGCACTTCCATTTCTCCTGTTTTTCCACAAGCTTAAAGCACTTAAATACTTTGTCGCCTAATGTCTCTCTAATCGCTTAAAACACTCAAAATTTTTTTACTTTTCCAATATTAAAACCAAACGTGCAACTATATTATTAAGATAGAGTAATCTTACAAAAAGAAATTAACTTAAATGCATATATATATATATATATATATATATATATATATATATATATATATATATAACTGCTGTTTTAAGAAAATAATAATATTTTATCTTGTATTAATATATTAGATTATATAATTTCAACATTTACTATATACACCCAATAAAGCAATATAGAATTTCAATAGTAGGTTGAGGAATGGAATGCCTGAACAAATACAAAATTTTGATGGTTCAGTCACAGGGCATCAAACAGGTCCCCTCAACCTTGATTGCCGATTGGATTCATAGGAATGACTACAATGTCAACCCGAATCCTTTGAGAGCCCTCTTTCATCATAAAGCTCAACTTTCGGAAATTTGGAAGGCTGCCAATGAAGAGTGCCAAATGCAAAGAGAGAACCCATGGATAGGATAGGATAGGATAGGAAGAACCACTAAGAATATACCGATGGAAACCACACATCAGACTTGGAATATGCCCCAGGGTAACCTTTGGTTCATCTGCTTAGGAATCCATAAAACTAAACCTAACATCTGGTTCGGAGCAAGTGCAATAATCAGGCATACAATAGGACTAACTTTCATCTTTTGCAGGAGTGTCGATGCCACAACCAAGGCCATGGAGAAGCTTCTACTCAGACAGGTGCTTTTCAAGCTAAAAAAAACAGGGCAGCTAACATTGTATGCAAGGATGATGGCAACAAATGGAGGCAGTATAATTGTGGATTGCATAAGAATGCACTTGAGCATCCAACGAGCTCTCAACGACATTCACAAATTAATCGAGAGTGATATGGAATTCAGATTCACATATTCTTGGCATCCGCTTCGAGTGAGGTCTACACAATGGCCAAAAAAGTAGCTCAATTCAGGACATCATTCGTATGGCCGGAACCGGAGCATACACTTGTTGTACTGGCTTCCAGATGGTACCTGACATTTATGATCAGTTTTTATCTTTATAAATTCTTGACCATGCACCAAAGAAAAACCTTGTTTGCTTAAAGATGCATTTAAGACTAACTAAAGTTAAGCCAATGGTATATTTGCAATGGATGCAGTGCCACATCCATCACTCTGTCTCCATTTACTATAGTTGCTTGTAATATTTGAAGTACACTACAGCACAGGGGGAGTGGGGAGTGTTTTTTTTTTAGTACACTACAGCACAGGGGCAGTGGGGAGTGTTTTTTTTTTTTTTAAAAAAAAAAAATATTTCTACTTTCCATGGTTTTCCTCCATAAGACTTAAAATATTACTAATCTGTATGCTTACAGAGCCTTTTTATCCGGAATTACAAGAAATCCTACAAGCATTGAAACCACAGTCATTGGAAGGTTTCTTTGTTATATTACAAAATCAATGTATATACAGTCTTTTTAACTAGAATTACATGAAATCCTTCAAATCCTATTGTCTTTTTAACCGAAAGCTGCTGTTTGCTGTTGCTGGGATTTGCAGAAACGCAGCGTGGATGCTTACAAGAAGCAAAGGCAGTGTTTGATCAGATGAAGTTTCGGGATAATGTGTCATGGACTTCCATGATCTCAGCTTATGGGATGAGTGGCCAAGGTTACAGTGCTGTGGCCCTTTTCTCTAAAATGCAGAACTCGTCTGACTCCAGATTCTATTGCATTAGTCTCAGTTCTTTCGGCTTGCAGCCATGCAGTATTACTAGAACAGGGGTGGTGTTTCTTTAACTTGATGGCAGACCAGCATAAGATTCTTCCAAGGGTAGAACATTTTGCTCGTATGGTAGACCTACTTCGACGTTCTGGGCAAGTAGAGAAAGCCTATAATTTCATCAGAAAGATGCCAATAGAACCCACTGAGAGGGTATGGAACATTGTTAGGTGCCTGTTGGAGGCACTCTAACATGAATATCGGGCTGCTTGCTGCTGATCATCTTTTTCAGTTAGCACTTGAGCCATCTGGTTATTATGTCTTGTTACCAAACATATATGCAAAAGCTGGTAGATGGGAAGATGTTACAACCGTTAGATCAATCATGAAGAGCAAAGGGATCAAGAAAATGGTTGGTGACCAGTCACATCCACAGTCCAAGGCAATCTATGAAAAATTAGATTTTCTGGTGGGGAAGATGAAAGAGGCAGGTTATGTCCTGAAATTCACTCTGCACTTCATGATGTGGAGGAGGAAGACAAGGAAGGCCATCTAGCTGTTGTCTATTGTCTTTGCCATTTTAAATACTAACGCTGGTACACCTATTAGAATCACTAAGAATCTTCGTATCTGCGGAGATTGCGATATTGCTGCTAAGCTCATGTCACAAATTGCTGAACGTGAAATTATGGTCAGGGATATTTATCGGTTTCATCATTTCCAGAATGGTGTTTGCTCATGTGGAGATTACTGGTGATCAATTTGGAAAAGTGCTCTTGAATTTACATGATACTGGACTATAAGCAATAGAAATCAGTTGTCCATCATTAAGATCAGATCTGGCATGACGTGGTTGTATGCAAGTCTTGATTATCAACAGCCAATATCAAGGGACTAAATTTTAGGACAAAGTGAACACTGATTATCCTAACTGTCAGAGTTACCGTACTTGCTTATCGTAAGTCTGGTCAGTGGCCATTTTGGTCGTCTTCTAAGATGCCTTCTCTTGTCATGGCTATTAAAAAGCATGGTTGGTTCAGTATCCTGAGCCTTCATAGGCTTAATTGTGAGCTTTGACATTCAGTTAAAAATCCGTTTATATTGAGAGGTAGGTGGTCATATATATTCTTCACTTAGCGTACAAAGTTGGGTGTGAGTTTGTGCTTAGTTCTTGAGTGATACTGATTATTTATGTTTTCTTAGTAGGCTGGTTTCTTTCCATGTTCTCACCTTGATCATAATATTCTCATGTGAAACATGATGGACAAGCTGGAACTGGGAATTTCTAATAACATTTATGGCCCTTTTTGGTAGGAACAAGTGTATTAAACTTCTAATTACTGATGGACATGGCTCGGTATTAAACTTCTCATACCCATGCAGGTAGGACTTACAACCATCCTTATGTCTTCTTGCGCCGTGATAGAAACTGCATTTCTATATATCCTAGTCAAGTGACCACTTCCATGAGGCTAGTTCAAACTGCACTCCACTAATCACCTTTTGGCATCCAGACAGCGTGAGGTAGGCAAGTTCATGCGAGACATGTCTGGCTTGCAGATGAGCGAAGACTATGCAAGAAGACTATTACGGACTGTCGGATGACCTGCAACTTGCTTCTCATCTTATTCTCTTCTTATTAGTTGCTAACGAGCGGCTGAAAGTGGAACTTGATGCTTTTACCTGTATGCTAATTTGGCAAATGAATATCTAGAACATCAGTGAATAGTGCAGGAATTGTCTGATTTTATTTTGGAATAATAGTCAACTATACCTTTGATTTTTTTTTTTTTGTATAAAATATGTATATACCCTAATTTTTTATTACATACAAATCAATTCAAAAAATTTTATTTTATCGTGAATAAATATCCAACTTTTCAAAATAACATAATTAAGTATAAATCTTTTTAATAACACTAATTACCGTTTAAATATCTTACATAATAGCTGACGTAAATAGTTTTATGAATTGTCACGTAATATGTTACGTGTATGACATAAACGAAGTTAATATTTTTAATATATTTGAATTTAATTATATAATTTTAAAAATGTTTGATTATATATTTACAGTAAAATAAAAAAATTTATTGATTGATTTATATGTAGAAATTTAGAGCTTATGTTTATTTTATGAAAAAATTAAGATATATTCGACAATTATTTATTTAATTCTGAATGGACTCTAATGGCATTTTTAGTGGAAAATTAGTAAATTGTGGTGGAAGATCAAGGATGCAAATTTTATACCTCTCCAAGCATTTTGCACTCAGGAGAGTTTAAAGCCTAGCGGAATAAAAATGTGGAAGGATGGATAGTAGTACTGAGGAAAAAAGAAAAAAAATGGTTATTGTAAACGTTTGATAAGAAGAAAAAATGTAAGAAAAAAATAAAAAAATTGTTATTTTTTATTAACAAAATTAAATTAATTATTTCATATTTGAAAGATTGTTGAAGAAAAAAATAAGAGAGATGTAAGTTAAATATTTATATTTATATTTATAAAATTATTTTTTATTTTATTATTTTAATTAATTAATGATATAGTGATATATAATTTTATTTTTTTATTTTTTAACTCTATCAAGAATAAAAAAGTAAATTATATTTAAATTAAATATTTTTTATTTTTTTTTACCAAACACATTAATAAAAAAATATTTTTTATCTTTTTATTTTTATTTTTCATTTTTTTCATTTTTTATTTTTCATTTTTCATTTTTCTTTCGCCTTCACCAAGTGAAACCTTGGAGTCTCTTGTTTCTAGAGGTATGTTGTCCCATTGCTGACTTGACTTACTAGACCCATCCAAAAAAGGTCGTTGACTTGACTAGCCATTTTTGTTCCACTAATTACATTGAAAGTCGATGAGCATTAATGCCCGCCCAAATATCAAGAAGGAAAAATTTCATGGACATGCCGTGAAATATCAATTATGCCTGTGATGTTGCACTAAACGGCAACAAGATGATACTGATACGATCTCTTTCACATGTATCAAATCTTTTGATTGATGTTGCACTAAACGACAACGAGGTGATGCTGATACGGTTTTTTCTACGTGTATCGAATTTTCTGCAAAAATAATGAAAATCAGAGAGGTGCAGGGATCTGTCCCTGCACGCGCACTTCGATGCTTAAGTTAGAAAGTTCTTTTTGCAGAGTCTTTGTATCTAAAAAGAGATCAGATTCACCTTTTTTGTACTTGGTGTATTTATAGACTTTTTCTAGGATCAAGTTGGGCTTCATGTTCTTTCCGGGTTTGAGGTTATTTTAGGCCCATAACTATAGGATTCGGGTCTGAGGCCCAGGCGCGTGTCTGGGCTGCGACAGAGTTACTAGATACTCTGTTGCGACTTGGGGTTGGACAACTTGCGGATGAGTTCAACAGGCGGCAGAGTTACGTGAACCTCTCCCGTGGAAACTGCGGCAGAGTTCAATCGCAGTCTCTGCGGTAGAGGTCTATCACGGTCCGTGCGGTAGAGGTCTATTGCGGCTTACTCTGTCGCGTCCATACTCTACCGCAGACTCTCTATCGCCTAGAGACTGCGTCGCCTAGAGACTCTGCCGCCAGGGACTCTTTCGCATAAACTCTATCGCCTATATACTCTATTGCCCAATCCAGTTACTGTGTCGCCACCTCTCTTTACCTGCCACGTGGCTTATGTCTCTTCTATTTGTGTTTGACATGTGGCGGTCTCTCGTTGGTCGATCTTTGTACACATGGACTTTGGTGATATGACCATTATCAATTGCTCCCCACTCTTTGATAGGAATATTTTCTGCGAAAGAGTATTCTTGATTCACTGTTTCAGAGCACGTGCGGATTCCCGTGCACGTGTTGACGCAGCTGCGGCTATTTATATAAGCCCCCCAGTCATTGGGGCATCTACTGAGTTCCCTCGCTTAAGACCATTCTGCCGCACACTCTCAAAGTACTCTGTCACAACTCTTCTGCTAGTCAATCGCAACTCTGTCGCCACTCTACCGCTACTCTATCGCAGGTTGCTGATACTCTTTCGCACCTTTATCGCATAGTCCATCACTGTGTCGCGAGTCTGTCGCGTGGACAAAAACTCTGTCGCCCCGTGTTTGTTTGCCGTACTTCTGTTGCAAACGCTCTAACACTATAGTTTACTGTCTTCCTGCTTTTCTGTTAGGTAAACTCTGTCGCCATTAGTTTTTTCTTCATGATTTTCCTTGAACTTTCAAAAAATGGCTGGTCATGGTGTAGGGAAGTATATAGAGCTAGGAGTCAAATCAACCTTGAAGGCTGCTAACATCCAAGACCTTATGTCTAGGTTTCCTTTACCTGATGGATACTCCTATAGGCTTCCAAACCCCCCCGAGAACGACATACGTAGTGTGTCTGACGGGATAGTTATTTTCAGGGCATCGTTAGAGTTAGGACTCCATTTTCCATTATCCGACTTTGGGGCTTCTTTCCTTAGGACGCACAGGATTGCCCCTGGACAACTGCATCCTCACGCATGGATGCAATTAATAGGATTTACCGTACATTGTCGACTAAGGGGCGTCTCTCCGTCTCTTTCCCTTCTTGATGCCTTTTTTAGGTTTCGAGGTAGCCCCGGTTTAGTTCCTTATTCACTTCAGCGGGTGTATAAGTCTGGATTTGAAAATAGGTTATTCGAAAAACCTGCCAATAAGCTTCATGGTTTTGAATCGGAGTGGCTTGTTGTGGAGACGCCTGGGGGCCTAGATTTTCCTACTCGTTGGGAAACTAGGCGTGAAATCCCTAAGGGCCCCCGGATTTCTACACTTAGAGAACAGTTGTCCTCAGATGTCAATAGGTTATTGGTTGATAGTCCCATTAGTCTTGACAGTCTTTTATCAAATAAAAATTTTATATCTGCTGGCTGGGGTGTGGGTCCCATCCATATTGTCGGCCCTTCTGTTCCTCCCTCGAATCCTTCATTCTCGATTCACTTTGAGTTGAACCCGAAACTTTTAAGGTCTCAAGAAGATATAGGAAGCACAAATATAGAATCTAGTTCTGATAGCGAACCTTTAGCTGATCTGAATGACTGGGAAGGGTTTAGTTCAACTTTCATGGTTCTTCCTGACGATGATATGATAAACATAGAGTCCCTTCAGAAGCATTTTGATTCTCCTGATGGTAACTTTTCATGCTTTTTTATTGTTTGTTGGTTCTGACTACGCTTTTGACCACTTATTTGTTCTTTTTCTTTTTTGTAGAAATGAGCCATTTTCGACGATCTTTGGCACGTCAAGGTCCGGAGGGCGGTCCATCCAGTGACCCCACTAGAAAGAGGCCTCGCTTAGCTGATGATGCTCCCAGTGAGGCACCAGTTCCACCTCAATTGCCTCGGGCTCGGACCCCACCTCTTCCTAGACAAGTGATGCCCCTTCCCCCGGAACAAAGGGATCCTTCTCGAGATAGAGGGAGGGCTCCTTCCTCTTCACGGAGGGCTTCTGATTCGTCTGGACGGTCTCGATCTGAAGAGCGTGCAGAGTGCAATATAATTCCGTCTCAACGAAAGAATCGGAGGCATTTGTATATCGAGCCTTTAATGGGGACTAGGCCAATTCTCCCAAGGATAGGTCCTGTTGATGAGAGATCTTACCCCGTAGACGGTGGTTACATCATGAGGGGGTCTGAGTTTCGGGTTTACCCGGGAGTTCGTGACAACGATACGTTGGATTCTCTCAGGGTGGCATCTCGACTGAGTTGGGCCACTATTCTCCCGAGGGACGAAGCTCGAATATTCAGGAATTATCCATAGGGAGAAGACTTGACTGACGTGGAAGCGCTGAGGGTAATCTTCACATTCTTTTTCGTTTAATTTCTTTTTGCTGTACTTTTGAGTTTGACTTTTTGTATTTCTTTTCAGCTTGCTCAGAGGACTGCGGCCAACAACGCTCAACATCGAGCCTATAGGGAGCGAGCTGACAAGGAGATCCGGGAGATGAAGGACAAAGTCATGGAGTTGTCAAATACTGTTAACAACTTATCCGGGCTTTCAAACGGGGTACAAAATTTAGAAGATCAGCTCTTGAAGGCGCGTCAAGATTTGAATCAGGCCAAGGGGGATCTTACTGTTGAGGCGGCTAGGTCTAACAAGTTTCATGAAGATCTTCAACAGGCCCAAGCCGAACTGGACCGCATGCAGTCTAAATATGGGTCCTTAATTGATCGCAATCAGGAGCTCGAGCAATATGTCGCCGAATTAGAAAGTCGGGCTACTCATTCTCTAACTCAAGTGGAGATTGATAGCATCAGGGCGGAAGCCGTGAAGGAGTACCGTCTTTCTAGGGATTGCTTGAGGCGAAAGGAGGATGTTTCGAATCCATATGTAAAATATGGATTTTACCTTGCTAGATCCTGGTTGGAGAAGCATAGGGAAGGCGAAGAATTCCCTGAGCTTCAGTATACAAGCGATGCGATACTGTTTGATGCTCCTGACTGGACTAAGTATCAACCGGGAGCCGAACCTCCTGATGAGCTTTTTAAGAGGACTGCGCAAGATGATCTTGCAAACCTTACCGGTCCTTGGGAGCCTGTGAGCCTGGAAAATGCTCCCGAAGCTATTGGTGCCCTTGACGACTTGGATGGGGAAGATGATTAGCAGTCTTTAGAGTGCGAGGGTTCGTCGGCGATTGATCCCCAGCCTCCTCCTCCTGCAGATTGAATTGTTTTTTGTTTTTCTTTTCGAATATTCTGTCGTTTTGTTGATCTTTTTTGAATATTTTGTTGTTTTGTTTTTGTTGGATGTACTTGTAAAGATTTTCTTAAATAAATAAAGTCAAAGTTCTGTTCACGTTTCGTATCGCGTCGCTTTGCTATTTATCATTTATCATTATTTATCTGTTTATTTGTTTTACTCGTATATTTATATTTGTTTTGTTTATTCGTATATGCTCCCCAATTTTTGATAGAAAGATATATTTTCAGAAAGAATTTTACATATAAACATACCTTTTTCTGAGGCCTGACCACCATGACGCGAGTGCGTCTTCAGTTCTTACGGCCTTTATGTTTCCATTGCCTGGCCATAGTGACGCAATTGCACCTCAGGCTCTTACGGCTCCTCTGATTTTACGCCAGGCCATAGTGACGCATTGCGCCTCAGGCTCTTACGGCTCGTCTGATCTTTTCGCCTGACCACAGTGACGCATTGCGCCTCAGGCTCTTACGGCTCGTCTGATTTTACGCCTGGCCACAGTGACGCATTGCGCCTCAGGCTCTTACTGCTCGTCTGATCTTTTCGCCTGGCCACAGTGACGCATTGCGCCTCAGGCTCTTACGGCTCGTCTGATCTTCTCGCCTGGCCACAGTGACGCATTGCGCCTCAGGCTCTTATGGCTCGTCTGATCTTTTCGCCTGGCCACAGTGACGCATTGCGCCTCAGGCTCTTATGGCTCGTCTGATTTTACGCCTAGCCATAGTGACGCATTGCACCTCAGGCTCTTACAGCTCGTCTGATCTTTTCGCCTGGCCACAGTGACGCATTGCGCCTCAGGCTCTTACGGCTCATCTGATTTTACGCCTGGCCACAGTGACGCATTGCGCCTCAGGCTCTTACGGCTCGTCTGTATCCTGTCACAAGATTTAGATATATAAAAGCTGGAGATATAATAAAAGAACAATCTGCATAATGATTGGATAATAGTGTCTTGTGACAGTGTAAACAATTAACAATAATGTGAGAATATAAGGTTCAAGAAAGAAAACATAACGATTAGTTCAAATACAATTTTAAGTGATTTGAGTTCCATGTTTTCCCTATTTTCTTCCCTTGCAAGGTTTCTAGGATGCAGGTGCTGGGCCCGATCTTTTGTTTGATTCTGAACGGACCTTCCCAATTGGCTCTGAATTTTTCGTCTTCCCTCAAGGCATTCGTGATATGTGACTTTCTGAGCACCATATCCCCCGCGGATATCAGTCTATCTCTTACTTAGCTGTTATAGTAGTTGACCACCCTTTGATGATAGGATGCCAACCGAATAGCCGCGGCCTCTCTATGCTCATCAAGCAGATCTAGGCTTTCCCTTAGTCCCTGTGAATTCTTTTCTTCCACCAAAGGCACCACCCTGGGTGACAGTGCTCCAATTTCCACGGGAATCAATGCTTCGGTGCCTTATACGAGGCTAAACGGCATTTCTCCAGTCGATACCCGACTAGTGGTACGATATGCCCATAAGACACTAGGCAATTCATCCACCCATGCCCTCTTAGCTTTGTCTAATCTGGTCTTCAACTCATGAAGGATAGTCTGATTACTGACTTCGACCTGTCCATTAGCTTGAGGATATGATACAGAAGAAATCATTAGCTGAATGCCAAGACGCTTACAGAATTCACGGAAGGCGTCACAATCAAATTGCTTTTCGTGGTCAGCATTTAAGATGCGTGAGATTTCGAACCGGCAGATAATATCTTTCCACACCATTGCTTCCACTTTCTTCTCCGTGATTGTAGCTAAGGGTTCTGCTTCAATCCACTCTGTGAAGTAATCGGTGGCAACTAACAGGAACTTTCTTTGACCCGTGGCTAATGGGAAAGGCCCCAGAATGTCCAATCCCCATTGTGCAAAAGGAGTTGGTTGTACCGTACTCTGGGAAGGAGTCACTGGGGCCGTTGTTATTGGTGTAAAACTTTGGCATTTGTCACACCTGCGGGTTTTGTCCACCGCATCTTTTTTCAATGTCGGCCAATAGAATCCCGATCGAAGTATCTTAGCAGCAAGGGCTCTAGCTCCTAAGTGCTCACCGCAAATTCCTTCGTGCACCTCAGCTAGGACATAATTTGCTTGCTCTGGCCCCAGGCACTTTAACAAAGGTGATGAATACCCCCTTTTGTACAGTTTCCCGTTGATTAGCATGAACTTCGCCTCTTGTGTCCTTAAGCGACGGGCCTCGTCCTTATCTTGGGGGAGTGTACCTTCAGTGAGATACTGTTTGAACGGAGATCTTCAGTCATCGCCCATTTCAATGTCACACACTTTGACCTCTTCAACACTAGGCCGCTCGAGTTTCTCTACCTTCACTATCCTTCCTCCTGTCTCATTGGAAGAGGCTAACTTGGACAATGAATCTGCGTGTGTATTTTCAGATCGATTAATTTGTATTAGCTGGAAGTTATTGAAAGTTTGAGCCAGAGATTGGACTTTCTTTAGGTAAGGGGCCAGCATTGGCTCTCGAATCTCATATTGCCCGTTGAACTGGTTTACCACCAATTGAGAATCACTATGTGCTACCAAGTGGTGAACTTGCAACTTCTCTGCCAGCCTCATTTCGGCTACCAAAGCCTCATACTCTACCATGTTGTTTGAACTAGGGAACCCAAACCGTAAAGAGTATTCTAGGGATTTCCCTTCCGGTGATACCAAGACTACACTTGCTCCACTTCCATTTGCATTTGATGCCCCGTCGACGTACAGTAACCACGGTTGAGTTTCCTTTCCATCGTTGTCGCTCGGGCTAGTACATTCTACTATAAAGTCTGCCAAAGCTTAACCTTTGATAGCCTGCTTGGGTTGGAATGTGATATCGTATTCTCCGAGTTTCACTGCCCATTTCACTAGTCTCCCTGAGTGTTCAGGCTTCTGAAGGATTTGTCTTAACGGTTGATCCGTCAAGACAGTGATGGAGTGTGCCTGAAAATAAGGGCGCAACTTACGCGAGGCCATCACAAGGGCCGATGCTAACTTTTCGGCCAGTGGATAACGGGTCTCTGGGTCCAACAGTACCTTGCTCACATAGTAGATGGGGCGGTACACTATTTCATCTTTCTTCAGTAGTACTGCGCTGACGGCGAAATCACCGACTCCCAAGTACATATATAATTGTTCCCCTTTCAAAGGTCTTGTCAATAAAGGTAACTGCTTCAAATATTCTTTGAGGTCTTCAAAAGCTCTTTGACAATCACTTGTCCATTCGAAATTCCTTCCTCCCCGCAGAGTTTTGAAGAATGACAAGCTCTTTTCAGCAGACTTTGACAAAAAGCAATTCAGAGCTGCTATTCTGCCTGTCAACCTTTAGACATCTCTCACTTGGGTTGGGGGCTTCATGTCTATAATTGCCTGTACCTTTTTAAGATTTGCCTCGATACCTCTATCCGTGATCATGAAGCCTAAGAACTTCCCTGATCTCACCCCGAATGAGCACTTGTCGGGATTTAGCTTCATATTGAATCTTCTCAGCACCTCGAATACCCTGGACATCTGATGAGCGTGAGACTCTCCTGCTTGGCTCTTGATAATCATATCGTCCACATAAGCTTCCATGGTATTTCCCAGAAGATCTTTGAACACTTTGTTCACCATTCACTGATATGTGGCTCCAGCATTCTTTAAACCGAACGGCATTACCCGATAGCAGTAGGTTCCATCGTCGGTTATAAAAGAAGTTTTCTCTTCGTCTTCTGGGTGGAGCATAATTTGATGATATCCAGAGAAAGCGTCTAAAAAACTGAGGAGTTCATATCCGGACGTTTCATCCACAAGCCTATCTATCCGGGGCAAGGGGTACGAATCTTTAGGGCAGGCTTTATTCAAGTCAGTGAAATCTACACACATTCGCCACTTCCCATTGGATTTCTTTACCATTACTACATTGGCCAGCCACTCAGGGTAGTAGACCTCTCTAATAAACCCGGCTTCTAAAAGTTTATTAATTTCTTCAGTAATTGCCTTCTGTCTTTTCGGGACGAAATTCCTTTTCTTCCGCTTGACAGGTTTGTGCCCGGGTGAGACATTGAGCTCATGACAAATCACTTCAGGATTAATCCTGGGCATGTCAGCTGGGGTCCAAGCGAAAACATCTGAGTTCCTTCTCAGGCATTCAACTATCTCCCTCCTTACTTGTTCATTCAGCCGAGTCCCAATGAATGCCTTCTTCTCTTCATCCCCTCTGATTAGCTCAATGGCTTCCATTTCCTCTACAGGCTAAGGCTTGGGCGGGTCATCTATGCACAAAGTCTCCTTTCTCTGTATTCCTTTGCTGGCGGTAGAAGCAATGTAACAAGTACGAGCCCTCCTTTGGTCTCCTCGTACTTGCCCAACTCCGTTGGGAGTAGGGAACTTCATTAACAAATAACAAGAGGATATCATCGCCCTCATATCATTCAGTACAGGCCTTCCTAGGATCATGTTGTAAGCAGCTGCGGTTGACCTTACCACCATGAACAATACCTGTCGGGTCACATTCTTCGGGCTTTCTCCTAGAGTCACAGGCAACTCTATGGACCCGGCTACCTTCACCTTTTCCCCCGTAAATCTGTACAATGGTGTCATAACAGGTCTTAATCTATCTTCGGATATGTTCATTTTCTCGAAACAATTCCAATAGATTAGGTTCACCGAACTTCCATTATCGACTAGGATTCTGCTTACCGGATGCTTCGCCACCACAGCGGATATTACCATGGGATCATTATGGGACACGACAATATCACCCTTATCTGTCGGAGTGAACACAATAGGTTCTTCATCTGCTTTCTCTTCCATCACAGCATGAACCTGGTATGCTTGTCTTGCGTAACTCTTACGGGAAGCAGAGGAGTTTCCTGCCATCGATTCTCCTCCTGCGATAACATTTATTGTCGGGGCGGTAGGTTCATTATCTGGCTGATTACCCCGGGGGATAGGCCTAACTACTCCATTCCTTGGCCTATTTCTTCCATTATTATTATTTTGTACATTACACGGACGGTTATTTCTTCGATCTCGCTGAGGATAACGGGGCCTTTCACTCATCCCAGGAAGCGATTAATTTTTCCCTCTCTAGCTAGTCTCTCTAGCTGATCCATCAGATCTCTGCATCTTTTCGTGGGGTGACCGTGAGCAGCATGAAATTCACAGTAGGCGTCAGGGTTTCGCCCTACATCTCCAATCTTCTTTCTGGGGAATTCCAACAATCTCGTCCCCTCAATAGCTGCTGGTATCGCTGTGCGAGGCTCATTCAATTTGGTATAATCTTCATACCTGAGTCTAGGAGCCTTGTCTAATCTGACAGGTCTTGGGGAGCTTCTCTCAGGTACATCTCTCTCTCTCTCTCTCTTTCTTCCTTTCCTTGTCTCCTGGGACTGTACCATCTTTATTACTTCTTCTTGAGCCACATATTTATTGGCTCTAGAAAACAAATCGAAAAGTGTCACTGGCTGATCGAGGGAGAGGGATTCTTGCAACTTCTCAGATTTTGTTCCTTGCAGCATTGCAGCCATGGCTATTCCTACTGGTAGATCTTTTACCTCTAAGGTTGCATCCCGGAAACGATCTACATAGCTGTTCAAGGATTCTTTGTTCCCTTGCTTAAGAGTGAGCAGATAAGTAGCGTCCTTCTTCCTCTGGCTATTGATCATGAAGGCTCTCAAAAATTCATTTCGCAATTGGTCGAAGGATGAGATAGAACCTTCGCTCAACCCATTAAACCACTTCAGCGCATGCCCGGATAGTGTAAGCGAAAAGGCTCTGCACATGATTTCATCTTCCCATCCATGTAGCAACATGAGGAACTCATAACTTTGTATGTGGCCGTACGGGTCTGCTTTGCCTGCATAAGTAGCCATAGAAGGCATCTTGAACTTCTTCGACAAGGGTTTGTCCATAATTTTCGGACTGAACAAAATTCTCCTTCTTTGACTATCATCAGGAGACACCAGTTTCCTCTTTTCTAAAATCCTTTCGACAACCTTCTCCACATCTTCCGACCCTCGAGTCGAGTACGCTCCCCTTCCCTCGGGACTAGAAGAGTCCGAGTGGTAAACACTCCTTCTTCCTCTGTTCCGAAGACTTTGCACATGTTCAGCTCTCCGGCTAAGTATCTCTTTCTCGTTTAGGGTTTCTCGGCCTCTAGGGGCCTGCCCTGTATCCTTCCTTCCAGTACCTCCCATTCCATGATTTGACCTGGTGTCCTCGAAACAGTCTCGGGGGTCAGGACTCTTCTGTCTCCGTCGCTCCCCAGACCTGTGATCTTCAAATTCGTGCCCCAACTCCTCTGAAGAAGTCCTGTGCCATGCGGGAGAACTCAGCCACCTACACTCTGCGGGTGAACTCCGCCGCCTGTTCTCCGCGGAAGAGCACTGTCGTCGACGTTCCGCGGGGCTAGTCTGTCGGTTACGTTCCGCGGGTGAACTCTGACGCCTGTTCTCCGTGGGAGAACTCCGTCGCCTATACTCTGCGGGAGAACTCAGCCGCCTGTTCTCCGCGGGAGAACTCCGTCGCCTATACTCTGCAGGAGAACTCAGCCGTCTGTTCTCCGCGGGAGAACTCTGCTCAGTCGGGTCCACGACAGTATTCATTCCCTTCAGACCTGCGACGGGGTTCACTTCCCGTAACCCTGCCATGGGGCGCTTCCTCTGAAATGCGGTAGAGTTTACTCTCAAGGTCGTTGCAGGGTTATCCTCCATACTTGCGGTAAAGTTCAGAATCAGTCAATTGGCAGTATTCTGCGCTCCTTCTCCTTGTCCAGCATTCACCATGGTGGAGGGTTGACCTCTCTCGTAAGTCTGCCTCGGGACGTTTTCTCCCACCATCAGTTGCACTTCTAGGGTAAGCTAAATTGAGGGAGAGCGTTTTTTAAGAAGCTCACCATAGTCCTCAACGCTGTCGTAGTCTCCTCATTCTGACGTTTCAGAGCCTCGAATTCATCGAGAGAAACCGAGGCCACTCTGCCACCCTCTTCATTCTGCCTTTGTCCTTGCTCTGATCTGACAGGGGACTCACAGAATTCTCTCCCCCTGGATTTTCTGCTGTAGAACGTGTCCTCATCATTTTAATAGGGAATCTGACTTTTTGTTCTGATTCCCACAGACGGCGTCAATTGATGTTGCACTAAACGACAACGAGATGATTCTGTTGCGGCCCTTTCCACGTGTATCGAATCTTCTGATTGATGTTGCACTAAACGATAACGAGGTGATGCTGATACGGCCTTTTCCACGTGTATCGAATCTTCTGCAAAAACAATGAAAATCAGAGAGGTACAGGGATCTGTCCCTGCACGCGCACTCCGATGCTTAAGTTAGAAAGTTCTTTTTGCAGAGTCTTTGTATCTAAAAAGAGATCAGATTCACCTTTTCTGTACCTGGTGTATTTATAGACTTTTTCTAAGATCAAGTTGGGCTTCATGTTCTTTACGGGTTTGAGGTTATTTTAGGCCCATAACTATAGGATTCGGGTCTGAGGCCCAGGCACGTGTCTGGGCTGCGACAGAGTTACTAGATACTCTGTCGCGACTTGGGGTTGGACGACTTGCGAATGAGTTCAACAGGCGGCAGAGTTACGTGAACCTCTCCTGCGGAAACTGCGGCAGAGTTCAATCGCAGTCCCTGCGGTAGAGGTCTATCGCGGTCCGTACGGTAGAGGTCTATCGCGGCTTACTCTGTCGCGTCCATACTCTACCGCAGACTCTCTATCACCTAGAGACTGCATCGCCTAGAGACTCTGCCGCCGGGGACTCTTTCGCATAAATTCTATCGCCTAGATACTCTATCGCCCAATCCAGTTACTGTGTTGCCACCTCTCTTTACCTGCCACGTGGCTTATATCTCTTCTATTTGTGTTTGACACGTGGCGGTCTTTCGTTGGTCGATCTTTGTACACGTGGACTTTGGTGATATGACCATTATCAGCCTGAAAAGGGTAAATGAGAACTATAACTCCCATAATGGAAATAGGACCCTTTTAAATCCTTTGAAAGGAAACGACAATGACTTTTTTACCCCGTTATTGCATCTCCTCCCCTCGTTCCTTTTTCTGTGCAATTCACCGTTTCCTTTCTTTTCCAACCAATATGTGAATAAAATCACAAGGAACAAGTCAAAATCCGAGAATTTGATCGTCTAACCTACTAAGACGAAGAAGCCTACAATTTCATATAATCAATTACATGTAAGAGGTAATCGAACACTTACGTAAAAAAAAAGTAGCAAAAAAAACGTATATCGACTCATTTTCCAACAAGTACAACATTTAGAATGATACCTACCTTCCAAAATGCAATGATATTTGAAATACCTCATGTATTAATCGAATATCTACATGGATAAAATTTCTTAAGTAATGTGAAAGAAAGAAAAGAATTCGGATATAAGTGAATAATAAATTGAATATCTTATTGTGTAAGTTACAATAGAAGATATAGCTTTTTTGAATTCTATTTGTTTAATATTCTTAAATTTATGTACTTATCTCGCAAGATCGAGAAAATGTTAGAGTAATTGAATACCTTAATAAAAAAATTGAATACTATTTTGTGATTAGTGCAACGAAAAAATTAACAGTAAATTAACTATCAATCTTTAATATTTGATTACCTATCTTGTTAGTTTTTGTAAATTATATGAGTTTTGCATATACTCAAGAGACAAGCATATGAACGTCTATAATTTATTCTATAAATTAACTCGAATGCCTTCTTTATTTTTTACCATTTTTTATAAATCATATTTAATTATTTTAAGATAGAGAAATAATAACTAGTAATCGATGAAGGAGCCTGCAATTTCATATATTCGATTACATGGAATGGGTAATCGAATACTTCCGTAGAAAAAATAGTAAAAAGAAACATACTTCATCTCATCCTAACATATACAGCATTTGGAGGAGATATCTCCCTTCCAAATAGCAAGAATATTCGAATTGCCTCATGTGCTAATGATATAATTAAATTGACAAAATTCCTTAAGCGATATGATGAAAATAAGGGAATTCGGAAATCAGTGAATAGTAAATTAAATATCTGACTCTGTAAGCCATTATGTATATATTGGATATATCAAAGAGAAATTGTGAGAATGTAATGCATATGAAAAAACAATATTATAATAGATATATTAATGCGAAATATATGAAAAAAAGCAATAAATTAAAGAGTTGGATGAATAAGATAAAGTTTGACTCAACTATTTTTTAAAGTTGAATTTTGCATAAAATTTAAAATATTTTAAGTTGAATTTTTTTTTAACTTAAATTTTTGTTATTTAAAAAAAAAATTAGAGTAAGAAGTAAACTTACAATGATTTTTTTTTTCAAACTAAACACTATTGTATGACAAATAAAAATTTAAGTAAAAAAAGAAAAATATTTTCAACATTTTTATAATTACATTATTAATATTTTAATATAATAATGTATCAAACTTTTTATATCTAGGGACATTTTCAAAATTTAATAGAATAAAATAAAATAATATTTTAATATAATAATGATGTATCCTATTAATTCTCAATAATCATTTTTTCATTCATCCTATCACATTACAAACACTTTCATGGTAAAACACTAAACAACCCTTTAAGTCTTTTACTTAAAAAAAAAAAAAAAAAATAAACAAATCAAACCTGCTTATATCATTTTTGATCCTTACCAATATGTTTTAGGTCCCAATTAAGAGTGAGATGTGTTATTCAATCATCACTGATTGTTACTTTGAAATCAAAACTAAGCATTAATCAACCTATCTTGCTAAGTGTACAGTAGAAAGAAAATTCAGCGTGAGAATGTTTCATTGCGGAAACTCATTGATCCATAACCCAAAAACTGTTAAAGCTACCATACAAGCTTTCAACATGATTTTTTATATCTCGGTATTTCATTTTATCATGTTGGAAACTCAAACGCATTCATCAAAGTGAAATCAAAGAATAATGTGTAGTAATTGAGTTTTACGATTTTATGGAAATTTCATTTTCACTCTAGTCAATAGAAAATGCTACTGTTTTGTCTGCGTCACACTTGTTTTTTTTTTTTTTTTCGTTGATCACAGGCGTGGAGATACTAGACATTGACATTTGTTTGTGGCTTCAGAAGACTTCATTTCTATTGGATGGAAGGCATTTTTAAGCTCTCTAAAGTTTCTATAAAGATGATGACCATTAGCACATTGGAAACACATCTTTAGCAAAACTGGTGAGGAAATCTCGAACCAAACCAACACTCTTCTTTCTTCTTTTAGTCTTGGCAATAATTGAAACTTCCCATGCCGGTGGTATCACCATCTAGTGGGACAGAATGGCAACGAGGGCACCCTGAGCACAACCTGTGCCACAGGTAGATATGCTTATGTTAACATAGCTTTCCTTGTCAACTTGGCAATGGTTGCACCCCTGAAATCAACCTGGCTGGTCACTGTAATCCAGCATCCAATGGTTGCACCGCTGTCAGCAATGGCATAAGAAGCTGTCAAAGCCGAGGAATCAAGGTCATGCTTTCTATATGGGAGGCAGCGTTGGCAGCTACTCTTTGGCTTCACAAGCAGACGCCAAAAAGGTAGCCGATTATCTATGGAACAATTTCTTGGGTGGCAAATCTCTTTCCCGTCCACTAGGCGACGCTGTGTTGGATGGCATTGATTTTGCTATACTGCTTGGTGTTGTGCACAAGTGGAAGCATAAAATATAATTATAACTACTAATTATTAAAGCAAGCAAAAAAAAATGCAACACAAGAATTTACGTGATTCGGTATAATTACCTACATCCATGCACTATAAGAAAACATACTTTCAGCGATGGAATAATTCCGTCGGTAAAAAAATAAAGTTTCGACGGATTTACGATAAAATTCCGTCGCTATAGGTTTTAAATATATTGTCTATATTTTCCGACGAATTTTGCTACGGAATTCCGTCGCGAAAGCTTGTCAAACTTTTTCTGATTTTTTTATATATTTATTCCGTTGGTGAAATAAGTCAGCGACGGAATTTCGTCGCTGATAGGATACAGCGACGAAATTTCGTCGCTGGAGCATGATGAATTTCTCCAATTTTTTTAATATTTGTTTCGTCACTAACAGGAACTAGGGACGAAATTACGTCGCTGAAGCTTGTCGAATTTCTCCTTATTTTTTTAATTTTTATTCCGTCGCTGAAAGAGTTCAACAACAAAATTTCGCCGCTGATGTTTTCTGTCGCAGATAGGCTCCAGCGACGAAATTTCGTTACTGGAGTCCTTCAAATTTCTCCTGAATTTTTTTAATGTTTAATCCGTCACTGATATTTTTCGTCGCTGAATCTTGTTCAATTTTTTCCTATTTTTTTCTATTTATTTCGTCGATGAATCCTTGAAGCAGCAACAGAATTTCGTCGCTGAAAAGCCCTGAGCACTTTGAATTTTTCGTGCCCTATTTTCGCTTCTTCAGTCTTCTTTCTTCATTTTCATCACACTCGCTTTTTCTGCAATCTCAGTCTTCACCCCACTCGCTTTCTTTAGTCTTCCAAACCCAGCCCCCACCGACCTCTGACCAGCTTCACCGCCCTCTTCCCTTCCCCCTTCCATTATTTCTCTCATTACCGACCTCTGACCAGCTTCACCCAGCGGCCACGGGCCTCTAACCAGATTCAAAACTGCTTCTGCAATCTGCGCGCCCTGGTCCAGCGCCCCCGCATCCAGGCTTCCCTTTCAGACGCTCGCCCAAACCACGCCCCCAATCCTGTCACATTTTGACGATGAGCCTCTCCCTCCAACGCTGGTAAGAATTTTCGAAGGCATAAATTATTTTTTTACCATTGTTTGTTTCTTTTTTCTTTTTATTGTTTTAATTAGCATTCAAAGTATTGGCTATGTGATTGTGTCAAATTCTTCAACTAATAGGTGCCAGTAACATTAGAGGATAAAATTGCAGAAATTACAAGAAATTACTGAAAACAGATTTGGGGATTTCTAGCTAGGGGTCGGCATGAGCAATTGAAGTTTTCTGTGTGTGATTTCTGGTAATTGATGCTTAATTACTGCTATATTGATGTAAAATAGGTGATAATTTTAGTCAATTTTAGAATTTGATACATGCATGAGGATTAGGGTTCTTAGCTAGGTGAATTGGGGATTTTGGGCTAGAAATGCTCGGTCTTGCAATTTAAGTGAGAAGGTGAAATTTTTGGAAATTCCTTAGTGTTACCACTATGTTAATGTTGCATGCGTGTTAATTTTAATAAATTTTCAGAAAATGTAACATTGCATCTGCATAAATAGATGGTTAGCTAGATGAAATTTAAATTTTGAAAATTAATTGTATGAAATGTTATGTTCAATTGAAAAGTTAATGTGATACATGTATATAAACTACTGCAATAATGCATAATCATAACAAATGAAGACATATGAGATTAAGGTAATGTTTGGCTAGATGTAGTAAGATTTAGAGAAATGAACTTGTTGAAAATTTAGAATAATGTAGTAAATAATAATATGAATAAGCTATAGTAAGAATGCATGTATGGAAAATTAAATTATATAGATGGGGTACAATAAGTTGTGATATTCAACCACATTAGATGCATGTAGGAGAATTGTTCAAAGTGGCAATGTAAAATTAGATTATGTAATTTGAAATTCCAATGTATCATTAAATTTAACAACTAAGATTGGAAGATTAGGAAAATATGTCAATTCAATGTCTAATTAGGTGAATTGGCTGGAAAATTTATAATGATTTAAAAAGGTAATGTAATGCTCGGTTTAGGTAGAAAACTAAGAGAATTTATGCATGCTTTTGGTTAGGAGAGTTAGACCATATGTTAGTATGAAAATAATACACAATTGATGCATGATAGGAAATAAAAATGAAATGCAAAAAATTGCAGAAAATATAAATCTTTTAGTTGAAAATTTATAAGGAATTGTTTGTTAATAAGTTTGCATCAATTAATCATGGAAAATTTCCATGAGTATGGAAGGGGTAGGTTCGACTAAATGGGACTTTAGAGACAATGATGTTATATTATCTTTGAATCTGGTTTAATTTAGTTGATTCATGTAGAAAAGCAGTCTTTTTCCTACCTTACTAATGGCTATACCCCCCTTATCTATTTTTCATGCCTACACACCATAGAAAACGACACCCCATTGACCAATAGTGCATGTCGTTCATGGAATCTTCTCCAAGAACTATAATTTCCTTTTGCTGTGGTACGTGTTTTCCTTATTTCTTTTTTCAGCTGTTTGTGAAATAATTAAAACAATGTGATAAGAGTCAAGTTATTTTCATTTTGTTAATTGATTTATAATTATTTTAACGAAAGTTATGAATACAAGTTTACTGATTTTAGTGTTGAAAAAAAAATCGTTTTATGATATTGTGGTTGCTGATGTGATTGGAAAGTATGATTGTTAGTTGTGGATAACTAAGGTTGTTGAAATGATTTAATATGCATGAATTGTATTGATGATTTGGACTACTATATAGTATTATTTGTAGGTTGGGTAGAGACAAATTGTAGTCGTTATGCTATCGAAATTTCTAAGGAAACTTAGGACTTTAAATAAAATCCTCCACATATTCAGTTCCAAGATTTAAATTTATATATATTAATGTTAGCTAATTTGATTTATTTTGTAATAATTTATATTTTTAGTTTATTTATTTTGTTATTGTAGATGTTAAATTTGGTTATATGCATGTTACATACTAACAATGTTTAATTTTTTTTTTTACTTCAGGTTATATTTTCAAATTCAACTGTCATATACGACATACATTAAAGGTAAGTTCAATTTAAATTCCATGTTTATAATATGTATTACAAAATGATTTCTGTATTTTTTAGTTATATATATTATTTGAAAATTAATAAATAATTAAAGTAAATATGAACGAAGAATAAATAGGTATATTTTAATGAACAATTACGTTTTAGGGTTGTTTAGGGTTATTCATTCGAGAGGTACAAAATAAAAAAAAAATTATTATAAAATTTTTCCTCTGATTTGCTTAAGTTAAAAAACTTGATTTTACTTAATTGACAAAAAATATTTGGTGATAGAGTGTAATTTGTTATTCTATATTTTTAGATAATGTATTCTGTGTGAAAAATAGATAAGGATAGATCTTGGATGTATTGTCGATTAGATGTAGATGGATTCATTAGAGATGAATTTCTGAATGGAGTTGAAGAGTTTATTAATTAGTTTTGCATTTTGTCATCCAGAGATAGTTAGTGGAAATCGAATTAAATGTCCTTGTAGCAAATGTATGTAGAGGTGGCAAACGGGCGGGCTCGGGCGGGTTCGATTCGGGTTCTTTTCGGGCTCGAGCTTTTTTGGATTCGGGTTTTTTTGGGTTCAGGTTTTTTCGGGTTCGGTTATTTTCGGGTTCGAACTTTTTCGGGTTCAAATTTTTTCGGGTTCGGGCTTTTTCAGTTTCGGGCTTCTTCGGGTTCAGGCTTTTTCGAGTTCGGTCCCGATTTTAGTCGGGCGGGTTTAGCGGGCCGGTTTGAAATATTTTGAAATTTTATTAGTTATAATTTTAAAAAAAAAAATTTGAATGCGATAATTAATTTAATTTTTGTATGATTTTATATTTTAATAAATATTTATATAAAAACAAATTTCTATATTTTAATATTTATTATTTGACAAAAATAATTTACTCTTTTTTAATTTCTTACAATATTTATTATAAAATAGTAGATATAATTATATTCATTAAATGTAAAAGAAAATATTACATATAGATATTATAGGAAGAAAAGTACCAATTAATATTATCATTTACCAAAAAAATGCTTAATATGAATAAATTGTCACGACCATTATCGCTGACCTTTTTTCTTTTTGTTCCCAAGATTTGGTTGGGTTTTAAGTCGATGTTACTCATTTCTATTCAATCATATGTATCAAATATTAAACATAATTGTACATCTATTTATATAATCGTTCTTTTTATACGTTACATCCCCAACAATTTATACAGTACATGTCTGTGCGTTTTAGTGTTCAGATACAAAATATGTGTATATATATATACCTTTGCGCAGCAAAGAGAGCTGTACTTCCAAAAGAACTAGCAGGGATGATCGCAAGATACTCTAATGAGCCTTATCTGTGGAGTGAGAAAAAAGGGGTGAGCTAATGCGCTCAGTAAGGAAAACATGACAGCAGGTAGATAACTATACTATCTATGTGCTTATAATGCATGCTTAATATCATCACAAGACAAATGCATTTTTATAAACCATAGCAATCTATTCAAAAATCATTAATCGATAGAAAGCCTTTGTTTTCACTTTAACCACATTTCAAATCATCACATTTCTCTCTGTTTTCATTTTCGAATTCAATACTCCTCTGGTACTGGTAATAAGTGATTCCATCATAATCACAAATCATAGTTTTTTAAACCATTTGAGATCATTTTGAAATCAATTTAAGATCGATTTGAGACTAGGTAGGGATATGTAATCATCTGTGGACATATGGCCATAGTCAGTGACCCCAAGCAATCGCTAGCTAGGCGTGCAAGGGTGTCAGTCGCCTAGGGAGGTGGGTCAATCCAACCCATCAGCTCATCTCTACTCTATCATCTGTCCGAAGACGCCAACACGGTACAAGGTACTCCATGTATCGTCTCACGGTACAACGTACTCCGTGGACAATCACACGGTACAACGTACTCCGTGGACCCTGTCCATACACCCTACGCCATGGACTATATCAATATACTGTATGCTCGAGGCTACCTGAGAGTAGGCAGGCTTTTACGACCTCGGCATTAATCATCAACCATAACCTTGTCTCATAAACCAGTGCGAGCAAGTCAGTGTGACACACAGTCGACACGAGGGCTCCAGCACAGTTTTTTTTATCATCAATAACATTTATAATTTCGTGCAAGCATAATCATGTAACCCGTTAGTTAACACGCAATTTCAGCACGATTTATTTCATTCATAAATCTGATAGATGGCTCTATTTTCATTGAAAATAACTCAAAATCAGAGTTCAGTATAAATAGCATGCTGTCATGATGCAATTCATGTAAACAATAGCCAATCTATCCATATACTTGCTAAAACGCAGAGTTTTATAGTGAAAACATCAAAAATATGCAATTCATGCAATTTTTTTCAAATCTTGCATTCTCGATGCTTAACGGTATGTATTTCCCTATAACAAGGGTAATATCGTAATTTATTTATCACTAGGCTCTTTCTTAGATTTTCAGTCTCTATATATTCTATACTATTTATTCTTATATAGGGATTTATTAAAATACGCACTGCTATCTCTATAGCAATCATAAATCCCTTACCTGGAATCTCAGTCGATTCCGCTTTTATCTTTCCAATTTCTATTCACTCGCTCGTTCCCAGCTCCAATATGCCTTCAGGAGTTGAGTTTCTGTGATGGTGCTCAAATCGAGACTCGATAGAATTTACTTTCGTCGCGCTACACATTTATATATTTAAACCGGTTCAATTTCGGTTAAATATAAATTCAAATAAATTTTTTAAAAATATAATCTATCAATTTTGACTGCTTACCGATTTCGCCTTAAACCCGGGGCATCACCAAAATTTTTTTTTCCTTGGCTGAACCGGTTCGGACCGGTTCAGACCACTTTTCACTGAACCGGTCTGAACCGGTTCAGTGGCCAAGTCGCCGTTCGGACCTTTTCCCGATCGGTTCCTCGTCGGCTTCCACTCCCAGAAGATCCGTCGGGGCTCGCGATGTGTGGATCTGGTGGTGTCCGACGCTTAGCTCGCCGAAAAGTGGCCGGTCCTGCCCTTTCTTTCTTCGGCTTCGCTAGCGTTTCTTCCTCTTCGCCGATCGGCGTTCCTGGGCTTCCGACGGTGGCGTTTTCGCTTCCCTCTGGCCAGTGGTGACGAGCTCTCCCTTTTCCCGGCCTCCGATCGCCTCCTTTCTCTCTCTTCTCTCGCCGGTGAGGATGGTTTCGAGGGGGGGCTTCGGTTTCGCTTCTTCTCCTCTCGTTTTCGTTTCAATTATGTTTCCTTTTTTTTTCAATTCAATTCTGTTTTTTTTTTCAATTTATATTTTTTTATATATATTATATTATATTATATTATATTATATTATAATTATAATATAATATAATATATTATAATACATAGATTTAAAATATCTATAATATAATATTATTATAATAATAACACATTAATAATCATCCCATATTATTTATATTATTATTATAAAAATATTATTAACATGCATTATATATACAGTGATTTTCAAATGCACATGTATATATTCAGACACCCAAATTTTTGTTTTTGACATATTTTTTCATATTCTCGAAATAATTATCGAAGTGAAAAATTTCGGGTCTTACATAAATGATCAATTAATTAGCTCTTTTTTATTTCTAATTTGTTTTTTATTTGTACATAAATCATAATTAATATTATTGCATTAAATATAATCGTTTACATTAATTAATCAAATGTCTCATTACAAATTTAGAATATTAAATTAAAAAAATTATATATTTTTAATGTTTGATATAATTATATCATATACAATTATACACTACCATATGATTGATATTTTGTAGTTGATATAATACACTAAAAAAATATATTTATACAAAAAAACTTTGTGAGCTTAAAAAAAGCATAATATAAATAATTATGAAATTAAAGTAGATAATTATTATTAAAATAATAAATTTTTAAATTTTAAACAGAAATCACTAAAATTAGATTAATAAAAGTTTCATAATATTTTTTTTATTTCCTCTGTTAGTTTGTTTTTAGTTTTACAGATTTCCTCTAACTTCTAGATGTTATCTTCTTCACTTCTTTTTTAAATGAATGTTTTGCTTATTTCTTTGGCCTTGGCTAAAAAAAATTGAAGAGCATAAAAAATTTGACTGGACTACAAATATAATCTATCTATAGAATAATTGAAATTGTTGATAGACTTTCAAAGAATAAGAAAAGAAAGGATATGATTTCATAATAAATTATTAAATTATTGTATAAAATGGAATAAAATAAATATTGCACGTTAATGTATATATATAATTAATTTAATAATTTTCAAATAGAATTATCATATTATATAATAACATGGTTAAAAAATTAATTATTTATTATCAAATAATTATTAAAATAAATATTTACTAATTAGTTATCATATATAAGTATAACAAATTTTTAATTTTTAATAAATTAGTTACATAATTTAAATAAAAAAATTAACTTAAAATAATCATTTTTGCACAATCAAGTAATGATGCATGTTTGTCTTGATCGCCACGTTGCATAATACACAAGAAAAAATATCTACTGATATTATTTTAGTGGACTGGTATAGATATGAACCGATAAGGTAGACAAATAAATAAATAATCATATATGCTTAACAAAATTATACCTAATTAATTGTTATCATTTCGCTTAAATTATACCTATTTAAAGTTCTATAATTGTAGCTAAATTCTCAATTGATAGATGCAATTAGTTTGAGTTTGGGAAAATTATTAAATATAATATAGAAGTTTAAATAAAATAGGTAAACCAAAAAGTTGATATAATTTAATCATAATGATTATAAGACAAAATATAATTAAAAGGATGAAATATGAATTAAAGAGGTAAAATTTATACAAAAGAAAAGACATGACAAAAACTTAAATTTCCTAGCTAGAAATAAAATTTGAAACATATAAATATTTATTGTTAATTTGATAACATATTTATATAAATTTTTTGTTCAAAGTTTAATATAAATTGTTTTAGTAACTTATTAAATTATTATTTTTTATATTAAGTAATTCTTTTTTAAGTTTTAATTTACATTTGTTATTATAATTTCATATATGAATTTATTTTGTTATTGTAGGGATTTAGAAACTTCAATTCTGGATCTCTTTTATATAGATCAGAGTTAAATGTATATTTGAATAAACCAAGAGAAGATTATGAGATTCAAATTGATGTTCTTGATTATTGGAAGAAAAATCAATTTCGATACCTTGTACTTGCACTTATGGCTAATGATATATTGAGTATTCCAATTACCACAGTTGCATCTGAATCAGCATTTAGTATGGGTGGTAGAGTTATCAACAAATAGAGAAATTGTCTCATAACACATAATGCAGAAATTTTGATTACCACTCGTAATTGGCTGTATGGATATGATATAGATAAAGATGGTAAGATTTTAGTGTCATTATTATTTTATTAATTTTTTATTATTTAAATTCTTATATGATTATTTTTATATATTTTATTAGATGAAGAAGATGAAACAATGAGATTTGGAAGGAAAGTTGGATTAAATTGAACTAGTTGGTTTATGGATGAGGATGAAGAGTTCTAATTGTAACGTATGTTGATATTTTATTTCTTACTATTTATATTGTTAAAAAATTAAAATTTTTTATTAAGAGTAATTATGATTGATCATTGCCTCATTAATCTTATTTGACGACAGTGTCGCTCTTGGAGAGTTTAGTTGCTTCCTGCATTTACAATCTTTTCGAGTATGTTATTCATCAAGCCGCTAGCGTTGAATGGAATGATCATATTTTCTTGTTTTATTCATCATGCAATGTATGACTAGAGATTGGTTTCTCCATGACTAGGTGGCTGTGTATGAGAATGATTGTATGTTTTCTATTTTATTGTTCTTGTAATGTTACATGTCATAACTTTAAGTGTTTGATGTTTTCTTTGCTGGTTTGTTTTTTACTATATTGGACTAATTTAGAACATAACAATCATTGACTTGTTAATGGCATGAGAATTTGGATGCAAACATGTCATAGTTGAGTCTGAATCTTTTTTTTGCAGTGAAAAAGTTATTACAACCTTTAAAAGGGTATGATCCTCTTTTTTAACTTCCAATTCTTATTTTTAGTATAATCACCATTTAAAAAACAAATTACTATTTTTCTATTTACGAGTTATAGGAGTCAGAATTTAAATTCTAATTTTGTTACTAATGTATTCAATACTTTATATGAAATATCAAATTTAAATAAATGTTACAATTATATAATGATTTTTATATATATTTGACTTATTATTGTATTAAAATTAAAATTTTAATATGAAATAAATATAATAAAATAGTATAATAATTGTTTTTATAATAAAATCAAATGTTATATTTAATAATATATTTATTATTTATTATTACAAATATAATAAGCATAATATTGAAAATTATTTGATATTGTGTTTTAAAATAATTTTATTTAATAATTGAATGTAAATATTTAATATTTATTTTGTTGATAATAAATTATTGATATAATTATGTAATAAATAAATAATGATTGTTTTAAAATTTTATAAATTTTAATTAGAAAAAGTGTATTATTATTTATTTATTTATTTAATTTTTAATATAATAATTATATAATTATAATTCGGGCTTTCTCGGGTTTCGGATCGGGCCAATTTCGGGTTCGGGTCGTATCGGGCTCGGGCTTTTTCGGGCTCGAACTTTTTCGGGCTCGGACTTTTTCGGGTCGGGCTTTTCTCGGGCTCGGGCCTTTGACTTTTTGGTCAATTCGGTCTGGTCTCGGATTCGATCTCGGGTGGGCTCGGGTGGGTTTTCGGGCTCCAGTCAACTTTTGTTAGCTCTAAATGTATGAATAAACAATTCTTGGAAGTCGATAAGGTGCGTAAACACCTTTATTACAAAGGTTTTGTTGTTGGGTATACCACTTGGGATAAACACGGAGAAATTGAAGAAGGACAGTCATCGCAAAATATAAATGAAACAGTTGATCTACTATCTGGGTTGAGACCTGAGGAACAAAATCCATATGTTAGAATGGTTACGGATGCTTTTCATATAGATGATGACGTAATTGGTAATTCTGTGAACAATTCAAGAAGTGAGGAGCAACATCCAGATTCATCTGCTACATACTCTTATTCTCTATTGAATGATGCAGAAGAACCACTATGGCCTGGTTGTTCAATGCACATAACATTATCGGCTGTTTCACAACTTTTGAACTGGAAGTCAGAGTTTAATATAAATAAAGCATGCTTCAATCGTTTGTTGGGGATTATGAAGCCTATGTTACTAGAAGATGATAATTTGCCACAAACCAACTATGAAATGAATAAGAAGTTAGAAAAATTGGGTCTTAGTTATGTTAAAAATAGATGCATGCAAGAATAATTATATATTGTTTGATAAAGAATATGCAGAGCATGAGTATTATCAAATATGTGGTCATCCTCGATATAAACCTATCTCAACAGTTGGTGGACGAGGGAAAAGGAAACCTTATAAGGTTTTACATTATTTGCCATTAATTCCGAGGTTGCAAAGGCTTTTTATGTCGTCAGTAACTACTAAGTTTATGACATGGCATGTTGAAAGTCGAAATACTAACGGAGTGTTCAATCATCCTGTTGATGGGGAGGCATGGCAAAAATTCGATCGTCTTCACCAATCGTTTGCTTCTGATCCTCGGAATGTAAGACTTGATTTGTGTGCTGATGAATTTTGTCCTTATGGGCCGACATCGAGATCATACTCTTGTTGGCCAGTAATGCTTGCTGTTTACAATTTACCTCCATGGATGTGCATGAAGCAACCATATTTGTTTCTCAATATGATAATTTCGGGAAGAAAAAGTCCATCTCATAACATTGATGTTTTCTTGAGACCTTTAATTGATGAGTTAAAGGTGTTGTGGGAACATGGTGTTGAGACTTATGATGCTCACAGAAAACAGTATTTTATGTTAAGGGTTGCATTGTTATGGATGATTAATGACTTCCCTGCTTATGGAATGTTGTCTGGGTGGAGCACGCATAGTCAATTATCTTGTCCTTATTGCATGGAACATACAAAAACCTTTAGGTTGCAGTATGGATGAAAGCCTTGCTTTTTCGATTGTCATCGTCAATTTTTGCCTCCTAATCATTCTTTCAAGAGGCAACGTGACAAATTTAGTAAAATGGTAGATCATGATCCTCCAGTGCAGAGATTGTCAGGTGAAGAAGTATTGCAACGATTAGATGCCATCGAAGATTTACCATACGGTAAAAAATGTGGTCCACAAAAACCTCTAGGGTTTAGGGTTTCTCATAATTAGGTGAAGAAGAGTATATTCTGAGAATTGCCTTATTGACATACCAATCTTATTCAACACAATTTGAATGTCATGCATATGGAGAAAAATATTTTTGACAATTTGTTTAACACCCTGATGGATGTTAAGGGTAAAACTAAAGATAATATAAAGGCAAGAATGAATATGACCTTCATTTGCAAAAGAAAAGAATTAGAATTGGTGAAAAGTGATGGAAAAACATTAAAGCCTAAAGCTCCATTCACTCTAACCAAGGAGGAGCAAAAAAGACTATGTGTTTGGGTTAAAGAGTTAAGGCTTCCTGATGGGTTTGCATCAAATATAGCTCGGTGTGTTAATGTCAATGAATGCAAATTCTACGGAATGAAATCTCATGACTGTTACATTTTTATGCAGTGCTTACTTCCCATAGCTATTCGTGATTTTATCCCAAATCCAATTTGGGATGCAATCATAGAGCTATATCATTTTTGCAGAGATGTATGCTTACCGAAAATACGTGTAGATCACATGCAGGTTTTGCAAAGGAACATTGTACAAACCATTTGCAAACTAGAGAAGATCTTTCCCCCTTCATTTTTTGATTGTATGGAGCATCTTCCAATCCACTTGCCTTATGAGGCTATGGTGGGCGGTCCAGTGCAATATCGATGGATATATCCCTTTGAGAGGTAATCACTTGTAGTTAATCATTATTCAATTTTATATTAATATTTATCATCTCAAATATTCTATCTAAAAAAGTTAATAAAATTTAATTGCTTACAATATTCACTTCAGGTTTTTGCATCAGTTAAAAAAGAAAATGAAAAATTCAGCCCATCTAGAAGGGTCGATATGTATGGCATACATAAGGGAAGAGATTGAAAACTTTTGTGCATTTTATTTTGAACTTGAAGTTTAAACAAGATTGACTCGTCCACCACATAATGATGATGGAGGAGATTTCGATCCAATAGGACGTTTGTCCATTTTTAGACGTCCGGGTCGATCAATTGAGTTGACAAAAAATAATGCTCGATTCTTGGAGGAAGATGAATACAATGCTGCGTGTATATACGTGTTAATGAATTGTGAGGAAATAATCCCCTATATTGAGTAAGCTATCTAAATCTAACCCATCGCTGAATTTAGAATTATATGGCTGCTATAGTTGTTATCTTATTTAGTTTTAAATGTCATTGTAGGACATTTGATGATATGATTAAAAGAGATCATCCGAATATCAGCGATGCACAATTAGAGAAAACACGTCATGATCATTTTCCAAAATGACTTAAAAATTTGTAAGTACTTTGGAATTGGAAATAAAGTTGTCTTATTCAAGTGTCATTGGTTTGATACAAAACGAGGTCTTCATGTTGATCCCCATCATGGTCTTGTTGATATCAAGCATAAATCTATACTTGCTAATAACGAACCATTTATATTAGCTGAACAGAGCCAACAAGTATACTTTAGTCCTTATCCTTTCACAAAAAAATATCGTCGTCATTGGTGGGCCGTATTCAAAACAAAGGCACGAAGTAGATTTAGCCTTCGACGAAATGACGGTGGTCAGATTTTAGATTTGAACGAAGGAGTTTACCAAGAAGTGGAAGTTTCGAACCCTAAAATAGTTGCATATTCAAACGAACTGGACAACCCTACTGTTCATATTAGTGGTGAATATGAAGAAGTCAATCAATTTGCAAAAGAAGAAGAAGAAGAAGAAGAAGAAGAAGAAGAAGAAGAAGAAGAAGAAGAGGATGAAGTATGGAATGATGAAGCAGTTGGTAATGATAGAGAAGATGACAGTGATTATAATAACGAATAGTAAGAATTAAACATTTGAGTGTAAAATAAAAATTATTGTACTTCATTTACTTATTTTTGAAAATAATTTTTTTTATCTGTCTTGCAGATGAGAAAATTGAAAAAGTTAGCACAGCGATCATCTATCTCTAGGTCTCCTTCACCTGCAATGGAGACTATACCTGGATTGGAGTTTGACTATAATCTTCAGTTTGACATTCAACCTCAATCTCAGCATCCTACTCAGTCTCATGCTCAGGCTCGTGATCGACCTTTAGCTCATCGTCCAAATCAACCTCGTTCTTGGCCTCTCACGCAACCAACTCCAGCTTTAAGTCGACTTGATCCAACTTTTGATGATGATGATGACGATAATGACGATGATGATGATGCCATTCCAGCTCCTCCATCAGCGGTAAAACAACAATTACCCGGGCAAAGAATATCTACTGAGGAATATTCAGAGGAGACTACACAAACTGCGGGTGGTAGTGGGAGTGGTAGTGGTTGGAAAAGAACAAGAGGCATAAATCAGAGCCTTGAAACACCGTAAAATCCAGAGTATAGGTTATTCCTGACGCCACTTGATAACAGGTATATTGCTTCTAATTTTGTTTTATTTTCATACAACTATGATATTAAAATATTTAAGATATCTTTTTTTTTTGCAGTTCTTTTGAAGACTCGAAGGGTGTGAGGACTATATCTAATTTAATTAAACAACATTACTCGGAACCATGACCAACATGGAAAAGGGTTCCAAATGAAGTGAAAGCACAAATGTGGAATAAATTTGAAGTATATTACTTTGAAGTAAATAACTTGATAATTTTTTTAAACGTATCGAAATGATAATTGTCATTTGTTTTTCTTTGCAGGAGAAGTTCAGGTGGTCTGCTAACCAAACCAATAATGTCTATACAATTTGGGAGCACTTATGCAAGTCACGTTTTAGAGACCAGTTGCAGTTGGAGAGAAGAAAAGTGATGCATATTTTAATACGGATAAAATATCTGACTACAAATGGTACAACAAGTTGAAGTGGATTTCAGTCCAAATATGAGATCAATTAGTTGAGAAGGAATGGGGGACTGAAAGGTGGGAGGAGAAGTCAAAAAAAGGAAAACATAATCGGTTGACGAAAAAAGAAGGAACGATAACAAAGCATACAAGTGGTTCTGTATCTTTTTCGGTCTATGAATATAGGATGGTAAGTCCAAATAATAAAATGTATTTTACTGTTTTATTTATTTTAATGTAATTTGAAATTCCTTACAAGAATTTCATATCTTTCTATGAAAGATAGCATATCTTTTAATGTAGGCGCAACGTCTAGGTCGAGCACCGACATATAAAGAATTGTTTGATAGGATGCATAGACGTTTAGGTGGAGATGGTGATTATGTGGACAACAAGTCCAAATCTATCAGTGTATGTAATGCATTCTATTGGCTTCTAATATGGTTTTCTCGTTATTAAAGTTTACTGTTTATTATCCTTCTTCTAAATACATTGTAGGAAAAGTACGTTACTTCATTGACTCAGAAATATGGCAAGGATATAAGCACTCATCCTCATTTTGATCGAGTTGCATGGTGTGAGGTAATTGGAGGGATGGAGACTACACGTACACATACGTACGGATTTGGGACTAGGCCACATCGCCTTGATTTACAAATGGGCACAAACTTTGCATTTACCTATATTTCCACCCAATCTTCTTGCGCATCTCATTCAACTTATGGTCATTTTCCTTATCCTACTCTTGGTGTAATTAGTACTCTTGACACAAATTCAGAGGTGCAGCAAGTGAAAGAGGACGTCAGAGTCATTTCAAATAAGATTGATAATTTGAAAGGAAAGTTGTCTGATTTTATGGATCAGATGATGAACTTGATGGCAAGGAATGCCAATAACGTATGAGCACCGGGACCTGGTGTGAGATTTGAGAATTTTAGACATATTTTAATTATGCAATATGAACTTGAGTGTAATTTATTAAGCTGAGTGAAATGTATAGTAACAAATCAGAAATAATCACAGTAGTGATTTATGGAGATTATATTTGGAGATGTATATGTTAAAGTGTGAAACTATGAGGTCAGATCGATCTTGAACAAGAAAGGATCGATCTGGTAAGTTAAAAATGACAAGGAAAGAGGAATTTAAGCGAGCAGATCGATCTATAATGGTAGAGGATTGATCTCCTTATGATTCTGTAATGAAGAGATCGATCTCATGAGGAAGGGATCGATCTCAAAATGTTTCTGTTTGGGGGAAGATCGATCTCCTCAAAGATCAGATTGATCTCATGAAGCATTCTGTAAACTAGAGATCAATATCATAATTGGAGTAGATCGATCTCATAAAGCCATTAAGAGATCGATCTCACCCCTCGACAGATCGATCTCCTAGGGATAAAATTACCCCAAATCATCCCAAAATTCAAATGCAGATCGATCTCATCAAGAGCCAGATCGATCTCCTACCCTCCGTCTATATAAGGAACCCTGCTTTCTCCTGTAATTTCATTTTCTCTCTCTTCAAAACTCCATTTTCACCCAAGCCCTAACTTTCTCACTCATCCAAAGCACCCATTTTCGTCCAAATCAGAGGCTGTGGCAAGAAGAAAAGTTGTTCCTCATCAAAGGGAGAACAACATACTTGAAAATCGAAAGACGGATTGAATCGAGGCAAGAGATAAGCTCTCCACAAGTTTTGGATAATTTCTAGACCTCGATCTTGATATTTGAGATGATTTTGGTGATAATGGCTGTGGGCATTGTGTGGGAATAATTAGAAAATGATTAGGGATTGATGAAATTTCAATGTAGTTGGAGTAAAGTTGATATTTAGCAATTTTGGTAATTTTGGGCTATAAATGAAAATTTAGACAATGTGGTGAATTAGCATAGATATTGTGGCATGGGAAGTGTAGGATGTTGAGATTGTGGATTGTGATAGAGTTATGAGAATTGAGAGATTTGAGGTGTTATGAGCAATTATGCTCGATTTTGAGAATTGAGGTTACTGTGATGATGACTATTGATGTTTTAACATCGTTTGGACAGCTCGAGAGTTCCAGAGTGGAATGCAAGACTAGTCCATGACAAAAGGAAAACGATTGCACTATACGAGGTGCAAAGAGGTAAGGGAAACTAAACCATTTGTGCATGTGATTTGTGAACTATTATAGCACGATTTGCGATTTATAAAACAAGCATGTTTGATGTGTTGTGTTTTGATGAGAATGCACACGATTTTTATAGCCAGTTGAGCCCAATGTTTTTATGAATTTATAAGCTACGTGTGAAACCGCTTTATAAACCGTTGAGTTTGTGTGAGAAATGAATTGGGCTCTACGTTAAGGTAATATTGAGATTTGAGAAATGTGTGCGTGTTTTGCCGGTTGGAACTCGGTTTTAATATGTTTTGTATTTAGTACACAAATGTTTTAAATGAGTTTTATGAGAGAAAAATCACTATGAGTTATACGTGAAGGCAAAACGTTTTATATGATAATGGCTGTTGATAGAGACTTAGGTGTGTAATTTAAATACACACCGGGTATTACTCTAGTAGCATGTAAGTCCGATATTCCTTCGTTCTGGTAACGTGAGATGACCCTAATCTTATTCTGTGACTGTGTCACGTGTATTTGGTGGCTGTGAATCTAAATCAGTGGCTGTGCCACGTACAAATCTAAATCAGTGGTTGTGCCACGTGTGTTTGGTGGCTGCGCCACGTGTATTATTATTATAGTGATTTTATCACGTTTATCGAGAAAGCCATTATCGCATTATTTTCACATGCTTGTTACTACTCTATACTGAGCCTTTTACTTCATGTTTCCACATGATTTTGAGATATGAGAATTGTTATTTTGAGAACTTTCATGCTATGATTTCAAATGAATATTTTGTGATGTGCGTTATGGTTTATATAAATGAGTTCCCCTTCTCCCTTACTAAGCGATTTAGAAGCTCACCCCTTTTTATCTCTTCGTCCAGATTTCTTCAAGTGAAGTGAGTTCTCTACGTCGTACGGAGTAGAGGCCAGTGGAAGACTTGAGCTCTAGGCCGTATTTGTGTATTGAGGTATATCTTTATATTTATGTATCCAGACTATAAATGTATAAATACAAACACATTACTATGTTGATGTATGGGATGTATTAGGTTGAGTTAATGATAACTTGAAGTTATGTACTATCACGTATGGACACATATATATCTATAAATGATGAGATCCTGAGGAAAAAGTTTATAACTTATTTATGTTGATATATGACACTGTACAGAAATGAACCCTTAGAGTAGAGTATCGTAAGAGAAAAAGTTTTAAATTTGTCATATTTTTCGCGTTTCCGGGGCGTGACACCTGGACCGTCTGGATCTGGAGGTCAGACTAATTACTGAAAGTACCCATTTTTTTAAAATTTTATTTGGTTTTCTTATGAATTCTGTATTATATTTGCGAAGATTATCTTATCGGACTGTATATAATAGTGATTTCAATGAATAGTTGATGTTTGGTTCAAAATATAGTTGTGATATATATTTTATGTTTGTTTTTATCGATTTCTACATGTCTGTTTCATTATTTTAGGTAGTCGAATTTTAAGCAATAAAAACATCAACAATATATAGTAAAATTAGCTACGAAAATCCGTCGCTGAAGCCTTTCAGCGACGAAAATTTTATTCAATTTAATATATATTACATAAAAAATAGCTACGAAATTTCGTCGCTGAATACTTTTAGCGACGGACAATTTAATTAAATCAAAAATAAATATATAATTTAGCGACGGATAATTTTATTTACTATTATCGACGAAAATCCGTCGCTTAATTTATATAAATATATGTATTAGCGACAGAAATTCGTCGCTGAATCTTTTTAGCGACGAAAATTTTGCTTAATTGAAAAATTAAAAAAGCGTCAAAATTCCGTCAAAAAAAAAATTCAACGACGGAATTTATTTACGACGAAATTTTTCTCCCAGCGGCGAAAAACTTTCAGCGGCTTCAAATTTACCGACGAAATTAGCGACTGAATGTTCCGTCGCTAATTTTGTCGCAAATACAAATTTGCAACTAAAATTAAAAATTAGCGATGGAAAATCCGTCGCTGTTGAGCCTTTTTCTTGTAGTGATGGGCGCTGCTGAAATCCTTCACTAATTCTAAAATGAAATTATTACAAAATCTGGATACAATTGCAAAATTCAGAAACTAATATGGAAAAACCAAAATATAAATATATGAACTATTGATATTTCTATCAGGATATCTAACCTATTAACTCAGACCTAAATTTATAAGCCAAAAATTTTTTTCTCTCCCTTTGTGATTTTTCAATGTAAAATTCTTCACTAGGCTAATAAGCCATTAATTTCAACACTTGGCTCAACTAAATACTGGGGTTATCTTACTCGTTATCTATCTGCTCACGGCAAGCAAGGAACAAAAGTGTACTTAACAGCTGCTCCTCAGTGTCCATTTCCTGACAAATTTTTGGGGACTGCCCTTAAAACGGGCCTCTTTGACTATGTCTGGATTCAGTTTTATAACAATCCCCCATGCCAATACAGGCAACATCAACAACCTTGTCAACATATGGAACCGGTGGACTTCATCTGTAAACGTAGGGAAGATATTTTTAAGGTTACCAGCAGCACCAGCAGCAGCTGGAAGTGGTTATATTCCGCCGATGTTAACTTCTCAAATACTTCCGGTGATTAGGAACTCGGCTAAATATGGTGGTGTTATGCTTTGGTCTAAGTACTATGATGGCAAGAATGGTTACAGTGCCTCTATTTTGAAAAGTGTGTGAGAAAATCCTATTTGGTGTACTCTCTTATAAGACCTAGCTTGACTTTAAATCTAGTTTGGTGTTTTTGAATAATAAGTAAATAACTATAATAAATTGAGAGATATCTTTATCAGTTTCCATGACTTAATAATGATTGATTCTCAACATAGAATTGAGAAAATAAATAAAGAAATGAGTATGAACAACTGGTCTTTAACTTAATGTTTATGTTGTTACTCGTGAGACCGAGGTAACTATGAATTGGGCATTGGTGTCTACTATCTCGGATTGTTCGATTCTATATAGTGCGTTGATGGAAAGATACAGGACTGAATTAAGGTTAGGTTAAGAGGAATAATCGAGTCAAATTGAATTGACATAGTAAAGTGTTTGAATTTGAATTTGACTCAAAAATTCGTTATTCGATACTAAACTCGAATTTAATCGAGTCTTAATTTTTAAATTTGAACTTGACTCAAAATAAAAATCAAACTATTGAAATTTGCTTGATTAAGTTCGTTTAATTAATTTCAACTCTCACGTTCTAACTCTAGTTCAAATTTATTTATATATAAATATTTTGTATCAATTAAATACAATAAAATATTGTATTTTTTTAACTTACATGAAAATCAATGTAACTTAAGAAGAAATCAATCAATGTATTTAAAATGAAAATAAAATGGAAATGCTGATTGTCCTAGTGATTTGACAAAAAAAAAATTTTAATTTCCCAATATTAAAACTAAACGTGCAACTATATTATTAAGATAGAGTAATCTTAAAAAAGAAATTAACTTAAATGCATATATATATATATATATATATATATATATATAACTGCTGTTTTTAAAAAATAATACCGAGTTAATTGAAAAAAGGGAAAAGGGTAGTGAATAAGCTAAATGGAATCTGAAACCGTGAAATGCTTCAGTGTTGATAGTAAAAGGATTAGAAATCAGACAGAAAAAAGATGAACAGATCAAACAAGAACTTAATATATTACTAATCTGCATGGCCAAAAATATCGTTTCTTTCCTTGTTCTCACCTTGATCGTAATAATTTCATATGAAACATGATTAGACAAGCTGGAACTTGCAATTTCTAATAACATTTAAGTCCCTTTTTTGTTGGAACAAGTGTATTAAACTTCTAATTAGTGATGGACGTGGCTCGGAATTGCATTCTCATTTCAAACTCATACTCATGCAGGTAGGACTTACAAGCATCCTTATGTCTTGTTGTACCGTGATAGAAACTACATTTGCATATAATCTAGTCAAGTGATCACCTCCATCAGGCTATTTCAAACTGCACTCCACTAATCACCTTTTGGCATCCCCGACAGCGTGAGGTTGGCAAGTTCATGCGAGACATGTATGGCTTGCAGATGGCTGAAGACTATGCAAGAAGAGTATGCAAGCTGTATATTACGGACTGTCACTCAGATGACCTGCAACTTGCTTCTCATCTGATTCTTGTCTTGCTAGTTGCTAATGTCACGACCCAAACTACCCAAAAATCAGAGTTAATTTTTTTTCGCGTTTTATTATTTACTTAAATTCTTACCTGTCCTCGAATCGTGACCAACACTCCACTAATAATTGGGCTGTACGTCAATGCCAGTCCCACCATTCAATTACCATCTAACTTATTTCTTCTCCAGTCATTTATAATTGTTTACATTATTTATACATCCCCTAAAGTTACTTACAAACATGTTACTGTGCTATGCTTATGTAGATACAATATGTACAAGTGTATATAATACCTTATGTTGATGGGCAGCAGCAGATATCCGGAATGCAGTACTGAGTCGTCGCAACTTCAACTGGAGATTATCTGTGGGAGAAAATGAAAGGGGTGAGCACATCAAGCTCAGTAAGGCAATCCTACGAACAAGTAGGTAACCATACTACCTACATGAACGTGGTGCCATGCATAAACCACCCTTTCTCCACACATTTTAAAACAGATGATATGAATTATGATGTTATGTAAAACACATTTGCACGGAAAATTCAACATGCAATAATATTCAAAATCATATATTTCTCATATAAAAATTTCACAATAAAGTCAGGACTCGACCCCTCCTTCGGGTGATCCTGACTCACACAAAACCATGAAAACGATTTACATCACACGTGGGTTTGAAAAGCATGGAAATACCATCATGCAAATTTAGTTTAAAAACCCAGTTTAAATCATCGAAATCGTCGACATGCGAGACGATGCAATATCTGTATAACGGCAATAACTAGGACTATGGCCATATCTGTCCTCGGGAGTTCCTCAGCTACACGGATCCTAGTGTGCGGGTTCTCACCATGATCGGGAACCGCCCGGGAGGTGGGTCAGTCCATCCCGTCAGTCTTATCCGATCCCCGGCATCCGAAGATGCTGCATCCGGAGATGCCGTATCCGAAGATACCACACGGTACATCGTACTTCATGCTACTTGCACGGTACATCGTACTCCGTGAACCCATATAATATCTCTAGGTACTCCAGCCCAATTGGCCTGCTTCCCACAGAGGTTTTGTTTCTCAATACTCATGCCATGTCTCAAAACGCACGTGTGAGCCTATTTAATCGGTGACACACAGTCTACCCGATGCTCCAAGCACGGCTCATCGCATGTTCTCATAAAAATCAGTGCGAGCAATGCTCAGCACTCTCATCAAATCAAGTAAATCTAGTGCGAGCTAAGCTCTAGCACTCTGTATGCAAATCGTATAAAAATCTGGTGCGAGCGAAGCTCTAACACCTTGTCTCAAAATCATATAAAAATATGTTGCGAGTTAGACTCTAGCACCCTGTCACGAAAATCATATATATATAAGAATCTGGTGCGAGTTGGACTCCAGCACCTATGCATGTAAAACTCTAGTGCGAGCTCTCGCTCCCGCACTAATGCATGCATCACACAAATCAAACATCGTGCGAGCTGAGCTCTAGCACGTCACATGTAAATAAAAACATGTAGGCGGCTCCGTTTCCTCAAAACAGTTTTCAAAAATAATTATATTGTTGAAAGTATGCAATGCTGTGCATTTTCTTTCCAAGTGAGCCAGCCTACTCATGCATGCGTTAAAATACCTCCATAATGAGCAAGAACCTCTTGTTCTTGCTCCTCCCAATTTTTTCTAAAGTTGGAAACATTTACCCTTAACAAGGGTATTTCAGTAATTTTGCCCATACGGGGCACTAAAATTATTCTTCGACCTCTAGACCCTTCAGATAAATTTTAAAGACTGCATATGAATTTAAAATTTCGTAGAGTTTACCTCTAGCAGTCCGTAGAATTCCCTTACCTTATTTTCCTGTCGAGTCTGACCTTTTCTTTTCCTCTGTTGTCTCGTCGCGCAGTTCGATATGCTCCCAATCAAATACCCGGAACTGCGTATTAATATTTCTCAGGTCAGATTTTATACAATTTAATTGTATTTAATACTTTCTGGGCTTAATTTAAATCATTGGGCTCATTTACCCCTATTGGGCCCGATTGTACCTTAATGGGCCTTAATCGGCCTTAAGCCCGTTTTTCACTTAATTTTCACTTTATCGAGGCCTATTGGGCTCATTGGGCCCACCAATAATTTATCGGGTCTCGTTCTAATTCTCGAATAGCTAAATTTAATATTTACGATAATTTATCTAAATTTCCATAATTTAATTCAATTTATGCGGAAATTAACTCAATATCACGCATAACGAGGCAATTGTCGTAAATAGGGGTCACTTACCCGAGATTCCATGCTAGTCCGTAAATCGAGGCTGTCTCGAGCCCTCAGTGGATGCCAATCGTCGAGCTACACAATTAAATATATTTTCCGGGTAAACTTTCAGTCGATAATTAATTAAATAAAATATTTCAAATTTAAATCGGGTCAATTTGACCGCTTATCGACTTACCCGAAACTCGATTGCATCATAGGAATTTTCCCCAATTTTTCCTCTTTTTCTTTTTCCCTTTTTTCTTCCTTTTTTCCTCCTCTTTTTGGCTGAACCGGTTCAGTCCGGTTCGGACCGGTTCAGACCGTCGGTTCTCTCCGGTTCGACCGGTTCACCGCCGGTTCACTGCCTTGCCGGCCGGTTCTCCGTCGGCTTCCACCGCCAGTCGCTCCGCTGGGTCGTCCGCATCTCAGATCTGGGCTCGGCTTCGCCCAAGGCCGCCGGAAAGTCGCCGATCCGACCGTTCTCCTCCGTCGGTACCCACTTTCCTCTCTTGCTGTTTCCGGCGCCGTTCGTCGGTTTCGGAGGTCGATCCTGCCACCGTTCAGCCGGTCTCCTCGTGGGCTACCTTCGGCTGTCGGTGGTCGGGCCTAAATCGACGCCGGCCACCGGATTTTTCTTCTCCCCCCTCGGTCTCGGTTTTCTGCTCCGTCCGCCGCCTATCGCCACCGTTCGGGCCTCCATGGGGCCGGTAGTGGGTCAGCCCTCGTCGGGCTTGCCTTCGCCGGCCTCGCCTGGTCGCCTGGCCGCCGGCAGCTCCTCGGTCGGCTGCTTCGTTTCCGTTTCCTCTACTCTTCGCGATTTTCGCGTTTTCTGTTCTTTTTTTTTCATTTCTTTTATTAATTATTTTTATTATTATTATTTATTTAATTATTTTACTATTCATTAAAATACATTAAAATACCCAAAATATCTCTTAAAATTATTATTAAATTCCAAATTTATCAATTTAATTTTATTTAATTTATTTATTATATTTTAACCTCTTTTTCGGGTATAATTTTTTCGTATTTTCGGGATATTGTTCCGGGTGACTTTTCGATATATTTCTTCGCGTTTTTTGAGATATCGTTCCGACAATTTTTCAGTATTTTTAAATTTCTGAATCTTGATCGATTTAATCCAGAATAATTATATTTCATCTTTATTGACCAAGATTTCTCAAATCCATATTTTTAATTAAATTTTCTTATCGAAATTATACCGACCTTTGATCTTTTGACCATTTTGCCCTTACACATATTCGGGATTAATTTAACCCGACTTCCTTCATACTTCCCCCCATCTTTTCTTTATTTAATTTTCGTATTTTAATTAAATTCGGGTCTTACAACTCTCCCCCACTTAAAGAATTTGGTCCTCCAAATTAGAACCAAGTCATATGAGTCCATATACAACTCCGGGTACATCGATCGTATCATACTCTTAAATTCTTATGTAACCTTCTCCGGAGTGTATTACTACCAAAGGACTTTAATTAGGGAGATTATCTTAAACCTCAATACTTTCTCTTTCCTGTTCAATGCCCGAATCAACTTATCGATATACTTATATTTTCATTATGCTGAACTGTTGGATCTCATATCCTATCACCTATGCTGGATTCTGAATAGTACTCCCGAAGCATCAAAAGCTGAGACACATTGTGGGTGCATGTTAATTCAGGTGATAACACTAACCTACAGGTCTTATCTCCCACTTGTCCAATTTCTCAAAATATTCCATCCAGCGTAACTTATTTTACCTTCTTCCAAAAGTTCGCTATGTCCTTATTCTCTTAGGACAAGTAACTTTCAACCATACTAATTCACCAAGGATGAATTCCAATACTTGTCTATCTGCTCTGAGGTGTTCTTAATCTCTCATCTTAATTAAACATCCTCAGAGACTTATTATCCAAAGTCAAAATTGATTCTGTTCTGTCACCCACTTTTCTTATCCAATTTGGGGAACAACCCCTACAGCCATACACTGCCTCATATCTTGTTATCCCGATACTCAACTGCCAACTGTCGCTATTGGCGAATTCAATTAGAAATCAACTGATCATTCCAGGAGCTTATAAAATCAATGGCACACGCTTTCCTCGGATCCTCCAGAACTTGTACAGTCCTCTCTGACTGACCATCTGTCTGAGGACGAAAAGCTGTGCTAATACTCAGTCGGGTTCCCATAGCTTCCTAAAAATATCCTCAGAGGTGGGAAGTGAAGCGAGAATCCCTATATGATACCATGCTCACTGGAACGTTACTTAATGTTCCACAATCTTCCTTACACATAAATCCTGATACACACTCCGAGTATCTGGAGATTTCATAACCAGAAGGTGGGTAGACTTAGTCACTCTATCGACTATCATCCAAATAGCCTCGTAATTCACCTGGGTCCTCTGTAACCCATCATAAAATTCATGGAGACTTGCTCTCATTTCCGTGCCATGTCGATATAGGTAGAGACTGCAATAACCCTGCAGACTTTTAATACTCTACCTTATTCTGTTGACATACTAGGCACTTTTTCACAACCTCTACAATATCTCCTTTCACATCTGACCACCAATACCCTTTTCAGATATTTTAATATATTTTTATTACTTTTTCGTATGCACTGTATATCCTGAAGAGTGAGCTTCTGACAAAATTACTATCTCATCAACTGTGGCCCTGGGGAGCACTTATACTGTCTCTGAACCTCTCTGTAATTCATTATCATACTCTGTGAACTCTATCACTGTACCCTTCTGAATCCGACCCAAACTATCGACATCCTGCCGATCATCATGCTAAGCCTGACAAATCCGGGCACTCTCATCCGGTTCTAATCATCAGGCTAGCTGTCACACAATCACTGTCATCATCAGAAGGGATTACATCAATACTGAGGTCCACAACTGCTCTAGCAGCTCACGCTCCCTGACCATCATATGTAATACCATCCCAAGGCTCTTTCTGCTCAAAGCATCAGCCTTTCTTGGGTGGTACAATTTTCACAATCACAATCTCTCAGAAGCTCTAACCCACTATGCATTCTCATATTCGTCTCTTTCTGTGAAAATAGATACTCGGGCTTTATGATCAGTGCATATCCATAATTTCTCACCATGTACATAATAGTACCATATCATCGGTACAATTACTGTTGCCAACTTTAAATCATGGGTCAGATAGTTTATTTAATGATCAAAGAGTTGTTTGACTCCAAAATTGACTATCTTCCCATTATACATCAATACACAGCTCCTTCATAATTTTGAGGTATCCATACTCACCGAAAACCTCTTGAGCTGTTGGGTATGGTGAAATTAATCTCGGTGGTCAGTTCATACTTTACTACACCGAAATTTATATCACATCCATTATCTTATTTATCATCTCATTCCAAGATCACGTTTTCTTAATTAAATGTGTCAACCAAGTATATCCTTTTTGAACTCGCAGCAACCCATTTGTAAAAGCCATTTCCTAATTGTTGCGTATAATTTACCCTAGACTTTAACTACACCCAATATATCATCGATAATGATGATTACAATTCGGTCCAATCCTTGACTTATTTACGCATAAGCGTATAAGATCCTTCAAAATCGCTTACGTTTTCAGGTACTAACCTACGCCATTTCCTTTTCTTATCTTAACGGCTCTTATTAAATTTTACTATGTTAGCCTTTATGATTCGTCGAATTTTTTTTTTATATTATTATCGTCTTAGTAAAGGTATCCTAATGCTAAAGTTATCTATTACGACGCTCGATTTCACGTTATAGGTTATACATATATACTTTTAGACGCTGTCAAGTCTTCAGGCGGGGAGGTATTTTGAAATACCTTTATTAACCTTTAGACTTAACCACAACTACGTAATATCTCAGTTTATGTGGTCACAATTTATATTCGATACTAATTGCTTAACCTCAATTACTTCGCATATTAAGGGTATTCCTTACCTAGCATATATCTCTTACTCCAATACATATTGTATTTGGGATCAATCTTATCTCAAAGATTATCTCCTTCGTATATCAATCATGACAAAACTCTTGTCTTTATTCATTCCGTGAGTACAATCCTTTACTCCTTTAATTTCAACTGTTGCACCCCTTTTTATCACTTAAAATCTCTATATCCATATTCCGTTTATTAATCCTCCTTTATTGGGGTACTCATTTATCTGTATTGGGCCCAATGATGTAGGCATTCATGCCTTTTACTCACTTATATGCGAATGAAGGCTGTATGAATAAGTGTGTGGTACCAGGATCAATGAACATATGTACTTCATTATTCATAACAAGTGTGGTATCTTACACCACATCCATGAAACATCAATAGCGTCCTGGTCCAAGACGTCCTTTCACCTTCGTCCAACACCTACTTTCCTTTTTCTTTTCGGCTATGGCCTCCCTTTTCGTTGCAGCTATACCAACTAAGTTTTTTCTCTGTCTCTTTACTTTCCTGTGGGGCAATCTCGCTCAACTCTGAGCAATCAAGATCAATGGTCCGTCTTATCACACTTAACAGCCATTTTTCATCAATACAGTGTAAGTATAGATCCTCCTTCCGTGGTATCCACCACACATCTCACACTGCTTACAGTACTTACACTGCTACACCGCTTCGTAGTAGGTCGGGGTCCTCCAATCACAATGCCCCCCCCAAGAGTGCCAAAATTGGATGCACTGAGGCCTTACCAATTATCTTAGTCCATTACTCATCAAATCTAATCTTTTACCAATTACCTTTTTCTCATTTTAACATCTCTATCATTTCTCGATTCTCCTTTTCTGTCTCTATTTCAGCCCTCACTACCTTTCTCAATCTCAGAGGCGTGCAATTCATGTTCTTATTTACCCAACTGTAAATCTGCGCACTGCCTCGGTATAAGTAATATCTCACGGGCTAATCAGACTCTAACTGAAAAGTCGAGCCATTTCGTGGACTTTTAGACATCTCGACTATCACTTGTTCATAGTGTCGAGGTAATATCTGCCAAAAATATAACTGAGTTTCATACTCATAATCAATTTAGTATTCCTAGGCAATGTAAGAAAATTTTCCTTTAAATCATGTCCGGGATATCCTATCACCGGAATACGTCCAAAATATTTCTCATATCAACTCTTAAGATGGGTCGAGCGGACTTCTACCAATGCTCCGCTGCGCCCTCTGATCTTATGTATACTCTGAGCAATTTGCTCCTCAAAATAATCTTCACACTCCGCTCCAATCTCGCGAAGCGTCTCTCAATACTGTCCGATCTCTCTGTCGGACTCTGTGAGGCATTCTCAAATTTAGCCTCTATTCCAATTTCATTCTGATTCTCATAGGTCAACTCAGCACGACTTAGCAGACTCAGGTCTACCTCTACGACCTCTGCCTCGTGCACTATCTCATCTAACGCGACTCATATTAAGCATTCCTGCATTCTCAACCATTTCCTAGTCAAAACCCATCTCGATATACACTATTGTATCTAACCAAGCACAGTAACAGGGGATGTAATTTCCTAATTACTGACATTGACACACATCAGACCAATTGTGCTCTGATACCATAATAATTGTCACGACCCAAACTACCCAAAAATCAGAGTTAATTTTTTTTCGCGTTTTATTATTTACTGAAATTCTTACCTGTCCTCGAATCGTGACCAACACTCCACTAATAATTGGGCTGTGCGTCAATGCCAGTCCCACCATTCAATTACCATTTAACTTATTTCTTCTCCAGTCATTTATAATTGTTTACATTATTTATACATCCCCTAAAGTTACTTACAAACATGTTACTGTGCTATGCTTATGTAGATACAATATGTACAAGTGTATATAATACCTTATGTTGATGGGCAGCAGCGGATATCCGGAATGCAGTACTGAGTCGTCGCAACTTCAACTGGAATTATCTGTGGGAGAAAATGAAAGGGGTGAGCACATCAAGCTCAGTAAGGCAATCCTACGAACAAGTAGGTAACCATACTACCTACATGAACGTGGTGCCATGCATAAACCACCCTTTCTCCACACATTTTAAAACAGATGATATGAATTATGATGTTATGTAAAACACATTTGCACGGAAAATTCAACATGCAATAATATTCAAAATCATATATTTCTCATATAAAAATTTCACAATAAAGTCAGGACTCAACCCCTCCTTCGGGTGATCCTGACTCACACAAAACCATGAAAACGATTTACATCACACGTGGGTTTGAAAAGCATGAAAATACCATCATGCAAATTTAGTTTAAAAACCCAGTTTAAATCATCGAAATCGTCGGCATGCGAGACGATGCAATATCTGTATAACGGCAATAACTAGGACTATGGCCATATCTGTCCTCGGGAGTTCCTCAGCTACACGGATCCTAGTGTGCGGGTTCTCACCATGATCGGGAACCGCCCGGGAGGTGGGTCAGTCCATCCCGTCAGTCTTATCCGATCCCCGGCATCCGAAGATGCTGCATCCGGAGATGCCGTATCCGAAGATACCACACGGTACATCGTACTCCATGCTACTTGCACGGTACATCGTACTCCGTGAACCCATATAATATCTCTAGGTACTCCAGCCCAATTGGCCTGCTTCCCACAGAGGTTTTGTTTCTCAATACTCATGCCATGTCTCAAAACGCACGTGTGAGCCTATTTAATCGGTGACACACAGTCTACCCGATGCTCCAAGCACGGCTCATCGCATGTTCTCATAAAAATCAGTGCGAGCAATACTCAGCACTCTCATCAAATCAAGTAAATCTAGTGCGAGCTAAGCTCTAGCACTCTGTATGCAAATCGTATAAAAATCTGGTGCGAGCGAAGCTCTAACACCCTGTCTCAAAATCATATAAAAATATGGTGCGAGTTAGACTCTAGCACCCTGTCACGAAAATCATATATATATAAGAATCTGGTGCGAGTTGGACTCCAGCACCTATGCATGTAAAACTCTAGTGCGAGCTCTCGCTCACGCACTAATGCATGCATCACACAAATCAAACATCGTGCGAGCTGAGCTCTAGCACGTCACATGTAAATAAAAACATGTAGGCGGCTCCGTTTCCTCAAAACAGTTTTCAAAAATAATTATATTGTTGAAAGTATGCAATGCTGTGCATTTTCTTTCCAAGTGAGCCAGCCTACTCATGCATGCGTTAAAATACCTCCATAATGAGCAAGAACCTCTTGTTCTTGCTCCTCCCAATTTTTCCTAAAGTTGGAAACATTTACCCTTAACAAGGGTATTTCAGTAATTTTGCCCATACGGGGCACTAAAATTATTCTTCGACCTCTAGACCCTTCAGATAAATTTTAAAGACTGCATATGAATTTAAAATTTCGTAGAGTTTACCTCTAGCAGTCCGTAGAATTCCCTTACCTTATTTTCCTGTCGAGTCTGACCTTTTCTTTTCCTCTGTTGTCTCGTCGCGCAGTTCGATATGCTCCCAATCAAATACCCGAAACTGCGTATTAATATTCCTCAGGTCAGATTTTATACAATTTAATTGTATTTAATACTTTCTGGGCTTAATTTAAATCATTGGGCCCATTTACCCCTATTGGGCCCGATTGTACCTTAATGGGCCTTAATCGGCCTTAAGCCCGTTTTTCACTTAATTTTCACTTTATCGAGGCCTATTGGGCTCATTGGGCCCACCAATAATTTATCGGGCCTCGTTCTAATTCTCGAATAGCTAAATTTAATATTTACGACAATTTATCTAAATTTCCATAATTTAATTCAATTTATGCGGAAATTAACTCAATATCACGCATAACGAGGCAATTGTCGTAAATAGGGGTCACTTACCCGAGATTCCATGCTAGTCCGTAAATCGAGGCTGTCTCGAGCCCTCAGTGGATGCCAATCGTCGAGCTACACAATTAAATATATTTTTCGGGTAAACTTTCAGTCGATAATTAATTAAATAAAATATTCCAAATTTAAATCGGGTCAATTTGACCGCTTATCGACTTACCCGAAGCTCGATTGCATCATAGGAATTTTCTCCAATTTTTCCTCTTTTTCTTTTTCCCTTTTTTCTTCCTTTTTTCCTCCTCTTTTTGGCTGAACCGGTTCAGTCCGGTTCGGACCGGTTCAGACCGCCGGTTCTCTCCGGTTCGACCGGTTCACCGCCGGTTCACTGCCTTGCCGGCCGGTTCTCCGCCGGATTCCACCTCCAGTCGCTCCGCTGGGTCGTCCGCATCTCAGATCTGGGCTCGGCTTCGCCCAAGGCCTCCGGAAAGTCGCCGGTCCGGCCGTTCTCCTCCTCCGTCGGTACCCACTTTCCTCTCTTGCTGTTTCCGGCGCCGTTCGTCGGTTTCGGAGGTCGATCCTGCCGCCGTTCAGCCGGTCTCCTCGTGGGCTACCTTCGGCTGTCGGTGGTCGGGCCTAAATCGACGCCGGCCACCGGATTTTTCTTCTCCCCCCTCGGTCTCGGTTTTCTGCTCCGTCCGCCGCCTATCGCCACCGTTCGGGCCTCCATGGGGCCGGTAGTGGGTCAGCCCTCGTCGGGCTTGCCTTCGCCGGCCTCGCCTGGTCGCCTGGCCGCCGGCAGCTCCTCGGTCGGCTGCTTCGTTTCCGTTTCCTCTGCTCTTCGCGATTTTCGCGTTTTCTGTTCTTTTTTTTTTCATTTCTTTTATTAATTATTTTTATTATTATTATTTATTTTAATTATTTTACTATTCATTAAAATACATTAAAATACTCAAAATATCTCTTAAAATTATTATTAAATTCCAAATTTATCAATTTAATTTTATTTAATTTATTTATTATATTTTAACCTCTTTTTCGGGTATAATTTTTCCGTATTTTCGGGATATTGTTCCGGGTGACTTTTCGATATATTTTTTCGCGTTTTTTGAGATATCGTTCCGATAATTTTTCAGTATTTTTAAATTTTCGAATCTTGATCGATTTAATCCAGAATAATTATATTTCATCTTTATTGACCAAGATTTCTCAAATCCATATTTTTAATTAAATTTTCTTATCGAAATTATACCGACCTTTGATCTTTTGACCATTTTACCCTTACACATATTCGGGATTAATTTAACCCGACTTCCTTCATACTTCCCCCCATCTTTTCTTTATTTAATTTTCGTATTTTAATTAAATTCGGATCTTACAGCTAATGAGTGGCTGAAAGTGGAACTTGATGCTTTTACCTGTATGCTAGTTTGGCAAATGAATATCTAGAACATCAGTGATTAGGGGTGTAAACGATACAGTGGTGCTCGCAAGCTATTCGGGCTCGACTCGAGCAAAACTCGAATTCGGCTCGATTTTAGTCGAGTCGAGCTCGAGCTCGAGCTACTCGAGCTATCGAGCGAGCCGAATTCGAGCACTTAAAAACCTTACTCGAGTAGCTCGCGAGCCTAATCGAGCATCGAGTTTTTATATATTTTAATAATATAATAATATTTATATAATGATTCGAGCCTAATCGAGCCTAATCGAGCTTAATCGAGCCTAATCGAGCCTAATCGAGTTCGAGCAAAATATCGAGTTTATATAATCGAGCCTAATCGAGCCTAATCGAGTAGCTCGAATTCGATCTCGAGCCGAGCTCGAGGTTAAAAAATAAGACTCGATCGAGCTCGAGCCGAGTATCGAGCACCGAGTTTCGAGTCGAGCTCGAGCTCGAGCACCTCACTGTATCGACTCGACTCGACTCGATTACACCCCTATCAGTGATTATTGCAGGAATTGTCTGCATCGTGCTCCTGTCAAACTAGATTTTATTTTAGAACAATAGTCAAATATACTTTTAATTTTTTTCTTAAAGTAGATATAAGTCTCAAAGTTATATGACATTTAAATCAGTTATGATGATGCAAATTTTATATTTCTCCAAGCGATTTGCACCCTACAGAGTCTAGAGTCACTGGTTTTAAATGTATTTGATAATTTTAACCCTGTTATAAAAATATAAAATAAAAATGATATGAAAATAATATGAATAAAATATATAAAAATGATAGAAATAAAATTAAAAAAATTATAAATAAATATAATAAAATTTATAAATAAAATTTATATTTTTTTATCACATAAATTTTAATATAAAATTTTTTAATTATAAATAAGATAAATATTATTTTATATGATATAAATCGCTTATGATCAAATGCATTGAATAGACGCGCCTAATTGATTTGACTATATTTTTAGTCCACTAAGGACTTTGAAAGCCGAAGATCACAAACGCTCGTCAAATATAAGAATGAAGAAAAGCAGTGGAGCATTAATTTTAATTTATTGACCTTTTGAAAAGCTTTGAATCCTGCTTTATTACCCATTAGTTATCGTCAAATTATGATGATGATAAACAGCGTGGAAATTAGTCATTCTCCTATCTTGTTAAGGGTAAAGTAGAAACAAAATGCGTCGTGAGAATGTTCATTTGCTGAAACTCACTGATCCATAACCCATACGCTGTCGAAGCTACCATAGACGCTTTCAACATGATTTTGTGTATCTCGATATTTCATTTCATCATGTAGAAAACTCAAATATATTCATAAAAGTCAAATCAAAGAAGAATGCCTAGTAATTAAGTTGTACAATGAAATGGATTTTTTTTTTTTCCAAATGGATCTCATTATTGCTGATTTTGAAGAATGTGAATGACAATGATTTTTCCGATCAAAATTATCAGACAAATTGGAATTTTGAAAGCTTCAATGCTCGTGAAAGTCATACCATCGCATTGAAAGAAAAATGTTCAAGAAACCAAAGACGTAAAAAAAGTCAGCTAAATCTGCTTTTTTCCAACCCCAACAAAATAAGCCATTTACTTTAAACAGGAAATTGATTGGGTCAAATTTCATTTTCTCCCAAATCAATAGAAAATGCTATTGTTTTGTCTGCTTCACACTAGTTTTTTTCTTTCGTGGGTAACGGGCATGGAGATACTATACATTGATGTTTGTTTGTTGCTTCAGAAGACTTCATTTCCATTGGATGGAGGGCATTTTTAAGCTCTCAAAAGTCTCTATAAAGATGATGACCATTAGCACACTGGAAGCACATCTTTAGCAAAAATGGTGACAAAATCTCAAACCAAACCAACGCTCTTCTTTCTTCTTTTAGTCTTGGCAATAATTGAAACTTCCCATGCCGGTGGCATCGCCATCTATTGGGGCCAGAATGGTAACGAGGGCACCCTGACCGCAACTTGTGCCACAGGTAGATATGCCTATGTTAACATAGCTTTTCTTGTCAAATTTGGCAATGGTCGCACCCCTGAAATCAACCTGGCTGGTCACTGTAATCCTGCATCCAATGGTTGCACCGCTGTCAGCAACGGCATAAGAAGCTGTCAAAGCCAAGGCATCAAGGTCATGCTCTCTATTGGAGGCGGCGATGGCAGCTATTCTCTGGCTTCACAAGCAGACGCCAAAAATGTAGCTGATTATCTATGGAACAATTTCTTGGGTGGCCAATCTCCTTCACGTCCACTAGGCAATGCTGTGTTGGATGGCATTGATTTTGATATAGAGCTTGGCTCAACTCAATACTGGGCTGATCTTGCTCGTTATCTATCAGCTTACAGCAACCGAGGAAGAAAGGTGTATCTAACAGCTGCTCCTCAGTGTCCATTTCCTGACAGATTTTTAGGGACTGCCCTTAATACGGGCCTCTTTGATTATGTTTGGATTCAGTTTTATAACAACCCCCCATGCCAATACACTTCAGGCAACATCAACAACCTTGTCAACTCATGGAACAGGTGGACTTCATCTGTAAACGCAGGGAAGATATTTTTGGGGTTACCGGCAGCGCCAGCAGCTGCTGGAAGTGGCTATATTCCACCCAATGTGTTAACTTCTCAAATACTTCCGGTGATTAAGAGATCGGCTAAGTATGGAGGTGTTATGCTTTGGTCTAAGTACTATGATGACAGGAATGGTTATAGCTCCTCTATTGTGAATAGTGTGTGAGAAAGTCCCATTTGGTGGTGTACTCTCTTTTAAGACCTAGACTTCGAATCTAGTTTGGTGTCTTCAAATAATAAATAAATATAATAAATTGAGAGATATCCTTATCAGTTTCCATGATTTAAGTAATAATTGATTCTCCACATTGAATTAAGACAATAAATAAAGAAATGAGCATGAACAAGTTGTCTTTATCTTTGTCTTTACGATGTTACTCACTAGCCCAAGGTAACTATGATTTGGGCATAGTGTATAGAAGGATTGTCCGAATCTGTACAGAGTGTTGATAGGAAGATTCACGTTTGGATTAAAGTTAAATTTAAAAGTGTTATCGAGTTAAATCGAATTTATATAATAGAGAATTCGAATTCAAATTCGATCATAAAACTTGTTATTCGATATTTTATTTGAACGAAATCAAATCTTAATTTTTAAATTTGAATTTGGTTCGGAATAAAAATCAAACTATACGAACTTACTTGACTAAGCTCGTTTAACTAAACCCGATTCTCATGTTCTAATTCGAATTCGATTCTCATACTTTAGTTTAAATTTATTTATATATAAATATTTTATATCAATTTAATATAATATTTTACAAAAAATAATAATAACAATACAAGTACAATCAACTTACATGAAAATCAATGTAACTTAAAAACAAATCAATCAATGTATTTAAAATGAAATTAAAATAGAAATGCTGATTGTCATAGCGTTTTCACCAAAAAAAATCCCAATGTTAAAACTAAATGTTCAACTGTATTTTTAAGAAGAGTTTCTTTCAAAAAGAAATTAATTTAAATGCATATATATATATATATATATATATATATATATATATATAACTAACTGCTGTTTCTAAAAAAAAAATAATAATTTTTGTATTAATATATTAGATTATGTAACTTCAACATTTACTATATACACTCAGTAAAACAATCTAAAATTTCGATAGTAGGCTGAGGAATGGAATGCTTATACAAATACAAAATTTTGATGGTTCAACCATTGGGCATCAAACAGGTCCGCAGGTCCGTTCAACCTTTGTTGCTTAAAGATTTATTTAAGATTAATTAAAGTTAAACTAATGGTAAATTTGTAATGGATGCAGTGCCACATCCGTATCACTCTTTGTCACCATTTTGCATAGTTGCTTGAAAATTTTGGAGCGCATTACAGCAAAGCGGAAGTCGGGAGTGTTTAAAAAAAAAAGTGTTTCCACTTTCCCTGGTTTTCCTCCGTTTGGCTTAAGCATTTCAACCAGCACCCATTAAGCATCATGGAAGAGCTAACCACATTATTAAGAGACTAATCCCAAACCACTAAGGTTAAGTTTAAATGAAAGTGAGGTTGAAAAAGAAAAAATGATAATTAAAAATATATATTTTTAATAAAATAATTTAAAAAATTAAAAACAAGAATGAAATGGTAATTTCACTTGCATCTAATTTTTGTCTTATATGATTGGCTACACCATGCACATAACATAAGAGGCTTTCCATTAGTACTAAGTTAGGCCCTATTTGGATTCCACTAGAGGGCCGGTGGAGGTGTGCGGGCCGGTAGCATGGGTAAAAGACAAAAAATTTTAAGGAAAAAAATATTTTTTTGTCTTTATTTTTTATTTTTTTATATTTTATTAAAAATATATATTTTTAATTATCATTTTAATTTTTTAATCTCCCTAAAATCAATGTCACATTTTTAGAACTAATTTCATTTTCCATCTAAATTAGCTTTTAATCCAAAAAAACAAAGTAGTAAATAAGCTAAATGGAATCTATATCAGTAAAAAATTTCGATAGTAAAAGGATTAGAAATCAAATAGAAAAAGATTTACAGTTCAAACAAGAACTTAATATCTTACTAATTGGTATGTTTACATGGCCCTTTTAACCAAGATTACAATTCTACATAATAATACAAAAAAATAAGAAACAGAGATTGATTTAAATCTTTCAATATTCATTGAATATTTTGACAGATCAAATAAGGCTCTAGTTTTTCTTAGTTGATCAAGATATGAGTTTAGTGGGCTGATTTCAAATTATTTTGAAATTTTATAAATTATAAATATTTTTAAAAATTTTAAATGTAATAAGTAATTTAATTTTTATATAATTTTAATAAATATTTACATAAATACAAATTATTTCATTTTAATATTTATTATTTGATAAAAATTATTTACTTTTTTTTAATTTCGAACAAAATTTGTTATAAAATAGTAGAATAATTATATTCATCAATTGCAAAATAGATATTATGAAAAAACAGTACCAATTATCTTTTAAAAAATATTTAATATGAATTATTGGTCAATTAATTAGCTCAATTTTATTTTTATTTTATTTTATTTTTTGTTTGTACATAAATTATAATATTAACATTATTATATTAAATATAATCGTATATACTAATTAATCAAAAATATTATTAAAAATTTAGAATGTTAAATTAAAAAGTTATATATACCAATTGATCGCATGTCCAATCAAAATGTCTAATGAGATTGTGATGGATTGAATCTTGACTTTTTAATTTTCATACAAAACTCTTACCATATGAGCCATATTTTGTATTTAATATAATACACTAAAACATATATTTATCCAATAAATCTTTGTGAGTTTAAAAAAATTAATAAAACATAATAAAAATAATTATGAAATTAAATTAGTTGATTATGCTCAAAATGATAAATTTTTAAATTTTAAGCATAGATCACTGAAATTAAATTAATAAAAATCTCATAATTAGTTAAGAAACAATTCTTAAACATTGATCATTTACATATATGATACTATAGTATATGTATATAAATATGATACAAATTGTAATTAAAATTGTAATTATCAATTTTAATAAATATTATTGAGTCAAAAATTTTAATGAATAATAATATAATAATTATGAAATTAAAATAGTTAATTATGCTTAAGATAATATATTTTTAAATTTTAAACATAAGGTACTAAATCAATTTAATAAAAGTTTTAAAATTAGTTAAGATACAATTTTTATGATGCAAATTATTCTTAAAATTGTAATTATCAATTTTAATAAAATCTTGTTGACTCAAAAAAAATAGTAAAACATAATAATAAAATAATTATGAAATTAAATTAATTAATTAATTATGCTTTAAATAATAAATTTTTAAATTTTAAATATAAATATTAAAATTAAATTAATAAAAATTTCATAATAATTAATAAGTTAAGTTTTTTTTTTTTCCCGAGTTGGTAGAGAGTTCGAGCGAATTTTCGAGCGCCCTTTTTTATCCACCACCATTTCATCCCGTTCACTTTTCTTTTTCACTTGGTTTTTTTACGCAATCTCCTGCAATGGTGGCCAGATCCAATGGATTTGTAGCCAAATCGATGTAGGTTTCTTACATCAATTAGCTCTTTATGCGAATGGTGGTCAGATCCAATGGATTTGTAGCTGAATTGATGTGGGTTTCTTACATCAATTAGCTCTTTATATCAGTTACATCGCATTATTGATATGGGTTTCTTACATCAATTAGCTCTTTATATCAATTACATCGCATTATTGATGTGGGTTTCTTACATCAATTAGCTCTTCATATGGGTTTCTGGCAGTTTCTACACATAACCATTTTCTCATGCAAATAATTGTTTCCATTGGGGGTCTTCGACTCGCGTGAATGCAAGTTTTTATGTCTTTTGTTTCGCCTTTTTTGTTGTGATACTGTTTGTTTTACGTTTTTCATATGCTGTTTTTGTGTAGGGTGTCATGGATGATGAGAGGACATGATGAAAAGAAAGTTGCGATTATAGAGAAAAAAATGGGTGGAAAAGACTTTGGAGAAAGTGGAACACTGTCTGTTAAGAAGGGTTTTTTCAAAGAAAAACATTAACCTGGAGGCCATGCGAACGATGTTCACAAAGATCTAGACACTTTTAGAAGGTCTGCTGATTCGGAAGTCAGGGATGTGTTGTTTCTGTTCTCTTTTTTTGCAAATGAGAGGGAGAAAGACAAGGTTTTCCTATCCCAGCCTTGGTCTTTCAATAAGTCCATGGTGGGTTTTTACTAAGTGTGATGGCTTGTTTGTTCCAGCCACTGTTCCTCCACATTTCAGTCTGTTTTGGGTGTAACTGCATGGGTTACCATTCGAAATGATGAATGAGAACATTGGAATTGTCCTCAGTAGCACAATGGGGGAAGCTACAGAGGTGGACTTGCATGGAAGGGATTTGGCCTGGGGTCGCTGGTTAAGGGTGAGTGTCATGTTTGACGATCGACGGCCATTGCTACGTGGCACGGCAGTTATCTTACCTGATATAGGAGATGCAATGTTGATTTCTTTCCGTTATGAACGTCTACCAAACTTTTGTTTTGTCTGTGGATGTCTCAATCACAAAAATTCTGATTGCTCTTTGGCTCTTAGTCAGAAGAAAACCGCAGGGTTCATCACCAGAGGTATGGCAGTTGGTTACAGGCTGATTCACTCAAGGATATCCATGCCTTCGTAGGGGGTGAAGATTTCTTCTCTATTTCTAGAACATATGCCCATGATCACTTCTCAGCTGCCATGCAACCTATGGACTATGAAAGATTAGAGCCCGCAAAGGGTGTGCAGTGTGGTTTAGTCTCGACTAGTTCCGGTGCGAACAAGTCAAAGAAAGAGATGTTGTGTATTGGGGGATCTTCTACTTCAGTGAAGGATGTTCGGGGTTCACCGTTAGTCTCAGTTCCTATGGCATATATGGACCCTCTTCTTCACCAACATATTTTGGTTCCCTAAAACAGTAGGAAGGGTTGATTGAAGAAACATGGTTTATTTGATGAATACCCTGCATAAATGGGCACTATAAGAAAGCATGTTCGTGAGGTTGGTGAGAGTAGTAATAGTGGGACTGCAAACAACATTCGGGCAGAGTTGGCGATCAAAGCCAACCCTACCGCATGCCATGAAACTCTCAGTGTGGAACTGTAGGGGGTTGGGGTCCCCCTTGATCAGCTCATATTCTGCCCCGAGAGGTTAAGAAAGCCAGATCCCAAATCCTCTTCCTTAGTGAGACAAAAAGGAAGAGGTCTGAAATGGACTAGCTGCGGAATAAATGGGGTTGCACAGGGTGTTTTGTGTTGACAGTATTGGTAGAGCTGGTGGTCTTGCCTTCTTATGGGAAGGAAAGTTCAGACTGGATATTAGTTCTTATTCATGCTCACAAATTGATGCCAAGGTGATCCCGTATGGAGACTCACAGGTATGGAGATTTAGTGGATTTTATGAAAACTCTGTGATGAGGTTGCGAGGAGAGTCTTGGGCATTACTGCTCCAACTGCAATAGCAGTTCTATTTACTATGGCTTTGTGCAGGTGACTTCAATGAGATAATGCGACTTTTGGAAAAAAAAGGTGACCCACAAAGATCTTTTAAATTGGTATAAGACTTCAGCGATGCAATTGATGCATGTCAGTTCATGGAATGTATTCTTTGAGGTCCATGGTTCACATGGAGTCTTGGAGTAGGCTACTCCAGGGTTGAAGAAAGATTGGATCGGTGTTTTAGTAATCCAGCTTGGAGGCATCAATATCTGCATGCATTGAAGAACCATGTGTTTTCTTCCACATCCAATCATTATGTGTTGTTGGTTGAGACAAAGAGACAAAAACAACGAATACAAAAAAGTCGTCCCTTTTTTTCGTTGAGAATAGTGGTTGTCGCATTCGGGTTGTGAAAAAGTGACACAGGAGACATGGCAAGGCCCAGCTGCTTCAACTTCCATGACCTGTCAGTTAAATTGTCAAAATATGGTTCATAGTTGATGGCATGGAACAACATGGAGTTTGGACGCCTTGGCAAAGAAATCGATTAGGTCTCCAAATTGGCTGAACACAATGTACAGTCTGTCTCATCTTCAGAGAGTTTGCAGAATCTCGAGCGTTATAAGGAAAAGTTGGTGACTTGTTGAGATGTGAGGAAGACACGTAGAGACAATGCTCCAAGGCACTGTGGTTGAAAGCGGGTGATCGTAATACTAATAGTAAGTGTAGGCATTAAAAAAATAATAATTAATTAGTATTATTAGTTAATTAAATTAAATATTTAATTAATTGATAATTTTTAATAAATTGGTGATAAACAAAAATTATCAACCAATTGTATTATCTCTAATTAAATTAAATTAATTAGAGATAAATCTTGGAGTGATCGAGTCCTTTTAGAACTCTCTACCACCAAGCATTATAAATAGAGAGCTCTTCCTCACTCAGAGGGGACAGAACACAGAAGAATTCAGTCAGAAGACTCAGAACACTCAGAAGAAACAGACAGAAAGCACTAAAGAATAGAAGTCTCAGCCTCCTCAGAGAATTGAAAGCCTGCAGAATACCGGCCGTTCTCCGATCAAGCCTTCTCTTCAGTCAAGTCTTTTCTTCAACAAAGCTGTCAGCAAATCTACAAGAGGACAACAAGTCACAGACCTTTCTCTCAACAATCAGCCGTGCTGCTACAAATCCACGAGGAACCACAAACCGTTCTCTCAACGATCAGCCATGCCGCTGCAAGTTCAAGAGGAAAAACAAGCCCCTCGGCCGTTTTTCTCAACAATCACTCATTCCACTCCGTCGGGATCAAGCGTCACGCCCTCGACAAGTGCAATCAGGAGACCGAATCAGAGGATCATAATTCTTTTTGTAAAGAATTCAAAACAGAGAATTGTACTCACATATAAATACAAAAATTGAATTTTATCACTAATTCGTGTTTTAATTTTACAGACGCAAAAATTTGTGTATACAAATTTCTGGCACACCCAGTGGGACATCTCTACCTCTCATCTCGCTCTCCATTATCAATCAATATCAACCAATTGATCAGATCTATGGCTCCGAAGACTGCTGCACCAAGTCACAAATTCAACCCTGCTGCGACCGTGCAACCTGGTTACACTGGACCGACGACTCGTGCTAGAGTATGATATCTTGCAACACAAGGTCAAGACTTAATGGGGCCAATCAACAATGTTGCTCATCAACCTGTCATCTCGATGGATCTTTTGGCAGGAAGAAAATCTGCTTCGCAAGAACAATCAGCGTCTACTCTCTAAACCATGTCTGCGATGGTTACTAATGCGACTACTCTAGAGGAAAGGATCTCTGAAATGGAGAGGATGATGTCGACCCTGCACAAGATAGTCGAAGAAAAGGATGTTGAAATTGCGATGTTGAAGAGTCAACTAGAAGCTCAACACGATGAAGAATCCAACGATAATCCAACACCAAACAGACCAACTGCTGAAGCCGCTAGGAAACTGAAAGCAGTTCATGGTGCTGAAAACCCCGAAAATGGATCATCACCGATATCAGTTGGGTCTTTGTCTGTTCAACAACTACAAGAGATGATTGCAAATACCATCAAGGCTCAGTATGGTGGATCGTCATCTAAGTCCTATTATGCATACATTAAACCGTACACGAGGAGAATTGATGATTTAAGGATGCCGGCAAATTATCAACCTCCTAAGTTCCAGCAGTTCGATGGGAAGGGAAATCCACGTCAACACGTGGCCCATTTTGTGGAGACGTGTAACAATGCAGGAACATACGGAGATCTTCTGGTTAAACAGTTTGTAAGGTCGCTGAAAGGAAATGCCTTCGAATGGTATACCGACTTGGAATCCGAGTCTATTGATAGCTGGGAACAACTTGAGAGGGAGTTTCTCAATCGTTTCTTTAGTACTCGCCGCACAGTGAGTATGACAGAGCTAACCAATACCAAGCAAAGGAAAGACGAACCAGTCGTCGACTACATCAATAGATGGAGAGCGTTAAGTCTTGATTGCAAAGATAAGCTCTCTGAAATTTCTACTGTTGAGATGTGTATCCAAGGTATGCATTGGGAACTTCTTTACATTCTCCAAGGGAAAAAGCCGCATACTTTCGAAGAATTGGCCACCCGTGCTCATGACATGGAGTTGAGTATTGCTCATTCTGGTAACAAAAGTTCTTCGATTCTTGATCCTAGGAGAGACAAGAAGGATTTCAAGAAGGTTGAGAGGCCTTTAAAGAGCACGGCTAAGGAGTCTCTGTTCGTTGAGATTAAACCTTTAAAATTTTCCTCCAAAGGCACTAAGAAAGTTGAGGAAAATGTCAGGCGGCCTCAAATGAGAAATATACAACGCCTGAGCTTCGAAGAAAGAGAAGCAAAGAAATATCCTTTCCCTGATTCAGATGTACCTGATATGCTGGATCAACTCCTGAAGCAAAAGCTGATTGAACTTCCAGAGTCCAAAAGGCCAGGAGAAAAGGGAAAAGTTACTGATCCAAAGTATTGCAAGTATCATGGAATCATTGGTCATCCCACTGAAAAATGTTTTGACCTGAAAGATTTGATAATGAAGCTAGTGAATGAGCGCAAGATTGAACTTGATATGGATGACATAGTAAAGTCAAATCATGCTACTTTCACTTCTTTGCCTACAAAAGGCATGACGTATCAACTGATTCAATTTGGCTGCTTGGAACCTGTTGCCCTGCCAGTTGCGGTAACAAGCTCAATTACTAGCTCTTCTAAAGATGTTGAATCTGCTGCGAATGATGAAGAACAATGGACATTGGTAACGCGACGAAAATCGCGAAAGCGATATGTCCGATCCGCAAACCATCCTTTTCAAAAGGAAATTCAGCAGATAAATAACTTGCATCCACGTTGGGGACAGAGGAAAACTATGAGGCATCCCCAATTCCAAAATTTTTTGAGGCAAAAGTTTCGAAAACAAATAACACTAGAAGAATTCTTTCCTAAAGGTTTTCTTAGGGAAGAACAAGTAAGTGTTGGTGTTCATACGGTTTCGTTTAAAGGGGAGTCAGAGGGAGAAAGCTCAAAGGCTATTAAGACTCGAGGAGATGGTCAGACTGAAACAGTCCGGGAAGAATGCCTTAAGATCTTGAAAGGGATCTCTTCTCATCTTACCATCTACGAGTTGTTGCAGTATCCAAAGGCAACACGTGACGCGATTGCACATGCTTTGGAAAATTCAGAAATTTACGCTGCACATCTCCCAGCTCCCACGAAACCTGCTTCAGATGATGGTTTTTGTGATTACTGCTTGACAACTCTTGCATTCACAGATGAAGATCTGTTGTTAGGATCAAAACCCCACAATCGGCCACTTTATGTCTATGGGTACATCCGAGAACAAAGGGTGAATCGCATGTTGGTCGATAATGGGTCTGCAGTTAGTATCATGCCCAAAGCAACAATGGAGGAACTTGGCATAACAATTAATGAATTGTCAAAAAGTCGACTTTTGATCCAAGGTTTCAATCAAATGGAGCAACGTGCCTTGGGAATAATACGAGTGGATGTCGCGATCAGTGAATTAATGTCGAGTACAATCTTTCATGTCATCGACGCCAGAACTACATATAAGTTGTTGCTCGGGCGACCTTGGATTCATGCAAATGGCGTTGTACCTTCTACACTGCATCAATGTTTAAAGTTTTATCGAGACGGACCGAGAAAGGTTGATGCTGATTTAAAACCATTCAATGAGGTCGAGTCTCACTATGCTGATGCGAAGTTTTACTCAGAGAACTGTGACATAAAAGAAGTTTTACCCACTCAAATGCCCAGCACCGGAAAAATTGAAATTAAGGGTAAAAAGAAAGTAGATCCTAATGTGATGAAAGAGCCTTTAGATACATCCCTTGAAGGTGTTCCCAAGCTTACATTGGAAGAAACCGTAAGGGGCAATCCAGTCGAATCTGCATCCAGAGAGGCAAAAGAAACTCCAGTTCTTCGGTATATTCCAAAGGCTCGTCGCAAGGAGGGTCAATCGCCATTCTTGGAACGCTCAGAATTTAATCAAGCAGAGTGTTCTCCTGACAGGATAAAAGAAGACATAAAACTGTTGAAGGATGCTTGCACATTGCCTCTGACTAAGATGGCTCATAGTCAAGCCAAGAAGCCGTTGAAAGGGTTCGTTCGACAGTCCTAAGGCGCAATAGAACATGGGACTTTGCCTCAAGGTCGTACTGCTGAAAATTACGATCCAAAGGCCTATAAACTGATCGCTAAGGCTGGGTTCGACTTTTCCAAGTCATCATCCATGAATGAGTTGCATGATGGGAAGACGACGGCAAAGTTGCAAGGGATCATTGAAACTCATAAAAAGCTGATAAACAAGTCGGATGGGAAACCTTTTCCAAAAGATGGATTAGGGTGTGAATCCCAAAACCCTGTACGAATTCGTGTTGGCAAGAAGAATAAATCAGTCAGTACTCAACACATTTCGGTGGAGGTTACTGAAGAATGTGATGAGTCAAAAGCTTCTCCAACTCATTCTTCTCAAAACACTACTCGTGTGTCAGTATTCAATCGTTTGGGAACGTCAGCAACTCGTATTTCAGTATTTGATAGGCTCAATGTTCCTCACCCTGAGTTACGTCAAATATCCAGAAGACGCAATTCAGTTTTTGATAGATTGAATGCTTCAAGCAGTGAAGTGCAGCAAGAAGAAAGTCAAAACTGCACTGAATTGAAGGATGATAAAGAAATCCGAAGCTCGATTCCATCTCGCATGAAGAGGCGTTTAGAGCTTGAAATCTCTGCAGAAGGGCCATTGAAAGTGCGACGTCATACTGTTGTGGACACCAGCTCATCAGTACATCTCAAAGAAGATGAGACAAAGGTTTATTCAACATATCATGTAACCATCCAGGAGAGTGCAGATGATGAATCATCAGAAGATGAGTCTGAAGAACCATCTGAAATTGAAGAAGAAGAAGCTCCCGCTGCTTTAGAAGATGGGGGGCAAGCAACTGTCGACAGGCTGGAAGAGGCAAATCTTGGCACCTCGGATGCACCGCGCCCTATATTTTTGAGTGTACTCCTTAGCCCAGAAGAAAAAGAAAAGTACGTCGCACTATTGTTAGAATACAAAGACGTCTTCGCCTGGACATATAAAGAGATGCCCGGACTTGATCCGAAAGTTGCTGTCCATAACTTGGTTATTCGAAAGGGAGTAAAGTCAATTAAACAGCCCCAAAGGCGCTATAGACCTGATCTTATCCCGCTCATAGAAGTCGAAGTCAACAAGTTAATCGATGCAGGATTCATACGTGAAGTGAAATATCCATCTTGGATAGCTAATATAGTGCCAGTCAAAAAGAAGAATGGACAACTTTGCATCTGTGTCGACTTTCGCGATCTAAACAATGTATGCCCAAAAGATGACTTTCCACTGCCCATCACCGAGATAATGGTTGATGCTACTACAGGGCATGAGGCTTTGTCATTTATGGATGGATCATCTGGTTATAATCAGATTCGAATGGCACCAAAAGATGAAGAACTAACCGCATTTCGAACACCTAAGGGGATTTATTGCTATAAAGTAATGCCCTTTGGTTTGAAAAATGCTGGTGCAACTTATCAACGTGCTATGCAGAGAATTTTTGATGACCTACTGCATAAAACAGTAGAATGTTATGTTGATGATCTTGTGGTCAAGTCAAAGAGAAGAAATGACCATTTAGAAAATCTTCGTTCAGTGTTTGATAGGCTGAGGAAGTACCAACTGAAGATAAACCCGCTGAAATGTGCCTTCGGAGTGACATCCGAGAAATTCCTTGGTTTTATCGTGAGACACCGAGGCATTGAAATAGATCAGTCTAAGATAGACGCTATCCAGAATATGCCAGAGCCTAAGAACCTAAAAGAGCTTCGAAGTCTGCAAGGTAAATTGGCATACATTCGAAGGTTTATTTCAAACCTAGCTGGAAAATGCCAACCATTCAGTCGACTAATGAAGAAGGACATACCATTTGAGTGGGATGAATCCTGTAGCAATGCTTTTAATGCGATTAAGAGATACTTGCTTAATCCTCCAGTTTTGGGAGCACCAATTCATGGAAAGCCATTAATCCTTTATATTGCTGCACAGGACAAGTCCTTGGGGGCATTACTCGCACAAGAAGATGAGCAAAGGAAACAAAGGGCTTTATACTATTTAAGCCGAACACTTGTAGGGGCAGAATTAAACTACTCCCCTATTGAGAAAATGTGTCTTGCTTTGTTCTTCGCTGTTGATAAACTAAGACACTACATGCAAGCATACACCGTCCATTTAATAGCACGAGCAGATCCTGTGAAATATATTTTGTCCAGACCGGTTCTTTCTGAGAGATTGGCAAAGTGGGCGGTAATCCTTCAACAATATGACATTGTTTATGTTTCCCAAAAGGCGGTGAAGGGGCAAGCCTTGGCAGATTTTCAAGCAGATCATCCTATCCCGTCTGATTGGAAATTGTCAGATGATTTACCTGATGAAGAAGTCCTTTTTGTCGACTTAAAGCCAAGCTGGAGGTTATTCTTTGACGGTGCTTCAAGACAAAGTGGAGCAGGAGCGGGGGCAATTCTCGTTAGCCCTTACAATCAAGTCTTGCCATATTCTTTTATCTTGAGCGAATTATGCTCTAACAATGTTGCTGAGTATCAAGCACTTATTTTAGGCTTAGAAATGGCACTTGAAATGGGGATTAAAGACATTGAAGTGTATGGAGACTCTAAGCTGATAATACATCAACTCTTGGCAGAATACGAAGTCAAGAAAGAAGATTTGATTTCATACTTCAAATATGCTAAACGGTTAATGGATAAGTTTGATTACATAACGTTGAAGCATATCCCAAGAGGTGAAAATCGACAGGCAGATGCTTTGGCCAACTTGGCAACAACTTTGGCTATCAATGAGGATGAAAAGTTGAGTGTTCCAATATGTTGCAGATGGATAGTGCCTCTACAAGAGATAGTTCATGAAGAAGTCAGTGCGATATTGGTATGCACAATTGAAATTGAAGATTGGCGACAGCCTATTATTGATTATCTTCAGCATGACAAACTTCCGAATGATTTACGTCACAAGTCTGAAGTGCGGCAAAGAGCAACAAGGTTCATCTATTATAAAGATACCTTGTATCGCAGGTCATTTGATGGGCAATTCTTACGTTGCCTAGGAAGTGAGGAAGCCAAACAAGTGTTAGAAGAGGTTCATTCTGGAATCTGTGGCGCACATCAATCTGGGCCGAAAATGCATTACAAGATCAAGAGAATGGGGTATTATTGGCCTACAATGGCGCAAGATGCTATAGATTTTGCAAAGAGATGCTAACCATGCCAGTTCCATGCCAATTACATACATCAGCCACTAGAGCCTCTTCATCCCACAGTTGCATCGTGGCCTTTCGATGGATGGGGTCTTAATCTTGTAGGACCATTGCCTAAGTCTTCAAGAGGACACTTATACATTCTGGCTGCAACAGATTATTTCTCTAAGTGGGCAGAAGCGTTACCTTTCAGAGAGGTCAAGAAAGAACAAGTGGTAGAATTCATTCGTGTGCAGATCATCTATCGCTATGGAGTTCCTCGGTACATCATCACTAACAATGGCAAACAATTCTACAATAGCCTCATGGATAAGTTGTACGAGAAATTTCAATTCAAACAATATAATTCTTCCATGTATAATGCCCCAGCAAATGGTCTTGCAGAAGCATTCAACAAGACACTTTGTAATTTGTTGAAGAAAGTTGTTGCGAAGAGTAAAAGAGATTGGCATGAACGAATCGGAGAAGCACTCTGGGCGTATCGTACTACATATCGAACACCCACGCAAGCTACTCCATATGCTCTTGTTTATGGTGTCGAAGCCATTCTTCCATTGGAATGTCAAATTCCTACCTTAAGGATTGCCATTCAAGAAGGCTTAACACAAGAGAGCAATGCCCAATTGCGCCTTCAAGAGCTTGAAGCGTTGGATGAAAGACGTCTCCAAGCACAACAACATCTTGAATGTTATCAAGCACGCCTCTCTAAAGCTTTTAACAAGAAAGTTCGCCCGCGTTCCTTTCAAGTAGGAGATTTAGTGCTCGCCATGCGCAGGCCAATTAACTTTCATCGTCATCCTGGTGATAAGTTTACCTCCAAGTGGGATGGACCTTATGTTGTGCAAGAAGTTTATACAAACAATGCTTACAAGATAGTCGACAGTGACGGATTGCGAGTCGGCCCTATCAATGGGAAATTTTTGAAACGCTATTACGTGTGAAAGCTCCAATTTCTATGCACAACATCAAATAAAAAAAATAATAATAAAGCCTGCTAGATTGAAAACCCCATCGGGGCGGTCTAGGCAAAAGTTAAGGCAAAGCCTGCTAGATTGAAAACTCCATCGGGGCGGTCTAGGCAAAATCCCCATCGGGGCGGTCTAGGCAAAAGTTAAGGCAAAGCCTGCTAGATTGAAAACCCCATCGGGGCGGTCTAGGCAAAAGTTAAGGCAAAGTCTGCTAGATTGAAAATCCCATCGGGGCGGTCTAGGCAAAAGTTAAGGCAAAGCCTGCTAGATTGAAAACCCCATCGGGGCGATCTAGGCAAAAATTAAGGCAAAATAACAAAAATAAATAAATGAACTACGTAATGACTTGATCCTTCTCTTAGAAGGTACGTAGGCAGCTTAGGAAATCCCTCCATCCTAAGTTCAGTCACACCAAATAAAAAAAAATCATTACAATGATTAAAGTTCTATATGACATAGCTGAAATGCTGAAAATGTCTATTACAAATAAAATAAAATAAAATGCTCAAGCAATATCTAGGACTTGCTGCTCCAACTGTCGACCAAAGAGTCTCGATGAGTCTGCAATGCTCTCCTGAGCTCTTCAATATTCTCCATGTCTTCATCAGCAATGGAAACTGTGGCCTCTAATTCAGTCATCAGCTTTTCGAAGGAAGCAATTTCATCATTGGCCTTGCTTACTTCAACAACTCGAGCATCCAAATCAGTCTTCACCTTCAATTCCTCTTTTCGAATTAAATGCAACTTCTCTTCTAGTGTAGCACGTTCATCTTGCAAAGCTTGAAGCTTTGTGGCTTGTGCTTCATAATGTTGTTGCTTCGACGTCAATAAAGACTTAGCGCATTCCAGCTGCTCTGTTAGTTCAGCCTTCTTCCTTTCTAAAGTTTTTTGAGAAAGATGACCATCAAGTTCTTTCTCAAGACACAACAATGCCTTCACCTCTCCAACATAGGAGTCAACAATCTTTCTTAAGGAAGTCGAATCACCGTGCAAACTTTCAATGCCTGAATAAACAGTGGAAGCATCTTCGTAAAGCTTGCTAACTTGAGAAAAAGAGGCATCTCTAAGTCGAAGTAAGAAATCATGTCCGATCCCTTTAATGGCTTTTTCAAAAATCTTGGAAGAATACTTGCCAGGATGATAAGTCGAAATAGAGATAGTATCTCGTTCAAGAGAGCGATTGATTGGCAACTGGGGCGAATCCTGATTAGGAGGTTTATTCCCAACAGTGTCGTCACCTCGAGCTCTCTTAGTCGATGAATTGATTGAAACAGACTTAGAGCTATTTTTGGCTGAAGATGTGGAGCCTATTTTAGCAGACAACTGTTTCACTTGATTTCGAACTTTACCAGCATCACTTACAGATTCCTCACTTTTTGAAGGCTCATCATCGGGCATGATGTTTTTAACCTGGTCAATAGTATTTTTCTTTAACATCTCTGTAAGAGGAATCACATCATCACCGGTCGAATCAGCAACTTCTTCCTGTGCAATCGGAGTCCTTTTCTCAAACTCCTCACGATCAGTTTCAGGACATCTCCTCTTTAAGGAAAGACGAAGCCTACCATGACAAGATTTCTTAGGGGAATCAACCCGTGTTGCTTGACTTGAAATCTTTGGTTGCTCGGAGACTATCACTTTTCTTTTCAAGGAAGATCTCACACCTCTCCTAAGCCTTCTGGGATTGCATCTGTCACTATCGTGATCACTGATAGGTTCCACAGGTCTATCACTACAATCATCACACTGACGAGGTTGTTCATCTCTGACAACGAGAGCCTCTCTCCCATCCATAGCAGGGGTTGAAGAACCTTTACTTTGTTCGAATTGCCCCATGTCAAGGCGTTGCGTCATGGTAACATCATCAATATCTTCAGGTTCAAGGTCAGAAGTCTCAATCAAAGGCTGCACTTGCTTCGATAATCTTTCTTTACAAGAGCTAGAGGAGGCAAGTTTGAAATTAGTACTTGTGCTATCCTTCAAGATGGGTATACTAGTACGGTAGTAATCTCCTATTTGACCTTGCCACCATACAAAGAATTTTCTTGTTACAAACAAGTGTTCATTAGTGCTACTCCATTTAGGAATAGTCACTTCACAGCTTGGACCTCTCAACACGCTAGATCGCCAATAGTGCAACAACCCTCTTAAACTGGCAGTTCTAATAGCAGTTGTCAAAGATCTCGGAACATCTTGACAGTATCCAAATTGTCTTGCAAAGCGATGAGGACTATATGATTCTACCAAGTGAAAATTTCCTCTTCGTAAAGTCAAAAATAAAGATCGAAGGCTGACCAAGTATTCAAAATCATCGATCTTAAGTCGGTTCCCAGGAGTGTCCAAGAGTTTAGTCTTACAAGTGTCAAATATGCTAGTGGCTTGCCAATCTATGCCGAGCAATTGTTGAATAATTTCTCGACTTTTGACCTCACCATAAGATTTGTGACCAAAAGATCCCCCGTACTTGCACATTTTAGGTCTTCTTGGTGCTCTATTTGATCCAGGATGAGTCCCAAAGTAAGATGCCATCCACACATGCACAAAATGCCAAGGAAGAGCAACATTGCATTGACCAGGACCATCAACGCAAGTAGCAATTTGATTCAGTCCATTGTATATGCTTGCCAAGACAGGAATAGCAAGACTAAATCGGGTACCTTTTGCTATGAAAGAAGCCACTTTGAAAGTCTCAGGCCGAATGACATCACCACGGGTACTCGGAAGAATAAAAGAGCATAGCCAGACTGATAAGAATGCGGCTAAGAACACCTCATCTTTATCAACGTCAAGAACACCCAGATCAAAGAAAACTTCATTTTCCTTTCTAGTACGAAGTCGGTGTCTGAAACAACCATCGGGAGTATATAGAGAATTTTTCTTGCCTTTGATCGTGATCGAGTCATAAGGATCATTGTATTTGCTTTTGCCTCGAAACCGCCCCGATGGGGTTTTCAATCTAGCAGACTTTGCCTTAACTTTTGCCTAGACCGCCCCGATGGGGTTTTCAATCTAGCAGGCTTTACCTTAACTTTTGCCTAGACCGTCCCGATGGGGATTTTACCTAGACCGCCCCGATGGGGTTTTCAATCTAGCAGGCTTTGCCTTAACTTTTGCCTAGACCGCCCCGATAGGGTTTTCAATCTAGCAGGCTTTATTATTATTATTTTATTTGATGTTGTGCATAGAAATTGGAGCTTTCACACGTAATAGCGTTTCAAAAATTTCCCATTGATAGGGCCGACTCGCAATCCGTCATTGTCGACTATCTTGTAAGCATTGTTTGTATAAACTTCTTGCACAACATAAGGTCCATCCCACTTGGAGGTAAACTTATCACCAGGATGATGATGAAAGTTAATTGGCCTGCGCATGGCGAGCACTAAATCTCCTACTTGAAAGGAACGTGGGCGAACTTTCTTGTTAAAAGCTTTAGAGAGGCGTGCTTGATAACATTCAAGATGTTGTTGTGCTTGGAGACGTCTTTCATCCAACGCTTCAAGCTCTTGAAGGCGCAATTGGGCATTGCTCTCTTGTGTTAAGCCTTCTTGAATGGCAATCCTTAAGGTAGGAATTTGACATTCCAATGGAAGAATGGCTTCGACACCATAAACAAGAGCATATGGAGTAGCTTGCGTGGGTGTTCGATATGTAGTACGATACGCCCAGAGTGCTTCTCCGATTCGTTCATGCCAATCTCTTTTACTCTTCGCAACAACTTTCTTCAACAAATTACAAAGTGTCTTGTTGAATGCTTCTGCAAGACCATTTGCTGGGGCATTATACATGGAAGAATTATATTGTTTGAATTGAAATTTCTCGCACAACTTATCCATGAGGCTATTGTAGAATTGTTTGCCATTGTCAGTGATGATGTACCGAGGAACTCCATAGCGATAGATGATCTGCACACGAATGAATTCTACCACTTGTTCTTTCTTGACCTCTCTGAAAGGTAACGCTTCTGCCCACTTAGAGAAATAATCTGTTGCAGCCAGAATGTATAAGTGTCCTCTTGAAGACTTAGGCAATGGTCCTACAAGATCAAGACCCCATCCATCGAAAGGCCACGATGCAACTGTGGGATGAAGAGGCTCTGGTGGCTGATGTATGTAATTGGCATGGAACTGGCATGGTTAGCATCTCTTTGCAAAATCTATAGCATCTTGCGCCATTGTAGGCCAATAATACCCCATTCTCTTGATCTTGTAATGCATTTTCGGCCCAGATTGATGTGCGCCACAGATTCCAGAATGAACCTCTTCTAACACTTGTTTGGCTTCCTCATTTCCTAGGCAACGTAAGAATTGCCCATCAAATGACCTGCGATACAAGGTATCTTTATAATAGATGAACTTTGTTGCTCTTCGCCGCACTTCAGACTTGTGACGTAAATCATTCGGAAGTTTGTCATGCTGAAGATAATCAATAATAGGCTGTCGCCAATCTTCAATTTCAATTGTGCATACCGATATCGCACTGACTTCTTCATGAACTATCTCTTGTAGAGGCACTATCCATCTGCAACATATTGGAACACTCAACTTTTCATCCTCATTGATAGCCAAAGTTGTTGCCAAGTTGGCCAAAGCATCTGCCTGCCGATTTTCACCTCTTGGGATATGCTTCAACGTTATGTAATCAAACTTATCCATTAACCGTTTAGCATATTTGAAGTATGAAATCAAATCTTCTTTCTTGACTTCGTATTCTGCCAAGAGTTGATGTATTATCAGCTTAGAGTCTCCATACACTTCAATGTCTTTAATCCCCATTTCAAGTGCCATTTCTAAGCCTAAAATAAGTGGTTGATACTCAGCAACATTGTTAGAGCATAATTCGCTCAAGATAAAAGAATATGGCAAGACTTGATTGTAAGGGCTAACGAGAATTGCCCCCGCTCCTGCTCCACTTTGTCTTGAAGCACCGTCAAAGAATAACCTCCAGCTTGGCTTTAAGTCAACAAAAAGGACTTCTTCATCAGGTAAATCATCTGACAATTTCCAATCAGACGGGATAGGATGATCTGCTAGAAAATCTGCCAAGGCTTGATAAAACTTTAAGCATTGATGCAGTGTAGAAAGTACAACGCCATTTGCATGAATCCAAGGTCACCCGAGCAACAACTTATATGTAGTTCTGGCGTCGATAACATGGAAGATTGTACTCGACATTAATTCACCAATCGCGACATCCACTCGTATTATTCCCAAGGCACGTTGCTCCATTTGATTGAAACCTTGGATCAAAAGTCGACTTTTTGACAATTCATTAATTGATATGCCAAGTTCCTCCATTGTTGCCTTGGGCATGATATTAACTGCAGACCCATTATCGACCAACATGCGATTCACCCTTTGTTCTCGGATGTATCCATAAACATAAAGTGGCCGATTGTGGGGTTTTGATCCTAACAACAGATCCTCATCTGTGAATGCAAGAGTTGTCAAGCAGTAATCATAAAAACCATCATCTGAAGCAGGTTTCATGGGAGCTGGAAGATGTGCAGCGTAAATTTCTGGGTTTTCCAAAGCATGCGCAATCGCGTCACGAGTTGCCTTTGGATACTGCAACAGCTCGTGGATGGTAAGATGAGTTGAGATCCCTTTCAAGATCTTAAGGCATTCTTCCCGGACTGTTTCAGTCTGGCCATTTCCTCGAGCCTTAATGGCCTTTGAGCTTTCTCCCTCTGACTCCTCTTTAAACGAAACCATATGAATGCCAACACTCACTTGTTCTTCCCTAAGAAAACCTTTAGGAAAGAATTCTTCCAGTGTTATATGTTTTCGAGGCTTTTGCCTCAAAAAATTTTGGAATTGGGGATGCCTCATAGTTTTCTTCTGTCCCCATCGTGGATGCGAGTTATTTATCTGCTGAGTTCCCTTTTGAAAAGGAAGGTTTACGGATCGGACATATCGCTTTCGCGATCTTCGTTGTGTTACCAGTGTCCATTGTTCTTCATCATCCGCAGCAAATTCAACATCTTTAAAAGAGCTAGCAATTGAGCTTGTTACCGCAACTGGCAGGGCAACAGGTTCCAAGCAGCCAAATTGAATCAGTTGATACGTTATGCCTTTTGTAGGCAAAGAAGTGAAAGTAGCATGATTTGACTCTACTATGTCGTCCATATCAAATTCAATCTTGCGCTCATTCACTAGCTTCATTATCAAATCTTTCAGGTCAAAACATTTTTCAGTGGGATGACCAATGATTAGATGATACTTGCAATACTTTGGATCAGTAACTTTTCCCTTTTCTCCTGGCCTTATGGACTCTGGAAGTTCAATCAGCTTTTGCTTCAGGAGTTGATCCAGCATGTCAGGCACATCTGAATCAGGGAAAGGATATTTCTTTGCTTCTCTTTCTTCGAAGCTCAGGCGTTGTATATTTCTCATTTGAGGCCGCCTGATATTTTCCTCAGCCTTCTTAGTGCCTTTGGAGGAAAATTTTAAAGGTTTAGTCTCAACGAACAAAGACTCCTTAACAGTGCTCTTTAAAGGCCTCTCAACCTTCTTGAAATCCTTTTTGTCTCTCCTAGGATCAAGAATCGAAGAAGTTTTGTTACCAGAATGAGCAATACTCAATTCCATGTCATGAGCACGAGTGGCCAATTCTTCGAAAGTATGCGGCTTTATCCCTTGGAGAATGTAAAGAAGTTCCCAATGCATACCTTGGATGCACATCTCAACAGCAGAAATTTCAGAGAGCTTATCTTTGCAATCAAGACTTAACGCTCTCCATCTGTTGATATAGTCGACGACTGGTTCGTCCTTCCTTTGTTTGGTATTAGTTAGCTCTGTCATACTCACTGTATGGCGAGTACTAAAGAAACGATTGAGAAACTCCCTCTCAAGTTGTTCCCAGCTATCAATGGACTCAGATTCCAAGTCAGTATACCATTCAAAGGCATTTCCTTTCAGCGACCTTACAAACTGTTTCACCAGAAGATCTCCGTATGTTCCTGCATTGTTACACGTCTCCACAAAATGGGCCACATGTTGACGTGGATTTTCCTTCCCATCGAACTGCTGGAACTTAGGAGGTTGATAATTCGCTGGCATCCTTAAATCATCAATTCTCCTCGTGTACGGTTTAATGTATGCATAATAGGATTTAGATGACGATCCACCATACTGAGCCTTGATGGTATTTGCAATCATCTCTTGTAGTTGTTGAACAGACAAAGACCCAACTGATATCGGTGATGATCCGTTTTCGGGGTTTTCAGCACCATGAACTGCTTTCAGTTTCCTAGCGGCTTCAGCAGTTGGTCTGTTTGGTGTTGGATTATCGTTGGATTCTTCATCGTATTGAGCTTCTAGTTGACTCTTCAACATCGCAATTTCAACATCCTTTTCTTCAACTATCTTGTGCAGGGTCGACATCATCCTCTCCATTTCAGAGATCCTTTCCTCTAGAGTAGTCGCATTAGTAACCATCGCAGACATGGTTTGGAGAGTAGACGCTGATTGTTCTTGCGAAGCAGATTTTCTTCCTGCCAAAAGATCCATCGAGATGACAGGTTGATGAGCAACATTGTTGATTGGCCCCATTAAGTCTTGACCTTGTGTTGCAAGATATCGTACTCTAGCACGAGTCGTCGGTCCAGTGTAACCAGGTTGCACGGTCGCAGCAGGGTTGAATTTGTGACTTGGTGCAGCAGTCTTCGGAGCCATAGATCTGATCAATTGGTTGATCTTGATTGATAATGGAGAGCGAGATGAGAGGTAGAGATGTCCCACTGGGTGTGCCAGAAATTTGTATACACAAATTTTCGCGTCTGTAAAATTAAAACAGGAATTAGTGATAAAATTCAATTTTTCTATTTATATGTGAGTACAATTCTCTGTTTCGAATTCTTTACAAAAAGAAAGAATAATCCTCTGATTCGGTCTCCTGATTGCACTTGTCGAGGGCGTGACGCTTGATCCCGACGGAATGATTCTTGAGAGAAACGGCCGGAGGGCTTGTTGTTCCTCTTGAGTTTGCAACGGCGTGGCTGATCGTTGAGAGAACGGTCTGTGGTTCCTCGTAGATTTGTAGCGGCGCGGCTGATTGTTAAGAGAACGGTCTGTTGACTTGTTGTCCTCTTATGGATTTGCTGACGGCTTTGTTGAAGAAAAGACTTGACTGAAGAGAAGGCTTGATCGGAGAACAGCCGGTATTCTGCAGGCTTTCAATTCTCTGAGGAGGCTGAGACTTCTTTTCTTCAGTGCTTTCTGTCTGCTTCTTCTGAGTCTTCTGACTGTTTTCTGAGTCTTCTGACTGAATTCTTCTATCTTCTGTCCCCTCTGAGTGAGGAAGAGCTCTCTATTTATAATGCTTGGTGGTAGAGAGTTCTAAAGGGACTCGATCACTCCAGGATTTATCTCTAATTAATTTAATTTAATTAGAGATAATACAATGGGTTGATAATTTTTATTTATCACCAATTTATTAGAAATTATCAATTAATTAAATATTTAATTTAATTAACTAATAATACTAATTAATTATTATTTTTTTAATGCCTACAAATGCCCCCACTTCAAGATACGGGCGTGTGTATGCTAGGCATGAAGTACGTATGGAACTTGAAGTCCATCAATGTCAAAAACATGCGTGCTATGACAAATTCTTTGAATTTTTTTTTTGTTGTTTTTTTTTTTGAATAGCACAATATATTTTTTTTTGTGCTTTATATATATATATATATATATATATTGAATTTTGTGTTTATTTTTAACACAAATTGAACTAAAGAAGTAGATTACAATTACATCTCTTCAGTCAGAGTTCAACTTAAATTCTTCTGTCAAACTATATATATTGATTGGTAATCATAACTCCTCTTCATAAATTTCAAGCAGCTTAGATCAATTCTGCAGATCATTAGGTAAGACTCTTTTTTTTTTTTGTGAATGTATGCTCGCACACCCATGATAAACCATCTGTATGTCAATGTTTGAATTATTATTGTGGCCATTTGTACTGCTATTTTGTATGCTTGAATTTTGCCGTTTGTTTGTTTTTTTTTTTTTAGCGCATACAATACCATTGTGCCGCATCAGCTGGCTTCGCTGCTATTGTTTTGCTTCCGGGATTCGTTTTATGGTTTGCACACTGTACTACAGAGCAAATCAGGCTTGCCTTTCTGCGAGACGTGACACCCGTATTCATGCCACGAACAGGGTGGTCTCGCATCATGGCTGTGTGAAGATTTTGAACACGCAGCTACTTTAAACAGAAGGCGCAGTAACTGGAGTTTGGGACTGTATCACGCCTGCAGCAACAATTTATATTTCTTTATACAGTCTGTGCATCGTCCCTTTTGAAGTTCTTGCAATCAATGCACTTGCAATTTTCAGAGCATAAAATATCAGCTCGGAAGCACTCACAATACTTCTTGGGACAACCGGATTTCTTGCTTCTTGGGGAATCCAAAAATTTTGATATCACCTTCGATATATCCACCTGTCTTCCTTCCAGCTAACATCCATCAATGTTGTCTTTTCTGCTCCACTGACCCCCATCAGTGCATCTCTGCTCAACTGTTTTACACAGATTAGGCTACTGTTTGGATGTTTCTGTAATGGCCAACAAGGCAGCGTGGCGGCTAGCTCCCCAACACAGCAGCTAGTTCTCCATCGCAGCAACTGATTCTCCATCACAGCAATCTAGTTCTCTGTCACGGCAGCTCTCCGTGAGTCATCATCTCCATCATCAAAGCAGGAACCTTCTCCATAGCTGATAGTGTGGTCAAGAACGAGCTTACAAGCATGAGAATTCGGCTTGAATGCAGACCTTCTCAAATCAGTATCCTGCTCAGCCACAGCTGTAATCTCCATTAACGCCATGGCCGAATTAAACTACACGTCTTCAGTTCTTTTTTTCCAGCAAAACCGTGAAACATAGCAATGCTCTGGACTCAGTAATACTCCGACAAATTGGCGAATTCCCCTTAGCAAGATGCCACAAAGCTCTAGCTGCCATTGCTTTCATATAGGCCTTGGTTGCGGGATCTTCCAATTCCCTTCCTTTCATATTCGCCCCGGAAATCGAACCATTCTCATGATGTAGATAAGAAACTTGATGAATCTGCTTGACGTTGCCCAGACTGCTACTCCTAACATGATTATTACTTGGTTTTTTGTTGCAATTTCACCCCAGCTTTCATTGCCAGAGTATTTGCAACTACATTATGCATCAGATTCGGCGTTTCGTTCCCCATCGGATGCTGAATCTGAATCTGATGATCTTCATCAAAAACATTTTTCACATTATTCACATTCAAATTATTACTGCTCGCCATAACCACCGCGTGGATCGACGTCGCCTTGTTACTAGCAATTGCATATTTGCTGTGTTCTTGAATCGTTTCAAACGCCAAATGACTAACGAGTAATCGGATTATATTATGCTGAGCAAGCAAATCTTGACATTTTGGATAATTAGCTGCTAGCTCAGACACTGTCCACGTCGTCACGGCCTGAACTTTTTTCAGACCTTCTTTTAGGATTTTCGCAAACACCGAGCAAACGCCAACGTGGATCATGTGCTCGACGCTTTCAGGGTCCCGGCCCAGAAGCCCAATTGCTTTGGCGGCGTTTTCTTGACCTTCGATTTTCTCTTCTTTGACTAATTTCAATAACGGCCCAACCCCTCCTTCTTCTATAATCAGCTTCCCGTACCGATCGTTGTCTCTGGCTAGCGAAACAAGTGAAGCAGCAGCGTCGGACCGGTCGTCGAGTGAACCAGTGTAAAGAATCGCGATTTATTCCCAAATTAGGCATAAAATTGGCTCGTTAGCAGCGATCGGAGGAAGGCCTAGGTGCTCATCGACGCCATCGACAGCTGAAGCTGAGACGCGGAGAAGCCAGGAAACATCGCCGATTGAGTTCTCGAGCTGGGAAGACATCTTACGGAATGCGGCAGCAGGGATGATAGTGAACACACGCTTCATAAGGCCGTTGGCGCGGCATTTGAGGACCAAAGAAAGGGCTTTATCGAGGACTTGTTCAGTATCATCGATAATGCGGCGCGTAGGACGTTCGTAAAGTTTGGAACTCGCACGCGCCACTTGTCAAAGCAAGCCAGCGAGTTTCTCTGTCTTGGACTTAAGCTCCGCACAATCTTGCTTAAACGAACTTGCTTCATTCGCCGCTTTCGCTACTTGGTCCGCTAACTGAATCGGCTTCGTCAAGATTTGCTTCACTTTTTTTTTCCTACCCAATTGATTTGACATTTGCATGGAATCAAGGCTACATATAGGGACAGATCACCTCAGAGAGATAAGTTATCTTGCTTTCTGATAATGAGTTGGCTTTGGCTTGGCAAGATTTATATTGCTTCAGGGTGGTGGTCCATTCTCCAAGCTTTTCTACTACCAGCCAAGCCTGCAAACTTCAATCAAAGATTGCAACTTCAATCAAGTTTTTGAAGTTTTCCATGGCAATATATACATGACAAAGCTTTGACAGTGACAAACGAAAGGGACATCTGTGTACACAAATTTTCGACCATGTTTTGAGTTGATAAGAATGGTTGTCCAAGAATCCTGGGCACATCGGGGTGCTATGATGACGCATCTTTTTTTTTTTTATATGTATATATATTTATTTTTTGACGCATCTTTTTTTTTAATTTGATCCTCCTTTCTTACCATTTTTTTTTGTAGTCATGGACGAATTTCCTTCGCATCGCCTTTCAAGACCATCTATTGTCAAGCATTGCCAAGATGAAGTTAAGGGTAGACCCTTTTTTTCAAAAACTCAAGAGGAGTATAAAGGTCGTCTAAGTGATTTTCTACTTATCCGGGACAAGTCCAATGAGGATATAAAGAAAGCTACTAGGTGTTTGATTCACACTCCAGCTATTGGTAGTAACGCACATAACTGGGGTTCTGACGTGGCAACTCTTTACCATTTGGATGTCTGGACTTCTGAAGAGGTTGATGAGGTATTTTCTTGCAATTCTCACATTGCTCAAAAGGGTGCCTTTAAGACGGTGTTGAAGTTGCAAGATAGTCACCATGAAGAAAGCGTCAAATCCACTGCCCTCACCACTTTGGGTCACCGTATTTGTAGACGCAAAGTTTCTTGGCATAGCTTTCAACCACGTGGAGAATTTGTTCCTCCTCCTGGATATTGGGAATGGTCAGAGCTTATTTTGAGTCAACACAAGCAGATTTTAGAGCAAGCAGGTGTCTATGAATCGATCTTCGCTTCGTTGTTTGTTTATGACCAAGGTCGAAATATGATTCATGCCTTGTGCGAAGCTTGGTGTCCAACCACCAATACATTTTTATCTTCTCGTGGGGAGATTTCCATTTCACTGTGGGATCTGAAGGTTTTAGGAGGTCTTCCTATTGTTGGAGAGTTTTACGACGAGGTTGCCCCCAGCTTAGAAGAAATAAATGGTCTTGATGAATCTTCATGTCCCATTTTTTCGGTCAGTTGTCGATACATTTTTCTTGCATATCACCTCATCAGGCTGCAGGAGGATCATGGGACTTCGAAAAGCAATGGAGTTTCTACTTTTGCTTGGGTGAGATTTTGGTTTCGAGGCAAAAGCAAATACAATGATCCTTATGACTCGATCACGATCAAAGGCAAGAAAAATTCTCTATATACTCCCGATGGTTGTTTCAGACACCGACTTCGTACTAGAAAGGAAAATGAAGTTTTCCTTGATCTGGGTGTTCTTGACGTTGATAAAGATGAGGTGTTCTTAGCCGCATTCTTATCAGTCTGGCTATGCTCTTTTATTCTTCCGAGTACCCGTGGTGATGTCATTCGGCCTGAGACTTTCAAAGTGGCTTCTTTCATAGCAAAAGGTACCCGATTTAGTCTTGCTATTCCTGTTTTGGCAAGCATATACAACGGACTGAATCAAATTGCTACTTGCATTGATGGTCCTGGTCAATGCAATGTTACTCTTCCTTGGCATTTTGTGCATGTGTGGATGACATCTTACTTTGGGACTCATCCTGGATCAAATAGAGCACCAAGAAGACCTAAAATGTGCAAGTACGGGGGATCCTTTGGTCACAAATCTTACGGTGAGGTCAAAAGTCAAGAAATCATTCAACAATTGCTTGGCATAGATTGGCAAGCCACTAGCATATTTGACACTTGTAAGACTAAACTCTTGGACACTCCTGGTAACCGACTTAAGATCGATGATTTTGAATACTTGGTCAGCCTTCGATCTTCATTTTTGACTTTACGAAGAGGCAATTTTCACTTGGTAGAATCATATAGTCCTCATCGCTTTGCAAGGCAATTTGGATACTGTCAAGATGTTCCGGGATCTTTGACAACTGCTATTAGAACTGCCAGTTTGAGAGGGTTGTTGCGTTATTGGCGATGTAGCGTGTTGAGAGGTCCAAGCTGTGAAGTGACTATTCCTAAATGGAGTAGCACCAATGAACACTTGTTTGTTACAAGAAAATTCTTTGTATGGTGGCAAGGTCAAATAGGAGATTACTATCGTACTAGTATACCTATCTTGAAGGATAGCACAAGTACTAATTTCAGACTTGCTTCTTCTAGCTCTTGTAAAGAAAGATTATCGAAGCAAGAGCAGCCTTTGATTGAGACTTCTGACCTTGAAGCTGAAGATATTGATGATGTTACCATGACGCAACGCCTTGACATGGGGCAATTTGAACAAAGCAAAGGTTCTTTAACCCCTGCTGTGGATGGGAGAGAAGCTCTCGTTGTCAGAGATGAACAACCTCGCCAGTGTGATGATTGTAGTGATAGACCTGTGGAACCTATCAGTGATCATGATAGTGACAGATGCAATCCCAGAAGGCTTAGGAGCGGTGTGAGATCTTCTTTGAAAAGAAAAGTGATAGTCTCCGAGCAACCAAAGATTTCAAGTCAAGCAACAAGGGTTGATTCCCCTAAGAAATCTTGTCATGGTAGGCTTCGTCTTTCCTTAAAGAGGAGATGTCCTGAAACTGACCGCGAGGAGTTTGAGAAGAGGACTCCGATTGCACAGGAAGAAGTTGCTGATTCGACCGGTGATGATGCGATTCCTCTTATAGAGATGTTAAAGAAAAACACTGTTGACCAGGTTAAAAACATCATGCCCGATGATGAGCCTTCAAAAAGTGAAGAATCTGTAAGTGATGCTGGTAAAGTTCGAAACCAAGTGAAACAGTTGTCCGCTAAAATAGGCTCCACATCTTCAACCAAGGGTAACTCTAAGTCTATTTCAATCAATTCATCGACTAAGAGAGCTCAAGGTGACGACACAGTTGGGAATAAACCTCCTAATCAGGATCCTCCCCAGTTGCCAACCAATCGCTCTCTTGAACGAGATACTATCTCTGTTTCGACTTATCATCCTGGCAAGTACTCTTCCAAGATTTTTGAAAAAGCCATTAAAGGGATTGGACATGATTTCTTACTTCGACTTAGAGATGCCCCTTTTTCTCAAGTTAGCAAGCTTTACGAAGATGCTTCCACTGTTTATTCAGGCATTGAAAGTTTGCACGGTGATTCGACTTCCTTAAAAAAGATTGTTGACTCCTATGTTGGGGAGGTGAAGGCATTATTGTGCCTTGAGAAAGAACTTGATGGTCGTCTTTCTCAAAAAACTTTAGAAAGGAAGAAGGCTGAATTAACAGAACAGCTGGAATGCGCTAAGTCTTCCTTGACGTCGAAGCAACAACATTATGAAGCACAAGCCACAAAGCTTCAAGCTTTGCAAGATGAACGTGCTGCACTAGAAGAGAAGTTGCACTTAATTCGAAAGGAGGAATTGAAGGTGAAGACTGATTTGGATGCTCGAGTTGTTGAAGTAAGCAAGGCCAATGATGAAATTGCTTCATTTGAAAAACTGATGACTAAATTAGAGGCCACAGTTTCCATTGCTGATGAAGACATGGAGAACATTGAAGAGCTCAGGAGAGCATTGCAGACTCATCGGGACTCTTTGGTCAACAGTTGGAGCAGCAAGTCTTAGATATTGCTTGAGCATTTTATTTTATTTATTTATTTTTTTGTAATAGACATCTTCAGCATTTCAGCTATGTCATATAAGACTTTAATCATTATAATGATTTTTTTTTTATTTGGTGTGACTGAACTTAGGATGGATGGGTTTCCTAAGCTGCCTACGTACCTTCTAAGAGAAGGATCAAGTCATTACGTAGTTCATTTGTTTATTTTTGTTATTTTACCTTAATTTTTGCCTAGACCGCCCCAATGGGGTTTTCAATCTAGCAGGCCTTTTTTTTTTTTTATTTACCTTAATTTTTGCCTAGACCGCCCCGGTGGGGTTTTCAATCTAGCAGGCTTTGCCTTAACTTTTGCCTAGACCGCCCCGATGGGATTTTCAATCTAGCAGGCTTTGCCTTAACTTTTGCCTAGACCGCCCCGATGGGGTTTTCAATCTAGCAGGCTTTATTATTATTTTTTATTTGATGTTGTGCATAGAAATTGGAGCTTTCACGCATAATAGCGTTTCAAAAATTTCCCATTGATAGGGCCGACTCGCAATCCTTCATTGTCGACTATCTTGTAAGCATTGTTTGTATAAATTCTTGCACAACATAAGGTCCATCCCACTTGCAAGTAAACTTATCACCAGGATGATGATGGAAGTTAATTGGCCTGCACATGGCGAGCACTAAATCTCCTACTTGGAAGGAACGTGGGCGGACTTTCTTGTTAAAAGCTTTAGAGAGGCGTGCTTGATAACATTCAAGATGTTGTTGTGCTTGCAGACGTCTTTCATCCAACGCTTCAAGCTCTTGAAGGCGCAATTGGGCATTGCTCTCTTGTGTTAAGCCTTCTTGAATGGCAATTCTTAAAGTAGGAATTTGACATTCCAATGGAAGAATGGCTTCGACACCATAAACAAGGGCATATGGAGTAGCTTGCGTGGGTGTTCGATATGTAGTATGATACGCCCAGAGTGCTTCTCCGATTCTTTCATGCCAATCTCTTTTGCTCTTCGCCACAACTTTCTTCAACAAATTACAAAGTGTCTTGTTGAATGCTTCTGTAAGGCCATTTGCTGGGGCATTATACATGGAGGAATTATATTGTTTGAAATTAAATTTCTCGCACAATCTATCCACGAGGCTATTGTAGAATTGTTTGCCGTTGTCAGTGATGATGTACCGAGGAACTCCATAGCGATAGATGATCTGCACACGAATGAATTCTACCACTTGTTCTTTCTTGACCTCTCTGAAAGGTAACGCTTCTGCCCACTTAGAGAAATAATCTGTTGCAGCCAGAATGTATAAGTGTCCTCTTGAAGACTTAGGCAATGGTCCTACAAGATCTAGACCCCATCCATCGAAAGGCCACGATGCAACTGTGGGATGAAGAGGCTCTGGTGGCTGATGTATGTAATTGGCATGGAACTGGCATGGTTGGCATCTCTTTGCAAAATCTATAGCATCTTGCGCCATTGTAGGCCAATAATACCCCATTCTCTTGATCTTGTAATGCATTTCGGCCCAGATTGATGTGCGCCACAGATTCCAGAATGAACCTCTTCTAACAGTTGTTTGGCTTCCTCATTTCCTAGGCAACATAAGAATTGCCCATCAAATGACCTGCGATACAAGGTATCTTTATAATAGATGAACCTTGTTGCTCTTCGCCGCACTTCAGACTTGTGACGTAAATCATTCGAAAGTTTTCCATGCTGAAGATAATCAATAATAGGCTGTCGCCAATCTTCAACTTCAATTGTGCATACCGATATTGCACTGACTTCCTCATGAACTATGTCTTGTAGAGGCACAATCCATCTGCAACATATTGGAACACTCAACTTTTCATCCTCATTGATAGCCAAAGTTGTTGCCAAGTTGGCCAAAGCATCTGCCTGCCGATTTTCACCTCTTGGGATATGCTTCAACGTTATGTAATCAAACTTATCCATTAACCGTTTAGCATATTTGAAGTATGAAATCAAATCTTCTTTCTTGACTTCGTATTCTGCCAAGAGTTGATGTATTATCAGCTTAGAGTCTTCATACACTTCAATGTCTTTAATCCCCATTTCAAGTGCCATTTCTAAGCCTAAAATAAGTGCTTGATACTCAGCAACATTGTTAGAGCATAATTCGCTCAAGATAAAAGAATATGGCAAGACTTGATTGTAAGGGCTAACGAGAATTGCCCCCGCTCCTGCTCCACTTTGTCTTGAAGCACCGTCAAAGAATAACCTCCAGCTTGGCTTTAAGTCGACAAAAAGGACTTCTTCATCAGGTAAATCATCTGACAATTTCAAATCAGACCGGATAGGATGATCTGCTAGAAAATCTGCCAAGGCTTGCCCCTTCACCGCCTTTTGGGAAACATAAACAATGTCATATTGTTGAAGGATTACCGCCCACTTTGCCAATCTCCCAGAAAGAACTGGTCTGGACAAAATATATTTCACAGGATCTGCTCGTGCTATTAAATGGACGGTGTATGCTTGCATGTAGTGTCTTAGTTTATCAACAGCGAAGAACAAAGCAAGACACATTTTCTCAATAGGGGAGTAGTTTAATTCTGCCCCTACAAGTGTTCGGCTTAATTAGTATAAAGCCCTTTGTTTCCTTTGCTCATCTTCTTGTGCGAGTAATGCCCCCAAGGACTTGTCCTGTGCAGCAATATAAAGGACTAATGGCTTTCCATGAATTGGTGCTCCCAAAACTAGAGGATTAAGCAAGTATCTCTTAATCGCATTAAAAGCATTGCTACAGGATTCATCCCACTCAAATGGTATGTCCTTCTTCATTAGCCGACTGAATGGTTGGCATCTTCCAGCTAGGTTAGAAATAAACCTTCGAATGTATGCCAATTTACCTTGTAGACTTCGAAGCTCTTTTAGGTTCTTAGGCTCTGGCATATTCTGGATAGCGTCTATCTTAGACTGATCTATTTCAATGCCTCGGTGTCTCACAATAAAACCAAGGAATTTCTCGGATGTCACTCCGAAGGCACATTTCAGCGGGTTCATCTTCAGTTGGTACTTCCTCAGCCTATCAAACACTGAACGAAGATCTCCGTATACAAATTTCTGGCACACCCAGTGGGACATCTCTGCCTCTCATCTCGCTCTCCATTATCAATCAAGATCAACCAATTGATCAGATCTATGGCTCCGAAGACTGCTGCACCAAGTCACAAATTCAACCCTGCTGCGATCGTGCAACATGGTTACACTGGACCGACGACTCGTGCTAGAGTACGATATCTTGCAACACAAGGTCAAGACTTAATGGGGCCAATCAACAATGTTGCTCATCAACCTGTCATCTCGATGGATCTTTTGGCAGGAAGAAAATCTGCTTCGCAAGAACAATCAGCGTCTACTCTCCAAACCATGTCTGCAATAGTTACTAATGCGACTACTCTAGAGGAAAGGATCTCTGAAATGGAGAGGATGATGTCGACCCTGCACAAGATAGTCGAAGAAAAGGATGTTGAAATTGCGATGTTGAAGAGTCAACTAGAAGCTCAACACGATGAAGAATCCAACGATAATCCAACACCAAACAGACCAACTGCTGAAGCCGCTAGGAAACTGAAAGCAGTTCATGGTGCTGAAAACCCCGAAAATGGATCATCACCGATATCAGTTGGGTCTTTGTCTGTTCAACAACTACAAGAGATGATTGCAAATACCATCAAGGCTCAGTATGGTGGATCGTCATCTAAGTCCTATTATGCATACATTAAACCGTACACGAGGAGAATTGATGATTTAAGGATGCCGGTAAATTATCAACCTCCTAAGTTCCAGCAGTTCGATGGGAAGGGAAATCCACGTCAACACGTGGCCCATTTTGTGGAGACGTGTAACAATGCAGGAACATACGGAGATCTTCTGGTTAAACAGTTTGTAAGGTCGCTGAAAGAAAATGCCTTTGAATGGTATACTGACTTGGAATCCGAGTCTATTGATAGCTGGGAACAACTTGAGAGGGAGTTTCTCAATCGTTTCTTTAGTACTCGCTGCAGAGTGAGTATGACAGAGCTAACCAATACCAAGCAAAGGAAAGACGAACCAGTCGTCGACTACATCAATAGATGGAGAGCGTTAAGTCTTGATTGCAAAGATAAGCTCTCTAAAATTTCTGCTGTTGAGATGTGCATCCAAGGTATGCATTAGGAACTTCTTTACATTCTCCAAGGGATAAAGCTGCATACTTTCGAAGAATTGGCCACTCGTGCTCATGACATGGAATTGAGTATTGCTCATTCTGGTAACAAAACTTCTTCGATTCTTGATCCTAGGAGAGACAAGAAGGATTTCAAGAAGGTTGAGAGGCCTTTAAAGAGCACTGTTAAGGAATCTCTGTTCGTTGAGACTAAACCTTTAAAATTTTCCTCCAAAGGCACTAAGAAATCTCACCCAAGCAAAAGTAGAAACTCCATTGTCTTTCGAAGTCCCATGATCCTCTTGCAGCCTGATAAGGTGATATGCAAGAAAAAGGTATCGACAACTGACCGGAAGAATGGGACACGAAGATTCATCAAGACCGGTTATCTCTTCTAAGCTGGGGGCAACCTCGTTGTAAAACTCTCCAACAATAGGAAGGCCTCCTAAAACCTTCAGATCCCACAGTGAAATAGAAATCTCCCCACGAGAAGATAAAAATGTATTGGTGGTTGGACACCAAGCTTCGCACAAGGCATGAATCATATTTCGACCTTGGTCATAAACAAACAGCGAAGCGAAAATCGGTTCATAGACGCCTGTTTGCTCTAAAGTCTGTTTGTGCTGACTCAAAATAAGCTCTGACCATTCCCAATATCCGGGAGGAGGAACAAATTCTCCACGTGGTTGAAAGCCATGCCAAGAAACTTCGCGTCTACAAATACGGTGACCCAAATTGGTGAGGGCAGTGTATTTGACGCTCTCTTCATGGTGACTATCTTATAATTTCAACACCGTCTTAAAGGCACCCTTTTGAGCAGTGTGAGAATTGCAAGAAAATACCTCATCAACCTCTTCAGAAGTCCAGACATCCAAATGGTAAAGAGTTGCCACGTTAGAATCCCAGTTATGTGCGTTACTACCAATAGCTGGAGTGTGAATCAAACACCTAGTAGCTTTCCTTATATCCTCATTGGACTTGTCTCGGATAAGTAGAAAATCATGTAGACGACCTTTATACTCCTCTTGAGTCTTTGAGAAAAAAGGTCTACCCTTAATTTCATCTTGGCAATGCTTGACAATAGATGGTCTTGAAAGGCGATACGAAGGAAATTCGTCCATGATTACACAAAAAAAAAATTGGTAAGAAGAGAGGATCAAATAATTTAAAAAAAAAATCAATCAATCAATAAATCATAAAAAAAAAATCAAAAAAAAAGAAGAAGAAAAATAAATCATCAAAAAAAAAAAACTCCCAATCCCACTGCAAAAACGCGGACAGACAGGCCACAGCAGCCGACCCATCAGCTCAAAACCCTTCAGAAGCATACACCATTAATCCAGCTTAGAGAAGTGGCCTGGATGGGCAGGACACTGCACGTTTAGGCTGATTATTCCAAGTGCCAGAAGCTGGGACAGCAGTGATTGAGAATAAACTACTTGTTAATTCAATTCTGGAGTCCATCGTGGCAAGAATGAAGTTTCTCCTGCCGCAAAGCAAAGCTTGGCATCAAGATTATCAATGTTGTTCAATGACTGTGGTAAGAAGGCAGCCAAAAATGGAAAACCAGAATCTAACAACAACCGTGGTGATGGATCCAACATCTGAGAAAGGTGGAGAAGCAATTAATGTATTTGAATTGACAGCTCAAGGCAGTACTGGTTTAAATGATGTTGGTAACGCAAATATATCTGACATTGTTGACAGCAATATTGCTTCTGTTAGTCCCCAACTTGAGGATCTCTTTGATCGCACTTTAATGCTTGGATCTGCTACTCTATCGGGCAAAATTTCTGTTCTGGAAACATCTGAACGTGATTTGGCAGATGAAGATTACAATGAAGATGGAGGTGTAAAGGGAATTGGTGGAATAGGAATCCCAGCTCCAATGACACCTATTTTTGGCATAGAGAATATGGAGCAAAACCCGATTAATATTAACCTGATTTCAAATAACAACAACTGTAGCAAGCGTAGAAACGGAATAATAATGTGGAAAAAGGTGACATATTGATTGCTTAAACCACTGACGTCATTGGAATGTAAAAAAAAAAAAAAAATTTCATATTCCAATGTTGGACGAGGTGCCGATTTATAGTAGCAGACGAATTGCAAGGCACTGAATTGCGCTTCAAGAACAGAAGTATTAGAAGAGGGATTGAGAGAAGCGATTTCTCGAGTTACTTCACGCATATTGCTCGAGATGAACGGGTGCAGACAATGGAAGCCTGTTGTTGCAATGATAGCTGTCAACTTTGCATTTGCTATAACCAATGCACTTGTCAAAAAGCTTCTAGATGAAAGAGTCAAAGATATAATCATGTACCGTCAGGCAATATCTGCTGTTTTCTTGGCTCCAGTTGCCTACTTTTGGGAAAGAAAAAGTAGACCCAAGCTCATTGCTCGTTCCTTAGGCCTGCTCGTTGCCAGTAAAAGTACTTCCTCGCCAGAGTGAACAACCCCACGCTATTGTCAACTTACGAAGTTTCTGAAATTCGGAGAGAGCTTTACCTGCATCATCAATATTGAATTCCGCGGTGTTTACTTTGACGCTTAATTTTCCAAGATTCTTTAGCTCTGACAAGTCTTCAAGAGTACACGAGTTTTCGCCATCGCCAATCACAAAACCTTGTAGGACCTGGAGTTCCCAGAGTTGATTCAGCTGTTTGGGCATGTCATCAAGCAGATAGCACTCAGACAAATCCAAGTGAGTCAGCTTCTTAAGTAAGCCCATCTTTTCTGGAAGCTTCTCCAGATTGTGACATGCTCTAAGATCCAAGATCCTCAAATTTTCGAGCGTGCAAAGAGAACTGGGAATCTTTGAAATACCGAAAATACCTTGAAGACTAAGAAGCCTTAATTTCTTCATATTTTTCAAACCTTTTAAGAAGCCAATGTTTTCCTCCTCAATGTGGCGCTGGCACCAAGGCGAGGTTTCCCATCTACCCAGATAAAGAACTTTGAGGCCCGTCATCCTAGAGAACCACTCTGTGGGTAAATCAGGAAATTGCTCACTTATTTTGAACAATGTCTGCAACTCATGCATTCGCTTACATGCTGTGGCCAATGTCCTTGGATCGGGAAAATTAAACAACACCTGTAGCTTTTCTAGATCTGTAGATAGCCTATAAGATCTCGGCTCTTTTTCTTCAAAGAACCAGCCAACAGGGGCATTTTTTTTTTACCATACAAGCCTTTTTGCAAGATGAAAAATTCATGGTGGGTTTTCCCTTTGGGTCATAATCAAAGAACTGTGCAACCTTGGCAAACTTGATTATGCACGAATGAACAATTGGGTTCATCTTGTAGCTGCTGTAGTAAAACCTCCCGACTGTGTTTTGGGTTCTGGGTTTTACTTCAGTTGCTGTGGTCAAAGTTCTACGAAGAGAATCGCGGCTGAGTTTGGTAACTTCTTAGGCTCGGATTTTTAGCAACAAAGAGATCGCAGTGAGGAGACGAAGAACTGTCGGGTTCATCATCTTCTGCATAAAATCATTCTCTCGAAATCTCATGAGGCAGAGAACTAGCTGCTGTGTTGAAGAGCTAGGCGCCGCGACGAAGATGACAAAACAGAGAACTGCTGCCATGGCCAGTATTGAAGATGGAAGCAGAATCAATTGCAGAGAAGGAACCGGGAACGATGGTGATAAAGGCGAAGGACCAGCTACTGCGACAGAGGGCTAGCTGTTGTGTTGGGGAGCTAGCCGCCGCAATAAAAACAACGAGACAGAGAGCTAGCTGTTGTGTTGAAGAGCTAGCATGGAAGTGCTCGGGGAAGACAATGCCCGCAGCGATAGCACAGTATAATAACAGAATTCGAGCAGGCAAAATAGCAGTACAGATGGCCACACAACAATCATTCAAACAAAATTCAAACAATACAAAAAAAAAAAAGAGTCTTACCTAAAGATCCGTAGAATTGATGAAAGAAGATCTGAGCTGCTTGAAATTTTATGAAGAGGAGTTTATGATTATTAGTCAATATATAGTTTGACAGAAGAATTTAAGATGAACTCTAACTGAAGAGATGTAATTGTAATCTACTTCTTTAGTTCAATTTGTGTTAAAAATAAACACAAAATTCAATATATATATATATATATATATATATATATATATATATATATATATAAAGCACAAAAAGAAAAAAAATACTGTGCTATTCAAAAAAAAAAAAATCAAAGAATTTGTCATAGCACGCATGCTTTTGACATTGATGGACTTCAAGTTTCATACGTACTTCATGCCTAGCATACGCACGCCCGTATCTTGAAGTGGGGCATTTGTAGGCATTAAAAAAATAATAATTAATTAGTATTATTAGTTAATTAAATTAAATATTTAATTAATTGATAATTTCTAATAAATTGGTGATAAATAAAAATTATCAACCAATTGTATTATCTCTAATTAAATTAAATTAATTAGAGATAAATCCTGGAGTGATCGAGTCCCTTTAGAACTCTCTACCACCAAGCATTATAAATAGAGAGCTCTTCCTCATTCAGAAGACACACAGAAGAATTCAGTCAGAAGACTCAGAACACTCAGAAGAAACAGACAGAAAGCACTAAAGAATAGAAGTCTCAGCCTCCTCAGAGAATTGAAAGCCTGCAGAATACCGGCCGTTCTCCGATCAAGCCTTCTCTTCAGTCAAGTCTTTTCTTCAACAAAGCTGTCAGCAAATCTACAAGAGGACAACAAGTCACAGACCGTTCTCTCAACAATCAGTCGTGCTGCTACAAATCCACGAGGAACCACAAACCGTTCTCTCAACGATCAGCCACGCCGCTGCAAGTTCAAGAGGAACAACAAGCCCCTCGGCCGTTTCTCTCAACAATCACTCATTCCACTCCGTCGGGATCAAGCGTCACGCCCTCGACAAGTGCAATCAGGAGACCGAATCAGAGGATCATAATTCTTTTTGTAAAGAATTCAAAACAGAGAATTGTACTCACATATAAATACAAAAATTGAATTTTATCACTAATTCGTGTTTTAATTTTACAGACGCGAAAATTTGTGTATACAAATTTCTGGCACACCCGGTGGGACATCTCTGCCTCTCATCTCGCTCTCCATTATCAATCAAGATCAACCAATTGATCAGATCTATGGCTCCGAAGACTGCTGCACCAAGTCACAAATTCAACCCTACTGCGACCGTGCAACCTGGTTACACTGGACCGACGACTCGTGCTAGAGTACGATATCTTGCAACACAAGGTCAAGACTTAATGGGGCCAATCAACAATGTTGCTCATCAACCTGTCATCTCGATGGATCTTTTGGCAGGAAGAAAATCTGCTTCGCAAGAACAATCAGCGTCTACTCTCCAAACCATGTCTGCGATGGTTACTAATGCGACTACTCTAGAGGAATGGATCTCTGAAATGGAGAGGATGATGTCGACCCTGCACAAGATAGTCGAAGAAAAGGATGTTGAAATTGCGATGTTGAAGAGTCAACTAGAAGCTCAATACGATGAAGAATCCAACGATAATCCAACACCAAACAGACCAACTGCTGAAGCCGCTAGGAAACTGAAAGCAGTTCATGGTGCTGAAAACCCCGAAAACGGATCATCACCGATATCAGTTTGGTCTTTGTCTGTTCAACAACTACAAGAGATGATTGCAAATACCATCAAGGCTCAGTATGGTGGATCGTCATCTAAATCCTATTATGCATACATTAAACCGTACACGAGGAGAATTGATGATTTAAGGATGCCAGCGAATTATCAACCTCCTAAGTTTCAGCAGTTCGATGGGAAGGGAAATCCACGTCAACATGTGGCCCATTTTGTGGAGACGTGTAACAATGCAGGAACATACGGAGATCTTCTGGTGAAACAGTTTGTAAGGTCGCTGAAAGGAAATGCCTTTGAATGGTATACTGACTTGGAATCTGAGTCCATTGATAGCTGGGAACAACTTGAGAGGGAGTTTCTCAATCGTTTCTTTAGTACTCGCCGTACAGTGAGTATGACAGAGCTAACTAATACCAAACAAAGGAAGGACGAACCAGTCGTCGACTATATCAACAGATGGAGAGCGTTAAGTCTTGATTGCAAAGATAAGCTCTCTGAAATTTCTGCTGTTGAGATGTGCATCCAAGGTATGCATTGGGAACTTCTTTACATTCTCCAAGGGATAAAGCCGCATACTTTCGAAGAATTGGCCACTTGTGCTCATGACATGGAATTGAGTATTGCTCATTCTGGTAACAAAACTTCTTCGATTCTTGATCCTAGGAGAGACAAAAAGGATTTCAAGAAGGTTGAGAGGCCTTTAAAGAGCACTGTTAAGGAGTCTTTGTTCGTTGAGACTAAACTTTTAAAATTTTCCTCCAAAGGCACTAAGAAGGCTGAGGAAAATATCAGGCGGCCTCAAATGAGAAATATACAACGCCTGAGCTTCGAAGAAAGAGAAGTAAAGAAATATCCTTTCCCTGATTCAGATGTGCCTGACATGCTGGATCAACTCCTGAAGCAAAAGCTGATTGAACTTCCAGAGTCCAAAAGGCCAGGAGAAAAAGGGAAAAGTTACTGATCCAAAGTATTGCAAGTATCATGGAATCATTGGTCATCCCACTGAAAAATGTTTTGACCTGAAAGATTTGATAATGAAGCTAGTGAATGAGCGCAAGATTGAACTTGATATGGACGACATAGTAGAGTCAAATCATGCTACTTTCACTTCTTTGCCTACAAAAGGCATAATGTATCAACTGATTCAATTTGGCTGCTTGGAACCTGTTGCCCTGCCAGTTGAGGTAACAAGCTCAATTGCTAGCTCTTTTAAAGATGTTGAATTTGCTGCGGATGATGAAGAACAATGGACACTGGTAACACAACGAAGATCGCGAAAGCGATATGTCCGATCCGCAAACCTTCCTTTTCAAAAGGGAACTCAGCAGATAAATAACTCGCATCCACGTTGGGGACAGAGGAAAACTATGAGGCATCCCCAATTCCAAAATTTTTTGAGGCAAAAGCCTCGAAAACATATAACACTGGAAGAATTCTTTCCTAAAGGTTTTCTTAGGGAAGAACAAGTGAGTGTTGGCATTCATATGGTTTCGTTTAAAGAGGAGTCAGAGGGAGAAAGCTCAAAGGCCATTAAGGCTCGAGGAAATGGCCAGACTGAAACAGTCCGGGAAGAATGCCTTAAGATCTTGAAAGGGATCTCTTCTTATCTTACCATCCACGAGCTGTTGCAGTATCCAAAGGCAACACGTGACGCGATTGCGCATGTTTTGGAAAACCCAGAAATTTACGCTGCACATCTTCCAGCTCCCATGAAACCTGCTTCAGATGATGGTTTTTATGATTACTGCTTGACAACTTTTGCATTCACAGATGAGGATCTGTTGTTAGGATCAAAACCCTACAATCGGCCACTTTATGTTTATGGATACATCCGAGAACAAAGGGTGAATCGCATGTTGGTCGATAATGGGTCTGCAGTTAATATCATGCCCAAGGCAACAATGGAGGAACTTGGAATATCAATTAATGAATTGTCAAAAAGCCGACTTTTGATCCAAGGTTTCAATCAAATGGAGCAACGTGCCTTGGGAATAATACGAGTGGATGTCGCGATTAGTGAATTAATGTCGAGTACAATCTTCCATGTTATCGACGCCAGAACTACATATAAGTTGTTGCTCGGGTGACCTTGGATTCATGCAAATGGCGTTGTACTTTCTACACTGCATCAATGCTTAAAGTTTTATCGAGACGGACCGAGAAAGGTTGATGCTGATTTAAAACCATTCAATGAGGTCGAGTCTCACTATGCTGATGCGAAGTTCTACTCAGAGAACTGTGATATAAAAGAAGTTTTACCCACTCAAATGCCAAGCACCAAAAAAATTGAAATTAAGGGTAAAAAGAAAATAGAGCCTAATGTGATGAAAGAGCCTTTAGATACATCCCTTGAAGGTGTTCCCAAGCTTACATTGGAAGAAACCGTAAGGGGCAATCCAGTTGAATCTGCATCCAGAGAGGCAAAAGAAACTCTAGTTCTTCGCTATATTCCAAAGGCTCGTCGCAAGGAAGGCCAATCGCCATTCTTGGAATGCTCAGAATTTAATCAGGTAGAGTGTTCTCCTGACAGGATAAAAGAAGACATAAAACTGTTGAAGGATGCTTGCACATTGCCTCTAACTAACATGGCTCATAGTCAAGCCAAGAAACCGTTGAAAGGGTTTGTTCGATCGTCCCAAGGTGCAATAAAACATGGGACTTTGCCTCAAGGTCGTACTGCTAAAAATTACGATCCAAAGGCGTATAAACTAATCGCTAAGGCTGGGTTCAATTTTTCTAAGTCATCATCCATGAATGAGTTGCATGATGGGAAGACGACGACAAAGTTGCAAGGGATCATTGAAACTCATAAAAAGCTGATAAACAAGTCGGATGGGAAACCTTTTCCAAAAGATGGATTAGGATGTGAATCCCAAAACCCGGTATGAATTCGTGTTGGCAGGAAGAATAAATCGGTCAGTACCCAACACATTTCGGTGGAAGTTGCTGAAGAATGTGATGAGTCAAAAGCTTCTCCAACTCATCTTTCTCAAAACACTACTCGTGTGTCAGTATTCAATCATTTGGGAACGTCAGCAACTCGTATTTCAGTGTTTGATAGGCTCAATGTCCCTCACCCTGAGTTACGTCAAGCACCCAGAAGACGCAATTCAGTTTTTGATAGATTGAATGCTTCAAGCAGTGAAGTGCAGCAAGAAGAAAGTCAAAACTACACTGAATTGAAGGATGATAAAGAAATCCGAAGCTCGATTCCATCTCGCATGAAGAGGCGTTTAGAACTTGAAATCTCTGCAGAAGGACCATTGAAAGTGCGACGTCATACTGTTGTGGACACCAGTTCATCAGTACATCTCAAAGAAGATGAGACAGAGGTTTATTCAACCTATCATGTAACCATCCAGGAAACTGCAGATGATGAATCATCAGAAGACGAGTCTGAAGAGCCATCTGAAATCGAAGAAGAAGAAGCTCCCGCTGCTTTAGAAGATGGGGGGCAAGCAACTGTCGACAGGCTGGAAGAGGCAAATCTTGGCACCTCGGATGCACCACACCCTATATTTTTGAGTGCACTCCTTAGCCCAGAAGAAAAAGAAAAGTACGTCGCACTATTGTTAGAATACAAAGACGTCTTCGCTTGGACATATAAAGAGATGCCCGGACTTGATCCGAAAGTTGCTGTCCATAACTTGGTTGTTCGAAAGGGAGTAAAGTCAATTAAACAGCCCCAAAGGCGCTATAGACCTGATCTTATCCCGCTCATAGAAGCCGAAGTCAACAAGTTAATCGATGCAGGATTCATACGTGAAGTGAAATATCCATCTTGGATAGCTAATATAGTGCCAGTCAAAAAGAAGAATGGACAACTTCGCATCTGTGTCGACTTTCGCGATCTAAACAATGCATGCCCGAAAGATGACTTTCCACTGCCCATCACCGAGATAATGGTTGATGCTACTACAGGGCATGAGGCTTTGTCATTCATGGATGGATCATCTGGTTATAATCAGATTCGAATGGCACCAAAAGATGAAGAGCTAACCGCATTTCGAACACCTAAGGGGATTTATTGCTATAAAGTAATGCCCTTTGGTTTGAAAAATGCTGGTGCAACTTATCAACGTGCTATGCAGAGAATTTTTGATGACCTACTGCATAAAACAGTAGAATGTTATGTTGATGATCTTGTGGTCAAGTCAAAGAGAAGAAATGGCCATTTAGAAAATCTTCGTTCAGTGTTTGATAGGCTGAGGAAGTACCAACTGAAGATGAACCTGCTGAAATGTGCCTTTGGAGTGACATCTGGGAAGTTCCTTGGTTTTATCGTGAGACACCGAGGCATTGAAATAGATCAGTCTAAGATAGACGCTATCCAGAATATGCCAGAACCTAAGAACTTAAAAGAGCTCCGAAGTCTTCAAGGTAAATTGGCATACATTCGAAGGTTTATTTCAAACCTAGCTGGAAGATGCCAACCTTTCAGTCGACTAATGAAGAAGGACATACCATTCGAGTGGGATGAATCCTGTAGCAATGCTTTTAATGCGATTAAGAGATACTTGCTTAATCCTCCAGTTTTGGGAGCACCAATTCATGGAAAGCCATTAGTCCTTTATATTGCTGCACAGGACAAGTCCTTGGGGGCATTACTCGCACAAGAAGATGAGCAAATGAAACAAAGGGCTTTATACTATTTAAGCCGAACGCTTGTAGGGGCAGAATTAAACTACTCCCCTATTGAGAAAATGTGTCTTGCTTTGTTCTTCGCCGTTGATAAACTAAGACACTACATGCAAGCATATACCGTCCATTTAATAGCACGGGCAGATCCTGTGAAATATATTTTATCCAGACCAGTTCTTTCTGGGAGATTGGCAAAGTGGGCGGTAATCCTTCAACAATATGACATTGTTTATGTTTCCCAAAAGGCGGTGAAGGGGCAAGCCTTGGCAGATTTTCTAGCAGATCATCCTATCCCGTCTGATTGGAAATTGTCAGATGATTTACCTGATGAAGAAGTCCTTTTTGTCGACTTAAAGCCAAGCTGGAGGTTATTCTTTGACGGTGCTTCAAGACAAAGTGGAGCAGGAGCGGGGGCAATTCTCGTTAGCCCTTACAATCAAGTCTTGCCATATTCTTTTATCTTGAGCGAATTATGCTCTAACAATGTTGCTGAATATCAAGCACTTATTTTAGGCTTAGAAATGACACTTGAAATGGGGATTAAAGACATTGAAGTGTATGAAGACTCTAAGCTGATAATACATCAACTCTTGGCAGAATACGAAGTCAAGAAAGAAGATTTGATTCCATACTTCAAATATGCTAAACGGTTAATGGATAAGTTTGATTACATAACGTTGAAGCATATCCCAAGAGGTGAAAATCGGCAGGCAGATGCTTTGGCCAACTTGGCAACAACTTTGGCTATCAATGAGGATGAAAAGTTGAGTGTTCCAATATGTTGCAGATGGATAGTGCCTCTACAAGAGATAGTTCATGAAGAAGTCAGTGCGATATCGGTATGCACAATTGAAGTTGAAGATTGGCGACAGCCTATTATTGATTATCTTCAGCATGGCAAACTTCCGAATGATTTACGTCACAAGTCTGAAGTGCGACGCAGAGCAACAAGGTTCATCTATTATAAAGATACCTTGTATCGTAGGTCATTTGATGGGCAATTCTTACGTTGCCTAGGAAGTGAGGAAGCCAAACAAGTGTTAGAAGAGGTTCATTCTGGAATCTGTGGCGCACATCAATCTGGGCCGAAAATGCATTACAAGATCAAGAGAATGGGGTATTATTGGCCTACAATGGCGCAAGATGCTATAGATTTTGCAAAGAGATGTCAACCATGCCAGTTCCATGCTAATTACATACATCAGCCACCAGAGCCTCTTCATCCTACAGTTGCATCGTGGCCTTTTGATGGATGGGGTCTTGATCTTATAGGACCATTGCCTAAGTCTTCAAGAGGACATTTATACATTCTGGCTGCAACAGATTATTTCTCTAAGTGGGCAGAAGCGTTACCTTTCAGAGAGGTCAAGAAAGAACAAGTGGTAGAATTCATTCGTGTGCAGATCATCTATCGCTATGGAGTTCCTCGGTACATCATCACTGACAATGGCAAACAATTCTACAACAGCCTCATGGATAAGTTGTGCGAGAGAAATTTAATTTCAAACAATATAATTCTTCCATGTATAATGCCCCAGCAAATGGCCTTGCAGAAGCATTCAACAAGACACTTTGTAATTTGTTGAAGAAAGTTGTGGCGAAGAGCAAAAGAGATTGGCATGAAAGAATCGGAGAAGCACTCTGGGCGTATCGTACTACATATCGAACACCCACGCAAGCTACTCCATATGCCCTTGTTTATGGTGTCGAAGCCATTCTTCCATTGGAATGTCAAATTCCTACTTTAAGAATTGCCATTCAAGAAGGCTTAACACAAGAGAGCAATGCCCAATTGCGCCTTCAAGAGCTTGAAGCGTTGGATGAAAGACGTCTGCAAGCACAACAACATCTTGAATGTTATCCAGCACGCCTCTCTAAAGCTTTTAACAAGAAAGTCCGCCCACGTTCCTTCCAAGTAGGAGATTTAGTGCTCGCCATGCGCAGGCCAATTAACTTCCATCATCATCTTGGTGATAAGTTTACTTCCAAGTGGGATGGACCTTATGTTGTGCAAGAAGTTTATACAAACAATGCTTACAAGATAGTCGACAATGAAGGATTGCGAGTCGGCCCTATCAATGGGAAATTTTTGAAACGCTATTATGCGTGAAAGCTCCAATTTCTATGCACAACATCAAATAAAAAATAATAATAAAGCCTGCTAGATTGAAAACCCCATCGGGGCGGTCTAGGCAAAAGTTAAGGCAAAGCCTGCTAGATTGAAAACCCCATCGGGGCGGTCTAGGCAAAAGTTAAGGCAAAGCCTGCTAGATTGAAAACCCCACCGGGGCGGTCTAGGCAAAAATTAAGGTAAATAAAAAAAAAAAAGGCCTGCTAGATTGAAAACCCCATTGGGGCGGTCTAGGCAAAAATTAAGGTAAAATAACAAAAATAAACAAATGAACTACGTAATGACTTGATCCTTCTCTTAGAAGGTACGTAGGCAGCTTAGGAAACCCATCCATCCTAAGTTCAGTCACACCAAATAAAAAAAAATCATTATAATGATTAAAGTCTTATATGACATAGCTGAAATGCTGAAGATGTCTATTACAAAAAAATAAATAAATAAAATAAAATGCTCAAGCAATATCTAAGACTTGCTGCTCCAACTGTTGACCAAAGAGTCCCGATGAGTCTGCAATGCTCTCCTGAGCTCTTCAATGTTCTCCATGTCTTCATCAGCAATGGAAACTGTGGCCTCTAATTTAGTCATCAGTTTTTCAAAGGAAGCAATTTCATCATTGGCCTTGCTTACTTCAACAACTCGAGCATCCAAATCAGTCTTCACCTTCAATTCCTCCTTTCGAATTAAGTGCAACTTCTCTTCTAGTGCAGCACGTTCATCTTGCAAAGCTTGAAGCTTTGTGGCTTGTGCTTCATAATGTTGTTGCTTCGACGTTAAGGAAGACTTAGCGCATTCCAGCTGTTCTGTTAATTCAGCCTTCTTCCTTTCTAAAGTTTTTTGAGAAAGATGACCATCAAGTTCTTTCTCAAGGCACAATAATGCCTTCACCTCCCCAACATAGGAGTCAACAATCTTTTTTAAGGAAGTCGAATCACCGTGCAAACTTTCAATGCCTGAATAAACAGTGGAAGCATCTTCGTAAAGCTTGCTAACTTGAGAAAAAGGGGCATCTCTAAGTCGAAGTAAGAAATCATGTCCGATCCCTTTAATGGCTTTTTCAAAAATCTTGGAAGAGTACTTGCCAGGATGATAAGTCGAAACAGAGATAGTATCTCGTTCAAGAGAGCGATTGGTTGGCAACTGGGGCGGATCCTGATTAGGAGGTTTATTCCCAACTGTGTCGTCACCTCGAGCTCTCTTAGTCGATGAATTGATTGAAATAGACTTAGAGTTACCCTTGGTTGAAGATGTGGAGCCTATTTTAGCGGACAACTGTTTCACTTGGTTTCGAACTTTACCAGCATCACTTACAGATTCTTCACTTTTTGAAGGCTCATCATCGGGCATGATGTTTTTAACCTGGTCAACAGTGTTTTTCTTTAACATCTCTATAAGAGGAATCGCATCATCACCGGTCGAATCAGCAACTTCTTCCTGTGCAATCGGAGTCCTCTTCTCAAACTCCTCGCGGTCAGTTTCAGGACATCTCCTCTTTAAGGAAAGACGAAGCCTACCATGACAAGATTTCTTAGGGGAATCAACCCTTGTTGCTTGACTTGAAATCTTTGGTTGCTCGGAGACTATCACTTTTCTTTTCAAAGAAGATCTCACACCTCTCCTAAGCCTTCTGGGATTGCATCTGTCACTATCATGATCACTGATAGGTTCCACAGGTCTATCACTACAATCATCACACTGGCGAGGTTGTTCATCTCTAACAACGAGAGCTTCTCTCCCATCCACAGCAGGGGTTAAAGAACCTTTGCTTTGTTCAAATTGCCCCATGTCAAGGCGTTGCGTCATGGTAACATCATCAATATCTTCAGCTTCAAGGTCAGAAGTCTCAATCAAAGGCTGCTCTTGCTTCGATAATCTTTCTTTACAAGAGCTAGAAGAAGCAAGTCTGAAATTAGTACTTGTGCTATCCTTCAAGATAGGTATACTAGTACGATAGTAATCTCCTATTTGACCTTGCCACCATACAAAGAATTTTCTTGTAACAAACAAGTGTTCATTGGTGCTACTCCATTTAGGAATAGTCACTTCATAGCTTGGACCTCTCAACACGCTACATCGCCAATAACGCAACAACCCTCTCAAACTGGCAGTTCTAATAGCAGTTGTCAAAGATCCCGGAACATCTTGACAGTATCCAAATTGCCTTGCAAAGCGATGAGGACTATATGATTCTACCAAGTGAAAATTGCCTCTTCGTAAAGTCAAAAATGAAGATCGAAGGCTGACCAAGTATTCAAAATCATCGATCTTAAGTCGGTTACCAGGAGTGTCCAAGAGTTTAGTCTTACAAGTGTCAAATATGCTAGTGGCTTGCCAATCTATGCCTAGCAATTGTTGAATGATTTCTCGACTTTTGACCTCACCGTAAGATTTGTGACCAAAGGATCCCCCGTACTTGCACATTTTAGGTCTTCTTGGTGCTCTATTTGATCCAGGATGAGTCCCAAAGTAAGATGCCATCCACACATGCACAAAATGCCAAGGAAGAGTAACATTGCATTGACCAGGACCATCAATGCAAGTAGCAATTTGATTCAGTCCGTTGTATATGCTTGCCAAAACAGGAATAGCAAGACTAAATCGGGTACCTTTCGCTATGAAAGAAGCCACTTTGAAAGTCTCAGGCCGAATGACATCACCACGGGTACTCGGAAGAATAAAAGAGCATAGCCAGACTGATAAGAATGCGGCTAAGAACACCTCATCTCTATCAACGTCAAGAACACCCAGATCAAGGAAAACTTCATTTTCCTTTCTAGTACGAAGGCGGTGTCTGAAACGATCATCGGGAGTATATAGAGAATTTTTCTTGCCTTTGATCGTGATCGAATCATAAGGATCATTGTATTTGCTTTTGCCTCGAAACCAAAATCTCACCCAAGCAAAAGTAGAAACTCCATTGCCTTTCGAAGTCCCATGATCCTCCTGCAGCCTGATGAGGTGATATGCAAGAAAAAGGTATCGACAACTGACTGGAAGAATGGGACATGAAGATCCATCAAGACCGATTATTTCTTCTAAACTGGGGGCAACCTCGTCATAAAACTCTCCAACAATAGGAAGGCCTTCTAAAACCTTCAAATCCCACAGTGAAATGGAAATCTCCCCACGAGAAGATAAAAATGTATTGGTGGTTGGACACCAAGCTTCGCACAAGGCATGAATCATATTTCGACCTTGGTCATAAACAAACAACGAAGCGAAGATCGATTCATAGACACCTGCTTGCTCTAAAATCTGCTTGTGTTGACTCAAAATAAGCTCTGACCATTCCCAATATCCAGGAGGAGGAACAAATTCTCCACGTGGTTGAAAGCCATGCCAAGAAACTTCGCGTCTACAAATACGATGGCCCAAAGTGGTGAGGGCAGTGTACTTGACGCTCTCTTCATGGTGACTATCTTGCAACTTCAGCACCGTCTTAAAGACACCCTTTTGAGCAATGTGAGAATTGCAAGAAAATACCTCATCGACCTCTTCAGAAGTCCAAACATCTAAATGGTAAAGAGTTGCCACATCGGAATCCCAGTTATTGGCATTACTACCAATAGCTGGAGTGTGAATTAAACACCTAGTGGCTTTCTTTATATCCTCATTGGACTTGTCTCGGATAAGTAGAAAATTACGTAGACGACCTTTATACTCCTCTTGAGTCTTTGAAAAAAAGGGTCTACCCTTAACTTCATCTTGCCAATGCTTGACAATAGATGGTCTTGGAAGGTGATACAAAGGAAATTCGTCCATGACTACACAAAAAAAAAATGGTAAGAAAAGAGGATCAAATAACTTAAAAAAAAAAAAATCAATCAATCAAAAAAAAATATATATATATTCAAAAAAAAAGGGACGCGTTATCACAGTGACCCCGATGTGTCCAGGATTCTTAAGCAATCATTTTTATCAACTCAGAACATAGCCGAAAATCTGTGTATACAATTGTTAAAAAAAAAACTTTGGCAATAAGTAGGAAAGCAATTGAATTTGGCTAATTACGGCCTGATGCTTTCTCCTTTTTGGTGCCTTTCCGTTTGCTTAATTTCTTATAAGGTTTGATAGTTATGAGTCAATGATTTTTGTCTCCTAGCATCGGCCTTTGCAGAACAAAGTATTCAAACAGTTATTTTATTGGAATTCGATAACGAAAGGTAACCAACGACATCACCGGTTTCGTTTGGGCTTGGCGAGTCAGATAGGCCAGCCATTTATCTTGTCAAACCATTTGCCAAATAAACAAATTAAATTTGAAGTGGTGGACCCAGCTTAGCTCTGCACTCGTTACAGTCGCACAAAATTTGGATACACCTCTCCTGCCTCGATCGTCATCAAGTCTTCTCTTGTCTGCAATCATCACAAAAATTTTCATGGCTCGACCACTGTTTTTACTCCTTTTTTTTCTTTGGCTTTATTTTTTCCACCATCGTCTTCATATTCTGATGGTCTATCGGCGGGCTCATCTCTATCGGTGGAGACTCCAGGTGATGTTCTGACTTCACCTGATGGCACTTTCAGTGCTGGTTTCCACCCTGTTGGCCAGAATGCTTATTCCTTTGCGATATGGTTTAACAAACCATCCTGCGTTGCTAACAACTGCACCATAGTTTGGATGGCAAATCGGGACCAACCAGTCAATGGTAGATACTCAAAGCTCAGTCTACTGAAATCAGGTAATCTCGTTTTAAAAGATGCTAGATGCAATCTGCGAGAGGCTTAAACCTGCCTTATGCACGGAAGGCACATTCCTAGTCCGTGAAAGTGATCCTGTTAATGAGATGCTCTTCATAATTCGAGGCCATCTAGATTCTACACTACCAATGGTGGCCGTACTGGATTCTTCAACTCATGCAGGTTTGGCCCCGGAGACTTCTGCGGCGAAGAACTGCTGACATGGGCCTTGGATCCTCGTCCCAGTGTCATTCTCCCATCTTCAACTCGCACCGTCAAAGTAATATCAGAAGTGGAAGCCTTCGCTCTTAGGGCGAAAGATCTCAAGTTCGTGGCATCACAGTTTAGAAGACTCCATTGTAAACAGCTACAGCACAAATTTCGGTTCTACTCGCACCAGTGGAGCTCATTCTAGGACAGATTATAAATCACTTCTTCCAATCTCAATACAGCGTGATGGAGAACTATTTACCGCGAAGAAGAGGACGAAACAGAATGCTTGCTGCTGATAGAGGGCTAGCTGCTGTGTTGGGGAGCTAGCCGCCGCGATGAAGATGACAAAACAGAGTTGCTGTCATGGCTAGTGTTGAAGATGGAAGCAGAATCAATTTTAGAGCAGGAACCGGGAACGATGGTGATAGAGGCAGAGAGCTAGCTGCTGTGATAGAAAGCTAGCGACTGACAAAGAGTTAGCTGCTGTGATGAAGAGCTAGCAGGGAAGCACGACGAAGTAAGGCACTGCAGGGGCTCAGGGAAGACGATAGCCGCAGCGATAGCACAGTATAATAACAAAATTCAAGCATGCAAAATAACAATACAGATGGCCACATAACAATAATTCAAACATCGACATACAAATGATTTATCATGGGTGTACAAGCATACATTCGCCAAAAAAAAAAGGAGAAGAGTCTTACCTAATGATCTGCAGAATTGATCTGAGCTGCTTGAAATTTATGAAGAGGAGTTTATGATTATCTGTCAATTTGCATGCTTGAATTTTGTTATTATACTGTGCTATCGCTGCGGCTATCGTCTTCCCTGAGCCCCTGCAGTGCCTTACTTCGTCGTGCTTCCCTGCTAGCTCTTCATCACAGCAGCTAACTCTTTGTCAGTCGCTAGCTTTCTATCACAGCAGCTAGCTCTCTGCCTCTATCACCATCGTTCCCGGTTCCTGCTCTGAAATTGATTCTACTTCCATCTTCAACACTGGCCATGACAGCAACTCTGTTTCGACCTTGGTCATAAACAAACAACGAAGCGAAGATCGATTCATAGACACCTGCTTGCTCTAAAATCTGCTTGTGTTGACTCAAAATAAGCTCTGACCATTCCCAATATCCAGGAGGAGGAACAAATTCTCCACGTGGTTGAAAGCTATGCCAAGAAACTTTGCGTCTACAAATACGGTGACCCAAAGTGGTGAGGGCAGTGGATTTGACGCTTTCTTCATGGTGACTATCTTGCAACTTCAACACCGTCTTAAAGGCACCCTTTTGAGCAATGTGAGAATTGCAAGAAAATACCTCATCAACCTCTTCAGAAGTCCAGACATCCAAATGGTAAAGAGTTGCCACGTCAGAATCCCAGTTATGTGCGTTACTACCAATAGCTGGAGTGTGAATCAAACACCTAGTAGCTTTCTTTATATCCTCATTGGACTTGTCCCGGATAAGTAGAAAATTTAATTTGATCCTCCTTTCTTACCATTTTTTTTTGTAGTCATGGACGAATTTCCTTCGCATCGCCTTTCAAGACCATCTATTGTCAAGCATTGCCAAGATGAAGTTAAGGGTAGACCCTTTTTTTCAAAAACTCAAGAGGAGTATAAAGGTCGTCTACGTGATTTTCTACTTATCCAGGACAAGTCCAATGAGGATATAAAGAAAGCTACTAGGTGTTTGATTCACACTCCAGCTATTGGTAGTAACGCACATAACTGGGATTCCGACGTGGCAATTCTTTACCATTTGGATGTCTGGACTTCTGAAGAGGTTGATGAGGTATTTTCTTGCAATTCTCACACTGCTCAAAAGGGTGCCTTTAAGACGGTGTTGAAGTTGCAAGATAGTCACCATGAAGAGAGCGTCAAATCCACTGCCCTCACCACTTTGGGTCACCGTATTTGTAGACGCGAAGTTTCTTGGCATAGCTTTCAACCACGTGGAAAATTTGTTCCTCCTCCTGGATATTGGGAATGGTCAGAGCTTATTTTGAGTCAACACAAGCAGATTTTAGAGCAAGCAGGTGTCTATGAATCGATCTTCGCTTCGCTGTTTGTTTATGACCAAGGTCGAAATATGATTCATGCCTTGTGCGAAGCTTGGTGTCCAACCACCAATACATTTTTATCTTCTCGTGGGGAGATTTCCATTTCACTGTGGGATCTGAAGGTTTTAGGAGGTCTTCCTATTGTTGGAGAGTTTTACGACGAGGTTGCCCCCAGCTTAGAAGAAATAAACGGTCTTGATGAATCTTCATATCCCATTTTTTCGGTCAGTTGTCGATACATTTTTCTTGCATATCACCTCATCAGGCTGCAGGAGGATCATGGGACTTCGAAAAGCAATGGAGTTTCTACTTTTGCTTGGGTGAGATTTTGGTTTCGAGGCAAAAGCAAATACAATGATCCTTATGACTCGATCACGATCAAAGGCAAGAAAAATTCTCTATATACTCCCGATGGTTGTTTCAGACACCGACTTCGTACTAGAAAGGAAAATGAAGTTTTCCTTGATCTGGGTGTTCTTGACGTTGATAAAGATGAGGTGTTCTTAGCCGCATTCTTATCAGTCTGGCTATGCTCTTTTATTCTTCCGAGTACTATTTGATCCAGGATGAGTCCCAAAGTAAGATGCCATCCACACATGCACAAAATGCCAAGGAAGAGCAACATTGCATTGACCAGGACCATCAACGCAAGTAGCAATTTGATTCAGTCCATTGTATATGCTTGCCAAGACAGGAATAGCAAGACTAAATCGGGTACCTTTTGCTATGAAAGAAGCCACTTTGAAAGTCTCAGGCCGAATGACATCACCACGGGTACTCGGAAGAATAAAAGAGCATAGCCAGACTGATAAGAATGCGGCTAAGAACACCTCATCTTTATCAACGTCAAGAACACCCAGATCAAGAAAAACTTCATTTTCCTTTCTAGTACGAAGTCAGTGTCTGAAACAACCATCGGGAGTATATAGAGAATTTTTCTTGCCTTTGATCGTGATCGAGTCATAAGGATCATTGTATTTGCTTTTGCCTCGAAACCAAAATCTCACCCAAGCAAAAGTAGAAACTCCATTGCTTTTCGAAGTCCCATGATCCTCCTGCAGCCTGATGAGGTGATATGCAAGAAAAATGTATCGACAACTGACCGAAAAAATGGGACATGAAGATTCATCAAGACCGTTTATTTCTTCTAAGCTGGGGGCAACCTCGTCGTAAAACTCTCCAACAATAGGAAGACCTCCTAAAACCTTCAGATCCCACAGTGAAATGGAAATCTCCCCACGAGAAGATAAAAATGTATTGGTGGTTGGACACCAAGCTTCGCACAAGGCATGAATCATATTTCGACCTTGGTCATAAACAAACAACGAAGCGAAGATCGATTCATAGACACCTGCTTGCTCTAAAATCTGCTTGTGTTGACTCAAAATAAGCTCTGACCATTCCTAATATCCAGGAGGAGGAACAAATTCTCCACGTGGTTGAAAGCTATGCCAAGAAACTTTGCGTCTACAAATACGGTGACCCAAAGTGGTGAGGGCAGTGGATTTGACGCTTTCTTCATGGTGACTATCTTGCAACTTCAACACCGTCTTAAAGGCACCCTTTTGAGCAATGTGAGAATTGCAAGAAAATACCTCATCAACCTCTTCAGAAGTCCAGACATCCAAATGGTAAAGAGTTGCCACGTCAGAATCCCAGTTATGTGCGTTACTACCAATAGCTGGAGTGTGAATCAAACACCTAGTAGCTTTCTTTATATCCTCATTGGACTTGTCCCGGATAAGTAGAAAATCACGTAGACGACCTTTATACTCCTCTTAAGTTTTTGAAAAAAATGGTCTACCCTTAACTTCATCTTGGCAATGCTTGACAATAGATGGTCTTGAAAGGCGATGCGAAGGAAATTCGTCCATGACTACAAAAAAAAAATGGTAAGAAAGGAGAATCAAATTAAAAAAAAGATGCGTCAAAAAATAAATATATATACATATAAAAAAAAAAAAGATACGTAATCATAGCACCCTGATGTGCCCAGGATTCTTGGACAACCATTCTTATCAACTCAAAACATGGTCGAAAATTTGTGTACACAGATGTCCCTTTCGTTTGTCACTGTCAAAGCTTTGTCATGTATATATTGCCATGGAAAACTTCAAAAACTTGATTGAAGTTGCAATCTTTGATTGAAGTTTGCAGGCTTGGCTGGTAGTAGAAAAGCTTGGAGAATGGACCACCACCCTGAAGCAATATAAATCTTGCCAAGCCAAAGCCAACTCATTATCAGAAAGCAAGATAACCTATCTCTCTGAGGTGATCTGTCCCTATATGTAGCCTTGATTCCATGCAAATGTCAAATCAATTGGGTAGGAAAAAAAAGTGAAGCAAATCTTGACGAAGCCGATTCAGTTAGCAGACCAAGTAACGAAAGCGACGAATGAAGCAAGTTCGTTTAAGCAAGATTGTGCGGAGCTTAAGTCCAAGACAGAGAAACTCGCTGGCTTGCTTTGACAAGTGGCGCGTGCGAGTTCCGAACTTTACGAACGTCCTACGCGCCGCATTATCGATGATACTGAACAAGTCCTCGATAAAGCCCTTTCTTTGGTCCTCAAATGCCGCGCCAACGGCCTTATGAAGCGTGTGTTCACTATCATCCCTGCTGCCGCGTTCCGTAAGATGTCTTCCCAGCTCGAGAACTCAATCGGCGATGTTTCCTGGCTTCTCCGCGTCTCAGCTTCAGCTGTCGATGGCGTCGATGAGCACCTAGGCCTTCCTCCGATCGCTGCTAACGAGCCAATTTTATGCCTAATTTGGGAATAAATCACGATTCTTTACACTGGTTCACTCGACGACCGGTCCGACGCTGCTGCTTCACTTGTTTCGCTAGCCAGAGACAACGATCGGTACGGGAAGCTGATTATAGAAGAAGGAGGGGTTGGGCCGTTATTGAAATTGGTCAAAGAAGAGAAAATCGAAGGTCAAGAAAACGCCGCCAAAGCAATTGGGCTTCTGGGCCGGGACCCTGAAAGCGTCGAGCACATGATCCACGTTGGCGTTTGCTCGGTGTTTGCGAAAATCCTAAAAGAAGGTCCGAAAAAAGTTCAGGCCGTGACGACGTGGACAGTGTCTGAGCTAGCAGCTAATTATCCAAAATGTCAAGATTTGTTTGCTTAGCATAATATAATCCGATTACTCGTTAGTCATTTGGCGTTTGAAACGATTCAAGAACACAGCAAATATGCAATTGCTAGTAACAAGGCGACGTCGATCCACGCGGTGGTTATGGCGAGCAGTAATAATTTGAATGTGAATAATGTGAAAAATGTTTTTGATGAAGATCATCAGATTCAGATTCAGCATCCGATGGGGAACGAAACGCCGAATCTGATGCATAATGTAGTTGCAAATACTCTGGCAATGAAAGCTGGGGTGAAATTGCAACAAAAAACCAAGTAATAATCATGTTAGGAGTAGCAGTCTGGGCAACGTCAAGCAGATTCATCAAGTTTCTTATCTACATCATGAGAATGGTTCGATTTTCGGGGCGAATATGAAAGGAAGGGAATTGGAAGATCCCGCAACCAAGGCCTATATGAAAGCAATGGCAGCTAGAGCTTTGTGGCATCTTGCTAAGGGGAATTTGCCAATTTGTCGGAGTATTACTGAGTCCAGAGCATTGCTATGTTTCGCGGTTTTGCTGGAAAAAAGAAACTGAAGACGTGTAGTTTAATTCGGCCATGGCGTTAATGGAGATTACAGCTGTGGCTGAGCAGGATACTGATTTGAGAAGGTCTGCATTCAAGCCGAATTCTCATGCTTGTAAGCTCGTTCTTGACCACACTATCAGCTATGGAGAAGGTTCCTGCTTTGATGATGGAGATGATGACTCACGGAGAGCTGCCGTGACAGAGAACTAGATTGCTGTGATGGAGAATCAGTTGCTGCGATGGAGAACTAGCTGCTGTGTTGGGGAGCTAACCGCCACGCTGCCTTGTTGGCCATTACAGAAACATCCAAACAGTAGCCTAATCTGTGTAAAACAGTTGAGCAGAGATGCACTGATGGGGGTCAGTGGAGCAGAAAAGACAACATTGATGGATGTTAGCTGGAAGGAAGACAGGTGGATATATCGAAGGTGATATCAAAATTTCTGGATTCCCCAAGAAGCAAGAAATCCGGTTGTCCCAAGAAGTATTGTGAGTGCTTCCGAGCTGATATTTTATGCTCTGAAAATTGCAAGTGCATTGATTGCAAGAACTTCAAAAGGGACGATGCACAGACTGTATAAAGAAATATAAATTGTTGCTGCAGGCGTGATACAGTCCCAAACTCCAGTTACTGCGCCTTCTGTTTAAAGTAGCTGCGTGTTCAAAATCTTCACACAGCCATGATGCGAGACCACCCTGTTCGTGGCATGAATACGGGTGTCACGTCTCGCAGAAAGGCAAGCCTGATTTGCTCTGTAGTACAGTGTGCAAGCCATAAAACGAATCCCGGAAGCAAAACAATAGCAGTGAAGCCAGCTGATGCGGCACAATGGTATTGTATGCGATAAAAAAAAAAAACAAACAAACAAACGGCAAAATTCAAGCATACAAAATAGCAGTACAAATGGCCACAATAATAATTCAAACATCGACATACAGATGGTTTATCATGGGTGTGCGAGCATACATTCAAAAAAAAAAAAAAGAGTCTTACCTAATGATCTGCAGAATTGATCTAAGCTGCTTGAAATTTATGAAGAGGAGTTATGATTACCAATCAATATATATAGTTTGACAGAAGAATTTAAGTTGAACTCTGACTGAAGAGATGTAATTGTAATCTACTTCTTTAGTTCAATTTGTGTTAAAAATAAACACAAAATTCAATATATATATATATATAAAGCACAAAAAAAAATATATTGTGCTATTCAAAAAAAAAAAAAAAACAAAAAAAAACAACCAAAAAAAAATTCAAAGAATTTGTCATAGCACGCATGTTTTTGACATTGATGGACTTCAAGTTCCATACGTACTTCATGCCTATCATACACACGCCCGTATCTTGAAGTGGGGGCATTTGTAGGCATTAAAAAAATAATAATTAATTAGTATTATTAGTTAATTAAATTAAATATTTAATTAATTGATAATTTCTAATAAATTGGTGATAAATAAAAATTATCAACCAATTGTATTATCTCTAATTAAATTAAATTAATTAGAGATAAATCCTGGAGTGATCGAGTCCCTTTAGAACTCTCTACCACCAAGCATTATAAATAGAGAGCTCTTCCTCACTCAGAGGGGACAGAACACAGAAGAATTCAGTCAGAAGACTCAGAACACTCAGAAGAAACAGACAGAAAGCACTAAAGAATAGAAGTCTTAGCCTCCTCAGAGAATTGAAAGCCTGTAGAATACCGGCCGTTCTCCGATCAAGCCTTCTCTTCAGTCAAGTCTTTTCTTCAACAAAGCTGTCAGCAAATCTACAAGAGGACAACAAGTCACAGGCCGTTCTCTCAACAATCAGCCGTGCTGCTACAAATCCACGAGGAACCACAAACCGTTCTCTCAACGATCAGCCACGCCGCTGCAAGTTCAAGAGGAACAACAAGCCCCTCGGCCGTTTCTCTCAACAATCACTCATTCCACTCCGTCGGGATCAAGCGTCACGCCCTCGACAAGTGCAATCAGGAGACCGAATCAGAGGATCATAATTCTTTTTGTAAAGAATTCAAAACAGAGAATTGTACTCACATATAAATATAAAAATTGAATTTTATCACTAATTCGTGTTTTAATTTTACAGACGCGAAAATTTGTGTATACAGTAAGTTTTTTCATGCAGTTGCATCCCATCGGAGGAGGAATAATTCCATTTCAAAATGAAAAACTGAAGAAGGGGTGTTATTGGAGGATAAGGAACGAATTCACTCAGAAATAGTTGGTTATTTCACTGCCCTACACACCTCTACAGTATGGTCGCATAGAGAGTTCTCTTAGGTGGCCTAGATGCACGACTATTGATTTAGGATAGGTTGGTTTTAGAGGCTACTTTTACGAGGGAAAAGGTCTGTGTGGCTTTGAAGCAAATAAATCCAGGCAAATCTCCAAGTCCTGATGGTATGACAGCGGAGTTTTTCTAGACTTACTGGCACATCATGGGTGATGAGATTACTGATTTGGTTTTACATTTCCTCTATGGTGACTCAACAGTGGGAGAGATTAATGAGACCACTATTGTGTTAATCCCAATGTTAGTTCGCCGACTACTGTCAAAGATTATTGACTGATTAGCTTATGTACTGTGGTTTATTAGCTGATCTCTAAGGTGCTAGTTAAGAGGTAAAGGGTGTACTACCACACGTTATTGGAGAGACTCAGTGTGCTTTTGTCCTTGGACGTCAGATTTTTGACAATGTGATGGTGGCTTTTGGCGTGTTCTACCATATGAGGCGGAAGTATTACGGTAATGAGGGTGAGGTGGCACTGAAGCTCGATATGAGCAAAGCTTACAACCACGTTGGGCGAGATTATATAGAGAATATGATGGGATGATGGATTCCGCTGAGTATTGGATATGATTGATTCAGAAGTGTGTTCGTACAGTAGTGTATTCTGTTAAAATTAATGGGGATTTGAGTCGAAAATCGTTTCCAACTAGGGGTTTGTGGTGGGGATCCTTTGTCTCCTTACCTGTTCTTGATATGTATGGAGGATTTCTCTTTCCTTATTCAAAAGGCAGCCATGGAGCGTCAACTCAAGGGTATCTGGATAGCTAGGATAGCTTCACGATTAACCTATTTATAATTTGTTTTTTTTTTTCGAGCTTCGGAATAGGATTGCTGCATGATTGTCAGGATTTTGCACCGATGTGAACTAGAATTGGGGCAGCAAGTGAATCTACAGAGGTCAGGCGATTCTTTTATTTATTTATTTTCCTTACGACACGACAATTTTAATTATCAGATTTTTTAAATAAAGCATCAGTCTACGTTTGATAATTTTGAGTCAATTGAAGGGTAAATCTATTTTTTTCTGGTTCTAACAGCAAAAGTTCTAGCGATCCACTCGCTTCTTTCAAATTGTTTCTCATTGTTAAGAAAGGGTAACGAAGATAAAATGAGAGCTTATTTTATAGCAATAGTAATTACTCATTGTTGTTTTAAGGTCAGTCTATTTACTTGCCTAGATAATATTTTTCTATGTTCACTAATAAATCGACTAATTAAACTCATATTTCTATAATCAATTCGATATCCCGATTGGATCGAAGGCAAACGTCTACGAAAAGATCGCTTGAATTTAAGAAAGAGTCGCTGGATTTATCCAGGATTTCTTTATTCTTTATTTCTAAAAATAATCCTATCATTATCTTTATTTTTAAAATCCTATTTTGGTCTGATCAAATTCAAATTATAGAATGAATATAATAAATAGGATTTGATTTGTTTATTTTATTATTATTTAAATATATGATATAAATTGAAATATGAAATATATACAAATGTATATAAATATATCTAAATGGAATAATAAATATATGTAATACTATATATAATATAATAATAATATATTAAATATATAAATAAAATATTAAATATATAAATAAAATATTCGTTATGTATAACGAATTATATACTTAATATTATATACTTAATGTTATATTTTCATATTCTCGGGAGGGGGGTGACATACGAGCACTTGATTTGATTTATTTCTTTATCTCCCCGTGAATTGTATGTTTGTAACAATAGGGACAAAATTTTTTCAATTCCAATCGACTAGGCATATTGTGTTGATTTTTTTGAGTAATATACCTGGAAATGCCCGTTGATTCTTTATTAACGTCGTTTCGAACACAACAAGTATATTCCAAAATAATCATTACTTGGACATCTTTACTTTTGGCCATGAACCTCCTTTGAGTTTTTAATTCACCAAACTCTTCTATTTTTCGATCAAAAGTGAAGAAGAAAGGAATGAAAAATAAAATAAATAAATATAAATAAAAGTTGCTAACTCAAAACCAAATCCTGAAGGATTTCGTTGCAATCAATTGCAATAATATAGTAAATCAATATATATTTATTTAAATTTTAATAGTAAATAATAAGAATTAGGTAATACAATGATTTCTAACTCTATTTAGAATCACCGTACGGTATTTTCTTTAAGTATCTTGTAGAATACTGTTGTTCCAGCCACATTTCTCTTTTCGCTCTATTAGTAATTTAATGGGAGCCTGAACCTGAGTTTCGGTGAGGTTGAATCCACTTTTTTCGTTCTATCTTCCTTATTTATTTTATCTAATTCTTATAAAATAAAATAAAAAACTAAAAAGGGGGGGGAGGGGGCCAAGAGAGTAGTCACGAATATTTGATTGTATCTCGATCTAATCTTTTTCGCCTCGTCCCGCCGTAATAACTAGTATTAAAAAAAAAGGGAATGTTTACGCATCCGAGAAGAAACGATTGATCTCTATCAATAAACCCGCTAAAGAATTGAACCAGAGAGTACTTAGTACCAGTGCTACGGAAAGATATGTTTTTAGATCTCGCATCTAAAATCCTCCTTTATCGTATTACATTATGCTAATACATATATAATCACATGTATGTGTGGTTAAAGACCACTTGTATTTGTATATTTGTACCCTGAATTCCTAATTCAGAATTCAAATAAATTCAAATTTAAATGTACAACGATTCGATAGATAAGATTTTCCTTTTCTGAAAACAGCAAAATAGGTCCCTTTCCCGCCTGAGAATTCCCGCCAAAAAATATTCATTTATTATTCATTATATGGTTGTTATATGATATGAGACCAAAAAGAGGAAATGGAAAGATAATTTTTGTATTTCAATAGATGAAATAAGGGTGTGGAAAATAAGACAGGGATTCTCTACAATGACATTGTAGGCCAATTGAAAGGGATGTAGCGCAGCTTAGTAGCGCGTTTGTTTTGGGTACAAAATGTCACGGGTTCAAATCCTGTCATCCCTACCGATTACTTCTCCGTTGAGCAGTAACAAGGGAGCCATTTTAGTTTTAGATTGATTAAAATTAAGCATCCATAATCTATCATTTTCTCATATTATATATCATAAATGATAGTATAGGTATGCACGATGTATTGGCATTATAAAATAAAAGAATCCACTTTTTTACAGTCTTATTTATTATGATAAGAAAGCATTCTTAGTTCAGTTCGGTAGAACGTGGGTCTCCAAAACCCAATGTCGTAGGTTCAAATCCTACAGAGTGTGATTCCGCTCTTGTTAGGTCGAAAATTACACCGAACTGAAAAAAATATTTAACAACAATTTGAATTTGACCTCCTTGGATTTAATGATTAAATTAAAGGGGTCAGTCAAAAAAAGAGATGTTAATCAATTAAAGGTCCAACTGATCACCACGTCTGTATTGTAAATATGCGGTTATGAATAATCCAGCCAAAGTAATAGGAATTAGACCTAAGACGATTCCAAATAGAAAAACTTCAATCATTTCAATTTATTTGAAAGGAGAAAAAGAAAGGTAATATCTATCCCTAAATATTAATCTTTATTGCCCATGAATATCAATAACTAATAATTGATAATTAACACGGTAAGGAACTATAGAATATATGGAATAGGACAGAAAGCTTTGTTTTTATGAATTGTTCGTTCATTCAATTAATTTTCAAATAAGTTGTATCTTACTCAGACCAATAAATAGAGCTGAGGTTATAGTTAAAGCAGCTAGTAAAAACCGAAATAACTAGTTATAGTAGGCATGAAGGAGCTAAATGAAATATGTTCTTTTTATACATATGTTTATAAAGCACTTACGTAAGTTTTAATTTTTAAAAGAGACGGGGATAAGCAAAAATACCAATTGAAAGAATAAGTTAATTGCAATTTTTTGATTCATCAATCATTATAAACGGTATTCACAAAACAAAAATAGAGCGGCAAGACAAGAGTAGAAAAGAAAAAGAAATCGATTCATCATCTTTGTAGTTAGGTCAAGAAAAAACCTTTGGATCTAATACAAGAATATAAGAAAGGCCGCCTCACAAATATTGATTAGTAGAATTTCTTTTATTCCTTGCTCTTTTTTTTATCTATATCTAATACTATCGTCTACTCTTGTTACTAGACGACTAAGCAATTCCTTAAAATAAAAAATAAAAAGGGAGGGCTTACAACAAAAAACAAAACCTCTTATGCAACTATGAAAAAAAGTCAATTTTTAGATTTCGCATTTAATCAACTTGCTGAAATATGATATGGCAATTTCCTTCATGAATTATTATAAACCAATTTGTTGGATTCACGGGTTACCTGATCTTCCGTTTCTAGCCCCAAGCCAATAATAGAACCCCCTATATTATATTCCAGGAATTTGAGGAATTTTCAATTGCATGATACGTGGTTATACATCGACAAGCAAGAAGAAGAAAGAAATTATCTAGCACTTCATGTTGATATATTGTTTGAAATTGCGTTGCTGTGTCAGAAGAAGGATAGCTATACTGATTTGGTATACTCTAAAAATACCTTTGGTACAATATTGACGATCTCGCAAAGATTGAATTTCAATGAATTTCCGTTTACTGATCTCATCTTTTATGGAATCGATCCCCTACAAGAATATGTGGAGCTCAGCATGTCTGGAAGCACAGGAGAACGTTCTTTTGCTGATATTATTACCAGTATTCGATACTGGGTCATTCACAGTATTACTATACCTTTCCTATTCATTGCGGGTTGGTTATTCGTCAGCACAGGTTTAGCTTATGATGTGTTTGGAAGCCCTCGTCCAAACGAGTATTTTACAGAGAGCTGACAAGGAATTCCATTAATAACTGGCCGTTTTGATTCTTTGGAACAACTCGATGAATTTAGTAGATATTTTTAGGAGGACCCAATGACCATAGATCGAATCTATCCAATTTTTACAGTGCGATGGTTGGCTGTTCACGGACTAGCTGTACCTACCGTTTCTTTTTTGGGATCAATATCAGCAATGCAGTTCATCCAACGATAAACCTAATCCGAATTAATTATAGAGCTATGACACAATCAAACCCGAACGAACAAAATGTTGAATTGAATCATACCAGTCTCTATTGGAGGTTATTACTCATTTTCGTGCTTGCTGTTTTATTTTCCAATTATTTCTTCAATTAAGAAAAAAAAAGAGTACTAGAATACTAAATAATAGTAGTAATTCTCTTATCCCATTCGGAAGGATTGTATCTCATAATTATCTATGACTGTTTATATCTTTAGCATGACCACTTGATGAAATGTGGAGGGAAGCGGGATAAATGGCCGATACTACTAGAAGGATTCCTCTTTGGATAATAGGTACGGTAACTGGTATTCCTGTGATTGGTTTAATAGGTATTTTCTCATATTCTGGATTGGGTTCGTCCCTGTAATATGTAATAATAGGATGAACTAAGTTATAGGCATGAAAGTGTAAGAACTCAACAGGGCTCATCTCTTGTTTTTGTCTGATTCGCAAGGAGGGGTCCCGTTGAATTCTTAAGGATCATAATATTTTGTTCGTATAAATGACAACAAATGACAACAAATAGATCAAACACTTTAGTTCCAATGCGGACAAGGAGAGTCAGGTTCAGTTGAAGGAGATATCGGGAAGAGTTCCACTGTTAGTACAGGGGAGATATCTTGAGCTACCTATGCTTATTGGGAGTTTAAGGTACAGAGAATTCAGAGTTGTAAGATACGGAATTAGGAACAGGTTGAAAGGCTGGCAGGGTAAATTTTTGTTCTATGTTGGTCCGTTGCCATGGTTATCCCTCAGTATTATATACAGCGTTTTAAATTTCTACAAGCTCCTCTGCAACAATTTAATGGTTACAAAATTCTGGTAGGGGTACTACCGATATGAGGAAATTGCATTGGAAGTGTGCCCTCTGCTGCTCTAAATTTGATGAAGAACTAGGCTTAGAGGATCCAAAATCTTTTAACTTGGAATTGTATGGTAAGCAGTGGTAGAGGCTTGTTTTGGATGACTCTTCTTTGTGCTTCAAAGTTCTTAAAGGAAGGTATCTCCCTTTCTCAAGTATCAGGCAGGCAGCTGACGTGGTAGGATCCTCTTACCTCTTAAAGAGTTTGTTGTGGGGTAAAAAGGTAATGGAGGTAGGATCTTGCTGAGGGTAGGTAATGGGCAGTGGATAAATATGTGGCGAGATCGATGGCTCAATCATCCACCATTTTATTGGCCTACTCCATGAGTATCAAGTATCCCTACGGCTATGGCTGTCAGTACTGTGATAGATGCGGAACGTGGGGTTTGGATGATGGATATCTTATAGGAGCAGTGCTGTGATGAGGACGTCGAGTTGGTTTTAAACATCTCACTTAGTAAGTACATGTTGGATGACACCCTGATTTGGCGGGAAACGCAGTTTGGGGCCTTCACCGTTAAAACAGCTTATCTGGTGGCCAGGAAAGTCTTGGGGAAACCAGTGGTAGATGTTCGTCAGAGAAGTGCTATGTGGAAGTCACTCCGGGCAATGAACATGGCTTCAAAGATCAATTTTATGATCTAAAGATTAGTGAATAATGTTCTTCCCATAAAGGCTGCTTTAGTAGCCCGAGGGGTACAGGTGTCCGAGGAGTGCTCAGTTTGTGGCAAAGTGGATGAATCCTGGTTTCATTGCTTCTTTCAGTGTAACTTGAATGTGGAAATGTGGTAACTGCCAAGAGCTGGTGTTGGGTTTTTTGGCAAACTTTTTGGATGCGCACAGTTTCTGGGAGGCGTTTATGTAGTTGGCTTCAGAATTGGGGGACTTAGAGTGGGTTGCTACGGTATGTTGGGAAATCCGGTACAACCGCAACCAATGCTTACATACTTTTCATCGTCTGACAGGTGACGCATTAGTGCATAGAGTTTAGACATCTCAGCAAGAGCACTATCACTTTTCTCCTAACCTACTCATTCACTCACCAGTTCCAGATTGTACTGTGGGGTGGTGAGCACCCCCTGCGGGAGTCATAAAGATCAATATGGACGCTGCTTATTCCTCCAATCAGGCTTCACCAGTTTTACTCACTCTGGATTGCAATGGGTAGATTCTATGATCAACACTTAGTCGTCTTCAACATGTTCTAGGCGCACTTCACGCCGAATGTATGCTATAAAGTTTGATGTCCAACAGGCTCGAATTCATGGAATAGCTGATGTTCTGATGGAATCGGATAGTTTACTCGCGATTAAGGAATGCAATCAGTTGACAGTTTCAGGGTGGCTAGGCAGATGTTCATGAACTTGAAAAGGCCTTTTTTTTTTTATGATATATATTAGTTGTCACAGGGTCGTTCTCTCCTATAGAACTTTTCCCAGTGATGGCCTAAGTTCCCCACAACTTAGTACAGCTAATCTCTACATTAACCCAAATCCGGATCAATACGCAGTGATATAACACTCGAGCAAAAAGATGACTCGACAAAGTATACTAATAAAGCAAAGAACACTCAAGCTTTAGAGAAAAGAGCCTTTTTATTAATCCGCAATAAAAATGAATTATAATCTTAGCCAAGAAGACCGCTCTTAGTTATTACTCTCTTTCTCCCTTAATGATTCTCTCACTGAATGATGAATGAATACATTCTACCCCCTTGGGGTTTATATAGGCAAGTGAGGACATCCCCTCATGTAGGCAACTGAGTTTGATTACAACAGAAACTCTATAGGATTAATTCACATTAAACTAAGGACTCTCCATATGATCGCCACCTCAATGCTCTTCAGAGTTTATATCCGTGATAATATCCAGTGATTCGATCTGCCAAGACTTCTCTACTTATCCCTGCTTATGACCCGCATTCATCCTTATCCTGACTTTCAAGGATTCGCCTTAGCTCTCGCGCCCGTCTCCCATGACTGCACGATCTTTGCTATGGCCGTTGTCAACCACTTGGTTCACGTTTCTAGAGTGTCGGCAAGTTAGCTCACCACCCGCAAACTACTATCATCGTCCGTTAGCGTCTCCATTTCATGCTTGGAAATCCCCCCAAGCCAAGTGCCTGTCTTGCCTATTTTAGTGTACACCCCGTTGCGCCCCATGAAAAGCTTTCTCACGCTCTACACTCGTCATCGCTCCCCCACTCGATCCCTTGCGAGCTGGGCGCCTGGTCAAGTAGTTAGGGTCTAACAAACCCTCCCCCCGTCGGAGGAAGCCGATGCCCTTATCGAAATGAGCTCCAAATACGCCTTGATCTCATCCTCGAATTGCCATAAAGAAGTGTCTTTCTCCCAAGTAGCGTCTGCCTCATCTTCACCTTCCCACTGCACCAAGTAGTAGGTTCTTCGATTCTTCTTACTAATTCCCTCAACCTTGTGGTCAAGTATCTTCGCCACTTTCTCGAAATGGCTTCTTACCGTAGGTGGAGCTTTCCTTACCTGTTGTCTCCTCAGATCAACATCTTCGTGATAAGGCTTCAAAAAGCTCACGTGAAAAGTAGGATGCAACTTCATCCTCTCTTACAGTTTCAGCTGATAAGCCACCACGCCTACCCGATTTATAACTTCAAAAGGGCCATCATATTTTTGCACTAGACCTTTGTAATACCGCTTGTCTGTGACTTTTCTCCATATCTGAGGCGTCAGTTTGAGCAACACCTTGTCACCTACCTCAAATTCTAGTGCCCGCCTATGCTGATCCGCATATTTCACCATCCTCCTTTGTGCCTTTTCCAAGCTCTCTCTAGCCTGTTCCATCAACTCTTGACGGTCTCGCACAAATCTGTATGCCGCTGGGCATTCCTCTTGGGACTTAGTCTTTGCTATCTCCAAAGGTGTAGTTGGTTGACGTCCAAATACTAACTCCGCTGGACTCATACCCGTGGAAGATGATCTATGCATATTATAGCAAAACTGTGCAGAATCGAGCAAACTCACCCAATTCTTTTGGCTCGTGATCACATAGTACCTCAAGTATTCTTCCAACAATGCATTAATCTGCTCCGTCTAGCCATCTATCTGCGGATGATTAGCCATTAAAAACTTTAGTTCTGAACCCATCAGCTTAAACAAGTACGTCCAGAATCTCCCAGTAAATCGAGTATACCGATCGCTCACTATATCCTTGGGCAATCCAAAGATCTTCACCACATGATTCAAAAACAACTCTGCAGCTTCATGTGCGGTACACGCATGTGGGGCTGCTATAAACACAACATACTTAGAAAAACGATCTACCACAACCATTATAGATTTCATCTTGTTTATCTCCGAAAATCCTGTAATGAAATCCATAGAAACTGATTCCCATATCCTTTCAGGGATAGGCAGTGGTTGAAGCAAACCCGTTTGCTTCTTCCTCTCGGTCTTATCAATCTAGCATATGTGGCATATGCAGACATATAGTTCGACGTCTTCCTCCATCTTCGGCCAGAAATATGTCTTTGACAACAATACCAATATCCTCTCCACTCCAGGATGTCCTGCCCACTGAGGGTCGTGGATTTCTCTCAGCAAATCTTTTCTTAATCCCCTGCCAGATGGAACATAGAGTCGATTGCCTTTGGCATACAACAAATCTCCCTCAAGCCAATACCTACGAACTTTGCCCAACTTAACGTTCTCCCTGAGCTGTTCATACTGTCAATCAGGTTAGTCTCAATAGCGGATAATGAATCAACATAAGACTGGACTATCTTACGACTTAGAACGTCTGCCACCTGGTTCTCCATTCCTGGTCTATGTACCCAGGTGAAGTCGAACTCTGCAAGGAATTCTTGCCATCGTGCCTGCTTCGGGCTCAGCTTTTTCTGTGTCTTGAAATAAGTGTTAGCCACATTATCTGTCACCACTACAAATTTCGTTCCCAACAGATAATGCTTCCACACCTCCAAACAATGCACAACTGCAGTTATCTCCTTCTCATGAACTGAATATCGCATTTTCGCATCCTTCAGCTTACGACTTTCATAAGCAATGGGGTGTCCTTGGACCAGCACCCCTTTCATGGCTCGGTCTGAGGCATCCATGTGAACTTCAAATGGTGGCTTGAAATCTGACAGTCTCAACACTGGCTCGGATGTCATTGCCTCTTTGATTTCTTGGAAAGCCTGCTCACATTCATCAGACCATACCCACTTCTTGTCCTTCTTTAAAAGATCTGTCAAAGGACTCACCATCTTGCTATATCCCTTGATGAACCGTCTGTAATAGTTGACCAATCCTAAGAAAGACCGTAACTCCGGGACCTTTGCAGGGGCTTGCCATTCAACAATGGCTTGGATCTTCCTCTCATCCATCTATATTCTGCCATTGCAAACTTTGTGACCTAGGAACATAATCTCCTGCTGGCAAAACTCACACTTCTCTTTCTTCAATAGAGAGAGTGCTTTCTCAAGGTCTAAAACACCACCAGGTGCTCCACATATTCTGCAAGCGTCTGGCTATACACCACAATATCGTCTAGGTATACCACCACAAGGTGATCCAGGTACTCATAAAGCACATCATTCATTAAGTTGCAAAATGTCGTAGATGCATTAGTTAAACTGAAAGGTATAACTAAAAATTCAAATGAGCTGTACCTTGTTACACAAGTCGTCTTAGCTTCATCTCCCTCGACAATCCTTACTTGCCAATATCCTGATCTCAGGTCTAACTTGGTAAAATATGCCACCTTCGACAACCGATCGAACAGATCAGGGACATTTGAAACTGGATATTTATTCTTGACTGTTACCTTGTTCAGGGCTCGGTAATCCACACACATTCTCAGTGTGCCATCCTGCTTCCTCTGGAACAAAACTGGGGCTCCATATGGTGCCTTTGATGGTTGGATATATCCCGCATCCAACAACTCACCAAGCTGTTTCCTTAACTCAACTAGCTCCAAAGGACTCATCCTATATAGTGCTTATGCAGGTGGTCTAGTTCTTGGTTCCAACATGATCTTATGATCAATAGCGTGCTTAGATGGTAGCACCTTAGGTAATTCTGGGGGTATTACATCCTTCTAATCATTCAGCACCGTCGCTACTTCATCTGGTACCTCGACAACCGTGTCTGGTTTCACCTCAACCATGGCAGCAAGTATGATTGTCTCCCCCTTCTTCAACCCAGTGTTTACTTGTGAAACTGACTGCAGCAATAGCTTTCCAGCACCTTGTCCTCTCTCCGCAGGGATAAAGTTTGGACATGTCTCGTCAGATATCATCAATCCGCCTAAGTGTGGAATAGCAAATGCCTTTGCTTGCATAAAAAATTCAATGCCCATGATCACATCAAAATCATTTATAGGTAAAGCCAAGAACTTACAATCCTGTTGCCAAGTTCCTATCTTCACCGATGCGGTAGCCGTTCCCTGGATACCTTGGGCTTTAGAATTGACTGCTTTCACTTGATTGTTACTCCTCATGACTTTCAAGCCAAGATGCTCAACCGCGTTCAATGAAATGAAGTTGTTGGTCGCTCCTGTATCAAGCATCGCTCACCTCAACTTTAACATACATTAGTCCCTTATGAGGAGCTTGTTGCTCGGTCTGAATAGCGTTGAGCAACTGCATCGGGGCAACTCTTGGACATTCGTCATCCGGATCTTCCTTACTCATGAGGGCCCCACCAACTTGGTTCGTCTAGGGTAATCTCAGGCCTTGTGATTCCTATTACACAAGCAACAACTCCAATCTCCCTTGTTTTGGGGTGGATCTGGTCCCCTCGACTTAGAAGACTCAGCTTTCTCCTTGTTTCTCAGGTGCTTCTTCCAGTCCTTCTTACCTTTCCCCCTATTTCCATCAGGATGGTTATTCTTCCTTTTCCCAATGTTCAAAGAAGAACCCAGTTTGTAATCCGCCAGACTGTCTGCAGTCGCAGTTGCCTGTGGCAGGTCCTTCACGTTCTACCTACGTAACTCAGCCTGAGCCCATGGCTGAAGTCCTGAGAAAAAGTTGAACAACTTATCCTCCTCTGACATATTCTTGACGTCCAACATCAAAGAGCTAAACTCCTTGACATAATCTCGCACAGAACCCGTGTGCTTCAATTTCTTGAGTGCCTCTCTCGCGACCCATGCCGCGTTCAAAGGAAGGAATTGATTCCGTAGCTACTTCTTCAGTGCGTCCCATGTTTCAATCCTCGAACGACCAGCACTATCATCATCTGCTAGTCTACTTCGCCACCATAGCTTAGCATCACTCGAGAGGTACATGCTACTGATTGTAACCTGGTCCAGCTTCGATATTCGGGCAGCTTTGAAGTACTGCTCTATGTCCCACAAAAAAATTCTCAAGCTCCTTCGCATTGCGAAGTCCTGCGAACTCTTTAGGTTCATGCACCTTGATCTTCTTCTGAAGATCGCTACTATAACTCCCTCTGCTACTACTAGACGCCTTCCCATGATCTGTAGCAGTCATTGCACGTTTCATCAGTAAAACGTCAGCCTTCAGGGAATTCAACTGCACCTAAAATTTATCCGATAGATCGCGAACATGCTGCATGATGTTGGTGTAGCGATTAACATGCTCCTTCTGCATGTCGAATGCCAGTTATGTCAGCTCCTGGACACTGCCTGCCATGGTCTGAATCTGCTCAGCCATTGTACCCGCTTCCTCTTGCGGTACGCCCACCATTGCTTCAAGTACAGCAACTCTGTCAGCCAATTCGTGTGCCATGATCCAAAACTCTGCTCTGATACCAAATTGTCACAGGGTCGTTCTCTCCTATAGAACTTTTCTCAGTGATGGCCTAAGTTCCCCGCTACTTAGTACAGCCAATCTCTACACTAACTCAAATTCGAGTCAATACGCAGTGATATAACACTCAAGCAGAAAGATGACTCGACAAAGTATACTAATAAAGTAAAGAACACTCAAGCTTTAGAGAAAAAACCTTTCTATTAATCCGCAATAAAAAAGAATTACAATCTTAGCCAAGAAGACCGCTCTTAGTTATTACTCTCTTTCTCCCTGAATGATTCTCTCACTGAATGATGAATGAATACATTCTACCCCCCGGAGTTTATATAGGCAAGTGAAGACATCCCCCTCATGTAGGCAACTGAGTTTGATTACAACAGAAACTCTATAGGATTAATTCTCATTAAACTAAGGACTCTCCGGATGATCGCCACCTCAATGCTCTTTAGAGTTTATATCCGTGATAATCTCCAGTGATTCGGTCTGCCAAGACTTCTCTGCTTATCCCGACTTATGACCTGCATTAATCCTTATCCCGATTTTCAAGGATTCGCCTTAGCTCTCGCGCCCGTCTCCCATGACTGCACGATCTTTGTTATGACCGTTGTCAATCACTTGGTTCACGTTTCTAGAGTGTCGGCAAGTTAGCTCACCACCCGCAAACTACTATCATCGTCCATTAGCGTCTCCGTTTCATGCTTGGAAATCCGCCCAAGCCAAGTGTCTGTCTTGCCTGTTTTAGTGTGCACCCTGTTGCGCCCCGTGAAAAGCTTTCCCGCGCTCTGCACTCGTCATCGCTCCCCCACTCGATCCCTTGCGAGTTGGGCGCCTGGTCAAGTAGTTAGGATCTAACACTAGTAGACTATGCAATAAGTTCGCACATAATGTAGCTCGTGTGGATTGTTCTATAGGGATGCTTAATAAAGCCTACTTTATTAAAGCCTTGGGCATATTTCTTATCAAAAACAAAAAGTCAATATTAGGTGCCAATCCTAGTCTATTTTAACCACTTTTTGTGCTTCAGATTCAGAACCAAAGATTTATGTTCTTCAGATTTGATTTCTCTCTCAGATTTTTTAACTTCATCGATTGTTAAGATACTGAAACCCACAATCTTCCATGCTTTTTTTTTCTTGTTTTTATTTCATTCTAAGTCGTGTCAAAAGGATCACCTCTTTGGTTTAATGTAGATTCCAATCAAGTTGTTTATCACCGCTTTTGTGCTTTAGATTTCTGACCTAAAGATTTCTATTCTTTAGATATGATATTTGTTCTTCAAATCTGACCTAATTTTTTTTTGAAATGAATTAATCAAATTTTGTTCTTCAGATATCTAGCAAATAATGAGTGGAAGGAGAATCGGGCAAATCTCTACTCTTACTAAGCGTGCTGCTCTAAAGAACAATATTAATATGTTTCGTGTCATTCTTCGTCTTCTCGGAAGCTCTTCTTTTAAAAACAGAGTGGTGACAAATCAAGTCTTGTGGCAGTTGGTAAATCTTATCCAAGTTGTGGAGACACCATTTCAAGTAAGTAGTTGTATCTGAGCCATCTTTTGTTGTAATCACTAATTATAAACTTTTGATAGCAATTTTCTTTTTTCTTAACAAAAGATTTGTTTGGCTCAACGGTACCATGCGATGAGCCAAAGCCCCGTGGGTTTTCCCATTAAAGACAAAAAATTTTATAAAGATAAATTACATTTTTACTCTCTATGTTAAATTTTTTTAATTATTTTATTAAAAATCATAATCCTTAATGATTTTTTTATCGTTTTTAATTTTATCGGAATCAATCTCATCGCTCATCCAACCTCACCCAAAGTCTAAATATAGTTTTTGTCAGCAAGTAGTGTAAACACCGCAAAATGTTTTTACTTAATTAGACAATAAAAATAAAAATAAAAATATTTTCACTACAAGGTAAGGTAAATTAAATGAAGATATGTTATAAGAATATATATATATATATATATATATATATTTGTTACATTGAAAATGTATTTTAAAAAATACAATAAATATATATATAAGTTAAAAAAATTGAAAAAAAAAGATTTCTGTCACGCGAAAGTCGCGCGACAGAGAAAAGGAAGGGAAGGAGCGAGTGAAACCCTATCCCTCACCCTTGTCTTCTCCGACAGCCGGAGAAGACCACCGAAGGGAGAGGCAGCTCGAGCCATCGTCGACGTTGGTAGAGAGAGGAGAAACATCCGACGATTGAGAGAGAGAAGAAGGAAAATCGAGAGAGAGGAGAGAAAATGGAGGAGAGAGAGGCGAACAGAGGCCGGAGGAAGGGGGAACACCTTGCCACCGATTAGAGGGGGCGACCAACAGTGCCGATCCAGGCGCGAATCGATGTGAAACGACACCGATCAGGAGAGGAAAAATTCGACAGCGATGCTGAAGAGAGAAGAGGCCGAACTGGCCTCATCGCCGTCGATCCGAGCGTGACTGTCACCAGATTCATGCGTCGCACAGCCTGGCGGACTCGTTGGAGGCGAAAACCGATGAAGAACCGATCATCGGAGCCGAAAACCGAAGGGGTGAAGCTGAACCGGTTCGGATCGGTTCAACTAAAGAGAAGGTGCTGAACCGGACCAGACCGGTTCAGCCAAAAAAAAGAAAAAAGAAAGGAAAAAAAAAGAAAAAAAGAGGAAAAAAATCGATGACGCATCGGGTCTAAGGATAAACCGGTAAGCGACCAGAATTGATCTTTTAATTTTTTAAAAAATTTATTTGAATGTATATCTGACTGAAAATTGACCCGATTAATTATGCAAATGTATAGCACGATAATTGGCGATAAATGAAAGTTCAAATCAATCTCGATTTGCGTGTGTCACGGAATCTCGGGTAAGTGAATTTCAATTATGACAATTTATATAATAATGCACGTTAGAAATTCATCGCGTAAGTTACAAATTAATTCCGTATAAAATGCCTTATGATTAGAATTGAAAATCGATTGTCGTAAATGACTAAATGAGCTATCCAAAGAGCCTAGGAAAAGGCCCAATAAGTGTTAATGGACTTGATGAGCCCAATAAGCCCAGATAAAGTGAATAGTAAGTGAAAATGAGATTAAGACTGAGTAAGACCCATTAAGGGGTAATTGGGCTCAATAGTTTAAATTATGCCCAATGAAAGTGAAATGCTCATGTAAGTATTGTATTTAATCTGATAAATAATTATATGTAGCTCTAGAGAGTTGATTGGGAGCAAATCGAACTGAGCAAAATCTCAGCATTTGAAAAAGTCAGACTGTACAGAGAAATCAAGGTAAGGAGTATAATTTAATTTAATTCTGACAATGAACACTCATTGCATTGATAAAAAGATTTTTATGAAGCAATGTTATGTTTTGAAATGATTTATTATTGTTTTCATACTTATGGAACGATTTACGAAATATGATTTCGTTTTAGGAAATATTCACCAAGTACATCTATGTTTATGAAATGAATTTCCTGAAGTATGAAAATGCATTGAAGTTTTATGATGGTTTGTAACCCTATATTTATGCTTTGGAAGAAACTTTTGACATTTTCAAAAGTATTTAAGAAAAGGAAAAATAATTTTTTTTGAGACTATAGGCTTTATGTATGGCTACTTCTTGTAGTGCTCCAGCTCCACCACTTGAGTGTCGGTACGTAGGGCCTCTGTAGCACTTGACTCTACCTGTGTGGTAGATATCTCGCTACTTGTGGTTAATGATGATGATGTTTTGGTAGTATCTCGTACCCGCGCAGCTAGTGGTTGTCGAGACCAACAATAATAATTCCTACTCAAAATAAATTAAAACGGTAATATAAATGAGTAAGGTCGTTTCCCAAGAGATTGGTTAGATTTATTTTTCTGCAAAATATTAAAATGTAAAATGGGGATTTTGTTGTAGTGAGAATAAAAAGAAAAATTAAAATGTAGCAAAGAAAAATCACTATGTAAAAATTGAGAGAAAATTAATATGATGAAAACATCCAACCAAATGAATAATCTTAGAATGGGTTCAGGGAATTGATCATTGATGCAAAAATGAATTCTTTTAATCTTTACCAAATTGGTTATGATTATTGGTGCGACCTAACAACCTATCCCTTCTTACTTCTTTGATAATCAGGATACGATCTCTAATTATTTTTTTGTCAGTTAAACAATCTTAGATACGATCTTAAGATTTAATTTACCAACAGCATTGAAAACTAGAAAGACTATCAATTCTAACCAACAAATACACATGTAGGTTCATTTAAGTTAGATTATATATCTTCTTAACAGAGAATTGAAATCCTATCTGAAATCAATTATGTTATTTACCACTTATATTAGAATGCCTAAACAATTACGGATTCAAGTTTCTAATTGGTGATATATTATCCTGACAATTGAACAAATGACCTTTTTTGCACAATCAATCAAAACAATAATTTAAACAAGAACAGAAGACATATAAATAATAAAGATATAAAAGAACAAGATAAAAACTAATTAGATCTCACAACTCTTGAAGAACCCAAACTTTAATTATCCTTTGGCTAGACTAAAAACTTAGTAAGCCATAAATTCAAAGAAAAATACTAAAGAAAATTATAAAATTGTATCTATGATGATGATGGAGATCAAGATTCAGATCATCCCTCTCTTAGTCTATAAATACTAAATATCATAGCCCCAGAATCTGTTTCCAAAAGAAAGTTCTCTGATTGAGTTTGATTACAATTAAACTTCTTTCCTTTTTCAACCACTTGCCAAAGACAGTTTTTGCATATCTTTTCCTTAATAATTAAAATCTCTCACTTGCCATCTTTAAATTGATTCAGTCAACTTCAGTTACAAGTGATAGATCTTGACTTGAATTCCAAGATTTCTTCTAATTTTGTGACTTGAGCAGAATTTGCAGCTTTTAATCCATTTTGTCAATTTTCCTTCATTCACAATACAAAATAGAAAATATAAGTCAAATCCAAAAATTAAGCATATAAAAGAACTTAAATTATGAAAAAATATGACAATTAATATGTCTAATATGCAACTTATCAAATTCCCTCACACCTAAACCTTGCTTGTCCTCAAGCATACAATAGTCTAAATTCATAATCTTTGCTCATCATTCCTTCATCCTCTTCCTATGCTCTTCCAAAACACATTCCTTTCAAGAATTAAAACATAAGTTTTTAAAGCGAATTCTCATAACACATATGAATAGCACTTTAATGGCTCAATTAAATTCATAAAGTACATAGGATCCAACACCCTCGCAATTGAATTTCACTCATCACATTCTAAGTGTTTAAGGTATATATCAATGAACTCTCAAGTCACTGCATAGAAAATTTCTTACTATAAGCTTGCAAATTCATCACATATCTTCCACCAATGAATGGATTAAGATGTAAAAATCTAAGGGTCTAAAAAGGGTTGTAATGGGGCTTAGGTAAGGTATGACAAAAGGGATTTTTGGGTTGAAGAAATTGAAAGAATCATATAAAACTTTTCACATAAAATTCAACTTAATGATTTCAAAAGACTGTTTCAATCACATAATTTTCAGAACTAACTTCCAAGCAATAAAAATTACACTTCTCTTTCTTTTTATTTTTTTCATCATTTTTTTTCTTTTTTCTTTTTTTTCTTTCAACTTCCTTTTTTTTCGTTTTTCTTTTTCAAAAGAGAAGAACTCAATGGAAATAATAGCTTGGAACACTAAATTTTCAACATATTGCAATCTTTCCAGAAATATTTTGAAGTCTCATGTGCATAAGTTTATATGATTCATCAATTTAAGGTTCAAAAAGAGGAAAAATTCAACAAAAATGTTTATTATAGCTTGTAATGTGGTTTAATCCAAAGAAAATGTCAGGCTCAACGTGGTTTCTCTAGGGGTCAATAAAAATAAGGATAGGCTTGAAAAGAATGGTATAATGACAAGAAAAAAAAAGGTTGAACCTAAATGTCCTTATTTGATTTATTGTATCATATTCATTAAAGGAGTTGATTAAGACATGTATGACAGAGCAAGTTCTAGAATAATCAACTATGCATGACAATCACACAAACAAAAAAATAGAGCATGATATAGTGAATGCTCTTAGGCTCAAATCTCGCCAAAAATGGTTTTATGTGCTACATCTTATATACTTTTTCATCTAATGAATTAAAAGTAACTAATAAGTGTTTTAATGAAAATTCAAAACTATTTTGCACATATGTAAATCACATTTTTTTTCATAGGATAAATATTGGAAAAATCTAGAATTCAAAGAAATTACAAACATTAACTAATGTACCTTTTGAAATTTTTTTTTTTGGATTTGTAAAAATTTTCATGAAAATTATTCAAGAATAAAAGGAAAAGAAAGCAAATATCAGAGTCACAATTAAATATCCTCCCCCACACCTAGACTATACATTGTCCCCAATGTATCAAAATAATTACTCAAAACTGTAAGAGAATTAAGAACTTCCCTGAAAAATATTGAGCACCGTGAAACATTGCATCTTTGCCAATCCGAGCACACTCACAAGCGGAATAAACTTCTTGATTTTTACTACTAGTCATTGAAAAATTCTTCACTCCGTACTATTGTTAATCTCCGAGTAAAAATAACTACACCAAATCAAATAACATTAATGATAAAAATGATAAAGTTGAAACTAGTCAATTAAGTAAGGTAACCACCACAAATTTTTTTGTTTTTGTTTTTATTATTATTTTTATTTTTATATATTTTTTTTTGTTATTGTTTTTTTTTTTGAAAATTATAGCAAAAATAAAAGAGAAAAAAAAATAAAGTCAGAGTGGAGTTGTTGGTGTTGCTGGTCTGTTTCGGTGCTACAAAGGGACGATGGAGCTGGGAGAAGGGAGGTCGCTGCCACTGCCGATGGGTCGGTTGCCACCGGTATTGGGGAAGGACTGGTGCGCCGGAACTGCTGGAAACTGGAAGGGGTCGGGTTGGTGTGCTTACTGCAGTCGGGTGAAGAATTCAGGACTCTCGGTGGAGGCTGGTGCTGGGACTGTTGTGATCGGAGAAGGGGCTCGGTGAGGACTTAAAGCTCGACGGAACCAAGGCTTCGGGTTAGCTGGGAGCAGCTCAGGAACCTGGGAGCTTCGCATTGGTGATGCAGGTTTGGTTCTGTTGCCGGACAGTGGGGAGCAAGTTGGGGCTCGGGTAGAAGGGAGAGCGCGGGTCGCGGGAAGAAGGGGGAGTCGCGGGTCTGTTGCTGAAGATTGAAGAGGTCGGGCATGACTTCTTGATTCAAGTCCGGTGCGTTCTGTGCTGCCGGAATGTATGCTGCCGATTGTGCATTTCAGGGAGAGGGGAGATACACTTGGGCTGGAGATGGTGTGGTTGCTGGTCTGTGGAGGTGTCTCGGCAGTATGAGTGAGTTGCCAATCTCGGTTCCGATGGTATTTTCAACTCCGATGTGAATGGGTCTGCAGTGGAGGTGTCTCGGGTTAGCTGGAGTGAGGGGGAGAAGGGGCTGCAATGCAAAACCCGATGAGTTGCCGTCGGAGCTGCAAATCGGCTAGAGATTGGAGAAGCTCGGTGAGTTGAGATGACCGGCTGGTGCGCCGGAATTGAGAAGATGAAGATGATGCCGAGAAGGGGGAGGATCTGCAGGCAAAGAAGAAGAGAAAAAAAATAATAATAATAAGAACTTATGTGATTTATTTTTTTTTTTTTGGTCTTAAAGGCAGAAGAGAAAACACTAATGTAAAAAAACAAAATTTAAGAAAAAAACAAATAAAATTTTTTTTTACTACTAATAAAATAATAAAGATTAAGAAAAATAATTGCGGATAAAAAAAAAAAGAGAAATTTTGGGTTGCCTCCCAAAAAGAGCATTTTTTTTAAAGTCTTTGACTAAATATAGTCATGCTCAATTGTATTTTGGACATTTCAATTCAATTTGTTCAATTTCATGCACTTGTGAACCTTCATAAAAAGGCTTTAAGCGATGACCTTTAACCTTAGAGATCTGACATGTATCTAAACTTTGAATTTCAATTGCACAACGAGAAAACACGTTAGTAATAATATCAGGGCCTAACCATCTAGAACAAAATTTACTAGGAAATATTTTTAGTTTAAAATGAGATAGTTCAACTTTCTGATCAATATAAAAATTTTTTCTGAGAACTATATGATCATGAAAGGCTTTTATCTCTTCCTTGTAAATCACAGAGTTTTCATGGGCATGATTAATATTAAACTTAATGATTTTATCATCAAATTCCATTATGAGTGTACCATCATGCACATCAATTTTAGTCCTAGATATTTTTAGAAAAAGGTCTTTCCAACAAAATTAAAGATTTAGATAAGTCATCATCCTCCATATCAAGCACATCCATTTACTTGCACTAGAACATCCTTTAAAACACCTTAAGGATAAACGTTAGATCTATCAGCAAGCTGAATAATCACACCAGTCTCTTTTAATGGTCTAACATTCAAAGATTTATAGATAGACAAAGGCATGACATTAATCGAAGCTCCTAGATCTAACATTACTTTTTCAATTTTAAGATTACCTACTTTACAAGGGATAGTAAACATACCTGTATCCTTGCATTTAGGAGATAATTTTTTCTGGAGGACAGCTGAAACATTCTTACCCATGCTCACAAATTCATTACCTTTCAGTTTTCTTTTGTTGATGCACAACTCCTTGAGAAATTTGGCATATCGAGGTACTTGTTTAATTACATCAAGTAAGGGATTATTTACCTCAACCTTGTGAAAGATGTCAAAATTTTCCTTTTCCTCCTCCTCCTTTTTTGAATTTAGATGATCTATAAGGGAAAGGAGGAACTGGTGCAAAAACTTTTTGTTTCTCGCCATTAGATTCCTTAGGTTGATCCAACCATGACAGGGGTGCAACAACTTCCTTTTTCAGGTTCTTCCTCTAGATTGTGTTTGAAGGCTCTACCGAGAGGGGGGTGAATCAGTTTTCTAAGGTTAATGACAAATTTAAACTAAATCAAGTATATTTGCAGATAATGAATAAACAATAAAATAAAATACAATGAATTGAAGAAAGATAAGGGAGAGAAATATCAAACACAGTAGTTTATAGAGGTTCGACCAATCTCTTGCCTACGTCCTCTCTTCTTGACCTCCTCGTCAAGAGCTTTCTTTCTCTCTTTCAAAGAAAGTTACACACTCCCTTTTTCAGGTTAAGGAATAACCTCTCTACCCTTTTTACACAAAGATGTATTCACCCTTTTACAAAGTTTATCTCACTGAGGAACAATCCTCTTCTCTCTTAAAGTAAGGATGAATACAATATCAAGCTTTTTATGTGGGTAGGATAAATACAGTTTTTGCACACAGGCTTATACAACAAACTCAATAAATAAGGATTGAAGACAAATAGAATGTAAGAATTAAACTCTTGAGAATGTACAGAATATGTAGCAATGGTATCTCCCTTCTCAGTGTCTTCAATGCTTGATTATATACTGAAGGATTGGTAGTTAGAGCATTTAATGTTGTTTTTTCCGTTGAGATTTTTGCAGAAAGAGCCGTTGGGAACCTCCAGTAGAATGCCAGATCGATCTGCTATCTTGACCAGATCGATCTCTTAGTTGTAATTCCTGCAAAGTCAAAGCAAAATGAAGCAAGAAGATCGATCTCATATATGAGTAGATCGATCTTACAATTTGAAAATGTTAGAGCTGATCGATCTGTCGAACAAGCAGATCGATCTTCCAATCTCTCTGTTTGAGGCAAGATCGATCTATAGATAGATCTACCAGGTATTCTCGTAGTGAGGAGATCGATCTCTTATCAACCCAGATCGATCTCCTTAGCTCTCTGACTTTGAGGAGATCGATGTCTTCCTATACCAGATCGATCTCATGAACTCTCTGTTTGAGTGCAGATCGATCATACAGATCGATTTACTGCCTTTACCTTTTGTTTTAGGGGAGATCGATCTCTTCCTAGACCAGATCGATCTTATCAACATTATGTATTAGACAGATCGATTTTATAACCCTTATAGATCGATCTCAGCTTCCTCAATATCTTGTACAGGTTCAATCCTTTAGCAGATCGATCTCATATCCTTATGAGATCGATCTCTCATCCTAGAAAACCCAGGAGATCGATCTCTCATCTTCAGGAACTTAATTTCTGGTACTGATAACTTCTAAACATGTTTTTACATCATCTTTATATTATTGAATTTACTTGTTTTGTCATTTCAAAATATATTAACTCAACAATCTCCCCTTTTTGATATGACAAAATCTATTCAATAAACATGTTTAGTTACCTATTTGCATTGTGCACAAACTCCCCCTTTTTGTAAGCTCCCCTTTACTTTTGGCTTTTTGCCTCTTAACTCTCTTAACTCCCCCTCAATTTAATCATTCCTTTAAACCATTTAAAGCATGTTTTCTTATTCTTCTCCCCATTTTTGTCATATCAATGGCACTAAAGGTTTAAACAGAACATTTTAACTTTCAACACACATTTCATTTCAAAATAGTAATTCATTATAGCATATTTCAACAATAACTAACATGTCATTCCATACAAGACTTATTCAAGCAAATGCAGTTCTCAAACAACAACCAGTAATTATAAAACATAGCGAAAATAGTCCTAACAATTAAGTCCTAAGGTAAAGGAGAAAATCGCTCCAGGAGTTCCACGACGCAAGTACGAGTGACCTGCAGATCATCAAACATCGCTTGTTGTGTGGCATGAAGGTTTGCAAAGCCTTCATCCATCTTCCGGTTAAGCTCCATGATCATCGTCACAATCGACTCCATTCCAGCGGGTGATGGGGCAGGTGCAGTGGGCTGAGCAGTCGAAGAAGATGGACCCTCAGTAGGTGCAGCAGGTGGATCCATGGGCTCATCCGATAGGTCTTCTTCCATGACTGCCTCAGGCTGTTGTTCTCGTTTCTTCTTCCAATCCCCTCGAAAGTCCTTGTAATACCCCATGTGGTGAAATGTCCCAATGTTTAAGACACTCTTTGGGGAGGGCACTTCACCCGTTTCACAGCTGCAATCGACTCCAGGTCGTTGTAGAAGATACGCCAACGGTTGCGGAAAAACAATCGTCGAGGCTTGTCCGCGTACGATCTTCAGCCAATCTTCATAGATTAAGTGGACCAAATTGGGTTTTTAACTTGTGGAGTGGATGTGGTGGAGCCAGAAGCGATCTAACCTCCTAACTGTGGAATGACGGGTACCGAATGGGCGGAGATTCCACGAAATGATAAAGTGGAGTAACCTTGGGTGCATCGGTAGGTCACTCGCCTTATCACCGGGAAGATCAAATTCTAAGAGGACTTCATTTTCTTCCTCGGTCAATCCCTCATCTCTTATCTCAAATACTCGGGCTAGAAGGGAGGTGTTTATTGACAATGTTTTAGACATGACAAATGTTTTAAACCCGAGGATTTTGCAGGTATCATCACGATCATAGATAAGTTCGGCATTAGACAAGAATGCCCTGATGATGTTTAGGGGTACGGGGGTATTGATTTTGAGAAACGGAAGCCACCCAAATTCTTCAAATTTGGATAGATAAGGAAAATCAATACGGTTTAGTAATGAAAAATCAATGGTTTGCCAATGTTTAATTGGCATTGTTGAAAAATACTCTTCATATCACTTCCTTTTTGCAGGTGTTTGAAAACACCTGTTAAAGGTAGTGACTGAAGAGGGAGGGTTTGATTGGAAAGAGGACCCTTGATCAACACTTGGTCTAGGAGGTTTTTGGCCTACTCTCTTAAGTCTTGGCATTTTTCTAGACACTGGAAACTCTCTAGACAATCTTAAAACTAGTTGTCTAAAAACCTAACCAATGGAACAATGATAGAGTTGACCTAGTGAAAATTTCAGCACAAAACTAAGAAATTTTGAGAAAAAATCAGTAATGTGGGTTACTATAATAGTAAACGAAGAAGAGATTTAACGAAGACCTTACTGAGATCGATCTAGAAGGAAGAATCGAGGGCTGAGGTGCGACAGGGGGTTAAGGATTTGAAGATTTGGGTTTTTCGAATTTTGGAGATTTTGAGCAGTTTTTATAGTCCAGGCACAGGAGATCGATCTGTCGAGGCGACAGATCGATCTGTCATTTCCAGAAACATGAAGAGATCGATCTGTTGTACCAAGAGATCGATCCTCAGAATACAGAGGCTCAAGGAGATCGATCTCCCAAATGCATAGATCGATCTGGTGTTTAATAGAAGTTTAAGGAGATCGATCTGCCAAATGCATAGATCGATCTGCTGTTTAACAAAGGTTTAAGGAGATCGATCTGCCAAATGCATAGATCGATCTGCTGTTTTACAGAGACTTAAGGAGATCGATCTTATAGTGGAGAAGATCGATATGCCTAGCTTAACCTTTCTGCTTTAGGCCTATTTGAAGTATGGAGATCGATCTGTATTGACTGAAGATCGATCTCTCATACCTTTTGCCCAGAAAAATCATTGAAAAACTCATTTAAAAACATCTTGAAATTAAGGTTTTGAAACAGATAAATCCTAAGGAACATTCATGAGTCCTAATTCACCTCTAAGGACACAAAACCTATCTCTATCAAGAGATTTGGTGAATATATCAGCTATTTGATGTAAAGTGTCAATGTACTCTAGAATTATATCTCCCTTTTGAACATGGCCTCTAAGGAAATGATGCCTAATCTCAATGTACTTAGTTCTAGAGTGTTGAATAGGATTTTTAGATAGATTGATGGCACTGGTATTATCACATTTAATTGAGACTTGTTTCATGTCAATACCATAGTCTTTCATTTGTTGTTTAATCCACAACACTTGAGCACTACAACTACCTGCTGCTATGTATTCAGCTTCAGTTGTGGACTGAGCCATACTATTTTGTTTCTTAGAGAACCATGAGATTAATCTATTCCCTAAGAATTGACATGTACCTGAAGTGCTTTTCCTATCTATTTTACAGCCCCCAAAGTCTACATCAGAAAATGCATGAAGTGTAAAAGTGGAGTCCTTGGGATACCAAAGTCCTAGAGAGGGAGTGTCTTTAAGGTATCTAAAGATCCTTTTAGTTGCTAATAAGTGTGATTCCCTAGGAGATGATTAAAATCTAGCACAAAGGCATACACTAAACAGAATATCTGGTCTACTTGCAGTTAAATAGAGCAATGAACCAATCATAGACCTATAGAGTTTAGTGTCAACACACTTACCACTTTCATCTTTATCAAGCTTGACGTTGGTGCCCATTGGAGTTGCTTGAGGTTTGCAATTATCCATTCCAAATCGTTTAAGCAATTCCTTAGTATACTTTGCTTGATTGATGAAGGTTTCATCCTTTGTTTGCTTCACTTGAAGTCCCAAGAAGAAAGTGAGCTCTCCCATCATGCTCATTTCAAATTCACCTTGCATAATCTTAGCAAACTCTTGGCATAAAGATTCATTAGTTGATCCAAAAATAATATCATCTACATACACCTGAACAACTAGTAAATCCTTATTTTTATTTTTGATAAATAAAGTGGTATCTACTTTTCCTCTTGAAAATCCTTTTTCTATTAAGAATTTTGACAACCTTTCATACCATGCTCTAGGAGCTTGTTTCAAACCATAGAGTGCCTTAGATAGTTTGAAGACATGTTCAGAAAATTCATGATTTTCAAAACCGAGAGATTGCTCTACATACACTTCTTCATTAATGAAACCATTTAAGAATGCACTCTTTACATCCATTTGGTACAACTTGAAGTTTTTATAACATGCAAAGGCAAGTAGCATTCTAATTACTTCTAATCTAGCTACCGGTGCATAAGTTTCATTATAGTCTATACCTTCTTCTTGTCTATAGCCTTGTGCAACTAACCTAGCCTTGTTTCTTATGATCACACTATTTTCATCCATCTTATTCTTGAATATCCATTTAGTTCCAATTATAGAGTGATCACTAGGCCTAGGAACTAGTTTCCACACTTTGCTTCTCTCAAATTGATTTAATTCTTCTTGCATTGCTAAGAACCAATTATTGTCATCTAAGGCTTCATTGACATTTTTAGGTTCTATTTGAGATACAAAGGCTATATATTGACACATATTCCTTAGAGATGATCTAGTTCTAACTCCAAGAGTTGGATCTCCTACTATTTTACAACCTTTTACATATCCTAATTCTCTTGGTGCTCTAGACTCTCTCTCTAATATCTCTATTTCTTCTTCATCTTCTTTATTTATGTCAAGTTTTTCTAATAGATCATTTTCTAAGTTTGGAATTTCCTCCAAGTTTTCATCAAATATTCCAATTTTCTCATCATTGTTTGAACCTTTAGATAAATTATTTGACTCATCAAATATTACATGAATTGATTCTTCAACCATCAATGTTCTTTTGTTATATACTCTATATGCCTTTGAATTCAAAAAATATCATAGAAAAATTCCCTCATCACTCTTGTCATCAAATTTTCCTAAATTGTCTTTCTCATTATTTAAGACAAAATATTTACAGCCAAAGGGATGAAAGTAGCTAATGTTGGGCTTCTTACCCTTATAAAGCTCATAAGGAGTTTTCTTTAAAATTGTTCTAATCATGGCTCTATTAATGATATAGCAAGATGTATTTATAGCTTCAGCCCAAAAATATTTAGGTAAATTATTCTCACACAACATGGTTCTAGCCATTTCTTCCAATGTTCTATTTCTTCTCTCAACTACTCCATTTTGTTGTGGTGTCCTAGGGGCTGAAAAATTATGACTAATTCCTTGATCATTGCAATATTCATCAAATCCTATATTTTCAAACTCCTTGCCATGATCACTTCTAATACTAGTTATTGTGTATCCTTTTTCATTTTGAGTCACTTTTGTATAAGCAATGAATTTTTCTAAAGCTTCATTTTTCACTCTAAAAAAGAACACCTAAGTGAACCTAGTGTAATCATCAACAATTACAAATCCATAATGTTTTCCACCTAGGCTTGTTGTTCTAGTTGGTCCAAATAGATCTAGGTGGAGTAATTGAAGAGGCCTAGTGGTAGATACACTATTCTTAGGCTTAAATGTTGTCCTTTTATGTTTTCCTTTAACACAAGCTTCAGATATTTTGTCATAATCAAAGGACAACTTAGGTAATCCTATAACTAGGTCTTTTCTAGCTAACTTAGATAACACATGCATGCTAGCATGACCTAGTCTTCTATGCCACAACCAAGGTTCTTTTTCTTTGTCTACCATTAGGCAAATGTTTTCATTTTTAAGTTCATTTAGATAGACAATGTATATGTTACCTTGCCTATGACCTAGGAAAAGAACCTTATTAAATTTAGGATCTATAACATGACATTTCAAACAATCAAAAATTACTTTGTAACCTTTGTCACAAAGTTGACTAATGCTTAGTAAGTTATGTTTTAGACCCCTAACAAGCAATACTTTTTCTAATGAAAAGTAGTCATTACCTATTGAACCACTTACTTCAACTGGGCTTTTGGAGTTGTCCCCAAATGTGACTTCTCCACCAACTTTCGATTTAAATGAGTTGAAGTGGCTTCTATCACCAGTCATGTGCCTTGAGCATCCACTGTCCAAGTACCAAGCTCCCTTTGTTTTAGCTTTGTGGCAATGCTCAATCACCTTTTCATCCTCAATAGCCATGAAGCACAAGTTGGCATTATCCTCATTTGAATCATCATCAGAGCAGTCACTGTCGCTCCATGTTGCCACTATTGCCTTCTTTTTGTGGAACCTGTCATTGGATCTTTTAAGAAGAGGACAGTTAAATTTAATGTGTCTTGGTTTTTCACATTCATAACATACAATTGTATCTTTTCTACCTAACTCTTCTTGATCTTTCTTGTGGTTTCTCCTATTACTACCACTTGCTCTCATTCTCATGAATTTGTTAAATCGTTCGGTAAACATTGTCATCTCAAGATTTTCTTCACTACCACTCTCATTTTTATTTTTCTCTTGAGTAGTAGATTTTAAAGCAACTCCCACTTTCTTGGGTAGCTCTTAATTTCTTCTCAACTTCATCTCATTTGTGAGTAGTGATCCTATTAATTCATCTAGTGACAATGTGTGAGGGTCCTTGGATTCCTCAATTGCAGTCACTTTAGCTTCCCATGATTTAGGTAGACTATTTAATATTTTCTTAACCATTTCTATATTAGAGTAGATTTTTCCTAAGGACTTTAATCCATTAATTACATCAGTGAATCTAGTGAATATATCACTAATTGATTCTCCTTCCTTCATCCTAAATAGCTCATAGTCATGTGTGAGCATTCCTACCTTAGTCTCCTTTACTTGGGTTGTACCTTCATAAGTTATTACCAATTTGTCTCAAATTTGCTTGGCATTGTCACAACCGGAGACTCTATTGTATTCATTTGGCCTTAAAGCACAAAATAGGGTGTGCATGGCCTTAGCATTCAATTGAGCACATTTAACATTATTTGAATCCCACTCATCCTCTTCTTTAGGGATATCTCTTCCCTCTACTCTTTTAGTAGGGATTTGAGGTCCTTTAGTTATAATCCTCCATACCTCATAATCATTTGCTTGAATGAACAACATTATCCTAGTTTTCCAATAAGCATAATGTTCACCATCGAACATTGGAGGCCTAACTGTAGAATGCCCATCTCCTACTAAATTGGTTGCTACATTGTTGTGAGCCATTAGATCATTTTTAACTCTTAGGAAGTTATTCATATGTGATCAAAGAGTCCTAGCTCTGATACCAATTGAAGGCTCTATCGAGAGGGGGTGAATCGATTTTTTAAGGTTAATGGCAAATTTAAACTAAATCAAGTATATTTGCAGATAATGAATAAACAATAAAATAAAATACAATGAATTAAAGAAAGATAAGGGAGAGAAATATCAAACACAGTAGTTTATCTCTTGCCTACGTCCTCTCTTCTTAACCTCATTGTCAAGAGTTTTCTTTCTCTCTTTCAATGAAAGTTACACACTCCGTTTTTCAAGTTAAGGAATAACCTCTCTATCCCTTTTACACAAAGATGTATTCACCCTTTTACAAAGTTTATCTCATTGAGGAACAATCCTCTTCTCTCTTAAAGTAAGGATGAATACAATATCAAGCTTTTTATGTGGGTAGGATAAATACAGCTTTTGTACACAGGCTTATACAACAAACTCAATAAATGAGGATTGAAGACAAATATAATGTAGGAATTAAACTCTTGAGAATGTACAAAATGTGCAGCAATGGTATCTCCCTTCTCAGTGTCATCAATGCTTGATTATATACTGAAGGATTGGTAGTTGGAGCATTTAATGCTGTTTTTCCCGTTGAGATTTTTGCAGAAAGAGCCGTTGGGAACCTCCAGTAGAATGCCAGATTGATCTGCTATCTTGACCAGATCGATCTCTTAGTTGTAATTCCTGCTAAGTCAAAGCAAAATGAAACAAGAAGATCGATCTCATATATGAGCAGATCGATCTTACAATTTGAAAATGTTAGAGCAGATCGATCTGTCGAACAAGCAGATCAATCTTTCAATCTCTCTGTTTGAGGCAAGATCGATCTATAGATCGATCTACCAGGTATTCTCATAGTGAGGAGATCGATCTCTTATCAACCCAGATCGATCTCCTTAGCTCTCTGACTTTGAGGAGATCGATCTCTTCCTATACCAGATCGATCTCATGAACTCTCTGTTTGAGTGCAGATCGATCTTACAGATCGATCTACTGTCTTTACCTTTTGTTTTAAGAGAGATCGATCTCTTCCTAGACCAGATCTATCTTATCAACATTCTGTATTAGACAGATAGATCTTATAACCCTTATAGATCGATCTCAGCTTCCTCAATACCTTGTACAGGTTCAATCCTTTAGCAGATTGATCTCATATCCTTATGAGATCGATCTCTCATCCTAGAAAACCCAAGAGATCGATCTCTCATCTTCAGGAACTTAATTTATGGTACTGATAACTTCTAAACATGTTTTTACATCATTTTTATATTATTGAATTTACTTGTTTTGTCATTTCAAAATATATTAACTCAACAGTGTTTTTGGGTTGTCTTGCTAGGTTCTTTCAATTGGGTTCCACTCCTCAAGGTCATTGCACTGACATTCTGTTTGGTGTTGATAACTGTTTGTGAGGACAATTTTTTTTTAGATTTCAGTCTACTCACAGAAGTGGCTAGCTGACTCATTTGATCCTCTAACTTCTTGATGCTTGTCCTTGTCTCCTGTTGAAATTGTTGTGTGTTAATTGCAAGTGATTTAACAATTTCTTCAAGAGACATACTTGAACTTGAAGATGGTTGATATTGTTGTTATTATGGAGCAGGCTGGCTATATTGAGAATTCTGAAATTGAGGCCTTGCTCCGTAGCTAAAGTTGGGATGATTTCTCCACCCTGGGTTATAAGTATTCGAATATGGATCATGATTCCTTTGTGGTGGACCTAGAAATCCTCCAACTGCATTTGCATGCTTATGAGGTTCATCTTGAAGTGTGGGGCACATGTCGGTTGGGTGTCCAGTAGCAGCACAAATTCCATAGGCTTTAACTTGTTGTACGTTTCCCATTCCTATAGCCAATTGTTGAACAACAGATGTTAAATTAGCTATTTGATTCTCAAGAGAATGTGTATTGACCTCATTTACTCTCATGTGAGATACATCTTGTCTGAATCCAAACTGCTAGGAGTTAGCAGCCATGGTGGAAATCAAATCTCTAGCCTCTCTAGGCGTCTTTTTCACTATCGCACCTCCACTGGCTGCGTCAATCATCCTTCTATCCATGGGAAACAATCCTTCATAAAAGTATTGAATTAAGAGTTGTTCGAAAATCCCATGTTGAGGACAACTTGCACAAAGTTGCTTAAATCACTCCCAGTATTCGTGAAGAGTCTCAATATCTTTCTGTTTGATTCCACATATCTCTCTTCTAATGCTAGCAGCTCTTAAAGCAGGGAAAAATTTGTCAAAGAACAATCTCACTATTTCAGTCCACGTGGTTATAAAATCAGGAGGTAAATAGAACAACCAATCTTTTGCTCTATCAGCTAGTGAGAATGGAAAAGCTCGCATTTTAATTTGCTCTTCAGTAACTCCTTGTGGTTTCAGGCTTGAACATACCACGTGAAATTCTTTTAAGTGCTTGTGAGGATCTTCATTCTCAAGACCATGGAACTTGGGAAGCAAATGGATCAAACCCGATCTTAACTCAAAATCTGCTTGCAAATTTGGATAATGAATGCAGAGCTGTTGTTGATTGACCGGAGGTGCAGCCAACTGCCTTAAAGTTTGCTTTTCTTCAGCCATTATTTCTTCAGTCTCAAAATCACTAGATGAATTGGCCAAATCAACTGTTAAATTCAGTCCAAGGGATAAAGATGTAACTTCTTGGGCCTTTTGGATTTTAGTTTCCTTCCTATTCTGCTTAGCTATCTTTTCAATCTCAGGGTCGTATGGGATTAATTCACCTGCACGAAAAGAACGGGGCATCAAAATAAATCTAATTACAAACCAATCCCCGTCAACGGCGCCAAAAATTGGTGGTTGTCAAGACTAACAATAATAATTCCTACTCAAAATAAATTAAAACTGTAGTATAAATGAGTAAGGTCGTTTCCCAAGAGATTGGTTAGATTTATTTTTCTGCAAAATATTAAAATGTAAAATGGGGATTTTGTTGTAGTGAGAATAAAAAGAAAAATTAAAATGTAGCAAAGAAAAATCACTCTATAAAAATTGAGAGAAAATTAATATGATGAAAACATCCAACCAAATGAATAATCTTAGAATGGGTTCAGGGAATTGATCATTGATGCAAAAATGAGTTCTTTTAATCTTTACCAAATTGGTTATGGTTATTGGTACGACCTAACAATCTATCCCTTCTTACTTCTTCGATAATCAGGATACGATCTCTAATTATTTCTCTTGTCAGTTAAACAATCTTAGATACGATCTTAAGATTTAATTTACCAACAGCATTGAAAACTAGAGAGACTACCAATTCTAACCAACAAACACACATGTAGGTTCATTTAAGCTAGATTATATATCTTCTTAACAGAGAATTGAAATCCTATCTGAAATCAATTATGTTATTTACCACTTATATTAAAATGCCTAAACAATTACAGATTCAGGTTTCTAATTGGTGATATATTATCCTGACAATTGAACAAAGGACCCTTTTTACACAATCAATCAAAATAATAATTTAAACAAGAACAGAAGACATATAAATAATAAAGATATAAAAGAACAAGATAAAAACTAATTAGATATCACAACTCTTGAAGAACCCAAACTTTAATTATCCTTTGGCTAGGCTAAAAACTTAGCAAGCCATAAGTTCAAAGAAAAACACTAAAGAAAATTATAAAATTGTATCTATGATGATGATGGAGATCAAGATTCAGATCATCCCTCTCTTAGTCTATAAATACTAAATATCATAGCCCCAGAATCTGTTTCCAAAGGAAAGTTCTCTGATTGAGTTTGATTACAATTAAACTTCTTTCCTTTTTCAACCACTTGCCAAAGACAGTTTTTGCATATCTCTTCCTTAATAATTAAAATCTTTCACTTTTCATCTTTAGATTGATTCAATCAACTTCAGCTACAAGTGATAAATCTTAACTTGAATTCTAAGATTTCTTCTGATTTTGTGACTTGAGCAGAATTTGTAGCTTTTAATCCATTTTGTCCATTTTTCTTCATTCACAATACAAAATAGAAAATATAAGTCAAATTCAAAAATTAAGCATATAAAAAAATTTAAATCATGAAAAAATATGACAATTAATATGTCTAATATGCAACTTATCAGCAGCACGCATGAATGTTTCCCACGCAGAGAGTGCCTTTGGTGCTCGTGCCCTAGCTAGGTGCTAGAGAAAGTAAGAAACATAGATACTACATATGTTTTATGAAAGTGTTGTACGCCCCTGATCTAGTCTACAACCCCTACCATGGTCATAGGTATGATGATGACCCTCTACGGAGGATGACACGTATTGCATGACTTAGTCATAGCCTAGTCTCCACGATTATTTTTATGATTATGATTATGATTATGATGATGATGATGATGAATGACTATGTTTTTATGAGATTATGACGAAATGTTTATGAATAATTATGATTTATGACGAAATGTTTAAGAATGATTATGTTTTATGAAACGTTTATGAATGACGATGATTTTATGAAATTATCCATGAACAATGAAGATTTTATGAAACGGTTTAAGCATGCTATTTGATTTAAAGAACTCATACTTCATATTTTCTTATGATGACTATGCATGTAACGAAAGTTTTACATATCTTCTAAATGTTAGTTTCTAAAAGAAACTTTCAATTTTTCTGAAGAAAAGTTTGTTTCATGAATGATTCTTGCATGCTTTTACATATTAGAACTACTTTAAATGTATTTTCTTACTTGGCTTTTTCCCGAAAGCTCACCCATCCACCTCTTAGATTGTTTACAGTGAACTACAATTGATAATTGCTGCGTAGACGACGTAGGCTAGCGGATATGAGCTTCCCCAGACTACCTTTTGTACATGCGTGAGGTATACATTTTTATCTCTTTACCAGACCATTTGTATGCACATACATCTATTGAAAGTAATGTGTCGGGATGTAATCTGTATAAGGATAAATGAAATGAAATATTTTTAAGGATTGATTTTTAAAGAGTAACTAGACGTGTTTGGAATATGTAGAATGATATGATGATATGATTTGGAAAGTATGTTTGATAATTGTGGATAGTTATGGTTGATATTGTGAGAATTTGCAGGTGGGTAGGCTTATATCTTAGTCGTTATGCTGTTGAAATTTCTATCGGTCATATAAATTCAAATGTTAAACTTAAATATAATTACGGAATAGGAATACAGCGTAAGTGAATAAAGGATTGATTAAGTTGCAAGCCGAAGTTTCAAAAAAAATTTTTTTTTTGAATTTTTATAGGTCACAGGTCATTATAAGTAGAAATCATCTATATGGTTAGGCTGGATCACAAAGTTGACTGTCTAAATTTGTTAAAACATTGAATGACATGTCACTTGCCAACTGCCTATGTTGCTATGTACCTTATTTTGGCTAAAATGAGAAGACAAAAACAGAAAAAAAAAAAAAAAAAAGTGATAGGAAAAATGTTTATTGTAAGTAGTAATCAATGCTCATACTGCAAACTTTGTGTTACTTTTTTTTTCAAGATAGGCCTTTAAAAGAGGAGAACTTTGATGCAAGCTTTTTTGTGAATTTGTAGTTAAAGTTTAATGTTGTATAATTGTTTTAGTTGCTGTTTTTTTTATTTATGAATTGATGGATAGGTTTTAAAAATATAAACGGTACACTCAATTTGTTTGATTTATTTAGTCTTATGTTACTCATATAAGTTGTTCTGTTGTTACTTATTTTGTATGCCAAATATGTGTTTTGATTATTTCCGGATTTAAAAAGACGGTGGCATAATTTGGAGTTAAAAAAAGTGTTTTAAGATAGATAACCTTGAATTTCCTTAACTTTGCTTCGGCTCTCATGTTAGTTTCAACTAAGAGAAGCTCGAAGCATGGAGAATTTACCAAGGAATCTGAAATAAATAATAATCCTTTTCTCAATGCTATTAATTTCTTGTAGCAATTAAATAACTCAGGTTATCAGTATGTTTGGCATGTAAGTATATATTCCAATCTTATTCCTTTTACCTTACAAAATATTTAGTCTTTTATTATCAGATTTTGGTTTAATGTCTTTGATCACCATAATTTGTTGTATTTTTAAGTAGTTTTAATGTCTTTTAAAGTATTTTGGTTATAGGAAATGGAATTTGGTTTAGCAAATTTTGCTGAGAAGTATAATTGGATTCTTTGGAGCAATATTTGGGAGTGTATGAAGAGTTGGTGGGAGTGGCATTTTTTATTCTTTAAATATTTGTCATGTATGTAAAACTCGATTAAAAATATGTTCTTACTACTTTTGAATTTTCATTCTTTTTTTGGTCAAACTTTCCCATTTTGATTTTTAGTTGTGACGCATATATTTTTTAAAAAATAAATACTTTTTGAATTACAACTAATCTGACGTTAATTTCGCAGCATCGTGCGGGTTTTCATCTAGTATATTCTAAACTAAACTTAAACAATTTAACTAAAACAAAAAAAAAGGGAACAAAATTGGACAAAAACAAGCAGGCCAATGGGTTGTATTACGATCAGGTCAAGTCGAAAGTCAAGGCAAAACGCTAGTTTTCTCATTAGAAAATTATCAAAATAAAGTGAAAGGGATTGATTAAAATGTTGTTTAATTAATGAATAAATAAAACTAGTGCTTCGCATGTTTCCAGGTGCAGTAAAATCGAGTTAAATTGATTTTAAAAAAATATCAGTCAACTGCCCATGAAGGGTAGTCAACTGCTTATACAAAGTGCAGTTACAATTACTCTAGGGCAGCCGATTGCCCTAGGATGGTATTCGATTGCCCCACTGATATGGTCCAACGTGCATGACTTGCATGTATCTCGGATTGGCTGATGTGTTGGAAGACCATGCTGATTTATTTAGTTAATTGTTTACTGTTATTTATTGTTATTGACTTGGTCCATCCACTTTAGTTTAGTGGTATAGTGTTGTCCGATAATAATGGCGAGAGTCAAGGCCACGTCCATGAATTGTTTGTTCTTAAACGGACTTACTGTTGTGATGTGAAAGGGGAAAAAAGAATATTTCTTTTCCTATCCTCTGTTCTTCACGTCTATCTTCTCTTTTCTTTACTGTCAACCCAAATTCTTTAACAATTTTTGGTATCAGAGGCAGGTTTGGCTCAACCCATGGCCACTCGAAATCAAAGCAATGCCAAATTCAGGAATGAGGTACAAAAAATTCTAGGCCGTCATGAATAAGCCTGGAACAAGTACACTCCACACTACAAACCATGATGTCAAAGCTACAATCTTTTGAAGTCTCACATACCCAAACACCTGAAATCAATCCATTTGCAACCGCAGAATCTTCCCACAAACCCACACAACCTGTTGTTTCAAATACTTCCAGTCCTCCTGAGACACACCATCACCTCAAGTTGAACTTCCCCAAATTTAATGGAGATGACTCGACTGGATAGGTGTACAAGGTTGAACAATTCTTCGAATTCAAGAAAATCGTTCCAAAACAACAAGTGCAATTGGCCTCGTTTCACTTGGAAGGAATCGCCTTGCAATGGCACAGGTGGTTTACAAAATTTCGTAGACCCCTCACTTGGACAGAATTTACAAAAGCACTCCTCCTTAGATTCGGACCAACAGATTACGAGGACCCATCAGAGGCTTTGACCCGCCTAAAACAGACCTTAACAGTGACACTCTATCAAGAAGAATTTGAAAGGCTCTTGTATCGGGTGGATAATCTACCAGAACAATTCCTTGTTAGATGTTTTATTACTGGGTTACGGGATGAAATCTGATTGGATGTCAAGATTAAGCAACCTAAAACACTTTCAGACACTATTGGGGTTGCTCGTTTGATTGAAGAAAGAAACTCTTTAAAAAAAAAGGAGTTAATAGTAGCAGTTCCAAGGTCTTCAACCCATCTTCCTACCAATGAAATCACAATAACACCACTGCTAGACTTCTCGGTCCACTTCCAAATCAGAAACCAGTTTCTTCTTTTTCGAGTCCACTTATTCGTCGCATTACTGGACAGGAAGCGAGGGACCGTCGAGAGAAGGGTTTATGTTTCTATTGTGATGAAAAATATGTTTTGGGCCATAGATGTCAACGGCCTCAACTTTTCATGATAGAAGATTGCCCAGGGACTACGAAAGAAGAACCACAACAGCTTGAGGAAGAGTTAACCAAAACGGAGACGATGCCAGAAATTTCGTTTCACGCAATGGTCAGAACTTGTCATCCACAAACCTTACGAATGGTGGGAAAAATAAAGAACAAGGAGGTCACAATACTCATTGATGGTGGGAGCACCCATAACTTTATTGATCAGTCCACTGTTAACAAGATGGCCCTACCAGTCGTACAAGATCAAGTCCTTCAAGTCATGGTTGGCAATTGCGAAAAAATTGAGTGTACTGGTAGATGTTTGAGCCTTTCACTAGTCATACAAAGCCACACTATTGTAGCTGATTTCTATATTCTTCATGTGGCTGCCTGTCAACTAGTTCTTGTAGTAGAATGGTTGGAGACTTTAGGACCCGTTGAGACAGATTACCGGACATTAACCATGTCCTTCACGACCAATGGGAAACAATACCGACTTCAGGGAATGTGTCGATCAAGCTTAGAACCTTTACAAAGCAATGAGTTACAACAACTCACAGGTATGGGCTGTTACTTGCACATTTCAGATCCAACCCAAATTAAATTTCTTCAAAAGGAATAAGACACAACAGCCTAAGCAACAATAGCTACTCAATAAATTCAAACCCTGCTTGCTGAATTTCCTGAAGTATTTGCTGAACCAGTCAGTTTGCCTCTATTCCGCCGCCATGATCACCAAATTCCACTCAAACCCAACCACGAACCAGTAAATGTGCGGCCCTACCGTTACCCTAAATATCAGAAGGCAGAAATTGAGCGTTTGGTACAAGAATTTCTGACTTTTGGAATTATCAGACCCAGCTCTAGTCCCTTCTCATCCCCTGTCTTGTTGGTAAAAAAATCGGATGGTACCTGACGTTTCTGCGTAGATTATAGGGCACTAAATGAAGCCACAATAAAAGACAAATACCCAATACCGATTATTGATGAACTCTTGGATGAATTATATGGAGCCATATTCTTTTCCAAATTGGACCTCTGTTCAGGTTACCACCAAATCCAAGTTCGAGAAGAGGATATACACAAGACTACCTTCCGAACCCATGAAGGTCATTATAAATTCTTGGTCATGCCATTTGGTTTGACAAATGCCCCAGTGACTTTTCAAAGCTTGATGAATGACATCTTCAGACCTTTTCTTCGTAAATATGTTCTTGTTTTCTTTGATGACATTCTTGTCTATAGCAGGTCCTGGTCTGATCATTTGCAGCACCTCCGAAGCGTTTTGCAGATTGTCTGAAAATTGATTAACAGCCAAGCAATTCAAATGTCATTTCGAAACCACCCGGATTGATTATCTTGGCCACATAATCGCTGCAAACGGAGTATCTGTCAATCAATCAAAGATCCAAGCTGTCCAAGACTGGCCTCAACCATCATCAGTAACAAGTGTGTGTGCCTTCCTTGGATTGGCAGGCTATTATCGTAAGTTTATACGCGAGTTTGGCGCCATTGTAGCCCCACTTACCCGACTCACCTCGAAGGCTGGCTTCCATTAGGATTTTGAAGTTGAGACTGCCTTTCGACAATTAAAAAAGGCTCTCACTACGGCTCCCATTTTGTGTCTGCCAAATTTCTCTAAACCTTTTGTTGTGGAATGTGATGCCTGCGGAACTGGGATTGGTGCGATCTTGTCACAAAATGACCAGCCTATTGCTTTTTTTAGCGCAGCCCTCAAAGGTACAACTATAGCCCTCTCAACTTATGATAAAGAAATGCTAGCAATTGTGCAGGCAATCCGTAAGTGGCGGCCATATCTCCTAGGTCGGCCATTCATCGTTTGAACTGATCAACGAAGTTTGAAGTATTTACTGGAACAACAGATCACAACACCTACTCAATTACGGTGGCTGCCAAAAATCCTTTGATATGATTATATCATACAATATAAAAAAGGGGAGGACAATAAGGGCGTAGATGCGTTGTCTCGCATAGCTGAATTTGAATTTCATGTCTTATCTCAACCGAGTTCAGTTTGGTGGACCTCTCTTCAACAAGAGGTTTTATCTGATCCTTTTTTTGAGCAAGTGAAATCTCAGTGTGACAAAAATCCTCATCATTATCTGTTCAGAGATGGAGTTTGGTTCAAAAAAATAAGCTCCTTTTAAGTCCTAATTCATCACTAATACAAGACATCCTCACTGACAATCATTCCTCTCCAGTAGGCGGACATTTTGGCTTCAACAAACCCTTAGCCGAATCAAAGCTATGTTTTATTGGCCTGGAATGTGAAACTCTGTCAAACAACATATTAGAAGTTGTGATGCCTGCCAACGCTATAAGATTGAGACCCTCCGTCCAGCCGGACTCCTTCAACCTTTAGCCATTCCTGAGAAGATTTGGACCGACATTTCAATAGACTTCATTGAAAGACTGCCATCTTCACAAGGCTATACTGTTATCATGGTGGTGGTGGACCGTTTATCCAAATATGCCCACTTTGTTCCATTACAACACCCATTTACTGCTATTACAGTGGCAAAAGCTTTTGTGCAAAACATTATCAAATTACATGGAGTTCCTGCATCAATTATCAGTGACCGAGATAAAGTTTTTGTTAGCACATTCTGGAAAACCTTGTTTCAATTACAAGGCAATGCCATCCGTATGAGTTCAAGCTACTATCCTTAGACAGACGGACAAACTAAGGTGGTCAATCGAATCCTTGAACAATATCTCCCATATTTTACTCATGATCAACCCCGAAAATGGATGGATTGGCTCGCTTGGGCCGAGTATAGTTACAATATTTCCACCCATTCTGCCACTCGCCTAACACCTTTTCAAATTATCTATGGCATTCCACCTCCAAATGTGCTTACTTATGTTCTTGGTACTTCAAAAGTGGAAGCAGTGGATGAACTTTTGCAAACTCGGGACTCACTTTTGAAGACTTTGCGTCACCACTTGGTTCTGGCTCAAAATCGAATGAACATCCAAGCTGACAAGCATCGCCGAGAAGTGGAATTCAATCCAGGTGACTATGTTTATTTGCGACTTCAGCCATACCGTCAGCATTCTGTGGTTTTTCGCAGTACACTCAAATTATCTCCACGGTACTATGGTCCTTACAAGATTTTGTCTCGTGTCGGTTTCGTCGCCTATCGACTAGAGCTGCTTGAAGAATCCCGCATTCACAATGTTTTTCACGTCAGCTTGCTTAAAAAGTTTGTGGGTTCATCTATTCCAATCATGCCTGAATTGCCACCCGTAGCTGAGGATTACACTGTGCAGCCTCAACCTGAATCCATCCTTGACAGTAGAGTTATCCGGAAGGGTCGCTATCATCCCAAAGAAGAAATTTTAGTCAAATGGGTCGGGGCACCTGTTGAGGATGCTATGTGGGAGACTAAGTGGCGGTTTCTACGTGCTTATCCAAATTCTCATCCTTGAGGGCAAGGATAATGTTAGGGGGATGGAATGATATGGTCCAACGTGCATGACTTGTATGTATCTCGGATTGGCTGATGTGTTGGAAGACCATACTGATTTATTTAGTTAATTATTTACTGTTATTTATTGTTATTGACTTGGTCCATCCACTTTAGTTTAGTGGTATAGTGTTGTCCGATAATAATGGCGAGAGTCAAGGCCACGTCCATGAATTGTTTGTTCTTAAACGAACTTACTGTTGTGATGTGAAAGGGGAAAAAAATATTTCTTTTCCTATCCTTTGTTCTTCTCGTCTATCTTCTCTTTTTTTTAGTGTCAACCCAAATTCTTTAACACCCACCTAAATGTTATATGCTGTTTTAAAATCACACTAAGGCATTTGATTGTTCTTTTTAGGCATCCGACTATCCCTATGTAAAAGTATATGTAACAGCTAGTTTTTGCTTGAAGATTTACAAACTCTTTTAAAAAGTTATTCTCACTTTCGAATGGTTAAAAAATATAACTATTGGCTTCCAAAAGTTTCGATCTTATTAAACAATTGTGTTTGTTGAATCTAACAACAAAAATGAAAAATCATATCACTTGATTAAATGATCACATCACTCAGAATTAATCTCTATAAATAAAGATGTCAAGTTCAGACTTGAGATACCAAAAAGTACACCAAGAATCATAAGAATTCTAACATTTTTGTCACGACCCAATTCCATTCTCTTAAACCGAAAATCACTGAAAATTTTTCGCAAATTTCTTTCCTTACCCGATCGTGAACTAACTTACCACCACACTGTTGGGCTGTGAGTCAATAATAAACATCACATCTCATTCATTCTCAGTTAAATAAAGCGATGTCATACATTTGAAAGTTAATCATTAAGCTATGTTCACTGACATCTACATCCCCCATAATTACATTTCAATTAACTACTGTGCTTTTACATTGTTTAGATACAAAAAGAAATCACTATGTATATACCTCTCGTCGATGGAAGCAATGGATGTCCAAAAACACAATGCCTCAGTCCTCACTGGGCTACTATGCACGCTCTGTAGGAGGGGGAAAATAGAGAGAGATGAGCAACCACACGCTCAGTAAGGCAATAATGCAAGCATGATAGATAACTACTCTATCTACATGCTGATAGTGTTATGCATAAATCATTTATGGTAGGAGCATGAGGAATAAAACTATGCCATATGAGTATACATATATTTCATGTGTCAAAATCATGTACATTGGCATATCAAACATGGTAAAAAGAACATCATGTATAAATCATCTCATGCTCAATCTCATTTAAATTCATAAAAAGGGCAATTCATTAAGAAACTTCCTTTTTAAACCCACATCATAAAGCTTTTTCTCAACACATAAATACCACCAAATCAATTCATAATCACAACCACATTTTCATTTCACAATTCACACGTGTATAAAAACCAGGTCACTATGTCAAAAGTGCCTATGTGGACCAACTACATCATAAATCATCCCAGACCACATGCATCCAGGTCTGCGGGGTATCGTGCTGGCACGAAGATGGATTATCCCTCGTCAGACTTTCTCAACACATAACCATCACGCGGTACATCGTACTCCATGTGATATACACGGTACAGCGTACTCCGCGGACTCATATCGTAATTGGGGGTGCCCTTCCTAGGTCTTACCTACCCCATACCAAGAGTTTTTCATATCCGTGAAGGAGAGCCTCCCTACTGAATAGAGCCTTCCCGTCCCTCCAGGGCTTAAGAATGTTGGCTTAAGGATCCTTCCGTAAGAGAGCCTCCCCACCGAACAGAGCCTCCCCGCCTCTTTGGGCTTAAGGATGTTAGCTTAAGGATGTAGGGCTTAAGGATCTTACCGTAAGAGAGCCTCCCCACCGAACAGAGCCTCCCCGCCTCCTCGGGCTTAAGGATGTTAGCTTAAGGATGTAAGGCTTAAGGATCTTACCAACTTTCACAACCTTATACGTATCACCATGTGCAAACTTGTGCGAGCAAAGCTCTAGCACGACTCATGCATCCTATCATAAAGAGACCGCGTACGAGCATAGCTCTAGTACGGTTATACTCATAAGACAAACCACTCAAAAGCCACGTACGAGCAGAAGCTCCAGTACGGTTTATAAACATCATCTTAGTTTCCAAATCAAGGTACGAGCTAAGCTCCAGCACGTTTCATACAAATGAAAACATCAATACACGGTACGAGCTAGGCTCCAGCACGGTTTAATTTACATAAACATGATAGGCGGCTCATAAGCTTTCAAAACTATCTCAAAACATATTTGGCACTTCACATGTGCTATCACAAACATCAAATCACAATAGCCAACCTATCTATCAATTCGTTTAAAACCAAACACATGTTTTGTGAAAGCATTGAAAACTCTTGATTTATGCAATTATTAGCCTTACTATCCCTTTTTATACATCCATGTAAAACCAAATCATCCAATATTCATAACTATTTTCGCATACCAAACAACCAGTTTCTCAAACGTTCATGCATTTCATAAACACCCTATAATCCACAAATTACGAGCAGCTACCTCTATATACTTACAGAATTTCCTTACCTGAAATCGCGATGCGTGATTCCACTTCCTTAAAGCTGCTACTCGTACCACTCGATTCATTTCCAACGGACTCTTCGGGACTACACAAAATCGTATTTCGCATTATATTCGATCCGTATAATATGACATCATGCGTTTACTATAGTCAATTCGACCTGTAGTTTCTAGTGACGCTCTTAAGGCCTCGTTTCATTACTCTACTCATATTTCAAGTCTATGGATTCTTTTAGGCCTATTAATTCATTCCAAATCAATATGAAATCGACATTAAGCTCATAGTGTTCATATTTCATTGATTTCCTCACTATGGCATTTATCAAGCATTTACATACTCATTTTTATAATTTCACTTAAACCCACATTATAACTCCACATAACCATTCCAAATCACTCACATTACTCATTTAACAACTTATCATAATCCATAAGCCACCAACTCCCCAAATCACACTTTCTCACACTAGAGGCATTTCATTTTCTAGGTTACATTTGTTTCTAACACAACCTAGGTGTTTCCATCCATCCATACTCATGCCAAACAACTCTAAACTCAATTAAATAGACAATGTTATTGGATTGGAGTGTTAGAATCTTACCAAATCTGATTTTTCTTCTTGCTCCAAATGTCAATGCCCTTAGCTCCTTCAATACCAACAATAGGATTTTGGGTTCCAACTATGTTGTTCTCTTCCTCAAGATGAACAACTTTGCTTCTAATGGCCTCCCCTCAATTCTTATTGAAAATGGCTGATTTTAGAGAGAGAAAGTTAGGTTTTTGGGTTAGAAATGGAAGATTGGTGTTTTTCTCAAAATTTTCAAATTTTCAGCCCTCCTTTTATAGAAATAGCTTGAGGAGATCGATCTAGTCCAAGAGGAGATCGATCTGGTCCCCTTAAATCTCTCATTTTCACGACAATTTAAGCATGAGATCGATCTGTCGAAGCATGAGATCGATCTGCTCCCAAACAGAGAGCTAAGGAGATCGATCTGTACGCTTGAGGATCGATCTTTTCATTACAGAATGCTTAGGAGATCGATCTGGCCCCATTGGAGATCGATCTGCTTTATTCCATTGCCCAAATAAGAGCATTCTGGCTCTTTCAGATCGATCTCTCATCCTATGAGATCGATTTGGCCTTCATACTTCTCAGATTTTCTGCAGTTCTCCTACTGCAACTCACACCAATACACCCTTAATTTGCTACCATAGCCATTTTCTCATCCATCATCCTTTATAACTTGAAAATGGCATCCATTCATACCTTATGCATATTGAAACTTGTGTGCATTCATTGTATATCCCAAGGTACACTATATAAAACCAAATGGAAGTATTTATATTCATACAACTTTCTTCCATTTACCAAACTATTCATTTTGAGTTCTAATCACATTTATCACTTGCAAGAACTCATTTCTTCATATTCATATAAAATGGAACTCTTGTGTACATTACAAATCATATTACATATATGTACTTTGAATCCATGGACTTACATCAATTACAATATACCTTACAAGTCCATTGGCATTCATTGATCCAATTACACACGTTACAACTATATATGTACGGGGTCTCACAATTCTCTCTTCCCTCTCATTTTCAAACCAGAGTGAAATTTCTTAAGCATTATTCACTGCAGAAAATAATGACTAAGACAAAATACTTTTCTGCTTATCAAGGGTGTTCAGTGGTTTGATATCACAATTGCAAAAAAGATTTCAAACAATTGACTTTTTTGTATCATAGGGATATTTGATAAATCTTTATTACATACCGTAATTGATGAAGGCGAATTAACCTTAAGGAAAATGGCACTATAATAGCACACTTAGAAGCTATTTCTGTATTTGTTTGTGATTACTAAAGAGATCAAGTCCAAGGTAATTCAAGACATTCAAGCAAAGTTAAGACCATTTTTTCATATCTACATATCTACCAAGGGTGTTCAGTGGTTTGATATCATAATTGCAAAAAGATTTCAAACAATTGACTTTTTTGTATCGTAGGGATATTCGATAAATCTTTATTACATACAGTAATTGATGAGGGTGAATTAATCTTCAGGAAAATGACACTATAATGGCACACCTAGAAGCTATCTCTATATTTGTTTGTGATTACTAAAGAGATCAAGTCCAAGGTAATTCAAGACATTCAAGCAAAGTCAAGACCATTTTTTCATACCTACCAAGGAGGTTCAACCCCAAAGAAAATTTCTTACAAAAATCCTAAGATTATTTATGGTTGCCATGTAGATGGATTCCTTGAGAGAAATGGCTACCAACTTTCAAAAATTAAAGCGATTCGATGGAGAGAATTTCCTAAAGTGGAAACAAAAGAGGTAGATTTTTTTTCACCATACTCAACATTGCATGTGTCCTTACTATTCTAAAGCCAAAAGAGAAAGAATATGAAACAAGTGATGGAGTTCATCAAAGACAGAAATCGAAAAATGATAGTTACACTTGTAGAGGTTGCATTTTGAACGGTAATTAAGATTAGTAATAATATTTTATTAAAATATTATAGTAATAATACTTAATATTAAAATATTATATTAATACCAAACACTTAAAATGAAATTATTTAATGTTATTTGGAGTAATATTTAAAAAAGTATTACTATTGTTAAAATATTATTTATATTAATATAATAACATTAAATATATATTATTTGTTATTAAAATATTAAAAATATTTATACTTGTAAAAGCCACAAAAAAATTCCTATACTGAATTGGACAATAAAATAAATTTAATAAAAGATTTTTAATTGTTGTGCGAATATTCGACGTAGGGCTCGAGAAGTGTAGGAGTCGAGAAGCTCTGGAATGGTTGAGAGCCCGAAATACAGGAGGTGAGAGCAAATGCGAGTATGACGATATTGTGAAATTTTAGTTTATTAGTTGAAAATTTATGTAAAGTCTATATTTTTGGATTCATGAGGAATGATGAAATCCAAAAAAAAATATTTTCATTATGAAGTAATGAAAATTTTATGAAAACATAAATATTATACAATTGAATCATTTTATTTTATAAGATATAAAAAAACGTTATAAGAATGTATATACATATTGCATATAGTGTTGCAAGTATATGTCAACACCCATGTGGTAAGTAAATGAAATGAGGTGAAATAATGCACATGGATATCTAAGATAGTATATTCATGTGTCTGTACATTATAAAAGAAAAAGGATATAGAGACATAATACAACATGATGAAATAAATAAATAATATATATTATAATGATAATAATATATATATATATATATATATATATATATATATAGGAGTACGAAATTGGCTTCCAAAGGAAGCCAATTCCCGCACTCTGGTTTTCAATGGCAGAGTCCTCTCTGCTGTAGCGGGAAACAACAAAGAAAAAAAAAAAGAGGAAAAGAAGGGTGAGAACTGAAGATGGTCGGGAGGAAAAAGAGAGAAGAAGGAAGGAAGAGATAGCAGAAGAGAGAAACTGGAAGCTGAAGCAAACTTAGAGGGAGAGGTAGGTGCAGCAGGCAGCGAAGGTGAGAGGGGCTGGAAGTCGGCATTGGGCTAAACCGAAACCAAACGAAAGAGGAGCAGGGAAGCTGGAGCTGAAGCACGAAACCAAGAGGAGAAAAGGTGAGGCTTGAGCAGTAACGAAGCAGAACAAAAAAAAAAGGAGAAGGAAAACTGAAGCAAGTCGAAGAAGATAGCAGAAGAGAAGGGAGTTGAAGAAGGCCTGAGAACAAGAAAGAAAGGGAGCAGAGAAACGTGTGAAGCCTGACTGCTGGAGAAGGGGATTGGCATTGACTGCTGGAACTGAAGACCCGAAACAGAGCAAGATTGGAGCAGGGGCATGAACCTCGGTGAAGCAGGAAATGGTGATTGAATGAGGATGATGAGGATGACGATGAAAGCCAAAGAAGAGGAAGGTTCGGTGGGGATGGGATGCTGTAACAGTAACTGGTGAAGATAAAGAAGGTCAGTGAACAGTAGCCGAGGGAAGAAAAGAGAAGAAGAAGAAGAAAAAGAAAAAAAAAAGAAAAGAGGAAAAGTTGGAAAGTGAAAAAAAAGAAGGTAAAATATATATAATAAATATTTGTATTTATATGTATGTATGTATGTGTAAGTTACCATAGGTGTTAAAAAAAAGAGAAGAAATGAGAAGTAGACAATAATAATAATAAAATATATATGTATATACTTATGTAGATATATATATATATATATATATATATATATATATATATATATATATATATAAAATAAATGTGTGTGTTAGTATAAGTGCATATGAACAAAATATAAATATACATGTTTTAGCCTAGGTATGTACAATTGTATACACACACAAAGTAGCAGCAAGTAGGAAATGTATAAGATGATACGAGAAAATGATGATTTAATTAAGAATGTAGCTAAAGACTTTGTAGTAGGATTAAATTTCCAAATGTATGATGGAACTAGAAGAAAAGAGGGAATTTGGTAAACTCCATGAGGTTGATTATATATTTTGATGCAATCTTAAAAAGTTAGAATTTAAATTTCAAGTATATTTTCCTAGACGAATAAGGTTACGATTTTGACGCATTGTGGGCAATTCGAATAAATAGAATACTAAGATTACAAATTTCGGTGTGGGAGAATCGTAGAAGAATTTAAGGGAGATACTTGGAGGCGTCACTACTCGAACTTGGAATTTTTCATAAATCAAGGTAAGGGGTATAGTTTAATTTAGTTCTGATAATGAACACTCATTACATTGATAAAAAAAATTTTATGAAGCAATGTTATGTTTTGAAATGATTTATGATTGTTTTTATACTTATAGAACGATTTACGAAACATGATTTTGTTTTATGAAATGTTCACTAAGTACATCTATGTTTATGAAATGAATTTCCTGAAGTATGAAAATGCATGAGAGTTTTATGATGATTTGTAATCCTATATTTATGTTTTGGAAGAAACTTTTGATATTTTCAAAAGTATTTAAGAAAAATGAAAAGAATTTTTTGAGACTATGGGCTTCATGCATGGCTACTTCTTGTGGTGCACTGGCTCCACCACTTGAGTGCCGGTACGTAGGGCCCCTTAGCACTTGACTCTACCTGTGTGGTAGATGTCTCGCTATTTGTGGTAAATGATGATGATGTTTTGGTAGTATCTCGTGCCCGCACAGCACGCATGAATGTTTCCCGCGTGGAGAGTACCTTTGGTGCCCGTGCCCTAGCTAGGTGCTAGAGAAAGTAAGAAAAATAGATACTACCTATGTTTATGAAAGTGTTGTACGACCCTGATCCAGTCTACAGCCCCCACCATGGCCATAGGTATGATGATGACCCTCTACGAAGGATGACATGTATCGCATAACTTAGTTATAGCCTAGTCTCCACGATTACGATTATGATTATGATTATGATTATGATTATGATTATGATGCTGATGAATGACTATGTTTTTATGAGATTATGACAAATGTTTACGAACAATTATGTTTTATGAAATGTTTATGAATGACAATAATTTTATGAAATCATTCATGAATGATGAAAATTTTATGTAACAGTTAAGCATGTTATTTGATTTAAAAAAACTCATGCTTCATAATTTCTTATGATGACTATACACGTAACGAAAATTTTACACATCTTTTAAAAGATTAGTTTATGAATGATTTTGCATGCTTTTACATATCAGAACTACTTTAAAATTCATGTAAAGAATATTCCTTTTGGGAATTTGTCTTGAAGTAATTGGTCTTGATTTGAAATGGATGTCTTGGTTTGATGATGTGAAATTGGAAAGCATGTTTGGTAGTTGTGGATATCTAAGATTGTTAAAAACGTATGGTTTACAGGTGGGTAGGCTTATATATAAGCCGTTATGCTGCCGAAATTTCTAACAGCCATATAAATCCAAATATGAAACTTAAATATAATTACGGATAAAGAAGTAAGAAAATGAATTGACACTGAACAGGAATACAGCCTAAGGAAATAAAGGGATAAGTGGAAATTTAAGTTTAAAAAAAAATCCCCTAATTTTTCAAGGGTCAAGGGTCGTTTGGCTCAGTGGTACTAGCAGAGCATCGATTAGTACTATGTTCTGAGTTCGAGCCTTTGAGGACGCGAATTTGGGTATTTACCTCGATAAAACCGTGAGGTAAGGCAAACAGTACGAATAGTACTGTGGAGTCAAGGCAAACCTGGGATCGATGTTGTGGGCCCAAGAAAGGTGGCCATGGCCGATCAAGGGGATATCAGCTGACGGCCAAGGAAACGGGCTGGGCCTTGAAAATACTATTGAAATATTTATATTCTATATTTAATGTATTTATTAATAAATTACAAAAATGTATTATTTACTTATATTTATTGTTGAATTAGTAATATTTTGTCAATAAAATATAAAAATGATATATTTAAAATTAAAAATGTTCATATTATTGAAATAATATTATTACAATAAATAATAATAATTATTAGAATAAAAAATTATTTATTATATTAATGTTTGTTATTTATTATTAAAATAATATAACACTATTTATTATTGAACTATTAAAATATTTTATGTTTTGTAATATAAATAATAGAAATTTTAAAAGGAGAATATTAAAAGACTTTTAATTTTAATATTTTATTATTTTAAAAGAATTAAAACTGAATAAGAAATTTTAATAATATAATAATATTTCTACTCGGATCAAGTTAAGTGTCATCATCATCATCATGAAAACCTTTATCTTAATACTGTTTTAAGCTATATGAACCAATATATGACCTCACGCTAAGTCGTCTGCATGAATTCTCCTCCTCTAATCATTCATTTCTAAAGTAATGTATTCTTCCAACTCTTATTCCACCATATATTTCTGGAATACTTCTTTCCAAAGCTTTTTCAAGCATAGCCTCCACTCTTATAACTGGAGCGTCTACAAGTCTACGATGTATGTATCCAAACTAATGTAAATGATTTTGACTCATCTTATTTTTTATAGGTGTCACTCCAACCTTTTTGTTAATGCCATCACTTCTCATTCTATTTTTTCTCGTATCCATATATCTATAGTAATATTCACATTTTTGTTACACTCATATTTTGTGTATGTCATCTTTTAGTTACCTAAAGTTAACTGTCATAGAGTAATGTTGATATAATTATTGTCTCGTAAAACTTATCTTTCAACCTTATAGGAAATCTTTTATCATATAACACACTTGCAGTGCTCCTCCACTAGCTTCAAACAGCTTGTATCCTATAGGTGACATCACCGTCAATCTCTTTATCCATCTGTATGGTTGACCCCAAAAGTCTTAAATGATCACATTTAGGAATTATCACCCATCTAGCATCATTATGTTTCTATCTTCCTCTTTATTTGAACTGAATTTACATTTTATGTATTCAGTTTTTATTCTGCTTAGTCCGAATCCTCTTGACTCTAACGTTTGTGTCAGACCCGATTTTTATCGTAAGAGCAAAAAGGGAATAAATAGAAAATTTCGAGTGCATTTAAAAATGCAAAAGGACTTAAATGGTATTCCCGAACACGTGAAGGGTAAAACGATCAAAAGATCAAAACTTGGTATAATTTTGACAAGAAAATTTAATTAAAAACAATGGATTTGAGAATCTTGATCAATAACGAAGAAATAATTAAATTTTAGGTTAAATTGATCAAGATATGAATTTATTGGAATAAATCAAAATTTTCATATCGAAAAATAATCTCGAAAATAATCGAAAAATATACGGAAAAGGTAAAATCAGACTGAAAAATTTATTTACGGATTAAATGAATATAATATAAATTTTTGGGATATTTGATAAATAATAATATTTAATTGATTAAAATATTATTAAAAATAAATTATAATAAATAAAATAATAAAACAATTGAAAAAAAAAAGGAGAAATCTGAAACTTGTGAAAACATAGAGGAAACGAAACAGAAAAGCAAAGAAGAAAAAAGCGAAGGCCGACCGAGGAAGAGATTCGTCAGACGAGCCACCACCGGCGGCCAAGGACCCCACGCGAGGACCGACGAAGGGTGACAGACCCCGGGGGAACCACTGGCAGCCGCGACGCCCGATGAAGTTGCCGAAAAACGTCGAAAAACGAAGGAGAGTCCGCGGGGAAGAAACGTCGATCGGCGGCCATCGGCGCCGATTCGAGTGACACCGAGGCCCGATTATGGAAGCCCAGGCCGTGGCTCGCTGATTGGTGCTGGAATCGCGCTGGGAATCGGTCGGACGGCGCCTGAACGATCAAATGGTGATTGAACCGGCCGAACCGGACTGAACCGATCGAATCGAACTGGACTGAACTGGCGGTCCGAACCAGGTTGAACCGGACCGAACTGGTTCAGCCAAAAGGAAAAGGAAAAAAAAAAGAGAAAAAGGGGAAAAAAAGAAAAAGAGAAAAAATTGAGGAAAATTTTAGTGATGCAATCGAGTTTCGGGTAAGTCGGTAAGCGGTCGAATTGATCGATTTAAATTTAAGAATATTTAATTTGATTATTAATCGACTGAAAATTTACCCGAAAAAATATTTAATTGTGTAGCTCGACGATTGGCATCAACTGAGAGCTCGAGACAGCCTCCATTTGTGTACTATCATGGAATCACGAGTAAGTAACCCTTATTTACGATAATTTTGTATCGTTATGCGTGTTAAAAATTATCGCATAAATTACGGATTTAATTTTCGCATAAAATGAAATTATATTCTGAAAATTTGATAAATTGTCGTAAATACTAAATTGAGATATACGAGAATTTAGAACAAGGCTAAATAAATACTGAAGAACCCAGTGAGCCCAATAGGCCTCGATAAAGTGTGGTAAGCGGGCTTAAGGCCGATTAAGGCTCATTAAGGTGCAATCGGGCCCAATATGGGTAAACAGGCCCAATGATTTAAATTAAGCCCATAAAATATGAAATACAATTAATTTATATTGTATTTGACCTGATGAATGTGTATCCGCAGTTTCAGAGATTGGATTGGAAGCAAATCGGACTGCGTGACGAGTCATCAATGAAAAAGTCAGACTGTACAAAAAAATGAGGTAAGGGAATTGTGTGAGTAGCTAGAGGTAGCTACGCGTATTTTAATAGTTTTTGTATATATTGATTATGTATGTATACACGGTTATTGTATAATGATCCTAAAAGTGGTTTAAATGATTTTAAGGATCGAAATAGGTAAAAAGACTATTTTACCCCTATTGAGGGAAGTTCACATAAGGATGGTGAAAGCATGACATTGACATGCATGAAATGCATGATTTAAGGAAATTTATGGTTTAAGGATTTTATTGGTTTTAATCAAAGCAAATCGATAGATTGGTCAGTAATTACATGAATTTCACATGATAACACTACGTACGTGTTATTGGTATTTAAATGAAAATTTCTTTGGAAAATAGGCCAACTATCAAGTTTATATGAAAACAGATAGTGCCGACATGTAGTTCGCACTATATCTGCATTTGTAGATGTGCATAAATGTGCTGGAGCGGTTGCTCGCACTGACTTGTGTGACATTATATGCATAAAATGTGCTAGAGCGGTTGCTCGCACTGATTTTATGATTTGAAATGCATGAGAAGTGCTGGAGCCTAGTTAGCACTCTGTTTTGACATGTTTTGACTTGTTTTGACGTGGTATGCATAAAATGGTGCTAGAGCGATTGCTCGCACTAGTTTTTATGATTTGACATGCATGAGAGATGCTCGAGCTTAGCTCGCATCCTGTTTTGATATGAAAATTGCATAAAAGCCGTGCTGGAGTGTAACTCGCACGAGATTTGATTTAATTATGCATAAAGCCTGCTGGAGTGTAACTCGCACGAGATTTGATTTACTTGAGCATTCATTTGTGCTGGAGCGTTGCTCGCACAAAGTTTATATGGTTTTCATAATTCATTTGAATGTCGTACTGGAGTTTTTCTCGTACAAAGTTTTCACTGAGTTTTTATGCATATTCGTACTAGAGCATTGCTCGTACGTGAATTTTACTTGAAATTATAATCAGTTTAAATCGTACTGGAGCGCTGCTCGTACGCAGATTTCATTGATTTCTATGAAACCGTGCTGAAGCTTCGCTCGCACGAGGTTTTCTGATATCATAAATATGCATGGAGCCGTGCTTGAGCTTCGCTCGCACAGGGATTTATATGACATGCATATTGCCGTGTTGGAGCCTCCTGTAGACTGTGTGTCACAGTGAGATGATATGCTCACACGTGCATACTGAGACAGAGATGATATGGGTGGATAAGACCTATTGCAGGCACCCTTAATTGAGCTTGGGTTCACGGAGTACGTTGTATTGTGTATATCACGTGGAGTACGCAGTACCGTGGGGATTGTTGGAGTGGAGTGGCATTAGCCACGAGGCAGCAAGCCTTGCCCTCGCAATCCTGGTGTTATGCTGTTCTGGCGGGTAGAACGACCCACCTCCCGTTTCAGGTGTGATACCCCGCACACTAGGTACCGTGTTGCCAGGGATCACTAGGATATGGCCATAGTCCTCGATGTTACTGATATAATCAGCTGCTTGTCTAACATGATATAATTATTGGTCGATGACCAGGGTAGACCCGAGGGAGGGGTCAGGCCCTCGATTTTATGATTTTATGATATGTGACCCTGAAAGAAGGGTGGTTTTATAACCGAGTTTTATAATGAATTTTAATGAATTGTTTTATGAGATTATTAACCCAGAAGGGTTAGTTTATACTGCAGTTTTAATGAATTGATTTAAACGCAGAAGCATGATGATGTTTTCCATGCTTTTATTCAAATTCATGATTTGTCTTACATGACATGAAAGAATGCATGATCTTGTTTTAATTCATGCTAAGTATGATTTAATGATGTCACATAAAATACTATGAATGCATGAATTACATGATTTATATCTGCACAAATAGTTTTAGATAAACTATGACATTGAATATGCATGACTTTGTGCGTAAAATTTTAAATGAAAAGAAATGGATTTAAGGGCATGGCATTATGAGCATGTAGATAGTGGAGCTATCTACTTACTTGCATAATTGCCTTACTGAGCGTGTGGTTTGCTCACCCCCCTTATTTTTCCATCTTTTCAGAGTACTTGCAATAATTATTGAGCGGCTGAGGACTTGCAATCTTGGTATCCGCTGCTTCCCATCGAGATTCAGGTATACACATTTGTATGGTTTTGTATCTAAATATGTAATGCACAGTACTGTAAACGGATATGATGTCGGGGATGTAGAGTTATAAACACCATTGAGTATGTATTTATTTAAAGTCAAAAGATAGTAAATTCTGATATGTGATTATGGAAATGGAATGGTAAATAGGTGAGAGGAGACTAACACCGAATCATAACCCAACTGTGTTGTAGGATGGTCACGATGAGAAAAAGGTAAGGATTAAATAATAAATGAAAAAACGAAAAATTTACTCTGATTTTTAGGTAATTCGGGTTGTGATAGTTTATCTCAACGATTCTAATTTCGTATTAACCTTCACTCTATTTTCGATACAAAAGATAATATTATCAACAAACATCATATACCAAAATACATTATCTTAAATAGATTTTGTCAATTCATCCCTTACTATAGCGAAGACGAATGGATTTAACATTAACCATTTATGTAGTAACTCTACTATGATAGAGAATTCAATTATTTACCTTCTAAATAACCTTAAACTTAAAAATAATTTAATAAATTTTATTAAAATTAATTTCTGCAAGATAAACAAGACTAAATTAAGTTCTAATTACATCCTCGTGAGTTTGCCTTGGCGACCCTTATCATTCCACAGAGAAGGAAAATACACGTGCCAAGGCAAGACACAAGACCGCATTTTGTAAAATATGACGTTTGTTTGGGTTGTTTGGCAGGGCCTTAGTGGGCCCGAATGTCACCGCAGCAGACAAAGGACTGTCTTGTTGGAAGCTCTGAATAGTCAAAGACGGTTACGATTCTCTGCCAACGTGGAGTGCGTCTGACTTGGCATCTTCGGTTTCAGTTTCACACACACTAAAATCATCACGTTTTTCAGAGATCTTGCTTGTATGTGACCATAACTAGCTGCAACTGCTTATTTATTTTGAATATACCAAGAACTACATGGTAATTACGATTGACGACATTATGCTTTTTCCATTATTTTTGTTCGTATAACCAAGTAGCCATCCAAAAGTATGCATATTTTTGTATTAAGATCATATAAATTCTGATAATATATAATTAGGCAATTTGAACAGCAAACTTTTTAATTATTTATTTTTGTAAATATTCTTCCTTTAACTTGAGTTTATATATATTTCTGATTAATAACAAAAAAAAATTAATGTAACGAATGTTATTTGAATATTTTTTAACCTTAGCTTTTAACTTTTCCTAACTTAAAAAAGACTGTATAGAATAAAAACAAAATTTAACCTTAATTTAATGTTTAAGATATTAATTAAAATTGTCGTCATCGGAGATCGTTATATGATATTATTATTTTTCGTTATGTGTCAAAACAACTAATTAGATCGTGATATTTTATAATTTCAGAATATCGTTATTTTCCGTTATACGTCAAAACAACTAATTAGATCGCAATATTTTAGTCATAGAATATAATAAAATTTGTTGCTATTGAAAGCTTATTAATACTTAAAATGATGTTGGATTTGTCATTGCCAAAAATAATATATGACAGCATTATTTTTTGTAATAATCAACAAAACATCCATTATTGCCACTCTTAGGAAATTCATTTTATATTTTTCTAATTAAAGATATTTTTTACTATAAATATACATTTTATATAAGAACATAATCATATATTTAGTTATAACATGGTTTTTTTTTTTTTTCTAACTAAAAATTTTCCATCTCAGAAAAACTACCATAAAGTTAATCGTAACACAGTATTTTTGATGATATACTTCAACAAATAGAGATCGTCTAATGACAATGGTTTCAAATTGTATTGGTCATTGCACAAGACTTACAGGCAATCTCCCACACCCAATCTCTCTCTTTCATTAAATTTGTAGAAGAGAAAAAAAAAAACTTAAAATTGTGTTGGAGAAAATTGTTTCTGTTTTGACACGTTCTTAACATGCAATGGTGCACCCTTCCTATAAATAGCACTTCCATTTCTATTGTTTTTCCACAAGCTTAGACACTCAAATACTTGGTCGCCTAATATCTCTCTAATCGGTCAGTACTTTCGAGCTTATAGAGTTACTACTTCTCCGATCTTTTAGTTGCTGTCATCAGCCTTTCCCATTTGCATGTATTTCACCCACCCGCCGCTAGTTTCAAACGACAGAAAAGATACAGAAGAATGGTTTTCTTCTTTGATGAGTTATTAATTTTATTTTAATGTTTTTATTTGTTTGTTCTTGAGAAAAGTGTGGCACCATGGCTAAATGAAGCTTAGCTAAAGAGGGTGGAATCCAATATCACTTTGTTTTGTTTTGTTTTAGTTTCAAATGAATATGCTGTCCAATAATGTGGCATTTTCATTGTTAGTCTCATACAAAGCTCAACATTTCAACTGAAATGATTTATGGTATTTGTACTGATTTGAATTTCTCTGATTTACCTTGAAATTTTTACTTCAACATTCAACAGGAGCAGGGTGAAAGAGAGATCAATGGGGGCTCCACCTCCTGCTTTCACAATCAGACATCCAGACTATGCCATGTCCGACAACATTACCCCTTTCCGCGACTATGATTACTTCGGCCCGTTGTGGGATCCAGTCCCTTTCTTTAACTCAAAGCAAACAGTCGAAGAGTGGACAACCAATGAACTGATCACTTTCGAGCAACTTGAGGAGTATGGAGCATACTATGTAGGAGACCGATCCGACATGTATGTTGTCTCTCATTTTGTGTACTATGTCGAAGGAGAGTACATGCCTGTCTTTAGAAAGATCAATGGCCACGATATGTTCACTTATTGTCGCCGGATGAGAATCATGCGGAATCAAAACCAAAGAGGATATGCCACTCCGAGAGCGTTTCCGAGACCTGTTCGTCTAAACCCACCACCGCCAAATTCACAACAGCAACTAAAGAGGCTTGACATTGTCATCAATGTGGAAGGTGTGAAAATAAACCCAAACCCAAATGCTACAGCAGCTATTGACGGAAACGATTATATGGAAGAAGATGGCAATGGCGGTGAACAGGGAATGCAAGGTGCTGACGACGAAGAAGAAGAAGAAGTATCTTGCTTTTGGGATGAAATAATTGAGGATTATTTCAGTGACAAGGCTTCTTCCAGTGAATCTCCAGGTTTTGGTGACAAATAAAACATGTTTCAAAGTTTTCGTTCTGTTTCAGTTCCCCTGTAGTAACGCTTTCGTTGTTCGTACGCTTGTGGTTGTTTTTTGGTTTTGCGTGATGTGATGTCTGTAAGTTAATTAGTCTTGGCGTTTGTTGTGTTTATCTTACAAAAGTTAGCTGGTCAATTGGGGGCTGTATCCATTAAATAAAATTATTTTCGTTGAATTCAAATTTTATTACTTTCTAGCACTTCTATCCAAGATTATTCAAAATTCAAAATTTAATTAATTTTATATATTTTTAAAAAAAATAATTTTTAATAAATTTAAATTTTAAGATCTGTATTTTTTTATTTTCAAATTATAATCTTTTTTATATAAAAATATTAAGTATATTTAAATTTCAATACTTATAATTTTTTTTAATTTTAGGTTATCATCTCATTTTTATATATAGATACATATATAAAGTAGCTTCGAGGAGATCCCTGTTAGTTCAATTCACTCCAAGAAAATTAAAAAGAAAAAAGAAATAAATTTTTTAATTGTGTTCACTCTGCCTGAATTCATATCTTCCTAAATTTATGAACCTTCGCCTCCAATTTCTCCACTATAAACTAGGCCCCCTGGCCTATACATCTGCCTATATCAGAAAATATTAATCCCAAGAAAAGCTCTTTAGTGTATTAAGGAGAATCCAGTTGACAGATTCGGTTGGTCAAAGACAAACGGATCACTTCAATGAGCAGAGTCTGCTCTAAAGGCAGATTTTTTGTAGAGCTTCGCTCTATCCTTCGTAGAAGTCAGTCATGGTTTTATGCTGCAGAGGTTTTTATTATTTTTTTTCGCTTGTTTGTACATTGGTAAATAAATATGTACAACTCATGTTAAAAAAAAAAAAGCTAAATGGTTTTATGTGTTTATATATATATATATATATATATATATATATATATATTATGTTCATTATTAACTGTAAATAAAATTTTTAAATTTTATAAATATATATTAAAATGATAATATATATTTGTTAATAAATATTATAAAAATTAAAAATAAATAAATAAAAGTATCTGTTATCATTTTAATCTTATTTGTAAAATCTAAAAATTTCGGTTGTAGTTATTGAATAATTATATATATATAGGATAATTATTCAATATGCAGTTTTAAGTTTCACAAACGATATTAAGATTATAACACATACTCTATTTTATTTATTATTTATTTTTTAAATATTTTTAAAAAGATATGTGTCATTATTCTAATTTTTCTTGTAAAGTCTTAGTCTTAAAATTTCACTAGCAGTGTATTAGATAATTATTCACATATATATTTTCATTTTTTTATTTTACAAAATTGAGATAAGCTCTCAAAGTTTTATTACATCTATAAATATTTATTTTTATCATAAGTAAATCCCAACCTTTAAAAAAAAATATAATTAAATCTAAATATATTAAATGACACACTATTAAAAAAAGCTTATAAACTACGTTTAATAATCGTAATCTATGATAAACATACGTTTTTCAACTATAGTCTATTTTGGTGTAGTCTTTTTTATATATAATAGACTACTGTTTGTTCAAATGTAATTTAACATATGATATTAAACTATGATACGTTGTTCTCGTCAAATATATATATATATATATATATATATATATATATATTATCAATCATAAATTACAGTTAATAGAAAACTGTGATCTTTTTTACTATAAATTAGACTACGTTTTTCTAATTAAAATCGTGATTATTAGAAGAATAGACTGCATTTCAAATTTTTAACCATGACGTTTATAATTAAGTAATTTATTTATGTTTTGCAAAAAACCCACTTATATTTATATCTTTTTGAATAATAGATTATATTTTACCAAATAAAATGAATATTACTACTCAGTATTCAATCAACAAAAATAAAATTCATCTATCATATGTCATTAAACAAATTATAACAATAGCGTTAAGAATAATTATTTTATACACCACTAGTAGAATTTTTTGACTCCATAAGCGGGATTAGGATGATTACATATGTCCTTTAAAAATATTAAGAAAATAAATAAAATAAATAAAATAGGACATGTGCAATCATCCTAACCCGACTTGTGGAGTCAAAAAACTCCACTGGTGGAGTACAAAGTAATTATCTTAGCATTAACTGATCAAATATTACATTTTCATAAGAGTTTATATGTAATGCATTGACAATGTATACTCGCTATACATTGTCGACGTACCAGAGGTTGACATCTTATTAATGAACAAACTAAAACAATGTCAAACCCTTAAAATAAATACAAATAAATCTTTTCAATTTGTTCATAAGGGCTTAGTATTATTTTAGTTTGCTTATTAATGAAGTGTTAACCTTTGTATGCATTGAGTGTATAGAAACTAAACATTTCTACGCATCATATATAAACTCTTTTCATAATAGTCAATTGTTTTAAGTACATATATAAAATATGCAAAAGTATTATAAATTTCTTCCTTACACTTCATCACCAGTAAGTAATAACCGAAAATCTTAATTTTAATTCAAACAGTAACTTGATTATAAGTTTGTAGATAAACGAACGAAATACTTCAACAACAATTCAATTTTAAACTTAATCAATCAAAGCATAAGACTTTTCAAGGAAATAATAACAAAAGATCCAATAATATGAATAATGAATAAATAAATCTTCTTACAGTTTTAACAATAACTCATCTTACAAAAATAAATTTTCATCAACCATATGTCGTTAAGATCAAATATCACATTTTTATAACAGGCAACTGTTTTTAGTATAGATCTAGAATGCACAAAAGTATTAGAAATGTATTCTCCTTATACTTCATCATAAGTCGGCAACAACCAAAAAGCCTAACTTTAATTTAGACATCAATCTGATTATGAGTGTGTAGATAAAAGAACAAAATACTTATAGAACAATTCAGTTTCGAACTTAATCAATTAGAGCAAAAGACTTTTTAAGGATACAATAATAAAAGATCAAATAATAAAATAATGAATAAATAAATTTTTTATAACTTTAACAATATTTCAATTTATAAAAATAAAATTCACCAATTATATGTCATTAAACAAATGATTACAATAACATTAATTGATGAAATATTATATTTTCATAATAGTCACTTGTTTTGAGTATAGATATAAAATGTGCAAATGTAATAGACATATATTCTCTCTTACACTTCATAACCAACACGTAACAATCAAAAAGCCTAGCTTTAGAACCTGATCATGAGTTTGTAAATAAAAATCAAATTATGAGAAGATATCTCAACTTCAATATTTTAACTTCAATTAAAGTAAGCTTACATTAAGAGAAATCCTAGTCCAATTAGGATTGTTAGTATTAATCTGCTAGTCTTGTTAGAATTTATCTTATATCTTAATTAAAAGTCCTAAATATTTTAGGAGTTTTAATTAAATTTGGACACAACATAAAAACTAATTTTCTAGTGTCTAAATCCTATTAGGATATCCAAATTTCGACAAGACATAAACATATTTTCCTTGAGACAATGAATCCTAGTCAAACTACAATTGTAACTAACTCTAACTAACTTTGAATTAGTTAAGGATTGAGGAAGGGGATTGGCCAACAAGTCCAGCCCTTAATAATCCTCAATTCTAGTATCCTAAGCTCTTAAAACTCCTTCAAACTTCTAATTCGTTTTTCTCTAAGAAACAACTTTCTCAAAGATTTAACATCAAGATCAAAAGAAAATTTTCTTTAAAACTAATTTGGACATGCACTTCATCTTCTTAACCATTAAAGAAACTAAGTTCATCATCAAGAATCAGAAAGAATTATAAACCCAAAACCGACACTTTCAAAGTAATTTACTATATTTTGATAAACTTTCTGTCCAATTTTGTACTCAACGTTTGAACACCCAAATTAACTCCAAAAATTCTGAAAATTTAACACAACGTACACTCTTAATATATATATATATATATATATATATATATATATATATATATATATATATATATATCATGTAAACATTGCATATCCGTTGTATTTGTCTACAGAAAACCAAAAATAATGTAATCATACTTACTCAGAATTTTCGTGCTTCAGGAAGATTTGAAAGAAAATTTTCATTAAAATATCAAACAATGTCCTAAAATCATATAAATTAAAACAAAACATCCTAAGACATCATACTTTGATATTATAAGAGAACACAATTGAAATGATTTCATTAAACATGATTTTCAACCCTTACAAATCAATGAACAAATTATAATCAAAACAATTTTGAAATCAATAACAACTAATCAATTATATTTGCATGAAACTTGATCAAAGGGAGGCGTTTTACATATAAGATGATATTGTGTCTCAAGTCAAAAAATCACTTACATAGTTATTACATGAGAATGATTTCATAGACGCTCGAGTGAAACTACCAAATGAAATTTTCTAATGTTGGTCATGTTTAATAAACTTATTCTCTAAGTAGGACTTACATGTTATTCTCAAGTATTTCGCATTTCAATTTATAAGATCAATTATTTACTTTAAAAGTAAAAAGTTTTACATGTTTCAGTATCTAGTGTATTGTCAATGCCCATTTTTGACAAATAATCTTGAGCTTCGAGTCCAAAAATCTTGATCCATAAACCGAAGGTGAATCTTTTTACAATGCACAGGTGATGAACTTTTGAGGAGATCACAAGTTTGCATGCAATTTCTTCTGATTTATCTGGTGGTCTCTTATTGTTAAGGAATAAAATTTGTTTTTTGTTAGAGAATGTGTGAAACTTCTCGGTTGTTGATGATCGAAGTTCGATGATACACTGGATTATTTTATGTGCAATCAACAATGTTTATGTATCCTGTGAAGCTGAGGCTAAGACGGTTTCGTGGGACGAATTATCACAATTTAAAATGATTTTGTTAATCCTTGGTATGCGGCACGTGATTTAAACATTTTTGAAACAGAGTACATAAGACTGGGCTATGAGTTTACTAAAAATGGTGAATGTGTGGATTTCTCCTTTGCCGGTAAAAGGCACTTTTTTGTTTGATAGGGGGATTTAAATGAGTTGATTGAATGGATTTTTATCTCCACAGATTGGTTAAATAATTCTAAAGATCTGAGTGAAAAAGGCTTAAGGCGGTTTGTTTTTGGAACCTTGCGCAAGTTTTCTTTAAACTGAAGATTCTAATAGGGTCATTCCAGTTAAGGTGCTTGATTAGAGTTTTTTTATGAATGTTCAACTCTGACATTACAGGAGAAATGAAAGGTTTAAGAGTTATTATCTGCAAGATAAAGAATGGAATAGGGATGGATGTGGAGATTTTGACGAGAAGTTTGAAAATTAGGGGACAATGTTGAGTTGATGTTAATCATTTGTAAGGGAGAATTAAAGGAGGAGGATGCTTTTTTGCAGTCTTCGTCGCCACTTTGCATTTTATGGTGTTAAGTTCTCAGGAGATCTATCAAGAAGCAATCTAAAGGTGGGTTAAGCATTTGATAAAGCTGAGTTGATAAATCAGATGAGGCTTCCATGACATTGTTCCGTTGAGTGATCAATGTTTCAGATGCTTGTTGCGATTTTGCGGATTGTTTTATTCAGTTGAGTGATCATTGTCTTTTTGCTTGACTAGCTCTTGCTAGCTGTCCTTTCGTAGTTTTACCATCTTTCTTCATTAATAAAATTATGACTTAACCAAAAAAAAAAAAGCGCTCAGTTTTTTACGATACATTAACTAGAAATGGTTTTTAAAAACAACACTTTGATGAATAAAAATCTCATAACTATAACCATTTTACGATACATTAACCAATATTGTTCTATGATTTTCACCATATTTAATGATAAATAATTTTTATTACTATCGATCTAAATAATAAAATGAAACCTTTGTATTACTTACAATAAGCGTATGCCTTTTACTAAGTAAATTGACGTTAGAGCATATATTAATACCTCCTTTTACTATTAAGTTAAGACCTCATAGACAAACACTTTTTTTTTTTTTTGGTTCCCTGGCAAACACTTCTTTGTTAATATAGCAAAAGTAATTAATTAATACATAATTTATATATGGTAGAAGAATTTCAGAATTTACTCAATGCGTTGATTTTGATTTTATATATTTGCCAAAAATAGAAAAAATAAATTAGAGGAAAATATTTACAATCTCCTCAGCTCTTTGTGATATAAGCAGATTGCTTGAAGCACTGTTGCTTGCTTTCTGCAACTAAATATAAATGTATACCAAATACACAGCTTAATCAAATCAGAAACGATAAGTGGGATGCACCCGATTTCCAAGCACATATGTTTTATTACTAAAATATGTTGCCTACTAGACTGGCACATATATAATTACATAATTAACAAACATTAAGAAAACACACACACGCAAGCAACTTATTCTTTCAACACATAATTTGCCCCCAGTAATCTGGAGATGTGGGCTTAATTCGGCCACTTAGCCTGGAAAGGTTGCTTTATTTCCTACTCATACGTAAATTATACCTTCCCCTTAATCGCAGCACTGTAGCCATTGACCCTATCATAGTACCTGTTCCACAACATAACACCTCCATACTTGGGTGATTTCCGTATCTCTGGAAGGATTTTGGAGATTAGCACGCCAGGTGGAATGTAGCCGCTTCCTGCTGCCGCCTTCGCTGCCGGTAACCCTAAAAACAGCTTTTTTATTGCTTTTATACTAGCCCACCGTTTCCAGGAAGCTAAAATCTTGCTTGGGTTTCCTGGGCTGTATTGGCATGGGACATTGTTATAAAACTGAACCCAAACATAGTCAAAGAGCCCAGTACTAAGGGCAGACCCCAAGAATCTGTCAGGGTACGGACACTGAGGAGCAGCCGATAGGTAAACCTTTTTCCCTGGCTTGCTATATGCGGCCAAGTAGCGTGCAAGATCGTCCCAATGTTTAGTGGAGCCAAGCTCTATGTCAAAGTCGATACCATTCAACACGGCACTTCCTAATGGCCGCGAAGCTGATCTTCCACCCAAAAAGTTGTTGTATAAATAAGCGGCTACCTTCTTGGCATCTGCTTTAGAAGCCAGAGAGTACTGGCCAATGCCACCACCGATAGAAAGCATCACCTTGATGCCTTTCCTTTGGCAGTTTCTTATTTCTGAACTTGCAACCCTGCAACCACCATTTGCTGGGTTGCAGTGGCCTGCAAGGTTGATCACTGGGGTTCGACCGCTACCGAATTTGTTGAGGAAGGCAATGTTTACGTATTTGTATAGTCCAGAGTTGCAAGTTACGTTTAAGGTTGTCTCGGAGCCGCTTTGACCCCAATAGATTGCGATTCCACCGGCATGGGTGACCTCAATCAGGGCTAGGACTAGGACGGAGACGAGAAAAGGTATGGCTTGTGTTTTCCTGGCCATTGTTGAAACTGAGTTTTGTCTGTGGTTTCTCAATGCCAGTGGAAAGGTCGCTTATATAGAGTTCAGGGAGAACCCAAGCAGAAGGTCTTCACATTAAAAATATGAGCGAAGACCCATCTATGGCGCCGCGGTTCATTGACCTTTATCGATTCAATTTAATAGTAGTTCACTTGCACAAAGATAAACTAGAAGACTAATTGGATTTTTTTTTTTTCTTGATGAAAATATTCAATGACTGATTACTTCATTCTCACGTTAAGATTTTTCTTGCTGAAATTTTTTATTAGTACGTGAAGACAAAAAGGAAAATCCCAAGACAGAAGATATGGTAAGTAGTCAAGATTTGAATTAGATGAATCAATACCATCGACCTAGCAGCCAGTACACAAATAAACAAGCTGTAAACTCTGAAGGTTATTAGTTTTTTGTTCATCCAAGCGTCAAATGCATGGGTAAGCGTCCAAGATACATATCTGAAAAAATAAATATAACAAATGATAAGCCCCAAGCTAGTTAGTCCTAGTACTAGTATACTAAAATAATAAAATCTAAATCTATGAACTTTAATCTAATCTAGGTTGGAGTAAATTCAAAATTTAATACCTCAAATCTTTTTTTTATCCAAGGCTACAATATTCTTTGTATAAAAAAATATTAAAATTTAAATTGAAGTGATCGTTATGACTAATTTAGATAGATGATAAAATTAAAAATTAAAAAAAAATGAAAATTTCGTTATTTTAATTTCACTCGTGGAGTTAAAAAATTCCACTGATAGTGGATAAAATAATCATTTTTAAAATATATGTTTTTAATAAAATAATAAAATAATTAAAACAATGGATGAAAGATAATTATACGCTTCAACTTTTTTATCCTATATGACTTGATCTCACCGCATCGGAGGTGCAATGAAATCTATTAATAATATATAAGCAAATAGATAATATGTACATTGTAATTAAGCATTATTGTGAAGTGGAGAAGTTTGAATTGTAAGTTTCTATAATGTATTGAAATTTATGAGGAATATAATTGTTTATGGGTGCTGGCGGCATTCTGCTCACAAACAAACTTCACTTAAACGTTCATCCAATGTGCCTTGGGTACTGTATCAGTCGATGAAAGAAATTAATAACAAATTATTGTGTAGATCTGGGAAGAATTAAGTTAATTCTAGTAAATGTAATTGTCTCTCATCCAGTATTATTCAAGGAAAGAAAGAAAAAAAAAAACACAATGGATTTAGGTCTTGTATAAATGCCAAAATATGCCATACTCAACGCCATGCTTAATGGGGCCGCAAATGTTGTCAAATACGGTGAGCTTGACCTTGCCAATATATAAATGTTCCCTGGAAAAAAAAAATCATTTGCAGCTAATTATTCGTCACGAAAGATCGAAAAGGTTTATCGGCTAGAAATGTAGAAGATGAGAAAGAACTACTCCATAAATTAGACGGCAAGTTTTTATTAAAGAATTCTTATACTAAATTCTTTATAAATGATATCACAGGAAAAAAAATATAAATATGGCTGCTTTTTATACATGAAACAGAAAGCCACCTAATATTCTTTGGAACGAAAAAGATGAAGATCAACAAATAATTTTACCATAAAATTACTTTACATTTCAAATTTATACATTTTTTCGTTTAAATCTTATTATGTAATTATATTATTAAAAGATTTTAATCATTTATCGCATCTGATAATTAAACAATCAATAAAAAAATTGAAAAAATGCGTGGACGTTGAGGCTATCGATGTCAGCGCCCATTGCTTTTTTTTTTTTTCCTTTACATGTTTATATGTTTTTGAAATTAAAAAATAGAAAAGAAAGATTAGAAGGGTATCGAACATACAAACATCATTTACTTTTCCTGTTTTTGCTGTTTTTTTTTTTTTCTTTTTGTTATTTTTCCTAGTTTGGTGGCATGTTTAAGGGAGGTACACTTATATACAGATTGATGATGTCATCTTTCGGTTGAACTTCCCATCCAATCAATTTTTTAGTTACATTGTGGCAATATACGGAACCGACATTAATATATGATATAAAGGAGATAAAAATTAAAATGCAGTAGAAAGTTATATATGAATATAATGAAAATTTAAAAATATATATATTTTATGTATTGATATAAATTTTAACAAAAAAAATTTCATATTTTATACGAAGTCAAACCATAAGCATGACTAAAGAAGGCCTTGGCTTTCCAAAATTTTAGAAAATTATATTTTATACACATTATTTATATAAAATGTTTATATATATCAATGTAAAAATAAAAATAAAAAGAAAGAAAGAAAGATTAAGTCGATGGGAAATATCTCGTTGACTCATCTTTAGCTTCCTCTGTTTCACAGAGAAAGCCAATCGAAGCCAAATGAGAGATTGTCAGAGAGGAGAGGAAGTGCCAGACCGATGTCAACCAACCAAGGGACAGTGGAAACACGACCCCCGATGAGGGGGCGAGGCCGGAATCACGCTGGAGAGACAGATCCGACGAAAGGAAGGAAAAAGTGACGCAAAGAAAAGAATAGGCCAAACCACCACCCTCCATCGTTGCACTCCAGACGCCATGCCCACCAAAGCAACCGCTTGACCTTGCACCCCTACCTGAGAAAGATTGGTCGGGGAATCAACCGGCGAGGCCCAAACCGACCAAACTGGTAAGAGGCCGTATAGGCCATTTTAATTTTTTAAAAATTAATTTAAAATTATATTTGACGAAACTAACCCAATTTCATTATGTATATGTAGAGCATGATGATAGATGATGAACACGAGCTCGACCAAGTTTGGTGCATGAGCGCGCTACCTTAGGAATCAGTAAACTGAGTAAGTGAACCTCACTTAATACAACTTATATTAGTATAAGAGATAAGTAAATCTTACTTGCTACAGTATAGTAAATCTTACTTACTACAGTAGTTATAGCATTTTATTTAATTAAATTACATAAACTACGAATGAAATTCATAAATAATGAATTTAAGTATAAAATTTGAAATCTGTTAATTAAATTCATAAATAATGAATTTACTTATGAAGGCAGAAATTAGGAAATGCTTAAGTATTTTTTACGTAATCAGATCGAATGAAGATAAGTTACAGAGTGATACGGAATAATCATGAACAAGATATCGGGTTAGTAGTTCCTTTTTAAAATGCAAAGAAGCATCATTCGGGACAACTTTGGACTTAAAAAGTTTTAAGTTAAATCCATAAATGCAAGGTAGAATCATATGGAGTAAATTTGGATCCTCGAACAGAAATCATTCAATGTTTAAGGATTATAAGTGTAATAACAATATGTGATTGGATTATTGATAAGAATATGAAATTGATCAGTGATGATTGCTGCAAAGTAGCACCATATGAGGCATAAACTAATTTCATAGGTGCATAGTACCATCATATGAAATAAAAAGAGTTCTAGAACATAAAGTGAAGAATGTTCAAGGACTGTGCTATAGGTACGAGTGATCGACGGAACAATTAAAATTTCGATTTATGAAAAGATTGATTGATTTAGATTAGAATATTGAATGGATAAGTGATCATTGATATGCAAAGTAACAACTTAAGATATAAGTTAATTCCTTTGTGCGAGGTAGCATCGTACAAATTAATCGGGTCCTAAAATAAGAATCTGTCAGTGTAAGACCCGAATTTAATTAAAATACGAAAATTAAATAAGAAAAGATGGGGGATGTATGAAGGAAGGTCAGGTTAAATTGATTCCGAAACAAGAGCAGGGGTAAAATGGTAAAAATACCAAAACCCGGTGTTAGGACGATAAGAAAATTTTAATTAAAAATACGGATGTAAAATGTCTTGATCGATAATAAGGAAATTATAAATTTTGGGTCGATTGATCAAGATTCGAAAATTTTAAAAAATATCGGAAAAATTATAGGAACGATATCTCGAAAAACGCGAAGAAATAATATCGAAATTTAGAGAAAAATATAATTAATAAATTAAATTTAAATTAAATAAATTAAAGTAGAATAAAAATAATATAAGGTAGATATTTTGGGATTTTATGGAGTATTTTATTGAATAGTAAAATAATTAAAATAAATAAAAATAATAATAAAAAAAAGAGAAGCTGAAAAAAAAGAAAAAGGGAGAATTCGCGAAAATCGCGAAACAAAGAGGAAACGGAAACGGAAGCAGGACCGAGCCCCTGCCGGCGGCCAGGCGACCAGGCGAGGCCGGCGAAGGCAAGCCCGACGAGGGCTGACCCACTACCGGCCCCATGGAGGCCCGAACGGTGGCGATAGGCGGCGGACGGAGCAGAAAACCGAGATCGAGGGGGGAGAAGAAAAATCCGGTGGCCGGCGCCGATTTAGGCCCGACCACCGACAGCCGAAGGTAGCCCACGCGGAGACCGGCTGAACGGCGGCAGGATCGACCTCCGAAATCGACGAACGGCGCCGGAAACAGAAAGAGAGGAAAGTGGGTACCGATGGAGGAGGAGAACGGCTGGACCGACGACTTTCCGGCGGCCTTGGGCGAAGCCGAGCCCAGATCTGAGATGCGGACGACCCAGCGGAGCAACTGGCGGTGGAAGCCGACGGAGAACCGACCGGCAAGGTGGTGAACCGGCTGTGAACCGGTCGAATCGGGGTGAACCGGCGGTCTGAACCGGTCCGAACCGGACTGAACCGGTTCAGCCAAAAAGAGAGGAAAAAAGGGAGAAAAAGAGAAAAAGAAAAAGAGAAAAATTGAGAAAAATTCCTGTGATGCAATCGAGCTTCGGGTAAGTCGATAAGCGGTCGAATTGACCCGATTTAAATTTCGAAGTATTTAATTTAATTAATTTTGGGCTGAAAATTTACCCAGAAAATTATGAAATTATGTAGCTCGACGACTGGCATCCAACGAGAGCTTGAGATAGCCTCGATTTGCGGACTAGCATGGAATCTCGGGTAAGTGACCCTTATTTACGACAATTACCTCGTTATGCGTGATATGAATTTAAATTCCGCATAAATTGAATTAAATTATGAAAATTTAGATAATTGTCATAAATAGTGAATTTAGCTATTCGAGAGCTAGGACGAGGCCCAATAAATTATTGGTAGGCCCAATGAGCCCAATAGGCCTCGATAAAGTGAAAATTAGGTGGAAAACGGGCTTAAGGCCGATTAAGGCCCATTAAGGTGCAATCGGGCCCAATAGGGGTAAATGGGCACAACAATTTAAATTAAGCCCAGAGAGTATTAAATACAATTAAATTGTATGTTATCTGACCTGAGGAATATTGATACGCAGTTTCGAGCATTTGATTGGGAGCATAACGGACTGCGCGACGTGACAACATTGGAAAAGAAAAGGTCAGACTCGACAGGAAAATAAGGTAAGGGAATTCTGCGGACTGCTAGAGGTAAACTTTACGAAGTTTTAAATTCATTGCAGTCATTCAAAAATTTATCTGAAGGGTCTAGAGGTCGAAGAATAATTTTAGTGCCCGTATGGACAAAATTACTAAAATACCCTTGTTAAGGGTAAAATTTACAAAGTTAGGAAAAATTGGGAGGAGCAAGAACAAAAGGTTTCTGCTCATTCTGGAGGTGTTTTGATGCATGCATGAGTAGGCTGGCTCACCTTGAAAGAAAATGCACAGCATTGCATACTTTCAACGTGATATTGTTTTGAAAACTGTTTTGAGGAAACAGAGCCGCCTACGTGTTTTTATTGACATGTGACGTGCTAGAGCTCAGCTCGCACGATGTTGTCGATTTGTGTGATGCACGCATTAGTGCTAGAGCGAGAGCTCGCACTAGAGTTTTACATGCATAGGTGCTAGAGTACAACTCGCGCCAAATTTCATATGCTTTTTCGAGACAGGGTGCTAGAGTTTAACTCGCACCAGATTTTATAAGATTTTCATGTGATTTATATACAGAGTGCTGAGCTTAGCTCGCACTAGTTTTACCGAATTTGTGGAGTAGCGCTGTCTGCCCTTGGAGTCAGCCAAAAGGCCCAACAGGCTCAAGAGACCTCTTAGGTGGGGTGACAGTGAGGGATGAGGTTGGCGGCCTTGTGGGGATGTAAAGCGGGCTCTGCCAGTTTTATTTGAGTTGATGAGAGTGCTGAGCATCGCTCGCACTGATTTTATGAGAACATGCGATGAGCCGTGCTTGGAGCATCGGGTAGACTGTGTGTCACCGATTTAATAGGCTCGCACGTGCGTTTTGAGACATGGCATGAGTATTGAGAAACAAACCTCTGTGGGAAGCAGGCCAATTGGGCTGGAGTACCTAGAGATATTATATGGGTTCACGGAGTACGATGTACCGTGCAAGTAGCATGGAGTACGATGTACCGTGTGGTATCTTCGGATACGGCATCTCCGGATGCAGCATCTTCGGATGCCTGGGATCGGATAAGACTGACGGGATGGATTGACCCACCTCCTGGGCGGTTCCCGATCATGGTGAGAACCCACACACTAGGATCCGTGTAGCTGAGGAACTCCCGAGGACGCACATGGCCATAGTCCTGGTTATTGCCGTTATACAGATATTGCCTCGTCTCGCATGTCGACGATTTCGATGATTTAAACTGGGTTTTAAATTAAATTTGCATGATGGTATTTCCATGCTTTTCAAACCCATGTGTGAATGTAAATTGATTTTTATGATTTTGTATGAGTCAGGATCACCCGATGGAGGGGTCGAGTCCTGACTTTATTGTGAAAATTTTAATTGAGAAAGAAATGATTTTGAAATAATTGCATGTTGAATTTTCCGTGCAAACTCGATTTACATAGCATCATAACTCATATCATTTGTTTTAAAATGAGTGGAGAAAGGGTGGTTTATGCATGGCACCACGTTCATGTAGGTAGTATGGTTACCTACTTGTTCGTAGGATTGCCTTACTGAGCTTGATGTGCTCACCTCTTTCATTTTCTCCCACAGATAATCTCCAGTTGAAGTTGCGACGACTCAGTACTGCATTCTGGATATCCGCTGCTGCCCATCAACATAAGGTATATACATTTGTACATATTGTATCTACATAAGCATAGCACAGTAACATGTTTGTAAGCAACTTTAGGGGATGTATAAATATTGTAAACAATTATAAATGACTGGAGAAGAAATAAGTTAGATGATAATTGAATGGTGGGACTGGCATTGACGCACAGCCCAATTATTAGTGGAGTGTTGGTCACGATTCGAGGACAGGTAAGAATTTAAGTAAATAATAAAACGCGAAAAATTAACTCTGATTTTTGGGTAGTTTGGGTCGTGACATATAAAGGTGGTATCAGAGCACAATTGGTCTGATGTGTGTCAGTGTCAGTAATTAGAAAATTACATCCCCGTGTTACTGTGCTTAGTTAGATACAATAGTGTATATCGAGATGGGCTTGACTAAGAAATGGTTGAGAATGCAGGAATGCTTAATATGAGTCGCGTTAGATGAGATAGTGCACAAGGCAGAGGTCGTAGAGGTAGACCTGAATCTGCTAAGTCGTGCTGAGTTTGACTATGAGAATCATGATGAAATCGAAATGGAGGCTAATGTTGAGAATGCCTCACAGAGTCCGACAGAGAGATCGGACAGTATTGAGAGACGCTTCGCGAGATTGGAGCGGAGTGTGGAGATTATTTTGAGGAGCAAATTGCTCAGAGTATACATAAGATCAGAGGGCGCAGCGGAGCATTGGTAGAAGTCCGCTCGACCCATCTTGAGAGTTGATATGAGAAATATTTTGGATGTATTCCGGTGATAGGATATCCCGAACATGATTTAAAGGAAATTTCAAGGAAAAATTTCTTACACTGCCCAGGAATACTAAATTGATTATGAGTATGAAACTCAGTTATATTCTTTGGCAGATATTACCTCGACACTATGAACAAGTGACAGTCGAGATGTCTAAAAGTTCACGCAATGGCTTGACTTTCCAATTAGAGTCCAATTGGCCCCGTGAGATATTACTTATACCGAGGCAGTGCGCAGATTTCCAGTTGGGTAATTAAGAACATGAATTGCACGCCTCTGAGATTGGGAAAGCTAATGAGGGCTGAAATAGAGACAGAAAAGAGAATCAAGAAATAACAAAGATGTTAAAAATGGGAAAATGGTAATTGGTAAAAGATTTAATTTGACGAGTCATGGAGTAAGATAATTGGTAAGGCCCCAGTGCATCTAATTTTGGCACTCTTGAGGGGCATTGTGATTTGAGGACCCCGACCTGCTACGAAGCAGTGTAGCAGTGTAAGCAGTGTGGGATGTGTGGTGGATACCACGAAAGGAGAGTCTATACTTACACTGTATTGATGAAAATGGTCGTTAAGTGTGGTAAGACGGACCATTGATCTTGATTGCACAGAGTTGGGCGAGATCGCCCCACAGAAAAGTAAAGAGACCGAGAAAAAAAAACTTCATTGGTATAGCTGCAACGAGAAGGGAGGCAATAGCCGAAAAGAAAAAGGAAAGTAAGTTGTTGGACGAAGGCGAGAGGATGTCTTGGACCAGGACACTATTGATGTTTCATGGATGTGGTGTAAGATACCACACTTGTTATGAATAATGAAGTACATATGTTCATTGATCCTGGTACCACACACTTATTCATACCGCCTTCATTCGCATATAAGTGAGTAAAAGGCATGAATGCCTTCATCATTGGGCACAATACTGATAAATGAGTACCCCAATAGAGGAGGATTAATTAACGAAATATGGATATAGAGATTTTAAGTTGAAAACAAGGGTGAAAACATCACTGAGAAGTATACTGTAAGTGTTGACAAGTGATAAAAAGGGGTGCAACAGTTGAAATTAAGGAGTAAAGGATTGTACTCATGGAATGAATAACGACAAAAGTTTTGTCATGATTGACATACGAAGGAGATAATCTTTAAGATAAGATAGATTCTGAATACAAGATGTATTGGAGTAAGAGATATATGCTAGGTAAGAACATCCTTACGATATGGAGTCATTAGGATTAAAGCAATTAGTAACGAATATAAATTGTAACCACATAGACTGAGATATAACGTAGTTGTGGTTAAGTCTAAAGGTTAATAAAGGTATTTCAAAATACCTCCCCGCCTGAAGACTTGACAGCGTCTAAAAGTATATATATATATATATATATAACCTATAACGTGAAATCGATCGTCGTAATAAATACCTTTAGCATTAGGATACCTTTACTAAGACGATAAGAGTATTTAAATCTGACAAATCATAAAGGTTAACATAGTAAAATTTAATAAGAGCCGTTAAGATAAGAAAAGGAAATGACGCAGGTTAGTACCTGAAGACGTAAGCGATTTTGAAGGATCTTATACGCTTACGCATAGATAAGCCAAGGATTGGACCGATTCGTAATCATCAGTATCGATGATATGTTGGATGTAGTTAAAGTCTAGGGCGATTTATAAACAACAATTGGAAAATTGCTTTTACAAATGGGTTGTTGCGACTTCTAAAAAGGGTATACCTTGACACGTTTAACTATGAAAACGTGATCTTGGAATGAGATGATAAATAAGATGATAGATGTGACATGAATTTCGGTGTAATGAAGTATGAACTGACCACCATGATTACTTTCACCATACCCAACAGCTCAAGAGGTTCTCAATGAGTATGGATACCTCAAAATTATGAAGGAGCTGTGTATTGATGTATAATGGGAAGATAGTCAATTTTGGAGTCAGACAACTCCTTGATCACGAAATAAACTATATGACCCATGATTTAAAGTTGGCAATAGTATTTGTACCGAGGATATGGTACTATTATGTACATGGTGAGAAATTTTGGATATGCACTGATCATAAAGCCCGAGTATCTGTTTTCACAGAAAGAGGCGAACATGAGAATACATAGTGGGTTAGAGCTTCTGAGAGATTTTGATTGTGGAAAATTGTACCACCCAGGAAAGGCTGATGCTTTGAGTAGAAAGAGCCTCGGGATGGTATTGCATATGATGGTCAGGGAGCGTGAGCTGCTTGAACAGTTATGAGCCTCAGTATTGATGTGATCCCTTCTGATGATGACAGTGATTGTGTGACAGCTAGCCTGATGATTAGAACCGGATGAGAGTTCTCGGATTTGCCAGGCTTAGCGTGATGATCGGCATGGTGTCGATAGTATGGGTCAGATTCAGAAGGGTACAGTGACAGAGTTCACAGAGTATGATAATGATTTACAGAGAGGTTCAGAGACAGTATAAGTGCTCCCCAGTGCCACAGTTGATGGGACAGTGATATTGTCAGAAGCTCACTCTTCGGGATATACGGTGCATACGGAAAGTAACAAGTAAAGAATATATCAAATCTTTGAAAAGGGTATTGGTGGTCAGATGTGAAAGAGATATGGTAGAGATTGTGAAAAAGTGCCTAGTATGTCAGCAGAATAAGGTAGAGTATTAAAAGTCTGCAGAGTTATTGCAGCACCTACCTATATTGACACGGCACGAAAATGAGAGCAAGTCTCCATGAATTTTATGATGGGTTACAGAGGACCCAGGTGAATTACGAGGCTATGTGGATGATAGTCGATAGAGTGATTAAGTCTACCCACCTTTTGGTTATGAAATTCTCAAATACTCAGAGTATATATGAGGATTTATGTGTAAGGAAGATTGTGGAACACTAAGTAACGTTCCAGTGAGCATGGTATCATATAGGGATTCCCGCTTCACTTCTTACTTAAGGGAATATTTTTTTAGGAAGCTATGGGAACCCGACTGAGTATTAGCACAGCTTTCCGTCCTCAGACAGATGGTCAGTCAGAGAGGACTGTACAAGTTCTGGAGGATACAATGAAAGCGTGTGCCCTTGATTTTATAAGCTCCTGGAATGATCAGTTATCACAAATTGAAGTCGCCAATAACGACAGTTGGCAGTTGAGTATCGGGATAACAAGATATGAGACAGTGTATGGCTATAGGGGTTGTTCCCCAAATTGGATGAGAAAAAGTGGATGACAGATAGAATTATTTTCGACTTTGGATAATAAGTCTCTGAGGATGTTTAGTTAAAGAAGAGAGATTAAGAACACCTCAGAGCAGACAGAAAAGTATTGGAATTCACCCTTGGTGAATTAGTATGATTGAAATATTTCTTGTCCTAAGAGAATAAGGACATAGCGAACTTTTGGAAGAAAGTAAATTGAGTTGCGCTGGATGGAATATTTGGAGAGATTGGACAAGTGGGAGATAAGACCTGTAGGTTGGTGTTATCACCTGAATTAACAGGCACCCACAATGTGTCTCAGCTTTTTGATGCTTCGACAATACTATCCAGATCCAGCATAGGTGATAGGGTATGAATTCCAGAAGTTCAGCTTAATGTAAATATAAGTATATCGAGAAGTTGATTCGGGCATTAAACAGGAAAGAGAAAGTATTGAGGTTTAAGAGGATCTCCCTAATTAAAGTCCTTTGGTAGTAATACACTCCGGAGAAGGTCACATAAGAATTTAAGAGTATGATACGATCGATGTACCCGGAGTTGTATATGGACTCATATGACTTGGTTCTAATTTGGATGACCAAATTCCTTAAGTGGGGGAGAGTTGTAAGACCCGAATTTAATTAAAATATGAAAATTAAATAAGAAAAGATGGGGGATGTATGAAGGAAGGTCAGGTTAAATTGATTCCGAAATAAGAGCAGGGGTAAAATGGTAAAAATACCAAAACTCGGTGTTAGGACGATAAGAAAATTTTAATTAAAAAAACGGATGTAAAATGTCTTGATCGATAATAAGGAAATTATAAATTTTGGGTCGATTGATCAAGATTCGGAAATTTTAAAAAATATCGAAAAAATTATCGGAACGATATCTCGAAAAACGCGAAGAAATAATATCGAAATTTAGAGAAAAATATAATTAATAAATTAAATTTAAATTAAATAAATTAAAGTAGAATAAAAATAATATAAGGTAGATATTTTGAGATTTTATGGAGTATTTTATTGAATAGTAAAATAATTAAAATAAATAAAAATAATAATAAAAAAAAAGAGAAGCTGAAAAAAAAAAAAGGGGAGAATTCGCGAAAATCGCCAAACAAAGAGGAAACGGAAACGGAAGCAGGACCGAGCCCCTGCCGGCGGCCAGGCGACCAGGCGAGGCCGGCGAAGGCAAGCTCGACGAGGGCTGACCCACTACCGGCCCCATGGAGGCCCGAACGGTGGCGATAGGCGGCGAACGGAGCAGAAAACCGAGACCGAGGGGGGAGAAGAAAAATTCGATGGCCGGCGCCGATTTAGGCCCGACCACCGATAGCCGAAGGTAGCCCACGCGGAGACCGACTGAACGGCGGCAGGATCGACCTCCGAAATAGGCGAACGGCGTCGAAAACAGAAAGAGAGTAAAGTGGGTACCGACGGAGGAGGAGAACGGTCGGACCGGCGACTTTCCGGCGGCCTTGGGCGAAGCCGAGCCCAGATCTGAGATGCGGACGACCCAGCGGAGCGACTGGTGGTGGAAGTCGGCGAAGAACCGGTCGGCAAGGTGGTGAACCGGCGGTGAACCGATCGAATCGGGGTGAACAGGCGGTCTGAACCGATCCGAACCGGACTGAACCGGTTCAGCCAAAAAGAGAGGAAAAAAGGGATAAAAAGGGAAAAAGAAAAAGAGGAAAAAATTAGAAAAAATTCCTGTGATGCAATCGAGCTTCGGGTAAGTCGATAAGCGGTCAAATTGACCCGATTTAAATTTCGAAGTATTTAATTTAATTAATTTTGGGCTGAAAACTTACCCGAAAAATTATGAAATTATGTAGCTCGACGATTGGCATCCAACGAGAGCTCGAGATAGCCTCGATTTACGGACTAGCATGGAATCTCAGGTAAGTGACCCTTATTTATGACAATTACCTCGTTATGCGTGATATGAATTTAAATTCCGCATAAATTGAATTAAATTATGAAAATTTAGATAATTGTCGTAAATAGTGAATTTAGCTATTCGAGAGCTAGGACGAGGCCCAATAAATTATTGGTGGGCCCAATGAGCCCAATAGGCCTCGATAAAGTGAAAATTAAGTGGAAAACGGGCTTAAGGCCGATTAAGGCCCATTAAGGTGCAATCGGGCCCAATAGGGGTAAATGGGCCCAACAATTTAAATTAAGCCCAGAGAGTATTAAATACAATTAAATTGTATGTTATCTGACCTGAGGAATATTGATACGCAGTTCCGGGCATTTGATTGGGAGCATAACGGACTGCGCGACGTGACAACATTGGAAAAGAAAAGGTCAGACTCGACAGAAAAATAAGGTAAGGGAATTCTGCGGACTGCTAGAGGTAAACTTTACGAAGTTTTAAATTCATTCCAGTCATTCAAAAATTTATCTGAAGGGTCTAGAGGTCGAAGAATAATTTTAGTGCCCCGTATGGACAAAATTACTAAAATACCCTTGTTAAGGGTAAAATTTACAAAGTTAGAAAAAATTGGGAGGAGCAAGAACAAAAGGTTTCTGCTCATTCTGGAGGTGTTTTGATGCATGCATGAGTAGGCTGGCTCACCTTGAAAGAAAATGCACAGCATTGCATACTTTCAACGTGATATTGTTTTGAAAACTGTTTTGAGGAAACAGAGCCGCCTACGTGTTTTTATTGACATGTGACGTGCTAGAGCTCAGCTCGCACGATGTTGTCGATTTGTGTGATGCACGCATTAGTGCTAGAGCGAGAGCTCGCACTAGAGTTTTACATGCATAGGTGCTAGAGTACAACTCGCGCCAGATTTCATATGCTTTTTCGAGACAGGGTGCTAGAGTTTAACTCGCACCAGATTTTATAAGATTTTCATGTGATTTATATACAGAGTGCTGAGCTTAGCTCGCACTAGTTTTACCGGATTTGTGGAGTAGCGCTGTCTGCCCTTGGAGTCAGCCAAAAGGCCCAACAGGCTCAAGAGACCTCTTAGGTGGGGTGACAGTGAGGGATGAGGTTGGCGGCCTTGTGGGGATGTAAAGTGGGCTCTGCCAGTTTTATTTGAGTTGATGAGAGTGCTGAACATCGCTCGCACTGATTTTATGAGAACATGCGATGAGCCGTGCTTGGAGCATCGGGTAGACTGTGTGTCACCGATTTAATAGGCTCGCACGTGCGTTTTGAGACATGGCATGAGTATTGAGAAACAAACCTCTGTGGGAAGCAGGCCAATTGGGCTGGAGTACCTAGAGATATTATATGGGTTTACGGAGTACGATGTACCGTGCAAGTAGCATGAAGTACGATGTACCGTGTGGTATCTTCGGATACGGCATCTCCGGATGCAGCATCTTCGGATGCCTGGGATCGGATAAGACTGACGGGATGGATTGACCCACCTCCTGGGCGGTTCCCGATCATGGTGAGAACCCGCACACTAGGATCCGTGTAGCTGAGGAACTCCCGAGGACACACATGGCCATAGTCCTGGTTATTGCCGTTATACAGATATTGTCTCGTCTCGCATGTCGACGATTTCGATGATTTAAACTGGGTTTTAAATTAAATTTGCATGATGATATTTCCATGCTTTTCAAACCCATGTGTGAATGTAAATTGATTTTTATGATTTTATATGAGTCAGGATCACTCGATGGAGGGGTCGAGTCCTGACTTTATTGTGAAAATTTTAATTGAGAAAGAAATGATTTTGAAATAATTGCATGTTGAATTTTCCGTGCAAACTCGATTTACATAGCATCATAACTCATATCATTTGTTTTAAAATGTGTGGAGAAAGGGTGGTTTATGCATGACACCACGTTCATGTAGGTAGTATGGTTACCTACTTGTTCGTAGGATTGCCTTACTGAGCTTGATGTGCTTACCCCTTTCATTTTCTCCCACAGATAATCTCCAGTTGAAGTTGCGACGACTCAGTACTGCATTCTGGATATCCGCTGCTGCCCATCAACATAAGGTATATACATTTGTACATATTGTATCTACATAAGCATAGCACAGTAACATGTTTGTAAGCAACTTTAGGGGATGTATAAATATTGTAAACAATTATAAATGACTGGAGAAGAAATAAGTTAGATGATAATTGAATGGTGGGACTGGCATTGACGCACAGCCCAATTATTAGTGGAGTGTTGGTCACGATTCGAGGACAGGTAAGAATTTAAGTAAATAATAAAACGCGAAAAATTAACTCTGATTTTTGGGTAGTTTGGGTCGTGACAGTCAGGACCCGTCTATCCGTGACTTAACCAAAACCACTACAAATCTTTCGCATTTTTAATTTACCCTTCCTCTCTTCAATGGTTGGGCTGTGATTCGATGTTAGCTTCCTCGCATACCATATCATCCATTTTCATACATGTCAATATACTTTGACTTTAACTTCTTTTATAATACATGTAAGATTATATAAAATCTAATACAAATACATTCCCCATAATATATATCGTATACATCACTGTGCTATTTCTATGTTTAGATACATAACCGTACAAAACATATATACTTGTCGATCGATAGGAAATAGCAGCGGACACAGGAATACTATCCCTCAAAAGCTCTCACTCTACTGCTGATGCTCTGTAGAGAGATGTAAAGAAAGGGGGTGAGCATACAACGCGCTCTGTAAGGAAATCAGGCAAGCAAGTAGATATCTACACTATCTACTCAAAATAATGCTATACCTCAAAACGTTGTTTCCTTAACTCATTTTCAAAGCATGTCTTTAAATATAAATATATATACTTGTACAGATTAAATTTCATGTACAGAAATCATGTTTTCTTTATCAAATGTAGGCATGTAGTGCAAAACAATGCATCTTTATAATATCACAATGCCTTTAGATAAATCATGCCATGTATATTTAAATCACAGTAAATATGGCATTTAAATCATTCACATCACAAAATCGAAGTCCGACCCATCCCTCAAGTCTATCCGTAATTAAATCAGTCAATCAGGTGATATATCATGTGAGACTCTGTGGTGAAAAATGTAAATAGTATCCTGGATTATGATCATATCTGACAATGTGATCCCAGGCAACACAGATCTCGGTGTACGGGGTATCACTGCTGCAACGGGAGGGGAGTCGGTCCATCACAATCGCCAGCTATATCCTCCTCAAGTCCACAACACCACACGGTACAGTGTACTCCATACCACATGCACGGTACAACGTACTCCGTGGATCCTACATCACAGTCGGGGTGCCTGTCATAGGTCTTAGCCCTCAAAACCATGAAATATCATATCACGTCTCTAAATACTCATGTGAATCCTCTCATAGTGTGACACTCAGTCTACACGAGGAAATCAAGCATGGTTTTCAACATGTATTATATATCACATACAGTGCGCGCCTTTGAGCACGACTCACAGTCGACACTCCGCTCAAATACTGTTTCACATCACAAAATCAGACTCTACTGCGAGTAAACCTCCAGCAACTAGGTCAATGCATAGTTCATGTTTCAAATCGAGTACGAGCAATAGCTCCAATACCATGCTATGCACAATATCATCAAATCAAGTACGAGCAATAGCTTCAGTACTATGTCATGTATAAATCATGAAGAATTGAGTACTAGCAACACTCCAGTACTCTGTCATGCATCTCATGTAAACTCGAGTACGAGCTAATCGCTCCAACACTCTATCATGCACAAATCACATAAAATTGAGTACGAGTAATAACTCCAGCACTCTATCATGCATGTCATGAAAATCTAGTGCGAATAATAATCCCGCACTAATATATGTGAAAAATATATGAAATCCAGTGCGAGCTGTGCTCCAGCATGATTTATTCTCACATAATATGATAGATGGCTATTAAAAAAAGGGATGGTTTACAAAATATTAAAATCAGCACTATAAAGTGTGCTTAATTCACATCAACCTTAAAATTATTAGCCCATCTATTTATTCTTCTGCTAAACAGTAGTAAAACACTCAAAATGGTGGTTTCCATGCTTTTTACAACTTTTCATAAAAGTTGACTTTTTGACTAACTAGGGGCAAAATCGTAATTTATCACTATTCGGTCATAATAATTATTATTCACTTTCTCTGACCCTCAGAGTTTTTAAGTGAATGTAAAAGCAGACGAAAATACGTGCAAGTATATCTAACTACTCACAAAAGTCTCTTACTTGCAATCACTCAAGAAATTTCACTTTCTCAACGCTGCTCGATCCAGCAGTCTGATTTGTTTCTCCAATACTCTCTGAAGTTTCATATAACCATTTATCAGGTTAATTATATTTTTCCTACTGTATTTCACATTAAATACAGTCTATTTCCCTTAATTGTGCCCGTTTACTCTAAATGGGTCTAAATACTTTAAATTGGGTCTTAATCCATATTAAGCCCGTTTTTCATGTATTATTTCCCTTCATCAGGGTCTATCGACTCATTGGGCCTATTAATACCCATTGGGCTTTATTCCAAGCCCTTTGGATAGCCCGTATATCATTTACGACAGTTAATTCGAAATTTCGAATATAATTCACTAAATGCGAAATTTAATCCGAAATGCGTAAAATAAATCTTAAATACGCAATAATCACATAAATTGTCGTAAATGAGCTTTACTTACCCAATATTATGTGATGGTATGCAAATCGAAGTTCGATCGGGCTTCCGTTCGAAATTTATCGTTGAACTGCACAATTTTGTATATTTAACTCCGGGTAAATTTTCGATCAAATATAATTTAAATAAATTTATCGAAAATCAAATTGGTCACTTTTAACCTCGTATCGACTTACTCGAAGTCCGGAGTAATCCCAAAAATTTTTCTTTTCCTTTTTCTTTCTTTTTCCTCTTTTTCCCCTTTTCTCCTTAGTTGAACCGGTCCGGTCCGGTTCAGTTTAGAAGGTTCTCCCCTGAACCGCCGATCGATTCAGGGATTTTTAGTCATTCCGGTGCCGTCTGGCCAGTTCTCCGAGTGTCGCTGCCACCGTTCGGTGCGCCACAGCCTGGGGAACGTTCGGCTTACCTCGATCGGGACCAAGCGCCGTCGATGGCCGTCAGATTCCTCCTTTTCCTCCGCAGCAAATCCCTTCGTCGATCTCCCTTTTCCGGTGCCGGTGAGGCACGTTACCGGTGGCTGGGAGGTCGCGGGGTGAGTGGCTTCCTTTTTCGGTAGCTGGCTTGGCTGCTGGTTGCCGGTGGTGGCTGGTCCGGCAAGCTCTTCTCCTCGTCGGTTTGCGCGTTTCTGTTTCCTTCTCTCTCCCCGAAAATTCCAAATTTCAAATTTTCATTTTTTATTATTATTTTCAATTTCTTTTTTTCTTTTATTTATAATATATTTTTATTATTATTTTATTCCTTAAAATAATAATAAAAATCTCAAAAATATCCCAAAATATCTAAAAATTTCCTATTAAATTCATTTAGTCCGTAAATGAATTTATTAATCCAATTTTGTCTTTTCGGTATATTTTTTTAATATTTTTGGGCTCATTTTTCGAGGTAAAAATTTCAAAAATATTAAATAAATTCATATCTTGATCAATTAGACTCGAAATTCAATATTTTCCTCGATTTTGATCAAGATTCCTCAATTTCATATTTTTAATGAAAGTTTCTCATCGGATTTATACCTAATTTTAGCATTTGACCGTTTTACCCCTGTACTTGTTCGGGAATCACTTTAACCCTTATCTCGCTATTATGTAGCTTACATGCATTTTTAAATTCTTTAATAGTCGATTGCATGATAGTAAATACTCTTCTTATGATTCAACTATGAAATAAAGTTTTCGTACACATAGGAATCATAAGGTATAAGCAACATATAAAATCGAAAACTCGGGTCTGACAGAATCAAACAATGTTCAAAGATCCTAAGTGTTATAATTATCTAGAAATATCAGTAATAAGATTATCAGAAATGATATGTTCTTATGTAAACCTTATTTTGTATTACATTTGTATCTTGATGCATATTATGATTTCGTGGGATTTAAAAAGCTTGCATTGGTTTATACTTCCATTAAAGAAGCTTTAAAATCTCACTTAAGATATGTTTTGAAAATACATAAAACATACGCCTTTATGTTTTGGATTTAAGTTAACTCTGCTTTTATCCATATTGTGATTTGAACTAATTTCAAAACATGTATTTGGATAACTTTTACAGTTCAATGTTTTGTCTTAGCTGACAAGCGATAATAGTTAGTCATGACCATTTTCGGCCCCTATTAGCGGGTATATAATAGTTAGTAGTGATGTTGTCTGCTATTGGTGATATAAATAGAGATACGACCACTGCTAATGGAGTATATAATAGTTAGCAATGTTTCAACCTCTGCTAACAGTGTATATAATAGTTAGCTATGTTTCGACTCTGCTAACAATAATTAGCGATGGTCATGTATTTTTAGATTTCTAATAATTCCCTAATCACAGGTTAAAATAGTGATCATATGAAATCTGTTTTGGATTTTGAAATATGTAAGACCCGAATTTAATTAAAATCCGAAAATTAAATAAGAAAAGATGGGGGATGTATGAAGGAAGGTCAGGTAAAATTGATTTTCGAAACAAGAGCAGGGGTAAAATGGTAAAAATACCAAAACTCGGTATTAAGGCGATAAGAAAATTTTAATTAAAAATAAGGATGTAAGATATCTTGATCGATAATGAGGAAATTATACAATTTGGGTCAATTGATCAAGATTCGGAAATTTTAAAAATATCGAAAAATTACCGGAACAATATCTCGAAAAACGCGAAGAAATAATATCAAAAATTTGGAGAAAAATATATTTAATAAATTAAATTTAAATTAAATAAATTAAATTAGAATAAAAATAATATAAGTGTAGATATTTTGGATTTTATGGAGTATTTTAATGAATAGTGTAAATAAATTGTAATAATAATAATAATAATAATAATAATAATAATAATAATAATAATAATAAAACAAAAAAAAAAAGAAGTGAAACTGGAAAAATGGATCGGGGAGAGAGAAAGGAAGCGAAAACGGAAACGGAGCCGAACCCGAGGACCCAGCCCCGTCGGCCTCAGCACCGGACACCACCGGAAAGCCGACCAGGCGAAGGAGTCGAGCCCGTTGGCACCGGCAGCTGAGGGAAACGGCGGCGAAACGGCGAGGAACGGAGCGAAAACCGAAACCAAGGAAGAAAAGAAGAATCGTCGGCGATCGGCGCGATTCAGGCCCGACCGACGGCCACCGAACGTTCCCCAGGCGTCGGTGAGCCGATTGGTGGCAGCCACGACCGGCGAAGTTGCCGAAAAACGCCAAAAACAGCAGAAGAAAAAATGGGTTTCGACGGCAGAAAAGAGAACGGCAGGACCGGCGACCTTTCGGCGGTCTTGGGTGAAGCCGAGGCCAGATTCGAGCTGCGAACAACCTTGCGGAGCTACTGGCGGCGGAAGCCGACGGAGAACCGACCGGCAAGGCAGTGAACCGACGGTGAACCGATCGAACCGGAGTGAACCGGGGTGAACCGGCAGGTCTGAACCGGTCCGAACCGGACTGAACCGGTTCAGCCAAAAAGAGAGGAAAAAAAGGAAGAAAAAGGGAAAAAGAAAAAGAGAAAAAAATTGGGAAAAATTTCAGCGATGCAATCGAGCTTCGGGTAAGTCGATAAGCGGTCAAATTGACCGATTTAAATTTTGGAATATTTTATTTAATTAATTTTCGACTGGAAGTTTACCCGAAAAATTATGAAATTGTGTAGCTCGACGATTGGCATCCAAAGAGAGCTCGAGACAATCTCAAAATTCGTACTAGCATGGAATCTCGAGTAAGTGACCCTTATTTACGATAATTTACATCGTTATGCGTGTTTCGGATTTAAATTCCGCATAAATTGAATTAAATTATGGAAATTTAGATAAATTGTCGTAAATAATAAATTTAGCTATTCGAGAGTTAGAACGAGGCCCAATAAATTGATGGTGGGCCCAGTGAGCCCAATAGGCCTCGATAAAGCGAAAATTAAGTGGAAAATGGGCTTAAGGCCGATTAAGGCCCATTAAGGTGCAAACGGGCCCAATAGGGGTAAATGGGTCCAATGATTTAAATTAAGCCCAGAAAATAGAAAATACAATTAAATTGTATAATATCTGACCTGAGGAATAATTATACGCAGTTCCGGACATTTGATTGGGAGCATATCGGACTGCGCGACGAGACAACAGTGGAAAAGAAAAGGTCAGACTCGACAGGAAAATAAGGTAAGGGAATTCTACGGACTGCTAGAGGTAAACTTTACGAAATTTTAAGTTCATATGCTGTCTTTAAAATTTACCTGAAGGGTCTAGAGGTCAATTAATAATTTTAGTGCCCCGAATGGGCAAATTACTAAAATACCCTTGTTAAGGGTAGAACTTACAAATTTAGGAAAAATTGGGAGGAGCAAGGACAAGAGGTTCCTGCTCGTTCTGGAGGTATTTTAACACATGCATGAGTAGGCTGGCTCACTTTTAAAGAAAAATGCATAGCATTGCATACCTTAAACGATGTAATTTCTGTGAAAACTATTTGAAGATAACCGAGCCACCTACGTGTTTTTATTTACATGTGACGTGCTAGAGCTCAGCTCGCACGATGTTTGATTTGTGTGATGCATGCATTAGTGCTGGAGCGAGAGCTCGCACTAGAGTTTCACATGCATAGGTGCTAGAGTATAACTCGCACCAGATTTCATATGCTTTTTCGTGACACGGTGCTAGAGTCTAACTCGCACCAGATTTTACATGATTTTCATGACAGGGTGCTGGAGTTTAGCTCGCACCAGATGTTATAAGATTTTCAAATGATTCATATTTACAGTGTTAGAGCACCGCTCACACTACTTTTCAGAGATCATACGATAAGCCGTGCTTGGAGCATCGGGTAGACTGTGTGTCACCGATTTAATAGGCTCGCACGTGCGTTTTGAGACATGACATGAGTATTGAGAAACAAAACCTCTCTGTGGGAAGCAGGCCATTTGGGCTGGAGTACCTAGAGTGATATGGGTCCATGGAGTACGATGTACCGTGCAAGTAGCATGGAGTACGATGTACCGTGGGGTATCTTCGGATACGGTATCTTTGTGATACGGGGTATCTTCGGATACGGCATCTTCGGATGCGTGAGATCGGATAAGACTGACGGGTTGGATTGACCCACCTCCCGGGCGGTTCCCGATCAGGGTGAGACCTCGCACACTGGGATCCGTGAAGCTAGAGGGACTCACGAGGACACATATGGCCAGTCCTGGTTATTACCGTTATACAGATATTGCCTCGTCTCGCATGTCGACGATTTTGATGAAATCAAACTGGGTTTTTAAACTAAATGTGCATCATGGTTATTTCCATGCTTTTAAACCCATATGTGATGTAAACGAATTTTCATGATTTTGTGTGAGTCAAGATCACCCGAAGGAGGGGTCGAGTCCTGACTTTACTGTGAAATTTTAAACGAGAAAGATATGATTTTGAATATAATTGCATGTTGAATTTTCCGTGCAAACTTGATTTACATAACATCATAACTCATATAATTTGTTTTTAAATGTGTGGAGAAAGGGTGGTTTATACATGGCACCACGTTCATGTAGGTAGTATGGTTACCTACTTGTTCGTAGGATTGCCTTACTGAGCTTGATGTGCTCACCCCTTTCATTTTCTCCCACAGATAATCTCCAGTTGAAGTTGAGGCGACTCAGTACTGCATTCTGGATATCCGCTGCTGCCCATCGACATAAGGTATATACACTTGTACATATTGTATCTACATAAGCATAGCACAGTAACATGTTTGTAAGCAACTTTAGGGGATGTATAAATAATGTAAACAATTATAAATGACTGGAGAAGAAATAAGTTAGATGGTAATTGAATGGTGGGACTGGCATTGACGCACAGCCCAATTATTAGTGGAGTGTGGTCACGATCAGAAGACAGGTAAGAATTTAAGTAATAAAAATAACAAAACGCGAAAAATTAACTCTGATTTTTGGGCAGTTTGGGTCGTGACAAAATATGCTTTAAAATGTGTTTTGAAATGTGAAATATATTTTGAAGTGTGAAATATATTTTTGAAAATATTTTACAAACATTAGCATGGTTCACAAAACATATCTTACCAAGATGATATGAATATGATGTGATTCCTGCTAGCGAAGATTATCTTAGTGATGTGGTCCCAATTGACAAGATATAATAGTCAGTGGGGTCCCTACTAACGGGTTAGAATAGCTAGCAACAATCAATTGAATATGTTTTGGAATATGAATAAGTTTTGAATATAAGATATGTTTTGAAATGAAATATGTTTCGAATATATGAATATATTTCGATGTGATATATTTTAGATAAAAAATATGTTTCGAATATGAAATGTGTTCTGAATAAGGAATATATTTCAGATAAGAAATATGCTTTGAATATGAAATGTGTTACGAATATGGAATATGTTTCGAATGCGAGACATGTTTCGAACAAGGAATATGTTTCGATATGGTTTATGTTTTGAAAGAAAATATTTTGCAATATATGATAATTTTCGAATATAAGCTATGTTTCGAATAAGAGATGTTTCTAATATATATATATATATATTTTATATGTAATATGTTTCGGATTATGTGATATGATTATGAAAAATGGTTGTGTTTCGAGGATGAATGTGGATGTAAACAATTTTATAAGGAAAGAGCTTACATGCTTGAATCACATTAAACTTCGATTTTTTGCATTTAACTATGTTTTTAATTTTGAACCCCTATGTGTACATTCAGCTCCAAGTGGTCAGGTTTGATGGTCAATCGAGTTATTTCAAAATATCTCTCTGTCTGAAAAACTTGACAGTGTCTAGATAATATTCTAGTCTAAAAACCCAGAAAAAGTGTACTATTTGATAAGTTTTGAAATGTGAATCGAATAAGTGATGAGAAAAAATAATTGAATGTGAATTCATTAGACATGCATTAAAATTCAGTATCTTGTATACTATTACCTCTGTGTTTTTGTGGTTTGCTTACCGAGCTTTCCCCAAAGCTCACCCTTCTATTTTCCATCACAGGTTCTGTCTAAAGGTGTATTGCATCGACATCAGTATTGGTTTTGAAGTTAATGCTTTAGAGATCTCGCAGCTCATATCGATATATGTTTATACTATTTATTTGTGTTTATTTTCAGACAGATACCTTTCAGTACGTGAATCAGGATGTGTATTGAGTTAAAACATAATTATTAAAATTTATTATCGTGTTATGAGATGTAAATGAATTAATATTGACAATAAGGTCATTCGTTATGATTGAAAAAGTAAATATAAAATCAATTGTCTTGTGGATATAAACTATATACCTTGTAGGTTGGGTATGATAAAATATAAGTCGTTATGCTGTGAAATTTTATCGAAATCGATAATAACATCTCAACTTCAATAAATAAATATTAATAAGAAATCAAACTGAGACCTTAAGCTCAAAACCTAAAATCGAACTAGGTAGTTTGAGATCTAGAAACATTGTAAGACTGTACTTACATGACAAACAAATGTTATAAGAAAATTGAAAATTTTAACACAATTTTTTTTACTTCCACAATAAGTTATAGAAAAGTCGCGTCCTTCAGGTCGTGACACCATATGTGCAATACTAATGAAAATTAGTGTTATTTAATAGAATTAGATTTAATTGCATGATTTTGTAAAGTTGAAGTTTATTTATAGTAATAAAATTTTATGGATTGATTTCTATATAATAAAACGTCAAGATTTTATATCCATTTTGTGCAAAAAGTTGATGGTATATTTAACTATTAAGCCTTTAAACAACGTTGCTCCTAATTTAAGCTAAGATTATTTATTTGATATATTTTGCTTGCTTATACTTGTGTTTATGAATTGATTAAATTTATGATTTTATATATTAAGCATATTTGTGTATTAGTAAAACATAATAGATAATCCTTAAATAAGCTTTTGAATTTTACTCGAAAATAAAATAAATATATGATATTTCATTCAATAAAATTAATGCTATGATTTTTTTTTCTAATTGAATGAATTTCTTTATAATAATTAGAATTTTAACGGTAGAAAATATTCAATTATTTGTTAAAACTATTTTAGTTTAATGATTTAATTTATAGACAATGTTTATTTCGATTTATTTGGTCGAATTGAATGACAAATATTTGAGAAACTAATATCTTACAAAATATTGTCAGTTGGACGCTATTCACCAATTTTAAGATTTAATGGATATAATTCTAATGAAATAAGAAATTATATAATCTTGATTTCAAGTGATAGAAGATCAAGAATTCATTTGCATTTTTTCGTAAAACCTGATAAATTATTTGGATATTACACTAAAATATGGTGACATAACTCAAATAAATTTTACACTATAATTTTAAATTTTTAATTGTACCCCTCAAAGTTAAGTGTGAAGATCCCTTGCATGCACAACAATATTTGATTTGACATGACATAAAAATAAATTTTATACATGAATTATTAAATCTATTTGAATTCAATTAGTAATTAGGAAAACTATATTCTTTGTTTTGTAATTGTTGTGCATGCTATTAAGAATAAACAAAGTGCGCTGCATGGCGCACGAAGAATGCGCCAAGTGGCGCACGAAGAAAATGGGTATAGACATGAGAAAACATGACAATTAACGAAAATGGCATATGCGTAATTAGTGACAGAGAAACCCCTATAAATAGGGATCAGGTACTATTCATAAACCAGATTTGAAAACTATATACAAAAACTCTGCTAAACTCCCTGTCTGACTCAAGCATCAGAGTGTAAATGCAGGGGAGAACCCCTGCGTTCCTCTGATCTTCTTCTTTTTTTTCAGAAGCTCTCGGTAACACGTGGCAGGGAACCCGAAGAGAAGACATCAGCGATTCGTCACCATTATTTCAGGTAACAACAATTGGCGCCGTCTGTGGGAAACGAAAGAAAAGCTATGAATGCAGAGGATCGTCCGCTTCTTCAGTAGCTACGTTAAACAAAGCATGGCGGTGGTCTTCAATTTGATGAATAACTAGCGAAGTCGTCAATTCTCAACTTTATTTGATTCTGTTAAAGTAAAACCCAATTCTTTAAAACCCTTTATTGATAGGAATTCGAGGATAAGGAATTGGAATCCAATTCCAGTACCCTTCAGAATAGTCCCTGATCTCAGAGGCCAAGATCTTGACTTCGTGAATGTTGCACATAGCCACCTTATTCACTCTAATCGGGATAAGCTTAATGCTTTGTCTACCTACTTGACCCCATTTAGAGTTAAGCATATTTTGTTGAAGATTCAAAAGGACCATGTTCTTTCTCTTGAGTTCTTCAATTGGGTTAAAACCTAAAGCCCCACTTCACATTCCCTTGAAACTCATTCAATGATTCTCCACATTCTCACAAAAAATCAGAAATTTAAATCTACAGAATCAGTCTTGAGGAGTATTGTTGTATCTGGTTCATTGAAATTGTCTGCTAAATTGTTTGATGTGGTACTGTATTCTTATCTAATATGTGATTCTTCTCTTTGTGTGTTTGATTACTCTTTAAGACATATGCACATGCAAAGAAGTTTAGGAATGCTGCAGATGCTTTTCTCTGAATGGAAGATTATGGGGTTTTGCCTACTGTTAAGTCATGTAATGCATATTTGAGCTCGTTGATTGATTTACATAGAGTGGGTATTGCTTTGGGATTTTACAGAGAAATGCAGCGTTGCAGGATATCTCCCAATATATAACACTTTTAATATTGTTGTTCACGCATTTTGCAAGTCAGAAAAACTTGGGAAGGCTGTGGAGGTGTTGAGAGAAATGAAGAGCAAGAGCGAAAAATCCATGAAGTCGTTGCCAAGAAATGTCATGAATGGGAATCTTCTTAGTCAGAGCTTGAGCATCGGCTTTTGGATCTCAAGTCTCAACTTCAAACCATGAAAAGTGAGATTGCTGTCTCAGTTGGTCTTGATCTTCATCTGAAGCTCAAGGCATTTGAGAAAGAAAATTCAGCACTTAAACTTCAAGTCTTTTCTCAAGCCGAGGAGCTAGAACTTAGGATTATTTAGAAGGACCTGAGCACCCAAGCAGCTGAAACTGCCAGCAAACAACATTTGGAGAGCATAAAGAAGTTGGCTAAGCTTGAAGTCGCGTGCCTCAGGCTGAAAGCCACTACACCTAAAGGTGCTTCTGCACAATTTTGGAACTAGGATATCTTCTGAATCTGCAATCCCACCTTTCCAACAGTTCAATTCTCTGGCACAATTACCACCAGATCAGCCTTACTCATCTATATCAAGTACACCCATCCATTCTGCCCAAATGACCCTTGGCAGCACCCAGTTTCAGGAGTCTTCAGTCAGCTTATCACAACATGGTACTGCATCTTCAAGGCCATCGACTAATTTCAACATCCCTTCTCAAAGTGAACATGGTGCAGTTTCTGCCCCTGTTAGCCAGTAGTATCAGCCTGAAGTTCCTCCCAATGCACACAAAGGCTATGGAATCATGCATGGAGCAGATGCTTCTAGGTTGTATGGTGCATCAGCTTTTCAGCTGTCGGACGTAAAAAGCTTCAACAATTTCACCAGAAGAAGGATGGTAAAGGAGGTAGCAGTCAAGGAAAGTCTTCCAAAAAATCTAACAAATCTGAATAGCATGAATCTAATGCTAATTCAATATCTTCTATTGCCGAACTGGCGGTCTCATCACAGGTCTCTGAATAGGAAACTACAGCTGTTGGCTTGTCAGGGCGTATGGAGAGTTCATTGCCTTTCGGGCCTGATACTGCAGCAATTGTTTCATCACTAGAGCCCATTGCGTCTGAGACATGCAATGTCAAGACTGTAGTAGCCCATAATACTGGATTACCCCTTCAGGGTGTAGCCCTTAGTGAGCGTGATGTTGATTCTTCAGTTCCTAATGCTGATTCTCCTGTGAAATTTACTCCTTATTTGTATGTTGTCCCATCTAAGTTAGCAGAATTTAGAGATTTACTCTTGGAATTAGGTGTCAGACTCAGTTTTGATATTTGGGACTACCTCCATGTTCTACAACGACTACAAAATGATTTGGAAGGGCTTCCTTTATCAGCTGAGCAATTTGGTTTTGTAAATTGTGTCCTTCAAGCTATTGCTGACTGTTCTTCAGACAATCCTTTCTTTGAGGCTTCTAATACTCCATTGCTAATTCCAGATTCCTATAGTGTTTTGATGCCTGCTGGGGAGCTGGTGTATAATGATGCACCATGGATAGAAAATAGTCCCCTGGTTGGGAAACATTTTATACATCCAAGCATCAACAATGATTTAACAAATAGGTTGGGTGTAAAATCGCTCCGCTGTCTCTCTTTAGTAAACGATGATATCACTAGAGATCTTCCATGCATGGACTTTGTAAGAATAAATGAACTTCTATCTCTGTATGGAAACAATGAATTTATGTTGTTTGACCTTCTTGAGTTGGCAGATTGCTGTAAAGTTAAGAAGCTACATCTAATTTTTGACAAGAGGGAGCATCCTTGCCAATCTTTGCTGCAAGCACAACTTAGTTAACTTTCAAGGGCCTACCTTGGTAGTTATTCTGGAAGGGGCCAGCTTAAGAACAGAGGAGATAAGTGGCCTTCAGTTGCTTCCTCCATGGAAGCTTCGTACTAATACTCTAAGCTATGGTTTGGGATTGCTAAGCTGTTACTTCATATGTGATCTCCTATCTATCATCTCTGGTGGCTACTTCTACATGTTCGATCCTCATGGTGTAGCACTTTCTATAGCTTCAAGTCATGCTCCGGCAGTAAAAGTGTTTTCTTTGATTGGTACCAGTTTGACTACAGGAGTTCGTGATAGTTTATTTCGATGATGATTGATCAAAAAATGCCATGGTCATCATTAGACTCTACAATCATTCGCATGCCCTTATCACCAGAATGCTTAAAAGATGGACTTGAATTGGGATTGAAGAGAGTAAATCAGATAATTAGCAGATTCTTGGAGCATGCATCAAGGATGCTTATTTTCTTAAAATCAGTTTTGCAGGTGTTAATTTCAACATGGGAAGAAGGAAGTACACAGCTTTGTCAGGATTATTCAGTTTTTATTGATCCGTCATCTGCTATCTTGAGGAATACATTTTTTGAAAAAAAAATGAAGGAAGTTTCAAATATCCAGGTTATTTAGCAGCTCAAATGCTACTGTTAACTGGCATATGATTGATGTGAACTTATTCCAAAGGGGAACTAGATTTGTGGACAGATGATTTGTTGTGCTCAACCTGGGATCTGGGCAAACCAGAAACATGGCTCTTGATAGGCACTATTTAGCCTACAATTTGACACCTGTAGCTGGAATTGCAACTCATATATCCCGCAATGGCCTTCCAGCTAATGGTCATTTAACAAGCTCCATTATAACTCTTCTTCCTCTGTCTGGTGTTACAACTTTACCAGTCACTATCCTTGGATGTTTCCTTGTGCGTCACAATGGTGGTCGTTATCTCTTTAAATACCAACATAATGAAGAATGGCATGAGGTGCAGCTTGATGCGAGAGATCAGTTGATTGAAACTTGGAACAGAGAACTGATGTCCTGCGTTCGCGATTCCTACATAGAAATGGTAGTCAAAATGCAAAAATTAAGAAGAGATCCTTCTGCTTCTAGTCTTGATTCAAGTTCAAGTCAAAAGCTGCTATGTCTTTGAAGGCTTGTGAAGATCAAATTTATTCCTTCTAGCCATGGTCTAATGGCTATGTACCAAGTAGTGGAACCGCTGATGATAGTAAACTAGTATCAGCTTAAGTGCTTAAAGCTGATTGGGAATGCCTGGTTAAACAAGTTATAAGGCCTTTCTACACCTGCCTGGTTGACTTACTAGTGTGGCAGCTGCACTCGGGAAATTTAGTCAAGGCTGAAGAAGGCATGTTCTCTCATAGCCTGGCAATGGAGTGGGTGGTAATTTGCTTCCAGCTACTGTTTGTAGCTTTGTGAAGGAACACTACTAGGTGTTTTCAATACCATGGGAGTTGATGAATGAAATCCATGTCGTGGGAATTACAATTCGAGAAATTAAACCTAAAATGGTCCGTGATCTTTGGAAGGTTTCATCAACTTCTATTGTTCTTCGATCTGTTGATACTTTTGTAGATATTCTTAAGTATTGCTTGTCTGATATTCAGTTTTTAGGATCATCTAATTCTCAGGGAGATGATATGTTACTGAATCCTATTAACCCAAATATTTTTGTTAGAGTCACTAACGAAGTGGGTAATGGTTCCGATTCAGTATCAATGTCTAATGTACATGCTTATCCTCGTTCCTGTTCCCAAAATGCAGCCATTTCAGGTGATGCACTTGAAATGGTCACGAATTTGGGAAAGGCTTTATTTGATTTTGGCAAGGGAGTTGTCGAAGATATTGGTAGGGCTGGAACCTTGGTTCAGAGGGACGATATAGCTGGTAGCAGTAACAACAAGAATGGTAGTGGAGACCCAAAACTTTTATCAATAGTTGTTGAGGTCAGGCACGTACCTTGTCCAATTGCAACAAATTATTTAGCACGCGTAGGGGTGATTGAACTTTGGTTAGGAAACAGGGACCAACAGTCGTTGATGATGCCTTTAGCAGCAAAATTTGTCCATTCAAAAGTGTTGGATAGATCAATTTTAGCAGATATTTTTTCAAAACATGCCATTCAAACATCGCTCAAACTGAAAAGTTTCTCATTTCACTTGATGGCTACTCATATGAGATTACTTTTTCTTGATAACTGGGTCAATCATGTTATGGAGTCAAATATTTGACTCCTTGGTTTTCCTAGGAGAATACATCAAGTTCTGGTGGTGAAAGTGGCCCTTCCCCTGAATGGATAAGAACCTTTTGGAAAAGCTTTGGTCAATCATTAGAGGAAAGCTTTGGTCAATCATCAGAGGACCTATCTCTCTTTTCTGATTGGCCTTTAATTCTTGCCTTGCTTGGAAGGCCAATTTTATGTCGTGTAAGGGAGCGCCATCTGGTCTTCATTCCACCTCCAATTATGGATCCAACATCTGGGAATGGAATCATGGATGCAGCTGTAGTACAACATGATCTAACCGGAGCATCCGTCAATCAAACTTTCGAATCTGATTCAATTCAGCGCTGCATTTTAGCCTTTGAAATATCCAAAAATCGTTACCCCTGGTTGCTATCATTGTTAAATCAGTGTCACATCCCTGTTTTTTATGTTGCTTTCATGGATCGTGCTATTCGTTGCAACTTTCTTCCTGCATCCGGCCAATCATTAGGGCAAGCTATTGCCTCCAAGCTTGTTGCAGCTAAACGTGCTAGCTTTATTCTTGAACTTACATCGTTTTCGGCTTTTGATCGACATGAACTTCCTAATCTTTTTGCTCTTGATTTCTCCAATGATGGTTCGAGATATGGAAGAGAAGAACTTGAAGTGTTGCGTTCATTACCCATCTACAAGACAGTTTTGGGCTCATGCACTGGATTAAACAACCAAGAATATTGTATAATCTCATCAAATTCATTTTTTAAACCATGTGATGAGAACCGCCTATCTTATTCCATAGATTCAGTTGAATGTTCACTACTTCAACCTCTTAGGGCCCCTGAGTTGCATGATCAACAAATTTTGGTAAAGTTTGGTCTGCCTCGTTTTGAAGAAAAATCTCTAAATGAGCAAGAGGATATATTAATTTATGTTTATACGAATTGGGTAGAGTTTCTTGGAAGTGAGTGCATGAAGTCCACTGGGGATTTTGATGATTTTGAAACAGACTTGACCAACTGTCATAGTGAGGTCTCTATGGAAGTGTGGACTTTGGCTGGATCTGTTATTGAAGCTGTGCTCACAAACTTCGTTGTCCTTTATGGAAATAACTTCTGTAATATCATAGGGGAGATTTCTTGTGTACCTGCAAGATTAGGTTTGCCAAATGTGGGTGGCAAGAGAGTTCCTACTTCCTATAGCAAAGCCATTGTATCAAAGGATTGGCCTCTGTCTTGGAGCTGTGCTCTTATACTCTCTAGACAAACGAGCCGTAAGAGCCTGAAGTGCAATAGTGTCACTGTGGCCAGGCATGGAAAATAGACGAGCCGTAAGAGCCGAGGCGCAATAGCGTCACTGTGGCCAGGCGTGGAAAACAGAGGAGCCGTAAGAGCTTGAGGCGCAATAGAGTCATTGTGGCTAGGCGTTGAAGACAGACGAGCCGTAAGAGTCTGAGGCGCAATAACGTCACTGTGACAAGGCGTTGAAGACAGACAAGCCGTAAGAGCCTGAGGCGCAATAGCGTTACTGTGGCCAGGTGTGAAAAACAGACGAGCCGTAAGAGCCTGAGGCGCAATAGCGTCACTATGGCCAAGCGTGAAAAACAGACGAGCCGTAAAAGCCTAAGGCGCAATAGCGTCACTGTGGCCAAGCGTGAAAAACAGACGAGCCGTAAGAGCCTGAGGCGCAATAGCGTCACTGTGGCCAGGCGTGAAAAACAAACGAGCTGTAAAAGCCTGAGGTGTAATAGCGTCACTGTGGTCAGGCGTTGAAGATAGACGAGCTGTAAGAGCCTGAGACGCAATAGCGTCACTGTGGCCAGGTGTGGAAAACAGACGAGCCGTAAGAGCCTGAAGCGCAATAGCATCACTGTGGCCAGGCGTGAAAAACAGACGAGCCGTAAGAGCCTAAGGCGCAACAGCGTCATTGTGGCCAGGCGTGGAAAACAGACAAGTCGTAAGAGCTTGAGGCGTAATAGCGTCACTGTGGTCAGGCGTTGAAGACAGACGAGCCGTAAGAGCCTGAGGCGCAATAGCTTCACTGTAGCTAGGCGTGAAAAACAGACGAGTCGTAAGAGCCTGAGGCGCATAGCGTCACTGTGGCCAGGCGTTGAAGACAGACGAGTTGTAAGAGCCTGAGGCGCAATAGCGTCACTGTGGCCAGGCGTTGAAGATAGACGAGCCGTAAGAGCCTGAGGCGTAATAGTGTCATTGTGGCCAGGCGCTGAAGACAGATAAGCCGTAGGAGCCAGAGGCACGATAGCATCACGGCAGCCAAGCATCTGAAAAGACTTGCCGTAAGAGTCAAAGGCGCAAATGCGTCACGACGGTTAGACATTTGAAAACAAACATGCCATAGTGCCAGAGGCGCAAATGGGTCACGACGGCCCGGCACCAGGAGAAGATTTATATAAAAAAGCTTGAAGCGAAAAATGCACGAGGTAAGCTAAACACTCTGATGAAAATTCGACTTCAAAATCTAACGTAAGGACTTGGCGTGAGGTTACGATGAGAACATATGTACTCTTCCGCAAGGTTATACCTAGCGAAAGAGTGGGGAGCAATTGTTGTGCATGCTATTAAGAATAAACAAAGTGCGCTGTGTGGCGCACGAAGAATGCCCCAAGTGGCACACGAAGAAAACGGGTATAGACATAAGAAAACCTGGCAATTAACGAAAAGGGCATATGCGTAATTAGTAACAAAGAAACCCCTATAAATAGGGGTCAGGTATTATTCATAAACCAGATCTGAGAACTATATACAAAAACTCTGCCAAACGTCCTATCTGACTCAAGTATCGGACTGCAAATGCAGAGGAGAACCCCTGCGTTCCTCTGATCTTCTTTTTTTTTCAGAAGCTCTCGGTAACACGTGGCAGGGAACCCGAAGAGAAGACGTCATCGATTCGTCACCATTATTTTAGGTAACAACAGTAATTAAAAAAACAAAGAAAAGTACAAAGTCATGGCTTAATTTCATGTCAGTATTTTTTTTTTCATTTTCTTTTTACACGGTGCGTTTTGTTATAGTTTTAAAACAAAAACAAAAAAAAAATCGAGGAGCTTATTGTTTAAAATTAAAAGAAAACAAAAAGAAAGAACATGTGATGAAAAAGTAAAAACGGATTCAGAGGCTGAGAATAAAAGGTGAAGAAATGCTAAAAAGAAAATTAAAAAATAAAAGAAGATAGGAGATGCACAAAGGAACAGAGAGATACATATAAACACAAATTTTAAGTAAAAAATAATACTACAAAATTATAGAGATAAATATAAATTTTATTTAGGATAATTATTTTATACACCGTCAGTGAAATTTTTTGACTCCACAAATAAGGTTAATAATCATCCTAACCTTATTTGTGGAGTCAGAAGACTCCACTAGCAGTGTATAAGATAATTATCCTTTTATTTATTAAACGTAAAAATTATAATCTTTGAAGATTTTAAGATGAAAGAAAAATCCTTTGATTTTTCTCTTCAGCAAAATTTGCTTCAAGAGTCTTGATGACTTGATCTTTAATTGAATAATTTGATCTTGAAAGTTGATATTCTCTTTAAGGGTCTTGATAACTTGGGGTTAGTTTGGATGGACGATAAAGTTAGTTTGGTGAGATTAAAAACGATAAAAAGATTATTAAAGATATATTTTTTAATAAAATAATAAAAATTAGAAACAGAGACATAAAAATAAATTTACCATCAAGTTTTTGTCTTATATGGTCCTTGATCTTGAATTAAAAAATTTTGAATTTACTTGAGATCTTGAAAGTTGATATTCTCTTAAGAGTTTTGATGACTTAATCATGAACGAACATAATTGATCTTAAATATATAATGCAAAAGGATCAAAATGGGACTTCATCAAAGGTCGAATAGACTTGATTTGAACAAAAGGATTGATCTTGAATATTCAATACAAGAGGATTAAACAACAGCTTCATCATATGGTTGAATAAACTTGATTTTTCAATGCAAGAGGATAAACTTGATATTGAACAAACATGATCAATCTTATTTTGTATGATGAAACAAGATTAAAGAACAACTTTTTTAAAAATTTTCAAAGATTCTTCATGTTCTTCAAAGCCTGATCTTTGAGACTTCAGAGATGCTATGAGTTCTACAAAATCATTTTCTCTTTTAAATTGTCAAATTTTAGCTTAGAATAGCACTTATTTATAGTGTTTGTTGGCTAGGTGAGAGAGTTCTAGGAGAACTTAACTTTTTTTAATTTTATCTCTAAAATAATTTTTATTTAATTAAGAGATAAATTAGTTAGAATTTATATTTATCTGTTAATTATTTTTATTTATTTAAGAGATAAATTACTTGAATTTTAATTGATCAAGTTAAGTGTGTTTATCTTAAATTAGATAAATCTTCAAATTATATTTAGCAACTCATAAAAATTTAATTGATCACTAAATATACTAAAGAAGAAAGTTTCTAAATGATATGTGCCACCTAAGTATTTTGGTCAAAAATTCCCTCCTCCTATAATCCGTCCAAGTTGAAGTCGTATCTAGCACATTTGAGCAATCATAGGAGAGTGAAATAGGTTTTGGAAAATCAGAGAGAGAATTGAGGAGTCAAAGATGGGCTAGATCTAGAGATGAAAAGTGGTTAAGAGGGCAGATGAATGGAGGAAAAAAAGTAGAAAAAGAAAGAAAAATTAATTAGATTTAAGTTTTATCTTTCTTTTTACTTCTATTTATTTTTCTAGTTTTCTCTTTTTGACCATGTGGAGATTGGATCAACCAACTGAGTCTAGTAAGTTTATGGTTTTTTTCTCTTTTTTGTCTTCTCATGTTCCTCAACTTTTTTTGTTTGATTATTCTTATAAGATTTTTTTTAGTTTTGATACAAGTGTTGATCTTTTGATTTTGAATTATTATTATTGTTACTTAAAATTTTTTGTGCCTTCACTCTAATATTTTCTTTTGACATTTCAACTTACTTTAATTATTTTGATTACAATGATAATTGCTTAGTTATGTTGGCTCAAATATTAAACTAAGAGAGAATGAATCAGTTTTATTAAGAATTTATTGCTTGTTCTTCCTATGTTAAGCTCACAAACGTTTCTATCCTACCACAAGTACGAGCCAATCAAATTAATATGTAAAGAACAACAAAAAGTAAAACAAAAGGCATAGGGAAATTTTACATAAGATTTTTAGAGGTTCGACACTTTTACCTACATCCTCTTCCTCGAGCTCTCCTCAACGTGTTGCCAAATTCACTTCTTGAAAATGGACTTCACAACTTTTTTTTCTAAGACTTTAGAGTAACCTTTATACTTCCTTTTTGCCTAAGCTCAAGGATAACCTTTTTAATCTCTCCATTTTTGGATGAAGGAGGCAACCTTCACAACTTCTCCTTTTTTTAAGGTCAATGAGATAACTTTTATAATTCCTACCCAATACATTAATCAATTAGGCACACAAGGGTATTTCTTTCCTCATTTTCAAGTGATGGATTAAAGTATTGAAAGTGTACAAATAATAAAAAAAATAAAGATAAAAAGATACTTTGAATGAAGCAATAAATGTACTCTTGATAGTCAATGAAGTGGTAGCTTATGTTGTTTCCCTTCTTTAATTATTGAATAATATCTCTTTTCTTGAAATCTGGCAGTAGGTGAGCAGTAATTGTGAATTTTCATGTTGGCTCTATAAAAAACTAGCTATTATCACCTGCCAAACTCAAAGTGTATCGATACCTTCTCTTGGCATCGATACCTCAAGAAGAAATCTTGCATTTGAAAAAACAAGGGGTATCGATACTAAAAACTATGGGTATCGATACCAAAACAAAGCACTTAACGATAACTATCAAGTATCAATACCTTTTTAACAAGTATCAATACCCTGGACATGAAATCCATAGATATGTCAAAGAATTATATGCATTTATATAACCAAGGTAACATGAAAGCATCTAATCATAAAATTTATCATTAAACATATGCATGAGTCTCATTTAAGCGTCAAACACTTATCATGATTTCTAAAGTCAAATCCACATTTAAGAACAAGTATGAAACATGCTAATATTGATTAAAATTATATTCTTCTTATGTTTATAACAATCATATTAAAATCCTAAGTATTTCAAAGTCAACAATATCTCTTTTTTAATATGACAAAACTTAAGATGAATTAATTTTTATTTTAGCTCCCTATTAATTTGAAATTCATTAAAAATTTGCATAATCATTTCTCCCCCTAATTTAAGCTCCCTTTCAATTTAATATTCATTAAAAATTTGTAAAATCATGTCTCCCCTTAAATATGTGCATAATTTTCATTATGAATTTGTCTGAGGATTAATTTATCTTCTTCTTTCTCCACCTTTTTGTCATAGCAAAAAAACTAAGTATTTCAAATGACACATAAGTTTTTGGTGCGACATTGATTTTTATCATTATCGTTCTTGCTTTGTTGTTCATTTTCTAGCAATTTATTCCAAATTCTTTTTTACCTGCTTGAATTTATTATGGAAACGTTTCAATGGTTTCTTGGTATGTTGTTTATTTTTTAGCTAGTCCCTTGGTGTTTTTCCTTTTTGGTTTGCTTTGATTCACTTTGTCATAAAAATTTATCAAGAATGTCCTTTTTTAGTCTATCATTCTTGCCTATGTCATTTTGTTCTTTCTTGATATGATTGTTTGTTATGTTGCTTTTGAGGTTTTTGTGTTCATATGGGTCGGTAAAATTTTATATTTATTTGGGTTGTTTTAGAATGGATTGTTGTCAACTAACTAGACTAAATAGAATGCAGGGGGATAGAATATCTTGTAAGTTGAAGAATTAGGAGCAAAGACAACCAAAATATTTTTGTTGTTAGGGTCGTACGGTGTAGGATCAGTAGGTCTATTATGTTGCACTCAATTATTAATTCATGTGGTGATTTGGAAACTATTTATTAACATTCCATGTTTTTCCTATTGATCAAGATGGTGATAATCGATTTATGTCCCTTCATATTCATGTTATTGTTTTCCTTTGGATTATATAGTATTTGGTCAATTTATTCAATGTTGTGTGCTTGCCTATAAAAACAAGAACTATTTTCTATTAAGTGCACAATTGCTTCCATAAACCACAAAAAGCTAATGAATACCTTTGCTTGGGGTTTTGTCTAATAACAATTCTCATCTACCTAGTATTTATAATCGAGTTTTTGCTTTGAATTTTAACTTTTTTTAAAAAAAATTGAACTCTTCATTCTATCTTTGTGCAAACATAGAACATCATATTCGTTATGATGTCTTAAAATGGTCAATAAGAAATATAATGTATATAAAGCCATTTCTCCCTATGCCCTCCTTATTTTCTTACAAAGTGTATTTTAGATCATATTAAATACATTATTTTTTGTTAGGAAACCAGTAATCACTCTCACTAAAATCCTTTGCTATTCAAAAACTCCTTAAAGATGACAACCATCAGAAGGTCTCGATTCTGCAATAAGCTTTTTCTCTTAAGACTGTTTTGTTAATCAAATTCATATCACTTTAAGAATGTTACTCCATTTTATCTCAAAAAATGATAAATGTTGTATAACTTTTTTTTCTTATTCTTCCTATTGACTGTATGTAATCCAATAACATCTTGATTGTGGTTTATTTAATGTTTATAATACATCTTATTTTCTATCTTAGTTTTTAACTCAACTTGTAATTATTGTTAGTTTGATTTGTACATAATCATCTAAACTTTCTGAACCATTTTGATCCCGCCACAGAACATGGGTTCACACTTACTCATTAATGATTTTGGTAATAAATGATTCATTTTTCATTAATATGATTATATAGCATGATTTGAAGTATGTAAAAAAGGCTTGTTGATGTAAAATAACAGTTTCATATTGTCACACCCCGTTTCCACATTTAATTCATTATTATTCATTCTTACACACACATAACGGAGCAGACAACATACGGATGGTTGGGCACACGAGCCGATATTGACCTTACACACTTAAATATAAACTGTACATGATAATTGCTTAACTTATTTATATATGTATTTACATACGTACGTCTACATCCCCGTAATTCTTAATATACATAACTGTGCCTGACAAGTTTAGATACAAAAGCGAGATAAGTGTATACCTTTGCGCACAATGGAGTATGGGCTGTCAACTGCTCAAGACTACCGCCGCTCTCAAGACTTAGGTAACTCTGTGGAGTGGAGGAAAAAAGGGGTGAGCTAACGCGCTCAGTAAGAAATCACGCAAGCAGGTAGATAACTATACTACCTACATGCATGTCATGCAGAAAATTCTTACTTTTTCAATCCCAACTGAATTCACAAAACCACACACGTATGCTTTCTCAAAGGCATGTCATATCACAAACGAATTTTCTCAAAACAGATGTTCTCATAAAACTGATTTAAATCAAATAGGAGATAAATCAAAATCTCAGAATTTAAATCAGAAATCATATAAGTATGGAGACAAAGCAGAGCATATGGAAACGAATAGACATATGGCCATAGTCATGGACTCCATGCAATCACGGATCAAGTGTGCATGAATGTCCCCGGATGGCTGATGATAGCGGGGTCAGTCTACCATCGACACAAACAAACAACACGGTACGTCGTACTCCATGTGCATCCACACGGTACATTGTACTCCGTGGACCCCAATATCTGAAATCAGCGAGATTAGGAGTGCCCGTCCAACGGGTCTTATCATCCCATCTCCAGCTATATCAATACTGAGTCTCCAAAAATGCACGTGCGGGCATATCAATCAGTGTGACACCCAGTCTACACGAGGCTCCAGCACGGCTTTATCAAATCACGTGCGAGGATCAGTGCAAGCTTACACAGCCTACACGACGTCTCCAAACACGGTTTTATGCACATTACAAAATCGAAGTCCCGTACGAGCAAAGCTCCAGCACGGTATCATGCACAAATATGTAAAGTCTACTGCGAGCAACGCTCTAGCATGACTTTAATCTCAAAACTGATAGATGGCTCGATGCACATAAGGGGCGTACAAACCAACCTCAACCACGGAAGGTAGTACCCACTTGAGTGAGAGAAAACATTTTCTATCAAATCACTCAGCAAACACTTTTTATTTTGAAAACATTGCAATTTAATGCAGATAATCAAATTCAGAGCCATTCTATCACCACTTATTCACAAAACATGCTTATTCATGTAAAACACATCAAAAGAGGCCATTTTGACCATTTTCATATTTTTCGTACCTAGGGACATTTTCGTAATTTTTTCATATTTGGGTACTATCCAGATATTTCATATTCATATTCTATACGAAAATTTAGGTGTACGTAAACGACGATAAAATACGTACAGCTATCTCTAAGAGCTTACGAAATCCCTTACCTCGAAATGTGTCGACTGCGAATTTTAATTCTTGATCTCTCCGGATCCCGCAGTCTAATTGGCTACGGACGTATTCTCGAAAGCCAAATCTTTCCTTGGTGGCACGTAAATCGAGATCCACTCGAACTTGTACACGTCGCCTACCGTTTTTCCACTACACAGCAATATATATTTAAACCGATTAATTTCGGTCTAATAAAATTTAAATTAATTATCCGAAAAATAATTCGATCGATTTTTAACCACTTACCGGTCTACTGCTGTGCCGGGATTACACTGAATTTTTTTTCCAAATTTTTTTTTCTCTCTCCTCTTTCTCTCTCCTGCTGAACCGGTTCGGACCGGTTCAGCCCCTTTCACACTGAACCGGTCCGAACCGATTCAGGTGGACTTTTGCCGTTGCCGGCGCTTCCGACCGGTTCCCGATGCGATTCTACCGCCGTTCGACGCGTCACGGCCCGGGGAAGCTTCGGTTGACAGGGCTCGGCCCAAATCGGCGTCGGTGACGGCGAATCTCGCCTTTTCTCCCCGCGGCCTCTCCTCGTCGATTTGCCTTCTCCGGCAGCTCTGACGGCGCGTGATGGTGCTCGGTGACTCCATGGGCTGCCGGTCGTCCTTCGCCGGTCATCTCGAGCCCGTGGTCCTCGCCGTTCGCCGCCGGTGAAGCAGACAGAGGAGGTCGGGTTTTTGGGGGGGGCTGCCTTGCGTTTTTCAGTTCTGTTTCTTTTTTTTTTTCGATTTCTTTTTTTTTTATATATATATATTATATTATATTCAATATAATATAATATATATTTCAAAATATCTACCAAAATACCTATAATAATACTAAAATAATCTTATAATTTAAAATATAATAATAATAATAATAATAATAAAACAAATATTATTATTATTAGTATATTTTATTCTCATAGTGTATTTTATACACTAAAATTTATACATCTTTGTACATATATTTTATTTTATTTTATTCCACCAAAATATATGTACATTCCATTTCATTTTATCTCATTGATTTATCCCTCCGAAAATATTATTTTTCTATATTTTCGGGGTAAATTGTCAATATAGGGTAATTTTCGGTTTATCATTTTCTGACGGTTTATCGTTTTCGGACTAACTTCCCTTCTTTGACTCCCTATATTTTCGCGTTCTGAGTCCATATTTTCAGTCCGTTTGACCTAATTTCATTCGGTTTGTCTCGAATTTGCCCAAGTTCTTATTTCGGTACTTTAAAATTTATCGGTACCCACTTTAATTATTTATACTTGAAATTGTATAATTTCTTCTTTATTTCCCGATATATCATAATTACATATTTAACATGATATATTTTCAAAGAAAAATATGAATTTCGGGTCTTACATTTTCTCCCCCACTTAAAAAAATTTGGTCCTCCAAATTGACCAATACTCGACTCTCGAATAGGTGCATATACCTCTCAAGCATCAAGCTCTCTAATTCCCTCGTAACTTCCTCAGAGGTGTGGTACTGCCAGAGAACCTTGACTAGAGGAATCATCTTACATCGTAATACTTTATCCTTCCTATCTAATATCCGAATCGACTTCTCCACATACATCATATCCTCCTTGAGCTTCAATGGCTCTTACTAAATTACATGTGCTGGATCCAGATGATATTTTCGATGCATGGAGATGTGGAAGACATTATAGATGCCTGCTAGCTCAGGGGGTCACGCTAGCCTGTAGGCTTTATCTCCCACTTGATCTCTGATCTCAAATGGTCCGATATAGGGATGACGCAATTTTACCTCTCTTTTCGAACCTCATAATACCATTGGAGGAAGAAACTTTCAAAATATAGATTCACCCATAGTGAATTCTAGAGGTTTAAGCCTCGTATTAGCATAACTCTTCTGCCTGCTCTGAGTTGTCTTCAATCTATCACATATCAACTGGACATCCTCAGAGGCTTGTTTCTTCAGATCGGAGCAAATATCTTTCGATCACCCACCTCTTCTCATCCAATAGGAGAATGACACCTGCCACTATACAACGCTTCATAAGGTGTCATTCTAATACTCGAGTGATAACTGTTGTTGTAGGCGAATTCAGCTAATGGCAAATGCTCATCCCAGGAGCCTTTAAAGTCTATCACATAAGCTCTCAATATATCCTCCAGAGTCTGAATGGTCCTCTTTGACTGACCATCTGTCTGAGGATAGAAAGCTGTACTGAAACTCAATCGGGTTCCTATAGCTTCCTGAAATTGTCCTTAAAAGTAGGATGTGAAGCGGGAATCCCTATTAGAGACTTGCTCACTGGAACACCATATAGCCTCACAACCTCTCGTACATACAAATCCGCCAATGCACTCAGAGTATCCGTACTTTCATAGCTAGGAAGTGGGCTAACTTCGTCAATCGATCAACGATCACCCAAATAGCATCATGGTTCCTTCTAGTCCTTGATAAATCCATGATGAAATCCATAGTGAGACACTCTAATTTTCATGTCGGTATAGGTAGAGGCTGCAATAACTCTGCAGGCTTCTGTTACTCTATTGTAACTTGCTGGCATACCAGACATCTAATAACATACCCGGCGTTATCCCTCTTCATATCTGACCACCAATACAATTTTTTTTTTTGGAGTTTCTTATACCTTTTATTGCTTTCTGGATGCAAGGTGTACCTCGAAGAGTGAGCTTCTGCCAAAATCAATTTCCTCAACTGCAGATCATCGGGAACACACACTCTGCCTCTGAACCTCAGTAACCCATCAGTGCTCAACTCCTAGCTGGCACCGGTACCCATCTGTATCTGACTAGCCATATCAATACACAAGCGATCCACTTGCTGAGCTTGTTTGATCTGGTCAACCAACTCTGGTTTTAACCTCAGACTAGCTATCACACAATAGGCCTCAGTATCAGAAGGGGTCACATATAAGCTGAGGTTCGCAAACTCTGCTAGCAACTCGTGTTCCCTTATCATCATATAAGATACCATCCCAAGGCTCTTTCTGCTCAACGCATCAACAGCCACATTAGCATTACTCGGGTGGTATAAGATCTCACAGTTGTAATCCCTCAGAAGCTCTAACCATCTTCATTGCCTCATATTCAATTCCTTTTGTGAAAAGAAGTACTTGAGGCTCTTATGATCGGTATACACCTGAAATTTCTCACCATACAATTAGTGGCGCCATATCTTCAGTGTAAACACTATGACAGTCAACTTTAGATCATGGTTAGGGTAGTTCCTCTCGTGGTCCTTCAACTGACGGAAACCATAAGTAACTACCTTCCCATCCTGTATCAATACATAGCCCAGTCCTTAGTGTTAAGCATTAGTGTACACAGAGAAATCTACTGAGCTGGTCAGAATGGTGAGAATAGATGCAGTGGTCAGTTGAAGTTTCAACTACTGAAAGCTTCTCTCACAAGCATCATCCCACTCAGATGCCATATTCTTTCGAGTGAGACGAGTTCATAGGAGCAACCAATTTTGAAAAGAAGACCTTCTACAGACCTGCTGCAATACTCAGCTAAACCCAGAAAACTACTGATCTCTGTAACTATCTCGGGCCTGTCCCACTGGACTATAATTTCTATCTTGGACGGATCCACTGATACCTCGTCCTTCGATACAACATGGCCCAAAATTTATATTTGTTCCAACCAGAAGTCGTACTTACTGAGTTTAGCATATAATTTCTTATCTCGGAGGGTTTGTAACACAATCCTTAAGTGCTGCTCATTATCTTTCATGGACTTCAAATACACCATAATGTCATCGATAAAAACAATAACAAATCTATCCAGGTACGGCTTGAACACATCGTTCATCAAAGCCATAAACGCTGTAAGCGCATTAGTCAACCCGAAAGGTATAACCAAAAATTTATAATGGCCAAAACGAGTACGAAAAGCTGTCTTGGGTACATCTTTGCTCCGAATTCTCAACTGATGGTACCCAGACCTCAAATCGATCTTTCTTTGCTTCCCGGAGCTGATCCAATAGATCATCTATACGTCGCAAGGGGTATTTATTTTTGATGGTAGCCTTATTCAACAACCGATAATCAATGCACAGTCCGAGGCTTCCATCATTCTTCTTCACAAATAGAACTGGAGTTCTTCAAGTTGACACGTTCGGTCTAATAAACCCCTTATCCAGTAGCTCCTATAACTGCTTCTTTAGCTCTTCTAACTCTACTGATGTCATTCTATACGGTGGTCTCGATATAGGCTCAGTACTAGATGTCAGATCAATATTAAACTCCATTTCTCTGTCTGGTGGCACTCTTGCAGATCATCCGAAAAGACATCAGTAAATTTCTTTACTACTGAAATATCAATCAACTCCGGACGTATCTTATCCATATCGACCACGTACGCAATAAACTCTTTAACCACATCAGATGAAGCATCTGCCTTGTCCTGATCCAATGCATACACATATCCCAGGCCAGCAGTCTACTTCTCTTTCTCTTTAGTTGTGGCCTTCCTTCTCTGGGGTGGGGGTATAATAGAAGCTTACTGTGGCTCCTCTCACCTCTACGGAATAGGGACTGTAGATTTCGGGCAATCTCTCATCAAGTGGCTCATCTTTCCGCATCTAAAACATGCTCCGAATGCTTAGTAACATCGCCTACCACCATGAGGTTTCCCACATACTCTACATGGCTCAATAGTAGGTCAAGGTTCACCATTTCTATACATCTGGACGGAGTTAAAACTGGCGGAATAGAGGGCTTCACTGTCTTACCCCGAAATTTCCCAAACTTTTGTCGTTTCTTAAACGACCTCTTCCCTTATCTGAAACTTATGTACACTACAGTTCTCTTTTTGTCCTTACTAAACTTACCAAATTCAGGGGCATGCTGCTCAGAATCCTATTCACACAATTGAGCTCTGCGCACTGCCTCCTCGTAAGTCAAAATATCCAAAGGAGCTAATCTAACTCTAGTGGACGGTATCAACCTATCCATAAACTTCCTGACTTTTCTATCTTTACTACTCATGGTGTCAGAATCGTACCTTCCCATAGATGTAAACTAGGACTCATACTCGTCCACTGATTGGCTGCAGTAAGTCAGACTAATAAACTCCCTCTGTAGCCGTCTCCGAGCAGTCTCTTGAATATATTGCCTCCAAAAAGGCATCGAGAAAAATCTCTTAAGTCATTATTTGGTTTTCGAGTCCTCAATATAGGCTGAGCGGATTTTTACCAATGTTGCGCTTCGCCTTCTAACACAAATGCAGCAAAGGCTACCTTCTCGGTCTGAGAACACTTGAAGTACCAATACAACTTCTCTAATATGTTTACCCAGTTCTTTGCTGATACCGGATCTTTGACTCCAAAAAAACATTTTTTTTTGTCACGGTATGAGATGTAACGGCCCAGCCCAATCGGACCAGCCTAGCCGGCTATGGCCACCCCTCTTGGGCCCACAACATCGACTGCTGTGACATCGACTGCTGTTGACATCGTTACTCGTCCGTACTGTCCTCTTTGGGGTCTACTGGTCCTCAAGGTTTTCTTTCGCGTTCAATTGTACAGGTGGAGCGGTAAAGGACGACTAAAATCAAAAGGTCTAGAGGTCTACGGTACAGGCGTGGCAGGGGCTGCTGCGGGTGCACTCATACTCTGCAGACTTTCAAATCTAGCCATCGCCCGTTCAAACAACTGTATCATGTTCTCCACAGTCCGCTCTAACCTCACCATGCTTATCTCAGTAGTCTCTACTGGATCTTGAGAGGCATGGCCAGTAGATGATTCAATACATCTATCGGGTCTATCTCTCTACCCACGAGATCGAGAACTTTCCCCTCGACTGCGGTGTCTATCAGTCATACTGATGAATTTTCCATTCACACACAATCAATTCATATTATATTAACAGCCCGGTATACACATTTGTATCTAAACAAGGCACAGTACTAAAGGGATGTAAACTTTCCTAACGACATATATCGACTCGTATTCAGACCAACCCTGCTCTGATACCAACTTCTGTCACACCCCGTTTCCACATTTAATTCATTATTATTCATTCTTACACACACATAACGGAGCAGACAACATACGGATGGTTGGGCACACGAGCCGATATTGACCTTACACACTTAAATATAAACTGTACATGATAATTGCTTAACTTATTTATATATGTATTTACATACGTACGTCTACATCCCCGTAATTCTTAATATACATAACTGTGCCTGACAAGTTTAGATACAAAAACGAGATAAGTGTATACCTTTGCGCACAATGGAGTATGGGCTGCCAACTGCTCAAGACTACCGCCGCTCTCAAGACTTAGGTAACTCTGTGGAGTGGAGGAAAAAAGGGGTGAGCTAACGCGCTCAGTAAGAAATCACGCAAGCAGATAGATAACTATACTACTTACATGCATGTCATGCAGAAAATTCTTACTTTTTCAATCCCAACTGAATTCACAAAACCACACACGTATGCTTTCTCAAAGGCATGTCATATCACAAATGAATTTTCTCAAAACAGATGTTCTCATAAAACTGATTTAAATCAAATAGGAGATAAATCAAAATCTCAGAATTTAAATCAGAAATCATATAAGTATGGAGACAAAGCAGAGCATATGGAAACGAATAGACATATGGCCATAGTCATGGACTCCATGCAATCACGGATCAGGTGTGCATGAATGTCCCCGGATGGCTGATGATAGCGGGGTCAGTCTACCATCAGACACAAACAAACAACACGGTACGTCGTACTCCATGTGCGTCCACACGGTACATTGTACTCCGTGGACCCCAATATCTGAAATCAGCGAGATTAGGAGTGCCCGTCCAACGGGTCTTATCATCCCATCTCCAGCTATATCAATACTGAGTCTCCAAAAATGCACGTGCGGGCATATCAATCAGTGTGACACCCAGTCTACACGAGGCTCCAGCACGGCTTTATCAAATCACGTGCGAGGATCAGTGCAAGCTTACACAGCCTACACGACGTCTCCAAACACGATTTTATGCACATTACAAAATCGAAGTCCCGTGCGAGCAAAGCTCCAGCACGGTATCATGCACAAATATGTAAAGTCTACTGCGAGCAACGCTCTAGCACGACTTTAATCTCAAAACTGATAGATGGCTCGATGCACATAAGGGGCGTACAAACCAACCTCAACCACGGAAGGTAGTACCCACTTGAGTGAGAGAAAACATTTTCTATCAAATCACTCAGCAAACACTTTTTATTTTGAAAACATTGCAATTTAATGCAGATAATCAAATTCAGAGCCATTCTATCACCACTTATTCACAAAACATGCTTATTCATGTAAAACACATCAAAAGAGGCCATTTTGACCATTTTCATATTTTTCGTACCTAGGGGCATTTTCGTAATTTTTTCATATTTGGGTACTATCCAGATATTTCATATTCATATTCTATACGAAAATTTAGGTGTACGTAAACGACGATAAAATACGTATAGCTATCTCTAAGAGCTTACGGAATCCCTTACCTCGAAATGTGTCGACTGCGAATTTTAATTCTTGATCTCTCCGGATCCCGCAGTCTAATTGGCTACGGACGTATTCTCGAAAGCCAAATCTTTCCTTGGTGGCACGTAAATCGAGATCCACTCGAACTCGTACACGTCGCCTACCGTTTTTCCGCTACACAGCAATATATATTTAAACCGATTAATTTCGGTCTAATAAAATTTAAATTAATTATCCGAAAAATAATTTGATCAATTTTTAACCACTTACCGGTCTACTGCTGTGCCGGGATTACACTGAATTTTTTTTCCAAATTTTTTTTCTCTCTCCTCTTTCTCTCTCCTGCTGAATCGGTTCGGACCGGTTCAGCCCCTTTCACACTGAACCGGTCCGAACCGATTTAGGTGGACTTTTGCCGTTGCCGGCGCTTCCGACCGGTTCCCGATGCGATTCTACCGCCGTTCGACGCGTCACGGCCCGGGGAAGCTTCGGTTGACAGGGCTCGGCCCAAATCGGCGTCGGTGACGGCGAATCTCGCCTTTTCTCCCCGCGGCCTCTCCTCGTCGATTTGCCTTCTCCGGCAGCTCTGACGGCGCGTGATGGTGCTCGGTGACTCCATGGGCTGCCGGTCGTCCTTCGCCGGTCATCTCGAGCCCGTGGTCCTCGCCGTTCGCCGCCGGTGAAGCAGACAGAGGAGGTCGGGTTTTTGGGGGGGGCTGCCTCGCGTTTTTCAGTTCTGTTTCTTTTTTTTTTTTCGATTTCTTTTTTTTATTTATATATATATTATATTATATTCAATATAATATAATATATATTTCAAAATATCTACCAAAATACCTATAATAATACTAAAATATAATTTAAAATATAATAATAATAATAATAATAATAAAACAAATATTATTATTATTAGTATATTTTATTCCCATAGTGTATTTTATACACTAAAATTTATACATCCTTGTACATATATTTTATTTTATTTTATTCCACCAAAATATATGTACATTCCATTTCATTTTATCTCATTGATTTATCCCTCCGAAAATATTATTTTTCTATATTTTCGGGGTAAATTGTCAATATAGGGTAATTTTCGGTTTATCATTTTCTGACGGTTTATCGTTTTCGGACTAACTTCCCTTCTTTGACTCCCTATATTTTCGCGTTCTGAGTCCATATTTTCAGTCCGTTTGACCTAATTTCATTCGGTTTGTCTCGAATTTGTCCAAGTTCTTATTTCGGTACTTTAAAATTTATCGGTACCCACTTTAATTATTTATACTTGAAATTGTATAATTTCTTCTTTATTTCCCGATATATCATAATTACATATTTAACATGATATATTTTCAAAGAAAAATATGAATTTCGGGTCTTACACATATAATATTTTCTTAATAAATTTTTGTAATCATCAGCAATTTTCGTGATCCTCACTACATGCACAAGAGAGATGAATGGTGGAAGTAAGATAGGTTTAAGCTTGAGACTGGCCAAGTAGCAATATCCATTCTAAGGCAACATCTATTAGGCCGTAATAAGCAGCAATAATAGCAACAACAACAACAACAAACATCTAATATACATAAGCAGAAAAAATTTACGACATCAAAGGAACCAACAAAACGGAATTGCTAAGATTCGATAGTGGAAGCTAAAAAAAGATTGTTATGCAATATATAGATATAGTTAGATTTGGAAAGAGGACTTGACAATAAAGGAAACCCAAATGTATAATGGAACAAGATAGCAAAATGCATTCGGGACGTAGGTAAAAAGATATTGGGAGTATCAGAGCATCAATTAAAGAGAATGCAACAAAATGAATTACTTTGGTTAAAAAAATCTGTGAAGACTAAGTAAGAGTGTTACAAGACTTTGAAAAAGAATAACACCAAAGAGACTTTTACAAAATTTAAATTAGCTAGAAAAGAGGTGAAGAAAGCGGTAACAGAAGCTAAAGTGAAGGTTGTGAAAGAGATTTATGACAATGTGGACATAAAGGATGGAGAGAACAAAATTTACAGATTGGTGCGAGTAAGAAAGAAGAGAGGCCCGAACTAGTAGTTGTGAAGTGTATCAAGGATGAGTAGCAAAGAACTCTCATTAAGAACAATGACATCAAAAAAAGATGGAATGATTATTTTGACAAATTAGTCAAAGACGGACAAAGTCAAATAGATAATATCTCAGTGCCTCTCTTGGATCTGAATCAATACTTTATGCATGGAAGCAGAGAGATAGAAGTAAATGAGTCATTAAATATGATGAAGACTAAGAAAACTATTGGACATGACGACATTCCAATTGAAATTTGAAAATTTCTTGGAAAGGTAGGAGTTAGGTAGTTAACAAATTTTTTTAACAAGATTTAGCATACTAACAAAATGCTGAGGAATGAAGGATGAGTGTCTTGATAGCTCTCTATAAGAATAAGGTAGATATTTAAAATTTCTCTAACTATTGATGCATAAAATTGATGAGTCACATGATAAAACTATGGGGAAAAAAAGATAGAATAGAGATTAAGGAAGACTATAGAGATATTGGAGAATTAAGTTGGTTTTGTGCCTAGTCGATCAACCATGGAGGTAATACATTTACTTAGATAACTTGCGAAGCATTCTCAAGTACAAGGTAAAAATCTTTGTATGGTCTTTTTAGATCTAGAGAAAGCATTTGATAAAGTGTCTAGGGAGGTTTTATGATGGTCCTTAATGAAGAAAAGAGTTCCTCTAAAATATATTGGACTAATTAGGAACATGTATGAAGATGCAATGACACGTGTGGAAGACAAACAAATAAATTTCCTAGAACAATGGGATTACATCAAGGGTCTGCGCTAAATCCATTCTTGCTTTTAGTAGTAATGGACGAAATGAAAAAATCCATCCAAGATAAGGTGCCTTGGTGTACAATATTTATAGATGATATTGTCTTGTGCGTTGAGACTAGAGTGAAGATTATGCAAAGTTGAAACTGTAGAGACAAATGCTAGAATCAATAGTGTTTAGACTAAGCAGAGTGAAGACTAAATATATGGATTGTAAATTCAATTCAAACAAAAGAGAAAGATCAGAACATAGCAACGTTAGATGTGTGGCATTACCTAAGCAAGATAATGTTCGATATCTGGGGGTCAATCATACAGATTGATGGAGAGATTGATGACAATGTAACCCATAGGATCTCGGATAGTTGGAGTAAGTGGAAAAATGTTATAGGTGTGATGAACGATAAAAGGATTCCTATATGGTTAAAATCAAGTTTTAAGGACAGTTGTTAGACCAACATTGCTATACGGTAATGAATGTTGGGTGACTAAGAGACTGAATACACAAAAGTTGAGTGCAACGTAAATGTGAATGACGCAATAGATGTGAAAATATACAAAAAATGACATAATGAGAAATGAAGATATTTGAAAAAATATTGGAGTGGTACTTATCAAAAGTAAGATGAGTGAAAGTCGTTTACATTGATTTGAACAGCTACAACATAGACCTACAGATGCTCCAATTAGGAGAGTGAATGCTATAAATAATAAAAAAAAATGATCAAGGTTAGAGTAAGATCAAAAAACTTTGAATGAAGTCAGTAGGAAAGATATTATGGCAATGGAGTTAGAAAAACATATTACCTTAGATAGGAATGAGTGGAGTGGGAGAATTCATGTTGATGACTTAACATGAGTTCATATATTGGTTCACTTAGCCTACCTCAACTATCGAGATAAAGACTCTGATGATGATGATATCTTGGTCGGATTGAAATAATAATCCTTAAATTTCCACACACACATACACATATAAACATATAGACTATTGTCCAAAAGAAATCCAATCCAAACAGATAATGCGTGGAAAATTGAAGGTGATTTTTTAAGCAGTACTTTAAATGAGAAATTATAATCATAATCAAGTATTATATTCATAGAATTTATAATCATATGAGAATCACTTAACTAACTAAATTAGTAAATAACTTGACTATAACTATAGTCAAGCTCACATACCGTAGGACTTGAACTAGAGATTTTATTATGAAAATTTTATTATGAAATTGAATACAAAATATAGATAAATGGCACTAAATTGCTCAAGCCCTCTCATGTGCTATAATTCAAATTGATTAACCATATTTTATAAACTTAGATGCTTGATTTTTTTTTTATTCACGAATTACTAAAATAGTAGAAAGATCAATCTATATATCTCAACTTGAGGAAAAAGTTGAAATACATATTCACAATCGGTTGGTTTGTTTTTGAAATCAAATGAATGTTGATGGGTCTCTGATCCTATAGAGACAAACCGGATGCGATGACTTTGTGCTGAGGCTGTCCTTAAGCCGCCAAGGTTAGTTTGTCAATGACAATGAGTGATAATTGAGTTTCTGACATTTTAACGTGACTAACGGTTGGTCTCGGCCTTCTTCATAAAATAAAAAGAAAAATTTTAAACACAATCTAATTTTTTTTTTTTTTATAATCAATTATTAAATACAATCTAAAATAAAAAGAAAAATTTTAAACACGATCTAAAATTTTATTTTTATAATCTATTATTAAATACAATCCAACCAAAAATTAAAATTTCTCTTTACAACCATTATAACTCTTCTTCTAGCCTTTAACTTTTATACTCTTAATTTCCAACACATTGGTATTAGAGGATCGACCACCGTCTCTTGCCATCAACTGTTGATAGTCGATGGCGGTTTGCTTTAAAAATATCAAAACATTCCTTTTCACTTTTTCTTTTTCCCATCTAATTATTTTTTAATATATATATATATATACACACACAGAAATTCATAGATTTAATTTCTATGTTTGCGACTTCAATGTTAGATCTACTGCATTTTAGGTATTTTTGAAAGAAACAGAAGTTAGAAATGCAAAGAGAAAGAAATGACAAATATATATATATATATATATATATATATATATATATATATATATATATATATATATATATATATATATATATACTAAAAAATATATAAAAATAACATGAATTAAAAATTAATAAAACTTCTATATAAATTTGACAATCTAACAAATTATTATATTTGACATATTGACACGGTTTTCAATAAAATAATTTTTACGTTCTAAACAAAACAAACACAAAGTATAAACACGAGTGAAGTATTTTCACCGGAAAAATCACCTACGTGGATGTAGGGGCGTTCGACGATCGCATCAAACTAAACTGTTGCTGGCAAACTGATCACATGAAAATATACGCACATATCACATTCCTTTGGACAAAAGAAACTTAAGGTCAATATATCAGCTCAGCTAATATTTTTTACCAAAGACAATCTTCAATATAAAATTAGAATCGTCTAAACTATCCCCCACTAACACCTAGACTTAACTAGGTCCTGTTTAGGGGGAAAAATTTAAAGAGCGACAAATAGAAACATGAACCAGGAAATCTCAAGCAAACAAAAAAAAAACCCAGAATAATAAGACGTACAGGAATAATTTCGATACAAGCCGAAAATCAATCACATGACATGAGGGAAGCTCCCAAGCCTAACCTGAATATTCTTCTTTGTGACCGTTTGATACTATAATTAGATTGAAGAAGATAAGTCAGTCAAATGGGATCTCCATCTTTCTTCAGCCCCTACACTTTGCGGACCTGAATATTGTGAGTGGACTGGAATCGCCAGATGGGCTGTCTACCACTCTGAACAAGTGCCACCTCTTCTCCCTCCTTCACCATTCCTTGCTTCTGTACATCAACCATAGAATTCATCATGGAACAAGCACACAATAGTTCTAGCACACTATATCAATAATCAAACTTTTTGCAATAAAACAACGGAAGAAAAGTAACAAACAGCAACAAGGTGCATAATGATCAAATAAACCAGACTTCACAGACACAACTACCAGTATTCTGAATATTAGGACTCATGACAATGACAGATGAGAATTGTACATATATTGCTCCGCAAAGTCGTTGCCCCTCACAGTAAAGGTCATCATCTATCTGAACACCCTTTATGTATGCATTTCAAAATTGGTAATTATGGAAAATCTCTCGTATGGAAAACAAGAAATATACCAATTACACCAAATGAGCAGAAAACTCTGTTGATGGTCAATATCAATCCAACTCAAAAATTGGTCCAACATGGGTTGAATTTGTGAAACCAAAATCAGCCAAGCATCAAGGCACCCCATATAAAATAATACATGAAGGTTTAGAAATATTTACAAAATTTAATCAATTCAATTGGATACCTCTAAACAACCCACTTGAGCTTTGGTCCAAAATAATTATGAACCAACAGATGCATTAACAGCTGCATCTATAATTACCACCCTGTTAAAGCAGATTTTCTTAATGGATTCTCCGGTAAAGCCTTACCTGCAGCAAAGCTAAAGCATTCTTAAAGGTTTCCTCAGCATCATCTGAGAACTCCATGTATATGGGACATACTCCTTGATACAAAGCCAGCCTCTGTTGTATCCTCTTCCTGCATGACCATTAAAATCATTGTCAGTCAAACTTTCAACATCATAAAGCCCAGAAATGGTAGATCCTCTTTCTCGGCTATTCACAAATGGCCAAATTCTTCTGAGTTCATAGAAGTTATCATCCTATTACCTTTTGGGATTAATATTTCTTCAATAAACCAAACCTCAGACATGGTACAAGACAAATCAGACAGAAAGCTAAAACCCAACTTCCACAACCCCCCCACCCCCCCGCCCCAAAACCCCAAAGAAAAAAAAAGGGGGGGAGAAGGCTTTAAAGCAAACATAAACTTGAGATCCAGGAAATGGTGAAACTCACTCATTGGTGAAGGCAAAAATAGTGCCAGAAGGACGATAATGACTAAGTAAAATAGCCATGAAACCAGTTCTAGTGAAGACAACTGTGGAGATTCCAAGAGTGTTTGACATCATAGTTGCATGATATGCAAACATCTCACTCGTATGGTTCTACAGAGAAGTAACTCCAGTCAGTATTGATATTTGACAAAAAAAAAAGAAAACAATAAGAAGTTTGACCAAAAAACAGAGAAATAGGAAGCATAAAGCATAGAAAGTGCATGAAGCATGTTAAGAGACCTTAAATGCTTGACCAAGATTAGATGGCATTTCACCACCAGATATGGTTGCTTCGGTTCGTAGTGCAACTGTATGCATCACTTTAACAGCTTTCAATGGGAACCTGCAAGAGAGCGAAATCTATTAACTAGAGTGCACTTAGGTAGAGTAATTTGCATATAGTGTTCATATAATTAATCACTCAAGCAAAGGTAAAGCAAGCTGGCAGACACAACATTCTAATTTTATCTTCCATACAAATTTGCTAAGTTGATTTTTAACTATTAGTCATGCCCATATTCTTCTAAGTTAACCAACTATGATCCAAGAATATCCATATATAAACCTTCCAGATTACCTCAAGGGAAATTTCTAAATTAAACTATTAATTCAATACAGATCATTATTTATTAGAATAAGAAAAAATGAAATCCTTACCTAATTTTAATAGAAAAATTAACAAGGGTAGCTTTCCATATAAGAAAAAAAAAAAGGTATGGAGAGGCATAAGTTAAATTAAAATTCTAAAATTTCATGTAACTTATTAACTTACTTTCCATGAGCTGTTTCTCCAGAAAGCATGACAGCATCAGCACCCTCTCGAACGGCAATGGCAATGTCAGATACCTCCGCTCTTGTTGGTGCGGGATGAACAATCATGCTTTCAAGCATATTGGTTGCCACAATAACAGCTTTCCCCATGCTTCGACATGTTCTAATTATCTCTTCCTACATTTTAAACGAAGTAGAGGTCTGAGTGGCTGAACAAACACAATTTTCACTTTTTACTAGTTAAGGAAATATGTCTGATAATTCATGTAAATCCAGTTTCTACCATTCAATCAAAAAGTAAACCAACCTGCAAAAGAGGAACCTCCTCGATGGGAAGCTCTGCACCAAGATCTCCTCTTGCAACCATTGCCTAAAATTAAAGAATATGCATTACTTTCTACAAAGCAAATATATCACTGAAGTGGCAATAACTAGATTTTACTTTCAAATCACATTATCATCCAGACTTCTACACCCTCAACATTACAGCAGAGAAAATAGTATATAGAAGTAACAACAAAATCCCCCAGATGGTGCTTAACATTTGAAACGAAAAGCCTCACAATATTGTAGCACCAATTTTCCTAAAATTTGAATAACTTTTTCTTGAGCAAAGAAAGAGATCAAAGTATGAAATAGTCAGAAAAAACTACAGCTTTGTTGCATAAAATTAATAACCCTAAAATTTAGCTGCATTAAAGATCCAATGAAAAGATTTAAGTGATCACCCCATCAGATGCTGTTATAATTGAATGCAAATTTGGAATAGAGTCAGCACTTTCAATTTTAACAATAACATGAATATCTGCATCGCAACCTGCCAAAAGCACCAAAAAAAAAAAATCATTGGTGGAGAACTAGTGTATACCAAGTCCACAGTTATTATTATAAGAAAAAACTATAAGATACATATTGTAGCTTACTCTGCAGATAATTCTTCAACTCGTGAACTACTTGTGCATCTTTAACAAAGGAAACAGCATAAAAATCAACTTTATTGTCTACTCCAAATTTTATGTCGTCCCAGTCCTTTTCTGCAATAAACCAACTGAAATAATTAATCTGTTGCTCCACATGATCCCTCAATCCTATAGGGAGGGAGTGAGAGAAACAGAGAGAAAGAAGAAGAGAAAGAAAGTGGAAAATCTACAAAGTAATAGAAATAACAACAATTAAAATTCAAGGACAAACCAGTAATAGAAGGCAGTGTAGCACTTTTTCCTCGGACATTTAAATGCCGCCTAGACTTAAGCTCACCACCGTCAACAACTTCACACTTCACTGAATCTTCTGTCTTAGACTTCACCACCAATGACATCATCCCACCTACACCATGAGCCAAAAGTCAGAGAACCATATAAAAAAAGGAAATCCAATGCAAAAGGCTCCCACATTGTGCTGTCTAGGAAGAAAAGTTCCCCTCAGAGAACTTTATCATCATCATCATCATCATCATAGCCTTATCCCAATAGATTGGGGTCAGTTTCACGTTAAATCATCAAAGAACCATACCAGCAACAAAAAGAAAAAGTCTGTTGAGATTTTTCTGGTATTTTGTTTTCATAATCTAGCTCAGACTGATTTAGAACACCAAACTCTTGTTTGATAATGAAATGATACACATTAGCCTAGAAATATAAAGATGATGCTAAACTACAAGGTACTTTTACTCAGTCAACCAGCTTGAGTCAATAGAATCAACAAAATTCCTCTATAATGCTAAACATTTCATTTGAGACTTAAACAAAGATCCAAAAAAGTATGAAGTGCGTTACATAGGCACAGTTGCATTATTATTTAAAGATCATACTCACTTCTCATGTTTATGTTTAGGCAGAAGACACACCTGACAACAGTATCAGCACACCCCTAGCTAAAATATCAAGAAATTGACAGATAAGGTGAAAATTTTTTAATCCATCTAGATCATTAAATTCTTTCTTCATCAAATTCTCTCAAAGATCAGATTACATATTTGCAGTCTTAGACTCCTGGTAATTGAATCATAATACTAAAAGCATATCATATATTCAGACTAAAGGGAAAATTGAGTACAAGTCTAGAACTGAGCTAAATTATACTTGAAAAGTTCAATATGACTTTGCACAAGCATGTGGCTGCTGATATCATCAGTGAGGAGGACAGAGATTAACCAACATATAATAATAATAATAATAATAATAATAATAATAATAATAATAATAATAATAATAATAAAAACCTGCATACTTTAACGGTCTGTTGAAGGTATCAAGGTAGCATACCATCAACAAGAAGCATGTCACCCACTTCAACATCATTAACAAAATCGTCATAGTTGACACTAACACAATCAGCTGTCCCAACCCCTCTCCGAATTGTAAAAGTAAATTCCTGCCCAGTTGTTAATATAATTGGTTGGGGCAAGTCGCCACTCCTAACCTCAGGACCCTAATAAAGAGAACCAAGTAATCATAAGAGCTAAATATATAAAATTTAAAGAAGAATGAAGTTAAAAGGATTAGAACTACCAGAAGAAAATTACATAATGCCAGTTATATTATTCTTGCTTACAACACAATATCCAACCAATTGTAAATCTGGATGACTTCATTATAATAGCAACAATATACTTTACAGTCTTGTACAATTGTGAGATACCAAATTTAATTGCTCATAACCTCACAAGGATAACAAATGAATGGAGACAAAAGCTACACACACACACATGTACAGATGTATATTTATATTACAGCTTCTCTAAGTGCCCAACCAGAAACTAACATACGGTCACTTGTACAGGCTTGAGGCTTACTCCAGAATAGACCGCTACGGTTATGAACATAACAGAACCTTTTCCAAATCCAAGAAAAAGTTAGGCAAGTTCATTTAAGTTTAAGATAAGTACACTATTTAAGAGGAAAAAACCCAGCCAATAATTTTGAAAAAGAAAGGTCCATGCCATGTCTAACTCCCACAATACCAAACTCATTGACTAAAGCAACTTGACATACCAGCTTTACACAGTAAATAAATGAAATTAAGGGAAACTTGCCTTGGTGTCAAGCATGATTGCAATAGTGTTGTCTTTGGATTGTGCATTATATTCCTTAACTAAATCAATAACTTTCTGATGAGATGCATGGTCTCCGTGTGACATATTCAAACGAGCAACATTCATTCCGGCCTCAGCCAATTTCCATATCATTTCTCGTGTATTTGTTGAAGGACCAATAGTGCAAACAATCTTTGTTTTACGTCTAACAATAGGCTTGGACCACATACCCACTGATGTGCCAACTACTTGTTGAATCCCCCTTAACTGCTCATATTGTTCCTCCCTCTGAAGAAAAAATGATAAGAAAGGTTACAAGCAATGATTTCAAACACATTTCTCTCTGCAACTGTCCTTAATAAGTTATTTGACTATAGATATAATAGCAATAAAAACATATTGACAAGGTCATGCAAAAGCAATGCCTCATCTTATATCAGAGTATATAAGAAAAAGAACTTGAATTTCAAGTCAACTATGACATGTAATTCAGCTTTTATCATTCTAACCAAAAAAATCAAGATGTTATAAACTTCAAGGCTCGTTTTCTTTTACTGGAAGAGTGGAAACAGGTGGATACCATGCCCCTATCATTCATCTTTTATGTAATTGATATTTTTGATAATTCCTATAGCATAAAAATTAGTAGAAAACCCACGGTATACAAACACGATCTTGTAACAAGATCACACTGGAAATTTTGACTTGAGTCCTAAATTTTTCTCATGATTTCATTTCTTGTTGTAGACGAAACTGTGTCACTAAAGTGATCCATAGTACACATTGGCCAGAAGATTTCCGCTTTTTAGAAAAAAATCAACATTTCTATCTATGGATGGTGCAAATCTCAATAATAGAATAATACAATTTTAACAAACCAAACAAAACCTTATTCAACTTGACTATGTTGGCAAGATGTGCCAAACCTTAAGCCCACTGGAGCACACCAAAGGAGCCATACATACATGTTGAACAGCACTTCATGTATATATGTCAACTTTACATCCCAGTTTTTAGTAACTCTCACATGTGAAACCTCAGCAATCTCTCCCGTTTTTATGTGTGAGTTGTGACCAACTCCCCCATGCCAGAAAAGCTGTCAGCGCACACTTAGGCCCAACACTCGACCTCACATCTCTTGTGCGTCCGGATTGTCTTGGTGCAACCTTGCATCTTCTGTGCTTCTAGGTTGCCTTCGTGCCCCCTAAGCTTGCACTCAACCACAGATTGTCTCAGTACGTCGCCTTCTTGTGTTTTACGAAAGTACCGCATAATCATACACCCCATATCCAAGTCAAACCTTCGGTTATTGGGAGATGAGCCAAACTTGTGCACATACATTGACAGCGTTTGAACCTACTTCCCACTATTTAGAGACGTGAGATATATCCACTCATATGTGAACCCACTCATATGTGAATCTTTACAGACTGCAGTCCATATTATCACAACACTAACATAATTTTCAGCCTATTGCTTTCTTAGCTCCTAACTAAATCGAAAAACGTTAACTAAGATTTAAAGAAGGTCAATTCATTTCTTTTTCTTTTTCGCGTGCTTTATCAGTAACCAAACACATAAGACAAGAGGACGATTAGAAAGGTTCCAAGTGGCACAAACCTTTGGTACATCCTCGGGTGATACCGGAATAACTTCAGGCTCGGCACGTGCGGCTCTCTTAGCTGTAATCCGAGAGTCCCTCCTAAGCTCGATTCTCCTGCTCTTCTTCTCGTCACGTGCCAGCACTTTCGAAGCGAAGGTCGCTGGATTAAGCTTCTCTATTCGGTCTTGAACGGATCCAGAACCCTGGCCCAAGAATGAACCATGGATCGATCTAGTGGCCACCACTTGAGCCATTGCAAAAATGAGAGAGGGAGAGAGAAATAGAGAAGAAGAAAACCTGCAACGGGAGAGGAAGATGAAGAAGGGTGTGGGATTTTTGTTGATTTTGTAACAAAGAAATTGGAGGTTGGAGAAATCGCCGCTAATTTTGGCGCAAGGTGAGAACAAAGACTGAAAGGAGGCTGGAGAATGAAGAGAGCCTAGTTTGTATCGACAGAGTACCCAGGTTTTTCTTCTTCTCCTTTTGCGCTATAACTATACCCTTCAAAACCGTTGAGAATTTGACAATTTGTTATTGTCAAGTAGAATACGACGTCGGAGGGAGTTGGAGTGAACCCTTTCACGTGATACGACATCGTTCGGAGGTTTCGTTGTTCCGTTTGATACGCCTTGTCGCTTGTAGAAATGAATTCTATTCCGAATTTCCGCATAGGCTGAATAGATTGGACGGAAGATTCGAATTCGAAGTTTTGTTTTTTTTTTTTTTTTAAATTTCATTTTATTTTATTGATTTTTTTACTTCTTAAAAAAATTAACTTTGCAGTTTTAAAATTAATAGTAATAAATCATAATTGGCAAATGATAAAAAAACATAATGAGAAATTCATTGAACATAACAAATAATTTTTTTTCTTTAATTAAATGAAACATGGGCATATTTTAGATGGTAACAAAACTCGAAATCTACAAAGTTTATTGCTCAGCTTTGCATATGATATAAATGTAATTTAATATTTGGATTACATTTTTTTCATTGAAAATAAGCTTCCATTAACACTCAACGGAAATTACAAATCAACCTGAATAATATTTGCAATAAAAGTATACACTTTCGTTTCCCATAAAATATTACTCTCCTCCCTAGCAAAAGTTTTTGCTAGTCTCATTAGTATTTCTCCTAACATAAACAATATTTGTACACGAAGATGTAGCGATTAGGTGCTTTGCGTCTTCCGACTGGCTGTCTACCACAAATAGATCCTCCTTACTCGTTGAGTTCAATTTGTGTATGATTTTAATCACATTTCCCTCAATTTCCACTAAGTTGAAGCCCAATCTTTTTTGCAAATTTCAGACCTTTGATTGTTGCCAACGCTTCTGCTATTATCGGTTCTTGAACTCTTTCTTCGTATGTTGATATGGCTCCGATCACTTCTGATGCATCCCTAGTTATCATCTATATTCCACTTACCCCCTCCTCCAGAGTTCCATCAAAATTTATTTTATGCACTACCGTACGGTGGTTTCCACCTTTCTTGCCTCTCCCTCCTTAGAATTTTAGCAGGAAGTTGGGCTTTCTGATATTCATCTAGATAAGCTTTTGCAAAAGTAGCCATTAGCTTTGGCTTTTTGTGTTCATTCTTCTTAACTTTCAAATTTCTACCATGCCAAACTGACCATGCTACTATCATTCCAAACTCAAAATTATTTGTGTCCAAGCTTTTTGTCAGATTTGACAACCAACCTCAATCCTCTGTGTATTCATCATGTAACTTTTGTCTATCAAATCCCAGTTGCCCCCAAACCTCTCTAGCAGCCTTATAGTCCTTTATCGCATGCATGATAGTTTTTTCTTGTTGTTCACACCTCAAGCATACCGTATCAACATTAACTTTCCTACTCTAGAGTTTTTTGAATAAAGGAATGATGACATTATTCAATCTACAACAAAAGAACTTTAGTGTTTTGTAGGACTTTCACACTCCAAATTTGCTTCCATCTTTTCCCACCACAATTACTCGTTGCACTTATGTTCTAATTGTTGGAAGTTTTATGGGCTAAAATCAATCGGAGGTATTTTGTTTCTACCTATTTGGGTTGGTTTTGGGTCCAAGAATGATATTTTAGTAAGCTCATGTTATTAATTATCATTCGAAATCAAGCTAGTATACCTATTTTAAGCAAATAAGAATCGGTACTGGTGTGGACTTAATATTATTAAATAACTCTGATGGATGGTCAAATAAAGTTTTACCATTAGAGTGTCTTAACCCTATATGATAAGTGAGGCTAGTTCCCCTCTTCCACTAATCATTGCATTAGTTTTTCCCCATTCTAAAAACTGCCATACATGAAGTAAAAAGGAAGAGGAATAATTGGTCAGGTTTTTTCCCATTGTAGAGATAGTGTTCACTATGTAATTTATTTTTTAATAATCCAATCAAGTACGTAATTCTTATTGGAGATATTTTATTCCTTGTATATAATTCTAGATAATTTGATCTTTAACATGTAGGTTTCGGTTCATACCCAATCATAGACATACATTATCAGAGTACGCAGCAAAATATATAAATAAACATCAGAATACCAAAACTAACTTATATATTACACTGTAGATAGAAATCGACCTACGTGTCACAACATGGATTTCAAAACCATTTCATATCTTTATCATGAGGGCTTGTAACTCAAGATTATGAAGTCTGAATTGATCACGTACATTAAACAAGTTATTTCAATCCATTGGTGTTCAATTATCTAGTCTCTAATGATAATTCACAGAAATAATAATAGGATCAAAAAAGGCTAAATTGTATTACAACAGTCATTATGTTAATAGATTGAAATTCTTAACCTCACCATATAATCTTGATTTTGTCTTCTACTATTAAGAAACGTTTTCTTAAACTTCTATTAGCTTAAGAAGTTTAGAATCAAAACCATGAAAGACACAAGGGGCGACGGCAACAGAGAACAATTTCATGGAAAGTTGTCGCCAACTCTAGGGTTTTCTCTTCTAATGATGGCCGACCATAATAAAGCTATATCAATTAGGGTTTTGTCTCCTTTTGATTGATATAATTAGCCTTTAACCTTATAACTTATTATAATTATAATTTGAACCTTAATTTAATTAAACCTATCTAATCAAACATTTTAATTAAGTCCATTTAAGAAATTCCAAATTTTCAAGCCTTTTAATTTAATTTAATCCATTTATTATCTTATTATGTGTAACTCATTAAGTTTCCAACATGTTGATAATGAATTAAATTTTTTATTTAATTCATAGATCAATAGTGGCAGCTAGTAATGCATCATGACCATCCAAATATTTAAAAAGTCAAATGGTTTGACCAACCTATTCAATGTATAGCATCTTAGTGTAATTCAATCATTTCATCCCAATATCTCAAAAATTGATCGAGTTTGGCTCGATGTCTACTCTATCCACATTTCTATTTTTATCCTTGAGCTATCAATATTAACTATAACTCTCAATTTGCCTTGGCCAAGGACTTCAGAGTTAATATAAGGAAGGATACGTGAGATATGATTCCCTTAAGTCACTCGGGAAGATGAATTCTTATCTTAACTACTCATCCATCTTCATATGCTTTGGGACATAAAAAAAAAAAATTTGTTTTAAGCATTTGGCTCTTTCAAACCTAAAAGGATGAATCCAAGTATGTCAGTCCACTTATAAAATGATATGACATCTCAAGTCCAACGATTACTTACACTGATGTAACATGAGAATATAATCCATATACATTTAAGTGACACTACAAATTTTTTTCTCATAGAGAGTCATATTCAATGAATTTATTCTCTAACAAGCATCCACATGTTATAGCAAATATCTCCATATTTCAACTTATTTGACCAGTTGCATACTGCACAAATATAAGGCTTAACATGTAATGGTATTTGAGACTATCAATGCCCATTCTTAATAGTACACCGACCCAAAACTAATTTAGGAACAAAGTTTTGATGCATAGTGATCTAATAATTGTAACATATTAAAATTAACTTGCAAGACTATTATGTCCCTTGGGCTTTATCTACAAAACTATAGACTTATGGATAAAAAAAATTTCATTATAGTTATCAAAACTCAAAGTAATAATCCATATAAATATAAATGGCATAAAGAATAACCATAAAGTGTTTATATCCATAACAAGTCTGAATTGGCTTATAAGGCTTACACTAACATAACAACGGTATTCGAGCATGGTTATAAATGAATATATAACTCATATTTTTGCCTTAATTTAATTATTTGGGCATTTATTTATATATGTTAGCATGTTGAACACCTTCTTTTCTTTATAATTAGATTAAATTGTTTTTAATGGTTGACGACTGATTACTCGTAACAATATTTTAAGAAATCTAGCTGAAGAATACTAACTTGGCAGAAGTAATCATTTATGAATTAGAAAGTGAAAGGGGAAAATGGTTCATGGTATGATTAGATAAAAGGTATTGTTTCTTAGAAATAGTTTATGCGAAGTAGGCAAAAGTGTTAGTGCATAATAAAATACTCATATTGGAAACTTGAATCGCCTTTTAAAAATGTGAGAAGCCAAGTACGCACGACATTTTCTTTTAAGACAGGCACTTATTTAGGCTTAATCTATAACACCAAGATCAACAAAATAAAAGCAGTACTTTAATTCACGATACAAATAAGCATTTTTCAATACAACCAGAAGCTGAAGGAATCTAATTAAAGTCATTAAGCTATTCAATTAAATACAAAGTTGTCACACTATGTGCAACATCCATCAATGATGGTTCATTAATGTCCATTGATTTAGACTCCATCTCCCTCCACAACTATGATAAAATTGAGAGGAACTTGGAAGTGTATGCTATTACAATTTTGACGCCATCGTTCCTTCTATAGTTTTAGCCCCTTTTGACTCTAGTTATCTAATGTCTTTCTCATTAGAAATATTCTTATTTTTAGTCTTTAAAAAAAAATGATTTGAAGGAAACTATGTTATTTGACACTTATTTTTGTCAACATATCTTAATTCTAAGAGATGCATTTGGACTTTGTATCTCATATTTATGAATTTTAACATACATTTGGTTTAAGTATGCATTACGTAAAATTAAGGATAAATTATGTTGGTGAAATTTCGATTGTGATAATTTTGTTGGTTAGCAATTGTCACCAAAGTGACTCACTATTTTGACTTAATAAAATTATTTCACATCTTGTGGATTTTTGATTGGATTGGTGCATCTAATAATTTGTCCCAAAGAGATTATTGTGTATTCTAACTTGAGAATAAATTTTAGAGTTTTAAGTATCTTTCAATCCAAAAGTGATAGATTTTCAAAATATTAGCATATATTCAGATTTGGTTCTTGATGGTTAGATTCAATAAAAAATGGAGTTATTGGTTGATAGTTGTCACCGAAGTGGCCTATCATTTGGACTTCTAAGGTTATTTCATTTTGTCGTAAGAATCTTGATTTATTTCTAAATTACCTAGTTTTGATATGTTGCCTTTTGTTATCTTATTCAGTTGCTTTTGCTATTAACAACAATATTGCTACTATTCAAATATTGAGTGGTACAAATTTTAAGATCTATAAGCAAGATATTGAATTTGTAATGGCTAAAATTGATTTGGATATGACACTACTTCTTGATAAGCCAACGATTCTTACTGACGAGAAAACTTTTAGAGAAAGAGATCTTTTTACTAAGTAGGAGAGGTCAAACGATCTATACACGATGGCTATGAAAAGTATTGTGGTTGAACATCTACTTAGTAGGTTACAAGTTGATGAGACTACAAGGATTTCTTTACTGTTGTGGGACAATGTTTCCAAACATCCAATAATGATGAAGCTTAATCTTTTATGAATGAAGCAAATGGTATGTGATATTCAAAGTTCGGAGGGATTAGGATAATATGCTTAGGATGATTTTCCTTCAAGATAAACTTAAGCAACAATATATTCCTTCACCTAACAGTTGCATTGTTCACTGAACCTTAGATACTTTATCCAATCCTTTTCTTAAATCAAAACAACATACGTCACTCAAAATGAAACCTGATTTGTGAATGATTTGATTACAAAGTGTGTTGCTGAGGAGAATAAATTTGAGAAAGAAAAGAGTGAGTCAGCTTTTCTTGTTACTAGACCCGACAAATGTAGACACGATACGAAAAAATCGTGTACGTGTTTCGTGTTTAGTCGTGTCGATAAGAATTTTGACACGGTAATTTTCATGTTTAGCCGTGTCTGACACGGCTAAACATGTATAAAACACGGAATCACGTTTTCTTAAATCGTGTCACACGAATACACGGTTAGTACGTACACAACACGAAAAACACATTTTCTTAAATTGTTGTTTTTTTGCATTGTATTGAGTTGGTATCTGCGAATTTAATGTTTGAATGTTTGTTGACTATTTATGTTTTATGACTTAATGTTAACTCTTTATGTTTTGTTTGTATATTTTGTAATTTTAAATAAATATTATGGATGGTATGGATTGAAGATTATTATTATGTTATATTTGTTAATAATATTTGAATGTATGTAAATAAAATTATTATTGTAAATCAGTAAATATTATGATTTTTTTTTATTTTTGATTATATTTTATTTTAAACCATGTCATTCGTGTCTATTCGTGTCGTGTCGTGTGACACAGATAATTATAACGTGTCAACCGTGTCGTGTCACGTGTCACACGTATAAAATACGTGTCGTGTTCGTGTTTACGTTTCAGACACGTTTTATAATTCGTGTCATGTTCGTATTTCATAAATTCGTATCGTGTTTTAATTCGTATCGTGTCGTGTCGACACGACACGGATTGTCAGGTCTACTTGTTACTCAACCAAAAGATAATTCTGGTAAGGAAATGAATGCGAAAGCAAAATTTAATCATATTGCTTCTAAGAACAACTGGAATGAAAGGCATGGTCAAGGTCAAAAAATAACAATGAAGGTAAAACCACTAATGAAAGGGTTTTGAAAATAAAAAGAACTTTGGAAAATGTTTCTTTTGTAAAAAAAATGCTCATGTGAAAAAAAAAACTACATAAAATTTAAGAAGTCGTTTGGCTCACCAATTGGAAGTGATGAGCCACGACACGTTTGTTTTTAGAGATGGAACCCTTAATTTTAATTTTTTAAAATTATTTTATTAAAAAGTATATATTATTAATAGTCATTTTTCTTTTTTCAATTTTATCGAAACCAATCACACTGCCCATCCAAGCTAACTCTATGTCTTGATTAGAAAAAAAAGGTAACTCACTAGGCCTTATTTGTTTTGAATCCAAGTATGTTGATGTGTCATCAAATTCTTAGTGGCTTGACAATGGTAATGATGTTCTTGTTACTTTTACATTATAGGGTTTCAAAAGCATATGGAGACTAAGTGAGGCTGAAAAGACACTAAGAGTTGGAAACAGTATAAAAGTGGAATTTATTATTGTTATTAGCCTTAGGCTAAAGACTAAATTTGATTATGTTTAGGAGAACACATTTTATGTTCCTTCTTTAGATGAATTTTGGTTTTTATTTCAACTTTAGACAAATCTTCTTTTGTTTTTAATTTAAAAACTTCATGGTTGAATTGTTATTGAATTCTAAAGTTGTTGGTCAATGTATTTTGGATAATATAATGTATAATGTGTGCTTGGCTTCTATTTATATTTATCCTTTCAAGAATGTTAAAAGTGTTATGGCAAAAAGACCTTTAATAAAGGAAATCCTTTCTACAATGGCATAAGAGACTAGGTCATGTATCCAGAGAAACAATAAAAAAACTAATAGAAGAAAATATTTTTCATTTGCTAGATTTTGAGGACCTAAGAATTTGTGTCGATTTATATTAGGGAAAATTGACCAATACTAAAATGAAATGTGCAACTCGTAGTTCCGACTTGCTAGAAGTCATTCATACTGACATTAGTGGATCTTATACTACTATATTGTTTGTGGCTGTCAATTATTCATTACTTTTATTGATGATTTTCTCATTATTGTTTTCTTTATTTAACAAAGGAAAAATTTGATGCTTCAGAGAAATTTAAGTTTTCAAAACTAAACTTGAAAAGCAATTAAGAAAAGTCATTAAGGTAGTAAAACCTGACCATGGTGGTGAGCATTATGGCAGACATGGAAAAAGGCCAATACATAGGCCTGTTTGCTAAGTACTTGTAGGAATATGGGATTGTTACCCAATATACTATACTTGGTAGTCCTGAACAAAATGGTGTGACTGAAAGGCGTAATCACACATTAAAGGATATGATGAAGAACATGATGAGTAGGACAAATTTTTCAGAACATCTTTGGGGTGAGTATTAAGACAACTCTTTACATTCTGGATCAGGTTCCTAGTAAATCTATTTCAAAAACACTCTTTAACATTTGGATAGAAAGAAAACCTAGTCTTAACCATTTTTGTGTTTGAGGTTATCCTGTTAAGGTTAGAATTTATAATCCTAATGAGAAAAAGACTGATCCTCGATCGACCACATGTTTCTTCATTGGATATCCATCTCATTCTAAGAGATATAGGTGTCATAACGATTTCTTCCGGAGACTCGATCACTCGACGATTTTGAAAACACAAAAAATGCGAGTCGCCACCAATCTTTTTTATCGGTGTGATTTGCCATCTAAAAATATTATCTTTTTAACAAATCTTAAAATTAATTAAGTTTTATTAAAAAGAAAACTTTTGGTTTGCCAAAACAAAATTTGGGTTCGGGAGTACAATTACGTGTGGGGAAAGATTAGCACTCCTATGACGCCCATTAAAAACGGTACCATCTTAACTATGTGTTATCCTTTTGTTTTAATAAAACGGTCTTACTTTGATATTTAAAAATAATTCTTTTTTATTACAACAAATTTTGTTCTTTTCCTCAAAATCATTTTTTTATTTTAATATTTGAAAAAAACTATATTTTATTTTATTTTTTATTTTGAAAATAAATTTGAACCTTCCTATATTGAAACATTAAATCGAGTACTCCAATACTTTTGGTAATATTTGAAATAATATTCTCACCTAAAAATTTCTTACGAATCGTTACTTGCGATTTCTATAAAATCTTATCTTTAAAACATTCACATTTGCTCTAAAATTATATAAATGGATATGATGCAAACATATTATAAACTATGGATATGAATTTTTGTTATTTTATTTCTCAAAAAATAGTATTTATTATAAAAAATGAAAATTCGTATATTAAAAATTCACACAAAATATCTAATATGCTGTAATATTTAGCGGATTTCTCTCACCTAAAAATCAATTAGGAATCATTATTTATGATTTTCGTACCATCTCATAGTCGGAACTTTACATTTATTTGAGTGACAAATAGGATATAAATATATATATATATATATATATATATATATGACGTAGTTATTTAATGCATGATTTATGTATTCATTATTTTTATTTTCATTTGCCATTATTATATTATTTCTATTTATTTTATTTCACTATTTTATTTTGATTAAAACAAAAATATCGTTTATTATGTTTTAAGAATAAACATGAATTTATAAGTAAACAAATTACATCGAATATTCCAATATTTTGATAACATTTGGTAAGTTTCTCACACTTAGTGATTTTGATTTTCAAAGAATCATTACTTGCGATTTCATGAAATCTCATAGTCGAAAATTCATATTTATTTTTTATAACAGTAAGATGTGTATGACACAATCACTTAATACATAATATATGTGCCCATTGTTTTACCTTTGGTCACCATTATTATATTATTTTTCATTCATTTCTAATTAGCAATTGCCAATTTTCACTAACATAAAAGAATTATTATTTTTTGCCATAAATATAAACCCCTTTATTGATAAATTATTCCAAATATTCCAATACTTTGATAACATTTGATAAGTTTTTCTTACTTAAAGATTTCTAAAGAATCGCTATTTGAGGAACCATATTTATTTTGTTTACATTTCTTAATGCACAATTTTACCAACACAATAATATAAGTTGTGTATTTCTTTGCATTATTATTATTTGACAAATATCATGCAACTAGGAAAATTAGACTACCCAACAACAAATTTATCTTCATGTGTATTTTTTTTTTTTAAAAAAACATGTTATAGAAATTAATAATAGGATAAAATATATAGGATATAAAAAAACTGTTAAGATAAGAGTATACCCAAATAGTTTGGGTCTAAAACCCAAAGAGATGCTTGCAAGCAGCCCCACTAGGACAGCCCAAGGAAGACTTCACAGATTGGGCTCAGCTGGGTCGGTAAACCAGTGCCAGGCACGGACTGGATCAGGTTGCTGAATTTGGGTGCTGTTAGACGGGTCGGGTCAGCTCTATTTCTTCCTTCTTAAAACTACACCATTTGGTAGGGGTGTATGTCACGACCCAAACTACCCAAAAATCAGAGTTAATTTTTCGCGTTTTGTTATTTTCTTTCATTGCTTACTTGTCCTCTAATCGTGACCACACTCCACTAACAAATTGGGCTGTGCGTCAATGCCAGTCCCACCATACGTTTACCATATAACTTAATTCTTTCTCAGTCATTTATAAAATGTCTACAATATTTATACATCCCCTAGAGACACTTACAAACATGTTACTGTGCTATGCTTATTTAGATGTAATTTGTACAAGTGTATATACCTTGAATGATGGGCAGCAGCGGATATCCGGAATGCAGTACTGAGTCGTCTCAACGTCTACTGGAGATTATCTGTGGGAGAAAATGAAAGGGGTGAGCACATCAAGCTCAGTAAGGCAATCCTACGAACAAGTAGGTAACCATACTACCTACATGAACGTAGTGCCATGCATAAACCACCCTTTCTCCACACATTTTAAAACAGATGATATGAGTTATGATGTTATGTAAAACACATTTGCACGAAAAATTCAACATGCAATTATATTCAAAATCATATCTTTCTCGTTTAAAATTTCACAGTAAAGTCAGGACTCGACCCCTCCTTCGGGTGATCCTGCCTCACACAAAATCACGAAAATCCGTTCACATCACATATGGGTTTAAAAAGCATGAAAATAACCATCATGCACATTTAATTTAAAACCTAGTTTGATCTCATCAAAATCGTCGACATGCGAGACTAGGCAACATCTGTATATCAGCAATAACCAGGACTATGGCCATATGTGTCCTCGTGAGTCCCTCTAGCTACACGGATCCTAGTGTGCGAGGTCTCACCCTGATCGGGAACCGTCCGGGAGGTGGGTCAATCCAACCCGTCAGTCTTATCCGATCCCACGCATCCGAAGATGCCGTATCCGAAGATACCCCGTATCACGAAGATACCGTATCCGAAGATACCCCGTATCACAAAGACACCACACGGTACATCGTACTCCATGCTACTTGCACGGTACATCGTACTCCATGGACCGATACCGCTCTAGGTACTCCAGCCCAAATGGCCTGCTTCCCACAGAGAGGTTTTGTTTCTTATATCATATCTCAATACTCATGCCATGTCTCAAAACACACGTGCGAGCCTATTTAATCGGTGACACACAGTCTACCCGATGCTCCAAGCACGGCTCATCGCATGTTCTCATAAAAATCAGTGCGAGCGATGCTAAGCACTCTCATCAAATTAAGTAAAACTGGCAGAGCCCGCTTTACATCCCCACAAGGCCGCCAACCTCATCCCTCACTCTTACCCCACTTAAGAGGTCTTTTGAGCCTGTTGGGCCTTTTGGCTGACTCCAAGGGCAGACAGCGCTACTCCACAAATCCAGTAAAACTAGTGCGAGCTAGGCTCTAGCACTCTATATATAAATCACATGAAAATCTTATAAAATCTGGTGCGAGTTAAACTCCAGCACCCTGTCACGAAAATCATGTAAAATCTGGTGCGAGTTAGACTCTAGCACCGTGTCACGAACAAGCATGTGAAATCTGGTGCGAGTTATACTCTAGCACCTATGCATGTAAAACTCTAGTGCGAGCTCTCGCTCCAGCACTAATGCATACATCACACAAATCAAACATCGTGCGAGCTAAGCTCTAGCACGTCACATGTAAATAAAAACACGTAGGCGGCTCTGTTTCCGCAAAACAGTTTTCAAAACAATTTCATCGTTAAAAGTATGCAATGCTGTGCATTTTCTTTCAAGGTTAGCCAGCCTACTCATGCATGCATTAAAATGTCTCCAGAACGAGCAGAAACCTCTTGTTCTTGCTCCTCCCAATTTCCCTAAATTCGTAAATTTTACCCTTAACAAGGGTATTTTGGTAATTTGCCCATTCGGGGCACTAAAATTATTATTTGACCTCTAGACCCTTCAGATAATTTTTTAAAGACTGCAATGAACTTAAAATTGTGTAAAGTTTACCTCTAGCAGTCCGTAGAATTTCCTTACCTTATTTTCCTGTCGAGTCTGACCTTTCCACTGATGTCACGTCGTGCAGTCCGATCTGCTCTCAATCCAATGCCCGGAACTGCGTATCAATATTCGTCAGGTCAGATAACATACAATTTAATTGTATTTCCTATTTTCTGGGTTTAATTTAAATCATTGGGCCCGTTTACCCCTATTGGGCCCGATTGCACCTTAATGGGCCTTAATCGACCTTAAGCCCGTTTTTCACTTAATTTTCACTTTATCGAGGCCTATTGGGCTCATTGGGCCCTCCAACAATTTATTGGGCCTCGTTCTAACTCCCGAATAGCTAAATTTAGTATTTACGACAATTTATCTAAATTTTCATAATTTAATTTAATTTATGCGGAATTTAAATTCATATCACGCATAACGATGTAAATTGTCGTAAATAAGGATCACTTACCCGAGATTCCATGCTAGTACGTAAATTGAGGTTGTCTCGAGCTCTCGTTTGATGCCAATCGTCGAGCTACACAATTCCACAATTTTTTCAGGTAAGTTTTCAGCCCAAAATTAATTAAATTAAATACTCCGAAATTTAAATCGGGTCAATTTCGATCACTATTGACTTACCCGTAGCTCGATTGCGTCGTCGGGATTTCTCCCCAATTTTTTCTCTTTTTCTTTTTTCCTTTTTCTCCCTTTTTCCTCTCTTTTTGGCTGAACCGGTTCAGTCCGGTTCGGACCGGTTCAGACCCGTCGGTTCACCCCGGTTCGACCGGTTCACCGCCTTGCCGATCGGTTCTCCGCCGGCTTCCACCGCCAGCAGCTCCGTTGGGTCGTCCGCATCACGAATCTACCCTCGGTTTCGATCGGGGTCGCCGGAACACCGTCGGTCCGGCTCTTCTCCCTCGGCGTCAGAAACCCATTTCTTTCTCTTCGTCGTCGCCGACGATTCCCGTCATTTCGTCGACATCCAATGGCCTCAACAGAACCGTCTCGGCCTGGGGATCGTTTTGCGGGGTCGGATCGGAGCCAAGACGCCGCCGTTCGCCGGAACCGACTCGATTTTCCTTCTCGATTTTTATTCGTCGTTTCGCCGGATTCGGGCTTCTCCGACGCGCGTCACCGGTGGCTGAAGGATCGCCGGCCTCTCATCTTCCTCTTCGGCTCCTCGTCGGGGTCGTTGGTCGTCGGACGTCTCACCGGTCTTCTCCTCGGGTTCGGCTCCATTTCCGTTTCTGCTTGTATTTCTCTCTCCCCGATTTTTCCAATCTGATCCCCTTTTTTTTTGTAAATTTTATTTTTATTATTTTAATCATTCAAATACCTTAAAAATACCCAAATATCCCTTAAAATTATTATTTTATTCCAAATTCATTTATTTAATTTTATTTAATTTATTTATTATATTTTAACCATTTTTCGGGTATAATTTCTCCGTATTTTCGGGATATTATCCCGAATGACTTTTCGGTATAATTTTTGATTATTTTCGGGATTATTTTTCCGAACTAAAAATCCCGATTAATTTCGATTAATTCCCAAAAATTAATATCTTAATCAATTTAACCCAAAATAAATTTATTTCATCCTTATTGACCAAAATTTCTCAAATCCATATTTTTAATTAAATTTTATTATCGAAATTATACCGACTTTCGGTCTTTTGACCATTTTACCCTTACACGTGTTTGGGATTAATTTAACCCGACTTCCCTTCACGAATACTCATTCATTTCGTATTTTAATTAAATTCGGGTCTTACAACTCTCCCCCACTTAAGGAATTTAGTCCTCCAAATTAGAACAAATTTATATGAGTCCATAGACTACTCCGGGTACATTAATCGTATCATACTTCTTTAATTTTCACGTGACCTTTTTCCGGAGTGTATTACTACCAAAGAACTTTAATTAAGGAGATCATCTTAAACCTCAATACTTTCTCTTTTCTGTTTAATGCCTGAATCAACTTCTTCAATATACTTATATTTTCATTAAACTGAACTTTTGGAATTCATATTCGATCACCTATGCTGGATCCGGATAGTATTTCTGAAGCATCAAAAGATGGGACACATTATGGGTGCCTGCTTATTCAAGTGATAACGCCAACCTACAGGTCTTATCTTCCACTTGTCCAATCTCTCAAAAGATTCAATCCAGCGAAACTCAATTTACCTTCTTCCAAAAGCTCGCTATGTCCTTATTCTCTTAGGACAAGAAACATTTCAACCATACTAATTCACCCTCGGTGAATTTCAATACTTTTCTATCTGCTCTGAGGTGTTCTTAATCTCTCATCCTTAACTAAGCATCCTCAGAGACTTATTATCCAAAGTCAAAAAATAATTCTATCTATCACCCACTTTTTCTTATCCAATTTGGGAAACAACCCCTACAGCCATACACTGCCTCATATCTTGTTATCCCGATACTCAAGTGGCAACTATCACTATTGACGAATTCGATTTGTAATAACTGATCATCCCAGGAGCATAAAAATCAAGGGCACACGCTTTCATCGGATCCTTCAGAACCTGTACAGTCCTCTCTGACTGACCATCTGTCTGAGGATGAAAAGCTGTGCTAATACTCAGTCGGGTTCCCATAGCTTCCTGAAAAATATTCCCTGAAGTAAGAAGTGAAGTGGGAATCCCTATATGATACCATGCTCACTGGAACGCTACATCATGTTCCACTATCTTCCTTATACATAAATCCTCATACACACTCTGAGTATCTGGGGATTTCATAACCAGAAGGTGGGTAGACTTAGTCACTCTATCGACTATCATCTAAATAGCCTCGTAATTCACCTGGGTTCTCTGTAACCCATCACGACATTCATGGAGACTTGCTATCATTTTCCGTGCCGTGTCTATATAGGTAGAGGCTGCAATAACTCTGCAGACTTTTAATACTCTACCGTATTTCTTTTCACATCTGACCACCAATACCCTTTTCGAGATTTCAATATATTCTTTACTTCCGTATGCACTGTATATCCTGAAGAGTGAGCTTCTGACAATATTACTATCTCATCAACTATGGTCCTGGGAAGCACTCATATTGTCTCTGAATCCTCAGTAACTCATCATCGCTCACTGTGAACTCTGTCACTGTCTCCTTCTGAATCTGACCCACACTATCGACACCATGCCGATCATCACGCTAAGCCTGGCAAATTCGGGCACTCTCATCCGGTTCTAATCTCAGGCTAGCTGTCACATAATCACTGTCATCATCAGAAAGGATCACATCAATATTGAGGCTCATAACTGCTCTAGCAGCTCACGCTCCCTGACCATCATATGTAATACCATCCCGATGCTCTTTCTGCTCAAAGCATCAGCCTTTCCTGGGTGGTACAATTTTCACAATCAAAATCTCTCAGAAGCTCTAACCCACTATGTATTCTCATATTCGCCTCTTTCTATGAAAACAGATACTTTGGACTTTTATGATCAGTGCATATCCACAATTCCTCATCGTGTACATAATAGTACCATATCCTCAGTACAAGTACTATCGCTGCCAACTTTAAATCATGGGTCAGATAGTTTATTTCATGATCCTTGAGTTGTCTAACTCCAAAAATTGACTATCTTCCCATTATACATCAATACACAGCTCCTTCATAATTTTGAGGTATCCATACTCACTAAGAACCTCTTGAGCTGTTGGGTATGGTGAAATTAATCACGGTGGTCAGTTCATACTTCATTACATCGAAATTCATGTCACATCTATCATCTTATTTATCATCTCATTTAAAGATCACGTTTTCTTAGTTAAACGTGTCAACCAAGTAGACCATATTGAGAAACTCGCAACAACTCATTTGTAAAAGCCAATCCCAATTATTGCTTACAATTTTGCCCTGGGCTTTAACTACACCCAACATATCATCGATAATGATGATTACAAATCGGTCCAAGCCTTGACTTATTTACGCATAAGCGTATAAGATCCTTCAAAATCGTTTATGTTTTCAGGTACTAACCTGCGTCATTTCCTTTTCTTATCTTAACGGCTCTTATTAAATTTTACTATGTTAACCTTTATGATTTGTCGAATTTTAATATTCTTATCATCTTAGTAAAGGTATCCTAATGCTAAAGGTATTTATTACGACGATCGATTTCACGTTATAGGTTATATATATATACTTTTAGACGCTGTCAAGTCTTCAGGCGGGGAGGTATTTTGAAATACCTTTATTAACCTTCAGACTTAACCACATATACTTTATATACCAGTCCATGTGGTTACAATTTGTATTCGCTACTAATTGCTTTAATCCTAATGACTTCATATCGTAAGGATGTTCTCACCTTGCATACGCCTCTTACTCCAATACATCTTGTATTCAGAATTAAGCATATCTCATCTTAAAGATTATCTCCTTAGTGTATCTATTATGACAAAACTCTTCCACTATTCATTCCGTGAGTATAATCCTTTACTCCTTTAATTTCAACTGTTGCACCCCCTTTTTATCACTTGTCAACACTTATAGTATACTTTTTAGTGATGCTTTCACCCCTATTTTCAACTTAAAATCCCTATATCCATATTCCGTTGATTAATCCTCCTCTATTGGGGTACTCATTTATCAGTATGTGCCCAATGATGTAGGCATTCATGCCTTTTACTCACTTACATGCGAATGAAGGCGATATGAATAAATGTGTGGCACCAGGATCAATGAACATATGTACTTCATTATTCATAACAAGTGTGGTATCTTTCACCACATCCATGAAACATCAATATTGTCCTAGTCCAAGACATCCTCTCGCCTTCGTCCAATAGCCTACTTTCCTTTTTTTTCTTTTCTTTTCGGCTATTGCCTCCCTTTTCATTGCAGCTATACCAACAAAGTTTTTCTGTCTCTTTACTTTTCTGTGGGGCGATCTCGCCCAACTCTGTGCAATCAAAATCAATGGTCCGTCTTATCACACTTGACGGCCATTTTCATCAACACAGTGTAGATATAGACCCTCCTTCCGTGGTATCCACCACACATTCCACACTGCTTACACTGCTACACTGCTTCGTAGCAGGTCAGGGTCCTCCAATCACAATGCCCCTCAAGAGTGCCAAAATTGGATGCACTGGGGCCTTACCAATTTTCTTACTCCATGACTCGTCAAATTAAATCTTTTACCAATTACCATTTTCCCATTTTAACATCTCTGTCATTTCTCAATTCTCTTTTCTGTCTCTATTTCAGCCCTCACTACCTTTCCCAATCTCAGAGGCGTGCAATTCATGTTCTTATTTACCCAACTGTAAATCTGCGCACTGCCTCGGTATAGGTAATATCTCACGGGGCCAATTGGATTCTAATTGAAAAGTTGAGCCATTTCATGAACTTTTAGACATCTCGACTGTCACTGTTCATGTGTCGAGGTAATATCTATCCAAGAATATAATCAAGTTTCATACTCATAAACATACTCATCAATAAATCAAATCCTCTGGGTCAGAGTAAGGACTTTTATCCATAATTTCCTTTAAATCATGTCTGGGATATCCTATCACCGGAATACATCCATAAACATTTTTCATCTTAGCTCTGGATGTTTAACACTTAAGATGGGTCGAGCGGGTTTCCACCAATGCTCCGCTGCGCCCACATATCTCACACATAATCTGAGCAATTAGCTCCTCACAATAATATCCACACTCCGCTCCAATCTCGCGAAGCGTGTCTTAATACTATCCGATCACTCTGTCGGACTCTGAGAGGCATGCTCAACATTAACCTCTATTTCAATCTCATCCTGATTCTCACAGGTCAACTCAGCACGACTTAGAAGACTCAGGTCTACCTCTACGACCTCTACCTCGTGCACTATCTCATCTAACGCGACTCATATTAGGCATTCCTGCATTCTCAATCATTTCTTAGTCAAAACCCATCTCAATATACACTATTGTATCTAACCAAGCACAGTAACACGGGGATGTAATTCCTAATTACTGACACTGACACACATCAGACCAAAAACCTGGCTCTGATACCAAACATGTCACGACCCAAACTACCCAAAAATCAGAGTTAAATTTTCGCGTTTTGTTATTTTCTTTCATTGCTTACTTGTCCTCTAATCGTGACCACACTCCACTAACAAATTGGGTTGTGCGTCAATGCCAGTCTCACTATATGTTTACCATATAACTTAATTCTTTCTCAGTCATTTATAAAATGTCTACAATATTTATACATCCCCTAGAGACACTTACAAACATGTTACTGTGCTATGCTTATTTAGATACAATTTGTACAAGTGTATATACCTTGAATGATGGGCAGCAGCGGATATCCGGAATGCAGTACTGAGTCGTCTCAACGTCTACTGGAGATTATCTGTGGGAGAAAATGAAAGGGGTGAGCACATCAAGCTCAGTAAGGCAATCCTACGAACAAGTAGGTAACCATACTACCTACATGAACGTAGTGCCATGCATAAATCACCATTTCTCCACACATTTTAAAACAGATGATATGAGTTATGATGTTATGTAAAACACATTTGCACGGAAAATTCAACATGCAATTATATTCAAAATCATATCTTTCTCGTTTAAAATTTCACAGTAAAGTCAGGACTCGACCCCTCCTTCGGGTGATCCTGCCTCACACAAAATCATGAAAATCTGTTCACATCACATATGGGTTTAAAAAGCATGAAAATAACCATCATGCACATTTAATTTAAAACCCGATTTGATCTCATCAAAATCGTCGACATGCGAGACTAGGCAACATCTGTATATCGACAATAACCAGGACTATGGTCATGTGTGTCCTCGTAAGTCCCTCTAGCTACACGGATCCTAGTGTGCGAGGACTCACCCTGATCGGGAACCGCCCGGGAGGTGGGTCAATCCAACCCGTCAGTCTTATCCGATCCCACGCATCCGAAGATGCCGTATCCGAAGATACCTCGTATCACGAAGATACCGTATCCGAAGATACCCCGTATCACAAAGATACCACACGGTACATCGTACTCCATGCTACTTGCACGGTACATCGTACTCCATGGACCGATACCGCTCTAGGTACTCCAGCCCAAATGGCCTGCTTCCCACAGAGAGGTTTTGTTTCTTATATCATATCTCAATACTCATGCCATGTCTCAAAACGCACGTGCGAGCCTATTTAATCGGTGACACACAGTCTACCCGATGCTCCAAGCACGGCTCATCGCATGTTCTCATAAAAATCAGTGCGAGCGATGCTCAGCACTCTCATCAAATCAAGTAAAACTGGCAGAGCCCGCTTTACATCCCCACAAGGCCGCCAACCTCATCCCTCACTCTCACCCCACTTAAGAGGTCTTTTGAGCCTGTTGGGCCTTTTGGCTGACTCCAAGGGCAGACAACGCTACTCCACAAATCCAGTAAAATTAGTGCGAGCTAGGCTCTAGCACTCTATATATAAATCACATGAAAATCTTATAAAATCTGGTGCGAGTTAAACTCCAGCACCCTGTCACGAAAATCATGTAAAATCTGGTGCGAGTTCGACTCTAGCACCGTGTCACGAACAAGCATGTGAAATCTGGTGCGAGTTATACTCTAGCACCTATGTATGTAAAACTCTAGTGCGAGCTCTCGCTCCAGCACTAATGCATACATCACACAAATCAAACATCGTGCGAGCTAAGCTCTAGCACGTCACATGTAAATAAAAACATGTAGGCGGCTCTGTTTCCTCAAAACAGTTTTCAAAACAATTTCATCGTTAAAAGTATGCAATGCTATGCATTTTCTTTCAAGGTTAGCCAGCCTACTCATGCATGCATTAAAATGTCTCCAGAACGAGAAGAAACCTCTTGTTTTTGCTCCTCCCAATTTCCCTAAATTCGTAAATTTTACCCTTAACAAGGGTATTTTGGTAATTTATCCATTCGGGGCACTAAAATTATTATTTGACCTCTAGACCCTTCAGATAATTTTTTAAAGACTGCAATGAACTTAAAATTGCGTAAAGTTTACCTCTAGCAGTCCGTAGAATTCCCTTACCTTATTTTCCTGTCGAGTCTGACCTTTCCACTGATGTCACGTCGCGCAGTCCGATCTGCTCTTAATCCAATGCCCGGAACTGCGTATCAATATTCCTCAGGTCAGATAACATACAATTTAATTGTATTTCCTATTTTCTGGGCTTAATTTAAATCATTGGGTCCGTTTACCCCTATTGGGCCCGATTGCACCTTAATAGGCCTTAATCGACCTTAAGCCCGTTTTTCACTTAATTTTCACTTTATCGAGGCCTATTGGGCTCATTGGGCCCTCCAACAATTTATTGGGCCTCGTTCTAACTCTCAAATAGCTAAATTTAGTATTTACGATAATTTATCTAAATTTTCATAATTTAATTTAATTTATTCGGAATTTAAATTCATATCACGCATAACGATGTAAATTGTCGTAAATAAGGATCACTTACCCGAAATTCCATGCTAGTACGTAAATTGAGACTGTCTCGAGCTCTTGTTTGATGCCAATCGTCGAGCTACACAATTTCATAATTTTTTCGGGTAAGTTTTCAGCCCAAAATTAATTAAATTAAATACTTCAAAATTTAAATCGGGTCAATTTCGACCACTATTGACTTATCCGTAGCTTAATTGCATCGTCAGGATTTCTCCCCAATTTTTCCCCTTTTTCTTTTTCCATTTTTCTCCCTTTTTTCCTCTCTTTTTGGCTGAACCGGTTCAGTCCGATTCGGACCGGTTCAGACCCGCCGGTTCACCCCGGTTCACTCCGGTTCGATCGGTTCACCGCCTTGCCGGCCGGTTCTCCGCCGGTTTCCACCGCCAGCAGCTCCGCTGGGTCGTCCGCATCACGAATCTACCCTCGGTTTCGATCGGGGTCGCCGGAACACCGCCGGTCCGGCTATTCTCCCTCGGCGTCAGAAACCCATTTCTTTCTCTTCGTCGTCGCCGGCGATTCCCGCCGTTTCGTCGACATCCAATGGCCTCAACAGAACCGTCTCGGCTTGGGGATCGTTTTGCGGGGTCGGATCGGAGCCAAGACGCCGCCATTCGCCGGAACCGACTCGATTTTCCTTCTCGACTTTTGTCCGTCGTTTCGCCGGATTCGGGCTTCTCCGACGCGCGTCACCGGTGGCTGAAGGATCGTCGGCCTCTCCTCTTCCTCTTCGGCTCCTCGTCGGGGTCGTTGGTCGCCGGACGGCTCGCCGGTCTTCTCCTCGGGTTCGGCTCCATTTCCGTTTCTGCTTGTATTTCTCTCTCCCCGATTTTTCCAATCTGATCCCATTTTTTTTGTAAATTTTATTTTTATTATTTTAATCATTCAAATACCTTAAAAATACTCAAATATCCCTTAAAATTATTATTTTATTCCAAATTCATTTATTTAATTTTATTTAATTTATTTATTATATTTTAACCATTTTTCGGGTATAATTTCTCCGTATTTTCGGGATATTGTCCCAAATGACTTTTCGGTATATTTTTCGATTATTTTCGAGATTATTTTTCCGAACTAAAAATCTCGATTAATTTCAATTAATTCTCATAAATTAATATCTTAATCAATTTAACCCAAAATAAATTTATTTCATCCTTATTGACCAAAATTTCTCAAATCTATATTTTTAATTAAATTTCCTTATCGAAATTATACCGACTTTCGGTCTTTTGACCATTTTACCCTTACACGTGTTCGGGATTAATTTAACCCGACTTCCCTTCACGAATACTCATTCATTTCGTATTTTAATTAAATTCGGATCATACAATGTAAAACGGGCTCAAGCCCGCGGGTTGGTCCGTAAAAATCGCGGGCTTTTAACGATCCAGTTCATTAATATGTGATCCATTTAAAAACGGGCTTATACGGGTCAAGCCCGACGGGTAAATAATTTATACGGACCAACCGGTACAAGTACGGGCTGACCTACAGGCTATTCTACCAACACATCAATCAAACCTAATTCTTAAATCATTCTCATTCTATCTATTATAATTTCTAAAGTTTAAACAAACAAAAGTAAAAAACAGAGGCTGTGATAGCTCATACTAGTAGCAAACCCAAACTAGCAGCAGATTGTCTGCTTCCTCACGGCGTGCACGTGGAGGCTTCAAGCTTGGTTGGTGCGTCAGCGTCACGTCCTTGAGCACAGGTCACTTGCTTCTATTCAATCTTCAGAAGTTGCAGGAGCTAAACAACAAAGTTGATCAAAGAACAACTTTTTGATTTCTAGGTTTGTCCATGCCCTAACTTTCTGATTTTCGAGATTATTGAAAAGAAGAGGTTAGAAATAAGCAATTGAATTGAATTTCATACCTTAGTGATAAAGGTGATAAAGGTGAAAAGCTGAAAAGGGAAAATAGTTGATGCTAGATTATAATTGAAGGAAATGAAACAGATACTTAATTTTAGCAATCTCTTCAAGAAATAATATTAGTAGAAAACCAATAACCAGTGATTTTAATTGTAAGGAAATAAAAGAAGAGAAAGATTTAGAAGACAGCTTTGGAAGTTCATGCTGCAGAGTGCAGAGTGCAGAGTGCCCGGCTCTCTATCCGAAAGCGAATTTAGGAAGGCGTGTTCCAACTTTGCTTATGATTGAGTAAAAGGCATGTGTCTTAAAAAAGCACAATAAATAAACCCATCCTTTACTCCCCTTTTGCTATATTTGAGTACTACACAGTCCAATTGAAAGCTTGAATTGGATAGCTTTTCTTTATTTTCCAGCTTTTACTTGTTTATATTTTCTCCTCACACGACATTAATCTGTTGCACACTGACCTCAAGTGAAAAAAAATAACATACATTGGTCTGTATTTCATGGCTGAAGTTTTAACTTTCATGATTCATGGGTTTTATATTTAGGATAACAAATGCTTATATACACGTGGAAACTCACGAGTATATGCAAACATATATGACAGGGAGAGTAGGAAGTATGTGGTGAAGTGGGGTTTTGAAACCAGAAGCTGGAGTGCATATTTGTATACCTCTTCATTTATTATCCTGCCATCCATAGTACATATGAGAAGAAATATCAAATGCAAGCTTACTTATCAGTAAATTAGTAAGATGATCAAGATATATATTTTAATCGAGCTTGCGACTTCTTAGTTTCATTGTGTTTGAATCATTTAATCAAATAGTATTTTTAATAAAATAAATTATAAACATAACACGTCTCAACATTTGAATGTTCAATGATTAATGTATATAATTTTCCCTTGTTTCGTAGCTCATTGGTAGATTCTCTCGATTTCTCAGCCCACTGGTTCATGCATATTGGAAATAAACAAATGGAATGGTAAATATAGCTATTAGTGCACATTTGAAATTGAAAATGGGAAAAACATGAGAAAGAAGAAAAAAAATCTTGTCTTTATGGAAAGAAGAGGCGAAGGATTGAGTTCTTTTCAAGTCTTTATAACGTGAATTTTGACTTTGAATTTCTTTAATTGGATGCGAATCAGGATCATTAGATTGTGGTCAATGTTATTTTTAATTTAAAAAAAAAAGTTTACTAGTTACTAAATTTCATTGTCATTATTCTAGGATACTCTGCAGTCTACAGCTTTTTGGCACAAATAGTTTTTTTAATGCAAGTTTGTTGACAGTGTTGTGTGTTACTTATATGTTCATTGCGATTTTTTTTGTGTTATTAACAATGTTGATAATGGCATCTCATTCTCAAAATCAGACTCTACATAGTGATAACATTAACGTTGCTAGTGATAATGATAATGAGGATGGTGTTAATGAAGTTGAACATGAAGATTGTGAGGTTGGAACTGAAACTGAAATAACTGAAAATCAATTAAAAAGAGTTAGAAAGAATACTTCAAAAGTGTGGAAATTTTTTGAAAAACCAGTTATCAATGTTGATGATGGTAAACCATGTACTAAATGTAAAGGGTGTGGGATAGTATATAAGGCGAGTCTTGGTCAATATGGAACTTCATCTCTAAGGCGTCATGTGCTTTCATGTAAAAATATAGCAGTCTTAAGGGAAAAGGATATGTCTCAAATGATAATTGACTATCAAGGAAATGTGAGAAGTAGAAAAATTGATCAAAAAGTTTTTCAAGAATTAGTAGCTAAGGCAATAGTAAGACATGACCTCCCTTTTTCATTTGTTGAATATGATGGAGTTAGGGATGTGTTGAAGTATTTGAACCCTGAGGTGAAATTTATTTCTAGGATCACTGCTGCCTCTGATGTTTGGAACCTTTACAAGGAAAATAAAAATAAATTGAAAGAATGTTTGGCTCTAATTCAAGGTAGAATATGTCTCACTTGTGATTTATGGACAGCTTGCACTAATGAGGGGTATCTTTGCTTAATTGCTCATTATGTTGATTTAGATTGGAAGCTAAGTAGTAAGTTTCTTGCTTTTTATGATATGCAACCTCTACATTCGGGATATGAATTATCTAAAAAAGTAACGAAAATTTTAAATGATTGGGGGATAGACAAGAAAATTTTTTCCATTACTTTGGATAATGCCTTTGCTAATGATAACATGCAACTCAATTTAAAGGATGTGTTTTGTTTGCAAGAGAGCTTATTATGTGATGGTGAATTTTTTTCATGTTCGATGTTGTGCCCACATTTTAAATCTTATTGTTCAAGAAGGTTTGAAAGTAGCTTCTATTGCCAATGAAAAAATTAGAGAAAGTATTAAGTATGTGAAGGGGTCAAAGGCTAGAATGAAGAGTTTTGAAGAAAGTGTGAAAAAGGTTTCAACTTTTTCATATTCATATTTGGTTTTGGATGTCCCAACTAGATGGAACTCTACTTACTTGATGCTTGAGAGTGCTTTGAAATTTAAGCATGCATTTTCTATACTTGCATCAAATGATAGAAATTAGTGAAGAGTGGAAGAGGGGAGAGAAAATTTGTGAATTTTTTAAGCCATTCTATGAAATCACGAATATGATTTCGAGAACTAGTTATCCAACTGCCAACTTGTATTTTCCTCAAGTTTGGAAAATTGAGATGCTTTTAATGGAGTACTTGGGTGGAGATGATGAGATGTTACAAGGCATGACTTTTAATATGAAGAAAAAATTTGACAAGTATTGGAGTGAGTATAATGTTCTACTTGCAATGACAGTGGTTCTTGACCCTCGTGTGAAGTTTACAATATTGAAACGATACTTTTTGAAAATTGATCCTCAAGGTTTTCAAGAGAGGTTAGATGTGGTGAAAAGGAAGTTATTTATGCTTTTATGAAGAATATGCAAAGAATGCTTCTAGCTCATCACATGGTCAAGGTCAAGGTCAATAAAGCCAAACTTCACTTGCCTATTCTATTGTAATGGATTCTATCTCCAATACAGATGTAAGTATAAATAATAAACATATATATATATATTAAATATTATATTCATCTTATTGTTAACTTCAATTTATCAATACTAACTTTTTATTTTTTTATTTTTTGTTAATTGAATTTGCACAAAAGGCATCAATATAGGTATGGATGGATTTGGCAAATGATGAAGATGATGATGTCCCAAGTTCCAAGTCCCAATTGGAAGCATATTTGGAGATGCCAAAACTTGATTTTTCCACTAATAAAGACTTAGATGTCTTGTGAATTGGTGGAAGGATCACAGTTTTAGATTTCTCATTTTGGCTAACATGGCTTGTGATTTAATGAGTATACTGATAACTACTGTGGCCTCCGAATCAGCCTTCAGCATTGGGGGACGTGTGCTAAACAAGTATAGGAGTTGTCTTCTTCCTAAAAAGGTTCAAGCTCTCATTTACACACGTAGTTGGCTACATGGCTTCATATCGAATGGTAATTTATTTTTATTGAATAAATATTTTTTTTACAAAATAATGTTATTTTATTTTTATTTAATAATTGAAAATTTTATTTTATAGGTTGGGAAGATGATGAGGAAAATAAAGATGAATTGGTGGAAGAATCAAATGATTCAAATCATTTGAATAATGAGATTAACTCACAAGTTTAATGTTGTTTGATGTGAAGTTTAATGGATGCTTGTAGATTTTATGACTTTTAAACTTATTTACTACTCTTTATTTAATTATTTAGACCATAATATTATGTCATGTATAGTTTGTATTTGTAATGGGAGTTTGTTTAATGAATATTATGTTTTTGGATTGTATTTTTATTGGGATTAATATAATAATATTTGTAGAACTATTTTCACAATTTTATGACTTGCTTGCTTATGATATAATATATTGTTTATGCTGATATATATATATATATATATATATATATATATATATATATATTGCAAACCCATAATTTGCTTTTGTACATAATATATTGTTTTATTTGACTAACTTACAATTTGAAATTAAGTGGAGAACTCCAAATCATTTTGGTTTTTGCTTTGAACTTGTTATATTTGATCATGAATGAGCTAATATTCCTCTTGTTAAAAAAATTCCAAATTAAATTTTGTATTTTAGTCTCAACTCTATGTAATTTGATTTTGTAACAATTTTGGTTAATTCCCAAGGCCCAATAATCATTTAACAAATTAAAATTAGACTTAATTAAATGTTTAGGCTAAATTCATTATTTTTTAAAGTAAAATTCCTCATTTCAAAAAAAACAGTTCAGTTAGCTCGCGGGCCGATCCGGCCTGCATTAGAATCGGACCGGTCTCCACAAATTTAACCCGTTTAAATGCGGGCCTAAACGGACTCAACCCGTTTAAACTCGCATCTGTATTAATCTGCATCGGCCCGCACCGTTCGGCTCGTTTTACACCCCTACCGTTTGGTGCTTGATCATTAAAAATCACACCTATTTTTTTTACACCAGAAACTTGTCTCTGCCCCCTAAAAAAATATGTGTCGTCTCGCTTCCAAGGCGAACCAGTATGGAGAATATTGGCCACCATTCTCCTCTGGCCTCGTGACCTTTGCCCAGAAAGTGTTCAACACTTCCTCTTTCTTCCTTTCTCTTTACTCTACACCAATTTTTCTTCTTTCCCTCTTCTTTCTTCAACCTTCAAACCTGACTCCCTCTCTGAAAAAGAAACACCCGGCCACAACCCAAAAGGCAGCCCCAGTCCGGCCTTTCCTTTTCCCTCCGGCCACTGCCTCTCTTACCCAAAAATCTCGCACCAAAACATATCCTTCCTCCTCTTTCTTCTTCTATAACCTATTTTTGTTCAAAACATTTTCTTTTCCCAAGATCTAGCCTAAATCGCAAAAGAACTTACTTTTTTTGTGTGTGTGTTGTTACCTGAAAAATGGTGACGAATCGTTGACGTATTCTCTTCGAGTTTTCTGCCACATGTTGCCGAGAGCTTCTGTAAAAAAGAAGAAGATCAGAGGAACGCAGGGGTTCTCCCCTGCGTTTGCAGTCCGATGCTTGAGTCAGACAGAGAGTTTGGTAGAGTTTTTGTATGGAGTTATCAGATCTTATTTATGAATAATACCTGACCCCTATTTATAGGGGTTTCTCTAAGTCACTAATTACGCATATGCCCTTTTCATTAAATGCCAGATTTTTTTCATGCATATTCCCATTTTCTTCGTGCGCCGCTTGGCGCATTCTTCATGCGCCACGCGGCGCACTCTTTTTTTATTCTTAATAGCATGCACAACAATTGCTCTCCACTCTTTCACTAGGTATAACCTTGCGGAAGAGTACATATGTTCTCATTATAACCTCACGTCAAATCCTTACGTTAGATTCTGAAGTCGAATTTTCCTCGGAGTGTTTTTAGCTTACCTCGCGCATTTTTCGCTTCAAGCCCTTATTTGAGTGCTTAGCTTACCGCGCGCATTTTTCGCTTCAAGCTGTTGCATTTTTTCTTCATGGCTTAGCTCGCGCATTTTTCACTTCAATCTATTTTATATAAATCTTCTCCTGGTGTCGAGCCGCCGTGACGCATTCGCGTCTCTGGCACTATGACATGTTTGTTTTCAAATGTCTAGTCGTCGTGATGCTATCGCGCATCTGGCTCTTACGACATATTTGTCTTCAACGCCTAGCCACAGTGACGCTATCGCGCCTCAGGCTCTTACGGCTTATTTGTCTTCAACGCTTGGCCACAGTGACGCTATCGCGCCTCAGGCTCTTACGGCTTATACGTTTCCAGCGCCTGACCACAATGACGCTATGCGCCTCAGGCTCTTACTGCTTATCTGTCTTTAACGCTTGGCCACAGTGACGCTATTGCGCCTCTGACTCTTACGGCTTATACGTTTCCAACACCTGGCCACAGTGATGCTATTGCGCCTCAAACTCTTACGGCTTATCTGTCTTCAACGCCTAGTCACAGTGACGCTATCGCGCCTCAGGCTCTTACGGCTTATACGTTTCCAACGCCTGACCACAGTGACACTATTGCGCATCAGGCTCTTACGGCTTATCCGTCTTCAATGGCTGGCCACAGTGACGCTGTCGCGCCTCAGGCTCTTACGGCTTATACGTTTCCAGCGCCTGGCCACAGTGACGCTATTACACCTCAGGCTCTTACGGCTTATCCGTCTTCAACGCTTGGCCACAATGACGCTATCGCGCCTCAGGCTCTTACAGGTTATACGTTTCCAGCGCTGACCATAGTGACACTATTGTGCCTCAGACTCTTACGGTTTATCCGTCTTCAACGCCTGGCCACAGTGACGCTATCACGCCTCAGGCTCTTACGGCTTATACGTTTCCAACGCCTGACCACAGTGACACTATTACGCCTCAGGCTCTTACGGCTTATCCGTCTTCAATGCCTGGCCACAGTGACGCTATCGCGCCTCAGGCTCTTACGGTTTCTTCGTCTTTGATGCTTGGCCACAGTGACGCTATTGCGCCTCAGGCTCTTACGGCTCGTTTGTATTTTACGCCTGGCCACAGTGACACTATTGCGCTTTAGGCTCTTACGGCTTATACGTTTCTAGCGCCTGGCCAGAGTGACGCTATTGTGCCTTAGGCTCTTATGGCTTATCCGTCTTCAACGCCTGACCACAGTGACGCTATCGCGCCTCATGCTCTTACGACTTCTTCGTCTTTAATGCCTGGCCACAATGACGCTATTGCGTCTCAGGCTCTTACGGCTCATTTGTATTTTACGCCTGGCCACAGTGACACTATTGCGCCTCAGGCTCTTACGGCTTATACGTTTCCAGCGCTTGGCCACAGTGACGCTATCGCGCCTCAGGCTCTTACGGTTTCTTCGTCTTTGATGCCTGGCCACAGTGACGTTATTGCGCCTCAGGCTCTTACGGCTCGTTTGTATTTTACGCCTAGCCACAATGACGCTATTGCGCCTCAGGCTTTTACGGCTCGTCTGTTTTTTACGCCTGGCCGCAATGACACTATTGCGCCTCAGGCTCTTACGGCTCATTTGTCTTTGATGCCTGGCCACAATGACGCTATTGTGCCTCAGGCTCTTACAGCTCATTCGTATTTTACGCCTGGCCACAGTGACACTATTGCGTCTCAGGCTCTTACGGCTTATATGTTTTCAGCGCCTGGCCACAGTGACGCTATTGCGCCTCAGACTCTTACGGCTATCTGTATTCAACGCCTGGCCACAGTGACACTATTGTGCCTCAGGCTCTTATGGCTTCTTCATCTTTGATGCCTGGCAACAGTGACGCTATTGCGCCTCAGGCTCTTACGGCTCATTTGTATTTTACGCCTGGCCACAGTGACGCTATTGCGCCTCAGGCTCTTACGGCTCGTTTGTTTTTCACGTCTGGCCACAGTGACGCTATTGCGCCTCAGGCTCTTACGACTCGTCTGATTTCCACGCCTGGCCATAGTGACGCTATTGCGTCTCAGGCTCTTACGGCTCGTCTGATTTTTACGCCTAGCCACAATGACGCTATTGCGTCTCAGGCTCTTACGGCTCGTCTGATTTTTACGCCTGGCCATAGTGACGCTATTACGCTTTAGGCTCTTACGGCTCGTTTGATTTTTACACCTGGCCACAGTGACGCTATTGCGCCTCAGGCTCTTACGACTTGTATGATTTTTACGCCTGGCCACAATGACGCTATTGCGCATCAGGCTCTTACGGTTCGTCTGTTTTCTGTCACAAGATTCATATCCATAAATGTTGAAGATATAATAGAAAAGTGGAGAAGTAACTTGCATAATGACCATATAAATGCATTAAAATGAATAGATAATAATGTAAGAATATAAAAGTTTAGACAGCAGACATTATAATAGTATCTTGTGGCAATGTCTCCTTTCTTTATACTCCTTTGCCGGCGGTAGAGGCAATATAACATGTGCGAGCGCTCTTTGGATCTCCTCGTACTTGTCCGACTCCGTTAGGAGTAGGGAACTTCATTAACATGTAGCTAGAAGATATCACTGCCCTCATATCATTTAACACAGGCCTTCCTAAGATCATGTTGTAAGCACCTGAGGTCGATCTCACAACCATGAACAATACCTGTCGAGTCACGTCCTTCGGGCTTACCCCTAGAGTCATAGGCAACTCTATAGATCCGACAACCTTCACTTTCTCGCCCGTAAATCCATACAGTGGCGTCATAACGAGCCTTAATCTATCTTCGGATACATTCATTTTCTCAAAGCAATTTCAATAAATTAAGTTCACCAAACTTCCGTTGTCTATCAAGATTCTGCTTACTGGATGTTTTGCCACCACCGCTGATATCACCATGGGATCGTCATGAGGTATGACGATATCACCCCTGTCTGCCGGAGTGAACACAATGGGTTCTTCACCCACCTTTTTCTCCATCACAGCATGAATATGATACGCTTGTCTTGCGTAACTTTTATGAAAAGCAGAGGAACTTTCTGCCATCGATTCTCCCCTTACAATAACATTTATAGCTGGGCCGATGGGTTCATTATCCAGTCGGTTGTCTCGAGGGTCAAGCCTAGCTACTTCTTCATTTCTTGACCTATTTCTCTCGTTATCATTATTTTGCCTATTCTGCGGACGATCATTCCTTCGATCTCGCGGAGGATAACGGGACCTTTCACTTCTCCACAGAAAGCGATTGATTTTCCCATCTCTAGCCAGCCTCTCTAACTGATCCATCAGATCTCTGCATCTTTCAGTAGGATGACCATGAGCGGCATGAAATTCACAATAAGTATCAAGATTTTGTCCTATATCTTCAATCTTCTTTTTATGAAACTCCAACAGTCCAGTTCCTTTAATAGCGGCTAGTATGGTGGCACGAGACTCATTTAGCCTGGTATAATTTTCATACCTGAGTTTAGGAGTCTTGTCCAATCTATCAGGTCTTGAAGAACTTCTTTCAGGAATATCTCTCTCTTTCTTTCTTTCTTTCTTCTTTCACATCTTGAGACTGCACCATTTTCATTACTTCCTTTTGGGCAACATAATTATTTGTTCGAGCAAATAAATCTGAGATAGTTGTAGGCTGGTTAAAGGATAAAGACTCGTTTTACTTCTCAGATTTTGTTCTTGGTAGGATTGCTGTCATAGCTACTCCTACTTGTAAATCTTTCACTTCTAGAGTAGCATCTCGGAAGTGATCCACATAACTTTTCAAAGACTCCTTTCTATGACTTTTTCCATGTTCTTCTCAGATTCTCGGGTCGAATGTGCTCCCCTTTCCTCGGTTCTACAAGAGTCCGAGTCATTTGAATGAAAGCTCCTTCTCCCGGGTCTTTGCACTGGATGCTTTCTTCTAACACCTCTCATTCCAAGATTTGGCCTTGAATTTTCGAAATAGACTAAGGAGTTCAGACTATTCTGACCACTAACCTGCTGCCTTCTATTTGCTGAGGGAGGGCTCTGTCTCCCTGCTCCCCAGACCGATGAATTTCGAATTAATTCTGACCAAACCCTGCGGCAGAGGTTTGCCTCCCGAACTCTGCGGCATGATTTATCTCCCTCGCCCTGGCGACAGGGTCCTGAGTACTGATCCCTGCGACAGGGTTATGAAAATGTGCCGCAAGGTTGTGCTCCCTCAACCCTGTGGCAGGAATCTGAAACTGCACGGCAGGGTCTCACGCAACAGGGTGCGTGGCAGAGTGCACGGCAGAGTCTCGCGCCTTGCGCGACAAGGTGCACGGCAGGGTGCGCAGCAGGGCCTAACGCGGCAGAGTGTGCGACAAAGTCTCAAGCGGCAAGGTGTGAGGCAAGATGCGTGACAGAGTGTGAGGCAGTGTCTCGCACGGCAGGGTGTGCGATAGACTCTCTCGCGGCAGGGTGCGAGGTAGTGTCTCGCGCGGCAGGGTGCGCGGCAAAGTCTCGGGCGGTAGGGGTGCGCGATAGTGTCTTTTGTGCGGCAGGTTGTGCGACAGAGTCTCGCACGTCAGGGGTGCGCGACAGAGTGTGCATAGAGTCTCGCGCGGTAGGGTGTGCAGCAGACTCTCACGCGGCAGAGTGTGCGGCAGAGTCTCACCTCTTGCGCGGCAGGGTTTCGCGCGACAGGGGGTCTCACGCGGCAGGGTATCGCACGGCAGAGTGTGTGACAGAGTCTGGCCTCTTGCGCGGCAGGGTTTCGCGTGACAGAGTGCTCGACAGGAGTTTCGCGCGGCAGAGTCTCTCCCTGTGCTCGAAACTTCAGAGGGCCATAACTTTGTGCTCGGTGGTTCAATTGAGGTGATTTTTTTTTGAATTCGCGTAACTTTTTGATATCTACGCGATAGCAAATGGTCGAAGGCGATTTGTCTAGGATTTCATGCAAAAAAACATCGTTTTAGCCTCGAATTTTGATTTTTTTGTATTATCCATCGGTTATCGTCCCTCTTGAACGTGCCTCTACCATAGCTTTTCTTTCGTTTCTTACAGACGGCGCCAATTATTGTTAACTGAAATAATGGTGACGAATCGCTGACGTCTTCTCTTCAGGCTCCCTGCCACGTATTGCCGAGAGCTTCTGCAAAAAAGAAGAAGATCAGAGGAACACAGAGATTCTTCTCTGCATTTGCACTTCGATACTTAAGTCAGATAGAGAGTTTGACAGAATTTTTGTATGGAGTTCTCAGATCTTGTTTATGAATAATACCTTACCCCTACTTATGGAATTTTTTTCTGTCACTAATTACGCATATGCCATTTTCATTAAATACCAAATTTTTGCTTGCATATTTTTATTTTCTTTGTACGCTACTTAACGCATTAATAATGTATTATGCGACGCACTTTTTTTTATTCTTAATAGCATACATAATAGTGTGTATATCTGCTGCTTCCCTCTCAAAAGGGAATGGGTTTCCTTTTTCTTTTGTGTTTTCTTTTTTGGTTGTTTGCTGGCTTGGAAGTTCGGGTACTGTGTAATTTTTGAGGTTTGTGGTTGTCGGGTCTGGGTAAGGAGTTCTTGGGTTTATAATGAAGGCCGATGATAATGGTGGTGTGAGTAGACACGATGGGGCTGTTGGATGGTGGAGATGAGGGTGGCTAAATCGGGTCCTTGGGGAATTTCTTAGTGTTGGGGTTTGAGGATTTCGGGGTAGTTCTTGGATTTTCTTGATTTTTTTGGCACCGAATCCTCCGTTTCAAAAGTGTTCGAAGGGGTTTTTATGGTGGACGGAATGGTAGTGACAGTGGTGTGACAGAGCACGGGGAAGGGTTATTGTGGTGGTGGCTGAGAGGACAGAGGCAGTCCTGGGAATGGCAAATTCGGCCTGCACAGGGTGGTAGGGGTGACTCGGCGAGTATGGGGTACTGTGCCCCATTAATGATGATCGGATTTAAGATTAATAAAAACAACAGAAACAAAAATAATTAATGAAATAAAATAAAAAAAAAACATGAGCCCACATATTTTGAACCGGACCCGAATTGGGCTTGATTTGTGAAGCCCAAATATTAATTGACCCAATAACAAACAAAAGTGTTCAACAAATATTTACAAACTTCAAAATCGAATCATGTCAAATTTTTCTAAATTTATCGAAACAAAATTTATGAACTCTAGTTAAAATTAGGTGTCTACAATAAGTTTTATTGTCTTTCACGCAGTATAAGAATGCTTGAATCTCAAACAGCCAAGTCCCTTGAACAAGATGTCCTTGACACTCCTGTCACTATTAAGATTCATGTTACTGTTAATTCTCAATCAGATTTTCTTGGTGAGTCCGTTTCCATTCATTTGCCTTCTTACCCAATATCCTACGAGTCTATACAAAGATTTACTACAAAAATCTAGGAACTTACTGCTCCATATGCCCGACACTAGTCATTCAAAAGATTTTTCTAGGTTGCATGCATCTTTTTATATATATATATATATATATATATATATATATATATAGTTATCAAAATAGTACTATAAATGATATGTATAATACAATTTGATTCGATTCATTATAAAATCGATACATATCGATACAAAGAATCGATTTTATTGGAATCAATAGTGTATTTATAAATACATAGGCGAATCAATCTTTATCATATAAAATATTGTTACACTTCAATACGTTTTATAATGAAATTGAATCGATTTGATCTAATTGATTAAAAATGACATTTTAATAATACTTAATAAAAAAAACTTACAAACATATTCTTTATATATTTTAATTTAAAAAATTGTTTAGAATCTTAGTTCACAAATTAAAATAAAAAATATTTAAAAAATTATACCACTAAGGAGCCTGTTAATTGTTTGAAAATTATCATATTTCTTATTTTATTACATTCTCACTTAATTCCTATTAACATGTATAATCTTTTTTATCTTACATAAATATGTATTATTTATAATTAATTTTAAAATTATATATCGTATCTTACAATATGATACTCTATACTCAAAAATAAAATTTTAATTCATCATACGTATCTCGATTTAATATTTATGTACGCATATGTGTATATATAAACACATATAAAGGAGGAATCCATTTATATTTGTGTAAAACCCAAACACTTTTCTCACTCATAGATTGAGATCACATATACAGCTTAAATTAAATCCCCTTTGCTTGTTCGTGTAAAATCAAATGTAAAAATATTTTTAATCTCTTTACTTTTTTAATATTTTCCCTTTTCAATCTCTCTTTCTTCACTACCGTTCCGCCCCATCTTTCTTTCTCTTCACTTCACTTCACTTCACAACAGTACAGTAAAATCATTCTTTCAAAAGGAAATGAAAGACATTTATGGGCATATCAATGACCTTATCTGTGATCTTGCACAATTAGTTGCAGAAAAGTAGTTTTTACGCAGAGAAAGATGACAAACAAAAAATTCCTAAAAATGTATGTCGTATGTCTCTAGAATGCCATCTTTCCCAAATATTTTGCACATACTTGTTTGAAACAAAGGAGATAAGGACTATTTTAAAATTTCTAGATATTTTTAGGGAAAAAAGTTCATATTCTTGGATTTTTCAAGCTTAAATTGTTTACATATTTCGGAGTTGAGTCATAATTACGTTGAAGCATTTCTTTTTTTGAGTAAGAGCAAAAGATGCATTAAAAATTAAACAATTCTTAACTTGAGATTACAACGTATAATTCTGTTGATTTTATGGTCCATATGATCATATAACAAATTAAATAGAATATAAAGTAAAAAAAACTCAAAGTAAATAAAGGAATTAACATTTTACTTTTCATCTTCGTTAAATAATCTGTACAACTATTAACCTCTCTAAAATTATAATTCACGTTGACATTCTCCAACTAAAAAAAATACTTCACTTTGACATTTTCCAACTAAAAACAAAAAAAAGTACTTGAAAGCACTTGAAAGCACTTGAATAAATAAAATATTCATATGCAAATGGATCTTTTCCCACATAATATATATATATATATGTTTGCATGAAAGGTTTAACGGGCCTAATGAGCCTAAACAAAGTAAATCTATTCTATTTAATGGGCCTAATTGGCGGCTCATGACTAGAAGAAGGCTAGAGCTTCTGTTTTTTATATCGTCCTTAGTGCTGCTGTTCTACCGACAATATTCTTCCACGTCTATTGAATGCTCGAGCCTCATGTATTTCCTACAGTACCTGATCCTACCTCCTCGCACGTTCAAAAGCGCGGGAAAATTCGTATCACAATTGGCGCCACGAGAGCCCTAATCGGCCAATCTTCCACCATTTTTCATTTTCTTCAACTATTTTCTCCTTCCTATCCCTCTCGCAAATATCTTACTCGGTCTTGTCATCCTTCCAAAATTTCTGCAGATCTGATTCCGCCCGTCGCTCAAAACGCTAGCCTCTAGCAACTTATTTCCAAACCCCCAAGTCAGAACCCTAACTCCCTTAAATAAAAATGGACATGGAGGGCTTATCGGGGATCTGCGCCAGTCTTGGCATCCTCGAAGAAGACCAGATAACGAAACAGATAGTATACACAAAGGGCGATCACTGTCTAGGTAGTCATTTCCCGTTATTGAAGTGAATTTTTGTTTAATTTATTTATTCGGACTTGAATGATCTTATTTCGAATAATTTACTGGCAGATGCTTTGAAAGATTTACTGAGGTTTTTAAGGCGAGACGATCCACAAACGCGAGAAGTTTTTAAGCAAGTTTGCAGATGGAATATTGTTTCAAAAAACTTGATTCCAATTATTGAACATTGGCAACATGATCGGAATTTGGTGTTAAATGCTGGTAGGTAAAGATTTGATGCTAGGGTTTTTGGGTCATTTTAAAAGAGCGTGCTAAATACTAAATTGGTGTGTATTGACGTCCCTTTTTTTTTTTCTGAATTCTGCAGTGAAAGTTTTAGTTTTCCTTTCAATGCCTATCGAGCCTTCTTCCAGTGATTTCACTCAACAGATAGAGTATCTTTGGAATATGAAGTTTTCTCTGACAAGCAGTGATGCTGTAGCTGTTATAGTTTCCCTTCTTGAAGGTCCACTTGAAAATTTGGAATAGTAAGAAAATCCCTTCCATTTTTTTACCAAAGCAGTTGAGTTAAGGTGCAGGAAAAATGAAAAGAAATTGGATTTTTGAAAGCCTACCAAAAATGAAGGTTAACATAAATGAAAGAGTTTTACTGTTTATGAAACCATCAGGAACAAAGTTCTAGCTAAGCTCGTTAGATGCTATATTTTTGTACATGTAAAGCATTTGTGCCATTAGATTCCCTTGAATCTGTTTTGTTGATATCAGCGTTAATCCTTTCAATTTCAGTGAAGTATTCACAGAGGACGACTGGAAATTGCTCCAGCTGGTAGTCACCTTATTTCGCAACATTCTGGCCATCCAAGATATATCATCCCTACAAAAGGCTGGCCAATTTTTATCATTGAGAGACAGATTTCTTGAGCTTTTGTTCCGTGAGAATGTAATGGACTTAATTATAGTTATAACTCAGCAGATTGGTGGTTCTCGCGGCTATCTTCAACAGGATAACTTGCTTCTGCTTGAAGCTTTTCATTACATATTTATGGGTCAAGACCCACAGTTACTTTCCAAAGCTCGTATGAAGGGTTCTGAGGTTTATTTCCCTTTATTCTCGTCTAATTTCATGCGCTGGTTAATGATATCCACATTTCCACATGCTTACTTGTTTGTAATGAACTCCGTATAATAGGAGGGTGGGGATACCAAGGCTTGGATTGATGGTCTCAAATCCATCATGGAAGAGGAAGCAAAAAACAGAAGGGTTTCAAGACTCCACTATACCGGTCGTCATTCACAGTTTAGTGGAACATTTGCACGCCTTACTATGGTATGCAGTATCATTTTCATTGATATAGCTGATACATAGCTGGAGTTGCATCAATAAATTTTATGACTAACCGTGTTTTGTCTGGCAGGATGGTTCTACAGCAGTGTACAAGGGAAACCCTGATTATGCTTCTCAGAATTCTCTACTTAAATCTCATAAAGGCCACGGGATTTCAACTCAAAAAATTGTGAGGGGGCATGGACAACTACCTTCAACGAAGAGAAATATTCTGGAACTGCTTCATGATTTTGTGAACCAGTTTCTTTCAGGAGGCTACAATGGTATGCACTTTGGAATGGAAATGCCAGCTTGTTTTTATGTCATCCCACCCCCACCCCACCCCCACCCCACCTTCTTTTACTTTTCTTTCTTTCCTTCCCTTATCCTTCGTCTTTCTGCTGATACTTAAATGCAAACTGAATGCTTGTCAGTATTGATGAAATCTATACGTGAGGATATTGAGAAGGAACATCATGCTATCCAGAAGGGTGACATTATTGTTTTCTTTAAGGTTGCTGAGTTTGTTACGTCTTTTCAATATCACAAGTTTTTGACCTCACAGGTTAGAAATACTCTAAGTTCTACATTTTTATTATTTAAGAGACATTAGAGTAATTAGTAGAAGACAGCCTACATCTTCACGGACAAAGTTGTTGTAATGGGTAGATGCATGTTCTCATCTGTGAGTTTTCTTTTACAAATGAACTATCTTAGATCATTATGTTGTTAATGCCTGGAGCTTTAAACTCATTGTTATCAGAATCTGTATATTGTATATATTTTTTTTCTGTATGTATTAAAAGTTACATCTAAATCTTTAAGTAGTAAGATGTGTAGGTGAATCAAATCCCTTGAAACCACCTCTGATACGTCTTAAAATGTGTCAAAATTCAGGTTGTGATTCACATATAAGATTTATTTTAGTAATGATTTCAAGTTGAGGTATGTTGGGAAAAGCACATAAACTCTTTTGTTAATTCTCCACCCACAACAAAGAGAACATTAGTTTTTTTTCCTCTACCATCCTCAACTTCCTAGCATTTTACCCTACTTTTTTCCCTTCAATGCCAAGCACACTGTTAAAGATTTTATCTTCGCAGGAGCAGCAATGCTAGAGAAAACAGTTTTCTTTGTAAACTACTTACCAGGAGTTTACATAATTGGATGCTATCAAGTACATTTTCTTGGTTACAGAATGTTTAAGTGTGATAAATAAAATGAATAATGGAAATGATATACGTGATGTATAAGGTCTATATTGTTTGCAAGATTTTGACCTTAGTTTGAGACCCGCATAAAGAGGAAAATTGATATTTTTCTTTTCAGGTTATGCTAAGTTTTTGTTAATGGTTGGTTATCGGGTTGTGTCCAAAAAAGACCCAACCAACTGTGAATAAATGGTGTCAAGAAAGATTACCTTGCCCCTGAAGGTTACATGCAAAGATTCAGTTCTTGATGACCTCTTTTGATGGTTTATGTTCTGTACCTATTGACCTATACTTGTTTATTTGGTGTTGAACTTGCTTAAACATCTTGGAACATGTTATATGTAAATAGTCTCCTCATGAAACTATGAAATTGGTTTTTTCTGTGCAAATAAGTAAAGTTCTTGTTGAAAGCTTCTTATTGAAAAGTTCAAATTGGTTACAGTTGTTCGGAATCTTAATATCTAAATCCTTAATCTCTAAGTATTTTAGTTGTACATTTAGTTTCTTTCCTTCCTATCAGTTTGATATATTCCTCGCCGAAATTGTTAATGGCTTAATTAGAGTAATTACTTTTTCTTAATAAATGTTTGCATTGGACATCGGTTCCCTTTAACAGACTACTGCCAAAAATGCTACATCTGAAGTTTCAGCTGATAAATGTGCTGATAGCACATTTTTCGAAGGTGACATATGTGGACCAATTGCAGTATCAATGAATGAATCAATGTTCCAACTTGTGATTTCAAGATGGCGTGATGCATTTGAAGGCTTGAAGGAAACTAATGATTACAAGTTTCTATCTGCAGCAAGTTCTCTTATGAAAAATATGGTGATATGTAGTTTCTTTTACCATCTATACTTTCGGTTTCTTGATTGCCAAGTTTGCTTGCTGTTGAATTGATATTGTTTATGTTACTTGGCCTTTATGTCTTTCTTCTTTGCATTTGCAAGCTAAGATACATTGATAAATGTTTTCCCTATTTACTATGCCCAAAAACCTAGACATTTCCCTATATAATAATATTACTTGAAGAGAAAATAAAAAATCTTTCTTTTATGTATCAGTAAAAAAAGGGCACTGCACACTTTCGGGTACGGACAATTCTTCTTTTATGAGGATTATATTAGGTCATCTGTTAATATTTGAAATTGAGAGCGAACAGTTTCTTGTCATTGGATTCTAATGTACCCTTTTGAAAAGCTTCTACCTAAGTTGAGTTTACTTATCTGCTTATGTGCTACCCCTATTAAATGGAGTTTTCCTCCCTTTTTTGTTTTCTGAATGCAGATACGTATGTTGGATTTAGTGCTTAATTTATTACCAGAAGATTCTAAGGAGCCTCAGACAGCTCGCATCCTTCTTTACAAGTTGTTTTATGACCAGACTGACCAAGGAATGACCCAGTTCCTTTTGAATCTAATCAAAATGTTCAACTCTCGCAAGCAATCCAAAAGGTTTCTTCTCAATCCCAGAGAATCTAGTGTTCATATTAACAGCTGCATTGAAACCATTTCCAATAACCTTGGTTTTCATTTTTTAGTCTGTTCCCAATGTTTTATGTACTTGCTTTTGAGAAAGACTACAATCTTCTTAGACAAAGAAGGTTTGTTCCTCCCCACCCTTCTTTTCATTTTACATATTTTGTATACATTTTTTTTTGTTAAACACGTTTTTTATACATTTATGTCTTACATATTCATAGAGTGATCAGGTGACAACCATATATTCTATCGGTATGCATTGCCCTGGTCTGTAAATTCTTTTTCCTTTTCATTTTATGTACCTATAAAACTTTATTAAGCTTTTATAATCTTTTGAGGACAGCTCAAAAAAGTAAAAAATAGTGACCATCAGTTAAGATTTGTCACAGGCATGAAGGAACCTTTTAACTTGCATAAATCATTTTGTTGCTTTATCTCATAGAAAAAAACTTGTTTCTCTTGATTGCTTGAAAGTCTTGCTACTGGTGCTATTTTATTTTCTTTTCATCAGTGATCTTGCAGATTTGGTAGAAATGATGCATGTAATTATAAAGCTCATGGAGAATCTTCAAGCACGTGGCTCATTAAGGGTATGTTAAGCTTTAGTTTCCTCGTGGATGAGGAAATTGCATGCTGTTTAAGTTGTAATAAAGCAGATAAGTGAAAGCCTTGGTTCCACGACCTGCTTTGGCATATGTAAAACTCACTATTGTAATATATCCCATTTATTGTCAACTAATTTGCTAAATTTGCTACGGTTGTCAATGAAGAAAAGTGATAATTGGAAATTGGATTGTTTGAACATCCTTGTAATAAGTTGACTATTGGTCTCTTAAAGTGGTTATCTGCTATATGTTACCTATGGATTATGGTCTTTAAGCATTTGCAAGTATTGAACGAGTGGGATGTACTATATATCTGACTCAATTATACTCCCTTACTATTAACATGCAATTAACAAAGTCCTCTATCTTTAATATGAAAGCTGTCTGTGAAAACCATTATTTCATTTCCTTTCTCCTTTTACGGTTAAATTCTACGAAAAAGTCCTTTAATTTTGGTATGCAACTACCTCCCCCTCCCACTTCTCTCCTCATGTGCATGCCCCTTTTTGCATAAGATCATGCTCTGTTGATTTTTAGAGTTGATACACTTGCTTCATGTTTCACCGCCTATGGATTTCTAGTTTTGTTTTTTATCCATTTTGAAGAGCTTTCTTCTCTTTGTTGCTTCTGTTGTAATATACTCTGAAATGTAAATTTCATGATTAAGGTTTCTAGAAAATCAAGGAAGGGGAGGAAGAAGAAAGCGGTTAGTGACAATGTTACAAAAAATGAACAGTTTGAAAACCATGCTGCTGCACCAGATGGGGTTGGCTCCTCAGTTTGTGAACAATCAGCAGAATTTGTGTCAGGAAAAGAAAGCTCAGTGAAGGGGACTTCTGATTTGAAAGACGATACTAGTACACCTCTCTTGGTTGATGAGCTAGAAACATCTCAGACGAAGATGGAAAGTCCTGGAGATCTGCCACAGGTTGCTAATAATAGACCTGGTCATGCTGATGATGATCTTTGTTGCAGCACTGATGAATCTTCTGGTGATGAACTGCCTGACGCTGTTAGTGAAGTTGATTTTAAAGTGTCCACTCTCATTTCAGCTTTTGCAAACAACAGCATTATTCAAAATTTATGCTGGTTACTTAAGTTTTATAGGAGCAATTCCAGTAATACAAATAGCTACATTATAGGCATGTTGCGGAAGATCACTGATGACCTTGAGCTTGCTCCAATGCTTTATCAGGTCAAAACTTGGAATTGCGTTTTTCCATATAGGATATGGAGAGTTTCTGAGAGAAAAAACTGACATGTTTGATTATGTACAAAATTTTGCAGTTGTCACTCCTTGCAACATTTAATGACATACTGGAAGAGCAGAAGTTGTGTCCAACTAAGGACCATGCTGATATTGTTGGCTTTATTACTAGTTTGGTCAGAAACATGCTAAAAAAACTGAAGAACCAGCCCCTTCTTTTTATTGAAATTCTCTTCTGGAAGACACGAAGAGAATGCCATTACATTAATGCTGAATATTTATTGCATGAGCTAGGCCATTGGAAGAAAGGAAGTAGAAATCAGGAGAGTATTCCCGGAAATGGAGAAGTTGGGTCCTCACAGGCCAGTGAATGGGTTCATAGAAGCATAGCAGATGCATTGGGTGAGGATGAAGCTGATGTTGTGATCTCTCATGACCTAGGACATCAAATGTAAGAGATGGTTTTAAATTTAATGCATTTTGCCTAGACATTTCACTTTACCAGTTGAATAGTCACGAATTCAACTAGGATTTGGTATTGACTTGTATTAGGTGTTAGGTTATTTTACACCTTGTCTGGCCCATAGTTTTTTTCATATATATATATATATTATTATTATTATTATTTCATTTTATAAGGCTACTTTGCTATTTCAATTATCATCAGAACGGTGCATCAAAATGCCGTTTATATATTTATGTATATATTTATATATGTATATATATATATATATATATATACATACACACACACACACACACACACACACACACACATATATATATATATATATATATCTATGTATATAGAAATGAAGGGTTTGTCATCTCAGCAAACTATAAGCATTGGTCATATTTTCTGAATTAAGATGATTGATTGAGAAACTGCTTAATTAGTGTATCTGGCTGGTGCAGCAGGGAAAATTCCCTGGAAAATGAATCTGGAAAGATTTATGAAAGAAAGAGAAGGCTTGTTTTCAATGATGAGATGGAGACAAAACTCAAGGATCTTTATGAGAAGTAAGTTTGTTTAGAGCCAGTTACCTCTCTCACAAATATTTTTATGAGTATTTTATATCCCTTCGGAAGTTTCTGAAGTTAGCTTGCAATGTTTCTGCTTTGCAAATATGTTGTTGCAGGTTCAAAGATTATCCGAACTGTAGCCGTCTTATTGCAGAATCCCTAGATCCTGATGGGGGAATTGTGCCTGCTCAAGTTTCTAATAAACTTAAACAGCTAGGACTTAAAGTAGCACCAAAGAAAAGGATACGTGATGGTGGTAGAACTTTCACTGCCGGTCCTGATCTACAAGGGGGTAAAAGCACTCTTCATGATTCAAATGATTTAGAAGAAAGTTCACAAAGGAAACCTTTGTAAGTATTTGTCTATTATCTATTATCTATACTCCTATTTATAGTAAACATTACTCTTTTAAGAGTTTCAGTGAAACAACTTTTAATGCAACAATGTGGCTCTTTGAATATGCAAGGAAAGACATACGCATTTTCTTATTGCATAAATCTTCAACTACTGCTATATTGATGTTCAAGTAGATATGCTATCGTTCCCAACAGGTACACCAGAAAAAGAGTCCGTGCCTTTAGCCAGGATCAGGAGGCAAAGATTAAAAATTTGTTTGAGCAGTGAGTGTCAGATTACCAGTCTTCTATCTACGTTCTTCTTTTCAATTGGAGTAAACTAACTTGTTATGCTATGGTATTGATTTTAATTTCCAACCCCTAGAATTGATTCTAACATGGCAAATAGAAAAGAGAATATATAGACTCCTGAAGAAAGACTAACACTGAATACTATTGAACAGCTGCATTATATTCATCATAAGGAAATAGTAATTGGTCTTCTATGCAGGTTTAAAGACCATAGGAGATGTAGTTACATGATTGCAAATGCCCTGGATGCTGATAATATGTTTACTGCTGCCCAAGTTTCACGCAAACTCAAGCAACTTGGTTTATGTGTTCCTCGGCAGAAAAGGTTTGAAGATATCATGCATTTGAGGGATGAGGAACTGAATGACTTATCTGCTGATGAAACACATGACTCTGACAATGAGACATTGCTGTCATTTAGGAAAAGGTAGCACATTTATATATTTATCTGTTATGCAGATTTCTTGTGCTTTAATTTGGTAATTTTCCATGGTGTCAAATTCCTGTTACCATGCTTTCAATGTTCTCTCCCTGGTGTTATGCCTTGGAGTTGTCTCAGAGATGAATGGGACTTTATTTGTTTATCAGCAATGGTTAACCTTCAGCATAATCCTAGCCAAACAAAATTTTGGATTGGATACAGCATTTCCAGTTTAATATTATTCTGGTGCGTTTTCCTTGCTGCTAGTGCTAGCACATGTTGTCTTTATGCCAAAGATTCTTTTCATATGAAAACCTAATTTGGGCAATTCCATCAAACTGGAAATGGATTGCAAAAGTGAACCTGATATCTTATTGCAGGTGCTTTGATAGATATATATTATTACTTTTCTCCTGGTATTATATTGGAAGAAACCTTTTCATGTTATGAAGTCGTGTAATACTTACAAGAGAGTTAGAGTTGTTAACATTTATTTCACCTTCGAACTTTTGGGAAGCAGAAACAAGGACAACAGTAGATTGTTCAATCTAGAGTTGTCAGTACAGGATATGGAAGGAAAACTATCAGATGATGCTGATGATGAAACTCTAGGCTCTGTTCTCAAGTAATTCTCTCTCTCTCTCTCTCTCTCTCTCTCTCCCTCTCTCTGTGATGCGCACACACTCATTCATGCATGCAGGCATGTTCAGGTACTCGGAGAAGTGAAAACGAAAGTAACATGGAATTATGGACCTTGATTCTGTAATAATTTTGAACTTCAGAGTCTCTCTCTTGCTAAAATGATTTATCATAAAGCCTTCTATTTTCATACAACAGTGCTTTTAAAGTAAGCATGGCTACAACAATTTTCTGTGCAAAATGCAATAGGCACGGAACAAGAAAAAATACTCATGTTGTTTGCTAGTTTTGCATTTCTATTGCATTTTCAAGTTGATCTACTATTTCTTCTGTGTTGTACATAAACATGTTCGTTACATACTAAGAAACACTATAGATTTCAAGAAAAATCTACTTTATTTCTTTTCTGTTCTCTCAATAATTTTCTCTTTTTATCATAGGAAAACTAGGAAGCTCCCTTTGAAGTCAGAGAATGAGAAGCTTGCAACAATAACTACTGGGAAGACGATTGATAAAATATCTGGAGCTGTAGTAGCAAATGATGTGACCGAAAAGTAAGCCATCCGCCTTATTAAGAATAAAAAAAAGGGACAATCCAGTGCACAAGGTTTCCACCCTAAACCCTAAACCCTTTTGTGGGGTTTGGGAAGGGTTATGTGTACATAGATTTTCCTTTGTATTAATAGATATGTTGTTTTTGTTTGAACTTATGACCTTCAGATTACAAATGACCAATTTTTACTATTACATCAAAGTTCCTCTCTTATTGAGAATCCATCTTTATTGAGAATCCACCTTATTGAGAATGCATCTTTAAAATTGCAACTTTACTCTGTTCTTATAGGGTTTGTGTAATATATCCTAAAAAGTGAAAACCCTTTTCTGGCTACTTCAACATGTGTGCAAATACTCAAGAAATATTTTAGGGCTCTGCTTCTGCTGATTTGGACAGCTTTCATCTGTTTAGCATAAACTAATCTAAATTAGAGTTTAACCTTTATTTTTACTTGGGGATGGAAGTAACAGGTTAACTGAGATGGATGTCATATCTTGCCCTGCTAGCAGGGAAGGCACTTCAGGAGCTGTAAAGCTGTCTTATCTTTCACCTGAGAATGTTGAGGGTGAATTGGCACACCAACCAGCTGAAGATGAGTTGGCTGACTCAGGGGATGATGTAGCGTCTGGTTCATTTCTGGAAAGTAGCATAAGTAGAAGGAAATGGAGGATGGTAATTGATGCTGAGGATGACGATTAGATCAGAAGCATATTCAGGTTTTCAGGTTCGTCTTCGTTTCTCTTATATTACTTTGACATTCCTCTTTGTTATCATAATTATTAGCTTAATCCTGTAATCTGTAGTTTTAGCTGTCAGTGAGTTCTACATTTGGAAATCCAGTCTAGCCATCATGGCTTGTGCAGCCTTGCTTGAATTATTGAAACTATTAATGGTTTTGGATGGTACTACATCCACATTTTTTGATTTCCTTGTCAAATTATAGCATGTTATTTCTCCTGCTTGTTTCATGGAACACGATAGGAATAGGCTTGATCTAGCTTTGTCTGCCTGATAATACCAGGATTTCTGTTCTTGGCAATCTTAGGAAATTGAATTCTACAAAATATTAAAATGCCTTTTTAGGTGCAATTTTTTGTGTATCATTTTTTTTTGGATCTTTCTTTTGTTTTTACTTCAAAAATGTTTGGTGCGTATTAACAAATCAGACATGTCTCACTTGTTTCCTTTCTTTCTTTTACACCTTTACTGATCTTCTATTCTACCCATGTTGCCAGGGGCTGCTCAACATCTACCGTTGTCCATGACCATTCTTTCTGCTGGGAAATTTTGGAAGTGTTAGATGCTCTAAAGCCTAGCCTAGTGTTTGAGATTAGTGGATATTTCGATGTGGTTTAACTTGGGATGATTGGGTACTTCCTGGCGGGTAATATGTACAGTACTAAGCAAGGGTTTGGCAGACGGCTAATGAATAGAATAGATTATTTTATTTTTGAAGGCACATTTTGCATATGGAAAAGTTCTGAATGTCTTGACTCTTGATTAAAATTATGCTAGATACGTAGTTGGCTTGTCACTTGGTAGTTTCCAAAGCTTTATTAAAATGCCTATTTAGGTGCAAATTTTTGTGTATCATTTTTCTGATCTTTCTTTTGTTTTTACTACAAATATGTTTGGTGGGTATTAACAAATCACAGACATGCCTCACTTGTTTCCTCTCTTTCTTGTATATCTTTACTGATCTCTATTCTTCCCATGTTGACAGGCGCTGCTCAACATCTGCCGTTGTCCATGACCATTCTTTTTGCTGGGAAATTTTGGAAGGTGTTAGATGCTCTAAAGCCTAGCCTGGTGTTTAAGATGTAGTAAATATTTCGATGTGGTTGGTTTTATACTTGGGAGGATTGGGCACTTCCCTTCCCGGCGGGCTATATGTACGGTGCTAAGCAGGGGTTTGGCAGACGGCTAATGAATAGAAATGATTATTTTATTTTTGAAGGCACATTTTGTATATGGAAAAGAAGTTCTGAATGTCTTAGATTCTTGATTACAATTATGCTTGGTACGTAGTTGGCTTGTCACTCGGTAGTTTCTAAAGCTTAAAACAAGGTTTTGAATTACACAGAGATGGAGTATATAATATCCCTCTTTACCTGACTGACAATTTGAAGAGGCCTCTATGAAAATTGACTGAAAGAGTATTCAGTGTATTTGAGATATATCATGCATGGACTAAACTCAGGTCCACTCTCGTTCATGCTAATGAAAAAACAGATGCTTATTGGCGCAATCGAACAAATAAAGGCCAAATGAAGAGGAAAAACAAAGGGTCTCTTGTTCTAAAATTAATTATTGGTTTAGGATCAGAGTGAATCATCCATGCTTATAGCGAATTAATCTAAATTGTTTTTGTGACCGAAAACTTGAAAGAAAAAAGAAAAAGAAATTAAATAAGAGAGCAAAAATATATTTAAATGTGTAGTGACGAATGAAATTGGTAATAATAATATTTATTCACTCCTTGAAAATCTTTTTGACTAATGCATTGTAATAAGCGGCAAAAGAGTAGGCTTGTACTAGACATAAATATTCGTTCAGAATCAAATCGAAGGGGAAAAAAAAAATAAAGCAGTTTGTTTGCAGGAAGTTCATGAATAAAAGGAAGCAATAAGTACAAGAATTTGTTTGAAGCATATGACCAGAATGTTCCTGATGGCTATCAAACTATAATGCATTATTAGTGGCTCAATGATATAATTATTACTAAATGATTTACTAGAGAATAATTCTATCCACAACTAAAACTTTTGTTCTTCAACAATAATTATTAGTAGAACTTTCCACTTTAGCCCAAGGGTGAGCACTGGTTGATGATTTCACTTTACAGTCACATTAAGAAAGCCTGACGACGAGCATTTTATAATCACCATTATGTTTGGAGATAATTATTATATCATATTTAGTTTAGGTAGGGATTATAATAAGTATTTTATAGATGGATTCTCGATATTATTTGATCTTATTAAATAGGATTAAAGTATTATATAATCGAGTTTGAATAATAAAATTATTATTTTTCACGGATTCAAATAAGAATCAAGTAGTGATGTTAAAGTATTTGTTATCCGAACCCAATTATAAATAATAATTTTTGATATGATATTTATATTTTTTATCTATAAATTATTTATTATTAATATAATATTTAATTAAATTAATTCATTAAATGTTATAATTATAATTTATAACTTTATATTTTTATGAGTTAAATTAAATTTATTAATTTAATAATTTGATCTAAAATTGATTTTAAATTTTAAATTTTAATTTTAATTTGATGAGAGCGTATTTAGCGGATTTGGATAATTAACATGTATTTTTTATTTTATATGGATATAGTTCTGGTAACACAAATAAAAATAATCAAATAATTAATTGGGATTAAGTATTATGAAAAATAATTGATTCGGATATAGGTATCTCAAACTGTCAAATGGATACCCCACTTGTTCACATATTTAAGTGAGGTATTTGGTCTTAATATTTAACGAAGGCTTTGATGAGGAACTACAAGTCAACTTATGGAAACATAATCTTTAGTAAGAATTGGTCTCACAATTTTTTTTTTATTCAAATAGAATATTTATTTAATGAGATTATATTAAAAAAAAAAAGTAAAATATGTGTAATAGACACTTAAGCCGATTATTATTTACATTCAGACATACTTTCTTATTCTCTTATTATTATTATCTTTTGAAAATATTATTGATTTTCATATTAAAACTAACATTCTCTTATTATTTTCTATCTTGACAAATATGATATTCCAAATCAAATAATACCTACGTCCCAAATTGGCCTACTCCAAATAATATCCTTAATCTGATCAAATCGCAAGATTCTTTTCATTAACACACTTACCACTGGGAACAACCGTTTTAAATGGGACGATAAGTGAAAGCATTGCTCGCCTTTTTGAGCTCCAGATTCTGGACCTTCATTGGAATTTTCTCAAAGGTGTGATCTTAGGAACTTATTTCTACTATCTCTTTGTCTCCGGAATTCAGCAACAACTAGATTACTCCTTTCCAACTAAGTTTCATTCATCTTGGTTCTTGCTAATCAGGGCCTCGTTTCCCAGATCGGATTCAGTCTTGAGCTTGACATATCGGATGCTGGAATTTCAGATTCCATCCCCTCTGGTTCTGGGATCTTTCACCGTCACATGTTACTTGAATCTCCCTCACAACCAGACAGTGGTATTCTTCCAGATTTATCACTAGAGTTTGTTGGCTTTCCTGCATTGGATTTCGGGATCAATTTCTTCCTTCTGCAGAATCTCCGGTGGAGCATTGCAATTGCTTGACCTCTCAAAAAACCTATTATCTGGAATGGTACCCTATTGTTTTTCAACAGTGGCCATATCTACAGCTCTTGAATTTGGCCAACAACTTTTCAGGTCTAATTCCAAGCTCCATTGAATCTCTAGTTTCACTTGTAAAGTTCAATTTACATAACAATGGCTTCTCAGGTGAATTGCCTTCATTGTTAAATATTGTACAGGGTTGAAATTTATGGATCTAAGTGATAACAGATTATCTGGCAAAACACCAACATGGATTGGATGGTTTTCCTAAGCCTTCAAGCCAATAAATTCAGTGGAAGCATTGCCTACCAACTTTGTGACTCGACAAACATTCAAATCCTAGTTTTACTTCCATGACTCAAAATGGAAATTAAGTACAGTGATTCAGCAGGATCATGTATATGGTGGTCCTCAGTTTGGAGATATTGGACCTTATATTGAGAAAGCATTGCTTACTTGGAAAGGGAGTGCAAGTATACAAAAGACATTGAATATTTGGATTGCTAATAATCATTGACCTCTCAAATAATGAAACATCCGGAGAGATTCCACGAGAATAGCAAGTTTTTCAGGTGTGGCTGCATTGAACTTGTTGAGGAACATTTTGACTGGTGTAATCCCTAAAAGATTGGTTGGTTAAGACAAAAGTGTTGGATTTATCAAGAAACCGACTTTAAGTTGAAATTCCAACTAGCATGGCAAAGTTGACATTTCCGAGTCACTTGGACCTATCTTAAAATATTGTCAGGGAAAATTCCATTGAGCACACTGTTACAAAACTTTGATGACTCGGCATCTTTCAATATATTATTCTGTGTAACCACAAATATTGTCACCTATTTTACAATTTAAAATTAACTCTATTCGAGTAAAAAATAAATTCAGATAAAACCTTCTCGATAATAATAAATCCTCTCAATAATAACAATTTCATGATTCGTGTTTGAAAATTTTTCCATTAATCTTGCACTATGGGGATGGACCTCCAGTTTATTCAGACGCTCAGCAGCTGAAACATCTCAACTTCGATCGAGTCATTGACCATGAAGATGAAGGTGAACCCGTAAAATGGTTTTTAACCGTAATGGTAGTCGGACTCTCCTTTGCTTTACTGTTAAGGCATTCTTGGAAACATGCTTATTTCCATTTCTTGGACAACTTGATGGATAGCCCTAATGTCACGACCCAAACTACCCAAAAATCAGAGTTAATTTTTCGCGTTTTGTTTATTTACTTAAATTCTTACCTGTCCTCGAATCGTGACCACACTCCACTAATAATTGGGCTGTGCGTCAATGCCAGTCCTACCATTCAATTACCATCTAACTTATTTCTTCTCCAGTCATTTATAATTGTTTACATTATTTATACATCTCCTAAAGTTACTTACAAATATGTTACTGTGCTATGCTTATGTAGATACAATATGTACAAGTGTATATACCTTATGTTGATGGGTAGCAGCGGATATCCGGAATGCAGTACTGAGTCGTCTCAACGTCTACTGGAGATTATCTGTGGGAGAAAATGAAAGGGGTGAGCACATCAAGCTCAGTAAGGCAATCCTATGAACAAGTAGGTAACCATACTACCTACATGAACGTGGTGCCACGCATAAACCACCATTTCTCCACACATTTTAAAACAGATGATATGAGTTATGATTTTATGTAAATCAAGTTTGCACGGAAAATTCAACATGCAATTATTTCAAATCATTTCTTTCTCATTTAAAAATTTCACAATAAAGTCAGGACTCGACCCCTCCTTCGGGTGATCTTGACTTACACAAAATCATGAAAATCGATTTACATCACACATGGGTTTAAAAAGCATGGAAATAGCATCATGCACATTTAATTTAAAACCCAGTTTGATCTCATCAAAATCGTCGACATGCGAGACTAGCCAACATCTGTATATCGACAATAACCAGGACTATGGCCATATGTGTCCTCGTGAGTTCCTCAGCTACACGGATCCTAGTGTGCGGGTTCTCACCATGATCGGGAACCGTCCGGGAGGTGGGTCACTCCATCTCGTCGGTCTTATCCGATCCCATGGATCCGAAGATGCCAACGTATCACAAAGATACCACACGGTACATCGTACTCCATGCTACTTGCACGGTACATCGTACTCCGTGGACCCCCAGCCTTATCCCTCTTTCGGGCTCATCAGCTGGACCTCCAACCCTTATCCCTCTTTCGGGCTCATCAGGTTGTTTTAACATTAACTAGGCTTATCCCTCTGTCGGGCTCATCACCCAGCCTGTAACACCCAGCACTGAGCTTATCGCTCTATCGGGCTCATCACTCAGCCTGCAACGTATTGTCCCAGTCCTTATCCCTCTGTCGGGCTCATCAGACATGGGTTTTGTTTCTTTTGGGCTTATCCCTCTATCGGGCTCATCACCCTCAGAACGCGTCCTCGGAGGCTCGAACTCGAGTTAACACCCTTGTTCTTGCACTCCTGATGCCATGTCTCAAAACGCACGTGCGAGCCTATTTAATCGGTGACACACAGTCTACCCGATGCTCCAAGCACGGCTCATCGCATGTTCTAATAAAATCAGTGCGAGCAATGCTCAGCACTCTCATCAAATCAAGTAAAACTAGTGCGAGCTAGGCTCTAGCACTCTGTCTCAAAAATCATATAAAAATATGGTGTGAGTTAGACTCTAGCACCCTGTCACAAAAATCATATATATATATATATATATATATATATATATATATATAAAATCTGGTGCGAGTTGGACTCCAACACTTATGCATGTAAAACTCTAGTGCGAGCTCTCGCTCCAGCACTAATGCATGCATCACACAAATCAAAATATCGTACGAGCTGAGCTCTAGCACGTCACATGTCAATAAAAACACGTAGGCGGCTCTGTTTCCTCAAAACAGTTTTTCAAAACTATTATATCGTTGAAAGTATGCAATGCTGTGCATTTTCTTTCAAGGTTAGCCAGCCTACTCATGCATGCATTAAAATGTCTCCAGAACGAGCAGAAACCTCTTGTTCTTGCTCCTCCCAAATTTTTTCTAAATTTGTAAATTTTACCCTTAACAAGGGTATTTTGGTAATTTACCCAATCGGGCACTAAAAGTATTATTTGACCTTTAGACCCTTCAGATAATTTTTAAAAACTGCATATGAACTTGAAATTTTGTAAAGTTTATCTCTAGCAGTCCGTAGAATTCCCTTACCTTATTTTCCTGTCGAGTTTGACCTTTCCTTTTCCACTGTTGTCTCGTCGCGCAGTCCGATATGCTCCCAATCAAACCTCCGGAACTGCGTATAAATATTCCTCATGTCAGATATTATACAACTTAATTGTACTTCCTATTTTCTGGGCTTAATTTAAATCATTGGGCCCATTTACCCATATTGGGCCCGATTGCACCTTAATGGGCCTTAATCGGCCTTAAGCCCGTTTTCCACTTAATTTTCACATTATCGAGGCCTATTGGGCTCATTGGGCCCACTAACAATTTCTTGGGCCTCATTCTAACTCTCGAATCGTTAAATTTATTATTTACGACAATTTATCTAAATTTTCATAATTTAATTCAATTTATGCGGAATTTAAATTCATATCACGTATAACGATGTAAATTATCGTAAATAAGGGTCACTTACCCGAGATTCCATGCTAGTACGTAAATCGAGGCTATCTCAAGCTCTCGTTGGATGCCAATTGTCGAGCTACACAATTTCATAATTTTTCGGGTAAATTTTCAGTCGAAAATTAATTAAATAAAATATTTCAAAATTTAAATCGATCAATTTCGACCGCTTACCGACTTACCCGAAACTCGATTGCATCACTGAAATTTTTAATGTCAAGGCCTGGGCTTATCCCTCTGTCGGGCTCATCACTCAGCCTGCAACGTATTGTCCCAGTCCTTGACATTAAAAACGCGCGTTTTTAATGTCAAGGACTGGGACAATACGTTGCAGGCTGAGTGATGAGCCCGACAGAGGGATAAGCCCAGGCCTCGACATTAAATTGAAATTTTTAATGTCAAGGCCTGTGCTTATCCCTCTGTTGGGCTCATCACCCAGCCTGTAACACCCAGCACTGAGCTTATCCCTCTGTCGGGCTCATCAGACATGCTCAACATTAACCTCTATTTCAATCTCATCCCGATTCTCATAGGTCAACTCAGCACGACTTAGCAGACTCAGGTCAACCTCTACGACCTCTGCCTCGTGCACTATCTCATCTAACGCGACTCATATTAGGCATTCCTGCATTCTCAACCATTTCTTAGTTAAAGCTCATCTCGATATACACTATTGTATCTAACTAAGCACAGTAACACGGGGATGTAATTTCTTAATTACTAACACTGACACACATCAGACCAATTGGGCTCTGATACCATAAAATCTGTCACGACCCAAACTACCCAAAAATCAGAGTTAATTTTTCGCGTTTTGTTTATTTATTTAAATTCTTACCTGTCCTCGAATCGTGACCACACTCCACTAATAATTGGGCTGTGCGTCAATGCCAGTCCTACCATTCAATTACCATCTAACTTATTTCTTCTCCAGTCATTTATAATTGTTTACATTATTTATACATCCCCTAAAGTTACTTACAAACATGTTACTGTGCTATGCTTATGTAGATACAATATGTACAAGTGTATATACCTTATGTTGATGGGTAGCAGCGGATATCCGGAATGCAATACTGAGTCGTCTCAACGTCTACTGGAGATTATCTGTGGGAGAAAATGAAAGGGGTGAGCACATCAAGCTCAGTAAGGCAATCCTACGAACAAGTAGGTAACCATACTACCTACATGAACGTGGTGCCATGCATAAACCACCCTTTCTCCACACATTTTAAAACAGATGATATGAGTTATGATGTTATGTAAATCAAGTTTGCACGAAAAATTCAACATGCAATTATTTCAAATCATTTCTTTCTCATTTAAAAATTCCACAATAAAGTCAGGACTTGACCCCTCCTTCGGGTGATCCTGACTCATACAAAACCATGAAAATCGATTTATATCACACATGGGTTTAAAAAGCATGGAAATAGCATCATGCACATTTAATTTAAAATCCAGTTTGATCTCATCAAAATCGTCGACATGCGAGACTAGGCAACATCTGTATATCGGCAATAACCAGGACTATGGCCATATGTGTCCTCGTGAGTTCCTCAGCTACACGGATCCTAGTGTGCGGGTTCTCACCATGATCGGGAACCGTCCGGGAGGTGGGTCACTCCATCTCGTCGGTCTTATTCGATCCCATGGATCCGAAGATGCCAACGTATCACAAAGATACAACGTATCACAAAGATACCACACGGTACATCGTACTCCATGCTACTTGCACGGTACATCGTACTCCGTGGACCCCCAGCCTTATCACTCTTTCGGGCTCATCAGCTGGACCTCTAACCCTTATCTCTCTTTCGGGCTCATCAGGTTGTTTTAACATTAACTGGGCTTATCCCTCTGTCGGGCTCATCACCCAGCCTGTAACACCCAGCACTGAGCTTATCCCTCTATCGGGCTCATCACTCAGCCTGCAACGTATTGTCCCAGTCCTAATCCCTCTGTCGGGCTCATTAGACATGGGTTTTGTTTCTTTTGGGCTTATCCCTCTATCGGGCTCATCACCCTCAGAACGCGTCCTCGGAGGCTCGAACTCAGGTTAACACCCTTGTTCTTGCACTCCTGATGCCATGTCTCAAAACGCACGTGCGAGCCTATTTAATCGGTGACACACAGTCTACCCGATGCTCCAAGCACGGCTCATCGCATGTTCTCATAAAATCAGTGCGAGCAATGCTTAGCACTCTCATCAAATCAAGTAAAACTAGTGCGAGCTAGGCTCTAGCACTCTGTCTCAAAAATCATATAAAAATATGGTGCGAGTTAGACTCTAGCACCCTGTCATGAAAATCATATATATATATAAAATCTGGTGCGAGTTGGACTCCAGCACCTATGCATGTAAAAATCTAGTGCGAGCTCTCGCTCCAGCACTAATGCATGCATCACACAAATCAAAATATCGTGCGAGCTGAGCTTTAGCACTTCACATGTCAATAAAAACACGTAGGCGGCTCTGTTTCCTCAAAACAGTTTTTCAAAACAATTATATCGTTGAAAGTATGCAATGCTGTGCATTTTCTTTCAAGGTTAGCCAGCCTACTTATGCATGCATTAAAATGTCTCCAGAACGAGCAGAAACCTCTTGTTCTTGCTCCTCCCAAATTTTTCCTAAATTTATAAATTTTACCCTTAACAAGGGTATTTTGGTAATTTGCCCATTCGGGCACTAAAAGTATTATTTGACCTCTAGACCCTTCAGATAATTTTTAAAGACTGCATATGAACTTGAAATTTCGTAAAGTTTACCTCTAGCAGTCCGTAGAATTCCCTTACCTTATTTTCCTGTCGAGTTTGACCTTTCCTTTTCCACTGTTGTCTCGTCGCGCAGTCCGATATGCTCCCAATCAAACCTTCGGAACTGCGTATAAATATTCCTCATGTCAGATATTATATAACTTAATTGTATTTCCTATTTTCTGGGCTTAATTTAAATCATTGGGCCCATTTATCCCTATTGGGCCCGATTGCACCTTAATGGGCCTTAATTGGCCTTAAGCCCGTTTTTCACTTAATTTTCACATTATCGAAGCCTATTGGGCTCATTGGGCCCACTAACAATTTCTTGGGCCTCATTCTAACTCTCGAATAGTTAAATTTATTATTTACGACAATTTATCTAAATTTCCATAATTTAATTCAATTTATGTGGAATTTAAATTCATATCACGCATAACGATGTAAATTATCGTAAATAAGGGTCACTTACCCGAGATTCCATGCTAGTACACAAATCGAGGCTATCTCAAGCTCTCGTTGGATGCCAATTGTCGAGCTACACAATTTCATAATTTTTAGGGTAAATTTTCAGTCGAAAATTAATTAAATAAAATATTTCAAAATTTAAATCGATCAATTTCGACCGCTTACCGACTTACCCGAAACTCGATTGCATCAATGGAATTTTTAATGTCAAGGCCTGGGCTTATCCCTCTGTCGGGCTCATCACTCAGCCTGCAACGTATTGTCCCAGTCCTTGACATTAAAAACGCGTATTGTCCCAGTCCTTGACATTAAAAACGCGCGTTTTTAATGTCAAGGACTGGGACAATACGTTGCAGGCTGAGTGATGAGCCCGACAGAGGGATAAGCCCAGGCCTTGATATTAAATTGAAATTTTTAATGTCAAGGCCTGGGCTTATCCCTCTGTTGGGCTCATCACCCAGCCTGTAACACCCAGCACTGAGTTTATCCCTCTGTCGGGCTCATCAGACATGCTCAACATTAACCTCTATTTCAATCTCATCCCGATTCTCATAGGTCAACTCAGCACGACTTAACAGACTCAGGTCAACCTCTACGACCTCTGCCTCGTGCACTATCTCATCTAACGCGACTCATATTAGGCATTCCTGCATTCTCAACCATTTCTTAGTTAAAGCTCATCTCGATATACACTATTGTATCTAACTAAGCACAGTAACACGGGGATATAATTTCCTAATTACTAACACTGACACACATCAGACCAATTGGGCTCTGATACCATAAAATCTGTCACGACCCAAACTACCCAAAAATCAGGGTTAATTTTTCGCGTTTTGTTTATTTACTTAAATTCTTACCTGTCCTCGAATCGTGACCACACTCCACTAATAATTGGGCTGTGCGTCAATGCCAGTCCCACCATTCAATTACCATCTAACTTATTTCTTCTCCAATCATTTATAATTGTTTACATTATTTATACATCCCCTAAAGTTACTTACAAACATGTTACTGTGCTATGCTTATGTAGATACAATATGTACAAGTGTATATACCTTATGTTGATAGGTAGTAGCGGATATCCGGAATGCAGTACTGAGTCGTCTCAACGTCTACTGGAGATTATCTGTGGGAGAAAATGAAAGGGGTGAGCACATTAAGCTCAGTAAGGCAATCCTACGAACAAGTAGGTAATCATACTACCTACATGAACGTGGTGCCATGCATAAACCACCCTTTCTCCACACATTTTAAAACAGATGATATGAGTTATGATGTTATGTAAATCAAGTTTGCACGAAAAATTCAACATGCAATTATTTCAAATCATTTCTTTCTCATTTAAAAATTTCACAATAAAGTCAGGACTCGACCCCTCCTTCGGGTGTTCCTGACTCACACAAAACCATGAAAATCGATTTACATCACACATGGGTTTAAAAAGCATGAAAATAGCATCATGCACATTTAATTTAAAACCCAGTTTGATCTCATCAAAATCGTCGACATGCGAGACTAGGCAACATCTGTATATCGACAATAACCAGGACTATGGCCATATGTGTCCTTGGGAGTTCCTCAGCTACACGGATCCTAGTGTACGGGTTCTCACCATGATCGGGAACCGTCCGGGAGGTGGGTCACTCCATCTCGTCGGTTTTATCCGATCCCATGCATCCGAAGATGCCAACGTATCACAAAGATATAATGTATCACAAAGATACCACACGGTACATCGTATTCCATGCTACTTGCACGGTACATCGTACTCCTTGGACCCCCAGCCTTATCCCTCTTTTGGGCTCATCAGCTGGACCTCCAACCCTTATCCCTCTTTCGGGCTCATCAGGTTGTTTTAACATTAACTGGGCTTATCCATCTGTCGGGCTCATCACCCAGCCTGTAACACCCAGCACTGAGCTTATCCCTCTATCGGGCTCATTACTCAGCCTGCAACGTATTGTCCCAATCCTTATCCCTCTGTCGGGCTCATCAGACATGGGTTTTGTTTCTTTTGGGCTTATCCCTCTATTGGGCTCATCACCCTCAGAACGCGTCCTCGGAGGCTCGAACTCGGGTTAACACCCTTGTTCTTGCACTCCTGATGCCATGTTTCAAAACGCATATGCGAGCCTATTTAATCGGTGACACACAGTCTACCCGATACTCCAAGCACGACTCATCGCATGTTCTCATAAAATTAGTGCGAGCAATGCTCAGCACTCTCATCAAATCAAGTAAAACTAGTGCGAGCTAGGCTCTAGCACTCTGTCTCAAAAATCATATAAAAATATGGTGCGAGTTAGACTCTAGCACCCTGTCACGAAAATCATATATATATATATAAAATCTGGTGCGAGTTGGACTCCAGCACCTATGCATGTAAAACTCTAGTGCGAGCTCTCGCTCCAGCACTAATGCATGCATCACACAAATAAAATATCGTGCGAGCTGAGCTCTAGCACGTCACATGTCAATAAAAACACGTAGGCGGCTCTGTTTCCTCAAAACAGTTTTTCAAAATAATTATATTGTTGAAAGTATGCAATGCTGTGCATTTTCTTTCAAGGTTAGCCAGCCTACTCATGCATGCATTAAAATGTCTCCAGAACGAGCAGAAACCTCTTGTTCTTACTCCTCCCAAATTTTTCCTAAATTTGTAAATTTTACCCTTAACAAGAGTATTTTGATAATTTGCCAATTCGGGCACTAAAAGTATTATTTGACCTTTAGACCCTTCAGATAATTTTTACAGACTGCATATGAACTTGAAATTTGGTAAAGTTTACCTCTAGCAGTTCGTAGAATTTTCTTACCTTATTTTCCTGTCGAGTTTGACCTTTCCTTTTTCACTGTTGTCTCGTCGCGTAGTCCGATATGCTCCAAATCAAACCTCCGGAACTGCGTATAAATATTCCTCATGTCAGATATTATACAACTTAATTGTATTTCCTATTTTCTGAGCTTAATTTAAATTATTGGGCCCATTTACCCCTATTGGGCCCGATTGCACCTTAATGGGCCTTAATCGACCTTAAGCCCGTTTTCCACTTAATTTTCACATTATCGAGGCCTATTGGGCTCATTGGGCCCACTAACAATTTCTTGAGCCTCATTCTAACTCTCGAATAGTTAAATTTATTATTTACGACAATTTATCTAAATTTTCATAATTTAATTCAATTTATGCGGAATTTAAATTCATATCACGCATAACGATGTAAATTGTCGTAAATAAGGGTCACTTACCCGAGATTCCATACTAGTACGCAAATCGAGACTATCTCGAGCTCTCGTTGGATGTTAATTGTCGAGCTACACAATTTCATAATTTTTCGGGTAAATTTTCAATCGAAAATTAATTAAATAAAATATTTCGAAATTTAAATCGATAAATTTCGACCGCTTACCGACTTACCCGAAACTCGATTGCATCACTGAAATTGCGTTTTTAATGTCAAGAACTGAGACAATACGTTGCAAGCTGAATGATAAGCCCGACATAGGAATAAGCCCAGGCCTCGACACCTAACGTTAGATTTGGGGGAACAAAGGAAAGATCATGAATTAAAAGCCAGAAGCTACTTAACACTCTTTCAATAACGTAAGGATGGGGAAAATGTACATGAAAATCCCTTTTTTTGTGTTCACTCGTCCTCCCAGAAATAGCAGTGGGCTAAATGCAAGTCTGGAACAGAAACTACGGTTAAGTTAGTTTTTTGGCATGCCTATACTCAAATACCAACGTTTTCATGGCATATAATGATACCGGCTGTTGAAACTTCAACATAATTAAGATAATTTCCTATTAACTTAAGCTTTTAAGATTATTGATCACCCAATTTATTAGTATCACAATTCAAAGCTCAGCTCTGTCCGAATTCTTTTTCTTTTCTGTTTTTAGCCGAATTTCTCTCTTCGTCGGCCTACCAGGATTTGGTGTTTTCCGGTAGCCTTTCCTGCAAACTGACACCAGACGACAGCTTCTCAGCCCTGACCGTTTCTGAACAAAAAACATCTTCACTGGCAACTCTACGTGCCAAGTCAACCGGAGAGAAACTTTACAACAAATGATGAGTACATTTCGGTACAAGCAATTCAATGAATTTCATGATCACTCACGAGATCAACTCTTACAAACACAGGCATGCTCAAACATGGAAAATATTTTCTCAACCCTAGGCCTATTAGGCTTCATACCTGAAACTGGCAAACAATTGAGAAGTAAAGCATCTTTACAATATAGAAGTTACTCGAACTGAGTTATCAGCTGATCCGGTCAAGAAAATAGGCATGGTTGGGTGCCAATCCACGGTTGTTATAGCTGCAGCGTGTGGAAGAGTTCTCAACCCATTTGAATGGCCTTGTACCTGATCCATGACAAAAATGTGAAAAAATACTAAAGCCCTGCGAGTGTTAAGGAACTAAAGAAGCGATATGTCAGAATCACCAAATGATTAGTTTTGACGCTGGCTAAAGATTTGGTCATCAAACAGTAACAATATCTTCATAAGTAAAATGTAAATTGTCCAATAACAAAAACACATTACATTTTTGTGTGTGCATGCCTGTATTAGGGGCTTGGCATACAAGTGTAATTATGTGTGCAACAAGTGTCAAGGATTCACCTGATAAATGGGTGCTCTTACAGAAGTAGACGTTACTAATAGCTGCCTCCCATTAGCATCCAATGCCATTTCATGTCTACAATATTTTGACGTCTCGTGGTCAGAAAACCTACAAAGTGCAATAAACCCGTCTTAAAAAAATTCTGCTTCATTAACTCATGAAAACAGATTGAGGATGCATCCACACAAGTATACAACCGATGCATACAATGAAGATAACAGATTTCTGAAGGCAATAAAAATGTGGAACGCTCAAACCAAAAGGAATGCTGGCCATTTCAACTCATTTGTTTTTTTCCTTTATATGTTTTCCCTTTCTTTAAAACTCTGCCTATATTGAACATAGCTGGTCCCAAGCCCAGATAAAGGAGAAAGATTGGTGGTAAGTTTGGACAACCAGCTACTTAAAACTTTGTTCAATTTTTATGAGATGAATCAATATATGAAATCTGTAGGGGCGTCCCTTACTCAACGACACGCTGCATTGTAACCCGGGTGTAGTGAAAAATGTGCAAGAGTTGCTAAGTGGTCGCCCAGAAGCGACATACCACGTCGACACCTGGATGTGGTGCCCAATAGGCAAAAGTTCTCATACCATAATGGACAGAGGTGGGTAAAAAAGCTAGTCCATAATCATAAGCTTAGGTTAGGATCTTGGAAATAGGTACGTTTAATGGTAAGTTAGTGAACATTTTTGAAGTTATGGGTAGGAGGAGAGTTAATATCTTGTGTCTTCAGGAGACCAAATGGGTTGGGTAGAAAGCTAAGGAAATATCACCTTGGCAGTATAAGCTTTGGTATACAAGGAAAGATAGAAACCAAAATGGTTTAGGTATCATCATAGACAAAGAATATCAAAAGGATGTTGTACAAGTTAAGAGACAAGGGAATAAAATTATTTTGGTTAAACTTAAGTCTAAGAGGGGACGCTTTGAATGTTACTAATGCATATGCACCACAGATAAGACTTGATAATGCTAGTAAAAGACAGCTTTGGGAGGATTTAGATAAGATAGTACAAGAAATGCCTACAGAAGAGAACCTTTGTATTGGTGGTGACCTTAATGGTCATGTAGGTGCTAGTACGGAGGGTTAGAAGAGCATACATGGGGATTTTAGTTACGATGTAAAAAATGAAAGTGGAGATGTTATCCTAGTTTTTGCTTTATTTTTTGACCTAACCCTAGTGAATACATTGTTTTAGAAGAGAGAACCTCATCTTATAACCTTTAAGAGTGGATCGAACGCAAGTCATATAGACTTCTTTTTTATTAGAAGGAGGGATAGACGCAGTTGTTTAAATTACAAAGTTATCCCAGCTAAGAGTGTTACCGCGCAACATAGACTACTAGTATTAGACCTAAAAATTCATAAATGACATCATAAGAACCAACAAGAAAAAGCTACAAGGATTCGATGGTGGAAGCTAAAAGAAGATTGTAATGAAGTATGCAGAAAAAGTTGGACCCCAAAAGAAGACTGGATAACATAGGAGAACCTAAATACAATGTGGAACAAGATAACAAAACACATTTGAAAGCTAGGTAAAGAGATACTAGGAGTATCAAACGAAAAAGCACTGACTAGAAATGATGCAACATTGGACTGAATTAGTTAAGGAATCTATAAAGATTAAGAGAGATTGTTACAGGGCTTTGAAGATGAACAATACCGAAAAAAACTTTACAAAATACAAGTTAGCTAGAAAGGACGCAAAGAAGGTGGTGGCAGAAGCTAAAGCGAAGGTTGTGAAAGGGATTTACAACAAGTTGGACATAAAGGAGGGAGATAAAGAGATATATAGATTGGAGCGAGCAAACGAGAGGAATTAGGACTTAGGAGTGGTGAAATGTATTAATGATGAGAACCAAAGAATTCTAGTTAAGGACAATAATATTAAAGAAAGGTAAGGTGATTATTCCAACAAGTTATTTAACGACGGATAAAGTCAAATTGTGGATAATATCTCGGTGCCTCCCGAAAACCTGAGCCGATACTTTATGCGCAGAATCAAAGAGATGGAGGTAAAGGAGGCACTAAAAAGGACAAAGACAGGGAAAGCTGTTGGGCCTGATGACATTCCTATTAAAGTTTGAAAATGTTTAAGAGAGCTCGAAGTTAGGTGGTTGACAAATCATTTTAATAAGATTTAACGCACTAGCAAGATGCCCTAAAAATGGAGACAGAGTGCATTGGTATCTCCCTATAAGAATAAGGGGATGTTCAAAGTTGCTCAATTATCGAAATATAAAACAAATGAGTTACAAGATGAAATTATAGAAAAGAGTGATTGAACAAAAATTAAGGAAGACTGTAGAGATATAGGAGAATCAATTAGGTTTTATGCTTAACTAGTCAACTATGGAAGCAATATACTTTGCCTAGACAACTTGTGGAGCATTCTCAAGTACAAGGAAAGATGTTCATATGGTCTTTATAGACTTGAAGAAAGTATATGATAAAGTGTCTAAAAAGGTATTATGGTGGTCTTTAATGAATAAAAGAATCCCCGTGAAATATATTGAAATAATTAAAGACATATATGAAAATGAAAAACACATGGAGGACGTGGAGGACAAACAAGTAAATTTCCTATTACAGTAGGGCTACATCAAGAGTCGGCGCTAAGTCTATTTTGATTTGCTAAAGTAATGGACGAGCTGACAAAATCCATCTAGGATAATGTATCTTGGTATATGATGTTTACAGATGATATTGTCTTGTGTGCTGAGACTGAAGTGGAGGTTAATACTAAGTTAGAACTGTAGAGACAAATGTTAAAGTCAAAAGGATTCAGATTAAGCAGAGTAAAAACTAAATACATAGAGTGCAAATTCAGTCCAAACAAAAAAGAAGATAGAAACATAGTGATGATGAGGTGACGATCCCTAAGCGGGATCATTTTAAATATTTGGGGTCGATCATTCATATTGATGGTGATATGATCTACAGGATACAGGCTGATTGAAACAAGTGGAGAAGCACTATAAGTATGTTCTGTGACAAAGGAATTCCTATAATGTTGAAAGACAAGTTTTACAAGACAGTTGTTAAACCTACATTACTCTGGCAGTGAATATTGGGCAACTAAAGAAGTGCACACACAGAAGATGAGTGTAACAGAAATGAGAATACTACGATGAATGTGTAAATTTATGAGAAAAGATAGAATGAAAAATGAAGACATCCACAAAAAGGTTGGAATGACACCTATCGAAGACAAGATGAGTGAAAGTCATTTATGTTAGTATGGACACATACAACGTAGACCTGTAAACGCTCCAATTAGAAGAGTGGAGGCTATGAATGATGTAAAAAAAAGTCGATGCTAGGGAAAGACCGAAAAAGACTTGGAAGAAAGTAGTCCGAAAAGATTTGATAGAACGAGAGTTAGAAGAACACATTGCATTAGATAGGAAGGAGTGGATGAAGAGAATTCATGCTGACAACTTAGTATGAATTTGTATATTGGTTCATATAGCCTACCCCAGTATTGGGATAAAGGCTCTAATAATGATGATGCTTTCCCTTTCTTTCCTTCTCTGCAAAACAGGTTGGATGAGGAGACCAAGGCATGGCACCTTCCTTTGACTACAGAAGTCTCTAACTGCTAAAGATACAACATAAGGAAGAGCCTAAACAAATAGTCAAGGAGTATGGGCCTTTCCTTAGGTGCCCATTGTAGGTGATGCAAATGATCTCTTAAGGTAGTTCAGATGACAAGAAATGAAAATTACCGGCTAGAAGTTTTTGACCACAGGACACGACCTTGGTTTTGCAAGCTCCATTCAAATATCTGCCATTCCAAAATCAATCTGTGAGAGTCTGTAACTCTAGCTCAAACATAAAACCATAGGTTGATCAAAGATTTTAGATTAGATAGTACATATTTGATGCTCGAGCCAAAATCAATATATAGGACCAAAATACTTACCTTTCCATCTGAGCCCAAGCTAAAAATGCTCGTCTCATCAGGCCCAAAAATAAGTGAGCTAATTGCAGAATCATGTGCAGGCCACCCGGTGATTTGTAGACCAGCAGACATGTCTTTGACCAGTCAAGGTGCACCCATGTTACATTCTTGGTTCAGCAAAAATGAAAAACTGCATAAAATGCGCATTTCTCCTTTCTTATTGATTTGTGGGCCCTTAAGCTAAAGCGCTAATCATTCCATCAGAAAGAGAAATGACACAATAAACTAAGGCAGTTTTATTAGAAAGGTATTTTAGTGGGTAAAATATAGTCATGTCTAGTTAATATGAAAAGCATAATCACATAACTGAAACTAATACACACAAAATAAGAGGCCATAAAGAAAAGGATACCAAACATATGAATCATTCCATCAGTCGCAGAGGCAGCTAAGATTTTCCCATTGTGATTGAAGCATAGGGAAGTAATTGCAGGCGGATCTTCACCAAGAGGAAGGACTGTCTTCATTAAAGTTTATGTCCATTAAGGCATAGATAATTTTTGAGAAAAGCTAAATATCATTAATAAAAAGTCTCTGTACGTACAACTACATACCATAGCTTTCCATGTTTTCATGTTCCATACAGTCAATGAAGCATACCCCAGAGAGTCAATAGAGTTTGAACGAAGCCTGCAAGGAAAATATGACATTCAACTAATCTCCTGCCCAAAAAAATTTTATAAAAAAGAGGGCAAAAAAAAAAAACAACCATAATAATGAGAAATCAATCTTCCAATTCATTCTAAATAGTGGCTACCCACCATAAAAAATGATTAGAGAAATTACTTAACAACCTAGCATAACTGCTCGAAAACACAAAAAGAATGTGTGAATCACTGAGTTATTTATAAGCAAAATAAACCATGTTAGTAATGTCTGTTTGCATTAAAAAAAGGCTCTGTAATGCAGATCCGTACAGTATGTCTACTTGCAAATCTTCTGATGCACCATAGGCTACCATATGCTCTACTTATATAAATTCCCCAGACATTCATTTTGAGTACACTCCAGAATATTTGAGCCTACGTTTCAAAATCTCAGTTATGCATCCATTCTGAACTGCATAGCCCGCATGCAGGAACTGGATATTGCAGCTTGTCATACATTATATTTCAACATAAACTGAGTTCAACTAATTTTGAGTATTCCGGCCATCTTAAGGGTTGAAAAGACCATTAGCAAAAGAAAAAATAAAAATAACATAAGCATGCTGAATAAAAATATCAACACGGACAGTTAACCTGTAACAAAGTAATTTAAAAAAAAAAAAAAATCAGACTTAACCCAAGTGATAACAACCTAACATTGCCGGCTATTAATGTGGGGATTTCCGCCTCCAGAGTAGGATCCGCGGCTCAAATTAAAGCTATGAAACAAGTCGCTGGTAAATCAAAATTGGAATTGGCCCAATTCGCCAAATTAGAAGCCTTTGCGCAATTTGCTTCTGATCTCGATAAAGCTACTCAGAATCAATTGGCAAGAGGTCAACGATTACGTGAGTTGCTTAAACAATCCCAATCAGCCCCTCTTACGGTGGCCGAACAGATAAGTACTATTTATACCGGAAGGAATGGTTATCTTGATTCATTAGAAATTGGACAAGTAAGGAAATTTCTCGTTGAGTTACGTATTTACTTAAAAACGAATAAACCTCAGTTCCAAGAAATCATATCTTCCACCAAGACATTCACTGAGGAAGCTCATCTCCAATAAGGAAGCCATCCCTCTTACAATTAGCACTATGAGAAACAATTCACCAACAACTAACAACTAGAAGCTCATCAGCTAACATTTTGATAGTGCAGCTTCCAATATTTCAGTCAAGTAAGAAAGTTAAAAAACAGCACAATATTCACTTAAGAATAGAATCTGGTACATAGGCAATATGATTTGAAATTATACAGGAAAGATAATCCAGTACATAGGCAATTTAATTTGAAATTATAAAAGGAAGATACCTTTGCGATGAAGCTGCAGAAACAAATATTGGTTCCACGGGGCTGCACTTTAAATCCAAGACACTGCAGGATGGCAAGAAAACATGAAGTGCAAGCATAAACAAATTAATTAACTGCTAAACAAGGTATTTTGAGTAAGTACCTTGGAAATACTTCAGTCGTATTCAGATCACAGACAACTCTCTTTGCATCGACATTCCATGCTTTAATGCCTCCATCAGCAGTTCCTATGAGAAGCTTTAGGTCCAAGAAAATTTAAAAGCAGGAATTTTAAACCGCAATAAATATAAAAACATCTCCAATCAAACTATACGTACAATCATTCAAGAATAACGCAGTTACATACCAAACGATCAGATTTGCATTCCCAGTCAAGTGACATAATCTCAGCTCCACAATATATAGTCGCATTTCTAGATGCTGGAATTGAAGAGTCATAGGTCCATATCCTTCATCAAAAACAAAGAGAAAAGAGAGTAAATCAAAAGTCAGCAGACTACGACTTAACTGAACAAAATTGTAGGTATAATGCCATCTTATAGTCTTCTCAAGAGCATTCTAACCAAGGTATGTTACAACCAATATGTTGAGAACCATGGTCAGCACACAGCAGTAAGCCATCTAAACTTTATTAATCAGTAGTCAGATTTAAAAAATCATTGACAAGTTTCCCTTTTTTTCCTCCCTTTTTGTTCCTTTTCTGAAATTTAACAATCATTAACTATTGGGCATGCTAGACAAATTTGAAAACCTAAATGCAAGGATTGCCCAATAGAAGCAGCCCAAGGCAGCAAAATGCTCTATTGTACATATTTACAAGTTTATATCAGTTGCTTTTAAAGAGCATACCTGACTGTACCATCCACAGATGCACTAGCTATATTGTTCCCAGATGCAGAAAACCTGCAACGAGTAATTGGACTTGTGTGGCCCAAAAATGTCTCCTGGAAACCAAGTTGTTGCAGCAGTTAGACAGATACATTAAAATGAACAAGCAATCAAAGAGTTTACAAAGATGATGGTTGAATATATCTTAATAGAGAATTTACCTGGAAGTCTACATTCACTTCAGGAAATTCTTCTTCTCTGAGCACTTCTCTGCCATTCTCTGTCAAATCACATTCAGTAATTACCTAACCCATTAAAGCAGAAGAAAATGAAACATTTAAGCAAATCTAGAGCCTTGCATCGGACCACATTGAAAAAAATGATAAATAAATGGTTCCCTTCTATATTTTCAGCTCAAAGCTACTTATCAAAACCATACTTACAGTATTCTTACACAATGTTTTTGCAATATGGTCTTGAAGCTGCCACATTAACCCCAAATCTAAGAAGGGAAGCTACGCAGAAATGTCACTTACCAACAAAATGACTATCAAAGAACCTTTGAGCAGTATCATCAATTCCACTGTATGAAGCATGAAGACTTGAAGCAGAATATGAGTCATGCCCAATCGAGGACTTGGTAAGGCCTGATATGATTTTGGCAGGTTCAGCGGCAGCACATTCCTCACTCCGCTCTCTTCTACCCAAATGTGAGGTTGCAGAAGCACATATTTCCTCACTACTGGTATATAAATGTAAATTTTCATCATCAATACCACTTGATGTAGCCGAATAGTTAGCTTCTGCCATGCTCCTATTAAATGTTAATGCAGCAATACTGGTATCATAATGTGTACAAATAGCACCATCTTTAATTATAGGATGCAGCAAGCACAACCATGGTCCAGCAAAAACAGATTTCTTACCTTTTCGAATAACCTAATTGAGCCTCCTTCTCCTCCAGTAAGGCCTGGAGTTGTGATAACTTGAGATTAAGATGCTTGTTGTCTTTCTTAAGACGGCTAATTGTATTCTTTTCTGAACTGATCTTCATTAGGGCAGGAAGGCGTGGTTTGGTTAAGGACATTCTTCAAAATCCCATCATTAATTCAATCACTCTAATGTCAAGGAAAAAATTATTATATCCAATGCTGTGCTCGTACTTAATATCTACTAGTACCAAAAACATAATCACAATGAAATCTTATGATGCAAAACCTTTGAAGACCGATTTCATTACGAAATCCCTAATAGGTAACTCCTATGGGCTGTCTGTTAATCTACACAACAACATACAAAATCTACGTAGAGCATAGTCTGAAGGTAAGCATCAATTCTGAAGGATATGAGTACCATTGAAGATCTCGCTGAAAAAATTCCTCACAGAAAGACGGAGAGCTTCATACCATTCCTTGGAGAAATAAACACGAAACTGAGGATCCAAGCTTGGGTTCTTTAAATAAGGAATAGCTGCATTGCATACTCAATCAAATTAGTCAATAAAAGGAGAAAAAAATACGAAACAAAGAAACCAAAACAAATGAACCCACCAAACCAAGGAGTCCAATCATAACTCTTTAGAAGCAAATCATTTCCATTCATTCCGAAAAACTCCACAACTTTATCTTTCCTCCCAGATTGCAACGCATGAACAATGTAACACCGAAGAACAGAGCCCTCCAATTTGGACAAGGTATCAAGCATCATAGTCTCAGACCACGAGGAAATGCATTGCTTAAAGAATCTGAATAGACCGACTAATTTTTCGGCCTGAAATTTAGGAATATACACCGCAAAAATTAAGTCTAATATCTTAGCAACTTGAAACCCTTTACCAATATCCGTACACAACTCCGTCTCAAAAGCTTGTAATGTATTTGTAAATCCTCTGAAGACCAAAAATTCTCTCACAAGCTCTTCAGCATATTGCATATTCTCCATCTTATATTATCTACAGAAATAAAGAAATCTTTAGCATTATTAACTAATTGAATCCATGGATCAACCAAATTAATAAAATTATCATAAAAAATTTAAAAAAATTAAAATTTAACCAAAGCATGAATACGAAGGATTCCAAATTAATTATCTAGGGTTTGGTTTAATTATAATTCTACAGATGAGTAAATTGGGGATAATTGAAAGATTTTGTACCTTACAGAATTGCAGAGAAGTCGAACGTCTAAAGGAAACGAAAGGTAGGTATTGGTCCTTGAAGTTTGAATTTTGGTTGAAGAAAGGAATCTTTCAATTCTTCGACAGATTCTAATTTGGGGTTTTGGCCATAGATTATGCAAGGTAAAATGAACTTGGTGCTTCAATCTTTTATGCGCTTTTAGTTTTTCCTTCATTTGTTTTTTTTAATAAGACCTAGATTTTGCTAACTATGCAAATAATGCATTTTTTAAATCTTTCTACTTAAATCTTATGCTATAAATTCTTGACATTTAATTTTTATTATAAAGTTTCATAAATTTTTATTTTATTATAAATAAATTTTTAACTTTTTAAAATAATACAATTAAATAAAATAAATAAGAATTTAAAATTTTATAAACTTTTAATCTTTTTATTTTACTATAAAAACTTAAGTTTAATAGTCAAATATACATTCAATGTGCAAAATGGAAATAAACCCTCAATTTTTAATTATTTTGTATAAATCTCTAACGTTTTAAAATAATATAATTAAATCCAAATCAGTTACAAATTTTTCAAATAAAATAAAAAGGTTTAGGGCTTATAAAGCCTAAACATTTTATTTATTTTACTTAATTATATCATTTTAAGAGATTAATGATTTATTTTATAGTAAAGTAAAAGTTTATAGACTTTTACAATAAAATTAAAGGTCAGAGACTTATATCCATTTTGTATAAAATGTTGATGATATATTTGCTTATTAAGCCTAAAAATTTATAATTGATTTGAACATAATTGCAATATTCTGAAAGGTTAATAATTTATAGAGTAAAATTAAAGGTTGATGACTTATTTTCATTCTGTACAAAATGTTAATAGTCTATTTGATTATTAAATCTAAATTAATTAAAATAGATATTTTATAATAATAATTAATAATAAATTTGATAAATTATAATCTTATATATATAAAAAAAGTCAAAGCAAATGGATACAAGTAAAACATCTTATGTAGATGACTTAAATGTTTGACACGAAATTTGTTAAGAAATAAGAATTATCTTTTTTCTCAAGTTTAAAAAATATAAAAATCTATGTATTTATTAAAAATATAAAATAAATTAATTATTTATTTAAATTAATTATCTATTTCAATTTCTTAAAAATAAACACATATATCTATATATAGATTAAAATTAAATAGAAATCATGTATTAGTTATTTCTACCTATATTAATATTTCAAAATATAATATCTATATCTAAATCTTTTATCAATTTTTTTTCTAAAAGAAAACATATATATATATATATATATATATATATTAAAATCAGTATGGACAATGTAAATAACATGTAATATTAATATAACAACGAGTTTCGTATTATTAGATTAAAAATTATTTTTTTAATTTTCTAAAAGATAACATACTTTTTTTAATTTTTTAATTTTTTTTAATTAATAAGTAAGATGTAATCATTTTTTCATTAATATTACAAAATATAACATATATATCTACAATTTTACCAATTAAATTTTTTAATTGTCTAAATGATAACATCTATATCTATAAATATTAAGAAATTTTAATTATCCTTTTTCAAATTTCAAAAAGATAAAAATATTTATAAATATAATAAATGATAATTATACTATACACCGCTGGTGTAGTTTTTTGACTTCATAAGTGAGGTTAGGATAATGACATATGTCTTTTAAATGTATTCAAAAATTAAAAAATAAATAAAATAAGACATATATTATCATTCTAACCCTGTTTGTGGTGCAAAAACAACCATTGGCGGTATATATGATATTAATCCTATAATAAATTTATTGTCTATTTCAAATTCTAAAAGATATATATATATATATCTATATCGATATATAGATTAAAATTAAATAAAATCATCTATGATTTATCTCTATTTATTTTAATATTACAAAATATAACATCTAAATTTACAATTTTTATCAATTAATTTTTTTAATTGTCTTAATTATAACATCTATATCTATATATATTAAATTTTTAATTTTTTTCATTGTTATTATAAAATAAATTACATGTAACTATTCATTTATTAGTGTATTGTTGTATATATGGTATTGTTTAGTTAACAATTATTTTAATATTATCCAATATTCAATTTAATTTAATGATATGTCTATAATTATGATTTAGAAAAATATAGATTATAAAATTCAAGAAATATTTGAAGATTTTAGATGTCAAATTTTTGTATTCGGAATAAGAGCGAAAAATTATAATAGAGACAAAAAGTACTAAACATATCGTGTCTAAGGTGTATGACTTTAATCATAAACTTGAATGTCGAAAAATATTGGAACAAATGTGTAATTTATATAATATGATTATTTTCATTATATTTTCATCTAACATACATTATAACCAAAACTTAATTTAATCAAATTACATATTAATGTTTTATCCGTGTCTTATATTCCATATGTAGAATCTATTACATCATTAAGTAAAGTGAAATATCATTCAAAGATAGTAGGACTTATACAAGAATTATTTGCTACCTCAACTCAACTATAATTCATTGATAAATCTCCATTTAAAAAAAAAATTGTACACGAGATTAATTTTAAGATACGAAAAATTTCAATTTCTTTAAATCAAAGACATGTTAAATCTTTTTGTATACTATTTTCATTTAATAAATTACAATATAAGTTTGATTTAACTTTTACAAATTTTATATAATTATATCCAATATATAATTTTTTATATTGTTGTATTGTAATAAACCAATTAAAAATAAAAAAATATTAAATATAAAAATGTTTTATTTTTCATAATCATAATAATTTATATTATAAAGTTTCAAAAATTATATATTACCAATGAATTTATTGTTTAATTAATGTATTTTTCATGTATCGCACGAATATAAAACTAGTATATATAAATAAAAGCTCAAACATTTGGATACAAGTTAAATATTTTGTGTAGATAGTTTATATGTTTGATACGTATAATGTATTAAAATAAAATAATAATTATGCTTTTCAAATTTAAAAAAAGATTGGAATCTCTTGCTCTATATATATTAAAAATACAAAATAAATTAATTATTCTTTTAAATTAATTATCTATTTCAAAAATTTCTTGATATACATCTATATTTATACATAGATTAAAATTAAATAAAAATTACATATTATTTATCTGAAAGTATATTAATATTACAAAATATAACATATATTTATAGCTTTTATCAATTACTTTTTTCTAAAAGAAAACATTTATATATAGATATTGATACAACAATTAGTTATGTATTATTAGATTAGAAAATAGTTTTTTTTTTATTTTTAAAAGATAACATTAATTTTATTTTTTAATTTTTAATTAATAAGTAAGATGAAATCATTTCTTTTTTTTTCACATTAATATTACAAAATTTTTCAGTTATATCTACAATTTTTACTAATTAAATTTTTTTAATTGTCTAAACGTTAACATCTATATTTATAAATATTAAAATTTTTAATTATCCTTTTAAGTTTCAAAAAGATAAAATTCCTCTATATATATATATATTAAAAATATAAAATAAATAAATTATCTCCTTAAATTAATTCTCTATTTCAATTTCTAAAATATATACATTAATATTTATATATAAATTAAAATTAAATAAAAATCACATATCATTTATCTCTACCAATATTAATATTACAAAATATAACATCTATATCTATAACTTTTATCGTGTTTTTATTTTATGAAAGAAAACATATATATATATTTTTATATATATTAAAATTAGTTTGAACAATATAATATAATATACAATATTAATATAAGAAATGTTGCGTATTATTAGCTTGCCAACTATTTTTTTAATTTTCTAGAATATAACATCATTTGTTTTAATTTTTTAAGTTTTTAATTAATACCTAACATGTAATTATTTCTTTTTTCACATTAATATTACAAAATATAACATCCATATTTTTTACCAATTAATTTTTTTAATTGTCTTAATTAATTTTTTTCCTTGTTATTATATAATAAATTGCATGTAATCATTCATTTATTTGTGTATTATTATATATATATGTGGTATTGATTAGTTAACAATTATTTTCGTATCGCCCAATATTCAATTCAATTTAATGATATGTTTATGATCATGATTTAAGAAAAATAGAGATTATAAAATTAGAAAGATATTTGAAGATTTTATATGTCAAATTTTTGTGTTTGAAGCAAAAGTCACAAATTATAATATTGAGATAAGAAGTACTAAACTTATCGTGTCTAAGGTATATGAATTTGATCATAAACATGAATATCGAAAATTATTAGAACATCTATGTATAATTTATATATTATGATTATTTTCATTTTATTTTTATATAGCATATGTTATAAATAAAACTTAATTTAATCAAATTTTATATTAATGTTTTATCGTTATCTTTTATTCGAGTTGTGAAAGATATTAGGTTATCAAAAAAATGAAAACATCATTCAAAAATAGTAAAAAATACACAAGAATTATTAGTTACCTCTTCATCTCAATAAGAATTAGTTGAAAATTTCAATTTAAAAAATTTGTACATGAAAATAAGTAAAATAAAAATAAATAAAAATAAAAAATTATAAAAACAACTTTAAAATAATTTAAAAAATAAGTTTAAAAACTAAAAAAACAAAACAAAGAACGAAAAAAGAAAAAAGAAAAAAGAAAAAGGAAAGAGTAGAGAACCTTTTGAAGCAAGGTTAGAGAAAAATCGAAGATCCGATGAGCCAATGTTCTCCTTTTTGTCTCTTCCTCCATTTTTTATTTTGAGATTTTGTAAGTTATATTTTTATTTTATGAGAGAAATAGGAGAATTTATTACTATTTAGTGCGAGTTCATACATCGATTTATATAGTTTACTCTAATATTGAGATGAAAGCTTTGATGATGATGATAATTTTTTATTTTAATTATTTTGATAATTTTAATAATACAAAATAAAAATAATTTATTAACATAAATTTATAATAATAGTTATGACAGATTTCGGATAATCTTCTTTTGATTGCCTCCATTCTGTTGTCGCTATCAAATACCAATATTTTTAGTTTTGGATCTTCCAAATATATGATTATTAATTTTTTTATTACTTAAAATATTAAATGTATTATTTTAATATAAAAAAATGCAATATTTATTAAATAAAATTTTAAAGATTTTAAATGTTAAATAATATTAATAATTTACATAAAAATAAAATTTAAGTTTTAATAGAAAAATTATATAATATAAAAAAATAATTTTATTATTTTTTAATTATTAATAGAAATGTTATTTTATAAAAAATAAATTTAAACTATTTTATTAGTTTTATAAATAAAAATATTTTACTATAAATTTTATTTTATACAAAATTTAATATAATATCCTTTATTATATATTTGTTTTCTATTTATACTTCATCTCACTTATATGTTTGCATTTGAACACATTGTAAAAGGAGAAAATTTTATACAATCATACACAGCCATGTTTCCAATGTATTTTTTTGATAAATTCATTAAAGAATTTTCAAGTGACAAATCATATATTCATATGTGGATTAATGGCATCTTTTAAGATAATTATAAAATTAATTCTAAAATTACTAAATTAATAATTTTATAATTAATTTTAAAATAGATTAACTTGGGTTGGCTAAGGATGTAAAGGGAGTAGGTACCTGTAATGACCCGTGACCTATAAAAATTCGGAGAAAATTTTTTTTTGAAACTCACATTTGCAACTTAATCTTTTATTCACTTAGGCTATATTCTTGTTCAGTGTTAATCATTTTTCTTACTTTTTATCCATAATTATATTTAAATTTAACATTTGGTTTTTATATAGACAATAGAAATTTCAGTAGCATAATGACTAATATATAAGCCTACCCACCTGCAAACCAATTGCTTTAACAATCTTAGATATTCACAACTACCAAACATGCTTTCTAAGTCATATTATCAAATCATTCTACATATTTCAAACACGTCTAGGTAATCCCAAAAATCAATCTTTAAAAATATTTCATTTCATTTATCCTTATACAGATTACATCCTGACATATTACTTTCAATAAATGCCTATGCATACAAATGGTCTGGTAAAGAGATAAAAATGTATACCTCACGCATGTACAAAAGGTAGTCTGAAAAAACTCGTATCTGCCAGCCTACGTCGTCTACGCAGCAATTATCAACTGTAGTTTCACTGCAACACATCTAAGAGGTGAAGGGGTGAACTTTCGGGAAAAAACTTAGTAAAAAAATACATTTAAAGTAGTCCTGATATGTAAAAGCATGCAAGAAATCATTCATGAAACAAACTTTGCTTCAGAAAAACTGATCATAAGTTTCTTTTAGAAACTAATATTTAGAAGATATGTAAACTTTCATTTCGTGTATAGTCATCATAAGAAATTTTGAAGCATGAGTTTCTTTAATTCAAATACATGCTTAACTACTTCATAAAATTTTTCATCATTCATGGATGATTTCATAAAATTATCGCCATTCATGAATATTTCATAAAACATAATTGTTTGTAAACATTTGTCATAATCTCATAAAAACATAATCATTCATCATAATCGTCATTCATAGTCATAATTACGGAGACTAGGCTATAACTAAGTCATGTGATACGTGTCATTTTCTGTAGAGAGTCAATCATACCTATGGCCATGGTAAATGGGGCTATAGATTGGATCATGGTCGTACAACACTTTCATAAAAACATGGGTAATATTTATCTTTCGTACTTTCTCTAGCACCTAGCTAGGGCACGGGCACCAAAGGCACTCTCCGTGCGGGAAACATTCATGCGGGCTGTGCGGGCACGAGATACTACCAAAATATCATCATCATTAACCACAACTAGCGAGACATCTACCACACAGGTAGAGTCAAGCGCTACAGAGGCCTTACTTACCGGCACTCAAGTGGTGGAACCGAAACACCACGAGAAATAGCCATGCATGAAGCCTATAGTCTCAAAATTCTTTTCCTTTTCTTAAATACTTTTGAAAATGTCAAAAGTTCATTTCACAAGCACAAACATAAGTTTTCAAACCATCATAAAATTTTTATGCATTTTCATACTTCAGGAAATTCATTTCTTAAACATAGATGCACTTAGTGAACTTTTCATAAAACGAAAATATGTTTCGTAAATCGTTTCATAAGTATGAAAATAATCATAAATCATTTCAAAACAAAATATTGTTTCATAAAATCTTTTTATCAATGCAATGTGGGTTCATTATCAGAACTAAATTAAATTATACCCCTTACCTCGATTTATCAAAAATTCCAAGTTCGAGTAGTGACGCCTCTAAGTATCTCCCTTAAATCCTTCTACGATTCTTCTACACCAAAATTTGTATTCTTAGTATCCTATTTATTCGAATTACCTACGATGCGTCAAAATCGTAACCTTGCTTACCTAGGGAAAATACACTTGAAATCATGAAATACATACAGTTATCTCTAAAACTTGCATAAATTCCTTACCTCGGTGTCTGTCTGTAGCCTTGATTGCTTCGACTTAGAGAGTCAGAGAGCTTGGCCCTTCCGACTTATTTTTACCGAAAATTTTGAATAAATATTTTTGATCAACTTTCCCTCAGGTTTTCTCGATTTCCTCGATGCCTCTTATTCTATTTTCCATATGGTTCTATTTATATGTATATATATATATATATATATATATATATATATATATATATATATCCTTATATGTATAAATATATCCAAAAATAACTCTTTTTTTTTTACTGTTCATCCTTTTTTTTTAATCAATCTCTCTTTTCCCGCTAACCCCACTTTCTTTCTTTTCTTCTTCGTTTTCTTCTTCACCCGATGGTGGCTGTCGAAACCAACAATAATAATTCCTACTCAAAATAAATTAAACTGTAGTATAAATGAGTAAGGTCATTTTCCAAGAGATTGGTTAGATTTATTTTTCTGCAGAAGATTTAAAAAGAAAATAAAAATGGGGATTTGTTGTAATGAAAATAAAAAGAAAAATTAATAAACTAAAATGTAGGCAAAGAAAAATCAATATGATGAAAACATCTAACCAAAGGAATAATCTTAGAATGAGTTCATGGAATTGATCATTGATGCAAAAATAAGTTCTTTTAATCTTTACCAAATTGGTTATGGTTATTGGTACGACCTACCAACCTATCCCTCCTTACTTCTTCGATAATCAGGATACGATCTCTAACTATTTCTCTTATCAGTTAAACAACCTTAGATACGATCTTAAGATTTAATTTACCAACAGCATTGAAAACTAGAGAGACTACCAATTCTAACCAACAAACACACATGTAGGTTTATTTAAGCTAGATTATATATCTTCTTAACATAGAATTGAAAATCTATCTATAATCAATTATGTTATTTACCACTTATATTAGAATGCCTAAACAATTACGGATTCAAGTGTCTAATTGGTGATATATTATCCTGACAATTGAACAAAAAAGGCCCTTTTTGCACAATCAATCAAAACAATAATTTAAACAAGAACAGAAGACATATAAATAATAAAGATATAAAAGAACAAGATAAAACTAATTAGATCTCACAATTCTTGAAGAACCCAAACTTTAATTATCCTTTGGCTAGACTAAAAACTTAGCAAGTCATAAGTTCAAAGAAAAACACTAAGAAAAATATAAAATTGTTTGTGTATGATAATGATACAAGATTATTCAAGATGATCTCCTTCCCCTCTCTTAGTCTATATATACTAGATATCCTAACCCCAGAATCTGTTTTCAAAGAAAAGTTCTCTGATTGAGTTTGATTACAATTAAACTTCTTTCTTTTTTCAACCACTTGCCAAAGACAGTTTTTTGCATATATCTTCCTTAATAATTAAAATCTTCCACTTGCCATCTTTAGATTGATTCAGTCAACTTCAGCTACAAGTGATAGATCTTGACTTGAATTCCAAGATTTCTTCTGATTTTGTGACTTGAGCAGAATTTGCAGCTTTTAATCCATTTTGTCAATTTTCCTTCATTCACAATACAAAATAGAAAATATAAGTCAAATAAAAAAATTAAGCATATAAAAGAATTTAAATCATGAAAAAATATGACAATTAATATGTCTAATATGCAACTTATCACCCGACTGCTGTTCATCATTCTTGTCGGCATCGGTTGCTACTGTTACTTCCTCCACCTTACTTTTTGTCATCATCTTCATCAGTCCCGTCCTACCATCGCCGACGTCTTCTCTTTCCAACCTCCAGCTCCTACCTGAGGTCGGCCTGCACTACTTCCGTGTTTAGCCTTTGTATCTCTCGAGCACTGTCTTCTTCTCCTCTTGTTCATGGCTGCCTTCACCTTTCTAGCGCCGCTCATCTTTCTTCTCTTTCCCCATTCGGTTCTGCCATCTCTTTTGTTATTCCTTCTCGGTTTTCGGTTGCCCATTCACGGAAAGAAGCCTCCTGTAGCGATGTCATCTCTGTTTCCAGGTTCAGTTTCTTCTCATTCTTTTCTCTCCACTGTTTCTCCTTTTCGGCACCTTTCCTTAGCATCGTCGTCACCTTTCTCAGCGTTGCAACCTCCTTCTCCACCATCCTCTCATTCTAATTCCGTCTTTTCCTTTCTAATGGTGCAGGATAGCAAACCAAGAAGCTTACATAGCTGAGCCTTCACATTGCAGCAGCTATCCTTCACTGGAACTTCTACTACAGTTTCCAACCTCCTTTCCTTACTCCTCATATCTTGTTTACAACCTCTGCACTTCCTATTCTCTTCTTGGCTACTTCTCTTTCTGATATATATTTTTCTCGCCCCATCTCCTCGGTTCCAACAGTTGCAACACACAAAACTCACTTCGACATTCTCCCATGTCTTAATCATTTTTCTTACTTCACTGATCACTTGAAATTTTACTTCAGTCATGCTTTCTTTTGTTTTGTGTTCAAACCATCATCAAACTACTCCTATTATTTCCTTACCGTACTGAAGTGGTTTCCAGTAGACATCAATCTTGTTTTTTTCTTCCTACGTTTTCTGCCTCGGTCTTATGTTCTGCTGTTGTTTTCATCAATATAATTATATATATATGTTAAGTTAATATATTTTGAAATGACAAAACAATAATTCAATAATGGATATTATAAATCTAGAAATGTTTAAAACATGTTAAGAGCTTAATTAGAATATATTGAGATACAAGTCATTGCCAAAAACTAGGTGTTAAAGGTTGAGAGATCGATCTCATGAGATGAGAGATCGATCTCCTGGGTTTTCAAGTATGAGAGATCGATCTCATGAGAATATGAGATCGATCTGATTAAGGATTAAAGACTTAAAGAACATGTATAGGATGTTAAGGAAGAAGAGATCGATCTCTAAGGGTTATGAGATCGATCTCTAAGGGTTATGAGATCGATCTTTGACTTACAGAATGCCTATGAGATCGATCTGGTCTAGGAAGAGATCGATCTCCTCTAAGACAGAGGTTAAAGGTCTTAGATCTATCTGTAGATCGATCTATGTTCAAACAGAGAGTTTAGAAGATCGATCTCATATGGATAGAGATCGATCTCCTCAAAGTCAAAGAGTTCAGGAGATCGATCTAGGGTGATTAGAGATCGATCTCCCCTCTACGAGAATGCTTGCTAGATCGATCTGGAGATCGATCTTACTTTAAACAGAGAGTTTAGAAGATCGATCTTGTTGAGTTAATTTATTTTGAAATGACAAAACAGTAAATTCAATAATAGATATAAAATATAAAAATGCTTTAAACATGTTTAGAGTTTATTTAAATACATATTAGTACCAGAAAACTAAGTATTTAAGGTTGAGAGATCGATCTCATAAGATGAGAGATCGATCTCCTGGGTTTTCTAGTATGAGAGATCGATCTCATGAGAATATAAGATCGATCTGCTAAAAGATTGAAAACTCAAAGAGACTGTATAAAATGTTGAGGAAGCATAGATCGATCTGTAGGGGTTATGAGATCGATCTGTAAATTACAGAATGTCTGAGAGATCGATCTGGTCTGGGAAGAGATCGATCTCCTCTAAGACATAAGCTAAAGGTAGTAGATAGATCTGTAGATCGATCTATGTTCAAACAGAGAATTTATGAGATCGATCTCCTGTGGATAGAGATCGATCTCCTCAAAGTCAGAGAGTTTAGGAGATCGATCTAGGGTAACTAGAGATTGATCTCCTCTCTACGAGAATACTTGCTAGATCGATCTGGAGATCGATCTTGCCTCAAACAGAGAGATTAGAAGATCGATCTGCTGGTTCGACAGATCGATCTTCACTAACATTTTCAAATTATAAGATCGATATCTACAAATATGAGATCGATCTCCATGCTTCAAGTTGCTTTGTAATTGCAAGCATTTAAACTAAGAGATCGATCTGGTTATGATGGAAGATCGATCTGGCACTCTACTGGAGGTTCCCAACGGCTCTTTCTTCAAAATCTTCAACGAAAAAAACAGCATTAAATGCTCCAACTACCAATCCTGCTATATAAAATCAAGCATTGAAGATACTGGAAAAGAAGATACTATTGCTGTAAATTTTGTATATTCTCAAGAAATCTTTTCCAACATTCTCTTGGTCTTCAAACATCATTTATTGACATTGTTGTAAAAATCCTTGTGTAGAAGCTATTTTCTCCTACTCTCAAAAGAAAGCTTCACTTTGTATTCATCTTTAATTCAAGAGAGAAAAGGAGAGTTCCTTTGTGAGATAACTTTGTAAAGTGTGAATATTTGTCTGTGTAAAAAGCATAGAGAGGTTATTCCTTAACCTGAAAAAGGGAGTTTGTAACAGCTATTGATAGAGTGAAAGAAAACTCTTGACAAGGAGGTCAAGAAGAGAGGACGTAGGCAAGAGATTGGCCGAACCTCTATAAACTACTGAGTTTGCTGTTTCCTTCCCTTATCTCCTTTCAATTTATTGCACTACATTTTATTGATTATTCTTTGATTACTTGCAATTAGATTCAATTAAGTTTAAATTTACCATTATCTTTAGAAAATCGATTCACCCCCCTCTCGGTAGAGCCAACAATTGGTATCAGAGGAAGGACTCTTTGATCATAAAGAAATAACTTCCTAAGAGTAAAAAATGATCTAATGACTCATAACAATGTAGTAACCAATCTAGTAGGAGAGGGGCATTCTACAGTTAGGCCTCCCATGTTCAATGGTGAACATTATGCTTATTGAAAAACTAGGATGATACTTTTCATTCAAGTAAATGATTATGAGGTATGGAGGATTATAACTAAAGGTCCTCAAATCTCAACAAAAAGAATAGAGGGAAGAGATATCCCTAAAGAAGAAGATGAGTGTGATTCAAATGATGTAAAATGTGCTTAGCTAAATGCAAAGGCCATGCACACCCTATTTTGCGCTTTAGGGCCAAATGGGTATAATAGAGTCTCCGGTTGTGATAATGCCAAACAAATTTGGGACAAATTGATAATTACTCATGAAGGCACAACTCAAGTAAAGGAGACTAAGGTAGGAATGCTCACACATAATTATGAGCTATTTAGGATGAAAGAAGGAGAGTCAATTAGTGACATGTTCACTAGATTTACTGATGTAATAAATGGGCTAAAGTCCTTAGGGAAAATCTATTTAAATATAGAAATGGTTAAGAAAATATTGAATAGCCTACCAAAATCATGGGAAGCTAAAGTAACTGCAATTGAGGAGTCCAAAGATCCCTACACACTATCACTAGATGAATTAATAGGGTCACTACTCACATATGAAATGAAGTTAAGGAGAAATGAAGAGCCACCCAAGAAAGTGGGAGTAGCTCTGAAATCCACTACTCAAGAATATTTGAAAGAGAATAAAAATGAGAGTAGTAGTCAAGAAGATCTTGAAATGACAATGTTTGCCAAGAGATTTAACAAATTTGTGAGAATGAGAGCAAGTGGTAGTGGTAGGAGAAACCATAAGAAAGAATAAGAAGAGTTAGGTAGAAAAGATACTATTGTATGTTATGAATGTAAAAAACCTGGACATATTAAATTTAACTGCCCTCTTCTTAAAAGATCAAATGATAGTTATCACAAAAAGAAGGCAATGATGGCAACATGGAGCGACAGTGACAGCTCCGATGATGATTCAAATGAGGATACTGCCAATCTATGCTTCATGGCAATTGAAGATGAAAATGTAACTTTAGATCTCAATGAGTATTCTTTTGATGAACTGCAAGATGCATTTGATGATCTTGCATTAGAATATGAATGCATGAGTATGAAGTACAAAAAATTAATATCTAAACTAAAGAAAGAAAATGAGTTAATACTAAAGGATAAGATAGAATGTGAAAAGAGATTAAAAAATACAAATCTTGAAATTCATGACCTAAAAGAAAAAAATAGTAACTTACATAATTCCTTTACTAGATTTTACATGGGTCAACAAAAATTAGATAACATGCTAGAAACTCAAAGGGCTTTCATTGATAAGAATGGATTAGGATATGATGGAAAAAGTGGGGAGACTCACCTCAAAAGCTTCTTAGCTAGAAAGAATATGCATATACCCTCAACTACTTGTTCACATTGTAATAAAAAGGGGCATGCATCATATAGTTATAATGTGAAGATGACCACATTTAGAGGAAAAATAGTGAAAAGAATTTAGGTTCCAAAAGAGGTAGTTAATTCAAAAGACATTAATGCTATAGTAAAATGGATTCCAAAAGGATCAAGAATTCTATTCACTTACTCCAAAGGACCCAAGAAAATTTGGGTACCTAAGACAAAAGTTTGAATGTTGATTATATGTGATTGAACATTGCCACAAAGCAAAAATAAAGGAAGCTTGGTACTTGGACAGTGGATACTTAAGACACATGACCGTTGATAGAAGCCACTTTAACTCATTTAAATCAAAAGTTGGTGGAGAAGTCACATTTGGGGACAACTTCAAAGGCCAAGTTGAAGGAAGTGGTTCAATTGGTAATGACTATTTCTCACTAGAAAATGTTTTACTTGTTAGGGGTCTAAAGCATAATTTGTTAAGTATTAGCCAACTTTGTGACAAAAGTTACAAAGTAATTTTTGATTGCTTGAAATGTCATGTTATAGATCCTAAATCTAATAAAGTTCTTTTTCTAGGTCATCGACAAGGTAACATATGCATTGTTTATCTAAATGAACTTAAAAATGAAAATGTATGCCTTATGGTAGATAAAGAAAAAGATCATTGGTTGTGGCATAAAAGACTAGGTCATGCTAGCATGCATGTGTTATCTAAGCTAGCTAGAAAAGACCTTGTTATATGATTATCTAAGTTGTCCTTTGACTATGACAAAATATGTGAAACTTGTGTTAAAGGACAACATTTAAACCTAAATATAGTGTATCAACCACTAGGACTCTTCAATTACTTCACCTAGATATATTTGGACCAACTAGAACTACAAGCCTATGTGGTAAGCATTATGGGTTTGTGATTGTAGATGATTACACTAGGTTCACCTAGGTATTCTTCTTAAGAGTAAAGAATGAAGAATTAGAAAAATTCATTGTCTATACAAAAGTAGCCCAAAATGAAAAAGGTTACACTATAACTAGTATTAGAAGTGATCATGGCAAGGAGTTTGAAAATATTGAATTTGATGAATATTGCAATGATCAAGAAATTAGTCATAATTTTTCAGCCCCTAGGACACCACAACAAAATGGGGTAGTTGATAGAAGAAATAGAACATTGGAAAAAATGACTAGAACCATGTTGTGTGAAAATAACTTACCTAAATATTTTTGGGCTGAAGCTATAAATACATCTTGCTATATCATTAATAGAGCCATGATTAGACCAATCTTAAAGAAAATCCCTTATGAGCTTTACAAGGGAAAGAAGCCTAATATTAGCTATTTTCACCCCTTTGGTTGTAGACGTTTTGTCTTAAATAATGAAAAAGACAATTTAGAAAAATTTGATGCCAAGAGTGATGAGGGAATCTTTTTAGGCTACTCCTTGAGTTCAAAGGCATATAGAGTATATAACAAAAGAACCTTGATGGTTGAAGAATCAATATATGTAATATTTGATGAGTCAAATGATATATCTAAAAGTTTAACCAATGATGAGGATATTGAAATATTTGATGAGAACTTGAAAGAAACCTCAAACATAGAGAATGATCTATTAGAAAAACTTGACATTAATAAAGAGGATGAAGAAGAACTAAAAATATTAGAAAGAGAGTTTAGAGCACCAAGAGAATTATGATATGTCAAAGATTGTGAAATAGTAGGTGATCCAACTCTTGGAGTTAGAACAAAATCCTCTCTAAGAAATGTGTGTCAATATATAGCCTTTGTATCTCAAATTGAACCAAGGAATGTCAATGAAACTTTAGATGACAATAATTGATTTTTAGCCATGCAAGAAGAATTAAATCAATTTGAAAGAAGCAAAGTATGAAATCTAGTTCCTAGACCTAGTGATCACTCTATAATTGGAACTAAATGGATCTTCAAGAACAAGATGGATGAAAATAGTGTGATCATAAGAAACAAAGCTAGGCTAGTTGCATAAGGCTATAGGCAAGAAGAAGGAATAGACTATGATGAAACTTATGCATCGGTAGCTAGATTAGAAGCAATAAGAATGCTACTTGCCTTTGCATGCTACAAAAATTTCAAATTATATCAAATGGATGTAAAGAGTGCATTTTTGAATGGCTTCATCAGTGAAGAAGTTTATGTTAAGCAACCTCCCGGTTTTGAAAGTAATGAATTTCCTGAACAAGTATTCAAACTCTCTAAGGCATTTTATGGTTTGAAACAAGCTCCTAGAGCATGGTATGAAAGAGTGTCAAAATTCTTAATAGAAAAAAGATTTTCAAGGGGAAAAGTAGATACTACTTTATTTATCAAAAATAAAAATAAAGATTTACTAGTTATTCAAGTGTATGTAGATGACATTATTTTTGGATCAACTAATGAATCTCTTTGTCAAGAGTTTGCTAAGATCATGCAAGGTGAATTTGAAATGAGCATGATGAGAGAGCTCACCTACTTCTTGGGACTTCAAGTGAAGTAAACTAAAGATGGAACCTTCATCAATCAAGCTAAATATAATAAGGATCTGCTCAAACGATTTGGCATGGATAACTGCAAACCTCAAGCAACTCCAATGGGCACCAACATCAAGCTTGATAAAGATGAAAGTGGTAAGTGTGTAGACACTAAACTATATAGGTCTATGATTGTTTCATTGCTTTATCTTATTGCAAGTAGACCAGATATTTTGTTTAGTGTATGCCTATGTGCTAGATTTCAATCTTCTCCTAGGGAGTCACATTTACTAGTCACTAAAAAGATCTTTAGGTATCTTAAAGACTCTCATTCTCTAGGACTTTGGTACCCTAAGGACTCCACCTTTGCTCTTCATGCTTTTTCTGATGCAGATTTTGGAGGTTATAAAATAGATAGAAAAAGCACTTCAGACACATGTCAATTCTTAGGGAATAGATTAATCTCATGGTTCTCTAAGAAACAAAATAGTGTAGTACAATCCATAACAGAAGCAAAATATATAGCAGTTGGTAGTTGTAGTGCTCAAGTGTTGTGGATTAAACAATAAATGAAAGACTATGGTATTGACATGAAGCAAGTCTCAATCAAATGTGATAATACCAGTGCCATTAATCTCTCTAAAAATCCAATTCAACACTCTAGAACTAAGCATATTGAGATTAGGCATCATTTTCTTAGAGATCATGTACAAAAAGGAGATATAATTCTAGAATATATTGATACTTTACATCGAATAGCTGATATCTTCACCAAACCTCTTGATAGAGATAGGTTTTGTGTTCTTAGAGGTGAATTAGCACTCATGAATGTTCTTTGAGATTTATCCCCTTCAAAACTTTGATTTCAAAGTGATTTTCAACTGATTTTTTAATTCATTTTCTGGGCAAAAAGTATGAGAGATCGATCTCCTATCAATATAGATTGATCTTTATGCTCCAAATTGGCCTAAAGCAGTAAGGTTCAGCTAAACAGATCGATCTTCTATCCCATAAGATCGATCTCCTTAAGCTTCTGTATTGAATAGATCGATCTCCTTAAGCCTCTGTAAAATAGCATATCAATCTTTACATTTGGCAGATCGATCTCCTTATGCCTCTGTAAAATAGCAGATCGATCTCTGCATTTGGCAGATCGATCTTCTTGAGCTTCTGTATTTTGAAGATCGATCCCTTGAAACATCAGATCGATCTCTTCAAGTTTTTGGAAATATCAGATCGATCTGGTACCTCGACAGATCGATCTCCTTAGCCCTGGACTATAAATACTGCTTCAAAATTCCAAAATTTGAAAATCCCAAATTTTCAGATCCCTAACCCTCTGTCGCACCTCCTCCTTCGATTTTCACTCCCAAATCGATCTTGGTAAGGTTCTTACCCAATCTTTTCATCAATCTGTGTTCTAGTAACCTACATTGTTGAATTTTCTTCAAAAATTTCTTTGTTTTTTGCTGAAATCTTCATTAAGGCAATTTTAGAACTATTCCATTACCTAGGTTTCTAGCGAACTGTTGCTTAGGGTGTGTCTAGCTGAAATTTTAGTCTACAAACATGCCTCATCTTAAGAGAGTTGGAACCAAACCACCTAGACCAACATCAAATGTTGATAGAGGGTCATCCTCCCAACCTCAAACAGCTCCTCCCTCTTCTTTCACCACCTTTAGCAGGTGTTTTCAAACACCTGCAAAAAGGAAACGATATGAAGAGTATTTCTCAACCATGCCAATTAAACATTGGCGAACAATTGATTTCTCTTTTCTAAATCGTATTGATTTCCCTTATCTGTCAAAAATGGAAGAGTTTGGCTGGCTTTCATTTCTTAAAATAAGCACCCCGACACCTCTAAACATCATTAGGGTCTTCTTCTCTAACGTTGAACTCATCTACGACCCTAATGATACCTGCAAGATTCTAGGGTTCAAAACATTTGTCATGGCTAAAACAATCTCAGTAAACACAACCCTACTAGCCCGAGTGTTTGGCATAGAAGATGATGGATTGACCGATGAAGAGGAGGAGGTACCTCTAGAATTTAACCTCCCCGGGGATAAGGTGAGTGATCTACTGATGCATCCAAGGTTACTCCACCTTATAATCTCATGGAACCTTAGACCCTTCGGCACCCGCCACTCCACGGTCAGGAGACTAGACCATTTTTGGCTCCACTACCTTCACACTTCACAAAACCAAAAACCAAATTTAGTCCATTTCATTTACGAAGACTGGCTGAAAATCATGCGCGGCCAAGCCTCCACGATAGTCTTCCCACAACCACTTACGTACTTACTCCAACGACTCGAGGTCGATTGTTCCTGTGAGACCGGTGAAGTGCCTTCTACAAAGAGTGTCTTGAACATTGGCACACTTCACCACATGGGGTACTACAAGGACTTTCAAGGGTAATGGAGGAAGAAACGAGAAAACTAGTCTGAGGCAGCCATGGAAGAAGACCTACCAGCTGAGCCTACCGCCCTGACTACTGCGGTTCCTTCTTTGTCGACTGCTCAGCCCACTGCACTTGCATCATCATTTGACGGGCTGAAAATCGATTATGACGATGGTTATGGAGCTTAACCGGAAGATGGATGAAGGATTTGCAAACTTTCATGCCATACAACAGACTATGTTCGATGAGCAGCAAGTTACCCGCACTCGAGTCGAGAAACTTCTGGAGCAATTTCCTCCTTAGCCTTAGGACATGCTTGCTAAGATTGCTCTAGATGATTGCTAATGTTTATTTTCCATTGTTTACATTTTGAGACATAATTTGTTTAAATGTTTTTCTTGTGAAATAACATGATTGCTCATTTTGGGACATGTATTATGCTGAGTTATCATTTTGAAATGACATATCTTTTGAGATTAAATGATTTTCTGCCTTTATTGCCATTGATATGACAAAAAGGGGGAGAAAAAGAATATGTTATGTTAAGAAAACATGTTTAAAGGAAACTTAAATTAAATGAGAGTTTTTTGAAAGCAAAACAAATTTTATGCATAAAGCAAATGGGGTAATTAAACATATTTATTGAATAAGTTTTGTCATATCAAAAATGGGGAGATTGTTGAGTTAATTTATTTTGAAATGACAAAACAGTAAATTCAATAATGGATATAAAATATAGAAATGCTTTAAACATGTTTAGAGTTTATTTAAATACATATCAGTACCAGAAAACTAAGTATTTAAGGTTGAGAGATCGATCTCATGAGATGAGAGATCGATCTCCTGGGTTTTCTAGTATGAGAGATCGATCTCATGAGAATATGAGATCGATTTGCTAAAAGATTGAAAACTCAAAGAGACTGTATAAAATGTTGAGGAAGCATAGATCGATCTGTAGGGGTTATGAGATCGATCTGTAAATTACAGAATGTCTGAAAGATCGATCTGGTCTAGGAAGAGATCGATGTAGTAGATCGATCTGTAGATCGATCTATGTTCAAACAGAGAGTTTATGAGATCGATCTCCTATGGATAGAGATCGATCTCCTCAAAGTCAGAGACTTAAGGAGATCGATCTAGGGTAACTAGAGATCATCTCCTCTCTACGAGAATACTTGCTAGATCGATCTGGAGATCGATCTTGCCTCAAACAGAGAGATTAGAAGATCGATCTGCTGGTTCGACAGATCGATCTTCACTAACATTTTCAAATTATAAGATCGATCTTTACAAATATGAGATCGATCTCCATGCTTCAAGTTGCTTTGTAATTGCAGGCATTTAAACTAAGAGATCGATCTGGTCATGATGGAAGATCGGCACTCTACTGGAGGTTCCCAATGGCTCTTTCTGTAAAATCTTCAACGATAAAAATAACATTAAATGCTTCAACTACTAATCCTTCTATATAAAATCAAGCATTGAAGACACTGGAAAAGAAGACACTATTGCTGTAAATTCTGTATATTCTCAAGAAATCTTTTCCAACATTCTCTTGATCTTCAAACATCATTTATTGACATTGTTGTAAAAATCCTTGTGTAGAAGCTATTTTCTCCTACCCTCAAAAGAAAGCTTCACTTTGTATTCATCCTTAATTCAAGAGAGAAGAGGTGAGTTCCTCTGTGAGATAACTTTGTAAAGGGTGAATATTTGTCTGCGTAAAAAGGGTAGAGAGGTTATTCCTTAACCTGAAAAAGGGAGTTTGTAACAGCTATTGATAGAGTGAAAGAAAGCTCTTGACATAGAGGTCAAGAAGAGAGGACGTAGGTAAGAGATTGATCGAACCTCTATAAACTACTGAGTTTGCTGTTTCCTTCCCTTATCTCCTTTCAATTTATTGCACTACATTTTATTGATTATTCTTTGATTACTTGCAATTAGATTCAATGAAGTTTAACTTTACTATTATCTATGGAAAATCGATTCACCCCCTATCGGTAGAGCCAATAGATCTGATGGTTCGATAGATCGATCTTCACTAACATTTTACAAATTATAAGATCGATCTCTATAAATATGAGATCAATTTTCTTGCTTCAAGTTGCTTTGTAATTGCAGGAATTTATATGAGAAGATCGATCTGGTCATAATGAAAGATCGATCTGGTACTCTACTGGAGGTTTCCAATGGCTTTCTCTGCAAAATCTTCAAAGGGAAAAATTGCATTAAATGCTTCACCTACCATCGTGTTGTATAAAAACCAAGCATTGAAGACATTGGAGAGAAGACACTTGTGTTGAAAATTTTGAATACTCTCAAGAGATCATTCCTCAACATTCCCTTTGTCTTCAACATCATATTTATTGTATTGTCTTAAATAGCTTGAGTTAAAGTTATTTTTCCTACCCACAAAAGAGAGTTCTTATTTGTATTCATCTTTAATCCAAAAGAAAAGAGGAGAGTTCCTCTGTGAGAGAATTTTGTAAGAGGTGAATATTTATCTTTGTAAAAAGGGGTAGAGAGGTTATTCCTTAACCTTAAAAAGGAGGCTGTATCAACTATTGTGATAGTGAAAGAAAACTCTTGACAAGAAGGTCAAGAAGAGAGGACGTAGGCAAGCAATTGGCCAAACCTCTATAAATCGCTGAGTTTGCTGCTTCTCTCTCTTATCTCCTTAATTTACTGCACTATAGTTTATTACTTATTCTTTGATTACTTGCAATTAAATTCAATTAAACTTAAATTTAGCATTTAGACTAGAAAATCGATTCACCCCCCTCTCGGTTGAGCCAATAATTGGTATCAGAGCTCGGACTCTTTGATCATTAAGGAATAACTTCCTAAGAGTTAAAACGATCTAATGGCTCATAGCAATGTAGCAACAAGTCTAGTAGGAGAGGGGCACTCTACAATTAGGCCTCCCATGTTCAATGGTGAACATTATGCATATTGAAAAACTAGAATGATACTTTTCATTCAAGCTAATGATTATGAGGTATGGAGGATTATTACTAAAGGTCCTCAAATTCCAACTAAGAAGATAGAGGGAAGAGATATCCCAAAAGAAGAAGATAAGTGAGATTCTAATGATATAAAATGTGCTCAGTTAAATGCAAAGGCCATGCACACCTTATTTTGTGCATTAGGGCCCAATGAGTATAATAGAGTTTTCGGTTGTGATAATGTCAAACAAATTTAGGATAAATTGGCAATTACTCATGAAGGCACAACTCAAGTAAAGGAGAATAAGGTAGGAATGCTCACTCATGATTATGAGTTATTTAGGATGAAAGAAGGAGAGTCAATTAGTGATATGTTCACTAGATTTACTGATATAATAAATGGACTAAAGTTTTTAGGTAAAATCTACTCCAATATAGAAATGGTTAAGAAAATCCTGAACAGCTTATCGAAATCTTGGGAAGCTAAGGTAACAGCAATTGAAGAGTCCAAAGACTCCCACACATTATTGTTAGATGAATTGATAGGGTCATTGCTCACATATGAAATGAAATTGAGGAGAAATGAAGAGCAACCCAAGAAAGTAGGAGTAGCTCTAAAATCCACCACTCAAGAGGATTTGAAAGAAGATAAAAATAAGAGTGGTAATGAAGAAGATTTTGAAATGGCAATGTTTGCCAAGAGATTTAATAAATTTATGAGAATGAGAGCAAATGGTAGTGGTAGGAGAAGCTACAAGAAAGAACAAGAAGAATTAGGTAGAAAAGATACTATTGTTTGCTATGAATGCAAAAAACCTGGACACATTAAATTTAACTGTCCTCTTCTAAAAAGATCAAGTGATAGGAATCACAAAAAGAAGGCGATGATGGCAACATGGAGGACAGTGATTGCTCCGATGATGATTTAAATGAAGATATTGCCAATCTATGCTTCATGGCAATTGAAGATGAGAAGGTAACTTCTAATCCCAAGGAGTATTCGTTTGACGAATTACAAGATGCATTTGATGATCTTGTAATAGAATATGAGTGCATGAATTTGAAGTACAAAAAAAATGATTTCTAAACTAAATAAAGAAAATGAATTAATACTAAATGATAAGATAGAATGTGGAAAGAAATTAGAAAGTACAAATCTAGATATCAATGACCTAAAGGAAAAGAATAGTAACTTACATAATTCCTTTACTAGATTTTACATGGGTCAACAAAAACTAGATGACATGCTAGAGACTCAAAGGGCTTTCTTTGATAAAAATGGGTTAGGATATGATGGCAAAAGTAAAGAAACTCACCTCAAAAATTTCTTAGTTAGAAAGAATATGCATAAATCCTCTACTACTTGCTCACATTGTAATAAAAAGGGACATGCATCATATAGTTGCAATGTGAAGATGACCACATTTAGAGGAAGGATAGTTAGAAGAGTATGAGTCCCAAAAGATGTGGTTAATTCAAAAGATATTGATGTAATATTAAAATAGATCCCAAAAGGATAAAAAATTCTACTCGCTAACTCTAAAGGACCCAAGAAAATTTGGGTACCTAAAACAAAAGTTTGAATGTTGATTGTAAGTGGTTGAGCATTGCTACAAGGCAAAAACAAAGGAAGCTTGGTACTTGGATAGTGGATGCTTAAGACACATGACCGGTGATAGAAGTCACTTCAACTCATTCAAATCAAAAGTTGGTGGAGAAGTCACATTTGGGAATAACTCTAAAGGCCAAGTTGAAGGTAGTGGAACTATCGGTAATAACTCGTTCTCCATAGAAAATGTTTTACTTGTTAGAGGACTAAAGCATAATTTACTTAGGAATAGTCAACTTTGTGACAAAGGTTATAAAGTACTTTTTGATTGCTTAAATTACCATGTAATAGATTCTTAATCAAACAAAATTCTCTTTGTAGGACATAGACAAGGTAATATATACATTGTATATCTAAATGAACTTAGAAATGAAAATGTATGCCTTATGGTAGATAAAGAAAAAGAACCTTGGTTGTGGCATAGAAGACTAGGTCATGCTAGCATGCATGTATTATCTAAGCTAGCTAGAAAAGACCTTGTTGTAGGATTACCTAAGTTGTCCTTTGACTATGACAAACTTTGTAAAGCTTGTGTCAAGGGAAAACATAAAAGGACAACATTTAAGCCTAAAATTAGTGTATCAACCACTAGACCTCTTTAACTACTTCACCTAGATCTATTTGGACCAACTACAACTACAAGCCTAGGTGGTAAGCATTATGGGTTTGTGATTGTAGATGATTATACTAGGTTTACTTGGGTATTTTTCTTAAGAGTAAAGAATGAAGCCTTAGAAAAATTCATTGTCTATTCAAAAGTAGCCCAAAATGAAAAAGGTTACACTATAACTAGCATTAGAAATGATCATGGCAAGGAATTTGAAAATATTGGTTTTGATGATTATTACAATGATCAAGAAATTAGTCATAATTTTTTCAGCCCCTAGGACACCACAACAAAATGGAGTAGTTGAGAGAAGAAATAGAACATTAGAAGAAATGGCTAGAACAATGTTATGTGAAAATAATTTACCTAAATATTTTTGGGCTGAAGCTATAAATACATCATGCTACATTATAAATAGAGTCATGATTAGATCAATCTTAAAAAAAACCCCTTATGAGCTTTACAAGAGAAAGAAGCCAAATATTAGCTATTTTCACCATTTTGGTTGTAGATGCTTTGTCTTAAATAATGAAAAAGACAACTTAGGAAAATTTGATGCCAAGAGTGATGAAGGAATCTTTTTAGGCTATTCTTTAAATTCAAAAGCATATAGAGTGTATAACAAAAGAACCATGATGGTAGAAGAGTCGATACATGTAATATTTGATGAGTCAAACAATGCATCAAAAGTTTATACCAATGATGAGGATATTGAAATATTTGATGAGACCTTGAAGGATTCCTCAAAGATAGAAGATAATCTACTAAAAACTTGACATTAATAAAGAAGACGAAGAAGAACTAGAAACACTAGGGAGAGAGTCTAGAGCACTAAGAAAACTAGGATATGTAAAAGATTGTGAAATTGTAGGTGATCCAACTCTTGGAGTTAGAACAAGGTCTTCTCTAAGAAATGTATGTCAATATATAACCTTTGTATCTCAAATTGAACCAAAGAATGTCAATGAAGCTCTAGATGACAATAATTGGCTTTTAGCCATGCAAGAAGAACTAAATCAATTTGAAAGAAGCAAAGTATGGAATTTAGTCCCTAGACTTAGTGATCACTCTATAATTAGAACTAAATGGATTTTCAGGAACAAGATGGATGAAAATAGTGTGATCATAAGAAACAAGGCTAGACTAGTTGCATAAGGTTATAGGCAAGAGGAAGGAATAGACTATGATGAAACCTATGCACCGGTAGCTAGATTAAAAGCAATAAGGATGCTACTTGCTTTTGCATGATACAAAAATTTCAAATTATATCAAATGGTTGTAAAAAGTGCATTTCTAAATGGTTTCATCAACGAGGAAGTTTATGTTGAGCAACCCTCTAGTTTTGAAAGTCCTGAATTTCCTGAACATGTTTACAAACTTTGTAAGGCACTTTACGGTTTGAAACAAGCTAGTAGAGCCTGGTATGAAAGACTTTTAAAGTTCTTGATAGAAAATGGATTTTCAAGAGGAAAGGTAGATACAACCTTGTTTATAAAAAATAAGAATAAAGATTTACTAGTTGTTCAAGTATATGTAGATGACATCATTTTTGGATCAACTAATGAATCTCTATGTCAAAAGTTTGCTAAGATCATGCAAGGTGAATTTGAAATGAGCATGATGGGAGAACTCACCTACTTCTTAGGACTTCAAGTAAAGAAAACTAAGGATGGAACCTTTATCAATCAAGCTAAATATACCAAAGATTTGCTCAAACGATTTGGAATGGATAACTGCAAACCTCAAGCAACTCCAATGGGCACCAACATCAAGCTTGATAAAGATGAAAGTGGTAAGTGTGTAGACACTAAACTATATAGGTCTATGATTGGTTTATTGCTTTATCTTACTGCAAGTAGACCTGATATTTTGTTTAGTGTATGTTTATGTGCTAGATTTCAATCCTCTGCTAGAGAGTCACACTTACTAGCTACAAAAAGAATTTTTAGGTACATTAAAGACACACCTTCACTAGGACTATGGTACCCTAAAGATTCCACATTTGCTCTTCATGCATATTCTGATACAGATTTTGGAGGTTGTAAAATAGATAGAAAAAGCACGTCAGGAACATGCCAATTCTTAGGGAATAGATTAATATCATGGTTCTCTAAGAAACAAAATAGTATAGTACAATCCACAAATGAGGCAGAATATATAGCAGCTGGTAGTTGTAGTGCTCAAGTGTTGTGGATTAAGCAACAAATGAGAGATTATGGTGTAGACATGAAGCAAGTTTCCATCAAATGTGATAATACCAGTGCCATTAATCTCTCTAAAAATCCAATCCAACACTCTAGAACTAAACATATTGAGATTATGCATCATTTTCTTAGAGATCATGTATAAAAAGGAGATATAGTTCTAGAATATATTGATACTTTGCATCAAATAGCTGATATTTTCACCAAACCTCTTGATAGAGACAGATTTTGTGTTCTTAGAGGTGAATTAGGACTTATGTATGCTCCTTAAGGATTATTGCCTTCAAAACTCTGATTTCAAACTTATTTTTAACTGATTTTACAACTCATTTTTTGGGTAAAGAGTATTAGAGATCGATCTCCTCTCAATATAGATCGATCTAGCATGCTTTAAATTGGCCTAAAGCAGTAAGGTTCAGCTAAGCAGATCGATCTTCCATCCTATAAGATCTATCTCCTTAAGCTTCTGTATTTTACAGATCGATCTCTACACTTAGTAGATCGATCTTCTTCAGCCTCTGTATGTTGCAGATCGATCTCTGCATTTGACAGATTGATCTTCTTGAGCTTCTGTATTTTATAGATCGATCTCATAAAACAACAGATTGATCTCCTCATGTAGAAGATCGATCTGGTACCTCGACAGATCGATCTCCTTAGCCCTGGGCTATAAATACTGCTTCAAAATCTCTAAATTTCAAAAAATCCCAAATTTAAAATCCCTAACCCTCGTCACGCACCCTCTTCCGATTTCTCTCAACAGAGCGATCTTTGGTAAGGTATTAGTCAAATCTACTCTAGTACTTGTCATTTTAGAACCTACATTGTTGATTTTTTGTCAAAAATTTCTTAGTTTCGTAGATTAATCTTCAATAGGGTCTATAGTGAACTGTTCCATTGCCTAGGACGTTGTTAGAGAACAAATCTAGAACCATATTAGGATATCTTTGACTGATTTGATAATGCCTCGCATTAAGAGAGCTACCAACAAAGAGTCCAGACCCTCTTCCTCACAACCACCCACTGTCTCTTCATCTTCAGTCATAACCTTCAGCAAGTGTTTTCAAACATCTGCAAAAACGAAGAGATATGAAGAATACTTTTCCACAATGCCCATCAAACACTGGCGAACCATTGACTTTTCATTTCTTTCCCTCATTGACTTTTCATATTTGTAAAAAATGGAAGAATTTGGTTGGCTTCCATTTCTCAAAATAAACACCCCTACTTCTCCGAACATTATTAGGGCATTTTTCTCAAACGCAAAGCTTATCTATGACCCTGACGATACCTGTAAAATTTTAGGTTTTAAAACCTTCGTCATGGCCAAAACGATTTCCGTCAACACCAACCTCTTAGCCCGAGTGTTTGAGATCAAAGATAATGGTTTTGTCTGATGAAGAAGAGGAAGTATCACTTAAATTTAACCTACCCAGAGATAAGGCTAGTGACCTACCCATGCACCCTAGGTTACTACACCTAATCATCTCTTGGAACCTCTGACCTTTTGGTACCCGACATTTTACAGTCAGAAAACTAGATCGTTTTTGGCTCCATTATCTTTATACCTCTCAAAGCCAAAAATCGAACCTAGTCCACTTCATCTACGAAGACTGGCTAAAAAGCGTGCGGGGTCAAGCCTCAACTATAGTTTTCCCTCAACCCCTTGCATTTCTGCTACTAAAACTCGGGGTTGACTGTTCTTGTGAGACCGGTGAAGTGCCCTTTGTAAAAAGCATTCTGAATATCAGCACTCTTCACCATATGGGGTACTACAAAGACTTCCACGGTCAGTGGCGGAAGAAAAGCGAAACCCCTCACGAGGCAGCCATGGAAGAGGATATTTCAGCTGAGCCTACAACACCGTCCACTGAGGTTCCTCCTACATCTGCTGCTCAGCCTACTGCACCAGCTGATGTCGTTACGTCCATGAAAATGGATTTCGGTAAAACTTTGATACAATGATGGAGACGTTTGCAAAACGTTTCACACGTTTCAAGAAACGTCTTGACACAATTGAGGCAATACAGCAAGCTATGTACGATGAGCTTCAAACCACTCGCGTTCGAGTTGAGGACATTGCTGATCGTTTTCCTTCACCATCCTCTTAGAAAATGATTTTTCTTTGCTGTGTTTTGAACTATGTTTCTGTATTGTATGAACATTTATATTTTAAAATGCCAGAATTATGATTCAGTTTTATGAGTCGTTGTTTGTTGATATATGCTTTGTGATGAATGACCTTATGCCTTGGTAATATTGATATGACAAAAAAGGGGGAGAAGAGAAGAGAACATGTCAAGAGAAGCATAAATTGAGGGGGAGTTCTTGAACTAAGGGGGAGTTTTTGAAATTAAGGGGAGACTAAACATGTTTATAAACTTAGTCTATTGAATGAGTTTTGTCATATTAAAAAGGGGGAGATTGTTAAGTTAATATATTTTGAAATGACAAAACAATAATTCAATAATGGATATTATAAATCTAAAAATGTTTAAAACATGTTAAGAACTTAATTAGAATATATTGAGATACAAGTTATTGCCAGAAACTGGGTGTTAAAGGTTGAGAGATCGATCTCATGAGATGAGAGATCGATCTCCTAGGTTTTCAAGTATGAGAGATCGATCTCATGAGAATATAAGATCGATCTGATTAAGGATTAAAGACTTAAAGAATATGTATAGGATGTTAAGTAAGAAGAGATCGATCTCTAAGGGTTATGAGATCGATCTTTGACTTACAGAATGCCTATGAGATCGATCTGGTCTAGGAAGAGATCGATCTCCTCTAAGGCAGAGGTTAAAGGTCTTAGATCGATCTGTAGATCGATCTATGTTCAAACAGAGAGCTTAGAAGATTGATCTCATATGAATAGAGATCGATCTCCTCAAAGTCGGAGAGTTTAGGAGATCGATCTAGGGTGATTAGAGATCGATCTCTCCTCTACGAGGATGCTTGTTAGATCGATCTTACTTCAAATAGAGAGTTTAGAAGATCGATCTGATGGTTTGACAGATTGATCTTCACTAACATTTTACAAATTATAAGATCGATCTCTACAAATATGAGATCGATCTCCTTGCTTCAAGTTGCTTTGTAATTGCAGGAATTTAAATGAGAAGATCGATCTGGTCATGATGGAAGATCGATCTGGTATTCTACTGGAAGTTCCCAACGGCTCTCTTTGTAAAATCTTCAATGGGAAAAACTGCATGAAATGCTTCACCTACCATCATGCTGTATAAAAACTAAGCATTGAAGACACTGGAGAGAAGAAACTTGTGCTGAAAATTTTGAATACTCTCAAGAGATCATTCCTCAACATTCCCTTTGTCTTCAACATCATATTTATTGTATTGTCTTAAATAACTTGAGTTAAAGTTATTCTTTCTACCCACAAAAGAGTTCTTATTTGTGTTCATCCTTAATCCAAAAGAAAAGAGGAGAGTTCCTCTGTGAGAGAATTTTGTAAGAGATGGATATTTATTTTTGTAAAAAGGGGTAGAGAGGTTATTACTTAACTTTAAAAAGGATGTTGTATCAACTATTGTGATAGTGAAAGAAAACTCTTGACAAGAAGGTCAAGAAGAGAGGACGTAGGCAAGCGATTGGTCGAACCTCTATAAATTGCTGAGTTTCGTGCTTCTCTCTCTTATCTCCTTAATTTACTGCACTATAGTCTATTACTTATTCTTTGATTACTTGCAATTAAATTCAATTAAGCTTAAATTTAGCATTTAGACTAGAAAACCGATTCACCCCCTCTTGGTTGAGCCAACAATATATACATTCATCTATTGTTTCCAGGGTAGGCAGGCTGTCCAAGGTGTCCTCGGTTCTATGTCTCTACCTTCCGGTTTACAGGTTTCAACATCTCCTTTTTCTTTTCATTTTCTAGGCCATCACACGCCTTCCATTCACTTCATTTCTCTTCACTGCCGAGTTGCCACATTTTCTGATAATCATCTTCACATTTTCTCTGTTGTGTCACCTACTCTCGTTTTCTATTTTATTTTATTTTATTTTTTCCTCATCCTCTCTGTTAGACAACAGTCCTTCACTAAGTCTCTTGGTTTTGTCCCATCTTCAGTAGTCAATCACCTTCCAAAATGCTACAGCCCTATTTACATCCTGCAGTTGTTTTCTGTATTACTGCTTCCCCATCACTTCGGTTCAGCCCTCACACATGCCTTACACTATTTAAATAGTTCCCGCGTTCCTATGTTGCCAGACATCACCAAATTCATTTCAATTTTCAGTCATGCTCCATCCTCAAGTCAAGTTGTTGTCCTTCTACATAGTATATGTACATTTATTTATTCTTCTCTGCAGAGGCCATCTCCTTACTCTATGGTCACAAAGTTTGCTTTCTCGGTTAATGGCTGTACATGCAGGTTTATGTATCCATTTCATATACATTCATTGGCTTCACATTTCTTGCACTGCCGTCAACAGCCCTCCCCTCATGTGTATGTACATATATTTATATTATGTATTTTATCTTTGTATGTGGCTGTCATGGATTGTGTATTTATACATATACACATTTAGGCCCACACATTTACATAATGCATCTATACCCTTAACTTGGAAATGATTCAACCATCATATATATATATGTTTATATATATTTATATATTTATTGGGGTATGTATATGTACATATACACATATTTCTACATGCTTAATTACATTCTCCATAGAGTATCAAGAGGAGGTTAGTCCAATATTTAAACTTAAATTAATTCACCCATAATAACATAATTGATCTTAATTACCTAAATTATTATTTATAGACAGCACCAAGTACATTGAAAATTTTCGGTATTTACAGTACCGACTATTTTTGAGGTACCCGAGCCCAAACTTGATTATATTTTATACTTCAGAACCCGATTAAGTACCTGAATATTTTTATTTTTACTACCCGTACCCTACCGACATAATATATGAAATATACTCGTTAACTACCAGAACACGTTTAAATATTTGTTTATTAAGTCAAAATTTGACTTTTAAATTTAAATTTAAAATCAATTTTAATGCATATTTTTAAAAAATAAATTAATAAATTTAAATTAACTCATAAAAACAAATTAATATTAAAAATCATAGTTAAAATACTTAAAGAATTAATTTAATTAAATATTATGTTAATAATAAATAAGATTGTATATAATAATATTTAAAAATATTATTTATAATTAGGTTTGGGTAGTAGGGTACCGTAAGAGCACTACCCGAACCTTACTCGAACCCATGACGGGTAGTAAAATCACTACCCGAACTCGATTATTAAATACTCTAACCCTACTTAATCGGGTTGGGTAGTGTTGGGTACCTATTTATGTGTCATGACCCAAAACAACCCAAAAATCAGAGTAAATTTTTCGCGTTTTGTTATTTTCTTTCATGCTTACCTGTCCTCTGATCGTGACCACACTCCACTAACAATTGGGCTGTGCGTCAAGGCCAGTCCCACCATTCATTTACCATATAACTTAATTCTTTATCAGTCATTTATAAGTGTTTACAATATTTATACATCCCCTAAAGTCACTTACAAACATGTTACTGTGCTATGCTTATTTAGATACAATATGTACAAGTGTATATACCTTAAATGATGGGCAGCAGCGGATATCCGGAATGCAGTACTCAGTCGCCTCAACATCTACTGCAGATTATCTGTGTGAGAAAATGAAAGGGGTGAGCACATCAAGCTTAGTAAGGCAATCCTACGAACAAGTAGGTAACCATACTACCTACATGAACGTGGTGCCAGGTATAAACCACCCTTTCTCCACACATTTTAAAACTGATACTATGATTCATGATGTTATGTAAAACAAGTTTGCATGGAAAATTCAACATGCAACTATTTCAAATCATTTATTACTCATTTAAAATTTCACAACAAATCCAGGACTCAACCCATCCATCGGGCGGTCCTGACTCACACAAAACCATGAAAATCAGTTTACATCATACATGGGTTTAAAAAGCATGGAAATAATATCATGCAAATCTAATTTAAAACCCAGTTTTGATCTCATCAAAATCGTCAACATGCGAGACTAGGCAACATCTGTATATCGGTAATAACCAGGACTATGGCCATGTGTCCTCGGGAGTCCCTCTGCCTACACGGATCCTAGTGTGCGGGGTCTCACCATGATCGAGAATCGCCTGGGAGGTGGGTCAGTCCATCTCGTCGATCTTATCCGATCCCACGCATCCTAAGATGCCACACGTATCCGAAGATACCACGCATCCGAAGATGCCACACGGTACATCGTACTCCATGCTACTTGCACGGTACATCGTACTCCGTGGACCCATATATCATACCCTGTCTCAGAACGCACGTGCGAGCCTATTTAGTCGGTGACACACAGTCTACCCGACGCTCCAAGCACGGCTCATCTCATGTTCTCATAAAAATCAGTGGGGGGTGCGAGCGATGCTCCAGCACTCTCGTCAATTTAAGTAAAACTAGTGCGAGTTAAGCTCAGCACTCTCATCAAATCATGTGGAAAATCTGGTGCGAGTTAGACTCTAGCACCCTGTCACGAAAATCATATATATATATATATAAAATCTGGTGCGAATTGGACTCCAGCACCAATGCATGTAAAACTCTAGTGCGAGCTCTCACTCCAGTACTAATGCATGCATAACACAAATCAAAACATCGTGCGAGCTGAGCTCCAGCACGTCACATATCAATAAAAACACGTAGGCGGCTCTGTTTCCTCAAAACAATTTTCAAAACAATTTCATCGTTGAAAATATGCAATGTTGTGCATTTTTCTTTCAAGGTTAGCCAACCTACTCATGCATGCATCAAAACACCTCCAGAACGAGCAGGAACCTCTTGTTCTTGCTCCTCCCAATTTTTTCTAAAATTGTAAATTTTACCCTTAACAAGGGTATTTTGGTAATTTGTCCATTCGGGACACTAAAATTATTAACTTACTTCTAGACCCTTCAGATAATTTAAAAGACTGCATATGACTTTGAAATTTCGTAAAGTTACCTCTAGCAGTCCGTAGAATTCCCTTACCTTATTTTTCTGTAGAGTCTGACCTTTCCTTTTCCACTGCTGTCTCGTCACGCAGTCCGATCTACTCCCAATCCAATGTCCAAAACTGCGTATAATTATTCTTCAGGTCAGATATCATACAATTTAATTGTATTTCCTATTTTCTGGGCTTAATTTAAATCATTGGGCCCATTTACCCCTATTCGGTTTAATTGCACCTTAATGGGCCTTAATCGACCTTAAGCTCGTTTTTCACTTGATTTTCACATTATCGAGGCCTATTGGGCTCATTGGGCCCACTAACAATTTATTGGGTCTCGTTCTAACTCTCGAATAGCTCAATTTATTATTTACGATAATTTATCTAAATTTCCATAATTTAATTTATTTTATGCGATAATTAAATCTGAAGCACGCATAACGATGCAAATTGTCGTAAATAAAGGTTACTTACTCGAGATTTCATGCTAGTACGTAAATCGAGGCTGTCTCGAGCTCTTGTTTGACGTCGATTGTCGAGCTATACAATTTCATAAATTTTTGAGTAAATTTTCAGTCGAAAATTAATTAAATAAAATATTTCAAAATTGAAATCGGTCAATTTCGACCGCTACTAACTTACCCGTAGCTCGATTACATCGTCGAAATTTTTTCTCAATTTTTTCTGTTTTTTCTTTTTCCCTTTTTCTCCTTTTTTCTCTTTCCTCATTGGCTGAACCGGTTCGGTCCGGTTCGGACCGTCGGTTCACTCCGATTCAACCGGTTCAGGGCTTTGCAGGTCGGTTCTCCGTCGGCTTCCGCCGCCAGTGGCTTCGCTGGGTCATCCGCATCTCAGATCTGGGGTCGACTTTGGTCAAGGTCGCCAGAAAGTCGTCGGTTCGGCCTGTTCTCTCCACCGTCGGTACCCATTTCCTCTTTCCGCTGTTTTCGGCATTTGTCGGCAGTTTCGCCGGTCGTGGCCGCCACCAATCTGCTCGTCTGCGCTTGGGGAATCGCCAGCTAGCGTCGGTTGGGGCTAGCTTGCCGGCGAATGGTCGGATTTCTCTTTTCCTCCCCCCGTCGATTTTCTCTCGTTTTCTCCCTCTTTCGGTCGCCGTTCACCGCCGTTCGTCGGCTGGTTGGTGTCGACGGGCGCAGGCGACTCGGTTGGTCACCTCTCCGGTGGCTTCCGGTGGTGAGGCCGACGGAGACGGGGCTGGTTCCTCGGGTTCCCCTTTCCGTTTACAGAATCGCGTCTCGCGATTCTTTTTCAGTTTTTTTTTCCAATTCTTAATTAATTTAATTTAATTTATTATTTAATTTTATTAATATTTTAATCAATAAAATATATTAAAATGTCTAAAAGATCTACCAAAATTATTATTTTATTCTAAATTAATTAATTTAATTTAATTTAATTTATTTATCATATTTTAACCTTTTCGGGTATAATTTCTTCGTATTTTCGGGATGTTGTCCCGAATGACTTTTTGGTATTTCTAAAAATTTCGGATCTTGATCAATTTAACCCAGAATAAATTTATTTCACCTTTATTGACCAAGATTTCTCAAATCCATATTTTTAATTAAATTTTCTTATCAAAATTATATCGACTTTCGATCTTTTGACCATTTTACCCTTGCACGTGTTCGAAAATTTCATTTCAATCCTTTTGCATTTTTAATTTCGTGTTTTAACTAAAATCGGGTCTTACATTATGGGGTATCCATTTACATCCCTAGGCTTGGCCAATCAAAATTCAAAGAATTTATCTTTTAATTGAATTAAAATAAGTAAGAGATAAAATTAAATTCTAGTCATTCAAAATTCAATCAATTATCATTATCACCATCATCATCATTAGAGCCTTTATCCCAATATCGGGGGTAGGTTAGATAAACAAATATATGAACTCATGCTAAGTCGTCAGCAATGAATGCTCATCCTCCACTCATTTCTATCTAAGACAATATGTTTTTCCAACTCTCGTTCTGCCATATCATTCCGAATGACTTCTTTCAAGTCTTTTTTGGCCCTCTTTAGCGTTGACCCTTCTTTTATCATTCATAGTCTTCACTCTCCTAACTGGAGTGTCTATAGGTCTACGTCATATGTATCCAAACCAACGCAGAAGACTTTCACTTATCTTGTCTTTAATAGGTGTCTCTCAAACTTTCTTACGAATGTATTCATTTATCATTCTATCCTTTTTTGTATATTTGCATATTCATAGCAGCTTTCACATTTTTACTATACTCATATTTTGTATATGCTGTCTTTTAATCGCCCAACATTCACTATCATAGAATATTGTTGGTGTGACAATCATCTTGTAAAACTTGCTTTTTAACCATATTGAAATTCCTTTATTGCACAACACACATGTAGTACTTCTCTACTTGCTCTATCCAATTTGTGGGTCACATCGTTATCAACCCTCTATCCATTTGTATAGTTAACTCCAAATATCTAAAATGATCTTACTTAGGATTCGTCGTCCCTCCTAGCATTACTATGTTTCAATCTTCTTTCGTTTCAACTGAATTTACATTTTATGTATTTGGTCTTTATTCTTCTTGGTCAAAGCTCTCTTGATTCTAGTGTTTGTCTCCATAGTTCAAATTTAAATTCGCTTGTTTGCCCCACAAGTTCTCGCACATGTCCTTACATCTCTATACATGTTCTTAATTATTTCAATATATTTCACAAGGACACTTTCTTCATCAAAGACCACCATAACACCTCCTTAAAGACTTTATCATATGCTTTCTCCAAGTCTATAAAGACCATATGAAGATCTTTACTTTGTACTCGAGAATATTCTACAAATTGTCTAAGCAAATGTATTATCTCCATAGTTGATTGACCAGACAGAAAACCAAATTAATTTTTTGATATCTTTGCATTCTCCCTTAATCTCCATGTTATCACTCTTTCCCACAATTTTATCGTGTGACTCATTAGTTTTATACTTCAATAGTTAGCGTAACTCTGAATATCTCTCTTGTTCTTATATAATGGTACTAAAACATTCTTCCTCTATTCCTCGACATCTTTTAGTGCACCAAATCTTATTAAAAAGATTTGTCAACCACCTAATCCTTACCTCTCAAAGGCATTTTTGAATTTCAATAGGAGTGTCATTAGGCCCAACAGCTTTTTTGTCTTCATCTTTTTTAGTGCCTCCTTTACCTTTATTTCTTTGATTTTGTGCATAAAGCATTAGTTCAAATTCTCAATAGGAACCAAGATTTTGTCTAAAATTTGGCTTTGTCGTTTCTTAAATAATTTGTTGAAATATCACACCACCATTTTCAATGCCATTGTCCTTAATTAGGATTTTTTTATACTCATCCTTAATACATTTCATGACTCTTAGGTTGCGACTCCTCTTCTCTCTTACTCTCGCCAATCTATATATCTCTTTCATTTCATCTTTTGTGTCCAACTTGTTATAAATCTTTCTCACAACCTTTATTTTAGTTTCTGTCACTACTCTCTTTTCTTCATTTCTAATTAACTTGTATTTTGTGAAGCATTATTTGGTGTCGTTCTTCTTCAAAGTCTTATAACAATCTTGTTTAGTCTTTATAGTTTCTTTAACTGATTCATTCCACTATGGTGCATCTTTTCTAGTCGGTGCAGTTACGTTAGATACTTTTATTATCTCATTGTTCACCTTTTGAATGCGTTTTGCCATTTTGTTCCATAGTATATTTGGGTTTTGTCTAGTCTTCTTTTGGATGCAACTATTTCTGCATATTACATGATAATATTCTTTTAGCTTCCACAATCTAATCCTTATAGCTTCTTTCTGTTGGTTCTTTTAATGCCCTTTATGAATTTCCATGTTTAGGACTAGAAATCTATATTGTGTGGTAACAGTCTCACTTGAGATAACCTTCAGTCCAGACATCTACATCTATCTCTTCTCCTAGTAAAAAAGAAATTTATCTAATTTACGTTTGATCAACTCTTAAAGGTTATAAGGTGAGATTCTTTTTTCCTAAATAGCGTATTCACTAGGGTTAGATCGTAGGATAAAGCAAAATCTAAGATAGCATCCCTACCTTCTGTCTCATACTTAACTAAAACCCCCATGTACGCTCTCAAAACTCTTTCTACTAGCATCTACATAACCTTTAAGATCACCACTAATAAAAAGCTTTTCTCTTATAAACACTTTTTGTACTATCTTACCTAAATCCTCCTAAAACTATCGTTTACTAGCCTCATCAAGTCCTATTTATGGTGCATATACGCAAATAAAATTCAAAACCTTCCATTTTAGAACTAGATTAACCAAAATAATCATATCTCATTATCTTTAAACCTGTACAACATCCTTTTGATACTCTTTGTCTATAATGATTCCTACATCATTTCAGTCTCTATATTTCCCTATGTACCAAAGCTTATATTGTCAAAGTGTTATCTCTCTAGTCTTTTCCTAAACCTATTTGGTTTCCTAGAGACATAAGATGTTAACCCTCCTCCTACACATAACCTTATAAATCTCTACTAACTTACTAATAAGCGTATCTATATTCCAAGATCCTAATCAAGCTTATTGTTATGGACTAACTTCTACACTTATTCTCATCCATTATGGTGTGAGAAATTTTGCCTATTTGACACCACATCTAGGAGTCAATGTGGTGCGTCGCTTTCGGGTGAAGACCTAACAAGCCTTGCTTACTTTTTGCTACACCCGAGCTTTGATGTAGCACGTCACTGAGTATGGAACACCCCAATGAAGTTCATGTAATGGTTTATCTCATAAAGATTGTATGAGTTCTTAGTGACTAGTTGTCTAAACCTATCGCTAATTTTTTTCCTTTATTTAGGCTTAGGACTGGCTGCATTTTGTATAACACTCAAAATTGGCAGAGTTAAAAATTCAATCAATTTATCTTATAATTAATTAAAATGATTAAGAGATAAATCAAAGAAATTAAGTTCTCCTAAAACTCTTTTACCTAGTAGGCTAGCACTATAAATACAATGCTCTTCCATCTTAATTGAGAACTTTTGATCTTGTTGGAAAAGAAGAAGATTTTGAAAACTCTCCAAATCTCAAAGACCAAGCCCTCAAGATTTGAAGAAATTTTGAAAAACGAAGAAAAATGTTCGAGGAAATTTAAAGAAGATGCTTTTTGATCTTGTTTGATATGCGGAATAAGGTTAATTTCATTTATTCAAGAATAAGTTTGTTAGATGCTTGAAGCAAATATTTTCGAAGTTAAAATTCAATCAATTTATCTCATAATTAATTAAAATAATTAATAGATAAATTAAAGAAATTAAGTTCTCCTAAAACTTTCACCTAGTAGGCTAGCACTATAAATACAATGTTCTTCCAGTTCATTTGAGAACTTTTGATCAAGTTAGAAAAGAAGAAGATTTTGAAAACTTATAACCTCTCCAAAATCTTAAAGAACAAGCTCTAAAGATTTGAAAAAATTTTGAAGAACACGAAGAATGTACATGTAAATTTCAATAAGTTGCTCTTTGATCTTGTTTGATATGTGAAACAAGGTTAATTTCATTTATTCAAGAACAAATTTGTCAGACCCTTGAAGCAGCTCTTTCTGAAGAAAAGAATCAAGCAATTTTCTTTTATGTTAATAATATTCAAATACTGTAACATCATATTTTACAATAAAGTTGATATTTGTCTTCAAATTTTTCAAGTCTTCATTTTGCATAAAAATTTATGTGTACATATTAAGCATGCCAAAAATTTGTACAGACTTACAAAATTTGGAGACAAATATCATCTTTGTTGATAAAATGTGAAGTTAGAATCTCTCAATATTCTTAACATAAAAGAAAATCCTCCTATTATTCTTTTCAAGAAGATCTCTTTCAACAGTATTCGTATGATGAAACAAGATCAAGGAACAACTTCTTAAAATTTCTTTGAACATTCTTTGTGCTCTTCAAAAGTCTTTAAATCTTAAGAGCTTGATATTTAAGATTCTGGAAAGGCTATGAGTTCTTTAAAATCTTTTTCTTTTCAGAATTTATCAAAAGTTTTCAAATGAATTGGAAGAGCACTATATTTACGGTGTTAGCCTGCTAGGTGAAAAAATTTTTGGAACTTAATTTTTTAATTTATCTCTTAATTATTTTAATTAATTAAGAGATAAATTAATTGAGTTTTGATCGATCAGAATTTAGATTTATCTATTAATTATTTTAATTTAATTAAAAGCTAAATTGCTTGAATTTTGATTGATTGAGTTAAGTGAATTTATCGTTAAATTAATTATAAAATTAATAATTTAGTAATTGATTTAATAACTAACTTAAAATATATCATTAATTCACATAAGAATATATGATTTGTCATTTGAAATTTTTTAAATTAATTTATTAAAAGAATCTCATCAACCATTTGTGATCGAGTAAGTTTTTTTTCCTTCTATGTCACGACCCTCTTCCCGTGACTTAACTTACTAGTAACAGTTGAGCTGTGAGTCAACATCCAGATCCACATCACATCCATTCGTAATTTAACATTCATTAAATGAAGTAGAAACTGTTCTTTTATAAATATGCGAAAACATTTACATCAGTTTCTATTATATACATCACTTTTGAACAAAAGATAACCAAACTGTGCATTAATTTACATGATATAATTTTTTTTCTCTTAAGTGTATACCTTTGTGCTGCTAGAGAAATGGAGCACATCGTAGCAGGGACAACTGTAGTAACTCACTACTGCGTAGTATCTGTGGAGGAGGAAATAAGGGGGTGAGTTAACACGCTCAGTAAGGAAAATATGAAAGCAGGTAGATAACTACACTATCTACATGCTAAAATATTAACATTTATTTTCCTTATAAAACATATGCATTTCTTTGAAAATAGCTTCCATCAATGCGAAACCATTAATTCGCTAGATGATTATATGCTTATACATCATCAATTCACACCGGATCACACAGTTCAATCTTTTAAAAACCACACAAGTTCATTTATCATTTCACATAGAACACACTTACAAATCTCTTTGTAAATCAATTAACATGAGACATATAATGAGATTTTATATCACCCTATATCACACAGCAGGAGGGACATTTGTCACCTCACACAGTAGCAACACAATGTCGTATCACACAGATAAAAGAAGACTTATGGCCATAGTCCGGATTCCAAGCAACACTGATCAAATGTGCGGGAATCCCATGCTTGGGGAGACGGATTAACCATCCCTTTGGCCCATACAAAATCACTAAGATATCACAACACATCGTACCTCATGGCTAACACTCACGGTACATTGTGCTCCAGTGGATCCTTATCACCCATTTTCGTTGTCTCAAAATCACATGTGAGGGTCTATGCAAGATCACTAAGCAATACACGACGGCTCCAGCACGGTTTTACTCATCACACAGCAAGCACATAAACTCTCGTGCGAGCAACTCAGTGTAAGATCACACAACATACCTAAGGCTTCAAGCATGCTTTTTCTTATCATACAGTAAAGCTCAAGAGATCACGTGTGCGCAACTCAACGTAAGAACACATAGCATACCTGAGGCATCAAGCACGGTTTTGTTCCATCACTTTGAATCAAGGGGGTCACATGCGAGCAAAATCAAAGTAAGATCACTAAGCAATACTCTTTGGCTCTAGCCTGATTCCTAAAATCCAGTACGAGCTCTCGAGTGAAACACACAGCATCACCCGAGGCATCGAGTTGTAAGACCCGATTTTATCGTAAGAGCAAAAAGGGAATGAATAGAAATTTTCGAGTGCATTTAAAAATGCAAAAGGATTGAAATGATATTCCCGAATTGTGCAAGGGTAAAACGGTTAAAAGACCGAAGGTCGGTAAAAAATTCAATAAGAAAATTTAATTAAAAATAATGGAGTTGAGAATCTTGATCAATAACGAAGAAATAATTAAATTTCGGGTTAAATTGATCAAGATATGAATTTATTGGAATAAGTCAGAATTTTCGTATCGAAAAATAATCCCGAAAATAATCAAAAATTATACCGAAAAGACGAAATAATAACGATAAATTCATTTATAGATTAAATGAATTAAATAATAATTTTTGAAGATATTTTTGCCAAATAATAATATTTAATTGAATATAATAATAATAAAAATAAATAATAAATAAAATAATTGAAAAAAATATATCGCGAAAGAACGCGAAACTGGAAACAGAACACAAGTGAAGGAGTCGAGCCCCCTCTACCTCACCGATGGAGGCGACTGGCGTCGGGCCCAGGCGAGCTAGCCAGAAAGGGTGACCGCGAGCCACGGTCGGCACCACCAGCTCGGAGGAACGACGACCGGCGAAAGGGGAGATAGAAAAATCGAGAGAAACCAAAAAAGGAGAAAAGAGGAACCGGTGACCGGCGCCGATCTAGGCCCGGCCACCGCCAGCCGAGGGAGCGCCATAGGAAGACCGGTCGATTGGTGGCAACCTTGGCCGGTAAAACGGCGGCCAGAGCCGAAAAACGGTGAAAAACAGAAACGATACCCACGCCGGAAGGGAGAAGAGTCGGACCGGCCACTTTTCGGCGGCCTTGAACGAAACCAACCCCAGATCCGTGCATTGGACAGCCCAGCGGAGCCACTGGAGGCGAGAACCGACGGAGAATCGACAGGCAAGGCACTGAACCGACCGAATCGGACTGAACCGGCGGTCTGAACCGGGTTGAACCGAATTGGACCGAACCGGTTCAGCCAAAAAGAAAAGGAAAAAAAGAAGAAAAAGGGAAAAAGAAAAAAAGAAAAAAATTGGAGAAAATTTCAGTGATGCAATCGAGCTTCGGGTAAGTCGGTAAGCGGTCGAATTGACCGATTTAAATTTTAGAATATTTAATTTGATTAATATTCGAGTGGAAATTTACCCGAAAAATTACGTAAATTGTGTAGCTCGACAATTGGCATCAACCGAGAGCTCGAGACAGCTTCGATTTGTGTATTATCATGGAATCTCGGGTAAATAACCCTTATTTATGACAATTTACATCGTTATATGTGTTGATGAATTACGGATTTAATTAAATTTTGGAAATTTGAATAATTGTCGTAAATACTAAATTAAGCTATTCGAGAGTTTAGAACGAGTCTCAATAAATAATGATGGGCCCAACGAGCCCAATAGGTCTCGATAAAGTGTGGTAAACGAGCTTAAGGCTGATTAAGGCCCATTATGGTACAATCGAGCCCAATATGGGTAAACGGGCCCAATGATTTAAATTAAACCCAGAAAATATGAAATACAATTAATTGTATTGTACTTGACCGGATGAATATGTATCCGCAGTTTCGGAGATTGGATTTGGAGCAAATCGGACTGCGTGACGAGTCATCTGTGAAAAGGTCAGACTATACAGAAAAATGAGGTAAGGGAATTATGTGAGTAGCTAGAGGTAGCTACGCGTATTTTAATAGCTTTTCTGTACACTGAAAATGTATGTATACCCTGATTATGTATAATAATCCTAAAAGTGATGTAAATGATTTTAACGATCGAAATAGGTGAAATGACTATTTTACCCCTATTGAGGGAAGTTCACCTAAGGATGGTGAAATCATAAAATGCATGATTTAAGAATATTGTGATTTAAGGAATTTTATTGGTTTTTAAGCAAAGTAAATCGATAGATTGGCCAGTAATTGTATAAATTTCATAAGATAACACTACGTAGGTGTTATTCATATTTAAATGAAATTTCTTTGGAAAATGGCCAACTATCAAGTTTATATGGAAACAGATAGTGCTGGCGCATAGCTCGCACTATATTTGCATTTGTGAGTGTGCATAAATGTGCTTGAGCGGTTGCTCGCACCGACTTGTGTAACATCATATGCATGAAATGTGCTAGAGCGGTTGCTCACCTTGATTTTATTATTGTGAATTGCATGAGAGGTGCTGGAGCTTAGCTCGCACTCTGTTTTGACATGTTTTGACTTGTTTTGACGTGATATGCCTAAAATGGAGCTAGAGCGATTGCTCGCACTAGTTTTAATGATTTGACTTGCATGAGAAGTGCTGGAGCTTAGCTCGCATCCAGATTTGATTTAATTATGCATAAAGCCGTGCTGGAGTGTAACTCGCACGAGATTTGATTTAATTATGCATAAAGCCGTGCTAGAGTGTAACTCGCACGCGATTTGATTTAATTATGCATAAAGCCATGCTGGAGTGTAACTCGCACGAGATTTGATTTAATTATGCATAAAGCCGTGCTGGAGTGTAACTCGAACGAGATTTGATTTACTTGAGCATTCATTTATGCTGGAGCGTTGCTCGCACAAAGTTTTATATGGTTTTTATAATTCATTTGAATGTCATATTGGAGTTTTTCTCGTACGAGGTTTTCACTGAGTTGTTATACATATCTGTACTAGAGCATTCCTCGTACTTGGATTTTACTTGAAATTATGAATATTTTAAGTCGTACTGGAGTGCTGCTCGTATGCAGATTTCATTGATTTCTATGAAACCGTGCTAGAGCTTCGCTTGCACGAGATTTTTTGATATCATGTATATGCATGGAGCCGTGCTTGAGCTTTGCTCGCACAGGGATTTATATTACATGCATATAGCCGTGTTGGAGCCTCCTGTAGACTGTGTGTCACAGTGAGATGATATGCTCACACGTGCATACTGAGACAGAGATGATATGGGTGGATAAAACCTATTACAGGCACCCCTGACTGAGCTTGGGTTCACGGAGTACGTTTACCGTGTATGTCATGCGGAGTACGCTGTACCGTGGGGATTGTTGGAGTGGAGTGCCATTAGCCACGAGGCAACAAGCCTTGCCCTCGCAATCCTGGTGTTATGCTGTTCTGGCGGGTAGGACGACCTACCTCCCGTTTCAGGTGTGATAGCCCGCACACTAGGTACCGTGTTGCTAAGGATCACTAGGATATGGCCATAGTCCTCGATGTTACTGATATAATCAATTACATGTCTCACATGATATAACTATTGGTCGATAGACCAGGGTAGACCCGAGGGAGGGGTCAGGCCCCCGATTTTATGATTTTATGATATGTGACTCTGAAAGAAGGGTGGTTTTATAACCGAAATTTTATAAAGAAGTTTAATGAATTGTTTTATGAAATTGAGATTTACTTATGAGATAATTGACCCGGATGAGGTTATTTTATTCCTCGTTTTAATGAAATGATTTGAATGCAGTAACATGACGATGTTTTCCATGCTTTCATTTCAATTTATGATTTGTCTTACATGAAATAAAAGAATGCATGATCTGGATTTACTTTATGCTCATTATGATTTAATGATGTCACATAAAATGCCTTTGATGCATGAATTACATGATTTCTATATGCATAAATAGTTTTGATAAACTAAGTCATTGATGTTTTCATGACTTTGTGCTTGATGATTTTAATGAAAAGAAATGGATTTTAAGGGCATGGCATTATGAGCATGTAGATAGTGGAGCTATCTACTTACTTGCATAATTGCCTTACTGAGAGTGTAGTTTGCTCATCCCCTTATTTTTCCATCTTTTCAGAGCACTCATAGTAATTAGTAAGCGGCTGAGGACTTGCATGCTCGGTATCCGCTGCTTCCTATCGAGAGACAGGTATACACATTTATATGGTTTTGTATCTAAATATGTAATGCACAGTACTGTAAATGGATATGATGTTGGGGATGTAGAGTTATAAATACTAATGGGTATGTATTTAATTAAAGTCAAAGGATAGTAAACTCTGATATATGAATGTGAATATGGAAATGGAATTGGTAATAGTGTGGATGAATAACATCGAATCATAGCCCAACTGTTTGTAGGATGGTCACGATGAGAGAAAGGTAAGAATTAAATAATAAACGAAAAAATGAAAAATTTACTCTGATTTTAGGTAATTTGGGTCGTGACATCGAGCACCCTTTAGTTTTTCTCAAAATCTCTTTTAAAAATGATGTGCAAGTAGGGCTGGTAATTCTACCGTTGCCACTTAGGCTCTAACACAATTTCACACAGAAAAAAAATAGAAGGCTTTATTCACTGAGTATGAGTGAGAGGGAAATCTCCCTTCAATCACTCTTTAAAAGGTTTTCATGCCACTTACTAAACCAAGAGCCCGTCTATTATTACTCTTTCTCAAAACACTTGTAAAAAACCTTTTTTCACAATAAGGCATAGAAGTCATGCAATTCATGCATATAATCTTCTTTTTATACGTAGTTTTTACCTAGATATATCAATATCTATATACTTATCGCATATATTTGCACACAACAGGTAGGAAAACATACGTATAGCTATCTCTAATAGCTCGCATAAGTCCCTTATCTCAAATCACGCTTGAATCGCCTTTCTTGATTTCCAACGCTCATGATCCGATCTTATCGGCTTTGACTTTATCTCCAGGAGTTGCAAGCATTTACTACTCGCGTCACTATTATTTCAATATACTCGATTCTCATTTACATGGCTTTCCAATCGATGCATTGACCCTAGACCCGGCAAAAGTAGACACGACATGAACACGACACGAAAAAATCGTGTACGTGTTTGAAAAATTAGTGTTTCGTGTTTAGCTGTGTCGACACGAATTTTGACAAAATAATTTTCGTGTTTAGCCGTGTCAGACACGGCTAAACACGTATAAGACACGGAAACACGTTTTCTTAAATCGTGTCACACGAATACACGGTTAATACATACACGACGCGAGAAACACGTTTTCTTAAATTGTTATTTCTTACATTGTATTGAGTTATTATCTGTGAATTTAATGTTTGACTATTTATGTTTTATGACTTAATGTTAACTCTTTATGTTTTGTTTGTATATTTTGTAATTTTAAATAAATATTATGGATGATATGGATTGAATATTATTATTATGTTATATTTGTTAATAATATTTTAATATATGTAAATTAAATTATTGCTATAAATCAATAAATATTATGATTTTTTTCATTTTTGATTATGTTTTATTTTTAACCGTGTCATTCGTGTCTATTCGTGTCGTGTCATGTGACACGGATAATTATAACGTGTCAACCGTGTCGTGTCACGTGTCACACGTATAAAATACGTGTCGTGTTCGTGTTTACGTGTCAGACACGTTTTATAATTCGTGTCGTGTTTGTGTTTCATAAATTTGTGTCGTGTTTTAATTCGTGTTGTATTGTGTCGACACGACACAACACGGATTGCCAGGTCTAATTGACCTGTTACATCAATATGGCCTCATTATAGTTTGTGGGGTTCTAATCCCTCTTAAGCCCCTTTCAATTGTTCTATTAGTTTCTCGAGAATCCATTAGACTCCTCGAGTCTATTGATTCATATTGAACTGGCATTAAGCTCACAATGCCTCTAGTTCATCATTTTCCCTTTCTATGACATTTCATCAAACACTTATTATGCCCATTTTCAATCCTCATCCAATCCAACTTATGGATTTCACAATGTCATTTTAGAATCATCTATACATGCTCATTAACATCTCTACATTCTCAAATCATCATTAACTCTATGACATTTCCAATTTTCTCTCACTAAGTCCATTCTAGGTCATAGTTGTTTAAGCATGTATATGAACATTTCAACCAACATTATATACACCAAATTACTCATCATAATGTCTAGATTAACATACTAGAAAATGGTGTATAGAAATCTTACCTAGCTTGACCTTTTTTCTCTTTTTGCCAATTTGGAAGAAATCATCTTTTCTCCTTCAATCTAAGGTTTGAGTTTCAATCTTTGACTATGTTGTTCTCTCCCTCACTAGGAACAACTTTGCTCAAAGGAGCTTCTCTCAAAACTGATTGGAATGTGGTGATTTTGGAGCGAGAAAGCTAGATCACTTGTTAACAATGGAGGAAATGAGTTTGTTCCCGTGAAATGCAGGTTAAACTGCCTAGTTTTTTTTATAGGAAATGCCTTATGAGATCGATCTCCATAGGGGGGAGATCGATCTACCATTGCTTGAATCCTTCAGATTTTTGACAATTTGTAGGCAAGGGATCAATCTGTTGAAATGAATGAGATCGATCTGCACAAGGTAATGAGATCGATCTGTTTCAGGCAGAAAGCTTTAGAGATCGATCTGGCCTTAAGAGGAGATCGGTCTGGTCTATCTAGAGGCCAATGAAGATCGATCTGCCTATGGTAAGAGATCGATCTAGTCTAACCTGAGACAACATGAGATCGTTCTGCTTGAGTGAGAGATCGATCTCCCTCTTACAGAATGCTTGACATTGAGTTTTTCAGGCCATGAGATCGATCTCTCCTTTCATAAGATCGATCTGTCTAGCTTCCTGCAGCATTCTAGCTGCAATTTTCCTAGATTTTCTAAGTTAAACTTCCATCCAATTGATTCTATACTCATTTTGCGATTCATTCACACTTAAAACTTAGAAACATCCATTTCTTATGATTCATATATAATATAACTTGTTTGTACATTCCAGAATCATAATTATTACATGAAAATTTACTGGTCTTACAATCCTCCCTCCTTCAAAGAATTTGGTCCTCCAAATTAGAACCAAGTCATTCATCAAAAACTTAAGGGTACTTCTCCCGTATCGGTTCTCTAATTTTCAAGTACCTTCCTCTGAATTGTGGTGCTGCCAGAGAACCTTAACAAGTGGAATTGTCTTATTCCTTAGCACTTTTTCCTTCCTATCTAGTACCCGGATCAGTCTCTCTATATATGTCAGATCGTCCTTGAGCTCTAATGGCTCATACCGAATCACATGAGTTAGGTCTGGATGACACTTTCGAAGCATCGATACATGGAAGATGTTATAAATGCCTGCTAGCTCTGGTGGTAACGCTAGCCTATAGGCCTTATCTCCCACATGCTCCAGTATCTCAAACGGTCCGATATACAGAGGGCTCAACTTACTTTTCTTACAGTACCTCTTAATCCCTTTCGAATGAGAGACTTTCAAAAATACTGAGTCACCTACAGTGAACTCTAGTGGCCTTCGTCTCATGTCAGCATAACTTTTTTGCCTGTGCTTAGCTGTCCTTAATCTCTCACATATCAGCTGAACAACCTCAAAGGCTTGCTGTACCAAATCGGGAGCAAAAGTCTTTCTATCACGCACTTCTTCCCAACCAATAGGGGAACGACACATTCTACCATACAATACTTCATATGGTGCCATCTCGATACTTGAGTGATAACTATTGTTGTATGCAAATTCGGCCAATGGTAGGTGATCATCCCAGGAGCTTTAAAATCCATAACACTCGTTCTCAGCATATCCTCTAACGTTTGGATAGTTCTCTCTGACTGACCATCGGTTTGAGGGTGGAAAGCGGTACTGAACTTAACTGGGTTCCCATAGTTTCCTGAAAATATTCCGAGAAGTGGGAAGTAAATTGGGAATCCCTATCTGATATGATGCTCACTGAGACACCATGTAGCCTCACTATCTCCTGTACATACAACTCTGCCAGACTACTCAAAGTATCTGTAGATTTCATAGCTAGAAATTGGGTGGGTTTCATCAATCTGTCTACCACTACCCAAATAACATCATGGTTCCTCTTAGTCCTCGGCAATCTCATGATGAAATCTATGGTGACATGTTCCTATTTTCAAGTTGGTATAGGTAGAGGCTGCAATAACCCTGCAGGCTTCTGATGCTCTAACTTCACTTGCTGACATACCAAACATTTTGTCACAAACTCTACGATAGCCTTTTTCATCCTTGACTACCAATACACTTTTTGGAGGTTCTGATACATCTTGTTACTCTCTGGATACAATGTATATCTCGATGAATGAGCTTCTGTCAAAATCAATCTCTTTAGTTTCGGGTTATCGGGAACACAAATCCTGCCTCTAAACCTCAGTAGGCCATCTTCACTCACTAAGAAATCAACCACATCACCCCTCTAAATCAGACTAGCATGATCCTCACACAGTAGATCGGCATGCTGCACCTGTTGTATCTGATCAATCAAATCTGGTTCCACTCGCATGCTAGCTATCACACAGTCTCTATCAACATCAAGAAGGTCTATATCTAACATGAGGTGAGCAAACTGCTCAAGCAACTCATATTCCTTGACCATCATGTGTGATACCATTACGAGGCTCTTTCTACTCAGGGCATCTGCCATAACATTAGCCTTTCCTGGATGGTATAATATCTCGCAATCATAATCCTTCAGAAGCTCTATCCATCATCTCTACCTCATATTTAACTCTTTTTGTGAAAACAGATATTTGAGACTCTTATGATCTGTGAACACCTGAAATTTCTCACCGTACAAGTAGTGATGCCAAATCTTTAATGTAAATACCACGACTGCCAAATCTAAATCATGGGTCGCGTAGTTCCTCTCATGGTCCTTAAGCTGTCTGGATCTATAGGTTACTACCTTCTCATCTTACTTCAACACACAGCCCAGTCTCTGTCTCGAGGCATCTGTATACACTGAGTAACCTCCTAAGTTGGTGGGTATAGTGAGAATAGGTGCGGTGGTCAGTTTGTACTTTAGCTCACAGAAACTACTTTCACATTTTTCATCCAACTTGAACGCCACATTCTTTCGAGTGAGACGTGTCAACGGAGCCAACTTAGAAAATCCCTCAATAAATTGTCAGTAATAACCTGCTAAACCTAGGAAACTACGGCTCTTTGTAACCGTCTTGGGTCTTTCCCACTGTATCACTACCTCTATCTTGGATGGATCCACTGATACCCTGTCTCTCGAGACCACATTACCTAGAAACGATATCTCACTCAGCCAGAAATCACACTTGTTGAGTTTATCATACAACTCCTGATCTCGGGGGTCTGTAACACTGTTCTCAAATGCTACTCATGCTCTGCTTTGGACTTCGAGTATACCAATATGTCATCTATAAACACAATCACTGTTGAGTTAATATATTTTGAAATGACAAAACAAGTAAATTCAATAATATAAAGATGATGTAAAAACATGTTTAGAAGTTATCAGTACCAGAAATTAAGTTCCTGAAGATGAGAGATCGATCTGGTGATATAAGAGATCGATCTCCTTGGTTTTCTAGGATGAGAGATCGAACTCATAAGGATATGAGATCGATCTGCTAAAGGATTGAACCTGTACAAGGTATTGAGGAAGCTGAGATCGATCTATAAGGGTTATAAGATCGATCTGTCTAATACAGGATGTTGATAAGATCGATCTGGTCTAGGAAGAGATCGATCTCCCCTAAAACAAAAGGTAAAGGCAGTAGATCGATCTGTAAGATCGATCTGCACTTAAACAGAGAGTTCATGAGATCGATCTGGTATAGGAAGAGATCGATCTCCTCAAAGTCAGAGAGCTAAGGAGATCGATCTGGGTTGATTAGAGATCGATCTCCTCACTACGAGAATACCTGGTAGATTGATTTATAGATCGATCTTGCCTCAAACAGATAGATTTGAAGATCAATCTGCCTATTCGACAGATCGATCTACTCTAACATTTTCAAATTGTGAGATTGATCTGATCATATATGAGATCGATCTCCTTGCTTCAATTTGCTTTGACTTTGTAGGAATTACAACTAAGAGATCGATCTGGTCAAGATAGTAGATCGATCTGGTATCTACTCGAGGTTTCCAATGGCTCTTTCTGCAAAAATCTCAACGGAAAAAACAGCATTAAATGCTCCAACTACCAATCCTTCAGTATAAAATCAAGCATTGAAAACACTGTGAACAGAGACACCATTGCTGCACATTCTGCACATTCTCAAGAGTTTAATTCCTATATTCTATTTTTCTTCAATCCTCATTTATTGAGTTTGTTGTATAAGCCTGTGTGCAAAAGCTGTATTTATCCTATCCACATAAAAAGCTTGATATTGTATTCATCCTTACTTTAAGAGAGAAGAGGATTGTTCCTCAGTGAGATAAACTTTGTAAAAGGGTGAATACATCTTTGTGTAAAAAGGGTAGAGAGGTTATTCCTTAACCTGAAAAAGGGCGTGTGTAACTTTCATTGAAAGAGAGAAGAAAGCTCTTGATAAGGAGGTCAAGAAGAGAGGACGTAGGCAAGAGATTGGTCGAACCTCTATAAACTACTGTGTTTGATATTTCTCTCCTTTATCTTTCTTCAATTCATTGTATTTTTTTATTGTTTATTCATTATCTGCAAATATACTTGATTTAGTTTAAATTTGCCATTAACCTTAAAAAACCGATTCACCCCTCTCTCGGTAGAGCCATCAATCACGAAGTTATCCAGGTATAACTTAAACACATCATTCATTAATGCCATAAACGTTGCAGGAGCATTCGTCAACCCAAATGGCATAACCAAAAACTCATAATGGCCATAATGGGTCCGAAACGCTGTCTTGGGCACATCTCTACTCCGAATCCTCAACTGATGATACCCATACCTCAGATCAATCTTTGAAAAGACTTGTGTTCCCTGCAACTGATCTAAAAGATCATTAATCCGTTGAAGGGGATACTTATTCTTGATAGTAGCCTTGTTCAACAATCGATAATCTATACACAGTCAAAGACTCTCATCCTTCTTTACAAACAAAATCGATGCTCCCCAAGGTGATACACTCGGTCTGATAAACCCCTTATCCAACAACTCTTGCAACTGTTTTTTTAGCTCCTCCAATTCCATGGAGTCATTCTATACAGTGGTTTGGATATCGGTTCCGTTCCAAGCGCCAAATCAATACAGAATTCCATCTCTCTATCTGATGGCAATCCTGGTAATTCTTTCCGAAAGATATCGGTGAATTCTCTAACCACTGGGATGTCAACTAATTTTGAGTGTGCCTTATCCAAATCAACCACATTTGCTATAAAACTTTCAACATATTATGACCACATTTGTTAGTAAAATCATCCATCTTTGAAAATAATTTACTACTTCTTACATTACTTTTCAAATCTTACAACATACCTTTCAAAGGTAGGAAACATTATCGTCTTAACATAACAGTCTAAAATAGCATGGTTTGCAGCTAACCAATCCATTTCTAGTATTACATCAAAATCCCTCATGTCTAACAAAATAAGATTGGCTAACATATCATTTTCCCCTACCTTTAACTTGCAATCTTTACATACATACTCAGTTGCTACATTATCTCTCACTGGAGTACTTATAAGCAATATCCTACCTAGAGGTACAGGCTTTACATGTTCAATCAATTTACATGCAAATGTAACCGATATGAATGAATGCGTGGTGCCAGGATCAATTAATGCTAATGCTTTAAAATCAAATACTAGGATGGTACCTTTAATCACATCCGTAGAAGCTTCTACAGATGCCTGGTCCGATGCAAACACTCGACCTTGACCAACAACTTATTTCCCTTTATCTTCAGCTGTGGCCTTCCTCTTAGGTGTAGGTGTCTTAACCGTAGCCTTCTCTGGCTCTCTGTCCTTCTGTGGGGCTGTATCAATCAACTTTGAGCATTCACGAGCTATGTGCCCTGGTTTACCTCATCTATAGCATGATCTCATCGAAAGGCATGGTCTACTCCCATGATATCTACAACATATCCTGCATTGCTCGTTAGTAGGTCGAGATCCGTCATAATTATAACCCTCGAAGCTGGAGGTAGAGCTGGGTAAGCTGGAGGCTTCGCAAGCCTCTCTCGTACTTCATCAATCTTTGATCCCTTACCAAATAATCGTCGGCCCTTTTTGAACCCTCTATCATCAACTAACCTCTTTTGATCTCTATCTCTGCCCTTACCACTCTTACTCAACTCCGAGGTATACAACTCATAGTCCTGCTCACATAGCTGAGCTATGCGTACTGCCTCGTCATAGGTGGTAATGTCAAATAGGGCCAACCGAGTTCTGATCGAAGGTCTCAACCCCTCAAAAAATTTTTGGACCTTCCTATCCTGACAGCCCATGGTCACTGTGTCATATCTACCTAGAGAGGTGAATCCAAATTCGTACTCATTAACTGTACGGTTCCCCTGAGTCAATGTCAAAAATTTCATTTGCATCTTCCTCTGAGCAGGGGCTGGAATGTATTGCCTCTTGAAGGCATCCAAAAATATATCCCAAGTCACCACCGGGTGACGTGCACTCAAAATCGGCTGGGTGACCATCCACCAATACTTGACCTCACCCTCTAATATAAAGGCAGCAAAAGTGACATTCTCTGTGGCTGAGCAATGGAAGAATCTGTAGAGTTTCTCCATACTGCGAATCCAATGCTCCGCTAACACTGGGTCATTCACCCTACTGAACGAAGGTGGTCCAAACTTCCTGAACTGTCTCAGCCTGCCAAGGTCACAATCATAAACTCCCTCTCCACCAACCTGTTGTGGAGCTACAGGATCCTGAAGTGGTGGGGGAATAACCTGAACTGGAGGGGGTGCGGGAATCTCTGCCTCTGCAGCCCGAGGTCTCGGTGCAGGCTATGCAGACTCATGTATCTCAGGTGCAGCAGCCTAACCAGCAGAGTTCTCTTGTCTACCCTAAAATCTGGCTATCGCCTGTGAAAACATCTCCATAACTGTGTCTACACTACGCTGTAACTGCTCGATACGTGCCTCAGCGGCCTCACTAAGACCAAGTGGATCTATACTAGAACTGGACCCACTACGTTTCTCGGGCTCATCTCTATGCCCTTGAGAGCGCGAACTCTCTCCTCGACGAGTACATCGTCTATCAGACATCCTGCATACTCAATAACAAGTGTCTTAGTTACATTTCTAGCTTGATATACACAATTGTATTCAAATAATGCACAATACTTTAGGGATGTATAATTTCCTAACTATGGATACTGACTCACATCGGTCCAACTCAAGCTCTGATACCAATCTTTGTCACGACCCTCTTCCCGTGACTTAACTTACTATTAATAGTTAGACTGTGAGTCAACATCAATATCCACATCTCATCCATTCATAATTTACCACTCATTAAATGCAGTAGAAACTGTTCTTTTATAAATATGCGGAAACATTTACATCAGTTTCTATTATATACATCCCTTTCGTACAAAAGATAACTAAATCGTGCATTAATTTATAGGATACAAATTTTTTTCTCATAAGTGTATACCTCTGTGCTGCTTGAGAAATGGAGCACACCGTAGCAGGGACAACTGTAGTAACTCACTACTGCATAGTATCTGTGGAGGAAGAAATTAGGGGGTGAGCTAAAACGCTCAGTAAGAAAAATATGAAAGCATGTAGATAACTACACTATCTACATGTTAAAATATTAACATTTATTTTCCTTATAAAACATATGCATTTCTTTGAAAATAGTTTCCATCGATGCGAAACCATTAATTCGCTAGATAGGTATATGCATATATATCATCAATTCACACAAGATCACACAATTCAATCTTTTAAAAACCACACAGGTTCATTTATCATTTCACATAGAACACACTTACAAATCTCTTTGTAAATTAATTAACATGAGACATATAATGAGATTTTATATCACCTTGTATCACACAGCATGAGGGACATTTTTCACCTCACACAGTAGCAACACAATGTCGTATCACATAGATAAAAGAAGACTTATGGCTATAGTTCGGATTCCAGGCTACCTGATAAGGTGTGCGGGAATCCCATGCTTGGGGAGGCGGATCAACCATCCCTTTAACCCATACAGAATCACTAAGATATCACGGCACATCTACCCTATGGCTAATGCTCACGGTACATCGTGCTCCCGTGGATCCTTATCACCCATTTTCGTTATCTCAAAATCACGTGCGAGCAGGTCTGTGCAAGATCACTAAGCAATACATGACGGCTCCAGTACAGTTTTACTCATCACACAACAAGCTCATAAACTCTCGTGCGAGCAACTCAGCGTAAGATCACACAGCATACCTGAGGCATTGAGCACGGTTTTGCTTATCACACAGTAGAGCTCAAGAGACCACGTGCGAGCAACTCAGCGTAAGAACACACAACATACCTAAGGCATCGAGCACGATTTTGTCCCATCACTTTAAATCGAGGGGGTCACATGTGAGCATAATCAGAGCAAGATTAATAAGCAATACTCTTTGGCTCTAACATGATTTCCAAAATCTAGTGCGAGCTCTCGAGTGGAACACACAGCATCACCCGAGACATCGAGTACCCTTTAGTTTTTCTCAAAATCTCTTTTAAAAATGATGTGCGAGCAGGGCTGATAATTCTATTGTTGCCACTTAGGCTCTAGCACAATTTCACACAAAAAAGAAATAGAATGCTCCATTCACTGAGTATGAGTGAGAGGGAAATCTCCCTTCAATCACTTGTTAAAAGATTTTCATGCCAGTTACTAAACCAGGAGCCCGTCTATTATTACTCTTTCTTAAAACACTTGTAAAAAATCTCTTTTCACAACAAGGCATAGAAGTCATGCAATTCATGCATATAATCTTCTTCTCATACATAGTTTTTACCTAGATATATCAATATCTATATACTTATCGTATATATTTGCACACGGCATGTAGGAAAACATACATATAGCTATCTCTAATAGCTCGTATAAGTCTCTTACCTCGAATCACGCTTGAATTGCCTTCCTTGATTTCCAACGCTCGTGATCCGAGCTTATCGGCTCTGACTTTATCTCCAGGAGCTGCAAGCATTTACTACTCGCATCAGTATTATTTCAATATTCTCGATTTTCATTTACATGGCTTTCCAATCGATGCATTGACCCGTTACATCAATATGGCCTCATTACAGTTTGTGGGGTTCTAATCTCTCTTAAGCCCCTTTCAATCGTTCTATTAGTTTCTCGAGAATCCATTAGACTCCTTGAGTCTATTGATTCATATTGAACCGACAATATGCTCACAATGCCTCTAGTTCATCATTTTCCCTCTCTATGACATTTCATCAAACACTTATTATGCCCATTTTCAATCCTCATCTAATCCAACTTATGGATTTCACAATGTCATTTTAGAATCATCTATACATGCTCATTAACATCTCTACATGCTCAAATCATCATTAGCTCTATGCCATTTCTAATTTTCTCTCACTAAGTCCATTCTAGGTCATAGTTGTTTAAGCATGTATATGAACATTTCAACCAACATTATATACACCAAATTACTCATCATAATGTCTAGATTAACATACTAGAAAATGGTGTATAGAAATCTTATCTAGCTTGATCTTTTTCCTCTTTTTGCCAATTTGGAAGAAATCCTCTTTTCTCCTTCAATCCAAGGTTTGAGCTTCAATCTTTGACTATGTTGTTCTCTCCCTCACTAGGGACAACTTTGCTAAAGGAACTTCTCTCAAAACTGATTGGAATGTGGTGATTTTGGAGTGAGAAAGCTAGGTCACTTGTTAACAATAAAGGAAATGAGTTAATTCCCGTGAAATGCTGGTCCAACTATCCAATTTTTATAGGGAATGCCTTATGATATTGATCTCCATAGGGGGGAGATCGATCTGCCCTTGCTTGAATCCTTCAAATTTTTGACAATTTACAGGCAGGGGATTGATCTGTTGAAATGCATGAGATCGATCTGTTGAAATGCATGAGATTGATTTGTTTCAGGCAGAAAGCTTTGGAGATCGATCTGGCCTTAAGAGGAGATCGATTTGGTCTATCTAGAGGCCCATGGAGATTGATCTGCCTATGGTAAAAGATCGATTTGGTCCAACTCGAGACAACATGAGATCGATCTGCTTGAGTGAGGGATCGATCTCCCTCTTGCAGAATGCTTAACATTGGGTTTTCCAGGCCATGAGATCGATCTCTCCTTGCATGAGATCAATCTGTTTTGCTTCCTGCAGCATTCTAGCTGCAATTTTCTCAGATTTTCTAAGTTAAACTTCCATCAAATTGATTCTATACTCATTTTGCGATTCATTCACACTTAAAACTTAAAAACATCAATTTCTTATGATTCATATATAATATAACTTGTCTGTACATTCCAGAATCATAATTAACACATAGACATTTACGGATCTTACATTCTACACATGTCTCGCTATTCATTTTAATTTTATTATCACCGTTAGTTTTATTTTTAATTTTACTAAAATCAATTTCAATTTTATCCAAATATGGCATTAATCCCAAATCTTGGTTGCACAAGGACTTGCAAACGAACAACACCATAGTAGTTAAGTCTTACAGGGCCTTTGCTCTTTGGATTGTTCATGATGGCAGCGATAATAAAGTCAGGATGATATTTAATTTATGGCTCTCAGCTTCATGTATTTGCATATTCACAGTTTCTGCTCCATGAAATTTAAGTCTAGCCGGTAGAAATTTGTCACAGTATTGAAGGAAGCCAAGAAGTAAGATTGAAGATGATAACTAGGAGAGAGTGAAGGGACCCACCAATTTCGGCTCTAGCTGGATGAAGCTTGAATGGTGACTGAGATGAAAAATATTCCTTAGGAAATAAGGTAAGCAATGGTTAGTTGCTGATGCAGGCATTTATGGTTTTCTTAACTAAAACATAATGCCTCTTCAGAAATCGGAATATAGAGGATGCTCCTTTCATTTTCTTGTAGTATTTTGGGTTTTGTTAAAGTCAATTTCCAGTTTTAGCCTTTTTTTTTTATTTGATTGCAGCTGCATCCCTATAAGCTGCTACAATCTATTGAAGTTGTTCACAGATAATATACAGTAAAAATTAATTTGGATGTATCTTACGATAAATGGTGATAAGATTGAAAACATTGATGATAATAAGATTGTTATCAAATTATGATATATTTAGATTTAATCGCAATTGTGATGACGATATGAATTATAAAATAATCATTAAAAATATTATATTAAAATTTAAAAAAATACAAAAGTAAAATTAGGATACTATGAAAATTCTTATCTTGCTACATCATGTCGAACATCGGTTCCAAGCCCACCCTAAATCTGGTGAAAACTATGTTAAACTTCCTACATCCGAAGCCTGCTATAGAATAATATAGTTAGATTCACTTTGCTTTTTCTGCATCTAAATTTGCCAGGTCTTCATGCCTGCCAATTCAGTAAAGCTGAATAATTCGAGGAGGAGGTCCAAGCACTTGGATCAATGCTTTCATAGTCGAAGTTTGCCCTGCACTTAGTTAGCCATGCATACAAAGTTGTTTTTTGGTGTCTCTTATCTACCTTTTACAGACAGCTTTAGTTATCAAGGTTGTCATACCAATCCCACAGAGTACTATGATATATATATATATATATATATATATATATATATATATATATATATATATTCAAATTTATATGTTAAGATGTAGGGGTGTAAACGATACAGTGGTGCTCGCAAGTTACTCGGGCTCGACTCGAGCAAAACTCGAATTCGGCTCGATTTTAGTCGAGTCGAGCTCGAGCTCGAGCTACTCGAGCTATCGAGCGAGCCGAATTCGAGCACTTAAATACCCTACTCGAGTATCTCGCGAGCCTAATCGAGCATCGAGTTTTTATATATTTTAATAATATAATAATATTTATATAATGATTCGAGCTTAATCGAGCCTAATCGAGCCTAATCGAGCCTAATCGAGCCTAATCGAGTTCGAGTAAAATATCGAGCTTATATAATCGAGCCTAATCGAGTAGCTCGAATTCGATCTCGAGCCGAGCTCGAGCTTAAAAAATAAGACTCGATCGAGCTCGAGCCGAGTATCGAGCACCGAGTTTCGAGTCGAGCTCGAGCTCGAGCACCTCACTGTATCGACTCGACTCGACTCGACTCGATTACACCCCTATTAAGATGTCATATGAATTGAATAAATGATTTTTCCTGAGGGTTAGAATGATATTTTGTGCAATCAAAAACATTCTTTTCAGAACTGAACTGCTTAATGAATGATTAGATTCTCTATCTATTGGTTGTTGTCTTGAAGGAGGATACAATGTAGGGCCAGTTGGTTTCAAGTCATTTTCCAATTTTTGGGTTTTGGCCCAGAAACCTAGGTCAGTGTCCGTTTCATTCTCCGACAATTCTAGGGACCTTTGTCTGCTATTTTTGTTTTTGTAGATTGTCGGTAAATAATAATTACTTCTACATTTAATGAAAAGGACATGACTTTCTCCAGCATTCATGTTTTGAGGAGATTCAAGCTCACCACCACTAGACTATTAGTGGATGCAAAAGCCTGAAATTTCCTTACCAATAGAACTATGTGATATTTGCGTTTCCCCATTTCTTCTCCTTGAGATTTCTAATATATCTCCTTAACTGATTCAAGGACCAAACTGCAGTAACGTGTGACGATGAGCATCAGTTTATTTGATCTATTTTCCATACTCAGCAATATTATTTATGTTCATTGTCGTCTTTTATAATTGTTTAGACTTACCTTTCCTAATGCACAAGCTGTTGCATCTCGTTCAGTTCTCCTTGTAGTTCAAGGTATAAAAAATGCTGTCAATATAAACTTAATCTGCAGATAATGTACATTTAATAGGGGTTTAACTAATTGGCAGAATTTCTTATGGTTTGCCATGGTTATGCAAATTATAATGGGACTAGGCAGGCCTGCACATCAGAGTTTCTTGGTGTAATACTTCCCTATAATCTTTGAAGTTCCCTCTTTGCTTCTTTCTAATGTTGGTTTGATGTAATTTTTGAGACATGTTGGGGGTATGGGCATGGAGATAAACTGTTCTCATGACATTTTAGATTAAGGTCCTGTTTGGGACACCAACGCGTTTTATTTGGGACTAGTGCAGTGAGTTTTAAAGTAATAAGACCAAAAAGTGGAAACATAAAATTATCCTTTCATCTTTAATTTTATTTTTTTATTATTTTATTAAAAAATATATATTATTAATAATTATTTTCTCTTTTTCAATGTGATCATTAAAAAAGAAGAAAAGCGAAGAGCAGCTTTCTGCATACATTTTGTCACAAATATAGTTTCTTTATTTAATGTAAAATTGGCATTTATTGTGATATAAAAAAGGTATATTCCGCTTGAGTCGTAGCAGTTAGGATGTAAGCATCAGAATGGTGAAGTCATCCTTTCAACCATCCCAACCAAAAAAATATATTAAGAAATTAAAGTGCGACAAGTGGATAATGAAAAGAAAGCAAACTAAGTGAAATCAACAATTTTGACTACGATAGAAGAATAAGTTGTTAGGTTTGCCTAGGGATGAACTCTATAAAATATGAAGACAGTAGTTACTCTTTTATTGTAGTTTAAGTAGCGTTTTAAATGTCCATGAGGTTTGCTTTAATGACAAGAAGAAACTTTTGCGACTTTGAGATCCTGTCTTTTATAATTTTTTGTTCATAAAATATAATAAATTGATTATTATTACACATATAATGAAAATGTATTATTCCAAAAAAAAAAAACATCTTAGATAAATTGTGCTTGTGCATGAACCTGATTTCGGTTTTTTAATTTCTTCTGAATATGGATTAAACAAATTTGCAATGAGAGGTCATCTACCTTGCAAAGATTAAAGTGTGGGGTGAAGGGTTGATGCAACAGTACACTATGAGTGCTAGTGGGGGGCTCACACTTCTGTTTCTTTTCCCTTTTCCCTTTTCAATTATTAAAATTCATTGTCTCTTGCCGAACAACCATATATATATATATAAACTGTTAGGGGGAGGATATTGAGGTACATAAATATATTTGAGATGCGTTACATAAGAGGGGGGCCTTCGCTATTGCCCACATTGTAGTCCCTGTCTCTTACAGTGCAAATTCAATCTCTTCTCCTCAGTTTTCCTGCATCCCTTAATAGAGCGGAAGCCATGGAAACTACTCAGCCCCTCTCCATTGAAAGCTTTTCATACAGTTGGTTGGTAAACCTAAAGCCTTCTTTAGACAGTTTAGACAGCTCCCTCAGAGCCTCGCTTGATGCTTGTGATGAAGCTTCCTTCATTGAGATGGACCCGAGAATGCCGCCGTCCAGGAGATTCTTTGGAAATTCGCAAGATTTTAAGTTTGACTTTCCCATTTCACAAACTCCTCTCGCCCTTGTTCATGCAGATGAGCTCTTTTCCAATGGTTATGTCATGCCTTTCTTTGTCAACCCTTTGAAGACCTCAGATTCAACTTCAACTCTGCCCACCTCTTCACATGCACCGAACCTCGTGGTTCCAGCTGGTAAAACACATCGTCCTTCTTTGAGGAGGTGTCGAAGATTGTCCAAGCGAATATTTATGAAATACTTGGATTTTCTTAGGCCATTGTATAGAAGAATACGAGGACGCAAGTCAAGTAGTAGAGCTGAAAGTGTGGATGCCAGAGTTCAGGTAATGAAGAACTGGGCATATTCAGCAGAAACATCTCCTCGAATAAGTGTTGCATACTCCGCCGATGACTGGCGAAAGTCATGTGATTCTGAAAGCTCAATTTATGAGGCAGTTCTCCATTGCAAAAAATCTATTGGTATGCTAATATTTTTTATTTTTATTTTTTTGATTGTTGTTCCATTAGAGCATTGGGAATCAAATTCTGGTGCTGATATTCTTTCCTACTTCGTTTTCAGGAAAATGAATGGAGGATGATCCATTTCAAATCCACATGGGAGAGAGAGCGGAAATAGGAGGGTTATCAGGCCACTTGTTATTTGTCTTCTTCCTTCTCTTCTTTTGGGATGGCAATGTACATTTGTCCTGTTAAAGCTATGTAAATGGTTGGCCATGGAATTCTGGCCCTGAGGGGGGAAAAAGAACTATGCCTATTTTGAAATTTTGTTTTTGTCTTTTTCTTGGGAAGAGTAGGACTAACAACTTAAAGGAATCCTCTCCTTTATTTCTGTAAAGTTTTAATTTAATGAAAATAAGGATTATTTTATTGAAGAACATATCCTTTAGTTGAAAAAATTAATAAATTTGTATGAATAATGCAACAAGCATGTTTTGCAGTATAATAACAGAAACATGCTTTACTTAGCTGCAATCAAACTGCATTTTATTCTGCCTATTTTTATTAATATCACTGTCTCTCTCCACATGCCAAAAGCCAGCATATCTTTTAAACATCTAAGCTCTCGAATTATCTCTCACATGCTTTCTAAGCTTAGTTTCCATCACAATCAATTAGAAGGGAATTTTTCTACAAAAGAAAGGGGAAAATACTCCTATCAATTAGATGGGAACTTGGAGATATTATGATAAGATGCCATAAGTTGTAACAGCTGGTTATTTTCATGTCATAATTGTTGATTTCTTCTGTAGTTTGTTTAATCCTACTAAATGACACAGTTTTGGATTAGTAAGCCTTACAAAACCTTAACTAAATAATTAGCAAATACACAAATCCACTGTTGTCTCCACCTACTTAATTTGAAAGAAATGTTGCATATATTTGAATAAAATCTCTCTTCCGTTATCCAACACTTTACTTTCTCCTGTTACTTTGATTTAAACCAGAACAGACCCTTTATTACCAGTTCATTTGGCTTTGATATTATCAAATGAATTTCAGTTACAGACTGAAAAAAAAAAAAGAAAAAAAAAAAGAAACTTGTTATTGAAGTAAATAACTTTAAAGCAAGTTAGAACATCTTCATTCTTATGTAACTTTTTGATTCCCTGATGTTATTTTACAAACATGTTGCATGGATTTCGGAGTCATTCAAATTAATTAGCTGTATTGCAGACCCCTCCTGGACTATTTATTTTCTAGTGCTTCAACTTATATTCAAAACACCTAAGACTTAGTCGACCAATTGTTAACCCTCCTCAAAAAAGATTAGGTTTGAAATTTGATTTCGCTTCCCTGTACCTCCTTATTAATAAATAAAACCTCGATTTTCGAAGCACAATCATGTCTAGGCTCTTTCTGTGCCCATATATTTGCAGCAATATTCTAGTATACAATTTTCATGCATTATTATATGATAGGTGGCACAACTTCTTGTGATAAAACCAAATTAGTTATCTAGATGCTTAGATTGATAATTAAATTTATGTTGGAAATCATCATGAAGAGAAGAATAATTCTGCATTTCTACTCACCCAAAAGGAAGGCAAGAACTGCAGCTTCATCATGCTGCATACAATCTCTCCTGCAAGTTTATGACATTCTTTAATTTCAAAGTTTTTATGGTTATCTTATTGATAATGGGATTAATAAATAAAAAGAACTTGGGGTTTCTTCAAATGATAGGATAATGTCTTACTGGCTGATTGTACAGAAAAGTTGTAATTGGGTGAAATTGACAGAGTAGGTTTTTGAATTAAAGCAAATTCCTGGGGTCATTTTATTCAATATATTTAGAAAAAGGAATCAAGGAACTTCTGGTCCCCTAAGCCATGGGGTCCAAGATAAGATGGGTCTTACCCTTATAAGCATGCCCATTTCTCTCTAGTTGTCTTGCCATTTGCTCGTAACATAATGCAAAGTTTAGGTGGCCTGTTTTCAGCCGATGAAGTGGCAGAAGAAAAGGGGCATGAAATGAGAAAGTTTTGCACATGCCAACCAGCAGTATAGGGGTACATGGACAAATTGTGCTAGGAGAAATGCCAAGTTCTGATAACATTGGTTTTCTGTGTCTATCTACATCTTTTTGTCTTCCATGTTGGATTTTCTACTTCTCAACAAAAGAAGCATAATCAAGAGTAGCTTTATGACGTTGTTTTTCTCCTAGCAGCTACACCAGCCTAGGTGGGGACCGAAACCTCATACATGCTACTTGTCTCTGCTATACATTTTTAGTCACTGTAGCTGCTAACAAGACATTAGTTTGTCGTACTACTGTTTGTCTCCAAATATGACATAGATGATGGATCTGCAAGATGAGGATATAGGCTTTTGCAATAATGTTCTCAATATAAAATTGAAGGACTGAGATTATTTTTGATGAAAGTGTTATGGAGATCATAAGACAAAAATTTACTTCTCTTGGAAGTGTTCCATTTCTAAATCTGCAAGGCAATGTCCCTATTTTACTACATGAGAGGGCTACACTGCTAGCTGCAACCAAGTACCAATGTGATGATGCTACAGGAGAAAAATCAACAGCTAAACTTTACATCTAGTACTAAATTATGTGCAACAATGGCATTAGCTATTTCTGCTGCTATCAATTTTTCATAAACTCATTTTATGAAAATTGTTTGCTCAGAAAAACGCATCAGCAGGCAATAGAATCGAGTGTCTTTGTCCGGGACCAATCTCAAGCGATAACTTCAATGCCAAGATGCAAAGTCTTCTCATGAATTACTTGTACGACAATATAAATGAACAGCCAGGGGACCATGCAATGTGTCGGGGATTATTCAGCCTCAGGTCATTGTAAGAACCTCCCCAACAATGAATAATGTATGTATAACGTCTCGTTGTACAGCATGTAATACTCATTATATTAGGGCAGGGTCGAAATCAACTAGCTGTTTTTAGTGACATGGAAGTCTAGACAGCTAGACAGAGAGTTATGAGAGCCTCGTAACAGTGGATATATATTAACGGGAGTTTGGTACAGAGTGTGAATAGAAGAACTTCCATTCTAGTTTAGATGCCGGTTTCTGGTTGCCATGCCAGCTGCTTTCCTAGCGACTGAACAGACCACGAAGTTGTTAATTGAAATAGTTGATAAGAGGAACCAAGACATTTTCCTTTCTATCATGTACTCGTCTTTCGTGCATCGTTGTCTCCAGGAAAATCACATGCCATTGAGCATACAACTACAAGTATATCTTTGCTTGAGGTTGGATAAGGCTGCTAGCACTGAGGTAGTTAATGAACATAAAGTAAAGGAATCTCATTTAACATCTTGGCTTCATCTAGCCTATTAAAAATGATTTTCAAAAAATGATTTTTACGTTTTTTTAGCAAAAATTTAATTATTCAACGAAAATAATTTTTTGGTCAATGAAAAATTAAATTCATTTTTTGAAAATAATATTGCACCTTTTAAAAGGGAAAACATTTTTTAAAAAATAATTATCTATGTATAAAATTATTTATCAAGCTCGTGAGTATAATTCTACACATGTTATATCTCGAATATAATTATTTAAACTTTGATTTAATTTAAATATACATAAAATATTATTATATTAATAAAAATATTTTTTATTTAATTAGATTAAAAATTTTAAATATTAAAATGTTAACATTAAATTTTTTTTAATATTTTAAGTTTAAATTTTTTATGTATATTATTTATCTTAAAATATTTTTAATATTTCTAATATTAAACAATACTATATTATTATTTTAATGATAAATACTAATTTAATAAATAATATATTTATTATTTTAATAATTAATATTTTTAATCATTTATTAATACTTTAATATAAGATATAATTTTTTTATATTTTATTTACAAATATTTTAATAAATATAAAGAAATAATAATTTTTTTATAATTTTAATAATAAATAATTTCAGTATAAAATATATTTATTTTAATATTATAAATATTTTTAATATTTCAAAATAAATATTAATATATTATTAGTATTATATATTTTAAAATAGTAATATTAATTCAAAATTTTAAAATATTAATATAAGTAATAATAAATAATTTTATTTTAAATATTTGATAATATAATATTTTAATATTAACGATTATTTTCAATATATAATTATTTTTTAATATTAATAAATTAGTTAATAATAATAAATAATTTAATATTTTATTAGTTATGTTAATATCATTTGAAAAAATAAAACAAATTTTTCAAAAAAAAACCAAACAATAAAAGATATTTTTCATTGACCCATTCAAATTATGAAAACTTTTTAGTTTTTCAAAAAAAATGTAAACCATTTTCCTAAAATTATTTTTCAAAAGTCATTTCAAGTGAATTAAAAAAAATGCCTTAAATCTGTTGAAAGTTTCTCATTTCATACTATTATTTATTTAAGTTTATGCTTATCCGATTGTGTAGGAGTAGTTTTAGGCTAATTATTTTTATTTTTTTAGTTGATTATCTTGTTTTTAAAGTTGATTTAGTGGAGGAAACCTGTTAGGACGATAGAGCCATATAATTTTGCATATTGTAAAGTTTTTTTCTTAATAAAATGTGTGAGTTATCTCCTAGTTTACATGCTATTAGAGTGGGGATCTTTTTTATTTGCGCCATCTCCTTTACGGTTTGTTTTCCTTATTATTACTACTTCAATGGCAAAGACAACTATGACTAAAAGTATCTAACAACGAAATTCTACTATTTTCATTGTGAACACTGAACCTCTTGCTTTGACTGCCTCATCATCCGCCTTTATTCCCCTTGTTGTTCACAGAATCTCATTCTTTGCAAATTATCAAACACAAGTTGCATGGAAGAAATTATTTGGAATGGTTTCAATTAGTCTGGTTGGTGATGTAAGGTAAGGGAAATACTGCTTATTTCACCGGATCAGCAGCCTAATGAAGATGAACCTGGATATGCAACGTGGTTGATAGGAAACGTGGTAGTGATGTCTTGGTTGGTGAATTCTATGGAATCGAAAATCAATGGGAACTATTTGTTCTATTAATCTAAAAATAACGTTTTGGATTACAGTGAAAGAGATGTATTCTAATATTGAAAACTCTGCTCAGTTTTTTTAGATCGACTATGCAATTAAGGAATGTAAACAAGGAGATGGGACTGTGACTAATATGACAGGTTTATGGTAAAAGATGGATATGTTTGTCAATGTTGATTGGCATTGTGCTGCAGAGAGGCAAAAGTATATATTAATGCAGGAAAAAGAAAAGGCGTGCTTTTTTTTTTTTTTTCTTTATGGTCTAAATAAGGATTTTGATGAAGTAAAGGGGCAGATTCTTGAGACTAAACCTTTTCCCAACATTCGGGAAGCCCTTGCAAAGGTTCGTAAAGAAGATAGTAGAAAAAAGGGTGATGTTAGTAGGAAGCATTACTACAGACCAGAACTCAGCCTTGGTGATTAAACATAATTAACGATGGCAATACTCAGTGGAATAATAAAGAAATGTGGTGTGATAATTTTCAACGATCTAATCACAATAAAGATAAGTACTGGAAACTTCAACAATCTAAGCACAATAAAGATAAGTACTGGAAACTTCATGGTAATCCTCTTAATTGGAAGCTTCGAAACCAATTTGATCAGAATCAGCAATAGAATTTTTTGGGTTTCAGCTCATGCTTAGACATAAATCAAAATTGTACAGCAAAAAGTAAGCGAAAGTTAAACATAAGAACAACGAAACCTCACATGATCATACTTCACATGACTTAAGCAAAAAAGATATATGCACTATCTAGGAAGCTTGCTGCATAACAAAAGGGTGGAGTATGCTCTTGGATTATTTTGCATAATTCGTGTTATTTTCTCAAGTACAAAAGCACATATAGGGTGGCCAACCATATATATGTTTTTATGGGCTGGATCAACTATGTTTCATTAATTGGCACAATTACTTTTCAGTCTTTAGACTTATTATTAATTATAATTCGGTACACCTATTCATTAAGCAATTTAATTTTGAGGCAAGGTCCAAATTTCAATTAAGGTAAAGGACCACAACTTAATTAAATTGTTGTTTGTTATGAATTTAATATAGTCGATGTTTGTCATAATACTTGGTGGATTGATATCGGTTCTACAATCCAAGTTTTAAATACCTTGTTGGGTTTTCTAAACCAAAGGAAACCGATGGCCTATGAGCAATGCATCTATTTAGGACAAGATGCATTCTCAAGTGGAAGAAGTTGAGATGTGCAAATTAATTTTAGATTCTTGGTTTTGTTTTGGATTTGGAAAAAACTTTTTATATTCCAAGTTTCTCTAGAAATTTGATTTTAGTTTCAAGATTTATATCTTTTAGACATTCCTTTGAATTCTATGAAAATGTTTTTCATTTGTTAATTTGTTATTATTGGAAATGGTACGTTGATTGATGGTTTATTCAAACATTTAGAAAACAATGTTTCATTTAATATAACACACATTCAAGGCAATGCTAATATTAAATGATGTGTTATGAATGAAAACTCTTTTATGTTGTAGCATCAGAAATTGGGACGCATCTTCATTGAGAAAATTAGGAGGTTGGTGAATGATGGAGTACTTAGTACTTTAGATTGTATTGATTTTGATACTTATGTAGATAACATAAAGGGAAATCAGACCAATAAAACAAAAAAGGTGCTAAGAAGAGTTCTAACATATTAGAAATCGTACATATAAATATTTGTAGTCAGAATATAGACTCGTATGGTAAAAAACATTTCATCTAATTTATTATTGATTATTCACGATGTATGTATTTCTACTTGCTTCATAATAAGAATGAAGCAATGTATACTTTTAAGATTTTTAAAGCAGAAGTAGAGAAACAGTTGGAGAAACAAATTAAAATCATGTATCAGATAATGATAGAGAATATTGTGGTAGATTCTTGAAGAGTATAGAATTTTGGCCTAATACAGCATGCTTGGATCTTTAGATAAGAATGGTGTAATAGAAAGAAGAAACCGAACCTTGATGGACAAGGTGCAGAGTATGTTTGGTAACTCTATGCTACCTAAATCTTTGTGGACTAGATCTTTTAAAACAACAATGTTTATATAGAACTAGGTTCCAACCAAGGCTATCCAAAATTCCCATTTGAATCATGGAAAGGTTCTAAACTGAGTTTGTGACATATATGTGTTTAGGGATACTCGTCTAAAGTAAGAGTTTATAATTCATAAGAGAAAAAATTGGACCCGAGGATAAGTGAGTATTTCTTTAGATATGCTGAAAAGTTTAAATGTTACAAATTTTAATGTCCATCACACATCACTAGAATTGTGAAATCAAGCAATGCAAAGTTTATGGAAAACGACTTAATCATTAAAAGAGATCAATCTTGGAACATAGTTTTTTTAGAAGGAATGTTTTAATATGCAAACTCTCATGTCAAGTGACAGTTTGATTATCATACATAACACCCCAAGTTCAAATGCATGTTGAGAAACCAATTGTTCAAATTCCATAAGCTGCTAATGACCAATCTAGTAGATTCAATTGTTCAAAATTACCAAAGGTTGTTGAGTAGCCAATTATGTAACATACTCCACAAGAAAATGTTGTGGAGTATGTTCGTACAACTTTAAGAATACCACTTAGAATGAAAAAATCAACAATCTGTAGTGATTACATTATGTATTTACTAGGAAATGATTATAATTGTGGAGTCGAAAAGGATCTTGAAACATTTTTACAATCTATGAGTTGTAGAGAATTCAAATTATGGTATAATGCAATGAAAGATGAATCCTATGGAATCTAATGAAGTCTAAGATCTTGTTGAGTTTCCTAATAGTGTAAATAACCATTAGATGTAAATGGGTCTTTAAAACAAATAAAGACTCATTAGGCAGCATTAAAAGATACAAAGCAAGACTTGTTGCTAAAAGATTCACTTAAAAAGAAAAAATTAATTACACAAAGAGCTTTTCTCCTATATCTAAGAAAGATTTCCTTCATGTCATTATGGCATTGGTTACCCTTTTTGACTATGTGAAAACAACGTTCCTTAACGAGGACCTAAAAGAGGAGGTTTAAATGAAACAACTAGAAAGATTCTCTTCTAGTGATGGAAATCATTTGGTGTGCAAGTTTAAGAAATCCATATACAGATTGAAAGAAGCTTTTTGACAATGTTATTCGAAATTCTATGATCATCTATTCATTCGATTTTGTAAAGAACATCATGAATCAATGTATATATCAGAAGGTTAATGGGAGCAAAATTTGCTTCCTTTTCAATACATGTGGATGATAATCTACTTGTAACTAATGAACAAGGTTGCTACATGAGGTAAAGCAGTTTCTCTCTAAGAAATTTAATGTGAAAAATATAAGTGAGGCGTCTTATGTCATTGGCATTAAGATCTATAAGGACAGGTCTCAAGGTCTTTCGTAATTGTCTCATGAGACATAAAGTTCTTGAGAGATTTCAGATGAAAGATTGTTCACCAAATGTAACATCAATTGTGAAGGGTGATAGTTTCAATTTGAACCAATGCCCAAAAAATAAACTTAAAAGGGAACAAATGCAAAACATTCCATATGTTTTTATACTTGGAAGCTTAGTGTATGCTCATATTTATACAAGACCTGATGTTGCATTTACTGTCGAAATGTTAAGAAGATATTAAAGTAATCCAATTATGGACCACTAGAAAGCTACAAAGAAAGTAATGAAGTACTTTCAAGGGACTAATGATTACATGTTTATGTATAGACGAATTATTTGAATTTGAACTTTGTTAGAGGTGTTGGTTCACGAAAATCAACGTTAAGATATGTTTTTATGTTTGTTTGTGGAGCTATGTTTGGGAGGAGTGCAAAGTGGTCTTTAACTGTTGTTTTCTACCATGTAAGTTGAGTTTGATTCTTGTTTTGAGGCCTTCTCACATGGTGTATAGTTGAATCGTTTCATGTTTGAGCTGAAAATTATGATTCAATTTCGAAACCATTAAAAATGTACTATGACAATTTAGCTACGAATATCTTGGCTAAAAACAAGAGTGGTAGTTGAAGTAAACAAATTGACATTAAGCACTTAGTCATAAGGGAACGTGTTAAAGAGAATGAAATAGTTATTGAATATGTTAGCATTGAAATGCTTGCAAATTCTGTTTCAAAAAGGCATGGCACCAAAGAGTTTTAAAGATCATCTGAAATGAATGAGACTTCATTTCATCATGTGAATTTTATTGTATGAACAACTATTAAGGTTTATTCATTAAGTTATGCTATCACATATGAACATACATCAAAGAGATAAAATACATTGTAATACATGGAAGATTACTCCTTCTTAAAGGATTTATCATTATATTTCATGTATTTTTTTTTCATTTAACTATAAAAATCTATAAATTATAGATAAAATGGTAAGTGTGTTAAAATATACAAATCAAGTAAGAAAATGTATGTTAGTAGCACGTGGGCATCATCCACGTCGTAAGTATGCTAATTGCAAATTACGGACGTGGATATTTGCACGTACGTGATGTGAGACGTGTAAATGGTCTACGAATGGTCTTATTTTTATCAGTGTGAAAACTCCTGCACCACTGTGATAACTACTTACCACTTTTACTGATAACCACCCATTAATTACAATTAAGTTTTTCATGGAAAGACATAAAAAGTTGATTCAGGGTATTAGGACCCTAATATTGTATGATTGCTTAAAATTAAAAAATTTCACATAAGAATGAATATTTTATTGCAATTCAAAGTTCGATTAGTATTCAATTCATTTTTGATATGATGTATTGTTCATGATATTAATATATTGGATAGACCGCTTAAAAAATTCTATCAAGATTTACTTGGAGGAAAACAGAACAAATGGAAGCTGCACATCTCTATCATGACTTTAAATTTACCTCATTCAGGCCTGACATATCATATTATAACTCAAGGATATATACGGTTAAAAATTTAGGTGGTTAATCTTATCCTTCATGTATTTCATATTCTGAAGAATCTGCCTGCAACAGTTGAAATAAGAAATTCTTGTGAAGTTTCACATTCAAACAACCAATCACAATTTGCATGTCCTTTGGTTAGGTCACACGTATATAGCTAGCATTATGTTATTTGTTCTAGTGAATTGTAGATTGCTCTTGCAAGATTTTTCTCTTCTCTCTGCACACATGGTCAGTGGAAGCATACAAACTCCAAAGTTGGACGTTCCTCTTCCTCACATGTCTGAGTGCTGAAAGATTAAAAAAAATGCAAGAACCTGCTAAAAGGTTGAAACTAAGGCTGATCACAACCGCCCATGGATGAAGCTTTATACTCGTGTAGCTTCTGCAGTGGGAATTTTTAAGGCAGCTTCTACATCTTCGATGTCAGCATTTTCAAATTTCAAGAATGTTTCAATGTCTCTACAATGATCTGAACTTCCATGTCCAAGATTGAACCACTTCTTATGAGGTTTTGGTTTTCTGTTGCTAATGGCAATAGCAATGTCGTTAGGGAAGAGCAGGGATTTAAAACGCGGTTGCGACCTCGTTTTCGGTTGCGTTGCGTTTATCGCGGTTACGGATATAACGGAGACCATCGCGGTCATAACGGCTATCGCGGTCGTGATTTTTTTTTTTCGCACAACTTATCCCAAAATACAATATTTGCAATTATAATCATAATTAATCTTATTTTATAATTTTTAAAGTAATTTATGATATCTTAAATCTAATATTTTTGTGAAAAATTTAGTCATAATTTTTTTATTAGAATAAAACATTATAATTTAATAAAATTACTAATAATAATTGAAAAATAACAAAAGTAGAAAATGGAGATCAATAATTACTAAATTAATTCTTATTAATATAACTATTTTTCATCTAAAATATTAAAGAATTCTTTCACCAAATTTTTGTCATTTTTTTAATATAAATTAATTATGTCAACATTTCTCTTTTTTTTCTCTTCTATATGAATTTCTACAAAAATTAATAATCAACAGAATAAAAACATATTAAATTCAATCCGTTATAAAAATTATATATATTTCAAATCTTACATATTACCACATAGTTGAATGACGAGGAAAATCATGTTCTCCCTCTTCACTTTCAGAGCCACGTTGATTTGGTCTTTGTGATCTCTGTTCCAAAGTCAAACCATATCCTTGTTCTTGATACATTTGCGAGGGTGGATACATTTGTTGAGGTGGATACATTTGTGGCGGTGGATACATATGAGGATAATAAGGCATAGGATAATTAGGAAATGGTTGAGGTGGATAATAACCTTGTGGTGGGGGATAATAACCGTAAGGAGGTTGAAAATGTAAAGATGGTCTCGATGGATAATGATCTTGAGTACCAAATGATTCATTAGTAGAACTTGACCTTCTAGACGAAGAGCCTCCAGAAGTATCATGTTGGTGCTTCTTGGCTTTTCCCTTTGATCGAGCTCTATCTTGACTTCCATCCCCACTAGATCTAAAAGATGGATTTACTCCATAATCTGACATATCAATGAATAATCCACCAGTTGCAGCAAGCCCATATTCTCCTCCAAGTGGACTGAAAGGTCTATTTTCTCTTGCACCACCACTATAATCAGCACTACTACCATGATCACCACCATCACCACCACTATCACCATCACCACCACTATCACCACCACCATCACCAGCATCAGATGGAGTTGAACCCTCGTCATCATCATACTGAGTTGCTGTCGGATTTGTACTTGACTGATGTACGTTTTCTTCCGATTGATGTGACTGTTCATAGTTCATTTCATCATCAGAATTATCTGCAGGCAACCAATCAGAATTTTGACCATCTAACAAAGGTCTTTCTCTCTCTTACAACCATTCTGAAAGTGGATCTTCGTCTTCAAATATATGATCAAGGCTAATAGGATTGAAACTATCGTTTATCTCATCAGGACTCATTCTTTTTTGATGTCTCATCCTTAGCCTCATATTATAATAAGTATATACTAACTTCTGAAGTCTTTCATATTTCAATCTATTTCTGGCCTTAGTGTGTATATAGCTAAATGTGCTCCAATTTCTTTCAGAATTTGATGCACAAGTTGTTTGACTAAGCACTTTAATTGTCAATTTTTGTAATTCAGGAACACATGTGCCATATATCATCCACCATTCAGCTGTATAAAATTATTTAAAATAAATTTAACATCCAAAATAATTAAATAATATTAAATAAATTTTAATAAATTAACTGTTTACCTCGATTCATTTGCTTCCAAGCTCTCTGTGCCTGAGGTGTACCGAACGTCTCATTTTTTTGTCAAAATAATATCAACTATATTGATAAAAAATATAATTTATCAAATAAATAAATACAAAAAGTAATTCTATTTCTAATACACAAAGTAAATTTTAGAGTATAAAACAATATTAAACACTAACCTGGTTAATCATCCTGATTTAAGTATCCATAGAAGGTTCTAATCTTTCTATTACTGCTTTTGTCCCTTGTAATGTTTCGCTTAACACACTTTCAGAATGCTCCACACCAAATTGAAATTGAGAATTAAGATAGTAACCTAAAAATAATTCAGAACAATATTATCTAAAAGTAATAAAAATAAATATATAACTAATTTAAACATAATGATAAAACATAAAAATATTTTTAATTACCATCCACATTTTTAGTCTACTTACGAGCTGAATGCAAGTCAGAATGAATGAAGATCCATCTGTTGTCAATAATCTTTTCATAATCAACAGAGTATCGACAATCTGCCTGAATTGCCCATTTAGCTCTATCCACAGCCTCATAAATAAAGCTCATGGTTGGTTTCTCATCACTATCCACAAGCCGCAATACCTTTACCAAAGGCTCATAAACTTTTGTTATGTCACGTGCTCTTCGCCAAAATTCTTTTCCTAAAACAATTTTTTTGGCTTCATAGGCAAGCCCCGACTTTTGTTGTCCCCATTTTGACTCTTTGAACTCCTATATATTCATGAATAAAATTTTAAAGTAATATAAATAAGATATCACAAAAAAATTGTTAGATTTAAAAACTAAAAAACAATTACTAAGTACTAACCTTTGAATTGAACATTTCTCTTAAACCTTGTTTGTGTTTTATTATCTCCTGTAGTTGGATGAAATGGGTGGCAAATCGGGTAAGACCAGGACGAAGTATTTGTCTTCCTTGAGTATATTTTTTCATTAAATCAACCGTCCATATGTGATTGTATATGAAACACGTCACTTTCTTCGCCTTGTCCAAAACTTTTTCCACACTTGACTTTTTGCCAATATCTTCAAGACATAAATCTAAGTAATGAGCTGAACAGGCCATCCAGTACAGATGTTTCCTTTTTTCCATTAATTTTTTTCCAGCAGCCTTAAGTGCTGCCTCATTGTCAGTGACTATTTAGACAATGTATTCTTCTCCAATCTCTTCTACAGCATGATCCAATAGCTTGTAGTAAAATATAGTATCTCTAGTACGAGCACTAGAGACATCCATAGATTTTCAAAAAATGGTCCCTTTACTACAATAAACTAGAAAATTAATTATATGCATTTGGTTCAACCTGTTTGTCCAACCATCACACATCAGTGTAGCACCTAATTCACTCCAATGAACCTTTAATCCATTAACCCATTCTTTCACTTGTCTATACTCTGAATCCAAATACACATCAGAAACCTCATAAGGTGTTGGGAGTTTACATGTTGCCCAATTTCTGCTGCTACAGAAACTAAATTGTGCAACCATGGAGAGTTTGCTAACTGAAAAGGGAGTCGATCATATATCAAAAATTTAGATACGGATTCACCTAATTTCTTTCTCAATGTCTTTAAAATATAATCATTTACTTTTGGTTGCTTTGCACTCTTGCTTCTAACCAATTCAGGTATGGCTCCCTTTAATGAAAATTTCGAGTCAGTTGAAAAGGATTTCTTTATTTTTTTATCAAAATAGTCACTAACTGAGCCGTGAGAGCTCCGTCCCTCTTCATAAGTATTACTGAAACCACTAGTTCTTTGCCTAAATTCTTGCCTCATATGCAATTCACGTTGTGATTGGACACTATCTCGCATAGCTTGTCTTGTAGCATTCTCTTCGTCCATGAACCCTTCATAATCATAATCATCTCCTCTTAATTGTGATAAGAATTCATCTTTTCTCCTTTTGTTATCAAATTTCTTTGATTTACTTTGTTGAAGGAGTTTCATCATACTTTCTCTAACAGTGGCTATTAATAATATAGTTAAGAAAAAGAAAAAATTAGTTGTATATGTTAATGTAATTTTATAATCTTAATTGAGAAATTAATAATAATATTTATAACTAACTGGTAATGTTGGGGCATGGTGCGACATTGCTAGTCTTATGAGCAATATGCTTCTTGAAGCGTGTTATTCCTCCTTTTACAACTTTTCCACAAAGTTTACACGACACAATTCCTTTTGCATTTGGTACAGGTATTCCGAAATGCCAACCGATGTCATCACTCGGTGCGCCTTCTACTCCTTTACTTGGAAACTCCTCACGTGGTGGCATGATTGATTTTTTCTATAAAATAAGTAATTATAAACATGAATAAAAAAATATTATATTCTTCATACATAAATGAAAACTAAATTCAATTTATCAAAAAATAATTGAATTTGAACCATTAATTTTTTATATTTTACTATAATATTGTATTACATTAAAAATTTAATATTAATTGCTCACTATCAAAATTCAATATAAGTATTATTTTTCTCTTAAGTTATAATAATATTTAGTGCTATATTTTTAAATATTAATAACTTAAATTTGGCAATTAAAAAATCTACTGAAAAATTTATATTAACAATGTTAATTTTACCCAAATTGAGATAATTACTAAACATTTAAGCTAATTACATAACATTTTGGTTATAATTATTAAATATTTACTTAAAAATTTATTAATTAAAACTAACTCCTTAAAAATTTGTATTAATTATACTAATTAAAAAATTAACTACTAAAAAACTATACTAATTTAAGCTAATTATTAAACATTTTTCAATTATTTATTAAATATTGACTTTAAAAATTATTAATTAATACTAATTCTTTAAAAATTTGTATTAATTATACTAATTAAAAAATTATACTAATAAAAAAATTAACTACTAAAAAATTATACTAATTAAGCTAATTACAAAACATTTTGTTTATAATTATTAAATATTTACTTAAAAATTTATTAATTAAAACTAACTCCTTAAAAATTTGTATTAATTATACTAATTAAAAAATTAACTACTAAAAAACTATACTAATTTAAGCTAATTATTAAACATTTTTCAATTATTTATTAAATATTGACTTTAAAAATTATTAATTAATACTAATTCTTTAAAAATTTGTAGTAATTATACTAATTAAAAAATTATACTAATAAAAAAATTAACTACTAAAAAATTATACTAATTTAAGCTAATTACAAAACATTTTGTTTATAATTATTAAATATTTACTTAAAAATTTATTAATTAAAACTAACTCCTTAAAAATTTGTATTAATTATACTAATTAAAAAATCAACTACTAAAAAACTATACTAATTTAAGCTAATTATTAACACTTTTTAATTATTTATTAAATATTGACTTAAAAAATTATTAATTAATATTAATTCTTTAAAAATTTGTATTAATTATACAAATTAAAAAATTATACTAATTAAAAAACTAACTACTAAAAAATTATACTAATTTAAGCTAATTACAAAACATTTTGGTTATAATTATTAAATATTTACTTAAAATTTTATTAATTAAAACTAACTCCTTAAAAATTTGTATTAATTATACTAATTAAAAAATTAACTACTAAAAAACTATACTAATTTAAGCTAATTATTAAACATTTTTCAATTATTTATTAAATATTGACTTTAAAAATTATTAATTAATACTAATTCTTAAAAAATTTGTAGTAATTATACTAATTAAAAAATTATACTAATAAAAAAATTAACTACTAAAAAATTATACTAATTTAAGCTAATTACAAAACATTTTGTTTATAATTATTAAATATTTACTTAAAAATTTATTAATTAAAACTAACTCCTTAAAAATTTGTATTAATTATACTAATTAAAAAATCAACTACTAAAAAACTATACTAATTTAAGCTAATTATTAACACTTTTTAATTATTTATTAAATATTGACTTTAAAAATTATTAATTAATACTAATTCTTTAAAAATTTGTATTAATTATACTAATTAAAAAATTATACTAATTAAAAAACTAACTACTAAAAAATTATACTAATTTAAGCTAATTACAAAACATTTTGGTTATAATTATTAAATATTTACTTAAAAATTTATTAATTAAAACTAACTCCTTAAAAATTTGTATTAATTATACTAATTAAAAAATTAACTACTAAAAAACTATACTAATTTAAGCTAATTATTAAACATTTTTAATTATTTATTAAATATCGACTTTGAAAATTATTAATTAATACTAATTCTTTAAAAAAATTGTATTAATTAAAAAATATACTAATTAAAAAATTAACTACTAACAAATTATATTAATTTAAACTAATTACTAAACATTTTTAAATAATTATTAAATATTTAATATAAAAATTATTAATTTATAATAATTAAAAAAAATTATATTAATTAATTTTTTTTAATCTAACCTTCCTGCGCCCCCCCCCCCCCCCAAATCGCTCCAAATCCCCCCCCCCCCATTCTCACTAATTTATAATAATTAAAAAAAATTATATTAATTAATTTTTTTAATCTAACCTCCCCCCCCCCCCCAAAAAAATATCGCTCCAGATTTTTCACAACCCCCCCTAATCTCACTAATTTATAATAATTAATAAAAATTATATTAATTATTTTTTTTAATCTAACCTCCCTGCACCCCCCTCCCCCCAAAAAAAAAAAAAAATCGCTCCATATCCCAACCCCCCCCCCCCCCCCCAATCTCACGCTCCAGATCCCCCCCCCTCCCGGGCTCCAGATCTTCCCCCCATTCCTCATCGTCTTCGATCCCACCAGACCCAAAGGCCGCCAGAGCTAAACCCTCCCCCCCAACATCCACCCACGCTCCAGATCTTTCCCACCCCCTCCCCCCAAACGCTCCAGATCTATTTTATTTCTCATCGTCTTCGGTCTTCTTTCTTTCAGCAGTTTCTGTTCCCACCAGACCCAGAGGCCGCCAGAGTAGAGCCAACAAATCCGGATCTGTTTAAAAGTTTACTGATTTTATTCTAGTTTGAAGAGTTTAGTGTTTACCTGACTATGTTGATGTTCTGTTCTGTATGTGGCTGCCTCTGTTTCGGATGTGACTGGCTGTGTCTGTGTGATCTGCTAGTGACTGCCGTTAGCCTCTCTGTTTCTACTGTTGGTTGCTGGTTTTTGCTATATTTTTCAAGATTGGCAGATTAGTTTTTTTTTTATTTGGTTTGTTAATTTTTTTCGGTTGAGTCTGTTTTTATACGCACTCAACAGAACGGAGAAAATGGGGTAACGGAGGATAGCGATGATAACGGACCGTTATCACCGCTATCCTCCGTTACCTCCCGCTACCTCCGTTTTTGACCCCGTTACAAGTGTGAAATTTTTTCACACCCGTTTTTTTTCAATTGCGGTGGCGCAAAAAATCGACCGCGACGCAGAGTCACGGCCGCTATTTCAAACACTGGGGAAGAGGTCTCGTAGGACAAAGGCGTGCAATATAGTCGAAACAAGCAGAGCTGTTACTGTGAGAGTAGCAACAAGAGAGAGTAACACAGAAAGAGTTTGAGTTACTATATTCGTTACTACACTTGAATATCTCATGGTTGCAATGGCAGCAGCGGTCATTGGGAATGTATATGCCCACCAAGCCAATGAGAACCTGTAAAGAGGAGAAATTAGAATCAAACCACCTAACAGAGCTGAACTAATAAGTAAGTAGGGATAGCGCCTCACATACTTGAATCCTCGGAAAAAGTTGACCCGAACGGTCTGAAAACATAATCCAAATATAACAGTTTAGGTTTATTAAAAAGATTCCGTTTTGTAAAGCAAAATCCAGAAAGCACGAGCGTTTATAAATCAAGTTGAATCAACAAAAATAATGCCAAGAAGAGTGTTATATATGCATTTAAGATGCAAAGAGGCTAACCAGTGAAAAATAAAGGACCAAGGCAATGAAGTAAGCAATCCTAGACCCATAATCGAAGGAGCCTTGGATCTTGGCCCATGCCATTGAAGCAACACTTGGCGCTGCAACAAACAGAAGGAATACAGGATGGAGCTCTCTCAGGAGTGTTTCATTTGTTGGAAGTCTCTCGTAAAGAGTTACAAACAGAACAATATAATGAGCCAGCCCAACCGCATAGAAGAATATAGGCCCTTCTTTAAGCCCCACTGAGGCACCCAATAGCGCCCCCACAAAGTTGCCAACGATTGAGAGATGGTTTGAAGGATTAGCCACCTTGGAAAGCCTCCGTTGACCACCTGACATCCATTGTCCATAGATTTTAAGCTCCAAACAGAAGATTGGCGTCATAAGAACGTACCATAGAGCAACAGGCAGGTTTGAGGCAACCGAAGATGGCACTCCATGAGCTAAGAACAGAAGAGATATCCAAGCGGCAAAGAAGTTGACACGGATTGGATGGTGATACTCACGACGAACTGCTTCAAAGTAGAGAATCGCTTTCAGAAGGTAGATGGAAGAAATAATGGCTACCAGAGCAACTGATGTCCACCATAGGATGAGATTTATTATCAGGTTTATGTAAAGAAATTTTGTAGAAGCAGTGGCCAGGGTTTTCCACATAACGGATTAGCTGCTGATTCCCAGACAGATACCAAATGAAGAGACGGGATACCGAAGAAGGAAAGGCCAAGTCGTGTCATCTGGAAGCACAATCTCCTCCGAAGCCTGTCAAAATAAATAAATCCAGATTCTTCAAAAAGCAAAAGCGTTTTGGCCTAAAGAACAGAATCCTTACAATATTTTCAATGATGAGAACATACCCTCAGGGTCTCCAACTCCGGTCCTAGTAAAGAAATTAAAATAAAACAAACTATACATGAATATAACGGATGCGAGTATACTATGATTTGTAACATCTCTAAATAAGCAGAAAAGATCAGTATTAATTAGCTAAGTGCGAATAACACGTTTCAAGAACTAATTTTTCAGAAGACCAAACAGTAAGAAAGATGAAAAATCAAGTTATTTAAATTAGCATGCAGGATCTTCCTGATTCATTCCAAGACGATTCAATCCCCTTACATGAACGTTTTCGTGTGTGAACTTATGATATTTAGTTCTAAGAAAGTTTCTTAAAAGCTTACAAGCTATACCGGAAAGCAAGCAAGCTGTGCAAGGAGGAAAATCAAATTGGCATCCAAAGATGAGACAGAAGATATACAAATTCAAACCTCGAAACCAGCTGCTAAGCTCAGGTAATACAGGTAAAGAAACGCAGCAGTGTTCTAGACAAATGGACAGAGAAGTAAGAGAAAATATAGATGGTTTTAAGTAGGAATCTTCAAGGAGAGTTCTCTGGAGCAGGCGAGTCGCAGAAAAACGCAGAACATTACCATGTAAAGGAAGAATATGTGGCCCAAGACAACAAATTAATAAGCACAACCAACACACGTTTCCTAGATATAGGGAGGCAAATATATATAGTTTAAAGCGGGCCATATCTTGAATAGCAGCCATAAGAACCTTAATTAAATTCTCTTCATCACCGCTGCTTTATTTGAGGGACATTTTCACAGAAAAAGATAAAGCAGCAGAAATAAATAATATTGCAACTAGTACTTAGTTAAGAATATGTTTGGTGATCAGCTATGGATTACAGTGTTGATTGCTTTTTGTCATCTTCCTCATTACCTGTACTTTTTATGTTTTTTTAATTATCAAGTATTTGGTTTGACTAAATTGACTCCATCAAGGAAATCTTCCGCCCCGAATTTGTGCTCCGGTTGGTGCCCCATCAATCAGAGTAGCGTCTATTTTTCCCTCTAATCCTTTGTATGCACAAAGTTCTCCTTTAGAAATTTTAAAATATAAATCGATGATAAAATTTAATTTTTTATTTATATAAATATGTATAAATTTTTGTATTAAATTTTATACAAGAAAATAATTATCTGATTCAATCTCTTCGTATTAACTTGTAAAGGGCTTAATGTTTAATCCTGACGAAATAAAAAAGAATAGTTGTCCATAAGAACAGGCGAAGACTTGTGGTTCCTCATGGATTTGTCGAGGGATTGATGCTTAATCTCGACAGAGTAAAAAATAATAATTGTTGGAAGGAACAGACGAAGACTTGTGGTTCCTTGTGGATTTGTCGAGGGTTTGACGCTTAATCCCAACAGAGTGAAAAAGAATAGTTGTTGGGAGGAACATGGGAAGGAATAGTTGTTGGGAGGAACAGGCGAAGGAATAGTTGTTCCTCGTGGATTTGTCGAGAGTTTGACACTTAATCCCAACGAAGTGAAAAAAAAAAGTTGTTGGGAGGAACATGCAAAGGAATAGTTGTTAGGAGGAACAGACGAAGGAATAGTTGTTCCTTGTGGATTTGTTGAGGACTTGACGATTAACCCCAATGGAGTGAAAACGAATAGTTGTTGGGAGGAACAGGCGAAGGCTTGTGGTTCCTTACGAACTTGTCGAGAGCTTGACGCTTAATTCCGACGGAGTGAAAAGGAATAGGTATTGAGAGGAACATGCAAAGGCTTGTGATTCCTCGTGGATTTTTAGCAGTTTGATTAATCGTTGAGAGAACAGTTTGTGACTTGTTGTCCTCTTGTAGATCTCTTGGCTTTACAACAGCTTTGATGACTTAAGAAAATGGTCGATATTCTGAAGGTTTCAAATTCTCTAAGGAGGTTGGGGCTTCTCTTCAATGTGAAGAGCTCTTCTTCTCCCCGAGGAGCCCTCTATTTATGCTATGTGATAGAGAGTTCCAAAAGGAGTTAGTCAATCTAGGTTTTATCTAATTAATTTGATTTAATTAAAAATAATATAGATGATTAATTTTTTTTGACCAATCTATTAGGAAATTATTAATCAATTAAATATTCAATTTAATTAATTAATAATATTAATTTTTTTTATGCCTACACCCCTCATTCGATTTCCTCTTGTTTATGTTTCCTATTCCTCTATATTTAGATCTAGTAATTGTTAAAACGATATAATTATATAAACAAAAATGATACATGTTAAAATTTTAATAAAAAAAATATGAAATAACAAAAAAATATAAAATCACATTGATATTTTACGTGTTAATATAAATTATGTGGTAGAATTATGTTTTCTCCATATGAAGGCCCATAACCCAATCCATTGATTAAGGACTCTATTGTCTTTTCACCATGAGATCTGAAAGGGTTTTAACTCCTTTTATGAGTATATGTGGCAGCATAAATAAGAAAATAAAAAAATAAAAAGAGGGGAGAAAGTGGGCACCAGAAAGAGGAAAAAGAAAAGAAAAAAAGGGGAAAAAAGGTTTAGAAAAGTTGAACAGTTTGATGAGGTTGATAGAGGTCGACTTGTAGTCCAATAGAGCTAAAATTGATTAGCATGTTCATGAATCAAAGTTCTTCATCTTGAATAGTGGAGATCGGACTTGGAGTTTCTTACTTACAAATTTCATAAGGTGTTTGTACATTTAACATCCAATTTGATAAGATTTTTCTAATCTTTTCTTGTAAAATTGTTGTTGTCAAGAATAATTGTTCTTCAGATATTGAGGTTGTATACCTCTAGTTTTTAACTAGAAAGAACTTTTTATTCCCATAATTTGTGGTAGTGGAGATTTTGTTGGTAACCATAAGGCCGTGGTTTTTATTCCTTGCTTTGAGAAGGTTTTCCACACTAAATTGCTTGTTTCTTTGTGCTTATGGTTTGATGTTTTGATTTGTCTCTTGATATATATTGATGATGTTGCTCTGTTTGATTAATTCCTACTAAGTTCAGACAAAATATATATTTTGTTGCATTACATATTCTGTTGGAATATTGTTATTATTGTATTTATCCCATCAAAGTTGTATGAGAACTGTGTTTGTTGTTTATTTGGGCCTTATGTTGAACATGACAGTTAATAAAGTAGAATGATTAATTTGAATGGTTTACATTATCATATATAGAGAGGTAAAATGAAAGATTTATTGTATGAGAAGGATTATTATTTACTTGTGGTTAATACTGAAAAGTCAAAAAAAAAAGGTTAGGAAGAATTGAATTTACGCCATAGACAAATATTTGGATATATCAGATTGTGGGTAGATGATAATGTTTTAAACCATTTTACTGAAGAGATACATGCACACACTTTATGGAACAAGTTTGAGCAATTGTATGCTCATAAAACTGGGAACAATAAATTGTTCTTAATGAGCAGTTGATGAGCTTGAAGTATCAGGATGGAAGTCTTTTGACAAATCACTTTAACTCATATAGAGGCATTCTTAATAAGTTGGCTAATATAAATATCAAGTTTAAAGATGAAGTGCAAGATTTATGGCTTTTTAGTACATTACTGAACTCTTAGGAGATGTTTAGAACGTTGTTATCAAACTCAGCCCTAAATGGTGTCATAACTATGGATTTGACTAAGAATTGTATTTCGAATAAAAAGATGAGAAGAAAGTCACATGGTTCAACTTCACAGTCAAATGTCTTAGTCAAGTAAACAAAGGGAGGAGTAAAAGTAGAGGTTCGAAAAGCAGAGGTAGAAGTAAGAGTAAGTCCAACAAGTTTATGAATGTTGAGTGTTGTCATTGTGGTATAAAGGGGCATATAAAGAAATATCGTCGACAATTGAAAGAGATAACAAAAGGGGCAAAGGTAAGGAAAAGACATATTATGATGACAGTGATGTTGATAAAGTTACTACTACTATTACAGATGATTTCCTTATTATATGTGATAATTATGTTATTAATCTTGCATGCCATGAGACTAGTTAGGTGATTAACAGTGGTGGCTTGATTCACTCTACATCTCGGAGAGATTAATTTGCATCTTACACATATAATGATTTTAGCTTTGTTAAAATGAGTAATGATGGATCTATTAAAGTCATTTGTATGGAGATGTGTGCTTGGAGACCAATAATGATAAACATTGGTTCTAAAAAATGTTAAACATATTCTTGATATCCGAATGAATTTGATTTCTACGATAAAGCTTGATGATAGTTAGTTTTACAGCACTTTCAGTGACGGTAAGTGGAAGCTTACTAAAGTAACTATAGTTGTGGCTAGAAGCTCAAAGCGCTCTTCATTATATGTAGACCAAGATATGTGATTCCATTATCAATGTTGATAGTGATGGTAGAACTGAGTTATGGCATAATCAGTTTAATCACATGAGTGAGAAGTGTTTGATGGTTTGGCCAAGAAAAATCTTCTTCTTGGAATAAAGAATGTGTCCTTGACGAAGTGTGCTCATTATTTGGTAAGGAAGAAAACCATAGTCTCCTTTAAGACATCCCCTCCTACAAGAAAGCCATGTATTTTTTATTTGATATATTTTAATGTTTGTGGACCTATGAAAGTAAAAACATTTGGTGGTTCTCTTTATTTGTGACTTTCATAAATAATCATTCAAGGAAGATATAGATTTACACCTTGAAAACAAAAGACTATGTGTTAAATGTGTTTGAACACTTTCATGCTTTAGTTGAAAGACAATTGGTTTGAAATTGAAATGCATTAGGATTGATAATGGGGGTGAATATTCTGGATCAACTATCTTCAATCAGCCCTTGCAAAGCTTCCCACATCCTCCTAGCTTTTGTTCTTATAATTGGACCTCCATGGATGTTTAATAGATCTTTCGAAGTCATGCACGTGTTATCTTGATCTTCCTGATCTTGATGTTCATCATTCCTCTTTATAGAAATAAGCTTGCCTTTAAAGAAACTGATGAAAGCAAGGGCAACTGGTTGAGAAACCTTCATCGCCATATAAAGGAATTTTTGGCTATATCTAACAATGCTTCCCCCATTAGGCTTATGTTCATAATAATATTGGATGGCAAAAACCACTACAAGGATTCATTAAACTTGAATTGGATGGATTGGTAAAAGAAAATCCTAGTGTCACGAGGGTTGAAGGAGTTATAAAAGACCATAATGGAAAATGGTTAGGTGCCTACTCATGAAAGCTTGGAAGAACTACTGGTGTTTGCGCTGAATTATGGGGTTTTTGCGATGGACTTCGTATGGTCCGGGAGAGATGATACAAAAATCCTCTTATTGAAGTAAACTCTCAAGTGATGTTAAGGTACATGATGAACAAAGTTAATCAAACTCATACTTATCACCCTATTATCATAAGCGAACTATAATGTTGAATAGGGGGACCAAGGTTTTTAATACTTATATATATATATATATATATATATATATATATATATATATAAAAAATAGATTTAAATTGGGTTTACAAAATAAAAGAGATTAAAATTACATTCAGATTTATATATTTATTTCATCCATTAATCACTACTTGGTGGTTGTCGAGACTAACAGTAATAAATCCTACTCAAAATAAATTAAAACTGTAGTATAAATGAGTATGGTCGTTTCCCAAGAGATTGGTAAGATTTATTTTTCTGTAAAATATTTAAAAAGAAAATAAATATGGGGATTTTGTTGTAGTGAGAATAAAAAGAAAAATATATTAAAATGTAGCAAAGAAAAATCAATATGATGAAAACATCTAACCAAAGGAATAATCTTAGAATGTGTTCATGGAATTGATCATTGATGCAAAATAAGTTCTTTTAATCTTTACCAAATTGGTTATGATTATTGGTACGACCTAACAACCTATCCCTCCTTACTTCTTCGATAATCAGGATACGATCTATAATTATTTCTCTTGTCAGTTAAACAACCTTAGATACGATCTTAAGATTTAATTTACCAACAGTATTGAAAACTAGAGAGACTATCAATTCTAACCAACAAACACACATGTAGGTTCATTTAAGCTAGATCATATATCTTCTTAATAGAGAATTGAAATCCTATCTGAAATCAATTATGTTATTTACCACTTATATTAGAATGCCTAAACAATTACGGATTCAGGTTTCTAATTGGTGATATATTATCCTGACAATTGAACAGAGGGCCCTTTTTGCATAATCAATCAAAACAATAATTTAAACAAGAACAGAAGACATAAATAATAAAAATATAAAAGAACAGGATAAAACTAATTAGATCTCACAATTCTTGAAGAACCCAAACTTTAATTATCCTTTGGCTAGACTAAAAATTTAACAAGCCATAAGTTCAGAGAAAAACAATAAAGAAAATATAAAAATATATGTCTATGATAATGGATTCAAGATGATGTCCTTCCCCTCTCTTAGTCTATATATACTAGATATCCTAACCCTAGAATCTGTTTCCAAAGGAAAGTTCTCTAATTGAGTTTTATTACAATTAAACTTCTTTCTTTTTTCAACCACTTGCCAAAGACAGTTTTTGCATATATCTTACATAATAATTAAAATCTTCTACTTGCCATCTTTAGATTGATTCAGTCAACTTCAGACACAAATGATAGATCTTGACTTGAATTCCAAGATTTCTTCTGATTTTGTGACTTGAACAGAATTTGTAGCTTTTAATCAATTTTGTCCATTTTCCTTCATTCACAATACAAAATAGAAAATATAAGTCAAATCCAAAAATTAAACATATAGAATAATCTAAATCATGGAAAAATATGACAATTAATATGTTTAATATGCAACTTATCAAATTCCCCCACACCTAAACCTGGATTGTCCTCAAGCATACAATAGTCTAAATTCATAATCTCTTCTCATCATTCCTTCATATTCTTCCTATGCTCTTCCAAAACACATTCCTTTTAATAATTAAAACAAGCAAATTCTCATAACACACATGAATAGCACTTTAATGATTCAATTAAATTCATAAAGTACGCAGGATCCAACACCCTCGCAATTGGATTTCACTCATCACACTCTAAGTGTTTAGGGTATATATATCAATAAACTCTCAAGTCATTGCATAGAGATTTCTTACCATAAGCTTGCAAATTCATCACATCTCTTCCACCAATGAATGAATTAAGATGCAAAAATCTAAGGGTCTAAAAGGGTTGTATTGGGACTTAGGTAAGGTATGACAAAGGAATTTTTAGGTTAAAGAAATTGAAGGAATCATACAAAACATTTCACACAAATCTCAACTTAATGATTTCAAAAGACTGCTTCAATCACATAATTTTTAGAACTAACTTTCAAGCAATAAAAATTTTACTTCTCTTTCTCTTCATTTATTCAACAAATTTTTTTTCTTTTTTCTTTTTTTTTCTTCGTTTTTTTTTTGAAAGATAAGATCTCAATGGAAGTAATAGCTTGGAACACTAAATTTTCAACATGCTGCAATCTTTCTAAAAATATTTTGAAGTTTCATGTGCATAAGTCTATATGATTTTTCAATTCAAGGTTCAAAAAGAGGGAAAATCAACAAAAAAAGTTTATCATGGCTTGTAATGTGGTTTAATCCAAAGAAAAGGGCTAGGCTCAACATGGTTTCTCTAGGGGTTAATAATAATAAGGTAGGCTTGACAAGAAAGGTATAATGACAAGAAAAAGGGTTTAACCTAAATGCCCTTATTTGGTTAATTGCATCATATTCATCAAAGGGGTTGATTGAGACATGTATGGCAGAGCAAGTTCTAGAATAATCAACTATGCATGACAATCACACAAAAAAAAATAGAGCATGATGTAATGAATGCTCGTAGGCTCAATTCTTACCAAAAAGGGTTATATGTGCTAGCTCCTATACACTTTTTCATTTAATGAATTAAAAGTAACTGATCACAGTGTATTAATGAGAATTCAAAATCATTTTGCACATATGTAAATCACATTCTTTTTTCATGGGATAAGTATTGGAAAAATCTAGAATTCAAAGAAATTACAAACATTAACTAATATACCTTTTGGAAAAAAAATATTTTTTGGATTTGCAAAAATTTTCATGAAAATTATCAAAAATGAAAGGAAAAGAAAGTAAACATCAGAGTCATAATTAATTATCCTCCCCCACACCTAGACTATACATTGTCCTCAATGTATCAAAATAATTGCTCAGATACTGTAAAAGAATTTAGAGAATAAAGAAACTTCCCTAAAAAATGTTGAGCAGTGTGAAGCATTGCGTTGATTTTCATGACTTCACCAATCCGAGCACGCTTATGAGCGGAAGAAGATCCTTAATTTTCACTGCTATCCATTAAAAAATTTTGCACCCCGTGTAGTTTTTAATCTCCAACAAATAACTGCACCAGATCAAAAAATATTAATAATAAAACTAAAATTCGTCAGTAAGTAAAACAATCATCACAACAAAGTTTTTTTTTTCTTAAATCTGAAAATATAGCAAAAATAAAAATAGAAAATAGAAAAAAAATTAAACAATAAACACAGAGATTGCTGGGAGTTGTTGCCGACGGTATTGGGGAAGGACTGGTGCTGCCGAAAATGGATCGTTGGTCAGCTTCGGTGGGTGCTGCAGAGCTGGGAGAAGCTTGTCGGTGCTGGGTTGCTGCTCGGTTCTGTGCTGAGATTGGTTTTGGGGAGCTGTTGCAATCGGGACAATGGAACTCGGGGAGGGGATCGGTCTCGGTTCCTGGTGGAGAATGACAGGGGCTGCTGATTCAATTCCGGTGGGTCTGTGTTGTCGGAACTGAATACTGCAGTCGGCGGAATTGGTGTGTGAAGTTCGAGAAGAGGAGAGTTACAGGCTACAGCTGAAGGAGTGCTCGGGATACTGCTCTGTACTGCTGAAGCACTTCTTGATGTTGGTGGCTGTTTTTGGCAAGACTGCTGCCAAGAAGTGGGCTGTAGTCAGAACCGGTGCGCGACGTGGGTTGCTAGTGGTCCTGTTTTGCCGGAACTGTTGCTGGAAGCGGCTATATCAATGCTGTAAAGAGACAAAGAAGCTGGAAATTGTTGCCGACAGGGGGCTCTGAAGCTGGAAGAGGAGAGATTACCGATGCTGAAGAGGGAGGGATGGCTATCAGTCTCGGTTTCGGTGGGTACTCGTCTGGTGGGGGCTCGACTGGTGCTGTCAAAAATGGGGAAAGATTGCTCCGGTGGGTACTGCTCGGGGCTGTGAAGAAGAGTGCAGAGAAGGGGGTCGGAATCTGCAGAAAAAAATAAAAAAAAAAACTAGTGCAAAAAAAAAAATTTAAAGTTTGTGTGATGGCAGAAGAGGTATATTGATAAGGCGTGGGCATGCCCTGTCAATAACGCGCTTCTGTAAGTTTTTTTTTTAACAAAAATGATCTCTTCATAAGGCGTGGGCACACCCTATGAAAAGATCACTTCTGGAATTTTTTTTTTAAAGAACCCAAAAAAAATAAACATAAATTTTTTTCTACTACTAATAAAACAATAAAAATTAAGAAAAATAGTTGTGAATAAAAAAATAAAGAGAAATTTTGGGTTGCTTCCCAAAAAGCGTCTTTCTTTAAAGTCTTTGACTAGACATAGTCATGCTCAATTATATGTTGGACAGTTCAACCCAATTTGTTCCACTTCATGCACTTGTAAACTTTCATAAAAAGGCTTTAAGCGATGACCCTTTACCTTAGAGATCTGACCTGTATCCAAACTTTGAATTTCAATTTTACCACGAGGAAACACATTAGTAACAACATAAAGGCTTAACCATCTAGAACGAAATTTACTAGGAAATATTTTTAATTTAGAATGAGATAGTTTAACTTTCTGATCAATATAAAAAATTTTCTTGGAAACCATATGATCATGAAAGACCTTTATCTATTCCTTGTAAATCATAGAGCTTTCATAGGCATGATTAATATTAAACTTAATGATTTCATCATCAAATTCCATTGTGAGTGTATCATCATGCACATCAATTTTAGTCATAGATATTTTTAGAAAAGGTCTTCCCAACAAAATTAAAGATCTAGATAAATCACCATCTTCCATATTAAGCACATAAAAATCAGCAGGAAAGATCAATCCATTTACTTGCACCAAAACATCCTTTAAAACACCTTCAGGATAAACGTTAGATCTATCAGCAAGTTGAATAATCACACCAGTCTCTTTTAATGGTCCTACATTCAAAGATTTATAAATAGACAGAGGCATGACATTAATTGAAGCTCCTAGATCTAATATTGCTCCTTCAATTTTAAGATTACCTACCTTACAAGGGATAGTAAATATACCTGGATCCTTGCATTTAGGAGGTAACTTTTTTTGGAGGACAGCTGAAACATTCTCACTCATGCTCACAAATTCATTACCTTTTAATTTCCTTTTGTTGGTGCATAACTCCTTAAGAAACTTGGCATAGCGAGGTACTCGTTTAATCGCATCAAGTAAAGGAATATTTACCTCAACCTTGCGAAAGATGTCAAAAATTTTCTTTTCCTCCTCATCCTTTTTGGATTTAGATGATCTATAAGGAAAATGAGGAACTGGTGTAAAAACGTTTTATTGCTGCCATTAGGTTCCTTAGGGTGGTCCAACTTGTGGCTGGGATGCAATAACTTCCTTTTCAGCTTCTTCTTCTGGAATGCGCTTTCGGGTTGTTTTGCTAGACTCCCCTACCTTAGTTCCACTCTTCAAGGTCATTGCACTAACATTCTGTTTGGGATTGATAATTGTTTGTGAGGACAATTTTCCTTGAGATTCCAGTCTGCTCACTGAAGTGGCTAGCTGACTCATTTGATCCTCCAGTTTCTTGATGCTTGTCCTTGTTTCCTGTTGAAATTGTTGTGTGTTAATTGCAAGTGATTTAACAATTTCTTCAAGAGACGTACCTGAACTTGAGGATGGCTGATGTTGTTGTGGAGCGGGCTGTCTATATTGAGAATTCTGAAATTAAGGCCTCACTTCATAACTCAAGTTGGGATGATTTCTCCACCCTGGGTTATAAGTATTTGAATATGGATCATGATTCTTTTGTTGTGGACCTAGAAATCCTCCAACTGCATTTGCGTGCTCATGAAGTTCATCTTGAAGTGTGGGGCACATGTCGGTTGGGTGGCCAGTAGCAGCACAGATTCTGCACGCTTTAGCTTGTTGCACATTGCCCATTCCTATAGCCAATTGTTGAACAACAGATGTTAGATTAGCTATTTAACTTTCAAGAGAATGTGTGTTTACCTCGTTTACTCTTATATGATATATGTCTTGTTTGAATCCAACTGCTGGGAGTTAGCAGCCATAGTGGAAATCAAATCTCTAGCTTCTCTAGGAGTCTTGTTCACTATCGCACCTCCACTGGCTGCGTCCATCATCCTTCTTTCTATGGGTAACAGCCCTTCATAAAAGTATTGAATTAAGAGTTGTTCGAAAATCTCATGTTGAGGACAACTTGCACAAAGTTGCTTAAATCTCTCCCAGTATTCGTGAAGAGTCTCAATATATTTCTACTTGATTCCACATATCTCTCTTCTAATGCTAGCAGCTCTTGAAGCAGGGAAAAATTTATCCAAGAATAATATCACCATTTCAGTCCACGTGGTTATAAAACCAGAAGGTAAATAAAAAAATTAATCTTTTACTCTATCAGCTAGTGAGAATGGAAAAACTCGCATTTTAATTTGCTCTTCAGTAACTCCTTGTGGTTTCAGGCTTGAACATACCACGTGAAATTCTTTTAAGTGCTTGTAAGGATATTCATTCTCAAGACCATGGAACTTGGGAAGCAAATGGATCAAACCCGATCTTAATTCAAAATCTGCTTGCAGAGTTGGATAGTGAATGCAGAGGGGTTGTTGATTGACAGGTGGTGCAGCCGACTGCCTTAAAGTTTGCTTTTCTTCAGCCATTATTTCTTCAGTCTCAGAATCACTAGATGAATTGACCAAATCAAGTGTTAAATTCAGTCCAAGTGATGAAGATGAAGCTTCTTGTGCCTTTTGACTTTTTGTTTCCTTTCTATTCCACTTAGTTGTCTTTTCAATCTCAGGATCGTATGGAATTAATTCATTTGCACGAAAAGAACGGGGCATCAAAATAAATCTAATTAAAAACCAATCCCCGGCAACGGCGCCAAAAATTGGTGGTTGTCGAGACAACAATAATAAATCCTACTCAAAATAAATTAACACTGTAGTATAAATGAGTAAAGTCGTTTCCCAACAGATTGGTAAGATTTATTTTTCTGTAAAATATTTAAAAAGAAAATAAATATGGGGATTTTGTTGTAGTGAGAATAAAAAGAAAAATATATTAAAATGTAGCAAAGAAAAATCAATATGATGAAAACATCTAACCAAAGGAATAATCTTAGAATGGGTTCATGGAATTGATCATTGATGCAAAAATAAGTTCTTTTAATCTTTACCAAATTGGTTATGGTTATTGGAACGACCTAACAACCTATCCCTCCTTACTTCTTCGATAATCAGGATACGATCTATAATTATTTCTCTTGTTAGTTAAACAACCTTAGATTCGATCTTAAAATTTAATTTACCAACAACATTGAAAACTAGAGAGATTACCAATTCTAACCAACAAACACACATATAGGTTCATTTAAGCTAGATCATATATCTTCTTAATAGAGAATTGAAATCCTATCTGAAATCAATTATGTTATTTACCACTTATATTAGAATACCTAAATAATTACGGATTCAGGTTTTTAATTGGTGATATATTATCCTGACAATTGAATAAAGGGCCATTTTTGCACAATCAATCAAAACAATAATTTAAACAAGAACAGAACACAGATAAATAATAAAGATATAAAAGAACAGGATAAAACTAATTAGATCTCACAATTCTTGAAGAACCCAAACTTTAATTATCCTTTGGCTAGACTAAAAATTTAGCAAGTCATAAGTTCAGAGAAAAACACTAAAGAAAATGTAAAAATATATGTCTATGATAATGGATTCAAGATGATGTCCTTCCCCTCTCTTAGTCTATATATACTAGATATCCTAACTAGGAGTGTAAATGATACAGTGGTACTCGCAAGTTACTCGGGCTCGACTCGAGCAAAACTCGAATTCGGCTCGATTTTAGTCGAGTCGAGCTCGAGCTCGAGCTACTCGAGCTATCGAGCGAGTCGAATTCGAGCACTTAGATACCTGGCTCGAGTAGCTCGCGAGCCTAATCGAGTATCGAGTTTTTATATATTTTAAAAATATAATAATATTTATATAATGATTCGAGCCTAATCGAGCCTAATCGAGCCTAATCGAGTCTAATCGAGTTCGAGCAAAATATCGAACTTATATAATCGAGCCTAATCGAGCCTAATCGAGTAGCTCGAATTCGATCTCGAGCCGAGCTCGAGCTTAAAAAATAAGGCTCGATCGAGCTCGAACCGAGTATCGAGCACCGAGTTTCGAGTCGAGCTCGAGCTCGAGCACCTCACTGTATCGACTCGGCTCGACTCGATTACACCCCTAATCCTAACCCTAGAATCTGTTTCCAAAGGAAAGTTCTCTGATTGAGTTTGATTACAATTAAACTTCTTTCCTTTTTCAACCACTTGCTAAAGACAGTTTTTGCATATATCTTCCATAATAATTAAAATCTTCCACTTGCCATCTTTAGATTGATTCAGTCAACTTCAGTTACAAGTGATAGATCTTGACTTGAATTCCAAGATTTCTTTTGATTTTGTGATTTGAACATAATTTGTAACTTTTAATCCGTTTTGTCTATTTTCCTTCATTCACAATACAAAATAGAAAATATAAGTCAAATCCAAAAATTAAGCATATAGAATAATCTAAATCATGGAAAAATATGACAATTAATATGTTTAATATGCAACTTATCACTACTCACATACACTTAAAAAATTAATTGATTTTTCACAAATATTAAGTTTCTATCATATAAATTTTAAGAAAATTCAATTTAATTTTTCATTAAAAGCTCATACTTTTAAATAACTATTTATTTGATATATTATTTTCTTATATAACTTTTTATGATTTAATAAAATTCATGATTTTATAAGTTTTTTTTTAGTACTTGCATATATGTTTTATGTAAAATTTAGTCAAAAAAAAAAAGTCTCTAACCTTTTATTGTATGAAATTAGGATTATGAACTTTTATTTTATTGTATGTAGGACCTTGATATTATAAAATATGTGATTATTTGTTAAATTCACTTAGTTTAATCATTTAATTTGTAGAAAATGCGTGCTTTAATATAATTGAATGAGCTGAATGGCAACAAATATTTGAAGAAATATTATTCATAAAATTTTATTAATTGGACATTATTTACCAATTTTTAGATTTTAATGTGTATAATTAAACGACATAAAAAATTTATAATTTTAATTTTATGCAATAAAAGATCGGAAATCTATTTCCATTCTTTTAGTAAAATTTGAAGATTTATTTAGGTATTAGCCTAAAACATGATAATATAACTCATATATATATATATATATATATATATATAGATTTTAGTTGGCCCCTTCAATGTCAAGATCCGCCATTGCCGATTGTGGTTGATTGCAGGTTGTACACTTGATGCTTGGCTGAAGCATGTGTTCAGGGAAGCAAACTCTTGCGGACTAGCTAGCTAAAATGGGATCTTCCCTTTCGGCTTCTTTTGAAACTTTTGTTCACCTTCCTAACCTTCTTATACTACCTCTTTTGGCTTATGTATTGGGATTAGTTTCCCTAGAACTATCAATGCAGATATGGGATGTAATGTTTGATCCCCTGTTGGGGAGTTTATTTATAAAAATACCTGTTTTCACCATCCAAAAAAATAATAAATCTAGAAATTAGAAAGAAAAGACAAACAAATCACTCCCATAAGCAGAAAAAACAAAAGTTCAAGCTCTTCCCTGTTAATAAATCATGATAACAACCGAAGACATAGTAATATACCAATACAAGACCAAGGCAGACATAAGGGTTGTTGAGATTTGGGCTTACCAACAGCTGATTGAAGCTAGGCAGGCTCATGTAATAATCAATATTCAAAATAGTTGTAAATGGTTCCAATATTGGGCTTTTACATTTTGCTCGATAACAGCCTTCACAATTTAGATTTTCGTACCTTTTCCTCCAATTTCTCGTATGCAATTTAACAAGAGTTTACAGCGACTTGTACCATTTAACAAAAAACGTGATGAGGCCTATTTGGGAAAACAGGAATTCTTGCTTACATAGAGGCGTGTGCAAGTCCCCTGTTTCTTTACTCATGTCAGCACGTAGGTTTCTTGATGAGGTCAGAGAGTGAGGGTCATCTTCAGCAATGACGGTAGATTCGGGTCCTCAATCTACTAGTTGAATGCTACCCCGCGGTGATATTGTCAAGTTCAATGAGAATGCATCTTTTTCAAAACAGCAGCGACCTGCTGGATCGGGGCTAGTAGCAAGAGACTTCAATGGAAGAATCATGATGTCTGGAGTTTATAAAATGTCAACAGGTAGCAAGTGAGCTTCATGCAGAGGTCTTTTCTATTAGGTGAGCTATGGAAATTGCAGTAGCATCAGGTTACCCTCAAGTGGTTGTTGAAAGCGATTTCTTTTTGGAGATTAGAGATAAGGAAGGTAGATCTTTAGTAGATGATATTAAGGAATTATGTAAAGATTTGGTTGTTTTTAATTTCAAGCATATACATAGGTGTCAAAATCAGCTTGCTCGCACTTTAGCAAGAGTTGATTGTTAAGTTGAATCAAGTAAGATGTGGTATAATTCACTGTCACCGTTAATTTGTAATCCAAATGTTTGATTAATGAAGTTTTATATTTTATCTCCAAAAAAAAAATTATAGTAAAAATTTTAATTTCATAAATAAAATTAAAGAAATGTCACCTATTTTATTTTTAATTAATTTTTTACTTTTAACCTACAATGCCACTTTATTAACTTTTTCGTAAAATTTAAAAAATTTGCTCATAAATAATGATTTATCAAATAATTTTTTTTTTAAAATCTGTGAAATGACAGATAATTTATAGCTTGTTCCAGTACTTGTAGCAAACTACAGGTATATGAAAATCTTTTGTCGGCCTGAAGAACATACATGAAAATTCCACCATTAGCCTAAAGAAATGTTCAGTAGTGTATAACTTTCTCTGTACGTAATAAAATATTGGTGATATAGATTGGGCGGTATTCGACTTTGGAATTTTATAAACAAACAAAAAGGAAAAGCAGAGAAAGAATCAGACATAATTAGGACAAACCAATCCAATTTCGAGAAGAGTAGCACAAATGAACAAGGAAAACTGGGCAAATCCATCCAATCAATCAAACTTTAAGTAAAGTAATGGAGTCCCCAGTGAATAAACAGCTTGGCTGTGTTTGAAAAGATGGCTAAGCTAAGCCCCTGTATAATTTCTTTCTAATACAAGCCGTCGCCATCTTAAGTTCTGGTTAGATAATCTATAATAGATTTCAATCTTACCTTATTTATGAATAAAAAAATAATTAATTTTATAAAAAAATAAACTTAGAATATAATATGAAGTATTAAAGGTTGTTAGTTTTGAATTTTTTTTGTAAAAATATTTTTTTGAATTAAAAAAAACGTTTAACTGTTTTAATAGAAATATTTTAATTATATTTAGAACAATTGTGTTTAAAAATCAATAATTATTAATTAACAAATAATTATAATTATTGATATGTAACTATTTAAAACTTATAAATTATTGGTTGATTTTTAAAAATTTTTACTCTTTATCTTTCATAATTCAAAAAAAAAACTCTAAAAATTTTATTTTATCGTAAAATAACTTATTTTTATATGAAATAATATTACACTTAAAAAATATAATATTACATAAATCAAAACTAAATTATCATATATCATCTAAAATTTTCTAACATTTATGTAAGACTTCACTATTGGGATCATTGCACACAAAATGTGCCATTCACTAGACAGATTTTAACCGTCTTAGCATCGACCATTTGACGCATATCGCATCTTTTGCAGAAAAAAAAAAGGACAAATATGGCGGTGTCAATGCATACTTGAGATTATGAGAAAACACCTTTCATGAAGGAAATCAATGGGTTAAATTTATAAATGATAGAAATAAAGTTGATGTCTTGTTGGGACGGTAAAGAAATGAAAAACAAAAGACCTGGTCGAGGACAGGTGGGTCTAATTTGCCTGTCACAACTTTTGAGGTTGATAATACGAAATTGCTTAAGGTGCACTGTTTTTATAAAGTGAGGGAGTTGTCATGTGTTATTGATTGCCTTCTCTTTGTTATTGTCATACTTGGAATGGACGTCTTTTATAGATGTGATGTGTCATATAGCACCACCAGCAACAAGAAAAAGCCAGTCGGTAGCTTCTCGTTGGGCCAACCTGGCTGATTTAGGGAAGCTTCGATTCCACACTGCTTTCATTAAAACAAAATCTTTTAAGGATGAAAATATTTTTTTCACTTTTATTTTAAATTATGTTATTATATTTTTACTTAACAATTATTTTATTTTTTTCAATTTCATCAAAATTAATATCACCATTCATAAAAAGTAACCCTTCATTTGGATTTTAACCAGTCTGAACTTAGGGGTTAAGTTTTACTAACAAATCTAATAGTAGGCTGAAATTCTAAGATCGATATTTCAAGGCATCCCAACACTTTTGACCTTCATCGTCCAAAGCTCTAAACAAATGAGTATATTTTAAGTAGTCATTCTAAAGCAAGTGGCCATTTTGGATATGGTAATTAGGTGTATCTCTTGCATTTTACTTAGTGTCAGGCTTTGGAAGCTACCACGTCCAAAGGCAAATCTGGTCAATTGCCACTTAGCTCACACTACCATGAGTTCATTTTCAAGACTATATATGTGCTTAATTAGAAATTCATAAAAACCGTCAATATGTTCAACTTTACCACCACATTAAGGCAAGCCTTTCATCTAAAAGAAAGCCAACCCCCCCCCCCCCCCCCCCATCCATCATCCTTTAAGCTTTTGTGAATTCTCTTCTGTTAAATCCATGACCCTTTTCATTAGTTCTACATTTTTTTTTCTCCTACATAGTTTGCAGCAATAATAGTCCACAATGTACGGCCAGAATTTGATGATGGGTTCATTAATGGCACGCACATAAGGTTAAGAGCTACACATTTCTATTGGTTTATGGAGGAGGATGTAATTATTTATACCCACATATTTAAAGACAGACTTTCTGCAAATAGAAAGGATTTAACAGTCAAATAAGATTCGTAGGTAATTTTTTAAAAAGCTTTAAAAAAGTTGTAGCTTCCCAAGTTTTTCTTCTCTGATTTTCTAAACTCTCTCGTTGGCCTGCATAATAGTTACTTACCTTATCAGCAAAGGTAACAGACAACAAAAATGAAGTAGATTAATGCGTGTTTCAGGCTTCAATGGTAACAAGTTGATGCATTTAATGGTAAATGTCTTTCAGGTCAAGAAAGGTTGAAGTTTCATCCATTTCTGCATATACAAAATTCGAAATGAAATGTGTTGTTGCTTTAAACAACAATAAAAATGATGTTGATATATTTTTTTCACGTGTCTTGAATGTTCTGCAAAAACAGTGAAAGTCAGAGAGGCGCAGGGATCTGTCCCTGCACGCGCACTCCGATACTTAAGTCAGAAGACTGTTTCAGCAGAGTTTTAGTAAATAAAATAGAACTCAGGGTTTTTCTAGTCATACCTAGAGGTATTTATAGATATTTCTTAATTGTTTTTGATGAGTTCATGACTCATACTTGTGTGGGCCCCAAAATTTTATAATTTTGGGCCTCTTGTACTCTGAAGCCCAGGTGCGTGACTGGGTTAGGGTAAATTACCTCTATCAATTGCTCCCCACTCTTTTATAGGGAATTTCCCTATGAAAGAGTATAATACGAAAATTATGTCTTTTTAGAATAGTTGTTAAGGACTAAAACGTTTTATTTGCGAGAGAGTTTTAATACTCTGGTGGAGACGCCACGTTTCAGTCATCTCTGTCGCTGCTATATAAAGGTAAGGTGCCGCGCAGATAGTTTAAGAAACCGCAAAACTCTGTCGCAAAGTAACCGCAATCCTCTCGCAGACTCTGTCGACACTCTGTCGCAACCCTTGGCAAACTCTATCGCCACACTCGTTATATAACTCTGTCGCCACAAAATACTCTGTAGCATACTACTCTGTCGCCCATAACACACTGTCGCCAACATTAAGTCTGTCGCACACAACACTTTGTCGCCAGCCTTAGTCTCTCGCGCACAACACTCTATCGCCAGCCTTAGTCTCTCGCCACAACACTCTGTCGCCAACCGTAGTCTGTCGCACGACACTCTATCGCCAGCCTTGAGTCTGTCGCACAACACTCTATCACCAGCCTTGAGTCTGTCGCATGACACTCTGTCGCCGTCCTGAGTCTGTCGCACGACACTCTGTCGTCAGCCCGAGTCTGTCGCCAAGACACATTGTCGCCAGCCTGAGTCTGTCGCCACGACACTCTGTTGCCAACTTTGAGTCTTTCCTCTTCCAGTTTTATTTATCTGTTTTAGGTTTGTTTCTTTCCCATTTCTAATTCTAGAATGGCTAGTCCTGGTGTAGGAAAACATTTGGAGTTGGGACCTAGATCGACTTTGACTGAGTTTGATCTCCAAGATATTGTAAGTAGATACCCGTTACGCGAAGGGTATTTTTATAGGCTTCCTACTCCGGAAGAGAGAAGTATACGTAGCGTAGCAAGTGGGGTAGCTATCTTTAGGGTCTCCATAGAGCTAGGTTTTCGTTTCCCTATTTCTGACTTTGGGACTTCTTTTTTTAGGGAACAAGGGATTTCCCCTAGCCAATTACATCCTCATAGTTGGATGCAACTAATTGGATTTGACGTGCATTGCCACATAAGGGAGGTCCTTCCTACTCTCCCTTTGTTTTATACTTTCTTCAGGCTTCAGGGTAGTTCTGGCTTAATCCCATATTCTCCTCAAAGAGTGTTCGAACCTGGGTTTGAGAATAGGTTATTTGATAAACTCTCCAACAAACTCCATAGATTCGAATCAGAATAGCTTGTAGTGGAAGTGCCTGAGGGTCTTAACTTCCCTACTAGATAGGGAACTAAGCATAGTATCCCCAAAGGCCCTCGTATTATCACCTTAAGAAAATAACTGTCTTCGACTATCAATCAGCTATTAGTTGATAGACCGATCAACCTTTACGAGTTTTTGTCATCTGAAAACTTAGCCTCTGCTGGTTGGGGCATAGGAGCCGCTAATGTAGTTAATCCTCTTGTTCCTCTTGAACCAAATCCTAGAGATAGAAAATCTAGCCCCGAAGGTGACCCCTTAGAGGATGTGGGTGACTGAGCCGAATTTGGTTCTACTTTTATGGTTCTCCCTGATGACGAGGATTTAGCAATAGATTCCCTTCAGGAGTTTCTTAACTCTCCTGAAGGTAACCATTTTATGCTTTATACTTCATTACTACTTGTTTGTACAACATTTCTAACAATTTTGTGGGTTCTTGTTTTGCAAAAATGAGTAATATCAGACGTTCCTTGGTCCGTCGAAGGGGGCAAGAAAGTTCCTCCAGTGAACTTGCTGAAAAGAGACCCCTTTCTACTGTGATCGCTTTCGGAGAGGTATCTCGAGCTCTGACTCCCCCTCCTAGGCAAGCAACTCCTCCTCCGGCTTTGACTCAGCAACCTGAAGGGGAATTAAGAGACCTTTCCCGAGGTGAGGGGAGGGCTTCTTCGCGCTCTAGGAGATCCTCTAGCTCATCGGATAGACCTTAGTCAGGAGAACAAGCCGAATGTAATGTGACCCCGCCTAGTCGGAAGAACCGGAGGCACTTATATGTGGAATCCTCTATGTCCAACAGGCTTATCCTTCCTAAGATAGGTCTTGTTGATACGAGGTCATATCAAGTAGACGGGGGCTATAAAATGAGGGGAGCCGAATTTTGAGTCTACCCTGGAGTGTTAGACAACGACAATTTGGAGACGTCCGGGGTAGCTTCTCGCTTAAGTTGGGCCAGTATCCTTCCCAGGGATGAGAATCAACTATTTTGAAATTTTTCAGAAGGAGAGGATTTAGCTGATGTGGATGCTGTTAGGGTAATTTGCAAACTTTTTCTTGCTTCATTTTTCTTTATTTTACTTTCAGTTTGAATTTTTGTGTTTATTTTCAGCTGGCTCAGAGAACTATAGTCAACAATGCTCAACATCGAGCTTATCGTGAGCGGACTGACAAGGAGATCCAGTCATTAAGGGATACCAATATGGAATTAAAGAATGCCAATAATCAGTTATCTGGGCTACCAAGGGTAGTGCGAGATTTGGAGGAGCAACTTTCGAAGGCGCTTCAGGAATTGTCTCTCGTAAAGGGGGATCTTACAGTTGAGACTGCTAGATCTAGCAAATTTAAGGACGATCTTCAACAGAAACAAACAGAGCTAGATATTATGCAGTCGAAGTTTGATTCCCTGATAGATCGCAATCAGCAACTAGAACAATATGTTGCTGAATTGGAGAGTCGAGCCACTCCTTCCCTTAATCAGGTCGAGATTGACAGTATTCGGGCTGAAGCTGTGAATGAGTACAGGCTTTCTAATGACTGTTTGAGGCAGAAGGAAGATTTCTCAGTGCCCTATGTGAAGTATGGTTTTTATCTTGCCCGATCTTGGTTGGAAAAGCATAGGGAAGGTGAGGAATTTCCTGAGCTTCTTTATACTCCTGAAGCGATGGTGTTCGAAGCTCCTGATTGGACCAAGTACGAACCTGACATCGAGCCTACTGATGAGGTCTTGAAGAAGGTTGCATTGGATGATTTGGCGAACTTGGCCGGTTCTTGGGAATCCGTGAGCCCAGATAACGTTCCTGAACCTATTGGTGCCCTTGATGACCTGGATGGAGAAGATCTATCACTTCCTGGTCACCAGCCTCCAGATTACGAGGGTCCAACGGCGCCTGATCTCCCTCCACCAGATTGTGCAGATTGATTTATTTTTCTTTTTGAGTATTTTGTCATTGAACTTATTCATATTTTTGAACTTCGTATTTTGCTTGTAAAGATTTTCTTGATTTTATAAATAAAGTTTATTTATTCAAGCTTCATATTGCTTATGAAATTTGTTCATTTAACTTGTTTTATTCGTATGTCTGTATACTCGTATGTTGTCTGTATACCCGTATGTTTATTTATTCGTATATGCTCCCCAATTCTTGATAGAAGGATATACTTTTAGAAAGAATTACATACATAAACATACATTTTTCTGATATTTGACCACCGTGACGCGAGTGCGTCTTTGGTTCTTACAGCCAATATGTTTTCATTGCCTGGCCACAGTGACACAATTGTGCCTCAAGCTCTTACGGCTTCTTTGCCTACAATGTCTGGCCACAGTGGCGCTATTGCGCCTCAGGCTCTTACGACTCGTCTGATTTTATACGCTTGGCCACAGTGACGCTATTGTGTCTCAGGCTCTTACGGCTCGTCTGATTTTATACGCCTGGCCACAGTGACGCTATTGCGCCTAAGGCTCTTACGGCTTGTCTGATTTTATACGCCTGGCCACAGTGACGCTATTGCACCTCAGGCTCTTACGACTCGTCTGATTTTATACGCCTGGCCACAGTGACGCTATTGCGTCTCAAGCTCTTACGACTCGTCTGATTTTATACACTTGGCCACAGTGACGCTATTGCGTCTCAAGCTCTTACGGCTCGTCTGATTTTATACGCCTGGCCACAGTGACGCTATTGCGCCTCAAGTTCTTACGGCTCGTCTGATTTTATACGCCTGGCCACAGTGACTCTATTGCGCCTCAGGCTCTTACGGCTCGTCTGATTTTATACGCCTGGCCACAGTGATGCTATTGCATCTCAGGCTCTTACGGCTCGTTTGTTTCCTGTCACAAGATTTATATTCATAAAAGCCAGAGATATAATTAGAGAAATAATTCTGCATAATGGTCAGATAATAGTATCTTGTGACAGTGTAAACAAATAATACGGGAATAAAAATAAAGAAAGAAAGACATAATGATTAATTTAAATACAATTTTAAATGATTTAAATTACATGTCTTTCCCATTTTCTTCCCTTGTAGAGTCTCCAGGATGCAGGTGTTGGGCCCAATCCTTCGTCTGATTCGATATGGATCTTCTCAGTTGGCTCTAAACTTTTCGTCTTCCCTCAAGGCATTGGTGATGTGTGACTTTCTGAGCACCAAATCTCCCTCAGACATTGGTCTATCTTTTACCCGACTGTTATAGTAATTGGACACCCTTTGATGGTAGGAAGCCAGCCGGATAACTGCAGTCTCTCTATATTCATCAAGCATATCCAGGTTTTCCCTTAGCCCTTGTGAGTTGTTCTCCTCCATTAAAGGCACTACCCTGGATGACAGTGCTCCAATTTCCACATGAATCAATACTTCAGTGCCGTATACAAGGCTAAACGGTGTTTCTCCAGTTGATACTCGACTAGTAGTACGATATGCCCATAAGACACTAGGCAGTTCGTCTACCCATGCTCCTTTGGCTTTATCTAGTCTGGTTTTCAACCCATGAAGGATGGTTCGATTGCTGACTTCAGCTTGCCCATTAACCTGAGGTTATGATACAGAAGATATCCTTAGCTGGATGTCGAGACGTCTGCAGAACTCATGAAAGGCGTCACAATCAAACTGCTTTCCATGGTCAGCATTTAAGACCCGTGGGATCCCGAACCTGCAGATAATATCTTTTCACACCATTACCTTAACTTTTTTCTCTGTGATTGTGGCTAAAGGTTCTGCCTCAATCTATTTCGTAAAGTAATCGGCAGCTACCAAAAGAAACTTTCTTTGGCCCATAGCTAATGGAAAGGGCCATAGAATGTCTAACCCCCATTGTGCAAATGGAGTTGGTTGTACTGTACTTTAGAGCGGAGCCATTGGGGTCGTAGTTATTAGTGCAAACCTTTGGCACTTGTCACACTTGCGGGTTTTATCCATCGCATCTTTCTTCAACGTTGGCCAATAAAATCTCGATGGTAATATCTTTGAGGCAAGAGCTCTAGCTCCCAAGTGTTCACCACAAATCCCTTCATGTACCTCAACTAGGATATAGTTTGCTTGTTCAGGCCCCAAGCATTTCAATAAAGGCGATGAATACCCTCTTTTGTACAGTTCCCCATTTATCATTGTGAATTTTATCCCTTGTATCCTTAAACGTCGAACTTCTTCCTTATTTTGCGGGAGCTTACCTTCAGTGAGATACTGTTTGAATGAGGTCCTCCAATCATCCCCTATTTCAATGTCACACACTCTAACTTCTTGAATGCTAGGTCGCTCAAGTTTCTCCAACTTCACCATTCTTCCTTCGGTCTCATTGGAGGAAGCTAATTTGGATAATGAATCTGCATGTGTGTTTTCAGACCGGTTAATTTGTATCAACTGGAAATTTTTAAAAGTCTAAGCCAGAGATTGGACTTTCTTTAGATAAGGAACCAACATTGGCTCTCGAATCTCATACTGCCCACTGAACTGATTCACCACCAATTGAGAATCACTATGTTCCACTAGGTGGTGAACTTGCAACCTTTCTGCCAACTTCATTCCAGCAACCAGAGCCTCATACTCTGCTGTATTGTTTAAACTTAGGAATCCAAACCGCAAAGAGTATTCAAAGGATTTCCCTTCCGGCGACACTAAGATTATACCTGCCCCACTGCCATTTGCACTCGATGCTTCGTCAACATACAGTAGCCACAGTCGAGTCTCCTCGCCAATGTTGCCGCTCGGGCCCGTACATTCCACTATGAAATCTGCTAAAGCTTGGCCTTTGATGGCCTGTCTGGGTTGAAATATGATATCATACTCTCCAAGCTCCACTGCCCATTTCACCAGTCTGCCTGAATGTTCAGGCTTTTGAAGGATTTGCCTTAACGGTTGATCTGTCAAGACAGCAATGGAGTGCGCCTGAAAATAAGGACGCAATTTATGAGAGGCCATCACAAGGGCCAGTGCTAATTTTTCAGCCAACGGATAACGGGTCTTCGGGTCTAGCAGTATCTTACTCACATAGTAAATGGGACGGTACACTATCTCATCTTTCTTTAGTAGTACCGCACTGGCGACGAATTTAACGACTCCCAAGTACATATACAATTGTTCCCCTTCTAGAGGCTTTGTCAACAAAGGTAACTCTTTCAAATATGCCTTTAAGTTTTCAAAAGCTTTTTGACAATCATCTGTCCACTTAAAATTCCTTTCGCCCCGCAGAGTTTTGAAGAATGGCAAGCTCCTTTCTACAGACTTTGATAAAAAACGGTTCAGAGCCGCTATTCTGCCTGTCAACCTTTGGACATCTCTCACCATGGTTGGCGACTTCATGTCTATAATTGCTTGAACCTTTTCAGGATTCACCTCAATCCCCCTATTGGTGATCATAAATCTCAAGAATTTCTCGGACCGAACTCCGAATGAGCATTTGTTGGGATTTAGCTTCATGTTGAATTCCCTTAGCACATTGAACACCTTGGTCATTTGATGAGCGTGAGATTCTCCTGTTTTGCCCTTGATGATCATGTCATCCACATAAGCTTCCATAGTGTTTCCCAGGAGATCTTTGAAGACTTTATTCACTATTCACTGATAAGTGGCTTCGGCATTCTTTAAACCGAATTGCATTACCCGATAACAGTATGTTCCGTCATCAGTAATAAAAGAAGTCTTCTCTTCATCTCCGGGATTAAGCATAATTTGATGATACCCCGAGAAAGCATCTAGAAAATTGAGGAGTTCATACCCTGATGTTTCATCCACAAGCTTATCGATTCGGGGCAGAGGATACAAATCTTTGGGACAAGCTTTGTTTAAATCTGTGAAGTCCACACACATTCGTCACTTCCCATTAGATTTTTTCACCATCACTACATTGGCCAACCATTTCGGGTAGTAAACTTCTCTGATGAATCCAGCTTCAAGAAGTTTATCAACTTCCTTTGTGATTACCTTCTGTCTTTTCGGGGTAAAATTCATCTTCTTCTGTTTAACAGGCCTATACCCAGGTGAAACATTAAGCTTATGGCAAATCACTTCAGGATTAATCCCGGGCATATCAGCCGGAGTCCAAGCGAAAACATCTATGTTTCTTCGCAGGCATTCAGTTATCTCCCTTCAGGCTTGCTCATTCAGTTGAGTGCCAACGAACGCCTTCTTCTCTTCATCCCCCTTAACTAGCTCAATGGCTTCTGTTTTCTCCACAGGTTGAGGCTTGGGAGGGTCATCTATAGATAATGTTTCCTTTCTCTGTACTCCTTTGTTGGTGGTAGAAGCAATATAACAAGTGTGAGCCCTCTTTTGGTCTCCTCGCACTTGTCCAACTCCATTGAGAGTAGGGAACTTCATTAACAAGTAGTAAGAAGATATCATCGCCCTCATATCATTTAATACAGGCCTCTCAAGTATCATGTTGTAAGCAGCTGAGGTTGACCTTACAACCATGAACAAAATCTGTCGAGTCACATCCTTTGGGCTTTCCTCTAGAGTTACCGGCAACTCTATAGACCCGACTACTTTCACCTTCTCACCCGCGAATCCGTACAATGGTGTCATGACAGGTCTTAATCTATCTTCGGATACATTCATTTTCCCAAAGCAATTCCAATAGATTAAGTTTACCGAACTTCCATTGTCTACCAGGATTCTGCTCACAGGATGTTTTGCCACCACTGCTGATATCACCATGGGATCATCATAAGGCATGACAATATCACCCCTGTCTACCAGAGTGAACACAATGGGTTCTTCACTTGCCTTCTCCTCCATCACAGCATGAACCTGATATGCTTGTCTCGCGTAACTTTTGCGAGAAGCGGAGGAACTTCCTGCCATCGATTCACCCTTGCAATAACATTTATAGCCGGACCTGTGGGTTCATTATCTAGCCGGTTGTCTCGAGGGTTTGGCCTAGCTTCTTGCTCACCTCTTGGCCTGTTTCTATTATTATTCTGTCTATTCTGCGGGCGATCATCCCTTCGACCTCGCGGGGGATAATGGGGCATTTCACTTCTCCATAGGAAGCGATTAATTTTTCCCTCTCTAGCCAACCTCTCTAATTGATCCATCAGATCTCTACATCTTTCAGTAGGATGGCCATGAGCGGCATGAAATTCACAATAAGCATCAGGATTTCGACCCATATTGCCCATTTTCTTTTTTAGGGAACTCCAGCAGTCCAGTCCCTTCAATAGCAGCAAGTATCGCTGTGCGAGGCTCGTTTAGTCTGGTATAGTTTTCATACCTGAGTCTGGGGGCTTTGTCTGACCCGATGGGTCTCGAAGAGCTTCTTTCAGGTACATCCCTCTCTCTTTTTCTTCCTTCCCTTATCTCTCGGGACTGTATCATCCTCATTACTTCCTCTTAAGCTACGTATTTATTAGCTTTAGCAAACAAATCAGAAAGCGTCACTGGCTGATCGAGGGAGAGGGATTCTTGCAATTTCTTGGATTTCGTCCCTTGCAGCATTGCAGCCATGGCTACTCCTATTGGTAGATCTTTCACCTCTAAAGTTGCATCTCAAAAATGATCCACATAGCTCTTTAACGATTCTTTGTTCCCTTGTTTAAGGGTGAGCAGATAAGTAGCGTCTTTCTTCCTCTGGCTGTTGATCATGAAGGCTTTCAAGAATTCACTTTGTAATTGGTCGAAGGATGAGATAGAACCTTCACTTAACCCATTGAACCATTTCAGCGCATGCCCCGACAGTGTAAGCGAAAAGGTTATGCACATGATTTCATCTTCCCATCCATGGAGCAACATGAGGGATTCATAACTTTGTATATGGTCGTATGGGTCTGCTTTGCCGGCGTAAGTAGCCATAGAGGGCATCTTGAATTTCTTCAGCAAGGGTTTGTCTATAATCTCTGGACTGAAAGGAACTCTCCTTCTCTGACTGTCATCAGGAGACACTAACTTTTTCATTTCTAGAATTCTCTCGACAACTTTCTCAACATTTTCTGACCCTCGAGTCGAGTGTGCTCCCCTCTCTTCAGCACTTGAAGAGTCTAAGTATTAAGCACTCCCTCTTCCTCTAGGGGCTCGCACTGTACCCTTTCTTTCTGCACCTCTCATTATGTGGTTCGACCTTGTACCTTCAAAATGGTCTTGGGGGTCATGACTATTCTGTCTTTATCGCTCCCCAGATCTGTGGTCTTCGAAGTCGTGTTCCAATTCTGTGGCAGAGTTCTGCCTCCTTAACTCCGCGCTAGGGTATTGCACTTGAAGTCGTGCGACTGGGTTGGACTCTGTCAGACCTGCGGCAGTATTCATCCCTCTCAGACTTACGGCAGGATTCACCTCTCTCAGACTTGCGGTAGAGCGCTTCCTCAGAGTTGCGACAGGGGCATCCTCCTATCCTGCAGCAGGGTTCATTCCCAGACCTGTAGTAGAATTCACCCCCAAACCTGCGGCAGAGTTCACCCTCAGACATACGGCAGGGTGGTCATCCAGACCTGTGGCAGTGTGCATCTCCCTCAGACCTGCGGCAGTGTGCATCTCCCTCAGACCTGCGGCAGTGTGTATCTCCCTCAGACCTGCGGCAGAGTGTATTCTCAGACCTGCGATAATGTTGTCCTCCATACCTGCGGCAGGGTTTATCTCCAGACCTGCGGCAGAGTTCACCCCCAGACCAGCGGCAGAGTGTATCCTCAGACCTGCAGCAGGGTTTATCTCCAGACCTGCGGCAGAGTGCATTCTCAGACCTGTGGCAGGATTGTTCTCCGTAGCAAGATACTCCCTCAGAGATGCAGTAGAGTTGTCCTCCAGTTCAACGGCAGAGTACTGCATCAGGCCAGCGACGATATTCTGTTGCCAATCTCCTTGTCCCGTATACACCATTGTAGAGGGTTGACCTCTCTCGTATGTCTGCCCCAGGGCGTTCTCTCATATCATCTGCTGCAAATCTGGAGGTAAGCTATACTGCGGCAGAGCATTTTTGAAGAAATTCACCATCGCCCTCAGCGCTGTAGTGGTCTGCTCATTCTGACGCTTCAGAGCCTCAAATTCGTCAATGGAAACAATGGCCATTCTGCCGCCTTCTCCATTCTGCTCTTGTCCTCTCTCAGGTCTGGGAGGAGGACTCACAGAATTCTCTTCTCCGAGATTCGCTGCTGCTGCTGTTGAACGTGTTCTCACCATGTTGATTAGGAATCTGACTTTTTGTTATGATTCTCACAGATGACGCCAATTGTTGTTACTCTAAACAACAATGAAAATGATGCTGATGTAATCTTCTCCACGTGTCTTGAATGTTCTGCAAAAACAGTAAAAGTCAGATAGGCGCAGGGATTTATCCCTGCACGCGCACTCTTATGCTTAAGTCAGAAGACTGTTTCAGCAGAGTTTTAGTAAACAAAATAGAGCTCAGGGTTTTTCTGGTCATACCTGAGGGTATTTATAGATATTTCTTAATTACTTTTGATGAGTTCATGACTCATATTTGTGTGGGCCTCAAAATTTTATAATTTTAGGTCTCTTGTACTCTGAAATCCAGGCACGTGACTGGGTTAGGGTAAATTACCTCTATCAAAATGAAATGAAATGAAAACTAAAGGTTAATGTAATTTTTGTCTTTTTTTATGAAATGGAAGTACTTCGCGAAAGAACATAAGGACTGTTGGAAAGCTCACAGCTGCATGCATATTTCTCTTTATGTTCATGAATGAAACTTATTCTACGAAACAATAGTTTCCAGTTACCAAAACTTCCAGAAAATGAAAGTTGAAAATTGACTAAACAAAGTAAAAGGAGGAAAATGCAAGTGATTAGGTAAAAAAGGTGAAAAAATCATCTTCCTATTCATCAGTTTGGATCTCACCGTACAAGTGGTGAGGTGGGACCAGTGATGAACAGTCTCAATCTGATTGTAAAATGATTTTTTACGCTCTTGATTTTTAATTATTTTATTAAAAAAAATATATTTTTAATAATAATTTTATTTTTTTACAATTCAACAAAATCATTTTTTTTTCATCCAAACTAATTCTATTTTAAATTTTGAGATAATCACGTGTCAGGCTGTAACAACAAAAAAGCACATTTAAATAATATATGTAATTATAATACTCCTAAAGTGGTGTATCAGAATAGAAAATTTCTGCCCTCACCATTGCGTTTGGTGTATTGATTGCCTTAAGATATGCACTTATCAATCATCGGATATTTTTCGATCTCACGCAACCCCACCACTGATTTATAAGGGAATTAATAATACACTAAAAGTTAAAGTCCCGGGTTTGCCCCAGAATAATAATAAACTGATTTTTTGATAAAAATAATCATAAATTTATATTTTTCGATAAAAAAATTATGAAAAAACTTGTTTTTGGTAAAACTAAAATGTTTTGATAAAAATTAAAAATAAAGTAAAACCCAAAAAAAAAACTAAAAAATAAGGAAAAGTTTTGTGCCACTTGGCACTACCTATGTTTTCTTGCAAATTTTATTATTTGGATAAATAAAAAATATATATTTTAATTATTTTATAAAATATAATTTATTTGAAATACAAAAAATTCATCTTAAATATGTCTAAAAAAGAATAAAGAGTATTGGTGAAATTTAAAAAGCAGTTTGTTTTTAAAAACAGTTATGTAAAATTTATTATCTAGATAAATAAAAAAATTATTTTAATTACTTTATAAAGTATAATCTATTTGAAATACAAAATGTTCATCTTAAATTTGTCTGAAAAAGAATAAATGGTATTGGAAAATTTCAAAAACAATTTGTTTTCAAAAAGAAAAAAGAAATGCCAAAAAAGAAGAAGCAAAAGTTAGGTCTTAAGTGGATTTTTTATTTGAGTTTTTTCTGTAAATTTATATATAAAAAGAAAAAAATGAGAAAAATTAAAAAATATATATGTAAACTAGTGGAGGTGCAACGTGGCCACCCCCACCAATTTCTTAAAAAATAAAGAACAAAGAAAAAGAAAAGGTAAGGAAAAAAAATGAAAGAAAAGGGATTAGTAGAGGTGTCACGTGGATATCCCATTGGTCTCCTCACTCGGTTATTGTATCGGCCTGTTCAATTAACTTTTGAACGAATTGTCTTAAATTGAATTATATTATTTATTTTCATCTATCGATATATTAATTTCAAAAATTTAATCAATTAAATTAAATTTGATTAATTCTTAAATTAATCAAATCATAAAATACGGTTAAATTATATTTTAAATTCCTTATTTTTCATATTTGAAACAAAACAAATAAAATTATTCAACAAAACATTTAAACATCAAAGTGTTAAATTAAAAAAAAATCTAACAATATTAAACTTAAAACATCATTCAAACTTCAAACATTAAACATATATTTGATTTTTATATATTTTTAGTTTTATTTTTCAGATTTTTTATATTTTGATTATTTAATTTTCAAATTGAAATAACCTAAAATAATTTTTTATCAATAATCGGTTGAAATTAATTCAATTATCGACTAATTAATAGAATTGAATGGTGGTTAGGTCGTTTTAATTCGGTTAAAATCAAAATATGAACACCTTTACTCAGATTAGAAAAAAAGAATTAAAGGCAGAAACAAAAGAAAATAGGAAAAAGTAATTTAAAAAAAAGAAGAAAAAGAAGAAGAAGAAGTAGCCAAATATTAAAATTCTGTTTAATTATGTTAAAACTGAATTAATCAAAAATTAAAATTCTTCAAAATCCTTTCTAATAATTGATCAAAATTAATTAGTGGCAGACAGATTAACCAAATTAAATCAGTTCAGCCACTTATTTATATTAAAATTTAATATGAACACTCTTACCGATTAGAAACTAAAAAGAAAAAAATGTCTCAACCCATTGAATAAAAAATAAAAGATAAAAAAAGTAACCAACATTAAAATTTTAAAAAATAAGAAAAGAAAAGAAAGAAGACAAAGAAGTGGGTGCCCCCCAAAGCTATTTTGTTTTTCAATCTCTATATAATTGATTGCAATTTGCCTTTGAAAAGCCAACGTGCAATCTAACAAAAGCCATGCAGTGGGTTAGAAAATGCCCGCTTACTTTGCATTTTCCATTAGAGTATTGCCAAAAGTATGGTTTAAACAGTTTAGAAGGGTTTTCTTGATGAGAAAAGAAAATATTGTAAATAAATAGTAGAATAAGATGTTTCGAGAGAAGATGGCTAAAGAGGATGATTAGAACATATTCTGAAGTGCGGAGTGCAGTGTCAAGAGATGGTAGTCATTCAAACTCTAAGGAAAGAACTTGAGAATAGAAATTGTAAAGAGAATTTAAGAGTGTTTGTCAAACTGGCGCAAGAAAGGTCCAATTAGTGAATTTAGGTGCTTATAGATCTCCAAAATCAGAGTTACATTATATGAATATTAGTAAGTATAATAGTAAGAATTGATAATTACGGATGTATTAATGTTTTGTCTAAGATCAAATGCTAATTAGGGACTCAATATATAAGGTGATACTCATTTTAAAACTAAACATTTAATTGTGTATAATTGGAGATTAAACATTATCCACTTGTAACAAATAGAGACTCTTTGTGACGAAAAGTGAATTGAGAAATATATGCTTTATTGCTTAATAAGAGATTTAATTGTTTGTTGAATTGTCTTTTTTTTTTTTGTTTGATTTAGGGAGGGCTGACAACATTTTGATTTTCTAATTTCAAAAACAACAAAAACCATAAAACTAAAAAGAAAAATCCAAAAAAATCTATTTTTTCACTTCATTTCTGCCCAACCCTTTCTCTCTCTAGCCTAGACTTTTTATCCAAAAACTTGCCAAAAAATAAAAATCGACGCCCGAATTATGATCCGCCTAGATTTAGATCGCCACAAATTCTTACGGCTCAAAAATTCCAAATCAACAAAAAAAACAAAAATCACATTTTAAGAATGCGAAAAAGCTTTCAAAAAAGGAAACACATTTTTTATAAGGGAATTTAATTAATCAAATTCCTAAAAAATTCAAAAATTACGACCTTCATAAATCCATTAATGAATCACCAACGTGCATAAAAAATATCTACAAAAAAAAAAGCAAAAAAAAAAAATCCAGAATACCAAGAACTCAAAGCCAAGTTCACACCAAATTCAACCAAAAAAAAAAAAAGTAACAACTATAAATGAAATTAGAGTTGCTAAAGTTGGTTCGAGCTCGAAAATTTCCAAATCTATCTGAGACTAAACCCAAGGTCAGCTCGAAGTGATCAAAAAAATCAATGGCCAAAACTTAAGAAAACTCGATCGGAAAAATTCTAAACTTGAAAAAAATTAAACTCGAAAAAGACCGAACCGAAAAAGTTTAAACCCAATACGACCTAAACCTAACAGAACCTGAGCTCGATAATACTTGAACTCGAGACCGACCCGAGCTCAAGTCCAAAAAAATCGAATTTATAACCAAAAAAAAACATAATCTTAAAATAAAAATATGTTGTTTTTAAATTTAAAATAAAGTTAAATAATTGAATCAAACAGTACAACTATATAAGTACAATGTCCAAAATAAATATAATAAAATAAAAATATTCTTCAACTTGTAAAATCAAATGAAAAAAAAAATTTTAATTCCAAAAAACTATACATACACATGCACGTGCTTGTTTCTTGTACAAACCAGCAATATTCATTGTAAGCTAAGTTAGACAAAATTATCAATATATATACAATTACACATCACACATACATATGTGTTAGTATGTGTGTAAATTGTGAATGTGTAAGAATTGTATACTAAGTTTTTTATTGATTGTTTATTAACTTATTAATTATTATGAAACTTTAATTAATTTAATTTTAGTGCATTACATTTAAATTTTAAAAATATATTATTTAAAGCATAATTAACTAATTTAATTTCATAATTATTTTATTATTATGTTTTATTAATTTTTTGAGTTCGAACAGGTTCAGCCAAAAAAAAAAAAAAAGAAAGAGAAAGAAAAAAGGGGGAGAAAATTTTGTGATGTCTCGATCTAAGGATAAATCGATAAGCGGTCGGATTTGACCGTTTTAATTTTTTGAAAATTTATTTGAATTTATATTTGACTGAAACTAACCCGATTTAAATATATAAACGTGTAGCGCGACAATAGGCGACGAATATGAGTTCGATCAAGCCTTGATTTGCATGTCATTACGAAATCTCGGCTAAGTGAACCTCACTTGATACAACTTGTACTGGCATACGAGGTAAATTTAATTGCATAAATTGCGGGTTAACCCCGTACCAATTGCTTTATGTTTGAATCGAACCTTTGATTATTGTAAATGCTTTGTTTGAAACTTTTTGAATAAATATGTGAACCGTTTGATTGATTTGAAATATGAAATGTATTAAATTAATTGAATTAAGGATATAAATTGTTCTTTACTTTGCAGACTGGGTAATGAGCAATTGTTACCCGATATTATTGCAGAAATTTTGTAAATTGTCTATATGTTTTGAACTAAAACCCTTATGCTATCGAAAATGTGATTTTGATTCATTTTGACATGTTTTGTATCTTATGATAATTTTCATACATTAAAATCATTGCATGGCATTGTGTGGGAGATTTAAAAGCTTGCACAGATTTTTATCTGGATGCATGTATTGCTTTATAATCTTATTTTAAATTTGTTTTAGACTAATTAGAGCATATAACTTATGTAGCTTATACTTAGTATTTTTGGATTTAAGAATAAACTGTTTTTTGTCTTGATTGTTATATGATTTTTAGAAATGTAATTTTCGAATGTTTTATCGTTATATGGGTGTTCTAACTATGTTATTCCTGATATAGTATATGGAGACAACCCTGAGTTTATGACTCTTATACGGGCAGTTTGGCTTGTCCAACATTGTTGTGACAGGTTTCGGTTTTAGCTGATCACTAGAACTGGAGACTTTCGGTGGCAATAGGTAACACCTTAGTTTTCGGGGTAGTTTCGGCTCACTGATTGCTATAGTGGGAAAGCCTTCATTGGAATATACTTGTTGACTTTGTTTATATTCGTGTGATCCAATCATCGAACTTTGTGAACACTAAATCAAACTATATGGTTTCGAAATTGTTTTCTGATATATGAACATGATACAAATTTTATCGAACCATATCTCTTTGATTCGGTTTATTGAACCTTGTGAAAATATATGTGAAATGTGTAGAATGTATTTTTGTGTAGAATGTATTTTGATGCAAGTGTTCTATTTATGAAAAGGTTGATCGATTTGGATAAAAATATCGAATGGATAAGTGATCCTTGGGGTGCAAGTAGTATCTTAAGATACAAATTAATTTTTTTGATGCAAGTTAGCATCGCACAGATTAATCGGGTCCTAAAGCAAGAATCAAATGATGTCCAATGATCATAAGTGCTATAAGTACGTGAAAATATCGACGATAAGATTATCGAAAAAGATATGTTCTTAAATGAACCTTGTTTTAAAATACATTTGCAACTCGATGCATATTATGAATGTGGGATTTAGAAAGCTTGTATTAATTTATATCTGCATTAAAGAAGTTTTAAAATCTCACTTACGACATGTTTTGAAAGTATCTGAGACATGCGTCTATATGTTTTGGATTTAAGCTAACTCTGCTTTTATTCATATTGTGATTAGAAGTGATTTCAAACATGCATTCTGATAGCTTTTACAGCTAAATATTTTGTCTTAGTTGACAAACGATAATAGTTAGTCATGATCATTTTCGACCCTTACTAGCAAAGTATATAATAGTTAGTAATGATGTAACATGCTATTGGCGATATAAATAGCAATGTTACGGCTCTTGTTGACAGGGTATATAATAGTTAGCAATATTTCGACCCTTGCTAATGAAATATGTAATAGTTAGCAATATTTTTGCCCATTGTTGATGGAGAATATAACAATTGTCAATTTCGGCCCCTACTAAAGGGATATAATAGTTAGCGATGGTCATGTATTTCGAAATTCTGATATTTCCCTGATCATAGGTTAAAATAGTGATAATGTGAAATGTGTTTTGAAATGTGAAATGTAAAAAAATATTTTGAAATATGAAATATGTTTTTGGAAATGTTTTACAAATAAGAGCATAGTTCACAGAACTTATCCTTGCGATATGAAATAAATATGTTGTGGCCCCTGCTAATAAGGATGATAATAGTTAATGATGTAGTCTCAGCTGATGGGATATAATAGTCAATAGTGTCCCTGCAACGGGTTAAAATAGTTAGCAAAGGAAGTATGAAATACGTTTTGAATTGTGAAGTATGTTTTGGAATAAGAACTACGTTTTGAACTATGATGAGAGTTTCAAAATATGAAATATGTTTCAAATATATGAATATATTTCGATGTGATATATTTCGGATAAGAAATATGTTTCGAATATGAAATGTGTTCTAGATAAGGAATATACTTTATATGTGAATATGTTTCAGATACAACACCTGTTCTGAATGAGGAAGATGTTTCAATATAGATCATGTTTCAAAATAAGACATGTTTTGAAATGTGATAAGTTTTGAATACAAGTTATATTTTGAATAAGAGATGCTTTCAAGATATGAATGTATTTCAATATATGATATGTTTTCGAATTGTACGATATGATCTTGGACAAATTGTTGTGTTTTGATGATGAATGTGGATGTAAGTAATTTAAGAGGGAAGAGCTTACATGCTTGGATGCATTAAACTTTGGTTTTTTGCATTGAACTATGTTTTTAATTTTAAACCACTATGGGTATATTCAGTTTGGGTGGTCCGATTTGATGACCAATTAAGATATTTCAAAATATCCCTTTACCTGAAAAAATTGACAGCGTCTAGATAATATTCTAATCCGTAAACCTAGGAATAGTATGACTTTCAATAAGTTTCGAATTGTGATTTGGATAAGTGATAAGAAAGAATGATCGAATAGGAATGCGTTAGACATGCATTAGAAATTTAGTATCTTGTATGCTATTGTCTTTGTGCTTGTGTGGTTTACTTATTGAGGTTTTCCTCAAAACTCACCCCCTTCTATTTTCCATCATAAGTTCAGACTAGAGGTGTATTGGCATCAATGTCAGTATTGGCTTCAAAGTAAATGCTTCGAGATCTCGCAGCTTGTATCGGTATATTTATTTATATTGTTTAATTGTATTTATTTTCAGACAGTTACCCTTCAGCGCATGTGTCGAGATGTGTATTGAATTAAGACATAATTATGAAAATTAATAAGAAATTAGACTGAGACCTTAGGTTCATAACCTTAAACTCAGCTAGGTAGTTTGAGATTTAGAAACATTGTAAGACTGCACTCATATGACAAACAAGTGTTAAAAGAAAAATGAAAAAATTTAGCCTAAAATTTTTATATTTCTGCAATAAATTTTTTGAAAATTCGCGTCTTTCAAGTCGTGACATAAAAAGTCAAGGTTTAAATCCCTACAATCTCAACACATGCGATCAATTGGTGTATATAACTTTTTTTAATTCAACATTCTAAATTTTTAATAAGACATTTGATTAATTAGTGTATTCGATTACATTTGATGTAATAATGATAATATTATGATTTATAGTAAAAAATAAACTAGAAATAAAATTGAGCTAATTAGTAGAAAAAACTTGTGTCATGTAGTGACTTGGTCGAGATGGACACCTTAGCCAAAGAAAATTAGAAGTGACAAATTATGGTGATAGATCTCCTCTTAATGGGGCGGAAAGGGAGATAAGATTATTGGGTTTTCCCATATCTATTATGAAAGGGTTTGGGAGTCTGTTTATAAGTGTGAGAGAAAGTCACACTTATTTAGCTAGCTTTTTTGAGTTGAGAAATCCCAATAACACCCAAGATTTGTATTACAACCCAAGTTATTAACATCTCCTTTTGTGTTGGCCCAAAAGTGCTCTTCCAAGGCTCCTTTTGTAAAAGGGGAGATTGTTGGGGTTTTCTCAAATCAATTGTGTAAGACCCGTATTTTGTATATAAACCTTATGGAATGCATAAGTATATACATGTACATGCTATGTGAAACATAAATGATATGAGTCCATAAGTTGATGTACACACTTGTGTTATAAGTTTGTGATGTACACACAAGTTTCATTATGTATGAATGTGAAGAAATGGACTTTTCTCAATGATAAATGTGAATAGAACTCAAAATGAGTAGTGTGGTAAAATGGAAGGAAGTTGCATGAGTTGCATAAAGCTTTATACTTCCATTTAATATATATTGTATATCTTTGGTTATACAATGAATACACACAAGTTTTAATATGCATAAAGGATAAATGGATGTCATTGTCAAGCCTTAAAGATGGTTGAATGAGAAAATGACTATGGCAGCAAAATCAAGTATGTTTGGTGTGAGTTACTGCAGAAAAATGCAATAAAATCTGAAAAATATGAATGCCAGATCGATCTCATAGAAGGAAAGATCGATCTGGAAGAGCCAAACTGCTTCTGTTCGAGCAATGGAACAGGGCAGATCGATCTCCAATGGGACCAGATTGATCTCCTTAAGCTACCGACTTGCAACAGATCGATCTCAATGAAGAGAAGATCGATCTCCTTAAGGTTCTGTGTTGTGCAGATCGATCTCATTGAGCCTAGAAGGTCGGTTTCAAGAGGAAAAATGCTAAGAAGATCGATCTCTTGGGGTAGTTGATCGATCTCATTAAGGTAATTTCTATAAAACAGGATCTGCTGACCTGCATTTCACAGGAAAAACCAAAACTTTCCCATATTTTGACACCAAGTGACCTAAATCCCCCTCTAGACTATCAATTCTTTCCATAGAGGTAGAAGGTAAGTTTATTTCATCAAAGTTGTTCATAAAGTGGAGAAGAACAACATAGTTGGAAGCTAGAAGTTGAGGTGATCCATTTAAGGGAGAAAATGAGTTTTCCCCCAAAGTGTGCTAAATGGAGAAAAGCTGAGCTTGGTAAGATTTCAATATCCAAATCTCATATATGTTAATTTATAGACTTGTGTGAATAGATTGGTATATAAATTAATGGTTGAAACATCTTAGAAGTGTTAAACTATCCATGACCTAGAAAATGGCTAAATGAGCCAAAATGAAGAGTTATTGAGTAGGCATGGAATTGATGATGATTTAAGTATTCCTAGATGTTATTAAGCATGTGTAGATGCTTATAAAATGATTTGATGAAGTTCATGTGCTAGAAACAAAAGTAGCTCAAATTGACTATATGTGGTGTTTGATGAAATGCCACAATGGAGTGAAAATCATTAACTTGAGGTATTAAGAGTGTAATACCAGTTTAAGATGAATCGATAGACTCGAGGAGTCTAAGGGATTCTTGGAAAAGAGTTATAGACTCGAAATGAACTTGTAAGAGGATAAAGTTCACTAAGGCATAAAAAGGGCAAATGAGATGTAAATGGCTAAATGCATTGATTTGAATATCATGCATGTGAAATAAAGTATATGACAGTGTACTGATGTGTGTGATACACAATTTCAGCTACGGAAGATAAAGGTGGAGTTGATGTGACCTGATCACAAGCGAGTAGAATCAAAGAAAAAGATTCAAGTGTGATTCGAGGTAAGGGACTTATGTCAGCTATAGAGATAGCTATATGTATGTTTTCTTATCTGCTGTGTGAATTGTATGAGATAATAGATAGATATCGATATATCTAGAAGAAAACTACGTATGAAAATAAGTCGATAAGCATGTGTTGCATGACTTCTGTGATTGTTGTGAAAAGAGATTTTTCAAATGTTTTGAAAAGAACAATAATAGACAGGCTCTGGTTTTAACCAATTGTACGAAATGTGTAGACAGAGTGATCGAAGGGAGTTTACCCTCTCACTCATACTTAGTGAAAAGAGTCGTTCTATTTCTTTACTGTGTGGAGTCGTGTTGAGCATGAGAGGTAAGGGTAGATTGTGACGCCCCGGAAACACCAAAAAATAGGACAAATTTAAAACTTTTTACTCATCAATTCACAATTAAGGGTGCATTCCTGTGCAGTTGCATACATCATCGTACTTATCATACCTCAGGATCTCATCATTTGATAGTATATATCATATCATATACATTACTCAATCTCAAGTTAATTAATTCTAATACATCCCCTACAATGTCGTACATCAAGTGTCTGTAATTACATTAATTGTCTGGGTACATGAAAAGTAAATGATACCTCAAAATACAATATATGGCCTGGAGCTCAAGTCCTCCACTAGTCACTACTCCGTACGTCGTAGGAAAACCCTTTTTATTTGAAGAAATCTGGGGGAAAAAAAACAGGGTGAGCTTCTAAATCGCTCAGTAAGGGGGTAAGGGACTCATTATATAAACCATAATACACATCACAAAATATTTATTTGTATGTGAAACTCAGTATACTCTTTTGAAAATCATAGCATGAAAGTTCTCAAAACAACATTCTCATATCTCAAAATCATGTAGAAACATGAAGTAAAAATGCTCAGTATAGAGCAGTAACAAGCATGTGAAGACAATGCGATAATTGATTTCTCAATAAAGGTGATAAAATCATTGTAATAATAATGCACGTGGTGCAACCACCCAACAGCCGTGGCACAGCCACTGATTTAGATTCACACGTGGCACAGCCACCAAATATACGTGGCACAGTCACAGAATAAGGGATCTCACGTGGTACAGCCACCAAATATACGTGGCATAGCCACAGAATAAGGGATCTCACGTGACACATCCACCAAATATATGTGGCACAGCCACCAAATACACGTGACACAGTCACAGAATAGGATTCGTTCATGGCACAGCCACCAAATACACGTGGCACAGCCACAGAATAGGGTTTCATGTGGCACAGTCACCAAATACACGTGGCACAGCCACAGAATAGGGTTCGCTGGTGGCACAGCCACAGAATAGGGTTTCACGTGACATAGCCACCAAATACACGTGGCACAGCCACAGAATAGGGTTTCACGTTACCAAAACAGAGAAGTATCAGACTTACATGCTACCAGAGCAATGCTCGGTGTGTACTCGAAATTACACACCTAAGTCTTTATCATATAAAACTGGTTTGCCTTCACGTAGAACTCATAGTGGTTTTTCTTTCATAAAACTCATTTAAAACCATTTTGTACTCAATACAAAACATATTAAAACCGAGTCCCAACCGGAAAAAACACGCACACATTTCTCAAATCTCAATATTGCCTTAACGTAGAGCCCAATTCATTTCTCACACAAACTCAACGGTTTATAAAGCGGTTTCACACGTAGCTTATAAACTCATAAAATCATTGGGCTCCAACCGGCTATAAAAATCATGTGCATTCTCATCAAAACATAACACATCAAACATGCTTGTTTTATAAATCACAGATCATGCTATAATAGTTCACAAATCACATACACAAATGGTTTAGTTTTCCTTACCTCTTCGCACCTCGTATAGTGCAATCGTTTCCCCTTGTCACGGACTAGTCTCGCATTCCACTCTGAAACTCCCGAGCTGTCCAAACGATGTTAAAACATCAATACTCATCATCACAGTAACCTCAATTCTCAAAATCGAGCGTAATTGCTCATAACACCTCAAATCTCTCAATTCTCATAACTCAATCACAATCCACAATCTCTTTCACAACACCTCAACATCCTACACTTCTCATGCCTTAATATCCATGCTAATTCACCACATTGTCTAAATTTCCATTTATAGCTCAAAATTCCCAAAATTACCAAAATTGCTAAATATCATCATCACTCCAACTACATTGTAATTTCATCAATCCCTAATCATTTTTCAGCTATTTTAACACAATGCCAACAGCCATTATCACCAAAAATTATCTCAAATATCAAGATCGAGGTTTAGAAATTATCCAAAACTTGTGGAGAGCTTATCTCTTGCCTCGATTCAATCCGTCTTCCGATTTTCAAGTATGTTGTTCTCCCTTTGATGAGGAATAACTTTCCTTCTTGCCACAGCCTCTGATTTGAATGAAAATGGGTGCTTTGGATGAGTGAGAAAGCTAGGGCTTCGACAGAAATGGGGTTTGGAAGAAAGAGAAAATAAAATTGCAGGAGAAAGCAGGGGTTCCTTATATAGACGGAGGGTAGGAGATAGATCTGGTCCTTGATGAGATCGATCTGCATTTGAATTTGGAGACGATTTGAGGTAATTTTATGGCTAGGAGATCGATCTGTCGAGGGGTGAGATCGATCTCTTAATGGTTACATTAGATCGATCTGCTCCATTTATGAGATCGATCTCTCGTTTACAGAATGCTTCATGAGATCGATCTGCTCCTTGAGGAGATCGATCTTCTCCCAAACAAAAACATTTTGAGATCGATCCCTTTCTCATGAGATCGATCCCTTCATTACAGAATCATAAGGAGATCGATCCTCTACCATTGGAGATCGATCTGCTCGCATAAATTCCTCCTTCCTTGTCATTTTTAACTCACCAGATCGATCTTGGTGATCGATCTCTCCTTCACCAAGATCGATCTGACCTCATAGTTTCACACTTATGTTAAACACTTAACATATAAATCTCCAAATATAATTTCTACAATTCACTACTTGGATTATTTCTCATTCATCACATATACATTTCTCTTAGCTCAATAAATTACACTTCAAGTTCATATTACATAATTAAAATATGTCTAAAATTCTCAGATCTCACATCCTCCCCACCTTAAAAGAATTTGGTCCTCCAAATTCAACTCAACTAGTCAAATAGATGGGGGTATTTCTCCTTCATGAGATTCTCTAGTTCCCACGTTGCCTCTTCCATTGAGTGATATTTTCATAAAACTTTCACTAATGGGATGCTCTTGGTTCTAAGTACATTCTCCTTTCTATCGAGAATCCGGACGGGTTCCTCAGTGTAGCCCATGTCTTCTTGTATGTCCATCTCTTCATACTCTATGACATGAGAAGGGTCCGAGTGCTACTTCCTCAACATAGACACATGAAAAACGTTGTGTATTCCGGACATTTGTGGGGTAATGCCAATCTGTAGGCTACCTCTCCCACTCTCTCAAGAATCTCGAATGGTCCTATGTATTGAGGACTCAATTTTCCTTTCTTCCCTAATCGCATGATACCTTACTCGTTGACATCTTTAGAAATACTACATCACCAACATCAAACTCGAGTGGCCATCTACGCATATCCGCGTAGCTTTTCTGTCTACTCTGCGCGGCCCGTAACTTCTCACATATGAGTTTTACACTCTGTACAGCCTGCTCAACAAGCTCGGAAGCATTTATCTTTCTATCACCAACTTCTTCCCAAGCTACAGGGGATCTACACCTCCTACCATATAGAGCCTCAAAAGGTATCATTCCAATACTAGCATGATAGATGTTATTGTACGCAAACTCTGCTAGGGGCAGGTGATCATCCCATGATCCCTTAAAATCCATCGTACACACCCTCAACATATCCTCCAGGGTCTGAATAGTTCTCTTTGACTGACCATCTGTCTGAGGATGATAGGCGGTATTAAAACTCAATCGAGATCCCATGGATTCCTGAAACTAGGTCCAAAATCTGGAAGTAAACCGAGAATCTCTATCAGAAGTAATACTCGCTGGAGCCCCATGTAATCTAGCTATCTCACTGACATACAGCTCGGCTAAGACATCCACAGTATCTGTGCTCTTGATGGCAAGAAAGTGGGCACTCTTGGTCAATCTATCCACTATAACCCATATAGCGTCACGATCTCTTCGGGTCCTCGGTAAACCCATAATAAAGTCCATCGTAACATGCTCCCATTTCCATGTAGGTACAGGTAAAGGCTGTAGTAGTCCTCTAGGCTTCCGATGCTCAGCTTTTACTTGCTGGCATACTAAACATCTGGCCACATACTCTGCCATGTCTCGCTTTATACCACTCCACCAGTACACCTTTCTCAAATCTCAGTACATCTTAGTACTCCCTTGGTGCATGGTGTATCGCGAGAAGTGGGATTCTCTCAGTATCTGTCTTTTTAGGGTATCATCGTCCGGTACACAAATCCATCCGTTGAACCTCAATAATCCATCCTCACTGATTGCGAGATCCGACTGCAAAGTCTGTTCAGCTTGGCGAACCATATTTATCAACCTCTGATCACTGCGTTGTCCAGTTCTAATCTGATCCATGATCCTAGGCTCTATTCACAAGCTAGCCAAAAATCCAGTCTCTACCTCTTTAACTCTGATCCTGAGTTCGGCAAACTGCTCCAGTAAATCCCATTCCCTGATCATCATAGCAGATATCATACTCTTCCTGCTCAGGGCATCAGCAGCTACATTCGTCTTATCTGGATGATATAGAATTTCGCAGTCATAATCCTTAAGGAGTTCCATCCATCTCCTTTGTCTCATGTTTAACTCTTTCTGATCAAAGAGATATCTCAAACTCTTGTGATCAGTGAAGATCTGGAATCTTTCCCCATATAAGTAGTGTCGCCAGATCTTCAAGGCAAATACCACAGCGGCTAACTCCAGGTCATGCGTAGGGTAATTTCGCTCATGGTCTTTCAATTGTCGTGACCCATAAGCGACCACTCTTCCATGCTGCATAAGCACACACCCCAATCCTTGATGGGATGCATCACTATACACGGAAAATCCTCCTGATCCCTCAGGAATAGTTAACACAGGTGCCGCTATTAATCTCCTTTTTAACTCTTGAAAACTGAGCTCACACTGATCAGTCCATACAAACGGAGTCTCTTTACGCGTGAGTTTAGTCAAAGGAGCGACAATCCTAGAAAATCCTTTCACTAATCTTCTGTAATACCCTCCCAAACCAAAGAAGCTTTGTACTTCAGTAACTGTCATCGGTCTTTCCCAATTAAGCACAGCCTCCACTTTACTTGGATCCACTGATACTCTTTCCTCTGAGACTATATGACCAAGGAAAGCTATCCGATCCAGCCAAAACTCATACTTAGTAAGCTTTCCATATAATTGTTTATCTCGGAGTATCTGAAGTACTAACCACAAATGTTGTGCATGCTCCTCATACGACCGAGAGTATACTAAGATATCATCAATAAAGACTATCACGAATTTATCTAGATAGTCTCTGAACACCTCGTTCATTAATCTCATAAAGGCTGCAGGTGCGTTTGTTAATCCAAAGGACATCACTAGAAATTCATAATGGCCATACCTTGTCCTGAATGTCGTCTTTGAAATATCTTCTTCCTTGATCCTCAATTGGTAATAGCCCGATTTCAAATCAATCTTAGAAAAGACTGAGGCCCCTCTCAGCTGATCAAGTAGATCATCAATCCTGGGCAATGGGTATTTGTTCTTCACCGTGGCTTTATTTAACAACCGATAGTCTACGCATAATCTGAAACTACCATCCTTCTTCTTAACAAATAAACTGGTGCTCTCCACGGTGAAACACTGGGTCTAATGAACCCTTGATCCAATAACTCCTGTAGTTGTTTCTTCAATTCCTCAAGTTCCACTAATGCCATCCTGTAGGGAGGTTTAGAGATCGACTGAGTGTCTGGTACCAAATCAATGGTAAACTCCAGCTCTCTCTCTGGTGGTAAACCTGGTAACTCATTTGGGAAAATATCCAAAAATTCACACACCACAGGTATATCATCAGTCCTCGGATGTCCCCGATCATCATCTGAGATGAGTGTTTCATAACCTTCAAATGAACAATCATATTTAGGACTCTTAAGAGCAACATCAAAATTTCATACGTTTATTTACTCAATATTTCAAATGTACACTGTAAGGTTCAGGTATGGAGAAGGTTACAATCTTAGTGTAGCAGTCTAAACTCACTTGATTGGTTGCCAGCCAATCCATTCCCAAAATTACATCAAACCCATGCATACTCAATTGTATTAGATCTGCTAACATTACTCTATCTCCCACCTTTATTTCACACCCTCTACAGATTAACTCAGTTCTCTGGGATTCACACATAAGGGTATTTACATGTAGTATATACTTTAGGGGTTCAAATTTCAAGTTTAATCTACATGCAAAATGCTCCGAAATAAACGAATGCATGAATCCTGAATCAATCAACACATCAGCCTTATGATTACAGACAGAGAGTGTACCTCTTATAGTTTCTGCAGAAGTGTCTACGATCTCCTTATCCAGGGCAAACACACGTCCCTGTGTAACAGGTCTCTTTCCTTTCTCTGCAGTAGTAGTCGGTCTCTGGGGATTCACTCTCTGAGGCTGTTGTCTAACGGGCCCCGGAATATGTGGTCTCTGAGGTTGAGGGCAATCCTTCACCATGTGACCCATGTCTCCACATCTAAAACATCCATGGATCGACCCAGTACAACTTTCTTCATGCATTCGACCACAATTTCTGTAAAATCTTGTCTTAGGCCTGACATCTCGAGGGGTCTCCCTGATGTTAGGATAAACTCTGGGTCTCTCTAATCTGCCCTTCTGCACCTTAATCCTTCCTCTTCTGAAGAAACCTCTCCGAGCATCTGTTTGGAAAATCGCTGGCCTCTTGCCCTTATCTCTATTCACCGCTCTGAACTCGTTCTGGGATTGTACCATTTCAATTCCCCTCTGAATCTCTTGTGCTCGTCTCAGAGCATCTCCAAACTCAGTAATACATAGCCCTATCAATCTATCTCTGATGATGGGCTTCAATCCATACACAAATTTCTCTGTGCGGAGCTCTTCATTCTTGAAGGTCTTTGGGTCATATCTCAATAGCGCGGTGAATTGGCTCTCATAGTCATCCACAAACATATTACCCTGTACCAAACTCAAAAACTCGGCCTGCTTCTTTCTCTGGGCAGCTCGTGGTACATATTGGGTCCTAAAGGCTGTCTGAAACCTTCCCAACCAATCACATCCTGGCGGAACATCAGAATACCCTCGGTGGTACCCCACCAATCTCGAGCTCTCCCTTTTAACATATAGATACTCATACTAACCCTCCCAGTATCGGTGCACCCCAGATAATCAAATATAATTCTCAACTCCATCAGCCACTCCTCAGCCTTTGTAGGATCCCTCTTTTCCCCTAAATGCGGGTGAATTCATCTTCAGAAAATTCTTCAGTCGGACCATACTTTTGTCATCAGACTGAGTGACGGGAGACACTGGATCCATCTGTACTGGGGGTACGGGAGGTCCTGGTGGTGGTGTAGGAGTAGTACCCGAGGTATTAACTCCAAAGTTTTGTGCGAATAGCGCTGTCATCTGCTCAAAACCTTGCCTCACATCGGTTTCAATCTGATTAAATCGAGAGTTAGGACTCTCTTGTTATGGGGCAGGTGACGGAGGGGATTCTGCCTGTCTCCTCGAACGATCTCGTCGCCCACTCATTCTCTATCTCAACTCGTCTTCAGCTCGTACATATCAAAATCGATTGAAATCTCAATCCTCAAATTCAGTTCATGACCAGACTTATACAGACACTTGGGATATATTCTATTTCACTTAACCGACACTGATAGTACTAGACACCCTAAGCTCTGATATCAAGAAAACTCTGTGACGTCCCGAAAACGCCGAAAAATAGGGTAAATTTAAAACTTTTTACTCATCAATTCATAATTAAGGGTGCATTCCTGTGCAGTGTCATACATCATCGTACTTATCATACCTCAGGATCTCATCATTTGATAGTATATATCATATCATATACATTACTCAATCTCAAGTTAATTAATCCTAATACATCCCCTACAATGTCGTACATCAAGTGTCTGTAATTATATTAATTGTCTGGGTACATGAAAAGTAAATGATACCTCAAAATACAATATATGGCCTGGAGCTCAAGTCCTCCACTAGCCACTACTCCGTACATCGCAGGAAAACCCTTTTTATTTGAAGAAATCTGGGGAGAAAGAAAACAGGGTGAGCTTCTAAATCACTCAGTAAGGGGGTAAGGGACTTATTATATAAATCATAATGCACATCACAAAATATTTATTTGTATGTAAAACTCAGTATACTCTTTTGAAAATCATAGCATGAAAGTTCTCAAAACAACATTCTCATATCTCAAAATCATGTGGAAACATGAAGTAAAAAGGTTCAGTATAGAGCAGTAACAAGCATGTGAAGACAATGCGATAATTGCTTTCTCAATAAAGGTGATAAAATCATTGTAATAATAATGCACGTGACGCAGCCACCCAACACACGTGGCACAGTCACTGATTTAGATTCACACATGGCACAGCCACCAAATATACGTGGCACAGCCACAGAACAAGGGATCTCACGTGGCACAGCTACCAAATATACGTGACACAGCCACAGAATAAGGGATCTCATGTGGCACAGCCACCAAATATACGTGGCACAGTCACAGAATAGGGTTTCACGTGGCACAGCCACCAAATACACGTGGCACAGCCACAGAATAGGCTTTGCTCGTGGCACGCCACCAAATACATATGGCACAGCCACAGAATAGGGTTTCACGTGGCACAGCCACCAAATACACGTGGCACAGCCACAGAATAGGGTTTCACGTGGCACAGCCACCAAATACACGTGGCACAGCCACAAAATAGGGTTTCACGTTACCAGAACGGAGAAGTATTTGACTTACATGCTACCAGAGCAATGCCCGGTGTGTACTCGAAATTACACACCTAAGTCTTTATCATATAAAACTGGTTTGCCTTCACGTAGAACTCATAGCGGTTTTCCTCTCATAAAACTCATTTAAAACCGTTTTGTACTCATCATAAAACATATTAAAATCGAGTCCCAACCGGCAAAACACGCACACATTTCTCAAATCTCAATATTGCCTTAACATAGAGCCCAATTCATTTCTCACACAAACTCAACGGTTTATAAAGCGGTTTCACACGTAGCTTATAAACTCATAAAATCATTGTGCTCCAACCGGCTATAAAAATCGTGTGCATTCTCATCAAAACATAACACATCAAACATCCTTGTTTTATAAATCACAGATCATGCTATAATAGTTCACAAATCACATACATAAATGGTTTAGTTTCCTTTACCTCTTTGCACCTCGTATAGTGCAATTGTTTCCCCCTTGTCACGGACTAGTCTCGCATTCCACTCTGGAACTCCCGAGCTGTCCAAACGATGTTAAAACATCAATACTCATCATCACAGTGACCTCAATTCTCAAAATCGAGCGTAATTGCTCATAACACCTCAAATCTCTCAATTCTTATAACTCAATCACAATCCACAATCTCTTTCACAACACCTCAACATCTTACACTTCGCATGCCTTAATATCCATGCTAATTCACCACATTGTCTAAATTTTCATTTATAGCTCAAAATTCTCAAAATTCTCAAAATTACCAAAATTACTAAATATCATCATCACTCCAACTACATTGTAATTTCATCAATCCCTAATTATTTTCCAGCTATTTCAACACAATGCCAACAACCATTATCACCAAAAATCATCTCAAATATCAAGATCGAGGTTTAGAAATTACCCAAAACTTGTGGAGAGCTTATCTCTTACCTCGATTCAATCCGTCTTTCGATTTTCAAGTATGTTGTTCTCCCTTTGATTAGGAATAACTTTCCTTCTTGCCACAGCCTTTGATTTGAACAGAAATGGGTGCTTTGGATGAGTGAGAAAGCTAGGGCTTCGACAGAAATGGGGTTTGGAAGAGAGAGAAAATAAAATTACAGGAGAAAACAAGGGTTCCTTATATAGACGGAGGGTAGGAGATCGATCTGGTCCTTGATGAGATCGATCTGCATTTGAATTTGGAGATGATTTGAGGTAATTTTATGCCTAGGAGATCGATCTGTCGAAGGGTGAGATCGATCTCTTAATGGTTACATGAGATCGATCTGCTCCATTTATGAGATCGATCTCTCGTTTACAGAATGCTTCATGAGATCAATCTGCTCCTTGAGGAGATCGATCTTCTCCCAAACAGAAACATTTTGAGATCGATCCCTTTCTCATGAGATCGATCCCTTCATTACAGAATCATAAGGAGATCGATCCTCTACCATTGGAGATCGATCTGCTCGCATAAATTCCTCATTCCTTGTCATTTTTAACTCACCAGATCGATCTCTCCTTCTCCAAGATCGATCTGACCTTATAGTTTCACACTTATGTTAAACACTTAACGTATAAATCTCCAAATATAATTTCTACAATTCACTACTTGGATTACTTCTCATTCATCACATATACATTTCTCTTAACTCAATAAATTACACTTCAAGTTCATATTACATAATTAAAATATGTCTAAAATTCTCAGATCTCACATAGATTGACCAGCCTTGCTCGCACATTGTTTTCAAAGGGATTTTGAGAAAGTAAATGACTGCTTGATGCCTCAAGGATATTGTGTATTCCACTCGAGAGCTCACATGTGATTTGAGACACTAGAAATAGGTGATAAGGATCCATGGGAGCACGATGTACCGTGAGCGCTAGCCATGGGGTACGATGTGCCGTGACTATCTGTGTGATAACCGTGTGAGATCTGTGTGATATCTGTGTGATGCTAAAGGGATGGTTGATCTGCCTCCCTAAGCATGGGGTTCCCGCACACCTGATTAGTGTAGCCTGAAATCCGACTATAGTCATAAGTCTGCAAAAGTTGCACAAGTCTGTATCTGTGTGATACGATATAGTCACTACTGTGTGAGGTGACGGACATCCTCCTTGGCTATGTGTCTGGAGATGGGATGACCCATGATTTACGTCTCAACGTGTAACTGATTTACAAAGTATAGTGTATTTTTATATGTTATCTGTGTGAATCGAGTTTGTTGTGTAAATCTGTGTGGTATCGAAAGATAATCTGTGTGAAGCTATGTGTTTACTGTGTGAAAAGTGATTTCAAGTGTGAACTGTGTGCAGTTTTAAACTCAGTGATTTTGTATGATAAACTGTGTGAATATGCACATAACCATCTGGCGAATTAACGGTTTCGCATTGATGGAAATTGATTTAAAGAACATGCATATTATCTTATAAGGAAATGTGAGTATGTATTTTAGAATGTAGATAGTGTAGTTATCTACCTGCTTGCACATTTTTTTTATTGAGCGCGTTATGCTCACCCCCTTATTTCCTCCTCCACAGATACTACTCAGTAGTGAGTACTGCAGTCGTCCCTGCCAAGGTATTCTCTAGTCATCCAGCCGTATAGAGAGGTATACACTATGTGATGATATGAAAGAGAAATTTTGTATCTGATAAATTAGTGCACAGTCTAGTAATGTGTTGTACAAAAAGGGATGTATAGTTAATAGAAACTGATGTAAACGTTTTCGCATATGTTATAAATGTCCAGTTTTTATTTCAATTTGTTTAATTACATTAATTAAACTATAAATGAGTAAGGTATGGATTGGATTTGACTCACAGCCCAACTGTAAGTGGTAAGTGTTAAGGTAAAAAGTCGCGGAAGAGGGTTGTGACAAATTGTGGAATGGATTAGGTGTGTGTTTATAAGTGTGAGAGAAAGTCTTACCTTTTGAGCTAGCTTTTGGGGCTAAGAAAGCCTAATAACACCCAACATTAGGTTAAGAATGCCCAATAGCTCCCAATATTTGTATCAAAGCTCAAGTTATGAACATCTCCCTATATGCTGGGTATAGAAACATTCCTATGAGACCTGATTCATGAAGAGGGACATTGTGGGGGTTTTCTCTCATTAGTTGTGAAATGAGTTTGGTGTTTGTTTATAATTAAGTGTGATAGAAAGTTTCGCCTCTTAAACTAGCTTTTGGGATTGAGTACTGACTACTCAAAACTTAGTGTTGTTTCGTTTGTCATCATCGTTGTCACTATCAACCACTATCAGCTAAAGTTGAAAATTCATAAAATACCAATATTCGAAACTTTTTAGTCTCACCTACCTCTTTTTTAAATTAATTTTTTTCCAAAGGTCCATTTTAAGAATTTCATATCTAAAAGACCTATAATCGAAAACTATCACCCATAATCTACCACTGCTGTTGGTGTTTCAGAGCTTCAAACCACCTCAATTTACCTCTCCTTCCATTTCCTTTACTAAATGAGACATTTATACTTGCAAATTACTCGGACTCAACATCGACAACTCAAAATCAACTCGATTATGTCAAGTTAATCTCGAATAGCTTGAGTTATCGAACATGTTTAGTTCAAATATCTTAATATTCTATTAAGTAGCTTGCAAACCTAATCAAGTTTTTATGTTTTAATATATTTTTATTATTTTTATTATTATTTTATTATTTTATCCTTAATGTTTGTAAAAAAATTATAAAAAATCAATTCAAACTTGAGTTTAAGCACAAATAATGGAGCATAAAAACTTGAGTTTTTGTGGTCACCGATTGATGTTGTCGTTGTTGAGATAATTTTTTTTAGTGTATGTTTACAAGAAACAAATGGAATCTTTTAGGCGATAATGATGGTTTTAAGTGGAGTTAGGTTGTTGTGATGTTGTCTTTTGTTGGTTTATCAAGGGTTTTTTCTTTTTTTCTTTTTTTTCTTTTTTTCTTTTTTCATCAAATTTTTGCATTTTTAAACTTTAACGGAAATGAAATTGAGTATTGAGATTGCACAAAATGTGGTGGAAAACTTAGACTTTGCTGCAAAAGTAAGGTTGAAATGTTGGAGGTTGAGCAAGGAAAAGCCACTGATTTGTCGATGGCACTGTAGAAGCTGAGACCTACGGAAAGGGAAGTTCAATGAAAACATTATCAAAGGCGAGAGTACCTTTAATAATTAAAAAATATCATATTGTTTTTTTAAACAGTTATAAGCTTCACAAAAAATGTGATTCTTTTAAAACATAGATATATAAATAATAAAGATGCATTCATTGATTCACCGAAAAGAAAATAAAAAGATTAAGATAAAGGTAATAGGCCATGTTGAGGTAGGACCACTTGTTTTGTTGTTATTTATTTATTTATTTTTAGCATATTTGTTTTTCCCATGAGGAAGGTATGGCATTTTTTGACGTGGAGACTGAGACTTTGTAATGAAGCAGTGAAAAGGATAGTGGCCTGACGTGTAACCCACAAATCCAAATGCTACAAAAAGATTTTTAAACTACAGCATGTGATGCTGAGATGGAAAAGGAAAGGCCTCAAAGGACGATGGCAAATCAGTGTAATCGTAGATGCCATTAGTTTTCTTCTTCTTCAGACTCCCAACACGCAAAAGCCTTGTCCTAAAAGATTCTCTCACCTCCTCACCTCACATCCTTAACAACTTTCTCTTCCTTTGGTCAATTCGTAAAAAATATAAATAAAAATAAATAAAAAAATGCTAAAAGGCTTAAAGCCTATGGGCAATTTGCCTTTGAATTTTCATGGGTGCAAGAGAAAAAAAAAATCCCAGGAAACAGAAACAAATTCCCAATTGTTACCCCACTCAGCCAGCAAAGGAGAGGCGGCAAGAAACCTCAATTAATTTGAAAGGATGAAAATTAAATAAATAAAAAAAATTCTCCAATGTGTCGCCACACGGCAACTGCTATATTTTTTCTACGTTTGAGCAAGCACTCGTCAGTGTAAGCTTTTTCCCTTGGTAGGGCACAATGTCCAGAATCAACTCCAAAGAATATATACCAATCATGCTCCGGGCTTTTATAAGTAAAAATATTAAATTATATTTTGAATTATTATCTTATTAATCATTAATGTATAAATATTTTATTTGATACATGATTACATCTCATTAATTAAGTAAATTTCATAAAAATATTTTTAAAAATTTGCATTTTCAAGTTCATGAATTAATAGTAAGATGATAAACATGTTATAATTCATTAATAATGTATGAGATGTATACATAGTAATTAACCAAATATAAATTCATATTAATTTTTTTGCTTTCTATGCAAACAAAGATATTATTTATTTTTTTATTCCTACAAAAATATAAAAAGAATGAGATTTTGAATTTTAAATTTATTCTTTCTTAAAAAGAAACAACAATTATATATCTTCTTAAAAACAAAAACAAACAATCGTTTAATCAATTTTTATTTATTCACAAAAATATTATATTTTTAATTTCTCACAATAATTACATTAACAATGTTATGCAAAATGTTTTTATTTATTTTTCTCTCGTGTTAATAAAAAATATTAAAAAATAATGCAAATAGATTAGACTTGGCAATTGATATATACATAATTCTTATTATGTCAAATCTTGTTATTTGTGTAAAACATGAAAAATTTATGTCGACAAACTAAATATATAATACTTTCATGTCAAATTAATATATAATATTTATCAAACTGTAAATCTTATCATCTTCATATTTTTTTTTTATCATTTTTGTATCGTGTTATTATTCGTGTCTAACATTGTTATATTTATAGATAATGATAATATTTTTATAACGAAATTACACTCGCACTATCAAATAACTAAATCAGTATAAAATAATTATTACATCAATTACAACAAATCAATCATTTATAAATTAGATCAAACTTATACAATATGTATTATAAAATTAATTAAAGAGAAAAATTATAAACAAAAAGTGTGAATGTGCGATGACATTACAACAAAGTGAAAAATACATGATAATTTTTTTAAAAAAAATCATGTTAAACTTATACTGGTGATTAAAGAAAATTTTTTAATTTTCAAATTAAATTGAAGGTAAATGTAAAGGTGAAATTTATTTTCGACCATTTTCTCAATAAATCTTAACAAATTTTACTGACAATAACATGCAAAAATTACTAATTATTTTATATTAATTACATACATTATTTATTATCAAAAACTGATAGGAGTCAATTGACTTCATCTCCTTAAGGTGCTTATGTCACACCCCACTTCTGGATGCCCTTTATCCATACATATACTACTAACGGTTGGGCTGTGAGTCAATATAATTACTAAATTCCATGCACTTATAGCGGAAAATTTTAAAACTTTAATTCACACACTCTCAGGCGTGTGTAAATATTCAAAATCAATTGTATAATAATTTATCTTTACATAACATCTCCATACAACTGTTCACATCTTCAATTCATGACTGTGCGATACATTACAATCGATACAAAATACATTTGTGTATACAATTCTTATACCTTTTAGCTGGTACGAGCTATCCAACACAAAAAGGGATCTAGAGATCATGCACGGCTCCACTTCTCAGAATTTGGAGGGAAAAAATAGTGGGATGAGCAAACCACAACTCATTAAGAAAAAATGATGCTAACAGGTAGATATTGTACTACCTACATAGCTCATGAATGAAATAACAAAACTATGTTTCAATATAAATGGAAATATCACTAGTAAATGCATTTAAACATGCTTCTCACATAAGCATTTTCATAAAAACTAATATTCAATACTTCCATTTAAAAACATGTCATAAAACAATGCTATGACAGCACAAGCATTCAAATCAAGAGATTTATCAAATCACAATATTTCTTTACTTTTCTCAAATCATTTCTTTTCATCAAATCTCTTTCTTTTCTGAGTTTTCTCAATTTCTCTTATCTCTGAGACATGCATGAAATTCTCGGCAATCTAATATCCACGACATATGGTCATAGTCAGTGATCTCAAGCCTCACTGATCAGGTGTGCACAGGGCATCACTTGCCTGAAGGGAGATGGGTCAAACCTACCCTCCAGCTCATCTCAATCAACATCCTCTCCCTCATCATATCACATATACTCACGGTACAATGTACGTCATGTGTCATTTACGCGATACTCGTACTCACGTGTATCCAGCACGGTACATAGTATTCCAACGAAAAACTACACAGTTCAACGTACGACCGTGGACCCGGCCTATCCACCCAACTCCGATGGACTCATCATCCTGAACCATGTCTCATATGCCAAGTGAGCAAATCAGCGTGACACATAGTCATTGCAAGGCTCCAGCGCGGTATCTCTCAGTGCAAGCAACTATTTTTAGCACTGTGTCATATCAAACTCAGCAAAACTGGTGCGAGCAATGCTCCAACACCTTTCTCAAATCCATCGTGTGAGATAAACTCCAGCACAGCATATCAAAACCATGGAAACATGTGCGAGATAAACTCCAGTACATTATCATTATAAAACCATGTGCGAGTCACGCTCCAACACAGTTTATCAAAATATGTAGACGTATGCGAGTGAAACTCCAGCATAGTCAAAATCATTAAAACGGGTGTGAGTTAGACTCCAACACCAATTCACATCTCAAATCCGATATGTAGCTATTTTCTCTTTTAAAAACTCAAAACATGTTTATTTACGTAGCATGTCGTCTCATGCTAAACATATAAAGCTAGCCAACCTATCAATCATCATTTCTCAATTACAAAATCAACACATAATTGAGAAAACATCAAAAATATCATATAGATGTAAAAATATTAAAAAAATGCATGTAAAACTGTTTTCCTTCTCACATCCCATTTTCACAATATATATACCATAATACACTTCATGATCTCATATCATCTCATAGCTCAATAGCTAAACGTACTATTACTAGTGTCATATCTACTAAAATTGCTGTAAAATACATACAAATACCTCTATCGCTAACATACAATCCCTTACCTCGAATCGCGTTTGTATTTTCCTTCGTCTCGTTTGCTCCGTTCGCAATCCGGGTTAATCATGTTCCACGTATTTCAATCTACACATGTAAATCATTAAATTCTTTTCCTTTCTTTCATCTAAACTTCCACATTGTCATTTATTTATCTATTCGTACTTCTCAATCCTTTAAATCATATTTCACATTTTCCATTTGTATCACTATACCTCATTTTAAGTTTTTCATCACTTTTCCATGGATTTTCCCTTCATAAATTCCTCTTAATATTACTCACCCATCACTACATTCATTATTCCTATTAAGATTTCACATACCATTCAACCCACAAAATGTCTAGAAATTCATATTTAAAGCTTGAGGGTTGAAAAACTTACCAGCTTAATCTTATCCTTAGCCAAACTTGTGAGCCAAACCTCCTTCTCTTGGTCAAGCCAATGTGTGATTTTTGAATATGTTGTTCTCCTTACTTCAAGGAACAACTTTCCCTTCTTGAGCTTATTCAGATTCTAGCTGGAACGTAGTGATATTTAGAGTGAGAAAACTTGGTGGTTTTGAGAGAAAAATGAAAGATGCGAGTTTGGTGGGAAAGAAATCTGAGTTTTCAATCCAATCTTGTGTCATTTTTATAGATGCAGAGACATGAGATCGATCTGGTCCTTGTGGAGATCAATCTCTACATGATTTGGTAGTCCTTTTACCTAACGAAATCTACTACCAGATCGATATGCCTTCATAATGAGATCGATCTGTTCTGTAAATGGGAGATCGATCTGTTGCTTAATGGAGATCAGTCTCTTCTTGGCCGAGACTTAAGGAGATCGATCTGTGCCTTGTGAAAGATAGACTCCTTCCAGGCAGAGACTTAAGGAGATCGATCTGCCTTCCCGTGAGATCGATTTGCTTTGTTCAATTGAACTGATTCTTAGCATTTCATGAGGGGAGATCGATCTCTCCTTCATATGGGATCGATCTCTCATCCCATGCACCCCAATTTCTGCAGTTTTCTGCAGATTTCCAAATGTATACTTATCCACATTTGTTTCTTACCTCAATTTACAATCTGTGCACAATTGATGTACAATAGCATCCATTCCATATAGTTCATAGGTAATAAAACTTGTGCACACTACTTGAAATCATGAATGTTTCATTAAATCCATAATCCTTACATCACTTAAACACTTGTAACAAATGTATATATACATTATATCTTCATCAAAATAAATACGTGAGAAATTACGGGTATTACAGCTTACGCCAATCAAGTATTCTAAGACAATTTTGATACTATTATTTTTCAGGCAAATTGTAATTAGCATTGTTCGAAACACGACATCATATATGTTCTTTTGATCAATTTAATTAATTTTCAATTGAATTATTCAATATTAAATAAATTTATTGTTGTTTTATTTATTTAGGTCTAATTTGGCTTGTGCTGGACCTTCAATGGAGGGCTGCGGGCTGTCTCTTGAGAAAGGGACAAAAATTTCTAAAGACAAAAATTATATTTTTATCAGTCTTTTATTGTTTTATTAATATATATATATATATATATATATATATCTTTAATGATTATTTTAATTTTTTCAATTTCATCATAATAAAAAATCAACTCACCAAAGCAAATCTTATCACCCACTTAAACTAGCCCTTAACCTAGTTGATAGCTTAGAAAATTAATCAAACCCACCTTTTTTGTTAATTTAATTAATTTCTTTTAATCAAAATAATAAAATTTTATGTTTTCAATTTAAAAGTAAATAAAGTTTCTTAACTTTATCATAGTTTGAAATATCATAAAATCAAACTAAAAGATTGGTTTAGTAGTGTAAGTAAGACCTTAGAGATTTTAAGTGAGAATTATTTATAGTGTTTGAATTCTCACAATGTCAAATTTTTTTGGATTAGCGCCAGTCATACAATGTGAAAGAGAATTAATCTCATACATAATATGATATAAAAATATCTTGACATTAAAAAAATCACAAAATTAAATAAATAAACTTATGTTGGCATATAATTGAATTAGCCTCAAAATTAAACAAATAAATCCTCAATTTGGTTGTCTAGCGTTGGCGCCTAAAACCTAAAAAGCACATGAAGGAAAGAGAAAAAGATAAAGGAGATGAGAGAGCAAAGCCAAAAGGCAACAAATTAGTCAAAAGCACATTTAAACGTGCAATTTGCAGGTCGAGCTTTTAGACGGAGAGACTCCATCGGCTGCACTGTATAGCAATTGACGACCGAAAGAAAAATACTACTTACCTCTACTTAATATCAATGCATCAAATTACGATTTATTATAACAGGTAAGGCTTAGCTTCGAAGTTATTATTCTTAGTTAAGTTCAAAGTTTAAATCACTTTCTTTTATACTTCTTTATAAATAAATAAATAAAAACTATTTATTATATCAAAAGGAACATTACATGCATGGGTTTATGTCCATAAATCTCTCTAACTTATGTGTTGTTCAATAAATTAAATAAATTAAATAATAATTTTTTAATTATGAAAATTTAAATACTAATTTTTTTGTTCATAAGAAGATATAAAAAAAAAAGAGATTCAATTATCGGACTTAATTTTTCTTAAAGAAAAGTAACAATTGTTAGGTTAAGTCTTAATCGTCATTTAAATATTAAATTTATGACATAAAAATTGTTTGATATGTTATTGAAAGTTAAAAGCTTAGTGTTTAAAAAGAAAGAAACAATCTATAATTATTTTAATTACTAAAAGTTCTTATATTTATTTTAATTACTAAAAGTTAAAAAAATAAAAAAAATTATAAGATAAATGAATGAAACATGAAAAAGAGAATGATTATCTACAAAGATTAATTAATTATAAGCATACTTTGATTTCTTAAAAAAAAAATGTAAAATTGGAATTAACCAATGAATAATGACTTGAAAACAAAAATATGGTTCTGTAATGTACAAATCGCAAAACAGCTTTTTTTTTTTAATTTTTTTATGAGATGTACAACGTTTTCTTTGATGCTAAGAATTTGCTTTCCAAAAACCTAACTTCACTTTGATGTCCAAGGCACGTCAATTTAATTTTGATAAAAATATTAGCTAAACTCTTTTTATATTATATCATAAAATTTATATATGTGTTTTACCTTGTCAAATTGTTAAAATAATTGATCGTCAACATCTAGGATAACATTTTATTTTAATTATGGCAATGTATAATAGTTAAACAAGTTTTTAGTACATGATTGGCCTAACTTATAAAAAAAAACTTATTTACTACAAAAACAAAAGCTAAAAATTTTACTCTCAAAATTTTTAGCTTATGTTGGAAGTAAATTTTAACTTTTTGATAAAGTTATAAATTAAAACTTTCTCAAGAAATATTAATTTCAATAACATGTATTTAGTAAAAAAATTTACATTTCCACTTTACTTTTCAATAATTTACAAAATTTTAATAAGGAATTTATTTTTTTACATTAATTTATTTATTTTATCCAATTTCTACATTTACTTTTTTTTTTATTTTAATTAGTAAAGTATTTTTAATTAATTTATTTGTTTCACTTAAAAACTTATGATTTAATTTGATAATGTTTATTATTTTATTACAAAAATTTCTATTAAATAGTTTTTGGCAATATTTATATATTGAGTCTTTCATTTAAGTTCTTACATTTAGATTAAAATATGATATAAATTAGATTAGTTTTGATAGCAAGATATAAACATTTAATATTTTTGAAGTTATCCATTTTTTTTTTCATTCTTTAAAGTTATGTGACAAATTTAAGTACGGCTTGTAGAGAGGATTTTTTTTTTTAATTATGGCATCCAAGAAATGAATTTAGTATCCTTTTAAACTTTGGATAAAAATTTATTTATAAAACAATTATATATGAAAAAAATCAAAAATATTATTGTTAAATTATTTTATAATTTTTTAATTGTCATGTAAGTTTTTGATTATTTTAAATTTGCAAAAGCATTTGACATTATGTTTTAATAAGATTCATTTTAAGTTATAATTATTTTAAATAAAAATAGTGTAAAAAAATGTATTTTTTGAAATGAAATAACATAATTGAATAGTTTTAACATTGAAATCATAGATAGCATCTCTTGAAATAAATATATATAAATAGAGATGTCAAGATTTATTTATGATATATTAAAAAATACTCGATACTTCATAATTTTGTTAAATCTCAAAATAGAAAACAAGTCTCTTAGATATTGTTTTATCACAGAAGATAGTGATTAAGACAAAATACTTTTATATTTGTCAATAAAATTTAGTGGTTTAATAATGCAAGTGCAATGTGATATTAAACGAATTGACTTTATTATATTATGATATTATTTCAATAATCCTCTTTGCACGCCGAAATTGATGGAGGTGATATAAGCCTTAAAGAAAATGACACTATAACAATACACTTTGAAATCATTACTGAATTAGTTTGTTTTGATTTGTTTATCGAGAAGTACAATTTTCAAAAGCTAAAGTTCAAGATCAAGACAACATTCAAGTTTTTTTTATCTTCATTCAACCCCAAGTGGACAAATATGTGTAATCTTTTGTTCAACAAAGTGGTCCAATCACATCAAAATGTGATTTCATTTGAATCCAAAAGAGACCTAAGTTATATTTGGTGTATAAGATGAATAATAAAATAAAATGATTATTATTTATTTTATTTTATATATAATGCACACATAAAAGAAAGGAAGAGGAATAATCGTCCTCCCATATAACATGATTCAATTGTTTCCAAAAATAAAGGATTATTTCTAATTCCATTTGATTTGATAACAGATGCTTATATATCTTCATTGAAATTTATACTTAAAAATTAAATTAAACATTTAATAAGATGACAAAGATTGGTTAATCCAAATTATTTTTTTTCTATTTTCCTTTTTCACTCTTTTTTATTTTTTTACCTTCTTTTTCTTTCTTTCTTTCTTTCTCTTTTATCTTTTTTCTTATATTATGAATAAATAAATAAAAGTTTAATTTAATTTTTTTTCAAAAAATTATTTTTTGGAAATAATCAATTTTTAGAATAATTATTTAAAAATTACTTAAGCATAAAAATTATTATGAATTATTTTTTTAATTTATAAAATTTGAATTATTGGATTTCGCTAGTATTTTTTAACTTTACATTTTAATTTTTTTTCTTTTTCTTGATCTCTTTTTTCCCTTTTTAGTTTTTTCCTCTATTCGGAGGAAAAAAGAAGATGAAAAATAAAAATAAAAATAAATATTTTTTTGAAAATCAAGGTATTTTTTTTTTCAAAAATCTATTTTTAAAATAAATTTGTTAAACCTAAAATCATAAAAACCAAATTTAAATCATAAAAAGGAAGAAAATGAAAAAAGAAAAAAATATTAGTGAAAAATAGAGGGACATATTTTTAATAAAAAATATTTTTTTAACATAATCAACTTTGAAAACATTTATTTTTTTAAAAAAGTCATTTTTTATTCAGGAATCGGTATTTGAAAAAAAAAGAATTAAATCTTGACTATATAGAAATTATAGTGTATATATATTAGTTTAAAAAAATTTTGAATTATATGTATAATAAAAAATTTTAAATTTAATATTACAATTGATCATTAAAAAAATAATTTATCCTATTTTTTATTTTACATATAACAAATATGATGAAATGTATAAAAAAAATCATTCTATCTTACTCTTATTTCTTGTACATATTAAATATAAGATAAGATGATATAATTTAATCCAATCCTATATATAATCTTATACTATTATATCATATTCATAAATTTTTACAACAAATGCATAATTATAAAATAAACTGATAGGATAAACAATTTAAATACAAAATAAAAAAATAATAATATGATAAACATACACAAAATTCATTAACTAAAGATAAGTTATAATGAAGTGATTAGGAAAATGATTTTGATAATTTTAATTTGTTAAAGTTCTTATATTTTTATTTCTTCTAATATGTTTAGATATGTGTGTGTATGTATGTACGTATGTGTGTATATATATATATATATATATATATATATATATATATATATATATATATATATATATATATATATATATAATAAAGAAATAATATGTTTAACATACACAAAATTCATTAACTAAGGATAAGTTAAAATGAAGTGATTAGGAAAATGATTTTGATAATTTTAATTTGGTAAAGTTTTTATACTTTTATTTCTTCTAATAGGTTTAGATATGTGTGTGTATGTGTGTATATATATATATAAAATAAAGAAATAATATGATAAACATACACAAAATTCATCAACTAAGGATAAGTTATAAAGAAGTGATTAGGAAAATGATTTTGATAATTTTAATTTGTTTAAGTTCTTATACTTTTATTTCTTCTAATAGGTTTAGATATGTGAGTGTGTGTGTATATATATGTTAATAAATGTTAATAAATGTGAAATTTCTAAAAAAAAAAAAAAAAGTGTCCCATCTTAGGGGACAGTGATGCGCGCAATTTTTTCTCATCAAAGTTCAACTTTGTGATAGTGATTCACTCTATTTTTTTTTTTCATAAGAGTAGTTTATCCCTTTACGTAAGTTTCTTAATATGTATATATATATATATATATATATATATATATATATATATATATATATATATATATATATATGTCATATTTATTTTATATTAAATTATATAAAATATATAAAATATCATATCACAATTTATGTAAAAAATATCAAAAATTGAATTGATTTTTTAATTTTTATAAAATTTGTATATAATTTTTATCGAAATAATATTATTTTTATATTTGTTAAAATTATCGATAGATAATTTTGACTTTGCTGCGCCCATGAAATCATTTTGTAGGCCTGGCTAAATAAACACTATATATATATATATATATATATATATATATATATATATATATATATATATATATATATATATATATATATATATATATATGGTTACAACACTATAGACATTTTTGACTTCGCAGCACCCACGAAATTATTTTGTAAAAGCTTGGCTAAATCAACAAAAAAGGGGATAAATTTCATAAAATCAAACACTTTATCTATGAATTGATCCGGAAAGTAAATTATCAAATTAATATTACCATTTAAAAAATTAGTTAATGTGATTGAAGTTGAAGAGAAAATATTGAAAAAAAGAAAGAAAGATATATATATATATATATATATATATATATATATATATATATCATCATTTTATTATCACAATTTTAAGAAAGATTTTTTTTAATATATCAAATGCCATTATATTTATAGTAACCAATAATCATACGAAGGACAGCTATATCAAATTCAAATTTAAGATTTTTTCTTTTGGAAATATATAATGTTTTAGAAATTGACCATTCAAAATCATTTGTAAACAATCCATTTATTATATGTAGCATTATAAACATGCTGAATCAATAATAAGACATTGCTAGTTGGCAAAACATAATATGATGTGACTTAATATGTTTTCATTAAATTTCTTAAATTCTTCAAAATATAAGTCTTACAATTTTCAAATATTATAATATGATTGGTGTAAATGAATCGAAAATGAATAAATGTTATTATTTTTATGTTTATTCGTTTATTTTTTAAAATTGTTTATATTTATATTCATTAAACTTGTATATGAATACTAACGAACATGTGTTCGTAAGTATTAAACAAATATGTTCACTAACACTTGTTCATAATCATTAAACGAACATGTTCGTGAAAACTAAAAGAATTTATATAAACAAATTGTATTCACTTTAATATATATAATGTCAAATTAAAAAATATTATATAAATATGTAATTTAATACATGCGTCATTATCTTAATTCAACTTGTGAAGTCAAAAAAATCAACTGATGGTTTGTTAGATAATTATCCTTTTAATAATTACGTATTAAAATAACTTATTAATAAATATGCAATTTAAGATTTTATCATTATCGAACAGCAAATAATATTGTTATGAATAAGACTTCTAATGTTACTTCAACCAATTATACTGGATCATGTAACATGTCTAAGGATGATTTGACATATTTATGAAAGGACAAAAGCGTAATTAAAAAACAAAAAAACTCTCTATAAATAGGGGTAAAGTATGATTCTTTAAACCAGAAGACAATTTTCTACTAAAATTCTGTCAAAATTATTCTCTGACTTAGGCATCGGAGTGCAAACGCAGGGAACAACCCCTGCGTCCCTTTGATCCTTTCATTTTTTACAGAATATTCTGAAGCACGTGATATAAAGAACGTCATCAACACGTAATTATTGATAGTGACAGCAACAATTGATGCCGTCTGTGGAAAATCGATAAAAACTCATTCTGCAACAAATGTGAGTTTCAAACAAATTATAAATGAATTTGTTTAGAAATATAAACAAACGAACTATACTTTTGTTCAATGATTATTTGTTAAAAATAATAAACAAATATAAACGATAAAAAATTAAATATATTTACGAACGATTCGTCGAACATTCAATTTGTTTATACTTCTACGTATAAAAATAATACACATTAATATTTTGATAACAATTATTGTGAATTTAATAAAAATTAAAAAATTAATTTGATATTTAATATAATATAATATATTTTGTACATTTTATACTATTAACACGAAATAAAAATAAAACGATGAATAAATTAACAAATTTACAATATATATATATATATATATATATATATATATAAAAGAATTGGAACATTATATCATGGTTAGGCCAAAAGAAAAGCAGAGAAGAAAGAAAACCGAACAAAAAGACAAAGGAGAGAAACTCAGTTTAGCCGGGCACAAGTAAGGCAAGTCAAAAAGGCCAAGCAAAGGCAAAGTAAGTGTTTTCCATTTCTTTTTCCCGGGAAAGCTAACGCCCATTAGGAATATTTAGCATACTATAAATAGTTGAAGGGGCCAGCCAGACCACGGGAGAACTAGTAGTTTAGTCCTTCAAAATCCTTTACAACATTTTTGTATTCTGCCAAATATATACTAAATTGATTTTTTTCTTTTTCCTTCAATTTCCAACAACTTTTTTTTACTTCTTTGAATCTCCTCTGCCATCCATTTTCTTTTCTCTTTGAATCTCTTTGAATCTTCACTAAAGTTTTTTTTCTATTCATATTTCCAAGTAATCGGACTTTGTATCTGCTAGTTTCATGCCTTCTTGAGATTAAAAACAAAGAAGGCAGGTGATATTTGAAATAAGATTTTTTTTTTTGTTTGGTTAGATAGAGAGATGGAACAGAAGGGGTTATTGTTGTCAGCTTTAAGTGTTGGGATTGGTGTTGGGGTAGGTCTTGGTTTGGCGTCAGGGCAAACTGTGAGCAAATGGGCTGGAAAAAGTTTTGCAGATGATGGTATTAGCGGGGAGCAGATTGAGCTGGAGCTTATGAGACAGGTTGTAGACGGAAAGCTTAGCAAGGTCACCTTCGATGACTTCCCTTACTACCTTAGGTAAGCCTATAATGGGTCCTTTTGCTGTTTCTTTTAGAAGATTTCGGAAGATCTTGAGAAATGAAGAGAAATAAAGATTTGTTTTTCTTTCTTTGTTAAAATGACCATTTAACCATACTGCCATTATTTGTTATCCTTGATATTGGCAAGGAGGAGAAGAAAAAGTTGTTGGTTTTGGTACGTGTTAATCACCATGTGCATGGTCTGGTTTGGAGATATTCTTTGCACATGCTTCTAACACTATTAACACCGGTGATTTTTTATTTAAGTTTATGGAATTCATTCCAGTCCCTTCTAATAATTATACGAGTTACCTTGTTTTCCACAATATCAAGTATTGATTTTAAGGCAAAGTTATATGGTAGTTTCTCAAATTTACTCCTTCTGATGGTGGTTAATGCAGTGAGAGAACTCGGGTGTTATTGACAAGTGCTGCATATGTTCAATTAAAACACAGTGATGTTTCTAGGCACACACGGAACCTTTCCCCTGTCAGCAAAGCTATTTTGCTCTCAGGACCTGCTGGTATGTTTCTGGAATTGTTTCTCTAGTTCTACATTAAGATATTCATCTTTCAGAATTCATTTTTAACCTAACGGGTTGTTTTTTAATCTTGTGAAGAACTTTACCAGCAAATGCTTGCCAAGGCTTTGGCGCATTACTTTGAATCAAAGCTACTGCTTTTGGACATTAATGATTTTTCTCTTAAGGTGAATAGCCTCAACTTTTCTTGTCTTTAAGTTTCAACTGTCACAGGGTCCTATTTAATTCTTTCTATGATTATCTTGCCACAGATGCAGAGCAAATATGGTTATACGAAGAAAGAACCTGTAAGTTATATTTTTTGTTTTTTTTTTTTAATAAGTAACTGCATTCATGCATTGAGCATGGTTGGGTTTGAGTTGACTGTGAAATTGAGTGTTGTAGATGATGATTAATTAATTTATTCCCCTTGACATGACTTTCTTGATTTAATTTCTCTCAAGATAATATCTACCATGGCATATCACATCCTGATTAGGTCTAAGAAGTTTTTGTGATAACTATGACAACCTAATTTAGTCGCATCTTTTGCAGTCTTTCAAGAGTTCCGTCTCAGAGATGACTTTAGAGCGAATGAACAGCTTGTTTGGTTCCTTTTCACTCTTTTCACCAAGAGAAGAAACAAGTGGTATTCAACATGTTAAAAGTTTTTGTTAACTGAAGAATTGCCTCCTTTGGTTTCCTTTTTCTGCATTTTAATTCTCTGCAGTGGTGAAGGCTTCATAGACTCATGTGCTTGCTATTTTATTTGTGACTAGTCATGATGATTACGTTAGAAAGTCTGCTTTGATTTAGTATTTAATTTCCAACCTAATCTTTTCTATATCTAGTTGATTCTTCTTTTTTTAGCCATTTCTTTTGCTGAAATTTTAATCAAGATTTTTCTTACAGGCACAATATGTCGACAGGGTAGTGCTATTGTTATTAAGTCCAGGTAATCACTTTATCCTTCAATTTTATTTTATTTTTCCCATTTGCATGGTAGAAGAATATAAAGTGGTTATTTTGTTTAGTGGGCTGGTTGTTACTGCTGACCAGAGGTGAGGTATCCCCTATAACTTCTCCTTCGTACATTTGCAGGGCTATGGAAGGTTCAAGCAATCTTCCAAAACTCCGTAGAAATGCCTCTGCTGCATCTGATATGAGTAGCATCTCTTCTAATTGTGCTCCCACAAATCCAGGTTACCCTTCGTATATCTCTTTACTTCTGTCCAGAAAGCCTTAAGATATGTTATATGTTTGATGTTATTAATCTATTACGCTTGAAAGGTCAGAAAAGACAATTTTCTTTACTTCTGTGTGAGGAGCCTTAAGATATGCATGATATTATCAATTTATTATAGTTCAAAAGTCAAAAAAGATATTCTTAACATTGGCCATGAGCCTGTGACTCAATTACTTTCCTATCAGTCGTAATAAAATACACGTAATGCTGACGTGTTAACATTGATTTGGAAGTGAACCATAATTGTCCTGAGAAGGATACTGAGGTTGGAAAGAAACCTTCAGTCAATTGTCACGCTGGGGTATACAATAATACAACCTCAAGATGCATTTTCTCTGCTGATTTTTATCAATAATCTGCATTTGAAACTTGCTTCTTGTCATCATCCCTTTCATAGGCCTTTTTTTTTTTCAAATAATTGAATTATTCTCTGATTGTAGCTTTCAGCATATCATTTGCTTTTTTTTTTTTTAATCAATTACGATTAGTGAACTCCTCTTACTTACCTGGTCGAATTGATAACTGATAGTTTGGATTTATTTGAGCTGTCTTCTCAAAGTGTATTTTGCCAATGGGTGAAGTTGACAGAGAGTTTGGCATTGTGCATCATTTTAGACACTGTGTTATGATTGCTCCATAAGGTCACTCTTATCATATTCCACTGTCTGATAGAGTACTCAAGCATTTAAACTGAAGCAAATCTTATAGAGACTTCATGCAATAAACTTCTGGCTGTTGCAAAGGATATCTATTTGATACTCAAATTCTTGACACATATGATGTGTAGAAAAATACTTATACTCTTTGGTGGTCTTTTTTATTTCTTTTAGCGTCCCACAAGCGCACTAGCAATTGGTGTTTCGAACAGAAAGTTTTTCTACAGTCACTTTACAAGGTATGCCTTAAATACTAAGTAGTCAATTTGGATTGGTCATAAATGGTCTTTCTAGATGATCCTCTTATAATGCATTCATGTGCGTATGTGCAGAGGCACACATGCCTTTATAAGTTTACATAAATTTTGTGTCAACAACATACTATATATGTGCTGGTATGCTTCAATACATTTTTTATTTGAGCCTAAAAATTGATTAAACAGTTGCCGATTCTGTCACATTGAATTTACTTAAATGGTAGTGAAGGCTGTGGTCACTCTCTTGCAGGTATTGGTTTCTGTATCAGAAACTGGTTCCATCATCTTATACCTGAGGGATGTTGAGAAGCTCCTCCAATCGCAACGCTTATATAATCTGTTTCAAAAATTGTTGAACAAACTTTCGGGTTCAGTGTTGATACTTGGTTCCAGGATGTTGGACCGAGAAGATGATTATGGGGAGGTGGATGAGAGGCTCTTGGTATTATTCCCATACAATATTGAAATAAAACCACCCAAGGATGAAACTCATCTTGATAACTGGAAAGCCAAACTGGAAGAGGACATGAAAGTGCTCCAAATCCAAGATAACAGAAACCACATTGCTGAGGTACTTGCAGCAAATGACCTTGAATGCGATGATTTGGGTTCTATCTGTCAGGCAGACAATATGGTCCTAAGTAATTATATTGAAGAAATTGTGGTATCAGCAATCTCTTATCACTTGATGAACAATAAGGATCCAGAATACCGAAATGGCAAGCTTGTTATATCATCCAAGAGGTAGTCATTAATTATTTTGATCTTGATATCACGATATGAGCTTCTTTCATGACATTTTTCTTCTTCCCCTTTTTCAAAAATCTATAAATAGCTTAACATTAATGTTCTGACTCTGGAGCAGCTTGTCCCATGGACTGAATATATTCCAGGAAGGAAAAAGTTGTGGGAAGGATACCATAAAATTAGAGACAAATGCTGAATCTGCCAAGGTTTTACTCTAATGCTAGTTTTGCTTTTGAAGAAGTCAAGCATTAGGGATCTGGGTCACTTTATGCTAATGGATTAACCATTCACCCCTTTTTGTTAACTTTAGGAAAATGAAGGTAAAGAAGCTGTAGGTGCAAAAACTGACCCAAAATCTGACACCCCTGCCTCTGAAAGCAAAAGTGAGACTGAGAAGTCCGTTCCTGCTGTGAAGAACGATGGAGAGAACCCACCAGCACCAAAAGCACCTGTAAGTTTATGTCCTTTGATAATTAACTGAATTAAGATGAATTTGATTGAAATAAATGTTTTTATGCAGCTTATAAACAATTACCTCTATACTTTAAAAACAATATAACTGGAAGGAAAGAAACACAGGAAAGCTGATCATCATAGTGATTATATCAGGTTTATTCTTATTTTCCAATTTTAGCATGATACCTGCTGTAAAAGTTAGGAGATTTAAAGGGTTAATGACTACAGTAACTATAAATGCATTTTGTGTCATTTCATAGAGTCTTGACAGCTCAATTAGTTGATATCCGATACCTTTCTCTGGCGTCTTTTTCTTCAGTTCTTTCGGTTTTATTTTACAGCAGATATAACGCCCTTGCAGGAAGTTCCTCCTGATAATGAATTTGAGAGAAGAATAAGGCCAGAGGTTATCCCTGCAAATGAGGTTGGAGTGACATTCGCAGATATTGGTGCTATGGATGAGATCAAAGAATCCCTTCAAGAGCTGGTCATGCTCCCTCTGCGAAGGCCAGATCTCTTCAAAGGGGGGCTTCTCAAGCCTTGCAGAGGTATATTGCTCTTTGGGCCTCCTGGTACTGGGAAAACAATGCTGGCAAAGGCCATTGCGAATGAAGCTGGAGCCAGTTTCATTAATGTCTCAATGTCCACCATCACATCAAAATGGTTTGGAGAAGATGAAAAGAACGTGAGAGCTTTATTTACACTAGCAGCAAAGGTTGCACCAACTATTATTTTTGTGGATGAGGTTGATAGCATGCTGGGGCAGAGGACTAGAGTTGGGGAGCATGAGGCTATGCGGAAAATTAAGAATGAGTTCATGACACATTGGGATGGTCTATTGACCAAAGCTGGTGAACGAATTCTTGTCCTTGCTGCAACCAACAGGCCATTTGACCTTGATGAAGCAATAATTAGGCGTTTTGAGCGCAGGTATATTTCAATGTCATTTCACCGTTGATATTATCCTTGTATTCTAACTATTAAATTGATTAGTTTTCTGATCATTTTTGTATTTGCCATCTACTAGCAGCAAGCTGTATCTTTAGCCAAAGAATGAGCTCATAGTTTTTCTTGTTGTTACACTGCTTGGTTCCTTGTCCTTAAAACATTTTTGCTTTGAGCACCTCATAATCCCCTTTGGAAGCACATAGTTTGCCTTAGACTTGACCTCTCTATCAACAATATTTGACCCCTTCATGCACTCAAAGAATGAGCTCAGAGTTTTTCTTGTCGTTACCCTGCTTGGTTCCTTGTCTTTAAAACATTTTTGCTTTGAGTACCTAATAATCCCCTTTGGAAGCACATAGATTACCTTAGAATCCTCTCTATCAACAGTATTTGACCCCTTCATGCACTCAATTGATTAGTCTTTGAGCTCATAGATTCCAGTATCTCTTCCACTCAATCAAGGTTTCTGAAATATTGTTTGGAAGAATCTCCTCCATCATTCTTAATGCTTACTTCTTTGAATTAGTATTCATGCAGAGTTCATATTTATGTACTGTTTCTTGGACTTATTCTTGACCTTCCATGTTTGTTTCTTATCAAGGATTTGTACAAGCAATTCATGGACTAGCTCCTGACATCTCAATATTACTGAGTATCTTATCTTACTCGTGTGCTTTCCATTTTGGCCAGAATTATGGTAGGCCTTCCATCCATTGAGAGCAGGGAAATGATTTTGAGAACTCTACTGGCAAAAGAGAAAGTTGAAGATCTAGACTTTAAGGAGCTTGCAACCATGACAGAAGGATATAGTGGAAGTGATCTCAAGGTTTGAGTTTTAACTCTTCACCTTTATCATTAATTTATATTAAACTGTTATCAACTGATGGCATTAACTACTGGGAACAGAACTTGTGTGTGACAGCGGCTTATCGACCTGTTAGGCAGTTGATACAGCAGGAGAGGTTGAAGGATCTGGTGACTACTAAATCTCTTCCCAATGCATTGTTGGTCTTTTGAATTTTCTTCCTGTTACAAGTTGGTGTGGATAATGTATTGTAATTATTTCTGTTTTCAATAACTTTCTATAGGAGAAGAAAAGGAGAGAAGAAGCAGGCAAGAGCACAGAAGATGCTTTGGAGACAAAAGAAGAGAATGAGGAGGAACGAGTAATTACTTTGAGGCCTTTAGACATGGAAGATATGAGACAAGCGAAGAATCAGGTAAATATAGTCATTTCTTTTTGCCTCAAATGCTAAAGTGTGTCCCTTTGGCAAATTTGCATATTACTGCCATTTATCACGAAACATGGTGTTTGAAAACAGTATTTGATTAGTCAGATCTTAGTCCATCTAGATTTTAAAGGGAAAACTGGAATGCAGATTGTTTAGTTATCTTCAAAAGTTTTTCTTGGAGAGTGCTGTGAACATTCTGTTATTGAATTGCAGTCATCTCTAGTTGAAAATGAATAGAGAATTTTTCCAATATTTAATTATCCTAATTTTAATGGTCACTGTACTATGCTACATAATCTAGCTTACTATGCACCTCGAACTTTCTTCAGACTGTTAATTTTCGTAATTTTCACCTATCTTTATCGGTCAGTTACTAACTGAAAAATCTTGATCCTCTGACTGGTCTTAACTAAAACTGTTAGCATAATCTCCAGGCTTATAAAGTTTGGATTCTAGGTTGTAGTGAACTTTTAGAACCGTAACTTTTGCCCCAGAATTGTAATTTTAGGCACGCTAATTATAAATGCTACAATGTAGGTCGCTGCCAGCTTTGCTTCTGAAGGATCAGTAATGAGGGAGCTAAAGCAATGGAATGATTTGTATGGAGAAGGAGGTTCAAGGAAGAAGCAACAGTTAACTTACTTCCTTTAGAGTGTTGAAAGCAGACATCTCATGTACTCAACAACAGAGTTCTCTATAAAGAGATGTGAAAATTTGTTGATGCTGAAAGCCCCTTCAACAGAAATAGAATGGTTCCACTTCCAGTTGTAGATGGGGTAGCATCAAGATGAAAAGCACTGGCACCGGGCCCCTTTTGTACAAAGAAATGCTGAGCAATACCATAGAGCTCTTGCAGGGTGTGTGAAATGCTTTTGTACGTCATGATTAGAAGAGTGTTCTTTGGCAAAATGTTAGTCCGTTCCATGAACCATTTGCCACCAATGCTTGGGTATTTTAGTTGTGGTATTTGGAAATGCCCAAGAGTTCCAACTTTAAAAAGGAGAGATTAGTGTTATATTGGATTGCTTGAGATTCAGTAATTACATTCTCTATAGAAGCAGTTGTAGAACAGTATAGTATAATCTTGATGCAATATTTCTTGCTATCCTATAATTTTTTGTGATTCATAGAATAGAGAGATAAAAAAGAAAAGGAGATTCGAATTGGATCAATCCTTTTTTAAGGAGAACTTTATCTAGAATCAGGAAATAATGCTAAAAAACAGTCAACTTTGCGTATGCAGAATCCAGAATCTTATTCAACAATTTTTTTCTTCCTTTAATTTTTGGTTGAAACTTAAACAAACTTTCGACTTTCTTGGTATTAAATTCTAGAGGCCTTAAAATCTCAGCTTCTGTAATTAGCAAACTTTATTTTTGGATTTGTTAAAAAATTAATTTGGATATACAGTGCAATTAAGTTTAATAAATTTTTTAAAAAATAATAATTAAAATTTAATAAAATAACAAAATAATAAAGTAAAGGTAGGGGTAATTTTACCCCTCTCTTTTTGGTGCGTTGGCTCTCAAATGAAACTAAAGTATAGAAGAATGGGAAGTTATTTTCATGTTCAAAATGTACCATTAATTTATTATTAAGATTTATAAATTTATTAAACATTCGTTAATAAAATTTTTAAAATTTATAAATTACTTATTAATGAAAAATTATGAAATTCGAAATTGACTATTTTGTACTCAAAATTTAAGTCTTTAACCACTTACAACAACCTCCAATGACAGCTAACTAACTTCTTTTAACTAAATGTATAACTCTCTAAGTGATTTTTATTTTTAAAAGTGCGCTTGAAACACTTTAGAATCGATGTGTTTCAAAATATGTTAATTCAAATTACTAATATTTGCAGTAATATTATGAAATAAATATATTTTTAAAAAATTACTTACAATTTGATCAAATAAAAAGTTAAAAAAGTTAATGATATTAAATTAAAAAAAAATACAATATGAGTAATATTAAATTTGTAAAAATACACACGTTGTTTAACAATATTAAAAAATATTATATTTTATATTTAAATAAAATTTTATTTTTAAATTTTGTATTTAATAATTGATCATGTGTACTAAATTAAGGGAAATATCGATCATCTCAAATTTCTACTTAATTTATTTTTAAATTTTCAATTATTTTTGTCAAATAAAAAAATGAATTTAAAGCTTTTCAAATTGTATCAATAAAAGCTTGTCTTCTCGCCCAATCCATATTCCTTCCGTCCCGGAATGTCAAATTCAACAGAGAGATACCAGAGGCTGTGTCTTGGAGAATCACTGCCGATAACCTATCGATACCCAATAGCATGTAAAGAGCTCAGCTTCATTCTCAGAGGCGCATACTGCAAACTCCCCAAGAATCTCCAATCCCTCATCTTTCAAGATACCCTCTCCGCCTTTCGTCTCCTCCCCGAGTAAGCCCTCCCCCGCCCCCTTTTTGTGAATTTTGTATTGTCTAGGCCCAGTTCGTATTCTTTATGAATTTCAATAATTTAGTAAGTCTCTGTATAATTGTTCCTGTTCCAATTAATTTTCGGTTCAATTTGCTGCCAGAATTTTCTTAAAGGTTTCTGGATGAAATTTGATTAATATGGAAGCCTGAATTAGATGAAGTTTCTTTTCGAATTGGCTCTGGTGTAGGCGTGTAGCTAAATAAGTCCAAGATTCAAGGTTTTTCATGTCTTTCGAGTCAACTTGAGTTTTTATTAATCGATGGTAGACCGTATTTGGGGAAAAAAAACTTTCAAATGGTTGAACTTAACGTAACTAACGTGAGTTGATCCCATGGCACACCCCAAAATCTGTCAAGCATGATATGCATGCTTCTCCAGTATCTTCATATTACGGATTGACATATCACCATTAGCAAAATGATTTCAGAACACAATTCAGTATGTTGTGATGCTTCAAATAAAATTGGACGAGTGATTGTTACATTCATTTTATCGAATTATTCACTATTGCATTCAGGAACTGGTACGAATGGCTCAATATCCTAGTTTAAATGATTCCCAGTTATATTAATAGCTAGTATTTGTCCGTTTTAATCTGTTTTTATTGGTGGGATGGAGGAGGGGGGAACACTGATTATAGATGACTGCTTCAAAAACATGCACAGTTGGTCATACTATCAAGAACTAGTATTTGTTGGTTAGGGGTGAACAATTGGATGATAGATGAGATTGCTTAATAAAATCATTGATTGAATGGGAACTTTATATGTTTTGGGTTGATTATTGCATCACCCTATGCATACACAATTATACAGCTACATGTAGCTCATTGTTTATCATTTTTTTTTTCTATTTCCCTATTAATTATGAAGTTTATGTGAATTTAGAATGCAGACAGATGGTGCTGTTGCAGCAGCTCATCTTCTACTTCAGAGTGCTGAAGCTGCCTTGCCAAAACAGAAGAAGAGTTTGGTTGTTACAGAGTTTAAGCATGCAAAGGTTGCTCATAAAAGATGCAGGAAAGCACACAGGGAAGAAAAAGGTTAACTTTTGAAATAGCTTGCTCTCAATGTCCTAGGCTATTAGCCAAACTGAATTTCACAATATAACGTTTAGAACACTAAGCTAGTTGCTATTAATCAAATATCTTTTTTTTTTTTTTCAAATTACTAATCATGTTTTACCTCCCCATATATTTCAGGGTCTGCCCAATTGCCTCAAGATGTTCTTGTTCACATATTCAGTTTACTGGATTTGCAATCTTTAATATCTGTAGCACTAGTCTGCTGGTAACTTTTTCTCCCTTGTTGATGCTGCCCTTCCAATATTACCATGTATTTACTAGCTTAACGGTGTAATAGATAGCAGTTGGCATCCTTTCCCGATTCCTTCAAAATCTTTGTTGCATACTTTAGTAACTTTTGGTTGCACTATTGAAAGGTCATGGAATTTAGCAGCAAATGATAACCATCTATGGAAATTGCAATATACGATAGTCTTTGGCAGATCTAGCAATTGTTCAAGAACTAAAATGCAGTGGGGTGGCAGATCGCTGAAAGAGGACTGTGTGTTTCTCAAGGAGAATGTGGATTCTCAGACCCGTATTGATTGGAAAGAGATCTTTAAAAGAGCATATATAGGTATTCAGTATGTGGGCTTTTATTTTATGTGTAATCACTCGTTAATGGGCCATATGCCTTCTAATTGTTGCTACAAACAATGTTTGTAAGCTTTTTTATTTATCATCTCATGGATGGACCTCTCAGAATATCTCTATCATGCTGGTGCACACTTTTTAATATTTCACTTGCAAATCATCTTTCCCGTCTTACAGTTGTTCTGAATATCAGGCACTTCTTCAAAGAAATTAATGTCCGATAGGGGATATTGTGGGCTTTGCAACACAATTGTTTGGCTCAAGAACTTGAAATGCTCTGATTGTGAGTTGAAATATGAAAGCCAGCAGATTATGCCTATTTCGCCCCAGCAGGTATTTGTTATTTCACATTGATGCTTTTAGGTTTTCATTTCATTTACACTAAAAGTTCCACATGTTTCAGGTTGTCGAGTTCTTATTGGATGGTTATATGTCAATGATATCTTCTTCAGATAGTGATAACGAATCAGATGAAGAGCCCATTTCTAGACTATGGGCGTATCCTAGAAACCTAAGCAGATGTAAGAAAAAATCTATTGTTTAGAAGTATTTTGGTAGAATTTTTTGTAAAGAAGATAGTCTACACTAAACAGAGATGGGCAGTTTCCTTGATCGTTGGAGTTTATCCATTTACTTGCTGATACTACCGGACAGAAAAACATAACTATATGCAAATATCATTTTGTTGAGATTGGACTTACGTCAATAGTTGTGGATATTGTGTTTCTAACGATGTAATTTGTCAATATTTGCAGTTGTCAAGGTGAATGTACTATATTATAAAATATAGGATACATGATAAGGTATGTCATGCTTAGGTGGATAATCTATATTTTTTATAATAATAATTAAATTTAATTCTTTTACTAAATAATTTTATTTAATTAATTATTTAATTTTAAAATATTAAGGTTTAACTGTTTTATTTTCATTTAAATCAAATAAAATTTATTTTAAAATTTGATATCTTGTTTATAACTTATTATTTTATTTTTAAATTAAAAACTTATTCATATATCTTAAATTATAATTATTTTAAAATTAGGTTTTAATTTTTATATTTATTTAAATTTAAAATTAAATAAAATTTATCTTAAAATTTGATTTTTTATAGCGTTTTAAAATCATGAATTTCAATGGGTCAAAACGGATAATATCGCTAGTCAGTTGATTTGTTACTAGATCATCTTAAATAGTGAGATTTTAGGCACACACAAATAATTTTTAAAAGATATATGATTAATGATAATTATTTAATAATCAGTAGAGTTTTTTTACTTCACAAATCGGATTAATATGATGATATATCTTATTTTATTTACTTTTTATTTTCTTAATATTTTTAAAGAATATGTGTTATCATCTTAATCCCGGATATGGAGTCAAAATTTACACTAACGATGTATTGGATATTAATCATATGATTAATACTATACACTCTTAAATACCAAATAAATCATTTTTATCCTAAATTTAATAAAAAAAATTATTTATCATTTTTTTATAAGTTTTTTTATCAAAATTTTTATCCCATCTTATTTGATAGTTTTTTTTGTTATGATTTCTTGAAAAAATTATTTTAATTAGAAAGTTGGTTTTAAAAGTTTATTTCATATGCTTTGGATTCAAAATATAATTATTTTTATTGAGATTGTTTGTTGTCTTTTTTTATTTTTTTAAAGATAAATTTTAATTTTTATTATGTATTTTGTAGAAGTTAATTGTTCATTTTGATGATGATGATAATAATAACAATAATAATGATATTGAGCCAAACAATTAAAATACATTTCTGAATTTGCTTTACAAAATTAAAGTACGTCTCTGAAAATAAATATAACAATTTGTATTTAATTTTTTTCTTCATTTTTTTATCTTGATTTTTTATTTAAATATTTTATTAATTTGATATGATAAATAAAATTTATTATTTTAAAAATAATTAAAAATAACTTCAAATTAAATAAATACATAAATAATCAATAAATTCTATTATTTAAAAATATATTTTAATAATTTTTAGTTATTTATTAACTTCAGAAGAATTTAATTATATAAAAATCATAGTCTAACCCTTAATGATCATTTTCTCTTCCAACTATTCTGTGAGTTTATAGGGATGTAATGGAAAAAAATTCAAATCTAAAATCTAATATCTCCTAAAGAAAAATTATAATTGTTAGGTCAAGTCTTAATTGATCATTTTCTCTTCTAATTGTATTTCAACTCATTGTTGCCTTTTGGATACAAATATATCTCACCATTGAGTTAATTTCACTGCTAGAATATTCAATTTTATATCCTTACTATTTTCAATTTTATCAAAATTAATATCACTGCCCATCTAAAAAGCTCTTACTAAAATCTGCATAAAAAAGAACCTAATAGAATCCTCAATCTGTATAAAGCTTCTTTTACTACTAACTAATAGAATCCTCAAATCTCTATAAAGCTTCTTTTACTACTTAAATAAATGATTATTATTCAATACACCGTCAATAAAATTTTTAGACTTCACAAATAGTATCAAGATGGTGATACTATTCCTGACACTATTCCATTTTATTTTTTAACTAATTTTTGACTTATACGATGCACCATTTTTTTACTTAAATTTTTTTGTTGATAAAAATCATATATATAATTTATTTATTTATTTATTTATTTAAATGTTAAAGTAAATTATGTGACCAATATAATAAAATAAAAAAAACAAATAGAATTAAATTTAATATTTTAAAAATAAATACCGAATCTTATAACAAATTATTAAAATAATTGATGAATAATGAAATATTTAAATAATTCATCCAAATATTAAAAAAAAAACAATAAGACATCAAATAAATGCGTACAATTGTTGAATTAAAAATTCGATCACTGAAAAATGGTCTTCAAGATTTTTACGAATCTTCAACTAGTACTGTTGGATTTATATACCTTGTATAAATCATATGTAAATTTTATTTATTTATCAGACACAATAAATTTAATTAATTAATAAATATATACTTTATAATTTTTTAAATGTATAAATATATTTAAACTCATATACTATTATATTTAATAAAATAACCCAATAATTAATTAATACTGATATTAAGTTAAACTTATATAAAACAAAATCAAGAAAATTATTTTATCAACATTTCAGCAATATAATTAATTCTTTTTTTACCATGAGAATAGTTTTTTTCTTACATTGATTGTGCCTTGTGAATACTTGTCTTTTTTCTTATGTCAATAGCTATTTTTTTACCATGATTATAGCATTTATCGTTTCACTTGTATTGAGCGATAAGAACGCTTGTGTTGAGTAGGGGTGTAAAACGGGCTCAAGCCCGCGAGTTGGTCCGTAAAAACCGCGGGCTTTTAACGATCCGGTCTATTAATATGTGATCCGTTTAAAAACGGGCTTATACGGGTCAAGCCCGTCGGGTAAATAATTTATACGGGCCAACCCGTACGGATACGGGCTAACCCGCGGGCTATTTTACCAACACACCAATCAAACCTAAGTCCTAAATCATTCTCATTCTACCTATTCTAATTTCTAAAGTTTAAACAAACAAAACTACAAAAATAAAAAATTGAAAATTTACCAAAATAATGTTATTGTATTTTTATTTAATAATTGAAAATTTTATTTTATAGGTTGGAAAGATGATGAGGAAAACAAAGATAAATTGGTGGAAGAATCAAATGATTCAAATCATTTGAATAATGAGATTAACTCACAAGTTTAATGTTGTTTGATGTGGAGTTTAATGCATGCTTGTAGATTTTATGACTTTTAAACTTATTTACTATTCTTTATTTAATTATTTAGACCATAATATTATGTAATGTGTAATTTGTATTTGTAATGCGAGTTTGTTTAATGGATATTATGTTTGTGGATTTTATTTTTATTGAGATTAATATAATAATATTTGTAGAACTATTTTCACAATTTTATGACTTGCTTGCTTATGATATAATATATTGCTTATGCTGAAATATATATATATATATATATATATATATATATATATATATATATATATTACAAACTCATAATTTGCTTTTGTACATAATATATTGTTTTATGTGACTAACTTACAATTTGAAATTAAGTGGAGAACTCCAAATCATTTTGGTTTTTACTTTGAACTTGTTATATTTGATCATGAATGAACTAAAATTGCTCTTGTTAAAAAAATTGCAAATTAAACTTTGTATTTTAGTCTCAAATCTATGTGATTTGATTTTATAACAATTTTGGTTAATTCCTAAAGCCCAATAATCATTTAACAAATTAAAATTAGACTTAATTAAGTGTTTAGACTCAATTCGTTATTTTTTAAAGTCCAATTCTTTATTTCCAAAAAAAAAGTTAAGTTAGCCCGCGGGCCGATCCGGCCCGCATTAGAATCGGATCGGTCTCCACAAATTTAATCCGTTTAAATGCGGGTCTAAACGGGCTCAACCCGCTTAAACCCGTATCCGTATTAATCCGCACCGGTCCGCACCGTTCGACCCGTTTTACACCCCTAGTGTTGAGAGATGAGAATGGGAAACGAATCGTTGTTATCTGTATTATAAATATTATTATAATTATTATTAGCAAATTATATGTTTTGTAGTTATATTGATTAAATTATAGATAATTTATTAAAGGGAAATGAGATGAGAATAGAAATATAAAAGAAAAAAATTACCCGAGATTGTAGCAAATTGTTGTGCTACTAATTGATTGATGGTACATGTTTCTATTTGGTTGGTAATAATATGCAAAATAATAGTTGATAAAATAGATTTAAAAATGAACCGTGAATAGATGAAAAAGAAAAATTGATTTTAAAATGTTAAATTTAAATTTCTTTAGATAATGTCAATTTTTTAAAATTATTTCTTAAAACTATTGATATAAGTTAAATAATTATAGAGTAAGTGGGCATCTGAAAGAGAAAGTAAAGATAGCTTGAATGAAGAAAATTGTTTAAAAATTAATTTTTGAAAATATTTTAAAAAAAGAAAAGTGGTGTGAGACTATATTATAGTTAGTTTCTTTACTATTAAGATGAAATTGATTTTTATCCGTAATAAATTTAAATGCCAATAATGTGATAATTGAGATAAAGTGATTACATAAATTTGAATAAAAATTAATTAAATAGTGCGTGATTTTGAGAGAAGGATTTTGAAAAGCGTTTAAAAAAAAAAATATGAAGAAGAGAGAAACAAACTAATTGCTTACATGTCAATAAAATAAATTATACAAATCAGCGCCATGTAAATAAGAAAATGACAATTGTGTATGTACCTTGTAATATAATATATATGATTAGTTTTTTTAAAAAATTTTTAAAGATATATATCACAATTTTAATTTCATTTGTGAAATTCAAAAAATCTACTAACATTATATTAGATAATAATCCTCGAATAAACATAAATAATAATATGAGATTCGAGAGCTGATACTGGTCCTTTATCTAAAGAAAGTCCAATCTCTGGCTCGGACTTTCGAAAACTTCCAGCTAATACAAATTAATCGATCTGAAAACACACATGCAAATTCATTGTCCAAATTAGCCTCCTCCAATGAGACCGGAGGAAGAATAGTGAAGGTGGAGAGACTCGAGCGGCCTAGCATTGAAGAAGTCGAAGTGTATGACATTGAAGTGGGGGATGATTGGAGATCCCCATTCAAACAGTATCTCACTAAAGGTACACTCCCATAAGATAAGGACGAGGCTCGTCGCTTAAGGATACAAGGGGCAAAGTTCACACTGATAAACGAGGAACTGTACAAAATGGGTATTCATCGCCTTTGTTAAAGTGCCTGGGGCCAGAACAAGTAAACTATATCCTAGCTGAGGTACATGAAGGAATTTATGGTGAGCACTTGGGAGCTAGAGCTCTTGCTGCTAAGATATTGCGATCGGGATTCTATTGGCCGACATTGAAAAAAGATGCGACGGATAAAACCCGCAGGTGTGACAAGTGCCAAAGGTTTGCACCAATAACAACGGCCCCAGTGACTCCCTTCCAGAGTTCAGTACAACCAACTCCTTTTGCACAATGGGGATTGGACACTCTAGGGCCCTTCCCATTAGCTACGGGTCAAAGAAAGTTTCTATTAGTTGCCACCGATTACTTTACAAAGTGGATTGAGGCAGAGCCTTTAGCTACAATCACGGAGAAGAAAGTAGAAGCGATGGTATGGAAAGATATTATCTGCCGGTTCGAGATCCCACGTAGCTTAAATGCTGATCACAGAAAGCAGTTTGATTGTGACGCCTTCCGTGAATTCTGTAAGCGCCTTGACATTTAGCTAAGGATTTTTTCTGTATCATATCCTCAAGCTAATGGACAGGCCGAAGTCAGTAATCGAACGATCCTTCATGGGTTGAAGACCAGACTGGACAAAGCTAAGGGAGCATGGGTGGACGAGTTGCCTAGTGTCTTATGGGCATATCGTACCACTAGTCGGGTATCGACTGGGGAAACGCCGTTTAGCCTTGTATACGGCACTGAAGCATTGATTCCCGTGGAAATTGGAGCACTGTCATCCAGGGTAGTGCCTTTAGTGGAAGAAAAGAATTCACAGGGGCTAAGGGAAAACCTAGATTTGCTTGATGAGCATAGAGAGGAGGCCGCAGCTATCCGGTTGGCATCCTATCATCAGAGGGTGGTCAACTACTACAACAGTCGGGTGAAAGATAGACCGATGTCCGAGGGAGATTTGGTGCTTAGAAAGTCACATATCACGAATGCCTTGAGGAAAGACGAAAAATTCAGAGCCAATTGGGAAGGTCCATACCGAATCAGACGAAGGATTGGGCCCAGCACCTGCATCCTGGAAACTCTGTAAGGGAAGAAAATAGGAAAAATATGGAACTCAAATCATTTGAAATTGTATTTGAATTAATCATTATGTTTTCTTTCTCAATCCTTATATTCTCATATTATTGTTATTTGTTTACACTGTCACAAGATACCATTATCTGATCATTATGCAGATTGTTCTTCTATTATATTTCCAGCTTTTATAAATCTAAATCTTGTGACAGAAGACAGACGAGCCGTAAGAGCCTGAGGCGCAATAGCGTCACTATGGCTAGGCGTAAAAAAATCAGACGAGCCGTAAGAGCCTGAGGCGCAATAGCGTCGCTGTGGCCAGGCATAAAAAATCAGACGAGCCGTAAGAGCCTGAGGCGTAATAGCGTCGCTGTGGCCAGGCATAAAAAATCAGACGAGTCGTAAGAGCCTGAGGCGTAATAGCGTCGCTATGGCCAAGCGTAAAAAATCAAACGAACTGTAAGAGCCTGAGGCGCAATAGCGTCGCTGTGGCCAGGCGTAAAAAATCAGACGAGCCGTAAGAGCCTGAGGCGCAATAGCGTCACTGTGGCCAGGCGTAAAAAAATCAGACGAGCCGTAAGAGCCTGAGGCGCAATAGCGTCACTGTGGCCAGGCGTTACAGACAAAGAAGCCGTAAGAGCCTGAGGCGCATTTGCGTCATTGTGGCTAGGCAATGGAAACGTATTGACCGTAAGAACTGAAGACGCACTCACGTCATGGTGGTCTGGCCTCAGAAAAAGGTATGTTTACAAATGTAATTCTTTCTGAAAGTATATCTTTCTATCAAGAATTAGGAAGCATATACGAATAAATAAACATACGAGTAAGTAAAACAAATAAACAGACAAGCGATAAATAGCGAAAGGTTAACTAACAAAGCAATATGAAGCATAAATAGATAAACTTTAACTTTATTCATTCAAGAAAATCTTTACAAGCACGAATAAGTCCAACAAAAAAAAAAGAACAACAAAATGTTTAAAAAGAACAACATGTTCAAAAAGAACAACAAAATGTTCAAAAAGAAAAACGAAAAATAATTCAGTCTGCACGAGATTGAAGCTGAGGATCAAGCGCCGACGGACCCTCGCATTCTAAGGACTGCTGACAATCTTCTCCATCCCGGTCGTCGAGGGCACCAATAGGTTCGAGAGCATCATCCAGGCTCACAGGCTCTCAAGGACCGGTCAGGTTTGCGAGATCATCCTGCGCAGCCTTCTTAAATAGCTCATCAGGGGATTCAGCCTCTGGTTCATACTTTGTCCAATCAGGAGCGTCAAATAACAGTGCCTCGCTCGTATATTGAAGCTCAGGGAATTCTTCCCCTTCCCTATGCTTCTCCAATCAGGACCTAGCGAGGTAAAAATCATATTTTACATATGGCACTGAAAAGTTCTCTTTTCGCCTTAGGCAATCTCTAGAAAGACGGTACTCCTTTACAGTCTTCGCCCTGATACTATCAATCTCAACTTGGTTAAGGGAATGAGTGGTTCGACTTCCTAGTTCGGCAACGTATTGTTCTAGCTCTTGATTGCGATCCATCAATGACCCATATTTAGACTACATGCTGTCCAGTTCGGTTTGGGCCTGTTGAAGATCTTCATTGAGTTTGTTAGACCTAGCCGTCTAGACAGTAAGATCCCCCTTGGCATGATTCAAATCTTGGAGCGCTTTCGAGAGCTGATCTTCTAAGCTTCGTACCACGTCTGGAAGCCCGGATAAGTTGTTAACAGTATTCAACAACTCCATGACTTTGTCCTTCAACTCCCGGATCTCTTTGTCAGCTCGCTCCCGATAGGCTCGGTATTGAGCATTGTTGGCCACGGTCCTCTGAGCAAGCTGAAAAGAAACACAAAAAGTCAAACTCAAAGTAGAGCAAAAAGAAATTAAATGAAAAAAGAATATGAAGATTACCCTCAGCGCTTCCACATCAGCTAAGTCTTCCCCCTCTGGATAATTCCTGAATATTCGAGTTTCGTCCATCGGGAGAATAGTGGCCCAACTCAGTCGAGACGCCACCCCGGGAGAATCCAAGGTATCGTTGTCACGTACTCCCGGGTATACTCGAAACTCTGACCCCCTCATTATGAAACCACCGTCTACGGGATAGGATCTCTCGTCAACAGGACCTATCCTAAGGAGAATTGGCATAGTCCCCATTGACGGCTCAATGTACAAATGTCTCTGATTCTTTCGCTGAGACGAAATTATATTACACTCAGCACGCTCTTCAGATCGAAACCGTCTAAAAGAATCGGAAGCCCTCCTTAAAGAGGAAGGAGCCTTCCCTCTATCCCTAGAAGGATCCCTTTGTTCTGCGGGAGGAGGCATCTCTTGTCTAGAAGGACGCGGGGTCCGAGCTCAGGGCAATGGAGGTGGAACGGGTGCCTCACTGGGAATATTATCAGTCAAGCGAGGCCTCTCTCTAGTAGGATCGTTAGACGAACCTCCCTCCACCCCTTGACGCGCCAAAGAACATTTAATATGGCTCATCTCTACAAAAAAACAGAGTAAATTGTCAGAAACGTGGTCAAAACCAACAAACAATAAATCAAATAGCGTGAAAAGTTACCATCAAGAGAATCAAAATGCTCCTGAAGAGAATCTATATTTAGCATATCATCATCCAAAAGAACCATAAAAGTTGAACCAAACCCCTCCTAGTCGCTCAGATCAGCTAGAGGATCACTCTCAGAGCTAGACTCTCTATTTGTGCTCCCTATATCCTCTTGTGACCTTAGAAGTTCAGGGTTCAACTCAGAAGGAATCGATGATGGAAGATTCGAGGGAGGAACAGAGGGGCCGACAATAGGAATGGGACCCATACCCCAACCAGCAGACGTCAAATTTTCATTTGATAGAAGAGTATCAAGATTAATGGGATTATCAACTAATAATCTATTAACATCTAAAGACAACTGTTCCCTGAGTGTAGAAATTCGAGGGCCCTTGGGGATTTCACGTCTAGTTTCCCAACGAGTAGGGAAATCTAGGCCCCCGGGCGTCTCCACAATAAGCCACTCCAATTTAAATCCTTGAAGCTTATTTGTAGGTTTTTTGAATAATCTGTTTTCAAATCCGGACTTATACACCCGTTGAAGAGAATAGGGAACTAAACCGGAGCTACCTTGGAACCTAAAAAAAGTATCAAGTAAGGGAAGAGACGGAGAAACACCCCTTAATCGACAATGCATGGTAAAGCTAATTAATTGCATCCATGCGTGAGGATGCAGTTGTCCAGGGGCAATCCTGTGTGTCCTAAGAAAAGAAGCTACAAAGTCGAAAATTGAAAAATGGAGTCCTAGCTCTAAAGATGCTTTGAAAATAACTATCCCGTCGGACACACTACGTATATCGTTTTTTTGATGGTTTGGAAGTCTGTAGGAGTACCCATCGGGCAATGAAAATCTCGATGTAAGATCCTGAATGTCAACTGCCTTCAAAGTCGATCTAACTCCTAGCTCTATATGCTTCCCTACACCATGACCGGCCATTTTGGAACTTAAGAAAAACCACAAAGAAAAAAACTATCGGCGACAGAGTTTTACCTAATGACCAAAGATGCACTTGCAAAGGCGAAGGTAGATACTGGATTACAACATCAGAGTGTTTGCGACAGATGTGTGGCAAACAGTACAAGAACGGCGCGACAGAGTATCGATTCACATGATAGAGTCGCGAAACAGTAATGGTTAAGCGACAGAGTTGCGGTAGAGTAGCGACAGAGTAATCCTATGCGAGAGAACTTAGCAGATACCGCGATGCCTGAGAGCTTATATATAAGCGCGGCTGTATTCGCACGTGCACAGTAATCCGTACACGCAGTTGAAGTAAACAGGCACAGTTCAGGAACAGTAAACCAAATGTTCAAAAAAAAAAGGAGAGAAGAAGAAGAAGACGAGTCATACTCTTTCGCAGGAAATTTTCCTACCAAAGAGTGGGGTGCAATTGATAATGATCATACCCATTAAAGTCCACGTATACAAACATTGACCAACAGAGGACAGCCACGTGTCAGATACAACCACCAAGAGGCATAAGCCACGTGGCAGATACCGAATGGTGGCGATAGAGTCCTCCGGGGATAGAGTTACTATGCGGCAAAGTCCTCCACGATAGAGTTACTATGCGGCAGAATCCTTCGCAATAGAGTTACTATGACATAGAGTCTTTTGGCGACAGAGCCATGCGACAGAGTATACACGCGACAGACCTCTGCGCTTTGAGTCCAGCAGCAAGAGGCAATAGACCTCTGCGGTTGAGTATGAATGCGACAGACAGTGTGGCGACAGAGCCACTACGATAGAGTGAGTCGCGGCAAAACTCTGACGCAAGGACTGTGGCAGAGGTCTTCGAACCTCTGTCGTATGTTGAACTCATCCGCACAGAGGCAGACTCTGAGTCCGCGACAGAGTATCTAATAACTCTGTCGCAGCCCAGACACGCGCCTGGGCCTCAGATCCGAATCCTATAGTTTTGGGCCCAAAATATTCACAAACCCTAAAAAAATATGAAGCCCGACTTAATTCTAAAAAATGTTTATAAATACACCAGGTATGATAAAAAAACCCTAATCTCTATTTTACTTACAAAAACTCTGCTTAAACAGTCTTCTGACTTAAGTATCGGAGTACGCGTGCAGGGACAGATCCCTATGCCTCTTTGACTTTCACTGTTTTTACAGAATATCCAAAACACGTAGAGAAAATCATATGAATATCATTTCATTGTTGTTTAGAGCAACAACAATATTAGATAGTAAGGTATCCTTCTCCGATTCCCTAACTACTTTTTGTTGCATAGATTTTAGTGCTTTTGGTTGCTCTATATAGAATGATAACCATCTATATATGGGAATTGCAATATGCCATAGTCTTTGGCGATCTGACAATTGTCGAAAGGAGTATGATGCAGCAAAATGGCAAATTGGTTAAAGAGAAATTTACGATTTAAGTGAGTACTGTATATCTTCATATTGTGTGAAATTATGTTTATATAATAATAAATATAAATATTATCAGGTCAATGTGTTGAATAAAAATTATTTTTATTAAATTTTATTTTGTATATTTTTATACTTTTATTGAAGTTCGTTTTTTATATCTTGAAATAAATGTGGTTTTACTTTATGTGCATGATGCTGTAGATAGTTTTTTTTTGGTAACCAAACGTATTTTTAAGTTTTTTTTGTTTGATACTAATTTTTTTTGGATTGAAAGTGTAAAAGGTTAAAATTCTCAAAATAAATGCGTTTTCGATAGATCGAACTTGTATTCTAATCCTTCTCAAGACTTTTCAAACATTTTAAATAGATACTCATAGATTGACCTCCCACAATCTCTCTCTAGCTTGCTCTTGCTGCTGCAATGTGCATACTTCTAAATATTGCACTTGCAAATGCAAATCATCTTTCTTGTGGTCCTGTCTCACTGTTTTTTCAAATAATATTCTGAATATCAGACACCATTTCAAAGAAATTAATGTCCATGAGGGGAATATTGTGTGCATTCCAACACAATTGTTTGGCCCAACTCTCAAGAACTTAAAATGCTCTAATAGATAATGCGAGTTGAAATATGAAAGCCTGCAGAATAAGCCCATTTCACCCACCTGGTATTTGTAATTTCAGTTGCTGTTTAGATTGGAACGCATAAAGGATCAGGCAAAGGTTGTTGTAATTCTTAAATTCAGTAAAAGATTCAAAGATCAAGGCAAAAAACACATTTCTAAAAGCCAAGAATTCAATGTTGGCCTCGATAATATATTAAAAAAAAAAAAGAAAGCAAAAGCATGTCACAATGCCATAATTGGTTTCAGAAAAAGAAAAAAAAAAGCTTCATGTTGGCTAATCTTTCTTCTTCTCTTTCAATGATCCTATAGGAATCTTACTCAGAACCTTCTCATCAAACACAACATACTGCTTCTTGATCTCAAATATCGCCTTCTCGGAAAATGAATCAACCTTGTCCTCATATTTCTCATATAACACCGGCACAGTGTGTAGCAGAACAAATACTGTCATAAAATCAATCTAGGGTCAGTTATAAGAGCCAGAAAATTTGAAGAGAAAATAATCAAGTTCGTTACCTATGTAGATCAATGTCAAGAAGTTACAACAATTGCCCACAAGTGACAGAATCCATAATCCAGCAATAACCTAGCCAACATAACAGCAAAGCAAATCCTTTTTAAGTAACATTAGTCAAAATAGCAAAGCAACCATAACTAGTTCATTGTATATTGGAGGTGGTTTATTTAAAAGCAAAAATGGTATTGCCTAGACTGGTTTATTGTTTTCTTTGGATAGCAAGTGTTAAATAAATCATTAACCTAAGAAGCAATACAAGTGTCCAGTAAAAGAAATCAACGCAGATATTAACATACACCAAGAAACGTCTTCAAATCTCTTCCAGATGCAATGTCTCGCACGACATCCAGAGCTCGGTTAATTTCAATTCGCAGAGCAGATGCAACCTTAAGGACATACTTTTCAGGTATTACAACTTCTGGAATATTTGGTGGAGACCTTCATATCGAACAAAGTTGAATGTTACAATAAAATTCAATCACACGATCGATCATATGGAGAAAAAGAAGAATGTTTGAAAACCTTACTTGTTGATGAAGTTAGAGGCATTGGACCACAGGTAAAGGAGTGATAAAGAGAGTATCAAGATATGGCAAATCAGAGTGACTAAGTGGTAATCAAGCATTTCAAAGAGAACCCACAATGCTGTTGCACCGCCAATCACACTTCCAGAAATTCTTTTGTTCCTCCATAGAAGGATATCAGCAGCTGCAAAACAAGATCCAATGAACACAAAGATGATAGTAAACAACAGAAAAAATAAATAATGGAATTGTACAGATTCTGTGGACGTAAGCTTTTGTTAAGAAATATTGATTGAGGAATGAAAAAAATTCATTAACTTTTTTTTTTTCAAAACAAATCAGAAAAATTCCCTTGAAATGAAGAACAGATTCAAAACTATTACCGATGCATTCACAATTCACAAATTACCGAAACATTAAAAAAAAAAATCAACATAAATTCGCTGAAATCATCGCTTAGAAAGATTTCGTATCTGGACTAAAACAAACACGTAAGAAAACGCAGGCTTTGAAAAAACTAGCATCGATCTGATCGAAACAAATTACATTAGCAATTCCATAATTCAAAAGTCAGACATAAAATCAATTAACCAAACAGAGCATGTAATGTAATGCAACCAACTAACGTTCGCTTAAACGACCAAACATCCCAAAAACAATTGACAAAATAATGTCGCAGAATCTAAAACAATGAAAATGATAAATCCTAAGAGTTAGATTGAGAATACGTGTTCCAGCGCCTAAGACTTGGTAAAGAGGCTTCTCTCTGCCAAAGAGGCGGTAAACTTTGGAGTTGAGAACGTCAGCGTGAGAGGCCAAGTCGTCGTCGGAATCAGAGGAGGATGAGGAATCGCCGTGGATCTTCTCGGCGATCTTCTCCACCATCGCCTCTTCGTGCACCGCCATTGATTCACTATGCGTTGGATCGAGTGAAACGAGCGCGTATCAGGTTTTGCAGAGCGAAAGAACAGCAGGCCACGCAAATCAAGGCATTTAAATTTGCAGTGTTTGGGGGGGAATGGGAATCCGAACCTTAGGTTAGGGATGGGACGAGCCTTGCGAGACTAACGGAAAACGAGGAAAGTGCAGGCGACTGTAGTTTCTTCCAATGTGGCCTGCCACTTGTACTCTACTTCCTAATTTCTACTGCCACTTTAACATTTTTAAGTTTTTAATAAGTTTATAAATGTTGATGGAAGATTTGAATTTAATGTTTTTAAATTTTATGCACAAAATTAAATTAAATTAAATTAAATTAATATTTAATATAACATCATTTTTAATTTTATATATTATTGAATATCAATAAATTAATTACGTGGTTTCATTAATACATAATTTTTTAATAAAAAGAATTTAATATTAAATAATTTTAAATTTATAAATTAATGAAGTGTTATAATTCGATTCACTCACAAATAATACATTAAAAATTTATTAAATATTAACTCAAAATTTATAGATTTTAAAATAAAAAAGTTTAAAATTAATTTTTTCATAAGATAAGATGGAAGGTGATTCAAACTTTATTCTGTTTTCTTTTAAAGAGGAGTAACAATTATTAAATTAATTAATAAAATGTTATAATATAATTTATTGGAAATGTATAAAATTTATATATTGACATTATATATCAAATATAAATTCTTAAAATAATATTTCATGCTAGTAATATTTTATCAATTTTAAAAATTGAATTATTTGTGATATTAATTAAAAAATTTAAAAAACATAAAATAGAATAATTTTTTAAATAAATTGAACAATAATTATGGCTCTAAAAAAGCAAGAATAATGTGGTAAAGTAATAAATCGAGCTCAGAAATTCTTATATTATACTAATACAGCCAATAAAACATAATCAAGTCTTAAGTATGATTTAAAAAGTTAAAAACAAAGAAGTATCAAGCATAAGTTTTTAACAAAAATTATTACATTCTATTAATAGATATACTATCACTGAAAATTTAGATTTCATAATCGACATTAGTAAAGTAACACATATTTATAGAAAATATTAAAAAAAAAAATGAATGTATGGCATTTTTTTTAACATTTCTTATAAAATTAAAAAAATCTTGATAAGATAATAATCTCCCATTAAAAAAAAGAAAGTCTCTCTCTCTCATCAAATATTTATAGTCTGTTATTGCTCTGAATGATAGAGTCCCAATGTGGTAGGTCAAGTGAGAGGAATATCTTCTTGAAAGACATAATAAGAAGATCAAGTCATCAAATTTGACTGATTCGAAAATCAATGATGAGGTTTTATGGGTGAGACTAGCCCTGTTTAGGGATTATTTAAGGATATGCTCATAAGGTCATGTGGAATGAATAGGCTTGAGGTGGAAGATGATTTAAATCCCCTAACTGAAAATTATAGGTTGATCACAATTTAAACAAGGGATAGTTGGCCATGCATTTCAGTTTCAAATGAATACTGTGACTATGTTTGTAGGCCATGGAAGAACTGCTTGATAATTAAGTTGCTAAAAAGAAGAATAGGTTTCAAGACTTTAGATGAAAAGTCAAGAAATTATGGAACCCCAAAGGAGATTATCTGTTGCTGGACTTTGGAAAAGGTTTCTTCTTGGTTAAGTTGTCATTTGTGGAGGATTTTCGGTTTGCTACTGAAAAGGGACCGTGGACTATTATTGTTCATTACCTGACAGTTCGTAAATGGCAGCCAGAGTTTCATCCTAGCCTAATATCCATGAAGCTTGGGCCGAAACTGCTTCACAGCTTATTGGACTGAGTTATATAATTCAAGTTTGGGCAAGCTGGGTAGAGGACATCAGGTACGATCCAAGATGAGGGGCCAGGTCTAAATTTGATCAAAGTTAATCATACTAGCAATGTGAGGAATGCCACGGAGTTCACAACATAACAACAACATATTATGAGGTCAGAGAATGGTTTGATTTGGATGAAGCGCTGATGACTGAAGTGGAAGCTTACCAAGCGAATAGCCAATTCAGGTTGCCTCTTGATATAAGTTCACAAGCGTCTTTTGTTCCAAAAACTCAGGAAATGGCTTCATGGTGAATGTTGCATGCAATTGCAAGGTTCAAACCACAAAGACTTGGAGATAGTGGCTTCTTTCTAGAGAGCTAGCTGATCTAGGAAATCATGAAGATTTTATTTAATAAATTTACTCCTTTGGAATAGCAGAGAAGCGGGGAATAAACGATTTTTGCTTAATATGGAGGAGAATCTGAAGTTTTTTAAGCCTAGCATATTGGTTGGGGTGGAACCAAGAAAAGCTAAAATTTGATCAATCATTACTAATCCCATCGATTTTGCAGGTGTATGGGTATGCTGGGACTCCAGCCGAGTCCAATTCCTAAGCCAAACTCAAAACCTTCAAATCCCACACCAAATGCCAAGCCAAACTCCCAAACGCAAACCCATTTTGCCTTCTGGTTCTTCATTTTTGCTCTCACTATTTCTCTCATCACTTTCCTCTTCATCTCTTTCCCCTCTTTTTCCCTACAAAAACCCAATTCCTGGTTCCTTTTGCCTAATTCCCTATGCTAACACTACTCAAATGGTAGAATTATCAGGGTCCAACACATCCCCTAAACCAATTACCAATAGAAGTTCTTGTTTTTGAAAATGGTTAGTTTTCATCATTTAAGAATGTTTGTTCACGGGTTAGGTTGAGTTCTTATTCTTATAGTGAAATCATCAAACTTCTAAGCTTTAAAGAGGTTTATGTTATTGCCTTCTACGATATTTAGCACTCAAGTGGATTTACTGATACCATGCAAAACAGTATTGCCCTAAAAAACAGCAGTATCGTATATCAAAGAAGTAGTTTACAAATCCAATTCATTGTTAAAATGAACAAGCAAAATTGTGTGATGGCTGGAAGGATCCATGGTTTCGCTAGGCAGTAATTGCTGGCTGAATCCATGGTTCTGCTTACCATTTCCACCGGAGTTTTAACAATACCCTGACAAAGCTCCTTTCAACCAATTCTTCGTTTACTCTAACAAATTTAGAGTAAAAAACATAAAACCCAAACCTAAATTTAACAAATTAATACGAATTTTTTTGCATAAATGAAGAACTTGCTTCAAATTTCTTCGAAAAAAATAAAAGAGATTGTTATTGAATGTGAGAATTTAAGTTGGTTGTGTTTAAAGTTTAAAATATAGAGGTGTTGGAGTGGTTATGTTATGAGAGGGAAGAGAGAGTAGGAAAATATTTGAAGATGGTAGGTTGTGAGGAGTTTTTTTTTTTTTTTTTTTTTAAATTTAGATTTTAAGATTTAGGTTATTTTAACAAATAATTTGTGAGTATAAATCGGTATGTTGAGAAAATAATTTTTTTAATTTTTTTCTATTCAATTTAATGTTATTAAAATTTAGTTATGAATTAATTTTAAGATATATTTTTTATTAAAAAATATTTTTTAATCAAAATATAATAAGACAAATAATTCACATATTCTATAAGATTTGAATTTAATTTTTTTTTACTGTTAAGATTTCAAAGTTTTTTTTATCATTAAATCAAAATGACATTCACATTTTAAGATGTATTTAAATTAGACATTTTTATCTTGTTTCGCATGTGATCTATTGAATTAAAATTATAAATGTTACATCAATATTAGTAAACTATTCGAATTTAAATTATTGAATGAGTCGAATTCGTAATCTGTTATTCAATTTGGATAGTTTATGAATTTAATAAAAAAATTTATTTTAATGTATATATATATATAATTATTATAAAATTACAAAATTACCCTTGTTGTATATATTTACGACCCTAAAACCGAACTCTCATCTCCTTTTTTGTTTCCGCTTCTCCCACGCCACTCTCTCCTTTCTCCCTGTCCCATGCCGCTATCTCCTTTCCCCCTCACCGTCGCTACTAGCAAATTCGGTAAGCCCGTGGGAGTCCTCCCCCGAAGATCTATCCTCTCTCTTATCTCTTCCCTACCTCTGTCCTCACGTTGCTGACTAGTTCGCGACCCAGATTTACACAATATCTGGTAAGGGGCTTAAAAAGGAACCAAGTTCTTGAAGAATGTTGGCTCTTGGTCATAATGTATTGTTGAAAATGGTCTGCCCTTGATCCCTTCTGTAGCTCCTTATATTGGGTTGGATTAAGTCTTAAAGAGGCGTGGTTACTGTTCATGTATTTTAAATCTTAGTAGCAATTTTGCGGGTGCTGTATAGATTTGTTTTGGTTTAATATTTAATTATACCTTATAAAATATAAAATTAAATTTTTTATGTTTAATTGTATAAAAATAAATGTATTATGTTTTATTTTAGTCTATCGCGTAATTAAATGACATGAAATTTTTTACCACTTATAATATTTATTAATGTGGATATATATAATTTTTTTAAAATTAATTTTATTCATAATTAGTTTTTTAGCCTTGTAAAACTTTGAAAAAATAGTAATTTTAAAAATATATATATATTCACGTTATCAAATATTACACGTAATAAAAAATTTTATATCATCTAACAAATAAATTTATGTCAAAATTTTTATCAACTTGCAAAGATAAAAATTGTCATCTGTGCAAAAATTAAAACAGTTAGAAGAATTTAATGAAAATATATTTAATTTTATTATTTTAAAATGTTTAATTTCAGTTGAAAACTTAATTTTATTTTTTTGATAAACATTAAAGATATATTTAAATATTAATTCATTTTTTTATGCTTTTATTTTTTAAAAACACATATATTATATAGTCGTGTTTTTATTTTTATAATTTCTTTTATTCTTTAAAGAGGTGGTTTCTGATTAAAAGTGTTATTCATGTTTTTAATTTATAGTTAGGAGATTAAAGTGTCAACAGAAATATGCGTGTTCTTGCTTTTCAGTGTTTTTATTTTTATTTTTTTTTTTACATTTTTGTTTTAGTTAATTAAGAAATTAATGTTATTTTGTCTATCTATAATATATTTGCTCTTATAATTCATTTTTTTTGTTTTATTTCTACTTTAATGGTTGTTTGTAAAAAAATTAATTTAAAATTTGTTTGAATTGAAAATATGTTGAATTTAAGTTTAAATTCAAAAATTGAGTTTAAATTCGAACATGAATATTGAGTTTAAATTCAAACATAAACACAAACTTAATCGAATAAGTTTAGATAATTTGATTTTAATTTTAAATTTAAATTTTAAAATTAAAATTAAAATTAAATTTCGATCAATAAATTTTCAAATTAAATTCAAAGCCTCACTGTATCGGTCAAACTCAATTAGGCCGTCTCCGTCCAACAAATCATTGGAGTCTAGAAGTTGACGCCGTGATTTGTCGTTTATTTCTACATAGATCCAGAGCTCTCCGCCCCGAGTGTTAAAAATAAAAACGTGGCATCTTGTGAGTAGCGGCTCCAGTTGTCACAGTTGAGATTGTACGGACCAAAACATATAGATTCTCCCAAGAGATGACACGTGGAAATACGGAGTTCCTTCCTTTGATCACTTTGGATGCTTGGTGGATGAATTTCGAGCCTCCTACTACGCTTTCCATGCCCTTGGTACGGTACTCGCCTCAACGTTCGAATCCACACTTTTTTTTGGGTATAAATATAATTCTTTTATTTTTTATTGGCATTGCCAATTGTCTCTTAATTTATATATTTCCATAAATTGGCATTACAAAAATAAATACAGTATTAGTTGGTCCAAACAAATTAAACTTTATTTTATATAAGCATGCTTTGCATATGATTGTCTTGCGTAGGAGATTAATTGAAATATGGGCATGAGATGTTTCTGTCATTTTGTATATTCTGGATACAAGTCCCTCAATACTATTTTGTTAATAAATTATACTCTTTCTCTGAAATTTTCTCTTCGAATTCATTATTAATTTAATTAGCGAGTTGGATAAACTATTAAATAAAGAAGAACAAGAAACGCGGAAAGTGAATAATGAAATGTGAAATTTGTGTTATTAATTTTATGATAAATTAGTACTTCTTAGACTAGTTATGGAAGATAACTAATGGAAAAGGCATTTTCCTCCCTCACAATTGTATTATCTTCATTTTGTGCCCGGCACCATCGAAGATGTTGCCTGTCCATTTTCTTCCTATTTCTGAACTTCAACCCAATAATCTTTCTTGTAAATACCAATCGATTAAAATGCAGGGATAGAGTTCAAAGAAGAAACCAATGTTTGCTGATGGATTGCACCAACACTTCACTGCCTTGAGTTCTCTAATTCTAATCCTCAAAGCAAACGACTGACAGATATCAGAGGCCTCGGCAGTGCATCAATTGACTGTATTTTGTATCAGCCCTTAGCTTTAGGCCAAAGTTTTTACTGCTATGCTTCCAATTCGACAGAAAACCAAGTTGAAGATTTTCCAAAAGTGTAGGATTGATTGTATATGACAATATAGCATGGATTAAGTTACCTTTATTTCTGCTTTCTTTATGGATAGTGTCTCACTTCCCAAATAGTCAGGTTGTGTCATATAAGCAAATATGAGCTTCAAGTTCACAGAGAATTTTCAGCTAAAGAGCTAATTGCAATTCGGAAAACCAAGAAGAAAAGGAACGGATCAAGTTTTTGCCAACTATACCAAGTTCTGTATAACGAGTTCATGATGGCAAGCAATCCATGGATGAACCACCTCTACCCACACTTTAAATTCTGCATTTTGTGCAAAGCTAGTCATACCCATACTATACAAACTCATTCCAGACTGGCGTCTGCGAGGCCCAAAAGAATTGGGACAGGACCGAGTGAAGTAGCACCTTTAGGTAATCACCGGTAGAGGTGTAAACGATACAGTGGTGCTCGCAAGTTACTCGGGCTCGACTCGAGTAAAACTCGAATTCGGCTCGATTTTAGTCGAGTCGAGCTCGAGCTCGAGCTACTCGAGCTATCGAGCGAGCCGAATTCGAGCACTTAAATACCCTACTCGAGTAGCTCGCGAGCCTAATCGAGCATCGAGTTTTTATATATTTTAATAATATAATAATATTTATATAATGATTCGAGCCTAATCGAGCTTAATCGAGCCTAATCGAGTTCGAGCAAAATATCGAGCTTATATAATCGAGCCTAATCGAGCGAGCTCGAGTAGCTCGAATTCGATCTCGAGCCGAGCTCGAGCTTAAAAAATAAGACTCGATCGAGCTCGAGCCGAGTATCGAGCACCGAGTTTCGAGTCGAGCTCGAGCTCGAGCACCTCACTGTATCGACTCGACTCGACTCGATTACACCCCTAATCACCGGTTAGGCAGCTATGCACCGTTTGTAGCCCATGAGACAAATTTGATGACCCAATTCATCCCCGTTCAAGCCTAAACAGTCGGCTAATAAGCCAGAGAGAGACAACATAATCTTCTTTCAATGCCGAGAGTTATTTTTTTAAAAATCAAACCTGTAATTGACAGCAAACATGAAGACCCCACATTGTCTCCAACAAGATTCACAGAATTCTTGAAGAGCAGCCAACATTTCTGAATTTTTTAAGAGGCGTGAGAGCTTTGTACACCAAACCAAACCCACAAACCAAAGAGAAGTACCAAAAAACCATGGCGGGCTACCGAGTGGAAAAGGGGATTCAACTCAGATAGGAAACAATAGAATAGAATGATCTTTATCTACCATAGATGACAACAAGGATAAATGGCAATGATGATGATGGCGAACATCCTTCTCTTCTCCCTTCCTAAAGACAAAGAAAGCATAAAAAAATTCCCAACTTGCGGGTTACCATCATGATTGAGGGCGCAGAATCTTGGAACTCATGACGATTATGGCATGGTACAAATGAAAATGTGAATGCTTGTTGATTCTTCTACATATGAAAAATATGACTTCGAGAATGTTCATTATAATAATAATGATATAATGCATATGGTAGACAGTGTCAGCTCCAACCTTTTGTTTTCTAGTTTAATTTGCATACGTTCTGATGAAATTGAAAATACGTATAACAAAAATTAATATTAAAGAGTATTATGTTTTGATTCAAATTAAAGAGTATTATGTTTTGATTCAATCTCATCAATAATAATGAAGTAATATAATAATTATTAAAAATTATATTATAATAAAAAATAAAATTATAAATACGGTACAGTGACTTGGCTCCATTTTACTTAAGAAAATAATAGTCGGCTTAAGCAGGCCAAGGTCTCATAGAGACATCGTGCATGCCATAAACATGGGATGGAACTTTCAGAAGCAATGAAGTATTGCAATAGTAGAAAGTAGTTAATGAATGTGATAGATCATGAAAAAGAAGTCATCAGAAGCAGCCGCGAAATGTCCTTCGCTCATGTTGTTAAGTTTCAATTTTCAACTTAGATTAAACTTTAAAGCATAATTTGATTAGAGACTATATGCATATATTTAATTCAATACATAAATGAATTGAATAATGCCACTTTTTATTTTGTTTGGTTAGTGGGAAAACAGATACGAAAGCACCTAGGATACTGTCCAAGGAACTAGGCAACTGACTTTATATTTGCATCTTAAAAGGAAAAGGAAGGGCTAGACTACAAAGTTAAAGGCCTAAGGTTGCCTTTGTTTCCTTTTGGGCTAAGAGCTTCTTCTTTATCATTATGACTTTCACTGTAAAGACCGTTTAAAAGAAGGGCTATGGCACCCAAAACCCATGTCAGCAAGTCAAACCTTTTGCGGTAAGACTTGGACCCTTGGCCCCCAGCTTAAAAATATAAAGTTGGTTCTCTTCAATGGTAGTCTAACCGTCAAAGCCGAAGGCTTCCAAGGCATTGCATTACATGCGTGCCCACAGCTACACCACTGCCTATGCCTTACAAAAGAACCGGTCTCTGACCTAGCAGATCTTTTAAGACCATGTGAAAAAGTAGAGTACTTTCTCGTTTCCAACAAAGAGCTTACGTTTCCACTTCTTTTGTTTCGGGGTCTCTTCTTTTTGGCCCTTCCCTTTCATTTTTTCTTCTTTTCGAAAGCTGCTTGTCACCCTCCTAATGGCTTCTGTAACATAATCCCCGCCAAACTACCTCTTCAATAAAAGAGCTCCGTTCTTTTCCATTCCACGCGCCTTCACTTCCTGACTTTCAGTTCTTTTCACATTCCATGTGTTTAAGTGGTAAGATAAAAAGTGGAAATGAAGTTGAAACTTTAAACTCTCTGAACAAAGCTTACGAGTTCAATTAGGACTTTTATAAGTTTGATGTTTTCGTAATTATGGAAGACAGAATAGTACAATATTTTTTTAATCACCATTATTTTTTTTATACGTTGAATATAAAATTAATTTTTATTTTTATTTAAAAAATAATATTAATTTAAATTTTTTTGATATGATACAAAATTTAAATATAAAATTTGACGTTATTGGATTAATCTTTTAAATTGTGATCCAACTTTTTTCATACAAGTGTTGTTACTTCTTAATTAATTGTAGTGGAAACTGGAATTTGATACATCACCATCACCATCCAACTATAATCAAACAATGTTTGCTGACTTTGACTTGGAATAAAATAGTGTTAGCTAAGTTTAATTTCCGACATTGCTCCAACATTTTAAAACCGTGAGTTGACTTCAAAGTCCCCAAACAAAAACGCCAGCATTATCATTACCACAATTTCTTAGCCTTGCCTCCATGGCTAGTGGTCATAATATAACTGATTTTAATCATCTAAACAACATTAGCAGTAAATATGACTAACGCAAAAGTACTGTACAAGGCTATAGAAACAAACAAAAGCAGTGAAATTGAAACGACAAGTTGTAACTGCGCGTGGGGCAAATATAAAACCAGGATTCAGAAGGCTGAGTCCAATTCCAAATATCCAATGCCTACGAGGCTTAATGCATAATTAACAATATTTTCTGTATCGTAGTCTACGATTACTGAGCAATTAAATTGCATCATTGGCAAAGATTTGTCTTTGTCTTTGTCTTTCTCACTCTCTCAAGGTCGGTCACGTGCCCTGCCAGCTTATTCACGCAAACAATTCCTCTGCAAGTAAAAACAACCAAACCTACAAGTAAAAACTGTTCAAAAGCAAAGCTATCCTTCTCTTTCTCTTTGTAAAAGTGAAATAAAAAGCTTATATCACACTGTGCTCCTCTGAAGCACCATTTTCAGCTTCAGTCTACACACCCATAAAAGCAAGTGCAAAGAGAACTAAACTACTCTTCTCCTATAAAAGAAAAAAAAAAAACACACACCAGGAAAAACCCTAAAATATTCACACTCGTCTCTGTTAGATTCTTTTTTTCTCTCTCTTTCCTTTACCATGGAAGCTCTCACGTTTCTCAGGTTTTGGAAACCTAGCTATGGCGCTCACAAACAGAATCCAAACAAAACTTGTTACGGAAACAGAGGAACCACCGAGATTCCCAAGTCTTTGATTGTTTCAGATCATGAGTTGGATGAAGGGGAGGACTCTTTCATCGACTTGGAGCTTCCTTTGCATGAGTTTGATTTCAAGAGAAAAGTCTGCTGCAACGGCCATGAAGAGAACGGTGTCAAAGGCCAGATTCGATTTGACTCCAAGGAAGAGAGAGTTTTCCATGAATCGGCTAAGAATGTTGGTGATAAAGAGCTCGATTTGCAACAGCAAACTCGTTCTCCGTCTCCCAACGATCACTTCTCCAAAAGAAAGATCATCCCCATTGAGCCAAGCTCCAAGCCTCAATCTCCCATATCTCTATTAAAATCAGCTCCGGAACTTCGAGTCTTAACTCTCAAGAAGTCGAAGTCAATCGCAAATACTAGTAATACATACAAGACAGAGAAAACAGAGTTCATCGGTATTTCTATGGAGACTCCAAAGCGTGAAAAGAAAAGCAGCAACAAGCATTTCAGAGTGAAATTCAAAATAGAAGAGTCTCCAAATCTCCCAATCTTCACCAGGGAAAATAGTTTGCGGAAAGCAAAAGGCAAAACAGAGGACTCGTTATCTGACGATTCCTCCAAGAGATCATCAAAAGATCTGATACAAAAATACTTGAATATAGTGAAGCCATTGTACGTAAAAGTCTCAAGAAAGAACAGTCAAAGTGACAAGATACGAGTCACAGGTGACTTGTCAATGTCATCTCCAGCTGCTTCTCCGGCAACGGTATATTCCATGAAGGAGAAACAGGGGAATCTTTCAACAGGGGTTAGAGGGGTTTGCAAGCACTTGGGGAAGAGCAGTTCAGCCTCGGCTGCAGCATCGCCAATTAGTAGGAGAGATGATTCGCTGCTACTGCAAGATGATGGTATCCAAAGCGCCATTTTGCATTGCAAGAAATCTTTCAGTTCATCAAGAGGTACTAATTGTAGTAATTAATCATGTTTCAAGTTAATCATAATCTTTTGGTTTAATTTGGAATTCGATACTCAGCTTGTTTTTCTTCTTTTGGCTGCAGAATCTTCTTGGTTGTCGAGATGTACAAGTGATTCTTCACAAGAGAAGTTTAGCAATGCGTCTTCTACAGGTATAGTTTCACTGTTCCTAACTAATTATTGAGTGTTAAAATCTTAAATTTCTTATTAAGTTCTGATTGAATTTTCTATTTTCATCAGATTCTTCTCTTCTGTCACGAGTTACAAGCAATTCTTCATACGAGAAACTGATGGATTCCGCAAGGATATCCAGTGAAGAAGGAAATGTCTCCAGCTCCTGAAAGTACTAGAAAACGCGGGAAAAAATGTTAATCAATAATCAAGGCTATAGAATGAAAACATTGGATAGAGACTTTGATTTTTTATTATCATGATGATGTAAAAAAATGAAAGGTTAAAAAAAGAAGAAAAAGCAGAATTTAGACACTGCTGTAGGATTGTTGTTTTGATTCTTAGCTATGATAGCAGTGAGTAGAGTAGGTTCTGTTGTAAAGGTGATGGATAATTATGAGGAGATTGATGTGACTGTGTATGTGCTTGCATTTTTGCAGTTGAGCCATTATGTTACCTTTGAAAGGTGAGCTGTTCATATCCAAGATGTGATCATTTCTGGATTTGAAGGTCCTGAAATGATTCTAGTTTATCTCCATTTTATTTGTTCTTTTATTTTCTTTGGTGAGATTATGATTTTCCACGACAACTGGGATTGTCTGGTGGGAATTTGGTGGGAAAGGGGAGAATTGGGATCAGGATGGAATGAGATTATTAACCAGTGTGGTGGTCACTGCATTCTTATAATATATATAAATAAGCTTAATTCTTCAATTCTTCCATGTTTTAGTGACAATATCAGTTCATACCCATGACATTTCGGCAGAAAACGAAACCATAGGTGTTTGAATAGAAAACCGAAGCCATAGGTGTTTTTAATCTTGGTTCTCTGTTTAATAAGCTTAAAAAATTTAGAAAAAAAATAAAAGAAAAGGGGTCATATGATGATATCTCTGCAGTTTCATCCAGCTTTTAAGAAGGTACTTTTGAACTGTAAGATAGCAGTTACATTCTAATTTCATTTCATTCAAAAAGAAGGTAAAACAGATGCTCTTACTCTCACACTAGCTTGCCAACCTATGTGGAGATGGTAAGTAAGAAAAATATTCAATCTGCTACCTGTTGTGGCAAGTCAGGAAACTGCCAATAAAGGTCCCCTGCGACAAGTATGCTCTCATTTTACTTGCTTGTACCATTGAAGTTGAAAGTTTTATGCCTCTGTCCACTGTCTCCATGGTGTATCCAGAGATACTGTATCCTCAGAAAGTATGCCCTGGACAAAATGATTCCCACAAGTTCTTTTTCTATATTCTGAATTTTCTTATCCAACCCTCACAACGCAAGTTACAACTGAGGTCTCACTCAGGAGTCAGAACAATCATTCATTTCTCATCGCAGATTAAACTTGTCCATTTAGTACTTGGCAGATCTACCTGTTTCCTCTCTTCTCCTACTTAGGTTGGGTTTGGTTTCTAGTAAAAGAAAAGTTGTTGCAAGATTCAATGCTGTATGCATCCCTGAATGTAAAATCTCACAATCAATGTACATTATATGTAAAAGCAGGTAGACTTATATCCTAAAAAAGAAAAAGCCATAAAACTATACTTGTTGACAAGGTTATGAGACCCATATAGCCCATCTAGGTAGGACTTCTAAAATTTAACACATTTCTTTGACAATGCGGCTTCCCAACTTAAGACACGGTGGTATAAGGAGAACGACTTGTATAAAAAATTACTCCATATTAGCTAATATTTTTTTTATTTAAATTACATCTTTTAATCATATTATTAAAAAAATTAATTATTTATTATCAAAATTATTAATAAATTTTATAAAATAAATATTTATCATTTAATTATTATATATCATATATAATAAATTATTAATTTTTTAAATAATATAATTTAAAAAATATATATATACACATATATGCTAACATATAATGATTGTGTATATGATCCTTTTTCATAAAGCGGCTATTTGTCCGAGTGAAACCTGAAGTTTCAATAAATAGGTGGTAATTTTGTTCATAAATGAAAGGAGGACTGAGCACTCTTCATGTGCAGCAACAAGTAAACCAAAATTTTCAAGACACACCATCATAATGACAGGAACATTAATGCCAAAAAGACCACTAAAACAAAGCCCCTCTCGTCATTGGCAGACTCCATAGTCCACAGTGCGCCATAAAATAGCTTTGGTCCCCTTCCCACAGAGGTAACAGTGTCGGCCTCTACTTCACACAGTTAAGACTTAAGACCAAGCAATTATAAATGAAATGGACATCGCTTGAAGTAGTAAAGATGGTGTAAGCTTTTCTGTTCCAGCTTATGACCTATTACAATTCACAACTCTTGTAGTTTTACTCAAGTGTATTATTGGCTTGATGGAGTCTGAATGGAGATATTTGACTGAGCAATTCAATAGAAAATTATGTCACCAGCGTTTGCATTCTTCATCCCTCAGGTCAGGAGCAAATTAGGAGCGACATTATTTGAACCTCAAAATTGAGGATGGTTTGTTTTGCAAAAAAACTAATTGTTGAGATTTTTCAAGTAAATAACGATATAAAATTAAATTACATACATAAGATATAAGATTTAACGTGATTCAGTTTAAGTGTCTGTCTCTATGGAGAGATATAAATTATAGAGATTACAAAATGTACAAAATATCCACAAAAAGTACAAAATATCCAAAATGTACAAAATATCCATAAAAAGTACAAAATATCCAAAAACATTAAGTCAAACCTCAAAACAAACTTAATTTCCCTGCTTCATAGTATTGACATAGTATTTTCTCTTACTTTTCCCCAAATCTCTATAAATCTCTTTCTCACGTAGAGATTACATAGTAATTTCATCTCTTTGTGTCTCTAATTCTAAAGACTTCTCTATATTTATAGAGTCTCATTACTTGGTCACCAAGTTATAATATATTTAATGATATATTTATTACAAAAAAAATATGTTGATTAATACACTCATTAATACAAAATTTAAGTCAATATCTAACAAATCTCTACCTTGACTCAAATTCTTCCAAAATATTGGTTTTACTTACAACTAATATCTTATTGCAACAAACCTTCTTTTGCATATCCTAGATCTCACGAACATAATCTGCAACAACAAATCTCCTGAACCGAATCATCATCTTTGCATCATGCTTCATAATAATTCTCAAACTATAGCTTTGATACCACTTATTTAGATTTTTCAAGTAAATACATATTCTAAAACGATATGAGATCAATATGAAATTAAATCACATACACAAGAAACAAGATTTAACATGATTCGACTCAAGTGCCTACATCTATGGATGAGAGAGAAAAATTCACTATAAATTATAAAGGATTACAAAGACTACAAAAACACTTCAAAACACTAAGCCAAGCCTTGAAACAAACCCAGTTTCCCTAGTAAACACGCCAAGCTCAAAACAAACCCAATTTTCTTACTCTATAGTATTGACCCAATGTTTTTCTCCCACTCTTCCCTAAATCCCTATAAACCACTTTTCATATGAAAATTACATAGTAGTTATATTTCTCTGTATCTCTCTAATCCTAGAAACCATTATATATTTATAAAACCTCATTACTTGGTCACCAAGTTATCGTAATTTAATGATATATTTATCACCACAAATATACTGATTAATATACTCATTAATATAGAATTTGAGTCAATATCTAACACTAATTTTTAAAAGGATCATCATATCTTAGTGAAATTTTTTTCTATTTTATTAATGTGATTAATATGATAACAAATATTTCGCATTATTTTTTATTATTGTATCATCATTTTAATTGGGTGAAAAATTAATAATAAAAAAATTAAATGATTTACTTATTAATAAAAAATAAGATTTGTTTTATTAAAGTTATCTTTTTCCTAAAAAAATCAAAATTGAGTTGTTTATGTAAAAGCTACTTAGAGCATCGTCGCAAAAATTCCATTTAAACCGAATCTTGGACATAATTTCTTAAATTTTCATTTAGTTTGACTTAAACTGAAATATTATCATATTAGTAAAAAAATTATTTAGTTTTAAATAAATAATGGTAAAAGTCTTCTAATATTTTTATTTTGTATATTATTAAACATAGATATTTTTAATATTTTGATAGTAAATAAAATAATATTATTACTTTAATAATTTATTAGTATAGTAATAGTACTCTATAATATTAATATTAATATTATTTAGTATAATAATATAATGCATTTTAATAATATGAATTTTTAATCATTTCCTAATGTTTTTAAATTTAAAATATATCATTCTTATATTTTATTAGCAAATATATTTATATTGCTGCCTTATTTATCAATATAAATAAACAATACATTTTTATGATTTAATAATAAATAATTTCAATTTAAAAAATATATTTTTATAGTATAATAATAATATTTTCAATATAGTTATATGAATATAAATAATGTTATAATAATACTATTTTAAAATAAAAGTAAATTGTTTATTAAGTGTTTCATATTAATGTAATATTTTAATTATTATTAAAATATAAGAATTTTAAATACTAATGATTTTAATAATAAAGATTAATATTTTAACAGTACGTAATTTAAATATATTTTAATAATTTAAAAAAGAATATTTTAAAAAATAATCTAACAAAATTATTAAAATGTTAAAAATTGTTTATTATTAATGCCGTCAAATCGTATTGAAGGGTTTGTACATCAGTTCAACTTTTCAGGGCTGAACCCGGAGTGTGGATATTTGATTAATCATTATATGGAGTTAACATCACAGTTGACGGAGTCAGAAAATGACGATGAAAAATTAAGATCATTCATTATTATAAATTTTGAAAAGGATGAGTAATGAACAATGTGGAGGATCCAGTGCACCATGCCAGACAAACAATACAATGGAAGACCGATGAGGGTTACAACTTACAATTTACCAGGGAGACACCAGCAGGTCTAATCAAATTGAATCGTAATGTTTTAATATTTGATTTAATTTGAAGTTCAAGGTTCGTTTCAAATATTTTTAAAATTTAAATTTAATTAGTTGAAATTCTTAAATTATTTTAGTTTAAATTGATAAATTTGATATGTCAATTTTCAGTTATATATTATAAGAATAAATTATTAATAAAATATTAAATATATATTAAAAGAAATTTAATTAGATTCGTAAAATATTTGGATCGTGTATTAAAATATTTGAATGCGACTTGATTATACTCGTTATTTAAAAATTTGAGTTCGATTCAAAAATAAATAAATCAAACTCGAATAATTATCAAATATAATCTATGAAACTCATGATTAACTTGATTCACACTCCTATACACTAGCACATTAGCAGTAGCCCTAGTGCACTACACAAAGGAAATGGTACGAGGACCATAAATTTGGCTTCCTTCTTCTTCTCATCCTAATCTTAATGTAACGTTTTAGGACATAGCTGCCGTTTACAAGCAGTTTGCATTAGGCCACGTTAGATGTTGGAAACTTGGGGATCCTCAAGGACCCATTTTCTCATCATAACCATCCTTCTTGGGAAACATCATATCCAAACATCAGCGATTTGCTTATGTAGGGTTCACTGGATCTCTCTTTTTTGGGTTGTGTCTGCAACACCAAAATTATGATTCCATCTTTTCTGGGCCAAACAATTCTTAAAGAAAAGGTGAAATTGCCATTGGTGGGCATCAGCTAGGCCCATTCACTAGACCCGAGGACCCATCATGCTTTTTTTTTTAACCCATAAAGAATTTCATGTTAAATGCAATCAACCAAAATGTGTTACATCATTATTATAGATTTTTAAGAATAAATTAAAAAATTTTGTTAATATTTATTTTATAGATAAGTATATTTTTTATCTTTATTCATTAATAAGATAATATTTTATGATTAACTAATAGTATATAAATATTATACATGTGAAGTACATCAAACTTAAATCCTTTGATATAAATAAATAATTTATCTTATACATGATAGAATTTTTAGATTTGATAATGAAGTTAGCAGAAAAACAAATATCTCTTAAAATATATTAAAAATTAAGTTCAAAAAATATATATGTAATATTTTTTAACTCCACTTATAAAATTAATAAATTCAGAGTCAATAATTTCTACTTCTAGCATTAAACTTATTCTCCTGAGGCAAATAATTAAGCGATCATAATCATTGTACCTACTTTATATGTTGGAAAATGGTTTAAAAAGCCTTTAAATTATAATTTAGTTATCACTTAATTCCAATCAATTAAACCCTTAATGTCATGTTTCTATCAAATTGAGTAATTATCAAAACTATAATGACTATAATGATTTTTCCAGGTGTAATAAAATGCAAGCATGGCATTTGAGGTGGCAAAAGAAATTGGCGGTAAACGTTTTTGGGATAAATCAAAGAATTTTCTTTTAAAAGTTTCAAATTTTTATTTTCTTCATTCACAGACTCTCTGAAAAACTAAAACATTCAACTTTTTTTTAAGATGATAATAAAAGTCCCACAATAAATTTTATTGTTTGCGTTGATTGAAGAGTCTCACATTTACTTGACCCAATAATCAATCAATCATGTCTTTCTTTTTTTTTAATAAATCCAGGAAGAATTTATGTTAAATGCATTAGTTTATAATCATTATCAGTGAATTATAAAGTATTAATTCTTTAATAAACAAAATTAAAAGATATAAATATCTTTAAGAATAAATTAAAATTTTTTATTAATATTTATTTTATAGGTACACATATTTTTTAAATTTTATTTATTAATAAAATAACATTTTATAGTTAACTAATAATGTATAATTAGTATAAATGTTATGCACTCAGAATACATTAAACATAAATGCTTTGATACAAATAAATTATCTCCTTATCGATATAATTTTTAACTTTGATAATAGAATTAGCAAAATAACAAATGCCTCTTAAAATATATTAAAAAATTAAATTAAAAATGATATATGTAATAAATTTTTAACTCCGTTATCAACAACGAGCTTATAAATAAATTCAGAACCAATAATTTATGCTTCTAGCATTAAGCATATATTCTCCTGTGGAGTCAAAAGATTGAGCGATCATTCATCATTGTACCTACTTTATATGTTAAAAAAGGGTTTAAAAAGCCCTTAAATTATAATATAATTATTCTTTAAACCCTTAATATTTTATTACAATTAATTAAACTCTTAATCTTATATTTCTATCAAATTAAGTCATTGGATAGATCAAAACTATAATGACTATAATGATTTTTTCCACTTGTAATAAAAGGCAAACATAATTTATGCGAGTAATGAAATCTAATTAAATTTTAACGCTCACAAAATAAGTAAAAAGAGATGCAACAAAAAAAATTGACATATGTAAGTGTACAATCCCGCATGTCACTGTAGAAAAGAAGACCCGCACTACATGGCACCAATCGAGGTGCACCACGTGGCACAATCGAAGTGCGTCATGAGGCACAATCGAAATGCACCATGTGGCGCAAATTGGTATCCTCCTGCATACATGCGGGAGGATACCCTCCGGTGCATAGGCGGGAGGGGTGGCGAGAAAATCCTCTCGCCTATGTTGTTTATTGCCAGGAGGGTCTCCCGCCCATGATTGTAGACGCACCACAATCATGTTTAACATAGGCGGGAGATTCACCCGTCTATGTTGTGCATGGGCGGGAGGATCTCCCACCTATGATCGTGTGGCGCACCCATATACAAGCCCACACATAGGGCGTTAAGCGCGAAAAAACCACATGTTTAGGGGCTCATGCATTAAAATTTATTCGGACGATTTTATGCTTAAATATTCTTGATTATGCAAGACTCATAAAACTGGAAGAGACACATAATTAGCAGACAAATATGTAATTATAAGTAAAATCAATCCCTATAAATAGGGGGCGGGTATGATTCGTCAGCTTAAGACTCTATTTGTTTACAAAAGCTAAGCCAAACTCTCTCTTTCTGACTTAAGCATCGGAGTGCTTACGCAAGGACGAATCCCTGCATCTCTCTGATTATTCTTTTTCTTGCAGAGCCACTGGTAACACGTGGCATAAAGATCAAGACGAGGACGTCAGCAACACATCATTGTTGTGATCGGCTACAACAATTGACGTCGTTTATGGGAAACGAAAAAAAAGCTTTCTGCTCTATAAAAATGGTGAGGACACGATCAACAACAATGGAGAGTGATGGAAATGAAGATACTATGAGTTCCCCAATTTGTAACTTGGGCCATGAAGCTCAAGGGGAGAGAGAGGCACTCTTGAACACGGTCTCTGTGGCAGAATTTGAAGCCATGAAGAAGTAGAGAAAAGAGATAGCCTAAGCATTGTGGGTTATGGTTGACTTGTTTAGGGGTTCATTCTCGCAAATGAATTTGCCTCCGATTGTTCAAAACTTGGTGGCTAAAGGAGGTGTACTTCAGACGTAGCAAATGATGAACGCCAGGGTGCTGGAAGCCTTGACGTCAGGCTAAGGGAGACCTTATGCATGAGATTGCGGCAGACTTGAGATGTCAGGGTGTCGGAGAGCCATGATGTCGGGCTCTGGGAGAACTTGTGCGTGAGATTGCGATAGACTTTAGGCGTCAGGGTGTCGGAGAGCCATTGCGTCAGGGTACTGGAGACCCTGTGCGTGAAACTGCAGAGACTTGAGACGTCAGGGTGTCGGAGAGTCATGGCTTCAGGGTGAGGGAGACCCTGTGCGTGAGACTACGACAGACTTGAGACGTCAAGGTGTCAGAGAGACATGACACCAGGGAGTGGAAGACCCTGTGCGTGAGACTGCGGTAGACTTGAGAAGTCAGGGTGCCGAAGAGCCATGGCGCCAGGGTGCAAGAGACCCTGCGTGTAAGATTGCGGGGGACCTGAGACGCCAAGGTGGTGGAGATCTTGCGAGTCATGGTGTGGCAGATTCTGGATATTTGAATGTGAAATACTCTTGGCCCCAGAATGCTAATGGTTTGCCAAAAAATGGTATAGGAAGTGTTGGAATGACAAGGTCCCATACTTGGAGGACATGCTCGGAAATGGATCCAACTTGGAACCCTGAAATGGAAACGGTGAATTTGTTACCTAGGACCCATCAAAGTCCAACTCATAATCCACAAGGTAAAGGAAAAGAGGTTGCTGATTATGATCAGGCTGATTCTTGCAACACTAAAAAGGTGAAAAATCGACCTGCACCCATGACACAAGAGGCTACAGATATGAAGTAAATGGTGAAACAAATCTTAAAAAAAAAAGTTAGTTTCAGTTGAAAAAGCCAGAGGAGAAGAATCCCGTTCAGTGCGACGATCATGTGAAACCCCTGCTCCGAATCCCGTTCAGTGCGACGATCATGTGAAACCCCTGCTCCCGAAATTCAAGATACCACAGATAACAACATATACTGAGAAGACAGACCCTTATGACCACATTCAGAATTATGAGTCATTAATGCTATTGCATGGATGGGAAGATGAAATTAAGTGTAGGGCATTCTCGTTAACTTTGTCTGGTCATACGCTGAAGTGGTTCAATAGTTTGGTTTCATCTTTTGATCAATTGATGGGAGAATTTTTAAAGACCTTCGTGATAAATAGCCAGAAAATGAAGGAGACCACTTATCTGCTTACCCTGAGGCAAAGGAATAAAGAATCACTAAGAAACTATGCAGATCGGTTCCGTGATGCTACTCTTGAAATGCTTGATCTATAAGCTGGAGTAGCTGTGATAACTATGCTATAAGGGACAAAGTCCAAAAAGTTGCAAGAGTCGCTATCATTGAATTAGCCAACGCCGATTTTGGACTTGTTCTCTAAAGCAAATAAGTATATCGCTCAAGAAGAAGTGATGAAAATGATACCAACGTGCGACCTCAAGGAAGGAAGGAAGCGAGAGAGAGAACCTGATGATAAAAGTACATGAAGATCAGATAAATTAGGTAAATCTCTAAAGTTGAAGTATGCTAACTACACGCAGTTTACTGAGCCACGTGCTTTAATCTTAGCTGCAATCGAAAAAACTGGAATGCTTCAATTCCCTAGAAAAGGTGAGGGGAATTTAGGACTAGATCTTGGGTCCTATTGTAATTTTCACTCTGCTTTAGCCATAAAACTAAAAAATGCCCGGATCTAATGAACCAACTTGAGAGGTTGGTCAGAGAAGGGAAGTTAGACCACTATGTGTGAAGGAGTGAAAGGAATCATTATCTTGTGCATGGTCGAGGAGACAATAGATCGCATGATAGGCGCGACAATAATAGATAAAATACGAGGAGAAACGAAGAAAGAGGAAACGAGGCTAGAAGGGGAGAACGTAGGGATCAGCAGGTAGACAATGAACCTACAGAAGCAGCTATTAATATCATTTCAGGTGGATAATACATAGATGATAGCTCATCCGCTTCACGAAAAGCTTACGCTAGGCAGAGTATTAGGTCCATTATGTGATGAAGATGATCGAAGAAGAAGAGGCGATTAGGGACGTAAATGGGTAGTGTGTAAACGGGTACCCGACACTACCCGTCCCGTTTAAGTCGGATTCGGGTACCGGTAAACGGGTTTTAATCAGGTTAGTGTAGTAATTTCACTACCCGTGACGGCTTCGGGTAGGGTTTGGGTAGTACCCCTCGGATACCCGGTACCCGAACCCGATTAATGTAACCAGGTTAGGGTACCTGAACCCGGTACCCGAACTCGATACCCGTTTATTTTTTGCTTATAAAGCATAATTTTTAAGGTTGTGGGGACTTGAACCTTCATCTTTTAATCTTTATACAATGAACTTACCAAATAAGCCATAACTTATATTTGACATAATGTGTTATAAAAAATATTTATACAATAAAATTTTGTGTCTAAAAAAAATTAGTAATTAGCATAATAAAAATAATTATGAAATTAAAATAATTGATTATACTTAAAATAATAAGTTTTAAAATTTTAAATATAATGTACTAAAATTAAATTAACAAAAATTTCATAATTAGTTAAAATGCAATTCTTACACATTAATGATTAGCCATTTACATATATGATATCAAGTCATAGTATATTTATATGATACAAATTGTATTTAAAATTGTAATTTTCAATTTTAATAAAACATTGTTGACTAAAAAAATTAATAAAAAATAATAATAAAATAAATAATTATGAAATTAAATTGGGTTAATTATGCTTAAGATAATGTGTCATAAAATTTTAAATACGAGGTACTGAAATTGAAATAATAAAAGTTTCATATTTAGTTAAGATCAAATTCTTTTATATATATACACACTAATATAGTATTTGTATATGATACAAATTATATTTGAAATTGAAATTATCAATTATAGTAAAACATTTTTTAGTCAAAAAATTAATGAAACATGAAAAAATAATTATGAAATTAAATTAGTAAATTATGTTTAAGATAATAAGTATTTAAAATTTAAATATAAATTACTGAAATTAAAATGATAAAAGTTTCAAATTTGATTAAGATGTAATTCTTGCAAATTGGGCAACCATGGCAGCTATCGATTCCAGTCCTCGCTCGAGACGCTGCTCCAACCACTGTTCAAATTGAGCCATACGAGTATTGGGGCTCTCTGACTGCGGTAGAGGAGGTGGAAGTGGCTGAGCTTGCCTCCGAAGATGTCCACGTCTTTCACTTATCATGCAAGTGAACTAATACTTGCGCGTAATTCCAAAGGTCAAGTCTTTATTCTATTAGGTGTACATTACCTACAACTAGACAAGCACATACATTGGGATGTAATTTTAGCCTTATTTTTGACACTGACAGAACTAGACAACCTTCGCTCTGATACCACTTAAACTGTAACAACCCTTGACCCTGAAAAATCGGGAGAAATTTTTTTTGAACTATATATATTTAATTTATCCACTTATTACATTATTCATTTAGGTTGTATTCCTGTTCAGTGTCAAATCACTTTTCTTAATTCTATATCCGAATTTATATTTAAACTTCATACTTTGACTTATATAGCCGATAGAAATTTCGTCAGCATAACGACTTATATATGAGCCTACCCACCTGCAATTCAATTGTTTTAACACTCCTAGATATCCACAACTACCAAGCATGCTTTCCAACAATCCTACATATCCACGACTACCATACATACTTTCCAAATCCACATTTACAACCCAATACATCCATTTCGATTTACTACCAATCATCTCAAAATATAATCCCAAAAGTAAAATCATTTACATTGTATTCCTTACAAATTACATCCCAACAAAATATTCCCAATAAAGTTGTCTGTGCGTACAAATATGTCTGTAAAGGAATGTAATTGTATACATTGACTGCGTGTACAAAAAGTAGCCTAGGGTAGCTCTTTCCCACCAGCCTACATCGTGTACGCGGCAGGTAGCGTCTGTAGATCATTGCAAATGATCTAAAAGGTAGAGGGGTGGGCTTTTAGAAAAAAGCCCAGTAAGAAATGCATTTAAAATGATCATGGTGGCTAAATCACATTGACTGCATGATAAAACTAAGAGATAATGTTTCTTTACAAATATCACATAACTTTCAAAAAGCGTATATATAAAACATAATCGATAGAAATATAATTTCAAAGTAACAAATCTATTCAGTTACATCACAATCTATCGAAACATACAGAACTCCAGAATAATTCAAAATCGATAGAACTTCAAAAGCATAACTGATGCATAAACATATATCGAAGGATCAAAATCTTATAGCATAGTTCATATCGGGTGGAGACTTGGCTAAATTATAGAATTGTCATGCGATGATAACATAGTCATCCTCCGTAGAGGGAAATCATAATCGTGGTCTTGGCAAGACTGTAGACGTGATCAAGGTCGTACATCAATTCAAGCATACCCGAAGGTAGAATTCATATACGCCACAAAAGCACGCATGACAAAAATGCATTGACCGTGTGGCACTTTGCATCTGTAAGACCCAAGAGGTGGCCCCCACAGTCACACAGACTGTGTTTCACTTTGCTCCCACAGAACCTAAGAGGTGGCCCCACGATCGCATATCATTGTGAACCGCGTGGCACTTTGCTCCTGTTGGACTCAAGAGGTGGCTCCCACGTTCACATGTCATTGCAAAAATTGCGTGGCACTTTGCTCCCGTCGGACTCAAGAGGTGGCCCCCACAATTCCACTATACATTGTCTTTTCGTATCAAAACAGAGTTTTCAAAGTCTTTCTTAGGTTTTAAAACTCGTAAACTCATACCGAGTAATAAAATCGAATTTCTTGTGATCTGAAAACTCTTTCATAAAATAGAAAGACTGTGTGGCACTTTGTTCCCGATGACTCAAGAGATGGCCCCCACAATCACCTTTCGAAAAAAAATTTCATTTCTTAATCATATGTTCACATACCAAATTTCATTTCATTCAAAACATGAAATCAATCATACATAAGTCGAAACCACGACATTTATTCAGAAATCATGCTTGAAACTATGCATTTAATTTCATATGGCATTTCTTTATCTCGAAAACATGATCAAATAAATCTTTGGCTTAATAGGTGTCGGGTTTTATTTTATAATCAAGGGTTGCACGAGAAGGCTCAAAAACACATAGATAAATCGGAGTCTAAAGGTAGGGATACCATTACCATCTTAAATTACACCCCTTACCTTGATCTATCAAAATTTTTGAATTCGAGTGGTGACGCCTCCTAGTACCTCCTTTAATTCCTTCTACAATCACCTACACCGAAATTGTATACTTAGCACCATATTCATGCGAATTGTCTGAATTGCGTTAAAATCGTAACCTATTCGTCACTACTTCGTTTGTACGTATTATTGTACATACCCTGGCCAACATGCACGTTTTTATATTTTCCTTACTATATATTATTTTGTACATACAAATATTAACATACACATTTATTATATACATCTACATGTATATACACAAATATATATATATATATATATACTCCTATATATATTATTATTTGTTTTCATTTTTCCTTATCACATGTATATATTTATACTAACACAGAGATTTATCTTATACACTTATTTGTATATACACCTAAGTATATACATATATTCATTTTATCATTTAATTTCCTTATTCATCATCACATAAATATATATATATATATTGTCTATTTCTCATCTCTCCCATTTTGTCTAGTTTAATCTATACTAGCATGCTCATATCTCAAACACATGTATATATACATATATATATATATGTACATTAAATTTACTTATATATATTTTACCTTGATCTTTCTTTTTCCTCTTTTTTTTTCTTTTATTCCAATTTAATCGGATGACCAAAAGTGAAGAAATCGGCAGCAAATTGTTGCTGTTTCAATGCAGTCCGCAAGGTGGAACCACCGTTCTGCCACCAAGAGGATGTCGCTGTTCCAAGGGTCCAAGGCTTCAGCCGACCCTTTCCTCTGTTTCGTCCAACTCCAGCTGAGGGGTGAAGGTCTGCAGCCCCTGCTGCCGTTTTGCTGCAGCTCTCGGCTTCCACTCTTTTCCTCTGCTGTGTGCCGAGTGTGAAGACCCTTGTTTTGGTCTGGAAAAACAACTCTCACCCTCCTTCTATCTCTTGGTTTTAGTCCCCAACTCCCCCTGATTGGAGTTAGCTCCTTCCCTTGAACTCCCTTTGTTGCCCCAAAGAAATCTCCCCTGCACATTCTCGGTTTCAGCCTCCCTTCGATCTCGGGTCTGCTTGCTACCTTCATCTTGAGTCTGTTTTCTTCCTCAATCTCCCCGGCTTCAGTCTGCACTTCCTCTTCTCCCCTGAAGCCTCCTGCTCCCTTCCAGCCTCTCGGTTCTGCTCTTCTCTTTCTCCCCTGTCTCGCAGTCCTACTTCCAGTTTCCAATCTCGATTTTTCCTATATTTCCAGCCCTTATGCTTCTTCCCGTCGGTCATCCCCTTCTTCTCCTTCCTTCCTCTTTCTTTCTTCCCCTTTCGGTCGACCAGTCCTCTCTCCCCCCTTTCCTTCTTCTTCCTTTTCTCCTTTCTCTTTTCTTTCTTTTTCTTCCCGCCCAGCAGAGCTAATCTGCCTCTTTCGAAATGAAGCAAACGGAATTGACTTTCTTTGAAAGCCAATTTCGTACAATACAATATATATATATATTATATTAATATATATGTTATATTAATATATAGATAGATATTATTTGTTTGTTTTTGTTTAGTGTTAGTATTATTATTATTTTTTTTATTTCCATTTCATTTATTTATTTTATTTCATTTCATCCTATTTTATTTTATTTATTTATTACTACCTATATAATACATACTACACATTACAATATATATATATATATATATTTGTTATATATATATATATATTATTATTTGTCCATTTAAAATTTTTCCTAGTATATATATATACATATACATTTTTTTCTCATAAAATTATTCAATGACATAATATTCATGTCTTCACGAAATTTTCTTTATTTCGAAAACGAAATATTCTTGGTATTTCCTCATTCCTAATAAATCCCCGATATAAGTTTCTATATCAAAATTATTTTCGATCCCTCCATACTTGTGTTTGCTTCATCACATCCTGTATTTTTGGGTTTCCTGTCATTCACGAGCTTCACGGTTCCCATACTCCTTGAGCTCTACAACGAATAGTCGCACTTCCATTAAGACATATTATTTTTATTTTCATATAGTCTAATTAAATGTAAGGAAATTTGTGGTGTTTACATTCTCCTCACCTTAAAAGAATTTGGTCCTCCAAATTCCTCTTGATCCTTCAAAATAGATGAGGGTACTTCTAGACGCTGTCAGGTCTCCCGGGCGGTGAGGTATTTTTAAAAAAACCCTTATTGGCCATCAAACTTGACCACCCAAACCGGTTACAGATATAAGTATTCAAGGTTCAATTTCAATAAGAAAATAGGACGCCAAACTTATCACAATTGCACATTTATCCTTAATGAGAACTTATTCTTAATTCATATCACTTTATCCGAATCACTTCATATATCAGAGATATTCGTACCTTGCATACATCTCTTATTCCAATACGACTCGTATATTCAAGATTTATCTCATTTCAAAGCTTGTCTCATTTCGTACATCAACTATAGCAAAATTCTTTCCTTATTCCAATTAAGTTTCACATTCAAAACATAAGAATATAGAAATTACAATCCTTAGATTCAATACGTAATCCATATTCTAAAGTTTCCTTATAACTCAAACTCTGAGTCTTTATAATAGTTTGGATCTTTACCATTAACATGTAACCTCTGTTTGGGAAATCCTACTTACACCCATTCTTAATACACTGTGACCCAAGAGACTCCGAGTCTCCTTAAAATTTAACAACAGTACACTCCAAAGTGGTCACTCGGTCCGAAAATCTCATCTTCATATAGTTCTTATAATTGCTCTCTCAGCATTTCTAATCCAAGCAAAGTCACTCAATACAGTGATTTGAGTAATTAATTCGATATCACCTGCTAAATCAATTTTAGAACTTCTCCTTTTAGTTTAGAGGAAACTTTAATAAATCATTTGATCATGTGTCAGAAAACTTTTCCTGTCTACAGGGATGTTTCTATACTCCGAACACGCTCTATCTTTATCAATCATGTAAACAGTGTGATCTTTAGAGTCTTATTTATATTGTTAGTTCCCTGATTCATTCTTCCAGCATAGTGACTGTGCTTTTACATTGTCACTATTTCCTTTGTAGATCTCTTGTCAATCATTCTCTTTATCTTTCCCATTATCTCATATGAGTTTCTGAACTTCCTTTATCTAACAGTTCTTGCAACTCATTTTTCTTTATTCCTCAAGATCAACAAAGTTCTTCCGGTAGGGAGACTTCGAGATAAGCTGCACATCTAGAGCCAAATCTATAGTGAACTCTAGTTCTTTCTCCTGAAGTAGTCTCGGTAGTTTACCAGGAAAATACATCCGAAAACTTGCATACCACTGGTATGTCCTGAATACTTGGACATTCCTGACTAGTATCGAGGATGAATGCAACATAACCTTCACATTAATATGTTCACCAAAATTTTTCATCAATAGACAAAATCATAAAATTTATTCCTTAACTGCAAAGCATACATCAAACTTACTAGGTAAGGAGAAGGTTACAGTCTTAGAGTAGCAGTCTAAACTTACACGGTTGGTGGCTAGCCAATCTATACCCAAAATTACATCAAAGTCATACATGCTCAACAAGATTAGATCTGCTAATATGATCCTATCTCCTACCTTGATTTCACAATTCCTACACACCACATCAGTCCTAGGCAAAGACCCTTCCATGAGTGATAAGCTTCTTGCCTTTCTCTGCTGCGGTAGTCCGTCTCTGTGGGACTTGTCTCTGGGGAGCTTGTCTCTGGGGAGCTTATCGTTCAGGTTATCGTGGTAGCTCCAAGGGCTATGGAATTTAATTATGTGGGTAATCCTTTACCATGTGCCCCTTCTGTCTACACCCAAAGCAGCTTCCTGTGGCCCGGTAACAAATACCTTCATGGGATTTACCGCACTCCCTACATAACTTCCCATATTGATGCAGACCTCTGGTAGTCTGTGGAGCAGGTACAGGAACTGTGGGCCAATCAACCCTAGTCCTAGACTCATCTGTCCTCTGCCTCTTGGGCTGACCATTTCGAAAATCCTGTCTCACCAACTCCGTCCGCTTACTCTCATATCTGTTCTTTCCCTTAAGGCCATGCTCCATCTGTGTAACATTCTGTGAGACCCCGTATATGTATAAGGGTATATATGTATATAGAAATGTAAATAGAGTTGTACTATGAATTCATGAGTGAAGTATATGTGATGTAAGTCCATAAGTAATGTACACACTTGTAATGAGAGTGGTAATTGTACATACAAGTTACATTAAGTATGAATGTGAAGAAATGGACTTAAACATGTGGAGAATGTGTGTAGAATGGATTATGAGTAGTTTGGTAAAATGGAAGTAGAATTGCATAAGATGTGCACTTCCATTTTTGTTTATATTAAGTACCATTGGTCATACAAAGATTCTACACAAGTTTTAATGTGTATGAAGTGAGGATGGATGCCATTTTCAAGTCTCAAAGATAAATGGATGAGAAAAAGATCATGATAGCAAATTAAGGATGTTTGGTAAGTGTTGCTGCAGAAGAACTGCAAAAAATCTGGAAATTGTGAAGGGCAGATCGATCTCATGGGATGAGAGATCGATCTGGAAGAGCCAGAATGCTCTTATTTGGGCAAAGGAATAGAGCAGATCAATCTCCAATAGAGTCAGATCGATCTCCTAAGCATTCTGTAGTGAAAAGATCGATCCCCAAGCACCCAGATCGATCTCCTTAGCTCTCTGTTTGGGAGCAGATCGATCTCATGCTTCGACTGATCGATCTCATGCTTCGACAGATCGATCTCATGCTTAAAATGCCGTGAAAAAAAGGGAGATTTAAGGGGACCAGATCGATCTCCTCTTGGACCAGATCGATCTCCCCAAGCTATTTCTATATAAGGAGTGCTGAAAATCAAAAAATTTCGGGAAAAACACAAACCTTCCACTTTCAACCCAAAAACCTAACTTTCTCTCACTAAAATCAGCCATTTTCAGTGAGGTTTGAAGAGAGACCATTAGAGGCAAAGTTGTTCCTATCAAAGAGAAGAACAACATAGTTGGAAAGCATTTTCCCATTGTTGGTATTGAAGGAGTTAAGGGCATTGCCATTTGGAGAAAGAAGAGAAATCAAATTGGGTAAGATTCTAACACTCCAACTATGGTACATTGTTTATATAATTGATTTTGGAGTTGTTTGACATGAGTATAGATGGTTAGAAACTATCTAAATACATTGGAATGATTATGACCTAGAAATGGTCTAGAGTGAGAAAGTGGAATGTATGGAGATTAATGATGAATGGGATATGTAGAAGTTATTAATAGTGTTGTGGTATGATTTTAAGGTGTGGTTAGTGGATAAATTGTGAGATTTACCTAAAAGAGGTAAAATATGGATTAAGGCATTTGTAAAATGCATAAGTGAATAATATTGACTAGTGAGGTCAATTATGGGTTAAATACATTAACTCAATTGATTTAATGAATGAATCGCAGCTTCCGAGGATACGCCGAGGCGAGTTGAGCCATGAGCGTGAGAAGCTAAAAGGAAAGGAGTCACACCAAGTAAATCGAGGTAAGGGAATTGTGTGGACTCTTAGAGATATTTGTGCGCAATTTGGGCGTTTAAATGCATGAGATTAGGAGATGATGTTGGGTGATTGAAGGGCAAAAGTTGAGAGTTTGAGAAATGCACATGAAAACAAAAGCATATTGCTTTGAAAATCATGTTTTATTGCTTTTTAGCAAATGATTAGTAGGTTGGTTAACATTGAAATGATTTGCAAATGAAATGAGTATGTTTTGGTTTTGTTAACCATACTTTGCAAAGTTTTGAGCCACCTACATGATTTCGTGAGTATGAAAGCGTGCTAGAGTATGACTAGCATGAGATTTGACGTGTTTTATACACATCAGTGCAAGAGGCACTAGTTTTCACATGGATTTCATAATTGTTTTGGCATTGTGCTTCGAGTTTGTCTCGCACTGGATGCCCACCTTGCATGTTACCGTGTTTGGAGCTTCGAGTAGACTGGGTGTCACATCGATTAAATAGGCTCACACGTGCATTGTTTTGACATGATTAATTAGCCGTGTTAGGAGCTTCGGGTAGACAAGAGGTCGTACCGATTAAATAGGCTCACACGTGTGTTTGAGATGTGGCGTGATATGATGTGTTGATTGGGTCCACGTAGTACGTTGTATCGTGCATGTAGCATGGAGTACATTGTACCGTGTTGAGTTGTGATGTGTCGTCTTCGGACGAGATCTGCTATGGATCGGCGGGTAGGATTTGACCCACCTCCCGTGTCGAAGCAGATAGTGGTGATATCCCGCACACCTGATCCGTGTAGCCGGTATCACAGGTTATGTACATAGGCCTTGAGGTTATTACCTATTGTTGAACTGCCTATCTCACATGTCTATTGCTTGAGAATAAATCCATGTTTGAAAATGATTTGTGGGTCAAGAAAGCCCGAGGGATGGGCCGAGACCTGACCAGTGTTGAAATTGATTTGTTAATGGTTTTTAAAGTGCACGGATGCATGATGTTTAATGCCATGCTTTATTGTGAAATTGCATGATGTTTAATGTCATGCTTTATCGTGAAATTGCATGATGGTTAATGCCATGCCATTTGAGAAAATGCATGATGGGTAATGCCATGCTTTTATTATGAATTATGCATGATGATTTATACCATGCTTTGAGTTGAAATGTGCACTTGATTTTAATAGCATGAATGCTTTACATACCATTAACACAATCATACACTCATGTTTGAGATAAATAATGAATAAAATGCTTTTGAGCATGGCATCACGATCACGTAGATAGTGCAGTATCTACCTGTTAGCATGATTGCCTTACTGAGCGTGTGGTTTGCTCACCCCCTTATTTTCCCCCTCTCTACAGAGATTTGAGTACAGAGTGAGCGTGACTGGAGGCGTTTCCCTTTTGGTAATCTGCTGCACCCCATCGCTAAAAGTATACACACTTGGATTATTTTGTATCTAAACTAGACATAGCACAGTAGCATTTTGTACGTAATTACTGGGGATGTAAAACAATGTAAACACATGTAACAACTCTAATATATATACATTTATACAAGTGTTTACTCATAAATAATATTTCAAATTGAATTGGTATGGTGGAGTGAGTTAGACGTCGACACGCAGCCCAACTATTATGAGTGTGGTTGTTCACGATCGAGGAAGGATGATTAACAATTGATGCATGAAAATGCGAAAAATTTATACGTATTTTGGTAAGTTGAGGGTTGTGACAGAAGTTGGTATCAGAGCTCGAGTTGGTTTGACGTGTGTCGTGTTTAAAATACTTAATAAGTGGAAAATTACATCCCCAAGTTACTGTACTTGTTTAGATACAAATTGTATGTGTCGATGGGTTGACTAAGTAATTGGTTGTGAATGTAGGGAATTGAGTAAGTATGCCTAATACCAGTCGCGGTAGAGGGATGAGAGCACAGGCTCGAGGCCATAGAGGTAGGCCTGGGGGTCGTGTTGAGCCAGAAACACATGAGGCTCAGGAGGATGTTGAGGTGGAGGCCGATGTTGAGCACGCTCCACAGGGTCCAGAGGAGAGGCCCGAGAGTACTGAGGCTCGCTTCGCGAGGATTGAGCGGAGCATTGAGATGATTGTGGAGTTAGTCACCCAATCTTTATCTGGAGTTGGCGGTAGACAAAGTCCCGCTACACAGGGTGATGCCGAGTAGGCGGCAGCTCCTGAGGCACGGGCAAGGGAAGCCCAGAGGCCACAGACGACAGATACCCCACCCACACAAGATGTGCCTACGCCGATTGCTATACCAGGCAGTAGAGGTTGGGGATATGGATGTGATTTGGATAGATTGCGGCAGTTCCAGAAGTTTGGACCGCCGTCTTTCAGAGGAATAAAGGACCCAGTAGCGGCTGAGGATTGGATCAATGAGATTGAGAAATTATATGGGTTCTTTGAGTGCACTACTACCGAGATGGTAGCGTTTGTCGCTTTTATGCTGAAGGGGTCAGCAGAACATTGGTGAAAGTCCACCAGGCCTATTTTGAGAGCCCGGCATACTGAGATCAGCTGGGATGTATTTCTAGAGGCCTTTCGGAGATAATATGTCCCGGATACCGCACAGCGAAAGCTAAAGATGGTATTTTTGGGACTGACCCAAGGGAGTAGAACTGTGGATGAGTATGAGACTGCCTTTATATCCCTGGGCAGATATGATCCCAACACGATGAGTAATGAGGTCGAGAAAATCCAGAAGTTTATGGATGGATTGAGACCGACCATCAGGTCTAGATTGGTTCCTCTGGATATACCAACCTATGAGGAGGCAGTGCGCAGGGCGCAACTATGTGAACAAGATGTTGATAAGATTGCCTCAGAGTTTGGAAAGGTTGGTAAGATGAGGGATAGAGATAAGAAAAGACCAGTGATGGATAGAGGCTTCAGTTATAAAGGAAGCAAGAGATTCTCTGGAAAGAGACCAAGAATTGATGAGATCCGGGAGAGGACAGTTGATACTCCCATGTATTCGGCCATTGCTCCAGCTAAGGGAATCGTGATTGGAGGACCACGGCCTACTACGGAACAGTGTGGCAAGTGTGGTAGGTACCATGGTACTCGACCATGCTATGGATCTCCTGTAGTATGCTTCAGATGTGGGAAGCCAGGGCACGTAATCAGAGATTGCCCAGAGATGATAGAGAGAGCCCCACAGAAGGGCAAGGAGCCAGAGAGAGCTCTAGTTGGTACAACTGCTCCGAGGAGAAGGGCTACAGCCGAGGAAAAGGGGAAGCAAGCAGTGGGTGTAAGCAGAGGACGAGTGCACGCACTGGATCAGGATACTGCAGATCAGTCATCGGATGTGATAAAAGGTACCATCCAAATCTTTGATTTAGAAGCTTATGTACTGTTTGATCCTGGTGCCACGCATTCCTTTATTTCGCCATCCTTTGCATGTAAATTGTTGAAGCATGTAAAACCCACGCTGCTTGATAAGATGTTGTTGATATCTACCCCTATGAATGATAGTCAGTTGACTGAGCATATATATAGAGATTGTAAGATGAGGATAGGAGGTAAAGAAACGGCAGCCGATTTGATTTTATTAAATATGAGTGATTTTGATGTAATCCTAGGGATGGATTGGCTGGCTGCAAATCATGTTGTTATGGATTGTCATGCAAAAACTTTGATGTTTTCAAAGATAGACAATCTTTTAATTAATTTTGTGAAATGAAATTAAAGAACATGATTATTATAAGTGTGATGAGTACAATCTTGATACATGATGTATGAAAGATAAATTTGATTTCATTTATGTATGTGATGTGATGATTTGTGATACTAATGGTGGAAAGAATAATGTGAAGGATTCATCGCTTTTGTGATTGAGACGGATAAGGCACGTCCGAAATTGGAAGACATACCAGTGGTTAGGAAATTTTCAGATGTCTTTCCGGATGAGTTACCAGGGTTACCTCCAGATAGGGAGATGGAGTTTGGTATAGACTTGGCACTTGGTACAGAGTCGATGTCCAAGCCACCATACAGAATGGCTCCAGTTGAGTTAGAGGAGTTAAGGAAACAATTACAAGAGTTGCTGGAGAAGGGATTCATCAGGCCGAGCGTCTCACCTTGGGGAGCACCGATTCTGTTTGTAAGAAAGAAGGATGAAAGCCTCCGACTGTGTATAGATTATCGGTTGTTGAATAAGGCCACCATCAAGAATAAGTATCCCCTCCCACGCATCGATGATTTGTTGGATCAGCTTAAGGGAGCGCAGGTCTTTTTCAAGATAGATCTGAGATCAGGGTACCATCAGCTGAAGATACGAGGTGGAGATGTACCCAAGACAGCTTTTCGCACCCGGTATGGACATTATGAGTTTATGGTTATGCCATTCGGATTGAAAAATGCTCCCGTAGCTTTTATGTCGTTGATGAATGAGGTATTTCACCAGTATTTGGATCGGTTTGTGATCATGTTTATTGATGATATACTGGTGTATTCAAGGTCTAGAGAGGAGCATGAGAGGCATCTAAGGATAGTGCTACAGACCCTTCGAGAGAAGAAGTTGTACGCTAAACTCAGTAAGTGTGACTTTTGGTTGGAACAGATCTCTTTTCTGGGTCATATAGTATCAAAGGATGGAGTATCAGTGGATCCATCTAAGATTGAGGCCGTAGTTCAGTGGCAGAGACCCCAGACAGTGACAGAGATTAGGAGTTTTCTGGGTTTAGCTGGATATTATCGAAGGTTTGTAGAGGGATTTTCGAGGTTAGCTGCTCCTTTGACACGCCTCACAAGAAAGAATGTGGAGTTTGTGTGGGATGATAAGTGTGAAGAAAGTTTTAAGGAATTGAAAAGGAGATTAACCACAGCTCCAATCCTCACCATTCCTACTAGCTTAGGAGGTTTCTCGGTGTATGCGGATGCTTCACATCTGGGACTGGGCTGTGTATTGATGCAGGATGGGAAGGTAGTAGCCTATGGATCAAGGCAGTTAAAGGATCATGAGAGGAACTACCCGACCCATGACTTGGAGTTGGCAGCGGTGGTGTTTGCGCTGAAGATATGACGCCACCACCTTTATGGTGAGAGATTTCAGATTTATACAGATCATAAGAGCCTTAAGTACCTATTCTCACAGAAAGAGTTGAACATGAGACAGAGGAGATGGCTCGAGCTGTTAAAGGATTATGATTGTGAGATCCTATACCACCCAGGTAAAGCAAATGTGGTTGCTGATGCATTGAGCAGGAATCATCTCGGGATGGTATCATTTATGATGATTAGGGAACACAAGCTGTTGGAACAGTTCACGAACCTCAGTTTGGATATGACCCCGCCTGACGCTGATAGTGGATTTATGATAGCTAGCCTGCAGTTGGAACCGGATCTGGTAGATCGAATTCGACAGGCTCAGCGAGTTGATCAGCAGTGTAGTGATATTGTCGGGCAGATACAGAAGGGTATAGAGACGGACTTTAGGTTGAGTTCGGATGGATTGTTGAGGTTCAGAGGTAGGATATGTGTTCCTGATGACGCAAAGATCAGAAGGTTGATCCTGACAGAGGCTCACTCGTCGAAGTATACGATACATCCAGGGGGTACCAAGATGTATCAAAACCTTTGAAAAGTTTATTGGTGGTCTGGAATGAAAAAGCACATTGCTGAATATGTTGCTAAGTGTCTCGTTTGTCAGCAGGTGAAGGTAGAGCATCAGAAGCCTGCAGGGTTATTGCAGCCTCTACCGATACCGACATGGAAGTGGGAGCATGTCACCATGGATTTTGTGATGGGATTGTCGAGGACCCGGAGAGGTCATGATGCCATATGGGTGATTGTGGATCGGTTGACGAAATCAGCCCATTTTCTAGCTATGAGAGCTACCGATACTCTGAGCTAGTTAGCGAACCTATATGTGCGCGAGATAGTGAGGCTACATGGAATTCCAGTGAGCGTTGTTTCTGATAGGGATGCCCGCTTCACTTCCCACTTCTGGGAACGTTTTCAGGAAGCGATGGGGACCCAGTTGAATTTTAGCATCGCGTTTCATCCTCAGACAGATGGTCAGTCAGAGAGGACTACACAGACCCTGGAGGATATGTTGAGAGCGTGTGCATTGGATTTTGGAGGCTCCTGGGATGACCATTTGCCACTCGCAGAGTTCGCGTATAATAACAGTTTTCATACGAGTATCGGGATGGCACCGTATGAGGTATTGTATGGGCGTAGATGTCGTTCCCCTATTGGATGGGAAGAGGTTGGTGACAGACAGATTTTTGCTCCTGACTTGGTTAGACAAGCCTTTGAGGACGTCCAATTGATATGCGAGAGGTTACGAACAGCTCAGAGCAGGCAAAAGAGTTATGCTGACAGGAGACGGAGACCACTAGACTTTGATATGGGTGAGTCAGTGTTTTTGAAAGTTTCCCCTTCGAAGGGAATTATGAGATTTGGGAAGAAAGGAAAGTTGAGCCCTCGATATATAGGGCTATTTGAGATACTTGATAAGGTGGGAGATAAGGCTTATAGATTGGCATTGCCACCAGAGTTGGCAAGTGTGCATAATGTCTTTCACGTATCCATATTAAGGAAGTATCACCCAGACCCGGCACATGTAATAAGGTATGAGCCATTGGAGCTCAACGAGGGTATGACCTATGATGAGAAGCCAGTTCGGGTATTAGACAGAAAAGAGAAAGTGTTGAGGACAAAAACAATTTCCTTGGTGAAAATACTTTGGCAACATCACACTGTGGAAGAAGCCACATGGGAATTGGAGAGTTCGATGCGGGAGAGGTATCCCGAGTTGTTCACAGAATAATTGGTTCTAATTTGGAGGACCAAATTTTCTAAGTGGGAGAGAATGTGAGACCCAGTATATGTATAAGCGTATATATGTACATAGAAATGTAAATAGAGTTGTACTATGAATTCATGAGTGAAGTATATGTGATGTAAGTCCATAAGTAATGTACACACTTGTAATGAGAGTGGTAATTGTACATACAAGTTACATTAAGTATGAATGTGAAGAAATTGACTTAAACATGTGGAGAATGTGTGTAGAATGGATTATGAGTAGTTTGGTAAAATGGAAGTAGAATTGCATAAGATGTGCACTTCCATTTTTGTTTATATTAAGTACCATTGGTCATACAAAGATTCTACACAAGTTTTAATGTGTATGAAGTGAGGATGGATGCCATTTTCAAGTCTCAAAGATAAATGGATGAGAAAAGGATCATGGTAGCAAATTAAGGATGTTTGGTAAGTGTTGCTGCAGAAGAACTGCAGAAAATCTGGAAATTGTGAAGGGCAGATCGATCTCATGGGATGAGAGATCGATCTGGAAGAGCTAGAATGCTCTTATTTGGGCAAAGGAATAGAGCAGATCAATCTCCAATGGAGTCAGATCGATCTCCTAAGCATTCTGTAGTGAAAAGATCGATCCCCAAGCACCCAGATCGATCTCCTTAGCTCTCTGTTTGGGAGCAGATCGATCTCATGCTTCGACAGATCGATCTCATGCTTAAAATGCCGTGAAAAAAGAGGGATTTAAGGGGACCAGATCGATCTCCTCTTGGACCAGATCGATCTCCCCAAGCTATTTCTATATAAGGAGTGCTGAAAATCAAAAAATTTCGGGAAAAACACTAACCTTCCACTTTCAACCCAAAAACCTAACTTTCTCTCCCTAAAATCAGCCATTTTCAGTGAGGTTTGAAAAGAGACCATTAGAGGCAAAGTTGTTCCTATCAAAGAGAAGAACAACATAGTTGGAAAGCATTTTTCCATTGTTGGTATTGAAGGAGTTAAGGGCATTGCCATTTGGAGCAAGAAGAGAAATCAAATTGGGTAAGATTCTAACACTCCAACTATGGTACATTGTTTATATAATTGATTTTGGAGTTGTTTGGCATGAGTATAGATGGTTAGAAACTATCTAAATACATTGAAATGATTACGACCTAGAAATGGTCTAGAGTGAGAAAGTAGAATGTATGGAGATTAATGATGAATGTGATATGTAGAAGTTATTAATAGTGTTGTGGTATGATTTTAAGGTGTGGTTAGTGGATAAATTGTGAGATTTACCTAAAAGAGGTAAAATGTGGATTAAGGCATTTGTAAATGCATAAGTGAATAATATTGACTAGTAAGGTCAATTATGGGTTAAATACATTAACTCAATTGATTTAATGAATGAATCGCAGCTTCCGAGGATACGCCGAGGCGAGTTGAGCCAAGAGCGTGAGAAGCTAAAAGGAAAGGAGTCACACCAAGTAAATCGAGGTAAGGGAATTGTGTGGACTCTTAGAGATATTTGTGCGCAATTTGGGAGCTTAAATGTTTTGCTAGAATGCATGAGATTAGGAAATGATGTTGGGTGATTGAAGGGCAAAAGTTGGGAGTTTGAGAAATGCGCATGAAAACAAAAGAATATTGCTTTGAAAATCATGTTTTATTACTTTTTAGCAAATGATTGGTAGGTTGGCTAACATTGAAATGATTTGCAAATGAAATGAGTATGTTTTGATTTTGTTAACCATACTTTGCAAAGTTTTGAGCCACCTACATGATTTCGTGAGTATGAAAGCGTGCTGGAGTATGACTAGCATGAGATTTGACGTGTTTTATACACATGAGTGCAAGAGGCACTAGTTTTCACATGGATTTCATAATTGTTTTGGCATTGTGCTTCGAGTTTGTCTCGCACTGGATGCCCACCTTGCATGTTGCCGTGTTTGGAGCTTCGAGTAGACTGGGTGTCACATCGATTAAATAGGCTCACACGTGCATTGTTTTGACATAATTAATTAGCCGTGTTAGGAGCTTCGGGTAGACAAGAGGTCGTACCGATTAAATAGGCTCACACGTGTGTTTAAGATGTGGCGTGATATGATGTGTTGATTGGGTCCACGGAGTACGTTGTACCGTGCATGTAGCATGGAGTACATTGTACCGTGTTGAGTTGTGATGTGTCATCTTCGGACGAGATCTGCTATGGACCGACGGGTAGGATTTGACCCACCTCCCGTGTGGAAGCAGATAGTGGTGATATCCCACACACCTGATTCGTGTAGCCGGTATCACAGGTTATGTACATAGGCCTTGAGGTTATTACCTATTGTTGAACTGCCTATCTCACATGTCTATTGCTTGAGAATAAATCCATGTTTGAAAATGATTTGTGGGTCAAGAAAGCCCGAGGGATGGGCTGAGACCTGACCAGTGTTGAAATTGATTTGTTAATGGTTTTTAAAGTTCACGGATGCATGATTTTTAATGCCATGCTTTATTGTGAAATTGCATGATGTTTAATGCCATGCTTTATCGTGAAATTGCATGATGGTTAATGCCATGCCATTTGAGAAAATGCATGATGGGTAATGTCATGCTTTTATTGTGAATTATGCATGATGATTTATACCATGCTTTGAGTTGAAATGTGCACTTGATTTTAATAGCATGAATGCTTTACATACCATTAACACAATCATACACTCATGTTTGAGATAAATAATGAATAAAATGCTTTTGAGCATGGCATCGCGATCACGTAGATAGTGCAGTATCTACCTGTTAGCATGATTGCCTTATTGAGCGTGTGGTTTGCTCACCCCCTTATTTTCCCCCTCTCTACAGAGATTTGAGTATAGAGTGAGCGTAACTGGAGGCGTTTCCCTTTTGGTAATCTGCTGCACCCCATCGCTAAAGGTATACAGACTTGGATTATTTTGTATCTAAACTAGACATAGCACAGTAGCATTTTGTACGTAACTACTGGGGATGTAAAACAATGTAAACACATGTAACAACTCTGATATATATACATTTATACAAGTGTTTACTCATAAATAATATTTCAAATTGAATTGGTATGGTGGAGTGAGTTAGACGTCGACACGCAGCCCAATTGTTATGAGTGTGGTTGTTCACGATCGAGGAAGGATGATTAACAATTGATGCATGAAAATACGAAAAATTTATAAGTATTTTGGTAAGTTGAGGGTCGTGACACATTCAAACCCATCTGATTCATCTGTGCCCTACCCAGGGCATCCTGAAATTTTGTAATCCATAACCCCAAAAGTCGGTCTCGGATAGCTAGCCTTAACCCTGCTAGGAACCTCTCAGTTCGACGCTCTTCATTCTGGAACGTTTCTGGATCATACCTCATCAGCATAGTGATTAGTGAACTTACTTTCGTACTCATCCACGGTCATACTGACCTGTACCAAATTCAAAAAGTCCATTCTCAACTTCTGCTGGGTAGCTCGTGGAACATACTACTTCCTAAAGGCTGTGGAGAATGCATCCCAACTATTCACCGGATGCTGAGCAGTCAGAAGGACCTTGGTAGATCCCTACCAATACTCTGCTTGGCCCTCATATAGGTGGCCATGAAAACCTTCTCAATATCCAAACACCCCAGAAAGTTGAAGATCTTCCCAAGGTTTACCAGCCACTCTTCAGCCTCTACTGGATTCTTAATCCCCATGAATGCTAGAGGCTTCATCTTCAGGAAATCTCTCATCCCTATCGATATCCCTCCCCACCCTTCGGGCTTGTACAGGAGGCTGAGGTGCCATTGTTACTGGCGGAACTGGTGGATGAGGAGGTGGTGCTTGTGGCGGAGTTGGCACCGGAGTAGGGATCGGTGCTGTGCCAGCTGAATCAGAAGCATTTGCCCCTAAGTGTTGGGCAACCATGGTAGTTATCGATTCCAATCCTCACTCGAGACGCTGCTCCAACCGCTGTTCAAATTGAGCCATACGAGTATTGGGGCTCTCTGGCTGCGGTGGAGGAGGTGGAAGTGGCTGAGCTTGCCTTCGAAGACGTCCACGTCTTCCACTCATCATGCAAGTGATCTAATACCCGCGCGTAATTCCAAAGGTCAAGTCTTAATTCCATTAGGTATACATTACCTACAACCAAACAAGCACATACATTGGGATGTAATTTTAACCTTATTTTCGACATTGAAGGTACTAGACAACCTTCGCTCTGATATCACTTAAATTGTAACGACCATTGACCCTTGAAAATTAGGGAAAATTTTTTTTTGAACTATATATATTTAATTTACTCACTTATTCCCTTATTCATTTAAGTTGTATTCCTGTTCAGTGTCAAATCACTTTTCTTAATTCTATATCCGAATTTATATTTAAACTTCATATTTTGACTTATATAGCCGATAGAAATTTCGGTAGCATAACGACTTATATATGAGCCTACCCACTTGCAATTCAATTGTTTTAACACTTCTAGATATCCACAACTACTAAGCATGCTTTCCAACAATCTTACATATCCACGACTACCATACATACTTTCCAAATCCACATTTACAACCCAATACATCCATTTCGATTTACTACCAATCATCTCAAAATATAATCCCAAAAGTAAAATCCCTTACATTGTATTCCTTACAAATTACATCCCAACAAAATATTCCCAATAAAGTTGTCTGTGCGTACAAATATGTCTGGTAAAGGAATGTAATTGTACACCTTGACTGCGTGTACAAAAAGTAGCCTAGGGTAGCTCTTTCCCACCAGCCTACGTCGTGTACGCGGCAGGTAGCATCTGTAGATCATTGCAAATAATCTGAAAGGTAGAGGGGTGAGCTTTCGGAAAAAAATCCAGTAAAAAACGCATTTAAAATGATCATAGTGGCTAAATCACATTGACTGCATGATAAAACTAAGAGATAACGTTTGTTTACAAATATCACATAGCTTTCAAAAAGCGTATATATAAAACATAATCGATAGAAATATAATTTTGAAGTAACAAATCTATTCAGTTACATCACAATCTATTGAAACATACAGAACTCCAAAATATTTCAAAACCGATAGAACTTCAAAAGCATAACTGAAGCATAAACATATATCGAAGGATCAAAATCTTATAGCATAGTTCATATCGGGTGGAGACTTGGCTAACTTATAGAATTGTCATGCGATGATAACATAGTCATCCTCTGTAGAGGGAAATCATAATCGTGGCCATGGTAAGACTGTAGACGTGATCAAAGTCGTACAACAATTCAAGCATACTTGAAGGTAGAATTCATATACGCCACAAAGGCGCGCATGACAAAAATGCATTGACCGTGTGACACTTTGCTTCTGTAGGACCCAAGAGGTGGCCCCTATGATCGCATATCATTGTGAACCGCGTGGCACTTTGCTCCCGTCGGACTCAAGAGGTGGCCCCCCACGTTCACATGTCATTGTGAAAATTGCGTGGCACTTTGCTCCCGTCAGACTCAAGAGGTGGCCCCCACAATTCCACTATACATTGTCTTTTCGTCTCAAAACAAAGTTTTCAAAGTCTTTCTTGGGTTTTAAAACCGCAAACTCATACCGGGTAATAAAATCAAATTTTTTGTGATCTGAAAACTCTTTCATAAAACAGAAAGACTGTGTGGCACTTTGTTCCCGTATGACTCAAGAGGTGGCCCCCACAATCACCTTTCGAAAATAAATTTCATTTCTTAAGCATATGTTCACATACCAAATTTCATTTCATTCAAAACATGAAATCAATCATACATAAGTCGAAACCATGACATTTATTCAGAAATCATACTTGAAACTATACATTTAATTTCATATGGCATTTCTTTATCTCGAAAATATGATCAAATAAATCTTGGGCTTAATAGGTGTCGGGTTTTATTTTACAATCAAGGGTTGCACGAGAAGGCTCGAAAACACATAGATAAATCAGAGTCTAAAAGTAGGGATACCATTACCATCTTAAATTACACCCCTTACCTCGATCTATCGAAATTTTCGAATTCGAGTGGTGACGCCTCCTAGTACCTCCTTTAATTCCTTCTACGATCACCTACACCGAAATTGTATACTTAGCACCCTATTCATGCGAATTGTCCGAATTGCGTTAAAATCGTAACCTATTCGTCACTACTTCGTGTGTACGTATTATTGTACATACCCAGGCCAACACGCACGTTTTTATATTTTCCTTACTATATATTATTTTGTACATACAAATATTAACATACACATTTATTATATACATCTACATGTATATACAATATATATATATATATATATATATATATATATATACTCCTATATATATTATTATTTGTTTTCATTTTTCCTTATCACATGTAAATATTCTTTGTATGTATATATACTAACACACACATTTATCTTATACACCTATTTGTATATACACCTAAGTATATACATATATTCATTTTATCATTTAATTTCCTTATTCATCATCACATAAATATATATATATATATTGTCTATTTCTCATCTCTCCCATTTTGTCTAGTTTAATCTATACTAGCATGCTTATATCTCAAACACATGTATATATATATATATGTACATTAAATTTACTTATATATATTTTACCTTGATCTTTCTTTTTCCTCTTTTTTTTTCTTTTCTTCAAATTTTATCGGATGACCAAAAGTGAAGAAATCGACAGCAAATTGTTGTTGTTTCAATGCAATCCGCAAGGTGGAACCACCATTTTGCTACCAAGAGGATGCCGCTGTTCCAAGGGTCCAAGGCTTCAGCCGACCCTTTCCTCTGTTTCGTCCAACTCCAGCTGAGGGGTGAAGGTCTGCAGCCCTGCGGCCGTTTTGCTGCAGCTCTTGGCTTCCACTCTTTTCCTCTGCTGTGTGACAAGTGTGAAGACCCTTGTTTTGGTCTGGAAAAACAACTCTCACCCTCCTTCTATCTCTTGGTTTTAGTCCCTAACTCCCCCTGATTGGAGTTAGCTTCCTTCCCTTGAACTTCCTTTGTTGCCCGAAAGAAATCTCCCCTGCATATTCTCAGTTTCAGCCTCCCTTCGGTCTCAGGTCTGCTTGCTACCTTCCTCTCGGGTCTGCTTTCTTCCTCAATCTCCCCTACCTCGGTCTGCTCTTCCTCTTCTCCCCTCAAGCCTCCTGCTCCCTTCCAGCCTCTCGGTTTTGCTCTTCTCCTTCTCCCCTGTCTCGCAGTCCCACTTCCAGTTTCCAGTCTCAATTTTTCCTCTATTTCCAGCCCCTATGCTGCTTCCCGTCGGTCATCCCTTTTTTCTCTTTTCTTCCTCTTTTTTTCTTCCCTTTCTCTTCTTTCTTCCCCTTTCGGCCGACCAGTCCTCTCTCCCCCCTTTCTTTCTTCTTCATCTTCTCCTTTCTCTTTTCTTTCTTTTGCTTCCCGCCCAGCAGAGCTAATCTGCCTCTTTCGAAATGAAGCAAACGGAATTGGCTTTCTTTGAAAGCCAATTCCGTACAATACAATATATATATATATATTAATATATATTATATTAATATATATATATATATTAATATATATTATATTAATATATATATGTTATATTAATATATAGATAGATATTGTTTGTTTGTTTTTGTTTAGTGTTAGTATTATTTATTTCTTTTTTGTTTGTTGTTTTTATTTATTTCCATTTCATTTATTTATTTTATTTATTTATTACTACCTATATAATACATACTATACAATACAATATACATATATATATATATTATTTATCCATTTTAAATTTTTCCTTGTATATATATACATATACATGCGTATATATATATATACATTTTCTTCTCATAAAATTATTCAATGACACAATATTCATGTTTTCATAAAATTTTCAGTATTTCGCAAACGAAATATTCTTGGTATTTCCTCATTCCTCATAAATCCCCGATATAAGTTTCTACATCAAAATTATTTTCGATCCCTCCATGCTTGTGTTTGCTTCATCACATCTTGTATTTTCGGGTTCCCTGTCATTCACGAGCTTCATGGTTCCCATACTCCTCGAGCCCTACAACGAATAGTCGCACTTCCATTAAGACATTATTTTTAAAGGTTATTTCAATTTTTAATTTCTTGTGTTTCTTTACCCTAATTATTTTTTTTATTTTTTTGACTAAATTATTATCCAATTAAAACAAGTCACATGGACAGTTATTGGAGGGAATTATCCACACAAAACAGTCAATGGTCATAGTGGCTTTTTTTTTCCGCCTCAAATGACACTTTAATACAAGTGAAAAAAATCGTTATACACTTGTCATACGATTAATTTCCTTTTATGCAAGGACTAATCAATTGAGTCGAAATATAGGATTTAAGATTTAGTTGATTGCAATAAAATATTAAGGGTTTAGATGATGGTTACATTATTATAATGTTTAATGCCTATATTTATATGCAATCATGTGTGTCACATGATCAATTTTCTTTTGTGTGAGGACTCATAAATTGAAAAAAAAAATACAAGATTAAAGACTTAATTGATTGGAATAAAATTTTAGGTGCTTAGTTGATTGATACATTATAATATTTAATATCTATATTTATAATTTTACCAAATAATGAAATTTTTTTAGGGCTAATTTGCCAGGGGGGTAGCTACATTCAAAACTTGGGGTCAATTGACCCCACTAAAATTTTAATTTTCTTTTACTATACATGTATTAATATTAATATATCACAAATTGTTTCCACAAAAAAAAAATCAAATTTGAGATAAATTGACCCTACCGGAACGAAAATTAAAGAATCAATAAGTAATAAAGTAAAATAATTTAAGATCAATGGATAATTAGTGAAATCCATAAATTTTATCAAATAGATAAACAATTCAACATAAAATTAGACTAAACCACATAATATGAGATTAAAAAATTGGACTTAGAGGTTTCAAGATTTCTTTTTTGTTATTAAGTCAAGACTTTAATGGCAATATAAAAAAAATGTATTTGATATATTAATGATTATTTTTAAAATATTAGAACTCTTTTCAACAACCAAAAAAAAAAATCTTCATATTGAAATTTTTTCTATTATTTTTCTCTATATTGATTATCTTTTAAGTGCCGTGAAATCCAAGAGAAAAAAGACAAAATTATGAAAAGATAAAATTATTCTTTTACTATTGGTTTCAAAATTTTTTATTATTTTATTAAAATTATCTATTTTTAATGATCATTTTTTTTCAATCTCACTAAAACTAATATCATCGTCCATCCAAGTGAACTTTTCATAAACAAGATTAAACAGTTGTTATATGTTTGTGTAATAAAAAAGTATAATTGCTTTTTGACCTTACTAGATAAAATTTTTGGTTACGCCACTATTAATTTAGATAAATGGTGTCATTCGTTCCAGTGAAATTAAAAAAAGTAAAATGATTATTAATGATACACTCTTTAATAAAATAATAAAAAAATTACAAATGAAGGACAAAAAGATATTTTCACTCTTCAATTTTTTTGTTCTTTAATGGCTTTCCTCCATACGGGATCCTTTTCACCGGAGATCCAAACTAAGCCTAAGTAAACTCGATTTATTTAAGTAAATTACATGCAAACTTGAATTTAAAAATGAAACATAATAAGAATTTGAATCAAATTTTAAGACTCAAATTTTTAAGTAGAACTTTTGAATAGATTTGGTATAATTACACACTTTTCTTTTTTTTTTAGTATAGGATGTTGGGAAATTATTTGTGTGGGCCTACATATATCAATTTATTGTACATTATAAGCTATCTAATTTGTTTTAGTTCACTTAAAAGTGATCAAATAAAGTTATTGGATTTCAGTGCATCTCAATTGGTACGAGCTTTACAATGTATAGAGACCTGATATTTTATTCTATTTATTGTTGGGAAATTATTTGTGTGGGCCTACATATATCAATTTATTGTACATTATAGGCTATCTAATTTGTTTTAGTCCACTTAAAAGTGATCAAATAAAGTTATTGGACTTCAGTGTATCTCAATTGGTATGGGCTTTACAATGTGTAAAGACCTGATATTTTATTCTATTTTAATGATGGGCCAAAATAGAATAAAATATACTTCAATTATAAATAGGTTATGGTCCCCAGTCTAAACGTAATTTTTCTCATTCATATATTCCATCAGTGAGTGAGCTAAGGTTTTCTCTCATAAATAAAAAGTTTAGACTGTAAGACTGCTAACCCCAATCGATCAATTTCAATGGATCCAGGTACGCTTCCGTATTCTAATTTTCTTGATGATTGAACATGAGATCCTGGATATAAATATTATGTAATTATAGTTTTCCTAACAAGTGGTATCAAGAGCCTATTCATATTTAATTATTAAGAATTCAAATTTTTTGTTTTGGTTGAAAGAAAAAAATAAAAATTGGGTTTTAATTATAGGATTGTTTGATCATATTGGCTTGATTTGTCGCAATTGTTTGATGTTTTCATCCGATTTTTGCATGGGTATTGTAGAATACATTTAATTTCAATTATGTACAGTTAATTGGTGAAAATAAGTCCAAAAACCAGTTAAAAATCAGGATAATTGAAGAACAGACCCGAATCGGGTCTGTTCTGGGTCCAACCGGGTCGGGTTGACCCGGCTGGCTAAGGAAGAAGGTGGGAGATCCCGAATGGGATCTCCCCCACGCGCCTAGGGTGGACCGTGTGGTACACACGCCACCATCCGGTGGCCTAACGGCCATCGTTTTCTCCAGTCCTAAATAAAATTTAATTTTAAAATTTTTGGTGATTTTTCTGAAATTTTTTGGAATCGTTAATATTTATTATTTAATATTTTGTATTATTTGAATTAAAGTTGTATATTATGCACATGATTATTCTTGTTTTGCTTCATGGTGATATGTTTTATGATATTTTGAGTTGATTGGCAATATGTAATCTTCCTGAAATTGTCAATAATTTTATGTACTCTCACCTACAAACATGTGCATATTTTATGAAAAATAAAGTTTCAAAATAAATTAAATTGATATAAAATGTCACCAAAGTGACCTCTTTTGTATTAATTTATTTATTTTAGAAAATAAAGTTGTCATTAAGGAATTTATATGACAGTATTTTTTAATTCATGCGGGATATAATCGGTCCAAAGGAAGATTATTTGTTTGCTGAATTATTAACACATAAGGTAGTAAATATGTGATAAATTTTTTTTCATGCATGTATTATGTCGGTCCAAAGAAAGACATATTATTGGCAGGATTTGGTTATCAATATTTACTAATAAAGTTTAAGAGTACCACTTACAAATTGATATTTCTGTCCAAAGACTAAATGTTAGTGTTGTGCTTAGTATCTTATATGGCCCAAAGTTATTTAATTGTAAGCTAATTATTTTTTTTCTCTGCTTACAGTGAACGTTTCTTCCATATCTGCCAATTTGAATAACATTCCAATGCTTAATGGCACTAACTTTGAAAATGGAAGGAGCACGTAATCATTATGCTTGGGTGTATGGATCTGGACTATGCGATCAGGTCAGAACGACCTCCCGCCCCTATTGATAATAGTTCAGCTACGGAAAAGACACTTTATGAAAAATGGGAGCGTTCAAATCGCATGAGTTTGATGATCATGAAGTACTCAATTTCAGATGCCATCAGGGGCGCAATACCTGAGGAAGAAAATGCTAAAAGTTTCTTTAAGCAGATTGCAGACAGATTTGCTGCAAATGAAAAGGTCGAAACAAATACTATTCTGGCTAAACTTGTTTCAATGCTGTATAATGGCAAAGGAAACATAAGGGAATACATTATGAAAATGTCTAATCTTGTTACAAGATTAAGGGCACTAAAGTTAGAGTTGTCTGAAGACATACTCGTGCACCTGATCTTGATATCTCTTCCTTCACAATTTAATCCCTTTAAGATAAGTTACAATACTCAAAAGGAGAAATGGACTCTTAACGAGCTCATTGCTCAGTGTGTGCAAGAGGAAGAGAGATTGAAACAAGATAAGATAGAAAGTGATCAATTAACATTTTCTTCCAATGGTAATGTTGCCAACAAGAAAAGGAAAAGGAACAATACAGGAAAAGGCACTGCAAACATTAGAACTTCACAGCCTAAGGGGCAGCAGAAACAGGATAAGGTGATCACTTGTTTCTTCTGCCGTAAGGATTGACATGTGAAGAAGGATTGTTCCAAGTACGAAAAATGGCTTGCCAAAAAGGGTAAACTTCTCAACTTTGTTTGTTCTGAAGTTAATTTGACTTTAGTACCCAATCACACTTGGTGGATAGATACAGGTGCAACTACTCACATAAGTATGACAATGCAAGGCTGTCTAAGGAGCAGAAAGCCAACTGATGATAAAAGTTTCATTTATGTGGGAAATGGTAAGAAAGCTCCTGTTGAGGTTATTGGTCTATTCAGATTAAAGTTAGAATCTGATTATTATTTAGATTTGGACGAGACTTTTTATGTACCGTCATTTAGACGAAATTTGATTTCTATTTCTAATTTGGACAAATTGGGTTATTCTTGTTCATTTGGAAATGAAAAATTTAGTCTCTTTCAGTATACAAATCTTATTGGTACCGGTTCTTTAGTTGACAATTTATATAAATTAGACCTACATGCCTCATATGTTAATGAATGCTTGCATATAAATAATTATGGTACAAAGCGCAAATTAATTAATGAGAATTATTCTATGTTATGGCACACGTATTTAGGGCATATTTCTGAACAAAGAATACAGAGACTTGTGTCAGAAGGAATTCTCGATTCCCTTGATTTTTCAGATCTCAAAATCTGTATTGAGTGTATTAAGGGAAAACAAACAAATATCAAGAAAATAGTTGCCAAAAGGAGTTCAAACGTCTTGGAATTAATTCATACTGATATATGTGGTCCATTCCCTACGGCTTCTTGGAATGGTCAACAGTATTTTATTACTTTCATAGACGATTATTCTCGTTATGGGTACCTATACTTAATTTATGAGAAGTCTCAATCATTGGACGTTTTCAAGAACTATAAAGCTGAAGTTAAAAATCAACTTGGTAGAAAAATTAAAGCCGTTAAATTTGACTGTGGTGGCGAATACTATGGTAGATATGACGGATCAGGTGAACGACATCCAGGACCTTTTGCAAGGTATTTAGCAGAATGTGAGATCGTTCCTCAATACACCATGCCAGAGACTCCAAGTCAAAATGGTGTAGCTGAAAGACGAAATCGAACCCTAAAGGATATGGTGAGAAGTATGATAAATCATTCTTCTTTACCAGAGTCACTTTGGGAAGAAGCTTTAAAGACTGCAGTGTATATCCTTAATCGAGTTCCAAGCAAAGTAGTAGCTAAAACCCCATATGAGTTATGGACAGGAAAGAAGCCTAGTATGAGGCACTTGCATGTTTGGGGTTGTCCAGCTGAAGCTAGGCCATACAAGCCTAACGAAAAGAAATTAGACTCAAGAACAGTAAGCTGCTACTTTGTTGGATACTCATAAAGATCGAGGGGTTTCAAGTTTTATGATCCCTCAAGTAAATCATTTTTTGAGACGGAAAATGCTAAGTTCATTGAGGATGTTGAATATAGTGGGAGTGTTAAACTCAGAGATCTTGTCTTTGAAGAAGAACATGTCACTGTTTCTACAGTTGCAATTGAAAATGATCAGACAATTATGTCTGGCGTTGGTCAAGATGCAAATACAGATTATCAAGATACTCTTGGTTTACCTCCTACTTATATTGAAAAGTCAGCTCCTATTCAATTAAAGGAGCAACAACAACCTCAATTGGAAGTGCCATTAAGGAGATCCTCTAGGGAGAGGAGATCAACGATTCCAGATGATTGTATCGTTTATCTCCAAGAACATGAGTTTGATATAGGAATGGAAGATGATCCAACATCTTTCACTGAAGCCAAACAAAGTGTTCACTCCCAACATTGGATAGAGGCCATGAAAGATGAGATAAAATCAATGGAGGACAATGGCGTTTGGGATCTTGTTGAATTGCCTAAAGGAGCGAAACCGATTGGTTGTAAATGGATTTTCAAAATCAAATGAGATTCGAAAGGCAATATCAAAAGATATAAAGCGCGTCTAGTCGCCAAAGGTTTCACTCAAAAGGAAGGCATTGATTATAAAGAGACTTTCTCTCCAGTCTCATCGAAAGACTCTTTTAGAATCATTATGACACTTGTAGCTCATTATAATTTAGAGCTACATCAGATGGATGTAAAGACAGCGTTTCTCAATGGAGACATTGAAGAAACAATTTATATGGTGCAACCAAAAAATTTCGTGTCGGATAATTCGAAACTTTTGGTATGCGAATTAAAGAAATTCATCTATGGTTTAAAGCAAGCATCCCGTCAATGATACCGAAAATTTGATCAAGTGATTACCTCATTCGGTTTTAAAGAGAACACTATTGATCAATGTATTTATCACAAGATCAGTGGGAGTAAGTTTATTCTTATGGTTCTTTATGCTGACGATATTCTGCTAGCAAGCAGTGATATAGGCTTGTTGCATGAAACCAAGAGATTTCTGTCAAGTAATTTTAAAATGAAAGATCTTGGGGATGCATCTTTTGTGTTGGACATACAGATCCATCGAGATCGTTCTCGTGGAATACTTAGCTTATCACAAAAGGCATATATCGATAAGGTGCTTAGCAGATTTGACATGAAGAATTGTGCATCAAGAGATACACCCGTTGCTAAAAGTGATAAATTTAGTTTGCTTCAATGCTCAAGAAATGAGATTGAAAAGAAAGAGATGCAAAAGATTCCTTATGCCTTAGCAGTAGGGAGTTTTATGTATACTCAAGTCTGTACGCGTCCGGATATTGCGTACGCAGTTGGAATGCTTGGCAGATATTTAAGTAACCCTGGTAAGGATCATTGGAAAGCAGTACAGAAGGTTATGCGGTATCTACAGAGAACTAAAGATTACATGCTCACATATCGAAGGTCAGATCATTTAGAGATCGTTGGGTATTCAGACTCCGATTTTGCTGGTTGCCTTAATAGTAGAAAATCTACTTCTGGCTATATTTTCATGTTAGCTGGAGGAGCTGTCTCATGGAAGAGTGTAAAGCAGTCACTCATAGCTTCTTCCACCATGGAGGCAGAATTTATAGCCTATTATGAGGCATCGAACCAAACAATATGGTTGCGAAATTTTATCACCGGGCTGTGCTTTGTCGATGGTATTGAGAGACCATTAAAGATTAATTGTGATAATAAAGCCGCTGAGTTATACTCTAAGAACAACAGAAGCTCGTCGAAGTCAAAGCATATTGACATTAAATTTCTTGTTGTTAAGAAGAGAGTTCAGAGTCTTCAGATTACTATTGAACATATAAATACAAACTCCATGATTGCGAATCCGCTTACAAAGGGAGTACCGCTTAAGGTGTTTCATGAGCATGTAGCTCGTATGGGTGTGGTTCATCCTGATGATATGCTTGTATAGTGGGAGCCTGTTTCTTGATGTTTATTTGTTATTGAGATTTTTCTGATCAGAATACAGTATTTTTGTTATTATTGAAAACTATGAAATAAAGTAATATTCTTTCAGTAGCAGTATGCATAAAGTCTTGAAAGAATGATAAAATAGGACTAGTTGGAAATAGGCATGTTAAGGGATCACGTTTCATGTAATTTCCATGCTACACATCCATACTTGATCTATGTCGTTGATTATATTAATATACGTGACCATTGATGGGTCTAGTTACGGAATATATGTAACGAAGATCGTTTTGATCCTATGTTGATATAATTGATGGACCAGATTGTTTAGAGATGTTCTTTGTAAAGATAGCAAGTATTGAGCTCATAAAGTTAATTTTAAATGTACAATAGTCAAACGACATATGTGGCCCAAGTGAGAGATTGTTGGGAAATTATTTGTGTGAGCCTACATATATCAATTTATTATACATTATAGGCTATCTAATTTGTTTTAGTCCACTTAAAAGTGATTAAATAAAGTTATTGGACTTCAGTGCATCTCAATTGGTATTTTACAATGTGTAGAGACTTGATATTTTATTCTATTTTAATGATGGGCCAAAATAGAATAAAATATACTTCAGTTATAAATAGGTTATGGTCTCCAGTCTAAAAGTAATTTTTCTCATTCTCATATTCTATCAGTGAGTGAGCTAAGATTTTCTTTCATAAATAAAAAGTTTAGATTGGAAGACTGCTAACCCCAATCGATCAATTTCAATGAATCCAGGTACACTTCCGTATTCTAATTTTCTTGATGATTGAACATGGATCTTGGATATAAATATTATATAATTATAGTTTTCTTAACATAGGATAGATAGATAGATAGTATGCAGAAGAGAACAAAGGCTACTCAACTCTTGAATTTTATTATTTTACCTGCACTTTCTATATACAAAAAGGAAAAAAATTTAAAAACGATTAAAGTTCTTCCTTAAATTTCATAAAATGTAAGGGATGAAAGAATAAACAATTAAGGTTTTAAAATACGAAACATGGAAGTACAATTTGATATCATGCTAATTATATATATATATATATATATATATATATATATATATATATATATTATATGCCAAAAGAGAAGAGTTAAAAAAAAAAAATCTTTAATTCAATTTCATTATCATTAATTCGTAGGATCAAGATTGACTTTCCATGTGGGGTAAAGTACTCATTACAAAACTTCAACCATCAAATAGAAAAGTAGTCAGCATAGATGGCGGTCAGCTGCTTGAGATGAAAAGCGCAGAAGAAGACTAAAAGGTAAAAACAAAAATGCTCATTATTAACGCAAAATAATGCGCAAGTCACATCCTCTAGAAGACTAGGAATTTGCTAATTTTCTTTTATTAAGTGGAGTTTTAACCCCTTTGCTCGCTCTCCGTTCCCATTTAATATTTATCCCAACTTTGAAATTATTGCCACAGCTTAAGGATTTTCCTATATAGTATCCAGCCCTCTGCTCTTATCCCTATTGACGGGCTACGGTTTCTGACTTTCTGCTCACCGTGATTGTAGTGTTATTTAAATCGGCAATCTCGTGAAAACCATGATAAAGAAAATGAATAGCCATAGGCACGGGAGACTCGAGAGACTGCAATATCTTTTTTTTTTTTTGTGAATAAAGGATTTGAGAGACTACAATATCAACATACATATAAGTCCCCCTTTTAGTGCCAAAAAAAAAAAAAAGAAGAAAATAAAGAAACCCCCGCAAGAAAGTATAAAGGAAAACAAATCCCAAGGCATGAATCAAAGTCCGTAACCCAAAACAAATTAGCTAGCATATCACTTGCATATAATATTTCCTAGTGTTTTTGTGGCAATATCGATTGCCATGGTGCAATCCATTTGGGTAGACTTCTTCTTCTTGATCACCTTCATCAGGTGAATCTTCCCATCCAACTTTGAGTAGCTGGTCAGGGGTAGAACCCCCGAGCTAATATCAGTTCCCAATTCATTAGTTCTTGACAAATTGATCGAGTTCAATTCCACTACAACTTGGACCTTTTTCGTTGATCTAGCCCTGGCTCGAGCATTCTGAATAGTGGCCTGGCCAACCGGCGTTCCCCTGTATGCAAACGTGACAATACCAGTTTCGTACTTAAAGTGACCAAAGTTTGTGTTTTTTACCGTTAATTCAGTATTCATTCGCAGATTGAACGAAGGGGAAGCCTCGGTTCCAACCTGGAATGTGTCAAATGACCCTGATCGCACCCGAAACTTTGGATTTCTGATACGCATAACTGTTAATGCGAAAAGCAGTATGATTCCCGTCTGGAATACAGCGAACAATACAATATACAATAGGCACTTCATTCGCTTCTTTTTCTTCAGTTCTTTCGAGTGAGCTGCAACAGATTCTTCGTCACTTCGTGTATAGCCATTGGTCGATGCCAATGGATATGAGGATTGACTCTTATTCTCTGCCATCTATTTTTGTATGCTAATTACTAATTGCAAAGCAATGAAAAAGAACTTCCAAGTCTTTAAGAGAGTGAAGAATGAGATATGAAATGTGGGGGCTTACTAACAAGTATTTATAGATAAATGATCCATCAAGTAAAGGCTGGGATTTGGGTCATAGTAGAGGGAATGAGCAAGAGCTTGTGTTGACGAAATGGTGCAGCAAATCACTTCATCTAGTAGCATTTGACTTATTAAACGCGTTAGGCAAGAAGGCGGGCGGGTATGAAACCTTGACTTTGTTGGCTTGATTTATGTTGCAATTTGGTTTAGTAGCTTTCAGAATGTGATTCCTTTTTCCTTATTTGTTTTACCTCCTACCTAGAAATGAGTCATGGGCAAGCTATATGTATAGGAACAAGTAACATCCCCAATTCATTGGATTTATTTTATTTTATTTTATGGTCAAGACATCCTCGAGCTAATTAGGAGGTACTTCAAGATTATATTTTTAGACGATTTTAAGGGCGTCCTCTTCACATCGAGCTTATGCATTTTAAGAAATTAATTTCTTTAGGTATTGACTTCAAGACTTAAATTTTAAATTTTTTATAAAACGTTACTTGTTTATCGATGAATCTAATCCTTGAAGTTTAATTTATAAATATTCTTTAGTACCTCAAAATTAATTGCAAATGAGTGGTAGTTAAAAGCCAAAAAGAAAAAAAACGATAAGCTTGATTAATTATAATGTATAACTTTTATATATCGTCAGTTAACTATATAACGTTATCTCATTAATGAATAAATTTTTAAAATATATAGACCCTTAATAATAAATTTAAAAAATTTTATTAATATTTATTTTTAAATGTATGCATATTTTTTAAATTTATTAATTAAGTGTTATTTTATAATTGAGTGATAATATATATAAATTATATAATGTCAATATAATATATACAAACTCTTAATTAATTGGACGAATAAAAACATTTAATAGTGCATGTGAATCATATCACTTTCACTGGTATTTGATTAATGGGGTGCAATTGTAGATTTTGATGATTACATTGGACCTTTGCGTGCCTCCTTAGATAATTTCAAAGTTTCATCCAATTAATTATTATGATACTAAAAATAAAGCATCCCTCTCTGTACGGTTCCACCTTCAGCAAATTAAAAAGAGAGCCCAACGGCCTTTTCATAGGGACCATTTCATCTAGAAGCCGGAAAGTGCAGTGTATACGGAGAGAGAAATTTAGAAATAATATATATATATATATATATATATATATTACTGATCTTAAAATTTCAACTTTAACATACTAGATGCCGGCTTTTTATGATAGTTTTTGTGTTCATATTTTGGTAGTCTGTTTGTAAATTGTAAGATGGATGTGAAATACTTATTTATTTATTTATTTTTGGTGAAAGATTACTTCATTTTTCATTATTTGCGTTTTAATTTGTTTGATATTTTTGTCAAACAAACATAATTCTGATATTTATTTTTTAAAATAATATATTGAATTAAAATTTAATATATTTAGAAAATTTTGAAACTCAAAATTACTAATTTTATTTTTGAATTTTTTTTAATTTCCTAATTTTCTTTAAAAAAAAAAACTTTCAATATGGAGTTGTTTTGAGCCAAAATATGAACATAGGACAATTACTTTGGGAGCGAAAGAGTAGGAGATTTTTTAATCTTTTCCTAATTTCGATATTGCCCTTCTTTCAACATATGCATGTGAGGAAAGTTCTTCGTCATTTTCTAATGTCTTAATTTTATTTTTTATTTTTTTAACCCCAAAAATTGACGGTTTCGACAAGATGCCGGAAAGTGCTGTGTATTGTGATTTTTTTTTTGAACAAAGAAGGAAATTAATTGTTATGATTATTAATTGTTACAATATCTACAATTATATATTATCAAAGTACTTAATTTGTTTTATATAATAAAAGCAATATTACTATACCTTGTTGTCTTTACATTTATCTATTATAAATTTCTTAATTAATTACTGTTCATAATTGAAAGTGAAGTTGAAGTTGCTCAAAATTTGAGACTCAATTTTTTTTTTTACTAGATTGAGTTTAACTACTTGAGCAATCGTGCATCATGTATTTAAATTTTGTTTGAATTCGTCTCGACCGCAACACTTGTTATTAAAAATAGAATATTACATTTTGTTATTATTATATTTATTTATCTTAAAATCCTTTAATTTATTATTTTATGCAATGAGATAATAGTATTATTATTTTTTATCACTTTTACATTTATTTATTATCAAATTAATTATTTTATTTTTTGTCGTATACAATAAAATGTTGTAATGTAATAACATGGTATTCAGACTTTTACCCTTCTTTGTTCCACGTAATAAAAGCAATAACATCACCATTACTAAATTTCATCAGTTATGTATTTATTATCTTTTTATTTAATTTATAATTGTAAGCAATAAAAAGTAGTACTAATCCATTTCTTATTTTTACTTTAATTTGATATAAAATTCCTTAATGGATTATGTTACAAAACAAAAAAGTAATATTATTATATTTTATTTATAATCTACATTTTGATATTTTTGCAGTTTTACATTTGGTTGTTAGTATATTACCATTTATTTTGTTATCAAACATAATAATGTAATATTATTACTATTTGTGATTTTTCTAGTTAAACTCCATTTGGTTAATCTTTTTTCTCTATTTGACTTTTTCTTAGTAAAAATTGGCATGAGATAAGACTTTTTTTTGTCGTTAAACTACTTTCTTTTGTCATGTAATAAAAAGCAAATAAATATTACATTTTGTTACTTTTACATTTATTTGTTATCAAATAATACATTTAAAACTGGAGTTAAAAGTTTGCTTTTCGTATTAATATTTGAAATTAATAAATTTTAGTTTATTTGCTTTTGAATGAGATTGGGAACCCTTTGTTAATATAAAGTTCTTGACATTAATAGTTTGTTAATTATAAGAAAAGAAAGTCGTAAGGAAAAATACTTTTATATATATATATATATATATATATATATATTTATGAATAAAAAAACACAGCCACAGTCTAGTAAAATAATCTTATATATATATATATATATATATATAAAATCAATAAAAAAATGATCAATACAAATAGGGAGAAAAAGAAAAAGAAAAAGAAAAAGAAAAAGAAAATTATAAATGATATAAGCAGTAATGCTGTATGCATATCCAGCTTTAAAATGATGTAAATAACCATATTCCAATGCTGAAACCAGTGAGTCATGCAAATAAAGATCAGCTGGAAACTTTAATGGCACTCCATATCTTGGATAGCTCTGGTCTCCAAGTTAACTTTTATGGTGCAGCTCATTTCTGCAGACTTCTTCTTCTTGATCAATTTCATCAAATGCACTTTCCCACTCAGTTTGGAGCGGCTGGTGAGTGTCAAAAGCTCAGAGCTAATGTCACTTCCCAAGTTTGAATCATCATCCAGTGTGTTGTTTGATTTCAATTCCACAGTAACATTCATTTTCTTTGTGGATCTTGCCTTGGCTCTTCCCTTTGCGACAAATGCCTCCCCAACTTGGACACTCCCATAATCAAATGAAATGGTGGTGTTTTCGAATTTGAAGTGACCGAAATTTGTGTTCTTGACTGCAACTTCAGCGTTGAATTTCATGTTGAAAGAAGGAGAGTTCGGGGCAGAGGCATAGGTGAGATCCTCGACTGTGATAGAACGGATCCTGAACTTAGGCTTTTTGATACGCATCACAGTAAGTGAAAAAACCAAAATGACTACGGTCTGGAAAATGGCGAAAGCAGCTGCATATGCCAACAATTTCATGCGTTTCTTTCTCTTGAGCTCCTTGGATTGCTCTGCGGCAGACTCCATGTCTATCTTTGCCATTGCTGAATTCTCAATTGTTGTCAAAGAAAAGGAGACTGTTTTTCCTTTTACTCGATCTAAGTTAAAGAGGTTTTGGTGAGGATGGATTGGTATGAACTCTATATATAGTTGTTGCTTACATAGAATTAAGGAACTATTCCTTTCTTGAACATGTAAGAGCAAGTTCCTAAGCGCGTCCGTGTTCAGGGCTACATTAAAATATATTTTTTTTCTTTTTTTTAACTCAAAAATTGACGTTTTCATCTAGAAGCAGGAAAGTGCTGTGTATTGTGACCTTTTTTTTTTTCAAAGAAGAAAGGAAATTAATTCGATATATATATATATATATATATATATATATACATATTTTAGTGTTTAGTTAAATAATACATGCTTACGGTTTTAAAAAAAATACTAAAAATCAAAGAAAAATACTTTATTGTTTTGAAAAAAAAATTATTAAATTGAAGTTGCGTAAATTTTGAGACACGAATTGCCATGCTAAATTAAACTTTGATTACTTGTGCAATCATGCATCATGTTGATACCATATTTAAATTTAATCCAAATCCATCTCAACCCATAACTATTTTAACTAAAAATAAAACATTTCATTTTATTATTATATTTATTTATCATCAAATTGCTTAATTTATTATTTTATGCAATAAAAAATAGTATTACTATGTTTTATCAATTTTACATTTACTTGTTATCAACTTAATTATCTTAATTTTTGTCCTATACAATGAAATGTTGTAAAAACATAGTATTCGTACTTTTACCCTTTTTTATTTTTTATTTTTTTTTGGTTATTGATAAGAGTTATGGGCCCAGTGATTGACAAAGTTCGATGGAAAAGTAAGACTCCATGAATGATAAGATCGGCAAGTCACAAGATGCCACATGGCACCATAATAAAGTGACACGCGGTACCTTCATGGGCACGTGATAGTCATTGGAGGGAACATGTGGCGACGGTGGAGCTCTCCCTCCTGAGGTGGGAGACTCTCCCGCAAACATGCCAAGAAGCCATGCGGAGCGGCAGGCTTTTCTTGCCTTAGGCGAGAGAATCTCCAGCAGACAAGCATGCCACGTGACGACTACGAAGGTCTCCTGCCTATGGTAGGAAACTCTCCTGCGGATCATCGAGGAGGTCACGTAGCAGCGGCAAGGGTCTCCGCCTTTGCAAGAGACTCTCCCGCAGATGTCTGTCGCGTCTTGTGTGAGAGACTCTATTGCCCCTGTCTCTTGCCACAGGCGAGAGACTCCGCCCTTCGACAGACTTACTGGCGGGAGAGTACACTTCGCCCAAAAGGCTTCTTTACATGTGGGGCTCAGTCATGCGTAGATCACTTATCTGATGCTTACAATACCGGTTTAACTAAGTGAAGCCCACGATGTCAAAGTTCAATGACATTAACTTATGGTTAAAAAAGTAATTATACATTTATTCATCTTTATAAATAATTGATGAGTATTTTTTAAATTCATCTCATTTCTTTTTTTTTTTTTTTCCCTAAGATTTATCAAAGTATTTTTCTGATTTAAGCATTGAGATAGGTGGCATAAATCTTTTTTTTTTTTTCAGAGTTTTTGATACACGTGGATATGAAAATTAATATTCCCGCATCATTAAAAAAAGCACAAGTTAAATGATTGGGAGGTATTAGGTTCAGTAGGTTTGGACCAGAACTAACCCATTTGCTATTTGGAGATGATTCTCTTTTTTTTTTTCTCTTGAAGGCTAATTTAGCCAATTGCGGGAATATGGCTCGATATGTAAAATAATACTACTGTGCATCTGGTCAAATAGTGAATTTGGACAAATCAAGTACTGTATTTAGTGCAAGCACACCTATTGACACCAGGAGAAGCATTGAAGATTGTTTTGGGATTAAAGCTGGTGTTAATCCTGGAGTTTATCTGGGAATTCCTTCTTTCTAGGGTAGTCAAAGGGTGAATCGTTAGCTTATGGCAAGGATAGAGTATTGAAGAAACTTAAGGTTTGGAAGCAACAGGCTTTATCATTTGGTGGAAATGAGATCTTGATTAAGGGTATAGTGTGTGCTATCCCAGCGTCTACAATGGCTTGTATTTAGTTTCCTAAGAAGATGTGTGAAGGGATGAATGCTACTACTGCAAGGTTCTGGTTGGGATAAAAGCCTGATGAAATGAAGATACACTAGAAGAGTTGGATGGATATGACTATGGGTAAGAAGTTTAGTGGATTAGGCTTCAAGGATCTGTGTATCTTTAATATTGCTTTACTAGTTAAGCGATGTTGGAGGATGCTAAGGGAGCCTGAGGCTTTATAGGTTAAGGTTTTAAAGGGAAAGTATTGTTTTCCAAGAAGGGAGGAAGGGCTTCATGGACTTGGAGCAGTTTGCAGGAGGGTAGGGGTTTTTTAAATGAAAGATACATTGTGGCGAGTGGCTTCATGTGATTCTATTTCAATTTGGAATGATGCCAGGATTCCTGGATTTGCTAATAAAGTGTTAAGACATCCTGGTTTGTATGATATGGAATTACCTGAGAAGGTTTCTGAGACTCTAGATAAGAGGAGTGAAAGTTGGAGATTGGAGCAGATTGAGGATTGGTTATTTAAGGAATAGTGTAATGCTATAATGTGTATCCCAATAGGGCAAAAATAGTTAGAGGATATAATTATTTGGCCTTATGGTAATAATGGGGAGTATGATGTTAAATCTGAATACCAGATATTGAAGAAGATAATGGCATGTTTGATTAGTAAGCCTTCTTGCTCTCATGTGATTGATTGTTCTGTTTAGATGTTCATTTAGGGATTGAAGGTGCCTATAAAATAAAAATCTTTCTTTGGACAGCTTGTTGGAATGCAATTACCGTTCGTAAATTGTTATGGAATTTGCCATGGCTGGAAGATTTGCAGTGGGAAGATAAGTTCTTTTGACAGATGGCTTTTGCAGATTTGGGAAAAATTGAAAAAAAAAATGGACAAGGGAGAGTTAATGAATGATGTAGCTTTTATATGTTGGAACATATGGAAAGCCAGATGCAACAGGGTGGCTGGAATGGAAAAATTGGATGCTAGCAATGTAATTTTTAAGTTGAGGCTTGTGATAGCTGAGTTTTATTGTATGGTTTATAATGTACAGAAGCATGATGCATTGTATGTCCAGGATGGAAGGTATGTTGTTAGCTGGACATCACCAGAAGCTAATTGGATCGAGGTTAATCGTGATGCTGCTCTGAATTTGAAGACTAATATTGCAGACTTAAAGAGTTATTGCAAGATACTGTGATGGTAAGGTGCTAGATGGATGGAACAGAAAGCTCTTTGCTGAAACTGCATTGATTGCTAAAAGTGTGGCATTTAAAGATAATATTATTTTGGCATTACAGAATAAGTTTGAAAAAGCTGTGTTTGAAACTGAAGCAGTTAAAGTTTATGATATGTTAAGTGGGAAAAGGAGTGTTAATTAAAGAGTTAGTCTAGTGATTAAGGACATTCAAAGCTTATTACAGCAATTTACAGACCTGAGAATTGTTAAAATTAGCAGAAATGCTAATCAGGCAGCTGATTAGGCGGCTTCTGAGGCAAAAAAAGGGATGTGCTGGTCTGGAAGATGTTGGAACTTAATATTTAAATAATAAAATATATAATGATTTGATGTAATAATCTCAAGCAATAATGTTAAGCTATTACAAGCTATTATAAAAATGTACTAAAGCAACTGAAAGCAATTTTGAATTGTTTGCCGTGGAGGTTATAATCTTATTATTGTTAGCCGTTTCCTTCTTTATGGAATAAACAGAAGTTATATATATATATATATATATATATATATATATATATATATATATATATATATATATATATATATATATATATAACTTCTGTTTATTCCATATATATATATATATATATATAGGATATAGTTTCTATACATTATGAGTCAATCACATTGTTGTTGTACTAAACAACAATGATTGAATGATGCTGATGCGGTCTTCTCCACGTGTCTTGAATATTCTGCAAAAACAGTAAAAGTCAGAGAGGAGCAGGGATCTGTCCCTGCACGCGCACTTTGATGCTTAAGTCAGGAAAATATTTAAGCAGAGTCTCAGTAAGAAAAATAGAGCTCAGGATTTTTTTATCATACCTGGGGTATTTATAGATATTTTTGAAATTAGGTTGGGCTTCATATTTTTCCAGGACTTACGAATATTTTGGGCCCAAAACTATAGGGTTTTGGGCGATTCGGATCTGAGGCCCAGGCGCTCGTCTGGGCTGTGACAGAGTTACTAGATACTTTATCGCAGATTCAAAGTCTGCCTCTGTGCGGATGAGTTCAACTTGCGACGGAGGTTTGAAGACCTCTGCCGCAGTCTTGGGCGCAGAGTTCTGCCGCGGCTCACTCTGCCGTAGTAACTCTGCCGCTAAACAGTCTGTCGTAAGTATACTCTACCGCAGAGGTCTACCGCCTCTCTGCTGCTGGACTCAAGGGCGCAGAGGTCTGTCGCGGTGTACACTCTGTCGCCAGGGGACTCTGTCGCTTGGTGGACTCTGTCGCGCACCTTTCAGTGTTTGCCACGTGGCATATGCCTCTTGGTGCTTAGTATCTGACACGTGGCTGTCCTCTGTTGGCCAATGTTTATCTACGTGGACTTTGATGGGTATGACCTCTATCAATCACACTCTTTGGTAGGAATATTTCCTACGAAAGAGTATGATAATATTATTTTATTTTTATTTTTATTTTTATTTTTGGCGCATTTGGTTTACTATTCCTGAGGGATGCTCATTCACTTCAGCTGCGGATGTGTAGATTACTGTACATATGCGACTACAGCCGCGCTTATATATAAGGTCTCAGGTTTCGCGGTTTTTGCTGAGTTCTCTCGGATAACGATCACTCTGTCGCTTACTCTCTACGCACTCTGTCGCTACTCTACAACGAACATCATTACTCTTCCGCATCTCTACCGCAACTCTACCGCGTAACTCATTACTGTTTCGCGCCTCTGTCGCAACTCTACTGCATACATCGCTACTCTGTCGCGTCATTCTCGCACTGTTTGCCGTAACCCTGTCGCAAACACTCTGACGCTGTTATCCAGTGTCTGCCTTCATTCCTGTTGCTTTGCAAGTGTATCTTTGGTCGTTAGGTAAAACTCTGTCGCCGATCATTTTTTCTTTGTAATTTTTCTTAAGTCCAAAATGACTAGTCATGGTGTAGGGAAGCGTATAGAACTAGGAGTTGGATCAACTTTGAAGGAAGTTGACATCAAGGATCTTACGTCTAGATTTTCATTGCCCGATGGGTACTCCTATAGATTTCCAAACCCTCAGAAAAACGACATATGTAGTGTGTCCGACGGGGTAGTTATTTTCAGATCATCCTTAGAGCTAGGACTCCGTTTTTCAATTTTCGACTTTGGAGCTTCTTTTCTTAGGGTGCATAGGATTGCCCCCGGACAACTGCATCCTCACGCATGGATGCAATTAATTGGCTTTACCGTGCATTGCCGATTAAGGGGTGTTTCTTCGTCTCTTCCCTTACTTAATATTTTTTTAGGTTCCGAGGTAGCTCCTGTTTAGTTCCCTATTCCCTTCAACGGGTGTATAAGCCCGGATTTGAAAATAGGTTATTTGAAAAACCTGCAAATAAGCTTCATGGATTTTAATCGGAGTGGCTTATTGTGGAGACGCCCGGGGGCCTGGATTTCCATACTCGTTGGAAAACTAGACGTGAAATCCCTAAGGGTCCCCGGATTTCTACACTCAGGAAACAATTATCTTTAGATATTAATAAATTATTAGTTAATAACCCTATTAATCTTGATATTCTTCTATCAAATAAAAATTTGATGTCTGCCGGTTGGGGTGTGGATCCCGTTCCTGTTGTCGGCCTCTCTGTTCCTCCCTTGAATCTTTCATCATCGATTCCTTCTACGTTGAACCCTGAACTTTTAAGGTCGCAAGAGGATATAGGGATCACAAATAAAAAGTCTAGCTCTAAGAGTGAACCCCTAGCCGATCTGAGAGACTGTGAAGGGTTTGGTTCAACTTTTATGGTCCTTCCGGATGATGATATGTTAAACATAGAGTCCCTTCAAGAGCATCTTGATTCTCCTGATGGTAACTTTTCATGCTTTTCAATTTCTCGTTGTTAGTTCTGACCATGTTTTTGACAAATTATTTGGTTTTTTCTTTTTTGTAGAGATGAGTCATTTTAGACGTTCTTTGGCGCGTTAGGGGGTGGAGGAAGGTTCGTATAGTGATCCTGCTAGAAACAGACCTTGCCTAACAGATGTTGTTCCCAGTGAGGCACCAGTTCCACCTCTATTGCCCCAGGCTCGGATCCCGCCTCCTTCTAGACAAGAGACGCCTCCTCCTACCAAACAAAGGGATCCTTCTCGGGATAGAGGGAAGGCTCCTTCCTCTTCAAGGAGAGCTTTTGATTCCTTAGGACGGTCTCAGTCTGAAGAGCGTGCTGAATGTAATATAATCCCGTCTCAGCGAAAGAATCGGAGGCATTTGTACATTGAACCGACAATGGGGAAGAGGCCAATTCTTCCTAGGATAGGTCCTGTTGACGAGAGGTCCTATCCTGTAGACGGTGACTTCGTAATGAAGGGGTCGAAGTTTTGAGTGTACCCGAGAGTACGTGATAATGATACCTAGGATACTCTCGGGGTGGCTTCTCGGTTGAGTTGGACCATTATTCTTCCAAGGGACGAACACCGAATATTTAGAAATTTTCCAGAGGGGGAAGACCTGGCTGATATGGAAGTGTTGAGGGTAATCTTCAGATTCTTTTTTATTTTATTTCTTTTTACTCTACTTTGAGTTTGACTTTTTGTATTTCTTTTCAGCTTGCTCAGAGGACTGTGGTCAATAATGCTCAACACCGAGCCTATCGGGAGCGAGCTGGCAAAGAAATTTAGGAGTTGAGGGACAAAGTTATGGTGTTGTCGAACACCGTCAACAACTTATCTGGGCTACTCGACATGGTGCGAAATTTAGAGGATCAACTCTTAAAAGCGCTTCAAGATTTGAATCATGTCAAGGGGGACCTTACCGTCGAGACGGCTAGGTCTAACAAACTCAATGAAGATCTTCAACAGGCACAAGCTGAACTGGATAGTATGCAGTCTAACTATGGATCCTTAATGGATCGCAATCAGGAGCTGGAACAATACGTCACCGAACTAGAAAGTCGGGCCACTCCCTCTCTTAATCAAGTCGAGATTGATAGCATCAGGGTGGAAGTCGTGAAGGAGTACCGTCTTTCTAAAGATTGCTTGAGGCTAAAAGAGGATTTTTCAGTGCCATATGTGAAATATGGTTTTTACCTCGCTAGGTCCTAGTTGGAGAAGCATAGGGAAGGTGAAGAGTTCCCTGAGCTTTAATATACGCGTGAAGCAATGTTATTTGAAGCTCCTAATTGGACTAAATATGAACCAGAGGCTGAACCCCCTGATGAGCTTTTTAAGAAGACTGCGCAAGATGATCTTGCAAACCTGGCCGGTCCTTGGGAGCCTATGAGCCTGGATAATGTTCTCGAACCTATTGGTGCCCTCGATGACCTAGATGGAAAAGATCTATCACTTCCTGGTCACCAGTCCTTAGAATGCGAGGGTCCGACGGCGCCGGATCCCCAGCCACCAGATCGTGCAGACTGATTTATTTTTCTTTTTGAATATTTTGTTGTTGAACTTATTCATACTCCATATTTCGCTTGTAAAGACTTTCTTGAATTTATAAATAAAGTTAAAGTTTATCTATTCATGCTTCATATTGCTTTGTTTATTTAACTTTCGCTATTTATCGTTTAGCTGTTTATTTGTTTTACTCGTATGTTTATTTATTCGTATATGCTCCCTAATTCTTGATAGAAAGATATACTTTTAGAAAGAATTACATACGTAAACATACCTTTTTCTGATGCATGACCAACATGACAAGAGTGTGTCTTCGGTTCTTACAGCCAATACATTTCCATTGCCCGGCTACAGTGACGCAATTGCGCCTCAGGCTCTTACGGCTTCTTCGTCTGCAACGCCTGGCCACAGTGGCGCTATTGCGCCTCAGGCTCTTACGGCTCATCTGATTTTTTACGCCTGGCCACAGTGACGCTATTGCGCCTCAGGCTCTTACGGCTCGTTTGATTTTTTACGCCTGGCCACAGTGACGCTATTGCGCCTTAGGCTCTTACGGCTTGTCTGATTTTTTACGCCTGGCCACAATGACGCTATTGCGCCTCAGGCTCTTACGGCTCGTCTGATTTTTTACGCCTGGCCACAGTGACGCTATTACGCCTCAGGCTCTTATGGCTCGTCTAATTTTTTACGCCTGGCCACAGTAACGCTATTGCGCCTCAGGGTCTTACGGCTCGTCTGATTTTTTACGCCTAGCCACAGAGACGCTATTGCGCCTCAGGCTCTTACGACTCGTCTGATTTTGTACGCCTGGCCACAGTGACGCTATTGCGCCTCAGGCTCTTACGGCTCGTCTGATTTTGTACGCCTGGCCACAGTGACGCTATTGCGCCTCAGGCTCTTACGGCTCGTCTGATTTTATACGCCTGGCCACAGTGACCTATTGCGCCTCAGGCTCTTACGGCTCGTCTGATTTTTTACGCCTGGCCACAGTGACGCTATTGCGCCTCAGGATCTTACGGCTCGTCTGATTTTGTACGCCTGGCCACAGTGACGCTATTGCGCCTCAGGCTCTTATGGTTCGTCTGATTTTGTACCCCTGGCCACAGTGACGCTATTGCGCCTCAGGCTCTTACGGCTCGTCTGATTTTGTATGCCTGGCCAGAGTGTCGCTATTGCGCCTCAGGCTCTTACGGCTCGTCTGATTTTTTACGCCTGGCTACAGTGACGTTATTGCTCCTCAGGCTCTTACGGCTCGTCTGCTTTTTTTTACGCCTGGCCACATTAACACTATTGCGCCTCAGGCTCTTACGGCTCATCTGTCTTCTGTCACAAAATTTATATTTATAAAAGCCAGAGATATAATAGAAGAATAAAAAAATAATTTGCATAATGATTAGATAATAGTATCTTGTGATAGTGCAAACAAATAATAATACTGCGGGAATATAAGAATCAAGAAAGAAAACATAATGATTAATTCAAATACAATTTCAAATAATTTGAGTTTCATGTTTTTCCTATTTTCTTCCCTTGCAAAGTTTCCAGGATGAAGGTGTTGGGCCCAATTCTTCGTTTGATTCGTTATGGACCTTCCCAATTGGCTCTGAATTTTTCGTCTTCCCTCAAGACATTGGTGATGTGTGACTTTCTAAGCACCAAATCTCCCTCGGACATCGGTCTATCTTTTACCCGACTGTTGTAGTAGTTGGCCACCCTCTGATGATAGGATGCCAGCCGGATAGCTGTAGCCTCTCTATGCTCATCAAGTAGATCTAGGTTTTCCCTTAGCCCTTGTGAATTCTTTTCTTCCACTAAAGGCACTACATTGGATGATAGTGCTCCAATTTCCACGGGAATCAATGCTTCAGTGCCGTATACAAGGCTAAACGGCGTTTCTCCAGTTGATACTCGACTAGTGGTACGATACGCCCATAAGACACTAGGCAACTCATCCACCCATGCTTCCTTAACTTTATCCAGTCTGGTCTTCAACCTATGAAGGATAGTTCGATTGCTGACTTCGACCTGCCTATTAGCTTGGGGATATGATACAGAAGAAATCCTTAGCTGAATGTCAAGGCGCTTACAGAATTCACGGAAGGCGTCACAATCAAACTGTTTTTCGTGGTCAGCATTTAAGATACGTGGGATTCCAAACCGGCAGATAATATCTTTCCACACCATCGCTTCAACTTTCTTCTCTGTGATTGTAGCTAAAGGCTCTGCCTCAATCCACTTTGTAAAGTAATCGGTAGCAACCAATAGAAACTTTCTTTGACCCGTAGCCGATGGGAAGGGCCTTAGAATGTCCAATCCCCATTGTGCAAAAGGAGTTGGTTGTACCGTACTCTAGAATGGAGTTACTAGGGTCGTTGTTATGGGTGCAAACTTTTGGCATTTGTCACACCTGCGGGCTTTATCCATCGCATCTTTTTTTAATGTCGGCCAATAGAATCACGATCGCAATATCTTAGAGGCAAGGGCTCTAGCTCCCAAGTGCTTACCACAAATACCTTCATGTACCTCAGCTAGGACATAGTCTGCTTGCTCTGGCTCCAAGCACTTTAACAAAGGCGATGAATACCCCCTTTTATACAGTGCCCCGTTTATCAGTGTGAACTTTGCCCCTTGTATCCTTAAACGACGAGCCTCTTCCTTATCTTGCAGGAGTGTACCTTCAGTGAGATCTGTTTGAATGAGGTTCTCCAATCGTCCCCCACTTCAATGTCACACACTTCGACTTCTTCAATGCTAAGTTGTTCGAGTCTCTCCACCTTTACCATTCTTCCTTCGGTCTCATTGGAGGAAGCTAATTTGGATAATGAATCTGCATGTGTGTTTTCAGACCGGTTAATTTGTATCAACTGAAAATTTTTGAAAGTCTGAGCTAGAGATTGGACTTTCTTTAGATAAGGGACCAATATTGGCTCTCGAATCTCATACTGTCCACTGAACTGGTTTACCACTAATTGAGAATCATTGTGCGCCACTAGGTGGTGAACTTGCAACCTCTCTGCCAGCTTCATTCCAGCAACCAGAGCCTCATATTCTGATATATTGTTTGAACTAGGGAACCTAAACCGCAAAGAGTATTCTAAGGATCTCCCTTCCGGCGACATTAAGACTATACTTGCCACACTACTATTTGCAATTGATGCTCCGTCAACATATAGCAGCCATGGTCGAGTGTTCTTTTCAATATTGTCGCTCGGGCTTGTACATTCTACTATAAAATTTGTTAAAACTTGGCCCTTGATAGTCTGTCTGAGTTGAAATGTGATATCATACTCTCCAAGTTCCACTGCCCATTTCACCAATCTCCCTGAATGTTCAGGGTTCTGAAGGATTTGCCTTAACGGTTGATCTGTCAAGACAACAATGGAGTGTGCCTGAAAATAAGGGCGCAATTTACGAGAGGCCATCATAAGGGCTAGTGCTAGCTTTTCAGCCAGTGGATAACGGGTCTCCGGGTCTAGTAGTATCTTACTCACATAGTAGATGGGATGGTATACTATTTCATCTTTCTTCAGTAGTACCGCACTGATGGTGAATTCACCGACTCCCAAGTACATATACAACTGTTCCCCTTCTAAAGGCCTTGTTAACAAAGGTAACTGCTTCAAATATTCTTTTAAGTCTTCAAAAGCTCTTTGACAATCATCTGTTCACTCGAAATTCCTTCTGCCCCGTAGAGTTTTAAAGAATGGCAAGCTCTTTTCTACAAACTTTGACAAAAAACGGTTCAGAGCTGCTATTCTGCTTGTCAACCTTTGGACATCTCTCACTGTGGTTGGTGGTTTCATGTCTATAATCGCCTGTACCTTTTCAGGATTTACCTCAATACCCCTGTTAGTGATCATGAACCCCAAGAACTTCCTCGATCTAACTCCGAATGAGCATTTGTTGAGATTTAGCTTCATACTGAATTCCCTCAGCACCTCAAATACCTTGGACATCTGATGAGCGTGAGACTCTCCTGCTTTGCTCTTGATAATCATATCGTCCACATAGGCTTCCATAGTATTTCCCAGAAGATCTTTGAATACTTTGTTCACCATTCGCTGATATGTGGCTCCAGTGTTCTTTAAACCGAATGACATTACCCGATAATAGTATGTTCCATCGTCGGTTATAAAAGAAGTTTTCTCTTCATCTTTTGGGTGAAGCATAATTTGATGATACTCGAAGAAAGCATCTAAAAAACTGAGGAGTTCATATCCGGACGTCTCATCCACAAGCCTATCAATTCGGGGCAAAGGGTACGAATCTTTAGGGCAAGCTTTATTCAAATCAGTGAAATCCACATACATTCGCCATTTCCCATTGGATTTCTTCAACATTACTACGTTGTGCAACCACTCAGGGTAGTAGACCTCTCAAATAAACCTGGCTTCTAAAAGTTTATTGACTTCTTCAGTGATCGCCTTTTGTCTTTCCGGGGTAAAATTTCTCTTCTTCTGTTTGACAGGCCTATGCTCGAGTGAAACATTAAGCTTATGGCAAATCACTTCAAGAGTAATCCCGAGCATATCAGTCTGGGTCTAAGCGAAAATATTCGAATTTCTCTAAAGGCATTCAGCTATCTCCCTTCTTGTTTGTTCATTCAATTGAGTCCCTATGAATGCCTTCTTCTCTTTATCCCCTTTGACTAGCTCAATGACTTCCGTTTTCTCCACAGGTTGAGGCTTAGGAGGGTCATCTATACACAATATCTCCTTTCTCTGTACTCCTTTGCTGGCGGTAGAAGCAATATAACAAGTACGAGCCCTGTTTTGATCTCCTCGCACTTACCCAACTCTATTGGGAATAGGGAACTTCATTAATAAGTAGTAAGAAGATATCACTGCCCTCATATCATTTAATACAGGCCTCCCAAGGATCATGTTGTAAGCAACTGAGGTTGACCTTACAACCATGAACCTGTCGAGTCACATCCTTTGGGCTTTCCCCTAGAGTCACAGGCAACTCTATAGACCCGACTACCTTCACCTTCTCACCCGTAAATCCGTACAATGGTGTCATAACAGGTCTTAATCTATCTTCGGATACATTCATTTTCTCGAAGCAATTCCAATAGATTAAGTTCACCGAACTTCCATTATTGACTAGGATTCTGCTCACTGGATGTTTCGCCACTACTGCAGATATCACCATGGGATCATCATGAGGCATGACAATATCACCTCTGTCTGTCGGAGTGAACACAATGGGTTCTTCATCTGCCTTCTCCTTCATCACAGCATGAATCTGATATGCTTGTCTTGTGTAACTTTTGTGGGAAGTAGAGGAACTTCCTGCCATCGATTCTCCTCCTGTAATAACATTTATTGTCGGGCCGATAGGTTCATTATCCAGCCGGTTATCTCGAGGGATAGGCCTAGCTACTTCATTTCTTGGCCTATTTCTTTCGTTATCATTATTTTGTATATTCCGCGGACGATCATTTCTTCAATCTCGCGGAGGATAACGGGGCCTTTCACTTCTCCACAGGAAGCGGTTAATTTTCCACTCTCTAGCTAACCGCTCTAACTGATCTGACAGATCTCTGCATCTTTCAGTAGGGTGACCATGAGCGGCATGAAATTCACAATAAGCATCAAGATTTCGACTCATATCTCCAATCTTCTTTTTAGGGAATTTCAACACTCCCGTCCCCTCAATAGCGACAAGTATTGCGACGCGAGGCTCATTCAATCTGGTATAGCCTTCATACCTGAGTCTAGGAGCCTTGTCTAATCTGACAGGTCTCGAAGAGTTTCTTTCAGGTACATCTCTCTCTCTTTTTCTTCCTTCCATTGCCTCTCGGGACTGTACCATCTTCATTACTTCCTTTTAAGCCACGTATTTATTTGCTCTAGCAAATAAATCAGAAAGGGTCACTGGCTAATCAAGAGAGAGAGATTCTTACAGCTTCTTAGATTTCGTCCCCTGTAGCATTGCAGCCATGGCTACTCCCACTGGTAGATCTTTCACCTCTAAGGTTGCATCTCGAAAATGATCTACATAGTTCTTCAATGACTATTTGTTCCCTTGTTTAAGGGTGAGCAGATATGTAGCGTCTTTTTTCATTTGGCTGTTGATCATGAAGGCTCTCAAAAATTCACTTCGTAACTGGTCGAAGGATGAGATAGAACCCTCACTTAACCCGTTAAACCATTTTAGCGCATACCCCGATAGTGTAAGCGAGAAGGCTCTGCACATAATTTTATCTTCTCATCCATGGAGCAACATGAGGGACTCATAACTCTGTATATGGTCGTATGGGTCTGCTTTGCCGGCATAAGTAGCCATAGAAGGCATCTTGAACTTCTTTGACAAGGGTTTGTCCATAATCTCTGGACTGAAAGGAACTCTCCTTCTCTGACTGTCATCAGGAGACACTAACTTTTTCTTTTCGAGAATCCTCTCGACAACCTTCTCAACATTTTTTGACCACTGAGTCGAGTGTGCTCCCCTCTCTTCGGCACTAGAAGAGTCTGAGTAGTAAGCACTCCTTCCACCTCTGTTCTGGAGATTTTGCACACGGTCCGCTCCCCGGCTAAATATCTCATCCTCGTTCAAGGTTTCCCTGCCTCTAGGGGCCTGCACTGTATCCTTTCTTCCTGCACCTCCCATTCCGTGATTCGACCTTGTACCTTCAAAATAGACTCGGGGGTCGTGACTATTCTGTCTCTGCCGCTCCCCAGACCTGTGATCTTTGAAGTTATTCTCCAATTCTGCGGCAGAAGTCTTGATCTCCGGGGCATAGGTCTATCGCCTGTACTCTGCGGGAGAGTTCTGCCTCATTAACTCCGCTAGGGTATTGCTCCTGAGTCTGTACGGTAGGGTTGGGCTCTGTCAAATTTGTGGCAGTGTTCATTTGTTAGACCTGCGGCAGGGTTCACCTCTCGCAGCCCTGCGGCAGGGCGCCTCCTCAGAGCTAAGACAGTGGTGTCTTCCAGACTTGCGGCAGGGTTCACTCTCAGAGTTGCGGCAGAGTTTACCCTCATACCTGCGACAGGGTTGTCCTCCAGACCTGCGGCAGAGTTCACTCTCAGAGTTGCGACAGAGTTTACCCTCAGAGTTGCAGCAGTGTTTACCCTTAGACCTGCGGCAGGGTTGTCCTCCAAACCTGTGACAGAGTTCATCCACAGAGCTGCTGCAGGGTTTTCCTCCAGACCTACGACAAAGTTCTGAATCAAGCCAACGACAGTATTCTGTCCCTAATTTCCTTGTCCGACATTCACCATGGTAGAAGGTTGACCTCTCTCGTAAGTCTACCTCGGGACATTCTCGCTTACCATCTGCTGCACTTCTGGAGGTAAGCTAAATTGCGGCAGAGCATTTTTGAAGAAATTCACCATAGCCCTTAACGCTGTAGTGGTCTGCTCATTCTGACGCTTCAGAGCCTTAAATTCATCAAGGGAAACAGAGGCAACTCTGCCGCCTTCTTCATTCTGCTCTTGTCCTCGCTCTGGTCTGGCAGGAGGACTCACAGAATTCTCTTCTCTCAGATTTGCTACTGCTGTCGAACGTGTTCTCACCATTTTGATAGAGAATCTGACTTTTTGTTCTGATTCCCACAGACGACGTCAATTATTGTTGTACTAAACAACAATGATTGAATGATGCTCATGTGGTCTTCTCCACGTGTCTTGAATATTCTGCAAAAACAGTAAAAGTCAGAGAGGCGCAGGAATCTGTCCCTGCGCGCGCACTCCGATGCTTAAGTCAGGAAAATGTTTAAGCAAAGTCTCAGTAAGAAAAATAGAGCTCAGAGTTTTTTGATCATACCTAGGGTATTTATAGATATTTTTAAATTAGGTTGGGCTTCATATTTTTCCAGCACTTACGAATATTTTGGGCAAAAAACTATAGGGTTTTGGGCGATTCGGATTTGAAGCCCAGACGCGCGTCTGGGCTGCGACAGAGTTACTAGATACTCTGTCGCGGACTCAGAGTCTACCTTTGTACGGATGAGTTCAACTTGCGACAGAGGTTCGAAGACCTCTGCCACAGTCTTGGGCGCAGAGTTCTGCCGTGGCTCACTCTGCCGCAGTAACTCTGCCGCTACACAGTCTGTCGTAAGTATATTCTACCGCAGAGGCCTACCGCTTCTCTGCTGCTGGACTCAAGGGCGCAGAGGTCTGTCGCGATGTACACTCTGTCGCTTGGTGGACTCTGTCGCTTGGTGGACTCTGTCGCGCACCTTTCAGTGTTTGCCACGTGGCATATGCCTCTTGGTGCTTAGTATTTGACACGTGGCTATCCTCTGTTGGCCAATGTTTGTCTACGTGGACTTTGATGGGTATGACCTCTATTACACATAATACAATTTCATTAATTAACAAATCTTTTAAGTTAGACCCTTAAAAATAAATGTAAGAACTTTATTAATATTTATTTTTAAAGGTTGCATATTTTTTAAATTTACTCATTATTAAATATCATTTTGTAATTGATTGACAATGTATAGAAATTATACACTATTTGTGCATCATATATAAACTTTGTAAGTTACAATTTGTTAGAGCCTGTTTGTTAGAGCCTGTAAATAGAAGTCTTAAACCTAAACATAACATACTAATTCATTATGATATATCACACATAATTCTTGGACAAGGGAAGAGTGTTTGATATTAGAGTGTTTTACTCTAAATGTTAGTGCAAAATGGAAGGGTGTACAGAGAAAATCAAATCAAGTTGGGTTGTTAGATTTTGGAGGCGACACGTTTAGAGTTTTTGTTACATCAATTGATATAATCTCGGTAGAGGCATGAATCGTCTTAAACAAAGTGAGTTATCTATGCCTTAATCCAACTTTTTATACCTTTACTAAAGTATATTTAATTTTTACTTTCTTACATTATTTTTATTATTAACAATTTCTCTGGTATTAAGTTCTAACACCAACCGAAAAATCAGGCCTTATCCATCTTCTTTGGTTGGGATATTAGACAAAGATGGGTTACCTGCTCCACCATGTTAAATTGTGTGTGGTATAGTTATGGGAGTTGATAAGTGTAGACTCTTGTATATTGGACTGGTTATATGTTCGTAGTATTTTGTCCGTAAAGATTTCATCAATAAGAAGCATCTTCTCGGCCCCCTACCGTCCCCCACCCCCAACCCAAAAAATAAAAAAAAAACCCATATCCTATTTTTTACTTTAATTTGTTATAAAATTACTTAATTGTTAATGTTACGTAACAAAAAGTAATATTATTATATTTTTTTAGGACAATTCAATTAAGAGTCAATTTTTTTTACTCCACAAGCGAGATTAAGATGATGACATATACTTCACTTTATTTATTTTTTTTATTTTTTTAATATTACAAATAAAGCATGTATTATCATGCTAACCTCGTTTGTGAAAATTTTCAACTTCATTGACAATAGATAAGATAATAATTCTTTTAGTTATTATCTATATTTTGATATTCTTACAGTTTTACATTTTGTTGTTATTATATTACTATTTTTTTTATCAAACATAATAATATAAAGATAATTATCCTATCCACCATCAGTGAAATTTTTTGACTCTATAAATATAGTTAAGATGATTACATATGTCCTTTAAAAATATTAAAAAATAAAAAATAAATAAAATAATATATGTACAATTATCCTAACCTCGTTTGTGGAGTAAAAATATTTTATTGACAATATATAAGATAATTATCTACAATATAATATTATTACCAGTTGTGATTTTTCTGTTTAAACTTTATTTGGTTTGGTTAATATTTTTTTGTGTCTTTTTTCTCTGTTTGACATATCTTCTTCAAATTTGGAATGGGATAAGAATTTTTTGTCATTAAGTTACCTTTTTTGTCATGTTAGTATGTCATAAAAAGCAAATAAATATAATCTAAAAAATTGGCTCTAACAATAATAAAATTTCTGAGTGAAAATCATTAATCAATCAAATTCTATTAAAAAGAGCTATTAAATATTACATTTTGTTACTTCTACATTTATTTGTTATCAAAGTTTATACTTAAAACTTTTATTAGTTGCATGAATTGACGACTGATAAGCAAAGTTTGCAAAAAACTGGAGCTAGAAGTTTGCTTTCTGTATTAGCATTGGAACCTAGTGAATTTTAGTTTATTTGCATTTGAATTAGATTGGGAACCCTTCGTTAATATAAAGTTCTTGACATTAACAGTTTGACAATTTTAAGAAAAGAAAGTGGTAAGGAAAAAAAAAGTACTAATTTAATAATTGAGCTCACTACATAATAAATAAAAACACAGCCACAGTCTAGTAAAATAATCTTATTTATATAAAATCGATAGATATAAAATGAATACAAATAGGGAGAAAAATAAAAAGAAAATTATAAATGATATAAGCTGTAATGCTGTATGCATATCCAGCTTTAAAAATACTGTAATAACCATTACCCAAAAAAAAACTTTAATAATCACATTCCAATGCTCAAACCAGTCATGCATATATAGATCAGGTGGAAACGTTATTGGCACTTTATATCTTGGATAGCTCTGCTCTCCAAGTTAACTGTCATGGTGCAGCTCATTTCCGCAGACTTCTTCTTCTTTATCAGTTTCATCAAATGCACTTTCCCGCTCAGTTTGGAGCGGCAGGTCAGTGTCAAAAGCCCAGAGTCAATGTCACTTCCCAGGTTTGAATTATCCAGTGTGTTGTTTGATTTCAATTCCACAGTAACATTCATCTTCTTTGAGGATCTTGCCTTGGCTCTTCCCTTTGCAACAAATGCCTCTCCAACTTGAATGCTCCCGTAATCAAATGAAATGGTGGTGTTTTCGAATTTGAAGTGACCGAAATTTGTGTTCTTGACTGCCACTTCAGCGTTGAATTTCATGTTGAAAGGAGAGTTTGGGGCTGACGCATAGGTGAGATCCTCGACTGCGATGGAACGGATCCGGAACTTGGGATTTTTTATACGCATCACTGTAAGTGAAAAAACCAATATGACTATGGTCTGGAAAATGGCGAAAGCAGCTGCGTATGCCAACAATTTCATGCGTTTCTTTCTCTTGAGCTCCTTGGATTGCTCTGCAGCAGACTCCATATTTATCTTTGCCATTGCTGAATTCTCGATTGTTGTCAAAGAAATGGAGACTGTTTTTCTTTCTACTCGATGGAAGTGAAAGAGGGTTTGGTAAGGATTGAGGGATTGATATGAACTCTCTATATAGTTGTTGCTTACATCAGAATTAAGGACTATTTCATGGGAAAGAAAATATTCCTTGCTTGAAAATGTAATAGCAAGTTCCTAAGCGCGTCCGTATTCAGGGCTAAATTACAAGTAGAAGGTTCTCTCGTTACTGTAATATAGTATAAAACAGTTGAAAAAAGTCACAAACCAGAATCCACACCTAACTAGAATGGTGGGCTGCTGATCTCGACCATCCATAATTTTACAATTAACAGTTCAAAGATCAAACCCTCCTCTGTCTTTGGTTGCTGTAACAAGTAATATTATATATATATATCTTTGAACGAATAAAAAATACATATATTTTGTCAGACCAAATGTTCCATATTGTATTTGTAAGTAAAAATTAAAAAAAGAGAGTATATTATAATAGAAGAAATCCTTGCAATTAATTACGCATAATCATAATATCATGACTTTAAATATGATGCTGTAATGTAATGTGATACGAATATGATTAAAAATATATATAAATTAAAGTTTTTACATATAAGAAAAGTTAAAAAATCAATTTATTATTGAAAATTTTTAAACCAATTGTAACATCATAATTTTCATATTTTACATGATTTAATGTAAAATAAACATGACACAAGATATTTATTTATGAATTATCATATCAGCATGACTATTCTCAATTCAACATGAATTAATATTTTTGCACCTGACTCAATTTGGAGTCGTGGATGGAAGACTGGCAATTATACTTTTGAGTAGTAACCAGGCACCCAGCGAATCCTTTATGTCATAATAAATTGAAACTGGAATGCTCCAATCCCATTGTACGTAGACTTTTTGGTGGTCCATTAATTCAGGCGTATCTAGCATTTCATGCCTCTTGACTTCTAAAAAGCAAAAGGCCTTCAAATTCTATTGTCATCAGAGGATTTGATTTCTAGTGGCTAAATTATAGTATGTCCATATCAAGACCTCCATAAGTGGCTACTTCTTCATTCCTATTTTCAATTCCTTATTTGCTAGAAACATTTTAATTTTTTTCAATATTTGAGCAAAATATCGTTTGTTATAGTTCAAATATTTTAAATATAATGAGAGATTTACTTCCACATTTATAAAATTAATATAGTTTTATACACTTTCATTTAATTTTATATAATTTATATTTTTTTAATTTGACTGTTGGATTTTATGATTGTTGTTGCCAAACACAACAACGATGTATTACTGATGTCCTAACTTTAATTTTTGTGTCACGTGTTACCAAAAACTTTGCAAGAAAAAGAATGATCAGAGAGACGCAGAGGTTTTTCTTTGCGTAAGCACTCCGATACTTAAGTAAGAAAGAGAGATTTTGACTTAAGGATAAAATCGTTCGAATAAATTTTAATGCATAAACCCTTGAACATGTGATTTTTCCACTTGTGATGCTCTCGTACAGACAATTTAGATTCTTTCACGTGTATGCCGGAGTAATAAGCTCACGCGCGCATGAGAGTGCAACGTAGCGCACCTTTATGCGGAGGGTCTCCCACCCATGCATGGGCTTGTATGTGGGTGCGCCACGTGGTGCACCCACAGCATAGGCGGGAGGGTATCCTCCTGCATGTATGCGGGAGGATAATAGCTTGCGCCACGTGGTGCATTTTGCTCATGCCACGTAACGATCTTTGATTGTGCCACATGGCACACGTGTTTGGTGACACGCGGTGCAGGTATACTTTTTGGAAGTGGCATGTGGGACTGCGCGCTTACATGTGTCAATTTCTTTTTTGCTGTATACCTCTCGAGTTATTTTTTGGGCGTTAAAGTTTAATCAGATTTTATTACTCACAATAATTGCTCCATACTCTTTTACTAGGTGTAACCTCGCGGAAGAGTATATATGTATTATTATTTTTTCGACTGTTCATGTTACTATCCGCAATATTCTTCCATGGTCTAAGAAGTTTTTCTTTTTATAGGAGTTTTCGCGCGTAGCCTTCCGTAGGTATATATATATATATATATGTATGTTGAAGGCCTTAGTTTGCTCTCATCTACCATTCATATGTTTTAGTTATAGTCTCAAGTTAAATCATCACGCTAAACCCTGTAGTTAAATTTTCACGCCAAACTCTGAAGTCAAATCTTCATGCCAAACACTGAAGTCAAATTCTCACGTCAAACTCTTTAATCAAATCCTCACGCCAAACTCTATAACTTGAAGGTATCTGCTCAGTGTTTCATATTTTCTAGTCGTCGAATTTATTGTTTGCTACCTAATGGCCGGGCAAGGTAGCGGAAAACAAATAAATTTAGGTCCTTCTTCCAGACTTAGGGATCCGACTTCAGTCTATTCTTAACACTTTTCCTCTTCCCAAAGGTTACTCTTATAGGCTGCTCCTAACTAATGCAGAACGTGATCCTCAAGCTGATAGTAGCGGCGTTCCTGTACACTGAACCTTACTAGAATTTGGATTTCGCTTTCCGCTACCTGACTTTAGAGTTGCTTTCCTCTAATACTATGATATAGTTCCTGCCCAACTTCATCCTCATGGATGGGTGCAAGTGATTAGTTTCACAATTATATGTAATAAATTTAATGTTGTGTCTATTGTTCCCTTATTTAACTATTTTTTTAGAGTTCACAGCGGTCGTAATTCGACGCGTTTCTATATCCAAAAAGTATTTGAGAGTGGTCAAAATAACAAGCTCTTTGGAAATCCTCCGGCTAAGCTATATAATTATGTCTCCAACTGGCTCATCGTTGAAATTCCTTCAACTTTAGATATTCTCACTTAATGGTGTCTCCATGGACTTTCAAACATCAGTCAACTGTCTAATTTAAGAGATTTATATGGTCTTCTTATTACTCAGTTGCAAGTAAATGATGAGAATACTTTGTTATCTTTATTGACTTCGGAGAACATAACTGCCGCTGGTTGGGGATGCATTTTAGTTGACCCGATTTCTAAGCCTGAGCCTATTTTTCCCTCTAGTTCACCCGAAGGAAGCCAATGTGTAAGCTATTTCAATCATTCCTCTAAAGAGGACTTCGAGGAAAACTTGGATTGGGGTCAAGACGAGGCTTTTGAGAGCCATTTTTTAGATTTTCCTTTGGATGAGAGCTTGACTAACATCCATTTTCTTGATGATTATCTAGATTCGGGTGATTTCATATCGCATTTTATCATGCGAATAATCGTTTATTTTCTAAATGATCGTTCTAATTTTTATTCACCTACTTTTCTTTCGGGAATACATTCTCTCAAAAGAGTTTTCAGCCAATGGGAAGGTACCAAAAATGCTGCTAGGGCTATTCGTCCTCATAAGTGCAGACGCCTTAGGGACTCCACTCAGGAACAAGCTAGGGAGACATCTTCTCAAGATCAAGCTTGAACTTCTACTCTTCCATCTTCTCGAGGTGAAAGATTGAGGTCTCCTTTCGCTCATCCTCCTTCATCTTGTCACGAAGGGTCAAGTTCTCGGAATTAGGATAAGGGAAAGCATCTAGCTTTAGAGGCCTAATCTCTCGATCCCGAGTTGGAGGAATGTCACTGGAATAATCGAGCGAAATGTAATACTGCTCGCCCTTCTCGTACCGAGAGGCGGATATTGTATGTTGAGTCAACCAACCAACGCTCCCGCAAATTGTCGAACTCAACACTTCTTGATGTCAGGTGGACGATGGTGAGACGGTTCATGGACAAAACTTTGTGGTCTATCCAGGTGTCAATGATAATGACTCAATCAATGATCTGAGAGTTGCATTTTGACTAGGATGGTTGACCATTCTTCCTCGAGATGAAGCTGAATTATTTAAGGGTTTCTCTAAACCTAAGAATTGAACTGATTATTTAGCAATGCTGGTATCTTTCTGTCTTTCCCACCAATTTTTCCTCTTTTTTTTTTTATAAAAATGGAAATAAGAAGTATTAACAAAAACTTTATATTCAAATCCTAATGAAAATCCTCTAAGCCCTAACAATCATTTTCTTCCAAGTCCTAAAATATCATAACTAACTCCTTCCTTACAATTAGGAACGTAATAATAAGAAAATATTGAAAACTAAGTTACTCTTCCGTCAGAGGAGAAGCGCCTTCACTAGGAGAATTTGAATCATCACAATCTAAATTGTCTAAAGCATCGATAACTCCCTGTTGTTGACGAGACTCTCAAGGACTCGAAAAGTTAGAGAGATTGTCATAAACCCCATTCTCTACATAAGTTTCAAAATTCTCGCTATCAAGTTCAAAATTTGTCCAACCACAAAATTCACCAGCATAGTTTTCTAACTGCTTTGACCACTGCAACTCTGGAAAAGCCTCGTCTGATCTCTCCTTTTCCAACCAAGAGTGCGCCATATAGAAACCATATTTGACAAAGCCTATAGAAAATATAAGCTTCCTATCATGGTAGTCTTGTGACAGGCGATAATCTCGAACAGTTTCAGAATGAATTCTATCGCGCACGTCTTGACTAATAGAGGAAGATTGAGGTTCTCTATGTAGATTAGTAATCTCCTCTTCCATTTCTTGATTTCGATAAGCTAACCTCCTATAGTCAGACATGAGCTCATCATAACTGATTTGGAGGTCTTAAAACTTAAACAAAACAGAATCGTAGTTGGACTTGAAAGAATTAAGTTCTTCATAAGTCGTGGTATAAGCCTCTTTATATTGCTCTAATACTTCAGACTTCTCTTGCTCCTTGGCAAATTTATCATGAAGACAAAAATAATCAAAATTCAAATCTTCTTTTTCCTATCTTTGTAAAAAGAAGACAATTTAAGTGCGCCACGTGGCGCGAGCAAAATGCGACACATGGGGCAAGTTGGTATCCTCCCGCTTACATGCGGGAGGATACTCTCCCGTATATAGGTGGGAAACCCACCCGCCTATGTTGTGGATGCGCCGAAAGATTGAGGTTCTCTATGTAGATTAGTAATGTCCTCTTCCATTTCTTGATTTCGATAAGCTAACCTCCTATAGTCAGACATGAGCTCATCATAACTGATTTGGAGGTCTTGAAACTTAGACAATACAGAATCGTAGTTGGACTTGAAAGAATTAAGTTCTTCATAAGTCGCGGTATAAGCCTCTTTATATTGCTCTAATACTTCAGACTTCTCTTGCTCCTTGACAAATTTCTCCTGAAGACGAAGATAATCAAAATTCAAATCTTCTTTTTCCTATCTTTGTAAAAAGAAGACAATTGAAATGCGCCACGTGCGCGCGAGCAAAATGTGACACGTGGCGCAAGCTGGTATCCTCCCACTTACATGCGGGAGGATACTCTCCCGTACATAGGCGGGAGATCCTTCCGCCTATGATTGTGGATGCACCACGTAGTGCACCCACATACAAGCCCTTACATAGGCGGGAGGCCCTCTCGCCTATGTTGTGGTGGTGCACCCACATACAAGTGAGAGGGTTATCCCTATCGCTTATGTGCGAGAAAATGCCCTCTCGCATAAAGGTCTACTACGCGGTGCACTCTCATGTGCGCATGAGTCTATTACTCCCTTGTACAAGTGGAAGAATTTAAATTGCTCGTACGAGAGCGTCACACGTGGAAAAACCACGCGTTCAAGGGTCTATGCGTTAAAATTTATTCAGATGATTTTATCCTTAAATATTTTTAATTACGCAGGACCGGTAAAATAGTAAAAGACACTTAATTAGCAGACAAATATGTAATTCAAAGTGAAATCAATCCCTATAAATATGGGTAGGTATGATTCGTCAGACTAAAGCTCTATTTTTTTTTTACAAAAACTCTGTCAAACTCTCTTTTTGACTTAAGTATCGAAGTACTTATGCATGGAAAAACCTCTGCGTCTCTCTTATAATTCTTTTTCTTACAGAGCATTCGGTAGCACGTGGCACAAAGATTAAAGCTAGGACGTCAGCAATACATCGTTGTTGTGTTTGACAACAATAATGCTCAATTTACGTAAATCATGCATGTCATATTTTAAATTAATTGAAAATATTTAATTATTTGTTTCATGATTGTAAAATTTTAATCATTAAATATTTTGAAAAAATATTATTCTTAATTAAAATTATATTGGTCCAATAATTTATTTGCATGATGGATAAGAATAAATTGTTAAATTTAATGAATAATTTATAAAATTATTAATCTTATATAAATTTATAAAAAATAATAAAATAATAATTTTTTTCACTCATAAGTAAATCTCTCATTTTTTTAGAATATATTATTCTTGTACACTCTATTAATAACATTATAGATTTTAGCACTAAATTCCATTTCTTAACTGACAGAAAAGACAAAGGTTAAAAGTTAAAAACCGCAAGAATGCCAATTCTGGGAGAGTAAATAAGACTGCAAACGTTCAACCCAAGAATATAAGGGACAAGTATGTCTGAATAATTTTTTATAACTTGGGTGAGACAATTAGTTGGAAAATAATTTCCTAACTTCCAATAGCATTTCCCCTCAAATAAATAAATAAAACATTCTTCTGGAAGACATTGACTCTTAATATTCACATGTAACAACTTCCTCGAAGATTCACTAAATAGCCACATGTAGAGAAAAAGGCCAAAAAAAAAGTTTTCCACAATTGAAAGGACCGTGTGGAAAAGTCGAAAGTTAAGAAAAAGACATCAGATTGTGCCAGCAACACTAGTGAACACGCTTATTAACCTGACCTTTTACTTTCACTTACAGAAGCTTCTGATGTATGTAAAACGAGTACGCCGAATGATAGCGTTTCTTCTCATCCGCTTGTAATGACACAACACAAGTTTCAGCCACTGTACTTCAATGCTCAAATCTCATATTGATGAATCTGGTAGAGCTGAAAATCAAAGCTTCTCCACGCCTTTTAAAGTGTCTGATACATGCCATTAGCAAACCCTGCAAATTTCCAAGGCAGGTGTTTGTATCGTACACATACAAACACGATTCCCCTTTGTCCGCCATCGATCAAATCCTTTGTGTTCCGAAAAGGTTTCAGGCTAGCAGATTGCTTTTTGTTTAAAGGAAATCTTCACTATGGTCAAGGCTAAAAGTTATGTAGAGTCTGCAGTTTAACAGGGAGCAGTTCAAATTAAGAGCCGCAAGGGAGAAAAGAAATGCTTTGACTAGCTACTGCTTTTACTGTCTTCCAGCATCCAGGCAGTGATCATTCTGGTTTTTGCGTTTGTATTCAAATGGTGCGTATAAGCGTATCAAAAATCCTATATTCCGGGTTGGCTCCGAGCCGATCATTAGCATGAATTCGAGTTTACCCCATACTTGGATTGTTTTAACATAATGATTTTTGGAGATAGAAGTTTATTCTTTGAAGTGAACTATTAGTATTTACATGTGTTGTGGCGTCTAGCTCAGTCGGTAGCAACCCACTCAACCATATTGTCCATTTTGGACCTCGCCTTTACGGCCCCACTCTCACGGTTTTATCGCGTCCTCAGAGGTTCGAACCCAAGACCTTAAAGTCTTTGTTCTTACACAAATGATACCAATTGTTCCACTAGCACAATTGGTATCATTTGTGTAAGAACAAAGACTTTAAGGTCTTCGGTTCGAACCTCTAAGGACGCGATAAAACCGTGAGGTGGAGTCGTAAAGGCGGGGCCCCAAGTGGACGATACGATTGAGTGGGTCGCTACCGGCTGAGCTAGGACGCCACAACAACAACAAAGACTTTAAGGTTTTGGGTTCGAACCTCTGAAGACGTGAAAGAAAAACTGTGAGGACAGAGCCTGAGGGCAAGGCCTAAAGCGGACAATACGGTTGAGTGGGTCTCCTACCGGCTAAGCTAGGATGGACCAACAACAACATGTTTTTTCGTACGGGGCTGAGGTCTCGTAGGCATAACCATAAGTTTTAGAAAGGTTTCCTATCCAAATAAATTTTCAAATTTTAATTAAAAATCAAATAAGATTTCGATTTTTTACTGCAATAAATTAAAACTATGAACTATTTTATCATTGTAATTACACCCATTGAATATTTTAAAAATGGGTGAATGATGTCAAATTAACAGAATTTTTAAAATAGTAATCTCTCAAATAATTATCATTTAGTTCGTCTAAATAAATTTAAATAAATATTTTCTACAAATTAAACTATATAGTTAAAAAAAAGATAATTATCCAATACATTATCAGTGAAATCTAAAAATTTCACAAACGAAGTTAGGATGATGACATATACATTTTAAAGAATATTAAATAATAAATAAAATGAGATAAATGTCATCATCGTAACCCTGCTTGTGGAGTTTTTAGACTCCACTAACAGTATATTTGATAATTGTCCAAAAATTTAACAAAAAATTGAATATTTTATATGGATTAATATCTTATATACCGCCAATGAAGTTTTTTAACTTCACAAGTAAAGTTAAGATGATTACACATATCTCATTTTATTTATTTTTTATTTTCTTAATATATTTAAAGGATATATGTTATCATCCTAATTTCGCTTGTTGAGTTATAAAACTCCACTGACAGTGTTATCATCCTAACTTCGCTTGTTGAGTTATAAAACTCCACTGACAGTGCTATCATCCTAACTCCACTTGTTGAGTTATAAAAGTCCACTGGCAGTGTATAGAATAATTATCCATTTTATATTATCAAGATTCTACTTATAATAAAATAAAAATTCTTAACCTTAATTAATTTATTTTTGAATAAAGTTTGAGAACTTATTTAAATATTATTCCTTTTAATAATGTGAAAAATAATTCAAAATCTCATATGTCAATGCTAAATAAACATAGAAATATATAGAGAGTGAGAGAAGTGATCCACTTATACATGTGTAAAACAAATTTAATGTTATGCATGATAAAAGAATAATAAGAATGCGCACGAAGAATGCACCACATGGCACACGAAGAAAACATATGAGAAATGATGCAAGCCCTGAGTAAGATAAAAAGGGCAAAAAAGTAATTAATGACAGAGTAAATCCTTATAAATAGGGATCAGGTACGATTCGTTAACCTAATTCTGAATTTTCCTATGAAAACTCTGCCTAATTTTCTGTCTAACTTAAGCATCGGAGTGCCAATGCAGGGAACAACCCCTGTGTCCCTCTGATCATTTTTTTCTTGCAGAATCTTTAGTGGCACATGGCACAAGATCGAGGCGTAGACGTCAGCAATTCGTCACCGTTGTAATCGAGCAACAAAAATTGGCGCCGTCTTTAGAAAACGAAAGAAAAGTTCTTAGCTCTACAGTAATGGTGAGAACACAATCAACAACAATAAGAAGTGAGGAGAATGAAGATTCAGTAAGTTCTCCAATTGATAACATGAGTGATGGACACCAAGGGGAAAGAAGGTCAAGTATGATGACAATTTTCGTAGTCGCATTTGAGGCTATGAAAAAACAAGGAGAGGAAACCGTCCAAGCCTTGCGCGCTATGGTGAACCTGTTCAAAGACACCTTCCCGCAAGTGAATCTGTCGGCTACTGTACGAAATTTGGTAGGAGAAAGAAGTGTTGCACAAGAGTCTCACGATATGCCCGCAGCTGACTCTCGCGGCATATCTGCATTGGACCTTTACGGCATGCCTGCATTGGACCCTCGCGGCATGCTCGCATCTGACTCTCGCAGCATGCCCGCATCTGACTCTCGCGGCATGACTGCATTGGACCCTCACGACATGCCTGCATTAGACCCTCGTGGCATGCCGACATCTGACTCTCGCCGCATGACTGCATTGGACCCTCACGGAATGCCCGCATTGGACCCTCACGGCATGCCTGCATTGGACCCTCGCGGCATGCCAGTATTGAACCCTCACGGCATGCCCGCATCTGACTCTCACGGCATGCCTGCATTGGACCCTCCTGGCATGCCAGCATTAAACCCTCACGGCATGCCCACGGCGGACTCTCACGGCAGGGGAGCGCGAGACCCTCACGGCAGGGGTGCACAAAACTCTCACGGCATGGCCGCGCAAGACCCTCATTTTTCTTCGTGTGCTATGTGGCGCACTCATAGCGCGGGGATGCCAACTCATACGAGACCCTTCTGCGCGAGACTCTTCTGCCCGAGACCCTCACGGTAGGGGTGCACGAGATTCTCGCGGCATGGCTGCACGAGACCCTATGTGTGAGATTGAGGAAGACATGAGGCGTCAGGATATAGGAGACCTTGTGCGTGAGGCCTCGAAAAGCCTGCGGCGCCAAGCTACAGAAGACCCCATGCGCGAGACTCCAATGAACTGGAGATATCTGGGTGTTAAGAAACTGCGGCGTCATGGTACAAGAAATTTAACATGGGAGATTGTTAGTGGCTGAAGATACCAAACTAATAGAAACATTGAGGGTCCAGCCCGGGTAGATTCTGGATATTTGGGCGCGGAAGATCCTTGACCCCAGAACGCAAATGGCCTGCCAAACAATGAAATTAAAGGTGTGAGAATGATAGGGTCTCATGTTGGGAGAGACTCAAAAATAGATCCTACATGGAACCTTGAAACTGGAATGATAAACTTTCAACCTCAGACTCGTCAAAACTGAAATCAGGATAATGGGAGAGAAGCTATGGACTACAACCAAGCTGATTCATATGATGCTAAGAAAGTGCTAAACAGACCTGCGTCCAAGGCACAAGTTGCCACAGACGTGAAAAAAATGGTGGAACGAATCTTAGAAGAGAAAAGGTTAGTTCCAGCTGAAGAAAATCAGAAGAGGAGAATCTTATTCAGTACAATGATCATGGAAAAACTGCCGCCCCCAAAATTCAAGACGTCGCAGATGACAGGGTATTCGGGAAAGACTGACCTTTATGACCACATTCAGAACTATAAGTCATTGATGCTATTACATGGATGGGAGGATGATATTATGTGTAGAGCATTCCCCTTAACCTTAATTGATCACACACTAAAGTGGTCTAACAGTTTGCTGGAGGGGTCTATTTTATCTTTCAATCAATTAAGAAGCGAATTCCTGAAGGCCTTTGTGATGAAAAGCCAGAAAAAGAAGGAGGCCACCTATCTGCTTACCTTAAGGCAGGGGAGCAGAGAATCACTCAAGAATTATGTAGATCGGTTTCATAATGCTACTCTTGAAGTACATGATCTACAAGCTGAAGTAGCTGTGACAGCTATGCTATAAGGGACAAGATTTGAAACTTTGCAAGAGTCACTATCTTTAAATCAACCAACAACGATCTCGGATTTGTTCTCTAGAGCAGATAAGTATATCACTCAAGAAGAAGTCATGAAAATGATACCGACACTGAACCACATATAAGGAAGTTCAAAGAAAAGAAACCCTTACCATCGCTAGGCTACCTAAGCCATCACCAATGCCTTAAAAGAATATGGAAAGTTCACAAGGTAAGAGGATAGCAAAAACGTGAAATATCAACCACTTGCAATTACACTGGCAGTGAAACTTTATTTCATTTAATGTTAATCAACTATGGGTTGAAATTTAATTTGTTGAACTATGATGTATGCCATATTGATATTTTATTGGCTATTGAGGTTCTCACATAATTGATAGATGACTGATCGTACCAGCTACACAAGTGCAAGGGCTTGAAAAGAAAAATGCGCAAGGTAAGCCACGCACCCAAGAAAAGGGCTTGAAGTGAAAAGAGCGCAATGTAAGCCATGAAGAAATGTGCAAGAGCTTGAAGCAAAAAGTGCGCGAGGTAAGCTAAGTACCCAAAACAAAAGGCTTGAAGCGAAAAGTACTCGATGTAAGCCATGAAGAAAAAGTGCAAGAGCTTGAAGCGAAAAGTGCGTGAGGTAAACTAAGCACCCAAAACAAAGGGCTTGAAGCGAAAAGTGCGCGATGTAAGCCATTAAAAAAAAGTGCAAGAGCTTGAAGCGAAAAGTGCGCGAGGTAAGCTAAGCACCCAAAACAAAAAGCTTGAAGCGAAAAGTGCGCGATGTAAGCCATAAAGAAATGTACAAGAGTTTGAAGCGAAAAGTGCACGAGGTAAGCTAAGCACCCGAAACAAAGGGCTTGAAGCGATACAAGAGCTTGAAGCGAAAAGTGCGCAAGGTAAGCTAAACACCCAAAACAAAATACTTGAAGCGAAAAGTGCGCGATGTAAGCCATGAAGAAAAAGTGCAAGAGTTTGAAGTGAAAAGTGCGCGAGGTAAGCTAAGCACCCAAGACAAAAGGCTTGAAGCGAAAAGTGCGCGATGTAAACCATGAAGAAAAAAGTGCAAGAGCTTGAAGCGAAAAGTGTGCAAGGTAAGTTAAGCACCCAAAACAAAAGGTTTGAAGCGAAAAGTGCGCGATGTAAGCCATGAAGAAAAAGTGTAAAAGCTTGAAGCGAAAAGTGTGCGAGGTAAACTAAGCACCCAAAACAAAAGGCTTGAAGCGAAAAGTGCGCGATGTAAGCCATGAAGAAAAAAGTGCAAGAGCTTGAAGCGAAAAGTGCGCGAGGTAAGCTAAGCACCCAAAACAAAAGGCTTGAAGTGAAAAGTGTGCGATGTAAGCTACGAAGAAATGTGCAAGAGCTTGAAGCGAAAAATGCGCGAGGTAAGCCATGAAGAAATGTGTAAGGGCTTGAAACAAAAAATACGCGAGGTAAGCCACGCACCCAAGAACAAGGGCTTGGAGCGAAAAATGCATAAGGCAAGTCATGCACCCAGACAAAGGGCTTGAAGTGAAAAATACGCGAGGTAAGCCACGCACTCAAACAAGAGCTTGAGAATTAGACGGCCAGAGAATTTGATTTCAGAATCTAATATAAGGGCTTGACCTGAGGTTACAATGAGAACATATGTACTCTTCCACAATGTTATACCTAGTGAAAGAGTGAGGAGCAATTGTTGTGCATGATAAAAGAATAATAAGAATGTGTCACGTGGCGCACAAAGAATGCACCATGTGGCACACGAAGAATGCACCACGTGGCACACGAAGAAAACATATGAGAAATTATGCAAGCCCTGAGTAAGATAAAAAAGGCAAAAAGGTAATTAATGACAGAGTAAATCCCTATAAATAGGGATCAGGTACGATTCGTTAACCTAATTCTGAATTTTCCTATGGAAACTCTGCCTAATTCTCTGGCTGACTTAAGCATCGGAGTGCCAACGTAGGAAACAACTCATGAGTCCCTCTGATCATTCTTTTTCTTGCAAAATCTTTAATGGCATGTGGCACAAAGATCGAGGCATAGACGTCAACAATTCGTCACTGTTATAATCGAGCAACAACATTTAGTTTTTCACACTTTAATTTATTTTTATACTATTTATATTTTTTTAATCCTACCATTGAATTTTATGTTTTATTTTAGTAAAATCATGCATGCCAAATTTTACATTGATTGATGATGTCTAACTATTTTTTTCATAATAATAAAAGTTTAATAATTAATATATATTGAAAAATATTATTCTCGATTAAAATGATAAAAATATCATATTGACTCAATAACAATAAGACTCCTCCACTTTCCATTAATCTTTTTGATACAGGATAAACAAATGATCACCTTTTAGTCGAATTTCAAGCATCTAACTTATTTGTCGATTCTGAATCTCCACCAAGTTTTCCTTTAGAATTTAAGTCTTCACACATTTCTTCTTCATCTCCACATACTAAAACTCCTAGAGCACGTTACCACCATCTTATTTTGGTGATTATCATTGCTACTCTGCTATTGTTTCTTTGCATGAAACTTCTTCTTATGAGGAAGCTAGTACTAAGCCTCAGTGGCAGCAAGCTATAAAAGCAGAATTGCAAGCCTTAGCAAAGACTCATGCTTGAGACTTGGTTGACTTACAAATTGATAAAATTATTGTGGGATGCAAATGAGTTTACAAAATTAAAACATGTGTCGATGGATCAATGGAGTGCTTTAAACTTTTGTTAGTGGCAAAAAACTTTGGTCAAGAGTATAACATTGACTATGAGGAGACTTTTGCTCCAATGGCTCGTTGTACCTTTGTTCGCAGTCTTATAGCTGTTGCAATTGTCAAAAAGTGGCAACTTTTTTCAAATGGATGTGAAGATTGCCTTTTCAAATGGTGATCTTTCTGAAAAGGTCTGTATGAAAGCCCCAACTGGATATAATCACACTCCTGGTAAGATTTTCCAACTCGAAAAGCCTTTTATGGAATTAAATAGGCCTTTAGAGCATGGTTTGCCAAATTCAACTCCACCATTAACCAGTTTGGGTTCTTATCTAACTCTTATGATGATCCTCTCTTTATCTGCAGAACTAAGAAGGGATGTACTCTTTTGTTATTATATGTGGATCATATGATCATTATTGAGATGATTTATAGGGTAATGTAAAGTTGAAACAGTCTTTAAGTACACAATTTGAAATGATGGATCTTGGACATTTGAGTTAGTTTCTTGGATTAGAAGTCTCTTTTAATAGTACATGCTATTATTTGTTTTAGGCTAAATATGCTATTGATCTTTTTTCTTATGCCGGCTTGACAGATAATAAAACTGCTAACACTTCACTTAAGGTCAATGTCAAACTTTCGCATATGAAGGAACCATTTTAGATGATCATACTCTTTATTGGAAATTGGTTGGAAGCCTTATCTATTTAACTGTCATTCGACCAAACATAGCTTATGTCGCTAATATTATTAGTTAATTCATGACTGCTCCTTGCACTACTCATTTTGCTGTTGTGCTTCGTCTCCCTTGATATATCAAAAGTACCTTGTTTCATGGTCTTCATTTCTTTGCTTAATCTTCGCTTACATTATGTGCATATTATGATGTTGATTGGGTGGGAGATCCCATAAATAGATGGTCCACCACTGGTTATTATTTCTTTCTAGGAGATTCTCTCACCTCTTAGCACAATAAGAAGCAAACAGTAGCTTCTCGTTCGAGCATGACAACAGAGTATAGAGTTGATACTACTTATGAACTTTTTTGGTTACGATAACTATTACATGATATAAGGGTCTCTGAATCCAATGCTACAACATCTATTGTGATAATTAAAATGCTATCCAAATTGCCCACAATGATGTTTTTCATGAGCGCATTAAACGCATTGAGATTGAATGCCACTTTGTTTGCCATCATGTTGTCAGTGGCACCCTTAATCTCACTTTAGTACCTTCTATTAATCAAATAACTAACATCTTCACCAAAGTCCATCTACCATGGCTATTTCATGACTTGCATTGCATACTTAAATTAGCAAACTCTTTGCCTACTTATGTTTGAGGGGAATATTAGTATTAAAATATCATTGACATTGATTATAACTGACCCTTAATTGTAGTAATGATAATGTAATATTCTGTAATTATGTAGCGAAACGTAATATAAGCGATTACAATTTTGTAAATTAGTATAATATCTAAGATTTGATAATTATGGGTTGATTTTTTTTTTCTAAATTGGTAAGAATTCTTTGTTTATAAATAGGGCTCTCCCCTACAATTTTATTCAAATTAATAAATAGGAAAAAAAATTTCTAACATAAAAATTAATTCATCATTAATACCTTTACATTCATTGATAAAAGTTTCTTGCTCCAAAAACATTTTGTATTAAAAAAGATAGATCCCTTTGATTTTTTAAACCAAAAAAAATTACGTGAAATTTTTTTTACTATTTAAAATGACTTTACTTGACTATCTAACCATAGAAAATATTATTAATGAGAAAAAGCTCATAATTAGTCCTCCAAAGTTGACTATGGTAGCCTACATATATAAATTTGAATCATTTTTTATAAAGACTTTTCCCGAGTTAGGGCATACGTGTTACAAATTGATCTCAAATATATTTCATGAAAATCAAAGTTGTTGCCTTAAGCATGTACATTTGGTATTTAATTATCAGGTAAGTAGAATTAGGAGACGGAGAAGACTCTCAAGCTGATCTAATCCCACTCAGTCTACTCCAATGGAAGAATAAAGAGTAAATATTCATCCACTTTTGACTTTTGATTGGACCTGTTGAATCCAATCCAATTGGGTTTTGGCATTCCAACTCTAAAGTCTAAACCCGTTTCCGGAGCAGTAAGCTGGGGAAAGGGCTTGTTTTTGCCTATACATGGGCCGGTTATGACGATGACTAGTAGACTCAGACTCAGACTCAGACTCACTCTATACGTCATCCTGATTCATAGGCCTATCTAGATTAGGGTCCAAATGACCACTGATCCGTAACTTGAGATTGTAAAAAAAAAAAATAGTGTTAGTATTTTTTTAATAATATATTTTTAAATAAAGTTATAATCATAATTAATATATTATATTTAATAAATTAATAATTTAATAAAATTATAAATATAAATAATAATAATAAATTAAACTCAATTTCATATTTAGTTGATATAAATTTAAAATTTTAAAATCTTAAAATATATATATTTTTTACCATTTAACACTGGTGCCTAATGATGCAACGTGGTAGGAGAATGTCTTTTATGCCACAATTGACAATTACTAGGACTATAATTATTAATTTTTAGTGCACCTAATACTTTTTTATATAAGAATATAATAACTATGGATTAGACATATAGTTGTAATATTTATGACTTTTACCTAAAATTATAGTGGAATGATGTGAGATCAGGTGCTGAAAATTCCTCAAAAACTGTCAGCGTCAGCTCTGGCATACTGTTGTCACTGTCGACCATGTGTACATATGCCAATGCAGAAGTCACGGATTGGCAAATTGGCAGCAATTCAATTCAAAGCGACATGCATCGTTAAGTGTTGGCTTAAAACACTTGAGATTCTGGCAAACTGTGATCTCGTGATTAATTATTAGCTGGGCCGCTGAATAGATTACCTGCTTTTTTTATTGTGAAGAGCAGAATTCACCCCCCACCTACCCACCCGCAACGTCCAACTCCAATCCATTCCGAATTAGCAAATATTTTGTCATCTAATACATCGTTGTTGTTCACATGATTTAGTTTCTCTTGCTTCATTTTGGCAACACATGCCATGTCAGCTAATGTAATCTTCTAACAAACTCTGTTCCTGAAAAAGATACTATTTTTCTCAACCCATTCACGTCTTTACCTTCAGTTTCTTATTATTATTATTTTTTTTTTTACTATCTCTGGCCAAATTGGTAGGCAAAAAGTTCTTAAGCTCTTTTAACTGCCTGCAATTGAATGAGAATCATGGCTAATGCCTATATGCCTATACTTTTTTAAAATTAAAGAAAAGAATGATACTCCCGCCAGCCATTTTGGAAGAATTTAGGACTTTGATTTAAAATTAAATAATAATAATAATAATAATAATAATTTTTTGACAAATAATGGACTGAAACAAATAGCTTAATTAAAAATTCGTAATCTTCAAATTTCCAGCTGTAGGAGCCAGCCATAGTCATGAGCCTATTAAAGCCAAGTTTTCTCTATTCAATGTCACGCAACAGAAGTTGAGAGAAATAGATCGGATAAAAATAAATAAAAAGAGAAATTAGATTCGTAGATCGAAAGGGAGAGAAAAGAGAATTAGATTAGAAGAGAGTGAATTAGAAAATAAGAGGGAATTAATAAATTTTTTTTTTCTCCTTCTATTGTATTTACATCGTTTTTTTATATATATATTGTCACTCGCTCACCGTCTTTTAAGTACACGAAATCAATGAAAATACATTTTATATAATAGTATTTTGACATTTGCACAATGTTCGTTTTTCAATAACCATAATTTCTACTCACTATTTTCCTCGATATTTGAGGACATTTTAATTCATTTGAAATATATGTTGGTTGCTTGTAACATCCATAACACCGTAATACTAGTCACCAATAACCCTAATCTTCCATAATGTTAAGCCACCCATAATATTTGATCATCCATTATATTTGGTCGCTTTTAGCATAAAACTCATCCTCCTTGATTACTTGTATTCCATGTTGCCATTAATGTTAGAATCGGCATTCATCACACTCAACTATCTATAAAGGATCTGATCATTGCAAACATAATATACATATATATATATATATATATATATATATATATTACAACCAAGATGAAAGTCTGAAATATGAACATAATTATTATTATTTTTCTTTACAACGGAAATCAAAGTCTGAAAATACAAGGAGAGGAGGTTATGACATCGTACCAATTATTTTATACTCATAAAATAAAACTGCAGAGTGGCAACCCCTCAAACTTTTTAGTTCTCATTCTTACTTATCTTCAACATTATACTCCAACTTTATGGAAACTGCCATCAACCCATCTCTCAACACCCCAACATTCTCTAATTACCAAATCCTCTCCTACCCTCCTCCATGGAAGACCAGTCAGCCTCCCCATCACCACCGCTCAAAACATATAAGCTAACGGCATCCTCAATCTCTTATACCAAATTGACCGCCACTACTAACATTACGAGCTATTTCCTTTTCAAGCCTTGCACTTCAAAGCTCCCAACTTACATCCTCCGGGATGTCTCCTTCACCGCCTACCCCTCACAAATCCTTGCCATTGTTGGCCCAAGCGGAGCTGGAAAGTCCACTCTCCTCGACATTCTAGCAGCTCGAACATCACCTACAAATGGCACTCTTCTACTAAATTCCACTCCGATCAACCCTTCCTCATTTCGCAAGCTCTCTGCTTATGTTCCTCAACATGACGCATGCTTACCTTTGCTTACTGTAGCTGAAACGTTTGCTTTTGCTGCTCGCCTGCTTGTTCCTCAAACATCCGAAATTGACACCATTGTTTCATCTCTTCTGTCAGAGCTAAGGCTAACACACTTGGCTAATACCAAGCTCGCTCATGGGCTGTCGGGTGGTGAGCGCAGGCGTGTTTCAATAGGTCTAAGTCTCCTCCATGATCCTGCTGTGTTACTACTTGATGAACCCACTTCGGGCCTTGATAGTACTTCAGCTTTCAATGTATTACAGATCCTCAAATCAATAGCTTCTTCTCGTCACCGCACTGTTGTTTTATCCATACATCAACCAAGCTTCAAGATTCTTTCCACCATTGATAGAGTCCTCCTGCTATCAAAAGGGACAGTTGTGCACGATGGTACACTTCGTTCACTTCAAGAATTCTTACACTCCAGTGGGTTTACCATCCCTCCTCAGCTCAACGCCCTCGAGTATGCCATGGAAATGCTAAACCAGCTGCATGAGAGCAAACCAATTACACCGCCATCACTCCCTCCATCACCAGAAGACTCAATAATTCCTAATAACAATGAAGCAATTGATATCAGGTATAGAAGCTCAAGACCACGAGAAATCTGCTACTTATATATCAGGTTTTGCAAGACTATTTACAGAACAAGGCAGCTTCTTTTAACCAATGCATTAGAAGCTCTTATTGTGGGTCTTGTTTTGGGAACAATCTATATTAATATTGGTTATGACAAGGAAGGTATAGAACAAAGGTTTGGTCTCTTTGCCTTCACTCTCACCTTCCTTCTCTCTTCTACGACTGAAACCCTTCCAATCTTCCTTAATGAAAGGCCAATTCTGCTTAGGGAAACTTCAAGTGGGGTTTATAGATTGTCATCTTATCTCATAGCCAATACCCTTGTCTTCTTGCCATATTTGCTTGTCATTGCGCTCATATTTTCAATTTCTGTCTACTTCTTAGTGGGTCTATGTGCTTCATGGCAAGCTTTTGCTTACTTCGTTTTGGTCATTTGGATCATAGTTCTAATGGCAAATTCATTTGTCCTCTTCTTGAGCTCTCTTGCACCAAATTATATAGCCGGAACTTCACTTGTAACAATACTTCTTGCTGCTTTTTTCCTCTTCTCTGGTTACTTCATCTCAAAGGATAGTTTGCCAAAGTACTGGCTCTTCATGCATTTCTTCTCAATGTACAAGTACGCACTAGATGCGCTGCTTATCAATGAGTATTCTTGCCTTGTGTCAAGGTGTTTTCTATGGTACGATGAAACCAAGACTTGCATGCTAACAGGAGGTGATGTATTAGAAAAGAAAGGGCTCCATGAGATGCAGAGATGGACAAACATCTACATCTTGCTTGGATTCTTTGTGTTCTATCGTGTGCTTTGTTTGCTGGTTTTGATCAGAAGGATTTCAAGATCAAAGAAATGAAGACTTGCAGAAATTAGGCGTCAACTGTCATATTAGATTTTTTTTTTTTTTTTGAATTTTCCCTATTTTCTGCGTTATCTCCCATTTCTTTTTCCCTTATTCACAAATCATAGTTCATAAGTTGTAATGGCTGCGTCGACCATTTCATTTGATTGATCCAATAAGTAAATCTCGAACTAAATTGTGCCAATAATCAGGTTTGATTCCTCATGTTAACGGGGCAAATACTTAAAATATGCCACCATACTATTATATCTTTTTTTATTTTGTCTTTTCTTCTTTGAAGTTTTCTCTAGGCCAACGCCAAGAAGGATGCAAGGAAGATTCACATGGTCTAAAACACGCTCTCGTATGCGGTGGCAAGTTCACAAGTTTTTCTTAAAAAATATGGCTTGAATCCTGCCAACATAACATCTTTCATGTAATTTGTCCGGATTGATTTTCACTCCCAAGTTTCAAAAATGACTTCTCATTACATGTTCCAGGCTATAACATGTCTGTTCTTCTTGATTGGAAGCGATCCGAAAGATCTGGTCGCAATCGCAAAATTATCAACTTCAAAGCGATATATGGATATTAAAACATAGCAAGAAAATTCTTTCGGAATACTGCCATGTTAATGGTTCTGAAACAATAACTCATTGTCCTACACTAGAACAAAATCTTTCAACTCAACCCACAACTTTATCAGCCGATACTGTTCTTCAGAAAATGTGGCCTGGGGGGCTCCAAGTTTTTTAACAGGAGCATGACAAGGCGAGATGTGGTCGATGAGTTGGTTTCATCCACTAGCATTTCTACTAAAGAATGTTTCACGGGTCTCTATCTATTTGTGACGTTGGGGCCTGAACTGAAAGTAACGAAGAATCCAAGGCGTCGACCTCGATATATATAGGGTCTTGTCGGGTGGTGAAATGCTGGGATGTTTTGTTTTGTTTGCTTTCTTTCGCTTGGAATAAGTGCATTGTTCACGGGTTCTGTTTTCTTAGGTAACCCGTGAGCTCGTACTTGCTGATTTCCTAATCCCTGCTAATTGCCTAATATACATATGCGTCCACCACCTGCCACTGCCAATTCATTCGTGTAAATTAGTACTACTACTATATTTAACACTAAGAAGATAATGTGATTACTCTATAAGAAAAGAAAATTTGAACTTAGAATGTTTTTGGGATCGAGAGCGAATGTTGAACGATTTTGAAGTAAAATTTTTTTAATAATAACAATTTAAATATTCGAATTTTATTAAATATTTAGAGGAAAAATTCATTTCTGTTTCTTTCATCCTACAGTTGGATAAACTTGGCTATTAGAATTGAGATTTTTTATGCCACTAATTTTTGAACCAAATTTAAAAGATATTAATGTATTTTATTATAAAATTTTGAATTCATACTCAATAATCTCATCTTATACTCTACATTTTATTTGAGATTTTTAGCATGTTGGTAGACTAAATTCACGTGCTTTTCTAAAAGATGAGAACGCTAACAATTTTTAAATTAAGTGATTAAAAAATGTTATGAAATATTATGAAATATTATAAAATTTAAATTTAGATTCAAGAGCAATTTTACCTCACCACCCAACTTATCAAAATTAATAATAATAAAAGAAAGATGAAAACTTTATGCTAAAGAAATTTTAAATCTATTCATATACGATTCTGAGGGCATCACATGTTCTCTTGGGTAAAAAAAAAAGTCCAGTAGCATTTTAGAAAAAAAAAAAAAAAAGAGAGAGGTGCTTTTAAATTTCTCTTACATTAAAATTATTAATATATAAAATTTTAAAATCTTAAAACCTCCTCCATATCATTAAGGCAAAACCTCATTGACTATGCAAAGTTTAATCTTTAAGTCGGTTAGATTTGTAAAAGGGAAAAATTATATTAGAATTAAAACTTTATTATGTTTTTTTTTTATGTTCAAATTGATGCTTATAATAATATAAGAGAGACAAAAGAAAAGAAAAATCAAGAGCTCAGAGACTAGGTCGAAATATTTGGATCACCTCTTCAATGTTAGAGGTAATACCACACAATGTGTCCCATGCTGTCGTTCGCGTGTTGATCAAAATAATTGAAAACATTTTTTCTCTATTTGTAGATTGGATGATTAGGTTGCTTATTAGGCCTAACAATGGCGTATAACAGCCATACATTTTAAAAAACCATCGTAAGATGTTTAATTCAGTTTCATTGTAATAATTAACAAAAGCAAATAAATTCCCCTCTTGACGAGAAGTCCTTTTTTTTTTTTCTTTTCTTTTCTTTCATCGGAAACGAAAAAAAAAATAAAAAGCAGATTAAGCTATGGATAAATATTGATTTGAGGAAATTAAGCTTAAACGGAGTTGGCTGACTTTGGTTGAAGGTCTTACGTACAGTTGTAACTTGTAAGCTTGTAGCTTGTAGCTTGTAGCTTGTAGGAGAGAGCAGTGCAAATGCCGAGTATCATGGAAAAACTAGCTTAATTAGAGAAATCATGGAAAAACTAGCAAGTATCATCTCATGGCCACCATAGCGTAAGTTAAATAATTTAAAAATATATATCCTCTTTATAATACAACAATAAAAAAGAAAAAAAAGCTTGTTTAGTTGTAGATTTTGGATTAAAAAGAAAAAGAAATTAAGTATTTAGTAAGAATTACCAAAAATTGAATGTAAGGTATTGGAGCAAAATAACGGTGGCAGGCTGTACTGGAAGAATTCTGAAGCTTAAACCCAGTGCAGATGGGTGGAGAGCCCAACCGTCCCACACCAAAGGCCGAAACGTCATTCCGCTCCGCCCCCACAATGAATATATTTATATATATTTATATATACATGATAAAGTGTTTAGGGAAGTATTATGGTAATTTTTAATAAAAAAAAAAATTTCGTGAAATATATTGAAATAATTAAGAACATGTATGAAGATCAAAGAACATATATGAGAACGTATAGAAGACAAACAAATGAATTTCTCATCATAATAAGACTACATCAAGAGTTAACGTTAAGTCTGTTTTTGTTCGCTACAGCAATAAACGAGTTGACAAAATCCATCAGGATAATGTATCTCAGTGTATAATATTTGCAGATGATACTGTCTTGTGTGCTGAGATTAGAGTGAAAGTTAATATTAAGTTAGAACTGTGGAGATATATGTTGGAGTAAAAAGGATTCAGATTAAGTAAAGTAAAGACTGAATACATGAAGTGTAAATTTAGTCCAAACAGAGAAGGAGATAGAAACATAGTGATGCTAGATGGGGTGACGATCCTTAAGCGATATCATTTTATATATTTTGGGTCGATCGTTCAAATGGATGGAGGGATTGATGGTGAAGTGGAGAAGTGTTACAGGTATATAGTGTGACAAAAAACTTCTTATAGGGTTGAAAGACAAGTTTTACAAGACAGTTATTAGACCTACATTACTCTATAGCAGTTAATATTAGGCAACTAAAGGAGTGCATACACAGAAGATGAGTGTAGCGGAAATGCGAATGCTACAATGGATGTGTAAATATACGAGAAAAGATAGAATAAGAAATAAAGACATTCGTAAAAAAAAAGTTAGAGTGACACCTATTGAAGACAATATGAATGAAAATCGTTTACATTGATTTGGATACATACGACGTGAACCTTTGAACGCTCTAATTAGAAAAATAGAGGCTATGAATTATGTAAAAAAGTCAATGCTAAAAGTAAACTAAAAAAAATTGAAATAGAGTAATTCAAAAAGATATAACGGAACGAGAGTTGAAAGAATATTTTTCATTAAATAAAAATGAGTGAAAAAAATTAATTTTGACTAGTTAGTATAAATTTATATATTAATTAATATAATTTATTTTAATATTAAATAAAAATTTTGAGAGAGAGAGAGAGAGAGAGAGAGAGAGAGAGAGAGAGAGAGAGAGAGATATATATATATATATATATATATATATATATATATATGAAACCGCACTTCCATGGTCACGGATGGCATATCTCAGAATTCCTAGCATCACTGACTGTGAAGTCACTGCATTATCATATATTTTAATCTGCAATTTGTTTGGTTGAGCCGTCGCGAACCCATTTGTTTCCCTATCTTTCTTTTCTTTCTTATCTTAGCAATAAAGAAGGCGATAGACATCTGAGAGCTACAATGCCAACTCAGAAAAGAAAGTTTGAAAGCCACGTCCTCTTAGAGTCAATACAACAGATAAAGATGCAATCCATGATGTCTCTGATAGCAATGGCATACCTAGAAATTTAAGTCGGTGGGGTTAATTTATAAACTAGATGAGCATTTTTTTTTTATTCATATGAAGTTCAAGTAGAATGAAAAATTAAATTTTAAATTAATTTTTTTTAAAAAAGGTAAAAAGAATTATATTTATACAAATTAATGAAAAATTATTTCCGTAACTTATACTTATGATCACAATAAAACATTCTTTATAGTTGCACCAAATCTCATCTTGTACATATGATATTATACTTTTATATAAGATTTGTTATTTAATACAATATCAAAAAAATTTAAATATAAAAAATATTCCAAAATATATAACAATTCCAAAAATATAAACATTTTCTAACAATTTTATCTCAATGATTATATTAATGTTGTTATGTATATATATATATATATATATATATATATATATATATATATATATATATATATTCTCGTACCAATAAAAATATTAAAAAATACTACAAATATATAGATGATATAATATTATTTTTTGTTTCTTTTATAACGAAACTACATTTGTATTATCAAATAATTGACTATAAATAAATTAATTATTACATCAACTATGATAAATCTATCATTTATAAATTGGATTAAACTCATATTATAGATTAATAAATTGATCAAACTCATATATAATAACACTCTATTACACTGACAATTAAGAGAAAAATTATAAACTAAATGTGAGACAACAAAGTGAAGAGAAAATGTCAATAAAAATTAAGAAACAAATCAAAATTAAAATAAGACTAAAAGTATAATTAGTAAGAAGTCAATAAAAAATAAATACTATAATTTTTTTTTCAAATTCATAAGTTAAACTTATATTCGTAATGAAAGAAAATTCATAGAATTTTCAAATTAAACTAAATGTAAAAATAAAGATGAATTTATTTTTTACCCCTTTTTAAATAAATTTTAAAAAATTTTAGTGGTGTCAATATAAAAAAAAATTAATAATTTTTTATACTAATTACATGTATATATTATTTGTTTTCGAAATTTGAGTGGCGTCAACTGATCCCATTCAAACCAAGGTGGCTACACCACTGTTTGTTAGGATTTTTATCATTTAAACAAGATTAAATGGTTAATCTAGACTAAACCAGGTAAAAGGAAAGAAATATAATTAGAAAAGAAAAGAGAGGGTGACGAGATTACAATGCCAGTAAAACATAAGATTATGGATAGAATAGAATAATATAGTATAAGATCATTGTTAGGGTTAGATTAGATTATATCATTTTACATATGTTTGTTTTGTGCAAAAATTAAGAATAAGATGAGATGATTTTTATATATGTTTCATCATATTTGTTATATGTAAAATTAAGAGTATGATAAAACTATTTTTTTATTGATTAAAAGTATTTTTCTTTAAAATAAATATAATTTAAATTTATAATTAATTCTTATTAATATAATTCAAAGATTTTTACATAAAATATATATTATTATAATTTCTATAGTTATTATTTAAATCTTTTTTTAATGATTCTTTATTAAAAAGTCGAGGAATTTTATGATTTTAAGTAAAATACATTTATTTTTTAATAAGAATAGATTTTTGAGAAAAATAAGTTCGATGTTTTGATAAACAAAAGTACCTTAATTTTTCAAAAAAGATTTTTTTTTCCTTTTTTTATCCTCTTTTTTTATTGCTGACGAAAAAATTTACATTTTAGATAATATCTCGATATCTTTCGAGAATCTAAATTGGTATTTTATGTGCAAAATTACAAAAATAGAGGTAAATGAGGCACTAAAGATGATGAAGACTAGAAAACTGTCGGGTCTGATGACATTCTAATTGAAATTTGAAAATAACTTGAAGAAGTAGGAATTTGATGGTTGACAAATCTTTTTAACAAGATTTGACTTACTAAGAAAATGCATGAGGAATGAAAGAAAAATGTCTTGATACCTCTCTACAAGAACAAAGGAGATATTTAAAGTTTCTCTAACTATTGATACATAAAATTGATGAGTCACATGACGAGGTTATGAGACAGAATGAGAAAACGGAGATTAAAAAGGACTAATAGAGATATTAAAAAATCAATTTGGTTTTATGCATGACTGATCAACTATGGAGGTAAGACATTTGTGTGGATAACTTGTGGAATATTCTCGAGTATTAGGTTAATATCTTCATATGGTCGTTATAGATTCAGAGAAAGCATATGATGAAATGTTTAGAGAGGTGCTACGATAGTCCTTAATTAAGAAAAGAGTTCCTGTGAAATATAATGAACCAATTAAGGACATGAATGGAGATGCAAAGGACATGTTAGGGGTAAACAAGTGAATTTTCTATCACAGTAGAGACTACATCAAGGCTCAGCGCTAACAATATTCTTTTTCACTACAGTAATAGACGAACAAATAAAACCTGCCTAGGATAAGGTGCCTTGATGTATGATGTTTGTAGATAATATTTTTGTTTGTGTTAAAACTAAAACAGAGATCACGCGAAGTCGAAACTATGGGGATAGACGCTAAAATTAAGACGATTTAGATTAAGCAGATTAAAGACTGATACATGGAATGTAAATTTAGTTCATGTGAAGAGAAAGATCAGAATATAGTGACGTTAAATGGGGTGACGATATCTAACAAGGACCATTTTCGATACTTGATCAATCATACAGATGGATGAACAAATTGATAGCGATGTAACCTATAGGATATAGGCTGGCTGGAGCAAGTGGAGAAGTGCTACAAGTGTGCTGTGCAATAAAAGAATTCCTATATGGTCGAAAGGCAAGTTATATAGCATAGTTGTTAGACTAACATTGCTATATGGCACTGCATGATGGGTGACTTATAGACTTCATGCATTAAATGTGAGTGTAGCAGAAATGCGAATATTGCAGTAGATGTGTTGATATACAAGAAATGATAGAATGAGAAATAAAGACATTCATAAGAATGTTGGAATTGCACCTATCGAAGACAAAGTTGAAGTTATTTCATTAGTTTGAACACATACGACGAAGACTTGTGGATACTTTAGTCAAGTAAATGGAGATTATGAATGATGAAAAAAGGGTCAAGGATAGAAGAATATTGAAAAAGACTTAGAAAGAAGTCATTCGAAAAAATATGACGGCACTATAATTGGAAGAACATATTATCTTGGTTATGAATGAGTAGATGGGGAAAATTCTTCTTGATAGCATAAAATGAGTTCATATATTGTTTCCTATAGCTTACCGTGATTTATTGGGATAAAAACATTAATGATGATAATGATCTTTTTTTATCAATAAAAGGAAAGAATTCCAAAAGAGGAAATAAAATAAAGAAAAGAGTAGGAAAAAAAAATTAAATGTAAAAAAATAGTAGCTAAATTTAATAATTCAAGATTTATAAATTAATAAAATATAATTCATAATAATTTTATGTTTAAGAAATAAGTTTTTTTTTCTAATGATTTTAAAAATCGATTATTTTAAAAAGGAATAATTATTTAAAAATTATTATTTAATCAAAACTATATTTTTTTCTTGGTTAAAAAAAAGGAGATCGAGAATGAAAGAAAGAAAAAGAAGGTGAATATAACAATGAAGAGGGAGAAAGTAAAGTGGAAAAGAAATGAAAAATGATCTGGATTGACCAATAAAGCAATAACCTTTGTCATCTTATTAAAGGTTTAGGTTCATTTTTAAATTATCTTATGTAAATTTTAGGGAAAATATAAGTATTTATTACCAAATCACAAGGGATTGGAAATAATCTTTTCCTTTTAGAGAGGATTGAATCTTCTTATTTTAAGAGTACCATTAATCCTTTATGCAATCTAATCCTTTCTTTTTATGTATGTGTAGAACATAAGATATGATGATATCTATCATTTTATGCACCAAATATTGCCTAAATGGATAAATATCCTTTTTTTGCCCAACAAAATCAACATATATAGGAACATCCCACAAATATGATCTGAATAACCTTTGTCCATTCAAGGACCTAAGTCTATTTTACTTAGCAATATTGCTAATAGTCATTGTAAGAGAACTCAAAAAGATCAATTAAAACAACAAATAAACGATAAGCAATCATAGTTTCAAAGGTCAATAGCAATCAAATTGAAACCTAAGAAAAAAGAAAAAAAGAATTTCCAAGTTCTAGTAAGTTCTAAACTGAACAACAACATAAAATTTGCCTCATAGTGCATTATTAGAAAATAGCACATAGATTAAGTTCTTTTAAAAAAAAAAAAACATAGTCTAAGAGAAAAGAGAACATTTTTTTAACTTAAACCTATTTTTAGTGTAGCTTTTCTCAGATATCATAAATTACAGATTTTTATAGACAACGTTTTAGGGAGAACTCATGGTCAAACTTATAAAATAGACTGTGTTATTTTTAAATGTAGTCTAATTCTTAAATAAAATACATAGTTAAATAATTTATAAATTTTGATTTATTTGAAATTAAAATAAATAGACTACGCATATTGGATAAACCATGCTGTTTTATTTCAATAAACAAAATATTACAAAGTAATTACTACAAACAACTAAGGTTTGTCCTAACCGCCTAGCGGTTGTTAGCCTTCCTTAAGAGGATTTAAGTCTAAGGTTTGAATCCCTCCCACTTGCACCTCTCGATGAACCAAAAAACAGTAATTACTACAAAATATTATTACACCATATTTTCATGTATATAAATTGTCTTCAAAACTTCCACTAAAAAATGCATTCAAGACTTCAACACAAAATATATGTGAAGATTTTGCTTCCACAATGAGCATATTTCTTAAACTTTTTCCTTTGCTACTTTTTCATTTGTTAACAACATAGCTTGTATCATCTTCATCTACCATTTTACTCGAATGATTAGGTTGTCAAATTAATGTACCAAGTTCTCAGTGGTGATAAATGCATCATATTAGATGAGGTATTTCATCATATGATTTGTTTCTATGCATTTAATTCCCCCTCTGAATTCAACATTATTGTTTAATAGACTTTTGTCTAGTTGATTTGTAAAAATTAGGAATTACAAAATTAAAGTGATGTAGGTTAGGATGTAAACAGATCCTGACTTTCATTATTTATGGGAGTTCATATCATGATGAACTTCAATACATTTTTGAAGTCATTCGAAATTTCTTCTGCATAAGAACAACCACAAATAATGAAGGTTAGGATATGTAAATTCCTAACTTGCATCACTTTAACTCAATTCCTAATTTTTGCAAACTAACTCAATTCTCTTCGTTTCGAAAGAGAATTATCTGCACACAAACAATGTCATATGATGAATGATTTGCCTAGTATAATACATTTGTTAGTATTGAGAAGTTGGTAGATCAATTTGACAACCTACACTTCGTATAAAATTGCAGAACACCCACTACGTAGAAGCTTTCTAACAATTTGCACATTAATCAAGATGAGATATAATTCTTTAAATAGAAATCTAATAAATTAAAAGAATCGAGTTAATTAAAAATATACTATCGTAAAACTTGTTCAGTTAAAATGGTCACTTGCATAAACAACCTAAATCGAAGATAATAATGAGACAAATTTTTCCTAACTTTATCTTGAAATGAAATATTTGTTGCCGATATGTTCTACAAATCCTTCTACAATAGTTTAAATGTTAATTTTTTTTATTAGAAAGCTAATATGCAACAAAAAAGGGAATAACAAAACCTTCAATAGGATGACATGCAAATAAAATCACCTTCAAATTTACAAAAAAGTCAAATTAAACGAAGTTGAAAGAAAGAAAGAAAGAAAGAAAGAAAACCCTTAAACTAAAAATTAGTAGAAATTAAACCCTTGAAATCGAAAAAAAAAAAAGGATTTTGAAAAGCATGCCTCTTTGTGTAGGAACTAGGTCAAACAAAGAAAAAAATGTCTTTCAAAACTATAAAAAAAGGTTAAAAAATTAAAAATAAAAATAAAAAATAAAAAATAGATATTAGAAAAAAGGACCTCACTGCATAAAAAAATGGAAACGGTCAATCATTTCTACTATAGCTGTTTCGTAGGGTTTCATTTATCACAAGAGTTGATATAGAAATAAAAATGGTTTTTTATGTGTTTTTTGTTCAACATGAGATTATACTGAAAACGATTGGTAGAGTAAACAACGCCTGAGGCAGGTTATCATTTGACGAAAATTGTTTTATGTTCAAAATGAGATTAAGCTCAAAATGGTTTTTGTATAATAAAACCAAATAGAGAAAAAGAAAATGATAATCTTCATAATGAGGAAATGACTTAAAGAATGAGCAGTGAACCTTAGGACTACTTATAAACTATAAATAAAAACGAAAATGACTAATGAACAATTTAAAACCATAATCTTTCATAATAATAATTTAATTTGATAATACATAAAACTATTACATTTAATAAAAAGACCGTAATTTATTTAGAAATGAAATTACGCTTAAAATAAAACTCGTAGTCTTTGATTATTACGCATGAATCTCGAAAGACAAAACACCAGATAGAAAAGCCTACATTTCAATACATAAACAGTAATTCAAACAGTAAATGTGTATCATAGATGACTAAAATCATTTTCAATGTATATGAATTTAGGAAGAAGAGACATCAACTACAAAAGACTACGTTTAAACACAATAACTGTAGTCTATTAATAAATAAAAATTATACTTAAATTTGTTTAAATAGCAAAATGTCTTTTCATAAATAACTTAGTAGTAACCTGAAATCATTTTCTAAAGTACATAAATCTTAGAAGACTAAATATTAAGCTTGGGGCCATAAAAGACTTTGTTTGAAATAAAAAATTATAGTGTATTATTGTACTTTTAATGTATTTGATCTTGAAAGATAGAACATTAAGCATTAATTTGAGTTGAAAAATGGCTACATTTGAAATGAAAAAAACATCTTGATGCACATTTAAGCCTTGACGCCTGAAACCTGAAAAATTTTAATATTTTAAAACCATGGTTAAGGATATTACACTATGTGTGTTTTTAGTAACGGCATATAATATATATTATGACTTAACATTAATCGTAGTCTTTACTATAAAGAAATATCTATTAAATAAAAGTAGATTCTGGTTAATGACATAAATATAGTTTATATCCAATTGATCTAATTTCAAGAAAATAATAAAAAATGAAATAAAATAAATATAAGTTAACATTACATTTATATTTATACTTTCATCGCGTCTAAAAACTTAAAACATGATTAAATTTAAAAATTATAATTAAAGATATTGAACTGAATGTTTTTTAATAATAGTAATTAATGTTTTTACATCATTGTATTCTGTGTGGTTTTATATATATATATATATATATATATATATATATATATATATATATATATATAATGGTGGCTTATATCAAAAACGGAAAAAAAAAATCCATAATATAACAAGTCTTGAGCCAAATAACAGCGGCACAGAACCTACTTGAAAAGAAAGAACTAGAGAAAAGGAACATCTTTTTTATCTTTAAAAAAGAAAAAACAAAGAGAAGACAAAATAAAAAACGTTGATGGTAAAACCAATTAAAAATTGCATCTTCTAGAACGTAGAAAACATTCAAAGAAATGATGGAAAAGCAAAGTAAATTGTGAAATAAAATAATTGAAGCAGGGAAAAATCCGCTTTCTTCAAAGAAAAAGGTTTACATAGACATGGGGACATAGGGTCTGCTTAAGACAAAATAGTAGGGGATAAAGTATCTCTTTTATAATTGTTTTTTAAAAAAATTATTATTTTATTAAAAATATATTTTTTTATCATATTTTTTAAAAAAATTTAATAAATATATCTCGTCATTCATTTAAAATATTATTAAAAAAAAACACAACTTCCAAAATTTGTCAAACATAATAATCACTTTTAAAGACTACAGCAACACAGTTAATAAAGTAAAAAATTAAAAATACGACTTCTCCATCGTAATCACCGCACCGACAATAATAGGTATAAAAGCAAAGTTGTTTGCCCTCAGAAATAACTATTCCTAGCTCCAACGCGAGCATTCAAAAAAATTGCTTAATTTACAAGAAAGCATAGATTCTATCAGAATACAATCTGATCTTCTCGAAGGTTTTTATACTGTTTATATAGATTACCGTTAAAGACGGAATATTTGAATAGATTTAATTCTACTATAACTAAGAAAGTATGTGAATTCAACTTAGAATAAAATTTTTGAGTTACAGCTGTTATGAGCAAAATAAAAAGTAAAAAATAAAAAATAATAATATGATGTGTCATTTAGATAAAGTATCACGTATCATGTTAAAATTAAATACAGATGAAAATAAATTTTGTATTTAATATTCAACTCCGAACAATTTTATCCCTAGATACCTACAGTTAATATTACTAGACAAATACGTCATTAAAAAATAAATTGTTTCCTATAAATAGGGTCTAAGTATGACCTTTAAACCTAATTGAGATTTTACTTTTTCAATATACTGAAACTCTGTCAAAATCTCTTTCTGACTTAAGCATCGGAGTGTTTAGGCAGGGAAGTCCCTGCGTTCCTTTGACTGTTCTGGTTTTTGCAGAGTGACGTGGCTAAATGATCGAAGTATTGACGTCAGCAATTCATTATTGTTGTCCTGTTCAACAACAATTGGCGCCGTCTGTGGGAACCGAAAGAAAAGCTGGTGATTCTACAACGATGGTAAAGACGCGATCCACAGCAAATAGAGAGGAGAAGAATGAAGATATGATCAGTTCTCCACTGGACCATGGAGAAAAAGCTCGGGAGAAGAGCCATATGATGACTATCCCTGTTGCAGAGTTCGAGGCCATGAGGAAACAAGGAGAGGAGACCGCCCAAGCCTTACGCGCGATGGTCGACCTATTCAAAGGTGCCTTCCCATAGGCGAATCTTCCACCGGCTATTCAAAACTTGGCGGAGCCAAGAACACAGAGAAGGAGTGCTTAGGGGGCTGGTGAGGTTGGGCATGAGACTGCGGAGAGTTTAAGGCGTCAAGGTGCTGGAACCCCAGTGCGTGTGGCTACGGAAGACCTGTTGCGCGAGGACGCGGAAGACCTCATGCACGAAGCCGCGGAGGCCCAGGATGCGCGAGAGACTGTTCGCCAGGGTCCGCGAGACTCAAGCCGCCAGGATGCGCGAGAGTCCGATGGGGGAATGGCGCGCCAGGATGCGCGAGAGTCAATAATGGAGTTGATGCGCCAGAGTGCGCGAGAGTCAGTGGAGGACGTAGTGCGCCAGTGTGCGCGAGAGTCAGTGGAGTACATAGTGCGCCAGTGTGCGCCAGAAGTCGACCGCCAGGGTGCGAGAGATCCAGACCGTGAGTATGCGGGAGAGTCCGATGGAAGGTTGGTGCGCCAGTGTGCGCCAGAAGTCGGCCGCCAGGGTGCGAGAGATCCAGACCGTGAGAATGCGCGAGAGTCCGATAGGAGGTTGGTGTGCCATGGTGCGCGAGAGTCAGTGGAGGATATTTTGCGTCGGTGTGCGCCCGAAGTTTGCCGCCAGGGTGCGAGAGATTCAGCCAGAGAGAATCAGCGAGACTCCAATCGCCAGGGTGCGTGAGAGTCAGGGGAGGATTTAGTGCGCCAGGGAGCGCGGGATATTGGCCTCCAGGGTGCACGAGAGTCGAGTGATAATCTGATGCGCCAGGGTGCACGAAGGCCTGATGGCGATGGACCACAGGACTATTTCAATGAGGGTATAGGAGAAATAGGTAGCCAGGGTGCACGGGACCCCCGCACGCACGGAGAACCCCTCAAGTGAAACTGCACAAGGTTCAAGGCGTCCAGGTGCGAGAGGCGCCGTACAGGAGATTGTTAGGGGCCTCCGACGCCCTAATGCTGGAAATCTCGACAGTCCAACAGAGATAAACAATGGACCTATGAATGGTATAGGAGGTGCTGGGATGATGAGATCTCATATGGAGAGGAGAGACTTAGTGGTAGATCCAACATGGAACCCCCTACTGAAATGGTAAATTTTTTATCCCGAACTGAGAGAAATCAAGCCCCTAATCTATACAGCAAAGGGAAAGAGACTGTTGACTGCGATCAAGCTGATTCGTGTAATACTGGAAAGATCCAAGATACTATGGACATGAAGAGAATAGTTGAACAAATCTTAGAAGAGAAGAAATTGGTTCCGACTGAAGAGAACCAGAGACGAAGAGTCCCATTCAGCGCAGCGATCATGGGGAAACCATTACCTCCAAAGTTTAAAATGCCGCAAATAGCAACATATGCTGAAAAAACAGACCCTTTCGATCATGTAGAAAGCTATGAGTCATTAATGTTGCTACATGGATGGGAGGACGAGGTAATGTGCAGGGTGTTCTCTCTAACCCTGGCGGGTCACGCATTGAAATGGTTCAACAACTTGCCAGAATGGTCTATTTCTTCCTTCAACCAGCTGAGAAGAGAATTTTTGAAAGCCTTTGAGATAAATAGTCAGAAGAGAAAGGAAGCCACCTATCTGCTCACCCTAAGGCAAGGGAACAAAGAATCATTGAAGAGTTATGTAGATCGATTTCGGGATGCTACTCTAGAGGTACGTGATCTGCAAGTGGGGATAGCGGAGACAGCCATGCTTCAGGGAACAAGGTTTGAAAAACTCCATGAATCATTGTCCTTGGATCAACCAACGACAGTCTTAGACTTATTCTCTCGAGCAAACAAGTACATTACCCAAGAGGAGGTGATGAAAACGATTCTAATGGGAGACTCCAAGGAAGGAAAGAAGCGGGAGAGAGACCTAGATGAGAGGAATATGGGGAGATCAGACAGATCCGGCAAAGCCCCAAAGTTTAAATATACAAACTACACACGGCTTTCTGAACCACGCGCTTCGATCCTAGCAACGATCGAGAGAACTGAGATGCTTCAATTCCCTAGAAAAGGTGAGGGAAACCTAGGGGGAGACCTCAGATCCTATTGTAGTTTCCACTCCGCTTTTGGTCATTCGACGGAGAGATGCCGCGATCTGATGAATCAATTTGATAAATTAGCCAGAGAAGGGCTGTGGGACTGCTACACACAGAGGAACGAGAGGAATCAATATCCTGTTCATGGTTGAGGAGACAATAGACCATGGGATAGATGTCGTGCTCAAATGGAACACTACTGCAAGTTCACAGGTCAGTTTTTGAGTGTAGGGTAAATATAAGTATCGTCCTACAGGGAATTGTGCCTACCACAAATCACTGTAATCAATAACCTCAAACTTTATTTAGAAAAAGTAATTTATATTGGTTGAGATCCTATTTACTATTCTAACTATTAATTATGGAACAAATTAATTAAAACAGTCACAATTATTACGAATAAAAATATCAATGGCAAAATATTCCTAGAACTCGATTTCACCTAACTAGGGTTCATACAATTCCCTTGATCAATTTGTTCTTTTAATTTCAATTTGTTTATAGCTAAAACTATTTTCTGTTTATCTCTCCCGAGTTTTAAACAGTCATACCCAAATTACCTAATCCCAACCTCCCGATTCAGAATTAAATAATAGAGTTCATTAAGCGATGGTAATCCGTTTCTCTATAGCTCATAAGAATTGTCAACCTCCCGATTCAACAATGTCCTATGTTAATCTACCCTTGTGCATATAAATAATCCCCTCTCCCGAGTGCCGGATTCCTATACTAATTCATCCAATTGGTGGCCAATCAACTAGAGCATTAAGAAAAAGTAGATTAAATAAACATAATTGAGATCATCCAAACAATATCACAAAATAATTGCAATCTGCCCAAAGTTGGCTACATCGATTCTAGGAAAAAGGAGTTTAGTACCTAGACATCATGATAAACATCCAATAATTCCAAAGTATCATCCCTAGAATAAACATTGATCGAAAAAGATGTAAAAGATGGAGTTTCTATGGAGCTAAATCAATCCTGAAGCCTTCTGCCGCAGCCTCCTTCGATATTCTGATAAAAAGACTATTTATAAGGTTTTCAGTCACTAAAACGCGGAATGCCACATGAAAAAATAGTGTTGCCCTAATCAGACTGCTATGTTGCGACAATGGTATTGATTCCCCAGATCTACTCTGCACTGTCTAGTTTCTTCTATTGCTGCAGCATAAGTCACGATCAGCATCCTGCAATTTCACTTCTTCACAGAATCATCAGAATCAGCTCCAAAAGCTTTAACTTCTCCATATTGTTCTTTTTCCTGCACAAATGCACAAAACACATAAAACATACCTAATATAGCAAAGAACAAATCAAATAACTAAGTAAAAAGGGTTCTAAACATATGTAAATTTCAGTGCTAACAATAGACGTAATGACAACAGAATCAATAGAAGAAGGATTGAGGAAAGAGGAAATGGGGTAAGGCAGGGGGAACTTAAGAATCAGCAGATTGATAATGAGCCTACAGGACCCGCAATTAATGTCATCTCTGGTGGGGAGTACATAGCAGGTACCTCGTCCACCTCACGGAAGGCTTATGCTAGGCAGGCATACCAGGTTCATTCTGTGATGAAAGTAGTTGAGGATGGAGAGACGATTACTTTCACGCCTGCTAATCAAGGAGATGTTATCATTCCACATGACGACCCTATGATTATATCGACGGTAGTGGCTAAGCATCCGATAGGACGAATTCTAGTAGACAATGGGAGCTCGGTGAACCTCATCTATTGAAATTATTTCGAAAAAATGAATTTGAGTGAAGACAGGTTGAAGCCAGTAACCACTCCTCTTTTTGGCTTCACAGGAGAAAAGGTGAATGTGGCAGGGTCAGTCGAACTGCCTGTTACTTTGGGTGAAGAACCTAAGAGTGTTACAAGACAGGTCATATTTATGGTGGTCAGGTCAACCTCTCTAGCTTACAATATTATTCTCGGGCGTCCATTATTGAGCGATATGAGAGCCATACTTTTTCCGTGTTATCTGCTGATGAAATTCCTAACCTCCAGATGTGTGGGACAAGTTAGAGGAGACCAAAGGAGAGCAAGAACATGTAACGTTGCATCGACTACATGTAAGGGGATTCAGAGGAAGGAAACTCTTATTATCACAGAACCGTCGAAGCCAAAGCCCATTGAAGAGATGGAAGAAGTGAAGCTGGGGATTAATGGCGAAGAGAAGAAGGTGTATATCGGAAGCTAATTGAAGCCAGAAATGCAGGAAGAGATAGTGAAGTGCTTGAGAGATAATGCCGATGTTTTTGCATGGACCCCTGCCGACATGCCTGGAATAGATCCGAAGGTCATCTATCATGAACTTAACGTACTACCCGGGGCTAAACCTGTCAAATAGAAGAAAAGGAATTTTACCCCCGAGAGGCATCAAGTCATTGAAGAAGAGATAGATAAGTTGCTTGAGGTTGGATTCATTCGGGAAGTCCTGTATCCGGAATGGCTAGCAAATGTAGTGATGGTGAAGAAAGCCACCGAAAAGTGAAGAATGTGTATGGACTTTACAGATCTGAATAAGGCATGTCCGAAAGACTCATATCCACTGCCCCAAATAGACAAACTAGTAGATGAAAGTTCGGGATACGAGTTTCTTAACTTCTTGGATGCTTTCTCCAGTTACCATCAGATCCTAATACACCAAGAAGACGAAGAAAAGACGTCTTTCATCACTGATAAAGGCACTTACTGTTACAGGGTGATGCCATTTGGCCTGAAAAACGCAGGTGCCACATATCAGCGTATGGTAAATAGAGTTTTTAAGGATCTAGTCGGAGTTACAATGGAAGCTTATGTGGACGACATGATTGTGAAAAGTAGAGAAGGGGAATCTCATGCTTTACAGCTGTTGTTGCCTGAAACAACAATGATGAATTGCTGACGTCCTTCGTGCCACGTGTTGTCGAAATCTCTGCAAGAAAAATAAAGATCAGAGGGACGCAGGGCTTTCCCTGCATTTGCACTCCGATGCTTAAGTCAGACCCAGAATTTGGTAGAGTTTCTGTAGGGGAAATAGAGACTTAGGTTAACGAATCATACCTGACCCCTATTTATAGGGATTTACTCTGTCATTAATTACATTTTTGCCCCTTTTTTTATCTTACTCAGGGCTTGTATCATTTCTCATACGTTTTCTTCATGCGCCACGTGTCATTCTTTTATTATTCTTTTATCATGCACAACAATTGCTCCCCACTCTTTCGCTAGGTATAACCTTGCGGAAGAGTACATATGTTCTCATTGTAGCCTCAAGTCAAATTCTCTGGCCTTCTAATTCTCAAGCTCTTGTTTTGAGTGCGTGGCTTACCTCGCGCATTTTTCGCTTCAAGCCCTTTGTTTGTGCGCTTAGCTTACATCGCGCACTTTTCGCTTCAAGTTCTTGCACATTTTCTTCGTGGCTTACCTCGCGCATTTTTCGCTTCAAGCCCTTGGTTGAGTGCTTAGCTTACCTCGCGCATTTTTCGCTTCAAGCTCTCGCACATTTTCTTCATGGCTTACCTCGCGCATTTTTCGCTTCAAGCCCTTTGTCTTGTGTGCTTAGCTTACATCGCGCACTTTTCGCTTCAAGCTCTTACACATTGTCTTCGTGGCTTACCTCGCGCATTTTTCGCTTCAAGCCCTTGGTTGAGTGCTTAGCTTACCTCGCCCATTTTTCGCTTCAAGCTCTCGCACATTTTCTTCATGGCTTACCTCGCGCATTTTTCGCTTCAAGTTCTTGCACATTTTCTTCGTGGCTTACCTCGCGCATTTTTCGCTTCAAGCCCTTGGTTGAGTGCTTAGCTTACCTCGCGCATTTTTCGCTTCAAGCTCTCGCACATTTTCTTCATGGCTTACCTCGCGCATTTTTCGCTTCAAGCCCTTTGTCTTGTGTGCTTAGCTTACATCGCGCACTTTTCGCTTCAAGCTCTTACACATTGTCTTCGTGGCTTACCTCGCGCATTTTTCGCTTCAAGCCCTTGGTTGAGTGCTTAGCTTACCTCGCGCATTTTTCGCTTCAAGCTCTCGCACATTTTCTTCATGGCTTACCTCGCGCATTTTTCGCTTCAAGCCCTTTGTCTTGTGTGCTTAGCTTACATCGCGCACTTTTCGCTTCAAGCTCTTACACATTGTCTTCGTGGCTTACCGCGTGCATTTTTCGCTTCAAGCCCTTTGTCTTGAGTGCGTGGCTTACCTCGCGCTTTTTTCGCTTCAAGCCCTTGCACATTGTCTTCGTGGCTTACCTCGCGCATTTTTCGCTTCAAGCCCTTGGTTGTGTGCTTAGCTTACATCGCGCACTTTTCGCTTCAAGCTCTCGCACATTGTCTTCGTGGCTTACCTCGCGCATTTTTCGCTTCAAGCCCTTTGTTGTGTGCTTAGCTTACATCGCGCACTTTTCGCTTCAAGCTCTCGCACATTGTCTTCGTGGCTTACCTCGCGCATTTTTCGCTTCAAGCCCTTTGTCTTGAGTGCGTGGCTTACCTCGCGCTTTTTTCGCTTCAAGCCCTTGCACATTGTCTTCGTGGCTTACCTCGCGCATTTTTCGCTTCAAGCCCTTGGTTGTGTGCTTAGCTTACATCGCGCACTTTTCGCTTCAAGCTCTCGCACATTGTCTTCGTGGCTTACCTCGCGCATTTTTCGCTTCAAGCCCTTTGTTGTGTGCTTAGCTTACATCGCGCACTTTTCGCTTCAAGCTCTCGCACATTTTCTTCATGGCTTACCTCGCGCATTTTTCGCTTCAAGCCCCTGCACATGTGTAGCTGGTGCGATCAGTCATTTATCAATTATGTGCGAATCTCAACAGCCAACAAAATATCAAAATGGCATAAATAATAGTTCAACAAATTAAATTTCAACCCATAGTTGAATTAACAAAAAATAATATTAAATGTCATAAAGTCTCGCTGCCAGTGTAGTTGCAAGTGGTTGATATTCCGCGCTTTTGCTATCCTCTTGCGTTGTGACCTTTCCATATTCTTTCAAGGCATTGGTGAAGGCTTAGGTAGCCCGACGATGGTAAGGGTTTCTTTTCTTTGAACTCCCTTACATGTAGTTCAGCGTCGGTATTCTTTTCATCACTTCTTCTTGAGTGATATATTTATCTGCTCTCGAGAACAAGTCTGAGATCGTCGTTGGCTGATCTAAAGATAGCGACTCTTGCAACTTTTCAGACCTTGTCCCTTGTAGCATAGCTGTCACAGCTACTCCAACTTGTAGATCATGTATTTCAATAGTAGCATTACGGAACCGATCCACATAGCTTTCGAGTGATTCCTTGCTCTCCTGCCTTAAGGTAAGCAGATAGGTGGCCTCCTTCCTTTTCTGGCTTTTTATCACAAAGGCCTTCAGGAATTCACTTCTTAATTGATTGAAAGACGAAATAGACCCCTCTGGCAAACTGTTAAACCATTTTAGTGCATGGTCAGTTAAAGTTGAGGGGAATGCTCTACTCATGATCTCATCCTCCCATCCATGTAATAGCATCAATGACTCATAGTTCTGAATGTGGTCATAAGGGTCAGTTTTTCCCGTATACATCGTCATCTGCGGCATTTTGAATTTTGGGGGCAGCGCTTTTCCCATGATCGTTGTACTGAATGGGATCCTCCTTCTCTGGTTTTCTTCAGTTTGAACCAACCTTTTCTCTTCTAAGATTTGTTCCACTATTCTTTTCATATAAGTGGCAACTTGTGCCTTGGAGACAGGTCTGTTTTGCACTTTCTTAGCATCGTATGTATCAGCTTGACTGTAGTCCATAGCTTCTTCCCTGTTACCTTGAGTTCGGTTTTGACGAGCCTGAGATTGAAAGTTTATCATTCCAGTTTCAAGGTTTCGTGCTGGATTTATTTTCGAGTCTCTCTCAATATGAGATCCTGTCATTCCCACATCTTTGATTCCGTTATTTGGTGGGCTGTTTGTGTTCTGGGGCCAAGGATCTTCGATGCCCAAGTATCCAGAGTCTACTCGAGCCGGACCCTCAAGGTTTCTAGTACTTTGGCGTCTCCGACCACCAACAATCTCCCGTGTTGAATTCTTTGTCCCATGACGCCGTAGTTTTTTGACACTCTGATGTCTCCAGTTCATTGGAGTCTCGCGTATGGGGTCTTCCGTAACTTGGTGCTGCAAGCCTTTCGAGGCCTCACGCACAGGGTCTCCCATACCCTGACGCCTCATATCTTCCTCAGTCTCACACATAGGGTCTTGTGCGATCATGCCACGAGGATCTCGCGTACCCTTGTCATGAGGGTCTCGCGCAGCAGGGTCTTGCGTAAGCTGGCATCCCCGCGTTATGAGTGCGCCACGTGGCGCGCGAAGAACGCGCCACGTGGCGCACGAAGCAAACGGGGGGTCTTGCGTGGCCATGCCGTGAGAGTTTCGTGCACCCCTGCCTTGAGGGTCTCGCGCTCCACTGCCGTGAGAGTCCGCCGTGAGAGTGCCGCGAGGCTCTGTCGCCAGAGTGCCACGAGGGTCTGTCGCCAGAGTGCCGCGAGAGTCTCCTATAGGCATGCCGCGAGGGTCTGTCGCCAGCATGCCGTGAGGGTCTAAGGCCAGTGTGCCGCGAGGGTCTGTCGCCAGCATGCCGTGAGGGTCTAAGGCCAGTGTGCCGCGAGGGTCTAAGGCCAGTGTGCCGCGAGGGTCTCCAGCAGCCATGCCGCGAGGGTCTCCTGCAGCCATGCCGCCCATACCGCGAGGGTCTCCAGCAGCCATGCCGCAAGGGTCTCCAGCAGCCATGCCGCCCATGCCGCGAGGGTCTCCAGCAGCCATGCCGCCCATGCCGCGAGGGTCTCCTGCAACCATGCCGCCCATGCCGCGAGGGTCTCCAGCAGCCATGCCGCGAGGGTCTCCTGCAGCCATGCCGCCCCTGCCGCGAGGGTCTCCAGCAGCCATGCCGCGAGGGTCTCCTGCAACCATGCTGCCCATGCCGCGAGGGTCTCCAGCAGCCATGCCGCGAGGGTCTCCTGCAACCATGCTGCCCATGCCGCGAGGGTCTCCTGCAGCCCTGCCGTGAGGGTCTCGCGCACCCCTGCCGTGAGGGTCCAATGCCGGCATGCCGTGAAGGTCAGTCATGCCGCGAGGGTTTGCCGCCAGAGTGCCGCGAGGGTCTCCTGCAGCCCTGCCGTGAGGGTCTCGCGCACCCCTGCCGTGAGGGTCTCCAGCAGCCATGCCGCGAGGGTCTCTCACACCCCTGCCGTGAGGGTCTCCAGCAGCCATGCCGTGAGAGTCTCTCACACCCCTGCTGTGAGGGTCCAATGCCGGCATGCCGTGAGGGTCAGTCATGTCGCGAGGGTTTGCCGCCAGATTGCCGCGAGGGTTTGCCGCCAGAGTGCCGCGAGGGTCTCCTGCAGCCCTGCCGTGAGGGTCTCGCGCACCCCTGCCGTGAGGGTCCAATGCCGGCATGCCGTGAGGGTCAGTCATGCCGCGAGGGTTTGCCGCCAGAGTGCCGCGAGGGTCTCCTGCAGCCCTGCGGTGAGGGTCTCGCGCACCCCTGCCGTGAGGGTCCAATGCCGACATGCCGTGAGGGTCAGTCATGCCGCGAGGGTTTGCTGCCAGAGTGCCGCGAGGGTCTCCTGCAGCCCTGCCGTGAGGGTCTCGCGCACCCCTGCCGTGAGGGTCTCCAGCAGCCATGCCGCGAGGGTCTCTCACACCCCTGCCGTGAGGGTCTCCTGCAGTCGTGCCGCGAGAGTCTCGCGCAGGGTCTCGTACTCCCCTGCCGTGAGGGTCATGCGCGCCAGGATTTCACGCAATTCGCCCTTCTCCTACCAAATTTCGGACAGTCTGCGGCAGGTTCACTTGCGGAAAAGCTCCTTTGAACAAATCAACCATAGTCCACAAGGCTTCGACGGTTTCTTCCCCCTGCTTCCTCATCGCTTCGAACTCTGCCACAGGGATAGTCATCATATGACTCTCCTCCCGAGCTTCTTCTCCACGGTCCAGGGGAGAACTAGCCGTGTCTTCATTCTCCGCATCCCTGATTGCCGTGGATCGTGTCTTCACCATCGTTGTAGAATCACAGCTTTTCTTTCGGTTCCCACAGACGGCGCCAATTGTTGTTGCCTGAAACAACAATGATGAATTGCTGACGTCCTTCGTGCCACGTGTTGTCGAAATCTCTGCAAGAAAAATAAAGATCAGAGGGACGCAGGGCTTTCCCTGCGTTTGCACTCCGATGCTTAAGTCAGACCCAGAATTTGGTAGAGTTTCTGTAGGGGAAATAGAGACTTAGGTTAACGAATCATACCTGACCCCTATTTATAGGGATTTACTCTGTCATTAATTACATTTTTGCCCCTTTTTTTATCTTACTCAGGGCTTGTATCATTTCTCATACGTTTTCTTCATGCGCCACGTGTCATTCTTTTATTATTCTTTTATCATGCACAACAACAGCTATCCAAAGTCTTAACGGTTCTAAGGAAGTATCACATGAAACTAAATCCCAACAAGTGTTCGTTCGGAGTCCAATCTGAGAAGTTTTTGGGGTTCATGATAACCAACCGTGGGATCAAAGCCAATCCCGAGAAGGTCCAAGCCATCTTAGATATGAGGCCTCCAATTACAGTTAAAGAGGTACAGAGGCTGACAGGGAGGATAGCCGCACTAAACCGCTTCCTATCAAAATCAGCCGAAAGGAGCTTACCGTTCTTCAAGACACTCCGAGGTGGAAAAAACTTTTCGTGGAATGAGGAATGTCAGATAGCCTTTGAAGAATTAAAGGAGTATTTGAAAGAACTCCCATTGCTGTCAAGGCCTCTAACCGGGGAGCAGCTGTTTATGTACCTTGGAATAGGCGATAAAGCGGTAAGTGCAGTTTTGCTGAGGAGAATCGCAGAAGGAGATAGGCCTGTTTATTATGTAAATAAAGTGCTCCTAGAGGCAGAGACAAGATATCCCCAAGTTGAGAGAGTAGCCTTAGCACTTGTCATAGCAGCCCGAAAACTATGCCCTTATTTTTAAGCACACTCTATAATTGTATTAACAGATCAGCCGCTGAGACAGATACTCCAAAAGCCTGAACATTCTGGAAGGTTGGTGAAATGGGCAGTTGAACTCGGAGAATATGATATTTCTTTTCAGCCTCGACAAGCTATCAAAGCACAAGCTCTAGCAGATTTCATTGTTGAATGCACGTGTCGAGATGATACTAAGGAGAAAGGGTTGGACTGGTGGAAACTATTTATTGACGGAGTGTCAAGCGCCATGGGAAGCGGAGCTGGCATCGTGCTAACATCACCAGAAGGGGAAATGGTAGAATATTCTCTATGTTTTGATTTCCCTAGTTCCAACAATGTGGCTGAATACGAAGCATTAATCTGTGGCATGAAACTTACAAGGGAGCTCCAAGTTTAAAATTTGCTAGCTCATAGCGATTCACAACTTATCGTCAACCAATTCAAAGGGCAGTATGAAGTGCGAGAATCTACTCTCGTTTCGTACTTGGAGAAGGTTCGGGGGTTAGCTCAATTGTTTGACAATTTCCAGATAACCCAAATTGACCGATCTGAGAATGGCCATCCCGACGCTCTATCTAAGTTAGCATCCTCCAAAGAAGCTACTGGGGGGTCGTGAAAGTAGAAAGATTGGTTAAGCCAAGTATAGAAGAAGAAGAAGGGGTGTTAGATATTGATGTCAGTTCTGATTGGAGGACAACCATGAAACAGTATTTAATGGAGGGAACACTTCCTAGTGAAAAAGAAGCAGCCCGAAAAATGAGGACTCAAAGTGTAAAATTTACTTTGATCAATGGAGAGCTCTACAAAAGGGGATATACCATGTCGCTGTTGAAGTGTTTAGGTCCAGAACAAGCCAACTACGCATTGGCTGAGGTCTACGAAGGGATATGTGGAGAGCACTTAGGAGCCCGAGCTTTAGCAGCAAAAATACTCAGGGCAGGATTCTATTGGCCCGCGCTCAAGTAAGATGCACTTGATAAGGTGCGAAGATGTGACAAATGTCAAAGATGCGCCCCCCTGACGACTACCCCAGTATTGTCCCTTCAAAGTATATTCCAGCCTACGCCGTTTGCCCAATGGGGTTTGGATATACTTGGCCCATTCCCAGTGGCTACGGGTCAACGAAAGTACTTGCTGGTAGCCACTGATTATTTTACTAAATGGGTAGAAGCAGAGCCTCTGGCCACCATTACTGAGAAAAAGGTCGAAGCGATGGTTTGGAAGGAGATAATTTAACGATTTGGAGTTCCAAGGATCTTGAACGTAGATCATGGGAAGCAGTTTGATTGCGATGCATTCCGAAATTTCTGTGATGGGTTGAAAATTCAACTCAGGATATCCTCTGTGGCATATCCGCAAGCTAATGGCCAAGCAGAAATCAGTAACAGGACCATATTTCATGACCTCAAGACTCGTCTGGACAAAGCAAAAGGAGCCTGGGTGGATGAGCTGTCGAGTATTCTATGGGCATACAGAACAACGAGTCGGGTATCGACCGGGGAAACACCGTTCAGCCTAGTATATGGAACTGAAGCTTTGATACCTGTAGAAGTCGGAGCTGTCTCGCCAAGGATAATTCCCTATGTGCAAGAAGTGAATTCACAGGGGTTACGAGAGAACCTGGATCTGCTTGACGAGCAGCGGGATCTTGCTGCTATACGGCTAGCTGCCTACCAGCAAAGGGTTGCTCGTTATTATAACTCCCGCGTAAAAGATAGACCCCTACGTGAGGGAGATCTCATGCTGTGAAAGTCGGTCATCACCAACGCATTAAGAGAAGACGAGAAGTTCAGAGCAAATTGGGAAGGGCCTTACAGAGTCAGAAGAATGATCGGACCTAGTACCTGCATCTTGGAAAGTTTGCTAGGCAAGAAAATAGCAAAGACATGGAATGCTAATCACCTGAAGCCATACTGGCAATGAAATGTTTATTTTTATTTTTATTTTTATTCTATTGTCAAAACTATGGATTGAAATTTCACTTATTGAATAATGATTTATTAAATATTTTCAAGATTTTCAGCTATATTCAGTACAAGGGCTTGAAGTGAAAAATGCGCGAGGTAAGCCAAGCATTAAAGATAGAGGGCTTGAAGCGAAAAATGCGCGAGGTAAGCCAAGCATTAAAGATAGAGGGCTTAAAGCGAAAAATGCGCGAGGTAGGCCACGAAGAAAATGTGCAAGGGCTTGAAGCGAAAAATGCGCGAGGTAAGCCAAGCATTAAAGATAGAGGGCTTGAAGCGAAAAATGCGTGAGGTAGGCCACGAAGAAAATGTGTAAGGGCTTGAAGCAAAAAATGCGCGAGGTAAGCCAAACACTAAAGATAGAAGGCTTTAAGCGAAAAATGCGTGAAGTAAGTCAAGCACTAAAGATAGAAGGCTTGAAGCAAAAAATGCGCGAGGTAAGCCACGAAGAAAATGTGTAAGGACTTGAAGTGAAAAATGCGCGAGGTAAGCCAAGAACTAAAGATAGAGGGCTTGAAGCGAAAAATGCGCGAGGTAAGCCAAGCACTAAAGAAAGAAGGCTTGAAACAAAAAATACGCGAGGTAAGCCAAGCACTAAAGAAAGAAGGCTTGAAACGAAAAATGCGCGAGGTAAGCCACCGATATGAAAATAATACGCAAGAATAAGCAATAAGGGAAACTTAAAACATAATCTTGTAAAGCAAATTGATTTATTAATTTAGTAAAACTCCCTATACATATAGCATCAAAGTCTCTAGTACAAATGAAAGAACGTTGACAACAAAAGAAAAAAAAGAAAATGACTAAAACTATTCATTAGCTGGTGGAGGAGTGCCTTCGCCCGAAGCATCAGACTCATTGCCATCTAAATTACCCAGAGCATCAATCACTCCTGATTGCGGGCGAGGTGCCCAAGGGCCCGATAGATTGGAGAGATCGTCATGGGCCCCCTTCTCAAGATAGGTCTCAAAATCCTCCTTGTCGGGCTCGTAATTTGTCCAACCACGAAACTCACCGGTATAGTCCTCCAAATGTGTCGACCACTGCAGCTCAGAAAAGGTCTCTCCTGATCTCACCTTCTCTAGCCAGGAACGCGCCATATAGAAACCGTACTTCACAAAACCGGTAGCAAATAACAACTTTCTGTCATGGCAGTCTTATGATAAGTGGTACTCCCGTACAGCTTCGGAACGAATCTCGTTCCGCGCGTCTTGGCTAATTGAGGAAGACGAAGACCCTCTACGTAAGCTAGAAACCTCTTCTTTCAACTGCATATTGTCAGACTTCAGCTCATCGTAATTATCTTGTAACTTTTGCAGAACTGAGCCTAACTCCTCTTGAGTTACGGTTAAGGACTCATTGTATTCCTTGGACCTCTCTTGCTCCTTGGCAAAATCCTCTTGAAGGCGAACGTGGCTGAGATTTAGATCCTCTTTTTCCTTCTTCAGTCGATCGAGTTGCTCGGGAAACCTCCTGTATTGGTTCCTCTCAGTAAGCCACTCAGCCTTCTCACTCCTCAATTGTTGAAGATCAGCATCAGCCCGAGTCCTATAAGCTCGATATCGTGCATTGCAAGCGATCACTTGCTGGGCTGTCTGAAAATGTAAGGAAAATCAAAAGATCAGTTAAGAAAATAAAGAATAAAAAGAGAGAAACAGAGAGGGAAGACAGGCTAAATAGATACCATCATTGCCAAATAATCGGCTCGATCCTCGGATTGGGGAAAACTCTTGAACAACTCCGCCTCATCTCTAGGGAGTATGGTTGACTAACCCATCTGGGCTGCTACACCAGGGTCGTGAATTGAGTCGTTATCATTGATGCCTGGATACACTACGAAATTTTGCCCTTGAACCGCCACGTCACCGTCAACCACGTATCTGGAAGTGTTAAGGTCTACGACGGGTGGAAACGCTGGTGTATCTCTCATGGACGACTCAATGAACAAACACCGTCTCCCAATTCGAGACGGATGAGTTGTGTTGCACTCGACCCGATTCGTCCGATGATGCTTTTCCATCTCAAGGTCCGGAAGCTGGGGATCCGCGGCTGGTTGTTTCCCCTATCTCGATCGCGAGAATCGGATCCCTCAGAAGGAGCGAGAAATGGAGCTTGAGGAGGCCTCGACCTTTCTCCTCGAGAGTCTGGGTCAGAAGCATGAGTATGGCTTCGGGACTCTCGAGCTTGATCTCGTTGACATCTACGCTTGGAAGGACGGGTGACTCTAGTAGCATCCTCATCACCTCCTCATCGTCTAAAAGCGCTTCTAAGTGGGTCCATTCCTGAAAAAAGAACAGAAAAACAAAAGTCAAAACAAACAAGAAGAAAATGGACAGACATTTATGCAACGAAATGCAATATGAAATCACCCGGATTTAAATAATCATTAAGAGAATGGATGTTAGCTAAGCTCTCATCCGTGGGCAATTCTAGAAAAGGGCTGCCAAATGCCTCACCCTGGCCCCAATCTAAATCCTCCTCAGACTCTTCCTCCGAAGGATCAGTGGGACTACCCACACCATGACTTCCCTCGGGAAGACCAGATGGAGAAGAGGGCTCGTGTGTAAAAGCTGAGTCAACGAAAACGTATCCCCAACCCGCAGCAGTTATGTTCTCCGGAGTTAATACCGACAGCAAAGCATCCTCATCCTCTACTTGAAGCTGAGAAATGAGGGGACTATATGCGTCTCTTAAATTAACAATCGGGCTAAGATTATTAGGTCCACAACAACTCCATCGAGTAGGAATATTTAAAGACGGAGGAACCTTAACGATAAACCAATCTGAAGCATAGTTATGAAGCTTAGAGGGAGGTTTCCCAAAAAGTTTATTACTCTGACCCCTTCCAGAGACTTTTTGAATACAAAAATGGGTCGAATTGCGCACACTACGGACTCTGAAAGAAGAATTAAATAGTGGGATAGTAGGCCTGACGCTAAGTTTATGACATACGATCATAAACCCTACTACTTGAGCCCACCCATTGGGGTGAAGTTGAGCGGGAACTATGCCATAGTGGCGAAGAAAAATAACTCCAAATTTGAGAAGAGGAAAATGAAACCCGAATTCCAGTGAAGCCCGATGTACAGGAACACCACTACTAACGGATTGGGGAGCACGCTTAGTTGCAGTTGGAAGCCTATAAATATAACCCTCTGGAAGAGGAAAAATACTTCTAAATTGTTCAAGATCAGACTCTTTAAGCCTAGAATAAGGGTCTAAAACTATTTCTTTTCCACGACCATGCCCAGCCATCAGAAAAGACAAGATACCAAAAATAGTGGAATATTCTGGCTACCTTCGATAACAAATGCCGCAAGAGTCTTGCGCGAGGGTTCAATGCCGCGAGAGTCTTGCTGCGAGAGTTCAATGCCGCGAGGGTCCTGTGAGTCTTGCCGCGAGGGTTCTATGCCGCAAGGGTCTTGCCGTGAGAGTTCAATGCCGCGAGGGTCTTGCCGTGAGGGTCCAGAGTCGTCAAGGTCTTGTCGTGAAGAATTCAATGCCGCACGGGTCTTACCGCGAGGGTCCTACCTTGAGAATTCAATGCCGAGAGGTCTCGCCGCGAGGGTCCTAAACTCCACGAGTGCTAGTGCCGCGAGACTCTGCCGTAAGAATACGTCGTAAGAGTATGCCGCAGGGATGTGCCGTGAGAGCAGGACGAGAGAATTTGCCGTTAAGATCCGTTGAATCCGCGAGAAAAATGAAGTCCGAACCTTCACTCTCACGCTATATATATGTTCCGGCAGTGACGACGAGAAAACAGTTACTCTTCCGCGTTTTATGATTCGCAAAAGAGTGGGGAGCAATTGTTATGAGCACAATAAAAAGTAAAAAATAGAAAATAATAATATGACATGTCGTTCAGATAAGGCACCACGTGTCACGCTAAAATCAAATACAGATGAAAATAGACTCTGTATTTAATGCTCAGCTCCGGACAATTTTATCCCTAGATACCTACAGTTAATATTACTGGGCAAATACGTCATTGAAGAATAAATTGTTCCCTATAAATAGGGTCCAGGTATGACCTTTAAACCTAATTGAGATTTTACTTTTTGAATATACTGAAACTCTGTCGAAATCTCTTTATAACTTAAGCATTGGAGTGTTTACGCAGGGAAGTCCCTGCGTTCCTTTGACTGTTCTGGTTTTTGCAGAGTGACGTGGCTAAAGGATCGAAGTATTGACGTCAGCAATTCATTATTGTTGTCCTGTTCAACAACAATAGCATTCAAGAATAAAGGTAAAATTTTAAAACTCTAAGTATGCTTGTTTTATATAATGATTTCAGTTTGTGTTTTTTAATATCTAGTTGATCTTGTGTATGTTTCAATTTTTTTATTGGTTTATTTCTATTACATTATTATGCTTTATAATATGATTATGATTACATGAGTCAAAACATGGTAAGATGACAAACCTTCAAGACTAAAAATTATAGTAACTGTTGTTGCTCAGTTACAACAATTACGAATTGCTTACGTCATCGCCTTGATTTTTGTAACACGTACTACCGAGAACTCTGCAAAAAAAATAATGATCAGAGGGACGCAGGGGTTGTTCCCTGTGTAAGCACTCCGATGCTTAAGTTAGCCAGAGAATTTGACAGAGTTTTTGTAAATAAAATAGAGACTTAGTTTCACGTATCATATCTCTCCCCCTAGCTTGTTGGTGGTGATTGTGCTTTTAAAGACATGAGTTTATATCTGGTTGAAACTCTCTTTCTTTATCTATATATATTCTGATTTTTACCTTGATAATGTTTCAATCATGTAGATGAGGTTAAGTTTGAATCCAACGTCAATTACTCTTTTTTGCCACTTTTTATTTATTATTATTATCAGTCACAACAATTGCTCCTCACTCTTTCGCTAGGTATAATCTTGCGGAAGAATACATTTATTCACATCGTAGCCTCAAGTCAAGTCCTCACGTTAGACTCTGAAGTCGAATTCTCAAGATAGACTCTGACACCAAATTCTCAAGCCCTTGTTTGAGTGCGTGGCTTATCTCACGCATCAAGCCCTTACTTTGAGTGCATAGCTTACCTTGCGTACTTTTCGCTTCAAGCTCTTGCACTCTTTTTTTTTTCGTGGCTTACCTCGCGCATTTTTCGCTTCAAGCCCTTAATTGAGTGCTTAGCTTACATCGCGCACTTTTCGCTTCAAGCTCTCGCACATTGTCTTCGTGGCCGCATTTTTCACTTCAAGCCCTTGATTGAGTGCTTAGCTTACATCGCGCACTTTTCGCTTCAAGCCCTTGATTGAGTGCTTAGCTTACATCGCGCATTTTTCGCTTCAAGCTCTCGCATATTGTCTTCGTGGCTTACCTCGCGCATTTTTCGCTTCAAGCCCTTGATTGAGTGCTTAGCTTACATCGCGCACTTTTCGCTTCAAGCTCTCGCACATTGTCTTTGTGGCTTACCTCACGCATTTTTCGCTTCAAGCCCTTGATTGAGTGCTTAGCTTACATCGCGCACTTTTAGCTTCAAGCTCTCGCACATTTGTCTTCGTGGTTTACCTCGCGCATTTTTCGCTTCAAACCCTTGATTGAGTGCTTAGCTTACATCGCGCATTTTTCGCTTCAAGCCTTTTGTTTTGGGTGCGTGACTTACCTCGCGCATTTTTCCCTTCAAGCTCTTGCACATTTTCTTATTGTAAGTTTCGGTTGAGATCTAGAGTTTGTAACCCACATTCTTGCGGGAATGTATTAGGAATAACACCATCCACACTGTTTATCCTTAAATTCAGCACCCCAAAGGACAAACTCTATTGAGTTAGTCATTGAGGAATTGACCCCCTCAGGGAATTATTAGACAGATCAAGTACTTGAAGATATGTACTGTTGCATATCAACTTGAGGATGCTCCCTTGAAATGTATTACCCGAGAGAGAGAATAAATAAACAAGATTGAGGTAGTCGACGATGATAACTGGTAAAACAGAGCTGAAATCATTGTTCGAGTAATCCAGATAGGTGGCATATTGTGGAAGAAATGAGATTTTCCCTTGCAACTGGTTGCAATGAAGGTCAAGAACACTAGGACTTTATATTTTGCAAAGGTCCTTTGAATTCTACGAGGAAGTTCCGAGAAAGATTTACATATTGACAAGGTAGAACTCCCAAAGAAGATAGTAGCAGTTGCCAATCTAGCGAGCAGGTTTAGAGTTGACACTATTACCCATAACCCAGTCATAGTACTTTTAGCAACCTCTCAGCAAAATCACTTCTTCTCTTGCCCCTGCATGTAGTGATCGTTTCACCAGGAGTTGCAATTGATGTCCTTTTTACAGAAAATATCGAAAAAATGGTTTTGTCGAACAATGATATACAGAAATGAACATCTGCTCTCTGCAAAAACAGTTAATAATCTGAAAGGAGGCAGGAAACTTTTGATCCTCCCTGAAAAAGAGATGCATCCAACCTCCGCTGTATTGACTTCATTTCAGAACAAACTTCCTTGTCTCCAATGAATAAAATTTGATACTCCAGACTGATTCTCAACCTCAATGAATGTAGGACCAAAGAGATTTGGTTCAGTTTGAGAGATATATATTTTGTATAATTCATGACCACAACTAGGGGAATCCTCTTTACTCTAAACATGTGTGGATGCAAGGGAATAACCATACAACAGATACCTTCAAGCAAAAGATACTAGGAACCTCCAAATAACATTTTCAAGTCTTAACCTGCTCCCCACACAACAAATCTTAGCCCAAGAGAAGCAGAGAGAATACATCAATGAGCTGTTGAATGGATCTCTTAGGTTTTTAGATGTGTGCTCCACCGCCAAGGCTGCCCTATAGGAAGGCAGCTAAAAAGGCAATCTTAAGGGCCCTAAAAGATTTGGAGCATAAGGAAAATAAACAAAGCACTATCTGTAATGAGACTGGAGCCACGATTAGCCTCTTAAGGAGACGCAAGCAGTCATAGTTAGTGTGCTAGACTCCTTGTTGTCCTTCACTTTTGGGCATTGCTATCCCTTGCAACAAGAAAATCTGACATCATGCAAATTAAGAATGTTCAAAATGAACTGCAAAAACAGTTTTGCATTCAAGACTTCGAAGAAGGACTTAAAGATCTCTTGAGGCGCCTGATCAAAGTTAGAGTCAATATTCTCAACATACTTAACCATTAGATAGCCTTAAATATCATGTGAATTCATCTTGTACAGTAGATGCAACACAAATGTAATATTCTTACGTCAAAGAAAAATATACTTCAAAAATTTTTGCCTCTATTGCATATTCCTCTTTTTATTTCTTTCTTGTATTTAGAATCTCAAACTTTCTATTTCAAATGAATCGGAAAGAACCTCGTGGCTCAAGATAACAGAAATTAGCTGATAGGATAACACAAAATTTGCATCAACAATATGACTGGAGGAATCCAATGTGTCTTCCTTATCAAAATAAAAGCAGTCAAAAACTCAAATTTCTCGTTGTCTCAAGGAAAATAATTGAATTCTTACCATTTAAATAAACTTATACACATACTTTTACATGACTGGCTCATATCTCACTTGTTCTGAGAAATTACTTATGCCTTGCATATGCAATTGTTAGTCTCATGCTGTTTTACAATATCATATAAAAATTGCAAAACCAAGTAAAAGGATCTTGCATGCCTCTTGCATAACAGGCTTATCTTTAGTTAGTATAAATAATGGAGACTACCACAAGCAGGAATCATAAGCATGTGACCGTTAAGAGCACTTCAGAAGCAGTGTTCATCTTCACCGCGAAGTTATTGTTGCACAAAAAATTAGTCCATCCAAGGGAAAAACAGAGCATGTAAATTAGAGCATATCAAAATAAAAGACAAAGTCGAATTCCCACAGACGGCGTCAATTGTTGTTGCTCGGTTATAACAATTACGAATTGCTTACATCATCGCCTTGATTTTTGTGACACGTGCTACCGAGAACTCTGCAAGAAAAATAATGATCAGAGGGACGCATGGGTTGTTCCCTGCGTAAGCACTCCGATGCTTAAGTTAGCCAGAGAATTTGACAGAGTTATTTAAATAAAATAGAGACTTAGTTTCACGTATCATACCTCTCCCCCTAGCTTGTTGGTGGTGATTGTGCTTTTAAAGACATGAGTTTGTATCTTATTGAAACTCTCTTTCTTTATTTATATATATTCTGATTTTTACCTTGATAATGTTACAACCATGTAGATGAGGTTGAGTTTGAATCCAACGTCAATTACTCTTTTTTGTCACTTTTTATTTATTATTATTATCAGTCACAACAGTAACAATGAGATTAAAATCTATATTGAGATATATGTTTGAATGAAAATGCAACAATAGAAGTGTAGTGTGAAAAACAAACTTTTATTAAAAACATCATAAAAAAATTTGTATATATTATTTATATAAATTATTGAAAATTACAAAAAATATTTTATATCAAATAATACCTTTTTTGTAAATTGAAATTATTAAAATTATTTTTATATCAAATAATAATTTTTCTTATTATATTTTAATATTATTTTCTTATATAATATTTTGTTACTTAATACAATATTGACAAAAACCAATATAGTAGAAAATATCCTATTATATAATGCAATTTTATATAAATAAATATTTTATTAAAATGTATTCATAATATAAATTTATGTCAATGGATACTTCTGCGGTGCTCTATAAAACTTTTCTTTTTTATCATTTTTCTTTTCGCTAGTAAAAAGTTAAAAAATAATGCAAATAGATAAATGGTACAATAATTTTTTTTTTTAAATTTCATAGTGAAGTTATATTTTTACTATTGGATAACCAATTACTTATAATATAATTACTACATCAAGTATAACATTAAAATCATTAATGAATTAGATCAAAACTCGTATATAATATGTACTATAGAAGTATTTAAGGAGAAAATCTATACTCAAAAATTGTGGCACAACAAAGAAAATAAAAAATTTCAATGAAAAACAAGTAGCAGATAATATTTAAAATAAGTTGAAAATTTTGATTAGTAAAAGATCAATAGCAGTACATGTTAAAGAAATTTTCAAACTCATGAGTTAAACTAATACTCATGGTAACAGTGAAAAGAAAATTATTCAAATTTTCAAATTAAAAAATATGTAAAAGTGAAGATGAAATTTATTTTTTGAACCCTTTCTCAACTATTTGATAAGAAATTTTTAGTGGTTTCAATATTAAAATAAAAAAAACTAATTTTTTTGTATCAAATAAATTAACCTCACTCAACTCAACATAACGTAACTATGTTTGAGTCGAAAAAATTGTAGTAAGTTGTAGTATTATGTAATATGATCTTGAGTTAGTTTGGATGAATGGTAAAATTTACTCTAATGAGTTGAAAAAGATAAAGTAATCATTAAAAAAATTTAATAAAATATTTAAAAGTAATTGTGAGAGGATAATTTCACTCTTCCACCTATTTTGTCTCATATGTTAGATCTCACCGCGTTGAAATTGTAGTGAGATTCGAACATAGCACTTTTTGTTTAGAAGAATGGTTTAAGTAGTATGATTACGTGATCTTAAACTTGAATTACATGTTTATGACTTTGAAAAGATAAAAAGAGTGAATTTTATTGGTAGATCTATTCATTGATCGAGTTATTCATCCAATATCGAAGATACGTTCGATTTTTAATTGGATTTAAACAAAAATATTAAACTCATTAAATGAACTTGAATTAACAAATGAGGACCGATTAAAAATAGGTCGGGCCTTGGTTTTTCCTTAGAAACCTAGGCTCGGCCTAACCCTTTTATGTTAGTATCATTTATAGGAAAAAATTACTTTTCTCTTATTAATTAATAATTAAGTTCATTCATCTCAAATGTTACTCATAAATAATTGTATAATTGTAAATCTATAAGATATGATATAATTACATTAATCTTGAAAAATAATATCATATAAATTTTGAGTATTGGTTCAAGTAATATATTTAAGATTTGCTATGTAAGAGTTCTAAATAATAAAAGTTTTATAACATAAATATTAAATCAAAGAATTTTCTTAACAAAAAATGGACGGATTTGGTTTAACTTGAGTTTTCTTGATATCTGTAAAAATGAGCTTTAACAACATATCAAATTCAAAATTTGAGAGGAATTGAACTTAAACTCACATAAAATCTTGTAATATATTACTTAAATTCGACCCGATCTAATTTAGAAAGAGGTCTACTACCACTCAGCTGGACATAGAGGTAATTTTATGCTTACAACAACTTTAGCAATTAACACTGTTGGATTAGGTGTGTTAAGGAAGGAATCTTTTGGGTAGGTGTATAAATTGAATTACTAAAAGCTTGTGGGTTTACTTGAAACTTTGACTAATTTAAAAGTCAAAAGATAGGCACTTGGGCACTTGGGGCACTTGGTTTTGAAATATTCAATTTTTATATAGTAATATTTATTTTATTTTTATTTATTATTATTATTATTATTATTTTTATATTTTAATTTTGAATTTTAAAAATTGAATTTTAAAATTTTAACTGTTCCAATAGACATTTTTCAATTATGTCTGGAACAGTTGTGTCTGAAAATCAATGGTTGTTAATTAACAGACAATTACAACCATTAATTTACAACTTTTCAGAACCTATAAAACTCTTGGTTGATTTCCAGAAAACTTACTCTTGATCTTTCACAATCCACAAAGAAAATCTCTAAAGGCTTTGTTGTATCCTGGAGTAACTTGTTTCTGTGTGAAGCAATATTACAATCAAGAAAGTGTAATACTACACGCCTCAAAGCCAAATTACCATATATCATCTGAATTTTCCTAACATCTACTACCACTCAGCTGGACATAGAGGTAATTTTATGCTTACAACAACTTTAGCAATTAATACTGTTGGATTAGGTGTGTTAAGGAAGGAATCTTTTGGGTAGGTTTGACCGTTAGAGTGAGTTATTTTAGTATTGCGCCAATAATTTTTAGGGTTCCTTTTATTGTGATTATATATTGGGTGTTGGTATATTACAATAAATCGTCTAGTCATTAATTGATATACAAATTAAAATTCAAAAAATATATATCTACATGTTTAAATATACAAACCAGTAATTCAGAAACCAACAAAATGAATTTAACATTAATTCTCTTTCTATGTATGTATATAATTTGGTTATTCTCAATCCTCAGATCTCAGCCGAACCACACTTCCTTCTGACAAATTGTTTTTATAGTACAAAGACATTTTTAATTTTTGAATTATGAAAAAAGACTTACTTTTGAATTAATGAATTTTTTTTGAATTATCACATTATAAATTATATATTAAAATAATTAACACTTTTTTATTAAATCTAAACATGTCATCAACGTTACATTGACATGACAGTTGTTCACCTATAGTTTGTTTTCATACCGCATTAAAACTTGTATAGCATAAAAATTAGATCAAATTTTGCGAATAATCTTTGTATTTTATTAAATTTTAATATTTAATGTCTGTAATAAAATTAAAAGAAATTAATTTCTAAATTATTTTAATTTGATAATTGAAGATTGATTTGTTTGTTGCAATTATAATTATTATCTTCCATTAAATGGGTAGACATGGCACTTTATTTTTTTAATTATTTAGAAAATTAAAAAAATTTCTGGTTTTTCATTAACTTAAATTTTTCTAGCCACTTATCTCATCTCGGAAGAGCTATGAGTAATTGTAAAGACAATTTGAGCATCAACTGAAATCTAAATTTCCAACTCTGAGTCTATGTTTCCTAAAGCAATGGAGGGCGTAGTACTGTATCCATCACCAGGCATGGGGCATCTGATATCCATGGTGGAGCTAGGCAAGCTCATTCTAACCCACGATCCATCCTTCACTGTCATCATCCTCATCACCACCCCGCCATTTAAAGTGGGCTCCACTGCCTCATATATCGCCGCCGTCTCTGCCACCACCCCTTCCATCTCCTTCCACGAACTCCCCTTCATTTCTCTAGACCCCGCTTCCTACGACGCCGTCGATGCCCTCACGAGCGATCTGATCAACCTCAACAACGTCCATGTTGAGGTTGCCCTGACTACAATCTCCCTCACCTCAACCGTTCGCTCCCTCATCATCGACCTCTTTTGCTATCCAGCTCTTGAAATCGCCGCCAAACTTAATATCCCGGCTTACTGTTTCTTCACTTCAAATGCAAGTTGCCTCGCTCTTTACCTTCACATGCCTAACATTTATCGAAACACAACGGAGAACTTCAAAGATCTCAGCGCTCCTTTTCACCTGCCTTGCTTGCCTCCAACCCCTTTAAACCATTTACCAGATCCAACGCTTATAAGAAACACCATAGAATGCGATTTCTTAATTAATTGCGCCGCCCATTTGGCGAAAACAGCTGGAAACATTATCAACACATTCGAAACACTTGAGCCCAAGGCCGTCAAAGCGTTGTCTGAAGGTTTTTCAATTCCAGATTGTCCAAGTCAAACGCCCCCAGTTTTCTGTGTTGGACCGTTAATTGATACAAATGACAGAAGAAGTAGAGGAATTGGTGACGATGATAATAAAGAAGCAGAGTGTCTGAAGTGGCTTGACTCGCAACCGAGTCAAAGCGTTGTGTTCTTGTGTTTTGGTAGCATGGGATTGTTTTCCAAAGAACAATTGATGGAAATTGCAGTTGGTCTAGAGAAAAGTGGTCATAGATTCTTGTGGGTGGTGCGCAATCCTCCTCCTAAAGACAAAAAACAGGGTTTCTCGGAAGGGCCAGACCCATCTTTGGACACGTTATTTCCGGAAGGTTTCTTGGATCGCACGAGGGACAGAGGGCTCGTCGTCAAGGTATGGGCACCACAGGTGGCAGTTCTGAGACACGACTCGGTAGGCGGGTTTGTGACTCACTGCGGATGGAACTCGGTCCTGGAATCCATTGTTGCAGGTGTGCCAATGGTCGCATGGCCACTTTATGCGGAACAAAAGTTTAACAAAATACTGTTAGTAGAGGAATTGAAACTGGCTTTGCCTGTTAACGAGTCAGAGAATGGGTTGGTTAGCGCAGAGGAAGTAGAGAAGCGAGTGAGAGAGTTAATGGAAACGGACGAAGGCGAATCGGTGAGGGATCGTGTAATGGCCAAGAGGAATGAAGCGGTGGCAGCACTGAGCGAGGGTGGGTCGTCTCCAGCTGCATTGGCCCAATTAGTTAAGCATTGGGCCCAAAAATAAATCGGTATTCGACTGTTGAGAATGAGAAGCCTTCAACTGAAAGAGGGGAGTTTTATAGCATGGTTCACCTCAAAATAAGTTGATCTATTTTATGTAAATTATAAAAAATATATGTTTTGACTTAAAAAAAAAAAAAAGGCCAAAGCTTCTAACTTTTTGGTGTTGAAAAGAGAATATTGTGACATTAAGAAGTTGAGTCGATAATAGAGGTGGTATACCGTCGGTTCGATGGATTCGGTTTGCATTGTTTTTGGATTTTGGTTGTTTTAGGTCTGAGTTCATTTTAAATTTAGATATTTTCTAATTCAATTTTTTTGAATTCGGTTAATTTTTGGATTAGGTATTTGCAAATTTGAATTTTTTTGAGTTCAGATAATATCATATTCAATTTAAGTTTGACGGGTTTAGACGAATTTTAATTATTTTTAAATTTTATACGATATATCTATTCTTTTAATAAATTTTGATGTACTAATTAATATATATTTATATAATTAAATAAAAATATAACAAAGATATTAAAGTTTAAAATTTTAAAAATTAATAAATATTTATATAAATATTAGTTTTTACGTTTTGTTTTTTTTATTATTCGATATTAATGGTTATATACTTATATTTTTTAAATTTTTACTGTATTTACTATTATATAAATATAATTAATTATTATATTAGAATAAATTTTTTAACTAAGCTAAAATAAATATATAGTGATACCATAGAAAATTAAGAATCCAAAATGATTACTTACATAAAAGTAAAATTATATAAGAGAAACAACTAACAAGTAAACCTGTTAGTAGGCTAGGCTAACACGGTTTGGGTCAACTTAGATAAGATATTAAGGAATTGAAAAGTAAGTCCAAACTTAGCTTTATCCATTTTTCGAGCCTAATTTACCTAAGCTTGTTTTTAAATACAATGAATAAAACCAAGCCTCCCAAATGCTATTTTTTTAAATTATAATAAAATTAAAGAATATTAGAAATATACAATATTCAATAAAGTAAAATACAATAAGTTATGATGAATTCTTACCAAAAATACAAGAAACATGAAAACTTAAATTAAAGAGTAAAAAAGATAAACTTAAATTAAATTGAACAAAAAAAAAATCAAAAGTAAATAAAAAATGCATTATTGTAAAAAAAATAATAAAAATTTATAATTACTAGGCCAAGCTCAAATTTGAGATGGTAAACCCAAGCCCGACATAATTTTTAGCGGGTTTTGATTTTTAAGTCCAAGCATATTTAATGGACATAATATTTTTGTCTAAACTTGCACAAAAATTGAGTAGATAGCTCAATCCTTAAATAGGTCTACTAACAATTAATACATAAAACTCAATAAATATTTATTTTTTATATAAATAGTATTTACTCTTAAGACCAATAAACTATTAGACAATTGGATACTTGAATACTTAGTTCAACAAATTTTTATTTTTATGTTTTTTCCTTTTTAGTTTGTTTTATAAGCTTTTAGTCATTATATTAAAGTTTTTTAATAAAATTTCAAAATTTCAAGAATTTTTGTTAGATTTATTTATTTTTTGTTTGGACACAATTAAAATCCCAACATAATCAAATTAGATCTAATTGTATGACTAGTTGACTAAGGTCTCGTTTGGTATCACTGCACTAGAGATGCGATGACATCAATTGCACTAAGGGTTGCACCCCACGATGCAGTCTAAGGATTAGTTTAGATAGGCGGTGCGATTTGTTACGATTGGCTTCAGTGAGATTGAAAACAACTGTGGCGATTAAATTAGTATCAAACAGTAGTATGTTTGGATTCAATCGCAGCTGTAATAGTAAAATTAATGATAAAATTAGTATTAAAGATGTTATATTAAAATTAAAAAATTAAGTAAATAGAGATAAAATTGTAAATGCAATGCAATGAGATTTCTCACTGTACCACACTAGGGCTACGTTCGGAAACAAATGCAGCTTAAGCAATCCCCTTCTAGAGGGAGACTAAAGAGGGTAGGGTTCAGTCATCGACGAGACCCTACAATACCCTTTATTTTTAAAATATATTTTATTTTATTCTTTTATTAAATTTTATTTATCTAATAATAAAAGTTTTAATTTATATAAAGTAAATTCTATTGATTTTTATTTCTTAAAAACGTTTTTTTGATGTAAAATAATTGTATTAATGTTTAATTATTTTATTAACTTTATAAATATAAAATACATATTATAAATATTATATATAAATTTTAACCTAATGCTTATTTTCTCTTTTTTACTACACTCATCTCATCGCTACTGCTGAGATTGCATCAAAACATGTCATTATTTCACTATCCAATCTTACACTTACTGTAACTAATCTCATTGTCACTGTTGTTTTCGATCTCATCGGAACCAATCGTAGGTTCATCCAAGGTAGCCCTTTTAATTCGAATGTTAATGTGAAAAATCCACATTTCTATGTACTTTACTTGGACTCCATAGGTGTAATAGGACAAGTTTAATGCATTAATGAATGAAAATGCACTTGTTGTGGCCAAATGTTCATTTTGGGTATTGAGGTTACATATTTTGGCTAAATAAGGTTATAAAATGGTTAATAAATGGAAAATGGGTGAAATGCATGAATGATAGTGGCAAGTGTATATAGGGATGTTTGATGTGTTTAAAGGGTTGGAAACCTTAGATGACAGCTTGGAGTGAAATTGGTGTGGTTTGGGGATGATTTTCAAAGTGAAAATCTGCAGAAAAATATAGTTTTGGTATGAGGGATCGATCCCCTCCCTTAGAGAATTAATCCCCTATGAAGGATAATGGGCAAGATTACATTCTGCCAAGAAGGGATCGATCCCTTAGCCTTAGAGGATCGATCCCTTACCCAAGAACCATAGAAATTTACATTTTGCTAATAAGGGATTGATTCCCTACCATGCAGGATCGATCCCTTCTTTGTCGAGAGTCCCTCAGAGTGCAATTTTGCCTTGAAGGACCAATCCCCTCAAGCAAAGGACTGATCCCCTAAAGCTTACATACTCCCACCCAAATTAAAATACCCCAAAACTTTGGATGCCTTTCATTCTCTCTCCTATCCATCACATGAAACTAGAGGAAAGAAGAGGTAAAGGGAAAGAAAAAGAAAGAAAAAAGGAAGAAGAAAGAAAGGAAGGAGTCCAACCTAAATAGTTTCAACCTATCTCATCTTTTTACCACCTCTATCACCCATATCCCTTTGGAAGCACTGAGAAGAAGATTGGAGGCTAATTTCTAGAGAGAAGTTGAAGTTTTTCCAAGGTAAACTAGAGAGAGAAAAACTTTAATCTTTAAAGTATCAAAGTATGTTGCTAATGGCTAGGTTCTAAGGTTATTTGTGATACTTGCATGTAGTAAGGAAGCTTGAAAAAGTGTCTTTTGTGCCTTGTCAAACCTAAGGTTTGGAGGTAAGATTTCCTCAAATTATGAATTTAATATATGTGATGCTTCGATGAAGGATCTATGATTTGGCAAAAGTATATTCTTGAACAAAAATAGGAAATGTTGACTTTGGGTTTGACTATGAGAAATTAGGGTTTGACTTATGATTTAAGGTTATTACAAATTAAATGGAATCTTGAACTTGAGTTTATGATGCATTGAATTCCTTTGGCAGCTAGGCTAATTAAGAAGGCATCTGGCTAAAAGGGGAAAGTGAATAATGCCATAGTCTCAGCTTGATTTCGTGGTGTATTCAAAGTAAGGGATGTATGTGGAAGTTGGCAGCAGCCAACTATAATGGTTTTCAATTCATGATTTACAATGATGATTAGTTTTGGATGAAACTTAGGATCCTAGATCTTAAAAATGTATCTTTATACCATAGGTTAGGGTAAGTCATACTTCTAAAGCATAACAAAAGCACTTTATCATGAAACAAGAGTTTTATAAACTTCTTGAATTGTTTTCCTAATGATTTTTGATGGTTTTTAAGGTTAAAAACCCAAAAAAGGTGCATATTGGTGCATGGGGGACCAGTCCCCTACGTTATGGGATCGATCCCTTTATACGGTTTTGAGAGGGTTTCACATTCTATGTTTTTGGGACCGATCCCCGTCTCCATGGGATCGACCCCACCTTTCAGATTGGTTTTTAAACCTTACAAACCTACTTTTATGGCAAGTAATGGCCTACTATTGTTACAAAAGGTTTTGAAAGCTTATGTACAATGTTTTATTACTCATTTTGATATGAAATGTGTGGGCTACCTTTAAGAAGCATGATTTAGGATTTCATTTTACGTTAATCTAGGTTTTCGAAACTACATTTGAGACATGGTACCCATAGTTGATGCATGTATGGCAGTCATGCAGGTGAACATCTCCACGTGACATGCAATATTCTCATGGTTAGCTTAACCGCAAGGTGAATGCTGAATAGTACCCATGCTCATACTATACCATTGTTTTATGCTTGGCTCTATGTATGCGACCGAAAACGGTAACTATAATTTCGTAACTATGATTTTGGACTCTGTATAACCCTGATCCAGTCTACAGTAAGACCATGGCCATTGGTTCATTTCTCCCCTGATAGAGACTTATGTATTCGGAGCATGATTACTATAGGGATATTGCCTAGTCTCCTCCTATGATTTTGGATTATGTTTCATTTATGATTTTAAATTATGCTTTCGATATCTATTTTTGGGCATGTTTATGACTTATGTTTTCGAAAGTATTATGATCCGGACTTGTTTTACTATGAAATACGCTGATAATTTTTTTTTTAACTATAATTACGTACATTAGAGTTTATAATAATTTACATCCCCTATGTTTATAAAATACATTATTGTGCATATACATGTTCAGATACAAATTCACTAAAGTGTATACCTTATACCGACAAATGCATGAGGATGGCAGCAGATACACTTTTGGAAATACTTTGTAGAGGATGAGAAAAAAAGGGGTGAGCTAACGCGCTCAGTAAGAAAAATATGAAAGCAGGTAGATAACCATACTATCTACATGCTGATAGTGTATACATTAACACTTATAAAAACAGTGCACACACTGAAAATGATGCAATAATTGGAATAACCACGTTTTCATTCACTGTCAAACACTTTCATTCATTTCTTTAAAACATTTCATTCGAACACTTTCAGTTCGATAAATCATTCATTAAAATAAGTGTTTACTTTCATTGAACACGTTTCACATTCATTATGCATGTTTTAACTCAATGTAAAACAAATGCATTTACTGAAAATGACAGCAATTTATGTGAATACATTAATTCGCTAGAAAGTTTACTCAATTCACTTAGTTCACATAACACACATTCATTTCAAATCACATAACACCCACTTAGAAAACACTTTGCACTTAGCAAATCAATCATAGATGAGACTAGGTTGGGATGTAATATCAATAATAAGGGACAGATGGCCATAGTCACTGGATTCCAGGCAATCACCGATCAAGTGTGCGGGAATCCCATACTTAGGAAGGCGGATCAATCATCTCGTCAGCTCACTAAGATCACTAAGATATCACGGTACATCGTACTTCGTGATTTACCTCACGGTACAGTGTATTCCGAGGATCCTTATATATTGTGATATATAGCTGAGAAGGCCGAGTAATCTTGAGATCTACTTTCTCAGTATCACTATCATCCATTACCATGTCTCAAAATCACGTACGAGCATGTCAGTGCAAGAACACACAACATCACACGACGGCTGCAACACAGTTTTGTACTCACACTACATCAAATCCATAAAATCACGTTCGAGCAGGTCAGTACAAGAACACATAGCATCACACAACGGCTTCAGCACGATTTTGTACTCACACTACATCAAATCCATAAAAACACGTGTGAGCAGTTTAGTACAAGAACACATAGCATCACACGATGGCTTCAACACGATTTTATACTCACACTACATCAAATCCATAAAACCACGTGCGAGCAGGTCAGTGCAAGAACACATAGCATCGCATGATGGCTTCAGCACAGTTTTGTACTCACACTACATCAAATCCATAAAATCACGTGTGAGTAGGTCAGTGTAAGAACATATAACATCACATGACGGCTTCAGCACGGTTTTACTCATAATCATCATAAGTTTAGGAATTCACCAGCGAGCCGGTCAGAGTAAAAACACTTAGTAATACCTGACGACTCCAGCATGAATTCAAAACCCAGTGCGAGCTCTTTAGTGTCTCACTCAGCTTACACATAGCTCTAACACCGCTTTCATTTTCAAATTCAATTTAAAACTAAGTGCGAGCAAATTGGATAACCAATAGTACCACATTGGCTCTAGCACCTTTTTACACAGAAAATCGATATATGGCTCATTTCTGGTGAAAACGGTACTCAAAATTGAGTTCAGCACGAAAATGGTGCAAAACAGAACAAGAGGGGTAATTTTTCGATGGTCACCCATCATGAAATTTCTCCCACTCAAACACGCTTAACTTTGAAAAACGTGCAATTTAATGCAGACAGTAAAATGTTGAGTCAGTCTATCATTCTACACATGCAAAACAACTTTTCATGATAAAGACACCGAAAGCATGCACTTTATGCATTTATGATAATTTTACAGTATAACTTCATCTGTAAATCTAATTTGGTTTTCCTATAGATATTTCAATATCTATATACTCTACAGTATTTATTTGCATACAGATGCTAAGAAATATACGTATAACTATCTCTAATAGCCTGCATAAATCCCTTACCTGAAAAATGTGTCGACTGCAAATTCAATTTCCTCGATCTCCTCGGATTACGCACTCTAATTGGCTCCGGATGTATTCTCGGAAGTCAAATCTTTCCTTGGTGGCACGTAAGTCGAGAGCTACTCGAACTCGTACACATCGCCTACCGTTTTTTTCGCTACACAGTAATATATATTTAAACCGGTTAATTCCAGTCTAATATAAATTCAAATTAATTATTCAAAAAATAAATCGATCGATTTTTGACCACTTACCAGTCTACTGTTGTGCCAGGATAACACTAAATTTTTTTTCCAATTTTTTTTCTCTTTCCTATTTCTCTCTCCTGCTGAATCGGTTCGGACTGGTTCAGCCCCTTTCACACTGAATCGGTCTGACCGGTTCAGGGTTGTTTTTCACCGTTTGACGTCTTTCTGGCCAGTTCCCAACCCCGTTTTCGGCCAACAACGTCGTACAGTGGAGAGGACCCTTCGACTGGCCTTGGATTAGGCCAATCCACGTCGGATTTCACCGTTTTTCTGTTTTTCTCCTGCGGCCATTTCCTCTCTGATCTGCGTTTTTCGGCGACTCCAGTGCATGTGAAGGTGGTCGGACACTCCCCTGGTGTCGTTCGTCTCTTCGTCGGCGTCCTCCATGTGCTGGCTCCCTCCGTTGCTCGCCGACCAAGGAAAACAGGGAAGGATCGGTTCCGATCCTTCCCTCCCCTGTTCGCGCAAAATCGCGCTCTTTTTTTCTATATATATATAAATATCTTGATAAAATACTTATTTTATTAGGAAATATTCCTAAATTTGTAATATTATAATAATAATAAAATACTACACCAAAGTATTTTTATATTATTATAATAATATTTTGTCATCATAATGTATTATGTACATTAATATTCACACATCCATGTACATATATTTCATTTAATTCATTTCGCCAAATATATATATGTACCTCATATTTTATTTTTATTTATCCGGGAATATATTTATTCCTTATTATTATTTTTTGAAAATAATTTTTCATATTTTTGAGATAAATTTAGATGTAAAAAATTTGGGATTTTACATTCATTCCCTTCTTAAGAAATTTGGTCCTCCAAATTGAACCAAAGCAGTTTTCGAATAGGTGTGGATAATTACCTCGCATCAGGCTCTCTAATTCCCACATAACTTTCTCTTAAGTGTGGTATTGCTAGAGAACCTTAATAAGCGAGATCGTTTTGGTCCTTAACACCTTCTCATTTCTATCCAGTATCCGGATCGACTTCTCTACATACGACATATCATCATTGAGCTCCAACGACTCATATCGAATCACATGTGGCAGATCTGGATGGTACTTCCGAAACATCGATATGTGAAAGACATTATGAATGCCTACTAGCGCAGGTGTTAAGGCTGGCCTACTGGCCTTATCTCTCACTCACTCCAGTATCTCATTATCCCTCTCGAGAGAGAAACTTTCAAGAAAATGGATTCACCCACGGTGAATTCTAGTGGTCTCTGTCTCATGTCAGAGTAACTTTTCTGCCTACTCTGAGCTGTTCTCAATCTCTTACATATTAACTGAACATCTTTAGAGACTTGCTTTACTAAGTTGGGAGTATATATTTGCAATCACCCACTTCTTTCCATCCAACAGGAGAACGACACCTACGACCATATAATGCTTTATATGGTGCCATCCCTGTTCGAGTGATAACTGTTATTGTAAGAAAATTCGGCTAATGACAAGTGATCATCCCAGGAGGCTTAAAAATCCATAACACTCGCTTTCAGCATATCTTCAAATGTCTGGATGGTCCTTTCTGACTGACCATCAGTTTGAGGATGAAAAGCTGTACTGAAATTCAATCGGGTTCCCATGACTTCTTGAAATTGTTCCCAGAAGTGAGAAGTGAAGCGGGAATCCCTATACAATACAATGCTCACTGGAACACCATGTAGCCTCACAATTCCCGTACATACAACTCTGCCAGTGCACTCAAAGTATCTATGGCCTTCATAGCCAAAAAGTGGACGGATTTCGTCAATCTATCCACCACTATCCAGATTGCATCATGGTTTCTTGTAGTCCTTAGTAATCTCATGATGAAATCTATGGTGACATGCTACCATTTCCATGTTGGTATAGGTAGAGACTGCAATAACCCTGCAGGCTTTTGATGCTCTACCTTAACCTGCTACCATAAACTCTCTGATGTCTCTATTCATCTCTGACCACCAATACACTCTCCAGAGATTTTGATATATCTTGTTACTTCCCGGATGCAATGTATACCTCGATGAATGAGTTTCTGTCAAAATCACTTTCTTTAACTTTAGGTCATCGGGAACGCAAATCCTGCCTCTAAACCTTAGTAGACCATCATCACTCACTGAGAAATCAATCACACTACCCCTCTGAATAAGACTCACCCGATCGTCACACAGTGAATCGGCATGCTGAGCCTGTAGTATCCGGTCAATCAAATTTGGCTCCACTCGCAGGCTAGCTATCATACAATCACTACCAGTATCAAAAGGGTCTATATCCAAACTGAAGTGAGCAAACTGCTCTAGCAGCTCATGTTCCCTGGCCATCATGTACGATACCATTTCGAGGTTCTTCCTGCTCCAGGCATCAGCCACAACATTAACCTTTTTCAGATGGTACAATATCTCGCAATCATAATCTTTCAGAAGCTCTATCCACCTTCTCTGCCTCATATTCAACTCTTTTTGTGAAAACAGATATCTAAAGATCTTATGATCTATAAACATCTGAAATTTCTCACCGTACAAATAGTGGCATCATATCTTCAATGCAAATACCACGACCACCAACTCTAAATCATGGGTCGGGTAGTTCCTCTCATGGTCCTTAAGCTGTTTGGATCCATAAGCGATTACCTTCTCGTTCTGCATCAACACACAGCCCAGTCCCTGTCCCGAGGTATCTGTATACACTGAAAAGCCTCCTGAGCTAGTGGGTATGGTGAGAATAGGTGCGGTGGTCAGTTGATGCTTCAACTCGCAGAAACTACTTTCACACTTATCATTCCACTCAAATGACACATTCTTCCGAGTGAGACGTGTCAACGGAGCAGCCAATTTAGAGAATCCCTCTACAAACCGTCGATAATAACCTATCAAACCCAAAAAACTACGGATCTTTGTAACCGTTTTGGGTCTATCTCATTGTACAGCAGCCTCAATCTCGAAGATTCACAAACACCTCGTCCTTCGAGACTACAAGACCCAAAAATGATATCTCACTCAGCAAGAAATCACACTTACTAAGTTGAGCATACAATACCTTATCTCAGAGGGTCTGTAACACTGTTCTCAAGTGCTGCTCATGCTTTTCCCTGGACTTCGGGTACACCAATATGTCATCTATAAAGACAATCACGAATCTGTCCAGGTATGACTTAAACACATCATTCATCAAAGCCATAAACGTTGAGGAGCATTCGTTAACCCAAATGGCATAACCAGAAACTTATAATGGCCATAATGGATACGGAACGCTGTCTTGGGCACATCTCCACTCCGAATCCTTAACTGATGATACCCAGACCTCAGATCAATCTTCAAAAAGATCTGTGCTGCCTACAACTGATCCAATAGATCATCAATACACGGAAGAGGATACTTATTCTTGATGGTAACTTTATTCAACAACCGGTAGTCGATGCACAGTCGAGGGTTCCCATCCTTCTTCTTCACAAATAGAACCGATACTCCCCAAAGTGAAACACTCGGTTTGATGACCCCCTTATCCAACAACTCTTGTAACTGCTTCTTTAGCTCATTCAATTCCACTAGAGCCATTCTATATAGTGGTTTGGATATCGGTTCAGTACCAGGCACAAAATCAATACAGAACTTCATCTCCCTGTTTGGTGGCAGCCCTGGTAACTTATCTGGAAAGACATCAAAGAAGTCTCTAACCACTGAGATGTCAACTAATTTTGGGTGTACCTTATTCATATCAACTACAAATCCTCTTTTCACTGAGACCTCTGTAATTCACTGTTCTCTTCTCGTCTCTATCTCTACCTCTATCACTCCTACTAGACTCAGAGGCGTGCAACTCGTATTTCTGTTCGCACATCTGTGCTCTGCGCATTGTCTCATCATAAGTCCGAATATCCAATGGGGCTAAACGTGTTCTGATGGATAATTTGAGTCATTTCATGAGCTTTCTAACCTTTTTACTCTTACAGCTCATAGTACTCAGGTCACACCTGCCCAGGGATATAACCATGACTCATACTCGTCGATCAACCGGTTCCCCTGGGTCAAAGTGAAGAACTCCATCTATAGCTTCTTTTGAGCAGTGTCCGAAATGTACTGTCTTTGGAATACATATAGAAATATCTCCCAAGTTAGCGCTGGATGTCTAACTTTCAAAATGGGTTGGGCAGACTTTCACCAATGTTCTACCTCACCCTCTAACATAAATGTGGCAAAGGCCACCTTCTCGGTGTTAGAACATCGAAAATATTCACATAAGTTCTCCAGTCTATTAATCCAGTCTTTCGCTTCCACTGGCTTCTCAACCTTGCTGAACGATGGAGGATTCCACTTCTGAAACTGCCTCGATCGATCTAGCTCACAATCGTATCCCAAACCATCACTATACTACTGTTTGTGGCATAAGTGCAGGCTGTGTTGGCGTAGGTGTGTTAGGAATAGCTGCCTGATCATTAAGGATCTTCTGAGCAGCTGGATGCTCTTAATCCTGGCCATAACCTATGTAAACCATGCCATAATAGTATCCACACTCAGGTCTACCTCGCAAAACGTGCCTCTATGGTCTCTGTAGGACCTTATGGGCTCTATCCCAATCAGAGGTCGATTTACTACGCCTCTTGGGCTCATCACTACGGCCTCGAGAGCGTGAACTCTCTCATCTACTGCTGCAACATCTATCAGACATATCCTGCATACTCAATTAGTTTTCGGTACAAGGGCACAGCTCGGTATACACAATTGTATCTAAACAATGCACAGTAACATGAGGATATACACTTCCTAATTACTAATATTGACTCACATCAGACCAACTTTGCTCTGATACCACCTCTGTCACGACTCGTTTTCGTGACTTACACACTTCTATTGGTTGGGCTGTGAGTCAATGTCAGCCACTCGATTCCTTCTTTTTAACATTCACATCATGCCATAATGAAATACGCTGATAATTTTTTTTAACTATAATTACGTACATCAGAGTTTATAATAATTTACATCCCATGTTTATAAAATACATTACTGTGCATATACATGTTTAGATATAAATTCACTAGAGTGTATACCTTATACCGACTGGTAACTGTGCCAACAAATGCATGAGGATGGCAGCGGATACACTACTGAAAATACTCTGTAGAGGAGAAGGAAAAAGGGGGTGAGCTAACGCGCTCAGTAAGAAAAATATGAAAGCAGGTAGATAACCATACTATCTATATGTTGATAATGTATACATTAACACTTATAAAAACAGTGCACACACTGAAAATGATGCACTAATTGCAATAACCACGTTTTCATTCACTGCCAAACACTTTCATTCATTTCTTTAAAACATTTTATTCGAACACTTTCAGTTTGATAGATCATTCATTAAAAAAGTGTTCACTTTCATTGAACATGTTTCACATTCATTATGCATGCTTTAACTCAATGTAAAACAAATGCATTTACTGAAAATGACAGCAATCTATGTGAAAACATTAATTCGCTAGAAAGCTTACTCAATTCACTTAGTTCACATAGCACACATTCATTTCAAATCACATAACACCCACTTAGAAAACACTTTGCACTCAGCAAATCAATCATAGATGAGACTAGGTTGGGATGTAATATCAATAACAAGGGACGTATGACCATAGTTACTGGATTCCAAGCAATCACGGATCAGGTGTGCGGGAATCCCATGCTTAGGGAGGTGGATCAACCATCCCGTCAGCTCACTAAGATCACTAAGATATCACGGTACATCTTACTCCATGGTTTACCTCACGGCACAACGTACTCCGAGGATCCTTATATATTGTGATATATAGCTGAGAAGACCGAGTAATCTCGAGGTCTACCTTCTCAATATCACTATCATCCATTACCTGGTCTCAAAATCGCGTGTGAGCATGTCAGTGCACACGACGGCTGCAGCATGGTTTTGTACTCACACTACATCAAATCCATAAAACCACGTGCGAGCAAGTTAGTGCAAGAACATATAGCATCACATGACGGCTTCAGCACGATTTTGTACTTACACTACATTAAATCCATAAAACCATGTGCGAGCAGGTCAGTGCAAGAACACATAGTATCACACGAAGGCTTCAGCACAATTTTACTCATAATCATCATAAGTTTAGGAATTCACTAGTGAGCCGGTCAGAGTAAAAACACTTAGTACTACCTGATGACTCTAGCATGAATTCAAAACCCAGTACGAGCTCTTTAGTGTCTCACTCAGCTTACACATAGCTCTAACACCGTTTTCATTCTCAAATTCAATTTAAAACTAAGTATGAGCAAATCGGATAACCAATAGTACCACATTGACCCTTGCACCTTTTTACACAGAAAATCGATAGATGGCTCATTTCTGGTGAAAACGGTACTCAAAATTGAGTTCAGCATGAAAAATGGTGCAAAACAGAACAAGAGGGGTAATTTCTCGTGGTTACCCATCATGAAATTTCTCCCACTCAAGCACGCTTAACATTGAAAAACGTGCAATTTAATGCAGACAGTAAAATTTTTAGTCAGTCTATCATTCTACACTTACAAAATAAGTTTTCACAATAAAGACACCGAAAGCATGCACTTTATGCATTTTTTTACGATAATTTTACAGTATAACTTCATCTGTAAATCTAATTTGGTTTTCCTGTAGATATTTCAATATCTATATACTCTACAATATTTATTTGCATACAGATGGTAAGAAATATACGTATAGCTATCTCTAATAGCTTGCATAAATCCCTTACTTGAAAAATGTGTCGACTGCGAATTCAATTTCGTCGATCTCCTTGGATTATGCAGTCTAATTGGCTTTGGATGTATTCTCGAAAGCCAAATCTTTCCTTGGTAGCACATAAGTCGAGATCTGCTCGAACTCGTACACGTCGCCTACCGTTTTTCAGCTACACAACAATATATATTTAAATCGGTTAATTTCGGTCTAATATAAATTCAAATTAATTATTCAAAAAATAAATCAACCGAGTTTCGACCACTTACCAGTCTACTGTTGTGCTGGGGTAACTCTAAATTTTTTTCTAAAATTTTTTTCTCTCTCATCTTTCTCTCTCCTACTGAACCGGTTCAGACCGGTTCAGCCCCTTTCACACTGAATCGGTCTGATTGGTTCAGGGCTATTTTTCACCGTTCGACCCTTTTCGGTCGATTCCCGACCCCGTTTTCTGCCAGCAACGTTGCACGGTGGAGAGGACCTTTCGACTGGCCTTGGTTTAGGCCAATCGGCGCCGGATTCCACCGTTTTTCTCTTTTTCTCCCATGGCCATTTCCTCTCTGATCTGCGTTTTTCAATGACCCCAGGGCGCGTGAAGGTGGTCGGACGCTCCCCTGGTGCCGTTGGTCTCTTCGTCGGCGTCTTCCATGAGCTGGCTCCCTCCGTTGCTCGTTGGTGAAGGAAAACAAGGAAGGATCGGTTCCAATCCTTCCCTCCCATGTTCATGCGAAATCGCGCTCTTTTTTTTTTCTATATATATATATATATATATATATATTATATTCAAATATAATATTATATATATAAATATCTTGATAAAATACCTATTTTATTGGGAAAATTCCTAAATTTTGTAATATTATTATAATAATAATAAAATATTACACCAAAGTATTTTTATATTATTATAATAATATTTTGTCATCATAATGTATTTTGTACATTAATATTCACACATCCATGTACATATATTTCATTTAATTCATTTCGCCAAATATATATATATATATGTACCTCATATTTTATTTTTATTTATCCGAAAATATATTTATTCCTTATTATTATTTTATGAAAATAATTTTTCATATTTTCGAGATAAATTTAGATATAGAAAATTTGGGGTCTTACACTTCCCCCTTCCCAGATTTTTTTTGCAATAAGCCACGCAAAGTAATGATTTAGGCTAGTGGACAACGAGTCTCCTCAAGCTAGTTGTTGTACCTTGTAAGGTATATAGCTTCTCTTTTATATGATTTATTTCCTAAACATTGTAAGCACATGTATGTATTCTTTTGGCCATTGGATGCTTAACTGTGATGTAAATGCTATTGTTTAAGATTTTGATTTTAGTGACGACTAGGTATTATTGTTGATGCTAACTTTACGTGGTTCTATAGATGTCGATGATTTGGAATATAATTATTGATGAGACATCACTAATGAGTTTATTGGGACCTAGAACTAAAAGAAGATAAATAACGAATTGGCAACGATTAGTTTACTAGGTTAATCAAATTCTACATTGAGCATTGACAACTAAGAGAACGAAAAAAAAAAATTAGTTCAAATTTTTGCTTCCGAGACGTTACAGTTGAATAGTAATATAATAATATAGTAGACTTTAAAAGAGTATCAATAATTTGTTTAGCCTTAATAATCAATACTTATCAATTTTGCCATCAATATTAGATACAATTATATTCATCAATTACCAAATATTCAATTATAATGTTAAATAATAAACATTGTTAAAATAAGTATCAATTATTATTTACAAAAAATACTTAATATGAATAATTGGTAAATTAATTAGCTTAATTTTATCTATTTGAATTATTGTTATATATAAATTAAAAATTTATCTTGGGAATAAGTATAAAAAAATATTATAAATGACTATTATATAATAAAATTACATGTTAAATTAGTAATATTTTTCTTTTTTATTTATTATAAATATAATAAGGATAAAATAATTTTTATTTAATAATTGATTTTAAAGATCTAATGATAATTCTATTGATAATACATTATTGAGATAATTATATAATAATAATTACAAATAAAATATTATTTTAAAAATTTAAACTTTTTAATTAAGAAAACAGTGCAATTTGCTCATTTAATTATTTAATTTTTAATATAAAATCATATAATTATAATTTTTTGAGTTTTGGATCGGATTGATTCAGATTTGGATCGTTACAGATTTGATTATAATGGATTTTGGTCATTTCATTTTTGGGCTTTTCAGATTTGAGTTTTTTTCGTTCGTGTTTTTTGATTTTTTTTTGTTCGGATTGAATCGAACTTGAATTTTTAATTTTTTTAAGCCAAATTTGATTGTTTTGAGTTTAATTACAAATCGATTCAAAAAGATTATCAGGTTCGGCCTGCTTTATCAACTCTAGTTGAGAAAGCTGTTATGCTATGCTTTCTCCATCCTAATGGCCCAAATTTTTAGTTTTTGAAATTGAAAAGAGAAAAAAGAAAATACTATGATCTCAACTTTAATTTTAAGAGCTCAGCATAGCAGCAAAGGGATATGAATAAATTAAATTTGTTATGTCTTTGTTAAAGACAATTATTAATTTGGAAAGTATATCATTGTTATACGCCAAACTTTTGGATAATATTTGATTGAAACTGCGTCAGACTTCCTTCTTTACGCCTGAAAGAGTTTAGCTAGTGCGATATTAGAGGTGTGTTTGGTAGGGTGAAAAGTGAAAGGATAAAAAAAGGTGTGAAAAATAGAAAGAAAATGATTTTTTTTTTTTCCTTAGCAGGAAGGCAAAGTGTAAAAAAAAAAATATTGTTATTTTTTTTCCTTATTAATAAAATGAAATCATTTTAAATTAGAAAGATTAATGGAGAAAAAATGAAAAAGATTAGAATCATATATGTATATTTACAAAATTATCTTTTATTTTTTACTTTTATTTTATATCTTAACTAAGTAATAGTATAATAAAAATTAATATAGTTTTATTTTCTTTCCTCCAATTTTTCAACTTTACCAAGTAATGAAAGTAAATAAATTTATATTTTCTTTTACATTTTTCATTTTTCCTACCAAGTACAAGTACACCTAAGGGAAAAAATTTAAAGTTTTTCCATCTCTTCATTTTTTCATCTCTTTAATTTTTCATATTTTCATTTTTCTTTCCGTCTTACTAAACAAAGCCTAGAAGTGTACTTGGTAGGATAGAAAAGTAAAATAATGGATAGGGGTGTGTAGAAAAGTGAAAAGAAAATGATTTTCATGAGTGTTTGGTAAGAAGGAAAAGTATGAGAAAAAAATTATTATTTTATTTTCATATTAACAAAACAAAAAATAATTCCAAATGTAAAATATTAGTAAAGAGAAAGTTAGAGATGTGAGTGTCAAATATATATATTTATAAAATTATTTTTTGTATTTTATTTTACTGTTTTAACTAATTAATGATATAATAGTAAAATAATCAAATTTCATTTTCTTTCATTCCATTTTTAACACTATCAAACAATGAAAAGAAAAAAAAATTATATTTTGTTTCGCATTTTCAATCTATTCTACCGTACAAGTCAATGAAAAGAGAAAAAATATATTTTTCATCTTTTCATTTTTTTTTTCTTCTTTCAATTTTCTATTTTTTTCATTTTTCTTTTCACTTTAGCAATCAAACCGAGAAGCCTGACTCATTCAATGCAGCTTTAGCAATTGGCAGCATATTTCATAGCTATGATTCGCTCCCTACCCACGTTTCGACTCCAGCAATTCTCTAACTCGCTTTTCCGCTTTAGTTGAACGTACGGCCCACGCACGAGCCTTGTCTCTCTAACGGGATCTTTTATGGTAAATTTACAAATTTGGTTTTATTGTAAGCTAAGTGATTAATCATTTTTATAATAAAAATAATTAATCTAAACTACTGATTAAATTTTAAAGATAAAAAAATAACCTGGTAATTTATTCAGTTAGTTTTTCGAATTATTATTAAATATTGAGTGTATAACCAATTTAACCTTTATGTAATTCCCATAGCTTTTATTTATACTTTTTTTAAAAAAAATCCCTTCATTCTACCTCTTCTTCCTTTATTTCATAATTTTATTTTATTATTATATGCAATAAAATCTTAAAGTGGGTGAATAATTTTCAATTGAAAAAAAATTTTAAAATAGTATTTTCTTAAATATTTGTCATTCAGCTCATTCAATCTTTTCTATAAATTAAATTATTGAACTAAAAAATTTAGCAAATATTTGAGTATATCATATTGTCAAGGTTCTACTTACAATCAAATAAAAGTTTATAACCTTAATTTTATGCAATAAAAAGTTAGGAACTTACTTTTGTTTTTGAGTAAAATTTGAATGTTTATTTAGTTTTATCATTTATTTTCTACTAACATAAAACATATATGCAACTAATATATTAATAAAAAAAGTGTAAGGAAGCAAAATACATTAAACATATAATTTGATTTAAATTTAAGAGCAACGTTTTTCCAAGGAAATAAAATATTTATATTAGTGGCGAACCAACTGATTCCCAAGTGTTTAAAATGTTAAATTAATTTTTCTCTAAATTTATATAATTATGACTTAATATTTATGATAAATTAATTAATTTTAAGTATTACTGAGTAGTAATTGACTGATAGATAAAATAAATAAATATCAATATAATTTTAAGCACTTTAATTTTAATTTGAATGATTCGATTTAATTTTTTAATATAAACACAAATATATATATATATATATATATATATATATATATATATATGTGTGTATATAGCAATGTAAATACATATAAAATAAGATTTTAAATTGCTTACTACCATTGTCAAAAAAAAATTGCTTACTAGCCACAGGTGGGGTAATTACTTCTAGACCTTCTAACACAAGAGATGTTTTAAAAGGATTAACCTGAATTATGTTTTCCGAGAAAGAATTGGCACCCTTTTAAATTATCAAGAAAGAAATGGAAAAAAAAAAAAAAACTATTATACACTTAATGAATTGTAGAGAAAAAAGTCATTTCCTTTCGTTTAGAAAATTACAATAGGGAATTTCAATACTTAAGATAAAATATTCGAATACAAATAGATACAAAATTTTATAAAAACATATTATGATAACTATACGTAAAGCATGATATAAACACATGTATGTTTGTTTGAAAATAAAAATATTCAAATATTTTATTATAAATATTTGAATGCATAAGATTAATTTTTCTCTTGAAATAAGCATACAGTACATGTACATGTATTTATATTATAATATATATAATTCTCATAAAATATACATATAAAGATATTCAAATACCCAAAAAAGATACAAATACCAACGGCAGCGACGCTGGAGCACCCATTGAAGCAGATAGAAGATGTGAGCACGGATGTAAATTACCAAGAAAGGGGTGAGCAGATAAAAGACAAGGCTGAAGTAGCAAAGCAAAAGACCTACGACACCATTGAAGAAATAAAGGACAAGACTTACCAGACAGCCCAAGCTGCTAAAGAGAAAACCAAAGACATTACCGAATCAGCCAAGGAGAAAACCAAAGAAATGCCCAATATGCTAAAGAAAAGACAAGGCAATAAGAAAACTGGTGGAATCCTTCTGTCACACCCTCGTGAGCTGGATGCATGCAAGATGTGCGCGCAGCTCGCGATGTGCGCGCGCGAGATGCGGGATTGTGCCCAAGCTGGCACTAGGTGGCATCGAGCAGGCCTTAGATGGGGGCTTGACACCAGATGGCGGTTGGCTGCTGCCAAATCTGCGTGGGGCGGACTTCACGCTTGATAGGCATTGAAGGAGTTGACGAGCACTGAATGCGGATTAATACGCGTTAGCAGATTTTTGGGTGCGCATCAAGGCTCATTGATGGTCAGACATGATTGTGGGAGATTACGAGAATCCGTGAGAATCCGACAGGATCCGTGCTGAGACAGTTGACTTGCCATATCTGGGGCGAGATCTCAGGAGGCAATCTGTCCGTGATCAGAGGGATTCAGTGCATTAATGCTTTTCTTTTCTGGCTGGGGCTGTCAGCCAGTGCTTGCCTATATAATGTTGGTTGAGAATGGCAGTGAGACACAGACCTTCTTGAGTGAGTTGTTGTTGTGTCCCTGCAGCAGACCTATTTCCTTTGTAAAGTGTGAATATAAAGGTTGGGGATTCCTGTAAGTGAGCGTTTTCTTGCGCATTGTCCCTATTGCTTGTGTTGGTGTTCGTGTGGGAGTTGGTTGGCTGACTAAGTGCGAGACTTAGTGCCATCACGAGGTGCGAAAAAATCATAGTCCGAGATAACCCCGTGACACCTTCAATAGACTGGAGAGAAGGTGAAGAACATAGGTCAAAGTGCTGCTAAAGCTGTCGAGCACACCTTTGGAATGGCTAATGCTGATGAGGATAATTATCCTCGTAGAAGGGATACTATTATTCGGATTCCAATTAATGAAATCACTTTGTTCTTATTGTGTTGTTGCTTGTTTGTTGGAGGCCTATCATGTTGGAACTAAGATTTAATGAATGTTGGTCATTGTTTTTGTTTGTTTCATTAGAAGGAATGGATTTGAACTTGAAACTTGGTATAAAGTACAAGCTCTTTTATTTAATTTTTTGGCTTTCTTCAAAGAAAAAGTCTCCAAAAGAGAAAGTAATGATAATATCCAAAAATATTAGAGAGAGATGAGAAAAATCATTATTTTCAAAGTGAGAATTGAGGTATTCGAATATATTATTGAAGATATTATTGAAAGTATTCGAATACTTAAGATTAATTTTTTTTTTTAAAACAAAAAAACAACACACGTATATATGTTTGTATCATGATATACATATAGTTCTCATAAAATTTACATATATAAGTATTCAAGTACTTTATTTAGGTATTTGAATATATTCTTATAAAATGTACAGAAATCATCTATAGGTATTCAAATACCTAAATAAGCTATTCGAATATTTATATATGTACATTTTATGAGAACTATATATATATATCATGATAAAAACACATGTAAGTTTATTATACGTTTGTTTCAAAAGAAAAATTAGTTTTAGGTATTCGAATACCTACAATAAGATATTCGAATACATCTCTTTTGGAACATATATATGTTTTTATCATGATGTACATATAGTTATCATATATATATATATATTTATAAATTTTTGTATTTATAAGTATTCGAATACTTTATTTTAGGTTTTAAAATTTCAACTGTAATTTTCTAAATAGAAAAGTGACTTTTTCTCAATAATTCATTACAAATATAATAGTTATTTTCATTTTCTTCATGGTAATTTAAAAAGGTTCCATTTCCTTCTTGGGAAATAAAATTCATGGTCCTTTTAAACAAATATTACTCCTTAGAATTTTTCCTTTCTCTTTTCATGTTGGTTGTTTCTTTGGGTGTGGTGATAGCTTCAATTGAGTTGACAAGTGTTACATCATGATCAGTTATTTTATAACATCTTATTAGAATTGTAGAAGAGCTAGTTGGACATCCCGATCATGAAGAGCATTAGTATGTACATGAACTTTAATATTAAGATGTCACATAATTTTTTTTATATTTGAATAGATAAAAATGTAATTTCAAATATTATAAATTTTTTGAATGGATAAAATAAAAATATAATTTAAATATCTTATTATTTATCTAATAGATTAATATGTAATTCAAATTATATTTTATTGAAGTAAAATTTACTTGTTGACTTATTATATTGTTATTTATATAATATTTTAAATTTTATTATTTATTTAATTCATCATGAAATATTTAATATCTCATAATATTTTATATTTTACGACTTTATTGTTAACAAACGAGTCTCGGACTCCACAATTGCCAAAGCGACCTTCATTTCCTCAACTAGCCTTACTCTTTCATAGCCATCTGCTGGCTAAGCTCTGGTGATGGCTACAGAACTATGGCTTCATCCGTAGCCAACAAAGACAAACGAGGTAAAAGGCAGGAATCAATGAAACATGGACGAGTTATCTCAAATCTTTCCTTTTCCCCTTACTCCTTATATCTATTATGAAGTGAGAAAAATGCGAAACGAACGATCTATCTAAAGCTGCGGATAATCAAACACAAGAAAGCAGGCATTGCAAAAATTCAATAATTATTGAAGTAGATTAGATATAAGTACCGAACACTCCTGGGTGGGACACCAAGCAAGGTTCCTATGATGTAGTATTAAAGAAGCATTGATTCGTAGAAAATTAAAAGCCACCCACTCATTGAACGTAGATGTAATTGTTTGCAACCCATACAACTAAAGAGAATAAGGCATGAATCACGTTAAGAAACAATGTTCACATTACGTTTGCTCTCTCATCCCCTGTATCAAACCCCAATTGAGATAGGCATGCCAGTTGATTCAAGAAAGGAATAACAAAAATTATGCAGCATTGCTTTCCATTTTACTCACATAATAAAAGGATAAACCTCCACGAAATCACATCCTCAACGTTCGCAGCTGATAAGATCAATCTTCTCACAATTATTTAAGAAAGATTGTGACAAATGACACCCGGAAAACAGGTTATCCACAAACCTGCTTCTTGAATGAAAATTTTCTGGTGTCGAAGCCAAGTTGTGCGTAAAACTGCCTGAAAGTAACACAAACTTCGGTACTAAAGATGCAACTGAATTGGCTCTTCACATCACTGAAATTGAAAAGTAAAAACCACAAACATAGATAGCTGGCATTTACTTTTAGAAACTATGCAATGCTCCTCACGTATTGATCAAGACTTGTATTAAATAACTCACACCTGCAAGTTAAAAAAAAAATCAAGTGCATAAATAAAATCAAGTAAAAAGGTAATTCTTTTAGCAAAAACAAAAAATGAGTAGTGACCATAAAAAATAACTGACCAGGAAAGATGTATTTAAACTTCGTGGTTAATGCATCTCTACATGGCTAACAGAATAACTTTCTTGGCTTGTTCATTAAAGAGAGGAAACAGTACTTACCCACCCACAACCCCCCAACCCCCAAGGGAAAAAAAAGAGGGGGGTGGTGAGAGAGAGGGAACATATCCAAGAAAAGTTCTCTGCCCACGGCTTAGGCTACTAATTTATAGTGCCTTTCTTTCTATACTCGTGCAAAATTCCACTCATCCTACTAGAAAACTTCGACAAAGACACCCATTGGACTGAACATCTGCCTTTATTAACCAATTAATTAATAGCATAACGAATTTACGACATTAATTGATTGGGGAGAAAAGAAACTACATTAATCTGAACAATGAGCTACTCATCAAATTCAAAGACCATTGACTTTCAATTTTACCAATTGGTGGCAGGTGGTTTCACTGTCTGTTAATGATCATTTTATGTTAGTCGATTTCATTATTATAAACCCTCAAGGAAAGAATATTCAATAGAATCCACCCAGAGAATAAATGGACAAAGCAAGCATCATAACTTTTGTCTCATATCAAATTGTGCATCCAGTTCATTACAAGGCACAAATAATATCAAGAGACAGAAACTGTAGAAAACAAACTTGAAGATTCCCCATCATAAGAGCTAAAAGAACAAAATAGGAATTCACAAATGATTTGTTTGAAGGTTGTGTGAATAAACATTGACTGTGACTATAAAGCTGTCCAGTTAATTGGTTTTTATTCAACAAAATTAAAATAGTGAGAATCTTCAGTACGCAGAGACAACCAAACAGCAGCATTAGTCAACAGGATGACCAGTGGTGGTCATAACAGAAGAATCCTTAAAGGATAAGCATGTAAACTATTGGTTTGGACAAAAATAGGGAGGGGGGGAGTTATTTACCTGATGGAGTTCCAGGGGTATACAATGGGTTCTTGGCAACATACAAGTTACAAATATACTTGAGTGTTTCATGAAGATCACCAATCCTGGGATTAGTGACTAGCATAAACTGCACAAAAGGACAAATAGAGTGGCAGAGTCAGAATTCAATTGAGAAACATATACAAATTTCCAAAGCATCAAAGGTGGTTGGCAATAATGTTGTCAAAAGCATACAACAAAACAAGAATACTGGGAAATAGTTGTTGAAATTAATGGCTTATTAGCCTAGTGAGTAATCCCACATTGGAAAATCACAAAGGGAGAGAAAGCGTTTTGGCTTATAAATTTAAGTATGGGCTAATAGGTTAGATATCCTTGAGAGAAATATAAATAGCCCATATATTTGTATTTTGGCTTTTTCCTATTAGTTTTTGAATTTTACAATTGTGTTTAGATTTTGTAATAATTCCACTTTGAAATTAGTGAAGATTTTCAGCAGCATTCGTGGACGTAGGTAATTATACCGAACCACGTAAAATCTTGTGTTTTTCTCTTTTCTTCCTTTACGCTTTGCATTTGATTATTTATTTAGCATTTGTTTTTGTCTGCTTCAATAATTAGTAGCTATAGTTGTATTTTATGCTTCCGCTTGTGCACAACAATTGATATCAGAGCTCTTGGTTGTCGTAGTATGCTCTGTGGTTGCAGCGTTGTCTGATCCTCCACATCAGAAAATAAAAATTATTCATGAGCTGTTTGATTAAGAGCACTCTATTATACTCTATATATACCATGTACGTCAGAACTGAGATAAAGTGGAAGTGCATGTCTAGGAAGGCTCTGGCTAAGGAAAGACTTGGTATTTAAGTGTATCTTGGTGACCCACCTCTCTTTCCTGGGAGCTGACCTGATGTACTGTTCACATAAGTTGTGTTCTCTATTCTAGTATACGGTACTATTTAGAGTGTCACATTGTTTTGGTATACGATTAGTATTCACGTATACATTTGGGAGAGTAGTTTGAAGCAGAAATGACAGTATCAACAAATGCAAAAATTGAAGTGGAGAAATTTGATAGTCGAAATAATTTCGACTTGTGGCAAAGCGAAGTTAAGGATGTCCTGTATCAACAAGATTTAGATATCACTCTGGAAGAAAAGAAACCCGATGAGGTCAAAGAAAAAGATTGAGAGAGACTGAATGCGAAAGCATGTGGGTTGATTCGTTCATGTCTCTGTAGAGAACAAAAGTATCCATTCATGAAGGAAACTTCTGCCAAAATATTGTGGGAGACGCTGGAGAATAAATATCTGAAGAAAAGCAACGAGAATCAGCTTTATTTATTAAAGAGGCTATATCGTCTTCAGTTGAAATCGGGTATGAATATGAGTGATCACATCGATGAATTCAACCGTTTGTTAGCTGATTTGTTGAATTTGGATGAAACCTTCAAAGATGAGCAAAAGGCTATGCTGCTAATAAGATCTCTTCCTGATGAGTTGGATCATTTGTGCATTACACTTATTTATAGAAAGAAAAAATTATCTTTTGAAGAAGTGTATGCAGCTTTGCTTATTTATGAAATTTGAAAAAAGGATCAGAAAGAGAAGAGGGATGAATCAGCAGAGGCGCTCATAGTTAGGGGACGAAGCCAAAGCAGAAGACAAGGAAGTAGGGGAAGATCACGTTTGAAAAAAAAACCTAATAAAGATGAATGTGCCTTTTGTCATGAGAAAGAGCATTGGAAGAAAGATTGTCCGAAGCTGCAGAAGAAAGATAAGGGTAAGGGCAAAGCTACTTCTGATGCATATGTAGTCGAACATGTTAACGATGATTTCGCGTTGGTCAGTCAACCATCCACATCTGGAAAGAATGGGTGGATTTTGGATACGGGTTGTACTTATCATATGTGTCCACATAAGGAGAGGTTCTTCAACTTCGAAGAGCTAGAAGGTGGAGTTGTTTTCATGCGTAATGATAACTCATGTAAAACTTTAGGGATATGTTCAATCTAGTTAAAGAATGATGATGAATCAACCAGAGTTTTGACTAAAGTTCGATATGTACCAGAGTTGAAGAAGAATCTCATCTCATTGAGAGTCTTAGAATCTAAAGGTTATGGGGTAATTATTCGAGATGAAGTTTTGAAAGTTATGTTTGGTGCTTTGGTGACTATGAAAGGCACAAGAAAAAATGACTTGTACTACTACAATGGTAGTACAGTTACTGGATCAACAACAACAGCTTTAGAGAATGATGTTGATTCAAATTCGATTAGACTATGACACATGCGCTTGGGACATGCAGGTGAGAAAGCCTTAAGCAGTTTGGTGAATCAAGGTTTGTTGAAAGGAGCAAAGATCTGCAAGTTAGATTTTTGTGAGTATTGTGTTATGGGAAAGCAGACGAGAGTGAAATTTGGGACTACAATTCATAATACCAAAAGCATTTTGGATTATGTCCATTCTGATGTATGAGGACCTACCAAGACAGCATTCATGGGGGGTAAACATTATTTTGTCATATTTGTTGATGACTTTTCCAGAAGAATTTGGGTGTATACGATGAAGACGAAGAATGACGTACTTGAGATTTTCCTTAAATGAAAAAAGATGGTGGAAACTCAGACTGGAAGAAAGATTAAGTACCTTAGAACAGACAATGGAGGTGAATATAGAAGTGATCCTTTTCTGAGAATTTGTCAAGATGCTGGCATTGTACGTCATTTCACAGTCAGAAACACACCGCAGCAGAATGGGGTTGCAGAACGCATGAACCGAACGTTACTGGAGAAAGTTCAGTGTATGTTATCCAATACTGGGTTGGGCAAGGAGTTTTGGGCTAAGGCAGTGACTTATGCGTGTCATCTCATTAATTGGTTACCGTCAACAGCAATTGATGGTAGAACTCCATTGGAGGTTTGGTCTGAAAAACCTGTTAATGATTATGATTCTTTACATGTATTTGGGTGTACTACGTATTATCATGTAAAAGAATCTGTTGGCTCTACCGAGAGGGGGGGTGAATCGGTTTTCTAACAATTACGACAAATTTTAATTTAATCCTACTTCAATCAGAAAATAGAATTGAGCTATAATGAAATTAAACAATTTAAATGCAAGATAGGGAAAGAGAAACAAACACAGTCACTTATAGAGGTTCGGCCAAACTCTTGCCTACGTCCTCTCTCCTTGACCTTCTTGTCCAGTGCTTTCTTTCTCTCTCTCAATAGAGCTTACAAAGTTCCTTTTGCAGGTTAAGGAATAACCTCTCTACCCTTAGCAAAACAGAAATGTATTCACCCTTTTACAATGTCTCTCACTGAGGAACAATCCTCTTTTCTTTTTGGGTATGGATGAATACAGAATAAGGCTTTACAATGGGTAGTACTAACAAAGCTTGTTGCACTTAAGCTTGTACAATGAATTTCAATTAATGAGCAATAGGGACACAAAGAATGAATGAATTAAAGCTTGAGAATGTTTGGAATGTTCAGCAATGGTGTCTCTATTCTCTTTGTCTTCAATGCTTGGTTAAATACTGAAGGATTGGTAGTTGGAGCATTAAATGCTATTCTTCCCGTTGTGTTTTGCAGAAACTAGCCGTTGGGTACCTCCAGTAGAGTGCCAGATCGATCTGCCTTCTTGGCCAGATCGATCTCTTAGTTATAAATCCTGCAAGATTGAAGCACAAATACACAAGGAGATCGATCTCATAGGTTACCAGATCGATCTGTTAGTTTAAAAATAAAGAGGCAGATCGATCTGTCGAATAGCCAGATCGATCTCCTAATCTCTCTGTTTGAGGCAAGATCGATCTCCAGATCGATCTGCCATGCAATCTCGTAGAGAGGAGATCGATCTCTCAACAACACAGATCGATCTCTTTAGCTCTCTGACTTTGAGGAGATCGATCTCTTCCTTACCAGATCGATCTCATAAGTTCTCTGTTTGAACGTGGATCGATCTCTCAGATCGATCTATAGTCTTAAGCTCTTAAGGGAGATCGATCTCTTCATCGACCAGATCGATCTCTCAACTCTAGCATTAGCCAGATCGATCTCTTAACCCTTGCAGATCGATCTCATTCTTCCTAAATACCTTTGTACAGATTTAAGGCTTGCCAGATCGATCTCTTCCATCATGAGATCGATCTCTCATCAAGTAAAAACCCAGGAGATCGATCTCTCATACCCCAGATCGATCTCTCATCAGCAGAACTCTAAGTTCTGGTACTAATAACCTCTAAACATGTTTGTATATCATCTTAACATTATTGAATTAACTTGTTTTGTCATTTCAAAAAACATTAACTCAACAATCTCCCCCTTTTTGATATGACAAAACTCATCAAATAAACATGTTTAGTGAATTTGCAAAACTCCCCCTTTTTGTGAGCTTTTGACTTTGTTAATGACTTACCTCCCCCTCAGTTAAATCTTAACTCCCCCTCAATTAAATCATAACTCCCCCTCAATTAAATCATTCTTTTAAACATTTAACATAACCACAACACATGTTTCTTCTCCCCCTTTTTGTCATATCAATCACACAAAATAGAAGATTCATGGCATTTCAAAATCAACATTTTCATTAACTCACCCAATATCCAGTCAAATCACATTTCATTCAAGCAAATGTAGTGCAAGTAACATTAAAGATCAACCATGATGAAACTAAACTACAACAAACACCTATGGCCTAAGATGAGGGAGGATCACGATCCAAAAGATGCTCAACGTGCGTGCGTGTGACTTGGACCTCATCGAACATCGCCTCTTGAGCTTCTTGAATCTTATCCACTCTTTGGTTTAAATATGCAAATCCTTCATCGATTTTATGAGTGAGATCACTAATCATCTTCATGAACATCTCCAAGCCAGCAGGAGACGACGTTGGTGCAGTTGGCTCAGCCGTTGAGGACGACGGTTCTGGAGCTGGTGCTACAGGTGGATGCGCTGGTTCATTGGTGGGGTCCTCTTCCATAGCCTCAGCAGGTTGTTGGTCCCTCTTTTTCGTCCACTCGCCCCGGAAGTTTTTGTAGTACCCCATATGATGGAGGGTCCCAATGTTAAGCACGCTCTTGGGAGAGGGGAGTTCGTCAGTCTCGCCGCTGCAGTCGATACCAAGGCGGTGGAGAAGATAAGCTACCGGTTGTGGAAATACGATCGTGGTAGCTTGTCCACGCACAATCTTCAGCCAATCTTCGTATATAAAGTGAGGGAGGTTAGGTTTTTGGCTTGTGGTGTGAATGTGATGGAGTCAAAAGCGATCTAAGCGCCTAACGGTAGAATGACGAGTACCGAAGGGGCGGAGGTTCCACGAAATTATGAGGTGGAGTAACCGAGGATGCATCGGCAGGTCACTCGCCTTGTCCCCAGGGAGATCAAACTCCAAGGAGACTTCCTCATCCTCATTTGTTAAGCCTTCATCGCGTATATAAATGCTTTGGCTAGAACTTCAGTGTCTATTATAATGGGTTTACCCATGACATATGTTTTGAAACCGACAATTTTGCAAGTGTCATTTGGGTCAAAAAGTAATTCGGCATTGGAAAAGAATGCACGAACTAGATTTGGAGGGACGGGAGTGTTGATTTTTAAGAAATTCATCCAACCAAATTCCTCAAACTTTGACACGTAAGGAAAATCTATACGATTGAGGAAGGAAAAATCGATAGTACGCCAATGCTTGATTGGCATGGTTGAGAAGTATTCCTCATATCGCTTTCTTTTTACTGGTGTTTTAAAACACCAATTGAAGGAAGTGATAGGAGGTGGAGGGGGTTGGGATGAGGAACCGGCCTCTACAGTGGTCCTACGGGGTTTGTGTCCTACTGTCTTAAGCCTAGGCATTATTCTAGACTCTAGATTAGCGCTAAACAGATTCAACAATGAGAAAAGCAATGAAACAGTACCTAGGTTTGCCCTAGAATTAAAATGAACACAAATTGAAGAAAAATTTTGAGAAAATTAGTAAGGAATGTTGGTTACTATACCGAAATTTGACACCGAGACGCAAGGAAGATCGTACGGAGATCGATCTGAGGAGGAATCGGAGGAAAAGATGCGAGGGAAATTTGGGAATTTGAAAATTGGATTTCTGAAATTTGGAAATTTTACGCGGGTATTTATACTCCAGGGCACAGGAGATCGATCTGTCGAGGCGACAGATCGATCTGTCATTTCCAGAATCCAATAGAGATCGATCTGTCGTAAGGCCAGATCGATCTGGTCGCAAACAGAGGCTTAAGGAGATCGATCTGTTACACATAGATCGATCTGTCGTTTAACAGAGGCTTAGGCAGATCAATCTGTTACACATAGATCGATCTGTCGTTTAACAGAGGCTTAGGCAGATCGATCTGCCCAATGCAAAGATCGATCTGCAGAATGCGGAAGCTTGAAGAGATCGATCTGTCGTGTGGACAGATCGATCTGCTCTTTAACAGAGGCGTAAGGAGATCGATCTTATGGTTAGAAGATCGATCTGCTTAGCTTAACCTTGATGATTTAGGCTCGTTGGAAGTGAGGAGATCGATCTATATTGCAAGGAGATCGATCTCTCATCCTCATTGCCAGAAAATCTTTGCAAAAACTCTTTTAAAATCAACTTGAAACCAAGATTTTTGAAACACATAAAGCTTAAGAGATATTCATGAGTCCTAATTCACCTCTAAGGATACAGAACCTATCTCTATCAAGGGGTTTGGTGAATATATCAGCTATTTGATGTAGAGTGTCAATGTACTCTAAAATTATATCCCCTTTTTGTACATGGTCTCTAAGGAAGTGATGTCTAATTTCTATGTGCTTGGTTCTGGAGTGTTGAATAGGATTCTTAGACAGAATAATGGCACTGGTATTATCACATTTAATAGTGACTTACTTCATGTCAATACCATAATCTCTCATTTGTTGTTTAATCCACAACACTTGAGCACTACAACTACCAGCTGCTATATATTCAGCTTCAGTTGTGGACTGAGCCACACTGTTTTGTTTCTTGGAGAACCAAGAAATTAACCTATTTCCTAAGAATTGGCAAGTACCTGAAGTACTTTTCCTATCTATTTTGCATCCTCCAAAATCAGCATCTGAAAATGCATGAAGGGCAAAAGTGGAGTCCTTGGGGTACCAAAGTCCTAGTGAGGGAGTGTCTTTGAGGTATCTAAAGATTCTCTTAGTTGCCAATAGATGTGATTCCTTAGGAGAGGATTGAAATCTAGCACAAAGGCATACACTAAACAAAATATCTGGTCTACTTGCAGTTAAATAAAGCAATGAGCCTATCATAGACCTATAGAGTTTAGTGTCTACACACTTACCACTTTCATCTTTATCAAGCTTGATGTTGGTGCCCATTGGAGTGGCTTGAGGTTTGCAATTGTCCATTCCAAATCGCTTGAGCAAGTCTTTGGTATACTTTGCTTGATTGATGAAGGTTCCATCCTTTGTTTGCTTCACTTGAAGTCCCAAGAAGAATGTGAGTTCTCCCATCATGCTCATCTCAAATTCTCCTTGCATGATCTTAGCAAACTCTTGGCATAAAGACTCATTAGTTGATCCAAAAATAATATCATCTACATACACTTGTACAACTAATAAATCCTTATTTTTGTTCTTAATGAATAGGGTGGTATCCACTTTTCCTCTTGAAAATCTCTTTTCTATTAAGAATTTTGACAACCTTTCATACCAAGCTCTAGGAGCTTGTTTTAACCCATAAAGTGCCTTTGATAATTTAAAAACATGTTCAGGAAATTCATGATTTTCAAATCCGGGAGGTTGCTCAACATATACTTCTTCATTAATAAAACCATTTAAGAATGCACTCTTTACATCCATTTGATATAACTTGAAATTTTTATAACATGCAAAGGCAAGTAACATTCTTATTGCCTCTAATCTAGCTACCGGTGCATATGTTTCATCATAGTCTATGCCTTCCTCTTGTCTATAGCCTTGAGCAACTAGCCTAGCCTTATTCCTTGTGATCACACTATTTTCATCCATTTTGTTCTTGAATATCCATTTAGTTCCAATTATTGAGTGATCACTAGGCCTAGGAACTAGTTTCCATACTTTGCTTCTCTCAAATTGATTTAATTCTTCTTGCATTGCTAGGAACCAATTATTGTCTTCTAAGGCTTCATTGACATTCCTAGTTGAGATACAAAGGCTATATATTGGCACATATTCCTTAGGGATGATCTAGTTCTAACTCCAAGAGTTGGATCTCCTACTATTTCACAATCTTTTACATATCCTAACTCTCTTGGTGCTCTAGGCTCTCTTTCTAAAACCTCTATTTCTTCTTCATCTTCTTTATTCAAGTCAAGCTTTTCTAGAAAGTCATCTTCTAAGCCTTCATCAAATATTCCAACATTTTCATCATTGGTTGAATCTTTAGATATATTATTTGATTCATCAAATATAACATGAATAGACTCTTCAACCACTAATGTTCTTTTGTTATATATTCTAAAAGCCTTTGAATTCAATGAATATCCTAGAAATATTCCCTCATCACTCTTGGCATCAAATTTTCCTAAATTATCTTTTCCATTATTTAGAACAAAGCATTTGCAGCCAAAAGGATGGAAGTAACTAATGTTAGGCTTCTTGCCTTTGTAGAGCTCATAAGGAGTTTTCTTTAGCATGGGTCTTATCATAGCTCTATTAATTATATAACATGATGTGTTTATAGCTTCAGCCCAAAAGTACTTTGGTAAGTTATTTTCACATAACATAGTTCTAGCCATCTCTTCCAAAGTTCTATTTCTTCTCTCAACTACACCATTTTGTTGTGGTGTCCTAGGGGCTGAGAAATTATGGCTAATTCCTTGATCATTGTAATACTCATCAAATCCTATATTTTCAAATTCTTTGCCATGATCACTTCTAATGCTTGTTATTGTGTATCCTTTTTCATTTTGAGTCACCTTTGAGTAGGCTATGAATTTCTCTAAGGCTTCATTTTTTACTCTCAAAAAGAACACCCATGTGTACCTAGTGTAATCATCAACTATTACAAATCTATAGTGTTTCCCACCTAAGCTAGTGGTTCTAGTTGGTCCAAATAAGTCTAAATGCAGTAATTGAAGAGGCCTAGTGGTGGATACACTATTCTTAGGCTTAAAAGTTGTTCTCTTGTGTTTTCCTTTAACACAAGTTTCACATATTTCTTCATGATCAAAAGGTATTTTGGGTAAACCTATTACTAGATCCTTTCTAGCTAGCTTGGATAGCACACTCATGCTTGCATGGCCTAGTCTTCTATGCCATAACCAAGATTCCTTTTTGTTGTCTACCATTAAGCATATGTTTTCATTTTTGAGTTCATTAAGATAGACAATATATATGTTACCTTGCCTATGACCTAGAAAAAGAATTTTATTTGACTTAGGATCTATAACATTACACTTCATGCAATCAAAAATTACTTTGTAACCTTTGTCACAAAGTTGACTAATGCTTAACAAGTTATGCTTAAGACCCCTAACAAGTAATACCTTTTCTAAAGAGAAATGATCATTACCTATTGAGCCACTTCCTTCCACTTGACCTTTGGAGTTGTCCTCAAAAGTGACTTCTCCACCAATTTTCGATTTGAAAGAATTGAAATGGCTTTTATCACCCGTCATGTGCCTTGAGCATCCACTATCTAAGTACCAAGCATCTTTTGTTTTAGCTTTGTGGCTATGCTCAATCACCTACAAAAAATCAAACTCAAGTCTTAGGTACCCAAATTTTCTTGGGTACTTGGAGGTTAGTAAATGCAATTCTTGATCCCATTGGGATCCATTTTGCTAATGCATTACAGTCCTTGGAATGAATTACCTCTTTTGGAATCCATATCCTTTTTACAATTTTTCCTTTAAGATTCCTCATCTTTATATTGCAATAATGTGACTTATGTCCCTTCTTATTACAATATGAACAAGTAATTGCAGGTTTCTTCATGCTCTTCCTAGTAATAAAACTCTTAAGATGGGTCTCCCTACTTTGTGCATTATACCCTAAGCCATTTTTGTCAAAGAATGCCCTTTGGGTTTCTAACATGCTATCTAGCTTTTGTTGCCCCATGTGAAATCTATTAAAGGAGTTATGTAGATTGCTATTTTTCTCCTTAAGCTCACAAATTTCTAGATTTGAGATCTCTAGTTTCTTTTCACATTCTAATTTATCTTTTAACATTATCTCATTTTCCTTTTTTAATTTAGATATTAACTTTTTATATTTCATGCTCATACATTCATACTCTAATGCAAGATCATCAAATGCATCTTGCAATTCATCAAATGAGTATTCATTGAGATTAGAGGTTACCTTTTCATCATCATCAATAGCCATGAAGCATAAGTTGGCAATGTCCTCATTTGATTCATCATCGGAGCAGTCGCTGTCGCTCCATGTTGCCACCATTGCCTTCCTTTTATGGAACCTATCATTTGACCTTTTAAGAAGAGGGCAGTTAAATTTTATGTGTCCAGGTTTTTTACATTCATAACATACAATAGAGTCTTTTCTACCTACTTCCTCTTGTTCTCTCCTATTGTTTCTCCTATTACTACTACTAGCTTTCATCCTCATGAACTTATTAAATCTTTTGGCAAACATTGCCATCTCAATATCCTCCTCACTACCACTCTCATTTTTAATCTCCTCTTGAGCAGTGGATTTTAGAGCAACACCCACTTTCTTGGGTGGCTCTTCATTTCTTTTAAGTTTTATCTCATAAGTGAGCAAAGATCCTATCAATTCATCTAGACACAATGTGTGAGGATCCTTAGATTCCTCAATTGCTGTCACTTTAGCTTCCCATGATTTAGGTAAGCTATTTAAAATTTTCTTTACCATTTCAATATTAGAATATATTTTTCCTAAAGATTTTAATCCATTAATTACGTCTGTGAATCTAGTGAACATATCACTAATTGATTCTCCTTCCTTCATCCTAAATAGCTCATAGTCATGTGTGAGCATACCTACTTTTGTCTCCTTCACTTGGGTTGTACCCTCATGAGTTATTGCTAATTTATCCCATATTTGCTTGGCATTATCACATCCGGAGACTCTATTGTATTCATTAGGACCTAAATCACAAAATAATGTATGCATAGCTTTTGCATTTAGTTGTGCACATTTAATGTCATTAGAATCTCATTCATCTTCTTCTTTGGGGATATCTCTTCCCTCTATTCTCTTTGTAGGGATTTGAGGTCCCTTAACTATTATTCTTCAGACTTCATAATCATTTGCTTGAATGAATAACATCATCCTAGTCCTCCAATACGAATAATGTTCACCATTGAACATGGGAGGTCTAACCGTAGAGTGCCCCTCTCCTACCAAACTAGTTGCTACATTGTTAAGAGCCATTTGATCGTTTTTAACTCTTAGGAAGTTGTTCCTATGTGATTAAAGAGTCCTAGCTCTGATACCAATTGTTGGCTCTACCGAGAGAGGGGGTGAATCGGTTTTCTAACAATTACGACAAATTTTAATTTAATCCTACTTCAATCAGAAAATAGAATTGAGCTATAATGAAATTAAACAATTTAAATGCAAGATAGGGAAAGAGAAACAAACACAGTCACTTATAGAGGTTCGGCCAAACTCTTGCCTACGTCCTCTCTCCTTGACCTTCTTGTCAAGTGCTTTCTTTCTCTCTCTCAATAGAGCTTACAAAGTTCCTTTTGCAGGTTAAGGAATAACCTCTCTACCCTTAGCAAAACAGAAATGTATTCACTCTTTTACAATGTCTCTCACTGAGGAACAATCCTCTTTTCTTTTTGGGTATGGATGAATACAGAATAAGGCTTTACAATGGGTAGTACTAACAAAGCTTGTTGCACTTAAGCTTGTATAATGAATTTCAATTAATGAGCAATAGGGACACAAAGAATGAATGAATTAAAGCTTGAGAATGTTTGGAATGTTCAGCAATGGTGTCTCTATTCTCTTTGTCTTCAATGCTTGGTTAAATACTGAAGGATTGGTAGTTGGAGCATTAAATGCTATTCTTCCCGTTGTGTTTTGCAGAAACTAGCCGTTGGGTACCTCCAGTAGAGTGCCAGATCGATCTGCCTTCTTGGCCAGATCGATCTCTTAGTTATAAATCCTGCAAGATTGAAGCACAAATACACAAGGAGATCGATCTCATAGGTTACCAGATCGATCTGTTAGTTTAAAAATAAAGAGGCAGATCGATCTGTCGAATAGCCAGATCGATCTCCTAATCTCTCTGTTTGAGGCAAGATCGATCTCCAGATCAATCTGCCATGCAATCTCGTAGAGAGGAGATCGATCTCTCAACAACACAGATCGATCTCTTTAGCTCTCTGACTTTGAGGAGATCGATCTCTTCCTTACCAGATCGATCTCATAAGTTCTCTGTTTGAACGTGGATCGATCTCTCAGATCGATCTATAGTCTTAAGCTCTTAAGGGAGATCGATCTCTTCATCGACCAGATCGATCTCTCAACTCTAGCATTAGCCAGATCGATCTCTTAACCCTTGCAGATCGATCTCATTCTTCCTAAATACCTTTGTACAGATTTAAGGCTTGACAGATCGATCTCTTCCATCATGAGATCGATCTCTCATCAAGTAAAAACTCAGGAGATCGATCTCTCATACCCCAGATCGATCTCTCATCAGCAGAACTCTAAGTTCTGGTACTAATAACCTCTAAACATGTTTGTATATCATCTTAACATTATTGAATTAACTTGTTTTGTCATTTCAAAATACATTAACTCAACAGAATCTAAGTTGGATCCAAGAGCCAAGAAAGCTATTCTTGTGGGGATTTCATCAGGGGTGAAAGGATATCGTCTGTTATATCCAAATTCGAAGAAGATAATATTTAGTATGGATGTTATTTTTAATGAATCTCCTATGTTGAGGAAGAAAACAGATGAGAATGCTGAGAATATTTCGCAGCAAGTGGAGTCTACTCGAAAATAGGTGGAGTTTGAGTCAACAATTAATTCAGCTAAAATTGTTGAAAATGAAACTATTGAAGATGATGAAGAGGTTTCCGCCCAAGAACCTCTACTGCAACAAGAATCAATTGTAATGAATATGTCAAGACGGGAGATTCGCAAACCTGCTCGTTTTGTTGATATGGTGGCCTATGCACTTCTAATTGTAGATGATGAAGTTCCTTCCACTTATAGAGAAGCAGTCCAATGTTCTGAAATGGATAAGTGAAAAAATGCTATGGATGAAGAGATGCAGTCTCTTCGAAAGAATGAAACCTGGGAGCTAGCTCAACTACCAAAAGATAAGAAGGCAATTTGGTGCAAATGGGTATTCACGAAGAAAGATGGATTTTCTAACAAGGAGCACGTCCGCTACGATGCAAGGTTGGTGGCTAAAGGCTACGCTTAGAGAGAAGGAATTGACTACAATGAGGTATTTTCTCCAGTTGTGAAACATTCTTCCATTAGAATTTTGTTGGTCTTAGTAGTTCAGATGAATTTGGAACTAGTTCAACTTGATGTAAAAACAGCATTTTTACATGGAGACTTGGAGGAAGAAATCTATATGACTCAGCTAGATGGATTCAAAGTTGTTAGAAAAAAGAATTGGGTTTGCAAACTGAAAAAATCACTTTATGGTTTGAAACAATCTCCGAGGTAGTAGTACAAGCGATTTGATCTGTTTATGATGGGTATGAGGTACGCAAGAAGCAAATTTGACAGCTGTGTGTATTTTCAGAGGCTATATGATGGTTCTTTCATTTATCTGCTATTGTATGTTGATGGTATGTTGATAGCTTCGAAGAATGTCGAAGAACTTGAAAGGTTGAAAACTCAGTTGAATCAAGAGTTTGAGATGAAAGATTTGGATGAAGCAAAGAAGATACTAGGTATAGAGATTAGCAGAGATAGAGAAAAATGCAAGGTTTTTTTGAATCAGAAGCAGTATTTGAAGAAGGTATTACAACGTTTTGGCATTTCAAAGCAATCAAAACCTCTAAGTACACCACTTGTCCCTCACATGAAGTTTAGTGCATCTTTATCTCCTAGTACAGATGATGAACTAGAATATATGTCTCGAGTTCTATATGCTAATGCAGTTGGTAGCCTGATGTATGCTATGGTGTGTATGAGACCCGACATTTCACAGGCAGTTGGAGTTGTGAGCAGGTATATGCATGATCTTGGTAAAGGACATTGGCAAGCCGTGAAATGGATTCTACGATATTTGTTGAAAACTATGGATATTGGTTTGGTCTTCAGAAGGAGGACTCACTTGGTCAGGTGGCAATCAGATACGTTGATTCAGATTATGCTGGTGATTTGGATAAACGTCGGTCAACTATTGGATATGTGTTCACTCTTGCAAGAGTTCCAGTAAGTTGGAAGTCTACCTTACAGTCAACAGTTGCTTTGTCTACAACAGAAGCAGAGTACATGACGTTAGCAGAGGCTGTAAAAGAAGCAATTTGGTTACAAAGATTACTGAAAGAATTAAGAATAGGATAAAAGAATATCACTATTCATTCGGATAGTCAGAGTGTCATTCATTTAGCAAAAAATCCAGTATTCCATGTTCGCACTAAGCATATTGATGTTCGATATCATTTCGTGCGGGAAATTCTGACTGAAGGGAGCTGACAATCCTGCAGATATGATGACCAAAGTGGTGACAGTAATCAAGTTCAATCATTGTTTGAACTTGATTAATATTTTGAAAGTCTGAGATATACATTTGAAGGCATTGCTGAAGACTAATTCGTCAATGTGGAGATTTGTTGAAATTAATGGCTTATTAGCCTAGTGGGAAATCCTACATTGGAAAATCAAAAAGGGAGAGAAAGAGTTTTGGCTTATAAATTTAAGCTTGGACTAATAGGTTAGATATCTCTGAGAGAAATATAAATAGCTTATTTATTTGTATTTTGGCTTTTTCATATTAGTTTCTGGATTTTGCAGTTGTGTCCAGATTTTGTAATAATTCCACTTTGAAATTAGTGAAGATTTTCAGCAGCGCCCGTGGACGTAGGTAATTATACCGAACCACGTAAAATCTTGTATTTTTTTCTTCATTTACGCTTTGCATTTGATTATTTTTTTAACATTTGTTTTTGTCTGCTTCAATAATTAGTAGCTATAGTTATGTTTTATACTTCCGCTTGCGCACAACAATAGTCAATGTCAAATAGGGCCTTGATGCTACGTGAAATGGTTTTAATTGTCCTGGTAGCTAGCTTTAAAGAAGGTTTTGCATAGAGCATAGTACTCATTGAATTAGTAGTTTTGAGGAATAAGCACACTAGAATTCTCAACAAGATGAGGCATCTCGTGACAAATAGGAGCGATGAACTTATTAAAGAACCTTTGAGATAAAAATTTTATTCCTTGATAGATTTTGGAATTAAATTTAAGTGCCAGTCCAATTGGGAGAATCCCTAGTGAGAAATAAAACAAGAATTCACCAATATAAAAGTAAGCAAGTTCAGGGTTTCCTAGCAACATGATGCAAATTATGTCAATAAGGTCAGCCATGAGTTTCAAACCCTACAGCCCCAGTTCTTAAATTGACGAAGGACTGCCTGATAAATAGCTCATCATGTTGAAGAATTCTAAGTCCACTATTGCTAGAAACCACAGTTAGAAATGGCCATTCATCTGTAACGAATACGTACCCCATTCGGAATTGTTGAAGTTAGAGCTGTAATGATCTATTAATTAACAATATCTAACCCATTCATCTGTGAGGCAAAAAAAAAAAAAAAAGCTTGAAAATAAACTTAAGAAAACCTGTAAATTGCTGAGTGCATACAAGGCAAATTGTAGATTGACTTGTTTCTACGCCTCATAATAGGATGTGATGTTATCTTCTTAAATTCAAATGAAAATTTGTCAAGAATTCAACAGTATCCGGCATCAAAGTAAACCATCAAAGACAGTTGAAAATAGTAATAGGAAACAGAGCAGACCTTCATCCCAGAAGGAAACAGTTTCCATGAAACTAAGTTTGTAGGTATTAGTACGGAAGCTATGAAAGGAACAACCTTGACCTGGCAACTGTGGAACCCCAAGATTTCCCTTCTCAGGGCTGCGTATCATCAAAATTCAAAAATTATAAACCAAAAAAAAAGCCATGACAGAAAATGGTGCTGAAAGTAAAGAAAAAAGAGAAAGAGGAGAAGAGGAGAAAAGGAGACCGAACATGAGCTTGTGATCTTGTTGAGGGTTGAGAGTGTGGAGAGAGTGATTCCATTCCCTGTAAAGCAAGCAAACTCCGTTTGGTTGAAGACGTACGTCATGTGGGAGTTGTTCCTCGTTGTCGTTGGTACCGGCGGTGATGGACTGATCTCTGGTCCTCCAAGGAACTGCATTCTTTCTCTTACTCTTTCTCTTTTACAATCATACTTTATAAACCACCACTGTTCTAAGGGAACTTCTATATTCACCGCGGTTTTTACTCTTTAAACTGTACTTTTATTTACACAATAAAAGAACTACTAAGTATACTTAAGTTACAAAATTAACATTAGACTTTGTACTCCAACCCATTGTTTCTTTTTCAGAACATCATCCCTCCATCTCTCCGACACAGCTAACACAGCTGCACGTCTAACGTACTGCATCAATGATTTCAGGTAAACAAGAATAAGCCTTAGAAACCCATCAGGAACCACATAACAACATTTTTTGGGGGGTGTTTTCAGTAGTCGAGAGCACTCACTCGATCCTGATCCTTGATAAGCTTAAGGAACGAAGCAATCTTAGGGCAATATAATATTTTATAGCAATTACAAGTATTGCCCGAGTGAATGCGGCTGGGCCGGTTGTTCGTGCTTATATGAAATTCAAAATGTAAAATAAGAGAGATTCCTTGTTGAATTACATCAAAATGCCAAAAGCTAAGCTGAAGTACAAAGCACAATCGGGTTTCCCTTGGAGAAATACCTCATAGTGCAATTTTACCAATTAAGGCACTCAGTCGTCTTCCTCGCTTTCACAACAGTTAAAAAAGTACTTCAAGAATTTTCTCAACACTTAAAGAGTCTTGGAACTCTGCTGGTGTTTTAGGGTAATTTTATCTTTTTATATAAAGATTTGTTTGTTTATAAAAAATTGAAGTATAAAGAATAAAAAATGAAGTTGATTTAGAAATTTTTCTGTTCTAATATTAGAAATTATATTTCCCCCCAATTTTTTTCTTTTCATAATTTAATTTTTTGTATGACAAAAATGCTCCATAGAAAAGATAAAAACATCCTAATATTTTCTTCCTTTCTATTAACGTCGCTTTCATCTTCTTCTCCAAGTTTTTCAAACAGAAAAATTTTACTCTACTATTTTATATAAAAAAATCACGAAAAATGTGTTGAGATTCGACTGCATAATCTTCCGAGGTATCACTCCCTGCTTTGAGATAAATTCGAGTTTTCCTAGTTTATTGATCTGGATAGGAAACATCCTCCCTTCCTCTTTACTGTGCAATTCAAAGATTTTACTTCCAGTGTTTTTACAACCTTCCTCATCACTTTCAAAAACTCCTGATTAGAATGCAAACTTATTTTCTTTAATAAAAATAAAGCCAATAAATAACTTAAATCCGAAGCTCATCATAAGACGTGATAATTTGTTTGAAAAAATAAAAAACCTAAACCTCCTAAAAAAAATTTGAGGGGTTGCCTCCACGCTGCGCATGCATGTGCCGGCGCATGTATATTTGCGCAAAAGCATGGGAGCAGGAACCGTACAGTTTTAATTAAGGATATATTTGTTTTTTTATTTAAAGATATTTTTGTTTTAAAATTTTCGAAATGTAAGTAGTAATTTTTTTGGGGCACATTTAGAAACTCTCTTCTATTATTTATGGTGGGAGTATCCTATTTATGCCCCCTCTTTTTTTTTTTTTTCATTTTTTAATATTTTAATAATGTAAAATACAAATAAATTTTATAATATAAATATATAAATAAATTATTACTTTATATTTTATGATATATAATTATTAAAAAAATTTATAATTTAAAATCTTAAATTTATTTTTTCAATATAAAAATGTGTCATTATTTCTTAAATGAAAATTTTTATAATTTTATGTATGAAATAACATTAAAATAAAATTCAAATTTTTTAAATATTTAATAATAAAAAAGTATAATTTGAATAAAAATAATTTTAATAAGATTTTAATTTACTAACAAAAATTTTATTTTGTATAAAAATAATTTTAGTAATTTTAAATTATTTATTAATATATAAAATTTATTTTATACAAATTTTAATAGAATGTTTTTAATGATTATTTTTTCTTTTTACCATATTTCACTTCATTGTCATCGTTGCATTTACATCCAAACACTAAACGTATCAAATGAGTTGAACTACTACTGACATGACACGGTTCAACATGGCGTAGGTTGTGCTTGGCATAAAACGCTCTTAAATAATTGAATCGGACCAAACATGATATATATATATATATATATATATATATATGTTGTGACGAGCTAGAAGTTTTTAAACGCATAAATTGGCACAACACAACCAATGAAAGGCCAATGCTAACACGTGACACCCGAGCTAGCACAACATAGTACATAAACCCACGTGTCAAACTACATTAGCCCATAAGTACTATTATAAATGGGTTTAATTTGTTAATCCTTTAGATGGAGGTGTCAAATAGGTTGGCGATCCATAGCATGACACGACATGAGCCATGCTTAGCATGATCCATGCTTAAATATGTAGGTCGAGACAAGCACAATATATACTTATCTTGGATTAGAGATTTCCAAACATATGGATTGACACGACATGACCTATGAAGGGCTAATGTTGCCACATGGCACGTGGACTAGTACAGCACGACATATAACCCATGTGTCGTACTATATTGGTTCATAAATACTTTTATAAATGGATTCAATTCGTTAATCTTTTTTATGTATTTATGTTATTTTTATTTTATAAAAAAATATATTTACTTTTAATATTTTATTGGCAATTTATAAAAAATATTATATGAAATAAATCTAATTATGAAATATTTAAATTATTGATACATAAATGTATGATTCTTTCAATTTAACTGCAAAATGCACGATATATTACTTTATATATATAAACTTCTTATAAAATTATACTACCAATACAAATTCATAAAACATAAATTATTAAGATAGAAAAATTGTAACTTTATTCGGTCGTCGTGGTAAAAATATCTAAGATATAATTTAGCAAAACCAAAAAAATTTGAAACAAACTATTGAGTTAGCAAAAATAAATTAAAAGTCCAAGATAGATTCAAATTCAATATTTGTTTAATAGATTTTCTTATGTTTCTCGATGAATGTAGGCATTTTTTAAATACAATGATTGTAAATTTTAATATATTTATTTAATAACTAAATTATATTATGTTTTCTCGCAAATGCAAGTATTTTATTGAACCATGTAAATTATGTATCTTAACTTACTTAATCTCATTATAATAACTAATATTACCGTTAATATTGTTTTCTATTTCACTAAACAAATGTCGACTTTCATTCAAATAGATCCAAACCAATTTTATTTCTTTTATTTATTTTTATAAAAATTTCATACCTGTATCATATTACAAATAAAAAAAAATACTATCTTCGAAAATAACCTTTCTTGTTCGTTGTAGTTGAATATTTAATTAGATAATTATTATAAATTTGATTCAAAATTTGATGTATATATTTTTTACTTAAAGAAATAAATTTGAACATTTTCTTCAACAATCATCGTATGATTGTGTAATTTATTGATAAAATATTAAACTTCTAATTTTTAATTTCAGTTACCAGAATTCATGCCTTGTGATCTCAAATAGAAAAAAAAAAATTTATTTTTTTCCAACCGCAATACATACCCTTTTGCATTGAACTCATGGATCCCGTTAGTCCAAGAGTTCTTGTAAAAGGGACTTCAAACGAAAGTTAAATGAGATGGCCACAGCCACTGCACGAATTTACTTCCAAGTGAAGCAGATCACGATCCTATCCAGCAATTTATCATGGCTTCATCCACCAAATTATTAAAGTGACTTTTGATTCACGAAAAGGAAAAAATTGAAAAGAATATAAATTATATTATTTGGTTTATTGAAAAAGAACATAATAGAATTAATATTAATATGTTTGGTTCGATTAAAAAATAAGATTGAAATGAGTTTAAAATATCATTTTACCCTTTTTAAGTAATTAATGGTAAATTATTATAATAATAATTATAATTTAATAAAAAATTTATTAATTAAAAAAATTATTAATTATTAATTACTTTTTTATTATTAATATTAATTAATAAAAATAAAATTTTCCATATTTAATTATAATAAAAATAAAAAATAAATAAATAATTCTTTTTTTCCTTTTTTCTCTTTCAACGATTTCTTCATGCTCCTCATCCCCTCTCTCTCTCTAAGCCAGACCATCTCTATCTGTGTCTTGGGTGAAACCAACATACGGAGGCATGGGAAAGTGAATAGAGGCCGTCAGTCAGACATGGGAGGAGCTATCGAGTTCCACAAGCTTTTTGGGGCAAAGTATAGTGGCTCCAAATTTGAGAATGGCGAAACCTTGACGGCATCGTTCAAGGGCCAGTGGTTTCCAAGTCTTCAAGGACATGATAGGAACTTTTTCCCGCATTCCTCGTCGCTCAGAAAAGAAATTAATGGCTTCCATCAAAGAAATAAGATTCCGTTTTGAGCACAGAATGCCAATTCTACAGAAATTGAACCAAACGACAGAAAGTGTGGTGGCCCTCGAATTGGAGCTCAACCAGATGCTTTGCAAGTGTAAATTGAAAAATACTAGTAAGTCACATTCTTCATTGCCTAGTTTTAAAAAAGTTCAAAAACGCAAGGTCGAAGTTTTGACCAAAATAACTACACAAACCCCAAGAGAAAATTTATGACAACGAAAGGTACAAATTCAGGAAACCCTCCTGCCTGTGAATTTCTACATTCAAGCACAGCCAAGGGAATGATGAGAAAACAACATTCACAGACCAAAATCGCAGTCCTGAGTTACAATCTACCCATTGGGAACAAACAGCTCAGTACTCCCACTTCTTCACTTCCATACCATCCGGAGGACTTCCTTCCACCTTCTTTGCACCAACTTCTTTCCAGTTCGTTGAAAGCACTGTCCCATTTGACTCCACCTACAATGCACAACCAGATAATTAGGATGCACACAGCAAATGAACAATTAAAGCCTGGGTATTCTATCAATTATTTCATCCAATGACCTGAGTCATGCATATTGAAGGTTTCAATTAAACATTCTCATGGATTAAAATATCTTACAAAAGATTTTTGCATGGCCCTCCTTGTGTCCTCATCAGCATCCTGATAAATGTCCCGGAAAAATTTATTCAAAGCAGCATCACCATCCAGCTTTTCATCTTTCTCCTGAGAACCAGCCATAAAGGATCATGTGTTAATGACAATTGCATCCCACAACTTCTGAGGGGTACATTGTCCCAAAATACACAAGGGGAAACAAATAAAAAATTAAGCTTGATGTTCATACCTCCTTCTTTACTTCAGCTTCAAGTTTATCCCAATCAACCCTTTTTGGTTTGGAGGATGGGTACACTGGTCTTTGACTTGCAGTAACTACAAAAAGAGGAATTAGTTTATGACCACGTGTGGATAAAAGGATCAAATACTTACCAGATAATTCAATAGATGAAATATTCAAGCTTCATTAAGTAAAATTATTAGAATGCTAACTGCACATAATAAGAAGTAAACCTTGGTGCAACGGTAAATGTTACTCTTTTGTGATCTGTAGATCATGGATTCGAGCGAAACTGTTTCTCTATTAATACAAAAAAAAGGCTGCGTACATATAACCCTCCCCAAACCTCACAATGTGAGAGCTTTCTGCACTTGATTACCCTTTTAATTCACATGATCTTTCAAATATTTTCAACCAGTCAGATGAAACAAGAGAAGATTTTCAATTGCAAATGCATTCACGATGAAAAAACAAAAAAAAAAAAAATTAAAGGTATAGATGCGCTGGAAAAGATGACCACTGCAACTATCACTGTGTTCTAGTTTACACTTCAAAACCCCCCATTATGCAGAATGATAACTAGCTACATATTTGTTTGAAACCAAAATTTATTTTATTTGAGCAAGATATATTAAAATCTATTTACAAATAAATCACCAAGTTTAAAAAAAAAAATACTTCGTTGGTTTCCAAACAATAGCTTTCAAGCGGATCCCATAAAATTTTGCGGAATTCGTTTATTCCAAACACTAGCTTAGCAACTAAAATTTGGTTCCCAAGAAGGATTTACCTGCATATAGTGTTCACAGTTTATTTTAACTACTAAACATTTAATTTAAACTACTATTGTGTCGGGTACAAGCATACACAGCATCTCGTGCACTCGTGCACACACACACATAAAAATGGGTGCACGAAGAGAACAACCAAGCCTGTATGGCATGCAAATAAGTGGATGCCTGGGTCTCTCATAGTTTAACCACTACAGAGATCAACTTACCAGAAGATACATTAACCCTTTGGGGAACAGCAACTTCTCTGCTGAACTCAAGAGATGCCCAATGAATTGCTTCAGCTTTTGCCAGCCGAATCTCAATTTTGGTTGACAAAACATCATATCTGCATTTGTCAGGTATTATCTGTTCAAACACAGCCAAACACCAAAAAGACAAAATTAACATCAAAGACATACAATTATATAGCAAAGGTTCAGCAACAGGCCTACTTGCCACTACTGAACCAAAAAGCAATAAACACTTCAGGAAAATATTTTCAAAAATTGCCAGCATTAACTACATGGTTCTAAAGTTTGGGCCTCTGCTCAAAAAGAAAACACCAAACTTATGTACCACAGTACTCTTGAAAACCAGAATATACACAACATGAATTTCATGTAATACCTTTCCAAATAAGCGAACTGGAAAATGATATGCATCTTTACCAGAAGCATTGATGGCAACACTTAGCTGCACAGCAACAAAGAAAGGTAGCATATCTTCAGCCTACATACTAGTAACAATCTAAATGCTACTCCAAGAATGCACAAGGGCAGAGAGACACAAAAGGGCAAAACAAAAGCAGATGAATTAATGGAGCTTACTATTTGTTCACCATAATCTACAGAAACACATTCACGCGGTATTCCCTTAGCAAAAATTGTGACAACCACTTCCTCTGGTTTCTGGAAAAATTCATGCCTGCATAAATATTTTTAATCGAATTAACTACACATCAACTAATGTATAAAGCACTGGCATTACAAAGAGAATACATGGTCGCATACCTGTAAGTTGGTTTGGGTGGTGCCACCACAGTCACTGGATCAGGCAGCTTGTCGGGCTCAATTTCATTTGCAGGAACAACATTTGTTGTCACCTTTTCCTGCGTCTGCTTAGGCAAATCAACAGTTTCCTCTAAACAAACACACAAACTTATTAGTAAGATAAGGGAGGTTATAAACATGACACATGATATTTTTAACATATAGCGATTCTATTAGAAAATTCCATCACTTGTTAAAAGCCCTTCTATAAGGCACTGTACCTGCAATCCTCTCTTCACATTCTTTTATCAACCTGGAAAATCTTGACTCTCCCGGTGCCAAAGCGGCGCCAGTCTCCAATGCAGCTTTAGCAGTTTGATACTCTTCGAGCTTCATGCAAGCAGTACTGCATTCATTCACATATTATTATAAAGGCATCCGCATAACTGCCTCAGAATCAATAAACAAAATTCGGAAAAAGGGTGACTATAAATTTAACTATTTTATCAATTATTAAAATTTGCTATAATGATCTTTATCCGAACAACTCAGGAATTCCTTGTAAATATATTAAAGTCGTGAATGAAACTGTTGATTTAATTGCAGAAAGTAGCAGATCGTGCAAGGGAATGAAGAGTAATTAATAAAGCAGTAGTATCCATAATTAAAAAAACCCTTGGGCACTGGACCAGCCCAAATCATTAAATTAAAGAAAAAAAAAAAAGTAGGCATGGGAAAATCTACTCACGCTTTACGCAAGTAAGCTTTAGACATGGAAGGGTTCAACTCAATTGCTTTGTTTGCATCCGCCACGGCCTCTGCGCCAATAAAGTTACAAAACAAGAAAAATTAACCAATATTTTTTAAAAAAATATAAAAAGTAGAATATTGGAAAATAGGGGAGATACCAGGGAGATTGTTGAGTTTGATATTAGCTTGAGCGCGATCAGCGTAGAGCTCAGCGTTTTTAGGGTTAAGTTCGATGGCTTGCGAGTAGAGATCGAGCGCGAGTTCGAAGTGGTCATCGATGAAGGCTTCTTTGGCTTTGGCCTCCAGATCAGACGCCATTGCAGGGGAGAGCGAGAAAATTGAGAAGAGGTCTCTAGAACAACAAAGAGAGGAGGGATTTTGACTTGTAAGTACTGTCTGAGAACAGGATTGAGATTAAATAGTGAGAAAAGAAAACAAACAATTATAGTTACATGATTGTGGGTCGGGTTCGGGCCAAATCCAGATAACATATTGTGGATATGAAAGCATTTTTAAGTTCGGTTGATTGATTTTTTGGCTTAAATTTTTGTTTAAATTTATTTTTATATATAATGAATAAGTTTAAATTTATTTAAATATTATTAATTTTTTTAAAATATTATAATAAAATATAAAAATAGTAAAATACTTAATAATTATTAAGAATAACACAATAAGTTTCAATAAATTTTTATAAAAAACTACAAGAAACATAAAAATATAAATTAAAGTATAAAAAAATATAAATTCAAATTAAATTGTATAAAAAATAATAAAAGTAGTTAAAAAATACATTAATATAAAAATAATAAATAAATGTATAGCAAAATGGACAAATCGAACTAGGTTTGAGTTTAAAATAATGAACTCAAACTCAATTCATTTATAAACAGGCGTCGATTTTCATGCTCAAAACCATTTTAACGGACTTAATATTATAATCCAAACCAGTTAAAAAAAGAACAACCCTTTAGGTTTGAACGGATATCTCGACTCTTAAATAAATCTACTTACCATTTATCAATGACTTGATTTTCTCTTGGTAAAGGTTTAAATGGATGAGATAGATTTAGACAAAGTAATGGAAAAATTTTGATTATAAAATTAAGATTATTATCTAATATATTATTCATTTTTTTAGACTTAATAAAATGAGTTAAAATAATGGACTTATTATTCAACACATATCTCAACCATTTAAAGGTTGTGTCACTAGATCATTTAATTTTTGTCGTGAATAATTAAAAGTTATTTTTATAAAATAATATTTTATTAAAAAATTATTAGAATTATTTATTATTATTAAATATTTAAAAACTATTTTTATTTATGTTAATCTTATTTAAAATTTAATTTTAAATTGTATCTCAATTGTTGAGTTTTGAACTTAATTCAACTTTAATCCATTAATATATATAAAAAAAACACTCCACCCCCAAAGAACTTAACATCATTAACAAAAGTTAATTGAACGTGAGTAACTACAAAATTATTCAATCTCAAACTTTTTCATCTAAAGAATTCTTCATTCTTTTATTTTTCTTCTATCTTCCATGATTCTTCATTCTTTTTCACAATTTTCACTCTTTTTTTTTCACAAATATTGTTTAATCTATGATCTTCTTCTCAAATATATTTTATTTAATCTTATTATTTTATTTTAAAAAAATTATCCTTAATTTGAATTTTATTAATTTCAGTCAATATTTCAAATATTTCAAAATTTTAAATTATTTTGATTTTGAGTAAGTTTAAATATAAATAATTTTGTATTATGCTATTTTAATTTAAGTTATTTACATTTTTATTAAATCAATTTAGATGAACTTGAATGAATTTTTTGAGCCCACGTTAAATTTGAGCTTTTTATCGACTTCTAACAAAAAGAGAAAAAATATAAAACAATTATAATGTGCTATTTACTTAACAATAAACATGACTCATAAATTTCATATGACATGTGAGTATTAAGATGGTATTCTTAAAAAGTATTCATATAATAAATAAATAAATAAATAAAAATAAATTAAAGTAAAAAAGAAAACAAACATTTCAAAACTCAATAGCTTTTCAATATTTTCTTCTTTATTTTTGTTTAAATTTGCATATTTAAAATAATTCAAATGGTTCAAGGATAAAATGATCTCAAATTTAAGTTTTTAATAATTTATTTAATAGTTAATTAACAGAACAATTTATTTGTCGTACAAAATAAAAAAAATTTAAGGTGAAATGTTCATTTTTTATATCAATGGATTAACACTGAATTATGTTCAAAACTCAAGAATTTAAATGAAATTTATGTTAAAAATTTTTAAACTTTATTTAATAAATAATAACATTTTAGTTTATAATAAAAATATTTAAGATTTTTAATTTTTAAGTAATAAAATTTAATAATTATATGTTATAAATATAAAATAATACTTTATATATAAATTTATATATTCATATTTACATAATTGAAAATTTTAAAATAATTGAAATAACTAAAAAAATCAATTTTTTTTTTTTTTAAGTTGGCCTAAGGGAGGGAGTTTTATTGAATATAACACGATGTTATAGTAAAAATATCACAACCTCGTCATATCAAAATTTCATTGGTATAATTCCATTAAGAACTATAATTTTAACTATTAAAATTATCATTTTTCCCTCGTAATATTTTTTTTCTTTCTTTTGGGGCTCAATTCCTTTGGCAATGTCATCATATATTGGCTGGATTCTAATCTTGTAATTTTTTAATATTAACTAATTATTAATGACAAAATGTGTAGAATTTTTTCTCTTTTGCTCTTTATTATATTCCATGCTTCTGCGTTCCGTAGTCTTCATTACGAAGCTATAAACGGCAAAGGTTTTCGGACACCCTTTAAGCTTTCCTACCTTTATCCAATAATTGCCCTACTTTATTAATAATTCGGAATTTTTTTTTTTAATGGTGCAGTTGTTCATGCGTGTTATATTAGAAATGATATATTAGAAAGGATGCAATAAGATATGAACGGATCAAGTTATTAATAAATTATTTAAATTTAATTTAATAATTATTTAAATTTAAATTATTTATTTTTAAGTCAAATTTAAATTCAAACTATTTGAATAATAAATCGAATTGAATTTAAATTTTTTAATACTTAACTCGAGCAATTAGGAAGTCTATACAAGTTTTTTAATATATTTTTTTAATATTTTATAATTAATTTATTATTTTATCTTTATAATATATGATTAAAAATGACAAAAAAAATCTAACGAATCGAGTTCGAATTTATCGAACCAAATTCGAGCGACGTGAGTATTCTATCAAGTTGAACTCGAGTTTCAAAAATTAAACTTCATTAATTTCGAGTTAAGTTTCGAATCTCAAATTTTTTTATTAAATCAAATTTAAATTTAATATTAAATTATTTCAACTCGATTACAGTATTAAGAATGGACAAAGTTCAAACAAAGCTCTTAATATTTATAAGAAAAGTGGCCACTCCTAAAATAGAAATAATTGCTGTTGCGATGGTTGTGTATTTTTTATGTGTTCTAGGCATTACTGAAATGGATAGAAAAAGTGCCAACATCTTTGATTTTGTTTCCTCTCAAATATGGAACTCCGAGGAAGTGTGTTTTATATTATAAAAATATAATTTTACATAATATGAATATAAATTATAAATATAAATTATTAGATTTACTTGTAATTTAAATTTTGTTAATGTTTAGATAATGTGGGTTTAAAACAAAGATTATTATTTGGATAATTATATAATATATTGTCAGTAAAAAATTTTAATTTTACAAACAGAATTAAGATGATAATATATATCTATTTAAAATATTAAAAAAATAAATAAAATAAAATATATTATCATTTTTAATTTTATTTGTGTAATTAAAAAAAAATATTGCATTGAGTTATGATGCTTAAATCAATCAAAACTGAAATGAAGAAAATTGAACAGCCTAAAACAACATGACGCATGATGCAAAATCAGCACAAATTTAATTAGTACAAAACGCGAGACTACTTTAATATATAACTAGATTTTAACCCCCGTTTCGTTGGGGTGTTATTATTATCAATATTAAAATAAAAAAATATTTTATTATTATTATTTTAAAATTTTAAAATTATCGTTGTGAAAAAGGTTACGTGTCCTATTTAAATTTTTTTAGTAATAATATTTGTTTAGATATAAATTAAAAAATGTAAAAAAAAAAAAAAACAAAGATTAGATGTTTACTGAAAGAAGCTGAAGAGTTACAGATAAATTAAAGGGCAAAACTGCAAAATTACTTTGAATAATATTACATAATTATTAATTTAAATAGTTGTTTTTTATTTTGTTGTTATATTTTTATCAATTTTGGATTTTTAAATTTTTTTTTTAATTTGATTTTTTTATTTGTTAACTTTTTTAAGTTTAACTGAATGTGTCACGTTCAAATTTCTCCAACAATAATATCTTACCAGATATACATTAAAAAATTAAAAATAAATAGAGACTAGAGAGCTAATTTTATATGTAATTTAAAATCACCTTTATATAAAATTATTATTATGTTCAAAATTTTTTTCCCATAATGACTTGAAATCAATGAAAATTAGACTAAAATTTTCTTTTCTTTAATTATATTTGTCAATAATCAGTATAATGTCTAATCACATTCGTTGATCTTATTGAACCAATTTGATTATTATTTTCCTTTAATCTTGATTCCACTCAAATGTGTGTGATGTGATCCTAAATTAGCTCTAACGTACATGCATACCCTTCGTCCATCAAACAAAAATTCCATATCATTTATCAATTGACCACAGGAAAAAATGATTCACATTTAATAGATTTTATACATCACACTTCAAATCTAGGCTATAGATCCCAATTGATACTTATTGTAGCATAATGTTACATCCCAAGGTACACGTACATAGACGGCACGACAATTGTCTGAAATATAAACAAGAGATATACCTTTCAGGTAGATTAAGAGAGCGACAAAAAGCACTCTCCGAGCTTACTTAAAAGGGACATATTTGAAGTCGACTATAAGTTACTTGTGGAGGAGAGGGAGGGGGTGAGCTTTCCGCTCAATAAAAGTAAATGTAAAAGGAAAGGTAAAACAACATGCATACTTCATTTAAAACATAATAAAACAATCTTAATTCAAAACATACTTATTTCGAAACATACTTCATTCAAAATATAACATAGGCTTTTTCAAATACTTAATTCAAAACATAACGTGTGGATCACATAAAATGTAGACATGTATATAAGTCATGCTTGGATGCATAGTTACAAACCATAACTTAAAATCATATCTTGCAAGTCATGGCTTAGAGAAACATAGGTTTACAAATCGTAGTTTAAAACTATATGCTCAATAAAATCTTAAATTTAAGTTAGAGACTAGGCAATTCATTCTAAGCCCGCTGTGCATTATACTTGTTGGCTCTACCGAGAGGGGGGGTGAATCGGTTTTCTACCGTTAATGGCAAATTTTAATTAAATCCAATTTCAATCAGCAAATGATAATGAGCAATATAATAAAATTAAACAATTTAATGCAAGATAGGGAAGAGAGAAACAAACACAATCGTCTATAGAGGTTCGGCCAAACTCTTGCCTACGTCTTCTCTCATTGACCTTCTTGTCAAGTGCTTTCTTACTCTCCTTCAACAGAAGTTACAATGTTCCTTTTTCAAGTTAAGGAATAACCTCTCTACCCTTTGCAATACAAAAATGTATTCAACCTTTTACAATTTTATCTCACTGAGGAACAATCCTCTTCTCTCTTAAGGTAGGAATGAATACAAAATGAAGTTTTAATGTGGGTAGGACAAATACAGCTTTTGCTCTTAAGCTTATACAATAGATCTCAATAAATGAGGAATGAAGACACAAGGAATGAAAGTATTGAAAGCTTGAGAATGTAAGAAATGTGCAGCAATAGTGTCTCTATTCTCATTGTCTTCAATGCTTGGTTAAATACTGAAGGATTGGTAGTTGGAGCATTAAATGCTATTTTTCCCGTTGAGATTTTGCAGAAACTAGCCGTTGGGTACCTCCAGTAGAGTGCCAGATCGATCTGCCATCTTGGTCAGATTGATCTCTTAGTTATAAATCCTGCAAGATCAAAGCACAATAACACAAGGAGATCGATCTGTCGAATAGACAGATCGATCTGTTAATTTGAAAATGATAGGGGAGATCGATCTGTCGAATATGCAGATCGATCTTCCAATCTCTCTGTTTGAGGCAAGATCGATCTTCAGATCGATCTGCCATGCAATCCCGTAGTGAGGAGATCGATCTCTCAATACCCCAGATCGATCTCCTTAGCTCTATGACTTTGAGGAGATCGATCTTTTTCTTACCAGATCGATCTCATAAGCTCTCTGTTTGAGTGTGGATCGATCTTACAGATCGATCTACAATCTATGCTTTAAGGGAGATCGATCTCTTCCTAGATCAGATCGATCCCTCAACTCCAGTATTAGGCAGATCGATCTCTTAACCCTTATAGATCGATCTTACTCTTCCTTAATACCTTTGTGCAGGTTCAAAGCTTGGCAGATCGATCTCATGTCTTCCTGAGATCGATCTCTCATCCAAGACAAACCCAGGAGATCGATCTCTCATAACCTAGATCGATCTCTCAACTATAGAAAACCCAGGAGATCGATCTTTCATGAGCCAGATCGATCTCTCATCAACAGAACTTTAAGTTCTGGTACTGATAACCTCTAAACATGTTTTTATATCATCTTTATATTATTGAATTTACTTGTTTTGTCATTTCAAAATACATTAACTCAACAATACTTATATCCCAAAAATGGGAGCCCTTAATAAAGGAAGAGTTAACCTATGGTCATGATTAGGGTTTCCTCAACCCCACTTAATTGATGGATACTATAAATGTTATTGATTTGTCCAAGTCTAACAACCATAGCATAACATAAAAACATAAGGCAAAATTGCTAACCTAACATAGATGGACGTTAAACGCCCTATAAGCACGTTATAAATGGGTAACCTTACAGAGTCTTTAAAAAAATTCATAAAACATGCATGACATGTCACACCCCGTTTCACGCTTAATTTTGGTTATTCATTCATACAAATAACGGAGTAGACAACACACGAATGATTGAGCACACGAGCCAATATTTATCTTACACATATAATACACGACATCCATAGTAATTGATATCACTTCACTACGATGCAAATGATTTCTTTATTTAAATATATTATACACATGTACGTTTACATCTCAGTATCTCTTTAAATACATAATTGTGTCTTAAAAGTTTAGATACAAGAAAAAAAATAGGTGTATACCTTTGCGCACTATGAAGTGTGGGCTGTCAACCGCTCAAGAAAATCCGCAGTGCTCACTGCTGGGGTAACTCTGTGGAGTGGAAGGAAAAAAAGGGGGTGAGCTACACACACTTAGTAAGGAATTATGCAAGCAGGTAGATAACTATACTACCTACATGCGCATAATCTCTTGTCATGCAGAAAATCCTTACTTTCTCAAATAACCACAGATTCTCAAAACCACACATATGCATTTTCTCAAAGCCACATCAAATCACATAAGCTTCTCAAAACACATGATCGAATACAAAACCCAAAGCATGTTCTCATAACAAATCAAATCGGAATAGAGACAAAGCAGAGCATACAGAAACAAATAGACATATGACCATAGTTACTGGACTCCATGCAATCACTGATCAGGTGTGCATGAATGTCCTCGGATGGCTGAGGGTAGGGGGTCAGTCTACCCATCAGATAGCAAACACAACAACACGGTACATTGTACTTCATGTGCGTTCACACGGTACATCGTACTCTGTGAACCCCAATATCATAAATCAGCGAGATTAGGAGTGCCCGAAGTATCCAGGTCTTATCATCCCATCTCCAGCTATATCAATACTAATTCTCCACAAATGCTCGTGCGAGCATATCAATCGATGTGACACACAATCTACACGATGCTCCAGCACGACCTTATCAAATCACGTGCAAGCTCACATAGCCCACACGATGTCTCCAAACACGATTTTATACACATCACACAATCAAAATCTAGTGCGAGCAAAACAAGGCTCCAACACTATGTCATGTGAAAACCATATCAAATATAGTGCAGCAAACTCCAGCACTATTTGTTTCCACAAAATCGGATAGATGGCTCAATTATGATAAAAGTGGTGCTCATGATTAAATCAATTACAGAAAATAGCATCCACTTGAGTGAGAGGAAAACATTTCCATCGAATCACTCGTCACATATATTCAATTCTGAAAAATATGCAATTTAATGCAGATAATCAAATCGAGAGCCATTCTATCATTATTTACTCACAAAACCCCTATTTCATACAAAATACATCAAAATAAGCCATTTCGACCATTTTCATATTTTTCGTAACTGGAGGCATTTTAATAATTTACCCATCCCAGTGTAAATTTGACAAGTATCATATTTGGGTTCCTTATACAATTTAAAGACTTTAAAATAACAGTGAAAATTCGTACAACTATATCTAAGAGCTTACGAAATCCCTTACCTCAAAATGGGTCAACTGTGAAATTTAATTATTGATCTCTTCGGATCATGCAGTCTATTTGGCTCGGGACGTATCATCGGGAGTTGCAAATAATTACATATTATATTAATTCACCCCGATATACTTATTTTTCATTTTTCTACAATTAATTTAACATATTGGGTTCAATTGCCTGTATTGGGCTCAATTACTCGTTAATGGGCCTCACCCTAACTTTGTGTCATCTTAAGCATTTTCTAGTCTTTCGAATCGTTCGCTATATCAGGTATGATCGTCAATTTTCAATTCCATACATACAACAATTTATACGAAATCAATCTGTAACTTATGCGATCAATTTCTAATTCACATACGATTAATTCCGATTTCGTATAACTATACAAGTTATAGTATGTGAGGATCACTTACCCGAATTTTTTTAATGACACGTAAATCGAGGCTCGTTCGAACTCGTGTTTGTCGCCTACCGTCGCGCTACACATTAATACATATTTAAACCGATCAATTTCGATCAAATATAAATTCAAACTAAGTTTTCGAGAAATAAATTGATCAATTTCGACTGCTTACCGGTCTACTGTTGTGTCGGGGTGACACCAAATTTTTCTCCATTTTTTTCTTTTTTTTTCTTTTTCTTGGCTGAACCCGTTCGGACTGGTTCAACCCCTTTTTACACTGAACCGTTCCGAACCGGTTCAAGGGCCTTCTCGTCGTTCGATGACTTTTTCGACTGGTTCTTCACCGGTTTCCTCTTCCAACCGATTCATTTGGCTGCACGACATATGGCTTGGTGTCGGTTACGCCTGGGATGACCGGAAAGTGGTCGGTTCAGCCATTTCTCCTTTCGGCGTCATTGCTTCTCTTCCTTTCACCGATCTACGCCTCCCGCCGACCTTCTTTTGGGTTGGTCGGCGCCGACACCCTTAGGACGGCGTCCTCCCCTCGCTCTCGGCCTCTCTTGCTCTCTTTCTCTCCTCCTTCTTCATTCTTCTTCTCTATTGTCTTCTCCTCTGTTTCTAGCAGAGAAGAAAAGAGAGTTCGGGCTGGCCCGATCCTTTTTATATATATATATAATATATTATCATAATATATTATATATAAATATCTACATATATATATATATATATATTTTACCAATTATATATATACACATTTATTTTTTTATTTTCTCGAAAATATTTTTTCATATTTCTGAAATAATTCTCGAGGTGTAAAATTTCGGGTTATCACTATAAATTCGTATCTTGATCAATTAGACTTGGAATTCAATTATTTATTCTTTATTGATCAATATTACATGAATCTATGTTTACAATAACAACTTCTTAAGGAAATGACACTGAATTTTCGGGTCTTACATGACATGATTCCATAAGATAAGAAACATAAGTATAACTTTCAAAGCATAATGCATAGGGGAATGGGATAGTTATCTCATGGAATCATCTTTTTCATAGCTTAAACATAGTGACCCCACTTTCAAACATGCAAAATACATTTTAGGAAAATCATTTTAATGTATTAGTTTGGTTCAAATACTAAAACTAGTTTTGTCATGCAATTTTCTCAAAACAAGTTTTTTGTGCATTTCGTGGAATCTTCATACTTAATTCATAAAATCATAGGCTTAATAAATCATGAGTTTATTGACCTTGAACCTAATTGTGTCAATTTTGCATGAAAAACACTTTCAAACACAGAATAGAAGGAGGAGATGAATCTCTTATCACCCGAATGCAATATGTTTGGAAATCTTATACAAGGGATTGGTCATTTACCTTATGGGATCGATTCTTTAGTGAAGATTGCGACTTTTCACAAAATTTCTAAGTTACAAACATACTTAAAACATATAAAACTTGTATGCATGCATTAAAATCAAATAGACACCATGATTCTATATATAACCCCTTACCTTCGAGTAATTACAACACTTAACTTTGATTTTCTTCGACACTTAGGCTAGACAATGTATCTACATTGCCTAACTTTATTAAACTTTAAACTGCAAAAGCCAATCATACAACACTTAGTTTTCTTGCCTAATACTTACTTAGACTTCCATAACTTAAACATTTCCTATACTTATTATCTCTTTTAAATTTCCTTTAAATCCTAGCTTAGAAATATTAACTTATACACTCATATAGACTTTCTTAATCATCAAATACCATAATTCATACCATAAAATCTTACATTCATTCCAAACATAATTTCATTCATTAAACTCATCAATTCAACCTATCATTTTCATAACCCCAAAATCATCAAAGAGTCCTAACCTTAAACCACCATTCTACAATCTTATTTCAACAATCTACCTGTGCAAATCAACATATCATAATGCTAATCTCAACAAACACTTATCTTTGAATTTTAGAAAAATCTTCCTTTACCTTATTTGTAGAGAGAGAAGCCCTAAATTGGCTAAAAAAGGGGTCTTCCACATTGCTTTGTTGAAAATCAACAACATAATCAAGTTTAACATCATATATATGAATTTCATAAAGATCCTAAACTTTCTCTCTAGCTTACCTTCAATGGCTGAACTTTTCTCTAAAATTTTAATCTCTAAATGGCTTCTTTTAAACCCCAAATTAAGATAGATTGAAGAGAACAATGAGAGGATGGTTTGGTTGGAGTATAGTGAGCTATCTTTCTTTCTTTCTCCCCTTTCCCCCCTTCTTTCTCATATTTTTCCTTTTTCCTTATTTTCTTTCTTTTTTGTCAGGTTTTCTTTGATTCTTCACAGTTCATGTGTCTTTAAAATCCAATTTAAGGTTTTAGATGCTTAGGGATCGATCCCTTTAGCTTAGGGATCGATCTTCTCACTTCAAGAAAGGGATCGATTCATCTGCGCTTTCTCACACTTTTGAGCATTCTACCATCAGGGGATCAATCACTTGGCTTAGGGGATCAATCCCTTACTCCTTTACTATTTAATTTTGGCTTCTACCAATAGATGATTTATCCTCTTAAGGTAAGGGATTGATCCCTTGACCTAAAACACTATTCTTTCGATGTCTAAACTAAAAAAAAAACCCAACTTTCAACACTTAACTTATATCAACGCTTTACCACCTCAAAAAGTATTCCTCAATATAACAATATGCACATTTAAATCAATAATGACACATCCATAACACATATGATCCAAATCTTTAATTTGCACTTAATACGCATACATGCATAAAATCAATGAACATAACTCATCTTAGCTTCAATCATCATAAAACATTGATTCCTAAAGTGTCCATGAGTCTAACAAATATGTTCAATCAACTCATAATATTTGTATTTTACAAAATTGACTTATTCAATATAATATCGAGGCTTATACAATGAAAAATCGAGGTTTTACATTTTCAACAAGAATATGCGAACGAATATAATTTAAAAAATAAAAATATATTAGAAGGTTTAACACAAAAATGATTGAAGAACTAAAAATAAATTAAAAGGCTGGGGTAAAAAAAGTTGAAGAGCTTAATAAAAAACATGTTAGAGGATTTAACTAAAATATCAAATGGCTAAAATGGAAAAAGAAAATAGAACTATTAGTAAGGCGACACGTGGAGTAAAAAATGAAAAACAAAAGTAACTCTTCTAGACTGTAGATAAAGAGTGACAACAAAAAAAAAAGTAAAAAAGTTGAAAAATATAAAAAAGTTGAAATGAAAAAGAGACCAATAGCTGCAAGACACTTGGCACAAAACTTGAGAGGAAAAATGAACGAGGATCGCTTGAAAGACTACTTTAATATATAGTTATAGATTATAGATTGGTTCATCATAATGTTGTAAGCTATCATCAAATACTATTTTAATTTGAACTTGCAATTTATAAATTATATTTAAAAAGAATTTATTATTTATGAATAAAATAATAGTAAAATATACACTCAATCTTTTACACAAAATAAATATAAATGTTTATCATCTTATTATATGTAAATTAGTTTTTAAGTATTTATTTTACTACAAATAAACCTCTAATTTTTCAAAATTATGTGTTTAAATTCAAATTTGTTAAACTATTATAATATGCCTACCACATAGCAACCCATAAAACTATTCACATCAGTTACCACGTAAGATATCCAAACAACTGTGTCATTTTAATATATTTAAATTTAATTGCGTTATTTTGAAAAAATAGAGAGTTTATTTATAATAAAAGTAAAAATTTATATCCGAATTTGCATGCAATAATATGTTGAGAATTCATATTTATTTTTTATTAAAAATTGAGAGTATATTTGATTATTAAATTTTTACATATCAATGTATTTTTTGTTAACAAAAATGAAAAATGAAGTCTATAATATACATGCCCTTTTTGTATTTTTTTTTTATCTCAACAAACTGTATGCATTATCACTAAAGATGATTACAAAAAAAAACAATAAGCTCATTGGGTGGGCAAGCAAACCAATCAACAAGACACTCTCTAAACCTAGTTTTTTTAGCAACCTAATCAGCTACACAATTTGCTTGACTACATATATAACGAAACAAAAGAAAAAAGAGCTTTTCCAGTCTTGAATGTCATCCTCCACTGCTATAGTTTGCCAACATCGTGGGTAGGAATTTCTATTCAATCTCAAGATTAACTCTTCGCAATCCAACTCAATTATCACATTTTTCTAGCCACTTTGCGCTACAAGAACATAACCCAACCTGATTGCTAGAGCTTCAACAGCCACAACTGAATTTTTCTTCCAAATTGCGTGAGATCCATCCACAATGATACCTTGCTCATCTCTAATCACTACTGTAATTCCTACTCTTTTCAATGCTGAATCAGAAGTGGCATCACAGTGCCTTGACAAAAGAACTGGAGATTTTTGCCACGAAGTGACCCTCCTAACTCCTTGTGGTTTTCTAACAGTAGGAGGTTCATGAGACAAGACTTCCTAATAATTTCTAACAGCCTTTTATCAAGTACTGATGGGTTCCCTTTCAAAACGAGCTTATTCCTGTCCTTCCAGAGATGCCAGCAAACATAAGCAATAAGACCTTTTGGACTGAATGAACCAAAATCAGGAAGCGACCGCACTGCCTCATTCCACCATTTCTGGAAACCACCAAACCATTCCCTATTAAGACAAGCTAAAATTTGAGGCTCTCCAAACAGCCTCAACTTCGGGGCAAAAAAACATAATATGTTCAATAGATTCAGTCTCCTAAACACATCTACGACACCTCCCTGTATCTTGTCTCAAGTTTCTTGCCTGGTTCTCCTTGGTCGCAAAGGCGTTGTGACATGCCCTCTATAAGAAAGATTTTACCTGTGGGACCACTGGAAGACCCTAGATACTAATCTAAAAGGATTTATCGAAATTTTGATACCATAGCTGTTTCTTGGACAATGATGGCCCTTTTAGTCAATTTCATGGGGTCAGTTAGGTTTTAATGTGTCAAATAATTCTGAAGTAATTTTATTAACAACCAAGATATTGTTTCTCACATCCTATTTTTCTTTTTTTTTTTGTAATTTTATGACTAAAATACCTATAATAAAATTATTTTTGCTGCTCTTAAAAAAATTTAATTTCGTGTTTCCAAAAAGTTTTTATGCTTCTTGGAAGTTCACTTTCGATAAGCTTATGTGTTTTCCAAATGTTCATTTTCGAGAAGCTTGTGTGCTTTTCATAAATCCAGTTCTGAGAAGCACGTAAATGGAGGTTGTGGCTGTTCAAATGAATTTTTTTGCCTCACTTTCTGTCCATTACAATTAAAATATTTTCACTTAAACTCGCATATTGTAAATCTCAGAAACATCTTTTTGTAAGCAACTTTCTTAAGCTCAGTTGGCCAAAGTCTCAAGAGCTAAAATTATTTCAGCCATTGACAGCGGTAGTGAAGAAACAGAGGAAATTTTAGAATGTTAAAAGTAAATGGAGATGATGAATCATAATGATGATTGCTATCGTGGGATAAAGATGTGAGCTTTTGACTTTGGAGTTTCAAACAAAACTTTTCACATCCTGTTTCAGTGAAAAATTGACTAAATTTTTCTTTTTCTTACCTATATTTGTCTACGATTAGTGTAGCACCTAATCACTTACATTGATCTTTTTAACCAACTTTGATAAGTTTCCTTTAGTCTTGATCTCATTTATAAGTGTGTGATGTGATAATCCATACATTTCATACATAGAACATATCATTAACCATTAATAAATTTCATCCATGAATTGTCTACAAAAAAAATTCCAATCGTACTTGTGTTGATAATTAATCACACTTCTTTTACGAGTCATAATCGATATATAATACAACCTTAATACTACATTTGTTACACATTATAACCTATTATTGCATCCTAAAACAAATACATGAGCTGTGCATGAACAATGTCTGATATATAAACTAAGATATATAGTTATCTCTATACCTTTAAAAGAATGAAGTTGGGTGGCAAGATAACATTCTCATAACCTGCCCCAAAGTAGATGTGCTCTCGTGCTTAGCACAGATAATCTGTGAAAAAAAGAGAGGGGGTGAGCTTAACACTCAATAAGAGTACATGCAGAAGGGAAGACAAAATAACATGCATACTTAATTCAAAACTTAATAAGACAACTTAGTTTTAAACATATTTAGTTCGAAACATACTTAATTTCATAAAGCATAAGTCATAACATAACATAGTTTTTCTTACAAAACAAAGGCATGTAAATGAAAAGATGTGTATAATGCATTTGTGCAAAACATAACTTCGAAGCATATGATCGTATGCACTTAAAAACTTAAAATCATAAGTAGACACTAGGCGGTTTATCTCATTAATGACCTTGTGCAACTTACTTAAGTCCTTAAAAGGGTGGGTGCCTATGGCCGTTAAAGTTTCCTTAGCCCTATTGACAGGTGAGTATTGGGAATGCTATCGACTTGTTGAGATCATACAACCTTACTTAAACTTAAAGGCAATAATGCCACATAGAATGTGGATTTCATACATCTCTTGAGCACTTACAAATGACGGTCTTACTATCTTTTAAAAACATAATTAAATCATAAAAGTATGATTCCATCACATAATAACTTAAACTTAACTTCCAAAACCGTAAGATATAAGTAGGTGGGATTGGTCATCTTGTGGAATCATTCTTTCCCTTTTTTAAGCATAATAACCCCACTTCAAAATATGCCAAAACACATTTTAGAGAAACCGTTTTAATGCATTGGTTTGTTTCAAATACCTAAAACAAGTTTTATCATGCAATTTTTAAAAAATAAAGTTCTTTTATGCATTTTGTAGGATCTTTATACTAAAGTCATAAGATCATAAACTTAATAAATCATGTGTTCTTGACCTTAAACCGAAATATGTCAAATTGCATGAGATGTCCCTTACAAACACAATTCATGGGAAGGGGATTGATCATTGGAAATTAGGGGACCGATCCTCCTTTACTCGAGTGCAAGATTTTTTGAAGAGTTTATATAAGGGACTGATCTTTGCCTTAGGAGATTGGTCCCTAATGACAGAATATGCATTTTGAGTAAATTTTTCTAAGTTTTAAACATAATCTGTCACGATCCTAAGGCTGGACTTTTCGGTAACTTATTGCAGAAGTACAAAAGCTCGAGCTAAATTTTTCATTTTTTCCTTAACACTTGTTTGTCATATGAGTACAGTCTTACGATATTTTTAGGTCTCAAACTACCTAGCTTGATTTAAAGTTTTGAACCTAAGGTCCCAATTTAATTTCTTATTAACTTTCATTTATTAAGTCAAGATTCAATTATCGATTTTGATAAAATTTTGACAGCATAATTGCTTATATTTTATCATACCCAACTTGCAAGGTACAAAATATGACAATTTATATATCTAAGATCTCAACCACAACCACAACCTCAATCACAATCAATATCATATCACATATTTAACAGACCACATATCACCATTCACACTCGATCAAAATTCCAATTTCAATATCCATTTATCTTATATAATTAATAATCTATCTTGTGACCAAGTTTTAAAATTTTTTAAGGTTATTTGATTCTCCAGAATATTGGTTTGCAAAATATTCTATTATTTCTCAGTTTTGACTTTTTAACCATTATTAGCTTATTTACATCCCGAAATAACTTAACTTAATTGCAAAAATGTACATTAACCTCATTCACATCCCGACTCATGTACCACATAGAAACTGTCTGAAAATAAATACATAAAAACAGTATAAATGTATACTGAATACGAGAGCCGCGAGATTTTCGAAGCATTAACTTTGAAGCCAATCCTGATGTCTATGCCAATGCACCTCTAGTCTGAACTTGTGATGAAAAATAGAGGGGGTGAGCTTTGGGGAAAGCTCAATAAGTAAATCACACAAGCAAAAAGGTAATAACATATAGATACTGAAGTCTAATTCATGTCTAATGCATTCACATTCGATCATTTTTTTCTTATCACTTATTCGATTCACATTTTGAAACTTATCGAAAGTTACACTTTTCTTGGGTTTACAGACTAGAATAGTATATAAAAGCTATCAAGTCTTTTTGGTAGAGAGGTATTTTGAAATACCTTGATTGGATATCAAAATTAACCACCTTGAAATCATTCCAAAACTACATAGGTTCGAATTTCAAGAACTATTTTCGAATTCTTGGTTTAGAAGCTTTTGTAGACACTGTCAATCGTCAAGAAAGATAAGATACTCTGTGAAGTACATAGATTGTCCCTTTTTATTTGATCACTCTTAAACTGATATGCAATTCTGATACTTTTAATTGAATACGATGTAGAAAATCGTATTATGATGCATTCTCATAAAATCATATTTCTTTCTTATCAAATACTGATAAACGATTTCTGAAATTGAAATCTGATACTAATTACTGAAAGCTGAAATCTAAAAACTGATAAATTATGACTTATCTTGAAAACCGATTTCTTATAACTTATGCTGAAAACCGATTTCTTATAACTTATGCTGAAAATCGATTTCTTATAACTTACGCTGAAAATGGATTTCTTATAACTTATGCATTTACGCTGAAACTGATTTCATATAAACTAATAAATTGATCCTGATAAGCTTTTTTGATAAAATTGACACTGATATGCAATTACATACACATGACCAGTTGCTAACTATTATAATCCCCATTAGTTGGGGCCTTAGCTAACTATTATAATTCATCAACAATGCCTTAACTAACTATTATACCCCGTCAGTAAGGCCTTAGCCAACTATTATAATCCTTGTTAGTTGGGGCCTGATCTGATGTTGACTATTTTAACCCGTTAGCAGGTAATGATATGATGTGCTAACTATTATAATCTCTATCAGTAAGGGCCTGTACTAATGTGCCAACTATTATAATCCCCGTCAACAGGGGCCTGATAGTAGTCATGAACGTAAAAGCATTGTGAAAACATATACTAAAACTTATATTGATACTGTAAAAATAGTTTGAGAGTATGTTTTGAAATCAGATAATCAATGTGAATAAAAGGAAAATATGCTTAAATCCAAAAATAGTAAGGATATACAAAACACACATAACACCAAAATCTTTCAAAATATGCCTGAGGTGAGATTTTAAAGCTTTCTTTTATGCAACTGTAAATAAATGCAAACTTAAAAAATCTCACATACACCATGAAATGCATAAGATGCAATATAAAATAAAGCATGGTTCAAAATCATATGAGTATGACAGAAAACATTAGGAATGTACGACATGTTTTCTTACCTTTATCTCCTATACACTTTCTTATTTGATCACTCGCATGTATCTATCACACTTTAGTCCTTAACACTAATCATCTTTTGTTTTAGAACCTGATTTACTCCGTAAGATACTACTTTGCATCTATGAATTTCACTATATAAGATTCTTATTAATACCGATCACATAGGTTGGCTTTAATGTATTCAATACAGGTACATTCACATTTGAGAGGTCAGCGAAGCATCCATTGCAGTTTGCTTCTTTGAACTATAAACTTTCTTTAAACTATAAAGATAGCCTTTAGAGGTTTCCAAACACAAGGGTATTGATCCTATACTTCATAGGGATCTTTTCATTATCTTTAGAACCTGTAAAGACAGCCAAAACCACTAGGGAATCGATCCTTTATAGGGAGGAGATCAGTCCTTTTTATACTTTTCTAAATACTTTTCTTATTTTGAATTTCGGTCGATCAATCTTTCATATATAACACTTATGGTCCTTAAACGAAACTTGATTTCTTGTTTTAGGACCCAATTATTCTGTATGATGCTACCTCGCATCCATGAAATTAACTTATACCATACGATGCTACATTGCATTGCAATGATCACTTATCAATTTTATATTCTTATCCAAATTAATCAATCAATTTTATCAATCAATCAATCAATCACTCATTCGTTTTATCGATTCTATCACTTAATCATTCGATCAATTCAATCAATCAACCTTTCAGTCGATCATACAATTAATCAATCTTTTCATCAATCGAAAATTTCATTATTTCATCAATAACTCGTGCCTATAAAACATATAGTACTTAAACATTTTTCAATTTATGTTCTAGGACTCGTTTTATTCTATAAGATGCTACTCCGCATCTATGGAATTAACTTATACCTCATAGTACTACTTTGTACCTCAATAATCACTTATTAATTTTATATTCTTATCAATAATCCAATCTCATGTTCTTATCACACATAATCCTCAAAGATGATTTAATTTCTATTCGAGAACCCAAATTTACTTCATATGATGCTACCTTGCATCTATGGATTTAACTTAGAATTTTCTAAATCTAAAATTGTCCAGTAAGATTCTTCTTTGCATCCTAAAGTAAAATTATTAATCCAATGTCTTTGTTGACAATTATTCTTTATCAATAGTTCACTCGATCTGATTATGCGTGAAATCCTTAAGTATTTCTAATTTCAGCTTCCATTCTTATATTCATTATTTATGAATTTAATTACCAGATTTCGAATTTCATACTTAAATTCATTAATTATGATTTAATTAGCAGCTTATGCAAATTAATTAAATAAAATGTTATAGCTATTGTAGCAAGTAAGACTTACTTACCTCGTATGCTATTACACGCAGTATCGAGTGAGGTTAACTTACTCGACATACAAATTTAGAGCGCACACATATACTGTAAGGCCCTTAAATTCATAAGTATATACATGTACCTGCTATGTGAAGCATAAATTATGTAAAGTCCATAAATTCAATGTACACACTTGTAATATGAGTTTGTGATGTACGTACAAGTTTCGTTATATAGGAATAAGAAGAAATGGACTTTTATATGTGATGAATGTGAATATATGGAATTTTGGGTGGTGTGGTAAAAGTGGAAGGAAGTTTACATGAGTTGTGTAAATCTTTATACTTCCATTTGGTGTTGTATTGTATACATTTGGTTATACAATGAATACACACAAGTTTCAATGTATATAAAGTATGAATGAATGTCATTTTCAAGCCTTAAAGGTGATTGGATGAGAAAATGACTATAGCAGCAAAATTTATGAAGTTTGATATGAGTTACTATAGAAAAATCTGAAAAGTATGAAGGCCAGATCGATCTCATTTAGGGAAAGATCGATCTGGAAGTGTAAAAAATGCTCTTATTCGAGCAATGGAAAAAGGCCAGATCGTTCTCCAGTAGGGATAGATCGATTTGTTAAACATTCTGTGTAGAAGGAATCGATCCTCTGAGGGGGCCAGATCGATCTTCAAATGCTACTGACTTGGAGAAGGTCGATCTCACCCTTGGACCAGATCGATCTCCTTAAGCTACTGCCTGGATCAGATCGATCTCATGATCAGAGGCATATCAATCTCTGTAAGTCAAAAAGGTCGATTCCGAGAGGAAAAATGCAGGGTAGATCGATCTCATCGGAGAGCAGATCGATCTCATAGAGACAATTCTATAAATACTGGATTTTTTTACTTCAGTCTGCACGAGAGAAACTATTCCATTCAAGAGCAAAAGTGTAGCCTAACATTTCCACCTTAGGAAACTTCAGTTTGTGATCAGTTTTGAGTGAGATATAATTAAGTAAAGTTGTTCTTGGCAAAGAGGAGAACAACATACTAGGAAACAAGAGATTGAAATCAAGGATTTCAAGAGCAAGGAGGATTTGTACAAAGTTGGTGAAAAAGGAAGAAAATCTTAACTAGGTAAGATTTAATGCACCAAGTTGATATATGTTAAACTAGGCATATTGATGAGTTTATTGGTATATATATGAATTGTTGGAAATGAAAGGATCATGGAAAAAAAACATGACCTAGCTTTTGACATGAAAGTGAGAAAATGATGAGGAAGAGATGTTAGCATGGATTTAATGATAGAATATGCATGTATGGAAGATTATAAGTTAATCTTATGAAATGCATATATTGAAAATAAGGAGTAATAAATATAGTTATATGGAAAATGTGGTATAATACCATATTGGGAGAAAATCATGAAAATGATGCATGGAATTGAGATTTAGCAAATGAAACGAGTATATTACAATATGCTAATGCAAACAACTATAACAGTTTCGGAGAATCACAATGGAAGCTAATCGGACTGCAAGAGTGAGCAGAACCGAGGAAAAGAGGTCACTTGACGTGATCTGAGGTAAGAGAATTTCATGAGTAGCTAGAGATGGCTCCACGTATTTTGAATAGCATTTTGATACTATATGCTATATGAACTTCTATGAATAGGTATGGTGTGGTGATAGAAATCAATGAGGATAAAGTGTAATTTTATCCAAAACTATGGTGAAAATACCTTAGAAGCATGTTATGACCAAAGATCATGAGTTGCATGATAGAATGGCAATTGTTTTCATTTATATGCGAAAACATGCACATTTGAGTGCTTATTTGATTTGAATAGCCATCTATCTAGTTTTGTGTGAAAACCATAAGTGCTAGAGATTACTCGCACTATATTTTGAGATATGTATCACATAGTACTTAAGTGTTTACTCGTACTATATTTTAATGTGATTTATGCATGTTGGAGTATTGGGAGCATTGCTCGTACTTAGATTGTGATTAATGAATTATAGAGTATTGGGAGCTATGCTCATACTCGATTTTACATGATACAGTACTGAGAGCTTTGCTCGTACTCCGTTTTCATCTATTATACATCATAGAGTATTGGGAGCTCTGCTCATACTCGTGTTTTTACATAACATAGTGTTTGGAGCATTGCCCACACTAGAGTTGTGATATTATGATATGGTCGTGTTGGGAGTTTTACTCACACGTACTAGTTTTGAAAAGAGCATGAAACAGTCGTGTCGGGAGTCTGTGCTGACTGTGTGTCTCACTGATATATCTATGTTCACACATGCAATATTTTGAGATAAAGTAGAGGGCTATCGAAATAACTCGTAGGTGTGAGGACTAAGACTCATGACAAGCATCCTAACTATGAGGTGAACCCGTAGTATGTGGACTAAGACTCATGGCGAGCATCCCGACTATGAGATATATCCAAGGTGTGAGGACTAAGACTCATGGCGAGCATCCTATCTTGAGATGAGGTCCATGGAGTACTGTGTACCGTGTATGTCACATGGAGTACGTTGTACCGTGAGTACACAATAAGAGAGCTGTGTGCTGATGATTAAGATTTGACCCACCTCCCGTTACAATAATTGTGAGATCCCACATACTGAGTATTGTGTAGCTTGGGATAATGAAAAATGAGTTATGATCATACACTCGGAACATGTAGTCGCCTATCTCCTTTCGCGCTAATTGAATTTCTTGAATGAATTACCACAAGGTTTTATGATAAAAACATGTGAGTTTGTGAATTGTGAAAAGGGTAATTCGAGGGATGGGTGAGGCCCAGATTTCCATGTTTTGAAAACATGATGAATGTTATATGATTTTAATTTAAATGCATGACATGATAAATATGAGATTTATGAAATTACATGAGAAAGGCAGTGTTTTGCATCAAATGCTGATGTTGTTAAACCGGCATATTTCCAGTTTTGTAACTGATGTTTTGTATCTATACCTATTGTGAGACCCCGTACATGTATAGCTATGTATATAGGAACATGGGAATGTAAATAAAATCATAAGTAAGATGATGTATTGTAATGTGAAGTATATGCAATGTAAGTTCATAAGATTATGTACGCACTTGTAGTAAGAATTGTGATTATACGTACAAGTTGCATTACGAGTGAGTAGGAAGAAATAAACTTGAAACGAGAAGAATGTGATCGAAATGGGATATGAGTAGTATAGTAAAATGGAAGGAAAGATTTACATAAGTGTATATTTCCATTTGAGTAATATCATATATATTTGGTCATACAAAGATTCTACACAAGTTTTAATGTGTATGTAGTGAGGGTGGATCCCATTTTCAAGTCTCAAGGATGAATGAATGAGAAAATGATCATGGTAGTAAATTAAGGGTGTTTGGTAAGGGTTGTTGCAGAAAAACTGCAGGAAATCTGGAATTTGTGAAGGCCAGATCGATCTCATAGGATGAGAGATCGATCTGGGAGAGCCAGAATGCTCTAATGTGAGAAATGGAAGGGAACAGATCGATCTCCAAAGGAAGCAGATCGATCTCCTTAGCTCTCGGGTTGGAAGCAGATCGATCTCCCCTAAGACCAGATCGATCTCTCTAGGTCTCGGGTTGGAAGCAGATCGATCTCCCATAAGACCAGATCGATCTCCTTAAGCTTCTGTTTGACAGCAGATCGATCTCCAGTCTCGACAGATCGATCTCCTACCTTTAAAACGTCTCAGAAAAGAGGGATTTTTGAGGAACAGATCGATCTCCATCCAAGGAAGATCGATCTCATCAAGTCAAAACTATAAATGGGAGCAGTTGGATCATCAGAATTTCGGGAAAACATTTCCATTTCACTTCAACTCAAAGAAATCTAGTTTCTCACTCCTAAATCCAACCATTTTCAGTGAGATTTAAGGAGAGGCTATTAGAGACAAAGTTGTTCACATCAAAGAGAAGAACAACATAGTCTAGAGGCATTTTCCCATTTGAAGGATTGAAGAAATAGAGGGCAATCCTAATTGGAGCAAGAGGAAATCCAATGAGGTAAGTTTCTAATGCAAATACCCAAGTACATTGGTTTGGATATTGATATGGGAAATGGTTAGTATGCATATTGTGAATAGAACTACCTAAAATGGTATGAGATACATATAGCTTAGAAATGGTCAAGTGTGAGAAAGTGGAATGTGGGAGTATTTTTGATGAATAGGATATCTTGAGTGGATGAGTATGTTGTGGAAATGGTTTGGAAATGTTGATATTAGGATAAATTGGGAGATTTACCACAAAGGGTAAAATGTGTAATTAAGGCATTGGATAAATGCTTAGTTGAATAAGAGTTAGAAACATTAACTTAAATGTTGATGGATGAATTTCAGTTTCGGATGATACGCCGGAGCAAGTCGAGATGAGAACGCGAGAAGCATAAGGCGGATAGTTGCACACACAAGTAAAACGAGGTAAGGGACTGTGTGTTAGCTATAGAGATGTTCGTACGTAATTACAGCAATTTCGTAGATATATTGCTAGGACTTGTACGATATTATAAGTTTATGAAATGATGTGGAAATATGAAAAGTACTCTGATGTATATATATGTATTGAGAAATGGGATAGGGTAAGGAAATAGCATGATATGCATGTTTTCAATGTTTTTCTCAATTTTATATTGTTATTATTGATTGAGAAATGTTGATGATAGTTTGGCTAATTTTACATGTTTTGGCATGAAAAGGCATGCTATGTGAATAAACGTGTTTTGAGTTTTAAAAAGAGAAAATAGCCATCTATCAGTTTTGAGATGAGATTTGATGTTGAAGCGTTAGCTCACACCCGGTTTAAAGCCTTGATGTACCGTGCGGGAGTTTAACTCGCACGGAGGTTTTGAGAAAGTGCGAGAACTATGCTCGTACCTGTTTTGTTGAGTTAAGGTAAACCTGGGGGTCTGGGACCCAAGGGGATACCAGCCGACGGCCAATTGAACGGGCTGGGCCTTAACGATAGATCGTACCCCGCTGGAGCTTTGCGTTGACTGTGTGTCACGCTGCTTGCTCGCCTGGTATATGAGACATGGTTTAAGGATAAAAAGTCCATCGGAGTTGGAGTATGGACTTGGGTCCACGGTTGTACGTAGAATAGTGTAGTCACCCGTTGGTATACTATGTACCGTGCTGGGTGCACGTGAGTACGAGTATCGCGTAGATGACACACGACGTATCTTCACCGTGAGTATACGAGGAGATGAGGTGGATTGAAATGAGCCGGAGGGTAGGACTGACCCATCCCCCTTCAGGCGAAGTGATACCCTGTGCACACCCGATCAGTGAGGCCTGGGATCACTGACTGTGGCCATAAGTCGGGATATTTGATTGCCTAAAATTCCATGCCTGTCTCAGAGAATCGAGAAACAGAGACAATCTCAGAAAAGAAAGAGATTTGCGAGAAAGAATGATTTGAGAAGTGAAAGAGATTTCGTGTTTTAATAAATCTCCGATTTCACATTCGTGCCATGAGGGCACTATTTATGAGCATGTTTTAAATGGAAGTTTGACATTTGATTTACACGAAAATGCTCTTGAGAAATATGTATTTAAATGCATTGTTCGTATGATATTTCCATTTATAACGAAAACATGGTTTTGGTTTATGCATGCATGGGCTATGTAGGTAGTACGATATCTACCTGCTAGCATACATTTCCTTACTGAGCCGTGGTTTGCTCATCCCACTATTTTTCCCCCTCCAGGTACTGAGAAGTAAGAGAGCGGTGGTCTCTAAGTCTTTTGTGTTGAACAGCTCCCACAATCCGCAAAGGTATAAGATTTGTATACACGAGTATTTTGTATCTAATATATCGTATCGCACAGTTATATCTTGGATTGTAATCAGTATTATGGGGATGATATGTAAACACTTGGTATTTATACAATTAATTTTGTGTATTTACACACACACCTGGGAGTGTGAATTAAAGATTTAAATATTCCGCTGTAAATAAATAAATTTTAGTAATTGCCTCTTCTCACAGCCCAACCTAGCATGTTTTAAATGGAAGTTTGACATTTGATTTACACGAAAATGCTCTTGAGAAATATGTATTTAAATGCATTATTCGTATAATATTTCCATTTATAACGAAAACATGGTTTTGGTTTATGCATGCATGGGCTATGTAGGTAGTACGATATCTACCTGCTAGCATACATTTCCTTACTGAGCCGTGGTTTGCTCATCCCACTATTTTTCCCCCTCCAGGTACTGAGAAGTAAGAGAGCGGTGGTCTCTAAGTCTTTTGTGTTGAACAGCTCCCACAATCCGCAAAGGTATAAGATTTGTATACACGAGTATTTTGTATCTAATATATTGTATCGCACAGTTATATCTTGGAATTGTAATCAGTATCATGGGGATGATATGTAAACACTTGGTATTTATACAATTAATTTTGTGTATTTACACACACACCTGGGAGTGTGAATTAAAGTTTTAAATATTCCGCTGTAAATAAATAAATTTTTAGTAATTGCATCTTCTCACAGCCCAACCGTAGTAGAGATTGTATGGATAGAAGGGTTCCCGAAAACGGGGCATGACAGGCTTGGTATCAGAGCATGGTTGGTCTGATGTGAGATGATGCTTAGGACTAAGAAAACATACATCCCCAAGTTACTGTGCGATATTTAGATATAAATGTGTATACGGAGCTGGTAGTGAATTAAATGTTTGTTATAACGCAGGAAAGTTATCAGGCTAGTGAGTTATGCCTGAGAGACACCGCAAGAGGGGAGAGAGCTCGAGGGCTCGAGGGCAAAATGACAGGACTGAGAGGCACAGTAGATCATCCTCTAGTCATGAGCCCCAGGAACAGATAGAGGCTTCTGATCCTCGAATCACTCGATTGGAGGAAGACATGCGCACGATGATGACCATGATGGGTCAGATCATGGCTAGGTTTGAGGGTACACCTGGTACAGCGGGACAGGCTGCACCGAATCCCCCAGCAGCTGCACCTGAGCCTGAGAATGTTGCACCTGCGCAAGCTGAACCGGCTAGGCCACGGGAACCTCATATTCGACCGGTACCTCCTCCAGTAGCCCCACATCAGCATGACGATGATTTGGGGTATGGATACGACTGTGATATGGAGAGATTGAGGCACTTTATGGACTTTAAGCCTTCTTCGTTTAGCGGGGTAAAGGATCCGACGGTGGCTGAGGACTGGATCAGTCAAATGGAGAAGTTATTCGACTTCTGTAGATGTTCAGCTACGTAGAGAGTAGCACTTGCGGCCTTTGTATTGAGAGGCGAAGCAGAGCACTGGTGGAAGTCCGTCAGGCCGATGTTAAGAGCTCAAGGAATGGTTATCACGTGGGATATGTTCTTGGACGTTTTCAGAGAGCAATACATCCCAGATACTGCTCGACGGAGACTACAGATGGAATTTCTGAATCTGACTCAAGGGAATCGAACAGTTGATGAGTACGAGTCACGATTCACTTCACTGGGTCGATATGATCCGGACTCGATCAGGAGTGAAGCTGTCAGAGTCCGTAGATTTGTAGATGGACTGAGGCCTTCGATCCGAGCGAAGTTGGCCCCATTTGATGTCGCTACATATAGAGAGGCTGTGCGACGGGCCCAGTTATGTGAGCAAGATCATGACTTGCAGATTTCTGAGTTTAGTTGGGGAAAGGACAAGGGACAGAGGAAGCTGGGAGATGGCAAGAGTGCCAAATTTGGTCGAAAATTCATGAGTAAACGTCGGAGAGAGGTAGATGAGTTCCAGAAAAAGGTTGTTAGGCCTTATATGCCTCCGACTCAGACGCCAGCCAGGGGTATAGTGATTGGTGGACCCCGACCGACTACAGATCAGTGTAGGCTATGCGGTCGATACCATAGTGGTAGGCCATGTCATCTTCAGGGTACCCGATGTTTCAGATGTGGTAAATTTGGACATTATGCCAAAGAGTGCCCGGAGATAGTTGAGGCAGTTCCACAGAGGGGTAAAGAGCCAGAGAGGGTTCCTACAGTTGCACCTCCTGCAAGAAAGAAAGCCTCGGCTGAAGAGAAAGGAAAACAAGTTGTGGGTCAAGGCAGGGTGTATGCGATAGACCAGGCATCGGCTGATACCTCTTCTGAAGTGATAAAAGGTACAATCTTGATTTTCAATCTGGAGGTTATTGCCTTGTTTGATTCTGGTGCTACGCATTCCTTCATATCACCTGCATGTGCATATAAGTTAAAAGGTTTTGTAGAACCCACATACTTGAGTAGGACGTTACTAATAAGTACTCCAATGAGAGTTAGCCAATTAGCTGAACAAGTGTATAAAGATTGTAAAGTGAGAGTAGGAGATAAGTGCATGACAGCCAACTTGATTTTGTTGAATATGTACGACATTGATGTAATTTTGGGAATGGATTGGTTAGCCGCCAATCATGCTGTCATAGACTGTCGTTCTAAGTCCATTAAGTTTTCTCTACCTGAAGAATGTGTTGTAAGATTTTAAGAGAAGAAATGAAATCTTAAATTTTGTGTTAAGTAAAGTACTTTGGTATAAAAGGCTTGAGTGTTGTTTTGAAGGTTTTGTTACTTATGTGGTGGATTTGAAAAAAGTACATCCGGATATGGAGGACATCTCAGTGGTCAGAGAATTCCCTGATGTCTTTCCAGACGATCTACCAGGATTACCACCTGATAGAGAAACGGAATTCGGTATAGACTTGACGCCTGGAACCGAACCAATATCGAAGTCACCATATAGGATGGCTCCAGTTGAATTAGAGGAATTAAGGAAACAGCTGCAAGAGTTGTTAGAGAAGGGGTTCATAAGACCGAGCGTCTCACCATGGGGAGCCCCGGTATTATTTGTGAAGAAGAGAGATGGGAGCCTCAGGTTGTGCATTGACTATCGGATGTTAAACAAGGCTACCATCAAGAATAAGTACCCCTTGCCACGCATTGACGATTTATTGGATCAGCTTCGGGGAGCGCAGATCTTCTCCAAGATAGATCTGAGGTCTGGGTATCATCAATTGAAGATTCGGAAGGAGGATGTGCCCAAGACAGCATTTCGTACCCGCTATGGCCATTACGAATTCTTAGTGATGCCTTTTGGGTTGACCAATGCGCCGGCAGCTTTTATGGCTCTAATGAATGAAGTTTTCAAGCCATACCTGGACCAATTCGTAATTATTTTCATTGACGACATATTGGTGTATTCAAGGTCCAGAGAAGAGCATGAGCAGTACTTAAGGATTATTTTGCAAACCCTCCGAGAGAAAAAGTTATATGCCAAGCTTAACAAATGTGACTTTTGGCTAGAACAGATTTCTTTTCTAGGCCATGTTATATCGAAGGATGGGGTGTCAGTAGATCCATCCAAGATTGAGGCAGTCGTTCAATGGGAACAACCTAGGACAGTCACGGAGATCAGGAGTTTTCTGGGATTGGCTGGTTACTACAGAAGATTTGTAGAGGGTTTCTCTAGATTAGCTGCTCCATTGACACGTCTTACGAGGAAGAGTGTGGAGTTTTTATGGGATGAAGCTTGTGAGAGGAGTTTTCAGGAACTTAAGCGCAAATTAACTACCGCGCCAGTTCTTGTCATCCCTAACAGTTCAGGGAATTACTCGGTGTATACTGATGCTTCGCATCAAGGACTAGGCTGTGTTTTGATGCAAGATGGAAGGGTAGTAGCTTATGGATCTAGACAGCTGAAGGATCATGAGAAGAACTACCCCACTCACGATTTGGAGTTAGCGGCCGTAGTGTTTGCGTTGAAGATATGGCGCCACTACTTATATGGTGAGAGATTTCAGATCTTTACGGATCATAAGAGTCTGAAATATGTATTCTCACAAAAGGAGTTAAACATGAGACAGAGGAGGTGGTTGGAACTCCTCAAGGACTATGATTGTGAGATCTTGTACCACCCGGGGAAGGCAAATGTGGTTGCCGATGCATTGAGTCGGAAGAGTCTCGGGTTGGTATCACATATGATGGTTAGAGAGCACGAGTTGTTGGAACAATTCACGAACCTTAGTCTGGATATGACCCTACCTGAGATTGGTAGCTATGGGATCATTGCTAGCTTGAGATTAGAACCGGAGTTGATTGAGAGAATCCGACAAGCTCAGCAAATCGATCAATGGTGTATTGTCATGATTAGCCAAATCCGGAAAGGGAAGGGTGCAGATTTTATATTGAGTCCAGATGGAATACTAAGGTTTGGAGATAGAATATGTGTTCCTAAGGATTTAGAGCTGAGAAAGCTGATCTTATCAGAGGCACACTCGTCGAGATACACGATACACCCGGGGAGTGGTAAGATGTATCAAAACCTCCGAAAAGTATATTGGTGGTCTGGAATGAAGAGAGACATAGCTGAGTATGTCGCTAGATGTCTCACTTGTCAGCAAGTAAAAGTCGAACATCAGAAACCAGGAGGATTATTACAACCTCTATCGATACCAACATGGAAGTGGGAGCATGTCACCATGGATTTTGTGATGGGGTTACCGAGAACCCGTAAGAACCATGATGCGATATGGGTGATAGTAGATCGGTTAACGAAATCGGCGCATTTCTTAGCCATGAGATCTACAGATACATTGAGTGCACTGGCGAATCTGTATGTGCGAGAAATAGTGAGATTGCATGGAGTCCCAGTGAGTGTTGTTTCGGATAGGGATGCCCGCTTCACTTCCCACTTTTGGGGACATTTCCAGGAAGCGATGGGGACCCAGTTGAGTTTTAGCACCGCTTTTCATCTTCAGACAGATGGTCAGTCAAAGAGGACTATACAGACCCTGGAGGATATGTTGAGAGCGTGTGTGCTGGATTTTAGAGGCTCATGGGACGATCACTTGCCATTGATTAAGTTCGCCTACAATAACAGTCATCACTCAAGTATTGGTATGGCCCCTTATGAGGCACTATACGGTCGTAGATGCCGATCGCCCATTGGTTGGGAAGAAGTTGGTGACAGACAATTGCTCGCCCCCGATTTGGTTAAGCAAGCCTCCGAGGATGTTCAGATAATATGCGAGAGGCTGCGAACAGCTCAAAGTCGACAAAAGAGCTATGCTGACAGGAGACGGAGACCACTTGAGTTTGATGTTGGCGAGTCTGTATTTTTGAAAGTATCTCCTTCTAAGGGAATAATGAGGTTTGGAAAGAAAGGAAAATTAAGTCCTCGTTACATTGGTCCCTTCGAGATTTTGGATAGAGTGGGAGAAGGAGCATATAGGCTAGCCTTACCACCTGAGCTAGCAGAAGTCCACAATGTCTTCCACGTTTCGATGCTTCGGAAGTACTACCCGGATCTGACACATGTAATTAGTTATGAGCCGTTGGAGCTCAAGGAGGATATGTCGTATGTCGAGAGACCGATCAGGGTGTTGGACAGGAAAGAGAAGGTGTTGCGGAACAAGACGATTTCATTGGTTAAGGTTTTGTGGCAACATCACACTGTGGAAGAGGCCACATGGGAACTGGAAAGTTTGATGCGGGAAAAGTATCCCGAGTTATTCACAGATTGAATTGGTTCTAATTTGGAGGACCAAATTCTTTAAGTGGGGGAGAATGTGAGACCCCGTACATGTATAGCTATGTATATAGGAACATGGGAATGTAAATAAAATCATAAGTAAGATGATGTATTGTAATGTGAAGTATATGCAATGTAAGTTCATAAGATTATGTACGCACTTGTAGTAAGAATTGTGATTATACGTACAAGTTGCATTACGAGTGAGTAGGAAGAAATAAACTTGAAACGAGAAGAATGTAATCGAAATGGGATATGAGTAGTATAGTAAAATGGAAGGAAAGATTTACATAAGTGTATATTTCCATTTGAGTAATATCATATATATTTGGTCATACAAAGATTCTACACAAGTTTTAATGTGTATGTAGTGAGGGTGGATCCCATTTTCAAGTCTCAAGGATGAATGAATGAGAAAATGATCATGGTAGTAAATTAAGGGTGTTTGGTAAGGGTTGTTGCAGAAAAACTGCAGGAAATCTGGAATTTGTGAAGGCCAGATCGATCTCATAGGATGAGAGATCGATCTGGGAGAGCCAGAATGCTCTAATGTGAGAAATGGAAGGGAACAGATCGATCTCCAAAGGAAGCAGATCGATCTCCTTAGCTCTCGGGTTGGAAGCAGATCGATCTCCCCTAAGACCAGATCGATCTCTCTAGGTCTCGGGTTGGAAGCAGATCGATCTCCCATAAGACCAGATCGATCTCCTTAAGCTTCTGTTTGACAGCAGATTGATCTCCAGTCTCGACAGATCGATCTCCTACCTTTAAAACGTCTCAGAAAAGAGGGATTTTTGAGGAACAGGTCGATCTCCATCCAAGGAAGATCGATCTCATCAAGTCAAAACTATAAATGGGAGCAGTTGGATCATCAGAATTTCGGGAAAACATTTCCATTTCACTTCAACTCAAAGAAATCTAGTTTCTCACTCCTAAATCCAGCCATTTTCAGTGAGATTTAAGGAGAGGCTATTAGAGACAAAGTTGTTCACATCAAAGAGAATAACAACATAGTCTAGAGGCATTTTCCCATTTGAAGGATTGAAGAAATAGAGGGCAATCCTAATTGGAGCAAGAGGAAATCCAATGAGGTAAGTTTCTAATGCAAATACCCAAGTACATTGGTTTGGATATTGATATGGGAAATGGTTAGTATGCATATTGTGAATAGAACTACCTAAAATGGTATGAGATGCATATAGCTTAGAAATGGTCAAGTGTGAGAAAGTGGAATGTGGGAGTATTTTTGATGAATGGGATATCTTGAGTGGATGAGTATGTTGTGGAAATGGTTTGGAAATGTTGATATTAGGATAAATTGGGAGATTTACCCAAAAGGGTAAAATGTGTAATTAAGGCATTGGATAAATGCTTAGTTGAATAAGAGTTAGAAACATTAACTTAAATGTTGATGGATGAATTTCAGTTTCGGATGATACGCCGGAGCAAGTCGAGATGAGAACGCGAGAAGCATAAGGCGGATAGTTGCACACACAAGTAAAACGAGGTAAGGGACTGTGTGTTAGCTATAGAGATGTTCGTACGTAATTACAGCAATTTCGTAGATATATTGCTAGGACTAGTACGATATTATAAGTTTATGAAATGATGTGGAAATATGAAAAGTACTCTGATGTATATATATGTATTGAGAAATGGGATAGGGTAAGGAAATAGCATGATATGCATGTTTTCAATGTTTTTCTCAATTTTATATTGTTATTATTGATTGAGAAATGTTGATGATAGTTTGGCTAATTTTACATGTTTTGGCATGAAAAGGCATGCTATGTGAATAAACGTGTTTTGAGTTTTAAAAAGAGAAAATAGCCATCTATCAGTTTTGAGATGAGATTTGGTGTTGAAGCGTTAGCTCACACCCGGTTTAAAGCCTTGATGTACCGTGCAGGAGTTTAACTCGCACGGAGGTTTTGAGAAAGTGCGAGAACTATGCTCGTACCTGTTTTGTTGAGTTAAGGTAAACCTGGGGGTCTGGGACCCAAGGGGATACCAGCCGACGGCCAATTGAACGGGCTGGGCCTTAACGATAGATCGTACCCTGCTGGAGCTTTGCGTTGACTGTGTGTCACGCTGCTTGCTCGCCTGGTATATGAGACATGGTTTAAGGATAAAAAGTCCATCGGAGTTGGAGTATGGACTTGGGTCCACGGTTGTACGTAGAATAGTGTAGTCACCCGTTGGTATACTATGTACCGTGCTGGGTGCACGTGAGTACAAGTATCACGTAGATGACACACGACGTATCTTCACCGTGAGTATACGAGGAGATGAGGTGGATTGAAATGAGCCGGAGGGTAGGACTTACCCATCCCCCTTCAGGCGAAGTGATACCCTGTGCACACCCGATCAGTGAGGCCTGGGATCACTGACTGTGGCCATAAGTCGTGGATATTTGATTGCCTAAAATTCCATGCCTGTCTCAGAGAATCGAGAAACAGAGACAATCTCAGAAAAGAAAGAGATTTGCGAGAAAGAATGATTTGAGAAGTGAAAGAGATTTCGTGTTTTAATAAATCTCCGATTTCACATTCGTGCCATGAGGGCACTATTTATGAGCATGTTTTAAATGGAAGTTTGACATTTGATTTACACGAAAATGCTCTTGAGAAATATGTATTTAAATGCATTGTTCGTATGATATTTTCATTTATAACGAAAACATGGTTTTGGTTTATGCATGCATGGGCTATGTAGGTAGTACGATATCTACCTGCTAGCATACATTTCCTTACTGAGCCGTGGTTTGCTCATCCCACTATTTTTCCCCCTTCAGGTACTGAGAAGTAAGAGAGCGGTGGTCTCTAAGTCTTTTGTGTTGAACAGCTCCCACAATCCGCAAAGGTATAAGATTTGTATACACGAGTATTTTGTATCTAATATATTGTATCGCACAGTTATATCTTGGAATTGTAATCAGTATCATGGGGATGATATGTAAACACTTGGTATTTATACAATTAATTTGGTGTATTTACACACACACCTGGGAGTGTGAATTAAAGTTTTAAATATTCCGCTGTAAATAAATAAATTTTTAGTAATTGCGTCTTCTCACAGCCCAACCGTAGTAGAGATTGTATGGATAGAAGGGTTCCCGAAAACGGGGCATGACACCTATATATATTGCATAATGATTTGAGAGAGATGGATGCTATAGATACAGATAGGGTAAGGAAACGATTTCAAGGCATAAGCATTGTATTTTGTAGATAGTGCGGTTATCTACTGGCTTGCTTGATTTTCTTACTGAGATGTGAGCTCACCTCTTTATTATTTCCCTTTTTTCAGAGTATCCACAGTGGGTGGACATGGATGAGGACTGATATTCCCTGATATCCGCTACAGATCCATCCTGTGAGAGGTATACACACTTGATATTTTGTACTGAACAATGTACAAGCACAACTATATAAATTAATGTACGGTCGGGATGTTTATGTATAAATAATTGTATTATAGAAAAGAATATTAAATTCTATATATGTTGTGAATGAATGTGAATGAGTGACTAATATCTAATCACAGCCAAACATTTGGTGTGAGAGATGACAGAAGAAGAGGCAAATGATATGCAAAAATTAGTGGTGAATCAAGTAGGTGCGTGTGGGGGAAAGACGTGACAGAAATGGTATCAGAGCAGTGTTGGTCTGATGTGAATCGATATTAGTAATTAAGAAAATATACATCCCCATAGTACTGTGCTTTGTTCAGTTATAATTATGTTTTCGAGATGGATATTAATGATTATAAATGCAAAGATTTAACCATTATGGTTAATACTTGCCGTGGTAGAGGGGATAGAGGTAAGGCTCGAGGTCGTAAAGGTAGGCTAGAGACCCGAGATGAGACTATCGGTCAGACTGAGGTACCTGAGAGCACCGAGGCACGTTTCGAGAGATTAGAACGTCGCCTAGAGACCATAGTGGAGATATTGGCACAGACGATGTCAAGATGATAGGGACAGGATGTAGAGACCGTGCCGGGAGAGGTAGCTGCACCTGATACACCTACACCCCCACCAGTTCGGAATATGCCGTCACAGGTCATTGCACGACAAGGAGGTAATGTTTTAGGGTACGGCTGTGATTTGGACAGACTCCGACAATTCCAAAAACTTGGACCTCCAACTTTTCGTGGGATTAAGGACCCAGTTTTGGCAGAGGAATGGATAGGAGAGATGGAGAACTTATACGGATTCTTTAAGTGTACAACTTCAGAGATGGTCGCATTTGCTACGTTCCTACTGAAAGGGACTGCAGAGCATTAGTGGAAGTCCACCCGACCTATTTTGAGAGCTCGACATACTGAGATTAGTTGGGAGATATTTTTGGATGCCTTCAGGAGGCAGTTTATTCCAGATACAGCTCAGCGGAGGCTGCAAGCTGAATTTTTGGGGTTAAGCCAGGGGATTCATTCAGTAGATGAGTACGAGACTAGATTTTTATCCTTAGAAAGGTATGACCCTAACACCATGAGTAGTGAGACTAGGAAGGTCCGCAGGTTTATCGATGGACTAAGACCAGTATTGCGGTCTAAACTGGTTCCATTCGACATTTCTACCTACGATGAGGCAATGCGTAGGGCGTAACTCTGTGAATAAGATTATGAGAGGAATGTTTCAGAGTTCAGAATAATGAGAAAAGGTAGAGACAAAGATAGAAAGAGGCCAGTGAGTGACAGTACTCGAGGTTTTGGATATCGAGGAGGGAGGAGACTCTTCGGTAAGAGACCAAAGATCGTGAAAGTACAAGAGAAAATTGTGAGATCTCCTGCATACCTGGCTATAGCTCCAGCTAGAGGAGTTATGATTGGAGGACAGAAGCCTACCACTGAGCACTGCCATTGATGTGGTAGATTCCACGGAGGTAGACCTTGTCTTGTTTCTAGTGGTTTCTGCTACAAATGTGGGAAGCCAGGCCATACGGCTAGAGTTTACCAAGAGGTGATTGATATTGCCCCACAGAAGGGTAAGGAGCCTGAGAGAGCTCCAACTGATACGTTTGCTCCGAGGAGGAGAGCGGCAGTAAAGGAAAAAGGGAAGTAAGTTATGGGACGAGGACAAGTGCATGCCTTGGACCAGGAGATGGTCGATGCTTCATCGGATGTGATTAGAGATAACATCCTGATATATGATTTAGAAGCACATGTTTTAATTGATCTTGGTACCACGCATTCATTTGTATCGCCTTCATTTGCATATAAGTTAGAAAAGCATATAGAGCGTACACCTTTGAGTAGGATGATGTTGATCAGTACGCCTATGGATAATAGTCAGCTAGTAGAATATGTATTAAATGGTTGTAAGCTAAGAGTAGGGGAAAAGAACATGACAGTCAATCTAATACTGTTAAGCATGAGTGATTTTGATGTAAACCTAGGAATGGATTGGTTATCATCAAACTATGTTATTTTAGATTTTTATGCTAAGACAGTTATGTTTCCTAACCTTGAAAAGTATGCTGTAAAGCTTAATGCAAAGAAATAAAAGTAGTAGTTATGATTGCAATTGATAATGTACTATGCTGACTGAGAAATGAATATGTTGAAGGTTTTATTGCATACGTGGTTGATACGGATAAGGTACATCCGGAGTTGGCGGACATTCCTGTGGTTAGTGAATTCCCAGATGTTTTTCCGGATGAATTGTCAGGGTTGCCACAAGACAGAGAGATGAAGTTCTGTATAGACTTGGTGCCTGGTACTGAACCTATATCGAAACCACCGTATTGCATGGCCTTAGTTAAGCTGGAGGAGCTCAAGAAGCAATTACAAGAGTTGTTGGACAGGGGTTTTATCAGACCGAGTATTTCACCATGCGGAGCACCGATTTTCTTCGTAAAGAAGAATGATGGAAGCCTCCGATTGTGTATAGATTATCGATTGTTGAATAAGGCAACCATCAAGAATAGATATCCCCTTCCACGCATTGATGATCTGTTGGATCAGCTCCGGGGAGCGCAGGTCTTTTCTAAGATTGATCTAAGGTCTGGTATCATCAGTCAAGGGTTTGGAGTGGAGATGTGCCCAAGACAACATTTAATACCCGATATGGCCATTATGAGTTTTTAGTTATGCCATTCGGATTGATGAATGCTCTTGCAGCTTTCATGGCTTTAATGAATTATGTGTTCATGCCATATTTAGATCAATTTATTATCATCTTCATAGATGACATCTTGGTATAAATCCAAGGAAGAGCATGAGAAGCACCTCAAGATTCTATTACAAACTTTACGAGAGCAGAAGCTTTATGCTAAACTCAACAAGTGTGATTTTTGGTTATCAGAGATCTCGTTTTTGAGACATGTTGTGTCGAATAATGGTGTGTCAGTGGATCCATCCAAGATTGAGGTTGTAGTTCAATGGGAACAGCCGAGGACAGTCATCGAGATCAAAAGTTTCTTGGGTTTAGTAAGATACTATCAGAGATTCGTAGAAGGATTCTCGAAGTTAGCTTCTCCATTGACATGTCTCACTCGGAAGGGTGTAGCATTCGCGTGGGATGAAGATTGTGAGAAGAGTTTTCATGAGTTGAAGAGTTGATTGACTACTGCTCTGATTCTCACTATCCCTACCAGCTCGATAGGATTTTCAGTGTATACCGATGTTTTGCATCAGGGACTGGGCTGAGTATTGATGCAGGATGGGAAGGTAGTTGCTTATGGATCCAGACAATTGAAGGACCATGAGAAGAACTATCCGACCCATAATTTGGAGTTAGCAACAGTAGTATTTGTGTTGAAGGTATGGCACCACTACTTGTATGGAGAGAAATTCTAGATTTTTACCGACCACAAGAGCCTTATGTATTTGTTCTCACAGAAAAAATTAAATATGAGACAGAGAAGATGGCTAGAGCTTCTAAAGGACTATGATTGTGAGATACTTTATCATCTAGGTAAAGTTAATGTTGTAGCTGATGCATTGAGTAAGAAGAGCCTTGAGATGGTATCGTATATGATGGTCAGGGAACATGAGTTGCTAGAGCAGTTTGCTAACCTCAGTTTGGGACTTATGCCTTCTGACATGAATAGGACTGTGTGATTGCTAGTCTACACTTGGAGCTGGATCTGTTAGACAGGATCAGACAGGCTAGCAGATAAATCTGTATTGCATTGATGTGATTGGATAGATACAGAAAGGCACCGAGACTGATTTTGAGATGAGTTCTGATGGACTTCTGAGGTATAGAGGCAGATTGTGTGTTCCTGAGGACCCAGAGCTCAAGAGATTAATCTTGACGGAAGCTTATTCGTCGAGGTACAAGCTACATCCGGAGAGTAATAAGATATACCAGAACCTCCAGAAGGTCTACTGGTGGTCAAGTCTGAAGAGAGATGTGGTGGATTTCGTGGCAAGATGTCTCGTATGTCAGCAAGTGAAGGTAGAGCATCAGAAACCTACAGGGTTATTACAGCCTCTACCTATACCAACATGAAAATGAGAACATATCACCATGGATTTCTTGATGGGTTTATCGTGGATCCGGAGCAATCACGATGCGATATGGGTGATAGTTGATAGACTGACGATATCAGCCCACTTTTTAGCTATGAGAGCTACCGATACTCTGAGTTCATTAGCAAGTTGTATGTACCCAAGGTAGTGAGATTACATGGTATTCCAGTGAGCATTGTTTCGGATAGGGATTCTCGCTTCACTTCCCACTTTTGGAAACATTTTCAGGAAGCCATGGGAACCCAGTTGAGTTTGAGCACCACTTACCATCCTCAGACAGATGGTCAGTCAGAGAGAACTATACAGACTCTGAAGGATTTCTTGAGAGCGTGTGTGCTGGATTTTAGAGGCTTCTGGGATGATCATTTGCCACTAGCCGAATTCGCCTGCAACAACAATTATCATGCGAGTATCGTTCCCCTATCGGTTGGGAAGAAGTAGGTGACAGAAAGATCTTTGCTCCTGATTTGGTTACACAAGCCTCTGAGGATGTCCAGTTGATTGTTGAGAGATTGGGGACAGTTCAGAGTAGACAAAAAAATTACGCTGACAAGAGACGAAGGCCACTAGAGTTCGATATGGGCGAGTCAGTATTTCTGAAGGTTTCTCTTTCTAAGGGTATAGTGAGATTTGGGAAGAGAGGTAAGCTGAGTCCTCGCTACATTGGACCTTTTGAGATATTGGACAGAGTGTGAGATAAGGCATATAGATTGGCTTTGCCACCGGATTTATCGAGAGTGCACAATGTCTTCCATATTTCGATGTTGAGGAAATATCATCCAGATCCAACTCATGTGATTCGGTATGAGCCATTGGAGCTCAAAGATGATTTGACATTTATAGAGAAATCGATAAGGATATCGGATAGGAAGGAGAAAGTCTTGAGGAATAAGACTATCGAGTTAGTGAAGATTCTTTAGCAGCATTACACTTCAAAGGAAGCTACTTGGGAACTAGAGAGTTTGATGGAGAGAAATATCCCAAATTATTTGTAGAGTAACTTGGTTCTAATTTGGAGGACCAAATTCTTTTAAGGAGGGGAGGATTGTAAGACCCATAAATTCTTAAGTATATACATGTACCTGCTATATGAAGCATATATGTAAAGTCCATAAATTCAATGTACACACTTGTAATATGAGTTTGTGATGTACGTACAAGTTTCGTTATATAGGAATAAGAAGAAATGGACTTTTATATGTGATGAATGTGAATATATGGAATTTTGGGTGGTGTGGTAAAAGTGGAAGGAAGTTTACATGAGTTGTGTAAATCTTTATACTTCCATTTGGTGTTGTATTGTATACCTTTGGTTATACAATGAATGCACACAAGTTTCAATGTATATAAAGTATGAATGGATGTCATTTTCAAGCCTTAAAGGTGATTGGATGAGAAAATGACTATAACAACAAAATTTATGAAGTTTAGTATGAGTTACTACAGAAGAATCTGGAAGTATGAAGGCCAGATCGATCTTGTTTAGGGAAAGATCGATCTGGAAGAAGAAAAAATGCTCTTATTCGAGCAATGGAACAAGGCCAGATCGATCTCCAGTGGGGATAGATCGATCTGCTAAACATTCTATGTAGAAGGAATCGATCCCCTGAGGGGTCAAATCGATCTCCTTAAGCTACTGCCTGGAATAGATCGATCTCATGTTTAGAGGCAGATCGATCTCAGTAAGTCAGAAAGGTCGGTTTCGAGAGGAAAAATGCAAGGTAGATCGATCTCATTGGAGAGCAGATCGATCTCATAGAGACAATTCTATAAATATTGGACTTCTGCACTTCAGTCTGCAAAATAGAAACTATTCTATTCAAGAGCAAAAGTGTAACCTAACATTTCTACCTTAAGAAACTTCAGTTTGTGATCAGCTTTGAGTGAGATATAGTTGAGTAAAGTTGTTCTTGACAAATAGGAGAATAACATATTGGGAAACAAAAGATTGAAATCAAGGATTTCAAGAGCAAGGAGGATTTGTACAAAGTTGGTGAAAAAGGAAGGAAATCTCATCTAGGTAAGATTTAATGCACCAAGTTGATATATGTTAAACTAGGTGTATTGATGAGTTTATTGGTATATATATGAATTATTAAAAATGAAAGGATCATGAAAAAAGAGCATGACCTATCTTTTGACATGAAAGTGAGAAAATGATGAGGAAGAGATGTTAGCATGGATTTAATGATAGAATATACATGTATGGAAGATTATAAGTTAATCTTATGAAATGCATATATTGGAAATAAGGAGTAATAAATATAGTTATATGGAAAATGTGGTATAATACCATATTGGGAGAAAATCATGAAAACGATGCATGGAATTGAAATTTAGCAAATGAAAGTATATTACAATATACTAACACAGATAACTATAACAGCTTTGGAGAATCATAGTGGAAGCTAATCGGACTGCAAGAGTGAGCAGAATCGAGGAAGAGAGGTCACTTGACGTGATCCAAGGTAAGAAAATTTCGTGAGTTGCTAGAGATGGCTCCACGTATTTTGAATAGCATTTGATACTATATGTTATAAAAAATTCTATGAATAGGCATGGTGTGGTGATAGAAATCAATGAGGATAAAGTGTGATTTTATCCAAAACTAGAGTGAAAATACCTTAGAAGCATGTTGTAACGAAAACTCATGAGTTGCATGATAGAATGGCAATTGTTTTCATTTATATGCGAAAACATGCACATTTGAGTGCTTATTTGATTTGAATAGCCATCTATCTGGTTTTGTGTGAAAACCATAAGTGCTAGAGATTACTCGCTCTATATTTTGAGATATGCATCACATAATACTTGAGTGTTTACTTGTACTATATTTTAATGCGATTTATGCATGTTAGAGTACTGGGAGCATTGCTCGTACTCAGATTGTGATTGATACATTATAGAGTATTGAGAGTTATGCTCATACTCGGTTTTACATGATAGAGTAGTAGGAGCTTTGCTCGTACTCCGTTTTCATCTATTATACATCATAGAGTATTGGGAGCTTTGCTCATACTCGTGTTTTTACATAATATAGTGTTGGGAGCATTGCTCACACTAGAGTTGTGATATTGTGATACGGTCGTGTTGGGAGTTTTACTCACACGTACCAATTTTGAAAAGAGTATGAAACAGCCGTGTTTGGAGTCTGTGCTGACTGTGTGTCGCACTGATATATATATATATGCTCACACGTGCAATATTTTGAGATAAGGCAGAAGGCTATCGAAATAACCCATAGGTGTGAGGACTAAGACTCATGACGAGCATCCTAACTATGAGGTGAACTCGTAGTATGTGTACTAAGACTCATGGCGAGCATCCTGACTATGAGGTATATCCAAGGTGTGGGGACTTAGACTCATGACGAGCATCCTACCTTGAGATAGGGTCCATGGAGTACTGTGTACCGTGTATGTCACATGGAGTACGTTGTACCGAGAGTACACGATGAGAGAGCTGTGAGCTGATGGCTAGGATTTGACCCACCTCTCGTTACAGCAATTGTGAGACCCAGCACACCGAGTACTGTGTAGCCTGGGATCACGAAAAATGAGTTATGATCATACACTCGAAACATGTAGTCGCCTATCTCCTTTCGTGCTAATTGAATTTCTTGAATGAATTACCACATGGTTTTATGATAAAAACATGTGAGTTTGTGAATTGTGAAAAAGGTAACCCGAGGGATGGGTGAGGCCCAGATTTTCATGTTTTGAAAACATGATGAATGTCATATGATTTTGATTTAAATGCATGCATGATAAATATGAGATTTATGAAATTACATGAGAAATGCAGTGTTTTGCATCAAATGTTGAGGTTGTTAAACCAGCATATTTTCAGTTTTATAACTGATTTTTTGTATCTATACCTATATATTGCATAATGATTTCAGAGAGATGCATGCTATAGATACAGATAGGGTAAGGAAACGATTTCAAGGCATAAGTATTGTATTTTGTAGATAGTGCGGTTATCTACTTGCTTGCCTGATTTCCTTACTGAACTATGAGCTCACCCCCTTATTATTTCCCCTTTTTCAGAGCATCCACTGTAGGTGGACACGGCTGAGGACTGATATTCCCTGATATCTGCTACAGATTCATCTCGTGAGAGGTATACACACTTGATATTTTGTACTGAACAATGTATAAGCATAACTATATAAATTAACATACGGTCGGGATGCATATGTACAAATAATTGTATTATAGAAAAGAATATTAAATTCTATATATGCTGTGAATGAGTGTGAATGGGTGACTAATATTGAATCACAGCCCAACGTTTGGTGTGAGAAATGACAGAAGAAGAGGTAAATGATATGCGAAAAATTTGTGGTGAATAAGGTAGGTCGCGTGTGGGGTAAGGGCGTGACATATACCGAGCTTGCTAACTTGTGTTCGTCGTCTATTGTCACGTTACACGTTTACATATTTAAATCGAGTTAGTTTCAGTCATGTATAAATTTCAAATAAATTTCTCTAATATTTAAAATGACTTATACGACCTCTTATCAATTTTTCTTAAACCAAGCATTCGAAAGTTTCATATTTTCTTTCCCTTTTCTACTTCTTTTCTTTTTTTTCTTTTTCTTTTCTTTTATGGTTGAATTGGTTCGGACCAGTAAGCCTTTTTTCCCTTTTTTTACTGAACTGGTCTGCATCGGTTCAGTTGTTTCCACCGATTTGGGGCCTTTTCGACCAGTTCTCTAGTTGGTCATTCTTCAGCTGTGTCTGCCAACCTCGCGACGCCCAGGGATGGTGGCGACAAGGCTGGATCGACTTAGATGGTGGCTTATCCTCCTCGTCTCTCTTCGCCTCTGTCTATCTCTTTGTCGTCGTTTCTCCTCTCTTTCTTGGGTTAGCGTTGCTGGTGCCTCTTTCTCTCCTCGTCGGCGACGTCGCGCCTTGTAAGACCCGAAAAATTAATCGTAAATTTTTATGAGGGATGAAAATGGTCCCAAATTAAATGAAACGAGATTCAGACAGGAGGTAAGGACTTAAAATACGAAATGAATGAGTATTCATGAAGGAAAGTCGGGTTAAATTAATCCCGAACACGTGAAGGGTAAAACGGTCAAAAGATTGAAAGTCGAAATAAATTCGATAAGAGAATTTAATTAAAAATAATGGATTTGAGAATCTTGATCAATAACGAAGAAATAATTAAATTTTGAGTCCAATTGATCAAGATCTGAAATTTTTAGAAATACCGAAAAGTCACTCGGGACAATATCCCAAAAATACGAAGAAATTATACCCGAAAAAGGGTTAAAAATATAATGAATAAATTAAATAAAATTAAATAAATCTATTTAGAATAAAGAAATTAATTTTTGTAGATATTTAGAATATTTTTGACTAAAATAATGAATATAATAATAATAAACTAATTTATAAATAATAATAATAATTAAAAAGAACTGAAAAAAAAGAAAGAATCAGAAAACTATCGGGGAGAGAGAAAATCACAATTGAAACCGAGGATGACCAGCGCATGGCCCGTCCGATCCACGGCCACCGGCGATCAGCGACTCCGACGAACAGTCGAGCAGGAAGAGGAAAGGCCGGCGAAGCTGTTGGCACCGGCGACATGCGCCAAGGAGGTCGAAAAACGCTGAACGGAGGAAGAGAAGCCCGCGAGGAAAACGGGGTAGGTTCTGATGATCCACAACAGCTGGGCTCCAACGGCGGGCACCGGTGTGACTGGGAGGATGAGCCGGTTCTTTTGAGACCGGTATTGGCCGACGAAACCGCCGAAATCCGACGGATCGAGGGAGAGAAGGCCAAGAGGGAGAAGAGAGGAACGGTGGCCACCGGCGGTGATTCGGTCCCGATCGAGGCCAGTCGAAGGTTGCCCGGCCAAAGACGAGTCGAATGGCGCCAGAAACGAGCCGAGAACCGGCCGAAAACGCCATGAACGGCGATGGGAACATCTGAACTGGTACGGACCGGTTCAGCAAAGAGGTGAACCGGATTGAACCGGCTGAACCGGACCGGTCTGAACCGGTTTGAACCGGACTGAACCGGTTCAGCCAAGAAAGAAGGGAAAAAGGGAGAAAAAGAGAAAAAGGAAAAAGGGAAAAAATTTTCGGGGATACACCGGACTTCGGGTAAGTCGATACGAGGTCAAAAGTGACCGATTTGAATTTCGAGAAATTTATTTAAATTATATTTAATCGAAAAGTAACCCGAAATTAAATATTAATTGTGCAGTTTTACGACAAAGCCCGAACGAGAGCCAATTGAGCTTCGATTTTTGAACCCCTCATCATATTGGGTAAGTACATTTTAATTTTGACAATTAGAGTCCTTTAATACAGAGTTTCGATTATTTTACGGAATTTATGGATTAATTCTGTATAAAGAGGAATATTTATCGAAATTGCAACGTAATTACCGTAAACAGTATACGGGCTATCCAATGAGTTTGGAATGAAGCCCGATAATTATTGGTAAGTTGAATGAGCCCAGTAAACCCGAGGAAGGGATTTAATAAGTAAAACGGGCTAAAAATGGGTCGAGACCCATTAAAGTGCAATCGGGTCCAATAAAGTAAAACAGGCCCAGTGTTTTAGATTCGATCAGTATAAGTGAAATACTGATAAGTATAAGTGAATTAACCCAAAATATGTGGTTATATGCAGTTCTGTAGACTTGGTTGACGTGCAGTTGGACTGAGAGATCGGATATTATGGAGACGAGATAAGTTTGCACGTAAATCGAGGTAAGGGAATTTTGTAGGTACATAGAGATGCCTATACGTATTTATTGAGGGGATTTAAAGGGCCTAGAATTTCTTTAAGTATCTAGAAAATGAAATAATAATTTTTACGTAAATCGGGGCTTAGATGAATAAAGAAAAAAGATGATTTTGCCCCTGAGAGTAAGATTTACAAAAAGGGTAGTAAGGCAGAGAAATTGCATGATTTCATGTTTTTAATACTTTATATGAATGTATTGCTTTGATTTAAGCATTTATGCACATAGGTTGGCTGTTGATTTCGTAAATTATATGAAAGGATACCGGTTTGTACCGGTTACTATTTTAAAAGATGTTTTATCAAGATTGAGCCACCTATTGTATTTACATGAATAAAAAGAGTGCTAGAGTCTTACTCGCACTCAATTTTATTGATTTATTTCTCATGAAAAGCCATACTGGAGCATTGCTCGTACGAGAAATTTGTGTGTGCACAAAACCGTGCTGGAGCTTCGCTCACACGAGATTTTAGATATCATGATATGCATAGCGTGGTGCTGGAGCTTCGCTCGCATTAGACGTGAGTTGACATGCATATAGTCGTGCGGAAGCCTCCTGTAGACTGTGTGTCACAGAGAGTTGAGATGCTCGTACGTATACTTTGAGACATGGGTTGGTTATCGACATAGTATTGGGGTGGATAAGACCTACGGCAGGTACCCCAAACTATGATATGGGTCCACGGAGTACGATGTACCGTGTATGTCACACGGAGTACGCTGTACCGTGCAGTCATGATGACTCTATGATGTTACTTGATATTCTGGCGGGTAGGAATTGACCCCACCTCCCGTTGCAGTTGTGATACCCCGCACACCGGGATCTGTGTAGCCTGGGATCACAGGGACAAAGTATGGCCATAGTCCTCGATTTTTCATACAGTAACCTACATGCCTCACATGATATCATACGGTCTGAATAGACCAGGACAAACCCGAGGGAGGGGTAATGTCCCGATTTATGTTTTTAAAAGAGACGTGATTTAATGAATCAAGGTATTCCCGAGAGATGGGTTTGACCTTGATGAAGCTGTTTTATGATAAAACAAATAAGTTTTAACGAGAAGAGTTTGAAATGAAACAGATAAGTTTTTGAGTGTTGAGTATATGATGAAACAAATAAGTTTTAAATGTGACGAGCATGAGATGACATACTGTGAGAACCCTGCTGCCCGCCCCTCACCAGGTCACAGGCTTACGGCGAACTCATCACAAACCCGTCTTGTCCTCTTTGCAGGCCTTATCCCACTCAAGGTTTTGTTTCGCTGGGGGGCAAGCCCATCTCCAGCCAGACGCGTCACCCTCGAGGCTCGAACTCAGGTCTTCACCCTTGTTCTTGCACTCTTGGTACCATTAAGCTCGACGAGCTCAATGGTACCAAGAGTACAAGAACAAGGGTGTTGACCCGAGTTCGAGCCTCTGGGGACACGTCCAGTGGGAACAAAGCCGTGATGGGCTGGAGATGGGCTTGCCCCCCAGACCCAAAAGCGGACAATACGTGGAGTTGTTGAGACCTGTAAGCCTGTGACCTAGTGTGGGGCGGGCAGCAGGGTTCTCACACATACATGAGGATTTTTTCATGTTTGTTTTATATATGGATTTCATGATTTCTCTTATATGATATATACATACATGTGGCATCGTTTTAGTCTTACCTCACGCTCCAAATACAAACGATTTTATATCATGACATTATCAGCACGTAGATAGTATAGTTATCTACCTGCTTACATTATTGCCTTACTAAGCTGTTTATGCTCACCGTTTCATTTTCCACCTCACAGGGTATATTCAGTAGAAGAGAACGATAGTAGTCATATCCGCTGCTTCTTATCAGGATCTGGTATACACATTTGTATAATTTTTGTATCTGAACATATAGATGCACAGTACTGTACATGGATGTAATATTGGGGATGTATTTATTTAAAATAAATTGATATGTAAATGAAATATGAAATGGAATGGTAAATAGGTGAGAGGTGACTAACACCGAATCATAGCCCAACTGTTTAGTAGTGTAACTGTTCACGACGGGTAAGGAAATTAAAAAGCGAAAAATTTACTCTGATTTTTAGATAATTTGGGTCGTGACAGAAAAGATGGTATCAAAGCAGAGTTGGCCTGATATGAGTCGGTGTTAGTAGTTAAGTAAATTTACATCCCCATGTACTGTGCATTGTTTAGATACAATTGTGTATATCAAGGTGGAATAGCAGCTAAGAATTTAGTTTCGAATGCAATAATATAGTTTTTATAAATGATAGCCGCTATGGTAGAGGGGCGAGTACACATGCTCGAGGCCGTAGAGATCGGTCTAAGAGTTAAATGAGTCATCCATGAGACTCAAGATGAGAGTGAAGTGGAGGCTGATGTTGAACATACTCCACAGGGTTCTATAAAAAGACTAAAGAGTATTGAGACACGCTCCAAGAGGATGGAGTGGAGTGTAGAAAATATTTCGGAGTTGTTTACTCAGTCTATGCAGGTTGTTGAGGATAGGCAGGGTAAAGCCTAAACAGATGCCTCAGACTATAGAGATTTTCACACACCTCCGGTATTTAGCGAAGTAAAGAAACCAATAGTTGCTAAGGACTGAGTGAATAAGATAGCGAAGTTGTATGGATTCTTTCGGTATATGTCAACCGAGAAAGTTACTTTTAAATACATTTATATTAGAGGGTGAGGCAGAACATTGGTGGATGTCCGCTCGACCCATCTGAAGAGTTAGACGTCCATAGCCGACATGAGAAATATTATTAGATGTATTCCGGTGACAGGATATTTCGGACACTACTTAAGGAAAAATACAGGTACAATTTCTTACACTGACCCAGAGACACTAGTTGATTGATGAGTATGAAACTCAATTTATATCTCTGGGCAGGTGTGAACCTGATACCATGGGTAGTGAGAGTAGGAAAAGCCCAAAAGTTCATGAAAGGGCTCAAATTGTCGATTAGAGTCCGATTGGCTCATTACCTATGTCGAGGCAGTGCGCAGAATACAGTTGCGTGAAGAAGATCATGTGTTGCACGCCTCTGAGATTGGGAAAGGTAGTAAGGGCCGAAATAAAGACAAAAGAGAATAGAGAATGACAGAGATGTCAGAGCGGGAAAGAGACCAGTTGGTAAGACATTAGAGCTGATGAGTCACGGGGTAAGATTATTGGTAAGGCCCCAGTGTATCCAATTCAACACTTATGAGGGATATTGTAATTTGAGAACCCCGACCTGCTACGGAACAGTGTAAGCAGTGTAACAGTGTAACAGTGTAAGCAGTGTAGGATGTGTGGTAGATCCTACGGAAGTAGGGCCTACACCTACACTTTATTAACTAAAATAGGAGTTAAGTGTGGCAAGACAAACCACTTAATTAATGATTGCTCAGAGTTGGGTGAGACTACCCCACAGAAGAGCAAAGAGACAGAGAAAACCCTGTTGATATCTCTACACCGAAAAAGGAGGCTACAGCCGAAGAGAAAGGGAAAGTAGGCTGTTGGATGAGGGCGAGTATATGCCTTGGACCAGGACACTATTGATGTTTCATATGATGTGGTGAGAGATACCACACTGATTGTGAATAGAGAAAGAATTATTATAATTAATCCTGGTGCCACGTATTAAATCATACCGTTTTTAGTTGCTTATAAGTTAGTAAAAGACGTGAATGCCTACACCTTTGGGCACAATGCCGATAGTTAGTACCCCAATGAAGGAGGGTTAATTAACAGAATAATTATGAAGAAATTGTAATTCGAAAATGGGGGAAGAAGTATAAGTCAGCCGATTTTATTCAATGGACTATGAATAATTTGAAGTAATATTGAGAATAAATCTCAATTGGTCGGCTGCAAATTTTGATGTTTAAAGTTCTATTCTAGGATAGTGCTGTGTTACCCTTGGAAAGTATACGGTAAGTTTTGACAAGTAATAAAAGGGGAGTAGCGATTGAAATTAAAGGAGCAAATGATTGTACTCACGGAATGAGTAATGACAGTTTTGTTATAAGTGATATACAAAAAGAGATAGACTGGAATAAGAGGCGTATGTAAGGTACGAATATCTCTGATACGTGAAGTAAATTAGATTAACGTAATTAGTAGCGAATATGAATTGTGACCACATGGACTGATATGTAAAGTAATTGTGGTCAAGTCTGAGGGTTAATAAAGGTATTTTAAAATACCTCCCCGCCTGAAGACTTGACAGCGTCTAAAAGTATACACGTAACTTATAAATTGAAATCGATAGTCGTAATATATACATTTAAAATTAGGGTACCTTTACTGGTACGATAAGAAATATAGAATTCGATTAATCAGGAAAGTTTAAAAATTTAAAATTTTATAAAAATTTGTTAATATAAGAAAAAGGAAATGACGCGGGTTAGTAGCTTCAACGGAAGCGATTTCGAAAGGAACATTATATGTTTATGCATACATAGGTCAAGGAAATGGGTAATTGAAGTATTCAGTGGAAGTCAACTACGACAAGTTAATTAAACTTTACCTGGACCAATTTGTTATCATCCTTATTGATGATATTTTGGGTGTATTTAAAGTCCAGAGAAAATTATAAGCAAAAATTGGAAATTGCTTTTATAGATGATTTGTTGCGAGTTCTCGGAATAGACTACTTTGTTGACATGTTCTACTTAGAAAAAAGTTGTATTTGAATGAGATGATAGACGTAACAAGAGTTTTGGTGTATTGAAGTAATAAACTGACCACCGTATTTATTCTAACCATACCCAACAGATTAAGAGGTTTCTCATGAGTCTATGGATACCTCAAAATAATGAATGAGCTGTGTATTGATGCAAAAAGGGAAGATAGTCGATTATGAATCCAGACAACTCAAGGATCATGAAAGGACTATCCAACCCATGATTTAAAGTTGGCAGCGATAGTGGTATTGAGTATATGACAATACTATGTATACGGTGAGAAATTTCAGGTATGCACTGATCCTAAAAGCCCCGAGTATCTGTTTTCACAGAAAGAGTTGGATATGAAAACAAAGAGAGTTAGAGCTTCTGAGGGATTATGATTGTGAAAATTGTACCACTCAGAAAAGGCTAATGTAATGGCTAATGCCTTGAGCAAAAAGAGCCTCGGGATGGCATTACATATGATGGTCAGGAAGCGTGAGCTGCTAGAGCAGTTGTAAGCCTCAGTAGTGATGTGATCCCTTCTGATGATGACAGTGATTGTGTGATAGCTAGCCTGAGACTAGAACCGGATAAGAGTGCCCGGATTTGACAGGCTTAGCGTGATGATCAGCATGGTGTCGATAGTATGGGTCAGATTCAGATGGGTACAGTGATAAAGTTCACAGAGAGTGATGATGACTTACTGAGGTTCAGAGATAACATAAGTGCTCCCCAGGACCATAGTTGATGAGATAAAGTTATTATCAGAAGCTCACTCCTCGGGATATACAGTGCATCCGAGAAGTAATAAATATATCAAAATCTTAGAAAAGGGTATTGGTGGTCAGATATGAAAAGAGACATGGTGGAAATTGTGGAAAAGGTCTCGTATGTCAGCAGAGTAAGGTAGAGCAAAAGAAGTTACAAGGTTATTGCAATTTCTACCTATATTGACACGAAAATGGGAACAAGTTATCATGAATTTTGTGACGGGTTACAGAGGACCTAGATAAATCATAAGGCTATCTGGGTGATAGTCGATAGATTGACTAAGTCTACCTACCTTCTGGTTAGGAAATCCCCAGATACTCTGAGTGTGTAGACGGATTTATGTGTATGAAAAATTGTGGAACACCAAGTATCTTTCCAGTGAGCATTGTATCATATAGGGATTCCCGCTTCACTTTTCACTTCTGGGAATATTTTTCAGGAAGTTATGGGAACCCGATTGAGTGTTAGCACAGCTTTTCGTCCTCAGACAGATGGTCAGTCAGAGAGGACTGTACAGGTTCTGGAGGATATGATGAGAGCATGTGCCATTTATCTGATAAGCTCCTGGGATGATCAGTTGTTATCAATCGAATTCGTCAATAATGATAGTTGTCACTTGAGTATCGGGATGACTTCAGATGAGGCATAGTATGATCGTAAGGGTTGTTTCCCTGATTTGGATAAGAAGAAGTGGGTAACAAATAGAGAATTGTTTCCGAATTGGTAAGACAAACCTCTGAGGATGTTCAGTTAATTGTGAAGGATTAAGAACACCTCAGAGCAGATAGAAAAGCTATGCTGACAAGAGACAGAAACCATTGGAATTCACCGAAGGTGAATTAGTATTGTTGGAAGTTATTGGTCCTAAGGACGTAACGAGATTCGAAAAGAGATTGGACAAAGTGGGAGACAAGGCCTGTAGGTTGGCGTTACCACCTGAATTAGCAGGCATCCACAATGTGTCCTATCTTATGATGCTTCGAAAATATTATCCGGACCCAGCGTATGTGATCAGATATGAGCTTCAACAGCTTAGCTCAATGAAAGTATAACGTATGATTGAAAAATCGATTCGGGTATTAAACAGGAAGGAGAAAGTATTGAGGTTTAAGACGATCTCCCTAGTCAAGTCCTTTGGTAGTAGTACACTCCGAAAAAGTCGCAGGAGAATTAAAAAGAATGATACGTGAAAAATAGCCGGAGTGATTTACAGACTAACTTGGTTCTAATTTGGAGGACCAAATTTCTTAAGTGGGGGAGATTATGTAAGACCCGAAAAATTAATCGTAAATTTTTATGAGGGATGAAAGTGGTCCCAAATTAAATGAAACGAGATTCGGACAGGAGGTAAGGATTTAAAATACGAAATGAATGAGTTTTTGTGAAGGAAAGTCGGGTTAAATTAATCCCGAACACGTGAAGGGCAAAACGGTCAAAAGATCGAAAGTCGAAATAAATTCGATAAGAGAATTTAATTAAAAATAATGGATTTGAGAATCTTGATCAATAACGAAGAAATAATTAAATTTCGAGTCCAATTGATCAAGATCCGAAATTTTTAGAAATACCGAAAAGTCACTCGGGACAATATCCCGAAAATACGAAGAAATTATACTTGAAAAAGGGTTAAAAATATAATGAATAAATTAAATTAAATTAAATAAATCTATTTAGAATAAAAAAATTAATTTTTGTAGATATTTAGAATATTTTTGACTAAAATAATGAATATAATAATAATAAACTAATTTATAAATAATAATAATAAAAAAAGAACTGAAAAAAAAGAAGAAAGAATCAGAAAACTATCGGGGAGAGAGAAAATAACAATTGAAACCAAGGATAACCAGCGCGTGGCCCGTCCGATCCACGGCCTCCGGCGATCAGCGACTCCGACGAACAGTCGAGCAAGAAGAGGAAAGGCCGGTGAAGCTGTTGGCACCGGCGACAAGAGCCAAGGAGGTCGAAAAACGCTGAACAGAGGAAGAGAAGCCCGCAAGGAAAACGGGGTAGGTTCCGACGATCCACGGCAGTTGGGCTCGAACGGCGGGCACCGGTGTGATCGGGAGGATGAGTCGGTTCTTTTGAGACCGGTATTGGCCGACGAAACCGTCGAAATTTGGCTGATCGAGGGAGAAAAGATCGAGAGGGAGAAGAGAGGAACGGCGACCACCGGCGGTGATTCGGTCCCGATCGAGGCCAGTCGAAGGTTGCCCGGCCAAAGATGAGTCAAATGGCGCCAGAAACAAGTCGAGAATCGGCCGAAAACGCCATGAACGGCGACGGGAACATCTGAACTGGTACGGACTGGTTCAGCAAAGAGGTGAACCGGATTGAACCTGTTGAACAGGACCGGTCTAAACCGGTTTGAACCGGACTGAATCGGTTCAGCCAAGAAAGAAGGGAAAAAGGGAGAAAAAGAGAAAAAGGAAAAAGGGAAAAAATTTTTGGGGATACACCGGACATCGGGTAAGTCGATACGAGGTCAAAAGTGACCGATTTGAATTTTGAGAAATTTATTTAAATTATATTTAATCGAAAAGTAACCCGAAATTAAATATTAATTGTGCAGTTTTACGACAAAGCCCGAACGAGAGCAGATTGAGCTCCGATTTTCGTACCCCGCATCATATTGGGTAAGTACATTTTAATTCCGACAATTAGAGTCCTTTAATACAGAGTTTCGATTATTTTACGGAATTTATGGATTAATTCTGTATAAAGAGGAATATTTATCGAAATTGCAACGTAATTACCGTAAATAGTATACGGGCTATCCAATGAGTTTGGAACGAAGCCCGATAATTATTGGTAAGTTGAATGAGCCCAGTAAACCCGAGGAAGGGATTTAATAAGTAAAACGGGCTGAAAATGGGTCGAGGCCCATTAAAGTGCAATCGGGCCCAATAAAGTAAAACGAGCCCAGTGTTTTAGATTCGATCAGTATAAGTGAAATACTGATAAGTATAAGTGAATTAACCCAAAATATGTGGTTATATGCAGTTCTGTAGACTTGGTTGACGTGCAGTTGGACTGAGAGATCGGATATTATGGAGACGAAATAAGTTTGCACGTAAATCGAGGTAAGAGAATTTTGTAGGTGCATGGAGATGCCTATACGTATTTATTGGGGGGGATTTAAAGGGCCTAGAATTTCTTTAAGTATCTAAAAAATGAAATAATAATTTTTACGAAACTGGGGCTTAGATAAATAAAGAAAAAAGATGATTTTACCCCTGAGAGTAAAATTTACAAAAAGGGTAGTAAGGCAGATAAATTGCATGATTTCATGTTTTTAATACTTTATATGAATGTATTGCTTTGATTTAAGCAAATATGCACATAGGTTGGCTGTTGATTTCGTAAATTATACGAAAGGATACCGGTTTGTACCGGTTACTATTTTAAAAGATGTTTTATCAAGATTGAGCCACCTATTGTATTTACATGAATAAAAAGAGTGCTAGAGTCTTACTCGCACTCAAGTTTATTGATTTATTTCTCATGAAAAGCCGTACTGGAGCATTGCTCGTACGAGAAATTTGTGTGTGCACAAAACCATGCTGGAGCTTCGCTCACATGAGATTTTAGATATCATGATATGCATAGTGTGGTGCTGGAGCTTCGCTCGCATTAGACGTGAGTTGTCATGCATATAGTCGTGCGGAAGCCTCCTGTAGACTGTGTGTCACAGAGAGTTGAGATGCTCGCACGTATACTTTGAGACATGGGTTGGTTATCGACATAGTATTGGGGTGGATAAGACCTACGGCAGGCACCCCCAGACTATGATATGGGTCCACGGAGTACGATGTACCGTGTATGTCACACGGAGTACGCTGTACCGTGCAGTCATGATGACTCTATGATGTTACTTGATATTCTGGCGGGTAGGAATTGACCCCACCTCCCGTTGCAGTTGTGATACCCCGCACACCGGGATCCGTGTAGCCTGGGATCACAGGGACAAAGTATGGCCATAGTCCTCGATTTTTCATACAGTAACCTACATGCCTCACATGATATCATACGGTCTGAATAGACCAGGACAAACCCGAGGGAGGGGTAATGTCCCGATTTATGTTTTTAAAAGAGACGTGATTTAATGAATCAAGGTATTCCCGAGAGATGGGTTTGACCTTGATGAAGATGTTTTATGATAAAAACAAATAAGTTTTAACGAGAAGAGTTTGAAATGAAACAGATAAGTTTTTGAGTGTTGAGTATATGATGAAACAAATAAGTTTTAAATGTGACGAGCATGAGATGACATACATGAGGATTTTTCCATGTTTGTTTTATATATGGATTTCATGATTTCTCTTATATGATATATACATACATGTGGCATCGTTTTAGTCTTACCTCATGCTCCAAATACAAATGATTTTATATCATGACATTATCAGCACGTAGATAGTATAGTTATCTACCTGCTTACATTATTGCCTTACTGAGCTGTTTATGCCCACCCTTTCATTTTCCACCCCACAGGGTATATTCAGTAGAAGAGAACGACAATAGTCATATCCGTTGCTTCTTATCAGGATCAGGTATACACATTTGTATAATTTTTGTATCTGAACATATAGATGCACAGTACTGTACATGGATGTAATATTGGGGATGTATTTATTTAAAATAAATTGATATGTAAATGAAATATGAAATGGAATGGTAAATAGGTGAGAGGTGACTAACACCGGATCATAGCCCAGCTGTTTAGTAGTGTAATTGTTCACGACGGGTAAGGAAATTAAAAAGCGAAAAATTTACTCTGATTTTTAGGTAATTTGGGTCGTGACACGCCTGTGATAACCAAGAATTTTCCACTCTTTGTATTAAACTAAAAGGATAATAAGAGCAGTTAAAGTAATAAGGATAATTAGAAATTATGAAAATTTAATTTCGGATGTTAAGAGACATGTTGGAGTAAATAAATAAACTTAATTATGGGATTTGAATAATTTAATTTGTTGTGGATGATCAAATTGATCTACTGGAAAGTTAATTTTTTAAGGAATTGATTTTATTAGGCGTTAAGGAATTTAGCCTAAAGAAAAAATATAAATATAAATATATATATATATATATATATATATATGCGTGGTATATAAAAACAAAAGAAAATGATAAATAATATATATGAAAAGAAATAATAATAATAATAATAATAATAATAATATAAATAATAAAATAGCTAAAAACAAGCTTCTAAGTGAAGCTTTTGCAGCGTTAGTTGTCTGCTTAGCTGACTTTAAAGATAATAATAATAATAATAATAATAATAATAATAATAATAATAATAATAATAATAATAATAATAATAATAATAATAATAATAGGAGGCAAGCTTCAAGAGAAATAAAGAGTAAAAGAAATCAGGTAAGGGCCGATTGGAAAAGAGAGGAAGTCGAGAAGAAAGGAAGCCATTCGGGTGGAGAGAAAGTGTAGAGGATAACCCAGCAAGAGGGAAAAGGGAAGCCATGTAAACAAAAATTGTATATGTATTTATCACTAACATATACATCACAGGATCTTCTTAAACTAGATATCTCATGTTTTTTTTAAGATAATTTAAAAATAATTTATATACATCTGTCTGCGGTGGGAGTTAATGAAAAAAACCATTACAGAAGCTCTTGTGAAAGCAAATATTTTTTTTTTCTGAAAATAGGTTTCTTTCTCTTGCTTTGATTTCTCTTACGTATACTGAGCAGATGAAATTACCGTATAAATTTTTGAGAGAGAGGACCTATTTTAATTTAAGTAGATAACTAACACTCTCAACCATGTCTATTATGTGGGTGGATGTGGTTCCTTAATTTTAGAAATAGTGACTCCTAAATTTTAGGGATAATGGATAGTAACATAACATTAACTTCCATTGATTTAATCAGAGTCACACATCATAAGTTTATCTTACATTCTCCCACTTGGCTCGATTAAAATCTTTATAATAGAAATTATTTTCTTATTTCCCATCATAATACCATGATATATAAATTGTTCGGCATGAGTTATGAAAGTTATGTTCTAATTTGTAAAACACTCCTTTCCATATACTACAATACCTACAATTTATTATATTAGGTCCTTAATTATATCATAATTTCATTATGGTCCATAATAATGACTTGTTAAGTCTTTTCCTGTTAATATAAAACAATAATGTATACATAACATCATAGAACAGGAAAACATAAAAGTGTCAGAAACATATCATTGAGCTCAAAGTGTCACTATAAAACATCATTATAATCAAGACCCATCCTAAGAACATGTTCCTTAAATAATTTGGGTTGTAAACCCTTCGTTAATGGGTCAACAATCATGATATCAGTACTAATATGCTGAATGGATACTGTTTGTTTCTGAACCTCTTCCTTAACGACAAAATACTTTAATTCCATATGTTTGGCACCTCTATAGTATTTGTCATTCTTTGAGAAGAATATTGTTGCAGAGTTATCATAGTAAATTTTCAGCGGCTTGGTAATGGTGTCGACAACCCCAAGTCTTGAAATAAAGTTCTGCATCCATAATGTATAAATTATAGCTTCAAAGCAAGCCACAAATTCTGCTTCCATTGTGGATAAAGCGGTGATAGTCTGTTTCGCACTTTTCCATGAAACTGCTCATTCTGCTAATGGAAACAGATAACCAAAAGTGGATTTCCTGCTGTCAAGACATCCAACAAAGTTTGAATCCGTGTATCCGACTACTTTCAACTAATCGGATCTCTTATATGTGAGCATGTAATTCTTTGTTCCTTGTAGGTACCTCAAAACTTTCTTTGCAGCTTTCCAGTGATCAATTCCAGGATTACTTTGATACCTGTCTAACACCCCAACCACAAAACTTATATCCGATCTAGTATAGGTCTGCAGGTATATCAAACTTCCAACAATAGAGCCATAAGGAATTGATTCCATTTCTTTTTGTTCCAATTCATTCTTTGGACATTGCATGAGACTAAATTTATCACCCTTCTGAATGTGAACTACCCTAGGTGAACATTTACTCATGTTAAATTTTTCGAGAATTTTATTGATATATGCTTTCTGAGAAAGGCCTATTATTCCTTCTGATCTTTTTCAGAATATTTCTATTCCAATCACAAAAGAAACCTCTCCCATATCTTTCATCTCAAAATTCTCAGATAGAAAATCTTTAGTTTCACGCAGTATACTTAAATTATTTGTTGCAAGCAAAATATCATCAACATATAAAACTAAAAATATAAACTTCCACTTGTTGGTCTTTTGGTATATACAACGATCAACAATATTTTCCTTAAAACCAACAGACGTAATAATGGTATTGAACTTAATGTATTATTGTCAGGAAGCTTGTTTTAGTCCATACATTGACTTCTTATGTTTACACACTATTTGACCTTTGCTTCCTCTGGAAAAACCTTCAAGTTGATCCATGTAAACTTCCTCTTCTAGATCTCCATTCAGAAAGGTTGTTTTCACATCCATTTTGTGTAACTCCAAATCATATTGAGCCACCAATGCTATAATTATTCTTAGTGAATCTTTCTTAGATATAGGAGAGAATGTCTCTATATAATTAATGTCATCTTTCTGAGTATAACCCTTGGCAACAAGTTTGGCTTTATAACGTTCTACATTGCCTTTTGAGTCACGTTTAGTCTTAAAAACCTATTTACAACTGACTTTTTTACATCCCTCAGGCAATTCAACAAGATCCCAAACTTTATTTTGTTCCATGGATTTTAACTCTTCCTTCATAGCATCAATCCATTTAGCAGATTTTGAACTTTTTATGGCTTGTGAAAAGGTAATTGGATCTTTATCAAACCGAAGATCAAAGTCTGATTCTTGTAAATAAATCACATAGTCTTCTGGAATAACTGATCTCATTTCCTTTTGAGATCTCCTTAATGTTATTCCTTGTGATTCATTTGTATTCAACCTTTCTTCATTAGGTGGAATATCAGATTCTTGATCGTCATAGGGTCTGACATCAGACTGTGGAGGTGTATCATTGTTCAAATGTTGACCAACATTGTTATCATGTTCCACAAGTGTTGGGACAACGTTAATGTCAATTGTGGATTTTGGATCAATAATGGATAAAGGTACATTCACCCTTATCTCTTTTATTTCCACATCTTGACGTTCTACACTCTCATTGATTTCAAAATTCTCAAGGAATTTAGCATTACCAATTTCAATTATTCTTGGACTATGATTTGGATAGTAAAACCTATATCTCTTGGATTTCTCAGGATAACCAATAAAGTATCCACTTACAGTTTTAGAATCTAATTTTTTCTCTTGTGGATTATACACTCTTGCTTCCGCTGGGCAACCCCAAACATGTAGGTACTTTAAACTTGGTTTCCTTCCTGTCCACAATTCAAAAGGTGTCTTTTGAACCGCTTTGGTTGGAACTCTATTTAATAAATAAGTTGTGGTTTTCAGTGCATGCATCCACAAGGATTTGGATAGGGAGGAGATACTCATCATACTCCTAACCATATCCATTAAGGTTCGATTTCGCCTTTCTGCTACACCATTTTTTTGAGTTATACCTGCCATAGTATACTATGCACATATGCCATGTTTTTCGAGGACTTTAGCAAAAGGATCAGGACATTATCCTGATTCATCGTATTTTCCATAGTATTCACCACCTCTATCAGATCATATATTTTTTACTTTTCTATCTAATTGTCTCTCAACCTCATTTAGGAATATTTTCAAAACATTTACAGATTAAGACTTTTCGTTAAGTAGATAGATATATCCATAACGTGAATAATCATCAATAAAAGTGATGAAATACTTTTCTCCACTAAGGGATGGAACATAAAAAAGGTCCACATATATCAGTGTGTATTATTTCAAGAAGTTGTGTGCTTCTTGTGGCTCTTTTCTTGGTATGTTTGGTTTGCTTTTCCTTTATGCAATCCAAGCAAGTTTCAAGATCGGTAAAATCTAGATTTTGTAAAATCTCATTCTTTACCAATCTTTGTCACCTTTTATAACCCAAACGTTTATGACACAAATACGCAAAATTTTCATTAAGCATGCTACATTTTGAACCAACATTACCATGTGTGATATGCATAGATTCAGCGAAAACATTATCAAGTTTTATTCTATATAAACCATCAATAAGAAAAATCGATCCATAAGGAATAGAGTCTTTATATAGAGTAGAACTTCCAAAACAAAAATTGACATAAAATTCATAACCGTCCAATTTCCCTAGAGAAATAAGATTCCTAGAAATTGAAGGTACATAGAGTGTATCATAAAGGTCCAATTGATATCCAGTGTCCAAGACCAATCTGTAAGTCTCTATGCCTTCAACAGGGGCCTTCATGCGGTTCCCCATAAACAAAAAGTCATTTTTTGGATTTGTGATTCGGATTATAAGGAATCCCTGCATAGAATTGGTAACATGAGTTGTAGAACCAGAATTCAGCCGCCAGGTATTATTAGAAACTTCACTTAAATTTGATTCATAGCATACAAAAGTATTGAAAATACCTTTCTTTTTGAACCAAGCTTTTCGTTTATGACAGTCTTTTTGATAATGTCTAGCTTTCTTACAAAAATGACACTTTTATATCATCTGTTCCTTCTTTTCAGTCTAAGAATCATTAGCAAACCCTTTCTTCTTCTTGAACCATTTGGCTTTGAATCCTTTAACCGCTCATTTTCTTACTAAGTTAACAAAGTGACTCTTTTTACTCTTAAGCCTTGCTTCCTCTTGTACAAGCCTACTGGCCAATTCATTAACATTCCACTTGTCCTTTATAGTGTTGTAGTTAATTTGAAAAGGCCCATATTCAGGAGACAAGGAGTTCAAAATAAACTGAACTAAAAACGAGTCCTCTACTACTAAACCCAACGATTTCAGTCTTGCAGCAATGTTAGTCATCTCGATGATATGCTGTTGCATGCTCATTGACCCACTATACTTCATGGTCGTAAGCTTAGCCATTAAGGTACAAGCGAGTGACTTATCCGCCGAGTGGAACCTTTCTTTCACAAAACTTATATATTCCTTAAGTTTGTGGAATCATAGTCTTAATGTTATTGGTAATGGTCATTCATAGAAACTTTAAGTATAATATGTTGCTTCTTTCCCATGCAGCATGATGTGCCTTCTCTGCCTCACTACTTGTATCCTTAATAACAGGAGGTTTGTCCTGAAGGAGAGCCAAGTCGAGATCCAAAACTCTTAAATGGAAATCAACTTGCTCTCACCATTCTGAGAAGTTCATGCCATTAAACACGACAACAGATGACACATGCGAATTAATTGCAATAACTGCAAAAACATAACAATAAAGCTCATATTTAATCATGATGAATTCAATAAAACAATTATTAAGATATATAGTAGTTCTCATTTGGGTAGATACTACAATATACATGAATTAATATACATAACACAAATATAAAGTAAAATTCCTTTGGGTAAATTTTACAATATATTTTTCATTAAATGAGTTAAATGTATAAACTTTAATAAGTAAATAAATATTTAAAATTGAACATATTTTTTTATCTTTGGATAATTAACATATTCAATTAAAATACTTATTTACCTCCCATAAATATCATCAATTACTGAATAATAAATTTACTTTCGGGTAAATTTCTTAAGTTCTAGAAATTAAGGAAAACTTAATTTTTAACTCATTATTTTTTAGATAAAAAACTTTATGATCTAATTGAATATAAATATATTCTTTCATAATATTATTAATTATATTAAACTTTAATTTTTCGATAGACACTTAAATATATATATCTATATATATATATAAAATTGTATACATTAACGAAAACTTAACATATAATAGCAAAACAATCATGATATAATCATACAATCTATCAACTTTCATGTAATCACTCATAACAATAAACCATACAAAATAAATGATCATTCAACAAAATTAATTTCCACACAGATTGTGAAAATTTAGCAAATATGGTCATCATTTTCATCAATTATCATTATAATGGCTACTAATCTTTGGATCATACATGTGACTCTAGAGTATTTAATTCTTATCTTTGCATAATTACATAATTTTTTATAATAATAATTTCCTTTAACAAATATAGCATTTATATAATGTTAAACATGTTATGCAGAATCTTTAAAACAATTAACATTATTTATATAAACATAAAATGTAGAAACTTTACTATCCACCATCATTAATTACCATGGTTGGTTATAACCATGATTACTATCATGAATGCTATAGTTATCAAGGTCAGAATATAAATGATGCCTTAAGATAACTTGTTGGTCAAAACTTCACATTACATAATTACTATCATGAATGCCATCAAACAAAAATGGCAAACGAGGCGAACAACTTGTTTGAAGCAAGTAATGAAGGCAATAAAAATGTTTAAAAAGTATATCAATTTTAGGTTTTAATATATATTTTTATGCCTAGACATGGATATAATTAGCTTGAGAATTACTTCAACAGTAAACAAACTTTGCATAGAATATCATTATATTAATTATCATTGTTAATCATGGCTACCATTCATGTAAAATTGCAAATATGACATAAAACGTTCGCAGAGTATATCTAGTTTAGAACAATCTGGCTCGGATACCACATGTAAACAAAAATTGTATATGTATTTATCACTAACAAATACATCACAGGATCTTCTTAAACTAGATGTCTCATGTTTTTTTTAAGATAATTTAAAAATAATTTACATACCTCTGTTTATGGTGGAAGTCAATGAAGAAGTTATTGCAGAAGCTCTTGTGCAAGCAAATAAAATTTTTTTTCTAAAAACATGCTTCTCTCTCTTACTCTGATTTTTCTTACGTATACGGAACAGATGAAATTACCGTATATATTTCTGAGAGAGAGATGACATATTTTAATTTAAGTAGATAACTACCACTCTCAACCATGTCCATAATGTGGGTGGATGTGATTCCTTAATTTTAAGAATAGTGACTCCTAAATTTTAGGAATAGTGGATAATGACATAGCATTAACATCTATTTCATTTAATCAGAGCCATACATCATGTTTATCTTACAAGCCATGGACCTCTCGGCTAGCAACTGAAGTAGGCTCACAGTGGCTGTTATTGAGGCTGGGAATGGTGTGAAACAGGGATTCAAACAAGAACCAAAGGTGTTGGTTTAGAATCTGACATAGAAGCCAAAGAAGTTGGTGGTGTTACAGGACTGTCATTGGGGCTCAATAATGGCTGGTTTCTGAGGTCAGGAGGGTGGAGATTGGTTTGAAGCAGAAGCATGAACAAGGCAGTAAATGTAAGACCTGTAAATTCCTATGTAATGTATATGATTTCAGAATGTATAGACAAGTTACATTATATATGAATCACAAGTAATGGATGTTTTTAAGCTTTAAGTATGGATAGAATGTTAAATGAGTAGTGAAGTAATTGAATGCAACAATTCCCTTGAGAATTCTGGGAAAACTTGTAGTAGGAAGGATATAGATGAAGGTCAGATCGATCTCATGTGGTAACAGGATTGATCTTGCCATTACGAATGAAAACACCAAGGTTTTTAGGCAAGAAGATCGATCCTTATTCAAGCCAGATCGATCCCCTGATGAAGAGCATATAGATCTCCTCCCCAAGAAGATCGATCCCAAAATGGCTCTGCCTGGAAGAGATTGATCTCATCCCTATGGCAGATCGATCTCCAAAGCCTTTTGCTTGAACCAGATCGATCCTATCCCCTTGAGCAAGTCGATCTCATACTATAGGCATATCGATCTCCTACCTGCAATGTCACGACCCGAATTACCTAAAAATCAGAGTAAATTTTTCGCTTTTTCATTTATTATTTAATTCTTACTTTTCTCTCGTCGTGATCATCCTACAACACAGTTGGGCTATGATTCGGTGTTAGTCACCTCACACTATTTAACATTTCATTCCCATAATCATATATCAGAGTCTACTATCCTTTTTACTTTAAATAAACACATACCCAATGGTATTTACATTACTCTACATCCCCGACATAATATCCGTTTACAGTACTGTGCATTACATATTTAGATACAAAACCATACAAATGTGTATACCTGTCTCTCGATGGGAAGCAGCAAGCAGCGGATATTAAGCATGCAAGTCCTCAGCCGCTCAATAATTATTACAAGTGCTCTGAAAAGATGGAAAAATAAGGGGGTGAGCAAACCACACGCTCAGTAAGGCAATTATGCAAGTAAGTAGATAGCTCCACTATCTACATGCTCATAATGCCATGCCCTTAAATCCATTTCTTTTCATTTAAAATTACACGCACAAAGTCATGCATATTCAATGCCATAGTTTATCCAAAACTATTTGTGCATATATAAATCATGTAACTCATGCATTCAAAGCATTTTATGTGACATCATTAAATCATATTAAGCATGAATTTAATCAAGATCATGCAGTCTTTCATGTCATGTAAGACAATTTAAGGTTTTCAAATGAAAGCATGGAAAACACATCATGCCACTGCATTTAAATCAATTCATTTAAAACGCAGTATAAAATAACCCCTCTGGGTCAATCATTTCAAAACTCATAAAACAATTTGTTATATTTCATTATAAAACTTGAGTTATAAAACCACCCTTCTTTCAGGGTCACATATCATAAAATCATCTGAAATCATCAAATCATCAAATCGGGGGCCTGACCCCTCCTTCGGGTCTACCCTGGTCTAACAGACCACAAGTTATATCATGTGAGACAATCAGGTAATTAACAGTAACATCGAGGACTATGGCCATATCCTAGTGATCCCTGACAACACGGTACCTAGTGTGCGGGGTATCACACCTGAAACGGGAGGTGGGTCGTCCTACCCGCCAGAACAGCATAACACCAGGATTGCGAGGGCAAGGCTTGCTGCCTCGTGGCTCATGCCACTCCACTCCAACAATCCCCACGGTACAGCGTACTCCGCGTGACATACACGGTACAAAGTACTCCGTGAACCCAAGCTCAGTCAGGGGTGCCTGTAATAGGTCTTATCCACCCATATCATATCTGTCTCAGAGTGCACGTGTGAGCATATCATCTCACTGTGACACACAGTCTACAGGAGGCTCCAACACGGCTATATGCATGTAATATAAATCCCTGTGCGAGCGAAGCTCAAGCACGGCTCCATGCATATTCATGATATCTGAAAATCTCGTGCGAGCGAAGCTCTAGCACGGTTTCATAAAAATCAGTGAAATCTGCGTACGAGCAGCGCTCCAGTACGACTTAAACTGATTATAATTTCATGTAAATTCCACGTACGAGCAACGCTCTAGTACGAATATGTATATAAATTCAGTGAAAACCTCGTACGAGAAAAACTCCAGTACGGCATTCAAATGAATTATGAAAACCATATAAAACTTTGTGCGAGCAACGCTCCAGCACAAATGAATGCTCAAGTAAATCAAATCTCGTGCGAGTTATACTCCAGCACGGCTTTATGCATAACTAAATCAAATCTCGTGCGAGTTTCACTCCAGCACGACTTTTATGCATAATTAAATCAAAACAGGATGCGAGCTAAGCTCCAGCATCTCTCATGCATGTCAAATCATTAAAAGTAGTGAGAGTAATCGCTCCAGCACTATTTTATGCATACCACGTCAAAACAAATCAAAACATGTCAAAACAGAGTGCGAGCTAGGCTCCAGCAGCTCTCATTTCACAATAATAAAAATCAGTGCGAGCACCATGCTCTAGCACATTTCATGCATATGATGTCACACAAGTCAGTGCGAGCAAGCGCTCAAGCACATTTATGCACATTCACAAACGCAGATATAGTGCGAACTACGTGTCGGCACTATCTGTATTCATACAAACTTGATAGTTGGCCGTTTTCCAAAGAAATTTCCATTTAATTATTAATAACACCTACGTAGTGTTATTTTGGGAAACTTATGCAATTATTGGCCAATCTATCGATTTACTTTGATTAAAACCAATCAAATCTTTAATTCGAAAAATTCCTTAAATCATGCATTTCATGCATGTCATGCTTTCACCATCCTTAGGTGAACTTCCCTCAATAGGGGTAAAATAGTCTTTTCACCTATTTCGATCCTCAAAATTATTTAAACCACTTTTAGGATCTTTATACATCATCAAGGCATACATACATATTCAGTGTACAGAACACTATTAAAATACGCGTAGCTACCTCTAGCTACTCACACAATTCCCTTACCTCATTTTCTGTACAGTCTGACCTTTACATCGATGTCTCGTCACGCAGTCCGATTTGCTCCAAATCCAAATCAAATCTCTGGCACTGCGGATACACATTCATCAGGTCAAATACAATACAATTTATTGTATTTCACAATTTTCTGGGCTTAATTTAAATCATTGGGCCCGTTTACCCATATTGGGCCCGATTGCACCCTAATGGGTCTTAATCGGCCTTAAGCCCGTTTACCACAATTTATCGAGGCCTATTGGGCTCATTGGACCCATCAATATTTATTTAGCCTCGTTCTAAATTCTCAGATAGCTTATGAATTATTTACGACAATTTATCCCAATTTCTAGAATTTAATTCATTTATGCGGAAATTAAATCCGTAATTCATGCGTTAAATATCAATCACGCATAACGGTATAAAACTGTCGTAAATAAGGGTCACTTACCCGTTATTCTATGATCGTACACAAATCGAGGCTGTCTCGAGCTCTCAGTGGATGCCAATTGTCGAGCTACACAATTAAATATATTTTCGGGTAAACTTTCAGTCGATTATTTATCAAATTAAATATTCTAAAAATTAAATCGGTCAATTTGACCGCTTACCGACTTACCCGAAGCTCGATTGCATCACAGGAATTTTTCCCAATTTTTTCTCTTTTTCTTTTTCCCTTTTTCTTCCTTTTTTTCCCTCTCTTTTTGGCTGAACCGGTCCGGTCCGGTTCAACCCGGTTCGGACCGCCGGTCCGGTCTGGTCCGGTTCGGCCGGTTCTGTCCGGTTCGGCCGGTCCAGGCTCCCTTTGGTCGTGCCGGCGCCGTCCGGCCGGTTCTCTGGGCGATTCCGGTGCCGTTCAGCGCGCAATCGTCTGGGCTCCCTAAATCGGGCCTCGGCTGGGGTCGAATCAGCCCCATCGCCGGCGAATCGGGGTTCTCTCCCCCGCGGTCTTCTCCTCCGTTTCCGACGTTTTCCGGCCACCTGGCCGCGCGTCGATGCCACCGGTGGGTTCGCCTGAGGTCGGTCGACCTTCGCCGACCCTTGCCTGGGGCCCTTGGCCGCCGGTGACCGTCGGACGGAGGGATCTCCCTCGGTTCGCTTTTCGGCTTCCATTTCTTCTCTGCTTCTGTTTCAGACTTTCGTTTCCTCTCTGTTTCAATTCGCGTTTTTTTTTTTTTTTTTTTTTTTTTTTTTTTTATTTATTTAATTTTATTATTATTTTAATCAATAAAATAATAGTATTTTGTCAAAAATATCTTCAAAAATTAATATTTAATTCAGTTAATCAATAAATGAATTTCTTGGTATTATTTCGACTTTCCGGTATATTTTTCAATTATTTTCGGGATTATTTTTCGATACGAAAATCCCGGTTTATTCCAATAAATTCATATCTTGATCAATTTAACCCGGAATTTAATTATTTCTTCGTCATTGATCAAGATTTCTCATTCTCATATTTTTAATTAAATTTTCTTGTCCCGATTAATACCGAATTTTGGTCTTTTGACCATTTTGCCCTTGCACGTATTCGAGAATGTCATTTAAGTCCTTTTGCATTTTTAAATGCACTTGAAAATATCGGGTCTTACAATCTCCCCCACTTAAGAAATTTGGTCCTCCAAATTAGAACCAAGTAATATGAGTCCATAACAACTCCGGGTATGTCTATCGCATCATATACTGTCATCCTCAAGTGACTTTCTCCGGAGTGTAATATTACCATCATACTTAACTAGGGAGATTATCTTAAACCTCAACACTTTCTCCTTCCGTCTAATACCCGAATCGATTTCCAATCATATGTTATACTTTCATTGAGCTAAACCGTTGAAGCTCATATCCGATTACATATATCGGGTTCGGATAATATTTTCGAAACATCATAAGATAGGACACATAGTGGATGCCTGTTTATTCAAGTGGTAACGCCAACCTACAGGTCTTACCTCCCACTTTGTCCAATATCTCTATCCGAATCTTGTTACGTCCTTAAGACAAGTAACTGCCAACATAATGATTCACCCTCGGTGAATTCCAATGATTTCCTGTCTCTTGTCAGCATAGTCTTTTCTATCTGCTCTGAGGTGTTCTTAATCTCTCTCAAATCAACTGAACATACTCAGAGGTTTGTCTTACTAATTCGGGAACAATTTTCTATCTGTCACCCACTTCTCTTATCAAAGTCAGGGAACAACTCCCTACGGCCATATAATGCCGAATATAATCCCATCCCGATACTCAAGTGACAACTATCATCACTGGCGAATTTGATTAGTAGCAACTGATCATCCCAGGAGCTCATAAAATCAATGGCACACGCTCTCATCACATCCTCCAGAACCTGTACAGTCCTCTCTGACTGACCATCTGTCTGAGGGTGGAAGCTGTGCTAACACACAATCAGGGTCCCATAGCTTCAAAAAACATATTCCCAGAAGTGGAAAGTGAAGCGGGAATCCCTATCTGATACCATGCTCACTGGAACGCTACACAATGTTTCACAATATTCCACACACATAAATCCGCCTATACACTTAGAGTATCTAGGGATTTCCATAACTAGAAGGTGGGTAACTGAATCAATCTATCAACTATCACCTAGATAGCCTCGAGATTCATTCGGGTCCTCTGTAACCCATCACGAAATCCATGGTAACTTGTTCCCATTTCCGTGTCAATATAGGTAGAGGCTGCAATAACCCTGCAACTTCTTTTACTCTACCTTACTCTGCTGACATACGAGACACTTTTTTCGCAATTCTCTACAATATCTCTTTTTCATACCTGACCACCAATACCCTTTTCAGAGATTCTGATATATTTATTACTTCTCGGATGCACTGTATATCCCGAAGAGTGAGCTTCTGACAATAGCACTTTCTTATCAACTATGGTCCTGAGGAGCACTTATACTGTCTCTGAACCTCTGTGAGTCATCATCACTCACTGTGAACTCTGTCACTGTCCCCTTCTGAATCTGACCCATACTATCGACACCAAGCCGATCATCACGCTAAGCCTGGCAAATCCGGTCACACAAATCCGGTTCTAACCTCAGGCTAGCTGTCACAAAACCACCGTCATCATCAGAAGGATCACATCACTACTGAGGTTCACAACTGCTTTAGCAGCTCTCGCTCCTTGACCATCTTATGTGATACCATCCCGAGGCTCTTTCTGCTCAAGGCATCAACCATTACATTAGCCTTTCCTGGGTGGTACAAAGTTCACAATCATAATCCTTAGAAGCTCTAACCCTCTTGGTTATCTCATATTCTACTCTTTCTGTGAAAACAGATACTCGGGGCTTTTACAATCAGTGCATACCCGAAATTTCTTACCATTTAAGTAGTAGCGCCATACTTTTAATGTAAACGCTAGGGCTGCCAACTCTAAATCATGGGTCAGATAGTTTCTCTCATGATCCTTGAATTATTTGGATCCATAAACGACTATCTTCCCATTTTACATCAATACACAGCCCAATCCTTATTTTGGTATCCATTCACACTGAAACCTCTTGAGTTGTTAGTCATGGTGAGAATACTTACGGTGGTCAGTTCATTACTCCAATATACCAAAACTCACCGAAGCTATTTTCATATATATCATAACACTCGTATGAAATCTTTTTCCAAACGAGACGTGTCAACTGAGCAGCCCATTTCAAGAAACTCATAACACCTTGTCTGTAAGACAGTTTCCTGTTGCTACTCATACTCTTTCCTGGACTTCGAATACATCATAATATCATCGCTGTAGATGACAACCAATCGGTCCAGGTAAGGTTTAAATACCTTAACGTAGTTGAGTTCCACTCAATATTTCAATTTTCCATATACTTGACCTATGTACGCATAAACGTACAATGTCATTTCGAAATAGCTTTCGTTCAAGATACTAGCTCACGTCATTTCTTTCCTCTTATATTGACGGCTTTTTTTTTTTTTTTTATAAAATTTTAATTTTTTAAACTTTCATGATTAATCAAGTTCTATATTTCTTTATTATACCAGCAAAGGTACCCAAATTTTAATGTATATATTATGACCGTCGAATTCAATCTATAGATTATGCGTGCGCTTCTAGACGCTGTCAAATCTTCAGGCAGGGAGATATTTTGAAATACCTTTATTAACCCTCAGATTTGACCACATCGACTGGGTGTAGATATATCTACCCCTTATCTTGGTCGCAATCCATATACACTACATATTGCTTAATCCAAATTACTTTGCATATCAATGATATCCTTACCTTGCATATGCCTTTTATTCCAATATATCTTGTATGCAGGATCTATCACATCTCCAAGCTCATCTCCTTTCATATATCTTATAACAAACTCTTTCCTTACTTGTCAAACTTACATTACACCTTTCAGTGATGTTTTCACCCCTATTTTCAACTTACAATCCCTATACCCATGTTCAGTTAGTGAAAATCAACTAACTATCATCCTCTTCATGCTTAAAGGTATAGGCTTCACATTTTTCACTCGCTTATAAGCAACTGAAGGCGGTATGAATAAATGCGTGGCACCAGGATCAACTAAAATAATTATTTCATTATTCTTAACCAGTGTGGTATCTTCCACCACATCCTATGAAACATCAATAGTGTCCTGGTCCAAGGCATACACTCGCCTTCATCCAACATCTGATTTTCGTGATAACTACCACACATCTTACACTGTTCACACTGCTACTCTGTTATACTGTTACGTAGCAGGTCGGGGTCCTCGAATCACAATACCCCTCAATAGTGTTGAAATTAGATATACTGGGGTTTATCAATCAACTTACCCCGTGATTTATCAGCTCTAAGCTTTTTACCAATTACCTTTTTCCCGTTCTGACATTCTTGTCATCCTCTATTCTCTTTTGTCTCTATTTTGGCCCTTTCTACCTTTCTCAATCTCAGAGGCGCGCAATTTATAATCTTATTTAACACAACTGTAGTCTGCGCACTGCCTCGTCGTAGGTAGCGATCTAACGGGCTAATCGGACTCTAATTGACAATCTGAGCCCTTCCATGAACTTTCAGATATCTCGACTCTCACAGTTCAGTGTTCGAGTCATATCTGCCCAGGAATATAATCTGAGTTTCATACTCATTAATTAACCAATTCCTCTGGGTCAGAGTAAATAATATCATCTGTAATTTCCTTTAAACAGTGTCCGGGATATTTTGTCACCGGAATACATTTCGAATTATTTTTCATGTCCATTCTGGATGTCGAAATCTTCAAATGGGTCGAGCGAACTTTCATCAATGTTCCGACTCGCCCTCATACATACCCTGAGCAATTAGCTCGCAAAATATTCTCCACACTCCGCTCCAACCTCGCGAAGCGTATCTCAATACTGTCTGATCTCTCTGTCAGACTCTATCCGATCTCTTTGTCAGACTCTGTCCGATCTCTCTGTTGGACTCTGTGGGGCATGATCAACCAGCCTCCACGTCAATCTCATCTCAAGTCTCATGTGGCGACTCAGTACAACTCATGGGCCTACCTCAACGGCCTTGAGCTCGTGTACTCGCCTCTCAACCATAGCGGCTATCAGTCAATGAGTCTGTTCTTGCATTTAAAACCAAATTCTTAGCTGCACATCCATCTCGATATACACAACTGTATCTAAGCAATGCACAGTACATGGGGATGTAAACTTTCTTAACCACTAACACCGACTCATATCAGGCCAACTCAAGCTCTGATACCATTTAAACCTGTCACGACCCGAATTACCTAAAAATCAGAGTAAATTTTTCGCTTTTTCATTTATTATTTAATTCTTACTTTTCTCTCGTCGTGATCATCCTACAACACAGTTGGGCTATGATTCGGTGTTAGTCACCTCACACTATTTAACATTTCATTCCCATAATCATATATCAGAGTCTACTATCCTTTTTACTTTAAATAAACACATACCCAATGGTATTTACATTACTCTACATCCCCGACATAATATCCGTTTACAGTACTGTGCATTACATATTTAGATACAAAACCATACAAATGTGTATACCTGTCTCTCGATGGGAAGCAGCAAGCAGCGGATATTAAGCATGCAAGTCCTCAGCCGCTCAATAATTATTACAAGTGCTCTGAAAAGATGGAAAAATAAGGGGGTGAGCAAACCACACGCTCAGTAAGGCAATTATGCAAGTAAGTAGATAGCTCCACTATCTACATGCTCATAATGCCATGCCCTTAAATCCATTTCTTTTCATTTAAAATTACACGCACAAAGTCATGCATATTCAATGCCATAGTTTATCCAAAACTATTTGTGCATATATAAATCATGTAACTCATGCATTCAAAGCATTTTATGTGACATCATTAAATCATATTAAGCATGAATTTAATCAAGATCATGCAGTCTTTCATGTCATGTAAGACAATTCAAGGTTTTCAAATGAAAGCATGGAAAACACATCATGCCACTGCATTTAAATCAATTCATTTAAAACGCAGTATAAAATAACCCCTCTGGGTCAATCATTTCAAAACTCATAAAACAATTTGTTATATTTCATTATAAAACTTGAGTTATAAAACCACCCTTCTTTCAGGGTCACATATCATAAAATCATCTGAAATCATCAAATCATCAAATCGGGGGCCTGACCCCTCCTTCGGGTCTACCCTGGTCTAACAGACCACAAGTTATATCATGTGAGACAATCAGGTAATTAACAGTAACATCGAGGACTATGGCCATATCCTAGTGATCCCTGGCAACACGGTACCTAGTGTGCGGGGTATCACACCTGAAACGGGAGGTGGGTCGTCCTACCCGCCAGAACAGCATAACACCAGGATTGCGAGGGCAAGGCTTGCTGCCTCGTGGCTCATGCCACTCCACTCCAACAATCCCCACGGTACAGCGTACTCCGCGTGACATACACGGTACAAAGTACTCCGTGAACCCAAGCTCAGTCAGGGGTGCCTGTAATAGGTCTTATCCACCCATATCATATCTGTCTCAGAGTGCACGTGTGAGCATATCATCTCACTGTGACACACAGTCTACAGGAGGCTCCAACACGGCTATATGCATGTAATATAAATCCCTGTGCGAGCGAAGCTCAAGCACGGCTCCATGCATATTCATGATATCTGAAAATCTCGTGCGAGCGAAGCTCTAGCACGGTTTCATAAAAATCAGTGAAATCTGCGTACGAGCAGCGCTCCAGTACGACTTAAACTGATTATAATTTCATGTAAATTCCACGTACGAGCAACGCTCTAGTACGAATATGTATATAAATTCAGTGAAAACCTCGTACGAGAAAAACTCCAGTACGGCATTCAAATGAATTATGAAAACCATATAAAACTTTGTGCGAGCAACGCTCCAGCACAAATGAATGCTCAAGTAAATCAAATCTCGTGCGAGTTATACTCCAGCACGGCTTTATGCATAACTAAATCAAATCTCGTGCGAGTTTCACTCCAGCACGACTTTTATGCATAATTAAATCAAAACAGGATGCGAGCTAAGCTCCAGCATCTCTCATGCATGTCAAATCATTAAAAGTAGTGAGAGTAATCGCTCCAGCACTATTTTATGCATACCACGTCAAAACAAATCAAAACATGTCAAAACAGAGTGCGAGCTAGGCTCCAGCAGCTCTCATTTCACAATAATAAAAATCAGTGCGAGCACCATGCTCTAGCACATTTCATGCATATGATGTCACACAAGTCAGTGCGAGCAAGCGCTCAAGCACATTTATGCACATTCACAAACGCAGATATAGTGCGAACTACGTGTCGGCACTATCTGTATTCATACAAACTTGATAGTTGGCCGTTTTCCAAAGAAATTTCCATTTAATTATTAATAACACCTACGTAGTGTTATTTTGGGAAACTTATGCAATTATTGGCCAATCTATCGATTTACTTTGATTAAAACCAATCAAATCTTTAATTCGAAAAATTCCTTAAATCATGCATTTCATGCATGTCATGCTTTCACCATCCTTAGGTGAACTTCCCTCAATAGGGGTAAAATAGTCTTTTCACCTATTTCGATCCTCAAAATTATTTAAACCACTTTTAGGATCTTTATACATCATCAAGGCATACATACATATTCAGTGTACAGAACACTATTAAAATACGCGTAGCTACCTCTAGCTACTCACACAATTCCCTTACCTCATTTTCTGTACAGTCTGACCTTTACATCGATGTCTCGTCACGCAGTCCGATTTGCTCCAAATCCAAATCAAATCTCTGGCACTGCGGATACACATTCATCAGGTCAAATACAATACAATTTATTGTATTTCACAATTTTCTGGGCTTAATTTAAATCATTGGGCCCGTTTACCCATATTGGGCCCGATTGCACCCTAATGGGTCTTAATCGGCCTTAAGCCCGTTTACCACAATTTATCGAGGCCTATTGGGCTCATTGGACCCATCAATATTTATTTAGCCTCGTTCTAAATTCTCAGATAGCTTATGAATTATTTACGACAATTTATCCCAATTTCTAGAATTTAATTCATTTATGCGGAAATTAAATCCGTAATTCATGCGTTAAATATCAATCACGCATAACGGTATAAAACTGTCGTAAATAAGGGTCACTTACCCGTTATTCTATGATCGTACACAAATCGAGGCTGTCTCGAGCTCTCAGTGGATGCCAATTGTCGAGCTACACAATTAAATATATTTTCGGGTAAACTTTCAGTCGATTATTTATCAAATTAAATATTCTAAAAATTAAATCGGTCAATTTGACCGCTTACCGACTTACCCGAAGCTCGATTGCATCACAGGAATTTTTTCCAATTTTTTCTCTTTTTCTTTTTCCCTTTTTCTTCCTTTTTTTCCCTCTCTTTTTGGCTGAACCGGTCCGGTCCGGTTCAACCCGGTTCGGACCGCCGGTCCGGTCTGGTCCGGTTCGGCCGGTTCTGTCCGGTTCGGCCGGTCCAGGCTCCCTTTGGTCGTGCCGGCGCCGTCCGGCCGGTTCTCTGGGCGATTCCGGTGCCGTTCAGCGCGCAATCGTCTGGGCTCCCTAAATCGGGCCTCGGCTGGGGTCGAATCAGCCCCATCGCCGGCGAATCGGGGTTCTCTCCCCCGCGGTCTTCTCCTCCGTTTCCGACGTTTTCCGGCCACCTGGCCGCGCGTCGATGCCACCGGTGGGTTCGCCTGAGGTCGGTCGACCTTCGCCGACCCTCGCCTGGGGCCCTTGGCCGCCGGTGACCGTCGGACGGAGGGATCTCCCTCGGTTCGCTTTTCGGCTTCCATTTCTTCTCTGCTTCTGTTTCAGACTTTCGTTTCCTCTCTGTTTCAATTCGCGTTTTTTTTTTTTTTTTTTTTTTTTTTTTTATTTATTTATTTAATTTTATTATTATTTTAATCAATAAAATAATAGTATTTTGTCAAAAATATCTTCAAAAATTAATATTTAATTCAGTTAATCAATAAATGAATTTCTCGGTATTATTTCGACTTTCCGGTATATTTTTCAATTATTTTCGGGATTATTTTTCGATACGAAAATCCCGGTTTATTCCAATAAATTCATATCTTGATCAATTTAACCCGGAATTTAATTATTTCTTCGTCATTGATCAAGATTTCTCATTCTCATATTTTTAATTAAATTTTCTTGTCCCGATTAATACCGAATTTTGGTCTTTTGACCATTTTGCCCTTGCACGTATTCGGGAATGTCATTTAAGTCCTTTTGCATTTTTAAATGCACTTGAAAATATCGGGTCTTACATGCAATTGTCAAAATTTGGAGGAATTTAAGCAAGGGGAGATCGATCTCTGCCCCTTGGAGATTGATTTCATAATGTGGAATCTATAAAAAGCTAGACAATCCGTGCCTTCTTCCTCAGACCTTCACAACTCTTCCATTTTTGACAAGAAAACCTAGTTTCTCACACTAAAATACCACCCTTTCCAAAGAGATTTGAGAAAAATGTATTAGAGCAAAGTTGTTGCTTAAGAGGAGGAGAGCAATATAGTTGAAGAGATAAAGACATTTTGGCAACGTCTTACCATGCCTTTATTTTGGCAACGTGAGATGCCTCCGTTTTGGCGACGTGAGATGCCTCTATTTTGGTAACGTGAGATGCCCTCGTTGAGGATGATATAATATGATGTGATGTGATGATTGCATTCATAACTTTTACACTATGCCTAGCCTCCATAATTATTTTGAGATATAACGTGTTTGTGAAATGAGATAAAGACGTTTGATGAACTGTGTTTTAATCATGTATTTATAATCATGTGAATTATGTCATTATTATACTTATGCTTTAATGATAATTTTTAAAGCTCATATGCACTCCTTGCTGAGCGAAGTTGAATGCTCACCCCCTTTTTCCTCCCCCTACAGATTATTTACAGTGAGCGTTAGTACCTACGGCGTACGTGATATAGACTCGTGGACGAGACTATCCCCAGGCTGTTGCTTGTACAAGTGAGAGGTATAATTCAATTCATTTTGTATCCAGACAGTTGTGTAATGCAGACACTTGTATTTGAGTAATATTGGGATGTAATCAGATTGGTGTTAGTAAATGAATGCAGATGTAGACTTCTTTTGATGTTATGATATTTAATTGAATGAATGTGGATGTTGAGAGATCTTTGCGATATTGATTGATGAGATAGAAAGAAGTTAACTGACACTGTACTGAAATGCAATCCGAGTAGGAAGTTTAATCTAAGAAAAATCTTAAAATTAGCCATATTCAGTGTAGGACTGTCATAAATTCAGTGGTATCAGAGCAAAGGTTGCATAGTACTGTTAGTATCGATTAAGTGGAAATAGATTACATCCCAAGTGTCTATAATTGTCTGGTTATGAATTGAATTTAACGGTTAAAATTATAACCGATGTTTAATGTATACACGCAGGTACGTAAGAGATAAAATATGAGGGGGAAACGAGGCCGTCCTTGGAGGCAGGCACAACCACCTCCACCACCTGAACCATAGTCGGAGAGTCCTAACTCTCAAATTAATCGATTGGAGCAGGATGTACGTAAGGGTTTGAGCAGATGACGATGTTATTTGCACAACATTTCGAGGCTAATACCTCAGGTACCACACCTACCCCGGCTACTACACCACCATAGGATCCGCCCCCACCTCCTATACAAACTGACCCAGTGCCACCCATCATTCAACCTCCGGCACAAACCAAGCTTGATGATAGAGGTAAGGGTCGGTTGAAGGATTTTCTTAAGATAAATCCGTCGGCATTTAAAGGGGTGAAGGATCTAGCAAAGGCGGAGGAGTGGTTGACTGAGATTAGGGCAATCTTTGACCTTCTGGGATGCACTGATGCAGAGAGGGTTAGTATGGGTACCTACATGCTTAAGGAACAAACACGGTGCTGGTGGAATACCGCCCAGAGTATATTAACCGCCATCCATCCATTGATCAGCTGGGAGACTTTTTAGTCGGCTTTTAGGACCAAGTATATCCCTCATGTTGCCCAGAGGAAGATGTAAGCAGAATTTTTGAATCTAGTATAGGGCAGCATGACAGTCGATGAATATGAGAACTGGTTCACTGCTTTGTTGAGATATGATCCGGAGATTGTCAAAGATGAGGAGCGCCGAACAGAGCGATTTGTTTATGGGCTGTGACCAGCCATTAGAGATAGGTTGATGGGGCTCTGTATTACGGAGTTTAATGATGCTCGAAGATGGGCACAGGAAGTTAAGAGGGGACTAGAGTTGATATAGTCCCAGTCTGAGTCCAGAGTGATAACTAGGGATAAGGGTAAGAGACTTGCAGCTTCCCACACCGACTTCAGGAGGGGTTCTTTTAAGAGACATATGGTCGAGGGGCCTAAAGGAAGAGTTGATAGACCCAGAGTTCCTCTCACTACTATGGAGACCCCTTGAGGTGCCAGACCCGACACTAAAATCTACAAAGACTGTGGTCGACCGCATGAGGGTGCTTGTTTTTGGATGCTACGAGGATGCTTTAGGTGCGGGGACATGGGACATAGGGTGAAGGATTGCCCGCAGCCACAGAGGCCACATCCTCAAGAGCTTCCTCGACAACTGCTACAGAGAGTGATCCCTTAGAGACGAGCCACGACTACTGATAAAGGAAAAAAGACTGTCACTGAGGGGCGTGTGTTTGCTTTGGATAAGAAAACTGCAAACACTTCGTCCAAGACTATACGAGGTACACTTCTTGTCTGTAATCATGAGACTCATGTGTTGTTTGACCCAGGGTCCATGCATTCTTTTATTTCTGTACACTTTGCATGTAAATTAAATTTAGTGCCTGAACCCCTAGCTCATATTTTACATGTAAGTACACCTATGTGTGAGTCACAGAGAACTGATATGGTATGTAGAAAGTGTGAGATTAAGGTGGGAGATAAAGTGATGTTAGCAGATCTAGCTTTACTAAATATGTGTGGTTTTAATGTGATTTTAGGGATGGATTGGTTAGTGACCAATCGCGTGAGTCTAGATCGCTACACTAAAACTGTAACTTTCTCCCAACCTGAAAAATTTAGTGTACATTTGAATGTTAAGGAATGAAAATGTGTGAAGATTATTGCGAGAAATATTATTGATATAATTATGATTGTAATTTCTTGAAAACGGTGATTAGATTATTAATGTGAAGGTTATATCACACTCATCTCTGACATCAGTCGGGAACCTCCGAGGGTAGAGGACATACCGGTAGTATGCGAGTATCCGGATGTGTTCCTATATGAGTTACCAGGTATACCAACGGAGAGAGAGCTGGAGTTTACTATCGATTTAGTGCCAGATACCCAGCCAATCTCTAAACCTCCCTATAGGATGGCGTTGGTCGAATTGGAAGAGTTGAAGAAATAGTTGCAAGAGCTGCTTAACTAGGGTTTTATTAGACCCAGTGTGTCACCATGGGGAGCTTCGATTTTGTTTGTGAGGAAAAAAGATGGTAGCCTCAGATTGTGTATAGACTACAAACTACTGAATAAGGCTACGGTGAAGAACAAATACCTGTTACCAAGGATTGATGATTTGTTTGATTAGCTGAGAGGGGCTTCTGTCTTTTCCAAGATTGACTTAAGATCGGGCTATCACCAGTTAAGGATCAAGAAAGAGGATATTTCAAAAACGACCTTCAGAACTAGATATGGCCACTACGAGTTCTTAGTGATGCCCTTTGACTTGACGAATGCCCCTGCTGCTTTCATGAGTTTGATGAACGAGGTATTTCGAGACTATCTAGATCAGTTTGTGATAGTCTTCATTGATGATATTCTTATATATTCTCGGTCCCAAGAGGAACACACACAGCATTTGAGGATTGTGCTTTAGATACTTCAAGACAAGCAGTTGTATGGAAAGCTAAGTAAAAGTGAGTTTTGGCTAGATCAGATAGCTTTCCTTGGTCATATTGTATCTAAGGACGGGGTATCAGTTGATCCCTCGAAGGTAGAAGTTGTACTTAATTGGGAGAGGCCGAGGACAGTTAAAGAGATTCGGAGTTTTTTGGGACTTGTAGGATATTATAAGAGGTTTGTTGAGGGATTCTCTAAGATCACAGCTCCTCTGACTAAGCTTACACGTAAGGATGTTTTGTTTATATGGTCGGATCGGTGTGAGCAAAGTTTCCAAGAGCTTAAATGGCGATTGACCACAACACCCATTTTAACGATTCCAAGTGGATCTGGAGGATTCGCAGTGTATAGTGATGCTTCCCATCTGGGTTTGGGGTGCGTACTCATGCATCATGAAAGAGTAGTCACTTATGGATCATGACAACTGAAGAACCATGAGCGGAACTACCCCACGCATGACATGGAGTTAGCCGTAGTGGTGTTTGCATTGAAAATATGGCAGCATTACCTGTATGGGCAAAGATTTCAGATATTCACTGACCATAAGAGTCTGAAGTATATCTTTGACCAAAAGGAGCTTAATATCAGACAAATACGATGGATGGAGCTCTTTAAAGACTATGACTGCGAGATTTTATATCATCCGGGGAAGGCGAACGTAGTTGGGGATGCCCTGAGCAGAAAGAGCATGATTTCTGTTATCATGATCAGGGAATGAGATTTATTGGAACAGTTCATCGGACTCAGGATAAGAGTTGAGGAGGCAGAGGTCGAATTTATGGCTAGCCTATAGATAGAGCCCAATATTTTGGATTAGATTAGAACTAGACAGAGAAGTGATCAGAAGCTATTGGATTTGGTTAGCCAAGCTGAGAAGACCTTGCAGTCAGATTTTGCGGTCAATAATGATGGATTGTTGAGGTTTAAAGGTCGTATTTATGTCCCGAGCAATGATACCTTGAAGCAACAAATATTAAGGGAGTCTCACTGTTCCCGTTACACCATGCACCCAGATAGTACCAAGATGTATCAAGATCTGCGTAAGGTGTATTGGTGGAATGGTATGAAACGGGAAGTGGTAGAATTTGTGGCAAGTGTTTGGTGAGTCAACAAGTAAAAGCTGAGCATCAAAAGCTCGGAGGATTACTTAAGTCCTTGCCAGTGCCTAAGTGGAAATGGAAGCATATCACCATGGACTTTATCATGGGATTACCGGGGACCCGGAGAGGTCATGATGCAATTTGGGTGATAGTCGACAGATTAACTAAGAGTGCCCACTTCCTTGCCATCAAGAGTACAGATACCTTGAGTGCCTTAGCTGAGCTATATGTCAGAGAGATAGCTCGACTTGTCACGCCCCGAAAATGCGGAAAATAGGGCTAATTTAAAACTTTTTCTCGTTAATTCACAATTAAAGGTGCATTCCTGTGCAGTGTCATACACCATCATAAATATCATGCCTCAGGATCTCATCACAACATAGTGTATATTGAATCATATACATTACTCAATTCCAAGTTAATTAATCCTAATACATCCCATACAATGACATACATCGAGTGTCTGTAATCACATTAATAGTCTGGGTACATGAAAAGATAAAAGATACCTCAAATACAATATATAGGGCCTGGAGCTCAAGTCCTCCACTAGCCACTACTCCGTACGCCGCAGGGAGATCCTTTTTCACTTGAAGAACTCTGGGGGGAAAGGAAAACAGGGTGAGCTTCTAAATCGCTCAGTAAGGGGGGTAAAGGAACTCAGTTATATAAACCATTTCACACATCACAAATATGTATTTGTTTATAAAGCTCATTTGAAATCGTAGCATGAAAGTTCTCAAAACATCATCTCATAACTCGTTAAATCATGTGAAAACATGAAGATAAAAGGCTCAACATCGAGCACTCACAAGCATGTGTAAAGATATGCAATAATGGCTGTTCTCAAATACGTGATAAAAATCACCTCAGTAAATCACACGTGACAAGGTCACAAAACACAACTCATGTGTAAAACGAGACTAGGCAATAAAACTCGATTAAAACTCGTCATGGCACATCAAATATGTATCTCCTCTGGGTGCGCATCCCAGGCATCCTCGTATAGAGGGAACGTCGACAATATGGTCGTATGCAAAGTATATTGGACTTATATGTTACCAGAACAAGGCCCGGCCTTACTTGCTACCAGAGCAATGCCTCGCCTAATGCACACTGACCCGTGGTCCCTGGGTCGGTTCCCAAGCGGCCCACTCTCTCGGTCTTACATGCTACCAGAGCAATGCCTCCCAACGCTACCAGAGCGGAGGAATAATCGGACTTATATGTTACCAGAACAAGGCCTGTGGTCCCTGGGTCGGTTCCCAGGCGTCCCACTATATCGGTCTTATATGCTACCAGAGCAAGGCCCGTGGTCCCTGGGTCGGTTCCCAGGCGTCTCACTATATCGGTCTTATATGCTACCAGAGCAAGGCCCGATGTGTATTCAACATGACACGCCTAAGTCTCACTCATTAGCCATTATCTTATAAAACGTTATGCCTTCACGTAGAACTCATAATGGTTTTCTCTTAAAAACTCATTTAAAACATTTGTGTGTACTCAACACAAAACATATTAAAACCGAGTTCCAACCGGCAAAACACGTACACATTTTCTCAAATCTCAATATCGCCTTAACGTGGAGCCCAATTTACTTTTCACGCAACTCAAAGGTTTATAAAGCAATTTCACACTTAGCTTATAAACTCATAAAATAATGGGCTCCAACCGGCTATAAAAAACCGTGTGCAATTATATCACTACACAACACCAACATGCTTGTATTCTCAAATCATGGTTCATGCTAACAATTCATCAAAATACATACACAAAATGGTTTAGTTTTCCCTTACCTCTTTGCACCTCGTATAGTGCAATCGTTTCCCCGTATCACGGACTAGCCTCGCATTCCACTCTGGAACTCCCGAGCTGTCCAAACGATGTTAAAACATCAATACTCTATATCACATAACCCTCAATTCTCAAAATCGAGCATAATTGCTCATAACACCTCAAATCTCTTGATTTCTCGTAACTCAACCCTAAACTACAACCTCATTCCCAATATCTCGAAGTTCTACATCTCTAATACCAATTATCTATGCTAATTCACCACATTGTCTATATTTCCATTTATAGCACAATTTCTCAAAATCACCAAAATCACCAAATATCATTATCACTCTATCCACATTGAAATTCATCAATCCCTAATCATTTCTCAACTATTTCAACACAATTACAACCACCAATAACATCAAAATCAGCTCAAATATCAAGATCGAGGTTTAGAAATTACCCAAAGCTTGTGAGACGCACAACTCACGCCTCGATCCGATTCGTCCTTCGATTTCCAAGTATGTTGTTCTCCCTTTGATGAGGAACAACTTTCCTTCTTACCACAATAGCTGATTCGGCCGGAAATGGGGGATTTGGAGGAGTGAGAAACTAGGTTTTCGGAAAAATGGAGGTTTTAGAGGAGAGAGAAAGTGAAATTGCAGAGAAAACACGGGTTCCTTATATAGACTGGAGGTAGGAGATCGATCTGCCTCTTGATGAGATCGATCTGTGTTTGAAATTTGGGGACGATCTGGGCAATTTTATGCCTAGGAGATCGATCTGTCGAGGGGTGAGATCGATCTCTTTATGGCTTTATGAGATCGATCTGCTCCTAAGGAGATCGATCTTCTCCCCAAACAGAAGCATTTGGAGATCGATCTCCTCCTCATGAGATCGATCTTCTCTCAAACAGATTCATTTGGAGATCGATCTCTTCCTCATGAGATCGATCCCTTCTCAAACAGATTCATAAGGAGATCGATCTCTTCCATTGGAGATCGATCTGCTCCTCAAATTTCCCCTTCCTCGTCATTTTTAACTCACCAGATCGATCTCTCCTTCTCCCAGATCGATCTGTCCTCATGGATCATGCTTATTTTACACACTTAACACATAAATCTCCAATTATAATTCCCACAATTCACTTAGCTCAATAAATTATACTCAAATTATTATTACATCAATAAAATATGTCTGAAATTCTCAGATCTCACATCCTCCCCACTTTAAAAGGAATTTGGTCCTCCAAATTCAACTCAACTAGTCAAAATAGATGGGGGTATTTCTCCTTCATGAGACTCTCTAGTTCCCACGTTGCCTCTTCCATTGAGTGATGTTTCCACAAAACTTTCACTAATGGGATGCTCTTGGTTCTCAGTACCTTCTCTTTTCTATCGAGAATCCGGACGGGTTCCTCAGTGTAGCTCATGTCCTCCTGTATGTCCATCTCATCATACTCTATAACATGAGAAGGGTCCGGGTGGTACTTCCTCAACATAGATACATGAAAAACATTGTGTATTCCGGACATCTGTGGGGGTAATGCCAATCTGTAGGCTACCTCTCCCACTCTCTCAAGAATCTCGAATGGTCCTATGTATCGAGGACTCAATTGCCCTTTCTTCCCAAATCGCATGATACCCTTACTCGGTGATACTCTCAGAAATACTGCATCACCAACATCAAACTCGAGTGGCCGTCTACGCACATCCGCGTAGCTTTTCTGTCTACTCTGTGCAGCCCGTAACCTCTCACATATGAGTTTCACACTCTGTACGGCTTGCTCAACAAGCTCGGGAGCATTTATCTTTCTGTCACCGACTTCTTCCCAAGCTACAGGGGATCTACACCTCCTACCATATAGAGCCTCAAAAGGTGCCATTCCAATACTCGCATGATAGCTATTATTGTATGCAAACTCTGCTAGGGGCAGGTGATCATCCCATGATCCCTTAAAATCCATCGTACACGCTCTCAACATATCCTCCAGGGTCTGAATAGTCCTCTCTGACTGACCATCTGTCTGAGGATGATAGGCGGTACTAAAACTCAATCGAGATCCCATGGACTCCTGAAACTGGGTCCAGAATCTGGAAGTAAATCGGGAATCTCTATCAGAAGTAATACTCACTGGAGCCCCATGTAATCTAGCTATCTCGCTGACATATAGCTCAGCTAAGGCATCCACAGTATCTGTGCTCTTGATGGCAAGGAAGTGGGCACTCTTGGTCAATCTATCCACAATGACCCATATCGTGTCACGACCTCTTCGGGTCCTCGGTAAACCCATAATAAAGTCCATAGTGACATGCTCCCATTTCCATGTAGGTACAGGTAAGGGCTGTAGTAGTCCTCCGGGCTTCCGATGCTCAGCTTTCACTTGCTGGCATACTAAACACCTGGCCACATACTCTGCCACGTCTCGCTTCATACCACTCCACCAATACACCTTTCTCAAGTCTCGGTACATCTTAGTACTTCCTGGGTGCATGGTGTATCGCGAGCAGTGGGATTCTCTCAGTATCTGTCTCTTCAGGGTATCATCGTCTGGTACACAAATCCGTCCTCTGAATCTCAACATTCCATCCTCACTGATGGTGAGATCCGACTGCGAACTCTGCTCAGCTTGGCTAACCATGTCTATCAATCTTTGATCACTGCGCTGCCCAGTTTTAATCTGATCCATGATCCTGGGCTCTATCCGCAGGCTAGCCAAAAATCCAGTCTCTACCTCTTTAACTCTGATCCGTAGTTCGGCGAACTGCTCTAACAAATCCCATTCCCTGATCATCATAGCAGATATCATACTCTTCCTGCTCAGGGCATCAGCAACCACATTCGCCTTACCCGGATGATAAAGAATCTCGCAGTCATAATCCTTAAGGAGTTCCATCCATCTCCTCTGTCTCATGTTTAACTCTTTCTGATCAAAGAGATATCTCAAACTCTTGTGATCAGTGAAGATCTGGAATCTTTCCTCATATAAGTAATGTCGCCAGATCTTCAAAGCAAATACCACAGCGACTAACTCCAAATCATGCGTGGGATAATTCCGCTCATGGTCTTTCAGTTGTCGCGATCCATATGCGACCACTCTTCCGTGCTGCATAAGCACACACCCCAATCCTTGGTGAGATGCATCACTATACACCGAGAATCCTCCTGATCCCTCAGGGATAGTTAACACAGGTGCCGCTGTTAATCTCCTCTTTAATTCTTGAAAATTGAGCTCACACTGATCAGTCCATATGAACGGAGTCTCCTTACGCGTGAGCTTAGTCAAAGGAGCGGCAATCCTTGAAAATCCTTCCACAAATCTCCTGTAATACCCTGCCAAACCAAGGAAGCTTCGTATCTCAGTCACTGTCCTCGGTCTCTCCCAATTAAGCACAGCCTCCACCTTACTTGGGTCCACTGATACTCCTTCCTCTGAGACTATATGCCCAAGGAAAGCTATCCGGTTCAGCCAAAACTCACACTTACTAAGCTTTCCGTACAATTGCTTATCTCGGAGTATCTGAAGTACTAACCACAAATGCTGTGCATGCTCCTCATACGACCGAGAGTACACCAGGATATCATCAATAAAGACTATCACAAACTTATCCAGATAGTCTCTGAACACCTCGTTCATCAATCTCATAAATGCTGCAGGGGCGTTCGTCAATCCAAAGGACATCACCAGAAATTCGTAATGGCCATACCTTGTCCTGAAGGCCGTCTTTGGAATATCTTCTTCCTTGATCCTCAATTGGTGATAGCCCGATCTCAAATCAATCTTAGAAAAGACTAATGCCCCTCTCAGCTGATCAAGTAGATCATCAATCCTGGGCAGTGGATATTTATTCTTCACCGTGGCTTTATTCAACAACCGGTAGTCTACACATAATCTAAGACTACCATCCTTCTTCTTAACAAATAGTACTGGCGCTCCCCACGGCGAAACACTGGGTCTAATAAACCCTTGATCCAATAACTCCTGTAGTGGTTTCTTCAATTCCTCAAGTTCCACTAATGCCATCCTGTAGGGAGGTTTAGAGATCGGCTGAGTATCCGGTACCAAATCAATGGTAAACTCCAGCTCTCTCTCTGGTGGTAAACCTGGCAATTCATCTGGGAAAACATCCAGAAATTCACAAACCACAGGTATATCCTCAATCCTCGGATGTTCCCGCTCATCGTCTGAGATGAGTGTCTCATAACCTTCACATGAATAATCACATTTAATATTCTCCAAAATAATGTTAAGATTCTCAAATTACTCACTAGAAATCCACATAATCATTTCCTCAATATCTCAATCGTACACTGTAAGGTTCAGGTAGGGAGAAAGTTACAATCTTAGTGTAGCAGTCTAAACTCACTCGATTGGTCGCCAACCAATCCATTCCCAGAATTACATCAAACCCATGTATACTCAACATGATTAGATCTGCTAACATCACTCTATCTCCCACCTTAATCTCACACCCTCTACAGATTAACTCAGTTCTCTGGGATTCATGCATAGGGGTATTTACATGTAGTATATATTCTAAAGGTTCAAACTTCAAGTTTAATCTACATGCAAAATGCTCAGAAATAAACGAATGCGTGGATCCTGAATCAATCAACACATGAGCCTCATAATTACAGACAGAGAGTGTACCTCTTATAGTTTCCGCTGACGCGTCTGCGGTCTCCTTATCCAGGGCAAACACACGTCCCTGTGCCACAGGTTTCTTCCCTTTCTCTGCCGCAGTGGCCCGTCTCTGGGGATCCACTCTCTGAGGCTGTTGTCTAGCGGGCTCCGGAGCATGTGGTATCTGAGGTTGGGGACAGTCTTTCACTCTGTGACCCATGTCACCACATCTAAAACATCCACGGATCGACCCAGTACAACTTCCCTCATGTGATCGGCCACAGTCTCTACAAAACCTTGTCTCAGGCCTGACATATCGAGGGGTCTCCTTGATAATAGGATAGGCTCTGGGTCTCTCCAATCTGTCCTTCTGTACCTCAATCCTTCCTCTCCTGAAGGAACCTCTCCGAGCCTCTGTTTGGAAAATCGCTGGCCTCTTGCCCTTATCTTTATGCACTGCTCTGAGCTCATGCTGGGATTGTACCATTTCGATTCCTCTTTCAACCTCTTGTGCTCGTCTCAGAGCATCTCCAAACTCAGTAATACATAGCCCCATCAATCTATCTCTAATGACGGGCTTCAACCCATACACAAACTTCTCTGTGCGGAGCTCTTCACTCTTGAAGGTCTCTGGGTCATATCTCAGTAGTGCGGTGAACTGGCTCTCATAGTCATCCACCGACATGTCACCCTGTACCAAACTCAAAAACTCGGCCTGTTTCCTTCTCTGGGCGGCTCGTGGTACATATTGGGTTCTAAAAGCTGTCTGGAACTCTTTCCAACCAATCACATCCTGGCGGGACATCAAGATACCCTGGGTAGTACTCCACCAATCTCGAGCTCTCCCTTTCAGCATATAGGCACTCATACTGACTCTCTCAGCATCGGTGCATCCCAGTAAATCAAATATAACTCTCAACTCCGTCAACCACTCCTCAGCCTCTGTAGGATCCTTCTTTCCCCTAAATGCGGGTGGATTCATCTTTAGAAATTCCTTTAGTCGGACCTTACTTCTGTCCTCAAGCTGAGTGACGGGAGGCACTGGGGGTATGGGAGGTCCTGGTGGTGGTGTAGGGGTAGTATCCGAGGCATTAACTCCAAAGTGTTGCGCGAATAGCGTTGCCATCTGCTCAAAACCTTGCCTCACATCGGTCTCAATCCGATTAAATCGAGAGTTAGGACTCTCTGGTGGTGGGACAGGTGGTGGAGGGGACTCTGCCTGCCTCCTCGAACGACCTCGTCGTTTACTCATTCTCTATCTCAACTCGTCTCCTGCGCGTACATATCACAATCGATTGAAATCTCAATCCTCAATTTCAGTTCATGACCAGACTATTACAGACACTTGGGATGTATTCTATTTCACTTAACCGACACTGACAGTACTAGACACCCTAAGCTCTGATACCAAGAGAACTCTGTCACGCCCCGAAAATGCGGAAAATAGGGCTAATTTAAAACTTTTTCTCGTTAATTCATAATTAAAGGTGCATTCCTGTGCAGTGTCATACACCATCATAAATATCATGCCTCAGGATCTCATCACAACATAGTGTATATTGAATCATATACATTACTCAATTTCAAGTTAATTAATCCTAATACATCCCATATAATGACATACATCGAGTGTCTGTAATCACATTAATAGTCTGGGTACATGAAAAGATAAAAGATACCTCAAATACAATATATAGGGCCTGGAGCTCAAGTCCTCCACTAGCCACTACTCCGTACGCCGCAGGGAGATCCTTTTTCACTTGAAGAACTCTGGGGGGAAAGGAAAACAGGGTGAGCTTCTAAATCGCTCAGTAAGGGGGGTAAAGGAACTCAGTTATATAAACCATTTCACACATCACAAATATGTATTTGTTTATAAAGCTCATTTGAAATCGTAGCATGAAAGTTCTCAAAACATCATCTCATAACTCGTTAAATCATGTGAAAACATGAAGATAAAAGGCTCAACATCGAGCACTCACAAGCATGTGTAAAGATATGCAATAATGGCTGTTCTCAAATACGTGATAAAAATCACCTCAGTAAATCACACGTGACAAGGTCACAAAACACAACTCATGTGTAAAACGAGACTAGGCAATAAAACTCGATTAAAACTCGTCATGGCACATCAAATATGTATCTCCTCTGGGTGCGCATCCCAGGCATCCTCGTATAGAGGGAACGTCGACAATATGGTCGTATGCAAAGTATATTGGACTTATATGTTACCAGAACAAGGCCCAGCCTTACTTGCTACCAGAGCAATGCCTCGCCTAATGCACACTGACCCGTGGTCCCTGGGTCCGTTCCCAGGCGGCCCACTCTCTCGGTCTTACATGCTACCAGAGCAATGCCTCCCAACGCTACCAGAGCGGAGGAATAATCGGACTTATATGTTACCAGAACAAGGCCTGTGGTCCCTGGGTCGGTTCCCAGGCGTCCCACTATATCGGTCTTATATGCTACCAGAGCAAGGCCCGTGGTCCCTGGGTCGGTTCCCAGGCGTCCCACTATATCGGTCTTATATGCTACCAGAGCAAGGCCCGATGTGTATTCAACATGACATGCCTAAGTCTCACTCATTAGCCATTATCTTATAAAACGTTATGCCTTCACGTAGAACTCATAATGGTTTTCTCTTAAAAACTCATTTAAAACATTTGTGTGTACTCAACACAAAACATATTAAAACCGAGTTCCAATCGGCAAAACACGTACACATTTTCTCAAATCTCAATATCGCCTTAACGTGGAGCCCAATTTACTTTTCACGCAACTCAAAGGTTTATAAAGCAATTTCACACTTAGCTTATAAACTCATAAAATAATGGGCTCCAACCGGCTATAAAAAACCGTGTGCAATTATATCACTACACAACACCAACATGCTTGTATTCTCAAATCATGGTTCATGCTAACAATTCATCAAAATACATACACAAAATGGTTTAGTTTTCCCTTACCTCTTTGCACCTCGTATAATGCAATCGTTTCCCCGTATCACGGACTAGCCTCGCATTCCACTCTGGAACTCCCGAGCTGTCCAAACGATGTTAAAACATCAATACTCTATATCACATAACCCTCAATTCTCAAAATCGAGCATAATTGCTCATAACACCTCAAATCTCTTGATTTCTCGTAACTCAACCCTAAACTACAACCTCATTCCCAATATCTCGAAGTTCTACATCTCTAATACCAATTATCTATGCTAATTCACCACATTGTCTATATTTCCATTTATAGCACAATTTCTCAAAATCACCAAAATCACCAAATATCATTATCACTCTATCCACATTGAAATTCATCAATCCCTAATCATTTCTCAACTATTTCAACACAATTACAACCACCAATAACATCAAAATCAGCTCAAATATCAAGATCGAGGTTTAGAAATTACCCAAAGCTTGTGAGACGCACAACTCACGCCTCGATCCGATTCGTCCTTCGATTTCCAAGTATGTTGTTCTCCCTTTGACGAGGAACAACTTTCCTTCTTACCACAATAGCTGATTCGGCCGGAAATGGGGGATTTAGAGGAGTGAGAAACTAGGTTTTCGGAAAAATGGAGGTTTTGGAGGAGAGAGAAAGTGAAATTGCAGAGAAAACACGGGTTCCTTATATAGACTGGAGGTAGGAGATCGATCTGCCTCTTGATGAGATCGATCTGTGTTTGAAATTTGGGGATGATCTGGGCAATTTTATGCCTAGGAGATCGATCTGTCGAGGGGTGAGATCGATCTCTTTATGGCTTTATGAGATCGAGCTGCTCCTAAGGAGATCGATCTTCTCCCCAAACAGAAGCATTTGGAGATCGATCTCCTCCTCATGAGATCGATCTTCTCTCAAACAGATTCATTTGGAGATCGATCTCTTCCTCATGAGATCGATCCCTTCTCAAACAGATTCATAAGGAGATCGATCTCTTCCATTGGAGATCGATCTGCTCCTCAAATTTCCCCTTCCTCGTCATTTTTAACTCACCAGATCGATCTCTCCTTCTCCCAGATCGATCTGTCCTCATGGATCATGCTTATTTTACACACTTAACACATAAATCTCCAATTATAATTCCCACAATTCACTTAGCTCAATAAATTATACTCAAATTATTATTACATCAATAAAATATGTCTGAAATTCTCAGATCTCACACGACTGAATGGGGCCCCAGTAAGTATAACATCTGATAGAGATTCTGGGTTTACCTCTAGATTTTGGACTCATTTTCAGGAAGCTATGAGATCTCGATTGAATTTTAGTATCACCTATCATCCTCAAACTGATGGTCAGTCCGAGCAGACTATACAGACCTTGGAGGATATGTTATGGGCGTGTATGATGGATTTTGAGGGATCATAGGATGATCACCTGCCCCTTGCTGAGTTTGCGTACAACAATAGCTATCATGCGAGTATTGGTATGGCACCTTATGAGGCTCTGTATGGTAGGAGGTGTAGATCCCCCATAGCTTGGGAAGAAATGGGTGACAGAAAGGTAATTGCTCCCAACCTCGTTGAGCAGGCAATTCAGAGTGTAAAGATTATTTGTGATAGATTACGGGCTGCTTAGAGTCGAAAGAAGAGTTACACGGATGTCCGTAGACAGCCACTTGAGTTTCAAATCGGAGATGTGTTCTTTAAAGTGTCTCCAAGTAAAGATATCATGCGCTTTGGGAAGAAGGGGAAGCTGAGTCCCCGATTTATTGGTCCATTTGAGGTATTAGAGAGGGTGAGAGATGTTGCCTATCGGTTAGCTTTGCCTCCACAGCTTTCCACGATTCATAACGTCTTCCACGTCTCAATGTTGAGGAAGTGTAATTCGGATCCCTTCCATGTCATCGAGTATGAAGTATTAGACATCCAGGGAGACATGAGCTATGTAGAAGAACATATCCGCATCCTCGACAGGAAAGAAAAGGTACTTCGGACAAAGAGAATCTCGTTGGTAAAGATTCTCTTGAAGCACCACTTAACAGAAGAGGCAACTTGGGAACTAGAGAGCCTGATGAAAGAGAAGTATCTCCAACTTTTTTAGTAATGACCTGATTCTAAGTTGGAGGACCAAATTCTTTTAAGGAGGGGAGGAATGTAAGACCTGTAAATTCCAATGTAATGTATATGATTTAAGAATGTACAGACATGTTACATTACATATGAATCACAAGTAATGGATGTTTTTAAGCTCTAAGTATGGATAGAATGTTAAATGAGTAGTGAAGTAATTGAATGCAACAATTCCCTTGAGAATTTTAGGAAAAATTGCAGTAGGAAGCCTATAGATGAAGGCCAGATCGATCTCATGTGGTGACAGGATCGATCTTGCCATTACGAATGAAAACACCAAGGTTTTTAGGCAAGAAGATCGATCCTTATTCAAGCCAGATCGATCCCCTGATGAAGGGCAGATCGATCTCCTCCCCAAGTAGATCGATCCCAAAATGGCTCTGCCTAGAAGAGATCGATCTCATCCCTATGGCAGATCGATCTCCAAAGCCTTCTGCTTGAACTAGATCGATCCTATCCCCTTGAGCAGATCGATCTCATGCTATAGGTAGATCAATCTCCTGCCTACAATTGTCAAAATTTGGAGGAATTTAAGCAATGGGAGATCGATCTCCACCCCTTAGAGATCGATCTCATAGTGTGGAATTGACACGTCGCGTCCTAGTTACCTAGACATATAAACCGCAAGTGCACGGGTCGTGCAAGTAATAACGAGAATTGAGTCCTAGATTATCGTCCCACAAAGAATACAGTTAGCCAAGCTAAGTACTAGTTAATTTTACCCTAAGTATATCCTAGCAAATTATGAATATTAAGAGAATGATCTACAAGGTTTTATTTGAAAATACTGGAAAACACTAAAAATAATGAAAATTATAAAATAAATAAAATAGAGCAAAAATTACTTATAAAACTCTAAGCAAATAAAAGCGATAATCTGCAAAAGAAAAATACTGAAACTAGAATTAATTAGTGCAAATAGTCTAAAGATGCAAATAAGAAAATAAAGAAATGAAAATAAATAGAATAAAACTAGACAATCCTAATATAAAAATAATTTTTTCATGTATTTAAACTAATTAATTTAACACAAATAAAAATGGAATTTATTCTAGCCTAAACTCTAATGAAATAAAATTCAAATATATAAAGTAATAAATAATTACAAACTTACTAAAATGCCTAAATTAAAAATAAAATCTACTCTAAGTGATGCAGGAGAAATAAATTTTTTTTTTGGAATTTTTTTTTAAATTGAAAGACTAAGTAAAGATCATAAATAAATTTTCCTAGAACATAAATTAAATTTTTTTAAAATTAAATAACTAACTATTTTAATTAAATTAACCAATACTAAAGTGATAAATTAATTAAGTATTAAACTAAATTGCTAACTACGAAACTAATCTAATCTAATAATGCACAAGTAACATATTATACCAACAAACTAATAACTAAACTTTAAAATATCGCGAGATGGATGACACCCGCAAGCTGCCCAGCCATTTTCCTCATGCATGTATTGCCATGTGCCTCTACTCTTGCTTCTTGCTTTGTACATCAAACCACCACGCCAACTACACTCATATCCGCGTACCTGCTCCTGCACATTCAACCACAGCACAGCAGGCAACATCGTACTCCCACTAAGCTACCATGCATTGTCTCTGCAATCACAGCTGCTCCAGTGAACTCCACGCCACCTCCTGCTTCATGTGATCAAGCGAGCACAGCTTAGCAGCCTCAACAAGCACAATTCTGCACTGACATTCTCTGCTGTCCTCTGCGCTGTGCTCCCGCCATGCACCTATTCTGCACTACTGCTCCCCAGCCATGACCAGCTCTGCACTACTTCAGCACATTCTGCATCATCACCCATTAACGCCAGCTGTTGCCTCAGTCACCACGTCCTGCAGCTGCTCAGCACGGACCAACCCTTCACACAGTCACTTGCCCAGGCCTCGCTCGCTGCTACCTCTTGCTTTAGATTCTGCTGCTAGAATCATTCTCTGCAACATCCTGCGCTAACCACGTTTCCTACTTCACGCCAGTTTCAACAGCCACATCCAATGCTCCAGCAAACTTCACAGCAGCGCACAACCACAACAGCTCATGACCTAAACGCATAGCAGCCAGCAAGGACTCGACTCCGGCAGGAAGCTGCAGAACAGTGCATGATACACGAAACAGAGCCGAACAGAGGAATAGTCTTGCAACCAAACAGAACCGAGATGAATGCAGGAAATGGCACAATAAGAATCTAGAAAATAGAAAATGTTAGTGCGGAAAAAGAAAATAGTGTTGTGAAATAATTCAGAATCTTAACAAGAAATCTAAACCAAAATCTCGAGGAAACGAAAGTAGAAAATAGCTAAGAAAAATAAAGTTGTAACTAAAGTTAAAAACTAATAAAGACAATATAGTAATCCTCATAATTATGCAGCAAAGTAATTGAAGAAAAGCTGTTTTTCACCCAGTTATCCTCCATTCAGTCCACCATTGAAATTATACAAAACAGCAAGTTAAACCAACTATCAAACAGTGACAAAACGTAAAATAACCAAAGTGTGAAAATCCGAGAATACGTCAGGAAGAATTTTCGCTCTCACTAAGCCAAGCCTCTCTAATTTATGCAAGAAATTAACTAGCTAATAGACTATCTAAGCTAAGGAAAACAGTAAAAAAACATGAAAAAAAAATTTGGTGAAGATTGAGATGCTATTACTAAGCTCTCTCTTCCCGATTGAACAATGAAGGAAAATAAAAATAGAAGAAAATGTAGTAATTAAAACTAGTAACCCGAAAATAAAGTTTTATATTAAAGAAACTTAGATATGCCAAAGCAAGGGAAAAACTTGCAGAGCATTAGAAACAATGGCTGCTGTCACCAGCCAACGTCCTCTCTCCATAAAACCACCACAGACAGAATAATGAAACAAAAGAACTGGAAAATGTAAGATAGATAAAATATATAGAAAATGCAGGAAACGAAATGAACAGGGGCAACAGTTAATATTTACTTTAACCTAAAATTTTCAAACTTAAATTTAACTTGGTAACTATCTCAAAACAACTTGGCAACAGAAAATGATATGCTTGAAATAAAGAGAAAACGTAAAATAAAAGAAGAAGATGTTGAAACGTGAAGGAAGACTATGGTCATTATCACTAGCCAAAATTTCTCCCTTTTCGTCCAACCACTTTCCAAAACATAAAAGAAAAACTTTAAAGAAAAACCTAGCCGCCAATTGTCTAACCTAAAAAACTCTAAAAAAAAAAAACTACTCTAAAAACTACTTCCTTCCAATTGCCTCATCATATTCTATTTATATATAAAATTGTAAGTACAAAGGTAATTTCTAATCCTAGATGAGTTGACATTGTTTGGTCACTTGTCTTCACACCATTCGCTTCAGAGAAGATATTTTCATGTCATTCGTCTTTTTGTCCGCTTGGATGTGCGATGTGGCACGGCATGTGTCTTCCATGAGGTGGGCACGGTGTCCGTTGATCTTATCCTTTTGAGGTGAATAAAATATAGACACTAGACGTCACACGTGTCCAGATGAATGATAACTCATGGTGCGAATTGGTAGTGGTCCAGTATCCTTTAAACTCATTTTCAATCCATTTTCTACTGAAACGACTGAAATTTATCTGGATTTAATTTATCTATAAACATAAGAATTTTAATTAAATTGAGGGGATAATTAATAAAATAATATGGAGATTAAAATAATTAATTCAGAAATTAAATACAAATAATTCTATTTTAATAGAATTATCAGGAATTTATAAAAAGCCAAACAATTTGTGCTTTCTTCCTCAGACCTTCTCAACTCTTCCATTTTTGACAAGAAAACCTAGTTTCTCACTCTAGAATACCACCATTTTCAAAGAGATTTGAGAAAAATGTATTAAAGCAAAGTTGTTGCTTAAGAGGAGGAGAGCAATATAGTTGAAGACTAGAGGTTGGATCAAAGGATTGAAGGAGAAAAAGAATCTCTCCTCACATTTGGCAAAAAGGAGAAAAGTCAAGATAAGATTTCAATGCATCAACTTCTAGTATGATAACCTAAACATTTAAATGAGTTGATTTGGTATATACATTGTTGGCTTGAATGTTCAAGTACATGCTTAAGTAACTATGACCTAGAATGAGCTTAGTGAGAGAAAGTTGAAATAGCATGAAGTTAATGATGACTTAAGTATGTAGAAATGTTGATAAGCATGTATAGATGATTTTAAAATACCTTTGTGGAATCCATATGTTGGATTTGATGATGATTGAAAATGGGTATAAGAAGTGTTCGATAAAATGCCATAGAAAATGAAAATGGATTAAATTAAGACTAATGAATGTTTAATTGATACCGAAGGAACTCGGTTTATAACCGGATAAGTGGAAATCCGAGAAAAATAGATGAAGTAATCGAGTAAGGGTCTGAGTGACCCCATTTTAGATTTGAATGAGTAGAAGTATGAAGTAATGGTATAATGAGTAATCATTGATGTTTTAGCGTTATTTGGACAGCTCGGGAATTTGACTCGTGAGTCAGAGCTAGTCTGTGAGACGGGAATATTGCACCACCCAAGGTACAAGAGGTAAGGGATGCAACTTTTTGTGCATATGTATTTCCTTACTAAAGAAAATGCTTTGGTAGCATAAAATGAGTTTACAAATGAGCATGCTTATTGAGAAAAGAGTTTGTTCTGAGATTTATCACTTGAGTGCATGTTTTACCGGTTTGAACTTGGTTTTGTGATTTGAGTTATTATGAGAAAATATATCTTTTAATTAAAAGAGAATTATAAGCAAAACTATCATGAGCTCTACGTGAAGGTGAAACTATTTTCTACATAATAATGGCATGTGATTTTTTAGACTAAAAGGCTTATCATGAAACTTACACTTCGGTTGACGACGAGGCTTTACTAGGCCGAGTCTTACCATGCCTCCGTTTTGGCAATGTGAGATGCCTCCATTTTGGCAACGTGAGATGCCCTCGTTGAGGATGATATGATATGATGTGATGTGATGATTGCATTCATGTTTTACACTATGCCTAGCCTCCATAATTATTTTGAGATATAACGTGTTTGTGAAATGAGATAAAGACGTTTGATGAATTGTGATTTTAATCACGTATTTATAATCATATGAATTATGTCATTATTATACTTATGCTTTAATGATGATTTTTAAAGCTAATATGCACTCCTTACAGAGCAAAGTTGAAAGCTCACCCCCCATTTTTCCTCCCCCCACAAATTATTTACAGTGAGCGCTGGTACCTGTGGCGTATGTAACATAGATTGATGGACGAGACTCTCCCCAGGCTATTGCTTGTACACGTGAGAGGTATAATTCAATTCATTTTGTATCCAGACAGTTGTATAATGCAGACACTTTTATTTGAGTAATATTAGGATGTAATCAGATTGGTGTTAGTAAATGAATTGAGAGGTAGACTTTTGATGTCATGATATTTAATTGAATAAATGTGGATGTTGAGAGATCCTTGCGATATTGATTGATGAGATAGAAAGAAGTTAACTAACACTATACAGGAATGCAACCCGAGTAGGAAGTTTAATCTAAAAAAATTTTTAAAATTAGCCATATTTTTTGCGCTTCCGGGTTGTCACAGTAAAGGATTTTGTTTTACGTGGCCGTACAAGGATTTACTTCCTTTGGTTTTGAAAGTAGGCAACAGCAAAGTGAATCGTCCCTTGTGTGGCTGTTGGAGCTTGACTGTGGTGAAGCTGAGAGTCAAAGTGAGAAGAGTTTAAGGGGTTGTTGAGGCAAAAAATGTGAACTGCTGAAGTGAGGTTGTTCGGAAGGGCGATGTACAGGGTCTACAGTATTGACTTAGAGTTCATTGGCACTGAAAAACCAGAGGAGGTGTAGGGAACTAAACGAGGTCGGTACTAAGTCTAGGAAGCTCTCGGGTTTGGCCCAAACAGGAAGAAACAGGCTGAGTTGGGTGGCTCTTGACTAATTGTAGTAAAATATAAAGGGAGAGAAAATAAAAAATACTTTTTATTCATATCAAAACAAGCACTAAGCTTACAACTTAAATAAGAAAACATAGAAAAGGTTAATCTTAAAATTTCTCACAATCAGTCCATGATTCTAATTATTTCCCTTAATTCTAGGATATAACACAATCAGTCCATGATTCTATTTATTTCCCTTGATTCTAGGCTATAACCTTTCTAAATTTATTCTAATCTCTAAAAGTTAAGACTTTCCTAATTTACGACACTCCCCCTCAAGTTGGTGCAAAGATATCTATCATGCCTAACTTGCTAACTTGAAGCTCAAATGATTGCCTCAACAAGCCTTTAGTTAGAACATCTGCAACTTGCTGCTTGCTTGGTACAAACGGAGTGCAGATTATTCCCTCTTCAAGTTTTTCCTTTATAAAGTGTCTGTCAATCTCAACATGTTTTGTCCTGTCATGTTGAACTGGATTATGACCAATGCTGATAGCTGCCTTGTTATCACAATACAACTTCATAGGAAGGCTCACCGGTCTCTCAAGATCTGCTAGAACCCTTTTTAGCCAAAGAATCTCACACACTCCTTGAGCCATTGATCTGAATTCAGCCTCAGCACTGCTTCTAGCAACTACATTTTGCTTCTTGCTTCTCCAAGTAACTAAATTGCCCCAAAGAATTGTGCAATACCCTGAAGTTGATCTTCTATCAGTAGTTGAACCTGCCCAATCTGCATCTACATATACCTCAACCCCTCTCTTCTCATTTTTCTTGAAGAAAAGTCCTTTCCTTGGTGTGCCTTTTAGGTATCGAAGAATTCGATACACAGCTTCAAGATGCTCTTCGCATGGAGAGTGCATAAATTGGCTTACCATACTCACCGCGAAGGCAATATCAGGACGTGTGTGTGATAGGTAAATCAGCTTTCCAACAAGTCTTTGGTACCTTCCTGTATCAACTGGAACCCCATCTTTAATTTCTCCAAGCTTAGCATTCACTTCTATTGGAGTGTCTGAAGGTTTGCAACCACTCATCCGATTTCTTTCAAGAGATCAAGAATATACTTTCGTTGTGAAACCACAATGCCCTTCTTTGATCTTGCCACTTCCATTCCAAGAAAGTACTTTAGCTGGCCTAAGTCTTTAATCTCAAATTCTTTGGCTAAGCTCTTCTTTAGTCTACTCATCTCTTCTATATCATCTCCAGTTAAGATTATGTCATCCACGTAGACAATTAAAATCGAGACCTTGTTTTTGGTGGATCTCTTTATGAAAAGTGTATGATCGGATTGTCTTTGACTATATCCTTGACTTTTAATAAACCTTGTGAACCTTTCAAACCAGGCTCTAGGAGATTGTTTAAGTCCATATAAAGACTTTTTCAACCTGCATACCTTAGTTCCAAACTCCTCAGTGAAACCAAGTGGAGGTTCCATATAGACTTCTTCCTCTAAGTCTCCATTTAGAAATGCATTCTTCACATCCAACTGATTCAGTGTCCAATCAAGGTTAGTTGCAATAGACAAGAGCACTCGAACAATATTTAATTTCGCCACTGGAGAAAAAGTCTCAGAGTAATCCACACCGTAAGTCTGAGTAAAGCCTTTAGCCACTAGGCGAGCCTTGTATCTCTCTAAGGATCAGTCTGAGTTGTATTTAGAGTAAACACCCATTTACAACCAACAACTGTCTTTCCATTCGGCAAATCCACCTTCTCCCAAGTAGCATTCTTTTCCAAAGCTCTCATCTCCTCAAAAACAGCTTCTTTCCACTTAGGAACATTTAGAGCCTCCTGGATATTATTAGGAATGGAAACACTAGACACTTGTGAAATAAAGGCATAAAATGAAGGTGAAATATTTTTATAAGATACAAAATTTGAGAGAGGATGTTTTGTACAAGATCTAATACCTTTCCTAAGAGCAATGGGAAGATCAAGCTGACTAGAAGAATTAGACTCAGAATTACCTGGAGGAACTTTTGAAGAATTATCATGAATTTCATGATCTATCCTCTGGTCAGATTCTTGGTGACGCTGTGGAATAGTGCCTCTCCTTTTCAGTGCAAGATGTTCCTTTGAGTATTCAAGACCTTTATATCATTTCGCATCCATCTCTGTTGTTTCAGCATTTTCATTTTGAGATGGCATTACTACTGGTTGTTCAACGTTTTCAATATTTAATTCATTTGTTTCCACTAATTCTGTAATTTTTGCCTCAGTTTCATTTATTGACCAGTTGTGAGGAATAATTTCTGCCTCATTTTCATTTATTGACAGTTGTGAGGAACATCATTATGGATTAATTCAAATGTTAAATCAGAACCATTTAAAAAACCATCTTCACTAGTGTTTTTCTCCCCCTGAAGATGAGAGTGACTATAGTATGAGGTTCCTTCAAAAAAAGTAACATCCATCGACACAAATATCTTTTTCAAAACCGGATCAAAGCATTTGTAACCCCTTTGATTAGTAGGATAGCCTACAAAAATGCATTTATGTGCCTTTGGATCAAGTTTAGAACGTTTAGGATCATGATTATGCACAAAGGCCACACGTCCAAAAATTTTTAAGGGAATGTCTGCCACGAGCCGAGAGTTAGGGAAACACTCAGTGAAAAGCTGTAAGGGTGTTTTAAAATTCAAAATTCATGTAGGCAGTCTGTTAATCAAATAAGTGGCTGTTAAAACGGCATCCTCCCATAGATACTTAGGAACTTTAGTTTGAAAACTGATTGCCCTAGCAACCTCAAGGAGATGTTTGTTTTTCCTTTCAGCCACACCGTTTTGTTGGGGTGTATTATTACACGAACTTTGTTGAACAATACATTTCTCAGCGAAAAAATTCCCTAACACATTGTTAAACAATTCCTCTCCATTATCACTTCGAAAAATTTTAATTTGAGTCTGAAATTGTGTTTGAACCATGTTATAGAAATTTTTGAACACAGCTGCAGCATTAGATTTTTCTTTTAAAAGGAAAACTCATGTGACCCTAGTATGATCATCAATAAAAGTAATAAACCAACGCTTTCCAGAAAAAGTTGTTACTCTAGAAGAACCCCAAACATCACTATGTGTAAGACCCGAAAATTTTATCGTAATTTCTTATAAAGAATTGAAAATGGTCCCAAATTAAATGAAACGAGATTCGGACAGGAAATAATGATTTAAAATGCGAAATGAATGAGTATTCGTGAAAGGAAGTTGGGTTAAATTAATCCCGAACACGTGCAAGGGCAAAACGGTCAAAAGATCGAAAGTCGAAATAAATTCGATAGGAAAATTTAATTAAAAATAATGGATTTAAGAATCTTGATCAATAACGAAGAAATAATTAAATTTCGAGTCCAATTGTTCAAGATCCGAAATTTTTAGAAATACCGAAAAGTCACCCGAGACAATATCCCAAAAATACGGAGAAACTATACCCGAAAAAGGGTTAAAAATATAATAAATAAATTAAATTAAATTAAATTAAATTATTTAGAATAAAAAATTGATTTTGGTAGATATTTTGATTCTTTAATATATTTTATTGATTAAAATATTAATAAAATTAAATAATAAATAAAATTAAAATAATTAAGTGTAAAAAAAGAAAAAAAGAAAAGAGAAATCTGAAAAATGATTGTCGGGGAGAGAGAAGATCGAAATGGAAACCGAGGAAGCTGCCCGCGCGTGGCCCGACCGACCCACGACCACCGGCGACTGACGGCCCCGACGAATGACCGAGGAGGAAAAGCAAAGGCCGGCGAAGCTGTTGGCATCGGCGACGCGCGCCAAGGAGGCCAAAAATCGTCGAACGAAGGAAGAGAAGCCCGCGGGGAAAACATCGTCGATACCGACGATCCACGGCTGCTGGGCGTGAACGGAGGCCACAGGTGTGATCGGGGGGATGAGCCGGTTCTTTTGAGACCAGTATCGACCGGAGAAATCGTCGAAATCTGTCGGATCAAGAGGTGACTGCCGCGAGGGAGAAGGGAAGATTCACCGGCGATGGTGCCGTTTCAACCCACACCGAGGCCCGATTTTGAACTCTCAGGTGATGATGCACCGAATGGAGCCAAAATCATGCCGGGAACCGATCAGAAACGCAGTGAACGACGGTGGGAACAACTGAACCCATATGGACCGGTTCAGCAAAGAGGTGAACCGGGTTGAACCGGCTGAACCGGACCGGTCTGAACTGGGTTTGAATCAGACTGAACCGGTTCAGCCAAGAATGAAGGGGAAAAAAGAGAAAAAGAGAAAAAGGAAAAAGGGAAGAATTTTCGGGGATGCATCGGACTCCGAGTAAGTCGGTAAGAGGTCAAAAGTGACCGATTTGAATTTCAAAAAATTTATTTAAATTATATTTAATCGAAAAGTAACCCGAGATTAAATATATAATTGTGCAGTTGTACGACAAAGCCCGAACGAGAGCCGATTGAGCTCCGATTTTTGTATCTCGCATCATATTGAGTAAGTACATTTTAATTCCGACAATTAGAGTCCTTTAATACAGAGTTTCGATTATTTTACGGAATTTATGGATTAATTCTGTATAAAAAGGAATATTTATCGAAATTGCAATGTAATTACCGTAAATAGTATACGGGCTATCCAATGAGTTTGGAACGAAGCCCGATGATTATTGGTAAGTCGAATGAGCCCAGTAAACCCGAGGAAGGGATTTAATAAGTAAAAACGGGCTGAAAATGGGTCGAGGCCCATTAAGGTGCGATTGGGCCTAATAAGAGTAAATTGGCCCAATTAGTTAAATCGACTGTAGTAAACAAGAGAATTATATTTATTGGGTTGAATTGACATGATAAATAATTATCTGCAGCCCAGAGACTGGATTAGCAGCAAATCGGATCGGACGAGCCTCCGACAGTGGAATTTAGATACGCGCTCGATGAGAATCAAGGTAAGGGAATTTTGTAGGTGCATAGAGATACCTATACGTAATTTTGAGGGGATGTACAGGGTTTAGAATTCCTTAAAGTATCTAGAAACGAAATAATAATTTTTACGAAAACCGGGGCTTAGGTGAATAAAGAAAAAGATGATTTTGCCCCTGAGAGTAAAATTTACAAAAAGGGTAGTAAGGCGGATAAATTACATGATTTCAGGTTTTTAATGCTTTATATGAATGTGTTGCTTTGATTTAAGCAAATATGCACATAGGTTGGCTGTGGATTTCGTGAATTATACGAAAGGTTACCGGTTTGGACCGGTTACTATTTTAAAAGATGTTTTATAAAGATTGAGCCACCTATCATATTTACATGAGTAAAAAGAGTGCTAGAGTCTTTCTCGCACTCAAGTTTACTAATTTATTTCTCATGAAAAGCCGTACTGGAGCATTGCTCGTACGAGAAATTTGTGTGTGCACAAAACCGTGCTGGAGCTTCGCTCGCACGAGATTTTAGATATCATGATATGCATAGCGTGGTGCTAGAGCTTCGCTCGCACTAGACGTGAGTTGACATGCATATAGTCGTACGGAAGCCTCCTGTAGACTGTGTGTCACAGAGAGTTGAGATGCTCGCACGTATACTTTGAGACATGGGTTGGTTATCGACATAGTATTTGGGTGGATAAGACCTACGGCAGGCACCCCCAGACTATGATATGGGTCCACGGAGTACGATGTACCGTGTATGTCACACGGAGTATGCTGTACCGTGCAGTCATGATGACTCTATGATGTTACTTGATATTCTGGCGGGTAGGACTTGACCCCACCTCCCGTTGCAGTTCTGATGCCCCGCACACCGGAATCCGTGTAGCCTGGGATCACAGGGACAAAGTATGGCCATAGTCCTCGATTTTTCATACAGTAACCTACATGCCTCACCTGATATCATACGGTCTGAATAGACCAGGATAAACCCGAGGGAGGGGTAATGTCCCGATTTATGTTTTTAAAAGAGACGTGATTTAATGAATCAAGGTATTCCCGAGAGATGGGTTTGACCTTGATGAAGCTGTTTTATGATAAAACAAATAAGTTTTAACGAGAAGAGTTTGAAATGAAACAGATAAGTTTTTGAGTGTTGAGTATATGATGAAACAAATAAGTTTTAAATGTGACGAGCATGAGATGACATACATGAGGATTTTTTCATGTTTGTTTTATATATGGATTTCATGATTTCTCTTATATGATATATACATACATGTGACATCGTTTTAGTCTTACCTCATGCTCCCAATGTAAACGATTTTATATCACGACATTATTAGCATGTAGATAGTATAGTTATCTACCTGCTTACATTATTGCCTTACTGAGCTGTTTATGCTCACCCTTTCATTTATCACCCCACAGGGTATATTCAGTAGAAGAGAACGACAGTAGTCATATTCGCTGCTTCTTATCAAGATCGGGTATACACATTTCTATAATTTTTGTATCTGAACACATAGAGGCACAGTACTGTACATGGATGTAATATTGGGGATGTATTTATTTAAAATAAATTGATATGTAAATGAAATATGAAAATGGAATGGTAAATAGGTGAGAGGTGACTAACACCGAATCATAGCCCAACTGTTTAGTAGTGTAACTGTTCACGACGGGTAAGAAAATTAAAAAGCAAAAAATTTACTCTGATTTTAGGTAATTTGGGTCGTGACACTATGTATTATGGAAAATGGTTTTGATTTCTTATATGGTTGAGATGGAAAAATAGCACGATGATGTTTTGCTAATTCACAAGATTCACACTGAAAAACTAAAGGGCTTTTATTCATGAATAATTTTGGAAACAAACGTTGTAAATATGGAAAGCTAGGATGTCCTAATCAATAATGCCATAACACAATGTCACAGTCACTAGAAACAGAAACAGAATTAAAATAGGTCTGTTGGTCTTGCCTTTCAAAGGTTGATCTTGTATTAAAGAGGTAGAGGCCACCATCCTGTTTAGCACCCCCAATCATCGCCCCCGAGGTTAAATCCTGAAATTCACAACGAGAAGACCAGAAATTAACCCGACAATTATGATCAAGGGTTAGTTTACAAACTGACAAGAGATTGTATGATAGGTTAGGAACGTGCAAAACATCTCGAAGGTTTAGAGAAGGAGAAATAGACACTTTCCTTTCCCAGAAATAGTAGCAAAGGAACCATCTGCAATTTTAACCTTTTGATTACCTGCACAAGGTGTATATGAAGAAAAAAATTGTGAACTACCAATCATATGATCAGTGGCACCTGAATCTAATATCCAAATGCCATTGGACTTTGATCAAGCAATAGTGGCAGTGGAAAAAATACCTGACTGAGCTAGAGAACAGGATGGGTAAGAATTTTCTACAGATTGGGATTGAAACATTTTATATAAATGCTCTAATTGTTCCTTTGTGAAAGGAAGAGGCTCAGAGGATGATTGCTACTTCGGATCTGAATTGCTCACTTGAAACGCACGGACATCTCCCCCTGACTTGTTGTCACTGCTTGATTTTTTCTTCCAACCTGCTGGTTTTCCGTGCAACTTCCAGCAGGTTTCCCGAGTATGCCACGGCTTCCTACAATGATCACACCAAGGCCTCTGCTTGCCTCCTCGTTTATCTCCGTCTAAGTCAGCACCTCGGGCCACAAGAGCAGACCCATCACTGTCTATTTTTGTGTCAGTAACATGTTGCACTAAGCTTACAACTTAAATAAAAAATACCCTTTATACATATCAAAACAAGCACTAAGCTTACAACTTAAATAAGAAAACATAGAAAAGGTTAATCCTAAAATTTCTCACAATCAGTCCATGATTCTAGTTATTTCCCTTGATTCTAGGATATAACACAATCAGTCCATGATTCTATTTATTTCCCTTGATTCTAGGATATAACCTTTCTAAATTTATTCCAATCTCTAAAAGTCAAGACTTTCCTAATTTACGACACTAATTCTTGCAGGCCGTAAACCCAGTTGTACAAGGGCTGAAAATGAGGTTGGAGCAAGACTGATTCGATGCATTATTCAGGGGTTTAATTTCGAGACTAATTGTTTCCATTAAGGGATATGAGTGGAGGCCGAAACCAAAAGACTTGAGGTGATTTTTAAGGGACGAAACAAGGCAGAGAAAACGAAGAAAAATTTTGTGTCATGAGGTCTGGACAGTGAAGGAAACATCAGGAAGTGGAGATGACACGCTAGGTTAAGAGGCGCCATAGTGATGTTGAAATACCATAGTGACTTGGAGCAGTGCTAAAGCATTGAGGTAAGTGGGTTAAGTAATATTTTGCTAGTATCATCTCATAGGTTTTAAATTGTTATCAATAATTTAGCTGGCTTTTGAATGAGAAGTAGTGCTATAGATTGGATTGCTAAGGTAAGTGAAGGTAAGTCGATGATGCAATTTAATTATAATTTCAGACAATACTTGAGTTGGATTGAAACCTTGTTTACAGCTTGTCTGTTGTATCCAGCCAAGCTTGCATGTTGAATGTAATGAAATGTGCATGTGTTACGTGAATTATATACATATTGTTTGTTGTGTATGCGAAAACTAAGTGTACATGTGTGTGACTTGCATTGATTACACTAAGTACCCATACAAAGTGTATAATGGTATATCATTAATGGATACATAGTTTCATGTTGCATTACTTTTTAGCTTGAAAAGTACTGGTTTTAAGTTTATCATTGAAATAAATCGAAAACCATATATGTTTGAAACTCAAAACTGTTTTAATCAATATTTTGAAACCGTAGGAACCACATTTAGAATCCTAAGGGACCTAAGTGCTATACGTGTATCTTTCTGACTGTGGGAGCCACATCTAGAATCTCAAGGGACCTAAGTGCTACACGGAACACTATTTTCAGATTCTTTTTTTAGTGCTAGCGTACTTTTTGATCTTCAAGTCACTTCAAGCATATCGAGCTTTATGCTCAGACCAGTGCACTGCAATGTGCCTATTGAGCCTAGTGTTCTAGGCAAACCTGAGCTTATCGAGCATCGCTCTAGGTTTCATTAACCATATATCGAGCTTTGTGCTTTAGGCAAATCAGAACCTATCGAGCATCGCTCTAGGTCCTATTACTCATCTGTCAAGCCTTGTGCTCTAGACCAGTGTAGTGTAGTGTGCCTATTGAGCTTAGTACTCTAGGAAAATCATACTTATCTGGAAAACCAATAGACAGGTTCCAATTCTTAACTGTGCAGAGGGACTGGATTAAATTTATGGCCATAGTTACTGTGGAAGCCACCTCTAGAGGATCTAAATGCTACACGTGTATGCTGTTTGCGACACTTTCTCCATCACTAGCTAGGATGGATATCAGTGAGTGTTTAAGTGATCGGGGTTATGCCTAAACTCTTACAATTATCAATTTTGATATCGTTTTCAGTTATTTAAGACCTGTGCCTAAAGTGATCAGTTATTGATTTTGATATCGTTTATCGAATGTAACGTGTAATCATTTTTAAGTGAAGTGCATATTATAAGTGATTTAATCAAAGTGCATAGTATTAGTGATTTGATCAACAGTGCATTGTGTAATTGTTTTGATTGTAGTGCATGGTGTAATCATTTTGACTAAAGTGCCTAGTGTAACCATTATTATAGAAGTGCATAGTGTAATCATTTTAACCTAAGTGCATAGTGTAATTGTTTTAATCAAAAGGCATATTGAATATATTTTAATCGAAATGCATAGTGAATTGATTTTGAATTAAGTGCATAGTGAGTGTTTTGAACTAAGTACATTTACCATTATAGTGCAGTGCATACAATTCACATTGTAGTGATTGTGATAAGTGATTTTGACTTTTTGGCATCGTGTTTAGTCTTTAGGAAATGATGTACCAAGGTATCTGTCACGACCCTCAACTTACCAAAATACGTACAAATTTTTCGCATTTTCATGCATCAATCCCTTAATCATCCTTCCTCGATCGTGAACAACCACACACTTAACAGTTGGGCTGTGTGTCGACGTCTAACTCACTCCACCATACCAATTCAATTTAAAACATTATTTATGAGTAAACACTTGTATAAATGTATATAAATCAGAGTTGTTACATGTGTTTACATCGTTTTACATCCCCAGTAGTTACATACAAAATGCTACTGTGCTATGTCTAGTTTAGATACAAAATAATCCAAGTGTGTATACCTTTAGCGATGGGATGCAGCGGATTACCAAAAAGGGACACCTCCAGTCACGCTCAATCTATACTCAAATCTCTATAGAGAGGGGAAAATAAGGGGGGTGAGCAAACCACACGCTCAGTAAGGCAATCATGCGAACAGGTAGATACTGTACTATCTACGTGATCGTGATGCCATGCTCAAAAGCATTTAATTCATTGTTTATCTCAAAACATGAGTGTATGATTGTGTTAATGGTATGTAAAGCATTCATGCTATTAAAATTCAGTGCACATTTCAACTCAAAGCATGGTATAAATCATCATGCATAATTCACAATAAAAGCATGGCATTAAACATCATGCATTTTCACAATAAGGCATGGCATTAAACATCATGCATCCGTGCACTTTAAAACCATTAACAAATCAATTCAACGTCAGGTCCCAGCCTATCCCTCGGGCTTTCCTGACCACAATCACTTCAAACATGGATTTATTCTCAAATAGCATTAGACATGTGAGATAGGCAGTTCAACAATAGGTAATAACCTCAAGGCTTATGTACATAACCTGTGATACCGGCTACACGGATCAGGTGTGCGGGATATCACCACCATCTGCTTCCACACGGGAGGTGGGTCAAATCCTACCCGCCGGTCCATAGCAGATCTCGTCCGAAGACGGCACATCACATCACAACACGGTACAATGTACTCCATGCTACATGCACGGTACAACGTACTCCGTGGACCCCCAGCCTTATCCCTCGTTCGGGCTCATCAGCTGTTCCTCCAACCCTTATCCCTCGTTCGGGCTCATCAGGTGGATCTCCAACCCTTATCCCTCGTTCGGGCTCATCAGGTTGTTTTAACATGCCATGTCTCAAAACAATGCACGTGTGAGCCTATTTAATCGATGTGACACCAAGTCTACTCGAAGCTCCAAACACGGCAACATGCAAGGTGGGCATCCAGTGCGAGACAAACTCAAAGCACAATGCCAAAACAATATGAAATCCATGTCAAAACTAGTGCCTCATGCACTCTTTCATACTCACGAAATCATGTAGGTGGCTCAAAACTTGCAAAATATGGTTAACAAAACCAAAACATACTCATTTCTTTTGCAAATCATTTCAATGTTAGCCAACCTACCAATCATTTGCTAAAAAGCAATAAAACATGATTTTCAAAGCAATATGCTTTTGTTTTCATGCACATTTCTCAAACTCCCAACTTTTACCCTTCAATCACCCAACAACAACATTTCCTAATCTCATGCATTCTAGCAAAACATTTATGCGCCCAAATTGCGCACAATATCTCTAAGAGTCCACACAATTCCCTTACCTCGATTTACTTGGTGTGACTCCTTTTTCTTTTAGCTTCTCACGCTCTTGGCCCAACTCGCCTCGGCGTATCCTCGGAAGCTGCGATTCATTCATTAAATCGATTGAGTTAACGTATTTAACCCATAATTGACCTCACTAGTCAACATTATTTACTTATGCATTTTACAAATGCCTTAACCCTCATTTTACCTCTTTTAGGTAAACCTCACAATTTATCCACTAACCACATCTTAAAATCATACCACAACACTATCAATGATTTCTACATATCTCATTCATCATTAATCTCCATACAATTCCACTTTCTCACACTAAACCATTTCTCTAGGTCAAAATCACTCCAATGCATTCTAGATAGTTTCTAACCATCCATACTCATGCCAAACAACTCCAAAATCAATTAAATAAACAATGTACCATAGTGTGGAGTGTTAGAATCTTACCAAATTTGATTTCTCTTCTTGCTCCAATGGCAATGCCCTTAACTCCTCCAATACCAAAAATGGGAAAATGCTTTCCAACTATGTTGTTCTTCTCTTTGATAGGAACAACTTTGTCTCTAATGGTCTCTCTTCAAACCTCACTGAAAATGACTGATTTTTGAGAGAGAATGTTAGGTTTTTGGGTTGAGAGTGGAAAGTTTGTGTTTTTCCCAAAATTTTCTGATTTCCAGCACTCCTTATATAGAAATAGCTTGAGGAGATCGATCTGGTCCAAGAGGAGATCGATCTGGTCCCTTAAAATCCCTCTTTTTTCACGGCATTTTTAAGCCTGAGATCGATCTGTCGAAGCATGAGATCGATCTGTCAAGGCATGAGATCGATCTGTCGAAGCATGAGATCGATCTGCTCCCAAACAGAGAGCTAAGGAGATCGATCTGGTCCATTGGAGATCGATCTGTTCTATTCTCTCGCCCAAATAAGAGCATTCTGGCTCTTCCAGATCGATCTCTCATCCCATGAGTCGATCTGCCCTTCAAAATTTCCAGGTTTCCTGCAGTTCCTCTGCAACAACACTTACCAAACATCCTTAATTTGCTACCATGATCATTTCCTCATTCATTCATCTTTGAGACTTGAAAATGGCATCCATCCTCACTTCATACACATTAAAACTTGTGTAGGATCTTTGTGTGACCAATGGTACTTAATATAAACAAAAATGGAAGTGCACATCTTATGCAATTCTACTTCCATTTTACCAAACTACTCATAATCCATTCTACACACATTCTCCACATGTTTAAGTCCATTTCTACGCATTCATACATAATGAAACTTGTATGTACGATTATCACTCTCATTACAAGTGTGTACATTACTTATGGACTTACATCACATATACTTCACTTATGAATTCATAGTACCACTCTATTTACACTTCCATGTACATATATACCCTTATACATATACGGGGTCTCACATTCTCCCCCACTTAGAAAATTTGGTCCTCCAAATTGGAACCAATTATTCTGTAAACAACTTGGGATACCTCTCCCGCATCAAATTCTCCAATTCCCATGTGGCTTCTTCCACAGTGTGATGTTGCCAAAGTATCTTCACCAAGGGAATTGTCTTTGTCCTCAGCACTTTCTCTTTTCTGTCCAATACCCGAACTGGCTTCTCAACATATGTCATACCCTCATTGAGCTCCAAAGGCTCATATCTTATCACATGTGCTGGGTCCGGGTGATACTTCCTCAACATGGATACGTGGAAGACGTTATGCACACTTGCCAACTCTGGTGGCAATGCCAACCTATACGCCTTGTCTCCCACCTTATTAAGTATCTCAAATGGCCCTATATATCGAGGGCTCAACTTTCCCTTCTTCCCAAATCTCATAATTCCCTTCGAAGGGGAAACTTTCAAAAACACTGACTCACCCACCTCAAACTCTAGTGGTCTCCGTCTCTTGTCAGCATAACTCTTTTGCCTGCTCTGAGCTGTCCGTAACCTCTCACATATCAATTGGACGTCCTCAGAGGCTTGTCTAACCAAGTCGGGAGCAAAGATCTATCTGTCACCAACCTCTTCCCATCCAATAGGGGAACGGCATCTACGCCCATACAATGCCTCATATGGTGCCATCCCGATACTCGCATGAAAACTGTTATTATACGCGAACTCTGCGAGTGGCAAATGGTCATCCCAGGAGCCTCCAAAATCCAATGCACACGCTCTCAACATGTCCTCCAAGGTCTGTATAGTCCTCTCTGACTGACCATCTGTCTGAGGATGAAACGCGGTGCTAAAATTCAACTGGGTCCCCATCGCTTCCTGAAAATGTTCCCAAAAGTGGAAGTGAAGCGGGCATCCCTATCAGAAACAATGCTCACTGGAATTCCATGTAGCCTCACTATCTCGCGCACATATAGGTTCGCTAACTGGCTCAGAGTATCGGTAGCTCTCATAGCTAGAAAATGGGCTGATTTCGTCAACCGATCCACAATCACCCATATGGCATCATGACCTCTCCGGGTCCTCGGCAATCCCATCACAAAATCCATGGTGACATGCTCCCACTTCCATGTCGGTATCGGTAGAGGCTGCAATAACCCTGCAGGCTTCTGATGCTCTACCTTCACCTGCTGACAAACGAGACACTTAGCAACATATTCAGCAATGTGCTTTTTCATTCCCGACCACCAATAAACCTTTCGAAGGTTTTGATACATTTTGGTACCCTCTGGATGTATCGTATACTTCGATGAGTGAGCCTCTGTCAGGATCAACCTTCTGATCTCTGCGTCATCAGGAACACATATCCTACCTCTGAACCTCAACAATCCATCCGAACTCAACCCAAAGTCCGTCTCTATACCCCTCTGTATCTGCCCGACAATATCACTACACTGCTGATCAACTCGCTGAGCCTGTCGGATTCGATCTACCAGATCCGGTTCCAACTGCAGGCTAGCTATCATAAATCCACTATCAGCGTTAGGCAAGGTCATATCCAAACTGAGGTTCATGAACTGTTCCAACAGCTCGTGTTCCCTAATCATCATGAATGATACCATCCCGAGATGCTTCCTACTGAATGCATCAGCAACCACATTTGCTTTACCCGGGTGGTATAGGATTTCACAATCATAATCCTTTAACAGCTCGAGCCATCTCCTCTGTCTCATGTTCAACTCCTTCTGTGAGAACAGGTACTTAAGGCTCTTATGATCTGTATAAATCTGAAATCTCTCACCATAGAGGTAGTGGCGCCATATCTTCAGCGCAAACACCACCGCTGCCAACTCCAAGTCATGGGTCGGGTAGTTCCTCTCATGATCCTTTAATTGTCTTGATCCATAGGCTACTACCTTCCCATCCTGCATCAATACACAGCCCAGTCCTTGGTGTGAAGCATCCGCATACACCGAGAAACCTCCTGAGCTGGTAGGAATGGTGAGTATTGGAGCTGTAGTTAATCTCCTTTTCAACTCCTCAAAACTGTCTTCGCACTTTTTGTCCCACACAAACTCTACATTTTTCCTTGTGAGACGTGTCAATGGAGCAGCTAACCTCGAAAATCCCTCTACAAACCTTCGATAATACCCAGCTAAACCCAGGAAACTTCTGATCTCTGTCACTGTCTGGGGTCTCTGCCACTGAACTACGGCCTCAATCTTGGATGGATCCACTGATACTCCATCCTTTGATACTATGTGACCCAGAAAAGAGATCTGTTCTAACCAAAAGTCGCACTTACTGAGTTTAGCGTACAACTTCTTCTCTCGAAGGGTTTGTAGCACTATCCTTAAATGCCTTTCATGTTCCTCTCTAGACCTTGAATACACCAGTATATCATCAATAAACACAATAACAAATCGATCCAAGTACTGGTGGAATACCTCATTCATCAAAGACATAAAAGCTGCGGGAGCATTCGTCAACCCGAATGGCATAACCATAAACTCATAATGTCCATACCGGGTGCGAAAAGCTGTCTTGGGTACATCTCCATCTCGTATCTTCAACTAATGGTACCCTGACCTCAGATCTATCTTGGAAAAGACCTGCGCTCCCTTAAGCTGATCCAACAGATCATCGATGCGTGGGAGGGGATACTTATTCTTGATGGTGGCCTTATTCAACAACCGGTAGTCTATACACAGTCGGAAGCTTCCATCCTTCTTCCTTACAAACAGAACCGGTGCTCCCCAAGGTGAGACGCTCGGCCTGATGAACCCCTTCTCCAGCAACTCTTGTAATTGTTTCCTTAACTCCTCTAACTCAACTTGAGCCATCCTGTATGGTGGCTTGGACATCGGCTCTGTACCAGGTGCCAAATCTATGCCAAACTCCATTTCCCTATCTGGAGGTAACCCTGGTAACTCATCCGGAAAGACATCTGGAAATTCCCTAACCACTGGTATGTCTTCCAATTCCGGACGTGCCTTATCCATCTCAATCACAAAAGCGATGAATCCTTCACATTATTCTTTCCACCATTAGTATCATAAATCATCTCATCACATACATAAATGAAATCAAATTTATCTTTCATACATCATGCATCAAAATTATACTCATCACACTTATAAAAATCATGTTCTTTAATTTCATTTCACAAAATTAACTACAAGATTGTCTATCTTTGGAAACATCAAGGTTTTAGCATGACAATCCATAACAACATGATTGGCAGCCAACCAATCCATTCCTAGGATCACATCAAAATCACTCATATTTAATAAAATTAAATCGGCTGCCATCACTTTACCTCCTATCTTCATTTTACAGTCCCTATATATATGCTCAGTCAACTGACTATCATTCATAGGGGTAGATATCAACAACATCTTGTCAAGCAGCGTGGGTTTTACATGCTTCAATAATTTACATGCAAAGGATGGCGAAATAAAGGAATGCGTGGCACCAGGATCAAACAGTACATAAGCTTCTAAATCAAAGATTTGGATGGTACCTTTTACCACATCTGATGACTGATCTGCAGTATCCTGATCCAGTGCGTGCACTCGTCCTCTGCTTACACCCACTGCTTGCTTCCCCTTTTCTTCAGCTGTAGCCTTCCTCCTCGGAGCAGCTGTACCAACTGGAGCTCTCTCGGGCTCCTTGCCCTTCTATGGGGCTCTCTCTATCATCTCGGGGCAATCTCTGCTTATGTGCCCTGGCTTCCCACATCTGAAGCATACAACCTGAGGTCCATAACATGGTCGAGTACCATGGTACCTACCACACTTGCCACACTGTTCTGTAGTAGGCCGTGGTCCTCCAATCACGATTCCCTTAGCTGGAGCAATGGCCGGATACATGGGAGTATCAACTGTCCTCTCCCGGATCTCATCAATTCTCGACCTCTTTCCAGAGAACCTCTTGCTCCCTTTATAGCTGAAGCCTCTATCCATCATAGGTCTCTTCTTATCTCTGTCCCTCATCTTACCAACCTTTCCAAACTCCGAGGCGATTCTATCAACATCTTGTTCACATAATTGCGCCCTGCGCACTGCCTCCTCATAGGTCGGTATATCCAGGGGAACCAATCTAGACCTGACGGTTGGTCTCAATCCATCCACAAACTTCTGGATCTTCTCGACCTCATTACTCATCGTGTTGGGATCATATCTGCCCAGGGATATAAAAGCAGTCTCATACTCATCAACAGTCCTGCTCCCTTGGGTCAGTCCCAAAAATGCCATCTTTAGCTTTCGCTGGGCGGTATCCGGGACATACTGTCTCCGGAAGGCCTCTAGGAACACATCCCAGCTGATCTCAGTATGCCGGGCTCTCAAAATAGGCCTGGTGGATTTCCACCAATGTTCTGCTGATCCCTTCAGCATAAAAGCGGCAAATGCTACCATCTCGGTAGTAGTGCACTCAAAGAACCCATATAATTTCTCGATCTCATTGATCCAATCCTCAGCCGCTACTGGGTCCTTTACTCCACTAAAAGACGGCGGTCCAAACTTCTAGAACTGCCGCAGTCTATCCAAATCACATCCATATCCCCAACCTCTACTGCCTGGCATAGCAACCGGCGTAGGCACATCCTGTGGGGGCGGGGTATCTGTCGTCTGAGGTCCTTGGGCTTGCCTCGCCCGTGCCTTGGGAGCAGCTGCCTGCTCGGCATCACCCTGTGTAGCGGGACTCTGTCTACCGCCAACTCCAGGTAAAGATTGAGTGACCAATTCCAAAATCATCTCAATGCTCCGCTCGATCCTCGCGAAGCGAGCCTCAGTACTTTCGGGCCTCTCCTCTGGACCCTGTGGAGCGTGCTCAACGTCGACCTCCACCTCAACATCCTCCTGAGCCTCGTGTGTTTCCGGCTCAACACGACCCCCAGGCCTACCTCTACGGCCTCGAGCCTGTGCTCTCATCCCTCTACCGCGACTGGTATTAGGCATACTTACTCAGTTCCCTACATTCACAACCAATTACTTAGTCAACCCATCGACATACACTATTTGTATCTAAACAAGCACAGTAACTTGGGGATGTAATTTTTTTCTTTTATTAAGTATTTTAGACATGACACACGTCAAACCAACTCGAGCTCTGATACCAACTTCTGTCACGACCCTCAACTTACCAAAATACGTACAAATTTTTCGCATTTTCATGCATCAATCCCTTAATCATCCTTCCTCGATCGTGAACAACCACACACTTAACAGTTGGGCTGTGTGTCGACGTCTAACTCACTCCACCATACCAATTCAATTTAAAACATTATTTATGAGTAAACACTTGTATAAATGTATATAAATCAGAGTTGTTACATGTGTTTACATCGTTTTACATCCCCAGTAGTTACATACAAAATGCTACTGTGCTATGTCTAGTTTAGATACAAAATAATCCAAGTGTGTATACCTTTAGCGATGGGATGCAGCGGATTACCAAAAAGGGACGCCTCCAGTCACGCTCAATCTATACTCAAATCTCTGTAGAGAGGGGAAAATAAGGGGGGTGAGCAAACCACACGCTCAGTAAGGCAATCATGCGAACAGGTAGATACTGTACTATCTACGTGATCGTGATGCCATGCTCAAAAGCATTTAATTCATTGTTTATCTCAAAACATGAGTGTATGATTGTGTTAATGGTATGTAAAGCATTCATGCTATTAAAATTCAGTGCACATTTCAACTCAAAGCATGGTATAAATCATCATGCATAATTCACAATAAAAGCATGGCATTAAACATCATGCATTTTCACAATAAGGCATGGCATTAAACATCATGCATCCGTGCACTTTAAAACCATTAACAAATCAATTCAACGTCAGGTCCCAGCCCATCCCTCGGGCTTTCCTGACCACAATCACTTCAAACATGGATTTATTCTCAAATAGCATTAGACATGTGAGATAGGCAGTTCAACAATAGGTAATAACCTCAAGGCTTATGTACATAACCTGTGATACCGGCTACACGGATCAGGTGTGCGGGATATCACCACCATCTGCTTCCACACGGGAGGTGGGTCAAATCCTACCAGCCGGTCCATAGCAGATCTCGTCCGAAGACGGCACATCACATCACAACACGGTACAATGTACTCCATGCTACATGCACGGTACAACGTACTCCGTGGACCCCCAGCCTTATCCCTCGTTCGGGCTCATCAGCTGTTCCTCCAACCCTTATCCCTCGTTCGGGCTCATCAGGTGGATCTCCAACCCTTATCCCTCGTTCGGGCTCATCAGGTTGTTTTAACATGCCATGTCTCAAAACAATGCACGTGTGAGCCTATTTAATCGATGTGACACCAAGTCTACTCGAAGCTCCAAACACGGCAACATGCAAGGTGGGCATCCAGTGCGAGACAAACTCAAAGCACAATGCCAAAACAATATGAAATCCATGTCAAAACTAGTGCCTCATGCACTCTTTCATACTCACGAAATCATGTAGGTGGCTCAAAACTTGCAAAATATGGTTAACAAAACCAAAACATACTCATTTCTTTTGCAAATCATTTCAATGTTAGCCAACCTACCAATCATTTGCTAAAAAGCAATAAAACATGATTTTCAAAGCAATATGCTTTTGTTTTCATGCACATTTCTCAAACTCCCAACTTTTACCCTTCAATCACCCAACAACAACATTTCCTAATCTCATGCATTCTAGCAAAACATTTATGCGCCCAAATTGCGCACAATATCTCTAAGAGTCCACACAATTCCCTTACCTCGATTTACTTGGTGTGACTCCTTTTTCTTTTAGCTTCTCACGCTCTTGGCCCAACTCGCCTCGGCGTATCCTCGGAAGCTGCGATTCATTCATTAAATCGATTGAGTTAACGTATTTAACCCATAATTGACCTCACTAGTCAACATTATTTACTTATGCATTTTACAAATGCCTTAACCCTCATTTTACCTCTTTTAGGTAAACCTCACAATTTATCCACTAACCACATCTTAAAATCATACCACAACACTATCAATGATTTCTACATATCTCATTCATCATTAATCTCCATACAATTCCACTTTCTCACACTAAACCATTTCTAGGTCAAAATCACTCCAATGCATTCTAGATAGTTTCTAACCATCCATACTCATGCCAAACAACTCCAAAATCAATTAAATAAACAATGTACCATAGTTGGAGTGTTAGAATCTTACCAAATTTGATTTCTCTTCTTGCTCCAATGGCAATGCCCTTAACTCCTCCAATACCAAAAATGGGAAAATGCTTTCCAACTATGTTGTTCTTCTCTTTGATAGGAACAACTTTGTCTCTAATGGTCTCTCTTCAAACCTCACTGAAAATGACTGATTTTTGAGAGAGAATGTTAGGTTTTTGGGTTGAGAGTGGAAAGTTTGTGTTTTTCCCAAAATTTTCTGATTTCCAGCACTCCTTATATAGAAATAGCTTGAGGAGATCGATCTGGTCCAAGAGGAGATCGATCTGGTCCCTTAAAATCCCTCTTTTTTCACGGCATTTTTAAGCCTGAGATCGATCTGTCGAAGCATGAGATCGATCTGTCAAGGCATGAGATCGATCTGTCGAAGTATGAGATCGATCTGCTCCCAAACAGAGAGCTAAGGAGATCGATCTGGTCCATTGGAGCCCAAATAAGAGCATTCTGGCTCTTCCAGATCGATCTCTCATCCCATGAGATCGATCTGCCCTTCAAAATTTCCAGGTTTCCTGCAGTTCCTCTGCAACAACACTTACCAAACATCCTTAATTTGCTACCATGATCATTTCCTCATTCATTCATCTTTGAGACTTGAAAATGGCATCCATCCTCACTTCATACACATTAAAACTTGTGTAGGATCTTTGTGTGACCAATGGTACTTAATATAAACAAAAATGGAAGTGCACATCTTATGCAATTCTACTTCCATTTTACCAAACTACTCATAATCCATTCTACACACATTCTCCACATGTTTAAGTCCATTTCTACGCATTCATACAAAATGAAACTTGTATGTACGATTATCACTCTCATTACAAGTGTGTACATTACTTATGGACTTACATCACATATACTTCACTTATGAATTCATAGTACCACTCTATTTACACTTTCATGTACATATATACCCTTATACATATACGGGGTCTCACAGTATCCTTTCGACTAATACCCCGTACAACCTCAACCTTGAAGTATGAGTCCATATTTATAGATTCACTATACAAGGCATGTTATCATGCATACACGCCATTCTACTTTTCTATTTATGCATACACGATCATGTAGATCGACATAAGCCTATCATTCATTTACCTAAGCTACTTACTAAGCTTTCAATTGCTTACCCCCATTTTTACTCTCGCAGACTATATGAGCTAGATGCAGATTGCTAAGCTTCATATGGGCCATTGAGGATGATAGCTAACTTTGGTAGTAACTTATGTCCTATAAGCCCTGCTTATGCGACTTTTGAGGAATGTGAGAAGGTATATTATTCTTTTACATGCATAGATATCTATGATACACAGTACGTGTTTAATTACAATGTATTGGGATGTAACTTAGGATTGTTTGGATTATTATTGAATAATATGAATTGAAGTGAGACTTTAGGATTAGAACTGTATTTTGATATGATTGAAGTGAAATTTGAAAAGGGAATGAACTAAAATAGAAAATGTGATGAGCTGAATAGATATAATGATTTGATTGAAATGGTGTTGAATTGAACTAGCTAGTTGAGATTGGGTATATAAAAGGTCCATATTTGTATGTAAATTAAACTGGGGAAAGCTCCTACTATAAGGGGTATTTTCAAATTTTTCTACAAATTAGGAAATTATTGTCAAGCCAAAATAGGTATTACCTGCCTTGAAAATTTAATTAAATTCCTCATGGATTAAAGTTTATGACTTTAAGTTGAAAATAGCTAAGATAAAAAGGCGAAAACTGTTAGTGACTACACTGACACTGAACACAAATCTTAAAGTGAAAAGAAAAAGTTAGTTCGTAATTTTGGTAAAGTGAATTAGTGAAATAAGTATAAGTGTTAAGCATCCGTCACGGTCTTCGGATTGTGGCAGCGCCCCCTTTGGCCTTCTGTTTTTGTTTCTTTCTTCTTCTTCTTCTTCTTCTTCTTTTTTAAAAAAAAAAAGGTCAGCAACAGGGGTTTGCGCATCGTAGACCCCTTCTTCAACTCGGCAAGCTTAGCTTGCCGAAAAGATTTATATATATATATATATATATATGTATAATATATATTTTATATTTAATATATATTAAATATATATTATATATTTTTATATATAATTGTGTATATATATACTTCTACATTTATATATATATATATTTTTAAAATATATATTCTTTCTTTTTTTTCCTCCAGTATATGTTATCCCATATGCTCAAGATTAATTCCCAAAATGAGAAATTTAGGGTTATCACATAATTGAAACTTCATAAACTTGCATACATGCTTAAAAACAAATTGACATCATGACTCTACATGTTATCTCTTATCTTAATGTGATCGCAGCACATAATCTTGGTTCTTTGGCACCAAGCTTAAGTTAGATAATGCATCTATATTGCCTAACTTTTCTCAAAAGTCCTCTTTACAGCAAAATCCAAAGTATACAACTTAGATCCTTACTCTTTTAACTTTCTTAAGCATCCATAAAACTAAACCATTCTTAACTTAGCTTTTTCTCTTAATTCCTCTTAAGCTTTAACTTAGAAATCATAACTTATAGGCTAATTCACACCATTCATTATCGTAAACCATACCATACATGATCCTACATTCATCCTCAACATCATACAATCATTAATTCACCAATGTCAACACTAATACATAAAAACCTCCAAATTCATCACTTCAACCCTAAATCATCATTCCATAAATTTCATATCCATAATATACTTTAGAAATTCAACATATTTTGCTACAATTCATAACATATATTTATTCTAGGATTTTAGAAAATCATACCTTGTAGAGAGAGAAACCCTAAATTTTTCTCTTCATAAGCTTCCACACCAGTTAACCACCTTTAAACCATAAATATCCATTAATACATAATCAATACTTATAAATAATTCATACCCACCAAACGAATCCAACATAAATGTCCCTTACCTTAGGTTTCCCTTTTTTTGAGCCAAAAATCCTTTTTTTTTCTTCTCTTCCTTTCTTCCTCTCACTTAAATCTTACTCTAGAATAGGGATTTCTTGGAGAAATAGAGGTGGAAATAGAGATGAGTAGAGTTCTTTAGCTTTCCCTCTTCCTTTTTCCCTTTCTCTTCCTTTTTTTTCTTTTCCTTTTTTCTTTTTCCTTTCTTCCTCTCAGTTTCCTTCCTTTTTCTTTTAATTTCCCGAGTCTTAAAACTCAATTTTAAGTCATCAAGACAATAAGCAATCGATATGCAGGGGGTCGGTCCTCTCCCTAAAAAATGCCCTAAAATCGCATTTTGGGTTGAGAAGATCGACCCCTTTATGTTTTTTTGTAGAAAGTTGCTTTTCGACTTCAGAGAGATAAATCTCTTGGCATAGGGGATCGGTCTCTTGCTCCCTTATTGTTCAATTTTTGCATTCTGTTTGCAAGGGGATTGGTCCTATAGAAATAGGGGAGCGATCCCTTGCTCTTTTACTGTAGAATTTTAGCTTCTGTAAACTAGGGATCGATCCTTCTATAGCAGGGGGCTGATCCTTTGACTTTTGACTTAGAACATCATTATTTTGATGTTTTAACCCCAAAAGCACCCAACTTTATAATCCTAAACTCATACAAATCATCCAACAACTCAAAATCAATCCTAAATACATCCATAAACACGTTTAAACCATCAATAACATATTCACACATCTCATAACATCCAAATCTATGACTCATACATAATACCTCAAACACACATAAAGTAAATAAACATAAATCGTCTTAATCCATAATCACCATAAAACATCTATTCACAAAGCGTCCATAACTCTTACAATTATGTTCGAAAATCTATAATATTCATTCATTACAAAATTAACTTATTCAATATAGAAATAAGCTTGTACAACGGAAATTTGGGTTTTACAAAACTTCTTTCACAATTTCTTCTATAGCAGAAGGTGGCAGAGCTCTACTTTCAAGACATTTTTTTGGTGAAAAGATTCAAAACTCACTTGCATATGTGCCTTCTTTTCACGATGGGAACCTTTGTAAATTGTTGAGTTAATATATTTTGAAATGACAAAACAAGTAAATTCAATAATATAAAGACGATATAAAAACATGTTTAGAAGCTATCAGTACTAGAAATTAAGTTCCTGGAGATGAGAGATCGATCTGGTGATATGAGAGATCGATCTCCTGGGTTTTCTAGGATGAGAGATCGATCTCATGAGGATATGAGATCGATCTGCTAAGGTTTGAACCTGTACAAAGGTATTAAGGAAGCTAAGATCGATCTATAAGGGTTAAGAGATCGATCTGTCTAATACAGGATATTGAGGAGATCGATCTGGTCTAGAAAGAGATCGATCTCCCCTAAAACAAAGGTAAAGGCAGTAGATCGATCTATAAGATCGATCTATACTCAAACAAAGAGCTCATGAGATCGATCTGGTATAGGAAGAGATCGATCTCCTCAAAGTCAGAGAGCTAAGGAGATCGATCTGGGTTAATGAGAGATCGATCTCCTCAATACGAGATTACCTGGCAGATCGATCTATAGATCGATCATGCCTCAAACAGAGAGATTGGAAGATCGATCTACCTATTCGACAGATCGATCTGCTCTAATATTTTTAAATTATGAGATCGATCTGCTCATATATGAGATCGATCTCCTTGCTTCTTTTTGCCTTGATCTTACAGGAATTATAACTATGAGATCGATCTGGTCAAGATGGCAGATCGATCTGGCATTCTACTGGAGGTTCCCAACGGCTCTTTCTGCAAAATCTCAACGGGAAAAGCAGCATTAAATGCTCCAACTACCAATCCTTCAGTATATAATCAAGCATTGAAGACACTAAGAGAGAGACACTATTGCTGCACATTCTGTATATTCTCAAGAGTTTAATTCTTTCATTCCAATTGTCTTCAATCCTCATTTATTGAGTTTGTTATATAAGCTTGTGTGCAAAAGCTGTATTTGTCCTACCCACATAAAAAGCTTGATATTGTATTCATCCTTGCTTTAAGAGAGAAGAGGATTGTTCCTCAGTGAGATAATCTTTGTAAAAGGGTGAATACATCTTTGTATAAAAAGGGTAGAGAGGTTATTCCTTAACCTGAAAAAGGGAGTGTGTAACTTTCGTTGAAAGTGAGAAAGAAAGCACTTGACAATAAGGTCAAGGAGAGAGGACGTAGGCAAGAGATTGACCGAACCTCTATAAACGACTGTGTTTGATATTCTCTTCCTTATCTTGCTTTAATTTGGTTCAATACATTATATTGCTTATTCATTATTTGTTAATTAAGTTCAAATTAGTTTAAATTTGCCATTAACATTAGAAAACCGATTCACCCCCTCTTGGTAGAGCCAACAATTGGTATCAGAGCTAGGACTCTTTGATCACATAGGAATAACTTCCTAAGAGTTATAAACGATCTAATGGCTCACAACAATATAGCAACTAGCTTAGTAGGAGAGGGGCACTCTACAGTTAGGCCTCCTATGTTCAATGGGGAACATTATGCTTATTGAAAGACTAGGATGATGTTATTCATTCAAGCAAATGATTATGAAGTATGGAGGATTATCACTAAAGGACCCCAAATCCCTACAAAAAGAATAGAGGGAAGAGATATCCCTAAAGAAGAAGATGAATGGGATTCAAATGATGTTAAATGTGCTCAGCTAAATGCCAAGGCCATGCACACCCTTTTTTATGCTTTAGGGCCAAATGAATACAATAGAGTCTCTGGTTGTGACAATGCCAAACAAATCTGGGACAAATTGGCAATAACTCATGAAGGTACAACCTAAGTAAAAGAGACTAAGGTAAGAATGCTCACACATGACTATGAGCTATTTAGGACGAAAGATGGAGAGTCAATCAGTGATATGTTCACTGATGTAATAAATGGATTAAAATCATTAGGAAAAATTTACTCTAATATAGAAATGGTCAAGAAAATATTAAATAGTCTACCTAAATCATGGGAAGCTAAAGTGACTGCAATTGAGGAATCCAAGGACCCTCACACATTGTCACTAGATGAATTAATAGGTTCACTACTCACTTATGAGATGAAATTAAGAAGAAATGAAGAGCCACCCAAGAAAGTGGGAGTTGCTCTAAAATCTACTACTCAAGAGGAAAATAAAAATGAAAATGAGAGTGGTAGTGAAGAAGATCTTGAGATGGCAATGTTTGCCAAAAGATTTAACAAGTTCATGAGAATGAGAGCTAGTGGTAGTAATAGGAGAAACCACAAGAGAGATCAAGAAGAGGTAGGAAGAAAAGATACAATTGTGTGTTATGAATGTAAAAAACTAGGACACATTAAGTTTAACTGCCCTCTTCTTAAAAGGTCTAATGATAGGTTCCACAAAAAGAAGGCAATGGTGGCTACATGGAGCGACAGTAACTGCTCCGATGATGACTCAAATGAGGACATTGCCAACTTGTGTTTCATGGCTATTGAGGATGAAAAGGTAACTTCAAACCTCAATGAATACTCTTTTGATGAATTGCAAGATGCCTTTGATGATCTTGCATTAGAATATGAATGCATGAGTATGAAATATAAGAAGATAATATCTAAATTGAAGAAAGAAAATGAGTTAATTCTAGAGGACAAATTAGAATGTGAAAAGAAACTAGAAATTACGAATCTTGAAATTTGTGACCTAAAAGAAAAAAATAGTAATCTACATAATTCCTTTAATAGATTTTATATGGGTCAGCAAAAGTTAGATAACATGTTAGAAACTCAAAGGGCATTCTTTGATAAAAATGGGTTAGGATATAATGCAAAAAGTAGAGAGACTCATCTCAAAAGCTTCATTGCTAGAAAGAGCATGAATAAACCTTCAACTACTTGTTCATATTGTAATAGAAAGGGACATGCATCACATAATTGCAATATGAAGATGACCACTCTTAAAGGAAAAATAGTAAAAAGAATGTGGGTTCCAAAAGAAGTAATTAACTCAAAAGATTTTAATGCATTAGCAAAATGGATCCCAAAGGGATCAAGAATTGCATTCACTAACCTCAAAGGACCCAAGAGAATTTGGGTACCTAAGACATGAGTTTGAATTTTGATTGTAGGTAATTGAGCATTGCCACAAAGCTAAAACAAAGGAAGCTTGGTACTTGGACAGTGGATGCTCAAGGCACATGACGGGTGATAGAAGCCACTTCAACTCATTTAAATCAAAGGTTGGTGGAGAAGTCACATTTGGGGACAACTCCAAAGGCCAAGTTGAAGGAAGTGGCTCTATAGGTAATGACTATTTTTCATTAGAAAAAGTATTGCTTGTTAGGGGTCTAATGTCACGACCCAAACTACCTAAAAATCAGAGTTAATTTTTCGCGTTTTGTTATTTTCTTTCATTGCTTACTTGTCCTCTAATCGTGACCACACTCCACTAACAAATTGGGCTGTGCGTCAATGCCAGTCCCACCATACATTTACCATATAACTTAATTCTTTCTCAGTCATTTATAAAATGTCTACAATATTTATACATCCCCTGGAGACACTTACAAACATGTTACTGTGCTATGATTATTTAGATACAATTTGTACAAGTGTATATACCTTGAATGATGGGCAGCAGCGGATATCCAGAATGCAGTACTGAGTCGTCTCAACGTCTACTGGAGATTATCTGTGGGAGAAAATGAAAGGGGTGAGCACATCAAGCTCAGTAAGGCAATCCTACGAACAAGTAGGTAACCATACTACCTACATGAACGTAGTGCCATGCATAAACCACCATTTCTCCACACATTTTAAAACAGATGATATGAGTTATGATGTTATGTAAAACACATTTGCACGAAAAATTCAACATGCAATTATATTCAAAATCATATCTTTCTCGTTTAAAATTTCACAGTAAAGTCAGGACTCGACCCCTCCTTCGGGTGATCCTGACTCACACAAAATCATGAAAATCCGTTCACATCACATATGGGTTTAAAAAGCATGAAAATAACCATCATGCACATTTAATTTAAAACCCGGTTTGATCTCATTAAAATCGTCGACATGCGAGACTAGGCAACATCTGTATATCGGCAATAACCAGGACTATGGCCATGTATGTCCTCGTGAGTCCCTTTAGCTACACGGATCCTAGTGTGCGAGGTCTCACCCTGATCAGGAACCGCCCGGGAGGTGGGTCAATCCAACCCGTCAGTCTTATCCGATCCCACGCATCCGAAGATGCCGTATCCGAAGATACCCCGTATCAGAAAGATACCGTATCCGAAGATACCCCGTATCACAAAGATACCACACGGTACATCGTACTCCATGCTACTTGCACGGTACATCGTACTCCATGGACCCATACCGCTCTAGGTACTCCAGCCCAAATGGCCTGCTTCCCACAGAGAGGTTTTGTTTCTTATATCATATCTCAATACTCATGTCATGTCTCAAAACGCACGTGCGAGCCTATTTAATCAGTGACACACAGTCTACCCGATGCTCCAAGCACGGCTCATCGCATGTTCTCATAAAAATCAGTGCGAGCGATGCTCAGCACTCTCATCAAATCAAGTAAAACTGGCAGAGCCCGCTTTACATCCCTACAAGGCCGCCAACCTCATCCCTCACTCTCACCCCACTTAAGAGGTCTTTTGAGCCTGTTGGGCCTTTTGGCTGACTCCAAGGGCAGACAGCGCTACTCCACAAATCCAGTAAAACTAGTGCGAGCTAGGCTCTAGCACTCTATATATAAATCACATGAAAATCTTATAAAATCTGGTGCGAGTTAAGCTCCAGCACCCTGTCACGAAAATCATGTAAATTCTGGTGCGAGTTAGACTCTAGCACCGTGTCACGAACAAGCATGTGAAATCTGGTGCGACTTATACTCTAGCACCTATGCATGTAAAACTCTAGTGCGAGCTCTCGCTCCAGCACTAATGCATGCATCACACAAATCAAACATCGTGCGAGCTGAGTTCTAGCACGTCACATATCAATAAAAACACGTAGGCGGCTCTGTTTCCTCAAAACAGTTTTCAAAATAATTGCATCGTTGAAAGTATGCAATGCTGTGCATTTTCTTTCAAGGTTAGCCAGCCTACTCATGCATGCATTAAAATGTCTCCAGAACGAGCAGAAACCTCTTGTTCTTGCTCCTCCCAATTTCCCTAAATTCATAAATTTTACCCTTAACAAGGGTATTTTGGTAATTTGCCCATTCGGGGCACTAAAATTATTATTTGACCTCTAGACCCTTCAGATAATTTTTAAAGACTGCAATGAACTTAAAATTGCATAAAGTTTACCTCTAGCAGTCCGTAGAATTCCCTTACCTTATTTTCCTGTCGAGTCTGACCTTTCCACTGATGTCACGTCGCGCAGTCCGATCTGCTCTCAATCCAATGCCCGGAACTGCGTATCAATATTCCTCAGGTCAGATAACATACAATTTAATTGTATTTCCTATTTTCTGGGCTTAATTTAAATCATTGGGCCCGTTTACCCCTATTGGGCCCGATTGCACCTTAATGGACCTTAATCGGCCTTAAGCCCGTTTTCCACTTAATTTTCACTTTATCGAGGCCTATTGGGCTCACTGGGCCCACCAACAATTTATTGGACCTCGTTCTAACTCTCGAATAGCTAAATTTATTATTTACGACAATTTATCTAAATTTCCATAATTTAATTTAATTTATGCGGAATTTAAATTCATATCACGCATTACGATGTAAATTGTCGTAAATAAGGGTCACTTACCCGAGATTCCATGCTAGTACGAAATTCGAGGCTGTCTCGAGCTCTCGGTGGATGCCAATCGTCGAGCTACACAATTCCATAATTTTTCGGGTAAGTTTTCAGCCCAAAATTAATTAAATTAAATACTCCAAAATTTAAATCGGGTCAATTTCGACCACTACTGACTTACCCGTAGCTCGATTGCATCGTCGGGATTTTTCTCCAATTTTTCCTCCTTTTCTTTTTCCCTTTTTCTCCTTTTTTTCTCGCTTTTTGGCTGAACCGGTTCAGTCCAGTTCGGACCGGTTCAGACCCGCCGGTTCACCCCGGTTCACTCCGGTTCGACCGGTTCATCACCTTGCCGGCCGGTTCTCCGTCGACTTCCATCGCCAGCATCTCCGTTGGGTCGTCCGCATCACGAATCTGGGCTTGGTTCACCTCGAGCTCGCCGAAAAATGGCCGGTCCGGCCTGTTCTCCTCCGGCCGTCGGGACCCATTTCTCCTCTTGGCCGTCGCCGATGATTCCGGCCGTTTCGTCGGCTGCTACCGGTCTCAAAATGACCGGCTCCTCCTCCTGAACTCATCGGTGGCCTCCGTTGATGCCCAGCCGCCGTGGATCGCCGGAAATCGGGTCGTTTCTCTTCGGTGCTTTCCCTCCTCCGATCGGCTTCCTCCGGCCCCTGCACGGTGCGATTCCGGTGCCCACGTGCTCGCCGGTCTCTCCTCTACCTCCTCGTGGCCTCGTCGGAGCCTGTCGGTCGCCGGTGCGTCCTTGGGCTTCCTCGATTTTTCTCGGCTTCCGTTTTTCGTTTCTGCTTTCTCTTTCTCTCTCCCCGATTTGGTTTTCAGTTTTTTTTCTCTTCTTTTTTTTCATTTATTTTATTAATTATTTTTATTATTATTTTAATCATTAAAATACATTAAAAATACACAAATATCCCTTAAAATTATTATTTAATTCTAAATTCATTTATTTAATTTTATTTAATTTTATTTAATTTATTTAATTTATTTTAACCCTTTTTCGGGTATAATTTCTCCGTATTTTTCGGATATTGTCCCGAATGACTTTTCGGTATATTTTTTGATTATTTTTGGGATTATTTTTTCGAACTAAAAATCCCGATTAATTCCGATTAATTCCCATAAATTAATATCTTGATCAATTTAACCCAAAATAAATTTATTTCATCCTTATTGACCAAAATTTCTCAAATCCATATTTTTAATTAAATTTCCTTATCGAAATTATACCGACTTTCGATCTTTTGACCATTTTACCCTTATACGTGTTCGGGATTAATTTAACCCGACTTCCCTTCACGAATACTCATTTATTTCGTATTTTAATTAAATTCGGGTCTTACAACTCTCCCCCACTTAAGAAATTTGGTCCTCCAAATTAGAACCAATTCATATGAGTCCATAGATTACTCCGGGTACATTAATCGTATCATACTTCTTTAATTCTCATGTGACCTTTTTTCGAAGTGTACTACCAAAGGACTTTAATTAGGGAGATCGTCTTAAACCTCAATACTTTCTCTTTCCTGTTTAATGCCCGAATCAACCTCTTCAATATACTTATATTTGCATTAAGCTGAACTGTTGGATCTCATATCCTATCACCTATGCTGGATCTGGATAGTATTTTCGAAGCATCAAAAGCTGGAACACATTGTGGCTGCCTGTTAATTCAGGTGATAACGCCAACCTACAGGTCTTATCTCCCACTTGTCCAATCTCTCAAAATATTCAATCCAGCGAAACTCAATTTACCTTCTTCCAAAAGTTCGCTATGTCCTTATTCTCTTAGGACAAGAAACATTTCAACCATACTAATTCACCCTCGGTGAATTCTAATACTTTTCTATCTGCTCTGAGGTGTTCTTAATCTCTCATCCTTAACTAAACATCCTCAGAGACTTATTATCCAAAGTCGAAAAATAATTCTATCTGTCACCCACTTTTTCTTATCCAATTTGGGGAACAACCCCTACAGCCATACACTGCCTCATATCTTGTTATCCCGATACTCAAGTGGCAACTGTCACTATTGACGAATTCGATTTGTAATAACTGATCATCCCAGGAGCATAAAAATCAAGGGCACATGCTTTCATCGGATCCTTCAGAACCTGTACAGTCCTCTCTGACTGACCATCTGTCTGAGGATGAAAAGCTGTGCTAATACTCAGTCGGGTTCCTATAGCTTCCTGAAAAATCTTCCCTGAAGTAAGAAGTGAAGCGGGAATCCCTATATGATACCATGCTCACTGAAACGCTACATCATGTTCCACAATCTTCCTTATACATAAATCCTCATACACACTCTGAGTATCTGGGGATTTCATAACCAGAAGGTGGGTAGACTTAGTCACTCTATCGACTATCATCTAAATAGCCTCGTAATTCACCTGGGTTCTCTGTAACCCATCACGACATTCATGGAGACTTGCTCTCATTTTCCGTGTCGTGTCTATATAGGTAGAGGCTGCAATAACTCTGCAGACTTTTAATACTCTACCGTATTTCTTTTCACATCTGACCACCAATACCCTTTTCGAGATTTCAATATATTCTTTACTTCCGTATGCACTGTATATCCCGAAGAGTGAGCTTCTGACAATATTACTATCTCATCAACTGTGGTCCTGGGGAGCACTCATATTGTCTCTGAATCCTCAGTAACTCATCATCACTCACTGTGAACTCTGTCACTGTCTCCTTCTGAATCTGACCCACACTATCGACACCATGCCGATCATCACGCTAAGCCTGACAAATCCGGGCACTCTCATCCGGTTCTAATCATCAGGCTAGCTGTCACACAATCACTGTCATCATCAGAAGGGATCACATCACTACTGAGGCTCACAACTGCTCTAGCAGCTCACGCTCCCTGATCATCATATGTGGTACCATCCCGAGGCTTTTTATACTCAAGGCATCAGCCGTCACACTAGTCTTTCCTGGGTGGTACAATTTTTACAATCAAAATCTCTCAGAAGCTCTAACCCACTATTTATTTTCATATTCGCCTCTTTTTGTGAAAACAGATACTTGAGACTTTATGATCAGTGCATATCCATAATTTCTCACCGTGTACATAATAGTACCATATCCTCTGTACAAATACTGTTGTCAACTTTAAATCATGGGTCAGATAGTTTATTTCATGATCTTTGAGTTGTCTAACTCCAAAAATTGACTATCTTCCCATTATACATCAATACACAGCTCCTTCATAATTTCGAGGTATCCATACTCACTGTGAACCTCTTGAGCTGTTGGGTATGGTGAAATTAATCACGGTGGTCAGTTCATACTTCACTACACCGAAATTCACGTCACATCTATCATCTCACTCAAAGACCACGTTTTCATAGTTAAACATGTCAACCAAGTAAACCATATTGAGAACTCGCAACAGCTCATTTGTAAAAGCCATTCCCAATTATTGCTTACAATTTTGCCCTGGGCTTTAACTACACCCAACATATCATCGATAATGATGATTACAAATCGGTCCAATCCTTGACTTATTTACGCATAAGCGTATAAGATCCTTCAAAATCGCTTACGTTTTCAGGTACTAACCTGCATCATTTCCTTTTCTTATCTTAACGGCTCTTATTAAATTTTACTATGTTAACTTTTATGATTTGTCGAATTTTAATATTCTTATCGTCTTAGTAAAGGTATCCTAACGCTAAAGGTATTTATTACGACGATCGATTTCACGTTATAGGTTATATATATGAACTTTTAGACGCTGTCAAGTCTTCAGGCGGGGAGGTATTTTGAAATACCTTTATTAACCTTCAGACTTAACCACATATACTTTATATATCAGTCCATGTGGTTACAATTTGTATTCGCTACTAATTGCTTTAATCCTAATGACTTCATATCGTAAGGATGTTCTCACCTTGCATATGCCTCTTACTCCAATACATCTTGTATTCAGAATTAAGCATATCTCATCTTAAAGATTATCTCCTTAGTGTATCTATTATAACGAAACTCTTGTCATTATTCATTTCGTGAGTACAATCCTTTACTCCTTTAATTTCAACTGTTACACCCCTTTTTGTCACTTAAAATCTCTATATCCATATTCCGTTAATTAATCCTCTTCTATTGGGGTACTCATTTATCAATATTGTGCCCGATGATGTAGGCATTCATGCTTTTTACTCACTTATATGCGAATGAAGGCGGTATGAATAAATGTGTGGCACCAGGATCAATGAACATATGTACTTCTTTATTCATAACAAGTGTGGTATCTTACACCACATCCATGAAACATCAATAGTGTCCTGGTCCAAGACATCCTCTCGCCTTCGTCCAATAGCCTACTTTCCTTTTTTTCTTTTCTTTTCGGCTATTGCCTCCCTTTTCGTTGCAGCTATACCAACGAAGTTTTTCTGTCTCTTTACTTTTCTGTGGGGCGATCTCGCCCAACTCTGTGCAATCAAAATCAATGGTCCGTCTTACCACACTTAACGACCATTTTCATCAATACAGTGTAGGTATAGACCCTCTTTCCGTGGTATCCACCACACATCCCATACTACTTACAGTGATCACAAAGATACCGTATCCGAAGATACCCCGTATCACAAAGATACCACACGGTACATCGTACTCCATGCTACTTGCACGGTACATCGTACTCCATGGACCCATACCGCTCTAGGTACTCCAGCCCAAATGGCCTACTTCCCACAGAGAGGTTTTGTTTCTTATATCATATCTCAATACTCATGCCATGTCTCAAAACGCACGTGCGAGCCTATTTAATCGGTGACACACAGTCTACCCGATGCTCCAAGCACGGCTCATCGCATGTTCTCATAAAAATCAGTGCGAGCGATGCTCAGCACTCTCATCAAATCAAGTAAAACTGGCAGAGCCCGCTTTACATCCCCACAAGGCCGCCAACCTCATCCCTCACTCTCACCCCACTTAAGAGGTCTTTTGAGCCTGTTGGGCCTTTTGGCTGACTCCAAGGGCAGACAGCGCTACTCCACAAATCCAGTAAAACTAGTGCGAGCTAGGCTCTAGCACTCTATATATAAATCACATGAAAATCTTATAAAATCTGGTGCGAGTTAAGCTCTAACACCCTGTCACGAAAATCATGTAAATTCTGGTGCGAGTTAGACTCTAGCACCGTGTCACGAACAAGCATGTGAAATCTGGTGCGAGCTATACTCTAGCACCTATGCATGTAAAACTCTAGTGCGAGCTCTCGCTCCAGCACTAATGCATGCATCACACAAATCAAACATCGTGCGAGCTGAGCTCTAGCACGTCACATATCAATAAAAACACGTAGGCGGCTCTGTTTCCTCAAAACAGTTTTCAAAATAATTTCATCGTTGAAAGTATGCAATGCTGTGCATTTTCTTTCAAGGTTAGCCAGCCTACTCATGCATGCATTAAAATGTCTCCAGAACGAGCAGAAACCTCTTGTTCTTGCTCCTCCCAATTTCCCTAAATTCGTAAATTTTACCCTTAACAAGGGTATTTTGGTAATTTGCCCATTCGGGGCACTAAAATTATTATTTGACCTCTAAACCCTTCAGATAATTTTTAAAGACTGCAATGAACTTAAAATTGCGTAAAGTTTACCTCTAGCAGTCCGTAGAATTCCCTTACCTTATTTTCCTGTCGAGTCTGACCTTTCCACTGATGTCACGTCGCGCAGTCCGATCTGCTCTCAATCCAATGCCCAAAACTGCGTATCAATATTCCTCAGGTCAGATAACATACAATTTAATTGTATTTCCTATTTTCTGGGCTTAATTTAAATCATTGGGCCCGTTTACCCCTATTGGGCCCGATTGCACCTTAATGGGCCTTAATCGGCCTTAAGCCCGTTTTTCACTTAATTTTCACTTTATCGAGGCCTATTGGGCTCACTGGGCCCACCAACAATTTATTGGACCTCGTTCTAACTCTCGAATAGTTAAATTTATTATTTACGACAATTTATCTAAATTTTCATAATTTAATTCAATTTATGCGGAATTTAAATTCATATCACGCATAACGATGTAAATTGTCGTAAATAAGGGTCACTTACCCGAGATTTCATGCTAGTACAAAATTTGAGGCTGTCTCGAGCTCTCGGTGGATGCTAATCGTCGAGCTACACAATTTCACAATTTTTCGGGTAAGTTTTCAGCCCAAAATTAATTAAATTAAATACTCCAAAATTTAAATCGGGTCAATTTCGACCACTACTGACTTACCCGTAGCTTGATTGCATCGTCGAGATTTTTCCCCAATTTTTCCTCCTTTTCTTTTTTCCCTTTTTCTCCTTTTTTTCTCTCTTTTTGGCTGAACCGGTTCAGTCCGGTTCGGACCGGTTTAGACCCGCCGGTTCACCCCTGTTCACTCCGGTTCGACCGGTTCACAGCCTTGCCGGTCGGTTCTCCGCCGGCTTCCACCGCCAGCATCTCCGTTGGGTCGTCCGCATCACGAATCTGGGCTTGGTTCGCCTCGAGCTCGCCGAAAAATGGCCGGTCCGGCCTGTTCTCCTCCGGCCGTCGGGACCCATTTCTCCTCTTGGCCGTCGCCGGTGATTCCGGCCGTTTCGTCGGCTGCTACCGGTCTCAAAATGACCGGCTCCTCCTCCTGAACTCATCGGTGGCCTCCGTTGATGCCCAGCCGCCGTGGATCGCCGGAAATCGGGTCGTTTCTCCTCGGTGCTTTCCCTCCTCCGATCGGCTTCCTCCGGCCACTGCACGGTGCGATTCCGGTGCCCACGTGCTCGTCGGTCTCTCCTCTACCTCCTCGTGGCCTCGTCGGAGCCTGTCGGTCGCCGGTGCGTCCTCGGGCTTCCTCAGTTTTTCTCGGCTTCCGTTTTTCGTTTCTGCTTTCTCTTTCTCTCTCCCCGATTTGGTTTTCAGGTTTTTTTTTCTCTTCTTTTTTTTTCATTTATTTTATTAATTATTTTTATTATTATTTTAATCATTAAAATACATTAAAAATACCCAAATATCCCTTAAAATTATTATTTAATTCTAAATTCATTTATTTAATTTTATTTAATTTATTTAATTTATTTTAATCCTTTTTCGGGTATAATTTCTCCGTATTTTTCGGATATTGTCCCAAATGACTTTTCGGTATATTTTTTGATTATTTTCGGGATTATTTTTTCGAACTAAAAATCCCGATTAATTCCGATTAATTCCCATAAATTAATATCTTGATCAATTTAACCCAAAATAAATTTATTTCATCCTTATTGACCAAAATTTCTCAAATCCATATTTTTAATTAAATTTTCTTATCGAAATTATACCGACTTTTGATCTTTTGACCATTTTACCCTTATACGTGTTCGGGATTAATTTAACCCGACTTCCCTTCACGAATACTCATTCATTTCGTATTTTAATTAAATTCGGGTCTTACATCTAAAGCATAACTTACTAAGCATAAGTCAACTTTGTGAAAAAGGTTACAAAGTAATTTTTGATTGCATGAAATGTCATGTCATAGATCCTAAGTCAAATAAAGTTCTTTTTCTAGGTCATAGGCAAGGTAATATATACATTGTCTATCTTAATGAACTCAAAAATGAAAACATATGCCTAATGGTAGACAATGAAAAAAAATCTTGGTTATGGCATAGAAGACAAGGTCATACTAGCATGCATGTGTTATCTAAGTTAGCTAGAAAGGATCTAGTTATAGGATTACCCAAGTTGTCCTTTGACTATGAAAAAATATGTGAAGCTTGTGTTAAAGGAAAATATAAAAGGACAACATTTAAGCCTAAGAATAGTGTATCAACCACTAGGCCTCTTCAATTACTCCATCTAGATTTATTTGGACCAACTAGAACAACAAGCCTTGGTGGGAAACACTATGAATTTGTAATAGTTGATGATTACACTAGGTTCACTTGGGTGTTCTTTTTGAGAGTGAAAAATGAAGCTTTAAAAAAGTTCATAGCTTATACAAAAGTGACTCAAAATAAAAAAGGATATACAATAACTAGTATTATAAGTAATCATGGCAAAGAGTTTAAAAATATAGGATTTGATGAGTATTGCAATGATCAAGGAATTAGCCATAATTTTTCTGCCCCTAGGACACCACAACAAAATGGAGTAGTTGAGAGAAGAAATAGAACATTGGAAGAAATGGCTAGAACCATGTTGTGTGAGAATAATTTACCAAAATATTTTTGGGCTGAAGCTATAAACACATCTTGCTATATCATTAATAGAGTTATGATTAGACCCATGCTAAAGAAAACTCCTTATGAGCTTTACAAAGGTAAGAAGCCTAACATTAGCTACTTTCATCCTTTTGGCTGCAAATGTTTTGTCTTAAATAATGGGAAAGATAATTTAGGAAAATTTGATGCCAAGAGTGATGAGGAAATCTTTCTAGGATATTCCTTAAATTCAAAGGCTTATAGGGTATATAACAAAAGAACATTGATGGTTGAAGAATCAATTCATGTAATATTTGATGAATCAAATGATTTATCTAAAGATTCAACCAATGATGAGGATGTTGGAATATTCGATGAAAACTTAGAGAAAATTCCAAACTTAGAAGAAGATCTATTAGAAAAACTTGACATAAATAAAGAAGATGAAGAAGAAATAGAGATGTTAGAGAGAGAGTCTAGAGCACCAAGAGAATTAAGATATGTAAAAGATTGTGAAATAGTGGGAGATCCAACTCTTGGAGTTGGACTAGATCATCTCTAAGGAATATGTGTCAATATATAGCCTTTGTGTCTCAAATAGAACCTAGAAATGTCAATGAAGCCTTAGATGACAATAATTGGTTCTTAGCAATGCAAGAAAAATTAAATCAATTTGAAAGAAGCAAAGTGTGGAACTAGTCCCTAGGCCTAGTGATCACTCTATAATTGGAACTAAATGGATATTCAAGAACAAGATGGATGAAAATAGTGTGATCATAAGAAATAAGGCTAGATTAGTTGCACAAGGTTATAGACAAGAGGAAGGAATAGACTATGATGAAACTTATGCACCAGTAGCTAGATTAGAAGCAATTAGAATGCTACTTGCTTTTGCATGTTATAAAAACTTCAAGTTATATCAAATGGATGTAAAGAGTGCATTTTTGAATGGTTTCATTAATGAAGAAGTGTATGTTGAACAACCTCCCGGCTTTGAAAATCATGAATTTCCTGAACATGTTTTCAAACTATCTAAGGCACTCTATAGTTTGAAACAAGCTCCTAGAGCATGGTATGAAAGGTTGTCAAAATTCTTAATAGAAAAAGGATTTTCAAGAGGAAAAGTAGATACCACTTTATTTATCAAAAATAAAAATAAAGATTTACTAGTTGTTCAAGTGTATGTAGATGATATTATTTTTGGATCAACTAATGAATCTTTATGCCAAGAGTTTGCTAAGATCATGCAAGGTGAATTTGAAATGAGCATGATGGGAGAGCTCACTTTCTTCTTGGGACTTCAAGTGAAGCAAACAAAGGAAGGAACCTTCATCAATCAAGCAAAGTATACTAAGGATTTGCTCAAGCGATTTGGAATGGACAATTGCAAACCTCAAGCAACTCCAATGGGCACCAACATCAAGCTTGATAAAGATGAAAGTGGTAAGTGTGTAGACACTAAACTCTATAGGTCTATGATTGGTTCATTGCTCTATTTAACTGCAAGTAGACCAGATATTTTATTTAGTGTATGCCTTTGTGTTAGATTTCAATCCTCTCCTAGGGAATCACACTTATTAGCAACCAAAAGGATCTTAGATATCTTAAGGACACTCCCTCTCTAGGACTTTGGTACCCCAAGGACTCCATTTTTACACTTCATGCATTTTCAGATGCAGACTTTGGGGGATGCAAAATAGATAGGAAAATTACTTCAGGTACTTGTCAATTCTTAGGGAATAGATTAATCTCCTGGTTCTCTAAGAAACAAAATAGTGTGGCTCAGTCCACAACTGAAGCTGAATACATAGCTGCAGGTAGTTGTAGTGCTCAAGTGTTGTGGATTAAACAACAAATGAAAGACTATGGTATTGACATGAAACAAGTCTCAATTAAATGTGATAATACCAGTGCCATCAATCTGTCTAAAAATCCTATTCAACACACTAAAACTAAGCACATTGAGATTAGGCATCATTTCCTTAGAGACCATGTTCAAAAGGGAGATATAATTCTAGAGTACATTGACACTTTACGTCAAATAGCTGACATATTCACCAAACCACTTGATAGAGATAGGTTTTGTGTCCTTAGAGGTGAATTAGGACTCATGAATGTTCCCTGAGACTTATCTGCTTCAAAATCTTGATTTCAAGTTGTTTCTAAATGAATTTTTCAATGATTTTTCTGGGCAAAAAGTATGAGAGATCGATCTCCTATCAATATAGATTGATCTCCATACTTCAAATGAGCCTAAAGCATAAAGGTTAAGCTAGGCAGATCGATCTTCTCACCCATAAGATCGATCTCCTTAAGCCTCTGTTAAACAGAAGATCGATCTATGCATTTGGCAGATCGATCTCATTAAGCCTCGGTCAAATAGAAGATCGATCTGGGCCTACGACCTCATTAAGCTTCTGTATTCTGAGGATCGATCTTGTGGTACAACAGATCGATCTCTTCAAGCTTCTGGAAATGACAGATCGATCTGTTGCCTTGACAGATCTATCTCCTGTGCCCTGGACTATAAAAACTGCAGAAAAATCCCCAAAATTTCAAAATCCCAAAATCTCAAAATCCCTAAATTCTGTCGCACCTCTTTCGCTAATTCTTCCCATCAGATCGATCTCTGTAAGGTATTCGTCAAATCTTTTCTTCGATTCTTGCTCCAGTAACCCACATTGCTACATTTTTCTTAAAAATTCTTTGTTTTGTGCTAATTTGTTTTTCCCTAGGTCAATTATAGCACTGTTCCATTGGTTAGGATTTTTCGAGAACTAGTTTTAAGTGTGTCTAGAGAGTGTCTTGTGTCTAGAAAAATGCCTCGTATTAAGAGATCAGCCAATAGAGAATCTAGACCAACCTCCTCACAACCACCCTCTGCCCCTTCAGTCACTACCTTTAACAGGTGTTTTAAAACACCTGCAAAAAGGAAGAGATATGAAGAGTATTTTTCCACCATGCCAATTAAACATTGGCGAACCATCGATTTTTCTTTCTTAAACCGTATTGATTTTCCTTATCTACCTAAATTTGAAGAATTTGGTTGGATTCCGTTTCTCAAAATCAATACTCTCGTACCCCCAAACATCATCAGGGCATTCTTTTCTAATGTCGAACTCACCTATGATCCTGATGATGCTTGCAAAATTCTTGGGTTTACAACGTATGTCATGGGTAAGTCAATTGCTATAGACACTGATGTCTTAGCCCAAGCTTTCCACATAAGCAATGAAGGCTTGACCAATGAAGATGAGGAAGTCCCCTTAGAGTTTGACCTTCCCAGAGATAAGGCGAGTGACCTACCGATGCACCCAAGGTTACTCCACCTCATTTTCTCATAGAATCTTCATCCTTTCGGTACCCGTCATTCCACCGTTAAGAGGTTAGATCGTTTTTGGATCCACCACATCCACTCCACAAGTCAAAAACCCAACCTTGTCCATTTTCTCTATGAAGATTGGTTGAAGATCGTACGTGGCCAAGCTACCACGATAGTTTTTTCGTAACCGTTGATGTATCTTCTACAACGACTTGGAGTGAACTGCAGTTGTGAAACGGGTGAAGTGCCCTCCCCAAAGAGCGTCTTAAACATCAGAACACTTCACCACATGGGCTACTACAAGGATTTCCGAGGAGATTGGAAGAAGAAGCGGGAACAACAGGCTGCAGCAGCCATGGAGGAAGATCCCTCAGATGAGCCCATTGCTTTACCTGCTGCACCTACTGAGGGTCCATCCTCTTCCTCTGCTCAGCCCCCTGCACCTGCCCCATCACCCGCTGACATGGAGTCCATTGTGACGATGATAATGGAGCTGAACTGAAAGATAGATGAAGGTTTTGCAAACCTTCATGCCACCCAGCAGGCGATGTATGATGAGCTTCAAGTCACTCGTACTCACGTTGAGGACCTTATGGATCGATTCCCTCCTCCACCGTAGGACTTAGTTGATAAGACTATTTTTGCCACTGTTTTGAAATTACTAGTTGTTGTTTTAGAACTGCATTTGCTTGAATGGAATGATATGTTAGTTATTGATGCCATATGCTATAATGAATTACTATTTTGAAATGAACAATGTGTTGAAAGTTGAATTGTTCTTTTAACCTTTAGTGCCATTGATATGACAAAAAGGGGGAGAAGAAAATAGAACATGTGAAAGGTTTAAAGGAATGATTAAAATGAGGGGGAGTTAAGAAAGTTATGAGGTCAAAAGCTAAAAGAAACGGGGAGCTTATAAAAAGGGGGAGCTTACAAAAAGGGGGAGTTTGTGCACAATGCAAATAGGTAACTAAACATGTTTATTGAATAGGTTTTGTCATATCAAAAAGGGGGAGATTGTTAAGTTAATATATTTTAAAATGACAAAACAAGTAAATTCAATAATATAAAGACGATATAAAAACATGTTTAGAAGCTATCAGTACCAGAAATTAAGTTCCTGGAGATGAGAGATCGATCTGGTGATATGAGAGATCGATCTCCTGGGTTTTCTAGGATGAGAGATCGATCTCATGAGGATATGAGATCGATCTGCTAAGGTTTGAACCTGTACAAAGGTATTGAGGAAGCTAAGATCGATCTATAAGGGTTAAGAGATCGATCTGTCTAATACAGGATATTGAGGAGATCGATCTGGTCAAGAAAGAGATCGATTTCCCCTAAAACAAAGGTAAAGGCAGTAGATCGATCTATAAGATCGATCTATACTCAAACAGAGAGCTCATGAGATCGATCTGGTATAGGAAGAGATCGATCTCCTCAAAGTCAAAGAGCTAAGGAGATCGATCTGGGTTTATGAGAGATCGATCTCCTCAATACGAGATTACCTGGTAGATCGATCTATAGATCGATCATGCCTCAAACAGAGAGATTGGAAGATCGATCTGCCTATTCGACAGATCGATCTGCTATAATATTTTCAAATTATGAGATCGATCTGCTCATATATGAGATCGATCTCCTTGCTTCTTTTTGCCTTGATCTTGCAGGAATTATAACTAAGAGATCGATCTGGTCAAGATGGCAGATCGATCTGGCATTCTACTGGAGGTTCCCAACGGCTCTTTCTGCAAAATCTCAACGGGAAAAACAGCATTAAATGCTCCAACTACCAATCCTTCAGTATATAATCAAGCATTGAAGACACTAAGAGAGAGACACTATTGCTGCACATTCTGTATATTCTTAAGAGTTTAATTCTTTCATTCCAATTGTCTTTAATCCTCATTTATTGAGTTTGTTGTATAAACTTGTGTGCAAAAGCTGTATTTGTCCTACCCACATAAAAAGCTTGATATTGTATTCATCCTTGCTTTAAGAGAGAAGAGGATTGTTCCTCAGTGAGATAATCTTTGTAAAATGGTGAATACATCTTTGTATAAAAAGGGTAGAGAGGTTATTCCTTAACCTGAAAAAGGGAGTGTGTAACTTTCGTTGAAAGTGAGAAAGAAAGCACTTGACAAGAAGGTCAAGGAGAGAGGACGTAGGCAAGAGATTGGCCGAACCTCTATAAACGACTGTGTTTGATATTCTCTTCCTTATCTTGCTTTAATTTGGTTCAATACATTATATTACTTATTCATTATTTGTTAATTAAGTTCAAATTAGTTTAAATTTGCCATTAACATTAGAAAATCGATTCACCCCCCCTCTCGATAGAGCCAACATAAATGCTTTCAACCATTTGAGTAAATTACTAATAGCTTGATTCAAAAACAATGTGGCAATTGAGCAGCCACAACTTCATTTGTGTGCCTATCGGAAACAAGTTTCTGGAACAGTCTTCTCGAAAGTTTACTTCCAAGAAGCATAATTCATTTTCGGAAAGCACAAAGTTAAATTTTTTAAGAGTAGCAAAGTAATTTTATTATTGATATTTTTGTTATAAAATTACAAAAAAGAATAGGAAAAATAGGTTGTGAGGAACTAAATCGTGGTTTTTAATAGAAACTTCTCATAATTCTGTTGCATATCCACTAGAGGAGCTTACCTTAACTTTTTTCAAAATGGTAGGCAATTTTTGCTTGAATTGTATCATTTGGATTCAAAATAGATCACAATCTACAACATGGTGTACTTTCTTCCCTTATCATTTTTTTCTTCAAAAATCCTTTCATTTTTACCAATAATGTAGTGATGAAAATGTTCTTGTTACTTAACTTTTTTATATGGATTTTATATAATTTTTTAAAAATTAATTTTATTAATTTAATATAATATATTATTAAATAATTAATAAATTTTATTATTTGATAAAATTAATATTAATAATTTTTAATTATTTATTAACTTTATAAAAACAATTTTATATAAACTTTATTTTAATATTTTGGATATATTGGTTTCTCAATACATTTTTTTTATTCATAATAAGATATAAGGAGGGAAAATGAACGAAATTTATACCTAATCTTTTTTAAGAAAAATAACAACTATTAAATTTGCATTTAAACACATGTATCAGAGTTCATTTTCATTACAACAATAGCTACTACTATCATCATTACAATAACTAATCCAAGCGTAGCTTGTTTTTAAGTTCATTGTTCATTTCAACATGGATCCTATGTTCTTAATAGTTTTTGCTAGTTGGCTAATGAGTTATCCATGCTAAACAGGGAATTTTACAATAAGATCAATTTTTTTATTTTATTAATTATATATGATTAATAGTAAATTTAATGTTATTAGGCGTAAAATATATTAAAAGTATTATAAACATATGAGAATTAATAAAAAAACATCTTGTAGTAAAATTATCATGTGTTTACGTTAAGTGATTCTAATTTTACGTTTATTATCATGTGTTTATAATATTCTTAACATATTTTATGTTTAATTTTCTTAAATTTATATTTAATTATATGTGTTTATATTGATTTTATAATAAAATAAAAAATTTTAACCTTGATGTAAAAGATCTGGAAGTGAACTATTGCTTCTTCTTTTTTTATCAAAATCTTTGTAGGTTGCAATTTCAAGCGATCAAGCTCAATTAAGCTGCGTCGTTTTTGAAAAGAAAGGTCCTAACCTATTTAAAAAGAAGACTTAATTGCTACATCCCAATCCTTTATGCTTATGCTAAGCAGCAGGTGCTAGCCTATTGAACCTCGCAAATTTACCCTTGTCGTTATTTTTAAATTTTTTAATTACATTATTGGAAAACATAAAATTTTGTTATTGTTTTAAATTTTATCTAAACCAATCATATCGATCATCAAACTAACACTTAAAAACAAGACTCAATTCCTAGATCAAACCCAATCCCTTTATGCTTATGCTTTGCGGTATATGAACACAGATTGCCCAAGTCACATTGATCTGGGGGTTGTTGAGATAAATGAAAAAGAAAAATGCTTTGCAAGACGGCCAGCAGAATCATAAGCGGAAATGGAGTAACACGTTTAGAAGAAACCTGTTCAAGGGTCCTGTCGTTTTGCAACTCCAACTCTTTCAAAGAAGGTATATCTGTTCACAGTTCTATAATAAAACTGGGTCTTCAAGGCCATTTGTATTTGAACAACAACCTGTTGTCTCTTTACGCCAAATGCTTTGGAGTGGACAAAGCACGCCACTTCTTCGATGAAATGCCATATAAAGATATCGTGTCTTGGACCGGAGTTCTATCAGCTTATGTCAAGAGTGGAAACCATGATGTAGCTCTTCCATTTTTCGATTCTATGCTAATTTCTGGGCAATGCCCGAATGAGTTTACGCTGTCAAGTGTGCTACGGTCATGTTCTGCTTTGGGAGAGTTTGAGTATGGAACTTGTATTCAAGCTTATATAGTAAAGCAAGGATTTGATCAAAACCAAATTTTGGTCAGCGGGTTGATTAATTTTTACTCCAAATTTAATTTTACTAGTGAAGCTTATAAGCTATTGATTAATAAAGGAAATCATGATGCCGTCTCTTGGACAATGATGATCTCTTCATTCGTTCAAGCTCAGAGATGGGATCAGGCTTTGCTACTTTATGTCGATATGGTTAAGGCTGGGGTTCCTCCAAATGAATTTACTTTTGCGAGACTTTTGGGAGCATGCAGTGTTCTTGGTTTAAATTATGGGAAGTTGGTTCATGCCCATATGTTGTTGTGGGGAATTAACTTGAATGTGGTGTTGAAAACGGCCTTAGTTGATATGTACTCAAGATGCCAAAGGATGGAAGATGCTATAAAGGTCTCAAATTTGACATCTGAATGTGATACTTCATTATGCACTGCTGTTATTTCTGGGTTTGCGCAAAACTTAATGTTTCGAAAGGCTATAGCTGCATTTTGCGAGATGGGGATATCTGGAATTGTACCTAATAATTTTACGTTTTCAAGCATCTTGAATATTTCCTCACTAATGTTGTCTCTAGAGCTTGGACAACAGATTCACTCAAGGGTGGTAGTGGCTGGTTTGGAGGATGATGTTTCTGTTGGAAATGCACTTGTCAACATGTATGTGAAATGCTCCGATAGAATAGAAGATGCCTTGAGAGTATTTAGAGTAATCAGCTTACCAAATGTCATTTCTTGGACCTCTTTAATTGCAGGTTTTGCTGAACATGGTTTTCAACAAGATTCTTTTTACTTATTTATGGAGATGAGAGTAGCAGGAGTGCAACCAAATTCTTTTACCATCTCTAGCATTATTGGGTCCTTCAGTGCAGCAAAATCGCTTCCTCAAATACTAATGCTACATGGATATGTTATTAAAACGAATTTTTATAAAGACTTAGTTGTTCAGAATGCTCTTATAGATTTTTATGCTGGATTGGGGATGCTTGATGATGCATGGCAAATAGTTCATATCATGAGTCATAGAGATGTGATCACATATACTAGTTTAGCCTCAAAAATGAATCAAATGGGTTATCATGAGTTGGCACTGCACGTTATCACTGATATGTATAATAATGATATCAAGATTGATGGATTCAGTATGGCCAGCTTCTTATCGGCATCAGCGGACTTGGGCACAGTGGTGACTGGAAAGCAACTTCACTGTCATTCTGTAAAATCTGGTTTGGGCAGGTGGATTTCAGTATCAAATGGCCTAGTTGACTTGTATTGGAAATGTGGATGCATACGTGATGCACAAACAGCTTTTAGGGAGATAACAGTGCCAGATATTTTTTCATGGAACGGGATGATTTCTGGATTGGCATCAAATGGGTACATTTCCTCTGCTCTTTCTGCTTTTGAGGATATGAGGTTAGCAGGAGTCAGACCCGACGCTGTTACATTCTTATTAGTGCTCTCAGCTTGCAATAATGGTAAATTAGTTGACCTTGGCATTGAGTATTTTCAATCCATGAGAGAAATATATGATACAGTGCCACAGCTGGAGCACTATGTTCACTTGGTTGATATACTAGGCCAAGGTGGCCGCCTGGAGGAGGCTTTGGAAGTTTTACAAACTATGCCCTATAGGGCAGATGCCTTGATCTACAAGACATTACTGCGAGCATGCAAAGCACATAGAAATATACCTCTGGCTGAAGATATGGCAAGAAGAGGCCTTGAACTTGACCCTTCTGATCCAGCGTTCTATATACTGCTAGCAACCTTGTATGAGGACTCTGGCCGGCATGACTTAGGTAATAAGATTCGCAAGGGGATGAGAGAAAAATGGTTGAGGAATAATCCTAACCAGAGTTGGGTGGAGATAAGGAACAAAGTTCATCTCTTTGTTGCAGGAGAATGATTACATCCACAGATATATGAAATTTATGAGAAAATAGAATCGTTTGAGGCTGAGTTTAAGAATCATGGAAATCTATATCAGGGCATGGGAATTGGAGACTCGTACCATCATCACAGTGAGAAGTTGGCAGTTGCATTTGGTCTTCTAAATACCCCATCTAAGACTCCGATACATGTTATCAATAATAATAGTATTTGCAGAGACCGCCATAACTTTTTAAAATTTGTAACTCATCTGGTCGATAAGGAAATAATTGTAAGAGAGGGTAACCGTCTGCATTCCTTTAAAAAGGGAGAGTGCTCATGTAGAGGCTGTTAGTTTTACAGAATGAAGCAGTTTACCCTCTTTCTTGCCTGGTCTCAAGGGCAAAGATCCCTAGCTGTTTTGAATTCATAGGTTCATACACAGTTAATAGTTTCCTATATCTGGTTGGTACAAATCATTGAGTCACTTTTCTCGGCTAAACTTTGAAATGAGTAATATTAATCACAGCCAAAGCTTTTCCAATAAATTTTCTTCTGCTTTCACATTTCAGTAGAAATTATCTTGTAACGTCTAAAACTCTTGATGGAGAAAGATCATGGCAATCATGCCATTAAGCCAGAGTATCAAACTGAAGAAAAAATATTTATGTAAATGTCTCAGGATGAAGGAAACAAAGCAGAGTGGACAAAGAAATTTTTGAGACCCCTGGCATATCAACATTATTAGCACCTGAATGGTTCCAGCCTTTGTCTTAGGTTAAACCTCTATTCAATTCTCGAAACAGGCAGAATACAAGACTGACAAACATAAACAAGAGAATGAGAAGAAAAATGCAATCTCAACACTGAAACCTAATTGCCTCCAGCCAAGTGCTTTATGGCTCCCCAGAGGTGATTTTAGGCTCATCCTTTTTAGAAACAGCTTCTAGCGTCTTGTAGAACTCCTCGGGGAGAGGACCAGGTCGGTGTTGAGGAACATGCTTGGGAATTGGAGCATCATTTTCTATAACCTCACATTCATAGTCATCAGGAACACCCCAAGGATCCCACTCTGCGATGCAACACAAAATAGAATGCATATTATTAACAAGAAAAAAATGCAAAATATCATAATTTTTCTTGCAATTTACTTTTAATTAAAGATGACAGCAGAGGGAAACTTCACGGTAGACCAGAGAACAGTTCAAAGAACATCAAACAACCATGAAAGTGTCAGCTAGTACCATACTACCAAAACATACCAAAAAACAATAATAAAAACACCCTGATATAGAGTAGACCAGAATACTTGACGGCTGTGACTAAAAACAGAAACCATGATAACCAGAAAGTAACTCTATCTAGGGGATAAGTACAACAGCTACCAGATATTCAATACATAAGGACAAGCAAAGCAACCGGTCGAAGAACCATCATTACATCAGAGTAACACTAACGAATTAAGGATTCCTTTCTTTTCTTTTCTTTTTCTTTTTCTTCTTGATAGAAATGATTGATGAACATGCAATTCACTCATCGATAAAAATGATTAATATTAGCTAATTTAGATATGTTAACATCATGAAATAGATGTAAAGGGGCTCTTTTTAATTTGTTATTGTATATGTTAATAGATCTCCTTCCCTAAACCAGCAACAGCTTTTGAGCTTTGCCCCCCACCTTGGTAGTCAGCTTTACAGTACTTTCACACCATAAAATTCATTCACATTAACATTCCTATTGTTAAATGATATTCAAACAATTCTCAAACAAGTTTTCTATGGATTGGGTTAGAGAAAGAAAAGGAAAGGAAAGCTATGTAAATCAAAGGAAGGTTGACCTTTCCTTTGTTTGTGAAAAATTTTTAACTAAGAAAAAAAACAAAAGGCGGAGTGAGCATCACTTATTTTCCTTTTGACTTACTCAGTTTTTTAATATCACAATTTAGAGTAAACCCAAAAAAAAAAAAAAAAACTCGAAAAAAGAATTAATATATAAAATATCAAATTTAATCATATTGTATTATAACATTTAAACAAAAAAAAATTACAATTAGACTTAAAAACATTATAATAAATCCTTTTTTTTTTATTTTAACAGCTTAACCAAACATGGATAGTTAACATTACTTTCATTTTCTTTCCTTTATTAATTTTAACTATCCAAAGAATACATATACCATTTTCCTTTCCCTTCCATTTCTTTGTTTTTACATTACTTTCCTTTCCTTTCCTTTACTACTGAAAAGATTTCTGATTTCTCGTAGACAGAACTGGTCAAGCAAGTAGCAACAATAACCAGCTTTAATGGACCCAGATTTGCTTCAAGAAAGATTGAACTATTCATTAAGCCAAAGAACACATCTGACCAATGGCCGAGACATCGATACAGCTTGAGCTTCTTTAGCCCCAAAGTCTCCAACTTAAAATTTTTCGTCTAAAACCCTAAAACGACATATATCTCAAAAGAATTTTTAAATAAAATGAAAAAAAATGTAATAGTACGAACCTATCATTTTCCCGATGAGAGTGAGCTCGTCATGCGCTTCTTCTATGAGCTCCTCGACCTGGCCGCATCCAAGGCGCTTCTCGATAATTTCCCAATCTTCCTCCTCTTGGCAGACCTTAAGACGGTGTCGTGTGAAGCTCTCCACGGCCTTACGGTAGCCCTCGTCCTCGGGCACGGCCTGGATCTCCTTCAGGGTCTTGTTGTAGAGACCGATCAGGACTTCCCTGGCGTTGGGGACCACGTCTAATCCTACGATCCCCGTCGTCTCTTTCACCTTCGCCATCAACGGCCGCGAGATCAACCGCAGGAACATTTTTATTTTTTCTGTCCGATTCTGCGGAGCACTGATCCCTTCTTTTCTCTCAGATGTTCTATTCACTTCCCTACTCTCCCTTGTGTTGGAGTGAAAAGGAACTGAGACGGTGGTTGAATCGTGTATGGCGAATTTATAGGAAGAATGAATCTCGGCCGACTTATAGTCATGTGGGCCAACGAACGGATGGTCTAGATTTGGGATTTCGTCGTTCCCCTCAGGGCTCAGGCTGTAATCGAGGCTCCAAATATGTTCTCCCATGCCAGAGTAGGGCTTTTGGGCGAAAACACAAGCCTAACCCATAATAATGAAAGAGAAAAATGCAGTGCCAAAACCAAATGGCTCAATTATTCATAAGAAATTCCCAACAAATTTTAGAAGTGTTTATTTGGTTTCATTTAAATTATTTAACATTAAATTAATTGAATTAATTTATTTTATTTTTATTAATAGAATTTAATTTATGAGTTTCAAAAATTTAACTGATCTTTTTTAATTCAGTTAATTTTTGAATTAATTGAATAATAAATACATTTAAGTTAAATAATTTTTTGAACTCATAATTTCTATTTTTTGAACTCAAACTAAATAAAATTATCCAAAAAAAATTTCAAATACCAAAGTATTTAAGTTAAAAATTTCAAACATCGTTAAATTTAATCTATTGTACAAACTTCAAATATTAAATATATTTTTAAATTTCATATATTTTTAGCTTTAATCTTTGAATTTTATATATTTCAATTAAAATTTTTGTTAATTCTATTAATTTAATTTTCGAACCAAATTAATCAGAAATTAATATTCTTTTAAAATTACTTTTGATAACTGAAGTAATTATTTAATTATCATTAATTAATCGTATTAAATCATTTCAATAGATTAATTCGATTAAAAAATAAAGAAAAAATAACTCTAATTTTTAGAGCTTAAAAGTTGTATTTTAGCAATCTTTGATTTTTTTATTTTTTTTTAAGTTTTGAGACGGTGGAGGTCAATGTGTGATATTTTTATATATGTTGTGCATGTGCTATTGAGTTAAGTTCATGAAATTAGTTATTTACTAATATATTTTCATCTCATAACTTAATTTACGAAGTTATAAATATAAAAAATTATAAGTATAATTAAATATTATAACGACATAAAAAATTATTAAATTAATATTAAATAAATCGGGATGTAATTGGACAAAATTTATCAACTTTGATTTAATCCACATCCCATTAATTAATTAACTACTCAATTTTATATTTAACAAGAATTTACCTTAATCTTCTTGCTTCAAATGAGGAATTTTTTTTAAGGGTTTATATTGATACTCTGAAAATGTGTAGCGTCTATAATAAAGGATGAAGTTAGAGCCTTGTAAGAATCACTATTTTTATATGTACATTATCGATATAAGTCATTGAAATATGATAAGAATAAGTAAACAGTAAAAATGAGCTAAAGTGCAATTTTTTTTGGTTTTTTATACAAGCTCGTAATTAAATAAAAAATGGACAGGTTCGTGGGGTTCAGAGGAGCATACGCTCACCTAGAATTGTCTAACATATTATGTACTCATGATATATGAATTAAGGTAAGATAAATAATTGCATTTGGAAGTTAATTTGAGCATATCTCGATAAACGAGTAATAATTGCTAAAATGATAGTTTTGTCTATAAGTCGATTTTCAATTTTGACTGAATGGATACTATAAAATGATTTACGAGCACGAAATAAGTTATGTCAGACCTTAATTCATTATGTCAGACCTCATACCGAGACGTTGAACGAAAATACTAAACACGTTCGAAATAAGTGAAACCAGGTAAATTTCATCCGAAATGTATATGACCTGTCTTCTTTGGTCAATTTTACCTATAATTCATTATTTGCATACAATATAAATGTGAATAATAGGAAATTACATGTGAAATGCAAGTGGACCATTAGAAATTGAGATTAGTGGAAATGTTGGAAAAATAAGATTGTGCCCATTCTTTCTACAACTTCCAGTCATTTTCGACTTAGGCACCTTTTTACAAAGTTGTTCTACTCTCTTTCTTCTACAAGTTAACCAAAATTTAAAGGCAGATTCCAAGAATTGAATGAGTTTTGGCTTAGCAAAATATAGGTACCATGTCACGCCAACTTTGAGATTTGAAGGGATTTTGATTCTTTCAATTTCCAAGCTTCATAACTGTAAAATAAGAATTAATGTAGTGGATTTCTATATATTTAGATTGAAGTAAAAAGTCACCCAAGAGTGAGAGGAGCATTTGGCCAAAATGGGTTTCTTGGGATAATGTTATTTTTAATGCTCAAATTTGATATACGTTTATCTGTTTTTCAATAATATGATGATATATGAAGTTAATTTGAAGAAATAATGTTTGTATGAAGTACTTGTAGTGTAAACCCCTAGGGTTTTAGTGTGAGAAAGTAAAATTCATATGGAATTTCATGGGGATTTTGTAATATACTACGAGAAACACGTAATTGAGCATGAAATGAATGATTTTGTGGCTTAAAAATAATTCTAGGGCAATGCTAAACATTCGGCCAAAACTAGCGTATTTTGATAATTTTAATAATTTTACCTTTGCAATATAATTTTGGTCTTAAACGAGTGATAAGCATGTATACATATAATATGAGCAATTAGAATGATCAAAAAGTTTGAGTTGATAGCAATTGTCACCTTACTGCTAAGGGTGATATAAGTGAACTTAAGTAAAAGAGTATTGTTTGGATGCCTGTATTGTACATTAAGACTGTATGAAGTGATTTCTGAGTAAATTGTGCAACATTGTAGGTTTCCGAAGTGAAATCATGGTGTGTGAGAGTGATTTGACAAAGCTATCATTAACGAACTATTTGTATAGTTTCGGTAAGTGAATTACACATGTTACAGTGTATATAGCATACGAGGTAAGTAAAGTACCCATGCTACAATATACATCTCATACTGTAACGTCCCGTTTCAGCAAAAAATGGATTAAAATTTTCTTTTCCTTAGCTATGTTTGTCAAGGATCAATGTAGCACCTAATTGCTTCCGTTGATCTCATTAACCAACTCTATTATGATTCTTTTAGTCCTGCTCCCATTCATAGTGTATGATATGAGATTCCATGCATACCACATAATAAAACATATCATTCATCCATAAAAGACTTTATCCATTAATCGGCAACAAAAGAATATAATTGTAATTAGCTTAATCGTTTCATTACCCATCCTAATAGGTCATAATCGAAATCTAATACAGCCCTAAGACTGCATTTGATATCTATTATAACCTCTAGTTACATCTCAAAAAGAATTACATAGACTGTGCATGAATATGTCTAATTAAGATAAATAGCTATGTATATACCTTCAAAAGAATAGAACCAGGTGACAGGATGACGCTTTCCTAGCCAACCCTAAAAAAAGGGGCACTCTCGTACCTAGCGCAAATAATCTGTGGAAAAAGGGAAAGAGGGGTGAGCTTAACACTCAGCAAGAGTACATGCAAGGGGAGGTAAACTATACATACATCATTTAAAACGTATAAAGTAGTTTTAGTTGCAAACATACTTAGTTTGAAGCATACTTAATTTTGTTAAACATAATTCATAAACATAGCATAATCGTCTCACAAAGCATAAGTATGGAATAAATCATACTTGGATGCATCTTACAAATTATAGCTTAAAACATGCATTTGTATAAACTTAAAGCATAAGTAGAGACTAGGCAGTTTATCCCATTAGTAATCTTGTGCAACATAGCATAGATCCCTTAAAAGGAAGGCTTAATGTATGGGGGTTTTCTAAGTCCCATTAGACTGGTGAGTACTAGAATGTTGTTGACTTGTCCAGATCATAAGCCATAACATAAACATAAAGGCATAAATGTCACATAGAAGGTGGACGTTATACATCTCATAAGCACTTACTAATGATGATCTTACCATCTCTTAAAACTTTACATAAATCGTAGTTAGTATGATTCCATAACATAAGAACATAAAGCTTAACTTTCAAAACATAGTACATAAGTAAGTGGGATGACTATCTCATGGAATCATCATTTTTCATAGCTTAAACATAGTGACCCCTCTTCAAAACATGCTAAATACATTTTACAGAAACCATTTTAATGCATTAGTTTTGATTTAAATACCTCAAATAAGTTTTATCATGCAATTTTTCAAAATGAGGTCCTTTAATACATTTTGTGAATCTTCATACTTAAATTACAAAATTATAGTCTTAATAAATCATACATCTATTGACTTTAAATTGAAATGAGTTAATTTGCATGAAAAAGCACATTTTGGTACAAAATGGGTGAAGGGGGTTAATCCTGCTTCTCAAGTGATCAATCCTTTAACACCATAACGCATTATTTCTGGAAATCTCATATGAGAGGTCGATCCCTTGCCTCATGGGATCGATCCTCAAGTAACAAATATGACTTTTCATCGGTTTTCATGTCACAAACACACTTAAAACATAATAAATTCGCACGCATGCATCGAAAACAAATTGACGTCGCGACTCATCATATAATCCCTTACCTCAAGGCGATCGTAGCAATTATCCTTGGTTCTTTAACACCAAGTTTAAGTTAAGCAATGCATCTATATTACCCAACTCTTCCCAATGGTTCTCTTTACTGCAAAAGTTGTATCATTCAACTTAGTTTTATACTCTTGAGCTTACTTAAACTTTCATAACTTAAAACCCGTTTTCTAACTTAACATTTTCTATTAATTCCTCTTAAATCTTAACTTAGAAAGCATAACTTATAAGTTTTTATAGATCTTTCTAATCATCCATTTTTATCATAATTCATTTCATATGCATCTTACATTCATCCTTAGCATCATACCATCCATGAAATTCATAATCTCAACCATTTATACATAAACCCCAATTTCATCAACTTCAAACCCTAAATCATTATTTCATAAATTTTATTTTAGAAATCTACTTAAAAAAATCAATACATTAAACCACCAATTACAACATATAGTAATTCTAGAATTTTAGAAAATTATACATTGTAGAGAGAGAAACCTACAAGAGAGAGAAACCCTAGATTTTTCTCTTTGTAAACTTCCACACCAAGCAACCACCTTTAAACCATAAATACTTCATTAAAACCATTTCAATAACCATAAATAAACTCACTCACCAACATAAATCTAAGGTTAAGGCTCCTTACATTTTATTTTCCCCATTAGAGCCAAAAACTCATTTTCTCTCTTCACTTTATCCCTTTATCTCACTCAATTTTCTCTCTAGAACTAGTGTTTTAAAAGAATGGAGGTGGAGACTGAGTTTGGGGTAAAACTCCTAAGCTTCCTTCTTCATTTTTCATTCTCTTTTCTCTTTTCTTTTCTCTTTTATCTTTTTCCTTTTCTTCTCTCGGTTTCCTTTTGATTTCCCATGTCTTAAAACCCAAATTTAAGTCATCAGACCACTAGGGGATCAATTCCTTTATGGAGCAGATAGATTCTCTTCTTTAAAAATACCCTAAAATTGTGTTTTAGAATGAGGGAATCGATCCCTATAGCTTTTGAGTATTCTGACTTCAGGGAACCGATCTTTGGCCTAGGGGATCCATCCCTTGCCTCTTTACTTTTCATTTTTAGCTTTTGTCAACTAAGGATCGGTCCTTCTTAGGTAAGGGATCGATTCCTTGACTTGGAACACCATTCTTTTAATGTTTCAAACTCCCAAACACCCAACTTTCAACCCTAACTTCTACCAACATCTCAACGCCTCAAAATTCATTCCACGCAACATCCATAAACACATTTAAACCCACAATAACACATAAGATTTGGATCCTTAATTCATACTTAACACTTCGTAAATGCATAAAATCAATAAACATAAAACATATCAATCACAATCATCATAAGACATATATACACAAAGCATCCATAACTCTTACAATTACATCCAACATTTCATAATACTCATACATTACAAAATTGACTTATTCAATATAGTATCAAGCTTATACAATGGAAATTCGAGTTTTTGCATCCTCCCCACCTTAAAAAATTTGGTCCTCCAAATTTCTCGAGCATCTCAAAATAGGTATGGGTACTTCTCCTTCATCAAGTTCTCTAGCTCTGGCTTCGTCGATAGTATTCGATGGTAATCCGAAAATAGTTCGTCAGGCAAATATATTACAATTTTTCCTTTTATTATAAAATGATTAAAACGTCAGTTCATTGATAATTCATCTCTATTTCGTTGATAGTTAACAACGGAACAGTTACATCGATAAATATCCATTGGCAAAATCTTTGTTTTTGGTAATGTGAATGTACATATACGAATCATAAATTATACTCGATTTTTATAACTTTCTTCCTATAAGTAATCGATTATATCTTATAAGTATTTGAATTCCATGATATTCTGGTTCATTCTCCTAAGATGGCGGGGTGATCATGTTCTGAGTTCTTAAATTATTTCTTCCTAATTTGATGCACATAATAGTTAAAAAGAAAGGACATGAAGCATAAATGATGAACCATTGTACGTATAAGTCCAAAAATAAAAATAAAAATGCTGAAGTAGAAAAATAAAAGTGAAGAAGGCATATGGTTTTCTCTCAAAACAATAGTAAAGATAAAATGGTTATTGACATTTTTTTTAATAATTTCAAAGATTTTAATTTCTTTTTTGATAAACAAAAAATGCATTTAGCTTTGTGAATATAATTATTATAGTTCCAATGCCCTTTTTTTCAAATATTTTCTTTTTCTTTTTCTTTCTATTCTATTATTATTAATTTATATCCACAAAATTGAAGATGGAAGATATGTTTTCCCTTACTATAAGGGTTTTTTTAAATTATAATCATAATTAATATATTATTATTTTTAATTATTATCGTAATTAATATATTATGTTTGATGAATCACAATTTGATAAAATAGTATATATAAATAATAAAATAATTTTAATTTTACACTTAATAGGGGCTTGAACATAAAATTTTGAAACTGAGCCAATATCCCATAAGCTGAACTCGGGTATGTTCCATTAATTTCTGTACGCTCGAACCAAAAATGACCTTTACACTACGTAGTATACAAAAAAGTACTTAACAATCATAAAGATGAAAATCAGTCTAGCAGTCACCACCAGCGGTGGATCCGGCGGCTGCAGAGTTACCGGAACGCCAAGGAGAGAAGTTATCACTGAAGGCCGGGCTGCGTCCTAATCCACTACTAATACTAGCAGCGCCAGAAGTACTACCACTACCACCAACGAGTTCTTCGAATCCCTTGAAGAGATCTTCATCAACATGCACGTTGGGGATCAGAAGATCATCTTCATAGCTTTCTCCTTCTGCAGCCGTTTCGAGAGTCATTTCAACACTTTCTTCTTCACCTCCATTATCACCCCTGTTGAGAAGGGGGGCGGTGGCATCTTCAGGAGCTGAAAGTGGTGTTCTGGGAGAGATAGGAGAGAGACTTGTGGCGGAGCAAAGAGAGGAGCAAGAAGCAGTAGTAGCAGGCAAGTTTTCCGGGGCAGAATCTTTGTTTGCGGCCTTTTGAATGGTTGATGGCTTGTTTCGAGTACTTCCAGCGAGAGAGTTCCGGTGAGTGGGCCTAGGGTGCGTGTGGTTGCCCTTGTAGGTAACAATAAAGATGTTGGGTTCCAAATGGCTACGCTCAACCTGTTTTCTGGCTAAGCACCCCTTTGAGCTGCTGCATCTGTAGTAGTTTCTGAAGAAACCAAAATTCATCTTTAGACAATGGACTGGTTGGTAATATTAGGATTTTGGTTTAAAAATAAAATTGAATTGTAACGAAAGAAACATTGAAGGATGCGAAAGTTAATTAACCTTGGATAGGGGGAGCCTTTGATGGGCTTCTGTCCGTATTTACGCCATGCCCACGGATCCGATGACAAATTATCTGCTGTTACACGGCATACGGTTCTCTTCTGGTTGTTCTTCCTGAAAAACGAGAAAAATGGAGGATTTTAGCTGAGGAAAGTGCTGCAAAGCTTCAATCATTTTGAACCATAAAATGAACGCAAACAAACAAGACCCGGCCCACTGACCTCTTTCTTGATCTTGGAGCCTGAGATTGCATGTTCCATAAAGGAAGGACAGCAGCAGGCCTTTGAACTCGTTGTCGTAATGGATTAATTTGCTGCTGCGATTGTGGTTGTTGCTGGTTTCCAGATTGGCCAAAAGAAAAATGGGGAGCGGAGGTGAGAGTCAATGCGGAGCTAATCTCGATGGTGGAGGTGGTGGTGGTGGTGGTGGTGGGATGTTCCTGCTGCTGTTGTAACCTTTGATGCTGATGATGTTGGCCACTACATCCTCCAGGAACAGAACTCGAAGAGCTGGGATCTATAGCTTGATTAGCACTGAGGGGGTGGGGTCAGCGTAAGGCAAAAGGGGCTTGTAAGAATCTTGCAAAGAACCATTTTTTCTAAGCTGTAAAAGATTAGGAAATAAAAACAAATCATCTTCTTCCTCAAACGTCATCGCAGCCAAGCAAGCCAAAGGGTATTCCTCCCTCCAACTGCTACTATTATCTTTCTTGAAATCATTGCTTGCTGTGGCGGTGGTATTGGCGGCTGCAGACGTACAACTCCTCACCACTGCATAAAGATCCCAGTCCTCGGCCATTTTCAGCAGCCAATCAACCTAGAAACTTTCAAACGCCCAATCTTAACTCAGCGTTTTCAAGCGAATTAGGCAGAACGGAAACACAGGAAGAGAAGGCAAACAAGATGGCGCTGACTTTCCTTTGGGTGTGAAAGAAAAATATAAGAGAGAATAAAGAAAACAAAAGCACGAGACAATTAGACAGAGTAAGAAGAGAGAGGAAATGTTGGTGCACTGACTTGGTAATGGCTAATTATTTATACACGTGATAAAGAAAAACAAATATGTCTATACCATTTTGCAAAAGGGAAAGAAAAAAATGGTGGATTATTTTTTTTTTTATTTCTTTTGCTTTTTCTTTGACTTTGTGAAAATGTCAAAAGGAGGGCCCAGGACAACGTGGGAACTGTGAGGACACGATGCTTCTCATGCTTCCAAATTATCCTACACGCTCTGCCTTCTTCTTTTTGTACTCGATATCTAATTGGGTTCTTTGGCCTAAAGATTTGGCGAATGATCACGCTCTCTTTATGGGCGTGTAAGTCACTCCAAGGCATAGCTGGGAATAATACTGATAAATGCATTGCAACTAGTTCATTTGGATTATTATAATGATTAATGATGGTATCAATGAAATTAAAATTAATTATAAATAAATTATAATGAGAAATATGAATAATTTTTTAAAATATTAAATTAAATTTCATATAAAATAAAACTCATAATATACATTATATATAATTAATAAAATAATTAAAAATTAATAAAATCATTTTATAAAAATATTATTTTTTATGAAAATTACTTTATATCAAATAATATTTTTATATATGTTTCAATTCTATTTAACATTTAAAATCTTTAATTTTTTATTTAATAAATTGTGATATATATATTATATTTAGAATTTTTTTAAAAAATTAATAATCATAAATTGAATACTTTATAAATGAATTCACATATAAATTAAAAGTCTTTAAATAAAAAAAATGAAACATTAAAACTAAAAAGGTGAAAGAGCTAATAAAAATAAAATTTTTAAATAAAAAATTAAGAAAATAAAAAGATAAAATGGGGAACTTCCACTGAAGGTCAAATCTTAAATTGGACCTTGACCCATCAAGTCTTCGGCAGGAGGGTCAATGGAGTCGGCTGGTGCCAACTGCATGGACATAGAAGCTGTGATGCATCCAAATTAAGTCTATATTTTTTTAAAGAGCTTTTAAAGGGTGCTTTGAATGTGAATTTTTTTTAAAAAATTTCTTATTAACCTTTTTGAATATTTGTGAATACATTACATACACGGAAAGTCATATTAATGGAATATATTTGTATTCTACTTTTTCATTTGTAATTACTTCATTCTAATTAAATAGTTCGGTAAATGTTGAATTTATATTTGATAGCACAAACTAAAAAAAAAAATTTAGGTGTATGGCAAATGTCTTTTTCTGGCCTCCTCTACTTTTAGATTCACTAAATTTTGGGTTGTACTTCTATCCTACTTTTTTTTTTGGGTACCAGTACCATAGGTTCTACTCTAATTTTTAAAAAAAAAACAACATTTGATTCAATATAATGTATTCACTAAATTTTTTTACTTAGAATAAAATTTAAATTAAATAATGTAAAATGTTTTAATAAACACATAAATTACTACTAAAGTTTGGATTGTTACTTAAATGTTTCTTGTAAATGCATTAATGAGTTATTTTTATAATTCAATAAAATAAAACAGAGAGCAAAAAAAATTATTATTCTCTCCGTCTCATTTGAAGAATTTTTTTTTTTTTCACATATAAGAGCAACTTTACCTTTTATATATTTAATTTCATAAATTCAACATTTTTATAATGTGATAGGAGTGTACAATTTGTCGCATTAGATAATTTGGTGCAATTTTATTAAAAATTGATTTAATTGATTTCAAATTTGAAGCTGATTGAATTGATAGAAATCAAAAAAAGAAACCAACCAAAATCGAACCAATTTCAGTCGGTCTGATAATTTAGTAAATATGGTTAAAAAGGTTTTCAATTTTTTTATTATATTTATTTTTAAATGGTATTTAATTTTTGTTAAAAATCAAACAAATAAAGCTAATTCAGTTAGTTCAGATATGAGATTTGGTAATCGATTATTAATCGAGTTAGTCAATCTGACCAATATCCTAATAGACTAACCCAATTAGCTGACGAAACGAACTTAAGTTATGCTCAGTCTGGATCTGCGGCGCAGTGGATCTAGTGTGTTTAGGGAAGATTAAGACAGAAATTTGGAAAGATAATGTCATCTTTTCTGTTTATTTATTAATTTATTAAAAATATATATTTTAATAATTATTTTATCTTTTTAATCTCACCTAATTAGCCCTATTCATTTACTCTCGGATTGAGTCAGTTTCCTCGTTGAAACCAAGAAATATTAAAAAAAGTGAATACTTATAATAAGACAAAAAGAATAATATATATTATCACTTTGGCATCTATGGTGTATGCAATTCAAGCAATTGTGCGGGGCGTTAGGTTTGTAAACTATGCAACAACTGCTTTTTGCTTCCTTGCAAACGACTAACCTCGTAGAAAGCCACTCTCATAGCGGCGCGTGTAAAAAAGCGAATTTTAGAGAGATAGAATGGGTAGCAAGCTGCAACTAGCAACTTAGGCGGGGCCCATCGGTCCAGAGAAATCCTTGCCCCTCCTAGAACCCACTAAACAGTCTCGACACGGCACACCGTTGGCGTTGGTGCCTTGGGGCCTCTCTTTTTGATACGGGGAAACGGGAATTCAATGCAAAAGCATTTGTTTGGCACGCTGCATTGCATCCTAATGGTCAGACCGGTCCACCTTCCCCGCCCATAGGCAAATCATGACCGTACGATCGTAGCCCACGTGGCACGTTGCCATTGTTATTTAATGAGCCTCCTTCACAGAGAAAAATATATGTTTTGCTTGCCTTTCGTGGATGCAACCAATTTATAAGTTACGTTTGATTAAAAAAAAGAAAAATTATTTTTTTGTCTTTGGTATAAAAATAAGATTATCATTTTAAGTTGCATAAGTATTTTCTTATATCTAAAAAAGTTAGATTTGAAATGAAGAGAAATGGGAAATTTTATTTATTTATTCATTTTTATTAACCGATAAATGATAAGAAAAACAAAATATTTTCGTCGTTTTTTTTTTTTCTTTTATCAAACACAATGTTAATGAGGAAGGATCTTGCACCGTTAAATTTTGATCGGGGATACTTTCTTTCTTAAGGAGTTACTTAATGCGATGCTTTGCTTTGTTCAGTTTGTGGTGGGGATCATTGCATTTCTAACGGTGGTTGATTCGGAGGTACTGTGTGAGTGAAAAGTATTGGAAGATTTTTTTTCCTCCCCCGCCGCTTACGTTAATCATTTTTCCAAGAAGGTAATCATCAGGTGTGCGCACTGTTTTCACTACTAATTGCTAATATGGAATCTTTAAGGCAATAAAGCTTGACACTTGTTTTTGCAGCACAGCGTGGCACTCGCGCCATCTCACCTATGTGGCAGAGCACGTGACCTTTTTCCATTGGCACCGGACCTTATGTTTTTTTTTTTTTTTTAATTCACGAGGAAATAAAGAAAGAAAGTGTTTTAAAGTTTGGATTTATATATTTTTTTTAAGGAGAGATAATAATTGGTTAAAATACTTCTTCAATTGTTTTTTGAGTGGAACTTATTTTTATCATAATTCATTTTGTTGGATGAATGATAAATACATTTATAAATGGATTATGTTATTAGATTATCATTCATTTAAAATCTATTTAGATAAATAGTAAATTTGATTCTAACGAGGTTAAAAATAATATGAATAATGAGATTAATTATTATAATAATGAGATTGTATATTGTAACGGTGACATTAAAATTAATGATGTATATATTTAAATGCAACGCAATATATAGTAAATGTGACATAAAATGTAGTGGAAAAATGATTATTATAATTAGATTAAGATTTGTATATAATAAAATTTATAATATGTTTTAAATATTTTTAAAAGTAATAAATAATTTTAAATTATTAAAATTGTTTTATATAAAATAATATTTTTTAATAAATTAAAAAATTACCAAAATTATTTTTTATCAAATAATAATTTAGGTATTAAATAATTTTAAAAATTATTTTATTATATTTAAATGTTATTAACATATAAAATCCTAAAAAAATATTTAATAAATAGTGACACATAATTTTATACTAGAATAATTTATTTGAGATTTTAAGTAATAAAAAGTTAATAATTAAAGATTAATTTATATATATAAACTTATTTATACTTTAAATAAAAATTTTGAAAATCTCAAAATAAATAAAAAATAAAAATTATTGACATTATGAAATAAATTACAAAATGGCATTGTTATCCCGTGGCTAGAGTTAAGAGTCCAATAAGCCACTAAACTCCTAAACCTCCAATGACTCACAAGAAACCACTGGTGGTGCATTTGCACCACAAGATAGGTTCGTTTGGATTACTGAAAATAATTTTTATATTTTTTATTTTTTTGTTAGTAAAAAAATTGATTAATTAATAAAAAAAATACTTCCTAATCAATTAGAAATTAAGTTATTTTTTAAAAAAATTATCTTACATTTTTAAGAGAACAAGACATTTTGTATAAAATAGTTATATTTGTGTAACCAAACTGGTAAGAATAATTCTACTTAAGTTATATATTTGATATGACTTTTTAAACTTTGATTTAATGTAACCTTGCATAAACTACTATTATAATAATAATTTTTCTTATTTAATTAGATTAAAAATTTTAAATTAGTAATAACAAAAAATTAATACTAATTTAATACATAATATATTTATTGTTTTGACAATTAATACTTTTAATAATTTATTAATATTTTAATTTAAGATATAATGTTTTATATTTTATTTACAAATATTTTTATATTAATATTTTATAAATAAAATACATAAATAATACTTTTGTTTATAATTTTAATAATAAATACTTTCAATATAAAATATAATTATTTTAATAGTATAAATATTTTTAATATTTTAATAAATACTAATATATTATTAAAATTATATATAATAAAATAATATTATTATTTCAAATTTTTAGAATATTAATTTAAGTGATAATAAATAGTTTTCTTTTAAATGTTTAATAATATAATATTTTAATATTTAATATTATTTTAAAATATAATTATTTTTTAATGTTAATAAATAAATTAATAAATAATAAGTAATTTTTAATATTTTATTAGTTATGTTATATCATTTAAAAAAATTTAAATTTTTTAAATATTTTTCATTAGCTCATCCAAATGATGAAAAATCTTTAATTTTTCAAAAAAATATAAATAATTTTCAAAAATTATCTTCAATAAACTAAACGGAGCTATATGTTATGTAGTTACATTTTACACAAGATTTTGGATCCCACTTAGTGGATTGAAATTTTTTTCCATCAACACTCCAATATTCTAATCTTCTGATGTGTTAGGAATTATTGTACAATGTGATCTTCTGACGTGAGGAATAAACCTATTAGGCTGTGTAATGAAAGTCAATGTCTGATTTGGTACTATTTTAAAAATGTTACATTGAAAACTTAATATTCATACTGCGCTCTATTGATGACAAATATCAAATAGAATGTGTTTTTATATAAATTAGTCCCGATATATATATAATTAATTGGAGAGTTTTATGATAAGGTTAATATTTTTTATTTTTATGTAAGGTCAATTTAAACACTCATGATTAAACGTAAATTTAATATTATTAGACGTAAAATATGTAAAAATATCGTAAACACATAAAATTCACATATTATAGTAAAATTATCATATAATTACATTATTGTTTCTGATTACGATAATTTTGATATATTTTACGTCTAATAACATTAAATTCACGTTTAATCAAATGTGTTTACATAGATATTACAATAAAATAAAATAAAATTTATCTTTACTGTATAAGTTTCCTAATTATCAAATATATACTCTTAAAATTATTCGGAAAAGAGAGTAGATCTAAGATAAAATCTAAAAAATATTACAAATAATATTTTATTTTAATATTTTATTTTCTTGCTTATGCAAGATGTGTAAGCCTCTAATATGATCAAGTGAGAAATGATTTGCATCTTGTCATTAACAAAATTTGCGTTTTCTTGACTTAAAAAAAGGTATATGATGTTGGTTGTTGTGGTAATGATTCTAATAATTAAAAAAAAGGTAAATTCCAATCACCATTAAATTTTCAAAGAGATATACCATATTATTTTTGAATTGAAAGAGTAAAAATGAGCAATTAATTTTTTTAATATTACATTTCATTCAAAATTATAATTATAATCAAGATATTAAATTCAATTATTCAATAAATTAATTTCACACTTCAAATCTTACACTTAATAAGATTTGAATATGAGATTTTAAAGTTTTAAAATTTTATCTTTATCATTAAATCAAGATCCCATTAACAAAAATAAATAATTATAAATGTTATGAATTATGATTTAATTAAATAAAAACTCGTTTTTATACATTAAAGGTAAATATCTTTTACTAATGAAATCACTTTACAGCAATAAAGTATCATCATCGAGTAAAGAAATGTGGACATAGCGAATAACAAAAGCGCATTAAAAAGAATCCAACCTCCTCCAATAAACTATTGGCTATCCACAATAATATAAGGCATGGGAATAACACAAGAAACATTAGGAGAAAATATGCTTCTAGAAGCAAGAACAAGGCATATCCCTACGCAATAATATTTTGTTCCCTTTCCCCTTTTGAAATGGAAGGAGAAAAAAAAGAAAGAAAAATACATTTTGAGTTTTGAGAGAAGGGTTTTATCTATAAAAAGGACACTTCTAATTACAAATTAAAACCCTTTTAGTTTTTGGGTCTTAGGATTGAAAGTATGCATGAGTTGCCAGCAAACGGATGATTGAAAGAGGAAATTTTTACGAGATTAATTAAAAAATTTCATGTAATATTAGAGTGGGGTGTTTTGCTTTATAAAGAGACTTACAATTTTAAATAGAGAATAGTTTATTTTAGGATGAATTTAAAAAATAAATTTTTAGACATAAATAAAATAATACAACTCATATTTTTTTAAAAAATATGTAATAATTTTTTTACACTAACTCTCATCAAATAATATTTTATTATCTTAATTTACTTCGGAGTCAATTTTCATTAAATCAATTTATTCACTTACTTAATTCAAATTAATGAAAAAAATTTAAAACTATTATAACATAATTTAACAATGAGCTATTAATATATAACAAGAAGATTAATCTGAAAAAGATTAATCCACGTCTGAAAGAGAACCATTTACAATAATACTTTTTCTTTTTCAGATTAATATCATAACCATAAGATTTTCTCTGAATTCTTTTTTATTTTCTTTTGTTTGGGTTCCTAGTATACTAGAGAGAGAGGGTGTTGTTTTGTTGGGGATTTTCTCGGATTTCTAGAACTCTCATAAAAACTTGTTGGATCTGATTCTTTCTCCTCCAACTAATCTTTTTTTTCTTCACTTAGCTTTTTGATTAATTATTAAATAAATCAATTGAAATTAAATTGACTTAGGGAGTTCTTTTTCTTCAATGAATAGAGTTGAAGATTAAATTTGATAAGATTGAACATAAAATAATAATTACATGTTTATAAAAATTATGAATTATAATTATTTTATTGGTACTTAAATACTCATTTTTTTAACATTATCCTACCCTAAATTATTCCTTTTAAATATAATCATGATAAAGGACCACACTCACTACTAACTTTCTAATTTAAAACCATTCCTCGATTTCCCTCACCTAGTCTTGTGGAGAGAATGAGGTCCTTTCTTTCTTAGGGTAAAAGAGATCCAAAAATCTTAGTTTGGGGAATGAAGCTATGAGTTCTTTCTTATTTTTTGATACTTAAATGGAGCTAGATAAGAGATCTGTTATCACTATTACCATTTTATCATGGATCTTGCAACCAAAAAACTCTTGCTGATATTGTGGGTTAGGCAGCTTCGATGAAATAAGATGGTGAAAGTGATCAAGAATAAAAGGTTGGGAGGAAAGATGTACAGGGCCTAGGGGAGTAGGAAGGAGGGGTGGGGGTCTTTAAGCTTTATGGGTTTGGCAGGAAAACCTTAAATTGTCATTAGAAAAGCAAAATATCACACTGTATACATTGCAATTCATCCCCACCGTCACCTATTTTCTTTACCTTCTTTATTAGTTATCTCCTTTCCGTTTTTCCAATCCTTGTTTGTTTTGAAAGAAAGAGTGATTATCCTTCCCCAAAATACTATATTTCTGAACGTATTTTTCAATATAAATACCTTACATTTTTTATTTTAAAAAATTCTAAAAATTATTTCCATTACTTGCCTTTTTTTTTGGGTTACAGTCCCGTTGCTTGTCTTTAATCCTTGTTGTTGTGGCGTCTAGCTCAGTCGGTAGGAGACCCACTCAATCGTATTGTTCGCTTTGGGTCTCGCCTTTACGGTCCCGCCCTCACGGTTTTATCACGTCTTCAGGGGTTCGAATCCAAGACCTTAAAATCTTTGTTCTGATAAAGATGATACCAATTATTTTAGTAAAACAATTGGTATCATTTGTACAAGAACAAAGACTTTAAGGTTTTGAGTTCGAACCTCTGAGGACGCGATAAAATCGTGAGGGCGGAGTTTGAAGGCAGGACCTAAAGCGGACAATATAATTGAGTGGATCGCTACCAGCTGAGCTAGGACACCACAACACTTGTAAACTTTACTTTATCGTTTAATGGACAACAATTTTACACTTTGTCCTTCATTAGAATCGACTTAATATTTTTGTTCCTGACTTCAAAGCCTTTAGAAACCTAATTGTTAAACACAATAACTTTTTAATTTCAACCTTTTCTTTTTCTTATCTACCTAATTTTTTTACGTAAAAAGCGAAAGAATAGCCAATGCAGCTGGACAACATAGAATCTCTTTTAAGTGGAATAGCAATGCATAATTAAATATGTTTGTTCTCTTAATTTAATTTTTTGATCAAGTAACAAAAAAATCAATAAAAGTTGGGGTTTTTTTTTTCATTTTTATATTAACGATAAGAAGATTAATAAAACCCCATATTAGATATAATCAATAAAAAATAGGTATATTCACATATCAAATAAATTTTAGTTTAGACTAAAAATTAAATTCAGTAAACCTAAAAAAAAGGTGAAATATAAGAAACAAGTAATAAATTAAAAGAACCTCTATTATTAAAATTTGATGAAAGCGAAAGAATCCAAAGAGATGAAGAAAGAATAGAAATAAAATCAAGGAGATGGTTCTAGGGGTTACTGTGATTCAATTTTAAATAATTGGATATATGTTTATCTTGTAAAAATTAAAAAATATGGTATGATTATGACATGTCTAAAAAATTATATATTAGGAAATAAGTTTTCAAGTACCATATTTTAGGAAATAAAATGAAAGATCGTAAATTTCCTTATACCAAATGTCTCATTTGTTTATGTTGTATTGGAGTTATAATGGTGGAGTTTTTGTTTAAGGAATGTGCGGAGTAAGAATATGTTAGAGTTTAACTTGTTTAGTTGAGTTGGGTTAGGAGATCGGAGTAATAATGCTAAGCTTTAAACCAAGCTAGCCAAATTTTAGAATAGCATTTAAAATAAGGTTCAATTAATAGAATTAGAACTAATTGATATATTATTAAGGTATTTAAAGTAATAAAACAAATGAATATAAAAGTTAGGTATAAAGGTTAAATTCAATTAACATAGTGTGAACACATTTTAAATGCATAATGTATATGCATGAATGTATACATGAACTTAATTTATTAAGCAGTAAATAGGGTCATAGGACCAAATTAGGATAGATTAAATTAATCTACTTTTAGTTATTATGTTAAACGTATATGCACGTAGAATTAAACCAAATTCATGTTAGTAATGTTGGTTAGTGTACTGAAATTAAATTGGGAATTAGGATTCATTTCGACAAGATAGGATTAATCAAGAGAAATTTAAATATGATGATTAAGTTAGAGAAAATTTAATTAAGCTAAATAAGTGACAGAATAAATTTAATAAAGAAACATATTAAAACAAAATTTTTATGATTAGTGACAACTTTTGGAATACAAAAGCATATGTACAAATGTAAATCTGAAATTTATATATATGAGACCATTTATTTAAATAATTTTCGAAAAATGCATGGATACATCATAGATGTAAATATGAATACATACATATGGTAATTTTAAATCTCACTACAAGAAAAAGGGGCAACAGCGACAGAATTAGCGACGAAATTTTCGTCGCTAATTCTCGAATTCGGTTGCTAAATTTGAAGTCGCTGAAAGTTTTCCGTCGCTGAGGGAAAGTTTTCGTCGGTAATTTTGTCGCAAATAATTTTCGACGTTGAAAACTTTTTTTGATGGAATTCTGACGCTGTTTTTTTCGTCGCTAAATAGAATCAGTGACGGATTTCTGTCGCTAATATATGTACTTAAAATAACTAAATTTTCGTCGGTAAAAGCAATCAGCGACGGATCTAGTTCCGTTGGTAAAATAAATCAGCGATGGATTTTCGTCGCTAATCATATCCGTCGCTGAAACATATTAGCGACAGAGTTCCATCGCTAATAAAATCCGTCGCTGAAATGTTTCAGCGACGGAATTCCGTCGCTAATTTTATTATTTAATTTAATTAAAGTTCCGTCGCAAAAATGTTTCAGCGACGGATGTCCGTCGCTAATTTATATGTTTATTTTGTTAATTAAGTAAATTTTTCATCTCTAATAGGCTTCAGCGACGGATTTTCGTAGCTAATTTAACTATATATTTTTTAATACTTTTTCTGCTTAAATTCGTGTACCTAAAATAATGTAACAGACCTGTAAAAATCGATAAAAACAAACATAAAATATATATCACAACTATATGTCAAAACTAACATCAACTATTAATTGAAAATCATCATCATATACAGTCCGGTCAAATCATCATCACAAATATCATCCAGAATTCATAAGAAAATAAAATAAAATAAAATAAAATGTGTACTGTCACTAATTAGGGTGACCTCCAGATCCAGACAGTCCAGGTCCAAGTGCTCCTGTGTTATTGGCATTCCTTGCCATCAAGTTCATCATCTGATCCATAAAATCAGACAATTTTCCTTCCAGATTATCAATCTTGTTTGAAATGACTCTGACGTCCTATTTCACTTGCTGCACATCTGAATTTGTGTCAGGAGTACCCAACACACCAGGAGTAGGATAAGGAAAATGACTATAAGCTGAATGAGATGCGCAAGAAGATTGGGTGGAACCAGAGGCAGATGCAATGTTTGTGCCCATTTGTAAATCAAGGCGATGTGGCTTAGTCCCAAATCCGTACGTATGTGTACGCATACTCTCCATCCCTCCAATTACCTCACACCATGCAGCTCGATCAAAAGGAGGATGAGTGCTTATATCCTCGCCGTATTTCTGAGTCAATGAAGTAGCGTACTTTTCTTATAATGTAATTAGAAGAAGGATAATAAACAGTAAACTTTAATAACGAGAAAACCATATTAGAAGCCAATAGAATGCATTACGTACACTGAAAGATTTGGACTTGTTGTCCACATAATCACCATCTCCACCTAAACGTCTATGCGTCCGATCAAACAATTCTTTATATGTCGGTGCTCGACCTAGACGTTTCGCCTACATTACAAGATATGCAATTTTTCATAAAACGATATGAAATTCGACTAATGAATAAAAATTACATTAAAATAAAAGTCAACAGTAAAATAAATAAAATTATTATTTGGACTTACCATCCTATATTCATGTACCGAAAAAGGTACAGAACCATTTGTATGCTTTGTTATCGTTCCTTCTTTTTCCGTCAACCGATTCTGTTTTCCTTTTTTTGACTTCGCCTCCCACCTTTCAGTCCCCCATTCATTCTCAACTAATTGATCCTATATTTGGACTGAAATCCACTTCGACTTGTTGTGCCCTTTATAGTCAGATATTTTATCCGTATTAAAATATTGCATTGCTTGTCTTCTCTCCAACTGCAGCAGGTCTCTAAAACGTGACTTGCATAAGTGCTCCTAAATTGTATAGACATTATTGGTTTGGTTAGCAGACCACCTGAACTTCTCTTGCAAAGAAAAACAAATGATAATTATCATTTCGATACGTTTATGACCAATTATCAAGTTATTTACTTCAAAGTAATGTACTTGAAATTTATTCCACATCTGTGCTTTCACTTCATTTGGAACCGTTTTTCATGTTGGCCATGGTTCTGAGTAATGTTGTTTAATTAAATTGGATATAGTCCTCACACCCTTCGAGTCTTCAAAAGAACTGTCAATCAAAAAAGAAGATATCACCAAATATTATACCATATTTAATATCATAGTTGTATGAAAATAAAACAAAAGTAGAAGCAATATACATGTTACCAAGTGGCGTCAGGAATAACCTATGCTCTAGGTTTTGCGGTGTTTCGAGGCTTTGATTTGGGCCTTTTGTTCTTTTCCGACCACTACCACCTCTCCCACTCTCACTCCCACTCCCACTACCACCCGCAGTTTGTGTAGCCTCCTCCGTAGATATTCTTCACCCGGGTAATGGTTGTTCTACCGCTGATGGAGGAGCTGAAATGGCATCATCATCGTCATCATCATCATTATCAGGAGCTGTATCAGGTCGACTCGAAGATGGATTTGGTTGGGCGAGAGGCCGAGAACGAGGCTGATTTGGACGGTGAGCTAAAGGTCGATCACGAGCCTGAGCATCAGACTGAGTAGGCTGCTGAGATTGAGGCTGAATGTCAAAGTCAAGATTATAGTCAAACTCCAATCCAGGTAGAGGAGACTTGGACCTATATGATCGTTGTGCTAACTTTTTCAATCTTCTCATCTGCAATACAGAAAAAAAATTATCTTTAGAAATAAGTAAATGAAGTCTAATAATATTTATTTTACAATCAAATGTTTAATTCTTACTATTCATTATTGTAATCACTGTCATCTTCTCTATCATTACCAACTGTTCTATCATTCCATACTTCATCCTCCTCTTCTTCTTCTTCTTCTTCCTCTTCTTTCACTTTCACTTTCTCTTCCTCCTCATTTTCTTCTTCTTCTGCAAATTGATTGACTTCTTCATATTTGCCACTACTATGAACAGTCGGGTTGTCCAATTCGTCTGAATATGCAACTATTCTAGGGTTCGAAACTTCCACTTCTTGGTAAACTCCTTCGTTCAAATCTAGAATCTGTCCACCGTCATTTCGTCGAACGTTAAATCTACTTCGTGCCTTTGTTTTGAATACGGCCCACCAATGACGACGATCTTTTTTTGTAGAAGGATAAGGACTAAAGTACACTTGTTGGCTCTGTTCAGCTAATATAAAAGGTTCGTTACTGGCAAGTATAAATTTATGCTTGATATCAACAAGACCGTGACGGGGATCAACATGAAGACCTCGTTCTGTATCAAACCAATGACACTTGAATAACACAACTTTATTCCCAATTCCAAAGTACTCTAATTTGATTATATCTGTCAGTATGCCATAAAAATCACGATCAATATCATTGTAGCAGCTGCCTTTGACACATACACCATTGTTCATTGTTTTTCGAGATAGACCATAATCCAACGTATGAAACTTGAAACCATTTACAAAATAACCTTGATAACTCCTTATCATACGTCCAGGACCATGAGAAATCTCAATAATACGTGGATCTGTTTGAGTGGCATGTTCAAATACCTGAAACCCCGCGAAACCTAGCATTAAAATTTTAAAAATTAAGTTCAAACTACTGATTGTTCTATTTTTATAGTACTTATAAATTGTTTAAGCCATTTTGGAAAATGATCATGACGTGCTTTCTCTAATTGTGCATCGCTGATATTCGGATGATCTCTTTTAATCATATCATCAAATGACCTACAATGACATTTGAAACTAAATAAGATAACAACTATATCAGCCATATAATTTTACATTAAACGATGGGTTAGATTTAGATAACTTACTCAATATAGGGGACTATTTTCTCACAATTCATTAGCACGTATATACACGCAGCATTGTAGTCATCTTCCTCCAAGTATCGAGCATTATTTTTTGTCGGCCCAATTGGTCGACCTGGACGTCTAAAAATGGACAAACGTTCCATCGGATCGACATCTCCTCCATCATCATTACGTGGTGGACGGGTCAATCTTGTTTGAACTTCAGGTTCAAAATGCAAGGCACAAGAGTTTCCAATCTCCTCCCTTATGTATGCCATATATATCGACCCTTCTGGATGAGCTGGATTTTTCATTTTCTTTTTTAAGTGATGCAAAAACCTGAAGTGAATATTGTAAGCAATAAAATTTTATTAACTTTTTCAGATAGAATATTTGGGATGATAAATATTAGTATAACATTGAATAATAATTAACTATAAGTGATTACCTCTCAAAAGGATACATCCATCGATATTGCACTGGATCGCCCACCATAGCCTCATAAGGCAAGTGGATTGGAAGATGCTCCATACAATCAAAAAATGAAGGGGGAAAGATCTTCTCTAATTTGCAAATGGTTTGTACAATGTTCCTTTGCAAAACTTGCATGTGATCTACACGTATTTTCGATGAGCATACATCTCTGAAAAAATGAGATAGCTCTGTGATTGCATCCCAAATTGGATTTGGGACAAAATCACGAATAGCTATGGGAAGTAAGCACTGCATAAAAATGTGACAGTCATGAGATTTCATTCCGTAGAACTTGCATTCATCGACATTAACACACCGAACTATATTTGATGCAAACCCATAAGGAAGCCTTAACTCTTTAACCCAAGCATATAGTCTTTTTTGCTCCTCCTTGCTTAGAGTGAATGAAGCTTTAGGCTTTAATGTTTTTCCATCACTGTTCACCAATTCTAATTCTTTTCTTTTGCAAATGAAAGCCATATCCATTCTTGCATTTGTATTATCTTTAGTTTTCCCCTTAACATCCAGCAGGGTGTTAAACAAATTGTCAAAAACATTTTTCTCAATATGCATGACATCCAAATTGAGTCGAATAAGATTGGTATGCCAATAAGGCAATTCCCAGAATATACTCTTCTTCACTCAATTATGAGATATCCCAAACCCTGGAGGTTTTTATGGACCACATTTTGTACCATATGGTAAATCGTCGATGACATCTAATTGTTGCAATACTTCTTCACCTAACAATCTCTGCACTGGAGGATCATGATCTACCCTTTTACTAAATTTGTCACATTGCCTCCTAAAAGGATGATTAGGAGGCAAAAATTGACGATGACAATCGAAAAAGCAAGGCTTTCGTCCATACTGCAACCTAAAGGCCTTTGTACATTTCATGCAATAAGGACAAGATAATAGACCATGGGTGCTCCACCCAGACAACATTCCATAAGCAGGGAAGTCATTAATCGTCCATAACAATGCGACCCTTAACATATAATGCTGTTTTCTGTGAGCATCATAAGTCTCAACACCATGTTCCCGCAACACCTTTAACTCATCAATTAAAGGTCTCAAGAAAACAACAATATTATGTGATGGACTTTTCCTTCCCGGAATTATCATATTGAGAAACAAATATGGTTGCTTCATGCACATCTATGGAGGTAAATTGTAAACAGCAAGCATTACTAGCCAACAAGAGTATGATCTCGATGCCGTGCCATAAGAATAAAATCCATCAGCACACAAACCAAGTCTTACATTTCGAGGATCAGCAGCAAACGATTGGTGAATACTATCGAATTTTTGCCATGCCTCCCCATCAACAGGATGATTGAGCACTCCGTTAGTATTTCGACTTTCAACATACCATGTCATAAACTTAGCAGTTACTGACGACATAAAAAGCTTTTGCAACCTCGGAATTAATGGCAAATAATGTAAAACCTTATACGGTATCTTTTTTCCTCGTCCACCAACTGTTGAGATAGGTTTATATCGAGGATGACCACATATTTGACAATACTCATCCTCTGCATATTCTTTATCAAACAACAAACAATTATTCTTGCATGCGTCTATTTTAACATAACTAAGACCCAATTTTTCTAGCTTCTTATTCATTTCATAATTGGTTTGTGGCAAATTATCATCTTCTGGTAACATAGGCTTCATAATCCCCAACAAACGATTGAAGCATGTTTCACTTATATTAAACTCTGACTTCCAGTTCAAAAGTTGTGAAACAGCCGATAATGTTGTGTGCATTGAACAATCAGGCCATAGTTGTTCTTCTGCATCATTCAATAGAGAATAGAAGTATGTAGCAGATGAATCTGGATGTTGCTCCTCACTTCTTGAATTGTTCACAGAATTACCAATTACGTCATCATCCATTTGAAAAGCATCCGTAACCATTCTAACATATGGATTTTGTCCCTCAGGTCTCACCCCAGATAGTGAATCAATTGTTTCATTTATATTTTGCGATGACTGTCCTTCTTCAATTTCTCTGTGTTGATTCCAAGTGGTATACCCAACAACAAAACCTTTGTAATAAAGGTGTTTCCGCACCTTATCGACTTCCAAGAATTGTTTATTCATACATTTGCTACAAGGACATTTAATTCGATTTCCACTAACTACCTCCGGATGACAAAATGCAAAACTAATTAACTCTTCAACTCCATTCAAAAATTCATCTTTAATGATCCATCTACATCTAATCGACAATACATCCAAGATCTATCCTTATCCATTTTTCACACAGAATACAGTATCTGAAAAAATAGAATAACAATTACACTCTATCACCAAATACTTTTTTCCAATTAAGTAAAATCAATTTAATTTGTAACATGCATATAACAAAATTTAACATCTACAATAACAAAATAAATAACTGAAAAGGATAAATCCGTCCTTATCATAAAATAAATCAAATTAGCTAACATACATATATTTAGGTTTAAATATTGGAACTAAATGTGTGGAGTATTTTATTTAAAGTTCTAAGTTTCCTTAGAAAATTTGGTAGCATAACGACTGTAATTTGTCTCTACCCAACCTACAAATAATACTATATAGCAGTCCAAATCATCAATACAAATCATGCATATTAAATCATCTCAACAACCTTAGTTATCCACAACTAACAATCATGCTTTCCAATTACATTAGCAGCCACAATATCATAAAACAATTTTTTTATGAACAATAAATCATTAAAGTTATATTCATAATTTTAGCTAAAATAATTATAAATCAATTAACAAAATGAAAATAATTTGACTCTTATCTCATTGTTTTAATTATTTGACAGAAATATGAACCCAAAAATTATGTCACCAGCGTGTTCATATTTAGCCTACGCCAAACCAAATAATCACCAACAACAATAATAATAATAACATTTATATAACAAATTTATTAGTTATAATTAATAAAAAATTGATATCATAATAATTTTACCTTCAGAATGAACTTATTTGCTCTTGGCTTCTAGTTCAATATGGCTTCAAATTCTGTGGTTTTTTGCTTACTTTCATGCACGCACGTTACCTCTCTTCCTATGAAGGAGAGAAACAACATCATTTTGTTAAGGCATACATAGAGTTTTATTTTATTGATCAAATACTCAAAATCTTCAAATAATCCAAATTTAAACTACAAATTCAATTAAATATTCCAATTTAAACTACAAATTCAATTAAATAAACAACAACTTCAAATAAACTATAACTAAATTTAATTTGCATATATAGGTGTAATAAAATTTATCAAATTTAATAAAATAACTATAATTCACATAAGAATAACAATAACAAGATTTCAACTTTCAAATACAACAAACAACTTAAATATAAATTTCATTGATTCAAAAACTTAGAATATGTATAGTGAATATCAATTCAAGAAGAATTATTCACGAATTATCTCAAATTTGCAAGTGAATTTTCTACAGAACAAGATCTGAAAAAATAAATAAGGAAAACACGTACCATAGCAAAAGGAAATTATAGTTCTTGGAGAAGATTCCATGAACGACATGCACTATTGGTAAATGGTAAAACAAATGCTTTATACCATGACAAATGGCTCTCCCTATCTAATCCCGAATTCATAAGTTTAAGATAACTGAAAAATTAGCTTTAAGATAACTGAGAATCCTGGAAAAGCAGATACTTTAATAAATAGAAAAACACAGCTTCTCTAATTGCTGAAAATTCTACCTTTTTTTAATCAGCTGACAATAAAAAGGCTTTAGCAGCTTCAGCCTGTTCCTGGGATACTGCCAATGGAGATGAGACAAGTTCACTAAATGTCCATCATAATACTCTAAAGCCTTCACAAATTAACTAAATATCTAATCCCGAATTCATAAGTTTTTTTTTTTCTTTTTCAAAGATTAAGGCATTTCCCCCAATAATCTGAGTGTAGAGTATCCTACTTATCAAACTTACAACAAAGTCACTTATTTACAAACAGATCGAAACCACACGAAACGAAACACCAAATTTGGTGAGACAGTGAGATTGAAGCCTAACCGAGACACTAAATTCGATACAAAAATGTATATATATATATATATATAGTGTGTTTGAGTATGAAAACGGGAAAGGAAAAAATAAAATTGGGGGATAATATTTGAATTCAAATCAAACAATTTTATCTTCTACTTTCAATTGTTAAAAAAAAAATTAATTTCAATTGAAAATCTTAAAATTTTCACTTTCAAATGTTACTATATGCATGTGTATGCCTTTACAGACACACACACACACACACACACACACACACACATATATATAAAATAAAAGCAAATATTCCAATAGATTTTTTTTCACATCATTATGTCTCTCTAAAAATCTTTTTAATTTTTCCAAGTGAGAGGATACAACAGTAATGAAAGAAACAACCAGAAGCCTTATAAAAGTTGCTTACCTTCTAAACCTCAATCTATCACATTGAGCGTGAAAACTGCATTAGCAATAAAAAAATGTACACTACACAATGACTTGATTCAGGATCAAAGTGAATACTTTGTAATTCTAATTAAACATGTATTTCTCTATTTTGATAATTATTTTTACTTGTGCTTTGATATCTCATGCATCAACCATGTAATTGTAAAAACACATTTCAGCTTAATTCAAGAACCTCATCATATTTATTTTAAAAATAATATTACAACTTCTTTAATATCAACTAGATATATAACTTAGATGGGCTGTGGCATTAGACTTTATTTTAACAAAAATAAAATTGAAATATCGAAGAAGCAATTCATTATAAACAGAACACGACCTAATTATAGTATCTAAAATCACCTCCAAACTAACTAATTAATTATTTGAATTCATAAAAGGTAATCAGACAAATTTTGAAGCCACCTTCCACACAACAATGTATGTATATAGGTGTGTGTGAGTAGGATACCTGCTGGATTGAAGTCGCGATATGGTGAAAAAATTGGGGGAACGGGAGGAAGTCACGATTTGGTGAAAAAATTTTGGTGAATTCGCGATTTGAAGTCGAAAGGGAGTGGACCCTGATGATGAAAGGAAACAGAAATGGAGGAACGGGAGTGGGCGTCGGTCGGTTTGGAACGGGATCCGATCGCCGGTGGAACAGAGGCAAAGAGCAGAAGAAAATGAGGGAAACTGAATTCGATTCACGTTAGGGAGGGGGGAGCTCGTCGGCGGTAAGGAAGAGAGGGAGATCCAGACGGTCGGTGGAGCTGGGTTGTTTCCGACGGTGAAAACAAAGGGCACAGAGGGAAGAGATCGGGGCTGGACAGGCAATAATGTTTGAAGACAGAGGAGAAATCGGGTGAGGAAAGGGGACAAATTTGTGAACATAAATAAAAAAAGACTTTAGCGACGGAATTCCGTCGCTGAAACCCTTCAGCGACGAAAAAAATATTTAAAAAATTTGTAAAAATTAGGGATGAATCAGCGATGGAAGGCATCATCGACGAAAGTCCGTCGCTGAAATGTTTAAGCGACGGAAAAAAACATTAAAAATTTTGTAAAAAATAGGGATGAACCAGCAACGAAATTTTCGCTGAAACCCTTCAGCGACGGAAGGCATCACCAACGGAAGTCCATCGCTCAAATGTTTGAGCGACGAAAGGAATCACCGACGGAAGTCCGTCGCTGAAACGTTTCAGCGACGAAAAAAACATTAAAAAAATTTGTAAAAAATAGGGATTAATCAGCGACGAAAAATTCTGCGAACGATTCAGCGACGGAAAAATAAAAAGCTTAAATTTTGAGAAATTCGACTGTCTTCAGCGACGAAATTTCGTAACAAAATCCATCGAAAAATATAAATTGTATATTTGAAACGTATAGCGACGAAATTCCGTCACAAATCCGTCCCTAATTTATTTTTTTACCAACGGAATAATTCCGTCGGTAAAATTTCGTCGCTGAAAGTATGTTTTCTTGTAGTGTCTGAATATACACATAAAAATACAAGTATACATCATAAAAGTAAGAAGGAAAATATATATAGCAGAAAATTTAATAATAAACTTGGAAATTTAATAGTTAGTAACTATATTTGAGAAGGATTAAGTCTATGTACATGTTATAAATTGGAAACATAAGCATCTAAAACCAAAAAAACAAATTATTTCCAAAATATATAAATATATATATGGTGTAAAAAAAAACACTTAAAACCCTTTTACCCCTCTCCCCATTCACGTTTCTTACTCATTGTGCAAAACCAGAAAATTCTCCTTTCCTTTCCTTCCTTCCCATCACGTCACTTACCTCACCAAACCATAAAATTCCCTACTTACATCTCTCATTCACACCACTTTACTACCAAACAGCAAACAAAATTTCCAGCATTTTTTCTTTAGCCCACGTTTTCCCCTCTCTTCACAACCGATTACCCCAAACAGTAAATGAAACCTATAAAATCTATCATGCATGTTAGAAATAAGTGGATTTTAGGATAGATTATGAGTGAAATCATAAGTTCTCAAGCCCAAAATTTCACCTCCCACTAAACTTCTATCCAACCAAGTGAAAACCACCTATTTTCCTCCAAAACCGAGAGGCTCTAAAGAAAGAATAGGCTAGGTTGTTCAGGATTGAAGGGGGGCTACACTAAACTGGATTTAGAAATAGTAAATAGGCTAAAGAATACACAAAATTTGCTAGAAATTCAAGAGGAAAATTCAGAAAAACAAATTGGAATTTTGGCTTGTGTAGTTTCGGCTATTGACAAATAAGGTGAGTAGTGTTCAATTTTTGTAATTTCATGTCTGATTACTATTATATTAATGTACTTTGAGAGAAATTTTGATTCAATTTCAGATTTTAATGCAGGAATAAAAATTTGGGTTCTTAGTTGAATAAATTGGGGATTTTGAAATTTGGGGATTAGAGATTAGTATGTTTTAATTAAATTACAAAACCTGCATGTAATATTTGATGTATGAAATGTTAAATTTTAACAAATCGGGAGAAATTTTCAATGAGGATAAGGAATAGAGCATTCGGCTATTACAAAATATTAAAGAAAATTGTCATACTTAAAAATTTAAGGTTAATCATAAATCAGTAACATGTTTAAAATAAATTGTGGGCTTACATGTTTTAAATTTAGTCATGGAGTATAAATAATGGGGTATAGTTTCGGCTACAAACAAGCACAAAGGTAAACTGATTTTTATACATAGGTAAACTTTTATGCAATTTAAAATTCTGGAAATACATAATGTGATCATTTGATTTAAATTGCAGAAATTAAATAAAATATAGGTGAAGAATATTGTATAAAAATATGTATTGCGTAAATGTAGTGTGAAATTAAAATTATGCTAAAGGTGTTTGACCAATTTATATAGATTGAGAATAATTAACAAATAGAATTTGTAGAAAATTATGGCCATGAGAGCATGATTGGAAATAAATAAGCATAAGGCCTAAAACCGATAAACTGCGTTAATGATAGTTAGCCTAGGATTTTTTTTTTTTTGCAAATGTGCGTGTGCTGAAAATTAAATCCGTTGATGTGCGAATGGTAAATGACGTATACCTTAAATGATGTTTGTCACGACCCAAACTACCCAAAATCAGAGTTAATTTTTTGTTTTTGTTTATTTTCCTACTTAAATTCTTACATGTCTTCTGATCGTGACCACACTCCACTAACAAATTGGGCTGTGTGTCAATGCCAGTCCCACCATTCAATTACCATCTAACTTATTTCTTCTCCAGTCATTTATAATTGTTTATATTAATTATACATCCCCTAAAGTTACTTATAAACATGTTACTGTGCTATGCTTATGTAGATACAATATGTACAAGTGAATATACCTTATGTTGATGGGCAGCAGCGGATATCCGGAATGCAGTACTGAGTCGCCTCAACGTCTACTAGAGATTATCTGTGGGAGAAAATGAAAGGGGTGAGCACATCAAGCTCAGTAAGGCAACCCTACGAACAAGTAGGTAACCATACTACCTACATGAACGTAGTGCCATTCATAAACCACCCTTTCTCCACACATTTTAAAACAGATGATATGAGTTATGATGTTATGTAAATCAAGTTTGCACGGAAAATTCAACATGCAATTATATTCAAAATCATATCTTTCTCGTTTAAAATTTCACAGTAAAGTCAGGACTCGACCCCTCCTTCGGGTGATCCTGACTCACACAAAATCATGAAAATCCGTTTACATCACATATGGGTTTAAAAATGCATGGAAATAACCATCATGCACATTTAATTTAAAACCCGGTTTGATCTTATTAAAATCGTCGACATGCGAGACTAGGCAACATCTGTATATCGACAATAACCAGGACTATGGCCATGTGTGTCCTCGTGAGTCCCTCTAGCTACACGGATCCTAGTGTGTGAGGTCTCACCCTGATCGGGAACCGCCCGGGAGGTGGGTCAATCCAACCCGTCAGTCTTATCCGATCCCACGCATCCGAAGATGCCGTATCCGAAGATACCCCGTATCACAAAGATACCGTATCCGAAGATACCCCGTATCACAAAGATACCGTATTCGAAGATACCCCACGGTACATCGTACTTCATGGACCCATATCACTCTAGGTACTCCAGCCCAAATGGCCTGCTTCCCACAGAGAGGTTTTGTTTCTCAATACTCATGCCATGTCTCAAAACGCACGTGCGAGCCTATTAAATCGGTGACACACAGTCTACCTGATGCTCCAAGCACGGCTCATCGCATGTTCTCATAAAATCAGTGCGAGCGATGCTCAGCACTCTCATCAAATCAAGTAAAATCGGCAGAGCCCGCTTTACATCCCCACAAGGCCGCCAACCTCATCCCTCACTCTCACCCCACTTAAGAGGTCTTTTGAGCCTGTTGGGCCTTTTGGCTGACTCCAAGGGCAGACAGCGCTACTCCACAAATCCAGTAAAACTAGTGCGAGCTAGGCTCTAGCACTCTATAAATAAATCACATGAAAATCTTATAAAATCTGGTGCGAGTTAAACTCCAGCACCCTGTCATGAAAATCATGTAAATTCTGGTGCGAGTTAGACTCTAGCACCGTGTCACGAACAAGCATGTGAAATCTGGTGCGAGTTATACTCTAGCACCTATGCATGTAAAACTCTAGTGCGAGCTCTCGCTCCAGCACTAATGCATGCATCACACAAATCAAAACATCGTGCGAGCTGAGCTCTAGCACGTCACATGTAAATAAAAACACGTAGGCGGCTCTGTTTTCTCAAAACAGTTTCCAAAACAGTTATATCGTTGAAAGGATGCAATGCTGTGCATTTTCTTTCAAGGTTAGCCAGCCTACTCAAGCATGCATTAAAATGTCTCCAGAACGAGCAAAAACCTCTTGTTCTTGCTCCTCCCAATTTTCCTAAATTTGTAAATTTTACCCTTAACAAGGGTATTTTGGTAATTTGTCCATTCGGGGCACTAAAATTATTATTTGACCTCTAGACTGCAAATTTTGTAAGGTTTACCTCTAGCAGTCCGTAGAATTCCCTTACCTTATTTTCCTGTCGAGTCTGACCTTTCCACTGATGTCACGTCGCGCAGTCCGATCTTCTCTCAATCCAATGTCCGGAACTGCGTATCAATATTCCTCAGGTCAGATAACATACAATTTAATTGTATTTTCTATTTTCTGGGCTTAATTTAAATCATTGGGCCCGTTTACCCTATTGGGCCCGATTGCACCTTAATGGGCCTTAATCTGCCTTAAGCCCGTTTTCCACTTAATTTTCACTTTATCGAGGCCTATCGGGCTCATTGGGCCCTCCAACAATTTATTGGGCCTCGTTCTAACTCTCGAATAGCTAAATTTAATATTTACGACAATTTATCTAAATTTTCATAATTCAATTCAATTTATGCGAAATTTAAATTCATATCACGTATAACGATGTAAATTATCGTAAATAAGGATCACTTACCCGAGATTCCATGCTAGTACGTAAATTGAGGCTGTCTCGAGCTCTCGTTTGATGCCAATCGTCGAGCTACACAATTCTACAATTTTTTCGGGTAAGTTTTCAGCCCAAAATTAATTAAATTAAATACTTCAAAATTTAAATCGGGTCAATTTCGACCACTATTGACTTACCCGTAGCTCGATTGCATCGTCGAGATTTCTCCCCAATTTTTTCTCTTTTTCTTTTTCCCTTTTTCTCCCTTTTTTCCTCTCTTTTTGGCTGAACCAGTTCAGTCCGGTTCGGACCGATTCAGACCCGCCGGTTCACCCCGGTTCACTCCGGTTGGGCCGGTTCATCGCCTTGCCGGCCGGTTCTCCGTCGGCTTCCACCGCCAGCATCTCCGTTGGGTCGTCCGTATCACGAATCTGGGCTTGGTTCGCCTCGAGCTCGCCGGAAAATGGCCTGTCCGGCCTGTTCTCCTCCGACCGTCGGGACCCATTTCTCCTCTTGGCCGTCGCTGGCGATTTCGGCCGTTTCGCCGGCTGCTACCGGTCTCAAAATGACCGGCTCCTCCTCCTAAACTCATCGGTGGCCTCCGTTGATGCCCAGCCGCCGTGGATCGCCAGAAATCGGGCCGTTTCTCCTCGGTTCTTTTTCTCCTCCGATCAGCTTTCTCCGACCACTGCACAGCGCGATTCCAGTGCCCACGTGCTCGCCGGTCTCTCCTCTACCTCCTCGTGGCCTCGTCGGAGCCTGTCGGTCGCAGGTGCGTCCTCGGGCTCGTCGGGTTCCCTCGGCTTTCGTTTTTCGTTTTCTGCTACTCTCTCCCCGACAATTCTGATTCCCTTTTTTTTCAATTCTTTAATTTATTTTATATATTTACTTATTTCTATTATTTAATTGATTAAATTAGTCTAAAATATTCAAAATATCTTAAAAAATTATATTTTATTCATTTAGTCTATAAATTAATTTCTCGGTATTATTTCGACTTTTCGGTATAATTTTCGATATTATTCCTTCGTACTTTTCGAGATATTGTTTCGGGTAATTTTTTGATATTTCTAAAAATTTCGGATCTTGATCAATTGGACTCAAAATTATATAATTTCTTCATTATTGATCAAGATTCTCAAATCCATTATTTTTAATTAAATTTTCTTATCGAATTTACACCGACTTTTGATCTTTTGACCGTTTTACCCTTACACGTGTTCGGGATTAATTTAACCCGACTTCCTTTCACGAATACTCATTCACTTCGTATTTTAATTAAATTCGGGTCTTACAATGTTTCACAACAAGCATATCAGAATGCACCAAGGAAGCTTAGACGCATATATGTGCGTCTAAGGCGATAGGCGAAAAAGGGTAAATCGGGCTCATAGTTTGCATGGTAAGGGGTTTTATATAGTTGTTTGTTAGCTCTGAATTTTATATATGTTTAGGACCTTTTTACTTAGTTATTTGATTTATTCTTTGCAATATTAGGTATGCTTTATGTGTTTTATGCATTTGTGCAAAAAAAAGAACAATTTGTGTTTTATGCATTTGTGCAAAAAAAAGAACAATTTGGAGAAGTTAAGGCTTTTAGAGCTGGTTCTGATGATTTCGTGAAGATTTGAAGTTACAGGGTGCTGATCGTGATTTATGCTGCAGCAATAAAAGAAACTGGACAGTGCAGAGCAGATTTGAGGAATTAATACCATTACTGCAGCATAACAGTCTGATTAGGGCAACACTGTTTTGCCACATGGTCTTCCACGTTTTAGTATTTGGAAACCTTATAAATAGACTTTTTATCAGAATTTCGAGGGAGGCTGCGGCAGAAGACTTCAAGATTAATTTAGCTCTATTGAAACTCTATCTTTTTTTTATCTTTTTCACCAATTTTGTTCTTGGGATGTTAAATTGGATTTCTTGGATGTTTATTATGATGTCTAGGAACTAAACTCCTTTTTCCTAGAGTCGATGTAACCAACTTTGGGCATATTGCAATTACTTTGTGATGTCGTTTGGATGATTTCAATTATGTTTATTTAATCTACTTGTTCTTAATGCTCTAGTTGATTGGCCACCAATTAGATGAATTAGTATAAGAATCTGGCACTGGAGAGAGGGGATTGTTTATATGCACAATGGTAGATTAACATATGACAATGTTAGATCGAGAGGTTGACAATTCTTATGAGCTATAGAGAAACAGATTATTATTGCTTAATGAACCCTATTATTTAATTCTGAATCGAGATGTTAGGATTAGGTAAATTTGGTATGACTTGTTAAAACTCGAGAGAGATAAACAGGAAATAGTTTTCGCTATAAACAAATTTAAATCAAAAGAATAATTGATCAAAGGAGTTTCATGAACCCTAGTTAGGTGAAATCGGTTTTTAGGAATATTTTGCTATTGATATTTTCATTCGTAATTATTGTGATTTGCGTTAATTAATTTGTTCCGTAGTTAACAGTTAGAATAGTAAATAGGATTTTAACCAACATTCATTAATTTTCTAAATAAAGTTCAAGGTTGTTGATTACAGTGATTAGAGGTAGACACAGTTCTCTGTGGGACGATACTCATATTTACTCTATACTCGAAAACTGACTTATGCACTTGCAGTAGTGTTCCATTTAGAACAACATTGTCGTTAGTAAAATACTTAGGATAGCTTAGTTTAAAATCCCTTACCGATCGTTTTTTTTTTATAAATTGCCTTGATTTGAAATTTCTGTCATAACTTGGAGTTATCGGTTATAAGCCATGATTTTTACATATAGTAGCATGTGCATGTGAACATTTCACTATTTTTGTAACTCCATTATGATTGCTGATTTTTGAAGATGTTGCATGGGCGTTACTTTAACTGTATTTTGAATAAGTATGAAGTTGCACGATTTATTCACATGCTGGTTTTATACAGTTGATATATGTTTTATTTTCGATGGGTGGTTTTCCCCAATTTTTGATATAATGATTTGGGATGAATTGTTGGATTTTTATCGTGTACCCATCGAGGGATTTTTGAGTCTGTTGGCAACCCGGTTTATGCATGTGTGGTAGTCATGTCCGTGAGAGCCATCTCTAGCACCCGATAGGAGGTTCTGTGTGATTGCCCTATGGTGCCAAGTGCTTCACAGGGATGCCTTCGTGGCATCGAGTATTTTATTGCTACCTAATACTGTGAGGCCCTGAGCTTGTCTATAGTACCCTAGTCCAGAACTTGCTCAGTTAGGATAGGGTGCTAGTCACTATGGCCATAAGTGTATTGATATTTACATTAATATTGGTGAGGTTATTGAATACTGGATCCATGACTGGTTTGGGTTATTACCACTTACTCATGTTACTGTATCGAATGTTTTAAGTATGCTCATGCAGGTATTTGAATAAATTTCCCTTTGACTATGATCTCGATTTTGTGGACTTATAATTACTCTTTGAAAATCCGTTTTAACTAAAGTATGTTGAATTTTTATTATGAAAACTTGTCTAAATCGAAGCTTGTACAGCATTTGTTTTATCAAATTATGCATGATGTTTTACGTGATTTCTCGGTTTACCATTGCATGGCGTGTTGCATAGTATTTTGCTAGTTTCGATTATGTAGGCTTCTCACTGAGCGTGTAGTTGCTCACCCCTCTCTTTCAAACATTTTTCAGATTAGTATTTCGAGGAGAGCTCCACGTTTTGCTGACTCTTGAGTGTGATCAGCAGCTTTTTTTTTAGTACTCGAGGTATTATGCAATGACGGTATATGTATATATATGCATTTCTATTTTCAGATATGTACGCATGATTATATTTTGTGAGATATATTTAGTTGGTTGATGTGTAAGCATGATTACTAAGTATCATACTTATGTTTCTTCTTTTCGGTTTAAACTTGATGAATGGTATGGCATGCTATGTGGGTCGGTTTGATGTCGGGTTGTGGATTATATGATGTATGATTGGAACTCGGGTTTAATATATTTGATGTTGAGAACTTGTGATATCATACTGAGTATGAAGGACTAAATTATATATTGTAGTCATGCTGCTTAAATAGAAAAATAAATCGAAATATTTAATAATATAAGTTAAGATTAGAAATTTATCACGCATAAAAATATAATAAAGAGTAGAATGGTACCTACATCGGGTACAAATGACAAGTAAAACGATCTGCGTAGAAATATTTAAGTTACATTAAAATACGATTCTGCTTAACATTGCGCGACTAGTTCGAGGTTAGGTCACGGGGCGTGACAACTCTTTTTGGTATCAGAGCAGGCTTGTTGTAGGTTGTGTCGGTGTAGGTTAGCTAGTCTAGAAGTACATCTCACAACCTTGCATGTCTGAAATGTATATATATATATATATATATATATATATATATATATATATATATATATATATATGTTCGCATATACTTTCGATGTTATTAACCTTGTTTGGGTATTTGGTATAGGATTTGCGAGTCAGTATGAGTGGGAGACGAGTAAGGGGCCGTGGTAGGTGAGCCCAGTCGCCTTCGATACGTCCCTCACAGTCGGAGAGTTCGAACTTCAGGATGGAGAGACTCGAGCTGTTTATGGCAGAGATGTCTGCTACCTTAACTCAGTTTATGGCGAACTTCGCTAATGTCGTGAATGCGCCGCAAGCTCCTCCACCTCCAAAGCCACAACCACCACCAGTACCCCAGGAACCCGTACCTCCACCACAGCCACCATTTGTACAACCGCTAGTACAGGATTCAGTGGAAAGGAACATTAAGCGAATCAGACAGTTTCAGAAGATGAACCCGTCTGTATTTAAGGGAGACAAGGATCCAGACGCAACTGAGGAGTGAGTTCAAAAGTTAGAGAAGATTTTTAGGATTATGAACTATAGTAGCTCGGATAAGGTGGCATTGGCTACCTATATGCAAGAAGGAGAGGCAAAGCGATGATGGACTTCTGTCGAGGCAGTTCTGTTGGCTAGATATACTGAGATATCTTAGGAGACTTTTCTTGAGGCATTCAATGACCAGTATATTTTGAAGTGTGCAAGAAGGAAGAAAGAGGCAGAGTTTCTGAGCTTGGTATAGGATAATATGACAGTGGATCAGTACGAGTCGAGGTTCACTGCACTGCTTCGATATGAGCCTGATATTGCAAGGAATGAGCTAAAGAAGACTGTCAAGTTCATTTATGGACTGAGGCCGACAATCAGAAGTAAGCTAGCTCCTCTGAACATAAAGGACATATGCTTAGGCTATTCAAAGGGCACAGTTTGTCGAGCATGATATGAACCTATCTCAGTCTGAGTTTCAGTCGCGACTGAGGAGTCACGGTAAGAGGATTGATGATCGGAGACCTTTCTAGAGTAGATGGCAGAACAAGAAGCCGAGGGTCGGAGCTTCTCGGGCCATGGTGACGAGGCTGAGGCCTTATCCTGCTCAGAACACCCTAGCACCTTTTCAGATTCCTATGTGTAACCGATGTGGGACGAGACATCATGCGAACTAGCCTTGCCGTCGAATTTATGGTACATGCTTCCAGTGTGGAGAAGTATGGCATATGAAGAGAGATTGTCCTAAGCTGAGGACTCCACCAGTTCAGCCAGTGAGAGCGATTCCTCCACCAGCCCAACTAGTAAGAGTGATTCCTCTACCACCGGCAACCTCAGTGGACAAGGGTAAGAAAGTTATTGGTCAGGGACGAGTGTTCACCTTGGATAAGGAAGCTGCAGATGCCTCGACATCCGTGGTGAAGGGTAATCTTCTTATCTCAAATGTTAAAGCTTTTGTGTTAATAGATTCTGGATCAACTCACTCTTTTGTATCACCCACGTTTGTTAGGAAGTTACCGATAAAGCCTAAGCCTTTAGATTATTTACTTCGTGTAAAAACACGTAAAGAATTGCAAATGACTGAGGTAGTATATAGGAACTGTGAGTTAAAGATAGGCGATAAGGTAATTCTAGCTAACTTGATCCTGCTAGATATGTCGGATTTTGATGTGATACTAGGAATGGATTGGTTAGCCATCCATAGAGTTACCTTGGACTGTTTTAGGAAGGTGATGACCTTGTACTTACCCGAAAAGTGTGTAGTAACTTTTGGAGATAAATGAATAATAAGTAAACTTCTTGTTGATAAATTGTGGTCTTAATAGTTGATTTTAAATGATGAAGGTTTTATAGCTTTCGTGGAATGTAATGAGAAGTTGAAGCCCAACCTTCAGGATATCTCGGTAGTAAAGGAATTCCTTGATGTATTTCTCGAAGAGTTGTCAGGATTACCTCCCAATAGAGAGTTGAAGTTTTCCATTGAATTGGTGCCTGGAACCGAACCTTTGTGTAAACCCCAGTATAGGTTGGCACCTATTAAGTTGGAAGAATTGAAGAAACAACTCCAAGAGCTACTAGATAAGGGATTCATACGCCCGAGTGTGTAACATTGGGGCGCACTTGTGCTCTTTATGAAGAAGAAAGATGGTAGCTTGAGACTGTGCATTGATTACCAAATGCTCAATAAGGCTACGGTCAAGAACCGGTACCCTTTGCCAACGATCGATGACTTGTTCGATCAGTTGAAGGGTGCCAAAGTGTTCTCGAAGATAGACTTAAGGTTGGGATATCACTAGCTGAAAGTTAGAGGTGAGGACATTCCTAAGATAGCCTTCCGAACTCGCTATGGGCATTACGAATTCTTGGTCATGCCATTCGGCTTGACGAATGCCTCAGCAGCATTCATGAACTTGATGAACGAAGTTTTCAAGGAGTATCTGGATAAGTTCATGATTGTATTCATAGACAACATCTTGGTATATTCCTGTTCTCCAGAAGAACATGAACGAAACCTATACATAGTCCTTCAGACACTTATAAAAAGGAGATTGTATGCCAAGTTGGAAAAATGTGAATTCTGGATGAAGCATATTGGTTTTCTGGGCCATGTAGTAACAAGGACGGAGTGTCAGTTAACCCGTCCAAAGTGGAAGCTATAGTGAACTGGGAGAAGCCGCAGACAGTGACGGAGATACGAAGTTTTCTTAGATTAGCCGGTTACTATAGAAGATTTGTAAAGAGATTCTCGAAAATTGCAGCTCCTCTGACTCAACTCACCCGTAAGGATGTCAAGTTTTATTGGAGCGAGGCCTGTGAGAGTAGTTTTCAAGAACTCAAGAATCAATTAACTTCTACACCGATCTTCACCATACCAGATGGACCCGGAGGATTCACGGTGTATAATGATGCTTCATTGAATGAATTGGGATGTGTGCTTATGCAGAACAGTAAAGTGGTAGCATATGGATCTCGTTAACTGAAGGAACGTGAAAGGAATTACCCCACGTGTGATCTCGAACTTGCAGCAGTAGTCTTTGCTTTGAAAATATGGAGGCATTACCTTTACAGAGAAAAGTTTTAGATTTATACTGATCACAAAAGCCTCAAATACCTATTTTCTCATAAAGAACTGAACATGAGGCAGCGTAGATGGATGGAATTGTTGAAAGACTATGATTGTGAAATTTTATATCACCCGAGGAAAGCACATGTGGTAGCGGATGCATTGAGTAGGAAGAACATGAGTATGGTGTCTTGTATGATGGTTAAGGAGTGGGAATTATTGGGACAGTTTGCAAGCTTGTCTATTGATGTAACACCATCAGATCAGAGTCCTTTAGTTGCTAGTCTCAGGATTGAGCTGACATTGATTGAACAGATTAGGCAGGCACAGAAGCTAGATCAAAAGTTGCTTGAAGTGTCCGGACAGATTCAGGAGGGTAGAGATTTTGAGTTTGATATTAGTTCAGATGGATTGCTCAGATTCAGAGGCCGGATATGTGTGTCGAGGGATGAGGACCTTAAGAGACTGATTTTGTCTGAAGCTCACTCTAGTAGATATACTTTACATCCCGGGAGCATCAAAATGTACCATAACGTACGCAAGATGTATTGGTGGCCTGGAATGAAACGTGAGGTTGCCGAGTTTGTAGCAAGGTGTTTAGTGTGTCAGCAAGTGAATGTGGAACACTAGAAACCGACAGGTTTACTCCAACCCTTACCCATACCAACTTGGAAGTGGGAACACGTAACTATGGACATTGTTACGAGTTTACCTAGAACTCATAGGAAGCATGACGCGATTTGGGTAATCATGGATAGACTTACCAAGTCCGCACATTTCTTATCTATTAGCTCGACTACTCCTTTGAACGAATTGGCAGAATTATTTGTTAAGGAGATAGTGAGACTCCATGGAACCCCAGTGAGTATCACTTCGAATAGGGGCTCTAGGTTCACATCTCGATTTTGGAACCAGATTCAGGAGTCATTGGGTTCTCGGATACAGTTTAACACAACATATCATCCGCAGACTAATGGACAGTCAGAACGGACTATACAAACTTTGGAAGACATGTTGCGTGCTTGTGTTATCGATTTCGGAGGTTCATGGGACGAGCATTTACCTTTAGCGAAATTTGCTTACAACAATAGTTACCATGCCAGTATAGGAATGGCTCCGTACGAAGCTCTTTATGGACGGAGATGCAGATCACCAACCGGTTAGGAAGAGGTTAGTGATAGGATGATTTATGCACCGGATTTAGTCGAACAAGCATCAAAGAAGGTCTACATGGTTTGTAAAAGGCTCCAGATAGCCCAAGACAGGCAGAAAAGTTATGCAGACAATCAGAGAAGAGATTTAGAGTTTACAGTGGGAGACCACGTATTCTTGAAGGTTTCTTCGACGAAAGGTGTGATGAGGTTTGGAAAAATGGGCAAATTGAGTCCTCGATACATAGGACCATTCGAGGTATTGGAACGTGTTGGCGAAGTAGCATACCGACTAGCTTTACCTCCTCAACTATCCGAGGTACATAACGTGTTTCATGTATCCATGCTTCGCAAGTATCAGCCCGATCCATCTCACATCTTAGCCTATGAGCCATTGGAGTTAAGAAGGGACTTGAGTTACAATGAGAAACCAGTCCAAATCCTTGACAGAAAGGACAAAGTTTTGAGATCCAAAACCATTCCTCTCGTCAAAGTTTGGCAACACCACTCTACTGAGGAAGCGACGTGGGAGTTGGAGAGCTTGATACGAGAGAGATACCCATACCTTTTCTGATTTGGCTCGGAATTCGGAGGACCAAATTCTATAAGGAGGGGAGAAAATGTAAGACCGTAAATTTCCTTATACCAAATGTCTCATTTGTTTATGTTATATTGGAGTTATAATGGTGGAGTTCTTGTTTAAGGAATGTACGAAGTAAGAATATGTTAGAGTTTAGCTTGTTTAGTTGAGTCGGGTTAGGAGACCTAAGTAATAATGTTAAGTTTTAAACCAAGCTAGCCAAATTTTAAAATAGCATTTAAAATAAGGTTCAATTAATAGAATTAGAACTAATTGATATATTATTAAGGTATTTAAAGTAATAAAACAAAGGAATATAAAAGTTAGGTATAAAGGTTAAATTCAATTAACATAGTGTGAACACATTTTAAATGCATAATGTATATGCATGAATGTATACATGAACTTAATTTATTAAGTAGTAAATAGGGTCATAGGACCAAATTAGGATAGATTAAATTAATCTACTTTTAGTTATTATGTTAAACGTACATGCATGTAGAATTAAACCAAATTCATGTCAGTAATGTTGGTTAGTGTACCAAAATTAAATGGGAACTAAGATTCATTTCGGCAAGATAGGATTAATCAAGGGAAATTTAAATAGGATGATTAAGTTAGAGAAAATTTAATTAAGCTAAATAGGTGACAGAATAAATTTAATAAGGAAACATAATAAAACAGAATTTTTATGATTAGTGACAACTTTTGGAATACAAAAGCATGTGTACAAATGTAAATCTGAAATTTATATATATGAGACCATTTATTTAAATAATTTTTAAAAAATGCATGGATACATCATAGATGTAAATGTGAATACATACATATTGTAATTTTAAATCTGAATATACACATAAATATACAAGTATACATCATAAAAGTAAGTAGGAAAATATATATAGCAGAGAATTTAATAATAAACCTAGAAATTTAATAGTTAGTAATTATATTTGAGAAGGATTAAGTCTATGTACATGTTATAAATTGGAAACATAAGCATGTAAAACCAAATAAACAAATTATTTCCAGAATATATATATATATATATATATATATATATATGGTGTAAAAGAAAAAAAACACTTAAAACCCTTTTACCCCTCTCCCCATTCACATTTCTTACTCATTGTGCAAAACCAGAAAATCCTCTTTTCCTTTCCTTCCTTCCCCTCACGTCACTTACCTCACCAAACCAAAAAATTTCCTACTTACATCTCCCATTCACGCCACTTTACTACCAAACAGCAAACAAAGTTTCCAGCATTTTTTCTTCAGCCCACGTTTTCCCCTCTCTTCACAACCGATTACTCCAAACAACAAATGAAACATGTAAAATCTATCATGCATGTTAGAAATAAGTGGATTTTAGGATAGATTATGAGTGAAATCACAAGTTCTCAAGCCCAAAATTTCACCTTCCACGAAACTTCTGCCCAGCTAAGTGAAAACCACCTATTTTCCTCCAAAACCGAGAGGCCCTAAGGAAGGAATAGGCTAGGCTATTCGGAATTGAAGAGGGGCTACGCTAAACTGGATTTGGAAATAGTATATAGGCTAAAGAATACACAAAATTTGCTGGAAATTCAAGAGGAAAATTCAGAAAAACAAATTGGAATTTTGGCTTGTGTAGTTTCGACTATTGGCAATTAAGGTGAGTAGTGTTCAATTTCTGTAATTTCATGTCTGATTACTGTTATATTAATGTAATTTGAGAGAAATTTCTATTCAATTTCAGATTTTAATCCAGGAATAAAAATTTGGGTTCTTAGTTAAATAAATTGGGGGTTTTAAATTTTGAGGATTAGATATTAGTATGTTTGAATTAAATTACAAAACCTGCATGTAAAATTTGATGTATGAAATGTTAAATTTTAACAAATCGAGACAAATTTTCAATGAGCATAAGGAATAGAGCATTCGACTATTACAAAATATTAAAGAAAATTGTTATACTTAAAAATTTAAGGTTAATCATAAATCTCTAACATGTTTAAAATAAATAGTGGGCTTGCATGATTTAAATTTAGTCATGAAGTATAAATAATGGGGTATGGTTTCGGCTACAAACAAGCATAAGGGTAAACTGATTTTTATACATAGGTAAATTTTTATGCAATTTAAAATTCTGGAAATACATAATGTGATAATTCGATTTAAATTGCAGAAAGTAAATACAATATAGGTAAAGAATATTGTATAAAAATATGTATTGCGTAAATGTAATGTGAAATTAAAATTATGTTCGAGGCGTTTGGCCAATTTATATAGATTGAGAATAATTAACAAATAGAATTTGTAGAAAATTATGGAAATGAGAGCATGATTGGAAATAAATAAGCATAAGACCTAAAACCGATAAATTGCGTTAATGGTAGTTAGCCTAGGATTTTTTTTTTTGCGAGTGTGCGTGTGCTGAAAATTAAATTCGTTGATGTACGAATGGTAAATGACGTATACCTTAAATGATGTTTCGCAGCAAGCACGTCAGAAGGCGCCAAGGAAGCTTAGACGCATATATGTGCATCTAAGACCATAGGTGAAAAAGGGTAAATTGGGCGCATAATTTGTGTGGTAAGGGGTTTTATATAGCTGTTGTTAGTAAAATACTTAGGATATGTTAGAATTCATATTTTAAAGCAGGATTATAGGTTAGCCGATTTAAATAGAGTAGCCTAGTTTAAAATCCCTTACCAATCGTTTTTTTTATAAATTGCCTTGATTTGAAATTTCTATCATAACTTGGAGTTATCGGTTATAAGCCATGATTTTTACATATAGTAGCATGTGTGTGTGAACATTTCACTATTTTTGTAACTCCATTGTGATTGCTGATTTTTGAAGATGTTGCATGGGCGTTATTTTAACTGTATTTTGAATAAGCATGAAGTTGCACGATTTATTCACATGTTGGTTTTATACAGTTGATATATGTTTTATTTTCGATTGGTGGTTTTCCCCAATTTTTGATATAATGATTTGGGATGAATTGTTAGATTTTTATCGTGTACCCATCGAGGGATTTTTGAGTCTGTTGGCAACTCGGTTTATGCCTGTGTGGCAGTCATGTCCGTGAGAGCCATCTCTAGCACTCGATAGGAAGTTCTGTGTGAAGTGCTTCACGGGGATGCCTTTGTGGCATCGAGTTGTTATAGTGAAAGCCATCTCTAGCACCCGGTAGGAGGTTCTGTGTGATTGCCTTACGGTGCCAAGTGCTTCACGGGGATGCCTTCGTGGCATTGAGTATTTTATTGCTACCTAACACTGTGAGACCTAAGCCCGTCTACAGTACCCTAGTCTAGAACCTGCTCAGTTAGGATAGGGCGGTAGTCACTATGGCCATAGGTGTATTGATATTTGCATTGATATTGGTGAGATTATTGAATATTAGATCCATGACTGGTTTGGATTATTGTCACTTACTCATGTTACCATATCGAATGCTTTAAGTATGCCCATGCATGTATTTGAATAAATTGCCCTTTGACTATGGTCTCGATTTTGTGGACTTATAATTACTCTTTGGAAATCTGTTTTGACTAAAGTATGTTGAATTTCCATTATGAAAACTTATCTAAACCGAAGCTTGTACAACATTTGTTTTATCGAATTATGCATGATGTTTTACGTGATTTCTCGGCTTACCATTGCATGGCGTGTTGCATGGTGTTTTGCTAGCTTCGGTTATGTAGACTTTTACTGAGCGTGTGGTTGCTCACCCCTCTCTTTCAAACATTTTTCAGATTAGTATTTCGGGGAGAGCTCCACGTTTTGCTGACTCTTGAGTGTGATCAGCTGCTTTTTTTTTAGTACTCAAGGTATTATGCGATGGACGGTATATGTATATATATGCATTTCTATTTTCAGATATGTACACACGGTTATATTTTGTGAGATGTATTTAGTTGGTTGATGTGTAAGCATGATTACTAAGTATTGTACTTAGGTTTCTTCTTTTCGGTTTAAAATTAATGAACAGTATGACATGCTATGTGGGTCGATTTGATGTCAGGTTAGTGTAGGGGTGTAAAACGGGTCAAACGGTGCGGATCGATGCGGATTAATATGGACACGGATTTAAGCAGGTTGAGCCCGTTTAGGCCCGCAAACGGATTAAATTTGTGGAGACCGATCCGATTCTAATGCGGGCCGGATTGGCCCGCGGGCTAACTTAACTTTTTTTTTTGGAAATAAAGGATTGGATTTTAAAAAATAATGAATTGAGTCTAAACACTTAATTAAGTCTAATTTTAATTTGTTAAATGATTATTGGGCTTTGGGAATTAACCAAAATTGTTATAAAATCAAATCACATAGATTTGAGACTAAAATATAAAGTTTAATTTGCAATTTTTTTAACAAGAGGAATATTAGTTCATTCATGATCAAATATAACAAGTTCAAAGCAAAAACCAAAATGATTTGGAGTTCTCCACTTAATTTCAAATTGTAAGTTAGTCACATAAAACATTATATTATGTACAAAAGTAAATTATGGGTTTGTAAAATATATATATATATATATATATATATATATATATATATATATCAGCATAAGCAATATATTATATCATAAGTAAGCAAGTCATAAAATGAAAATAGTTCTACAAATATTATTATATTAATCTCAATAAAAATAAAATCCACAAACATAATATCCATTAAACAAACTCGCATTACAAATACAAATTACACATGACATAATATTATGGTCTAAATAATTAAATAAAGAATAGTAAATAAGTTTAAAAGTCATAAAATCTATAAGCATCCATTAAACTCCACATCAAACAACATTAAACTTGTGAGTTAATCTCATTATTCAAATGATTTGAATCATTTGATTCTTCCACCAATTTATCTTTGTTTTCCTCATCATCTTTCCAACCTATAAAATAAAATTTTCAATTATTAAATAAAAATACAATAACATTATTTTGGTAAATTTTCAATTTTTTACTTTTGTAGTTTTGTTTGTTTAAACTTTAGAAATTAGAATAGGTAGAATGAGAATGATTTAGGACTTAGGTTTGATTGGTGTGTTGGTAAAATAGCCCACGGGTCGGTCCGTACCCGTACGGGTTGACCCGTATAAATTATTTACCCGACGGACTTGACTCGTATAAGCCCGTTTTTAAACGGATCACATATCTAGGTTAGTGGATTATATGATGTATGATTGGAACCCGGGTTTAATATATTTGATGTTGAGAACTTGTGATAAATATGTCGTACTGAGTATGAAGGACTAAATTATATATTGTAGTCATGCTGCTTAAATAGAAAAATAAATCGAAATCTTTCATAATATAAGTTAAGATTAGAAATTTTTCACGCATAAAAATATAATAAATAGTAGAATGGTACCTACATCAGGCACAAACGACATGTAAAATGATCTGCGTAGAAATATTTAAGTTACATTAAAATACGATTCCACCTAACATTGCGCGACTAGTTCGAGGTTAGGTTACGAGCGTGAAATAAAATTTCAAATCATAACAGTTTAATAAAAAACTTGATGGGAAGGGGCAACTATAGGCATAGTTAGAAGTTTTACTTAGAAGGGTTAGAATATAATTATATTTTTTTAATGCAAAACTTTAGGAGTAATAGATAATTTAGAATTTATATATCGCTTGTCAATAAGAAATTGCAAAAGATTTGAATCTAAAGCACTCTGGAGTCAAATCTTAATCATTTGTACCAACTTTAATTAACTTTTTATTGCACTTTATCTTTTTTTCGGAATTATTTAAAATCATATCATCTTTCTTTGCTCAAAAATGCAATATTTCTTTAATCTTTTTAATAATTTATATATCTTGTATTTCTTAATCCACGAAAATTTAAAAAAAAACCATAAAAATAGATGGAAAATTATCTTAAAAATACTGAAACATATGAATATTATATTTTTCAGATAAATTCTTTAAATAATTAAAATTTCATTACAAAAATTAAATATAGATAACAAAAAATAGACTATAATTATCTTATATTTACAGTGTTATTGAAGAGTTAATGTTTTTCCTTTAAGATATATTTAAATAGAATAAATTTTTCAATTATTAAATAAAAATAAGATAATTATCATATATATTGTCAGTTGAGTTTTTTTACTCCACAAGCGAGGTTAATATGATGACATATACCTTAAAATAAAAATAAATAAAATAAAATATGTGTCATCATTCTAACGCCGCTTGTGAAGTTAAAAAATTTCACTGATAATATATAGAATATTAACCCATAAAAACATAATATTTTTTTATTTCAGTTGTGGAATTTAAAAACTTAATGCTATCAATATAGAGAAGAATAATCGAAAAGAAAAATCTTAAAAATATCATTCAATTATCCTAAGAATTTTCATATTTTGAAAATAATCATTAATATATTATCACATTTCTTAAATATATATAATCAAACAATTATTCATCAAACTATATCCTATTGGTTAAGGTTTAAGTAACAAAGTTTTAACTATGGATTATTATCTTATTCACTATCAGTAAAGCTAAAAAACTCCAAAAATGAGGTTAAGATGATGATACATACCCCACTTTATTTATTTTTTATTTTTTTAATATTTTAAGTGAATTATGTATAATTATCTGAACTCCACTTACGGAGTTTTTCAACTCCACTTGCATTGGATAACATAATAATCCTTTAACTATTTTCATTTCGAAAATTTTTTTTTTGTACTGCCAATGAAATATTGACTTAATAGTAAGGAAGAAATTAATAACAGAATTATTTTGAGGGGGCCAACTAAAAGACTAAAATTATATATGCATTTATTTTTTGTGTGAGTTATATCACTATGTTTTAAGTTAAATATCCAAATAAATCCTCAAAATTTACTAAAAAATGTAATCAAGTCCTTAATCTTTTATTGCATAAATTAAGATTTTGAACTTTTATTTCATTGAAATTATACCCATTAAATCTAAAAATTGGGTGAATTGTGTTCAATCGGCAAAATTTTTAACATAGTATTTCTTTCAAATATTTTTAATTTGGCTCTTCCAAATTGTTGTTGCTCTAAACAATAATGAAGTGATGCTGATGCAATCCTTTCCATGTGTCTTGAATATTCTGCAAAAACAGTAAAGGTCAGAAGGCGCAGGGATCTGTCCCTGCACGCGCACTCCGATGCTTAAGTCAGAAAACTATTTAAGCAGAGTTTCTGTATGTGAAATAGAGATTAGGGTTCTTTTTTATCATACCTAGTGTATTTATAGACATCTCTTAGAATTGAGTCGGGCTTCATATTATTCCAGGGCTTGAGAATATTTTAGGCCCATAACCATAGAGTTTGGATCTGAGGTCCAGGCGCGTGTCTGGGCTGCGATAGAGTTATTACATACTCTGTCGCGGACTCAGAGTTGGCCGGTTTGCGGATGAGTTCAACATGTGGCAGAGGTAGGCGGACCTCTGCCGCACTCCTTGCGGTAGAGTTCTGTCGCAGTCCTTGCAGTAGAGTTCTGTCGCTGTCCTTGCGGTAGAGGTCTATCGCCTCTTGCTGCTGGATTCCCATCGCAGAACTCTGTCGCATATATACTCTGTCGCCAAAAGACTCTCTCGCATGATGACTCTATCGCCAAAGACTCTGCGCGTTGTGACTCTATCGCGTAACAACTCTATCGCCAGGGAGTCTGTCGCATAGAGACTCTATCGCCACCTTTCTTTATGTGCCACGTGACTTATTGCTCTTGGTGGTTCTGTTTGACACGTGGCTATCCTTTGTTGATCAATGTTTGTATACATGGCTATCCTTTGTTGATCAATGTTTGTATACATGGCTATCATTTGTTGGTCAATATTTGTACACGTGAACTTGAATGATATGACCATTATCACAAATGGCTCTAAATAAGAACTTTTTACAAATTAAATCATTCAACTAAAATTGTTTGTTAAATAATTAAATATTTTATACCTTCAAGGTTCTAACTACAATACAATAAAACCTCATGATTTTAATTTCATTCAATAAAAGGTACAAAACAATAAAAGTTCATGATCTTAATATTATGTACTTATTACTAAATTTGACCAAATTATTTTGAAGGATTATTTGAATATTATTTTTTATGCTTTACTAATAAAAATATATTGCAAGTAATATATATTAATAAAATATAAAAAGCTGGTAAAATAAAAAAATTTATCCTTTCATAACAAAAGCATCAAAAATAAAATAATAGCAAATGAATAATCTCACCTAAAATTTTGAGCCACTTTTAGAAAGAAAAGTATATATGGGTATTGAACCAATTAATTTTAAGTACTTTTAAAGTTAAATTGATTTTTTTTTGTACAATTTTGATTTAATATTCATGAAAAATTAATTGATTTTAAATGTTTGTAAATAGTGATTAATAAGTAAAATAAATGGACAGATATTGATATAATGTTAATTTTTTTAAATTTGAAGTGCATAATTTAAATTTACTTAAAATAAATACACAATTATATGTAAAAGATTATTAAATTCTTAGGGGGAAGGCTCCCACTATGGAGGCTAAGAAACTGCTTTCAAAAGATATTTTGAAACTTTGAAGTTTCAAATTAAGCCTCATCATACATGGATCTAATTTTGCATTACGTTTATCTAATCATATATTAATTTGTTATTTGGTTAATTTATTTATTTGATGTAATTCATTAATTTCTTATTTGTAATGCTAGAATATGATTATATAGTTTAATTTATAAAAAAAATCCTCTTCTACCAAAAAAAAATTAAGCAAATTCTAACTTTATGATAAAGTTATAAATTAAAGTTTTTTTTAAAAGTAAATTTTTTTTTTTGTCAAAAGGAAAAGCAGAAATTGCAGAATTTACATCCTAAAATTGCTGGGATAAGAAACACCCCACGAATCCGCAGCTAACAAGTCAAGAAGAAACGAAGGTGGTGACTCCAGTTTTTCAAACTCTGAATCTAACTCACAGGCCTCCTTAGCTAATCTATCTGCACAAAAATTCCCTTCCCTATATGTGTGTTTTAGCTCTACCGACCATGCCCTATCCATAAGCTCTTTGATATCAGCAATAAGACACCCAAGAGGATGAAGATGTACATCTGCAGATTTAATCAAATGAAGGACAACGGAAGCATCTAATTCACATTTAACCGCACGTCAGTACTGAGCTTGGCAAATTCGTAGGTGAGTATTAATTTTAATAATATGTATTTAGTAAAAAAATTTATTTTTTTATTTTATTTTTTAAATAATTCACAAAATTATAAAGAGAATTATATTATTTTACATTAATCTATTTATTTTCTATAATTTTTATATTTATTTAATTATTATTTTAATTAGTAATTTTATTTCATTTATTTGTTTTACTTAAAATTTGTGATTTAATTTAATAAAATTTATTATTTTTATTTTACATTTATTTAAATATACAAAAATTCTATTGAATCGTTACCAACATTCTATAGTATTTTTATATTAAATTTATCGAACCCTAATTCACCTTCTCTTAACAACATTTTTGAAAAGAAATCTACTCTAACAACATTTTTTATAAAAGTTTTAGTTAGACCAAATGTACAATACTAACTTCATAAAAAGTTATATATTTGTAGTTTCAGTTGAAAAAATCAAAATTATTTTAAATGCAAAAAACATTAATGCGTAAAGAATACTAATATTTTTTTTATCTTAACTACTTCTTATATTATTTTTATTTTCACTCTATATTATATATTAATTTGAAATTTTTATTTTACTTGGAGTAATTTATCTCAAATTTTAATTTTTGTGAAATCAATTTATAATTTATATATGTATTATCCATATTTCGACGAGATCAGATTATCGGACTTTTTATACGTGATTGCACCTAAAGACACAGTCAACAATGTCACTACAACTTTTCCTTCTGATAAGCTATGAATATACATGACTCATGAGATATAAAACATTTGAGGTCTTTTTAATTCTAACAATTTAAATAACATTTCCTTTACTTCCCTTACTTTTATTTATTTTCTTTATTTTTATTAATACCTATCCAAACATAGCATAAAAAAATTTGTTAACAAAAGACATTTTGAAAAATTTAAAAATGAAAATATTTTAAAATGCATTAATTCAAAATACTACCATCTATAATTGAATTATTTGGATAAATATTTTTAGAAAAAAATTTTACTATTAGAATTTGATGAAATATTATATAATTGTATTAAATATAATGATAAGAGAAAAATAATAATATTAAATATCAGAAAAAGAATTAATAAAAATGCAATATGAGTATGGCAAGATTTGCAAAAGTGTATGAATATTGTTAATAATATGAAAAATATATATTATATTCAAATAGATTTTTTATTTTTTGAGGTTTTATATTTAATGATAAACCAAGTGCATCAAAGTAAAGGAAGATTTGAATGAATTGTGAAAAATTAGTAAATCACCTTTCAAGATAGTTTAAATTTTTCTTAAATTTATTTCAAAAAAGTTCTTTCAAAATTTTTCAATTTTTTAATAAATAAAAAAATAAATGTTAAACTCTTAAATATATTAAAATTGATTCTATCTTAAAATCTCTGGTCCAAACATCAAACATAATTTAAAAGAATTTCACTTCCTAAGATGATAAAAAATGAAAACGTAAACTTTCCTTCTATACCGCCATGTAAAACCTCAGACCTGCTTTAAATTGTGAGTTGTTTTTTTTTTTTTTTTTTATTACCCATTTATTTATGGAAAGGGAATTTTATTCAATGCACCAATGACAAAAAATTTAAATTCCAAGAGTATGATTAAAGAATTAACGTGTCTTTATTTATTAATTTTTTAAAATTCGTAAATATACTCTGTTAAGAAACTTGTCAGCCCTTTAATTATTTAAGTAATCAATTCTAAAAACTCTGATTAAAAACTCTGATGTATAAGATAATATTCCAACGCGTAATTAAGGGAAAAAAAAATGCTCCCAGCATTACATGTACATCAAAGTTGTGGCAAAACACAACAAAATCAACACCTATTTCCAGAGCAGGCCGAAGAGGAAAAAAGTAATGATGCTTATCCGTTTATACAATGAATCAATTCTCAAAATTACAAGCCATTGGATGCTACAAGTTCAACAGAATGGTAACTGATTTCTTTACGTAAAACAGCCCTATGTGAACGCAACATGGCGCACCTAACTTTTTAGACTTGCAAGAAGATCTGTCAAAAATAATAATAATAATAATAATAATAATAAACAGCTAACTTTACAATTTTACCTTCTTGATATATAAAATCATGCCAAATAAACATCACAGTTAGTGAAGCTCTTTCAGTTGTTTCCTCCTCGAATCCATCGTGCCGAACCTGTCTTTGCCAAGCCTGAAAAATAATCACCCATATTTGCAACAAATAGTGGATCTCTATCTTCAACTTTTAACTCATTCATATCACTGCCACTGCTATTTCCCTGACCTTCCCTCTCCAACTCTGTTGTAAGATCTTCCATAGTCTTCTTCAAACTAGATTTGCTCATCTGTCCATCTCCTGTTGAGATGCCAACCATTGTAATCTTTGGAAGAAAGGGGTTAGCTTGAAAGTTTTGCCTTTTGCATTCCTTTGATGGGCTTTCCATTCAAAAAGAATAAAAGAATATCAATTTAACAGATAAGAATGAAATGATAAAGACTATATGAACAATCATTATGGTGGCACCTTGCATCTGATCTCTTTTTAGGTTTCCCAAACCAATCTCCAACAGGAGACCTGAAATCTTGTCTCTGTCCATCATCAGCTTTAACATCATTGACTAATTTGAGCTCTGAGGCGCAGCTATTGGTTTCAGGGTTGGAAAGGCAAGTGGCTGACTCAGAGGCTCTAAGAAAAGAAGCAGCACTCCTGCAAGAGTGTAAACATTGCATCAAAACAGCAACAACACCACCTAATCCCATTGTATTTTAATATTTCAACATTAAAAATATAAAAATAAAAGGATCGACTGCCTAATTCTGATGTACTTAAGACAACAGATTTACTAATCAGGAAAATGGAAAATAGGACCTGTTTCCAATTGCTAAGTACATGAAAGACAGCAAATAGTACAATGCTTTGTATGAAAATCAACTTTATTTAACCATTCAGAAACCTAACCAAGGTACATGACTAGTTATTAGACATTCTATTTTTAATGAAATTTTTTGGTCGTAAAGAAGTAAGGCAAACATAAATCACTAATGTAAATGTTTAACACCAATGTAAGATGATTGAGAGTGAAAACGGTTTATGGTTTACCTTCTCTCAAATGAATCAACCATATAGGGAAATTTTGGTTGAATGCCAGTGGCTTTTCGTAACCACCTATTACCTAGGAGTACTTTATCAACAGCATAGAGAAACTGAATCTCAGCAGCCTTTGAAATGACACTCAAAGGTATGGCAGGTTGACCAATCTCACCTAAAACTTCTTGAACCTGTGAGATAATGATAAGACAGTAGTTAGCAGCCAAACAAATAAAACCCCACCTTTATAGTTAATAACAGATGAAACAAGGTGCATCTAAACATTGTCTCCCATTTCTCTTGAAAGTCTATTTTGATTGTCCTTATGGTATAAATATAAGCAGTGAACTCTTTTGACAAGCATAAATCGAGCAGACCAAAAAAAAAAAAAAGTCCCACATCAGTTTGGCAAATCCCACTATAAATCCTGCAAAGACTACATCTATTTCTCACAAGGCTACAAAATTTGAACATGGGTAAAAAGAGACACCTGAACATTTTCATTATCCCACCTATCCCACAGTGTTTCTAAAACCATAACACCTGAAATATTTGTAATCCCCACATTCAATTTGTTTCCATAACTGCTGTTTAATTTTCAATATAATTCAAAACTTAGCAGTAAGAAATCTGTAACCTCAGGAGGCTCCCACATGCTATCTCCAATTTCTTCAATCACTTCAGCTGCCAAGTTATCATCAATTACATCACGTCGGCGTTGCATGTGCCGAGTTTGAATTAAAGCATGGAAATGCTGATCAACAGACTCTTCGAGAATATTATCCAGCATGTTTTTATCAAAAAAGTATGGAGTATACCTGATGGAAGAATTAGTGAGCTAGACAAGCATCAAATACTCAATGCAGCTTAAGGATATTTGTATTCCTAGATGAGAAGTAGAGGGGAACTCTATATAACAGTCTTATGAAGGATAACAGGGAGAATTGAAGAACAGACCACTTAATCCCATCTGTAGTAGCTATTGCAATATCCAAGTTTTGAGCACCAAAAACAGGAACACCATCAACCTTTCTCCTTTCACCATTTTGTGGGATATTCTTAAGAAGCTTGTTGGCTGCCTTTACCTGTGAGAGCAGTAAAATTTTTACTTCTTAAAGATAATGTCGACATACCATAACAATTACTAAATTGAGAAGAATAAGAACAACTTTTATATAGTAAATGCTGAATATTCGATAGTACCTGTTTCTCATTTGGAACAAACTGAAATAAGTGAGGCTTTTCCTGTACAGAGTACCATGATAAATGTTAAAATCATCCAGTGGAACAACACCTTAAAACGTGAATTCACAGAAAACAGCAGTAAGTGAATTGCAGCACAATTTTGGAAGTCATAAATTATATAATTCTAGTGGAGGAAGAGAAGTTACTAAAATCAACCAAAGCATATCAACCATTCAGGTTACATTAATTATATTCCCTAAATGCACTTCATTAATGTAAAATCTTTGTCAATTTCTTACAAGATCATTCATTCACCAGGACATTGTTGTTTAAGACATTGTAACTTTTGTTATATAACAAGGAATAACAGGAGAAATCAGAAGAATGGTTCTTGAATTCATAAATATCCTATAGAGAAGGCTATAAAAAAATCCATATAAGATTTCTAATGTCCTTAAGCATGTAATAGAATAACAAGTAGGAAGAATATCACGGACATGTGAGCAGCTGTAACATGATTAGAAGTTTGATACCCTATGTTAAAAGCATTTATGCAGTAATCCAACAACAATTCATATCCAATAGACATCAAGGACTCCAGTTGAATAAATTTAACTTTACCTTGAAATGCTCATATGCCAAATCAAGACGACAAGCACCCACCACACCGGTTGGAATATTAAGCTGTTTGACATAAGTAACTTAAATATATATATATATATATATATATATATATATATATATATATAAAACAGCATGTTAGACTGCAAGTTCTTTACAACCAAAAGAAGCATGACTAAACTGATTAAGCTGGCTGGCAAAAAATCATACCTGCATCACCTAAATCCATAAAGAAGCGAAAAACAGGGCCATTCCTTTCGCTCTTAGTAACGTTTGCAAATATCTTCTTAAGCCACTCCGGTGTTCTATGCATCAGTAGAGATAAAAGATTTTAAATTTACGCAAAAGAGAAGCAGTTGCTTACAAAAATTTACAGTATTTAAAAAAGAATTACATATACGAAAAAAAAAAAATCTGAAATTCAAAACATTCAAGAAATTATTTTAATGTACTATTTCTGAGAAAATTTGTCAAATTCTATCAATTTTAAAAATAAGATTAAAAAAAGAATAGAAAACAGATTAATTAAAGACCTCTTAGAAATAAAGGGAATATTGAAGTGAGTTGAAACAGCCATAAGACCAGTCCCTGAAAGATCACACATGCTAAAGACTTGACCCACGAATGCAGGGCCACCGCTCTTGCCACGGGAAGTGAGCTCCGCAATCCTGACGGTTGGTGGGAAGCCAGAGCTTGACTCGGCCGAAGACACTCCCTTGATTGCGGATTTAGAGGAGACAGAGTCGGGCTGATTTGACTCGAAAGGCAAGGGAGTCAGAAGGAAGGGCGAGTCTGCGGATAGGAAAGGAATGGAGATTTTGGAAGGAGGAAGGTACAGCGACTTTTTGGGAATGGAGAGGAGAGAAAAGATAGACGTGGTGGTGGCTTGGAGGAAGTTGGTGAGGTTGCGGTGGAGTTGGTGGTGCGGGGGGTCCGTTTGTGAGGCCATGGGTTTTGTCTCGTATGCTAGCTTCTGTTCGTCGATTGGAACGGTATGGTTCAAATGAGAGCGCCTTTGCTACCTCATTAAGACCTGAGCTAGAGAAGAGAATGAGGGGATATTACCGGAACGGATTTTTTTAGTATTTATCTATTTATTAAATTTAAGATAATTATTTAATATATTGGTCATAGTTCTTAAATTATTTAATATATTAGTAATAGAGATTTTAAATTGTACAAATAAAATTAAAATGATAATATATACTATTTAAAAAAATAAATATGTTTTATTATTTTAATTTTATTTATAAAATTAAAAATTTCACTGATAATATATTAAATAATTATCTATATATAAAATTGAAACATTAGGGTGGAGTTTAGGAACTTTAAATTAAAATATAAGTTTATATTTTATGCACGTGTATATCTCTATACAATGTTAATAAATTAAAAATTGATAACTCATTAATGAACAAATTGAAAAAATATCAAATTTTTATTTGTAAACTAAAAAAAGTTATTTCTATAAGCAAACTTTAAAAACTTATTTGTATTTATTTTTAAAGGTTTGATCTTATTTTTAATTTGCTCATTAATGAAATGTTTATTTTTGATGCATTGATAATATATAAACTATAGAAGTTATATACTATCAATGCATTATGTGTATGTGTGTGTGTGTATATATATATATATATATATATATATATATATATATATATATATATATATATATGAAATTGTTGAGTTAATGTATTTTGAAATGACAAAACAAGTAAATTCAATAATATAAAGATGATATAAAAACATGTTTAGAGGTTATCAGTACCAGAACTTAAAATTCTGTTGATGAGAGATCGATCTGGCTTATGAAAAATCGATCTCCTGGGTTTTCTATAGTTGAGAGATCGATCTGAGTTATGAGATATCGATCTCCTGGGTTTGTTTTGGATGAGAGATCGATCTCAGGAAGACATGAGATCGATCTGCCAAGTTTTGAACCTGCACAAAGGTATTAAGGAAGAGTGAGATCGATCTATAAGGGTTAAGAGATCGATCTGCCTAATACTGGAGTTGAGGGATCGATCTGATCTAGGAAGAGATCGATCTCCCTTAAAGCATAGACTGTAGATCGATCTGTAAGATCGATCCACACTCAAACAGAGAGCTTATGAGATCGATCTGGTAAGGAAGAGATCGGTCTCCTCAAAGTCAGAGAGCTAAGGAGATCGATCTGGGTATTGAGAGATCGATCTCCCCACTACGAGATTGCATGGCAGATCGATCTGAAGATCGATCTTGCCTCAAACAGAGAGATTGAAAGATCGATCTGCCTATTCGACAGATCGATCTCCCCTATCATTTTCAAATTAACAGATCGATCTGCTAACCTATGAGATCGATCTCCTTGTGTTATTGTGCTTTGATCTTGCAGGATTTATAACTAAGAGATCGATCTAGCCAAGATGGCAGATCGATCTGGCACTCTACTGGAGGTACCCAACGGCTAGTTTCTGCAAAATCTCAACGGGAAAAATAGCATTTAATGCTCCAACTACCAATCCTTCAGTATTTAACTAAGCATTGAAGACAATGAGAACAGAGACACTAATGCTGCACATTTCTTACATTCTCAAGCTTTCAATACTTTCATTCCTTGTGTCTTCATTCTTCATTTATTGAGATTTATTGTATAAGCTTAAGTGCAAAAGCTGTATTTGTCCTACCCACGTTAAAGCTTCATTTTGTATTCATCCCTACCTTAAGAGAGAAGAGGATTGTTCCTCAATGAGATAAAATTGTAACAGGGTGAATACATTCTTGTATTGCAAAGGGTAGAGAGGTTATTCCTTAACCTGAAAAAGGAACATTGTAACTTCTGTTGAAGGAGAGTAAGAAAGCACTTGACAAGAAGGTCAAGGAGAGAGCACGTAGGCAAGAGTTTGACCGAACCTCTATAAACGATTGTGTTTATTTATCTCTTCCCTATCTTGCATTAAATTGTTTAATTTTATTAAATTGCTCATTATCATTTGCTGATTAAAATATAATTAAATTAAAATTTGCTATTATCGTTAGAAAACCGATTCACCCCCCTCTCGGTAGAGCCAACAATTGGTATCAGAGCTAGAACTCTTTAATCACATAGGAACAACTTCCTAAGAGTTAGAAACGATCAAATGGCTCATAACAATGTAGCAACTAGTTTGGTAGGAGAGGGGCACTCTACGGTTAGACCTCCTATGTTCAATGGAGAACATTATGCGTATTGAAAGACTAGGATGATGTTATTCATTCAAGCAAATGATTATGAAGTGTGGAGAATTATAATTAAAGGACCTCAAATCCCTACAAAGAGAATAGAGGGAGGAGATATCCCTAAAGAAGAAGATGAATGGGATTCAAATGATATTAAATGTGCTCAGCTAAATGCTAAAGCTATGCACACATTATTTTGTGCTTTAGGTCCAAATGAATATAATAGAGTCTCGGGGTGTGATAATGCCAAACAAATTTGAGACGAATTGGCAATAACTCATGAGGGTACAACCCAAGTGAAGGAGACTAAGGTAGGAATGCTCACACATGATTATGAGCTTTTTAGGATGAAGGAAGGAGAATCAATTAGTGACATGTTCACTAGATTCACAGATGTAATTAATGGATTAAAGTCCTTAGGAAAAATATATTCTAATATTGAAATGGTCAAGAAAATATTAAATAGTTTACCTAAATCATGGGAAGCTAAAGTGACTGCAATTGAGGAATCTAAGGATCCTCACACATTGTCTTTAGATGAATTAATAGGATCTCTACTCACTTATGAGATGAAATTAAGAAGAAATGAAGAGCCACCCAAGAAAGTGGGAGTTGCTCTAAAATCCACTGCTCAAGAGTAGATTAAGAATGAGAGTGGTAGTGAAGAGGACCTTGAGATGGCAATGTTTGCCAAAAGATTTAACAAGTTCATGAGGATGAGAGCTAGTGGTAGTAATAGGAGAAACAATAAGAGAGATCAAGAAGAAGTAGGTAGAAAAGATTCAATTGTGTGTTATGAATGTAAAAAACCAGGACACATAAAATTTAACTGCCCTCTTCTTAAAAGGTCCAATGATAGGTTCCATAAAAAGAAGGCAATGGTGGCAACATGGAGCGACAGTGACTGCTCCGATGATGAATCAAATGAGGACATTGCTAACTTGTGCTTCATGGCTATTGAGGATGAAAAGGTAACTTCAAGCCTCAATGAATATTCTTTTGATGAATTGCAAGATGTCTTTGATGATCTTGCATTAGAGTATGAATGCATGAGTATGAAATATAAAAAGATAATATCCAAATTGAGAAAAAAAAATGAGATAATGCAAAGGGATAAATTAGAATGTGAAAAGAAACTAGAGATTTCAAATCTAGAAATTTGTGACCTTAAAGAGAAAAATAGCAATTTACATAATTCTTTTAATAGGTTTCACATGGGTCAACAAAAGTTAGATAGCATGCTAGAGACCCAAAGGGCATTCTTTGACAAAAATGGCTTAGGATATAATGCAAAGAGTAGAGAGACTCATCTTAAAAGTTTTATTGTTAGGAAGAGCATGAATAAACCTTCAATTACTTGTTCATATTGTAATAGAAAGGGACATGCATCACATAATTGCAATATAAAGATGAGAACTCTAAAAGGAATAATAGTAAAAAGAATATAGGTTCCAAAAGAAGTCATTGACTCAAAGGATTGTAATGCATTTGCAAAATGGATCCCAAAGGGATCAAGAATTGCATTCACTAACCTTAAAGGACCCAAGAAAATTTGGGTACCTAAGACTTGAGTTTAAATCTTCTTGTAGGTGATTGAGCATGGCCATAAAGCTAAAACAAAGGAAGCATGGTACTTGGATAGTGGATGCTCAAGGCACATGACGGGAGATAGAAGCCACTTCAACTCTTTTAAATCAAAGGTTGGTGGAGAGGTCACATTTGAGGATAACTCCAAAGGCCAAGTAGAAGGAAGTGGCTCAATAGGTAATGATTACTTCTCTTTAGAAAAAGTATTACTTGTTAGGGGTCTAAAGCATAACTTACTAAGCATAAGTCAACTTTGTGACAAAGGTTACAAAGTAATTTTTGATTGCATGAAATGTAATGTGGTAGATCCTAAGTCAAACAAAGTTCTTTTTCTAGGCCATAGGCAAGGTAATATATATTGTCTATCTTAATGAACTCAAAAATGAAAATATATGCCTAATGGTAGATAGTAAAAAGGAATCTTGATTATGGCATAGAAGATTAGGTCATGCTAGCATGCATGTGCTATCTAAGTTAGCTAGAAAGGATCTAGTCATAGGTTTACCCAAGCTATCCTTTGATCATGAAGAAATATGTGAAGCTTGTGTTAAAGGAAAACATAAAAGGACAACATTTAAGCCTAAGAATATTGTATCCACCACTAGGCCTCTTCAATTACTTCACTTAAATTTATTTGGACCAACTAGAACAACTAGCCTAGGTGGGAAACATTATGGATTTGTAATAGTTGATGATTACACTAGGTTCACATGGGTGTTTTTTTTAAAAGTAAAAAATGAAGCCTTAGAAAAATTCATTGCCTATACAAAAATTACTCAAAATGAAAAAGGGTATATAATAACTAGCATCAGAAGTGATCATGGCAAGGAATTTGAAAACATAGGATTTGATGAGTATTGCAATGATCAAGGAATTAGTCATAACTTCTCAGCCCCTAGGACACCACAACAAAATGGAGTAGTTGAAAGAAGAAATAGAACCTTGAAAGAAATGGCTAGAACCATGTTGTGTGAGAATAATTTGCCAAAGTATTTTTGGGCTGAAGCTATAAACACATCTTGCTATATAATTAATAGAGCTATGATTAGACCCATGCTTAAGAAAACTCCTTATGAGCTCTACAAGGGTAAAAAGCCTAACATTAGTTACTTCCATCCCTTTGGCTGCAAATGTTTTGTCTTAAATAATGGGAAAGATAATTTAGGAAAATTTGATGCCAAAAGTGATGAGGGAATCTTTCTAGGATATGCTTTGAATTCAAAGGCTTATAGAGTATATAACAAAAGAACATTGATGGTTGAAGAATCAATTCATGTGATATTTGATGAGTCAAATAATTTATCTAAAGATTCAACAAATAATGAGGATGTTGGAATATTTGATGAAAACTTGGAGGAAAACTCAAAATTAGAAGATGATTTATTAGAAAAACTCGACTTGAATAAAGAAGATAAAGATCAAATAGAGATATTGGAGAGAGAATCTAGAGCACCAAGAGAGTTAGGATATGTAAAAGATTGTGAAATAGTGGGAGATCCAACTCTTGGAGTTAGAACTAGATCATCTCTAAGGAATATGTGTCAATATATAGCCTTTGTATCTCAAATAGAGCCTAGGAATGTCATTGAAGCCTTAGATGACAATAATTGGTTCCTAACAATGCAAAAAGAATTAAATCAATTTGAGAGAAGCAAAGTATGGAAACTAGTTCCTAGGCCTAGTGATCACTCTATAATTGGAACTAAATGAATATTCAAGAACAAAATGGATGAAAATAGTGTGATCATAAGGAATAAGGCTAGGTTAGTTGCACAAGGCTATAGACAAGAAGAAGGTATAGATTATGATGAAACCTATGCACCGGTAGCTAGACTAGAGGCAATAAGAATGTTACTTGCCTTTGCATGTTATAAAAACTTCAAATTGTATCAAATGGATGTAAAGAGTGCATTCTTAAATGGTTTCATTAATGAAGAAGTCTATGTTGAACAACCTCCCGGGTTTGAAAATCATGAATTTTCTGAACATGTTTTCAAATTATCTAAGGCACTCTATGGCTTGAAACAAGCTCCTAGAGCTTGGTATGAAAGGTTGTCAAAATTTTTAATAGAAAAAGGATTTTCAAGAGGAAAAGTGGATACCACTTTATTCATCAAAAATAAAAATAAGGATTTATTAGTTGTACAAGTATATGTAGATGATATTATTTTTGGATCAACTAATGAGTCTTTATGTCAAGAGTTTTCTAAGATCATGCAAGGTGAGTTTGAAATGAGCATGATGGGAGAACTCACTTTCTTCTTGGGACTTCAAGTGAAGCAAACAAAGGATGGAACCTTCATCAATCAAGCAAAGTATACTAAGGATTTGCTCAAGCGATTTGGAATGGACAATTGCAAACCTCAAGCAACTCCTATGGGCACCAACATCAAGCTTGATAAAGATGAAAGAGGTAAGTGTGTAGACACTAAACTCTATAGGTCTATGATTGGCTCATTGTTTTATTTAACTATAAGTAGACCAGATATTTTGTTTAGTGTATGCCTTTGTGCTAGATTTCAATCCTCTCCTAGGGAATCACATCTATTAGCAACTAAAAGGATTTTTAGATACCTTAAGGACACTCCCTCACTAGGACTTTGGTACCCCAAGGACTCCACTTTTACCCTTCATGCATTTTCAGATGCAGATTTTGGAGGATGCAAAATAGATAGGAAAAGTACTTCAGGTACTTGCCAATTCCTAGGAAATAGACTAATTTCTTGGTTCTCTAAAAAAACAAAACAGTGTAGCTCAGTCCACAACTGAAGCTGAATACATAGCAGCTGGCAGTTGTAGTGCTCAAGTGTTGTGGATTAAACAACAAATGAAAGATTATGGTATTGACATGAAACAAGTCTCTATTAAATGTGATAATACCAGTGCCATTAATCTATCTAAAAATCCTATACAACACTCTAGAACCAAGTACATTGAGATTAGGCATCATTTCCTTAGAGACCATGTGCAAAAGGGGGATATAATTCTAGAGTATATTGACACTTTACATCAAATAGCTGATATATTCACCAAACCCCTTGATAGAGATACGTTTTGCATTCTTAGAGGTGAATTAGGACTTATGAATGTTCCCTAAGATGTTTGTGCTTCAAAATCTTGATTTCAAATTAACTTAAAAGTGATTTTCAATGATTTTTCTGGGCAACAAGTATGAGAGATCGATCTCCTATTCATATAGATCGATCTCCATACCTCAAATAAGCCTAAAGCATTAAGGTTAAGCTAGGCAGATCGATCTTCTATCCATAAGATCGATCTCTTTAAGCCTATGTTAGATAACAGATCGATCTGTGCATACGACAGATCGATCTCCTCTAGCCTCTGTATCCTGAAGATCGATATGTGCATACAACAGATCGATCTCCTCAAGCCTCTGTCCTCTGAAAATCGATCTATGCATTTGGCAGATCGATCTCCTTACGCCTCTGTTCGAAACAGATTGATCTGTGCATACAACAGATCGATCTCCTTGGGCTTCTGGAAATGACAGATCGATCTGTCGTCCCGACAAATCGATCTCCTGTGCCCTGGACTATAAATACTGGCGAAAAATTTTCAAATTTCAAAACTCCAAATTCAAAATCCCTAACTTCCTCGCGCCTCCTCTCTTGATTCCTCCTCAGATCGATCTCGGTACGGCCTTCGTCGCATCTTTTCTTCGTTTATTGGTATAGTAACCCACATTTCTCATTGTTTTTTCAAAATTTTCTTAAGATTTGTGTTATATTTCACTCTAGGGCAAATCTAGTCACTGTTTCATTGATTTTGTGCTTGTGAACTTGTCTTAGAGTCAATACAGTATCTAGAACCATGCCTCGCCTTAAGAGAGTAGGCCAAAAACCTCCCCGATCCAATGTAGAACCCGGGTCATCCTCCCAATCCATTTCTCCCTCTTCCGTTGCTACCTTCAACAGGTGTTTTAAAACACCTGCCAAAAGGAAGCGATATCAAGAATACTTTTCAGTCATGCCAATTAAACATTGGCGTACAATCAATTTCTCTTTCCTAAACCGAATTGATTTTCCGTATCTGTCTAAATTTGAAGATTTTGGTTGGATGCCTTTTCTAAAAATCAATACTCCCGTACCTCCAAATATCGTTCGAGCATTCTTTTCCAATGTCGAACTCACCTATGATCCCAATGACACTTGTAATATTCTCGGGTTTACAACGTATGTCATGGGAAAATCCATTGCCATAGACACTGAAGTCCTTGCCCAAGCGTTTCACTTACGCGATGAGGGCTTGACAAACGAAGATGAGGAAGTCCCTTTGGAGTTTGATATTCCCGGGGATAAGGCAAGTGACCTCCCAATGCACCATCGGTTACTCCACCTTATCATTTCTTGGAACCTTCGTCCTTTTGGTACCCGTCACTCCACCGTTAGACGGTTAGATAGGTTCTGGCTTCACCACATTCATTCCACCAGTCAAAAACCCAACCTCATCCACTTTATCTATCAAGACTGGTTAAAGATCGTATGAGGTCAAGCCACAACGATCGTGTTTCCGCAACCACTGGCGTACTTTCTCCAACGACTCGGAATAGATAGCAGTTGCGAAACCTGCGAAATGCCCTCTCCGAAGAGCGTCCTCAACATTGGGACACTCCATCACATGGGCTACTACAAAGACTTCCGGGGCGACTGGAAGAAGAAGCGGGAACAGCCTTCTGCAGCAGCTATGGAGGAAGATCCCCTTAATGAGCCTGTCGATCCACCGTCTGCACCGACTGCGCGTCCACCATCTCCACGTGCTCAGCCCCCTGCACCTGCACCCTCACCTGCTGGTATGGAGCTCATTATGACGATGATGAGTGAGCTCAACAAGAAGATCGATGAAGGCTTTGCAAACCTTCATGCAACTCAGCAGCGGATGTTCGAGGAGCTAAACCGCAAAGTGGATGAAGGTTTTGCAAATATTCATGAGACTCAGGAGGCAATGTATGATGAGCTTCAGGTCGCTCGCACACACATTGAGGATCTCATGGATCGCGTCCCTCCTTCACCATAGGACTTAGTTGCTACATCTAGTTCTGTTATATGTTTTTCATTACTCGTTGTTTTGCAATGAAATTGCTTGAATGAACTGCCATTTGTCTTATTGTTGACTGAGTTTTTAATGAAAATGTTAATGAATATTATTTCTTTCTTGCCATTGATATGACAAAAAGGGGGAGAAGAAAAGAGAACATGTGGTTAATTAAAAGATGTGTAAATGGCTTTAAAAAAAAAAACATCTCTAAAGTTTTAAAAGAATGATTAAAATGAGGGGGAGTTAAGATAGTAACAATGTCAAAAGCTAAAAGAAAGGGGGAGCTCACAAAAAGGGGGAGCTTCTGCAAATTAACTAAACATGTTGATTGAATAAGTTTTGTCAAATCAAAAAGGGGGAGATTGTTGAGTTAATGTATTTTGAAATGACAAAACAAGTAAATTCAATAATATAAAGATGATATAAAAATATGTTTAGAGGTTATCAGTACCAGAACTTAAAGTTCTGTTGATGAGAGATCGATCTGGCTTATGAAAAATCGATCTCCTGGGTTTTCTATAGTTGAGAGATCGATCTGAGTTATGGGAGATCGATCTCCTGGGTTTGTCTTGGATGAGAGATCGATCTCAGGAAGACATGAGATCGATCTGTCAAGCTTTGAACCTGCACAAAGGTATTAAGGAAGAGTGAGATCGATCTATAAGGGTTAAGAGATCGATCTGCCTAATACTGGAGTTGAGGGATCGATCTGATCTAGGAAGAGATCGATCTCCCTTAAAGCATAGACTGTAGATCGATCTGTAAGATCGATCCACACTCAAACAGAGAGCTTATGAGATCGATCTGGTAAGGAAGAGATCGATCTCCTCAAAGTCAGAGAGCTAAGGAGATCGATCTGAGGTATTGAGAGATCGATCTCCCCACTACGAGATTGCATGGCAGATCGATCTGAAGATCGATCTTGCCTCAAACAGAGAGATTGGAAAATCGATCTGCCTATTCGACAGATCGATCTCCCCTATCATTTTCAAATTAACAGATCGATCTGCTAACCTATGAGATCGATCTCCTTGTGTTATTGTACTTTGATCTTGCAGGATTTATAACTAAGAGATCGATCTGACCAAGATGGCAGATCGATCTGGCACTCTACTGGAGGTACCCAACGGCTAGTTTCTGCAAAATCTCAATGGGAAAAATAGCATTTAATGCTCCAACTACCAATCCTTCAGTATTTAACCAAGTATTGAAGACAATGAGAACAGAGACACTAATGCTGCACATTTCTTACATTCTCAAGCTTTCAATACTTTCATTCCTTGTGTCTTCATTCCTCATTTATTGAGATTTATTGTATAAGCTTAAGTGCAAAAGCTGTATTTGTCCTACCCACATTAAAGTTTCATTTTGTATTCATCTCTACCTTAAGAGAGAAGAGGATTGTTCCTCAGTGAGATAAAATTGTAACAGGGTGAATACATTCTTGTATTGCAAAGGGTAGAGAGGTTATTCCTTAACCTGAAAAAGGAACATTGTAACTTCTGTTGAAGGAGAGTAAGAAAGCACTTGACAAGAAGGTCAAGGAGAGAGGACGTAGGCAAGAGTTTGGTCGAACCTCTATAAACGATTGTGTTTGTTTCTCTCTTCCCTATCTTGCATTAAATTGTTTAATTTTATTATATTGCTCATTATCATTTGCTGATTAAAATAAGATTAAATTAAAATTTGCTATTATCGTTAGAAAACCGATTCACCCCCCTCTCGGTAGAGCCAACAGAAATGTTTATTTTTGGTGCATTGATAATGTATAAACTATAGAGGTTATATACTATCAATGCATTATGTGTATGTGTTTTATATATATATATATAAACCCTTAAAGTATTTAAGATTTCATATTTGTTTTACTTAAAATTTATTTGAATGATGGTAAAATTAATTTCGATAAAATTAACTAAAACGGTGATAACAAGATTAATTATTGTGGTAGTGAGATGGATACCATAACGATAAAATCGAAATTAGTGGTGAAACATATGTTTAGAGATGTAAGTATGTACCTTATAAAAATGGCTACCTTACATGATCCTACTCAATTAAATAAGATTAGAATATCTAATAATCGGATCTGGATAGTAACTTTACTATTTGTTAGCGGTTTTAATATAGTTCAGGTAGTAATTTTAGGATACCCTACTATCGGGATCCGATTATAAATAATAATTTTTAATTATTATTATATGCATTTTTTATTTATAAAATCTTTATTATTAATATAATACTTAATTAAATTAATTTATTAAGTATTTTAATTATGATTTTTAACATTAATTTATTTTTATGAGTAAATTTATATTTATTATTTTAATTTTTATTAATAATATACATTAAGATTGATTTTAAATTTATATTTTAAAGTTAAACTTTGACTTAATAAATGAATATTTAACGAGTTTAGATAGTTAACGAGCATTTATTATATTATATGGGTAGTATTAGGTAGTAAAAGTCAAAATATTTGAATACTTAAACATGTTAGGTTATTGTAAAATATAACTGAATTCAGATTCAAATAGTCTAAATTTAGAGGGTATTTTGTTCATTACCATCCCTACATGTGTTGTAAATACCCTAAATGCTTATGTACTTGGTCTTAGTCATGAGTGACAACGTAGCTATTGAAATTAAATGTGCGAGTTCTTAAATTGATGGTTTAAATTAAAATTTTATTGTTTCATTGTGGAATTTGAAAAAGTAAACTAAATGAAATACAATAGCCTTAAGAATAAATAAATAAAGGTATATGCACATATAAATATATGTATACAAATGTGTATATATGTATGAATCTACATTTAGGTACATGGCCGAGAGCCATTGAGTAACATATATATAAGAGGATATATTTATGTATCTTATATATTCATGAGGGTAATGGTGGCCACCCAAGGATAGCCTTACAAGGCATAAAAGAGAAGATAAAATTTGCATATGGGCTGGATACATGTAAGGGGAATAACCGAAGAGCACAAGGCCATGTTGAGAGACAATACCCATCGGTACGAGACATATTACCCTGTTAAGTTGGTAGAAACAAATTGGCCGATGTGCAGAAAGAAACGTGAGGGAGAAAGCTTCCAAGATGCTGCTGTTGCGGCAGCGTAAGAAAGGGAACATGACAGAGAATGGAAAGGGTAGAACTAACCGGAGCAAGTAAGGTCAGCAAAAAGGAAACTAAACAAATATAGATATATATATATATATATATATATATATATATATATATATATATAAAGGATTCTAAAGCTGCCCGAAAAGAAAGGAAAGACATGAGGAAGCTGGATTCGGTAAGAAGCAGAGAACGTGATGGAAAAGAGGAGAAGCAGGAGAACTGGCTTGAAAACCGAAGTGACAGTAGAGATGAGAGGCTAGCTGACTATGGGGCATGATTGATAAAATAAATAAATAAATAAATAAATAAATAAATAAATATATATATATATATATATATATATATATATCGGGTACATAGGCCCCTGTGATGGCAGCAGAGGAAGGAGTAAATTATATATATATATATATATATATATATTTGTGAATGGAAATGATGAAATGATAGCATTATCCTGAATGTCCAAGACTTCCGCTTTGATTACTGCTGGAAACAGCAATGGAAGATGGTGGAACAATGTCCACTCAGGGCAGTAATGAGGGACTCTACTGCTGTGCACGTGACAGGCTAAATGATAAGAAGACTGAACACAGCAGGAAACGTGGGTAAGGGATGGAAGACCTGCGGCAACAGTTGAGAAGTGATGAATGAAACCGAGACAACCACCGAAGAAATTGAAGAAAGCCGAGAGGAGCGAGACAAAGCAGTGAAACAAAGGGAAACTACAACAGTGGACCGAGATCTGCACTGGTTAGGTGATGAAAGAACAAGAGTGAAGCATAGCCTGCTGTAATAAATAAATAAATAAATAAATAAATAAATAAATAGGGGTTGAGTAGTGGTGTTCTGGCAACTATTGGTACAACAAAAATTTGGCCAAAACGAGAGCTGGAATAATTGAGGTTGTGAGAGAGAAAGAAATATATATAAAAAAAGTTGGAGGCAGTAGCAAGAGAGGAAGAAAACGAACCAAGGAAACAGGGGAACGATGAGAGTAGACGAGACGAGAAGAGAGACGAGCGAGAGTGATACATAACAGAAAGAGTGAAAATGGCTGATATGAATGTGAGGTGAAGAGGAAGAAGTGAAGCACACTTTCACTTTGAGGAAGCCTGAAACATGGGCTGTCCTTGTCAGTTCGGAGCAGGGAAGGCTGAAGCTGAGAGAGGAGAAGACGAAATAGAGGAAGATTGAAGTGGAATATTGAGGCAGTCCAGGTGACTAAGGAGCCGGACTGTTGTTGAGGAATGAAACAGAAACGAAGAACAAAGGACAAGGCGTGATCGTGAGCTGCTGTTTGGTGTTGATTTAAGCTGGAAACTGATTCAAATCGAGAAGACGAGGCGGGAACAGAGGAGTTTGAACCCTCTGGGAATTGAAACCAGGCAGAGACGAGGAGGCTGGAAGGAAATGACGAAGGTGGTGGCAGAACGAGGATGAAGAAGACGATGGGCGAGATGGCGATGAAGGAGGTTTCAGCGCCGGGAAGGAAAGAAGAAAAACGAGGAAGTGTTGAACAGTGTCGTCGGGTAACGAGGAAGAAGAAGAAGGAAGAATTTTAACGGGAAAGAGAAAGGAAATTCAAAGAAAGTAAAAAAAAAAAAGAATATATTTACATATGTATACATATAAATAGGAATACTGAAACTAGAATAATACGCACGGAGAATTCGGGAAAACTTAAGGGAAAATAATTCGAAAATATTAGTTCGAAATTTTTGAAAAAATAAATCGATTGAAGCGAATTTGCTTACCCGCATCACTAAGGCATCGAGAACTACGGATAAATATCGAGGTAAAAAAATTCTCGTGTCCTGTTATAGATAAATATGCGTAATTTCTTTATGTTTGTCGATATAAATTTTAGGATAAATTTTTTAATTACTGGAACTATAGAAAACCCTAGGTCGATACAATCGCTTCGGGATTTAAGGAAAATTTTAAACTCCATAGATCAATCTAATTACCGATATAGATTTACTTGATTTATATTAAAAAAAATCTCGATAATTATGATTATTGATTTTAGATCGAAAACCCTTAGATTTGATAATTCTGTACCAAGTACTGGAATTTTTAACCGAAAAATGATTAGTCAACCTCATTTTGAATTGTTTTGTGAAACAAACTGAATTTATATGTGATTTGAGAAAAAATGATCTGATTATAAGAAATACTTATGTGATGTGCTTGAACGCGTGCTGACTGTGTGGCGTACGGTCCAACTCGCACTGATTTTGAGACAGAGGCGTTGGTGAGATTATGCTACACTATTAATGTTACCGTGTAACAATGTCACAGTAGTCGTTGTTTGTGGTGGGCCCACAAGGGTGGCCATTGTCAACTGGATTAGTCCGTTACATTAGTGATAATCTGTTTCTATTTCTGTGGTCCACGGAGTACGATATACCGTGCAGCACGCACGCGAGTACGATGTATCGTATTTTTTATTGTGGTCTTCAGACATTCTAGTGTGTGAGCCGTCTGGGTAGCTGACCACTCCCGCGGCAATGTACATCCCAGCACACCTGGCTCATGATTGCCCGGAGTCACCAACATTGGCCAATTGTCATTCTAATATCTGATGTAGCATGTTTGTCTTGTTTCGTCTATTTGGATTTTTCGATGTAACTGTGTGAACTAATTTAACTATATGGAATTGTGTTTTTCTACTATATAAACACAGTGGGGGTCATCTCTTGAATTTTACAAGAGTAAAATGTCACACAGTTGTCATAATAAAACATAGTATAAAGTTTTGAAATTTCGTATTTTTTAATGGAAATCGTCTACTCTGCTGCCTTAGTTTTTGGAATTTTGTGTTTACGGCAGTAAACTTATTACACTATCAATGTTGATTTCCTACTCTGATGTGTACTGTGATTTTTTAAAAACTGCTTATTCTACTTATTGAAGTTCTGGGATTTTTTGTGTTTTATCACAGAAAACTGATTACATTACCGAAGCTGTTTTGTTTTCGATTTCTGATTTTGATATTTTTAGATTTGTCAAATTATCTGTATACATTTACGAAAATTTTTTGGTTTTCGGCGTATATATATATATATATATATATATATATATATATATATATATTAAGTAGTGTATTTATCTACTTGCTATGAGTTTTTTCTTACTGAGCATGTTAAGTTCACCCCTTACTTTCCTCCACAGAGCCACATCAGTATCTTGGACCGCTTCTGTTAGTAAGGTAATTCGCACAGTTATGGTTCCGCAAAGTATCTTTCTGCGTCGAATATATACCTAGGTTTAAGTCATTCTTTTGTATCTATTTTTTTTATAAGTACAATAATGTATATACAAATGTGTTTGAGGATGTAAACACGATCACATTGTAATGGAATAGTTTTATGCTTAAATTTGTCATAAAAGAAATGAGTTTAAACGAACGAAATTTATTGTTCTGATTCTATTATCGACTCGTATCCCAACCAAAATATGTGTAAATTGAGTCGTTACATATGTTTGTTGTAGACACAATAGTGCCAACATCATATTAGATTTAAGTTTAAATAAATTTTATAATATTTTTTATATTTGTAAAAATAAATAATTAAAAAAATATTCAAATTATTTTTTAAAATAATATTTTTATTAATAAATATTTGAATTTATTGAAAAATAAAAAATATATTTACACGTTTCAAAGTAAAAGTTTGTAATATTTATTTATTTTATTATCTATTTTAGTTAATTACTTAATTATTACAATACTTAATTTTTTTTCATTTACTTCTAATTTATTTGATAATTTAATTAATAATTTATTTATGTAATTATTTTGAGACATTTATTTATTAGTTTTTTATTATATAAAATATAAATAATTATGATTTGTTATAGAAAATTTATTTAAAAATGAAATAAAACCAAACATAGTAAATGGTAAAAAAGTTGTCTTTATGCTTTAAGCTTAAGAGTAAAAAACGAAAATAAAATTGTAGAAAATAAAGCAACTGAAGTTGTTTTTTCACTAATGACTAATTTGGATGGGTATTGAGATTAATTTCGATGATATTAAAAATAGTGGTGGAGGTGAGAATAGTTACTGTAATAGTGAAATTGAGTGTTGTAGTAGTGAGATTGGATGCTTAGAGGTGAGATTAAAATTAGTGGTGAGATATGTATTTAGATGTAAATGCAATGTTAGAGAAGTGGTGAAGTTAAGTGAGAAGTAAAAAATTACCACTAAGGATATTGGAAAAAATTGTATATAATGAATTATAATATATATTTGATATTTTGTAAATTATATAATTAATTAAAAATTATTAAAATTATTTTATATCAAATAATATCTTTATTAATAAATTAAAAATTAGTTTTATATAAAAAAATTTGTATTTATACATATTTTAGTTTACTATATAATAGTAGTTTCTTAATATTATATTAAATTAATAAAATTATTTTAACATTATTAAATAAAATTAAAATAAAAATAAAAACTAAATATAAAAAATATTTTGTCAATAATTTAAAATTTTAAAAGAAAACAAAAATAGGCTATATTTGTAAACATACATCTTCACTAGACCTTATTGGGTCCAATGGAGATTGGTACAATGACACAATTGAATTACTCCCATTGTGTCATTGTAGTGGGAGCCAAATGCACCTCTAATCCATTTGGCACCCATAATAAGGGCTGGATTATATCACATTCTAATACGATGCAATCCAAATTAGTCCTAAATTCTTACATTATGTTTAGACATTAGTAAATGAAAAGAAAGGAAAGGAAAAGAATGTAACTCAATAAAAGAATGTGACTCTATACTTGGATTGGAGGTAAGGAAGAGAAAGGAAAGGAAAGCTAAGTCAATCTTTTCATTGTTCAGGAAAAAAGTTTAGCTAAGAAAAGGAAAGGGAGAAATAGTGAGTACTCATTATTTTTCTTTGACTTACTTATACTATGTTTGGATTAGAGGTGGGGAGAAGAAAGAAAATGAAAGCTAAGTAAAGTAAGGGAAGGTTGAAAACATTGCCCTTATTTGAGAAAAAAAAAAACTTTAATTTAGGAAAGGAAAAATAGGAGGAGTGAGCACCCATTATTTTTCCTTTGACGTACACTATGTTTGGATATATATTAGTAAAAAAAAAGAAAGGAAATGAAAGGAAAGCAAAGCAAATAGTAGATGTACCCCTTGTTTAAATAGTTAAAATTAATAAAAGAAAGGAAAATAAAATAATTTTAACAATCCATGTTTGATTAAATAGTAGAAAGTAAAGAAAATAATTTATTATAATGTTTTTTATGACCTTTTTTTGTTTTAAATGCTATAACACAATAAAGTTAAATTTAATATTTTATCTGTTAATTTTTTTTTCGAATTTCTTTTCCTTCCTATTTACACCAATTAGGGTATTAAAAAACGAGTTAAGTCAAGGGAAAGTAAAGGATGCTCACTCTCATTCTCTTTCATTTCTTTAGCTAAAAAATATTTCCAAATAAAGGACAGGTTTTCAACATTCTCTTGGTTTACTTAGTTTTTCTTTCCTTTCCTTTCCCTACCCCCAATCCAAAATATGGTTAATTTTTTAATACTCTAATTTGGGATAAATAAGAAGGAAAGGAAACTTAAACCCTATACGTTGATAGGTATTAGTAAAAGAAATGAAAGAAATATAAACTGGTAAAATATCAAATTTAACTTTATTGTATAATAAAATTTAAAACAAAAAATGCTATAATAAACATTATAATGAATCATTTGTTTTACTTTACTTTATTTTTTTATTAATTTTAATTATCCAAACAAAGGGTATATGTATAATTTCTTTTCCCCTCATTTCCTTTACTTTATATTCCTTTCCTTTTCATTTTTTTTCCTTTTACTAATGTCTATCCAAACATAATTTTAGTTTTACCACATGTTTGGATTGGGGTAAAGAATGGAAAGGAAATAAAAGTTAAGTAAACTAAGGAAAGATTGAAAACCTTTCGAGAAATATTTTGGTTAAGGAAATGAAAGAGAGGGAGAGTGGACATCATTTACTTTCCTTTAATTTACTCAGTTTTTTAATAATTTAGAGTAAACAAGAAAGAAATAAAACTTGAAAAAAATTTTAATAGATAAAATATCAAATTTTATCTTATTGTCCTATAACATTTTAAAAAAGATATAATTGGAAAAAAATTATAATGAATTATTTGCTTTACTTTCCACTACTTAACCGAATATAAGTTGTCGATAATACTTTCATTTCCTTTCATTTTATTTCTTTTATTGATTTTAACTATCCAAATAAAGAGTACATATACCTTTTCATTTTCCTTCCGTTCATTTGGTAGGGGTAAAGCGAAAGAAAAGAAAACTTGAAAAAAATTAACAGGTAAAATATCAAATTTAATCTTATTGTGTTATAAAGTTTTAAAAGAAGGAGGTTATAATTAGAAAAAATATTATAATGAATCATATTTTTTTAACTTTCCATTGCTTAACCAAATAAAAGTTGTTAGAATTATTTTTTTCTTTTACTTTATTGATTTTAACTATCCAAACAACGAGTATATATACCATTTCTTTTCCTATCATTTCCTTTTACTTCAATGACATAAAAGGATGTAACAATGAAAATGATTTATTGGGAGTGTAGTTGCATTTTTAACATTTGTAAAATTTTAATATATCAAAATTCAAAAGTAGTATTTTTGTCAAAGGTTACAACTATAATTAAATATTATATTTATAAAATTTATAATTATATGAAAATCATAACTGAACTAATGAGATCTTAAAATCTCACTCTCTTTCTTACTACTAAAACCAAAAACTGGTTAGGTCTTTTAATTTTTTGGCTAAAATGATAAAAAAAACTTTTAAACTTTAACAGTTTATTTAAATAAACTCTAAAACTTTTACTACATTTAAATGAACCTTTAAACTTTAACTTATACCCAAATAAGTTCCTAAACTTTAATTTGAATACCCAAAACAACTCTTAATATTTAATTTGTACCTAGATGAACTTTTAACATAAATATTTAAAATGAACTTTTAACATAAATCAATCTTTTATAAAAGTAAGCAATCGAGTGAATTTTTTGAACGAATTTTAAAATCAAATTTCCTGCATAGAAAAGAGTGGATTATATAAAAAAATATATTATATTATATAATTTTTAGTTATTTATATTATATATAATATATTCAAAAGGATCGATTAATTTAGTCGACTCAATTCGTAATTTCAAACACCAACTCAATTTAATAAACAAACTTAAAAAATCAAGTTAAACTCAAAATTAATTTAATCAACCTGAATAAATCAAATTTTAATTGATTAAATTGATTTGAATCGACTTTCATTCTCCCATAACATTTTATTTGAAATAATGACTTATTTAACTATAAATCAAGGAATGAGGGCTCATATGAGCATAAGAAGTTTGTTTAATAAAAATGAAATAGTTTAAAAGCATTTTTAATATTTCCCTATTTTTTTATGAGTATACTATACATCATAATTCATAAATAATAATAATATGTTCTCAAGTCCAAAAAATAAAAAATAAAAAGATCAATACTGCTATCCCGTAATAACGTCTAATGCGAAAATTATAATCTTAGACATGCATTAATAGCCAAAATGGGGAAACAACACTAAAACCCTCTTGTTACGTTTTCGGATCTAAAAACAAATACAAAACCCAAGGGCATTCCACTTCCTCCTTCTCTCTCTCCCACACACATTTATTTTTCATTTTTATTACTCAGATTGGCGCCATCCTACTCAAAGTCGCCTCTGAAGCAGATCGCGATCTGAATTTTCTTTCGCGTAGGTGACATAATTTCCTTTTTTTTTTTCCTTTTCATTTTCTTATGAATTTAAGCAGATAGGTTGTACTCTTACGTTTTTTTTTCTTTTGAATTTTTAATAACCCGAGTGATCAATTGCAGCCAGACTTTTTTATCCGAATTGGGGACAAGTGACAACTTACTCAAATTTTCTTTCCAATTTCATGTGTTACGGGTTTTTTTTTTTTTTTTTTCAATTTGATTTAGTAGCTGTTGATCCAATTTGGCGTGCTAACAAGTTTGTTCCTTCTTTGGCTTAATTTTTTTTTTTTACCTCAGTTTTATCAGATAATAATTAGGGTTTTTCAGGTTTCCCCAAATAATTGAACCAGGAGTCTACGGCCTAGCCTGATTTTGTTAAATTTAAAAAGAATGTTATTTACGAATATTTATTTTAATTTAAGCTTTCTTCGTGATACTTGCTTTTAAAATTTATCATAGTTTTTTTTTTTTTTTTTGGGTGTGCGCGCGCGCGGAGATAGAAATGTAGATTATGATAAAGTTGCTTAATTTACTTGTGCAATAACTGATTAATATTTGTTAAAGGTAAAGGTCGCCATGGCTGCTTCAGAAGAGAACAGTGCATTGTTTCCTATTTTCATTTTAACAATAATGGCACTGCCTTTAGTGCCTTATACGATACTTAAGTTGTGCCGAGCGGCATCCAAAAAAACAAAGGTCATCCATTGCCGATGTGCAGAATGCTCTCGCTCAGGGAAGTACCGCAAATCCATATATAAGCGGGTCAGTCCTTTTATGGTCCCTTTAATTTATTCTTCAATTTTCAATTTATGAGGTGTTTTGGCATTTCATTGGCATCAAGGTATGTCTTCATATTTGGAATGAATTGATTTTGTTCTTGCAGATCTCAAACTTCTCAACATGCAGTAACTTGAGTCTGGTGCTTCTGTGGATCATCATGATATTCCTGGTTTATTACATTAAAAACATTAGCCAGGAGGTAAACACTTTTAGTTAGAGTAAGAATATATCAGATCTTTGACTGTTATCCTGCAGTTAGAATTATTGTCTTCTTCTGGTGCCACGTTCATCATTCAGTTTCAGTTATCGTGATGCCTATATTCTAGATGCTCTGCTATGAGTTGCGCTAAGTGAACTGCTCTGTTTCTTTTTATTCAGATTCAAGTGTTTGAGCCTTTCACTATACTTGGATTGGAGCCTGGAGCTTCAGATTCTGAAATAAGGAAGGCATATAGGAGACTTTCTGTTCAGTACCATCCAGATAAAAATCCAGATCCAGGTTGAAGGTGTTTTAGTTATACAGTTGTATGAATTCCTATATATGACCTGTAGCTTAGCAAGAAAAATAAGGCATTTGAATGATAACTTTTATTTACTAATAATTGCTTATATTTATTTTTCAGAGGCACACAAGTATTTTGTGGAGTACATAGCCAAGGCTTATCAGGCTCTTACAGATCCAATATCGCGTGAAAATTTTGAGAAATATGGTCATCCCGATGGAAGACAAGTAATTAATATTTTATCTTCTAAAGCATGCAGCAATTTTATTTCAATGCTAATTGTTAATATAGTTAACCCTCTTTAAGAGTTAAGTAAATGCCATATCTTTTTGATGCAGGGTTTTCAAATGGGCATTGCTCTTCCTCAGTTCTTGCTAGACATAGATGGGGCATCTGGTGGCATACTATTACTCTGGATTGTTGGTGTTTGTATTCTCTTGCCTTTGGTGATTGCTGTTATATATCTCTCAAGGTCTTCAAAGTATACAGGAAACTATGTCATGCATCAAACTCTATCCACTTACTATTACTTGATGAAACCTTCTTTAGCCCCAAGGTACTCATCTCATTCAAAAATATTTATGGCCACTGATTACAATCTCAATAGTAAATGAATTAGTATCAGATGTACATGCACTCCATGATATATGGTGGTAACCAAAAAAGAAAATAGTTACTGTTATCCTTGCCAGCAAGATCTTTGTTCCTTTTTTCCTTAGCGGAAGGGGGCTATTATTTGGAAATAATGGTCTCCCTCCGTCTTTCATTCATGTGTAGTCACATATACACTTTATTAATGAGGCATTGCAAATTATACTTTTATAACCATGTCTTACCTTGAGCTTATGAAGTTATTGGCATGTTCAGGAGGTGCCATCACTGAGATTGCTGAATTCTGTTCTAGTGTCTCTGTGGAATCTGATACCTATAGCTTTTAACCTTTTTGATCTCTAATTGAATCATTTTTTCACCCCTTCACTGTATATAATTGTGGAGTTGTTTGTATAAGTTTTTGCAAAATGGTTTGATTTATTTTATCTGGTTTACAGCAAAGTTATGGAAGTGTTCACTAAGGCTGCTGAATATATGGAAATTCCAGTTCGTAGGACTGATGATGAACCTCTCCAGAAGCTGTTTATGTCAGTCAGGAGTGAGTTGAATCTGGACCTTAAGAACATTAAGCAAGAGCAAGCTAAATTTTGGAAGCAGCATCCATCTATAGTGAAGGTAGTTTATGCACTGAGATTTATCAGTATCGATTTTCTGATTCTTGATGGAGTTTCTTATGATTGCTTTTGTGTCATTTTGTTTCCAGACTGAGTTGCTGATCCAGGCACAATTAACCCGTGAATCAGCGGCTTTATCTCCAGCTTTGCTTCGTGATTTTAAGCACATGCTAGAACTTGCACCTCGACTCCTTGAAGAATTACTGAAGGTTGTATCTGCACCTCTCTATCATCTCTGACTCTCTGAGTAGACTTCTAGGACTGGTCTTGATACCGTTTCACATCTTGTGAATCTGTTCTACACCAGCTATGCTATAGTATTGTTTTTTGCGAGCCTATTTCACAAGTAAAATGATAAAGAAGAATTTGTGCTTCATCTAGTACTATTGAAACCCTCTCTACGGGTGGATGCATGGAAATCTTAATACTCCAGGATCAGAAAATGTAAGATTACTTAGTAACTTGGCTCATATAAACTTCTCTCTGTTTAATTAATAAGTTGAATAAAATTCATGTGTGATTGTGTGCACAACATGCCAGTGTCATTTGAAAGGTCCTAACCTGGCCCCTGAATTCTCTAGGAGTTTTAGATATTTAGGACATATGATTAAATTTGAAAAAGTAAACCAAAATAGTCAGATGAGTGAACAGAATCGAGAGTGAATGATATCAAATCATAGACAGATGTGTAAGAAGCTAAATGAAAAACTAGTGCAAACAATTAGTGCTACAAGCGGTGAACTTAAGTATGAAATTTGTATGACAGTTAAAAATGGACTTGTTTACTTATGGGGTTGCCAATAAGTACTATGTTCTCATGCTTTAGCCTGCTAGCTCATTTTCTTCTACCCTTATGCCCTTTTCTTGTCCAGATTGCTTTTGATTATATGTAGTTTTCATGTGTGATTTCTGTTATTAATTCTTTATCCTCTATTGCAGATGGCAGTTATACCACGTACTGCCCAGGGTCATGGATGGTTGAGGCCAGCAGTAGGAGTTGTTGAGCTTTCTCAATGTATTATTCAGGTGCTTATTTGGGAAAATTAGCTACTGGTTATCAGAGTCATTTCTGCAATTTTCAGTCATGCATAAGCTAGTTATTGACTATCATCTATTAAACTTCTGTATAGTATTTAAAAAATATTTTTGAAAGAATTAAAGTTGGTATATGTATGTACTCCCCTTTGTGCTTTGAACAACACCCTCCGTCCTCACTTCCTCTTGATTTTCTTGGTGTAAGCCCAATAACATTGTAGCTCCTAAATTTAATATACTTGCTCACTAATTACTTTATGTGATAATAGTAAATAAATCCAAAATATTATTTGATTTTTGATTGTTTTCTTTTCTTTCTTTCCCATCTTTCTGGGTGACAAATGTCAATACACGGCAATTGCCCTGTTTTTCAGTGCATATTAATGCTTGATGTTTATTTATTTTGATTGATGTAACGCAGGCTGTTCCACTTAGTGCAAGAAAGACAACTGGAGGATCTACTGAAGGCATTGCATCTTTCTTGCAGTTGCCACATTTTAGTGAGGCTGTCATAAAAAAGATTGCTCGCAAGGTAAGTGAGAAAATGTTAGCAAGAATGCATGCTACTGTTTAACACATCACCTCCTAACTGCAATGAAAGAGAGAGATCTCCTTGATGGTCTATGTAGGAAATTTAATATAATGAGCTTTGGCAGTCTTTTTCTCTATGGTTGAGCTACTAAATACATGTTGCTCTTGGGTAAATATGGCCCAAAATTTCGAAAAATCTGCTAAATCTAAGTTTCGCTCTTTATATTGTGGTATATTCCTATAATCCTATTCTCTTTTACAGTACAAACTACAGAGGAAGCATTCTTGGTTGTTTGGTATAAACTTGGATTACTTAGAGAAACCTATCTGCATGGCCCTTAAAAAACAGGCTTTGAATGGTGCAAAATGATAAATAAGTAGGAAGATTCTGCTCATTTTGGGAGCTTCAAATGAACTGTGACTTCTTTCCCTAGTTAGACTTAAAACAGGGAGTATCTGTTTGAACAAAACAGAAGCACTTATTTTGAATTTTTTTAAGGACCCCAATTTATTTTTAGTTATTTCCATTTGATCTCAGGGTTAAGAGTTCTTGATTTTCCATTGCAGAAGGTGAGAAATTTTCAAGAACTTAGAGACATGACTGTGGAGGATCGTGCTGAACTTCTAACTCAAGCAGCTGGATTTTCTCCTGCTGAAATACAAGATGTTGAGATGGTACTGGAAATGATGCCTTCATTAACAGTTGACATTACATGTGAGACTGAGGGTGAAGAAGGTATACAAGAGGGGGACATTGTGACGGTTCAAGCTTGGATAACACTCAAGCGTGGCAATGGCCTGATTGGTGCTCTTCCTCATGCCCCCTATTTCCCATTCCACAAGGAAGAAAATTTCTGGTTTTTGTTTGCAGATGCTGTCTCAAACAATGTGTGGTTTTCCCAAAAGGTAAGCTTCATGGATGATGCTGCAGCAATAACTGCTGCTTCGAAAACAATTCAGGAGACTATGGAGGTTTCAGGAGCAAGTGTTAAGGAGACAAGTGAAGAAGTTAAAAAAGCTGTGGAGAAGGTGCGAGGGGGCTCCAGATTGGTGATGGGCAAATTCCCAGCCCCAATGGAAGGGAATTACAATTTGACTTGTTACTGTTTGTGCGACTCCTGGATAGGTTGTGATAAAAGGACAAACTTGAAGGTTAAAATTCTCAAAAGAACTCGAGCAGGCACCCGCGGTGGTCATGTATCAGAAGAAGGACCTCTTCTGGACGACAGAGTTGAAGAGGAAGAGGAGAATGAAGAGGAGGAATATGATGATTATGAGAGTGAGTACAGTGAAGATGAGGAGGATGAGAAGGATACAAAAAAGAAGGGCACTGCAGTGAATGGCACGGTGCATAACAAAGGCTCAAGCTCTGAAGGTTCAGGAACTGATGAGGAATGAAACAAATAATTTCAATTATCATTAGAAGAATAAGCACCTTTTTTATGTTTTTCAAAAATTTCTTTCTGTGCTCTTTAATGATTAGTGAATAACTTAATGACCGTCACCGGGACAGATATCAATATTTGCTCTCTAATTGGCAGAGATTCGTAGTTCTGATGCTATGAATGAGCGGGTTAACCAATTTCAGCAAGTTAATTTTTCATTTAAAATGGCTGACAAGTAATAGCATTGGTGCTTGTTAATAGGCGGACCGAGTCGGTTTCGGGCCGGATCGCATTGGTTACGGCTCAATTGTTGATTGAATAGGCTTCGATCCGGTTAAGCGATGAGTCAGTTCTAAGTCGGTCCATATCAAGCTTTATGAGGGATCTGGCCAGTTTGTTGAACTAGGAAGTTGGTTTCGGTTCTAGATTGGTTCAGTTTCAGTTTTGAGTTATTTTATTTTTTTTATTTTAATTATTTATGATAATAAAAATGTTTTATTATAAGTAAATAATACGTAAATAATAAATGTAATAAATAACATTATAAGTTTTGTTAATATAAAAAAGGTATGAGGTTTCTTTAATGGTGTATTATTTTTTTTTCCTCATGAATCAACCTGCAAAACAGAAGGTTGGGGTTGTTCTCGATGAGACTTGTTTGGATTTCTTAATTAGTAAGAATTTTTGAAAATATTTCAAAGAAATATGAGAGTTCGAGTTCTTTATGGTTTATCATAAAACCTCTTTTTACAATAATCAAATTCCATTTGACATGATCCCCAATCCCTTGTTTCATGAGAGGAAATGGATGGTTATAGAGATAGTGGGAAGTTTCTTCATATATTGGTGGGAAGTGATAGTTTGTAGGTGGTTATATCTTTATATTTAGAACCCATGTTAAGGAGATACTACAAGTTCTATATTTTAACTAATTTCTAAATAAATGCTAATATTGTTTTTACTTTTTAAAAATATAATGAATATTTGATAAATGCTTTAATATTTTAAATGCAAAATGATGAGTTTTTATATTTTAAAATTATTATTTCAATGTAGATTATAATGCTATGGGATTAAAACTTTTTAATTTTATTTGATAAAATTAAGCTTATAAAAGTCCTAATTATTACATTTCTAATTTAATTAAACTTATAAGCTTTAAAAAAATTAATTTAGATTTTTAAACTTATCATTTTACTTTTAAAAATGATTACAATACTTTTAAAATTTTTTATTTCTTTTGATAAAGTTAAACTTATTAAATTTCAAATATAATTAGACTTATTATTTAAAAAAAAATTCTAGTTTAGATTTTTAAACTTTTCATTTTGTATTTAAAATATTTTTTATTTTTTCATTTTTCATTTACTTCTAAGAAAACATATTTATTTAGTATGTTTTTGTAATATTTATCTATTTTGTATTTTGAATATTTATTCATTTTCTAAACTTATAACTTTAATTTATTTAGTATTTAACAATAATAATAAGTGAAAATAATAAAGGAGAAGGAGACCAAAAGTTTTTTTATGTGGAAAACCTTTCAAAAGTTATAAGGTTAAAAGCTACCATGGTCCAAAAAAATTACTGAGTGAATTTATTCAATTTATAAAAAGAAAAATAAAGCTATTGTTACTATTGCCTATTTCTTATTACTCATGATTTATGAGTATTGCCTTGAAAATTTCTTCTTCCTCTTAAAGATTATTGACGAACTCGTTGGTTATTTTTAGTTTTTTTATTATAGGATTCGGCTTCAAACCAATCTTTGAGAAACATTAGCATACGTAATGAAGACAGATTTATAAGATTGGTTTGGTGATTTCAGTGGTTCTTTCACATGTCGAGAATACGAATTCTGAAACAACAGATGATATTTGCACCACAAAAATATCTCGGGTCATGAAAGTTAAAATCGAAAATTATCTTTGATTTTTTCCACCATTAGAGCAAAAATCTTGTCTATTTGAAAACTTTCATTCAAGATAAATTGTAACTCATTCCAGCTACTTCCTCGATTTTGTCGAGAAAAGGATGATGACCTAGATTCGCTACCTTTTCCTTTTAACTTTATTCTGTTTCTTGTTGCTGTCTTAATTGTGTCTAATATCTTTGTTGAATTTTTATCCTTGGTTGGAGTGTTTTTTCTCATCATCATAAAAAGAAAACTAATTTCGAAAGAAAATATTATTTATGACTTTTAGTCGTCAATACTATCAATATCAAGAAATTCTTCATAATAATAAAAAAATCTATATTATCCTCACCTTAGCTAAGATCTAATAAAAATGCAATGTAATAAATATGAGTAATTTTTTCTTAATATTTTTTTAAAAATTTTCCTCCATATCTTATAGAAAAGAACATAAATTTTCGGCATTTCTAAATCGTAAAAACTTTTCAAATATTCTAAAAACCTAAAGGAATAAAAAGGTGTTGTTGGATAATGGAGTGAAAAATCTTTTATTGCAACTTTAAAAGCAAATAACAAAACAACACAACCTTCAATAAAAAACTAATCATTATCATCAATTTGTAAGCCAATGGTGCTAATATAATTGTTATAAAAAGTAATAACAATATCTTTAAAGGTAAAACTACTGAAAATAAATGGAGTGAATTTCATCTTGTTTCCACAAGAAGTGAAAACATATTAGAATTTACTCCACTTGTGTGATAAGTTCACTTCCATTCACATTTGTGATTTGGGTTGTGATCCATTTTTCTAAAGATTTAAATTGCAACTATACCACAAATATTAAAACTCTTTTGAACACACAAATTTATTATATGATATATACATCTAACATGAAAAATACTAACTTAAAATTGAGTTCAAATTCTTAATTAATATAGGAATAACTGCATTTTATTGGAGACATTATCTAAAGTAATAGAAAAAACTTTATTTTCAATACCATACAATTTACAATAATATATTGGGTAATAGTATATGCATTATACCATTGTTCTAATGCATTTAAAGATAAAATATATTTTTGCATGCACCAAATTTCATCAATCCAATGACAAGTTATTATATGATAACTTACACCATTAGTACTAGTTCAAATATCACTAGTTAAACTAACCTAGATGAAATATTTGTAAGTTAATGAATTAAAGCTTGCCTATATTTATTAAGTATATCCATGTAATCATTTTTTAATGTATGTCTAGAAATGAATTGATATGCATGTTGTAAGTTAATGAATTATAAACCAAGCCTAACTTTATTATTTTTAAAAACCCAAGTACTTCTACCTTGTTGTAGATTAATTTGGGATTGCGTATCCTCCCTCATTTGTGGTTTATGAAATCGGGATTAAATTTATGTCTACTAATTAAATGTTTCTTAAACGTACATGTACTCGCACTACTTCCACTACGGGTATAACTATGTACTGTTTTACATAATTTACAAACAATAGAAAGTTCGATAGTACATTCCTTTTGCATAATGTTGAAGTGTTCCCACATTTTTTTAGCCTTAGCACGGTTAGATTTATTTGTTTTTGTTGAAGGTTGTAGCAATGGTGGTAATAGCGATGGCAACTGGCTGATGCTAGCGGATGATTGTGTTCCATTACTCGGGGAAGCTCCTCATCTACATGAATATCGGTTTCGAATTCATGAAAAGATTTGTCACTTATATTAGGGATTTGAGTAAAATCGAAAAGGTGAGAGACGAAACATGAATGACGTAAAAAGTTTAACATTTTTTATTTTTTAAAATAAATATATTGAATTTTTGAAAGAAAGAACAAAGGAATATATATTATAACTAAACTTTGCAAAATTGTAAAAAAAAAAAGAAATTGGAGAAAATTTAAGAGAATATTAGAGAATTGAAAAGAATGATCTAAGTGAATTTTGAAAAGATTTTAAGTGAGAATAATATTAAAAAATTTGAATGAGAGAATATGAGCGAATGTAGAAAAATTGAGAAAGTGTGAAAAAAATTGAGTATTTATAAAAATATTTTTAAAAAATAAGTAAATAAAAAAATTGAAGACAACGTACCTTTGCACCATTGGTTCAGGACCAAATTTGGTCCTACACCGATTCAAAAACGGTCCTAATTGGACTTGTCCCAAACTTTAACGAGCCAAACCTGTTTCGATTTTTAATCTAAATTTTATGCCCCAACCCAAGTTGGTCATGAATTGAAATGGTCTAGATCCAAAACTACTTTTAAGTGATTTTGATTATATATAGACTCAAATCGATTCAATTTTGAACCAATTTCGAGTTGACTTAACCCAATAACTATCTTTAGTGTCGGCGACATATGTTTATTATTTATATTGTATACTACGATAATAATTATTAAATTGAACAATTTCGTTTGTAAGTTTTGTATTGATATATCAAATATAAAATAATTTATTATTATTAAATTTTAATTTATCTCACTATTTTATTATTATTTTATGGGTGTCCTGTCTGGTGTACAATTCATTGATAATAAAAAGGCTGCGTGGACGGTGTACCTCAAACAACAGTCAGCATGCGTGTACAATTACAATCAACTCGGACACTATCTGTACAAAATCGTGATTATTTCTGCATTATCTCCCACAATCCTAACAGGGAACCTGTTTGCGTAGTGTGGCAATTACTGTATATCTTCCAATGGCAGAAAACTGGAATATTTTATCAATAATCTGTTGCGATCCTTAAATTAGCTGAAGTGCGTAATTGTCTGCAGCCTGGGTTGCAGTCCTTTCCACTGCCATCCACCAGTCCTCATCTTCATCGCTCATGTTTTCCTGATGGTAGTTTCAGGAAAGTAATGTTCTTATTAACATTCCCTCGAATTGTAAAGCATATGTGCAACATAATTGTCATGGAAGCCAGATGATATAACGAGGGAACTGCAGAAAGTTAATAAGTAAACTAACCGTATCACTGAGCATCAATCTTTCTGGCTTACTTTCAATATTGTCTGCAACTTTAATAGCTTCAAGCCACCATGAATCTTTCGTACAGTTGTCTAAATCACCTTCATCGCTGCAAGGCAAAAGCCTTCTCTCGTCATTATCACTGTTGACAAATTGGTATTCAACATTGTTAGTTGTTAAACCATCGCCATCAACTATCTGTGTTGAATCAGAGAAAAATGAAGAATCAGGGATGCAATCCATTGGGATTGGACGCAAGGGAGATCGGTAGCCTGCTACCATTAGCAACATTAGTACAAAGTGTCAGTCTTGCAAAGAGGGCAAACTAATGAAAAGAACAAGTAGTTTCACAGACCTTTGCAATCTGGATCATAACACTTCTGATAGTAAGCTGCCCTTCTCATATCAATAACATACATCACTGAAGCAATACAGTTGAGATGAATGTTAGACTCTTTTCCATCTAAAAAAAAGCAAACCAAAACATAAAACTCTCCTTTTGTGGGGTTTGGGGAAGATTATTGTACGCAACATTCCCTCTGCGTTAACATAAAAGCTATTTTCGTTTGAACCTGTGACTTTCAAGTCACAAAGGAACAACTTTTATTGTTGCACCAAGATTCTCCTATGCATAATTAATTAAAATAATAGGAGTTCAATGGTAAAAGCCAAATATATCAACTGCAGGCTATTTCGGCAATAACTTTTTAATATTCCAGGGGTTTGGTGGTGCTCTACTCATAGTATATGAAGGTACGTTTGGATCAGTTCAAACTGTAAGGAAGTAAGATAAATACAATGATGTATGCATGATAAACCTTATAATCATAATTAATAAAGACAATTAAGTGATCATCTTGCAGTAATCGGATTAAAACCAAATAAGCATACCATGATTGCTCTTATGCTCTCTACCAATTCGCTCACAGTATCGATTTCTTGACATGCTGTAGACAACTAATCCATATTCAGAGAACCAATACCAGCTTCGTATTTTCCCTATTATTGCAGCAAATTATCAGAAAAAGTCAGCAGTTGATGAATAAATTTAATAACAAATGGATGTTAAGCATTATGCAAGTGGAGGATAAAAAATTGGATGTTATAGATAACACTATTGTCTTTTATGAACATAAGAAACAATCAAGTTGAATTACTCTCAATCTCAATTTCTCTCGCAAAGCATAATATAACCACACATTACAACTAAGGAAAAAAATGTTAGACCAACTCTCTTGAACCAAAAAGAACCCTGCCCTCAAAATAAATATTCTAGTTAACTGGATAATATGATATATGTTTCAAATCCAAAGTAAATATATCAAAAACATTTCAACCAGAAAAACTCAAATCATCCTGCTAGTTCTTGTTCACATGTAAGAGTACTGTAAAAATGAAACAGAATAGTAAAATCAGGGCTTAGATTATCCCTCCAGATAACTAAAACATGGTTGATTCATTTGCTATTTAAGTTAAAATGCATTAACCACCTGATACATTGCCAGTGGAGGCAATTGATTCTATAAATTCATCCAAAGATGGGAAGGGTGACTTTCCCACCACGTATGTAGTAGAAATGTCACTAATGTGAGTGTTTTCTTCAGGAGCTTTGCAATATCTTCCAAAACTACCAGTTACCTGCATAACATAAGAATTTTGATTGTGAACAGATAGTATTTCAATAAAAAAGCAAAAGCCTCTTGTGTACAGAGAGAGAGAACATAGAAGATTCTATTCAGTGTAAATAACAATAGTCCAGATGTCAGGGTCCTTAGATGTGATAACCAATTGCACAAATGTACAACTAGTACCATACTACCATGCTGATTGCTTTGAAGTTTGGCTTTCTTTTGTAGTTGCGTAGGTAAGTGAGCATCAAATGCATACTAATACACAAATAGACTAAGGTAGTACAGTTAAAAAACCAAAGGCAGAGTTCAAATCTACCTCAGTCTCAAAGTGCAAAGTCTTCACACAATCTAATTCCATTCTGCAGACCAAAAGTTCCTCACAATCAATGTCCATGTTGCAGATTAAGGATGCCATGAACATGTCCTCCTCACCCTGTTGTTCAACAAAATGTCTCCATTCAAAATTGATGTCAGAAGGCCGCTGTATCTCTTAAATGGTTAACAGTTAGCTTCTGATAAGGACATTAATATTTTGGTTAGCAGTTATTTGTGGAATGTCATCCTACAGCACCAGTCTTCATTCAACATTTCCATGCCAGTAAAACTATTAATAATGCTCGTTTTTGCATTGAATATTAGTAAAAAAAAATACAAACAAGGGGAAGAGTGGGAAAAATATCTCTTCAATCAATAAATCTAAGCCCCGGTAAACTAATGGGACCATGCCATCTTTAGAAAAACTAATTTTGATAAATGTTAGCTGTTACTTTCAATTTAAATTCTTTGCAAGTAAGTGTGCCCATTCCACCAACATGCAAGGATAAAAGGTGCCAGTAATATATATGGAGCATCTCTTCTAACATGCATGAAAAATAAAAATAAAAATAAAAATAAAGAAGCAGAATACGTTGCGATATAAGGTCTAAGACTCAAGTGAGTAAATTACCATACCATGCCCTTACATTTGAAACGCCCGGTAGGTAAGAGGAAGGAAGTCTTTCCTGCCTTTGATGATAGAGCCAGGCGAAAGCAGCGATTTCTAGAATAGACAGCAGTGTCTACAAAAAGTTGGCCAGGTGATTCAGCAGAGGTTGAATCTTTTTTCACATATAATTTTTCAAACCTTTCATCCCTTTCCTTTGCACTTGCTATCCGTGAGCATATCTGATAAATGTCATCAACTAGTGACAATGGTTACCATTTTTGATGCATAAAAAAAGAGAGTTAATTTTGTTAGGCATACCTCTGCAACAAATGCACCGACATGTGAATTGTCCTTAAAAGCAGTCTTTGGTATGCGCACAATCAAATGACGAGATAACTTCTCTGCATTTTAGTAAATATATAGAAATGGGAATTAATTTTAAGAAACAAACCCCAATATAAAAGTAGCATGATTCCTGAAAATAAATGATTTGGTGTATATTTTTATGATTTTGGTCGATATTGTCAAATGTACAAAGATATCACAAAATGATGAACAAAATCTCAAGTACCAGAACAAAACTGTACCTTCAGTAGAGGAATCAAGCTCCACCACCCAATCTTGATTTCCTTTGATAGAGTATTTTTCAAGTAAGGCTTCTAGAATGACAGAAATCAAGAGATCAACCATTTCGTCTCCATCCCTTCCCAAATTGTCTCTCCTATTGAACTCCAAATCAAAGTACAGGTGGCATGGTAAACCCTAGAAACAACATAGCCACAAACATTAAAATAGCACCAATGACAAAAAAGAATAGTCATGTGTTTCCTTGGACAATTTCAGGTTTAGTACTCAAGCACAGATAAAAGGCAGATGAATAGAAACTGGCTTAAACAGAAAACTGAAGTGGAACTAATATTACTCATGCACATTCAATTATGGAAAGATGTGAAGAGGTTTCTACCTCCTGAATCACTTCATAGTGATGGCGAAGTTTGGATTCCATAATTTTGTACCTGGAATGACAAGATTTCAACAAGCAAAGAGTTTAAAAAGAAAATATCTCATGAAGTAAACAAGTCAGAACAAGAAAGAAACAATAGTAAAGACCTCTTCCAGAACTCATCATATGTAGAAGCAAGATATCTTCTTTGCCCACTATAGTGGTCTTGATAACTAAAAACATGTGCATTTGCATGACTTTTAGCAAACTTTATCGCTTCATTCTGTCTTGGAAATGTAGCCCACACTTCTGTTCTAATAAATGAGTAACAAGAGCCAAGTCAATCAAAAAAGGACAGAAAGAAAGGGGATACAGAAATGCTTTTGAGTCAAAACAGTTGAATAATTTGAATCAGAAAGCCCTAAAATGGAGTCATACAACTACCTTAAATTTGATTTCTCTTGTTTACTAAGATCAATTCGAATTTCACGTAACAAGCGCAGCAAACTCAATGGTCTTTTTGGAGGAACGCCATGTGGAGATCCATAAAATATAAACGGTGAGATCTGTTTCCCATGACTAAATTTTCCGGCCTTAACTGCTGCTGAAACACACTAAAGGAAATATAAAGTTAAGCCAATCTCCACAGTAAGAGAGCGAAGATATAATGAATTGGAGACAACAAGTACAAGTTACAGAAATTAACTTTCAGGATTTCATTATTAACTCAAATGAAGCCAAAATTTGTTCAAACAAGTGAATCCATGTTTCTCGTCTCTTTTGAGGTAACCTAGTTCGTAATTCCTTGCTGTGCTCAACCAAAACATTGTCCTAAATCCATAAACCATGCATGACAAGTAAGATATAAACTTAAATGAATAAGAAATAGTTTAAACTAAATACCTTCTCGATGAAGAGGTGTGCATTGGTTGCAGATTCCTTTCCTTGTTCGGATGACCCTAGGGAAGGCGAACAAGGTGATGCAGAGACCTTTCTTGTTGAATTTTCGTGATTCAACTTGCTTTTACATCTTTTTGTTTCCCTTACAGCAGATTCTATATATATATATAACAACAAGACTCTTTATTAATCTCTGTTTTTACTTTAATTTGTAAAACAAATTAAAATCACATAAAATTGTAGTTGACTAGAAGCGAAGCAACTCATACACTAATTTTATATGCGATGACGATTAATATTGCAAAAAAAGGGTTTTATTTTAGTTATATTATACTGCCCTAATTGAAATGTTTTACTAATAAAATTTGAATTCCTGATAGAAATATAATCAAACTCTCATCAACAAATTGATGAAGAATTACGCTCCACTATTATCATTATCAACAATTGGAATTTTAAAGAAATTTTGCAGTGTAATTCACAAGGCTGTCTTAACAAAAAAAAAAAAGATTGGAGAAAAAGGGAGAGAAGCTTACGAGGAGGTGAGATGCCACACTTGAAGCACTCGAACAATCGATCAACGTCGTCCATTGTGCTCGCATTTCCCTTCTTTCCCATTCTCTTCTTTCTCTCTGTGCTCTGTCGATTTTTCACTTTTGGTTTCCCTCGACTGCTCTTTGAGCGGGCGGGACTTCAATTTTTCAAAGAAGCAACCGACTCTTAACACTCGGGTTTTTTTTTTTTTTCAATTAAAGATGTCATCTTCTTTTTTGATCAAATAAGTGTTAAAGAATTCTGAAAAATATTTGATTAAGAACTTTTTAAAGTGCGTTTGGATCTAAAATTTTAAAATTTGTAAGTATTTTAAAATAAAATTAATTTAAAATGCATTAATTTAAAATATTAATATTTATAATAATTTTGTTTGGATAAATAATTTTAAAAAAAAAATTTAAATACTAGAATTTGATGAAATAATACAATATAGATATTATTATATTTGTAAAAATGTGTATATATTATTAATAACATAAAAGATATATATTATATTAAATAAAATAATATCTTTCTTTTTTAATTTTATATTTAATAGAGGATACATGGAGAAATTTTGAAAAAGTACCTCTTTAAGTGGATTTTCAACAAAGAATTTGAGATATTCAAATTCTCTCTTAAAATTATTTCTAAATTTTGAAATTCTTTAAAAAAATTTGCCAAACAAAAAAAATAGATTTTGGACTTTTAAATATCTTAATTGAATTGAATTTTTTCCTTAAAATCTCTCATCCAAACTCCGGCTTAAGATTTTGGGCTACACGCATTGTACAATTAAATAAATAGTAATTAAACCATAAATAAAAGATTAAAATAAAAAAATAATTTTAAATTCGATAAAAATAAAATGTTAAAATAAAAGAAAAACAAAAGTCAAAAATAAATTATGTAAGAGTATTTGGGTTTAGAGTTATATTTTTGGGTTTAGAGTTTTATGTAAGAGTAATTGATAAAAAAAAAAAATCACTGAGAAATTGCAACCATCTTTAATTTTCTTAATCATGGTCTTTAATTTTCTAGATTTCAAACTTCTCTGTTGCAAAACGAAGTAAGTAAGAGATAGTTTGATCTTGAAATCATTGATTGCAGGTTAGTTTTAGGGTTTCATCGAAATAAACATTTTTTTTTGGTTTATTGAAATGCACTAGCTTATTATCAAATTGCAATGATTTACTTAATGTTGTTATAATTTTTATATTGTTTTTGTTTAGGATTACTGATATTTGAATTTAGGTATAATGTTATAATATAGTTATTGATTACTAATTTCATGATGTTCAACTAGATGTTTGATATATTTGTTAATGACTTAGTGATGCTTTTGTTATTGATTTAGTGATTTTTTTATTATTGATTTCGTGAATTTCATGATTGGATTTCTTGATTTGAGTTAATGATGTATTGAATATTAAGTTGTAAAATTAAATTTCTTTGTTGAATGACTAAGAATGGTTAGTAATTATATGTTTTTCAATTTGGGCATAGATGAGTTTCAAAAGGTTTTATTATGCAGGATAATTTGTTGTTGAAAAAGGTTTTATTATGCAAGATAATTTGTTGTTGAAGGTTCTAGTCTTTGATATAATAATGAGACAATTGAAGACAAGATATTTGATCTTAATAAGGTCAATTACTTTTAATTGATGAATATTTGTGAAGATGTTGAGTTTATGAACATTAGAAGGACTTTTTTTAAAAGCTTGGGAAAAGACTACATGATAGACTTAGGTTACTTTGGGATGATGAAACCACTCTTCAAATGATAAGATATATAGTTGATAAGGTCATTGATACGATCTAAACTAATTATCCGTAAGTGCACGAGTCGTATAAGTAATAATGAGATTTGAGTCCTGAATTATCGTCCTACTAAGAAGTTGATTAGCCTAATTAACTACCTGTTAGTCTTACCCTAAGTATATTCTAGCAAATTATGAAGTTTCAATGAGTGATCTACTAGGCTAATTAAAATTACTAGAAAACAATAGAATAATAAAAACTATAAACCAAATAAAATCGAGCTAAGATTATTTACAGTGCTCCAAGCAATTAAACCAATTAACCTATAAAAGATAATTAAAATAGTTAAAAATTCATTAACACAATTAAAATAAAATGCAAATATGAAAATAAGAAACAAAATTAATTAAACTAAAATTAAACAATCTTAAAAATAAAATATGCATGTAATTAAACTAATTAACAAAAATTGCAAATTTAACTATTCTAAGATCTAATAAAATTTAAAACTTCTATTAACCTAATTAAGAAAATAATTTCCTATAAAATGATCCTAGATTAAATCTAATTCTAACTAAATAAAACAAAATCTACATAATGCATGTAAAATAAATATTTTTGGATTTTTAAATTTAAAATGAAAATTTAAAACATGCATGGAACAAATTTACTCTAATAAAATACTAAACTAAAATTAAATCCTAAAACCTATAAAATCAACTATTAACTAAAAATGAAAACTAAAAATTAAATTAACATGCAAGATAATAAAACTAACTTACTATTTTAATTAATTAAATTACCTAACTAACAACTAACAAAGGATCAATCAATTTAACTCATTAAGGTAAAAGCATGAAATAACAAGTGCATAGTACTTAGTCGGCCAAATAAGGCCTTAACCAAATGCTTTAGTCGAGTGGTGCTGCGCACTACACTGTACACATATTATGGTTTCCTCTCCATTTCCAAGTGTTGTGAGTGATGTACTGCTCCTGCTCCTAGTTCTGCTCCCGGTCTGTCCGCTTCTGGTGTTGTCCTACACCCTGCGTTGCTTCAGGACAGTGCACGGCTTCGCTCCTCATTCTCAGCTCTGAAAAACTGTTGGGTGCTCAACTGCAGATCATCACGCCAGTTACACTCACGACCCGTACTATCCCAGCTCCTGCCTTGCTTCCAACAACAACATCCTCTAAGCCATTTCCTCATACAATAGTCACGTACTGGTACTCGGCAGCAATTCCTGGAAACTGCGTTTACACATCAAAACGAGGTGTACCGATTTTTACTTATCAGCTGGACACAACACTAGGCCATAGTTTATGCCATGCGATTCTCCTCAACACAGCTCACAGATGAAGGAACCGAAACGGAACGATAAGGAACAAAGGAGAACAGAGCATGGTTTTGGTCTGCTGGTTTGCTTCCTTGTTGCCGTCCAGCTGCCCATCGAACAACACTCTCTCGGAACTACACGGAAACACCTTCAAGCAAGTAGAAACTAAGAGAAAAAATGTTGAAAACTAACACTTGAAAACTAAACCATAATTGAAGAAAGTTGTAAAACATGAAAATAGTAGGTTCTAGGGGCCACGATTTAGTTGCTAAAAAAACAAATTTATTCCAACATCATCCACTAGTCACGTTCCTACTATTTGCTGAAAGCTGCACCGCCTGTAGATGGCAAGAATGAAGCAACCCGAAATGATCATATGAAATATAGCAGTATAACCACACTAAGCCGAGAGCTACCAACTATAAAAACATAAATAAGCTTTTCATAAAAAAAAAAGCATAAAAATACTGAAAATGAAACTTTAACAAAACCGAGAATAAGGATGAGCAATGGTGGCTGTAACAAAACTTAAAAAGCTTTTAATAAAAATTGAAATTGCTGAAATAGTAGCATAAAGAAATGGTGGCTAACAAAAATTGAAAAGTAGAACAAACGGAAAAGCTAAAAAAATACTAGAAATGAAATAACTCTAAAAACTACTTTACCTACACTACTCCTAAATTACTTTACACTACTCCTACCCTAGGCTACTTGATTTTTTTAATTGCTATCATGTTCTATTTATACACACACTTAGGGGTACAATGATAATTTTTTCATCCTAGATGAGTTAGCATTGTTTGGTCACTTGTCTTCATATGATTTACTGTAGAGCAGATATTTTCATGTCACTTGTCAGTTTATCCAGTTGGCTGTACGATGTGGCCAGACGTGTGTCTTCCAGAAGGTTGGCACGATGTCCGTCGATCTTATCGTTTCGGAGCAAATAAAATACGGACACCTGGCATCATACGAGTCCGGACGACTGGTGACTCGGTCTGCAAAGTGGAAGTGGTCTAGTCTCCTTTAGCCCGTTTTCAGCCCAATTTTGACTAAAATGACTGAGTTTCATCCGGATTTATTTTACCTGCATATTAAAGAATTTTAATTAAATAAAGAGGATAATTAATAAAATAAATTGAGGATTTAAATAATTAATTAGAAAATTAAGCACAAATAATTCTATTAAGAATAGAATTATCACACCCCCAAACTTGAGCTTTTGCTTGTCCTCAAGCAAAACAAAACAAATAGAGGAATGACATGTACTAAACACAATAATTTTCCCAATATTATTCTCAAAGAAAAAGTATAGGCTATGATCTCAAAGACTCACAATTACAAGTCCAACATTCAGAATCATTCAATCATAAGTCCTAACCCAAATTGGACTCCTCGTGTGTGTGCGAAAATGTCAAAGTCACTTCACAGTACATTACTCGGATCAGATTATGCAAACACAGTGAATGCAAAGTTAATGACAAGTGATCATTCCCATAAGTTTGCTTTTCACTTCTCTCTCCACTAATGTAGTCACACTCAATCAAAGATCAGTAGGACTTCATTAAGCTTGTAATGAAAGGCTGAGGCTAAGGTATGATAAAGTCGATTTAGGTTTAATTGCCCCTTAACATGCGTTACTTCTAGGTTCTTTAATGTAAGAGCTCAAATTATTTCCCTTAAACTTATTTCTTTTGCTAAACATTTTATTCTATTTTTGTATTTTTCTTCTTTCTTCTTTTCTTTTTTTTCATTTTTTTATTTTTTTTCGAATTTTCATTATCACCAGATACCCATATGTACAAAGCTCACAATATATCCCAATGACTTTTCATGCTTTCGGGGTAAGGGATAGGAAAAGAGTGTTTAAGTTAAGGAAATTTATGCAGGTGTATTTACAGAGAAAAGCTTATTTGGCCCAGATTGGTTACTAGGGGTAAAATATGTACAGAGATAGCTAGAAAAGTTCAAACGATCCAAAGATGGCCTAAATCATCTCCCTAATTAAGTGTGATATAATATTTCGTCTCGAGACAAGATCAAACAAATTCTAGAATATGATGCACAAAATCAATTGAACAAATGCAATCTTATGTCCACATAAGCTTTCTCTAAATAAATATACAGATTCATGACATGACATGTGCGTAAAATGAGAAAATCACAATCAGAATCAAGACAAACTCAAGAATTCAACTTCATGCTTTGCCTATAATCATGCTTCTTAGTCAATCAAAGTTAGACTTAATCATGGGGTCATATCATCGAAATATGAAAAAACTACATGCTAAGCACTAAATCATCCCACAATTAAACAATTTAAGCTCAGATTTTCGAAAAAAATTTCAATTTTGCTCAAATTTTTGAAAAATACTCAAGTGATATCCCTTCCCCCAAACTTAAAGTGCACAAGGTCCTCAGTGTGCAGATAATATAAAACATTGAAGCTCAAGAACAAAGTACTCCCCTATCTGATGATGATGATGAACAATCAAAATTTGATTAAAAACATAAGACTGGAAAAGAAATCATAAGACTGGAAAAGAAATCTGTAAAATAAGCAAAGAAAGAAATAGCAGAAAAGAAAAGAACTGTACAAAAAGCGAAAAGAAAATGAAACTAAGTAGCAGGATCAGAAGTAGGAGGGTCAGCTAAAGTGGTCACAGAATGTTGACGATCAAACCCTCCCCCAAAATAATGTTTCAATCTGCCCCCATTAACCTTAAAGGGTTGCTTCAGGGTCTTATCCATAATTTCAATGGCTGCATGAGGGAATACTTGTGTAACGGTAAAGGGACCTGACCACCTAGACTTAAGCTTTCCTGGAAACAACTTCAAGCGTGAATTAAACAACAGAACTTGCTGGTCTGGCTCGAAGTGTCTCTCCTTAATTTTCTTATCATGCCATCACTTAGTCTTTTCCTTGTAGAGCTTGACATTCTCATATGCCTGCAACCTGAACTCATCTAACTGATTGAGCTGTAGCAGCCTCTTCTCCCCTGCTGCATCTAAGTTGAAATTCAGGTTCTTAATGGCCCAGTAGGCCTGGTGCTCAAGCTCTACTGGTAGATGATAGGCTTTACCATAAACAAGCTGATAAGGGGACATTCCTAAAGGTGTTTTGAAGGTTGTCCTATAGGCCCAAAGTGCATCATCTAACCTAATGGACCAGTCCTTCCTACTTGGGTTCATTGTTTTCTCAAATATCCCCTTAATTTTCCTATTGGACAACTCTACCTGGCCACTCGTCTGTGGGTGATAAGCATGGCTACCTTATGTTTGACCCCATATTTCTTTAACAGCCTATCAAAACTTCGATTGCAAAAGTGGGATCCTCCATCACTAATGATAGCCCTAGGTGTGCCAAATCGTGTAAAAATATTCTTCTTTAAAAACCTTACCACTACCTTGGCATCATTAGTTGGTAAAGTCATCGCTTCAATCCATTTCGACACATAATCTACAGCCACAAGAATATAGAGATTGCCATATGAAGGAACAAATGGTCCCATGAAATCAATACCCCAGACATCAAATAGTTCTACTTCTAAAATATTAGTCAAAGACAATCTCATTTCTTTTGGAAATATTACCTACCCTCTGATATCTATCACATTTCAGCATAAAGTAGTGGGCATCCTTAAATAACGTGGGCTAGTAATATCCAAATTGTAAAACCTTGGCCGCTGTCCTCTCTCATTCAAAGTGCCCTCCATAATTAAAAGAATGGCAATGTCTAAGTTAATCCTCTACTTTTTCCATGGGAACACACCTTCTCAATATATGATCTTTACATTGCTTGTATAGGAAGGGTTCATTCCAAACATAATACTTGACATCACTCAAAAACTTTTTCTTTTGCTGGGCAGTCAAATCAGGTGGCATCACGTTGCTCACCAGATAATTCACAAAATCAATGTACCAGGGCAATCTAGAGTGCCCGAAAGTAAACAGTTGCTCATCAGGAAAGGACTCATTAATAGTTGTACCATCTTCTTTAAGACTCATTAATAGTTGTACCATCTTCTTTAAGTCCACTCTCTAATCTAGATAGATGGTAAGCAACCTGATTCTCTATACCTTTCCTGTCCCTAATCTCTAAGTTAATAGGAGGATCCATCGAATCAGCCTCGGCTTTGCATCCTTCTTGGAGACTAAGTACTTAATGGCAGCATGATCAGTATATACTACTACCTTAGTACCAATGAGATAGGAGCGAAACTTATCAAAGACAAATACTACAGCTAACAGCTCCTTTTCGGTAGTAGCATAGTTCATCTGGGCCTCATTCAGAGTTTTGCTTGCGTAGTAGATAACATAAAAGACTCTTCCTTTTCTTTGTCCTAGTATAACCCCAACAACATAATCACTTGCATCACACATAAGCTCAAAAGGTAAACTCCAATCTGGAGCTATGATTACAGGGGTCGTTACTAATTTTTCCTTTAAAGTCTTAAATGCTTCTAAGTATCTTTCATCAAAGCAAAACACAGTGTCTTTTTCCAGGAGATTACATAAAGGCTTAGATATCTGTGAAAAATCCTTAATGAACTTTCTGTAAAATCCTGCATTGCCTAGGAAACTTCGAATTCCTTTTACAGTGGTAGGGGGAGGTAACTTCTCAATAATTTCCACCTTAGCCTTATCCACTTCTATCCCCTTAGCATAGATTTTGTGCCCTAGATTATACCTTCTTTCACCATAAAGTGACATTTCTCCCAATTAAGCACTAAGTTTGTTTCTTCACACCTCCTCAATACTAGTCCCAAATTCTGCAAACATAAATCAAAGCTATCCCCAAATACTAAGAAATCATCCATGAAAACCTCAAGAAAATCCTCCACCATATCATGAAATATGACCATCATGCAACACTGAAAGGTAGCAGGTGCATTGCATAGGCCAAAAGGCATTCTTCTAAAAGCAAAGGTCCTATAGGGACAGGTGAAGGTAGTCTTTTCTTGGTCTTCCGGGGCTATAGCTATCTGATTGTACCCAGAATATCCATCCAGCAAGTAATAAAATTCGTGACCAGCTAATCGATCTAACATTTGGTCAATGAAGGGTAAAGGGAAGTGGTCTTTCCTGGTGGCCTTGTTGAGTTTCCTATAGTCCATGCATACTCACCAACCAGTGACAGTCCTTGTGGGGATGAGCTCATTATTTTCATTCTCAATCACTGTCATCCCTCCTTTCTTAGGGACACATTGTACTGGGCTCACCCAGGCACTGTCAGAAATGGGATAGATGATCCTTGCATCTAACCACTTAATGATCTCCTTCTTGACAACTTCTTTCATTACAGGGTTCAATCGACGCTGGTGCTCTATGGATGACCTATACCCTCCCTGTAATAGTATCTTATGCATACAGATTGAGGGACTAATACCCTTAAGATCAGAGATAGACCAGCCTATAGCCTTCTGAAGCTCTCTTAAAACTTGTAGTAATTTTGCTTCCTGATCATTGGAGAGAGTAGCAGATACTATTACCGGTCGTGTGGAGGATTCACCTAAGTAAGCATACCTAAGGTGTGAGGGTAAAGGTTTGAGCTCTAATGCTAGAGGATCACCGGTGAATGAAAAGATATTTGAAGCTGGAATATATGAAGGGTCTAGTGTCTCAAATTGGGCAATTTCCTCAAAAGGAGTTACCTCTAATAATTGTAAAGTCTCGTAGATCTCATCATCATCTTCACTGTATTCTCTAAGATCAACAGATTTCACTAAGGAGGCTTCTAAAGGGTTTAAAGGATGTGTCTTGGAAAACTCCTCAGTGATGTCCTTATCCACTAAATCCATCCTAAGACAATTGTGAGAGTCATCAGGGAACCTTAAAGATTTAAACACATTAAATTTGACTTCCTGATCTTGAACTCTCATTGTTAACTCCCCATTTTGTACATCAATTAAAGTTCTACCAGTTGCTAGGAAAGGGCTGCCTAGTATAATGGGGACTTCCTTGTCTTCCTCTATATCCAATACAATAAAATTCGCAGGAAAAATAAATTTGTCCACCTTTACTAAAACATCCTCAATGACCCCCTTCGGATATTTAATTGATCGATCAGCCAACTGGAGGGTCACTGTGGTGGGCTTGGCATCTGCTATTCCTAACTTCTAATAGATAGACAAAGGTATCAAATTTATACTAGCTCCTAAATCACACAGGGCTCTACCAAAGAATAAATTTCCAATAGTGCATGGTATGGTAAAACTCCCGGGATCCTTGAGCTTGGGGGGTAATCTCCTCTGGATAATGAAACTACATTCCTCAGTTAAGGCCACTGTCTCATAATCTTCCAATATTCTTTTCCTAGAGAGGATGTCCTTCACAAACTTCACATATCTTGGCATTTGCTCTAAGGCATCTGCGAAGGGAATGTTGATGTGAAGTTTCTTAAAAACCTAAAGGAATTTTACAAATTGTTGGTCCAGTTTATGATTTTGAAACCTCTGAGGAAAAGGAACTGGTGGTCTAACAGGAGGAGATGTAGTGGAAACATTAATAGCATCAGAGGAAAAAGAAGGTGTTGACAAAGAAACAGGTAGAGGTGAAGAAATGCCTGGCTATGTTTCCTTTGCAGCTTGATCTTTTGATTCCTGCTCCTTCTGAGCTGCTTGGTAGAACCTATGGGTTTGTCAGGTCTGGACTTAACTGGTGGATCTACTAGCTCTCTGCCACTCCAAAGGGTGATGGCTTTCACATGTTCCTTACCCTCCCTTTGCCTAACAGGATTGACTTCAGTGTTACTAGGAAGAGTCCCTTGAGGACGTTGACTAAGAGCGTTTGCTATTTGTCCCACCTGAACCTCTAGGTTCTTAATTGAAGCTGCTTGATTTTGCAGGATCGTTGTGAACATTTCCTCAAGCGAGGGCTTCTTTTCAGCTGCTGATAGGTGCTGGGGTTGTGGTAGTGGTGGTTGATGGAAGTGGGGTGGATGATGTGGATACTGAGGTGGTGGGTGGTGAGAAAATTGATGCTGTGGTTGTACCTGAATCGGTGGAGCTTGAAAACCAGGGGGTCCTACTAGTCTAGAATTAGAAGTTTGCCCTTGGGTTTGTGTGACGCCCCGGAAGCGCGAAAAATAGGGCTAATTTAAAACTTTTTACTCATCAATTCACAATTAAGGGTGCATTCCTGTGCAGTGTCATACATCATCATAATTATCATGCCTCAGGATCTCATCATAATATAGTTTCATATACATTACTCAATTCCAAGTTAATTAATCCTAATACATCCCGTACATCATTGTACAATAAGTGTCTATAAATATAACTCTAGTCTGGGTACATGAATATTAAATATCTACCTCAATACATAAAATACGGCCTGGAGCTCAAGTCTTCCACTAGCCTCTAACCCGTACGCCGCAGGGAACTCACTTCACTTAAAGCGATCTGGGGGAAGAGAAAACAGGGTGAGCTTCCAAATCGCTCAGTAAGGGGGTAAGGAAACTCAGTTATATAAACCATATCACACATCACAAATATGTATTTGTTTATGAAGCTCATTTGAAATCGTAGCATGAAAGTTCTCAAAACATCATTATCTCATAACTCATAAATCATGTGAAAACATGAAGGTAAAAAGGCTCAATATCGAGCACTCACAAGCATGTGTAAATATATGCGATAATGGCTATTCTCAAAATACGTGATAAAAATCACCTCAATAAATAGCACGTGACAAGGTCACAAAACACAACTCATGTGTAAAACGAGACTAGACAATAAAACTCAATTAAAACTCGTCATGGCACATCAAATATGTAATCTCCTCTGGGTGCGCATCCCAGGCATCCTCGTATAGAGGAACGTGGACAATATGGTCGTATGCATGGTATATTGGACTTATATGTTACCAGAACAAGGCCCGGCCTTACATGCTACTAGAGCAATGCCTCGCCTCATGCACACTATCACGTGGTCCCTGGGTCGGTTCCCAGGCGGCCCACTCTCTCGGTCTTACATGCTACCAAAGCAAGGCCACCCAGCGTTACCAGAATGGGGGTCATCTCACGTTACCAAAACGGAGGCATCTCTCGTTATCAAAACGGAGGCATCTCTCGTTACCAAAACGAAGGAATATCGGACTTACATGCTACCAGAGCAAGGCCTCCCAACGCTACCAAAGCGGAGGAATAATGGGACTTACATGTTACCAGAACAAGGCCTGTGGTCCCTGGGTCGGTTCTCAGGCGTCCCACTATATCGGTCTTACATGTTACCAAAGCAAGGCCACCCAGCGTTACCAGAACGGGGGTCATCTCACGTTACCAAAACGGAGGCATCTCTCGTTACCAAAACGGAGGCATCTCTCATTACCAAAACGGAGGAATATCGGACTTACATGCTACCAGAGTAAGGCCCGATGTGTATTCAACATGACACGCCTAAGTCTCAATCATTAGCCATTATCTTATAAAACGTTATGCCTTCACGTAGAACTCATAATGGTTTTCTCTCATAAAACTCATTTAAAACATTTGTGTACTCAACACAAAACATATTAAAACCGAGTTCCAACTGGCAAAATACGCACACATTTTCTCAAATCTCAATATCGCCTTAACGTAGAGCCCAATTTACTTTTCACGCAAACTCAAAGGTTTATAAAGCAATTTCACACTCAGCTTATAAACTCATAAAATAATGGGCTCCAACCGGCTATAAAAACCGTGTGCAATTATATCACCACACAACACCAAACATGCTTGTATTCTCAAATCATGGTTCATGCTACAATAATTCATCAAAACACATACACAAATGGTTTAGTTTTTCCCTTACCTCTTTGCACCTCGTATAGTGCAATCGTTTCCCCCGTATCACGGACTAGCCTCGCATTCCACTCTGAAACTCCCGAGCTGTCCAAACGATGTTAAAACATCAATGCTCATTATCACATTAACCTCAATTCTCAAAATCGAGTATAATTGCTCATAACACCTCGAATTTCTCAATTCTCATAACTCCATCACAAACCACAATCTCGCTCACAACACCTCAACATTCTATATTTCCTATGCCACAATATCTATGCTAATACACCACATTGTCTAAATCTCCATTTATAGCTCAAAATTTCTAAATTTACCAAAGTTGCTAAATATCATCATCACTCCAACTACATTGTAATTTCATCAATCCCTAATCATTTTTCAGCTATTTCAACACAATGCTAACAACCATTATCACCAAAATCATCTCAAATATAAGGATCGAAGTTTAAAAATTACCCAAAACTTGTGGAGAGCTTATCTCTTGCCTCGATTCAATCCATCTTACGATTTCCAAGTATGTTGTTCTCTCTTTGATGAGGAACAACTTTTCTTATTCCCACAACTTTTGATTTGGACGGAAATAGGTGCTTTGGATGAGTGAGAAAGCTAGGGCTCGGTGAAAATGGGGGTTGGAAGAGAGAGAAAGTGAAATTACAGGAGAAAGCAGGGATTCCTTATATAGACTGAGGGTAGGAGATCGATCTGGCTCTTGATGAGATCGATCTGCATTTGAATTTGGGGACGATTTGGGGCAATTTATGCTTAGGAGATCGATCTGTCGAGGGGTGAGATCGATCTCTTTATGGCTTTATGAGATCGATCTGCGCCTTTGGGAGATCGATCTTCTCCCAAACAGAAACATTTGGAGATCGATCTCTTCCTCATGAGATCGATCTTCTCTCAAACAGAATCATAAGGAGATCGATCCTCTTCCATTGGAGATCGATCTGCTCCTTAAATTCCTCATTCCTTGTCATTTTTAACTCACCAGATCGATCTCTCCTTCTCCAAGATCGATCTGTCCTCATAGCTTCATACTTATTTTAAGCACTTAACATATAAATCTCCAATTATCATTCCCACAATTCACTTAGCTCAATAAATTATAGTTCAAGTTTATATTACATAATTAAAATATGTCTGAAAATATCAAATCTCACATCCTCCCCACCTTAAAAGAATTTGGTCCTCCAAATTCAACTCAACTAGTCAAAGAGATTGGGGTACTTCTCCTTCATGAGGTTCTCTAGTTCCCATGTTGCCTCTTCCCTTGAGTGATGTTTCTACAAAACTTTCACTAATGGGATGCTCTTGGTTCTCAGTACCTTCTTCTTTTTATCGAGAATCCGAGCGGGTTCCTCAGTATAGCTCATGTCCTCCTGTATGTCCATCTCGTCATACTCTATAACATGAGAAGGGTCCGGGTGGTACTTCCTCAACATAGACACATGAAAGACGTTGTATATTCCGGACATCTGTGGGGGTAATGCCAATATGTAGGCTACCTCTCCCACTCTCTCAAGAATCCCGAATGGTCCTATGTATCGAGGACTCAATTTTCCTTTCTTCCCAAATCACACGATACCCTTACTCGGTGATACTTTCAGAAATACTGCATCACCAACATCAAACTCGAGTGGTCGTCTACGCACATCCGCGTAGCTTTTCTGTCTACTCTGTGCAGCCCGTAGCCTCTCACATATGAGTTTCACACTCTGTACAGCTTGCTCAACAAGCTCGGGGGCATTTATCTTTCTGTCACCGACTTCTTCCCAAGCTACAGGGGATCTACACCTCCTACCATATAGAGCCTCAAAGGGTGCCATTCCAATACTTGCATGATAGCTGTTATTGTACGCAAACTCTGCTAGGGGCAGGTGATCATCCCATGATCCCTTAAAATCCATCGTACACGCCCTCAACATATCCTCCAGGGTCTGAATAGTCCTCTTTGACTGACCATCTGTCTGAGGATGATAGGCGGTACTAAAACTCAATCGAGATCCCATGGACTCCTGAAACTGGGTCCAAAATCTGGAAGTAAATTGAGAATCTCTATCAGAAGTAATACTCACTGGAGCCCCATGTAATCTAGCTATCTCGCTGACATACAGCTCAGCTAAGGCATCCACAGTATCAGTGCTCTTGATGGCAAGGAAGTGGGCACTCTTGGTCAATCTATCCACAATGACCCATATAGCATCACAACCTCTTCGGGTCCTCGGTAAGCCCATAATAAAGTCCATAGTGACATGCTCCCATTTCCATGTAGGTACAGGTAAGGGCTGTAGTAGTCCTCCGGGCTTTCGATGCTCAGCTTTCACTTGCTGGCATACTAAACACCTGGCCACATACTCTGCCACGTCTCGCTTCATACCACTCCACCAATACACCTTTCTCAAGTCTCGGTACATCTTAGTACTCCCTGGGTGCATGGTATATCGCGAGCAGTGAGATTCTCTCAGTATCAGTCTCTTTAGGGTATCATCATCCGGTACACAAATCCGTCCTCTGAATCTCAACAATCCATCCTCACTGACTGTGAGATCCGACTGCGAACTCTGTTCAGCTTGGCTAACCATATCTATCAACCTCTGATCACTACGCTGCCCAGTTCTAATCTGATCCATGATCCTGGGCTCTATCCGCAAGCTAGCCAAAAATCCAGTCTCTACCTCTTTAACTCTGATCCGAAGTTCGACGAACTGCTCTAACAAATCCCATTCCCTGATCATCATAGCAGATATCATACTCTTCCTACTCAGGGCATCAGCAACTACATTCGCCTTACCCGGATGATATAGAATCTCGCAGTCATAATCCTTAAGGAGTTCCATCCATCTCCTTTGTCTCATGTTTAACTCTTTCTGATCAAAAAGATATCTTAAACTCTTGTGATCAGTGAAGATCTGGAATCTTTCCCCATATAAGTAGTGTCGCCAGATCTTCAAAGCAAATACCACAGCGGCTAACTCCAAATCATGCGTGGGGTAATTCCGCTCATGGTCTTTCAACTGTCGCGATCCATATGCGACTACTCTTCCGTGCTGCATAAGCACACACCCCAATTCTTGGTGAGATGCATCACTGTACACCGAAAATCCTCCTGATCCCTCAGGAATAGTTAACACAGGTGCCGCTGTCAATCTCCTTTTTAACTCCTGAAAACGTAGCTCACATTGATCAGTCCATATGAACGGAGTCTCCTTACGCGTGAGTTTAGTCAAAAGAGCGACAATACTTGAAAATCCTTCCACAAATCTTCTGTAATACCCTGCCAAACCAAGGAAGCTTCGCACCTCAGTAATTGTCCTCGGTCTCTCCCAACTAAGCACAACTGCTACTTTACTTGGATCCACTGATACTCCTTCCTCTAAGACTATATGACCAAGGAAAGCTATCCGGTTCAGCCAAAACTCACACTTACTAAGCTTTCCATATAATTGCTTATCTCGGAGTATCTGAAGTACTAACCACAAATGCTGTGCATGCTCCTCATACGACCGAGAGTACACCAAGATATCATCAATAAAGACTATCACGAACTTATCTAGATAGTCTCTGAACACCTCGTTCATCAATCTCATAAATGCTGCAGGGGCGTTCGTCAATCCAAAGGACATCACCAGAAATTCATAATGGCCATACCTTGTCCTGGAGGCTGTCTTTGGAATATCTTCTTCCTTGATCCTCAATTGGTGATAGCCTGATCTCAAATCAATCTTAGAAAAGACTGAGGCCCCTCTTAGTTGATCAAGTAGATCATCAATCCTAGGCAGTGGGTATTTATTCTTCACCATGGCTTTATTCAACAGCCGGTAGTCTACGCATAATCTGAGACTACCATCCTTCTTCTTGACAAATAAAATCGGTGCTCCCCACGGTGAAACACTGGGCCTAATGAACCTTTAATCCAATAACTCATGTAGTTGTTTCTTCAATTCCTCAAGTTCCACTAATGTCATCCTGTAGGGAGGTTTAGAGATCGGCTGGGTATCTGGTGCTAAATCAATGGTAAACTCCAGCTTTCTCTCTGGTGGCAAACCTGACAACTCATCTGGGAAAACATCTAGAAATTCACACACCACAGGTATATCCTCAATCCTCAGATGTTCCCGCTCATCGTCCTAGATGAGTGTTTCGTAACCTTCACATGAACAATCATATTTAATACTCTCAAAAATAATATTAAAATTCTCAAATTACTTACTAGAATTCCACATATTCATTTCCTCAATATCTCAACCGTACACTGTAAGGTTCAGGTAGGGAGAAAGTTACAATCTTAGTGTAGCAGTCTAAACTCACTTGATTGGTTGCCAACCAATCCATCCCCAGAATTACATCAAACCCATGTATATTCAACATGATTAGATCTGCTAACATCACTCTATCTCCCACCTTTATTTCACATCCTCTACATATTAACTCAGTTCTCTGGGATTCACGCATAGGGGTACTCATATGTAGTACATACTCTAGAGGTTCAAACTTCAAATTTAAACTACATGCAAAATGCTCTGAAATAAACGAATGCGTGGATCCTGGATCTATCAATACATGAGCCTTATGATTACAGACAAAAAGTGTACCTCTTATAGTTTCTGCTAAAGTGTCCGCAGTTTCCTTATCCAGGGCAAACACACGTCCGTGTGCCACAGGTTTCTTCCCTTTCTCTGCAGCAGTGGCTCGTCTCTGGGGATTCACTCTCTGAGGCTGTTGTCTAGTAGGCTCCGGAGCATGTGGTATCTGAGGTTGAGGGCAGTCCTTCACTCTATGATCCATGTCACTACATCTAAAACATCCACGGATCGACCCAGTACAACTTCCCTCATGCGATCGGCCACAGTCTCTACAAACCCTTATCTCTGGCCTACCAAATCGAGGGGTCTCCTTGATAATAGGATAAGCTCTGGGTCTCTCCAATCTGCCCTTCTGTACCTCAATCCTTCCTCTCCTGATGGAACCTCTTTGAACATCTGCTTGAGACATCGCTGGCCTCTTGCCTTTGTCCCTAATCACTACTCCAAACTCATTCTGGGACTGTACAATTTCAATTCCCCTCTCAATCTCTTGTGCTCGTCTCAGAGCATCTCCAAACTCAGTAATACACAACCCAATCAATCGATCTCTGATGATGGACTTCAATCCATACACAAATCTCTCTGTGCGAAGCTCTTCATTCTTGAAAGTCTCTGGATCATATCTCAGCAGAGCGGTAAATCGACTCTCGTAATCATTACAGACATGTCACCCTGTACCAAACTCAAAAACTCTGCTTGCCTCCTTCTCTGGGCAGCTCGTGGTACATTTGGGCTCTAAAGGCTGTCTGGAACTCTTCCCAACCAATCACATCCTGGTGGGACATCAAAATACCCTGGGTAGTACCCCACCAATCTCGAGCTCTCCCTTTCAACATGTAGGCACTCATACTGACCCTCTCAGCATCGGTGCACCCCAGATAGTCGAATATAACTTTTAACTCCGTCAACCACTCCTCAGCCTCTGTAGGATCCTTCTTTCCCCTAAATGCAGGTGGATTCATTTTCAAAAAGTCCTTCAGTCGGACCATACTTCTGTCATCAGGCTGAGTGACGGGAGGCACTAGGGTATGGGAGGTCCTTGTGGTGGTGTAGGAGTAGTACCCAAGGCATTAACTCCAAAGTGTTGAGCGAATAACGCTGCTATCTGCTCAAAACCTTGCCTCACATCAGTCTCAATCCGATTAAATCGAGAGTTAGGACTCTCTGGTTGTGGGACAGGTGGCGGATGGGACTCTACCTGCCTCCTCGAACGACCTCGTCGTTTACTCATTCTCTATCTCAACTCATCTCCTGCGCGTACATATCAAAATCGATTGAAATCTCAATCCTCAGATTCAGTTCATGACCAGACTATTACAGAAACTTGGGATATATTCTATTTCACTTAACCGACACTGACAGTACTAAATACCCTAAGCTCTGATACCAAGAAAACTCTGTGACGCCCCGGAAGAGCGAAAAATAGGGCTAATTTAAAACTTTTTACTCATCAATTCACAATTAAGGGTGCATTCCTGTGCAGTGTCATACATCATCATAATTATCATGCCTCAGGATCTCATCATAATATAGTATCATATACATTACTCAATTCCAAGTTAATTAATCCTAATACATCCCGTACTTCATTGTACAATAAGTGTCTGTAAATATAACTCTAGTCTGGGTACATGAATATTAAATATCTACCTCAATACACAAAATACGGCCTGGAGCTCAAGTCCTCCACTAGCCTCTAACCCGTACGCCGCAGGGAACTCACTTCACTTGAAGCGATCTGGGGGAAGAGAAAACAGGGTGAGCTTCCAAATCGCTCAGTAAGGGGGGTAAGGAAACTCAGTTATATAAACCATATCACACATCACAAATATGTATTTGTTTATGAAGCTCATTTGAAATCGTAGCATGAAAGTTCTCAAAACATCATTATCTCATAACTCATAAATCATGTGAAAACATGAAGGTAAAAGGCTCAATATCGAGCACTCACAAGCATGTGTAAATATATGCGATAATGACTGTTCTCAAAATACGTGATAAAAATCACCTCAGTAAATAGCACGTGACAAGGTCACAAAACACAACTCATGTGTAAAACGAGACTAGGCAATAAAACTCAATTAAAACTCGTCATGGCACATCAAATATGTAATCTCCTCTGGGTGCGCATCCCAGGCATCCTCGTATAGAAGGAACGTCGACAATATGGTCGTATGCATGGTATATTGGACTTATATGTTACCAGAACAAGGCCCGGCCTTACATGCTACCAGAGCAATGCCTCGCCTCATGCACACTATCACGTGGTCCCTGGGTCGGTTCCCAGGCGGCCCACTCTCTCGGTCTTACATGCTACCAAAGCAAGGCCACCCAGCGTTACCAGAATGGGGGTCATCTCACGTTACCAAAACGGAGGCATCTCTCGTTATCAAAACGGAGGCATCTCTCGTTACCAAAACGGAGGAATATCGGACTTACATGCTACCAGAGCAAGGCCTCCCAACACTACCAAAGCGGAGGAATAATCGAACTTACATGTTACCAGAACAAGGCCTGTGGTCCCTGGGTCAGTTTCCAGGCGTCCCACTATATCGGTCTTACATGCTACCAAAGCAAGGCCACCCAGCGTTACCAAAACAGAGGCATCTCTCGTTACCAAAACGGAGGCATCTCTCGTTACCAAAACGAAGGACTATCGGACTTACATGCTACCAGAGCAAGGCCCGATGTGTATTCAACATGACACGCCTAAGTCTCAATCATTAGCCATTATCTTATAAAACGTTATGCCTTCACGTAGAACTCATAATGGTTTTCTCTCATAAAACTAATTTAAAACATTTGTGTACTCAACACAAAACATATTAAAATCGAGTTCCAACCGGCAAAACACGCACACATTTTCTTAAATCTCAATATCGCCTTAACGTAGAGCCCAATTTACTTTTCACGCAAACTCAAAGGTTTATAAAGCAATTTCACACTCAGCTTATAAATTCATAAAATAATGGGCTCCAACCGGCTATAAAAACCTTGTGCAATTATATCACCACACAACAACAAACATGCTTGTATTCTCAAATCATGGTTCATGCTACAATAATTCATCAAAACACATACACAAATAGTTTAGTTTTTCCCTTACCTCTTTACACCTCGTATAGTGCAATCGTTTCCCCCGTATCACGGACTAGCCTCGCATTCCACTCTGGAACTCCCGAGCTGTCCACACGATGTTAAAACATCAATACTCATTATCACATTAACCTCAATTCTCAAAATAGAGCATAATTGCTCATAACACCTCAAATTTCTCAATTCTCATAACTCCATCACAAACCACAATCTCGCTCACAACACCTCAACATTCTATATTTCCTATGCCACAATATCTATGCTAATACACCACATTGTCTAAATCTCCATTTATAGCTCAAAATTCCTAAATTTACCAAAGTTGCTAAATATCATCATCACTCCAACTACATTGTAATTTCATCAATCCCTAATCATATTTCAGCTATTTCAACACAATGATAACAACCATTATCACCAAAATCATCTCAAATATAAGGATCGAAGTTTAGAAATTACCCAAAACTTGTGGAGAGCTTATCTCTTGCCTCGATTCAATCCGTCTTACGATTTCCAAGTATGTTGTTCTCCCTTTGATGAGAAACAACTTTTCTTCTTGCCACAACTTCTGATTTGAACGGAAATAGGTGCTTTGGATGAGTGAGAAAGCTAGGGCTCGGTGAAAATGGTTGTTGGAAGAGAGAGAAAGTGAAATTGCAGGAGAAAGCAGGGATTCCTTATATAGACTGAGGGTAGGAGATCGATCTGGCTCTTGATGAGATCGATCTGCATTTGAATTTGGGGACGATTTGGGGTAATTTATGCCTAGGAGATCGATCTGTCGAGGGGTGAGATCAATCTCTTTATGGCTTTATGAGATCGATCTGCACCTTGGGGAGATCGATCTTCTCCCAAACAGAAACATTTGGAGATCGATCTCTTCCTCATGAGATCGATCTTCTCTCAAACAGAATCATAAGGAGATCGATCCTCTTCCATTGGAGATCGATCTGCTCCTTAAATTCCTCCTTCCTTGTCATTTTTAACTCACCAGATCGATCTCTCCTTCTCCCAGATCGATCTGTCCTCATAGCTTCATACTTATTTTAAACACTTAACATATAAATCTCCAATTATCATTCCCACAATTCAGTTAGCTCAATAAATTATACTTCAAGTTTATATTACATAATTAAAATATGTCTCAGATCTCACAGTTTGGCTCCAAGAAAAGTTAGGATGGTTCATCCACCCTGGATTATAGGTGTTTGAAAAATGGTTGTTTTGTTGCTTGAGGGGGGCAATGTACTGAACCGATTCTAAGTTAAGTGGACACCTATCTACAGAGTGGGTACCACTACACAGATCACAAGAGAGAAAAGAACTTTGGACAGAAAACATAGGGTTAGGATTGGTGGAAGGATTATGTTGGGTACTAAGCGACTCTACCTTCTTCGTAAGGTTAGCGATTTGAGAGGTTAAGGTAGACAGTGTGTCGAGCTCATAAATACCCGTCGACTTCTTTGGCAATTATCTCTCCGAGGACCATTGATAGTTATTAGCCGCCATCTTATCTAACAACTCGTAAGCTTCCTCCTATGTTTTGCACATCAGGGCTCCACCCGCAGTAGCGTCCAAGATGGTCCTATTTTGGCTTGTAAGTCCCTTGTAGAAAGTTTGAACTTGCAGCCATAAAGGTAGGCCATGGTGAGGGCACTTCCTAAGAAGCTCTTTATATCGTTCCCATGCTTCGTAAAGAGATTTAGAGTCGAACTGGGCAAAGGAAGATATGTCACTGCGGAGTCTGGCCATTTTAGAGGGAGGGAAAAACTTGGCTAGAAATTGATGGGCTAACTCATCCCATGTAGAAATGGATCCTGGAGGCAAGGAGGTTAACCAGTGTCGCGCCCTATCCCTAAGTGAGAAGGGGAATAACCTAAGTCTAAGCGCATTATCAGATAATCCATTATGCTTGAACGTGTTGCACAAATCCAGGAATTGCCCAAGGTGAACATGTGGGTCATCATGCGGAAGCCCACTGAACTGTAAAGAGGTCTGGATCATCTGGAGGATGGAAGGCTTAATTTCGAAATTGTTAGCAGGGACAGCTGGTGGCCTAATGCCGGTATAATATCCTCCAATCATCGGCACCGCATAATCTCCAACGGTCCTGATTTCCCTATTTTCTGCCATGGTATTTTGCAGCGGAGCTATAAATTTTCTAGAATTCTTTCGAATTTTCCTAAGAGTTCGTTCAATTTCAGGATCTAGAGGAAAGCAATAAAAACTCTTGGCTCTACGCATGCAAACATTAAAAAGTCCTTAATTTTTTTTTATAAGAGAGAAAATTAACTAACCTAGATTAAAGCTCTAAATATTTACAACCTAAATATTTACAAGCTAGAATTACACCTAAGCATAATTTCACCGATATTAATTAACGACTAATTAAGACTTCCTCGACAACGGCGCCAAGAACTTGATACGATCTAAATGTATTATCCGCAAGTGCACGGGTCGTACAAGTAATAATGGGATTTGAGTCCCGAATTATCGTCCCACTGAGAAGTTGATTAGCCTAATTAACTACCGGTTAGTCTTACCCTAAGTATATTCTAGCAAATTATGAAGTTTCAACGGGTGATCTACTAGGCTAATTAAAATTACTAGAAAACAATAGAATAATAAAAACTATAAACTAAATAAAATCGAGCTAAGATTATTTACAGTGCTCCAAGCAATTAAAGCAATTAACCTATAAAAGATAATTAAAACAGTTAAAAATTCATTAACACAATTAAAATAAAATGCAAATATGAAAATAAAGAAATAAAATTAATTAAACTAAAATTAAACAATCCTAAAAATAAAATATAAATGTAATTAAACTAATTAACAAAAATTGCAAATTTAACTAATCTAAGATCTAATAAAATTTAAAACTTCTATTAACCTAATTAAGAAAATAATTTCCTATAAAATGATCCTAAATTAAATCTAATTCTAACTAAATAAAACAAAATCTACATAATGCATGAAAAATAAATATTTTTGGATTTTTAAATTTCAAATGAAAATTTAAAACATGCATGAAACAAATTTACTCTAATAAAATACTAAACTAAAATTAAATCCTAAAACCTATAAAATCAACTATTAACTAAAAATGAAAACTAAAAATAAAACTAACATGTAAGATAATAATAAAACTAACCTACTATTTTACTTAATTAAATTACCTAACTAACAACTAACAAAAGATCAATCAACTTAACTCATTAAGGTAAAAGCATGAAATAACAAGTGCATAGTGTTTAGTCGGCCAAACAAGGCCTTAACCAAATGCTTCAGCCGAGTGGTCCCGCGTACTACACTGTACACATATTATGGTTTCCTCTCCATTTCCAGGTGCTGTGAGTGATGTACTGCTCTGCTCCTAGTTTTGCTCCTGGTCTGTCCGCTTCTGGTGTTTTCCTACACCCTGCGTTGCTTCAGGACAGTACACGGCTTCGCTTCTCATTCTCGGCTCTGGAAAACTATTGGGTGCTCAACTGCAGATCATCACGCCAGTTACACTCATGACCTGTACTATCCCAGCTCCTGCTTTGCTTCCAACAACAACATGCTCCAAGCCATTTCCTCATACAATAGTCACGTACTAGTACTCGACAGCAATTCCTGGAAACTGCGTTTACACATCAAAACGAGGTGTACCGATTTTTGCTTATCAGCTGGACACAACACTAGGCTATAGTTTATGCCATGCGACTCTCCTCAACACAGCTTACGAATGAAGGAACCGAAACGGAACGATGAGGGATAGAGGAGAATAGAGCATGGTTTTGGTCTGCTAGTTTGCTTCCTTGTTGCCGTCCAGTTGCCCATCGAACAATACTCTCTCGGCACAACATGGAAACACCTTTAAGCAAGTAGAAACTAAGAAAAAAAATGCTGAAAACTAACACTTGAAAACTAAACCATAATTGAAGAAAGTTGTAAAACATGAAAATAGTAGGTTCTAGGGGCCACGGTTTAGTTGCTAAAAAAAAACAAATTTATTCCAACATCATCCACTAGTCACGTTCCTACTATCTGCCGACAGCCGCACCGCCTGAAGCAACCCGAAATGATCAAATGAAAGAAAGCAGTAGAACCACACTAAGCCGAGAGCTACCAACTTTAAAAACATAAATATGCTTTTCATAAAAAAAAACGAGCACAAAAATACTGAAAATGAAACTTTAACAAAATCGAGAATAAGGATGAACAATGGTGGCTGTAACGAAACTTAAAAAGCTTTTAATAAAAATTAAAATTGCTGAAACAGTAGCATAAAGAAATGGTGGCTAACAAAAATAGAAAAGTAGAACAAACGAGAAAGCTAAAAAAATACTAGAAAGGAAATAACTCTAAAAACTACTCTACCTACACTACTCCTAAATTACTCTACACTACTCCTATCCTAGGCTACTTGATTTTTTAATTGCCATCATGTTTTATTTATACACACACTTATGGGTACAATGGTAATTTTTTCATCCTAGATGAGTTGGCATTATTTGGCCACTTGTCTTCATTTGATTTACTGCAGAGCAGATATTTTCACGTCACTTGTCGGTTTGTCCAGTTGGCTGTGCGATGTGGCCCGGCGTGTGTCTTCCAGAAGGTTGGCACGGTGTCCGTCGATCTTATCGTTTCAGAGCAAATAAAATACAGACACCCGGTATCATGCGTGTCTAGACGACTGGTGACTCGGTCTGCAAAGTGGGAGTGGTCCAGTCTCCTTTAGCCTGTTTTCAACCCAATTTTGATTGAAACTACTGAGTTTCATCCGGATTTATTTTACCTACACATTAAAGAATTTTAATTAAATAAAGGGGATAATTAATAAAATAAATTGGGATTTAAATAATTAATTAGGAAATTAAGCACAAATAATTCTATTAAAAATAGAATTATCAGTCATAATAAATACATAAAGCATGGTGTAGATGAACTTGAAATAGTTCGTTCGTTATTGAGTTTACCATCAAATGAAAGAAATGAAGAACCACCTAAAACTGGTGATGTGCCTGTTGAATCTATTAATGTAACAATTCTAAATCAACAAAAATTAGATTACATTTTTCTTTTCCTAAATTATGTTCGTTGACGATCAATGTAGTGTCTAATAAGTTTTGTTGATCTTATTAGATTAATTCAATTATTATTTTCTTTTAATCCTGATCCCATTCAAATGTATGTGACGTGGTTCTAAATTAGCTCCAATGTACATGCATGCCATTCGCCCATCAAACTAACATCTCCTATCATTCATCAATTGACCATAAGAAAACATAATTAGCATTTAAACAGATTTATTCATATTGAGGCTGAGTTTCGGAGTTTGGTAAATCTTATAGCTGAAATTATTTGGATTCAGTCCCTTTTACATGAAATTGGTTTGGTGCTTTCCTCTAGACCTCATATCTAGTGTGATATTCTATCCATTGTTGCTCTCTTAGCCAATCCTGTTCAGCATACTAGGATAAAACACATGGAACTAGATCTATTTTTTCTTAAGGAGAAAGTGTTGCAGAAGCAGCTTAGTGTTAGTCATGTACCTGCTTATGATCAAGTGACTGATATTTTTACAAAGCCTCTATCCTTATCAGCTTTTTCTAGGTTAAAGTCCAAACTTACAGTATATGCAAGTAGCAACTTGGCAGCAATGAGGACCTTTGGTTTGCATGGGAATGTTGACAGTTAATATAGTTAGGATGTAGCTGTTTATGTTAGTTATAACTGACATAACCGTTATAACTAACATAACAGCTAAGATGACTAATAAGGATATTTCCTTTTTGTAAAACCAGTATATAAAAGGAACATTTAGTTATAGATAAAAATATAAAAAATAGAGATAACAATCTTCTTTAAGAAATTATAATTCTTCTCTATTCGTCTGTTCTTATATTTTTCTCTTGTATTTCTTACACCCAACATATTTTCTTCTACAACTGCTTTCAAAATAATTAAAAATAAAAATGGAATTTCGAAAACATACCAAATGATCCCTAACCTTTCTGAATTGCTGTTATTATTTGGTGGTAAGTACCAAACAACTAAACATAACTTATTCTTTCCATCACTGTACCGCTTTCTTATTTATGTTTATTCATTATATTTTAGCATGTTGCAAAAGATTTATACAATGCATGCCTCCCAAAATATTGCACTAATCTCAATCTTTCTGTCCCAAATACTGACACTGTATGGTTTGCTCGTTACGCGTACAATACCCGTAATAAAGTGTTGTCGGCTAGATGGAAACAATTCGTGATCGACATTCATGTTCTAATTGGAGATTTGTGCACATTTCTCATGATCCAACCATTGATAATTGAAGCCACAATTTACCTCTACTGATCTCATTTTTAAATATCTGGTTATTTAAGGGCAACTTCACAATTAAAAGATCTTATGCTTTTAAAAACCTTTTGATATATTTCTCTGTTTGATACTTCTTTCATTGCCATGCAATTTGCAATATTATATGTATGTATCCCTGTTTATATATATATAAACAGTGTTTGTGGTGAAGTTGGGGCACTTTCCTAATATATATTATAAATGTCATCTTATATAAATATATAAAAATCAAATTTTTTTTATTAGAAAAAAATATCCCACATGGATAACTAAACTTTTTGACATGTAAGATAACTAATTTTAATTTTCTATCATATAATCCTATGTAATTATTTATTTAATTTAAATATATTTGCAATTATTAAATTTCAACAGTTTTATTTTTAAATATTAAATCAAATAAAATTTATCTCATAATTTGATTTCTCTTTTATTATTTATTATGTCATTTTTAAGATTTTAAAAAAATTATCCATTTATTTTAATCGAAATGATCCTAAAGTTTTAAATATTTTCTCAAAATATTTAAATGGGTATTTAAGTATATACATTTTAGTATTGAATTAAACTTTCATATTTTATTTTTTCAATTTTCAATCCTTACTATTTGCAGGTTTTTATTCTATTTAACAATTCCCTTTCTTACTTTTTGTTTATATTGATTTTATTTTATGTATTTGTTCAAACATTCCAAATGAAAAAAAATCGTATATTTTTCAGTCATTTTCTTTATTTATATTTTTTTATCGTATATGGTTAATTGTGTTTATGATTGTAGTTATTTAATTTATTTATTTAATATTTAATATATTTAATTTTTTCTATAGTTTTTCTCATTATTATTTGATTTTAAATTATTTTTTAGTTTGTGTATTTTATGTATACATCAAGATTTTTTATCATTATTCAATATGCATTTTGAAATAATTTTTTTATAATTTTATTTTTTAAGAAAATTATTATACTTTAAAGTTAATATTGTACATCACAATGATTTAAATTTAGTTATATATAAATTTTAATTTTATATTGTTGTGCGTAAACGGAAACTCAAAACATAACTATAACTACTAATTATTGAAACAGAATTACAAATTGACAGATAAACAAATGTTAAACATATAATCAAATGCAAAGCGTAAAGGAATAAAAGAAAAATACAAGAATTTACGTGGTTCAGTATAATTACCTACATCCACGGGGCGCTGCTGAAAACCTTCACTAATTTCAAAATGGAATTATTACAAAATATGGACAAAATTGTAAGATCCAAAAACTAATAGAAGAAAACAAAATATTATACAAATATAGGAGGCTATTTGTATTTCTCCCAAGGGACATCTAAACAATTAGTCAAGGCTTAAATTTATAAGCCAAAAAACTCTTCCTCTCTCTTTATGGTTTTCCGATGTGGGATTCTCCACTAGGCTAATAAGCCACTAATTTCAACAAATCTTTGCCTTAGCGAATTAGTTTTCAGCAATGTCTTCAAATGTGTCTCTTAGACTTTCAAAATATTAATCAAATTCAAACAATGATTGAACTTGATTGTCGTCACCATTTCGGTAATCATATCTATAGGATTGTCAACAGTCTAAATTTCTGTAAGAGAATCCTCCCTTCAGTCAGAATTTTTCGCACGAAATGATATCAAACATTAATATGCTTGGTACGAACATGGAATACGAGATTCTATGCTAAATAAATGGCACTCTGACTATTCGAATGAATAGTGATATTCTTCTGTCTCATTCTCAATTTTTTCAATAATCCTTGTAACCAAATTGCCTCCTTTACAACCTCTGCTAACGCCATGTACTCTGCCTCTGTTGTAGACAAAGCAATTGTTGACTGTAAAGTAGACTTTCAACTTACTGGAGCTCTTGCAAGAGTGAACACATATCTCGTAGTTGATCGACGTTTATCTAGATCACCAACATAATCTGAATCAACATATTCGATTGCCACTTGACCAAGTCCTTCTGAAAGACCAAACTAATATATACAGTTTTCAACAAATACCGTAAAATCCATTTCACGGCCTACCAATGTCCTTTACCAGGATCATGCATATACCTGCTCATAACTCTAATTGCCTATGAAATGTCGGGTCTCGTACACACCATAATATACATCAGGCTACCAACCGCATTAGCATATGGAACTCGAGACATGTATTCTCGTTCCTCAATTGTACTAGGAGATAAAGATACACTAAACTTCATATGAGGGGCAAGTGGTTTACTTACAAGTTTTGACTGCTCTAAAATGTCAAAACGCTGTAATACCTTCTTCAGATATTGCTTCTGATTCAAACAAATATTGCTTCTTCCTCTATCTCTTCTAATCTCCATACCTAGTTACTTCTTCACTTCACCCAAGTCTTTCATCTTAAACTCTTGATTCAATTGAGTCTTCAACTTTTCAAGTTTTTGGACATTCTTCGAAGCTATCAACATATCATTAATATACAAGAGTAGATAAATGAAAGAACCATTATGTAGTCTAACGACCGTATGACACTTTGTTCCCGTAGGATTCAAGAGGTGGCCTCCACAATCTCACTCATCTGTACTGTCCGCTTTGGAAGCCTCACAGGCCTCTCACAATTTTGTCGAGGATTATCACCCCAATTCACGTCCCACATGGTTCGAACCCAGAACCTTAAGTCCTTACATACCGTAAGGATTAAGGACTTAAGGTTCTGGGTTCGAACCATGTGGGACGCGAATTGGGGTGATAATCCTTGAAAAAACTGTGAGGGGCCTATGAGGCTTCCAAAGCGGACAGTACATATGAGTGAGATTGTGGGGGCCACCTTTTGAGTCCTGCGGGAACAAAGTGTCACACGATTGTTACAATAAAACGCGCAAGATTCAAGAAGTGCCCCCCACAATCTCACACATATGTACTGTCCGCTTTGGAAGTCCCATAGGCCCCTCATAGTTTTGTCGGGGATTATCACCTCAATTCGCGTCCCCATTGTGGTTCGAACTTGGGACCCTTAAGTGCCCACACCTTACACACATGGTACCATTTAATCCATAAATTCTATCACGACCTGAAATTGTAAACTTTTCAGTAATTTATTGTGGAAGTGTAAAAATGTGAGCTATTTTTTTTCATTTTTCTTTCCATACATTGCTTGTTATGTGAGTACAGTTGTAACTATTTCTAGGTCTCAAACTACCTAACTTGGTTTAAGGTTATGAACCTAAGGTTCCAGTCTAACTTCTTATTAACTTTTGTAATCATTTTTTAATTTAATATACATCCCGACACATACACTATAAAGTAACTGTCTGAAAAGTACAATTAAATAGTATAAATAACTGTATTGTTATGAGCCGTGAAATCTTAAAGTATTTACTTCGAAGCTGATACCAATATCATTGTCAATGCAACTCTGGTCTAAACCGGTGATGGAAAGAAGAAAGGGTGAGCTTTAGGAAAACTCAGTAAGTAAACCACACAAGCACAAAAGTAATAACCTACACGATACTGAATTTCTAATGCATGACTAAGGTATTTCCGTTCCATCATTCTTTCTTATTTTTTATCCGAATCACAATCTGATACTTATCGTATTTCAAAATATACCTTATCCCAAACATACTTTGCAGTTCGAAACTTATCAATGATCACACTTCTCTTTGGGTTTTTGGATTAGATTGCTATCTAGATGCTGTTAAGCTTTTCAGGCAATGAGTTATTTTAAAATACCTTAATTAGCCATCAAACCTGACCACCCAAACTAATGATAGTTATAGGGGTTCAAAATTTGAAACATAGTCGAAAGTAGAAAACCAAAACTTATTGTAGTCCTTATTCATCCTTCGGACACAACCATTCTCAAATTATATCACTTAATTCCAAATCATACCACATATCAGGTATTCATATATCGAAAACACCACTTATTCAAAATATAACCACTATCTGAAACTTACTATTTAGACTATAACCTGTATTCGAAACTTATTACACTTCAAAACTTGTCTTATTTCAAACATCATCTATATCAGAGCAATTTTCTTATTTGGAATATGTCTCACATCCGAAACATATTTACATCCATAACATAATCCTTATATTCGAACCATATTTCATATCCCAAACTCTTTTCACATTTCAATAACATAGTACATATTTTAAAACATATTTCACAACTTGAATCGTATTTCACATTATCTTTTGCTAATTATTTTAACATGTTAACAGGGACACTACTGACTATTATTATCTCTTCAGTTGGGACTCCATTACAACTATTATCATCCCCATTAGCAGAGGCAACAATCATGCTTAAAATGCCATGCTTATGTGGTAAAACGGTACTATTTTGAAAACAGTAACAGTAAAACAGATAACGATATTTGTTATGTATATATGTAAAATTTATTTAGTGTAAAACAATTTCGGTTCAGTACAGTAAATCCAATTCGGTTCAGTACTTATTCAATTCAGTTCTAGTACAGTAAATAAACGATTCAATAATAGTAAACAATAGCAGTGTAAAAACAATATTTCAGGTAATGTTTAAAGAATCCTTCGATAAACAAATCGCTTCCAATTCAGTTCAGTAAATTTACAATTCAGCACAGTACAGAAACAATATAAATAGTCAATTGATAATCCTTTCAGTACTTAAGCAATTGAAACTAGGAAGGGATATTTAGTAAACAATAGACATATGGCCATAGTCAGTGATCTCAAGCATCACTGATCAGGTGTGTAAGGGTATCCAGTTGCCTAGGGAGGGGGTCAATCCAACCCGTCGGCCAGTCAGTAAAGTTCAGTAGTCCGAAGACTTAAAGCATAGTACAATGTACTCCATGTATGTTCACATGGTATAACGTACTCCATAGACCCCAGTACAGTACAATGGACGTATGGTCATTGTCAATGACCCCAAAGTATCATTGATCAAGTGTGCAAGGGTGTCCAGTTGCCTAGGGAGGGGGTCAATCCAACCCGTCTGCCAGTCAATCAGTTTAGTAGTCCGAAGACTTAAAGCACGATACAACGTACTCCATGTTATTTACATGGTACAACGTACTCTATGGACCCCGGTATAATAATCGATAGGTTTGAGGGTGCCTGAAATCAGGAACTTACTACCTAGCCTTCAGTCATTAACCCTTGTCTTGTCTCAGAATCCAGTGCGAGCAGGTCAATGTAACACACAGTCGACACAACGACTCAAGCACTGTTTTACTCGTAAAATCGATAGGTGGCTCGGTACCATTGAAAACAGTTAGAAAAATCGAAGTTCAGTACGTAAAACAGTGAATAAAAGAGATATGGGTGGAAACTTCCTGTTAGGTCATCGATCATTAGAATTGCTCCCACCCAAGCACATTTAACTTTGTAATGCGCATAATTTTATGCAGACAGTAAAATCTAGAGCCAGCCTATAAGTGTACAGTTATAAACAACAGTAGACGGTAAAATGTTGAAAACATGCAGTTCATGCAACAATGCAGTGTACGTGAAATTGCAGTACAATTCAGTCTGTGATTTCGAATTGTACAGGGTATTACCTATAATTGGGTTTATGTTTAGATATAAGGATAGTTATCTATCCTACAATATTTATTTAACTACTAGCAATTGAAACGTGTTCGTACAGCTATCTCTAATAGCTTACAGGAGTCCCTTACATACTTATATTTACTTGAGATCCTTGGACACCATTTACTTCTTGTCCTAGGACTTGATTCAATCTGTCTGATGCTTTCTCGCATCAAAGAGATTAATTTGTATCATGATCCTATGTCCGTAAATGATTCAGAAACCCTATATTTTGATAGTTTATTCATGAAGTTCAATGATTGGATCTTACAATTATAATCGACATCCACAATGGTACTCCAATAAAGACTTTCTCATTATAGCTATTAATGAGTAGAAACTATCTCGGAGACTAAGTTATTACCTATGTTCACAATCCCGAAAGCCTCCAGTCTTAATGATTAACCAAAATGTTAACTTGTTCCGACCCTGTCAGACTAGCCAAACTGCCTATAAAAAGTCGTAAACTCAGGGCTATCTTTATATACTCTTATCGAAAATAATTTAACTAGAACACCTATAAACATTAAACCTTCGAAAATCACATTTTCCCCCAAGTCATATCAAAATCAAGACGGAAAGCAGTTTATACTTAAATCCGAAAACACTAAGTGTAAGGTAAATAAGTTCTATGCTCCAATTAGTCCAAACATTTCAGATGAGATTATACTTATAAAATTTGTATTATTATTTTTTTTAATCTTCCGCAGCATACCATGTAATGATTTTAATGTCTTAAAAATCATCAGGAGTTTCGAAAACGTGTCCCAACGAATCAGAATCACATTTTCGATAGCATTGAAATCTTAGTTCGAAATACCGATAATTTACGAAAATTCTGCGATGAGACCGGGTAACAATTGCTCATTACCCAGCCTGCAAACCAGAAAACGATCTATATTCCCAATCCAGTTGATTCATTACTTTTCTTATTGCAAATTAATCCCAAAAGTTCATATACATCTTTGAAAATTTTGAACAATTATTCACAATCTCCAATATTAAATTTTCGAAACATAAGACAATTCATACGGGATTATCCCGTAACTCATGCGATTAAATTTTAATTCGTATAAATATACCAGTTGCAGCAAGTATGGTTCACTTACGTCTTTAGACAGTTCACACAATTATTTACGATAATTGATTTTAAATTCCAAGACATAAAGCAATTTATACGGAATTAATTCGCAACTTATGAGATTAATTTGTATCTTGCATAATTATACCAGTTGTAGCAAGTGAGATTCACTTACCCGAGTATTCATGCTGGCATGCAAAATGAGGCTTGGTCGAACTCACGTTCATTGTCTATTGTCGCGCTACACAATTATATATTTAAACTGGGTCAATTTCGGTCAAATATAAATTCAAATAAATTTTTTAAAAATTAAAACGATCAATTCCGACCTCTTACTGGCTTATCCTCAACCCGATGCATCACTCAATTTTTCTCCCTTTTTTGTCTCATTTATATATATATATATATATAATATTATACTTTAATATAATATAATACATATATATATATATAAGAAAATATCTTATAATAATAATAATAATAATATAACAAAGTGTCTTATATTATTATAATAATATTATATTATCGTAATGTATTTTGTACATTAATATTCACACACATGTACATATATATTATTTAATTTTTTTGTACAATTATATATGCACATCAAATTTTATTTTTATTTCCTCGAAAATATTTTTCATATTTTCGAGATAAATTCCCGAGGTGGGGAAAATTTCGGGTTATCACATGTAGCCTCTGAAAATACACAATTGCCAAATTTGCTTCTTGTATACCTTTGACCTATCATAAACTGATCAAATCGCTTGTACCACTGCCTCGGAGATTGTTTCAAACCATAAAATGATCTTTTCAGTTTGCAAACCCAATTTTCTTTTCCAAATGTAACGACTCGAATTACACACAATTTGGTTAAGCTACAAGTCGATATTATGTTAGAACAATAACTTAATCTGATTAATTTTCTTTCTTAGTAACAAATTTTAAACAAAATATATTCACATTCCCTAGACATATCTTGTATTGCATTACTGTATTTACAAAAATTTTAGATACAACAAAACTTCTTTAAACCTAGGTATACCTTCGATGCAGAAATATGCTCCGCGAAAATCATAACTGTGTGGAATGCCTTACTAACGGAAGCGAACCAAGCTACAAAGAGACTCTGTGGAAGAAAGTAAGGGGGTTGACTCAACATGCCCAGTAAGAAAAACCTTATAACAGGTAGATAAATATATTACCTAAGATATATATATATATGTACTTGTCAAAATTCGAAACATTTTCACAAAGTATACAAGTAGTTCGACAAATTCACAGATACCAAAAATAAATTTCAGAAACCAGAGCATATATCGGTAGTAAAATTAGCTACAGTGGTAAATACAGAAAGTTTCAGAGCTTCCAGTAGCAAAATAAATAGATTTCCAGAATATCTCAGTCCATGCAGACAATTCAGAAAATATTTCAAATTAACACAAAGGCACTGCCAGTTCCGAAAAATCAAAGTCGAAAAGTCCATGGCAAATTCAGTATGAAACCGTTTTCTAAAACTTTAAACAACTTTTAAAAGCGACAACGGACACTTTGATCCCGTAGGATTCAAGAGGTGGCCCCCACGATCTTTTATACATTAAAATATTCAGTTCCATATGAAATAAAATCACACAATCAATTCAAAAGTTCAAATAGATGAGACAAGACAAACATGCTATATTAGATATCATAAATGACAATTGGCCAATGTCAGTGACTCCGGGAAATCACGGGCCAGGTATGTCAGGATGTTAATCGTCGTGAGAATGGTCAGTTACCCAAACAGCTCACAGATCAGAATGTCCGAAGACCAGAATCAGAATCATAAACACGGTACATCGTACTTGTGGACTACAGAAACATAAACAGATCATCACTGATGTAACAGACCAACCAGCCGACCATGGCCACCAATGTGGGCCCACAAACAACAACTCTTGTGACATCGTTACACGGTAACATTAACAGTGTAACATAATCTCACCAACGCCTTTGACTAAAAATCAGTGCGAATCAGATCGTGCAACATACAGTCAACACGAGTTCAAGCACATCACATCAGTATTTCTTTATAAACTGTTCATTTTTCCTTAAATCACATGTAAATTCAATTTGTTTCACAAAACAATTCAAAACAAGCTGACTAGCCCCTGTTCGGATAAAATCCTAGAAAACAGTTTATGAAAATTTTAAAAATTCAAGATTTTTAGTTTCAAATAGAATTCATGCTATATCAGAATCCATGCAAACCATTTAAGTTCGATCGGTAAAATTAGGCTGATTAACCAGGCTAAAACCTCTAATTTTTAGAGCCATAAAATTCACCCTAGATTTTTATGTAATTTCGGTACTGTCGAAATTCAGTCTAAAATTTTATATCTACAAATATATGGAAATTACGTATATTTATCTCTAACAGCAACGAGAATTTTTTTTATCTCGATGTCTGTCCGTAATCCTTGATTGTCTCAACGTAGTGAGTCGGCGAGTTCGGTCCACTGGAGTTTTTCCCCTGGAGTCCTTTCCCTAGGGTTTTCCAAACGTTTGGTATAATTATCTTCTTTCTTAAACTTTTCGTCCATTCTCATATATATATATATATATATATATATATAATTTTCAACTTCTTTTTTTTTTTGAACCTTCCCGCCAAAACCAATTTCTTTTCTTCTTCACTGTTCTTACCCGATCCTATGCTCTGTTTTTGCTTTCCTCCACCATCTCTCGGCATTATTCCGCACCGAACCAAACACTCCAGCCATGGTCTACACGCAGCTCTCTTCCTCGCCTTCTTCCTCCATCATTTAGCGTACCCGCCACCTCCATCGTCATCTCCTTTTCGTTTCCATCTCCTGTTGCGACCTTCCAGCCCGTGCCTCCCTCTGTTCACACTTCTGTTTTTGCCTTTCGTGGTCGCCTTCAGCTCCGAGTGCCCAGGTGCTACTTCTGTTTCTAGGCGTCCGGCTATCGCCTCCACTTCAGCTAGGTTACTAATCTCCAAAAAGGTCGCGTCCAGCCCCCGAGTTTTTGGTTTTTCAGTCCTTCCCCAGTAAGAAGGCTCCATTTGAAGCTACCCGGCCACCCGAGAGTTCTTTGTTTCCAGTTTAACTTTACCATTTTAGCCTCTGTTTGCTGTTGGAGACCTCAAGCTCAGTAAAATTCAGGGACGTCGTGGGATAACAGAAGCAGTAAGCCGCAACAATGGTGCATGTCCTATTTGCAGGAGTGAATCAGGGAAAGCTCATCGACAGGAACTTTGGTGCCAGACGTACTCGGCAGCAGGAGCAAGTGAGAAACGCGGTCAATGGAAATGTAGGATGGAGTAGTGGAGAAGCAGCTCGCGAGATCCCAGAGGTTTTTCTCTTTTACTTACGTCTTTACTAGCGTTTTCAGTGTTTAATTCTAGCATGTATTCCTTCATATATATGTATATATATTATTTATGATGTTGCCTTGGACTAAACGGCAACGGGATTACGATTTCCACGTATTCGGATTGCGCTAACGACAAGGAGATGACGTCGATGCAACTTGTTCCTCGTATAGTCTGCAAAAACAACAGGAGTCAGAGGGGGCAGGGATTTGTCCCTGCATGCGCACTCCGATGATTAAGTCAGAAATCGGGAGTTGAGTATGAAGGAATGAAGAAGAGAATGCATTACTTAATTCAGAGAGTTTAAGTTTTTTCTCTTCCCTTTTTTGTTCTTGGTCTTTTTTCCTCTCGGGGTCCTCTCTTTTCTGAGAGCTCACCTGGATATTTATAGGTTTCTCCAAGTCGGTTCGAGCTGAGGCCCAGGCGCGTGTCTGGGCCGCGACAGAGTCTTTTGTACTCTGTGGCAGTTCGGAGCTGGACGACTTTGCGGGAGAGTTCAGCGGGTGGCAGAGCGTATGTATGAACCTTTGCCGCAATTCAGGCGGCAGAGGTCTGCCGCGGTCTATGCGGCAGAGGTATGTCGGGACTACTGTGCCGCACAGACCTGTGCGAAAGAGTCTCTGTCGCCATACTGTGTCGCCTACCACGCTACTCTGTCGCGTGAGGCTCTGACGCTGTAGCGGCCACGTGGCTTTTCCTGTGTTTGACACGTGGCGATCTCTGATTGGTGGATCCTGGTACACGTGGACGGTGACAGTAGGACCACCATCAATTGCTCCCCACTCTTTGGTAGGAATTTTTCCTGTAAAAGAGGATTCTTAATAGAAAGATATATTTTCGGAAAGAATTTTACATACCTTTCTGAGGCCTGACTATCACGACGCGAGCGCGTCTTTAGTTTTTACGGCCTTTATGTTTCCATTGCCTGGACACGGTGACGCATAGCGCCTCAGGCTTTTACGGCTAATCGGAGTGTATGCCTGGCCACAGTGACGCATTCGCCTCAGGCTCTTATGGCTCTTCTGTATGTACGCCTGGCCACAGTGACGCATAGCGCCTCAGCCTCTTACGGCTCGGCTGAATGTACGCCTGGCCACAGTGACGCATAGCACCTCAGGCTCTTACGGCTCGGCTGAATGTAGGCCTGGCCACAGTGACGCATAGCGCCTCAGGCTCTTACGGCTCTTCTATATGTACGCCTGGCCACAGTGACGCATAGCGCCTCAGGCTCTTACGGCTCGGCTGAATGTACGCCTGGCCACAGTGACGCATAGCGCCTCAGGCTCTTACGGCTCGGCTGAATGTACGCCTGGCCACAGTGACGCATAGCGCCTCAGGCTCTTACGGCTCGGCTGAATGTACGCCTGGCCACAGTGACGCATAGCACCTCAGGCTCTTACGGCTCGGCTGAATGTACGCCTGGCCACAGTGACGCATAGCGCCTCAGGCTCTTACGGCTCTTCTGAGTATACGCCTGGCCACAGTGACGCATAGCGCCTTAGGCTCTTACGGCTCTTCTGAATGTAGGCCTGGCCACAGTGACGCATAGCGCCTCAGGCTCTTACGGCTATTCTGTAAGTACGCCTGGTCACAGTGACGCATAGCACCTCAGGCTCTTACGGCTCGGCTAAATGTACGCTTGGCCACAGTGACGCATAGCGCCTCAGGCTCTTACGGCTCGGCTGAATGTACGCCTGGCCACAGTGACGCATAGCGCCTCAGGCTCTTACGGCTCGGCTGAATGTACGCCTGGCCACAGTGACGCATAGCGCCTCAGGCTCTTACGGCTCTTCTGAATATACGCCTGGCCACAGTGACGCATAGCGCCTCAGGCTCTTATGGCTCTTCTGAATATACGCCTGGCCACAGTGACGCATAGCGCCTCAGGCTCTTACGGCTCTTCTAAATATACGCCTGGCCACAGTGACGCATAGCGCCTCAGGCTCTTACTGCTCTTCTGACAGATCTAAGCTTTTCCTTAGTGCTTGTGAATCCTTTTTTCTACTAAGGGCACCATCTTGGGTGACAGTGCTCCAATTTTCATGGGAATCAATGCACCACCCTTGCCTCTCAGGGCTGTACCCTCTTCATTACCTCTTCTTGAGCCACATATTTATTGGCTCTAGCAAACAGGTCGGAAAGTGTCAACGGCTGATCGAGGGAGAGGGATTCTTGCAACTTCTCGGACCTCATCCCTTGCAGCATTGCAGCCGTGGCTACCCCTGCTGGTAGATCATCCACCTCCAAGGTTGCATCTCTGAACCGATCTACGTAGCTCTTCAAGGATTCTTTATTTCCTTGTTTAAGAGTGAGTAGGTAAGTAGTGTCCTTCTTTCTGTGGCTGTGGATCATGAAGACTTCCAAAAATTCGTTTCGCAATTGGTCGAAGGATGAGATGGAACCTTGGCGCAACCCATTGAACCACTTCAGAGCATGCCCGGACAATGTGAGTGAAAAAGCCCGACACATAGTTTCGTCCTCCCATCCATACAGCAACATGAGGGACTCGTATTTCTGTATGTGGTCATAGGGGTCTGCTTTGCCGGTGTAAGTGGTCATAGAAGGCATCTTGAACTTCTTCGGCAAAGGTTTGTTCATGATCTCCGGACTGAACGGAATCCTCCTTTTTTGACGATCATCCGGAGACACCAGTTTTCTTTTTTTTCAAAATCCTTTCGACGACTTTCTCCACTTTTTTTGACCCTTGGACTGAGTATGCTCCCCTCTCTTCGGGTCTAGAAGAGTCCGACTGGTAAGCACCCCTTCTAGCGCCTCCCATTTCGTGACTCGACCTTTAGTGACAGTCTCGGGGGTCAGAACTCCTCTGTCTTCGTCGCTCCCCGGACCTATGTTCTCCAAACTCTCGCTCCAACTCCACGGGAGAAGAGCCGCGCCATGAGGGAGAACTCTGCCGCCTATAGACCGCGGGAGGACTCTGTCGCATACGTGCTGCGGGAGATCTCTGCCGCGTGATGACTACGGGTGAGCTCTGCTGCCTCTCTGTTGCGGGTGAGTTTTGCCCCACAGGTGCTGCGGGAGAACTTTGCCGTCCTCGGTCCGCGGGTGAGCTCTGTGGTATGCCTGCTGCGAGAGATCTCTGAGGTCTACGGACCACGGGCGAGTACTGCCGCCGATCTGCTGCGGGAGAGCTCTGTCGCATACAGTCCGCGGGTGAGCTCTGCCGCCTATCTGCTGCGGGTGAGCTCTGTCGCACGGGTGCTGCGAGCGAACTCTGTCTTGCTGGATCTGCAGTGGCATTATTTTGTGTTCCTGCCTCTTGTCCAGTGTTTACCAGGCTGGAGGGTTGACCTCTTTCATAGGTCTGCCTCGGGATGTTTTCCCCCACCAACTGCTGCACTTCATGGGGTAAGCTGAATTGGGGGAGAGCGTCTCTGAAAAAGCTCACCATAGCTTTCAACGCTGTCGTCGTCTCCTCATTTTTGCGTTTCAGGGTCTCAAATTCTTCTAGAGAAACCAAGGCTTCTCTGTCACCCCTTCCGCTATGTCTTCGTCTCTGTTCTGGTCTGACAGGGGGACTCACAGAATTCTGCCCTCCTGTCAACTCTGCTGTAGAGCGTGTCCTCACCATTTGGATAGAGAACCTGACTTTTTGTCAGCTTCCCACAGACGGCGCCAATTGATGTTGCCTTGGACTAAACGGCAACGGGATTATGATTTCCACGTATTCGGATTGCGCTAACGACAAGGAGATGACGTCGATGCAACTTGTTCCTCGTATAGTTTGCAAAAACAACAGGAGTCAGAGGGGGCAGAGATTTGTCCCTACACGCGCACTCCGATGATTAAGTCAGAAATCGGGAGTTGAGTATGAAGGAATGAAGAAGAGAATGCATTACTTAATTCAGGGAGTTTAAGTTTTTTCTCTTCCCTTTTTTTGTTCTTGGTCTTTTTTCCTCTCGGGGTCCTCTCTTTTCTGAGAGCTCACCTGGATATTTATAGGTTTCTCCAAGTCGGTTCGAGCTGAGGCCCAGACGCGTGTCTGGGCCGCGACAGAGTCTTTTGTACTCTGTCGCGGTTCGGAGCTGGACGACTTTGTGAGAGAGTTCAGCGGGTGGCAGAGCATATGTATGAACCTCTGCCGCAATTCAGGCAGCAGAGGTCTGCCGCGGTCTATGCGGCAGAGGTATGTCGGGACTACTGTGCCGCACAGACCTGTGCGGAAGAGTCTCTGTCGTCATACTGTGTCGCCTACCACGCTACTCTGTCGCGTGAGGCTCTGACGCTGTAGCGGCCACGTGGCTTTTCCTGTGTTTGACACGTGGCGATCTCTGATTGGTCGATCCTGGTACACGTGGACGGTGACAGTAGGACCACCATCAATTTATATGTATTTTTATCCTTACCGAGGAACTACTGTTTGCAGTTTTCCAGTTTCTTTCTTCTTTCTGTGCTCAGACAGCCCCAACTGCCCTCACACTTCCTTCTGTCCATGCCATCCCTTCGATTTAGTTCCATCTTCCCATGACAGCCATTCTGCCATCTTCACATTTCAGACTCTGCAACATCTTCAAAGTTTCTTTTTTTTTTTGTGTCTATTGTTTAAGTCTGTTTCTCTGTTCTTTTCTGTTTTTGCTAGGCCAACTTTAAACTACTCCCACTTCATTTATTTTCTCGGCTATTGCTCCACGCTGCAGTTTCCTGTACTTGTTCAGCTTCTGTTTCTCAGTCTTTTATACTTCAGTTTTCTTGTTTCCTTAATCCTTTTCCTAACCCCACCGAAAACCATCACATCACTACTTCTTTCCTTGCTGCCATTTCTCCTTTAAGTCGTTTCCATTATCCTTTTTTTTGGGCCATACTGTTTTTCGAGCTATACATTACGCCTCTCCCTCTTTTCTTACTGTAGTTTACTTTTATCTATGTGCTATATATTATATTTCTTTGTGTCAATGAAACATCACCATCTTTCTTCCTTTCATACGTTAGCTTCTCCTATTTTACACCGAGGGCCACTGCCATCATTTTGTTCACTGCCATACCCCTTCAATATATATTGTTGTAAGCTCACCTATTTATTTACATGTATACCGTAAATACATGTAAACCGAATAGGGTTTTTGGGTTGGCTTATGAATATATATATATGCTTATATTCTCATAGATATATATTTATTCACATATATATGTGCATTCTTTTTCATATATATTCAATTATATATATGTATACATTTGTATACCTTTATACATATATATACCTATACATTAATCTTGAAGGGTAAACAAAATATGGCATACGTATATACACATATATTTATATGGTTAATCTAATATTTATATTTAAATTAATCCACCATAATCGCATATTAAATTTTAATTGTCTAAATTATTTTTTTTTTAGACAATATCGAGTACATTGCAAATTTACGGTATTTACATTCTCCACACTTTAGAAAATTTGGTCCCCAAATTTAAAAATACATCCGTCCTCAAATAAATGTAAGTATTTTTCTTGCATTAGGCTTTCCAATAACCACGTAGTGTCTCTTTGAGGTGTGGTATTGCCACAGAACTTTGACCAAAGAAATTATCTTAGATCGAATGCCTCTTCCTTCTTGTCCAGGATTCGAATCGGTTTCTCCACATAGATCATATCTTCTTTCAACTCCAGCGGTTCATACTTTACCACATGCGTTGGATTTGGATGATACTTGCGAAGTATTAAAGCGTGGAAAAGGCTATGGGTACTCGATAATTCTGGCGACAGCGCCAATCTATTAGCTCATCTCCCACTCGATTTAAGATCTTGAAGGGTTCAATGTATCGGGGACTCAGTTTTCCTTTCTTTCCCACTCTTGTTAAACCCTATCTTTAAGCTGTTGACATATAAGGCTTTTAGTCACAATTTCAATTATATCTCTTATTATCCCTGATTACCAATATATCTTCAGGAGTTTGATAAATCCTATTATTCTCCGAATGTCGAGCATATCTCTGTAAATGAGTCTCTGGCGACATCAATTCCTTTAACTATAGATTCATTTTGTACACAGTTCTGTTTTTAAATATCAATAAATTATCAGTACTAATACTCAAGTTAGTTATAACACCCATCTGGGTCTAACCAGCCACATCAATGCAGTATTTATCATTTCGCTGTGCCTGTTCAATTCTATCAATTAAGTCCAATTTTAACTCTCAGGCTAGCCACCATGTAACGAATGTCAGTGTCAGGGAAGGACCACATTCAGTTGAGGTTCAATAAATATTTCAATAACTCATGTCTCTGACCAATATACAAAACGCTAACCCGAAATCACTTTTACTCAAAGCACTAACCTGAGTTATTCCATTTTTCTTATATTAGATGACATTTTATGAAATTTAATATTTAAACCTTTATGATCAGTAGAATTCCACAATTCTTCACCGCACAAGTAATGGTATCCTGACTTCAAATGTGAATATTATGACTGTCAATTTCAATTTATGGGTTATGGTTACTTCTAGACGTTGTCAAGTCTCTTAAGTGGGGAGATATTTTGAAATACCTTTATTAGCCATCAGACTTGACCACATAAACTGGCTATGGATATAAGGGTTCAAGGTTCAGTCTCAATTAAGAAGTAGGATACCAAAACTTATCGCAATTTCACATTTATCCTTTAGTCACAACTTATTCGTTTTCGGTTCAGAACACTTGATCTGAATCATTTCACATACCAGGGATTTTCTTACCTTGCATACATCTCTCATTCTTATATAGCTTGTATTCAGGATTTATCCCATTTCAACACTTATTTTGTTTCGTATATCAATTATAACGAAACTCTTTCCTTATTCCAATTAAGTCTCACATTCGAAACATAAACACATACAAACTACAATCCTTAGACTCGATATGTAATTCATATTTCAAAGTCTCCTTATACCCCAAACTCTGAATCATCTTAACAGTTTTAGGTCTTTCCCTCTGATCTATAATCTCTATTTTGGGAGGACCCAATTGACTCTCGTTTTTATATAATGTGACCCAAAAGACTCCGGGTCTCCTTAAAAATTAACATCAGTGCACTCCAAAGTGGATCATTCAGTCTGGTAATCCCTTTATCATACGATCCCTATAATTACTTTTTCAGCACTTCTAATTCAATTAAAGCTATTCAGTACAATGGTCTGAATAATTAATTCGATACCACTGCTAAATCAATTTCAAACTTCATCTTTCAATTTAGTGGTAATTTTGATAGATCATCCGAATATGTGTCGAAAAATAATCTGTCTACTGAGGTGTTTTTTTACTCCGAACACAGCCTAACTTTATCAATCATGTAAGTAGTGTGACCTTCACTTATACTCTTAGTTTTGCAATTCATCTTTTCAGTCACAGTGGCTTTATTCTATCACTCTCAATGCTTCCTTAGTACATCTCCTTTCTATCACTCTCTTTACCTTTTCACTTTTTTAGTAACTTCGAGAGTATATATCTCACATTCTCATAGTTGCGTCTTGCGTACTGCTCCTTCAAAATAGCATCTAGTGGAGCTAACTCGACTCGATTGAGGATCCTAGTACCTCTTATGAGTTTCTTGGACTTCATCCGTTTCACATCTTTACTTATCCGGATTATTCTTCTTCCAAAGTTATAAATTTAATTTCATATTCATCCACAGACTTGTTACTTTGTCCGATTCGCTCATTTCATCTATAATTGTCACTTTATTTCATCCGAAATGTGTTGCCACCTAAGGGCTTCCAGAAACATATCCATGTAATTCTTTGATGTCGGCTCTCGGATTAAATCAGGGGACTTCCCTCTAGCTCGACTTTCCATTTCAATACCGATGCTACAAAAGCTACTTTTTTATGGTAATGCATCTCAAAAGTCCGTATAACTTTCCCCTAATTCTTTACCACAAAGTTGTAAAAGCATTACTTCTAAAATCATCAAGCTTTTCTATTTCATTCATCCAACCTTCCGAATCACTGAATTCTTAACCTTATTGAAAAACGAAGGCTTAAACTCCTGAAACTGCCCCCAATCTATTAAGTTCATAGTCATATTCTAAGAATCCATGTAGGTTTTCCAATTTATTTATCCAGTTTTTCATTACAATGGGATCCTTGACTCCAGTAAATAATAATGTAATATTTTCTCCTGCTCTCAGTCACACATCAATCGTTATCATTATCACGAGGTCACTATCACTTGACCTGACAATGTCATCATTATTTTCATGTCCCGCTCAAATTTTACGAAACAGACTCTAGAGTTTTCGACTAAACTATATGGTGTACACTCCAACGAGAGTTCACTACACCTCTCGGGCATATCTCTACGACCTTGAGGAGCGGTTCATTTCCATTTGCCAATATGGCTGTAATACCAATCAACCATATCTATAAGTTTTTCTTTATTCAAAAACATAATTTCTCAATAAAGCATAGCCATGTATACCCGTTTGTATCTAAATAATGTACAGTAATGATGGGGATTTGAACTTTCCAAGTTTTCTCTCACTTTTAATATCGACTCGTATCAGGCCAACCTTGCTCTGATACCACTTCTGTAACGACCCGAATTACACATAATTTAGTTGGGTTATAAGTCGATATTAGGTTAGAACAATAACTTAATCTGATTAATTTTCTTTCTTAGTAACAAATTTTAAACAAAATATATTCACATTCCCCATACACATCTTGTATTGCATCACTGAACTTACAAAAATTTTAGATACAACAAAACTTCTTTAAACTTGGGTATACCTTCGATGCAGAAATATGCTCCGCAAAAATGATAATTATGCAGAATGCCTTACTAACGGAAGCGAACTAAGCTACAGAGGAACTCTATAGAGGAAAGTAAGGGGGTGAGCTCAACATGCCCAGTAAGAAAAATCCTATAGCAGGTAGATCAATATACTATCTAAGATATATATATATATATATATATATATATATATATATATATATATATATGTACTTACCAAAACCCGGAACATTTTCACAAAGTATACAAGTAGTTCGGCAAATTCGTAGATACCAAAAACAGATTTCAGAAACTAGAACATATATCGGTAGTAAAATTAGCTACTGTGATAAATACAGAACGTTTCAGAGCTTCCAGTAGCAAAATAAACAGATTTTTAGAATATCTCAATCCATGCAGACAGTTTAGAAAATATTTCAAATCAAGATAGAGACACTGCCAGTTTCGAAAAATCAAAGTCGAAAAATCCATGACAAATTTAGTATGAAAATGGAACTGAAATTAATACCGTTTTCTAAAACTTTATATAGCTTTTAAAAGCGATGACGGTGTGGCACTTTGGTCCCGCAGGATTCAAGAAGTCCCCCACGATTTTTTATGCATTAAAATATTCAGTTCCATACGAAAAAAATCACATAGTCAATTCAGAAGTTCAAATAGACGAGACAAGACAAACATGTTATATCAGATATCAGAAATGAAAATTGGCCAATGTTGGTGACTCCGGGCAATCAAGGGCCAGGTGTGTCGGGATGTCAATCGTCGTGGGAGTGATTAGCTAACCAAACGGCTCACAGATCAGAATGTCCGAAGACCAGAATCAAAATCACAAACACGGTACATCATACTCGTGGACCACAAAAATTGAAACAGATCATCACTGATGTAACGGATTAGCCCAGTTAGCCATGGCCACCCCTATGGGCCCACAAACGACTGTTGTGACATCGTTACATGGTAACATTAACAATGTAGCATAATCTCACCAACGCCTTTGTCTCAAAATCAGTGCGAGTCGGACCGTGCAGCACATAGTCAGTACGTGCTCAAGCACATCACATCAGTATTTCTTTATAAACTGTTGCTTTTTCCTTAAATCACATGTAAATTCAATTTCTTTCATAAAACAATTCAAAACAGGCTGACTAGCCCCTTTTCGGATAAAATTTCAGAAAACAGTCTATGGAAATTTAAAAAATTCAAGATTTTCGGTTTTAAACAGAATTCATGCCATTTCAGAATCCATTCAAACCACTTAAATTTGATTGGTAAAATTAGGCTGATCAACCAGGCTAAAACCTCTAATTTTCAGAGCTATAAAATTCACCATAGATTTTTATGTAATTTTGGTACTGCAAAATTCAGCCTAAAATTTTATATCTACAAATATACAAAAATTACGCATATTTATCTCTAACAGCAACGAGAATTTTTTTTACCTCGGTATCTATCCATAGTACTCGATTGTCTCAACGTAGCGAGTCGACGGGTCCGATCCACTCAAGTTATTTCCACCGAAGTCATTTCCCTCGGGTTTTCCAAACGTTCGGTATACTTGTCTTCTTTCATAAATTTTTCGCCCATTCTCAAATATATATATATATATATAAAATTTTCAACTTCTTTTTTTTTGGAGCCTTCCTGCCAAAACTAATTTCTTTTCGTTCACTGTTCCTACTCGATCCTATGCTCTGTTTTTGCTTTTCTCCACCATCTTTTGGCATCATTCTGCACCGAACCGAACACTCAAGCCATTGTCTACATGCAGCTCTCTTCCTCGCATTCTTCCTCCATCATTTAGCGTACCCGCAACCTCCATCGTCATCTCCCTTTCGTTTCCATCTCCTGCTGCCACCTTCCAGCCCGTGCCCCCCTTTGTTCACACTTCTGTTTTTGCCTTTCGTGGTCTCCTTCAGCTTCGAGTGCCCAACTGCTGCTTCTGTTTCCAGGCGTCTGGCTATCGCCTCCACTTCAGCCAGGTTACCAATCTCTGAGAAGGTTGCGTCCAGCCCTCGGGTTTTCAGTTTTTCAGTCTTTCCCCAGTAAGGAGGCTCCCTTTGAAGCTACCCGGCCACCCGAGAGTTCTCTGTTTCAAGTTTAACATTACCATTTCAGCCTCTATTTGCTGCTGGAGACCTCAGGCTTGGTAAACTTCACAGACGCCGTGGGATAGCGATAAAGGTGCAGGTCCTGTTTGCTGGAGTGAATCAGGGAAAGCTCATCGGCAGGAACTTTTGTGCCAGAGATACTCGGCAACAGGAGCAAGTGAGAAACGCGATTAATGGAAATGTAGAATGGAGCATTGGAGAAGCAGCTCGCGAGATCCCAGAGGCTTTTCTTTTTTACTTACGTTTCTGCTAGTATTTTGAGTGTTTAATTCTAGCATGTATTCCTTCATATATTCATATATATATATATGTATATATATATATATATTATTTATATGTATTTTTATCCTTACTGAGGAACTGCAGCTTGCAGTTTTCCAGTTTCCTTCTTTCTGTGATTAGACAACCCCAACTGCCCTCACACTTCCTTCTGTCCATGCCATCCCTTCGATTCAGTTCCATCTTCCCATGGCAACAGTTTCTGCCATCTTCACGTTTCAAACTCTGCAGCAGCTTCAACGTCTCTTTTTTTTGGTCTATTGTTTAAGTATGTTTCTCTGTTCTTTTCTGTTTTTGTTAGGCCAACTTCAAACTACTCCCACTTCATTTCCTTTCTTGGCTATTGCTCCACAGCTACAGTTTCTTGTACTTGTTCAGCTTCTATTTCTCAGTCTTTCATACTTCAGCTTTCTTATTTCCTTAATCCTTTTCCTAACCCCACAGAAAACCATCCCATCACTACTTCTTTCCTTGCTGCCATTTCTCCCTTAAGCTATTTCCATTATCCCTTTTTTGGCCATACTGTTTTCCCAGCTATACATTACGCCTTCCCCTCTTTTCTTGCTGCAGTTTACTTTTATCTATGTACTATATGTTATATTTCTTTGTGTCAATGAAACATCACCATCTTTCTTCCTTTCATATGTTAGCTTCTCCTATTTTACACCGAGGACCACTCCCACCGTTTTGTTCACTGCCATACCCCTTCAATATATATTGTTGTAAGCTCACCTATTTATTTACATGTATACCGTAAATACATGTAGACCGAATGGGTTCTTGGGTTGGCTTATGAATATATATATATATATATATATATATATATATATAAAGGTATACGAATGTATACATATATAATTGAATATATATGAAAAGGAAGGTACATATATATATATATGTGAATAGACGAATGTATACATATATAATTGAATATATATGAAAAGGAAGGTACATATATATATATATGTGAATAGATATATATATATATATATATATATATATATATATATATATATCTATACATTAATCTTGAAGGGTCATATATATTTATATGGTTAATCTAATATTTATATTTAAATTAATCCACCATAATCGCATATTAAATTTTAATTGTCTAAATTATTTTTTTTTAGACAATGTCGAGTACATTGCAAATTTGCGGTATTTGCACCAACAACCTTGAATTCGTTTGGCTGAGTCATATAGATTTCCTCCTCTAAGTCTCCATGTAAAAATGCAGTTTTTACATCAAGTTGAACTAGTTTTAAATTCATCTGAGCTACCAAGGCCAACAAAATTATAATGGAAGAATATTTCACAACTGGAGAAAATACCTCATTGTAGTCAATTCGTTCCCTCTGAGCGTAGCCTTTAGCCACCAACCTTGCCTTGTAGCGGACGTCATCCTTGTTAGAAAATTCATATTTCTTCGTGAATACCTATTTGCACCCAATTACTTTCTTATCTTTCGGTAGTTGAGCTAACTCACAGGTTTCATTCTTTCGAAGAGATTGCATCACTTCATCCAGAGCATTCTTCCACTTTCTATTTCAGAACATTGGACTGCTTCTCTATAAGTGGAAGGAACTTCATCATCTACAATTGGAAATGCATAGGCCACCATATCAGTAAAATAAGCAGGTCTGTAAATCTCCCGTCTTGGCCTATTCTTTGCAATTGATTCTTGTTCTTGTAAAGGTTCTTGGGCGGAAACCTCTTCTTCATTTTCAATAATCTCCACCTTTAATAATTTTAGCTGGATTAATTGTTAACTCAAACTCCACCTGTATCTGAGTAGACTCCACTTGCTGCAGAATACCCTTAACATTCTCTTCTGTTTTCTTCCTCAACATAGGAGATTCATCAAAAGTAACATCCCTACTAAATATTATTTTTTTCGAATTTGGATATAAAAGACGATATCCTTTTACCCTTGATGAAATCCCCATAAAAATAGCTTTTTTTGCTCTCGGATCCAACTTAGATTCTTTTACATGATAATATGCAGTACACCCAAAGAAAGGTTAAGAATCATAATCATTGACAGGTTTTCCAAACTATACCTCCAATGGAGTTCTACCATCAATTGTTGTTGATGATAAACGATTGATGAGATGACACGCATAATGTAACGACCTGAATTACACACACAATTCGGTTGGATTACAAATCGATATTAGATCAGAAGCAATAAATCAGTCTGATTAATTTTATTTCTTAGTGGCAATTTAAACAAAATATGTTCACATTCCCCATACACATCTCATATGCATTACTGTACTTACAAAAATTTTAGATATAAAAGAATTGTTTAAGCCTGGGTATACCTTCGATGTAGAAATATGCTCCGCGAAAATCATAATTGTGCGGAATGCCTTACTAACGGAAGTGATCCAAGCTACCGATAGGCTCTGTAGAGGAAAGTAAGAGGGTAGCTCAACATGCTCAGTAAGAAAAACCCTATAGCAGGTAGATAAATGAACTACCTAAAAATATATATTTTTTATATTTTCCAAATCCGAAACATTTTCACAGAGTACATAAATAGTTCTGCAATTTTTACAAATACCAAAAACAAATGTCAGAACATAACATATATCGGTAGTGAAGTTAGCTACTGTGGTAAATCCAGAAATTTCAGAGTTTTCCAGTAGCAAAACAAACAGATTTCCAAATATCTCAGTTCAAGCAGACAATTCAGAAAAATATTTCAAATAGACGAGATAAGGCAGACATGCTATATCAGATATCAGAAATGACTATTGGTCAATGTCGGTGACTCCGGGCAATTCACAGGCCAGGTGTGTCAGGATGTCAATCGCCGTGGGAGTGGTCAGCTACCAAAATGGCTCACAGATCAGAATGTTCGAAGACCAGAAACAGAATCTGAAACACGGTACATCGTACTCGTGGACCACATATACAGAAACAGATAAAGAATAGATAGAAATGCAGTATGATCTGACCAACGCCTTTGTCTCAAAATCAGTGCGAGACGGACCGTACGAGACACAGTCAGTACGCACTCACGTACATCATTAGAATAACTTTATAAGCAAATCATTTCCTTTAAATCGCTTATAAATTCAATTCGTTTTATAAAACAATTCAGAAGAGGCTGACTAGCCTTTTCTCTCGGTTAAAAATGCTAATAAATAGGTTATGATGAGTAAAATCAGAAAATTTCGAATTAAAATCAAGAATTATAATTACCGACATTTTTGTCTAAATAAACCAAGTAAATCTATATTAGTAGCTGGCCAATTTTCGGAGTTTAAAATTTTCTTTAAATTCAACCGGTAAATTTAGGCTGATAAGTCAGACTAAAACCTCTAATTTTCAGAGTCATAAATTCACCATAAATTTTTATGTAATTTCAGTATTGCGAAATTTAGCCTAAAATTTTATATATTCAAATATACGAAAATTACGCATATTTATCTCTAGCAGCAACGAGAATTTTTCTTAACTCGGTGTTTGTCCGTAGTCCTCGATTGTTTTGAAGTAATCAGTCGGCGAGCCCAGCCCTCCCAACTTAGTTTTACCGAAAATTTCGAATAAAATATTTTCGATCGCCTTTCTCTCGAGTTTTCCTCCTAATTCCCTTGGGCCTTCTTTTTCTACTCCAAATATATATATATATATATATATATATATATAATGATTTCTTTATATTCCGATTTGAATTCTTTACAGCCACTTTTCTTTTCTTCTTCATTTCTTCTTCATTTCTTCTTCTTTTTCAGCCTGATCTATTGTTCACCTTTCTACACCGTTTACCGGTGCTGCTCCTCCCTCGGTCTTGATGGTTCCGTCCGGCGCCGGTGGTCTCTTCTATTCACTCTGGTTCCAGCACCTCCGTCTAGTTTCCCTTTTTCAACCACCGTCCTCTTCCTCTGTTTCCCTTGCTTCACGGTTTCACTCTCTGAACACAGTCACTTCCCGGTTCCAGCTTCTCCTTCTCATCTTCTTGGTTTTCCCTTCTCTCTTTCTCACGCCTTTTTCACCGTTCACTTCCTACCACCATCGTTATCTCCCTCCCAGTCGCCCTGTTCTAGTTTCTAACAAGTGAGACAAAGGTGTTCTGCCTCTATCTTCATTCTCCTTGCCTCTCGGTTTTCACTTTCAGCCTTGGCTTGTTTCGCTTACTGCCTACTCGATTTGCCTCCTCCCGCTCCTCTGTTCTTTCTCGATCTACCAATTTCCTATTTTCTTTTCTCTAACCGAAACCTTCCCATTCCTCTTGTTGCCTCCCTCTTCCATTGCAACAGTTTTCAGGATATATAGTTATATATTTATTCATATATACACAAGGAAGAAAGCTTGCATAACAGTTTCAGTTGGCTCCAGTTAGTTCCAGCCAACCTTCGATCTGCTTCTCTATTTCATTCTCTTTTGCCTCTCGTTTTCATCCATTTATCAATATACAGAGTCGGGCAAAGCATGCGTGGCTTAATGACAAAACCTGATGGCGTGAAAGGAGGAGAAAAATGGGAGTGGGTTCGGTTAGGGGCTTAGGGTGCAGGAGGTGGGTGGGCAGGAAGCATGGGTGTCTCGGTTTTCCTACTGCCATCTCGAATTCTTGCCATTTCCTGCTGCACCGCCAGTTCACCTACAGGGGTACACCTCGTCTTGGGTCCTCTCCCTTCTGGTTGTATTCGCCTCCCTTGATATATATATATATATATATATATATTATATGAAATTGAGCAGATGGAACACCACCCTCCTTACCGAATGTCCTCAGTTTTCACGTTTCCTTCTCTGCTCCGTTCTCTCATACATATATATAATTTTTTTTCTATTGGCTTCCTCCTTTCCTAGGCAAATTAAGCTCCCCCTTATTACTGATTTCTAGTGTGTTTGCTGCAGTTTCTTGCAGCTGCTCATCGGTCACAAGTCTGTGCCATCAACAAGATACATGACACCTCCTAAGATTTAATACCTACTACCGTTGGTTAATACCTTGAGTCTTCCATATTCTTTCTTTTCGTGCCCTCCAACTTGTTTTCACTCTTTCTTCATGCCTTGCAAGGTCGGGTTGCCATTATTCTATTTAAAGCACTCTCCCTCATATATATATGTATACTTATATATTCAATGTCATCTCGGCCAACAACTATGCATACATTCCTGTATTTATATACATATATTATGTATATATGTATATTTGTACATATATATATTCATTGGTACACTTAAATATATTTGTACCTATGTGAGCATATATATGTACATTCATGCATATATTCTTGTTTATTTTACTCTTCCAAGTTCCCCAATGAACCAATAGAATTTTAATCTAAATTTTTAGTTGAATGAATCATACCTTTAGTTCCAATAGGTACTTTGTTATTCATGTTTAAGACTAAGTACATAAAAAAATTTAGGGTGTTTACATTTCCCCACCTTGGAAAATTTTATCCCCAAATTTAGAAGTACATCAGTCCTTAAATAATCGTGGGTACTTCTCTCGCATTAAACTTTCTAATTTCCACGTGACCTCTCCCGTAGTGTGGTACTGCCACAAATCCTTGACCAAAGAAATCGTCTGAGACCGCAATGCCTTTCCCTTCCTATTCAAGATCTGAATCATTTTCTCCACATATGTCATATCCTCCTTAAGCTCTGGCGGTTCATTCTTTACCACATACGTCGGATCTAGATGATACTTACGAAACATTAAAGCGTGGAAAATGCTGTTGGTACTCTATAATTTTGGCGGTAACGCCAATCTATTAGCTCATCTCCCACTTGGTCTAAGCTCTTGAAAGGTCCAATGTATCGGGGACTCAACTTTCCTTTCTTTCCTAATCTCATTATACATTTGGAAGAAAAAACTTTCAAAAATATCGAATCTCCAACTAAAAATTCTAAAGATCTTCGCCTTGGTCAACATAACTCTTTTCTGTCTTCTCTGAGCTTTTCTCAACTTCTCACAAATTAATTGAATATTCTCAGAAGCTTGCTGAACCAAATCGAGACTATATACCTTCCTTTCACTCATTTCTTCCCATCCAATCGGCGAACGACACCTTCAACCAAACAACTCTTCATACGGTGTCATCCCGGTACTTGGGTGGTAACTATTATTATATATTAATTCTGCTAATAACAAACATTCCTTCTGGGAGCCTCTAAAATCTTGGGCGTATGCTCTCAATTCTATATTGGCATGGTCAAGGGTTGTGATAATCTCATAGGCTTCTGGTACCCTTCCTTAACCTGCTGACATAAGAGACATTCAGTCCCAATTTCAGTTATTTCTCTTATCATACCCGATTACCAATATACCATCAGGGAATTTTGGTATATCTTACTATTTTTCAGATGCGAAGTTATATCTCTATGGATGAGCCTAAGACGACTTTAATTTCCTTAACTATAGGTCATTTGGGTACAAAATTTTACTTCTAAATCTCAATAAATCATTACCGCCGACACCAATCTATTATAATACCCTTTAGTATCTATGGCCATATCCATACAGTGCATATCATTCGCTGAGCCTTTTAGATTTGATTAGTCGAGTCCAGTTTCAACTCTCAGGCTAGCTACCATGTAATGTACGTCGGTATCAGAAAGGAACCACATCGAAGTTGGGGTTCACAGGACGTTCCAACAGTTCGTATATCTTGACCATTATATATATATATATATATATATATATATATATCACCGTCTCGAGGTTACTTCTGCTCAAAACACTAACCCTAGTCATTTCTTTTTCCTTGTATTAGACGGCTTTTGTGAAATTTAATATTTAAACCTTCTTGATCAGTAGAATTCCACAATTCTTCACCATACAAGTAATGGTATCTTGACTTCAAACACGAATATTACAGCTGTCAGTTCTAGTTTATGGGTTAAGGATCAGGTACTTCCAGACGCTGTCAAGTCTCTCAGGTGGGGAGGTATTTTGAAATACCTTTATTAGTCATCAGACGTGACCACATGACTAGTTATGGATATAAGGGTTCAAGGTTCAGTCTCAATAAGAAATAAGATACCAAAACTTATCGCAATTTCACATTTATCCTTTAGACAAAACTCATTCTCAATTCATATCATTTACTTCAAATCATTATATATACTAGATGTATTCATATATCGTATACATTTCTTATCCATTTATAACTTACATTCAGAATCTATTACACATCAACACTTGTTTTTTTTCATTTATCAATTATAACAAAACTCTTTCCTTATTCGAATTAAGTCTCGCATCCAAAACATAAGCATAAGCAATTTACAATCCTTAGATTCGATACGTAATTCATATTCCAAAGTCTTTTTATATCTCAATCTCTGAATCATCTTAACAGTTTTGAGTCTTTCCCTCTTATCTATAATCTTTGTTTAGGGGAATCCAATTGACACCCATTCATAATACAACACGACCCAAAAGACTTCGAGTCTCCTTAAAAATTAACGTTAGTACACTCCAAAGTGGATCACTCAGTCTAATAATTTCCTTATCATAAAATTTCTGTAATCGTTTCATTAGCTCTTCTAATTCAATCGAAAACATTCAGTATAGTGGTTTGAATATCAGTACGGTACCAAGTACTAAATCAATTTCAAAACTTCATCTTTCTATCTAGTGGTAACTTTGGTAGATCATCCGGATATATGTCAAAAAACTCCCTATCTACAGAAATGTTTCCTTATTCTGAACACACCTTATCTTTATCAATAATATAAATAGTGTGACCTTCAATTATAATTTTTTGTTCTATAATTCACCTTTTTCAGTTACAGTGACTTTACTTTATCACTCTTACTGCTTCCTTAACACATCTCTTTTCTGTCACTCTCTTTACCATTTCATTTTCTTAGTAATCTCGAAATATACATTTCATATCATCACAGTTGCGCCTTTCGCACTACTTCCTCAAAATAACATCCAATGGAGCTTCCCTAGCTCGTTTGAGGATCCCCGTATCTCTTAGGAGTTTCTAGACTTCCTTCATTTCACATCTCCACGTCTCCGAATTATATTTCTCCAAAACCATGAATTTAGTTTCATATTCATTCTCAGACTTGTTACCTTATATTTGATTCAATCATTTCATCTATAATTGTCATTGTGCTTTATCCGGGATGTGTTGCCATCTAAAGACATCCAGGAATGTATCTTATGTGATCCTCTAGTGTCGAGTCCTCATATCAGATTGAGGGGAACTTTCCTTAACGTTCGACTTCCCCTTTTAGTATCAACGATGCAAAAGCTACCTTTTTAATAGTAATACTCCTTAAAATCCGTATCATTTCTCCGATTCTTTAGCACAAAAGCTGCAAAAGCAACTTTCTCGGTAGAGTTACTTGAAAAATCATAGAGCTCTTCCATCTCATTTATCCAACCTTTTGAAATCACTGCTTTTTAACCTCATCAAAAAATAGAGGCTTAAACTTCTGAAATTGCCCATAGTCTATTAAGTTCACAGTTATATTTTAAGAATCCATGTAAGTTTTCCAATTTAATTTTTCAGTTTTCCATTACAATTGGATTCTTAACTCCAGTATGTAATAACATACTATCTTCTGAAATTAGTTTGGTCTTTCTCTCAGTCACACCTCAATCATTATCATTATCATTGTACCGCTATCACTTGATCAAACAATGCCATCATTGCTTCCATATCCTGCTCAAATCTTACAAAGTAGACTTCAAAATTTCTAGTGAAACTATAAGGTGTACACTCAGACGAGGGTTCACTACACCTCTCGGGCCTATCTCTACGACCTTGAGGAACGGTTCATTTCCATATGCCAATATGGCTGTAATACTAATCAGTCATATCTATCAGTTTCCCTTCATCCATTGACCCAATTTTTCAATAAATCACAGCCAGGTATACCCTTTTGTATCTAAATAATGTACAATAATGCTTGGGATGTGACCCTTCTAATTTCTTTTTCACTTTTAATATCGACTTGTTCAGGCAAACCTTGCTATAATACCACTTCTGTAACAACCCGAATTACACACACAATTCGGTTGGGCTACAAGTCGATATTAGATCATAAACAATAAATTAGTCTGATTAATTTTAATTTCTTAGTGGCAATTTAAACAAAATATGTTCACATTCCCCATACACATCTCGTATGCATTACTGTACTTACAAAAATTTTAGATACAAAAGAATTGTTTAAGCCTGGGTATACCTTCGATGCAGAAATATGCTCCGCGAAAATCATAACTGTCCAGAATGCCTTACTAACGGAAGCGATCCAAGCTATCGATGGACTCTGTGGAGGAAAGTAAGGGGGTGAGCTCAACATGCTCAGTACGAAAAATCCTATAGCAGGTAGATAAATACACTACCTAAATATATATATTTTTATATTTGCCAAATCCAGAACATTTTCACAAAGTACATAAATAGTTATGCAATTTTCACAAATACCAAAAATAGATTTCAGAACAAAACATTTATTGGTAGTGAAGTTAGCTACTGTGGTAAATCCAGAAAGTTCAGAGTTTTTCAGTAGCAAAACAAACAGATTTCTAGATATCTCAGTTCAAGCAGACAATTCAGAAAAATATTTCAAATAGAAGAGATAAGGCGGACATGCTATATCAGATATCAGAAATGACTATTGACCAATGTCGATGACTCCAGACAATTCACGGGCCAAGTGTGTCGGGATGTCAATCGCCGTGGGAGTGGTCAGCTACCTAAACGGCTCGCAAATTAGAATGTCCAAAGACTAGAAACAGAATTTGAAACACGATACATCGTACTCGTGGATCACAGAGACAGAAACAGATACAAAACAGATAGAAATACAGCATGATCTCACAAACGCCTTTGTCTCAAAATCAGTGCGAGACGGACCATACGACACACAGTCAGTACGCGTTCACGCACATATCATCAAAATAACTTTATAAGCAAATCATTTTCTTTAAATCGCTTATAAATTCAGTTTGTTTTATAAAACAATTCAGAAGAGGCTGACTAGCCTTTTTCTCTTAGTTAAAAATGTCAATAAATAGGCTATGATAAGTGAAACCATAAAATTTCGATTTAAAATCAATAATTATAATTACTGAGATTTTTGTCTAAATAAACCAAGTAAATCTATATCAGTAGCTGGCCAATTTTCTGAGTTTAAAATTTTCCTTAAATTTGACTTGTAAAATTAGGTTGATCAATGAGGCTCTAATTTTCAGAGCCATAAATTTACCATAGATTTTTATGTAATTTCGGTACTACAAAATTCAGTATAAAATTTTATATCTATAAATATTCAGAAATTTCGCATATATATATCTCTAACAGCAACGATAATTTTTCTTACCTCAGTGTCTGTCGGTAGTCCTTGATTGTTTCGAATTAGTGAGTCGGCGTGCCCAGCCCTCTCGGCTTATTTTCATCGAAAATTTTTAAAAAAATATTTTGGATCGCCTTTCTCTCGAGTTTTTCTCCCAATTCCCTTGGGCCTTCTTTTTCTACTCCATATATATATAAAATTCTAAATATATATATAATAATTTCTTCTTTTTTGTTTTTCCGGTTTGAATTCTTTCCCGCCACTTTTCTTTTCTTCTTCATTTCTTTTTCTTTTCTAGCCCGATCTACTGTTCACCATTCTTCACCATTTACTGGTACAACTCCTCCCTCGATCTTGATGGTTCCGTCCGGCGTCGGTGGTCCCTTCTGTTCACTCTGGTTCCAGCGCCTTCGCCTGGTTTCCTTTTTTCAACCACCGTCCTCTTCCTCTGTTTCCCTTGCTTCACGGTTTTACTCCCTGAACACAGTCACTTCCGATTCCAGCTTCTCCTTCTCATCTTTTTGGTTTTCCCTTCTCTCTTTCTCATGCTTCTTTCACCGTTCACTTACTGCCACCATCGTCATCTTCCTCCCAGTCACCCCGTTCCAGTTTCCAGCAAACGAGACAGAGGTGTTCTGCCTCTATCTTCATGTTCCTTGTCTCTCGGTTTTCACTTTCAGCCTTGGCTTGTTTCACTTACTGCCTACTCAATTTGCCTTCTCCTGCACCTCTGTTCTTTCTTGGTCTGCCAATTTCCCATTTTCTTTTCTCTAACCGAAACCTTCTCATTCCTCCTGCTACCTGCCTCTTTCATTGCAGTAATTTTCAGGATATATAGTTATATATTTATTCGTATATACACCAGGAAGAAAGCCTGCATAGCAGTTTCTGTTGGCTCCAGTTAGTTCCAACCAACCTTCTATTTGCTTCTCTATTTCATTCTCTTTTGCCTCTCGTTTTCATCCATTTATCAATATACAGAGTCGGGTAGAGCAGGCATGGCTTAATGACTAAACCTGATGGCATGAAATGAGGAGAAAAATGGGAGTGGGTTCGGTTAGGGGCTTAGGGTGTAGGAGGTGGGTGAGCAGGAAGCATGGGTATCTCTGTTTTCCTACTGCCATCTCAGTTCTTGTCATTTCCTGCTGCACCGTCAGTTCACCTATAGAGGCACACCTTGTCTTGGGTCCTCTCCCTTCTGGTTGTATTCGCCTCCTATGATATATATATATATATATATATATATATAGTATATATATTACATGAAATCGAGTAGACGGGACACCACCTTTTTTACCGAACGCCCTCAGTTTTCACGTTTCCTTCTCTGCTCCATTCTTTCATACATATGTATAATTTTTTTCTATTGGATTTCTCCTTTCCTAGGCAAATTAGGCTCCCCTTATTACCGATTTCTAGTGTGTTTGCTGTTGTTTCTTGCAGCCACTCACCGGTCACAAGTCTGTGCCATCAAAAGGATACATAACACCTCATAAGATTTAATACCTACTACCGCTGGTTAATACCTTGAGTCTTCCATATCCTTTCTTTCCTTGCCCTCCAACTTGTTTTCACTCTTTTTTCATGCATTGCAAGGTCGGGTGGCCATTATCCTATTTAAAGCACTCTCCCTCATATATATATATATATATATATATATATATATACTTACATATTCGATGTCATCTCGGCCAACAACTATGCATACATTCCTGTATTTATATACATATATTATGTATATATGTATATTTGTACATATATATATATTCATTGGTACACTTAAATATATTTGTACCTATGTGAGCATATATATGTACATTCATGCATATATTCCTATTTATTTTACTCTTCTAAATCTCCCAATGAACCAATACAATTTTAATCTAAATTTTTATCTGAATGAATCACACCTTTAATTCCAATAACTACTTTGTTATTCATGGTTAAGACTAAGTACATAGAAAAATTTAGGGTGTTTACACATAAGCCACTGCCTCAGCCCAAAACTCTTTGCCCAACCCAACATTGGACAACATACACCGAACTTTTTCTAGTAACGTTCGGTTCATGTGTTCTGCTGCCCCACTCTGTTGTGGTGTGTGTTTGATTGTTAAGTGACATACAATATCAACATCTTGACAAACTCTTAGAAAATGATCACTTCTATATTCACCTCTATTGTCTGTTTTGAGGTGCTTAATCTTTCTTCCAGTATGAGTTTTCACCATTTTTTCCATTTAAAGAAAATCTCAAGTACGTCATCCTTCGTTTTCATCATGTACATCCAAACTCTTCTAGAAAAGTCATAAATAAATGTAACGAAATAATATTTACCTCCCAGGGATGCTATCCTGGTAGGTCCCCAAACATTAGAATGGACATAATCCAAAATGTCTTTGGTATTATAGATTACAGTCCCAAATTTCACTCTCGTTTGCTTTCCTAGAACACAATGCTCACAAAAATTTAGCTTTCAGGTCTTTGCTTCTTTCAACAAGCCTTGATTCACCAAATTGCTTAAGGCTTTCTCACCTGCATGTCCCAAGCGCATATGTCATATTCTGATCAAATCTGAATCAATATCCTTCTCTAAAGTTGCTGTCGTTGATCCAGTAACTATACTACCATTGTAGTAGTACAAGTTGTTCTTTCTTGTGTCTTTCAATGTCACCAAAGCACCAGACACAATTGTTAAAACTTCATATCAAATAATTACCCCATAGCCTTTAGATTCTAAGACTCCCAATGAGATGAAATTCTTCTTTAACTCTGGTACAAATCGAACTTTTGTCAAAACTTTGGTTAATCCATCTTCATTCTTTAACTGGATTGAACCTATCCCCTAAAGTTGTGCATGAGTTATCATTACCCATGAAAACAACCCCACCATCTAGCTCTTTGAAGTTGAAGAACCACTCCTTATGTGGACACATATGATAAGTACAACCCGAATCCAAAATCCACTCATTTCTTCTAAATATGGATGGTTGACTGACCAACACGAAATATCGTTATCATGTTCGACTACATACACATCAGAAATAGCTTTGCCCTTGCCCTTATATTTCTTCTGCAGCTTCGGACAATCTTTCTTCCAATGCCCTTTCTCATGATAAAAGGGACATTCATCTTTATCAGGTCTTTTCTTCGAACGAGATCTTTCCCTACTTTCTTGTCTTTGGCTTTGGCTTCGTCCCTTAACTGTGAGCACCTCTGCTGATTCGGCCCTATTCTATTTCTGATCCTTCTTTCAAATTTCATAATTAAGCAAAGCTGCACACACTTCTTTAAAGGATAATTTTTCCTTTCCATGAATAAGTGTAATGCACAAATGATCTAACTAATTAGGAAGAGATCCTATTAGCACTATATCTCTTTACCAATCTTTAAAGGTTTCATCTAAATTCAACAAATCGGCTAACAAACGGTTCAATTTATCAATGTGATCACTAATATTCATACCCGATTTCAACTGAAGACGATATAGCATTTTCAACGAATAAAGTCGATTCTCGTTGCTTTTCTTCATGTATTTATTCTCCAACGCCTCCCATAATATTTTGGCAAAAGTTTCCTCCATGAATGGATACTTCTGTTCTCTGCAGAGATATGAACGAATCAACCAACATGCTTTCGCATTCAGTCTTTCCCAATCCTTTTCTTTGATCTCATCTAGTTTTTTTCTTCTAGAGTGATGTCTAAAACTTTTTGACACAAGATATCCTTAACTTCGCTTTGCCACAAGTCGAAATTATTTCGATCATTGAATTTTTCCACTTCAATTTTTGCATTTGTTGACGACATCATTTTTTATGGTGATGGTAATGCTGATAATGATGCTGCCATTTCTGTTCCAAACTACTCTCTCAAATGTTTACGTGAATAGTAATCATATACCGAAACAATACGACACTCTAAATAGTACCGTATACTATAATAGAGAACGTAACCTACGTGATCAATACATCAGGTCAGCTCCCAAGAAAGAGAGGTGGGTCACCAAGACACACTTAAATATCAAGTCTTTCCTTAGCCAGAACCTTCCTAGACATACACTTCCATTTTATCTCACTTCTGACGTACATAGTACAAACAAAGTACAAAAATATTCTCTTAATCAAACAACTCAGGAACAATTTTTTTCTAATGTGGAAGATCAAACAACGCTGCAACCACAGAGCATACTAAGAATTTTTTGGACAACTACGACAACCAAGAGCTCTGATACCAATTGTTGTGCGCAAACGAAAGTTTAAAACATAATTATAACTACTAATTATTGAAGCAGAATTACAAATTAGTTGAAAAACAAATGTTAAACAAATAATCAAATGCAAAGCGTAAAGGAAGAAAAGAAAAACACAAGAATTTATGTGGTTCGGTATAATTACCTTCGTTCACGGGCGCTGCTGAAAACCTTATCTAATTCTAAAGTGAAATTATTACAAAATCTGGACAAAATTATAAGATCCAAAAACTAATAAGAAAAAACAAAATATTATACAAATATAGAGAGTTATTTGTATTTTTTTCAAAGGACATCTAAACAGCAAAAAAACTCTTCCTCTTTCTTTGTGGATTTCTGATGTAGGATTCTCAACTATACTAATAAGCCACTAATTTCAACATATGCCATGTACCAAAAACAAAATTTTACCATTTACATCTAAACATATATCCTTATAATTAATTTTGAATTATTATCTAATACACTATTAGTGAAGTTTTTAGACTTCGCAAATAAATTTAGATGGTAACACATATATCATTTTATTTTATTTTTTTAATATTCTTAAAAATTTTGTGTTCATCTTAACCGAATTCGTAAAATCTAAAATTTATATTAATAATATATTAAATAATAATCTTTAATTTTAATTTCATCTTATCATATCCGATTTCATTTTTTTTTCATTAAAGTAATCTTACCAGCCATTGAAATTGATGTTAAAATTTATTTCTTCTTCTTTCTTTTTTTTTTTTCCTCAATGGATGTTAAAACTTCTTCGCTCTTATAATACGCCAAGCTCCTTTATTGACCGCTTCACACAATTTCTCTTGAAACTCCGACAGCGCTTGCTCCCTTTGTTTATAGCCATAGACCATAACCTTCTTCTTGCTGCCGTGAAATCCGCAGGTTAAGCCAAAACCAGAAATTCATTGTTCAAATTTAGGACCCTTCGAATCGAACACTGGCAGCCCTTCCTTAATGAAAAGGGCAAAAGCACTTTCCAAGAAAAGCTCTTTAAATTGCAGACATTAAAACGTACGTAAGTGGTCATTTTATGAAAAGGCCATTAGCTTTTTCAATTCTTCATCATCATAGGTTTTCAACTGCTCATTTGTTTCTATACCATGAAGGTCGATTATGTGCCACTTCATTAGCTGAAATCATCCATTTGGGCGAAAAAAAAACATAAATATAATTAACCAGTTTTTGTGTTCTTCATGTTTGTACTCGTGTTTTCCACCTGCTCCTCTGCACCTTTTTCTCCTTCCGAATAATAATAATAACAATAATAATAATCACTGGCAGATAAAGTTCATTAGCCTTAACTCAAAAGATTAGTTTAAGATCGATTAAATTATCGAGTGAAGGCGGTTTATAATAAAAAAATTTATATTTAAATTTTTATTAAATTAAATTTTTTTAAATTAACATTAATCATAAAACACGAAAAAAAAATTTTTATATTCGATAAAATACACTTAATAATTAAAAAAATCATTAAGCCTCATAATCATGGGCCACGAATTTATTTAACACAACATTATAGCGGTTTCCTCGTCCAAATAGTATTCGTTTCTATGAATCAGTTGTTTATTCTTTGCTGTTTTGGCTTCTGAGGAGGGGTTAACTAATCTATTAATGGTAGTGATCTGACAGTTTACATCATGGCAGACTCAACGTCATCAGTCTCTAATAAAACTACTTATATATTGCTGCTTTTTCACTCTTCGCGTAGAGTACGCGTTGAATTTGGCATTTGGCGGTGGACTCATGACGCTGCAGTCGGTTTCTTATCTACTTTTCTCATTGTATTTAAGCCAATTTTGAGACATCCAACTGTGGTTACTACCAGTCTACCAGCTGTTTTAGTCATATTATCCATTTTGGAAAGCGGTGGTTCCCACCTCTGCAGTGAACCGCCAGCTCTTGCCAATAACTACTTGTGCACAGAAGACTTGGATTTAATACAAGTGGAGGCCTTCTCCTATAAAAGGAGACATCATGGAAAGACAAAGGTACGAATACTCTTTGTACTCTTACACACTCTCGAGAAACTCTCGATACTCTCACTGAGAACAACCCCAGTGAATGCAAATTTTTTGGCATCAACAACGTTCTTCTTCCTGCCATATATCTAGCACCGATCTATCCAGGGTTCTAATTTATAATACGATATATGGCAGCCAATGATGTGCCTTGCTGTGAGTCTATGTTCTGGGTGTATCTAGTTGTATGTGTGGCTCTTGTATCGTTTGCTGGCCTAATGTCCGGCCTTACCTTGGGGCTCATGTCCCTCAGTCTTGTTGATCTTGAGGTTGTTATCAAGTCTGGTCAACCTCGAGACAGGAAGAATGCAGGTTAATGTTAATTACTAGTTACAATCCACTCTTCACTGGAATTAATTAATTAATATACTAAATTCATAAAGCACTCTTAACTCTGCTTGTGTTTTAAATGGCAGAGAAAATTTTACCCATTGTCAAGAATCAGCATCTGCTCTTGTGCACTCTCCTTATAGGCAACGCCCTGGCAATGGAGGTATCTTGCTTACACAGTTTTGAAATTTGGAAATATATAGATAAACTCTAATTCTGAATTCTGTGTACTTGAATAAGGCCCTTCCTATCTTCCTTGACTCCCTTCTGTCCGAGTGGTGCGCTATTTTGATATCAGTTACTCTCATACTTGCGTTTGGTGAGGTAACTCTTCCTTTCCATCTACTGCACACTATATTTATGACTATGTATTTTGTCGTAGCTTTTAAATAACATCCTAGAAATGTTTGTTCAGATCATTCCTCAAGCTGTATGTTCTCGCTATGGGCTCAGTGTTGGAGCAAAACTCTCGGTTTTAGTTCGATTCATTCTAATAGTCCTCTTCCCTATAGCTTATCCTATTAGTAAGGTAATTTTCAAAACCTTTGGAAACAGAATAAAGATGTTATAATCAAACAATAAATATTTTCTTCGTGTTCTAGCAGCTGCTAGATTTGCTGCTAGGGAAAAGACATTCTGCACTTCTTCGGCGAGCTGAGCTCAAGACACTGGTAGACATGCTTGGAAATGAGGTTGGTTTTCCACACTAAAACTTCCTAGTACTCGGATGATCACAAAGTTCAATCAACAACTTGGCTTAAACCACTGAATGTGGAACTAAATTGGTAATATTTCATGTTCATTTTAGGCAGGGAAAGGTGGAGAGCTGACGCATGATGAAACAACCATAATATCTGGAGCTCTGGATATGACACAGAAAACTGCTAAAGATGCCATGACGCCCTTGTCTAACATTTTTTCACTTGACATAAATTCTAAACTCGACGAGTACGATCTTCTATCTCTCTGCCCTCGTATTTCATTTATTTTCCCTCTTATCAACTTATTTCTGCAGTACAGGAAAACAATGGGGCTAATAATACGCAAAGGGCATAGTCGTGTACCTATCTACTCTGGGAGCAGAGCAAATATCATTGGCCTCATACTGGTGAAGAATCTGATAAAGTACCGTGCCGAAGATGAAACGCCTATTAGAGATCTCACTATTAGGAGCATTCCTAGGTTCATTTGATTTCAGATTTCCGGGCTCTAACTTACGTTATTACTACTCTTGTGCCTCTTGAAGAAATTTTTTAATGATTTCTGACCACTAAATTAAAAAAAAAAGAAGAGAAATTTGGTGTTTAGTATGCTTTTCCTAATGTTTTGTATGATGACTGAAGGCATTACTATGAACTAATTTTATACTATCTTCTAAATCTTTGACAGGGTTCATGATTGCTTACCTCTCTATGATATCTTGAATCAATTCCAAGAGGGAAACAGCCACATGGCTGTTGTTGTCAGGTGCAAAAGTGATAGGACCAACGAAATTGTTGAAAGTGCAAAGAACTCTAGCATTCCCGATGAAAAAATGCACTCAAATAAGAAAAAGAGATCACAGACAGAGGCCAAAGGTATATGCGGGCGAATGTGCGTGTATATATATAATCATAATTCATATAGATCAGGAGAAAACTGAATTTTTTTGCAAATTGCTTTCAGAAATGTAACGGTAAATAATTATAAAGAAGTTACAATCACAAAGACCGATATATACATGGAAATCAATGAGCTTATGAGTTATGACCATCTTCGTTTCAGGTATAGCTCAATACGGTCGAAATGAGCAACTTAGTATTCCTTCGAGCTCACCCTCTACAATCTCTACCATCATTGATATTCAAAGTCCAGCTTTAAACACGGAGCTGGGTACCAAGTTTCGTCCGCGAAAGAAGAAACGGGAACAGACAACCCTCTCAAATGAAGATTTGGAATCATTTCCAAATTTAGACGAGGAGGTTCTCGGTATCATAACACTGGAGGATGTTATGGAGGAACTGCTGCAGGTTTTTCTTAGTATATATTATCTTCGGAGATTACCTATTAGAGATGCAGACAATGATATATATGGTATCTAAAACCAACTTTTGGCTTTTGCAGGAGGAAATATTCGATGAAACTGACGAGTATGTTGATGTTCACAACAAGTAAGCTTCTTTCATTTGATCACATTAACTTGCGATTATGATTTTCCAGGATGTTTTTCAGACTACTCCTTTATTGTCTCCCCTTTAGAATCACAATCAACATGCAACCTTCACGAAGATCGCCATTAAGATCTCCCAGAGCAGCAAACTGGAGAAGTCCTATGACATCCCCAATTTCTTCATATCATGGAAGTCCACTTTCTCCAAAGCCCCATTCTCCAGCAATACTTCGTTCACCAATTTCACCATACGTTCAGTCGCCACTCTCCAAGCCAACTCTATGTGCATCCCCCGGGAAATCTATACCAAATTCTCCATCAAAATTTTCAGGAGCCGCCCAATACTCACCAACTCCACATCAGGTATAATGTGGAACTTCAACTGCAGTAAGTCAAGTTGTTTGTCAGGCTTCATACTTGACCCCTTTTTCTATGAATTGATTTTAACAGGTATCAAGAAAATCATACGAGAGACTGAGACATGGTTCTTAGGCTGCAATGTACGAGTTTCTGAATGTAGACGTGCAAATGTTTATATATTAATATATCCCATGGAAATTTCTCATTCCGTTGAATAATACGTAGGTTTAAAAAAATTGTAATTTAGAGTTAGATTGTAAAATTGAGAGATGAAGTGGGATTGATTTTGATACGATAAAAAATAATAATAATAATTAAAGATATATTTTTATAATAAAATAAAAATATAAAAAAATAAATTTAAATAGAAAATTTTGTTTTATTATCTAAAAACCACCACACGGAGGTGCTGTGCCATCCAAATTAAACATTAGTTTTAAAAAGAATTTTGGGGAATCAACACATGGCTCTCAATCGATACTCCACGTCATTTCGTTGAGATTTAAGTATTTATGATTATTATTATTATTATTATTATTATTATTATTATTATTATTATTGTTGTTGTTGTTGTTGTTCAGTTACAAAAGTGATGAATTGTTGACGTAATTGTTTTGATTTTTGTGTCATGTGTTTTTAAAGATTCTGTAAGGAAAATAATAATTAGAGGGACGCAAGAGTTGTTCATTGCGTAAGCACTCCGATGCTTAAATCAGAAAGAGAGTTTGGCAAAATTTTAGTAAACAAAATAGATACTTGACCTCATAAATCATACATGTTTCATATTTATAGGAATTAATTTTACATTTAATTACGTATTTATCCACTAATTGTCTTTTACTGTTTTACAGGTCTTGCATAATCAAAAATATTTAAGGGCAAAATTATCCAAACATAATTTATCTTTGTACCATTAGGCGGGAGACTAAGTCACCCGCAATACTGTTTCCAAAATGGGGGACCCAATCTCCCGCCGAAAATATCCAAGGCGGGAGACCATGTTTGGCGAGAGATCGTGGAGCGGATCGTGTGAAGCGAAATAGGAGACCTCCAACTAAACTACAAGATTATTATTATTAGACTATTATTATTTATTATAGAATATCTAGTATTTTAATAATTATTAGTTCACTGCTATATAAACTCTATTAGAGTATTAGGAAGTTTTAGATTGTAATAAGCTCTATTTTCTCTACCTTACAACTTCTATTCTCCCTTGAATTCTCCTTTGTCTACTTCCTCCCCAAATTTCTATCTCACTCAATTCTTCTAATTTCCTCATCCTAATTTTCTCTTAAGAGTAAGCACTCACTCTAAGCAGTGCTATCTTGTTACGAATTCGTATCAATTGGTGCTCTCGTTGAGAGAGGACAATGACAGAAAAGAACCCTACCAAAGCCGAAAACCTAGAAAAGGCTTTCAATCGTTTACAAGAAAATTTCAATAAACAAACCCTGCAAAACCATCAGCAATATCAATTACTTGCCACCGCTATTGATGATTTGTCCAAGAAACTAGTTGGAGTTTTATCGTCGGATTCATCCAATTCGAAAAAAAGCATATTACCAAATCCTACCATGAGGCAATGGAAACAAGGGACGATGGTGGAAGGGGATGAAGTTATTGGGTCGTTGCTTAAGCTCGGTACCATGAAACTTGAATTACCCAAATTTGATGGAAGCGATCCCTTTGTGTGGGCGTTTCGAGTGCAAGAGTACTTCGATTTTCATGGGACCCCAGATGAACAAAGGCTATGTATAGTAGCTTTTACCATGGAAGGAAAGGCCTCTGAATGGTATTAGTGGATGAAACGGAATCAATTGTTGTCTACATGGCAGAATTTCTTGGAGAAGGTGAAAATTAGATTTGGTCCATCCAAATACGAGGATTACCAAGGAAAATTATCTAAGTTGACTCAGAGACATCGGTGGCAGCTTATCAATCCGAATTTGAGAGTTTGATGAATAAAGTAAATGGGATTTCTGAGACAATGTTGATTTTCATGTATGTAGCAGGATTGAAACTGCTTATTAGGCGAGAACTGCAGATTGTTCAACTGAATTCTCTCATGGATGCGTTTTCCCTAGCCCGAATTCATGAGAAAAGATTGGAGGAAATACAAATGGAGTTGAAGCTTGGCGAGTAGACCGTCGGTGATGAATCCAAATTCCATGCAGCCCATGATAAACAAAAATCCTTGATCAACCACAACCTTTCTTGCAAACCCTTACCCAACCATGAACACCAAACCATTGGCCTTAACATACCTAACCAATAAAAATTCCACCAATACCAACTCCCTACCAGTTCGCCGTCTATCCCCAGCGGAGATGCAGGAATGCAGAGAGAAGGGGTTATGTTTTAATTGTGACGAGAAGTTCACTGCAAATCATCGGTGTAAACCAAAATTTTTTATGCTAGTAAGTGCAGATGAAGGAGAACCGGAAGCATGTGATGATGAATTGGGGTTAAATGAGATAGAGAATGAAGATGTTGCTTTAACTGCTGACATATCGAGTCTGCACTCCTTATCTGGGGCAAGCAATCCGAGGTCGTTACGGATACTTGGAAAAATTAATAGACAGCCATTACAAGTGTTGATTGATGGAGGTAGCACACACAACTTCATATAGCTTGGCATAGTCGAAAAATTACAGCTTGGGGTGCAACAGGTCAATTTCTTCCGTGTCTATATTGGTAATGGGGACTCCTTGCTTTGCGAATTTTGTTGTTTTCAGGTACCATTGGTGATGCAAGGGAATGAGTTCAAGGTGGATTTCTATGTATTGCCAATAAAAGGACCAGATGTAGTTTTGGGAGTGCAGTGGCTACACCAGTTAGGTAAGGTGGCACAGGACTATGCATGTCTTACCATGGAATTCGATTGGAAGGGAAAGAAAATATTGTTGCAGGGCGATCAAACTGTGGGAGCTAGAAAAATTTCTTATAATCATTTGTAAGCTTTGGTACGAGTGGAAGGGGTACAAGGAGTATATGAGTTGTATTCCTTGAAAGGAGAAACCAAGATTGAAGAGACAGGGAATATTGAGAAAGGGGAAGAATTGTAATTTCTTGAAGGGTTATCGGAGGAGGCGGTGACATTATTGCAAAGACATAAAAAATTGTTTTTGCCACCAACTGAGCTTCCACCGTATAGGGCTTTTAACCACAAGATTCATCTCCAACCCGGGACCAAACCGGTGAATGTCAGGCCATATCGCTACCCACATTATCAGAAGGGTGAAATGGAAAAGCTGGTAAAAGAGATGATGAAGTAGGGAATTATACGCCCTAGCCAGAGTCCATTTTCATCACCGGTCTTGTTGGTAAAAAAAAAAAATGGGTCCTATCAGTTTTGCGTGGATTATAGGGCTTTGAATGTGGTTACAGTTCGAGATAAGTTTCCTATTCCCACTGCTGATGAGTTGTTTGATGAGTTAGGAAAGGCAGTGGTGTTTATCAAGCTTGATTTGCAAGCTGGGTATCATCAAATTAGAGTTCATGATCGAGATGTGTATAAAACAGCCTTCAGAACACATAAGGGGCATTGCGAATTTTTAGTCATGCCGTTTGGGCTTACTAATGCTCCTTCGACGTTTCAGGCAGCTATGAACCGATTATTTTCACCTTATCTCAGGAAGTTTGTAATTGTTTTCTTTAACGACATTCTTATATACAGTTCATCCTTTGTTGATAATTTAAAACACTTGCAGCAGGTGTTCCAGAGTTTGGAGGAGAACCAGTTCTATGTTAAGCTCAACAAATGTCAGTTTTGCCAAACTTCCATCGAATACTTGGGACATATTGTTGATGGTACAGGTGTTCATGCTGATCCCAAGAAAATAGAGGCAATGATAAATTGGCCTAAACCTGTCTCAGTGAAGCAATTAAGGGGATTCCTTGGTTTGATTGGGTATTACCGACGATTTATACGGGGATATGCTAAGTTAGCTGCGCCCTTGACTGATCTCTTAAAGAAAGACATTTTTTTTGGGACAGAAGCCGCGAATGAAGCTTTCATGGTTCTCAAGGAGGTGATGTCAAAAGCTCCTGTGTTGAGATAACCAGATTTTGCTCTCACTTTTGTGGTGGAAACCGATGCTTCAAACGTTGGGATAGGAGCTGTTTTAATGCAGGAAGAGAAACCCATTTCCTTTTTCAGTAAGAAAATAGGGCCAAGGCTACAGGGTTCATCTGCTTATGTTAAGGAGATGCATGCCATTATAGAAGCGGTTAAAAAATGGAGACAATACTTACTGGGAAGATTCTTCATTGTGAGGACTGATCATCGTAGCTTAAAAGAAATCCTACAACAGGTAATTCAAACCCCTGAGCAACAGTTTTATGTTCGAAAACTAATGGGATATAATTTTCAAATTGAGTATAAGCCAGGGAGTTCCAATAAGGTAGTAGATGCTTTATCCAGGATACCTGAAGTTGAGGGTCGAATATTGACTCTTAAAAGTCGGCCTTTACTTAAACTGCTAGATGATCTGCAGCGTGATAATTAGACGAAACTTGAATTGGTGAAAATTCATGAGTTGATAGCCACGGGGAAGGTACCAATGAGGTATAAGAACATTAATGGAATACTATGTTATAAAGGAAGGTATCGAGTTGGGTCAAGTTCTCCCTTGAAACAATAATTACTGCACGAGTTTCATGCTACACCAATGTCGGGTCATGCAGGAGTGGTAAGAACATTAGCCCGATTATCCAAGAATTTCTTTTGGTCGAACATGAAGAAGGATGTGGAGAAGTTCATAGCTGAGTGTTTGGTCTGCCAACAAACAAAGTATGCCACTAAGGCTCCAGCTGGGTTATTACAACCTTTACCGGTACCATCCTTAATTTGGGATCAAATTACTATGGATTTCATTGTTGCTTTGCCTGTGTCGCAGGTATATACAACTATAATGGTTGTAGTGGATCGATTGTCAAAATATGCGCACTTTGGAGCTATGCCGAGTCACTTCACTGCTTATAAGGCAACGCAGGTTTTTGTTGAGATTGTAGTGAAGCATCATGGATTTCCAAGTTCCATAATTTCTGACAAGGATCCGATTTTCATGAGCAAGTTCTGAGATGGTTTATTTGAGCTTAGCGGCACTAGTTTGAAGAGGAGTTCAACGTATCACCCGCAAACTGATGGACAGACTGAAGTCATTAATCGCAGACTGGAGCAGTATTTGAGAGTTTTTACACATGAAAAGCCTAAGAGTTGAGCTGTTTACCTTTGCTGGGCTGAGTATTGTTATAACACGAGTTATCACAATAGCATTAAGATGACGCCTTACCAAGCTCTTTATGGGCGAGTTCCTTCTGAAATTCTCAGGTACTCTCCTAATTCTACTTCAGTGCAAGCTTTAGATGAGTTGTTGGTGGATCGTGATCATTTGATTAAGCAATTAAGAGCCAATATTAAAGAAGCGCAACATAGAATAGAGTTTAAGGCTAATAGCCACCGTAGAGAACTTGAGTTGAAAGAAGGTGACTTGGTTTTGGTTAAGCTTCAGCCATATCGACAGACTTCTTTGGCTAATCGTGCTTCACATAAATTAGCCAAGAGGTATTTCGATCCTTATAAGGTATTGGAGCGGATTGGTGCTATCGCTTACCATTTGGATTTACCTTCTAAAGCTAAAATACATCCAGTTTTTCATGTGTTTGTTCTCAAACAATTTCGTGGAGATGGACAGGATGTAAGCTATTCGTTACCTGAAGAATTTATTGGGGGTAAGCCTGTATCTAAGCCACTTGCGATTTTTGCTACTCGACAGGTCTTAAAAAATGGTAATCCTATCAATCAAGTATTGGTCCAATGACATGATAGTCCTCCAGAAAATGCCTCCTGGGAATCGGCTGAAGAAATAACGCAATTATATCCAACTTTGCACCTTGAGGACAAGGTGGTTTTCAAAGAAAGGAAGAGTGATACGGCAGACAAGCTGGATGTTGATGACGATCGTGGAGCGGATCGTGTGAAGCGAAATAGGAGACCTCCAGCTAAACTATAAGATTATTATTATTATTAGACTATTATTATTTATTATAGAATATCTAGTATTTTAATAATTATTAGTTCACTGCTATATAAACTTTATTGGAGTATTAGGAAGTTTCAGATTGAAATAAACTCTATTTTCTCTACCTTACAACTTCTATTCTCCCTTGAATTCTCCTCTATCTGCTTCCTCCCTAAATTTCTATCTCACTCAATTCTTCTAATTTCCTCCTCCTAATTTCCTCTTAAGAGTAAGTACTCACTCTAAGCGTTGCTATCTTTTTACGAACTCGTATCAAGTTCTGTCTGTGTGCGACATTGAACCAGTATTACTCTCGTTCATCAAAGGCATTCCATATTTGAAGTATCGAAGATGGCTACTTTTATGTTATGATCATAGTAATTTCCAACACTAAAACTTTCAAATACCGTTCTCATCACGATTTGTTCTAGTTTTGCTACTATCTACCAAAAGTTTTGAACATTTTTATTGCGATAAATTCCATTTAAGATTTTGAGGATCGAAACTAATTCAATTTTAATTTATTAGTATAAAAAATGAACATTTTATCACAAATAACTTAACACTATTAAAAAAAATTAATATAATGTGAGTAATTACCAAATTACCCATTACTAAATTTTTCAATCTAAATAATTCTTCATTAATGTATTTTATCTCCATCTTCCACTATTCTTTACTTTTTTTTCACAAAATTTTCACTTTGTACCACAATTATTATTCAATCCATAAAATTTTTCTTCAAATGTATTATAATCAATCTTATTAAACTTTAAAAATAAATTTATACTTAATTTAAATTTTAATAATTTCAATCAATGGCTCAAAATTTTCAAATTATTTTAATTTTGAATAATTTTAAATATAAATCATTTTTGTGTTATGTTATTTTAATTTAAGTTATATACATTTATTAAATCAATTTAGATGAATTCGAATGAATTTTTTGAACTCTCTACACTATTTGACTTGTACAAAAAAGTAAAGTATAAAATAATTATAATGTGGTACTTATTTAATACTGAATCCAGTAAACAAAACAAATTTCATAAATCCTAAAATTTCATATAACATGTGAATATTAACACTTTATTCTTTGAAAGTATCTTTATATAACAATTAATAAACAAATAAATTAAAAAATAAATTAGAAATAAAAAAAATACTTTTCAAAACTTGATAGTGATTCAACATTTTCGTCTTCATTATTGTTTGATTTTGAGTATTTAATGTATTTCGAATGATTTAAGGGTAAAATGATCTCAATATTAAATTTTTAACCGTTGACTTAAATATTGACTAACAGAACGACTTACTTGTTCGATAAAATAAAAAAGGCTTGGGATGAAGTGTTCTTTTTATACTAATGAACTAAAGTTGAATAAGGTTCAAACTTCAAGAGCTTAGATAAAATTTACCCTTTTCACTAATTCATCAAACAACAAATCAAATATTAACTTAAAAAATGAAAGAAAAAAGAAGGCAAAATATATAATAGGAAGATAATAAAGATTAAAGGTTAGTTTAGATCTGTGGTAAGATTGACTTCGATGATATGAAAAAAAATCATTAAGAATATATATTTTTTAATAAAATAATAAAAAATTTAAAAAACAAAAATAATAAATAATTTTATCCTCTTATTATTTTATCTTATATGTTTGATACTCATCGTATCAAAAGTGTGATGAGTTTTAAATTTGCATATAGAGCGAGTGTCTCAAATTATACCTAAAGTGATTATTTCCAACAGGTCACATGAGATTAGTGAAATTATGAGTTCCATCAAAAGTGGTCGGATTGTCAACAACAAAGCATTCATAGAGAGGAAGAAATCTGTATTGTCTGAAATAGTCAAAGTAAGGTTTATTGCCTTTGTAGAGAGTTAGAACAACTCTTCACTTGTGAAAAAAAAATGAATGGTGGAGATAATGACATAATCTAAATGCCTTCATCATCTTCATCATTATTAGAGCTTTTATTCCAATATTGGGGTAGGCTGTATGAACCAATATATAAATTCACGCTAAGTAGTCAGCATGAATTCTCCTCCTCCACTCATTCTTATCTAATGCAATGTGTTCTTTCAACTCTCGTTCCATCATATCTTTCCGGATTACTTCTTTTCAAGTATTTTTCGATATTCCTTAGCCTTGACCCTTTTACATTATTCATAGCCTTCACTCTTCTAACTGGAGCGTCTACAGGTATACGTCGTATGTATCCAAACCAACGTAAATGACTTTCATTCATCTTATCTTTGATAGGTGACACTCCAACCTTTTTGCGATTGTCCTCATTTTTCATTCTATTTTTTTCTCGTATATCCACATATCTATCGCAACATTCGCATTTCTACTACAATCATCTTTTGTGTATGCACTCCTTTAGTTGCCCAACATTCACTGTCATAGAGTAATGTAGGTCTAACAACTCTCCTGTAAAACTTGTCTTTCAACCTTATAGGAATTCTTTTGTCACACAACACACTTGTAACATTTCTCCCCTTGTTTTAACTAGCTTGTATCCTATGGGTCGCATCACCATCAATCTCTCCATCCGTTTAAACGATCGACCCTAAATATCTAAAATGATCCCGCTTAGGGATCGCCACCCCATCTAGCATCACTATTTTTCTATCTTCCTCTCTGATTGGACTAAATTTACTGTCACACCCCAATTCCAGGTGTCCTTTATTCATACAAACACTATTTATGGTTGGACTGTGAGACGATGCAATTACTAAAAATTTCATACATTTACAGCGAAAAATTTAAAATTTTAATTCACACTCCCAGGTGTGTATAGATATACAAAATCATTTGTATAATAGTTTATCTTTACATAACATCCTCATAAAACTATTACGTTTCCAAGGTATAACTGTGCGATACAATATATTAGATACAAAATACTCATGTGTATACAAATCTTATACCTTTGCGGATTGTGGGAGCTGTCCAACACAAAAAGGATCTAGAGACCACCGCTCTCCTACTTCTCAGTATCTGGAGGGGGAAAATAGTGAGGTGAGCAAACCATAGCTCAATAAGGAAATGAATGCTAACAGGTAGATATCGTACTGCCTACATAGCCCATGCATGTATAAACCAAAAACCATGTTTTCGATATAAAGGGAAATATTATACGAAAATGCATTTAAACATACATTTCTCATTTGCACTTTCATGTAAATCATATATGTCATGCTTCCATTTTAAAACATGATTCATAAAATAATGCCCTCATGGCACAATTGTTTAAATCAAAGATTTATCAAAACACAAAATCTCTTTACTTTCTCAATCATTTCTTTTCCTCAAATCTCTTTCTTCTTTGAGTTGTCTCTGTTTCTCGAATCTCTGAGACAGGCATGGAATTTTCGGCAATCAAATATCCATGACATATGACCATAATCATAAGAGAAAAAAGAAATTGAACAAGATTTTATGAAAGTAACTCTTATTTATTTTTTTAATGTAAGAAGAGAGTTCAAGTCTTATTATATTTATAGACATTGTTACATAAGAGAATGATACAAAGAATGGAAAGATAAAATTTCAATCAATCAATCCCTCTTTTTGTGCTATCACTTTCCTTGACTGATGAAGATAGATGCTCTTTTACTGACTTATCACTTTGACATGATTGAGTCTCAATACAACTCAAATTACTCTTATGATCCTTTATATTAGGAATGATAACCATGACTTGATCAGCTTTCTTATTACTCCTATCAACCTTATCTCTACTATCCTTATCACTCCGGTTTGACTCAAGTTGGTCCTTATCATTCCAGTTTGACTCAAGTTGGTGGTTGTTATTACCCTCCCTCAAAATGTGCCGAGGTTGGAGGCACAGTTTGCTGCGAAAATGAAGTAGAGTGGCCTTACATAATGGTTTTGTGAAAATGTCCGCAAGCTGAAAGGTAGAAGAGACATGTCGAGTAATAAGGAATCCCATTGAAACTCTCTCACGAACAAAATGATAGTCTAGTTCAATATGTTTGCTACGAGCATGAAAGACAGGATTGACTGTCATGTGTAAAGCACTCAAGTTATCACAAAAGAGAATTGGTGGTCACGATTGAGGAACTTGAAGATCACGTAAGAGAAAAGTGAGCCATGTTAATTCAGTTGTTGTGTTAGCCATAGCACGATATTCAGCCTCAGTGCTCGAGCGTGAGATTGTTGGTTGTTTTTTAGCACATTAAGAGATAATGTTGCAACCCAAAAACGTGCAAAAACCCGTTGTAGATCGTCAAGTAGTAGGACAACCTGCCCAATCTGCATCAGAAAAGGTAAAAAGATCAAGTGTAGTGTCTCCAGTTAAATGCAAACCCAAAGTAATAGAACCTTTAACATATCTTAAAATACGTCGAACCATTTTTATACTAGCAACAGTTGGTGATTGCATATATTGAGAAACATAGTTAACACTAAAGGAAATATCATGTCTTGTAAGTGTTAAATATTGTAAAGCACCAACAATGCTACGATAAAAAGTAGGGTCAGAAAAGGGAGTGTTATCATTAGGACTCTTGATCTTAGACTCCATTGGTGTATTCATTGGTTTGCAATCCAACATTTTAGCTTTGTCAAGAATAGTTCGAGCATAGTGAGTCTGAGAAAGATGCAGAGTATTGGTAGACCGTTGAACTTCTATACCAAGAAAATGATGTACGGGTCCAAGATCTTTCATGGAAAATTCAGAATGTAAAATTGTGATAAAGTCAGTAAGTAACTTTGCATTAGATCCTGTCAACAACATATCTGTAAGACCCGAATTTAATTAAAATATGAAAAGTAAATATGAAATAAAGGAGTAATTGTGAAGGAAGTCGGGTTAAATTAATCCCGAACACGTGTAAGGGCAAAATGGTCAAAAGACCAAAGGTCGGTATAATTTCGATAAAAAAATTTAATTAAAATATGGATTTGAGAAATCTTGGTCAATAAAGATGAAATAAATTTATTTTGGGTTAAATTGATCAAGATATTAATTTATGAGAATTAATCGAGATTTTTAGTTCGGAAAAATAATCCCGAAAATAATCGAAAAATATACCGAAAAGTCACCCGAGACAATATCCCGAAAATACGAAGAAATTATACCCGAAAAAGAGGCTAAAATATAATAAATAAATTAAATAAAATTAAATTAATTAAATAAAAATAAAATAATAATTTTGAGAGATATTTTGGGTATTTATAGTATTTTAAGGAATAGTGTAATAATTAAAATAAATAATAATAATAATAATAATAATAATAAAAATAAAACAAAAAAAAAAAGAAACGAAACAGAAGACAAAAACGCGAAGGAGCGAAACGGAAAACGGAAGCAGAGGCAGAGGAGCTGCCGGCGGCCAGGCGACCAGGCGAGGCAGGCGAAGGCAAGCCAGACGCAGCCCGACCCATCACCGGCCCCTTGGAGACCCGAACGGCGGCCACCGGCGAGCAAAACTGCGAAAAACCGAGACCGAGAGGGGAGAGAGATTTTCGGCGATCGGCGACGATTCAGGCCCGATCGACCCCAGTCGAAGCTTCCCCAGGCCCAGATGATGCGTTTGGTGGTAGTGGCAGCCACCGAAACTGGCGGACGGCGCCGGAAACGGCGAAAAAGCAAAGTAGGTACCGACGGAGGAGGAGAACGGTCGGACCGGCGACTTTCCGGCGGACTTGGGTGAAACTGAGGGTAGATTCGGACTGCGGACGACCCAGCGGAGCTGCTGGCGGTGGAAGCCGGCGGAGAACCGGCCGGAAAAGGGGTGAACCGGCGGTGAACCGGCCGAACCGGAGTGAACCGGCGGTCTGAACCGGTCCGAACCGGTTCAGCCAAAAAGAGGAGAAAAAGGGGAGAAAAGGGAAAAGGAAAAAGAAAAAAAAATTGAGAAAAATTTCGATGATGCAATCGAGCTTCGGGTAAGTCGATAAGCAGTCAAATTGACCCGATTTAAATTTGGAATATTTTATTTAATTAAATTTCGACCGAAAAGTTTATCCGAAAATGTAATTAATTGTGTAGCTCGACGATTGGCATCCACCGAGGGCTCGAGACAGCCTCGATTTACGGACTAGCATGGAATCTCGGGTAAGTGACTCCTATTTACGACAATTACCTCGTTATGCGTGATATTGATTTAATTTTCGCATAAATTGAATTAAATTATGGAAATTTAGATTAATTGTCGTAAATATTAAATTTAGCTATTCGAGAATTAGAACGAGGCCCGATAAATTATTGGTGGGCCCATTGAGCCCAATAGGCCTCGATAAAGTGAGAATTAAGTGGTAAACGGGCTTAAGGCCGATTAAGGCCCATTAAGGTGCAATTGGGCCCAATAGGGGTAAACGGGCCCAATGATTTAAATTAAGCCCAGAAAAGATTAAGTACAATTAAATTATATGTTATCTGACCTGAGGAATGTTAATACGCAGTCCCGGGCATTGGATTGGAAACATATCGGACTGCGCGACGGGACTACATTGGAAAAGAAAAGGTCAGACTCTACGGGAAAATAAGGTAAGAAAATTCTGCGGACTGCTAGAGGTAACTTTACGCAATTTTAAATTCATACGCAGTCCTTTAAAATTTATCTGAAGGGTCTAGAGGTCGAATAATAATTTTAGGGCCCCGGATGGGCAAATTTACTAAAATACCCTTGCTAAGGGTAAAATTCTAAAAATTTAGGAAAAATTGGGAGGAGCAAGAACAAAAGGTTTCTGCTCATTCTGGAGGTGTTTTGATGCATGCATGAGTAGGCTGGCTCACCTTGAAAGAAAATGCACAGCATTGCATACTTTCAACGTGAAATTGTTTTGAAAACTGTTTTGAGGAAACAGAGCCGCCTACGTGTTTTTATTTACATGTGACGTGCTAAAACTTAGCTCGCACGATGTTTGATTTGTGTGATGCATGCATTAGTGCTAGAGCGAGAGCTCGCACTAGAGTTTTACATGCATAGGTGCTGGAGTCCAACTCGCACCAAATTTGTATACATATATATATGATTTTCGTGACAAGGTGCTAGAGTCTAACTCGCACCATATTTTTATATGATTTTGAGACAGGGTGTTAGAGCTTCGCTCGCACCAGATTTTTATACGATTTGCATACAGAGTGCTGAGCTTAGCTCGCACTAGTTTTACCGGATTTGTGGAGTACCGCTGTCTGCCCTTGGAGTCAGCCAAAAGGCCCAACAGGCTCAAGAGACCTCTTAGGTGGGGTGAGAGTGAGGGATGAGGTTGGCGGCCTTGTGAGGATGTAAAGCGGGCTCTGCCAGTTTTATTTGAGTTGATGAGAGTGCTGAGCATCGCTCGCACAGCTTTTATGAGAACATGCGATGAGCCGTGCTTGGAGCATCGGGCAGACTGTGTGTCACCGATTTAATAGGCTCGCACGTGCGTTTTGAGACATGGCATGAGTATTGAGAAACAAACCTCTGTGAGAAGCAGGCCAATTGGGCTGGAGTACCTAGAGATATTATATGGGTTCACGGAGTACGATGTACCGTGCAAGTAGCATGGAGTACGATGTACCGTGTGGTATCTTCGGATACGGCATCTCCGGATGCAGCATCTTCGGATGCCGAGGATCGGATAAGACTGACGGGATGGACTGACCCACCTCCCGGGCGGTTCCCGATCATGGTGAGAACCCGCACACTAGGATCCGTGTAGCTGTGGAACTCCCGAGGACAGATGTGGCCATAGTCCTAGTTATTTACCTATATACAGACGTTGCCTAGTCTCGCATGTTGATGACTTTTATGATGATTTAAACTGGGTTTTAAAACTAAATTGCATGATGGTATTTCCATGCTTTTCAAAACCCACGTGTAATGTAAACGTTTTCATGATTTTGTGTGAGTCAGGATCACCCGCAGGAGGGGTCGAGTCCTGACTTTATTGTGATAATCTTAATTGAGAAAGAAATGATTTATAATAATTGCATGTTGATTTTCCGTGCAAATGTGTTTTACATATCATCATAATGCATAGCATTGTTTTAAAATGTGTGGAGAAAGGGTGGTTTATGCATGGCACTACGTTCATGTAGGTAGTATGGTTACCTACTTGTTCGTAGGATTGCCTTACTGAGCTTGATGTGCTCACCCCTTTCATTTTCTCCCACAGATGATCTCCAGTTGAAGTTGCGACGACTCAGTACTGCATTCCAGAATATCCGCTGCTGCCCATCAACATAAGGTATATACACTTGTACTTATTGTATCTACATAAGCATAGCACAGTAACATGTTTGTAAGTAACTTTAGGGGATGTATAAATATTGTAAACAAATATAAATGACTGGAGAATAAATAAGTTAGATGGTAATGGTATGGTGGGACTGGCATTGACGCACAGCCCAATTATTAGTGGAGTGTGGTCACGATTCGAGGACAGGTAAGAATACAAGTAAATAAACAAAACGCGAAAAAAATTAACTCTGATTTTTGGGTAGTTTGGGTCGTGACAATATCATCAACATAAAGAAGTAAGACTAATATGCCATGCGCCGAGTGCATAATAAATAAATATGGGTCAGCAAGACTACAGAAAAAATAATGTTTGAGCAAAAAGGCACTAAAACGATCAAACCAAGCTCTTGGTGCCTGTTTAAGGCCATAAAGAGCTTTTTGAAGTTTACAAAAATGAGATGGAAACTTTGGATTATACATACCTGGTGGTTGCTCCATATACATAAAGAGCTTTTTGAAGTTTACAAAAATGAGATGGAAACTTTGGATTATACATACCTGGTGGTTGCTCCATATAAATATCTTCATTTATGTAACCATGGAGGAAAGCATTTTTAACATCAAGCTGTCTAATATCCCATCGTCGAACCATAGCTAAACTAAGAACTAGGCGAATAGTATTTGGTTTTATGACAAGAGAAAAAATTTCGATTGAGTCGATACCGTCAACTTGGTGATACCCTTTTGCAACGAGTCTAGCTTTTAGCCTATCAAGTGTGCCATCAGCTTTTAATTTAGCTTTAAAGACCCATTTTGATCCGACAATATTCATATGAGATTCTCTGGGAACTAAGGTCCATGTTTGATTTTGATGCAATGCATCAAGTTCATCAAGCATGGGTTGCCTCCACCCAGCATCTTGAAGGGCTGTTTTGATTGACCGTGACTCACTTGGTATATCACCACAAGTAAGAATTAATGCATAACGAGGATTAGGCTTGTAGATCCCATGTTTTTAGAATTCTATATTTTTAGAATTATTTGTGCTTAATTTCCTAATTATTTATATAAATTCCCAATTTATTTTGTTAATTATCCCCTTTATTTAATTAAAATTCTCATGTTTGCAGATAAATCAAATCCGGATGAATTTTGAATATTTCGGTAGAAAATGGACCGAAATTGGGCTAAAATCGAGATTGAACCACGTGGACAACACGAGTCATGCCACGAGCACATCCAATTGGACAAGAAGACCGATGACATGGACATATCTTTTCAAGGAGCCAATGGTGTGAAGACAAGTGGCCAAAAAAAATGCCAACTCATCAAGGATGTGAAAATTACCATTTTACCCCTAGTGTGCTTATAAATAGGAAGATGACAATTGAAAAAGGGATGTAATTTCTTCAAAAACTTGACGAGCCCTAAGGGTAATACCGCAAGCGCACGGGTCGTACAAGTAATAATGGGATTTTGAGTCCCGAGTTATCGTCCCACAGAGAAGTTGACTAGCCTAATTAAGTATCGGTTACTTTTGCCCTATATATATTCTAGCAAATTATGAAATTGAGTGGGTGATCTACCAAGTCTAGAATTGAAAATACCGAAAAGCGATAAAATAAAAAGAACTAAATAAAACCGAGCAAAATTTACTTACAGTGCTCCACGCAATTAAAATCAAAAACCTACAAAAGAAATTAAAATAGTTAAAACTAATTAATGCAATAAAATGCAATTATGAAAACAACGCAATAAAATTAAACTACAATTAAACTATCCTAGAAATGCATGTAATTAAACTAATAAAAGTTACAAATTGAACTAATCCTAAAATCTAATTAAAATTGCATGAAAAACATTTAATCTAGATTAATTCTAAATGCCACTTATAAAGCACTAAACTAAATTAAAATCCTAAAACATTTAATTAACTACTAGCTAAACATTAACACTACAAATTAAATTAACATACAAAAAGGTTTAAACTAACCTAGCATTGCAATTGATTTAACTAAATAACTAACAACTAACACATGCATGGAAATGGATTAATTAACTATATGAATGCCAAACAAGGCCTTAGGATTTTAAACCATCCAACAACTCCCTCCAAAATACTATTCATGAATTTCACATTTTCATTTTTCAGGTGCTGTCGGGTTGGTAGCTTAGGCGTGTCTAGCTGCTGCCATGCCTCTCGGTTCTGACTCTCACCAACTCTGCCTCGGTTTCATGCACCTCCTTCTTCTCTGCCCATGCTTCTGGCTGCCAGGCATGATCTACACGTTTCCATTCAGCTGCAGGTAAGCAACTGCTCTCGGGCTGCTCTCGATTCCAGGTGAAATCTGCTGGTTGCCTCGATTTGCTCTCGGTTCACGCATATGTCCTACTGCTCTTGACACCCGTTCAGCTGCTGTTCCTCGGTGTCTTGCTACTGCTGTGTACCAGCTTTAGTTCGTAGATCCAATGCTATAGCAGAACTGAGTTGTCTCAATGAAACAAAACATCAATGACAGAAAAGTGAAAGTGAACAGGAATAGAAACACGAAACAGAGCATAACATAGTGCATTGTGGTTTCCCGATCACTGCCATGATGCTTTCAGTCCCTGCTCTGTGATGCATGGGGACATTAAGTAACAATGAGTAAGCTGTAAATGGCTAACTAACTAAAGGAAAAAGAACAGGGAATGCAGTGATGCACAAACACAAAACCGAGAAGGAAGAGTGCAGTAAACAGAAGCGGAAGCAAGCATGAATATGCAGAAAATAATGGCTCCTGTGTACTGCACAAAACATTAAATGACACAAGGGAAATCAACAACAATCCATTACTAGATGAAAGTTTCAACAACTAAAAGAACTAAATAAAGATTGATACTGAAAAATAATTAACTAAACTACAAATGCCGAATGCACATGAACCGTGAACCATCACCCTCGGGTTGCATCAACTTCTTTTCCAACATGATTCCACATTGCTCTTGATGTGGAACAATGTTCAACATCCATCCACATCAAGGCACCAGAACCGAAATGAAGAAGAATGAAAGAAGAATAAATACCCAAGTGATCAAATGATTTAAAGGAGTAAAACCATTGCAACCGAAAGCTAATGAAAAAAAAAAAACACAAATCTTTGAAACCGAGAGGTAGAAAATGGAGACTTAAATCATTTGTCATTAACTTTCATCTATAACTAAGTAAACAAGGAACATATATAAATGGATGCTTTTGCAAACCGAAAGGAAAAAAACAAGGTGAAACAACCTTGCTAAAGGAAACCGAGAAGATTCAAAGAATGGAAGCAAAAAAATTTTCATTAAGTGAATAGTGCATGAATAGTAAAATGGTGCTAAGAAAACTAAAAACCTCTCGGGAAAGCCTAAAAACAAAAGCAATAAATCTCAAGCTACCTTAGAAAACTATTCTACCCTAAGAAATTACATCCCTTTTTCAATTGTCATCTTCCTATTTATAAGCACACTAGGGGTAAAATGGTAATTTTCACATCCTTGATGAGTTGGCATTTTTTTTTGGCCACTTGTCTTCACACCATTGGCTCCTTGAAAAGATATGTCCATGTCATCGGTCTTCTTGTCCAATTGGATGTGCTCGTGGCATGACTCGTGTTGTCCACGTGGTTCAATCTCGATTTTAGCCCAATTTCGGTCCATTTTCTACCGAAATATTCAAAATTCATCCGGATTTGATTTATCTGCAAACATGAGAATTGTAATTAAATAAAGGGGATAATTAACAAAATAAATTGGGGATTTAAATAAATAATTAGGAAATTAAGCACAAATAATTCTAAAAATATAGAATTATCACACCCCCAAACTTGAGCTTTTGCTTGTCCTTAAGCAAAACAAAATGATTGTAGGAATGACAAGTACAAAACACAATAATTTCCCCAATATCATCCTCAAAAATAAAGTACAGACTATGATCTAAAAGAATCACAATTACAAGTCAAACACTTAGAATCATTCAATCATAAGTCCTAACCCAAATTGGACTCCTCGTGTGTGTGTGAAGAATGTCAAAGTCACTTCTCAGTACATTATCCAGATCAGATTATGCAACACAGTGAATGCAAATTCAATGACAAGTTATCATTCCCATAAGTTTGCTTTTCACTAATCTCTCCACTAATGTAGTCACACTCAATCAAGGATCAATAGGACTTTATTAAGCTTGTAATGTCAGGCTGGGGTTAAGGTATGATAAAGTCGATTTAGGTTTAGTTACCCCTTAACATGCATTACCTTCTAGGATCTTTAATGTAAGAGCTCTAATTTATTCCCCCAAACTTATTTTATTTCACTAAACATTTTATTCTATTTTTGTATTTTTCTTCTTCTTTCTTTTTCTTTTTCTTTTTTCTTTCTTCATTCCTTTTTTTATTATTATTATTATTTTTTTTTTTAAACTAATACTCCTTCCATATCGCTTAGTACCCATATGTACAGAGCTCACAATCTATCTCAATAAATTTCCATGCTCTCGGGGAAAGGGATAGGAAAAGAATACTTTAGGCTAAGGAAAATAACGCAAGTGTATTTACAAAGAAAAGCTTATTTGGCCCAAATGGGTTACTAGGGGTAGTATATGTACAAGGAAGGCTAGAAAGGCTCAAACGATCGAAAGATGGCCTAAATCATCTCCCTAATCAAGTGTGATCTAATATTTCGCCTCGAGATTAGATCAAACAAATTCTAGAATATGATGCACAAAATCGACTGAACAAATGCAATCCTATGTACACATAAGCTTTCTCTAAATAAATATACCGATTCATGACATGACATGTGCATAAGATGAGGCAATCGCAATCAGAATCAAGACAAATTCACGAATTCAACTTCATGCTTTTCCTATAATCATGCTTCTCATTCAATCAAAGTCAGACTAAATCATGGGGTCATATCATCGGAATATGGGAAAACTACATGCTAAGCACTCAATCATCCCAAAATCAAGCAATTTAAGCTCATATTATCGAAAAAATTTTGAAAATTCTTTCTCTGATTTTCGAAAAAATTTTAAAAATTTTTCCAATTTTTCACAAAATAGCTCAAGTGATATCCCCTTCCCCAAACTTAAGATGCACAGTGTCCTCAGTGTGCAGATAATATAACAATTAAAGTTCAAGACAGAGTACTCCCCCTTCTGATGATGATGATGACCACCGAAACTTTTATTGAAAGCGTAAAAACTAGAAAATAAACCTGCAAAATAAAGAAAGAAAGAAGCAACAGAAAAGAAAAAGAAAAAGAACTATATATAAAGTGAAAAGGGAAACACAACCACCTCAAATGAGCTGAAGAAGACAACCCTCAGCAGCAGGGCGAAGAGCAGGAGGATTAGACAAAATGGTGACAAAATATTAACAGTTAAATCCTCCTGAGCCCTATCTACTTCCTCCTCTCTCTCAAATTTTATATGGTCAAGCTTTATGTCCTCTATCCTAAAACAGTTTTGAGAGTCATCAGGGAACTTTAAAGGTTTGAAAACATTAAATTTTACTTCCTGATCGAGGACTCTCATAGTTAACTCCCCCTTCTGTACATCTATTAAAGTTCTACCAGTTGCGAGGAATGGTCTGCCTAGTATGATTGGGACTTCTCTATCTTCCTCCATGTCCAACACGATAAAGTCTGCCGGGAAGATAAACTTGTCCACTTTCACTAATACATCCTCAATGACCCCTTTTGGATATTTAATTGATCGATCGGCCAATTGGAGGGTCACAGTGGTGGGCTTGGCATCCCCTATCCCTAACTTCTGATAGATGGACAATGGCATCAAATTTATACTAGCTCCTAGATCGCACAGAGCTCTACCAAAGAATAAATTCCCAATGGTGCATGGTATGGTAAAGCTTCCAGGATCCTTGAGCTTAGGGGGTAACCTTCTTTGGATGATGGCACTACACTCCTCAGTTAGAGCCACCGTTTCGTAGTCTTCCAATCGTCTTTTCCTACAGAGGATATCTTTCATAAACTTCACATAGCTTGGCATTTGCTCTAAGGCATCTGCGAATGGAATATTAATGTGAAGTTTCTTAAAAACCTCAAGGAATTTTGCAAATTGCTGGTCCAGTTTTTGATTTTGAAATCTCTGTGGAAAAGGGACTGGTGGCCTAACAAGAGGTGATGTAGTGGGGACTTTCATAGCATCAGAGGTTATCGAAGGTTGTGACAAGGAAACGGGTAAATGTGAAGAATTGCCTGACTTTGTTTCCTTTGCAGCTTGATCATTTGCTTCTTGCTCCTTCTGAGCTGCTTCACTAGAACCTATGGGTTTAACAACTGAGGGCTGGTCAGGTCTGGACTTAACAGGGGTAGCTACTAACTCTTTGCCACTCCTAAGGGTGATAGCTTTTACATGTTCCTTCCCTTCCCTCTGCCTAACAGGGTTGGCTTCTGTGTTACTAGGGAGGGTTCCCTGAGGACGTTGACTAAGAGCGTTTGCTATCTGTCCTACCTGAACCTCTAGGTTCTTGATTGAAGCTGCTTGGTTTTGCAAGATTGTCGTAAACATCTCCTCGAGAGAGGGTTTCTTATCAGCTGCAGATGAATGCTGGGGTTGTGGTGGTGGTGGTGGTTGATGGAAAAGGGGTGAATGAGATTGATTCTGTGGATGATGTGGATATGAAGGTGGTGGGTGGTGAGGAAAGTGATGCTGTGGTGGTAACTGAACCTGTGGAGCTTGAAAACCTGGGGGTCCTACTGGTCTATAATTTGAAGCTTGCCCTTGATTTTGGCTCCATGAAAAGTTTGGATGGTTCCTCCACCCGGGATTATAGGTGTTCGAATAAGGGTTGTTCTGTTGCTTAGGGGCAACGTACTGAACCGACTCGAGGTTAAGTGGACACCTATCCACGGTGTGGGTACCACTGCACAGATCACAAGAAAGAAATGGACTTTGGACAGAAAACACGGGATTAGGATTGTTAGAGGGATTAGGTTGGGTAGTGAGCGACTCCACCTTCTTTGTAAGATTGGCTATCTGAGAAGTCAAGGTGGACAGCGTGTCAAGCTCATATATCCCCGCCGATTTCTTTGGCAGCTGCCTTTCCGAGGACCATTGATAATTATTAGCTGCCATCCTATCTAGTAGCTCATAAGCCTCTTCTTCCGTTTTACACATCAATGCTCCGCCCGAAGCAGCGTCCACTATCGTCCTATTCTGGCTTGTAAGCCCATTGTAGAAAGTTTGGACTTGCAGCCATAGAGGTAGGCTGTGGTGAGGACACTTCCTAAGAAGCTCCTTGTATCGCTCCCATGCTTCATAGAGAGATTCAGAGTCGTATTGGGCAAAGGAGGATATATCGCTACGAAGTCGGGCCATTTTGGAGGGTGGAAAGAATTTGGCTAGAAATTGATGGGCTAACTCATCCCATGTGGAAATGGATCCTGGGGGCAGCGAGGTCAACCAGTGTCTTGCCCTATCCCTGAGTGAAAAAGGGAATAGTCTAAGCCGTAATGCATCGTCCGATAATCCATTGTGCTTGAAAGTATTGCATAAGTCCAAGAACTGCCCAAGATGAGCATGTGGGTCATCATGTGGAAGCCCACTGAACTGCAAAGAGGTTTGGATCATTTGAAGGATGGACGGCTTAATTTCAAAATTGTTAGTAGGGACTGCTGGTGGCCTAATGCCAGTGTAGTATCCTTCGATCGTCGGCATCGCATAATCCCCAACTGTCCTGATTTCCCTATTATCTGCCATTGTGTGTTGCAGCGGAGCTATGGATTTTCTAGATTCCTTTCGTATTCTCCTAAGAGTTCGTTCAATTTTAGGATCTAGAGGAAGGCAATCAAAGCTCTGGGCTCTACGCATGCAGACATCACCGTGACTCACTTGGTATATCACCACAAGTAAGAATTAATGCATAACGAGGATTAGGCTTGTAGATCCCATGTTTTACTCTTGTAATCATAGAATGAGATGTTGACTGAACCTGTTCAGAAGAATGAGAAAATGTAGGATTTATACTCACTGAATGGTTATCTTCAATGGGAAGAGATGTGGAGGAGGTTAAGTCATGTTCTTACGGTGAGATGTCGAGGTCAACATTGTTGGATGTGTGATTATGAGCATGTTTTTACAGCAACTCAGATGACACATCTAAGTTGGTATGTATAGATGACGACGAACTTAAAACATGGGTTGGTATTGGGATATGTGTTAAGTCCACGGTTGTGGATGGAGATGTTGAAGTCGTTAAGGTAGGAAACGGGGCATCTAGGAAATCTGTTATGCTAGCACTGGAAGATAACAATGACTCTTTTGTCTTGTAAGGAAACATGTTCTCATCAAACATGACATGCCTAGACACAAACATTCTGTGAGTTTTTGAATCGAAACACTGGTACCCTTTATGCTTGTCGCTGTAACCTATAAACACACAAGGAATTGTTCTAGGGTCAAATTTGTTCTTCTCGGTGTCCTATGTATATAGGTAACATCTTAACCCAAACACACGTAAAATAAAGTAGTTAGGATAAGCACCATGTAAACAAAAATAAGGAGAATTAAAATTAAGAGAAGAAGAAGGTAAACGATTGATTAAAAAGGCTGTTGTAGTAAAGGCTTCAACCCATAGAAAATTAGGTACTCCACTGTGAAAGATCATAGTCATCCTGAGTTCTCTGTTAGTACGATGACGATGTTCAACAATGCTTGTTTGTTCAGGTGTATGAGGACAAGAAAGCTGATGAATGATTCCCTGTTGCTGAAAGTGTAGAGATAGTCTTTTATTTACAAATTCATCACCACCATCAGAATGAAAAATCTTAATTTTTCTATTAAATTGACGCTGCACATAGCTTTCAAAGGATAGGTAAACATCAATAAAATTAGACTTGGTACGAAGAGGAATTATCCAAACATAATGAGAATAATCATCCACAAAACATACATAGTATCGAAATTTACCAATAGATAAAATAGGGGCTGGTCCCCAAATATCACAATGGACTTTTTAAAAAATAACAGTACTAGAAGAATGAGATGAACTAAAAGGTAATTTGCTAAGTTTGCCTAATTGGCAACTTTCACATACAGTGTCTACTTTTTTATTGGAGCTAACATGAATTAAACTCTTAGTACGTAATAATTGAACAGTTGAATTTTGTGGATGTCGAAGACGTTGGTGCCACAACTCTTCAGTCCCTGAGTTTTGTCTATTGGAGAAGTGTACTTCCTTTGGTTTGGATAGAACATAAAGGTCCCCTTTATGTTGTCCCACTACCAGAGTTCGACCTGTTGCTCGTTCCTTAATGCAAAATAACTTGTCAGTAAATTAACAATTCAAAGGGTATTGTGACATTAATTGACTAATAGAGAGTAAATTACGAGTTAATTGAGGTACATGTAGGACATCACGAAGAAATAAATCATTCTTACCTTCAGAAACTAAAACATCACCAACTGCATCTATCTTTAAAGGTGAACCATCACCAATGAAGACTGAATCATGACCAACATATTTTCTAAGATTTTGTAACATACTTGAGTGTGCTATCATATGATTTGAGGCTCCAGTGTCGGTTGTCCATTCGACATCTGGGACTGAAGTATCCATGGTAAAGGTAGCAAGAGCTTGAGGTAGATCTTCATTGTTCACCGATTGATTTAGTAGGCTCCAACAAATTTTGGCAATATGTCCAAGTCTTCCGCAAAGCTGACAGTGCTCATTCTTATACATTTCTCGTTCTGTGCTTGTCATTCGTCGTTTACCAGGTGGTGGTGGTCGTGGAGTGTGATTGTTCACTCTTAGTGATTGTTGTGAATTATTTCTTGCATGATTTGAATACTGAAAATTATTGTTAGTAGCTTGAAAACCTCTACCTTTTGAGGAGAATTGATTGTTGTGACGATTGTTGTTGTAAGTTTGCAGCTGGTTTTGGTTGCGTTGTCCATAAAAGGCATATGTCGGCGAGTTGGATGCTTCAGCCCATGTGTTTCGTTGTTCAAAACCTTGTAGGAGTGACACAGCTTTGAAATAAGACGACATGGGAGGTTTGAGCATTGCCGTTGTAAAATATTCATAATTCTAACCAAGATTGACAAACAAAGAGTAGACTTTTTTCTTATCAGGTACTGGGCTCCCTATGGCTGCAAGACTATCACAAATACTTTTAAACTTCCTCAAATATTCTACCAAGGACAGACTTGGATCATTTTTGAGATATGTAAGTTGTTGTCGAAGAGTAAATTCTCGTTCTTGTGAATCTTGAGCATATACTTCTTTCAAGGCATTCCAAATTGATTACGATGATTCGTGGCCAATAACAAGACCTAAAGCTTCTTCGGTAAGTGTACCAATAATCCATCCCCGTAGGAGACAATCTTCTTTCTGCCATTTGTGATATTCTTTTGAGAGTGCTTTTGTTTTATTGGTTGAAGTTTCTTCTGTTGTAGTGTTTTTTTTGTACATGGATGGTTTCTCTATTTCACTGGTGAGGAGTCCAACCATGTCTTGGCTTTCTGCAAGAGCAAGTATTTGTTCACGCCACAAAGGATAGTTTTCTGGGGTGAGTTTGAGTGTGACAAAGTTGGAAACATTCAAAGAAATTGTAGAAGCCATTATTCTGCAGTATGGAACTCTCTTATCTCACAAAGGCTCTGACACCATAAAAGAAAAAAGAAATTGAACAAGATTTTATGAAAGTAACTCTTATTTATTTTTTTAACGTAAGAAGAGAGTCCAAGTCTTATTATATTTATAGACATTGTTACATAAGAGAATGATACAAAGAATGTAAAGATGAAATTTCAATCAATCAATCCCTCTTTTTATGCTATCACTTTCCTTGACTAATGAAGATAGATGCTCTTTTACTGACTTATCACTTTGACATGATTGAGTCTCAATACTGTTGGCTCTACCGAGAGGGGGGGTGAATCGGTTTTCTAACGTTAATGGCAAATTTTAATTTAATCCAATTTCAATCAGCAAATGATAATGAGCAATATAATAAAATCAAATAATTTAATGCAAGATAGGGAAGAGAGAAACAAACACAATCGTTTATAAAGGTTCGGCCAAACTCTTGCCTACGTCCTCTCTCCTTGACCTTCTTGTTAAGTGCTTTCTTACTCTCCTTCAACAGAAGTTACAATGTTCCTTTTTCAGGTTAAGGAATAACCTCTCTACCCTTTGCAATACAAAAATGTATTCAACCTTTTACAATTTTCTCTCACTGAGGAACAATCCTCTTCTCACTTAAGGTAGGAATGAATACAAAATGAAGCTTTAATGTGGGTAGGACAAATACAGCTTTTGCTCTTAATCTTATACAATAGATCTCAATAAATGAGGAATGAAGACACAAGGAATGAAAGTATTGAAAGCTTGAGAATGTAAGAAATGTGCAGCAAATGGTGTCTCTCTTCTCATTGTCTTCAATGCTTGGTTAAATACTGAAGGATTGGTAGTTGGAGCATTAAATGCTATTTTTTCCGTTGAGATTTTTGCAGAACTAGCCGTTGGGTACCTCCAGTAGAGTGCCAGATCGATCTGCCATCTTGGCCAGATCGATCTCTTAGTTATAAATCCTACAAGATCAAAGCACAATAACACAAGGAGATCGATCTGTCAAATAGGCAGATCGATCTGTTAATTTGAAAATGATAGGGGAGATCGATCTGTCGAACAGGCAGATCGATCTTCTAATCTCTCTGTTTGAGGCAAGATCGATCTACATATCGATCTGCCATGCAATCTCGTAGTGGGGAGATCGATCTCTCAATACCCCAGATCGATCTCCTTAGCTCTCTGACTTTGAGGAGATCGATCTCTTTCTTATCAGATCGATCTCATAAGCTCTCTGTTTGAGTGTAGATCGATCTTACAGATCGATCTACTGTCTTTGCATTAAGGGAGATCGATCTCTTCATAGATCAGATCGATCTCTCAACTCCAGTATTGGGCAGATCGATCTCTTAACCCTTATAGATCGATCTTATTCTTCCTTAATACCTTTGTACAGGCTCAAGGCTTGGCAGATCGATCTCATGTCTTCCTGAGTTCGATCTCTCATCCAAGATACACCCAGAAGATCGATCTCTCATCAACAGAACTTTAAGTTCTGGTACTGATAACCTCTAAACATGTTTTTATATCATCTTTATATTATTGAATTTACTTGTTTTGTCATTTCAAAATACATTAACTCAACAATCTCCCCCTTTTTGATATGACAAAACTTATTCAATCAACATGTTTAGTTAATTTGCAGAAGCTCCCCCTTTCTTTCAGCTTCTAACCTTTCTTAACTCCCCCTTATTTTAATCATTCCTTTTAAGCCATTTAGCTTCCCCTTTCTTTTAGCTTCTAACCTTTCTTAACTCCCCCTCATTTTAATCATTCCTTTTAAGCCATTTAGATATGATTCTTAAAATGATTTAAACATGTTTTAACACACACATGTTTTCTTAACATTATTTCTTCTCCCCCTTTTTGTCATATCAATGGTAAAAAAAAGGAAATCTAAACAATACTCTGTCATTTCAAATTAACATTTCATTCAATAACACAAAGAGCAGTTCATTCAAGCAAATTGAGTTTAAATAACAAAGAGTAATGAAAACATATAACCAAACTAGATCTAGCAACTAAGTCCTATGGTGGAGGAGGAAATCGATCCATGAGATCCTCAACATGAGTGCGAGTGTCTTGAAGCTCATCAAACATCGCCTCCTGAGCCTCATAAAGATTTGCAAGACCGTCATCCACTTTGCGGTTTAGTTCCTCGAACATCCGCTGCTGAGTTGCATGAAGGTTTGCAAAGCCTTCATCGATCTTTCGGTGGAGCTCACTCATCATCGTCATGATGAGGTCCATGCCAGCAGGTGAGGGAGCAGGTGCAGTGGGCTGAGCAGGTGGAGATGGTGGACGCGCAGTCGGTGCAGCCGGTGGATCGACAGGCTTATCAAGGGGATCTTCCTCCATGGCTGCTGCAGAAGGCTATTCCCGCTTCTTCTTCCAGTCGCCCCGGAAGTCTTTGTAGTAGCCCATGTGATAGAGTGTCCCAATGTTGAGGACACTCTTCGGAGAGGGCATTTCGCAGGTTTCGCAACTGCTATCTATTCCGAGTCACTGGAGGAAGTACGCCAGTGGTTACAGAAATACGATCGTTGTGGCTTGACCTCGTACGATCTTCAACCAGTCTTGATAGATAAAGTGGATGAGGTTGGGTTTTTGACTGGTGGAATGAATGTGGTGAAGCCAGAACCTATCTAATCGTCTAAGGGTGGAGTGATGGGTACCAAAAGGATGAAGGTTCCAAGAAATGATGAGGTGGAGTAACCGGGGGTGCATTGGGAGGTCACTCGCCTTATCCCCGGGAATATCAAACTCCAAAGGGACTTCCTCATCTTTGTTTGACAAGCCTTCATCGCGTAAGTGAAACGCTTAGGCAAGGACTTCAGTGTCTATGGCAATGGATTTTCCCATGACATACGTTGTAAACCCGAGAATATTACAAGTGTCATTGGGATCAAAGGTGAGTTCGACATTAGAAAAGAATGTACGAACAATATTTGGAGGTATGGGAGTATTTATTTTTAGAAAAGGCATCCAACCAAAATCTTCAAATTTAGACAAATCCGGAAAATCAATTCGGTTTAGAAAAGAGAAATCGATTGTGCGCCAATGTTTAATTGGCATGGTTGAAAAGTATTCTTCATATCGCTTCCTTTTGGCAGGTGTTTTAAAACACCTGTTAAAGGTAGCGGCTGAAGAGGGAGGAATGGATTGGGAGGATGACCCGGGTTCTACATTGGATCGGGGAGGTTTTTGGCCTGCTCGCTTAAGGCGAGGCATGGTTCTAGATACTGTATTGACTCTAAGACAGGTTCTCAAGCACAAAATCAATGAAACAGTGACTAGATTTGTCTGGAGTGAAATATAACACAAATCTTAAGAAAAATTTTGAAAAAAATAATGAGAAATGTGGGTTACTATACCAGTAAACGAAGAAGAGAAGCAATGAAGACCGTACCGAGATCGATCTGAGGACGAATTGAGACAGGAGCTTTAGGGATTTGGGTTTTTAGAGTTTTGAAATTTGGGGATTTTTCGTCAGTATTTATAGTCCAGGGCACAGGAGATCGATCTGTCGAGACGATAGATCGATCTGTCATTTCCAAAAGCCCAAGCAGATCGATCTGTCGTATGCACAGATAGATCTGTTGTCGAACAGAGGCTAGAGGAGATCGATCTGCCAGATGCATAGATCGATCTTTAGAGGACAGAGGCTTGAGGAGATCGATCTGTCGTATGCACAGATCGATCTTAGGATACAGAGGCTAGAGGAGATCGATCTGTCGTTTGCACAGATCGATCTGTTATCAAACAGAGGCTTAAGGAGATCGATCTTATGGATAGAAGATCGATCTGCCTAGCGTAACCTTAATGCTTTAGGCTTATTTAAGGTATGGAGATCGATCTATATGAATAGGAGATCGATCTCTCATACTTGTTGCCCAGAAAACTCATTTGAAAATCACTTTTAAGTCAATTTGAAATCAAGATTTTGAAGCACACACATCTTAGGGAACATTCATAAGTCCTAATTCACCTCTAAGAATGCAAAACCTATCTCTATCAAGGGGTTTGGTGAACATATCAGCTATTTGATGTAACGTGTCAATGTACTCTAGAATTATATCCCCCTTTTGCACATGGTCTCTAAGGAAGTGATGCCTAATTTCTATGTGCTTGGTTCTAGAGTGTTGAATAGGATTTTTAGATAGATTAATGGCACTGGTGTTATCACATTTAATAGAGACTTGTTTCATGTCAATACCATAATCTTTCATTTGTTGTTTAATCCACAACACTTGAGCACTACAACTACCTGCTGCTATGTATTCAGCTTCAGTTGTGGACTGAGCTACACTGTTTTGTTTCTTGGAGAACCAAGAGATTAGCCTATTTCCTAAGAATTGGCAAGTACCTGAAGTACTTTTCCTATCTATTTTGCATCCCCCAAAATCTGCATCTGAAAATGCATGAAGTGCCCAAAGTCCTAGATAGGGAGTGTCCTTAAGGTATCTAAAGATCCTTTTAGTGGCTAATAAATGTGATTCCCTAGGAGAGGATTGAAATCTAGCACAAAGGCATACACTAAACAAAATATCTGGTCTACTTGCAGTTAAATAAAGCAATGAGCCAATCATAGACCTATAGAGTTTAGTATCTACACACTTACCTCTCTCATCTTTATCAAGCTTGATGTTGGTGCCCATAGGGGTTGCTTGAGGTTTGCAATTGTCCATTCCAAATTACTTGAGCAAATCCTTAGTATATTTTGCTTGATTGATGAAGGTTCCATCTTTTGTTTGCTTTACTTGAAGTCCCAAGAAGAATGTGAGTTCTCCCATCATGCTCATTTCAAACTCACCTTGCATGATCTTAGCAAACTCTTGACATAAAGACTTATTAGTTGATCCAAAAATAATATCATCTACATACACTTGTACAACTAATAAATCCTTATTTTTATTTTTGATGAATAAAGTGGTATCCACTTTTCCTCTTGAAAATCCCTTTTCTATTAAAAATTTCGACAACCTTTCATACCAAGCTCTAGGAGCTTGTTTCAAGCCATAGAGTGCCTTAGACAATTTAAAAACATGTTCAGGAAATTCATGATTTTCAAAGTCGGGAGGTTGCTCAACATAGACTTCTTCATTAATGAAACCATTTAAGAATGCACTCTTTACATCCATTTGATATAATTTGAAGTTTTTATAACATGCAAAGGCAAGTAACATTCTTATTGCCTCTAGTCTAGCTACCGGTGCATAGGTTTCATCATAATCTATACCTTCTTCTTGTCTATAGCCTTGTGCAACTAACCTAGCCTTATTCCTTATGATCACACTATTTTCATCCATCTTGTTCTTGAATATCCATTTAGTTCCAATTATAGAGTGATCACTAGGCCTAGGAACTAGTTTCCATACTTTGCTTCTCTCAAATTGATTTAATTCTTCTTGCATTGCTAGGAACCAATTATTGTCATCTAAAACTTCATTGACATTCTTAGGTTCTATTTGAGATACAAAGGCTATATATTGACACATATTTCTTAGAGATGATATAGTTCTAACTCCAAGAGTTGGATCTCCTACTAATCCACAATCTTTTACATATCCTAACTCTCTTGGTGCTCTAGACTCTCTCTCTAATATCTCTATTTCTTCTTCATCTTCTTTATTCAAGTTAAGTTTTTCTAATAAATCATCTTCTAAATTTGGAATTTCCTCCAAGTTTTCATCAAATATTCCAACATCCTCATCATTGGTTAAATCTTTAGATACATCATTTGACTCATCAAATATAACATGAATAGATTCCTCAACCATTAATGTTCTTTTGTTATACACTCTATAAGCCTTTGAATTTAATGAGTACCCTAGAAAGATTCCTTCATCACTTTTGGCATCAAATTTTCCTAGATTATCTTTCCTATTATTTAAGACAAAACATTTGCAGTCAAAGGGATGGAAGTAACTAATATTAGGCTTTTTACCTTTGTAGAGCTCATAAGGAGTTTTCTTAAGCATGGTCTAATCATAGCTCTATTGATTATATAGCAAGATGTGTTTATAGCTTCAGCCCAAAAATACTTTGGCAAATTATTCTCACACAACATGGTTCTAGCCATTTCTTCCAAGGTTCTATTTCTTCTTTCAACTACTCCATTTTGTTGTGGTGTCCTAGGGGCTGAGAAGTTATGACTAATTCCTTGATCATTGCAATACTCGTCAAATCCTATGTTTTCGAATTCCTTGCCATGATCACTTCTAATGCTAGTTATTGTATACCCTTTTTCATTTTGAGTAATTTTTGTATAAGCTATGAATTTTTCTAAGGCTTCATTTTTAACTCTTAAAAAGAACACCCATGTGAACCTAGTGTAATCATCAACTATTACAAATCCATAATGCTTCCCACCTAGGCTAGTTGTTCTAGTTGGTCTAAATAAATCTAGGTGAAGTAATTGAAGAGGCCTAGTGGTGGATACAACATTCTTAGGCTTAAATGTTGTCCTTTTGTGTTTTCCTTTAACACAAGCTTCACATATTTCTTCATGATCAAAGGATAGCTTGGGTAAACCTATGACTAGATCCTTTCTCGCTAACTTAGATAGCACATGCATGCTAGCATGACCTAGTCTTCTATGCCATAACCAAGATTCCTTTTTACTGTCTATCATTAGGCATATATTTTCATTTTTGAGTTCATTAAGATAGACAATATATATATTACCTTGCCTATGGCCTAGAAAAAGAACTTTGTTTGACTTAGGATCTACCACATTACATTTCATGCAATCAAAAATTACTTTGTAACCTTTGTCACAAAGTTGACTTATGCTTAGTAAGTTATGCTTTAGACCCCTAACAAGTAATACCTTTTCTAATGAAAAATAGTTATTACCTATTGAGCCACTTCCTTCAACTTGGCCTTTGGAGTTGTCCCCAAATGTGACCTCTCCACCAACCTTTGATTTAAAAGAGTTGAAGTGGCTTCTATCTCCCGTCATGTGCCTTGAGCATCCACTATCCAAGTACCATGCTTCCTTTGTTTTAGCTTTGTGGCCATGCTCAATTACCTACAAAAAGATTCCAGCTCAAATCTTAGGTACCCAAATTCTATTGGGTCCTTTGAGGTTAGTGAATGCAATTCTTGATCCCTTTGGGATCCATTTAGCTAATGCATTAATATTTTTGGAGTGAATTACTTCTTTTGGAATCCATATCCTTTTTACTATTTTTCCTTTAAGAGATCTCATTTTTATATTGCAATTATGTGATGCATGTCCCTTCCTATTGCAATATGAACAAGAAGTTGATAGTTTATTTATACTATTTCTAGCAACAAAGCTTTTAAGATGAGTCTCTCTACTTTTTGCATTATATCCTAACCCATTTTTGTCAAAGAATGCCCTTTGGGTCTCTAGCATGCTATCCAACTTTTGTTGACCCATGTGGAACCTATTAAAGGAATTATGTAGATTGCCATTTTTCTCTTTAAGATCACAAATTTCACGATTTGAAATTTCTAATTTCTTTTCGCATTCTAATTTGTCCCTTAGCATCAACTCATTTTCTTTTCTTAATTTGGATATTATCTTTTTATATTTCATGCTCATGCATTCATACTCTAATGCAAGATCATCAAATGCATCTTGCAATTCATCAAAGGAATAATCATTGAGTTTTTAAGTTACCTTTTCATCCTTAATAGCCATGAAGCACAAGTTAGCAATGTCCTCATTTGATTCGTCATCGGAGCAGTCACTGTCGCTCCATGTTGCCACCATTGCCTTCTTTTTATGGAACCTATCATTGGACCTTTTAAGAAGAGGGCAGTTAAATTTTATGTGTCCTGATTTTTTACATTCATAACACACAATTGAATCTTTTCTACCTACTTCTTCTTGATCTCTCTTATTGTTTCTCCTATTACTACCACTAGCTCTCATCCTCATGAACTTGTTAAATCTTTTGGCAAACATTGTCATCTCAAGGTCCTCTTCACTACCACTCTCATTCTTAATCTCCTCTTGAGCAGTGGATTTTAGAGCAACTCCCACTTTCTTGGTTGGCTCTTCATTTCTTCTCAATTTCATCTCATAAGTGAGTAGAGATCCTATTAATTCATCTAGAGACAATGTGTGAGGATCCTTAGATTCCTCAATTGCAGTCACTTTAGCTTCCCATGATTTAGGTAAGCTATTTAATATTTTCTTGACCATTTCAATATTGGAGTATATCTTTCCTAATGACTTTAATCCATTAATAACATCTGTGAATCTAGTGAACATATCACTAATTAATTCTCCTTCCTTCATCTTAAAAAGCTCATAATCATGTGTGAGCATCCCTTCCTTAGTCTCCTTCACTTGGGTAGTACCCTCATGAGTTATTGCCAATTTATCCCAGATTTGTTTGGCATTATCACACCCTGAGACTCTATTATATTCATTTGGACCTAAGGCACAAAATAATATGTGCATAGCTTTAGCATTTAGCTGAGCACATTTAATATCATTTGAATCCCATTCATCTTCTTCTTTAGGGATATCTCTTCCCTCTATTCTCTTTGTAGGGATTTGAGGTCCTTTAATTATAATTCTCCACACTTCATAATCATTTGCTTGAATGAATAACATCATCCTAGTCTTCCAATACGCATAATGTTCTCCATTGAACATAGGAGGTCTAACCGTAGAGTGCCCCTCTCCTACCAAACTAGTTGCTACATTGTTATGAGCCATTTGATCGTTTCTAACTCTTAGGAAGTTGTTCCTATGTGATTAAAGAGTCCTAGCTCTGATACCAATTGTTGGCTCTACCGAGAGGGGGGGTGAATCGGTTTTCTAACGTTAATGGCAAATTTTAATTTAATCCAATTTCAATCAGCAAATGATAATGAGCAATATAATAAAATCAAATAATTTAATGCAAGATAGGGAAGAGAGAAACAAACACAATCGTTTATAGAGGTTCGGCCAAACTCTTGCCTACGTCCTCTCTCATTGACCTTCTTGTCAAGTGCTTTCTTACTCTCCTTCAACAGAAGTTACAATGTTCCTTTTTCAGGTTAAGGAATAACCTCTCTACCCTTTGCAATACAAAAATGTATTCAACCTTTTACAATTTTCTTTCACTGAGGAACAATCCTCTTCTCACTTAAGGTAGGAATGAATACGAAATGAAGCTTTAATGTGGGTAGGACAAATACAGCTTTTGCTCTTAATCTTATACAATAGATCTCAATAAATGAGGAATGAAGACACAAGGAATGAAAGTATTGAAAGCTTGAGAATGTAAGAAATGTGCAGCAAATGGTGTCTCTCTTCTCATTGTCTTCAATGCTTGGTTAAATATTGAAGGATTGGTAGTTGGAGCATTAAATGCTATTTTTCCCGTTGAGATTTTTGCAGAACTAGCCGTTGGGTACCTTCAGTAGAGTGCCAGATCGATCTGCCATCTTGGCCAGATCGATCTCTTAGTTATAAATCCTGTAAGATCAAAGCACAATAACACAAGGAGATTGATCTGTCAAATAGGCAGATCGATCTGTTAATTTGAAAATGATAGGGGAGATCGATCTGTCGAACAGGCAGATCGATCTTCCAATCTCTCTGTTTGAGGCAAGATCGATCTACATATCGATCTGCCATGCAATCTCGTAGTGGGGAGATCGATCTCTCAATACCCCAGATCGATCTCCTTAGCTCTCTGACTTTGAGGAGATCGATCTCTTTCTTATCAGATCGATCTCATAAACTCTCTGTTTGAGTGTAGATCGATCTTACAGATCGATCTACTGTCTTTGCATTAAGGGAGATCGATCTCTTCATAGATCAGATCGATCTCTCAACTCCAGTATTGGGTAGATCGATCTCTTAACCCTTATAGATCGATCTTATTCTTCCTTAATACATTTGTACAGGCTCAAGGCTTGGCAGATCGATCTCATGTCTTCCTGAGATCGATCTCTCATCCAAGATACACCCAGAAGATCGATCTCTCATAACCCAGATTGATCTCTCATCAACAGAACTTTAAGTTCTGGTACTGATAACCTCTAAACATGTTTTTATATCATCTTTATATTATTGAATTTACTTGTTTTGTCATTTCAAAATACATTAACTCAACAAATACAACTCCTCAAATTACTCTTATGATCCTTTATATTTGGAATGATAACCATGACTTGATCAGCTTTCTTATTACTCCTATCAACCTTATCTCTACTATCCTTATCACTCCGGTTTGACTCAAGTTGGTCCTTATCATTCCGGTTTGACTCAAGTTGGTGGTTGTTATTACCCTCCCTCAAAATGTGCCGAGGTTGGAGGCACAGTTTACTGCGAAAATGAAGTAGAGTGGCCTTACATAATGGTTTTGTGAAAATGTCCGCAAGCTGAAAGGTAGAAGAGACATGTCGAGTAATAAGGAATCCCATTGAAACTCTCTCACGAACAACCAACAATCTGGTCAGGCTGTTCCTTATCACTCCGGTTTGACTCAAGCTGGTCCTTATCATTTCGGTTTGACTCAAGCTGGTCCTTATCACTCCGGTTTGACTCAAGCTGGTCCTTATCATTTCGGTTTGACTCAAGTTGGTGGTTGTTATTAAATCAGTGATCCCAAGCCTCACTGATCAGGTGTGCACAAGGCATCACTTCACCTGAAGGGGGATGAGTCAATCCTACCCTCCGGCTCATCTCAATCAACCTCATCTCCCCATATACTCACGGTATAAGGTACGTCATGTGTCATCTATGCGATACTCGTACTCATGTGCACCCAGCACGATACATAATATACCAACGGACAACTACACAGTACTATGGACCCAAGTCCATACTCCAACTCCGATGAACTTTTCATCTTGAACCATGTCTCATATACCAGGCGAGCAAGTAACGTGACACACAGTCATCGCAAGGCTCCAGCGCGGTACGATTTATCTTTAAGGCCCAGCTCGTTCAAATGCCATCGGCTGGTATCCCCTTGGGTCTCAAACCCCTAGGTTTACCTCAACTCGTTAAAATAGGTGTGAGCGATGCTCCAACACTTTTCTCAAAACCATCGTGCGAGTTAAACTCCAGCACGACACATCAAAAGCATAGAAACATGTGCGAGCTAACACTCCAGCACATAGTCAAGTCATTAAAATGGGTGTGAGCTAGAGCTCCAACACCAATCTCATCTCAAATTCGATAGATGACTATTTTCTCTTTTTAAAACTCAAAACATGTTTATTTATGCAGCATGCCTTTTCATACTAAAACATGTAAAATTAGTCAACCTATCATCATCATTTCTCAATCACCAATATCGATACAAAAATTGAGAAAAATATTGAAAACATGCATATCAAGCTATTTCCTTACCCCATCTAATTTCTTAATACATATATATCATAGTATATTTCATGCTTCCATTTCATTTCATAGAATTGTAATGTCATACTAATTCTAGCGATATATCTACGAAATTGTTGTAAAATACATACGAACATCTCAATAGCTAAGACACAGTCCCTTACCTCGAATCACACTCGTATTTCCTTTGTCACGTATGCTCCGTTCGCGATCCGGGTTAGCCGTGTTCCACGTTCTTCAGAGCTACATGTACAATCATCAAGTTATTTTTTCCCCTCTTCTAAGCCTCTACATTGTCATATATTTATTTATTCATACTCCTCAACCCATCAAATCACATTTCATCTTTCTCACAATCTCATCATACTTCTCTTAAGATTTCCCCATTTTTCATGGATTTTCTCTCCATAAATCCCTTTCAATATCAATCACTCATCACTACAAATCACTCTTGTCAATATTTTGCATACCATTCAGCCCATACAATGTCTAGAATCCTTATTTAAAGCTTGACGGTTGAAGAACTTACCCCTTTTTCTTAGCCAAACTTGTGGTAGTCACAACTCCTTCTCTTGGTCACACCAATGTGAGATTTTTGGGTATGTTGTTCTCCTGACTTCAATGAACAACTTTCCCTTCTTGAGCTCCTTCAGATTTCTACCACAATGTAGTGATTTTTAGAGTGAGAAAGCTTGGGTCTTGAGAGAAAAATGGCATGTGAGGTTTGGTGGGAGAAGAGTTATGAGTTTTCATCTCAATCTCGTGCTCTTTTTATGGATGCAGAGACATGAGATCGATCTGGCCCTTGTGGAGATCGATCTCTGCAAGGTTTGGTAGTCCTTTTCTTACCAAACACAACCATTACAAGATCGATCTTCTTCCATGATGAGATCGATCTGTCGAAGGCAATTTTTCTCTTGGAGATCGATCTTCCCCTTGTAGGAGACCGATCTGCTCCTTACAGAACCCTTAAGGAAATCGATCTGCCGAGTCTTAAGATCAATCTGTTCTCAAACAAAGAGTTAAGGAGATCGATCTTCTTGCCTAAAAATCGATCTTCTCATTACAGAATGTCTAGCAGATCAATCTGGCTCTATTGGAGATCAATCTGTCTTGTCCCGTTACTCAAAATAAGGTCATTTTGGCTCTTCCAGATCGATCTCCCATCCTATGAGATCGATCTGTCATTCATATTTCCAGATTTTACTGCAGTTTTCTGCAGCAACTTCATTCAAAACCTCCTTAATTTGTTGCCATAGTCATTTCCTCATTCATCCCTCATTGAGACTTGAAAATGACATCCAATCACATTTAGTACATATTAAAACTTGTGAGAAATCTTTGTATAACTAAATATATACAATATATAACTAAATGGAAGTGTATAACTTATGCAATTTCATTCCATTTTACTCCAATACTCATATTTCATTCCCCTTACATTCATTATATATCAAAGTTTATTTCTTCATATTCATATTTAATGCAACTTGTACGTACATCACAACTCTTATTACAAGTGTGTACATTAATCTCATAGACTTTGTATCACATATGCTTTACATTACTAGTACATCATCATACTTATGAATTCATTTACATATGTTCAAGGTTAAACCTATACGGGGTCTCACATTTACACTTCATGTATTCAGTCTTTACACTGCTTAATCTGAATCCTCTTGACTCTAACGACCATCTCCACAGTTCTAACTTAGTATTAACATTTACTCTAGTCTCAACACACAAGACAATATCATCTGCAAACATTATACACAAGGTATATTATCCTATATGGATTTTGTCAGTTTGTCCATCACTATAGCGAACAGAAATGGATTTAACGCCGAAATTCACTTATTTGCTCTCCAAATGTCCTCTCATGTGCTCTTTTTTCTCTATACATATCCTTAATTATTACAATATATTTCATGAGGACTATTTTCTTCATTAAAAGCCAACTATAACACCTCCTTAGGCACTTTATCATATATTTTCTCAAAATTGATAAAAACCATATAAACATCTTTCTCATGTACTCGAGAAAGCTTCACAAGTTGTCTAAGTAAGTGTATCGTTTTTATAGTTAACTAGTTAGGTATAAAACCAAATTAGTTTTCTGATATCTCTACAATCTTCTTTAATCTTCGTTCTATCACTCTTTTTCATAATTTTATAATGTGACTTATTAATTTTATATCTCAATAATTGAAACAACTTTGAATATCTCTCTTATTTTTATAAAGATGTATTATCGCATTCTTTCTCTATTCCTCAAGCATATTGTTAGTACATCAAATCTTATTAAAATGATATGCCAATCACCCAACTCTGATCTCACTAAAATATTTTCAAATTTCAATAAAAAAAATTTATCAACCATCTAACCACCTAACTCAAGCATCTAGTTTTAAAATGTTTTATTTAGAAAATAAAAAACAAATTTAAAATTACTTCAATTAAAAAATAAAAATTTTAAAATATCACACTTATTTTTAAAACTACTTCAATTAAAAAAATAAAATATCACACTGCGAGAAAAAAATAATTGGGAAGTCACTGTAAGTGTCTGGTGTTACCATGGGTTTTTTTGTCAATGTGAAATGGATAAAACCCAAATAAATTTTATATTTCTGAAAAATATCTTAATTTGATAAAAGCAAAATATCTCAAACTATTCAAAGGAAGCACTGCCATTCATTGTTTTGGGATAAGGTATAACTGGCAACAGGAACATTAGTCATGGCTTCGTGGGAAAAAAAAGGCTCAAAGAAGCAATGAAGACTCTTCTCTCTTTAGAAACAACGCAATTTTATCTTCGAAAGCCTTCTTTATGGGATCCGATTAGAACCCCAACAATCCTCCCTACAATCATCAAAAACCTGAAGCAGAACCAAAACCAAAACCAAAACCAAAACCAACCCTCATCAACATGGAAACTGCAGGCTAACGCCAAAGGATTTTCCAGCACACCACCAGCTACGGTGAAAGAAAAAATTGCCAACAAGAACAATAACAATAATGACGACGAGCAAGTTCCCCAGGTAGTTTTTAATAGGATGATAGCAAGAATTTTGGTCTCTGTGGGGGTTCCCTTGGCCACGGGTATCGCGTTACTGCACCTTTTTGGCGTAGCTAAAGAGAGAAATTTGTGGGATGTACCACTATGGCTGCCTTTCTTGACTACATTCATAACTTTTGGGGTATCAACTCTCGGGATTGCTTACGGGACTTTGTCTGCGAGTTGGGACCCGGAGAAGAAGGGTTCTGTTCTGGGATTGGAAGAAGCTCAACGCAATTGGGTTGAAATGTGGAAAGAGGAAAATGATGGGCAGTGGTGATTGCCGGCTGAGGTCAACCGAATGGATCAACATCAGGTTGCTTTTCTTTCACTCTTGTAGGACAACTTTTGTAATGTACTGCCCAAGCCCAAAGTCTCCGCTTTGTTTTTGGAAGAACAAAAAAGTAGAACAAGTGTTGGTACAATATTGTTTTCATTATCGAATAATTTATTAGTGAATGTTTGTTTAGTTCTTTACCATAAGAATTGCAAATATAGGAGGAATTAGAGTAAAGGATATTAATATAAGCTTTGGATTGAACGTTAGATGAACTTCTTATTGTATTTTATTTTATTTCTTGGGAAAGGAGAAATCCAACATCATTTTTGAACGAAATTATATACATTTAGCATAAAATTAAAATTTCAAGAACATTATTAATTTAATTTTGTCTCAATTACCTTTTTTTTTTTTTTTTTGTAAGATCTAATCTTCTATATATTTGCCTTTGGAGGGCAGTGCTCTATGTGTAGCCTATTACCTTGCACTGACCAAATGAATTTGCTAGCGTTAATTTTGAGAAATGAGAAACATAATTTAAACTCATAATTTTTTCAAAGAAAGGTATAGTGATTACCTTTTTTTTTTTTCCCTAAAGATAAACATCCGAAACTTCATTAATTTAAAAGATCAACATCAATATTCAGTACCGTTTTTAATCAAATTTGGATACTCCTCTACCTAATACATTCCTCAATACTTCTTAATCCATATTTTGATAATTCATGGGCTGCTCTGTTTCCTTCCTGAGTGAACAGCTTTGGAAGGACTTCATTTTGTCTCGTGCTTCTTCTATTATAATGCCAATGGAAGATAAATTTTTCCCTAGGCCTCCATCTCTCAGTCTTGTGATTATTCCCAGTGCATCTCCGTCCAATTCAATGTTCAACGTTGCCATGGCCTCCACTATGGCTGGGTTTGTTTGCCACTCTAAAACTCCTACATGGGCTCTATTACCTAGAGATGCTAACGGGCTAGACCGAGTCGATTTCAACTCGGATTTCACCGGTTTCGGCTCATTAGCAAAAGGAATCAGTTTGAATGGGTTTCTTAGGGGGCCAGTCCTGAGCGAGGGACGAAACCAAACAGGCGGGACCAACTCAGCTTGGTGAACTTGGGTTTGGGTTTTTGGGTTGGATCGGGCCGATATTGACTGATTTCTTTTTTTTTTCAAATTCTTTTTAAATTTATTTATTAAATTTTATTTATTAATAAAAATAAATATTGACTTATTTAATTATTTAATATATTTTTATATAATAAAATGCTTATATCTTATTTAATAAAATTATTTTAATAAACATAAAGTTATTATCTAATATTATAAAAATTATCATTATAATAAATAATGCTATCATAGAAAAGTTATTATAACTTATTCAATAATGTTATTAGTTTAAACAAATTAAAATAATTTCAAAATTTTTTAATTTCTTTTGATAAAATTAAACTTAATTTTTCAATTGAAATATAATTAAATTTATCATTTGAAAAATAAGTAAACTTGTCATTTTGCATAAAAAATATTTATTCATTTATCATTTACTTTTAAAAAACATATTTATTTAGTATGTTTTTCAAATATTTATTCATTTTGTATTTTAAATATTTATACATTTTCTAAACTTATAACATTAATTTATTTGGTATTTATCAATAATAATAAATGCAAATAATAAAAGAGAAGAAGGAGACTGAAGATTTTTACTTGAAAAATCCCTTCAAAAGTTATAAAGGTAAAAACCACGGGATCGTAATCTATAAAAAAATTACGATGACTGAAATTATTTAAAATTTTACATACAATTTACAAATAAAAAAAAAATAGAACTATTTCATGTTCCCTCCAATTTATAAGGATTGACTTGAAAATTTCTTCCTCCTCCCCCGACATATTATCGACGAACTCAGTGGCTATTCCAAGTTTTTTATTGCGAAATTTCCCTTCAAATCAATATTTGAGGCATGTTAGCTTTTATAATGAAGTTGGAGTAAAACTAGTTTGACGGTCTCCAATGATTCTTCCACATGTTGAAAATGCGGATTCTAAAGTAATGGATGATACTTGCAGTGCAAAAACATCTCAAGCCATGGAAGCTAAAATTGAAAATTGTATTTGGTTTTCTTTCCACCATTGGAGAAGATCAAAGTTATTGTCTATACACAAATTTTGGCTTAAGAAAAATTCTATCTCATTGGAGCTATCTCCTCCACCTCCACCATGAGTTTGTCGAGTTGTTGAGTTGGATCCGTTGGCATTTCCTTCTAGCTTCAGTCTCTTCTTTGTTGTTGCCTTAATTTCTTCGAAAATATCTCCTTGGCTGTTGCCTTCACCACTTTCAATTTTCTTGTTCAGTTATTCTTGTCCTTAGTTGAACTGCTCCCTCCTACCTTCATAAAAATTAAACAATTCTCGAAAATAAATGTTAACTAAGGACTTTTGATCCTCAATTTAATCAAGTCCAAGAAAATCTTTATAAAAATAAAAAAAGTATTAATATTTAGCTCACATTGATTAAGATTTAATAAAGTTGCAATATAATGAATAAGAGGAATTGTTTATCGATATTTTTTAAATTTTTTCTCCATATCATATACAAAAAAAGATAAAGTATCATCATTTCTAATTTTTAAAAATTTATCAAACATTCTAAAAACTATAGGAACAAAAAAGGTATAGTTGAATAATGTTGAGTTAAAAATCTTTCAATTGTATCTTTATAAGTAGATAGCAAATCAACACAACTTTCAATAAAATTTCAATCATCATCATAAAATTGTTAAGGATGGGTCACTTACAAAATTGTTATAAAAAGCAGTAATAATATCTATATAAGGTAAAATATAATAAAGTAAACAATAAAGTGAGTTTCAACTTGTTTGTCACGACCCGAAGGACGCGAATTTTCAATAATTTATTGCGGAAGTATAAAAATTTGGGCTAAATTTTTCATTTTCTTTTAACACTTGTTTGTCATGTGAGTGCAGCTTTACAATGTTTTTAGGTCTCAAACTACCTAGCTTGGTTTAAGGTTATGAACCTAAGGTCCAAGTCTAATTTCTTATTAACTTTCGTAATCATTTCTTAATTCAGTACACATCTTGACACATGCACTGAAGGGTAACTGTTTCAAAATAATTACAATTAAATAGTATAAATAAATATACCGATACAAGCTGCGAGATCTCGAAGCATTTACTTCGAAGCCGATACTGACATCGATGTCAATGCACCTCTAATCTGAACCTGTGATGAAAAATAGAATGAAATGAGCTTTGAGGAAAGTTCAGTAAGTAAATCACACAAGCACAGAGGTAATAGCATACAAGATACTGAATTTTTAATGCATGTCTAACGCATTTCATTTCGATCATTCTTTCTTATCACTTATCTGAATCACAATTCGAAACTTATCCAAAGTCACATTTCTAGGAACTAGAATATTATCTAGAAGTTGTCAAGTTTTTCAGGTAGGGAGGTATTTTGAAATACCTTAATTAGCCGTCAAATCTGACCACCCGAACTGAATATACCTATAGGGGTTCAAAATTCGAAACATAGTGAATGTAGAAAACCAAAGTTTAATGCAATCCAAACATGTAAGCTTTTCTCTCTTGAATTGCTTACATCCACATTCGTTCTCCAAACACAACAATTTTTTGAGATCACAACATACAATCCGAAAACATATTACCATATCGAAATATATTCATATCTCGAAAACAATTCTCTTATTCAAAACATAACTTATATTTGAAACTTATCCAACTTCAAAACATGTCTTATTTCGATGCATAATCTATAGCGAAACATCTTTCTTATTCGGAATAGGTCTTGCATCCATAACCTATTCATATATGAAATATATTCTTTATTCGAAACACATTTCATATTCAAAACATATTTCTTATTCGAAATATATCACATCGAGATATATTCATATATTCGAAACATATTTCATATTTTGAAACCTTCTTCATAGTTCAAAACTTACTTTTTATTCCAAAACATACTTCACAATTCGAAACGTATATCATATTTTCTTTGCTAACTGTTCTAACTCGTTAGCAGGGACACTACTGACTATTATATCCCGTCAGCTAAGGCTACATCACTAACTACAAAATATTTTTCACATTTCAAAACATTTTTCAAAGCATATTTCAAAATCTGAAACACATTACTTATTATCACTATTTTAACCTGTGATCGGGGAAATATCAAAATTTTGAAATACATGACCATTGCTAACTATTATAACCCGTTAACAAGGCTCGAAATTTTTCCTTCAGCAAGGCTGAAACATTGCAACTATTATGTTTAGTTAGCAAGAACCGAATCATTGCAAACTATTATGTACCCCGTTAGCGAGGGTCGAAACATTGCTAACTATTATGTCCCGTTATCAAGGGCCAAAACATTGCTAACTATTATGTACAGCGTTAGCAAAGGCCGGAACATTACCAACTATTATGTCCTGTTAGCAAGGGTTGAAACATTTGCTATTTATATCTCCAATAGTAGGTTACATCATTGCTAACTATGATATACCCTGCTAGCAGGGGCCAAAACTGGTCATGACTAACTATTATCATCTGTCTGTAAACTCCACAAATTTTCTTGTATTCAGAATTGATTATGATTAGCAGAGTAAACAAATGAAAGTAAAGATGTGCATAATGGTGGATAATTAATTGAAATTATATCTTAACATGAGAAACTTGGATAAGTTTAATTAATTAAAATATTTTTAACTTGAAGAACAAATAATTGTGAGGAATAGAAATAAATTGTTAGGAACTAGATTAAGGAATGAATATTCCTCTATTATAAGTAAGTGCAAATATTAAACTAAAATCCATTTTTAAATACTATGTGGGAAATTTATTAAGTATGTATATATATATATATATATATATATATATATATATATATATATATATATAAATGTAATATTTTATTTATTCTTCAAGTCAAGTATATAGGTATATATATATATATATATATATATATATATATATATATATATATATATATATATATATATATATATGTGTGTGTGTGTGTGTGTGTGTGTGTATGAATAAATACACACACATATATATATATATATATATTCACAACCCGTAGCCATCAGTACAATTGCATAAAGGAAAAATGCATAATGGATGCATTAAGGGAAATATCATGAAGAAAAAGTTGGCTCCATTTCTTTAAAGCCAACTCGAGCTGCCATTGTTATTTGTTTGTGGAAATGTTCGGTGGAAAGAGTTTGAAATGAATGGTGATGTTGCCTGACAGCATAAGGAAATGTTGAACAAAAATGGATGGAACTGAAGAATGTCGTGTAACTTGTTGTTGCTTGCAGCAGTTGAATGGAATAGGAAATGATAGCAAGTCAGACAATTGAAAGAAAGATGAAAGGAGGAATTTAGAGTTGGTGAGTGGTGATGATGCCTCTCGGCTGAGCTGAAAAAAAAGAAGATAAATGATGATGTTCTGAAATGCAGAAATGGGAAGGGAGTACTTTATAGTAGAAAATGCAATGGAAATAAGGAAATGGTAGTAGTGGCTCTCGGTGTAAAAACAAAGAAGCAATAGGAACGAGAAACGGGAGAAGGACCACAGCAGCTGTAGGGTAATCATGGCCATCGATCAACACCTACTGTTTAGATGTAAGGGGGAAGAATCAAGGTGGAGTTAGTTCCGTGATTGCTGCTGTAAATTGCAGTAGTGGAAGCAGGCATTAAGGCTAATTGGCAGGCAAAAAATATAGATGTGCACCGATTTTTAGCAAGCAAGTGGATGAAGTTGAATAAACAAAGATAACGAAACTGAAGATGATAGCTAAAGGACCGAAAAGAAAGGAAGAGGAAGCTGTGAAGAGGTTTGAAAAACTGATGAGAAAGATGGTCAGTGAACTGAAACCTAGGAGCTAGAATTTAGAGTGCATGGGACAGACCAAAATGTGAGTGGGAGTGGCTGGAAATATAAGAAGGAAAGAAAAGAAAGATAATGGTTACTCGGTGGGAGAAAAATAAAGTGAGAGCAGTTGGGAACAATTTGAAACCTGAAGGGTAAAGAAACAGAGAAGACGTGAAGAGGCTGGATAAACTGAAATGAAATAGAAATTGAGAACTGGATTGTGCAGCCTACTGGAAAATGAAAAGGAAACAATCGAAGCAGGTAGAGTAGTAAAAAATGGGAAATGAAAATAAGTGGTGAGAAGGCATGATGGCCGGTTAACTTAATAGTAGGGAGAGCAAGAAAACGTGATATATATATACATATATACATGGCAGAAAGTTGATGAACCCGAGAGGATAATAGAGAGAATGTTGTGTTTGTGAGTGAAAGAAAAGTGAGTAAACCGAACTTCCTTCTCCAAATTTACTAAAGAATTAAAACTAGTTTTCTATTCAACTTCATTGCCATTGTTTTACAGCCATCGTCCTCCCTAACTTATCCTTTCTCATCACTATTGCTCCTTGTTGTGCCACGTTACTACTACTCATCTCCACACCACGTTACCTTCCCTACTTTACTATTGGTTGTTGCAACCTTGCACCATTTTATTGCTGCCTTGCTTAGGTAGAGCAATAAAAGATGAGGAAGTGTAAGGTTGAATGAATCAAAGAAAGCCAAGAGAAGGAAAGAAGACAGAATTGAAGGCTAGCAGAGAGCTGACATTGAAGAACAAATGTGGCTGGAAGGAAGACTGAAACAGAGCAATGTTGCGAGCAGAGAAGGGAGGTTGAAATAACTACGAGAGGGAGCTTAACCGAAAGTTGGAAACAGCAGCCAGCATGCTACTCTTGCCAGTAAAAGAAGCTGAAAAACGGAGAAAAAAATCGAAGTTGAAGGATCAGCCATTTAGGAAATAAGCAGAAGTGAATCAAGGTTGGCTAGGGGGAAATTGTCAAGTTAAAATTACTTGCTATATTGGATGTCATGATGTTGTTTTGAGACAGTAAACAAAAGCTACTCTTGTTGATTTAAAAACTCGAAGCCATAGTAAGGAAGAGGTCAAATTAAGGAGCTAAAAACAATCAGAATTAACAAACTTAAAGTGTAGGAAATTTTCAATCAAGAAAGCACCAACTATAGGAGACAATACCGAAAGACAAGAGGAAGCTATAGTGTAGTTTAAGTAACGGTCCCAAAAACGTAAGAACCAACTCGTCAAAACATAGGAAATATATAATAATGAATTTAGAGTGATGTTTAGCCTACTATATATTAAGATGGCCCAATTAAATAAATTGAGTTCAAACTTAAAAATAGAATACTAAAGAAATTTCGAGCTTGCCATGACTAATGCAGTTGATTTACAATGTAATACAGCACCGAAGGAAGTGAACGAAACAGAACGGACTAACACACACACGGGTGCATAAAGGAACTACCGACATCCTCAGGGGGTAAGAAAAATCTTGTGTGCTGCTAGAGATAAATTGCATGTATTTTTTGTCGATTTGTTGATATGAATCTTATGAAATATTTTACCGTAAGGAAAATTGGTTGTGCTGTTAGATATATATGCACGTATTTTTTGATGTTTTGTAGATATAAATTTAGACTGTATTTCTATTGTAGAAAAATATCCGTGAACTGCTAAAAATATCTGCATATATTTTTTGGGTATTTGAGACTGCGAACTTTAGGACAGAAAGTTTTAGACACCTGAACTGTAGAAAATCCTAGGTCGAGTATTTCCATTATGAAATTTTAGCAAAAAGTTTAAAACTCCGTAAATCACTCTGATTTTCGGTATAGTATTATTTAGCCTCTTTAAATAAATTTTAGAGTAGTTTTAATTATTGTATAAAATCTAAAATTATGGATTTTTACCCAAAGACTGTCTTGTGGTTTTTAGCTGAAAAATGGCAAGACCAACCCTTCCAATTTTGTTTGATTTACCGAATCGAGGTTTAGAAACTATTTGGATAAAATGGACTGTTAATGAATTGACTTTGAATAAAACCGTGCTAGCCGTCATGTATTTTTGTGTGATCTTGCACTGACTTGATGTTAAAATTGTGCTAGATAGTTGTGCATTGCTGTGTGATCTTGTACTGACCTGCTCGCACGAGATTTAAGTGTTTTAATGTTAAAACAGTGCTAGACAGTTATGTATTGCTATCTGATCTTGCACTGAACTGCTCGCACAAGATTTAAGTGTTTTGATGTTAAAACCGTGCCAGACAGTTGTGTATTGCTGTGTGATCTTGTATTGAACTGCTCGCACGTGATTTACAGTGTTTTAATGATAAAATCGTGTTAGTCAGTCGTGTATTGTTGAGTGATCTTGCACTGACCTACTCGCACGTGATTTGAGGCAAAAATGCGACGGTGAATTATACTGAATTTTGAATGATGTCGAGGTCCATGTAGTACGATGTACCATGCTGTGTGCATGTGTGTACGATGTACCGTGTTACTGGAAAATAGTGTACTGTGTGAGCCGTTTGGGTAGCTGACCACTCCCATAGCACCTGACATCCCAATACACCTAATCAGTGATTGTCCGAAGTCACTAATATTGACCAATTGTCCTACTGAATTGAATTATTGATGATGAATATTCCGCCTTGTCTCACTCATTTAAATTTCTGAATTGATTTGATGAAATGATATACTGTGTGAAATTTATTTTATCTACTGCATTTAATTTAAGTGTTTTTTGCAGTACAATTTCTATGATATCGATACTATGATCGATGGTAATTTTTACTGTGTTTTTTATACCTAACTGTGTATTATTTATTTCAAGCCGTATAGATAGATAGTGTATTTATTTACCTGCCGTTTGATTTTTCTTACCGAGTACGTTAAACTCATCCCTTACTTTACTCTACAAAGCCTCGTCAGTAGCAGAGACCGTCTGGTAGGTAGGTTTTCATCGCGCTGCCATACGTCAGAGAAGTATCCTCTTTGTGAAAAGGTATACCCAACTTTGACATTTATGTTGTGTCTAAATTTTGTAAGTACAGTAATGCAAATTGAACATGAGTCTGGGGAAAGTGTGGACATGAATGCTTGTAACAAAACTTAGCATTGTTTAATTGAAAAAAATATTTTCACGGATTTCTATTTAAATGATTATTGTTAAACGTATATGTATCAGAAATTCACTGTGATGATCCTGCGTTGACTTATAGCCCAACCAAAGTGTGTATAAATCAGGTCGTTATAGAATTGGTATCAGGGCCCGGTTGGCCTGATATGAGTCGATGATTGGAGTAAGAGAAAAGTAGGAAAGTTCACATCTCCACCATTACTGTACATTGTTTAGATACAAATGAGTATTACCTGACTATATTTTACTGAGAAATTGTGTCATTGAATGAAGAAAAACTGACAGATATGGTTGGTTGGTATTACAACCATACTAGTAGATGAGAGAGAATCATTTCTTGATGCCGTAGAAAATAGGCCCGAGAGATAGAGCGAATCGTCATCTGGATGTGTACCTCATAGTTTAACCGAAAATTCTGAAGTCCGCTATGTAAGATTTGACCGGGACATGAAAACCATGATGACATTGTTTGGTCAAGTGATAGCAGCACTATAATAATGATGATGGTTAAAGTATGATTGTAACTTAGAGAAGGCTGAGCTAATTTCAGAAGATAGTACACTATTACATACTGGGGTTGAGAATCCAATTGTAATGGAAAACTGGATAACTGAATTAGAAAACTTATATGGATTCTTAGGGCACGACTGTAAACTTAATAGACTGAGGCAATTTCTGAAGTTTGAGTCTCCGTTTTTCAGTGAGGTTAAGGATTTAGTGATTTCGAAAGATTAGATAAATGAGATGGAAAATCTCTATGATATTGAAAGTAACTCTGCCGAGAAAGTTGCTTTTGCAACTTTGTGATAAAGAATTGGAGAAGTTATACGGACTTTTAAAAAGCCTATTGTAAAGAAGGTAGCTTTTAAATTATTGATAACAAAAAAAAATGGGAAGTCGAACCTTAAGGGAAGTTTCCCTCAATCTAATATGAGGATTCGACATTAGAGGGTGCGTGAGATATATGTCTAGATGACTTAAGATGTCAACCCATCTCGGATGCAACACAATGGCAATTATAGATGAAATGATCGAATCAGGCATAAGGTAACAAGTTCGAGAATGAATATGAAACTAAATTTATAGTTTTAAAAGAAGTATAATTCAGATACATGGAGATATGAAATAAGGAAAGTCCAGAAACTCAGAGGAGATATTGGGATAGTCAATCGAGCTAGGTTAGCTCAATTTGATGTTATTTTGAGCAAGCAGTACGCAAGGCACAATTATGTAGATAGGACGTAACTGTGTGATTATGAAATGTATGTCTCTGAAAGTACTAAAGAAAAGGGAAAGGTAAAAAGCGTGATAGAAAGATATCTACTGAAGAAAGAGTGATTGTGAAAGAGTAAAGTTACTGTAACTGGAAGAATGAATTACTAAACGAATTGTATAAATGAAACTTGATGGTTTCACTGCTTACATGATTGATAAGGATAAGGCATGTCTGGAATAAAGAGACATTTATGTAGATAAGGAGTTTTGCTGACGCATGTCCGGATGATTTACCGGAGTTATCACTAGATAGAAAGATGAAGATTTGAAATTGATTTAGTATTTGGTACCGAACTGATATTATAACCACCATACTGAATGACTTCGATTGAATTAGAAAAGCTGAAGAAACAATTACAGAGATTATATGATAAGGGGATTATCAGACCGGGAGACCCACTTTGAAGTGTACTCGCATTACTTGTTAAGAAGATCTGGAGTCTTCTGGGTCATGTTGTACCAATAATGGGTGTCAATTGGATTCTCTAAAAAATAAAGGTTATAGATCAGTGGGAAAGACTCAAAATTGTTAAGAAGATTCAGAGTTTTTGGGTGTAAAGGAAGTTTGGAATACAAAATACGTTTCAAATCTAAGGATTGTAATTCGTATGTGTTTATGTTTCGAATGTGAAACTTAATTCGAATAAGGAAAAGGTTTCATTGTAATTGATGTACGAAGTTAGATAAGTTTTGAAGTGTGATAAACCTTGAATACATATTATATTTTGGGCAAGAGATGTACACAATTTACAAATATTCTGGTATGTGAAATGATTCGGATTTTGTGCTATGCCTTAAGAATGAATTGTGTTCAAAGGATAAATGAGAATTGCGTAAAGTTTGGTATCCTACTTTCAATTAAGACTGAATAATGAAACCTTATGACTATAATTGATTTGTGTGGTCAGGTTCGATGGCTAATAAAGGTATTTCAAAATATCTCTCTGCCTGAAAAACTTGACAACGTCTAGAAATGTCTTAATCCATAACCCACAAATTGAAACTTACAGCCGCAATATTTACGTTTGAAGTCAAGGTACCATTACTTGTGCAGTGAAGAATTATAGAATTTTAGCAATCATGAAAGTTTAAATGTTAAATTTCATAAAAATAATTTAACACAAGAAAAGAATTGGCTAGAGCTAACACCTTGAATAAAAAGGATCTCAAGATGGTGTTGTATAAATGGTTAGGGAACGCGAGCTATTGGAACATTCTGTGAACCTCAAATTGGATGCGGTTCTTCCGATACTGACGACCTAAGATTTGAACACTAGACTGGATTGATCGAATCGAACAGACTCAACGTAATGATAAACATTGTGTTAATGTAGCTAGTAAGATCCAGATGGGTACTATAACCAAATTTGGTGTTGGTACTGATGGTCTATTGAGGTTTAGAGGTAGATTATGTGTACCCGATGATTCACAATTAAAGAAAAAAGATTTTACGATAAGCTCAATCATCGAGATATACTCCGCATCCGAAGAATAGTAAGAATTATCAAAATCTCTTGAATGTATATTGTACGATAAGAGACACGAATGAATTTGTGACTGAATGTCTCATATGTCAGTAGGTTAAGGTGGAGTACTAGGAGCCTGTGAGATCATTACAACCTTTAAACAGGCCAATATGGAATCGAGAGCATGTACCCAGGATTTTAAGGCTTCTGGAAGGACTAATTGCCAATTAACAAAGATTGCACATAATCAGTTACCACTCAAGTGTCGGAATGACGCCGTATGAAATGTAGTATGACAAAAAAATGTCGCTTACTGATTGGACGGAAGAAGTGGGTGAAAGGAAGATAATTGTTCTCGATTTGGTTAAGCAAGTTTCTGAAGATATTCAATTAATTTGTGAAAGGTTGAGAAAAACTCAGAATAAGTAAAAGAGTTATGCTGACCAAAGACGATGGTCCTTGGGATTTACAGTAAGAGGTTCGATATTTCTGAAAGCTTCTTTATCCAAAGGCATCATGAGATTTGGAAAGAAAAGAAAGTTGAGTGCCCGTTATATTGGGCCTTTCAAGATCTTAGATTGAGTAGGAGACAAAACTTATAGATTGGCTTTACCACCGGAATTGTCAAGTATCCATAATGTCTTATATGTTTCAATGTTACGCAAGTACCATCCGGACCTGACGCATGTGATTAAGTATGAACCACTAGATTTGAAGGAGGATATGACTTATGTGGAGAAACCAGTTCGGATTCTCGATAGAAAAGAGAAAGTGTTACGGTCTAAAGCTGTAAGACCTGTATTTTTATATGTATCCTTATGATTTCATGAATGTACACACTTGTCATATGAGTTCGTGATGTACACACAAGTTTCGTTATGTATGAATCAAGGGAAATGGACCTTTGTAAGTGCTAAGTATGGATAGAATGTAAAACGAGTAGTGAAGTAAATTAAATGCAACAATTTCCTTGAAATTCTGGGAAAAACTGTAGTAGGAAGCCTGCAGATAAAGGTCAGATCGATCTCATGTGGTGATAAGATTGATCTTTCAATTTCGGAATGAAAACACCAAGGTTCTTAGGCAAGTAGATTGATTCTTTATTCAAGCCAGATCGATCCCTGTTGAAGAGCAGATCGATCTCCTCCCCAAGAAGATCAATCTCAAAGTGGCTCTGCCTGGAAAAGATCGATCCCTTTCCCTGGGAGAACGATCTCAATTTGTCTCGACCATAAGCAGATCGATCTCATTTATATGGCAGATCGATCTCCATTAGCTACTGCCAAACAAAGATCGATCCCTCCTATAGGCCAGATCGATCTTGAAGACTATGAATTGTGTAGTTTGAGCAAGGGAAGATCGATCTCTACCCTAGGAGATCGATCTCATCGTGTGAATTCTATATAAAGCCCGACCATTCAAGCCTTTTTCCCCTGAAAATTGAAAACCTTCCATGTTTAAGCAATAACCTAGCTTTCTCTCTAAATTATCAACACCTTCCAAAGAGATTTAAGAAAAACTTATTTGAGCAAAGTTGTTGCTTAAGAGGAGGAGAACGATATAGTTGAAAACTAGAGGTTGAATCGAAGGATTGAAGGAGAAAAAGAATTTCTCCCCAAATTTGGCAAAAGGAGAAAACTCATGCTAGGTAAGATTTCAATACACCAACTTCAAGTATGTTTATCTAGACATTTAGATGAGTTGATTTGGTGTATACATTGATGGCTTAAATGTTCGTGTACATGCTTAAACAACCATGACCTAGAATGGGTTTAGTGAGAGAAAGTTGAAATGGCATGGAGTTAATGATGATTTAAACATGTAGAGATGTTATTAAGCATGTATAGAGGATTCTAAGATAACTTTGTGAAATTCATATGTTGGAATGGATGATGATTTAAAATGGGTATAAGAAGTGTTTAATAAAATGCCATAGAGAACGAAAATAATGAATTTGAGGTATTGTGCGGCTAATGCCAGTTCCATATGAATCGGTAGACTCGATGAGACTAAAAGACTCTCGAGAAACGAATAAAACAATCGAAATGGACTTAAGAGAATAAGGATCAAAAGATGTAACAAGGCCAAATTTGGTGTAAAATGGCCCCATGCATTGAATTGAAATTCATGCAAATGAGAATTAAGTATATTAAAGTATACTAATGTGAGTAGCAAATGCCTGCAGCTCCTGAAGATTTAATTGGAACCGATAAAGCCGGATCACAAGCATTGGAAAACAAAGGAAAGTGATTCACGCGTGGTTCGAGGTAACAGATGCAACCATTTTGTGCATATGTATTCCTTACGGGTGAAAATGCTTTGGTAGCATGAAAATATTTTATTAATGAGCATGTGTTTTGAGAAAAGTGTTTATGTAATACCCGAAAATTCAGTGTCATTTTTAAGAAATTGACATTGTAAACTCGGATTTTATGTAATCTTGATCAATAAAGACGAAATAATTAAATTTTAAGTACAATTGATCAAGATATAAATTTATTAGAATTTATCAAAATTTTTGCCTAAAAAAATGAGCTCAAAAATATGAAAAAATATACCGAAAAAGTAAAAATCGGACGGATAAATTCATTTACGGACTAAATGAATTTAATATGATTTTTTGGGATATTTTTGGATTTTTATTATTATTTTAAGAATAAAAAAATAATAAAAATATATTATAAAAAAAACTGAAAAAAAATCGAAAAAAAAAAGAAAACAAAAAAAAGAAAAAAAAGGGAGAAATCTGAAGAGAATATCGGGGAGAGAGAAAGAGGCAAACCGACGGATTCGATTTCCTCTCACCGGCAAGCCACCGGCGAGGTTGAGGGGCTGGTAAGGGTCGGTGAAGGAAGCCCAGCACCGGGCGACTCGCCAGCAGCCACCACGCGCCCTCCATCGCCAGGAAACGCCAGATCGGAGGAGGGAGAGCCGCGGGAGAGAAGGGGAGATTCGGCTGCCACCGACGCCGATCGACCCCAGCCCAGGCCAAAAGAAGGCTCCCCAGCCCGAGCCCAGCCGATTGGCGACAAAATCGCGCCGGGAACCAGCCGACAGCGCCAAAAATGGTGAAACGGCCACTGAGCCGGTTCGGACCGGTTTAGTGTGAAAAGGGGCAAACCGGTCCGAATCGGTTCAGGAGGAGAGAGAAAGAAAAAAGAGAAAATTTTTTTTGGGATTTCATTGGACTTCGAGTAAGTCGATACGAGGTCAAAAGTGACCAATTTAATTTTCGATAAATTTATTTAAATTATATTTAATCGAAAATTGGCCCGGAAATGAAATATACAATTGTGCAGTTCGACGATTAATTCCGAACGGGAACCCGATCGAACTCCAAATTTTGTACCATCGCATGATATCGAGTAAGTAAAGCTCATTTACGACAATTTATGTGATTAACGCGTATTTAAGATTTATTTTACGCATTTTGGATTAAATTTCGAATTTAGTGAATTATAGTCGAAAATTCGAATAAACTGTCGTAAATGAAATTTGTGCTATCCAAAGAGCTTGGAATAAAGCCCAATGGGTATGGATAGGCCCAATGAGTCGATAGACCTTGATAAAGGGAATTAATACGTAAAAAGAAAATGGGCTTAATACAGATTAAGACCCGATTAAAGTATTTATGCCCATTTAGAGTAAACGGGCCCAATTAAGTGAAATGAACTGTATTAAATCTGTAATACAGTAGAAAACGTGTAATTAATCCAGTGAATGGTTAAATGCAGCTCCAGAGTCATATTGAGAGTTGACCGGACTGCGAGATTTGGACAGCACAGAGGAAGAGAGGTCACATTACGTGATCCGAGGTAAGGGATCTATGGGAGCTATTAGAGATAGCTGTACGTATTTTCATCGTCGTTTACAGTCAATTAAATTTTGTATAGTGTATAGATATGAAATTTCTGGATAGTACCCAATTATGAGAAAATTACGAAAATACCCTTGACTCAGGAATTTTAGAAATGCATAAAGTACATGCAATCCATGTTTTCTCTGTGAAAAAGAGATTTTTGTGAAGCTGAAATGATAGACTGGCTCATGATTTGACTGTATGCATTAAATTGCACGTTTTTCTAAAGTGTGATTTGATTGACGAGTGATTTGATGGGATGTTACCCTCTCACTCTATTTTGTACCATTTTGCATATTGCACTCAGTTTTGAGTACCACTGTGGTGGAAAATAGAGTCAGCTGTCTATTTTGTGTGTGTGAAATCGTGCTGGAGCTATGATGAGATCTGTGGATTTATCCAGATCCGCTCCCACTTGATTTTGGTATTACATATGTACAGATCGTGCTGGAGCACTGCTCGCATTGGATTCTGTTGTGATTTGTGATTGAGTCGTGCTGGAGCCCTCATGTTGATTGTGTGTCACACTAACTTGCTCGCACTAGATCTGAGACGACAGGCTATGGTTGATAATTTATTTGGTTGGGGTGGTGAGCTGTTGACTCAGGCACCTACAACTATGTGGTAGTTGTACTGTGGTTTACGGAGTACATCGTACCATGTAGACAACATAGAGTACACTGTACCGTGCAACTATGGGATGTGAGGATTGCGTCTTTGGACTCGGGCATGCTTTGTCATTGCTCTGATTTGTGATAGTCCTTAGATAGGAGCCAATGGATAGACTAATCCCCTCCTCGGACTCAGAGACACCTTGGCACACCTGATCCGTGATAGCTTGTGGATCTCGGACTTTGGCCAATTGTTCCCTTGGATTTGTGTGAAAATCCCTGCCTAGTCTCATATATTTTATTGGTTTCGGTGATGAAACTAATTGTGATTTGATTTCTGTGATGAAACCATTTGAAATGATAATATGATTTAAATGTGAGTTTCAATACTGAACACAGAAATATTTTATTCTGAATGAGTTTTGATATTCGGTTTTTGGGCAGTAAATTGCTATGTGTTTTACTATGATAGTTTTATGAATGCCATGAGTTTTTCGGCATAAACCATGCATCATGAGCATCGTGGATAATTTGATTATCTACTTGCTTTATAAATTAATGCGACTGTTTTGAAAAGTAAATGCATTTGTTTTACGAGTTGATAAAACATGCATTATGAGCATCGTAGATAGTGTGGTTATCTACCTGCTTTCATATATTTCTTACTGAGCACTTTATGCTCATCCCATTATTTTTTTCACCTCTACAGAGCATTTCAGTAGAGTGTATCAGCTGCGTCCGTCCTGCGATCTTTTATACATAGCTATCCAGCAGTATCAAGGTATGCACATATGTACTTTTTGTATCTGAATAATAGTGTACAGTGATGTAGTTACGTTATATGGTGGATGTATATATGTAAGGCAATGTAAACGACTTTCTAATTTTATGAGCTTCCGCGAATGTTAGTGCCTGGGACGAAAGCATTGCCTGTTATGCATATATATATATAATATATGAAAACTGAGTGAGGGATATTGACTCACAGCCTAACAATTGAAATGTGGTAAGTTTGCGAAAAATTTGTAGTGATTTTTGAAAAATTGGGTCGCGACAGGAGTGGTATCGAGCATGTTGGTCTGATGTGAGTCAGTGTCAGTAATTAGAAAGTATACATCCCCATGTCACTTACATTATTAGATACAATTGTGTGTACCAAGCTGTGGTTAAACTGAGAATTTGATTGTGTATGCGGGACGATTGGGATGTCTGATAGACATCGCAGCAGAAGAGAGAGTTCACATTCTTAGGGCCATAAAGAGTGGTCCGAGAGACGCTGTGATAGGTTTGAGAAACCTTGTGAATCGTCATGTGATTATGTCCCATCAAGTCTAGTGGAGACTACTGATGCCCGCATTACGAGATTAGAGCGGAGTTAGAACACAATTATGGAGTTGTTCACTCAGGCTAACTTGACTATGGCTAGGTTAGATAGTAGGTAAGGTCCGGCTGCTTAGATGACTTATACTGAGTTGGCAGCTGCTCTTGAGACACTTACGCCTACATAGCTTGCACTTATGCCACGTACTATTGAGACCCCTGTACCACCTGTAGTTCGACAACAAACGGGTGAGTATTCAGGGTATGATTGTGAACTTGACCGATTGAGGCAGTTTCAGAAGCTCAAGCCTCTATCGTTCAGTGGGATTAAGAACCCTTTAGTAGCAGAGGATTGGATCAACCGGTTGGAGAAGCTATTTAGCTTTTTTCGATGTTCGACCACTAAAAGAGTGGCATTTGCTACATTCATGTTAGAGGGCGAAGCAGAGTATTGGTGAAAATTCATCCGACCCATCATGAAAGCTATGTATATCAGTTGATTGATTGGGAGATCTTTTTAGGATGGCTTCAAGAGGTAGTATATCCCAGCCACTGCTCAATGGAGATTACAGATGAAATTTCTTGGTCTGATCCAAAGGAATAGATCGATAGACGAGTATGAGTCTCGATTTACATCCTTGGGAAGATATGACCCCGATACCATCAGCAGTGAGATGCGAAAGGTCCGTAAGTTTATGGAAAGATTGAGACCTTCCATCAGAGTCAGATTAGCCCTATTTGACATCATGACTTACGAGAAGATCGTGCGTAGAGCTCAGTATGTGAGCAAGACTATGAGATGCACGTCCTTGAGTTTAGTAAGGTCGTGAAGGGCAGGAATAGAGATCAATAGAGGATTGTAGTGTCCGAGTGAGGAAGAGGTCTTTTGTTAGATGATCGATGGTCGATGAGTCACGGGGTAGGATGATTAAGCTAGCTAGGGGTATAGTGATTAGAGGACCCCGACCGACTACAAATCAATGTAAAGAATGTGGTAGATACCACGGTAGTAGGGCATGACACGTATTGATTGGAACATGTTTTAGATGTGGCAAGTCGAGGCATATGATAAGGGATTGCCCAGAGTTGGCTGAGATAGCCCCACAGAAGGGAAAAAAGTCAAAGAAGGAAACAACTAGTACTTCTGCCCTGAAGAGGAGGGCTACAGCTAAAAAGAAGGATGGAAGTCTCCGACTGTGAATAGATTACCGGTTGTTAAATAAGACGACCATTAAGAATAAGTACCCCATTCCACGTATTGATGATCTACTGGATCAACTTTAAGGAGCACAGATCTTTTCCAAGATAGATCTGAAGTCTGGGTACCATCAGTTGAGAGTCCGGAGTGGAGATGTACCCAAGATAGTTTTTCATACCCGTTATGGAAATTATGAGTTCTTGGTTATACCTTTCAGGTTAAAGAATGTTCCTACAACTTTTATGGTATTGATGAATGGAGTGTTCAATCCATACTTGGATCAGTTTGTCATATTGTTCATAGATGACATTCTTATGAATTCGACGTCCAGGGAAGAACATGAACAGCATTTGAGCATTGTGCTACAGACCCTCAGAGAGAGGAAGCTATAAATGAAGCTTAGTAAGTGTGATTTCTAGTTGGAACAGATATCATTTTAAGTTTGGCTGGGTATTACTGCCAATTTGTAGAAAGTTTCTCTAAATTGACTGCTTCATTGATACGTCTCACTCGAAAGAATGTTGCATTTGAGTGAGATTGTATGTGAGAAAAGTTTTCAGGAACTAAAGTATTAACTGACCACTGCGTCGATTTTCACCATTCCGACCAGCTCAAGAGGTTTCTCTGTATATATAAACACCTCGGGACAAGGACTGAGTTTTGTATTGATGCAGAATGGAAAGATAGTTGCTTATGGATCCAGATAACTTAAAGACCTTGAGAAGAACTATCCGACCCACGATTTAGAGTTGGCAGCCGTAGTATTAGCACTAAAGAAATGGCGCCACTATTTGTACGGTGAGAATTTTAGATATTTACCAATCACAAAATACCTCAAGTATCTATTTTTAACAGAAAGAATTGAATATGAGGCAGAGACGATGGGTAGAGCTTCTGAAAGACGATAATTGTGAGATATTTTATCATCCGGGTAAAGCGAATGTAGTCGCTGATGCCTTGAGCAGAAAGAGCCTTAGGATGGTATCGTACATGATGGTCAGGGAACATGAACTGTTAGAGCAGTTTACTAGCCTCAGTTTGGATATAGACCCTTCTGACACTGATGCATATTGTGTGATAGCAAGTTTGAGATTGAAATTGGATTTGATAGACCGGACCAGACAAGCTCAGCGTATTGATCTCTTTTATGTTGATATGCATAGTCAGATATAGATGGGTAGAGTGACTGAGTGCACGGTTAGTGATGATGGCCTGTTGAGATTCAGAGGTCGAATTTGCGTTCCCGATGACCCACAGCTAGAGAGATTGATTTGACAGAAGCTCATTTATCGAGGTATACAGTGCATCCGGGGAGTAATAAGATGTATAAGAACCTATGGAGAGTGTCTTGGTGGTCAGACATGAAAAGAGATATTACAGAGTTTGTGGCTAAGTGTATTACATGTCAGTAGATTAAGGTAGAACATCAGCAACATGCAGAATTATTACAATCTCTACCTATATTGACATGAAAATGAGAGCACATCACCATGGATTTCATCATAGGTTTACCGAGGACCCGACGAAACCATGATGCCATTTGGGTGATTGTGGATAGATAGACGAAGTCAGCTCACTTCTTAGCCGTGAAGGCTATAGATACTCTGAGTGCGTTGGCGAATCTATGTATACAAAAAATTGTGAGGCTACATGGTGTTCCAGTGAGTATTGTGTCTGACAGGGATTCCCGCTTTACTTCCCACTTTTGGGAACATTTTCAGGAAGCTATGGGAACCCGATTGAGTGTCAGTACAGCTTTCCATTCTCAGTCTGATGATCAGTTAGAGAGAACCATCCAGACGTTGGAGGATATGTTGAAAGCTTGTGTGATGGACTTTAGAGGCTTCTGGGATGACCATTTGCCATTTGCCGAATTCGCCTATAACAACAGTTATCACTCGAGTATTAGGATGACACGTACGAGGCGTTATATGGTCTTAGGTGTCGATCTCCTATTTTATGGGAAGAAGTGAGTGGCCGAAAGATGTTTGCTCTCGATTTAATGAAGCAAGCCTCTGAGGATGTCCAATTGATATGTGAGAGATTGAGGACACCTCAGATCATACAGAAAAGTTAAGCTGAGACGAGGCGTAAACCTTTGAAATTCACTATAGGTGAATCAATATTCTTGAAAGTTTTTCCCTCAAAAGGGATAATGAGATACTGAAGCGAGTGGGAAATAAGGCCTGTAGGCTAGCTTTAACACCTGAGCTAGCAGGCATTCATAACGTCTTCCACACATTGATGCTTCGAAAGTATCATCTAGATCAGGCACATGTGATTCAGTATGAGCCGTTGGAGCTCACAGAGGAAATGTCATAAATAGAGAAGTTGATTTGGACATTGGATAGGAAAGAGAAAGTGTTACGGTCGAAGACGATCTCTCTGGTTAAGGTTTTCGGGCAGTACTACACTTCAGAGGAAGTTATGTGGGAATTAGAGAGCCTGATGCGAGAGAAATATTTGCAGTTATTCGAGAATTGACTTGGTTCTAATTTGGAGGACCAAATTTCTTAAGGTGGGGAGGAGTGTAATACCCAAAAATTCAGTGTCATTTTTAAGAAATTGACATTGTAAACTCGAATTTTATGTAATCTTGATCAATAAAGACGAAATAATTAAATTTTAAGTCCAACTGATCAAGATATAAATTTATTAGAATTTATCAAATTCTTTGCCTAAAAAAAAACGAGCTCAAAAATATGAAAAAATATACCGAAAAAGTAAAAATCGGACGGATAAATTCATTTACGGACTAAATGAATTTAATATGAATTTTTGGGATATTTTTGGGATATTTTAGGATTTTTATTATTATTTTAAGAATAAAATAATAATAAAAAGATATTATTAAAAAAAACTGAAAAAAAACTGGAAAAAAAAAGAAAACAAAAAAAAAAGAAAAAAAGGGAGAAATCTGAAGAGAATATTGGGGAGAGAGAAAGAGGCAAACCGACGGATTCGATTTCCTCTCACCGGTAAGCCACCGGTGAGGTTGAGGGGCCGGCGAGGGCCGGTGAAGGAAGCCCAGCATCGAGCGACTCGCTAGCAGCCACCACGCACCTTCCATCGCCGGGAAACGCCAGATTGGAGGAGGGAGAGCCGCGGGAGAGAAGGGGAGATTCGGCTGCCACCGGCGCCGATCGACCCCAGCCCAGGCCAAAAGAAGGCTCCCCAACCCGAGCCCAGCCGATTGGAGGCGAAATCGCGTTGGGAACCGATCGACAGCGCTGGAAACGACGAAATGGCCACTGAACCGGTTCGGACCGGTTTAGTGTGAAAAGGGGCAAACCGGTCCCAACCGGTTCAGGAGGAGAGAGAAAGAAGAGAGAGAAAAAAATTTTGGGATTTCATCGAACTTCGGGTAAGTCGATACGAGGTCAAAAGTGACCGATTTAATTTGCGATAATTTATTTAAATTATATTTAATCGAAAATTGGCCCGAAAATGAAATATACAATTGTGCAGTTCGACGATTAATTCCGAACGGGAACCCGATCGAACTCTAAATTTTGCACCATCGCATGATATCGGGTAAGTAAAGCTCATTTACGACAATTTATGTGATTAACGCGTATTTAAGATTTATTTTACGCATTTCGGATTAAATTTCGAATTTAGTGAATTATAGTCGAAAATTCGAATAAACTGTCGTAAATGAAATTTGGGCTATCCAAAGAGATTGGAATAAAGCCCAATGGGTATGGATAGGCCCAATGAGTCGATGGACCCTGATGAAGGGAATTAATACGTAAAAAAAATGGGCTTAATACAGATTAAGACCCGATTAAAGTATTTAGGCCCATTTAGAGTAAACGGGCCCAATTAAGTGAAATGAACTGTATTAAATCTGTAATACAGTAGAAAACGTGTAATTAATCCAGTGAATGGTTAAATGCAGCTCCAGAGTCATATTGAGAGTTGACCGGACTGCGAGATTTGGACAGCACAGAGAAAGAGAGGTCACACTACGTGATCCGAGGTAAGGGATCTATGGGAGCTATTAGAGATAGCTGTACGTATTTTCATCGTCGTTTACAGTCAATTAAATTTCGTATAGTGTATAGATATGAAATTTCTGGATAATACCCAATTATGAAAAAATTATGAAAATACCCTTAGACTCAGGAATTTTAGAAATGCATAAAGTGCATGCAATCCATGTTTTCTCTGTGAAAAAGAGATTTTTGTGAAGCTGAAATGATAGACTGGCTCATGATTTGACTGTATGCATTAAATTGCACGTTTTTCTAAAGTGTGATTTGATTGACGAGTGATTTGATGGGATGTTACTCTCTCACTCTGTTTTGTACCATTTTGCATATTGCACTCGATTTTGAGTATCACTGTGGTGGGAAATAGAGCCAGCTGTCTATTTTGTGTGTGTGAAATCGTGCTGGAGCTATGATGAGATCTGTGGATTTATCTAGATCCGCTCCCACTTGATTTTGGTATTACATATGTACAGACCGTGCTGGAGCACTGCTCGCATTGGATTCTGTTGTGATTTGTGATTGAGATCGTGCTAGAGCCCTCGTGTTGACTGTGTGTCACACTGACTTGCTTGCACTAGATCTGAGATGACAGGTTATGGTCGATAATTTATTTGGTTGGGGTGGTGAGCTGTTGACTCAGGCACCTACAACTATGTGGTAATTGTACTGTGGTTCATGGAGTACGTCGTACCGTGTAGACAACATGGAGTACACTGTACCATGCAACTATGGGATGTGAGGATTGCGTCTTTGGACTCGGGCATGCTTTGTCATTGCTCTGATTTGTGATAGTCCTTAGATAGGAGCCGATGGATAGACTAATCCCCTCCTCGGACTCAGAGACACCCTGGCACACCTGATCCGTGATAGCTTGTGGGTCTCAGACTTTGGCCAATTGTTCCCTTGGATTTGTGTGAAAATCCCTGCCTAGTCTCATCTATTTTATTGGTTTCGGTGATGAAACTAATTGTGATTTGATTTCTGTGATGAAACCATTTGAAATGATAATATGATTTAAATGTAAGTTTCAATACTGAACACATAAATATTTTACTCTGAATGAGTTTTGATATTCGATTTTTGGGCAGTAAATTGCTATGTGTTTTACTATGATGGTTTTGTGAATGTCATGAGTTTTTCGGCATAAACCATGCATCATGAGTATCGTGGATAATTTGATTATCTACTTGCTTTATAAATTAATGCGAGTGTTTTGAAAAGTAAATGCATTTGTTTTACGAGTTGATAAAACATGCATTATGAGCATCGTAGATAGTGTGGTTATCTACCTGCTTTCATATATTTCTTACTGAGCGCATTATGCTCATCCCATTATTTTTCCCACCTCTACAGAGCATTTCAGTAGAGTGTATAAGCTGCGTCCATCCTGCGATCTTTTATACACAGCTATCCAGCAGTATCAAGGTATGCACACATGTACTTTTTGTATCTGAATAATAGTGTATAGTGATGTAGTCACGTTATATGGGGGATGTATATATGTAAGGCAATGTAAACGACTTTCTAATTTTATGAGCTTCCGCGAATGTTAGTGCCTGGGATGAAAGCATTGCCTGTTATGCATATATATATAATATATGAAAACTGAGTGAGGGATATTGACTCACAGCCCAACAATTGAAATGTGGTAAGTTTGCAAAAAATTTGTAGTGATTTTTGAAAAATTGGGTCGCGACAGTTTAACCTGAGATTTATTACTTGAGTGCATGTTTTGCCAGTTTGAGCTCAGTTTTATGGTTTGAATTGTTGTGAACAAATACACTTTATGATTGAATGAGATTTATAAAAAAAACTAATATGAGCTCTACGTGAAAGCGAAACTATTTTCAACATAATAATGACATGTTTTTTAGACTAAGGACTCGTCATAATATCTGCACATTGATGCCTCCGTTTTGGTAACGATATGGCATGTCTTTAAGACTAAGGACTCGTCATGATATCTGCACATCGATACTTCTGTTTTGGTAACGAGAGATGCCTCCGTTTTGGTAATGCGAGATGCCTCTGCTCTGGTAGTGTAAGATGCCTCCGTTTTGGTAACGTGAGATGATTCCCTCGTTGAGGATGATGTGATGTGATACTTGCCTTTATGACATTTATAATATGCCTAGTTTCGATAACTGTTTTGAGATAATGATATTTTGACGAATTGTGATTTTTATCACGTGTTTATAATTATGTGTAATTATGTCATTATTACACTTATGCTTTGATAATGATTGTGAAATCTCATATCCACTCCTTACTGAGGGAGTTGAAAGCTCACCCCCCTCATTTTCCTCCCCTGACAGATTATTTACAGTGAGTGAGAGTACCTGCTGCGTATGTGACATAGACTGGTGGACGAGACTCTCCCCAGGCTATTGCTTGTACACATGGGAGGTATAATTCAATTCATTTTGTATCCAGACAATTATGTAACACAGACACTTATATTTAAGTAACACTGGGATGTAATCAGTATGATATATGTATAATAAGAGGATTTCTTTTGATATCATATTATTTGGTTAAGAGATTATGGATGTTTGAATGATCATCGGGATATTTAGTTGAAGCGGTTAACTGACATTATACAGGAATGCACCTCGAGTAGGAAGTCTAATGTAAGAAAATTTTAAATTAGCCCTATTTTTTACGCTTTCGGGCTGTCACAGATTTGGTGCTCAATCTCTATCAGATGTAATGCTCACTGGGGCCCCATACAGTCGAGCTATCTCTTTGACATATAGCTCAGCTAAGACACTCAAGGTATCTGTGCTCTTGATGGTAAGGAAGTGAGCACTCTTAGTTAATCTGTCTACTATCACCCAGATTCCATCATGACCTCTCCAGGTCCTCGATAATCCCATGATAAAGTCCATGGTGATATGCTCTCATTTCCATTTAGGCACTAGCAAGGACTTACGTAATCCTCCGGGCTTTTGATGCTCAACTTTTACCTGTTGACACACCAAACACTTGGCCACAAATTTTGCCACTTCCCGTTTCATACCACTCCACCAATACACCTTACACAAGCCTTGATACATCTTAGTACAACCTGGGTGCATGGTGTAACGGGAATAGGGAGACTCCCTCAAAATTTACTGCTTCAAGGTATCATTGCTCGGGACACAAATACGGCCCTTAAACCTCAACAATCCGTCATCACTGACCACAAAATCTGAATGCAAAGTCTTTTCAGCTTGGCTAACCAAATCCAGTAGTTTCTGATCACTTCTCGTTCTGGTTCTAATCTGATCCATAATACCGGGCTCTATCCGTAGGCTAGCCATAAATCCAATCTCTGCTTCCTTAACTCTTATCTTGAGTCTGACAAACTGTTCTAATAGATCTCATTACCTGGTCATCATAACGGAAACCATGAGATCTCAGTTGAATTTTAGTACCGCCTATCATTCTCAGACTGATGGTCAGTCCAAGAAGACTATATAGACCTTGAAGGATATGTTGTGGGCGTGTACGATGGACTTTAAGGGATCATGGGATGATCACCTACCTCTTGCTGAGTTTGCATACAACAATAGCTATCATGCGAGTATTGGTATGATACCTTATAAGGCTCTGTATGGTAGGAGGTGTAAATCCCCCATAGCTTAGGAAGAAGTGGGTGACAAAAAAGTAATTGCTCCTCACATCGTTGAGCAGGCAATTCAGAATGTAAAGATTATTTGTGATAGATTACGGGCTGCTCAGAGCTGACAAAAGAGTTATGCTGATGTGCGTAGACTGCCACTTGAGGTATTAGAGAGAGTGGGAGATGTCGCCTACATGTTAGCTTTGCTCCCACAGCTTTTCGAGATCCATAATGTCTTTCACGTCTTGATGTTGAGGAAGTATAATCTGGATCTCTCCCATGTCATCGAGTATGAAGCATTAGACATCCAGGGAGGCATGAGCTATGTAGAAGAATCTGTCCGGATCCTCGGTAAGAAAGAGAATGTACTTTGGACAAAGAGAATTCCGTTGGTAAAGGTCCTCTAGAAGCACCACTCAATAGAAGAGGCAACTTGGAAACTGGAAAACTTGATGCGGGAAAAGTACCCCCAAATTTTTTAGGAGTAACTTGGTTCTAATTTGGAAGACCAAATTTTTTGAAGGAGGGGATGAATGTAAGGCCCGTATTTTTATATGTATCATTATGATTTCATGAATGTACACACTTGTTATATGAGTTCGTGATGTACACACAAGTTTCATTATGTATGAATCAAAGGAAATGAACCTTTTTAAGTGCTAAGTATGGGTAGAATGTAAAACGAGTAGTGAAGTAAATTGAATGCAACAATTCCCTTAAAATTTTGGGAAAAACTGTAGTAGGAAGCCTGCAGATGAAGGCCAGATCGATCTCACGTGGTGATAAGATCGATCTTACAATTTTGGAATGAAAACACCAAGGTTTTTAGGCAAGTAGATCGATCCCCTGTTGAAGAGCGTATTGATCTCCTCCCTAAGAAGATCGATCTCAAAGTGGCTCTTCTTGGAAAAAATCGATCCCTTTCCTTGGGAGAACGATCTCAATTTGTCTCGACCAGGAACAGATCGATCTCATCTCTATGGCAAATCGATCTCCATTAGCTACTGCCAAGCAAATATCGATCCCTCCTATAGGCCAGACCGATCTTGAAGACTATGAATTGTGTAGTTGGAGCAAGGGAAGATCGATCTCTACCCTATGAGATCGATCTCACCATGTGAATTCTATATAAAGCCCGACCATTCGAGCCTTTTTCCCTTAAACATTGCAAACTTTCCATGTTTGAGCAATAACCTAGCTTTCTCTCTTTAAATTATCAACACCTTCCAAAGAGATTTGAGAAAGACTTATTTGAGCAAAGTTGTTGCTTAAGAGGAGGAGAATGATATAGTTGAAAACTAGAGGTTGAATTGAAAGGTTGAAGGAGAAAAAGAATTTCTCCCCAATTTGGGAAAAGGAGAAAAGTCAAGCTAGGTAAGATTTCAATACACCAACTTCAAGTATGTTTATCTAGACATTTAGATGAGTTGATTTGGTGCATACATTGTTGGCTTAAATGTTCGTGTACATGCTTAAACAACCATGACCTAGAATGGGTTTAATGAGAGAAAGTTGAAATGGCATGGAGTTAATGATGATTTAAACATGTAGAAATGTTATTAAGCATGTATAGAGGATTCTAAGATAACTTTGTGAAATCCATATGTTGGAATGGATGATGATTTAAAATGGGTATAAGAAGTGTTTAATAAAATACCATAGAGAACGAAAATGATGAATTTGAGGTATTATGAGGCTAATGCCAGTTCAATATGAATCGGTAGACTCGATGAGACTTAAAGACTCTCGAGAAACGAATAAAACAATTGAAATGGACTTATGAGAATATAAGGACCAAAAGATGTAACAATGCCAAATTTGGTGTAAAATGGCACAATGCATTGAATTAAAATTCATGCAAATGAGAATTGAGTATATTAAAGTATACTAATGCGAGTAGCAAATGCTTGCAGGTCCTAAAGATTTAATTGGAACTGATAAAGCCGGATCACAAGCATTGGAAAACGAAGGAAAGTGATTTACGCGTGGTTCGAGGTAACAGATACAACCGTTTTGTGCATGTGTATTCCTTACGGGTGAAAATGCTTTGGTAGCATGAAAATATTTTATTAATGAGCATGTGTTTTGAGAAAAGCGTTTAACTTGAGATTTATTACTTGAGTGCATGTTTTGTCAGTTTGAGCTCAGTTTTGTGGTTTGAATTGTTGTGAACAAATACACTTTATGATTGAATGAGATTTATAAAACAAAACTAATATAAGCTCTACGTGAAGGCGAAACTATTTTCAGCATAATAATGACATGTTTTTTAGACTAAGGACTCGTCATGATATCTGGACATCGATGCCTCCGTTTTGGTAACGAGAGATGCCACCGTTTTGGTAACACGAGATGCCTCAGCTCTGGTAACGCGAGATGCCTCCGTTTTGGTAACATGAGATGATTCTCTCGTTTAAGGATGCCCTCCTTGAGGATGATGTGATGTGATACTTGCCTTCATGACATTATAATATGCCTAGTCTCGATAACTGTTTTGAGATAATGATGTTTTGACGAATTGTGATTTTTATCACGTGTTTATAGATATGTGAAATTATGTCATTATTACACTTATGCTTTGATAATGATTGCGAAATCTTATATGCACTTCTTACTGCGCGAGTTGAAAGCTCACCCCCTCATTTTCCTCCCCCCACAAATTATTTACAGTGAGCGAGAGTACCTATTGCGTACGTGACATAGGCTGGTGCACAAAACTCTCCCCAAGCTATTACTTGTACACACGAGAGGTATAATTCAATTCATTTTATATCCAAACAATTATGTAACATAAACACTTATATTTAAGTAACATTGGGATGTAATCAATATGATATATGTATGATAAGGGGATTTCTTTTGATATCATATTATTTGGTTAAGAGATTGTGGATGTTTGAATGATCCTCGAGATATATGGTTGAAGTGGTTAATTGACATTGTACAGGAATGCACATTGAGTAGGAAGTTTAATGTAAGAAAATTTTAAATTAACCCTATTTTTCGCGGTTCCGGGTTGTCACAAAAGCAATCCCTCTTGTTAAGGTTTTGTGGTAGTATCATACTCCGGAGGAGGCCATGTGGGAGTTGGAAAGCTTGATGTAAGAGAAATACCCACATTTGTTTGAGAACTGATGTAATTTTAAAATTGGGGACCGAATTTCTTGAGGTGGAGAGAATGTAAACTCCACGAATTTTCTTGTATTCGGAATTGATTATCATTAGTGGAGTAAACAAATGAAATTAAAGATGTGCATAATGGTGGATAATTAATTGAAATTATATCTTAACATGAGAAACTTGGATAAGTTTAATTAATTAAAATATTTTTAACTGGAAGAACAAATAATTGTGAAGAATAGAAATAAATTGTTAGGAGCTAGATTAAGGAATGAATATTCCTCTATTATAGGTAAGTGCAAATATTAAAGTAAAATCCATTTTTAAATACTATGTGGGAAATTTATTTAGTATATAGATATAAGATATATATATATATATATATATAAATGTAATATTTTATTTATTCTTCAAGTCAGGTATATAGGTATATTGTAAGACTCGATTTTTATCGTATTTCCTTATGATTCAGACATTGTATGGATATTGTTATACGTTAATGGAATCATAAGACGGGTGATTTTGATCATATAAATATGAATGAAGTAGTCGAACGTACGTAAAATCCGAAAACGGATAGTTAAGGAATTTCAAAATAAATTTATGAGATTTGAATTGTCCGGACAAAGATATGAATTTTAAATGAGAAATTATAGTGGGTCCAAGAAGGAAAGTCGGTCTAAATTAGTCTTGAATGTGTAGAAGGGTAAAACGATCAAAAGATCAAAATTCGGTATAAATTCGATAAGAAAATTTCATTAAAAATATGGAATTGAGAAATCTTGATCAATAACGAGAAAAATATTGAATTTCGAGTCCAATTGATCAAGATATGAATTTATTGGAATTAATCGAAATTTTCACTTTGAAAAATTATCCCGAAAATACTAAAAAAATATACCAAAAAGACGAAATAAGACAGATAATTTCATTTATTGATTAAATGAATAAAATAAGATTTTTAAGATATTTTTGAGTTTTTATAGTATTTTAATGAAATAATAATAATAATAATAATAATAATAATAATAAAATAAATTATAAAAAAAAAGAAGGGAAACGAATTTGGAAACGCGAAGAAGAAAACGTGCGAGGGAGCCGAGGGCCTTCCCCCCTTCTGCATCACCGACGAGCCACCACCGGTGACCGAGGAGGCCAGGCGAGGGTCAAAAAAGGTAGTCGACACCCACGCGACCCTCCTGCCACCGGAACGCGGTGCACCGACGTCGGAGTCTGACGGATCGAGGAAGAGAAGCCGCGGAGGGAGAAGAGAAAATCAGCGACCACCGGCGAGGTTTCGGTCCAACCCAAGGCTAGCCGAACGTTCCCCTACTCCAGGCGCACCGATTGGCACTAGAAACAGCCTAGGAATCGACCGAAAAAGAGATGAACGGCGACGAGGAAGCCTGAACTGGTACAGACTGGTTCAGTAAGAAGAGTACTGCGCTGAACCTAATCGGACCGGTTCAGCTAAGAAAGAGAGGAAAAATGGAGAAAAAGAAAGACAAAGAGAGAAAGGAAAAAAAGGGAAGATTTTTGGGGATACACCAGACTTCGGGTAAGTCGGTAAAAGGTCAAAGTGACCGAATTGATTTCCAAAAATTTAATTTAAAATTTATATTTGATCAAAAATTTACCCGAAATTAAATATAAAATTGTGCAGTTCGACGATAAATCGCGTATGTGAGCCGATCAAACTTTGATTTACGCACCATCGCATAATTTCGGCTAAGTAAAGCTCATTTACGATAAACGTATTATTATTGCGCAATTGAAATTTATTTTGCGAAATTCGGATTAATTTCTGCATAAAATAAATTATATTCGGATTTTTGAATTAATTGTCGTAAATGATATACGAGCTATCCAAAGAGTTTGGAACGATGCCCAATGGGTATTGATAGACCCAATGAGCCCAATAGAGCCGAAGAAGGGATTTAATAAGTGGAAACAGGCTGAAAAAAGGGGTCGAGACCCATTAATATGCAATCGGGCCCAATAAAGTAAAACGGGCCCAGTGTTTTAGATTCGATCAGTAAGAGTAAAATACTGATAAGTATATTAGAATTGACCCAAAGATGTGGTTATATGCAGCTCCGTAGACTTAGTTTGGAGCGAATTGGACTGAGAGACCTGGTACGGTCAAGACAGGATAAGCTCACACGTGATTCCACGTAAGGGAATTTTATGGACTGCTAGAGGTAACTTTACGCAATTTCGACATTATTTACATTCCCTAAAATTTTTTGAAGGGTCTAGATTTAGAATAAGAATTTTAAGTGCCCGGATGGACAAATGACCAAAATACCCCTGTGATGGGTAAAATTTCAAAAATTAGGAAAAGTTGAGAGGAGCAAGAACAAGAGGTTCCTGCTTGTTTTTTAGGTGTTTTGACACGTGCATGGGTAGGCTGGCTAACTTTTAAATAAAAATGCATAACATTGCATATTTTCAACAATGTGATTTCTTGTCGAAATTGTTTTGAGATAACAGAGTCGCCTACGTGATTTTATGAAAATGTGACGTATTAGAGCTCAGCTCGCACGAGTTTTGATTTGTGTGATGCATGCATTAGTGCTGGAGTAAAGACTCGCACTAGAGTTTTACATGCATAGGTGCTGGAGTCTAACTTGCACCAGATTTTCATATGATTTTCGTGACAGGGTGCTGGAGTCTAACTCGCACCAGATTTTCACTTGTTTTTTTATGACACAGTGCTGGAGCCTAGCTCGCACTAGTTTTATATGATTTTGATAGAGTCCTGGAGCTTAGCTGCACTAGATCTTATGAGATTTTATGAAACGCGTGCTGGAGCTTTACTCGCACAAGATTTTCCTTGATTTTATGAGAGTGCTAGAGTATCGCTCACACTAGTTTTATGAGAACATGCTATGAGCTGTGCTTGGACCGTCGGGTAGACTGTGTGTCACGTCGATTAAATATGCTCGCACGTGCGTTTTAAGACATGCATGATTATTGATATGAGATATGGGTCTACGGAGTATGTTGTACCGTGCAAGTAGCATGGAGTATGATGTACCATGCTGGGATTGATTATGTGGCATCTTCGGATGCGAGTGGCATCTTCGGATGCGAGTTATCAGCCAAGACCGACGGGATGGATTGACCCACCTCTCGGGACAGTTCCCGATAGTGGTGAGACCCCGCACACAGGATCCGTGTAGGAGAGGAATCATGAGGACATGGCCATAGTCCTAGTTATTTGCCTGAGATATAAATACATATATTGCCTAGTCTCACATGTTGATGTTTTTGAGAAACACGTTTTTGTGAATTTTGTGTGAGTTTGGATCACCCGAGGGAGGGGTTGAGTCCTGACTGAGATGCAATTTTGATGAGAATGAAACTGTGATTTAAACTCTCACATGTTACTATTGCTTTGAAAAGCATTTAATTTCATGGTTTGGTGTGAGTCAGGAACACCCGAAGAAGGGGTTGAGTCTTGGCTGTGTTGTGAAATTTTAACGAGAATGAAATGATTTAAATGGATTTGCATGTTGAGTTTTCCATGCTCTTTAAAATTCATATGTGAACTTGTTTTACATGACATCATGAATTGTAGCATCTGTTTTAAAATTGTGTGGAGAAAGGGTGGTTTATGCATGGCACCACGTTCATGTAGGTTGTATGGTTACTTACTTGTTCGTAGGATTGCCTTACTGAACTTGATGTGCTCACCCCTTTCATTTTCCTACACAGATTTCTTTCAGTAGACTTTGAGGCGACTGAGTACTGCATTCCTGATATCCGCTGCTGTCCATCACTTGAGGTATATACACTTGTACATATTGTATCTAAATAATAATAATAGCACAGTAACATGTCTACATGTCTGTAAGTAACTTTCGGGGATGTATAGACACTGTAAACACTTGTAAATGAATAAGAAAGAATTAGTGAAAAATCCATGTGTTTACCTTTCCTTTAATAAGGAATTAAGTTATATGGTGAATGAAAGGTGAGACTGACATTGACGCACAGCCCAATTGTTAGTGGAGTGTGGTCACGATCGGAGGACAGGTAAGTATGAAAGAAAAATGAAAAATTTGTTCTGATTTTTAGGTCGTGACAAATGGTATATGTGTGTGTGTGTATGAATAAATATACACATATATATATATATATATATATATATATATATATATATATATATATATATATTCACCACCCGTAGCCATCGGTACAATTGCATAAAGGAAAAATACATAATGAATGCATTAAGGGAAATATCATGAAGAAAAGGTTGGCTCCATTTCTTTAAAGCCAACTGGAGTTGCCATTGTTATTTGTTGGTGGAAATGTTCGGTGGAAAGAGTTTGAAATGAATAGTGATGTTGCTTGATAGCATAAGGAAATGTTGAACAAAAATGGATGAAACTGAAGAATGTCGTGTAACTTGTTGTTGCTTGCAGCAGCTGAATGGAATAGGAAATGATAGTAAGTTAGACAATTGAAAGAAAGATGAAGGGACGAATTCAGAGTTAGTGAGTGGTGATGATGCCTCTCGACTAAGCTGAAAAAAAAAAAGAAGATAAATGATGATGTACTAAAATGCAGAAATGGGAAGGGAGTTCTTTATAACAAAAAATGCAATAGAAATAAGGAAATGGTGGTAGTGACTCTCGATATAAAAGCAGAGAAGCAATATGAACGAGAAACGAGAGAATGACCACAATAGCTGTAGGGTAATCATGGCCATCGATCAGCACCTACTGTTTAGATGCAAAGGGGAAGAATCAAGGTGGAGTTAGTTCTGTGATTGCTGCGGTAAATTGCAGCAGTGGAAGCAGACATTAAGGTTGATTGGCATGCAAAAAATATAGATGTGCACCAATTTTTAGGAAGTAAGTGGATGAAGTTGAATAAACAAATATAAAGAAATTGAAGATGATAGTTAAAGGACCGAAAAGAAAGGAAGACGAAGCTGTGAAGAGGTCTAAAAAACTAATGAGAAAGATGGTCAGTGAACTGAAACCAATGAGCTAGAATTTGCAGTGCATAGGATAGACCAAAACGTGAGTGGGAGTGGCTGGAAATAAAAGAAGGAAAGAAAAGAAAGATGTTGGTTACTAGGTGGGAGAAAAATGAAGTAGGAGCAGTTGGGAACAATCTGAAACACGAAAGGGAAAGAAATAGAGAATACGTGAAGAGGCTGGATGGATTGAAATGAAATAGAAATTGGCAACTGGAGTGTGCAACCTACTGGAAAATAAAAAAGGAAACAATCAAAGCAGGTAGAGCAGTAAAAAATGGGAAATGAAAATAAGTGGTGAGAAGGCATGATGGCCTGTCAACTTAATAGTTAGGAGAGTAGGAAAACATTTGTAGATTCTGAAAAACAAAGGAGATGGCCAAAGAAATATATATGGCAAAAAACTGATGAAGCCAAGAGGAGAATAAAGAGAATGTTGTGTTTGTGAGTGAAAGAAAAATGAGTAAACCGAACTTCATTCTCCAAATTTACTAAAGAATTCAAGCTAGTTTTTTGTTCAACTTCATTGCCATTGTTTTACAACCACTGTCTTCTCTAACTTATCCCTGCTCATCACTATTGCTCATTGTTATGCCACGTTACTGCCACTCATCTCAATACCACGTTACCCTCCCCACGTTGCTACTGGTTGCTACAACCTTGCACCATTTTACTGCTACCTTGCTTCGGTTGAGCAGTAAAAGAGAAGGAAGTGTAAGGTTGAATGATTTAAAGAAAGCCAAGAGAAGGAAAGAAGACAGAACCGAAGCTAGCAGAGAGCTGACGTTGGAGAACAAATGTGGCTGGAAGAAAGACTGAAACAGAACAATGTTGCGAGCAGAGAAAGGAGGTTGAAACAGCTATAAGAGGGAGCTTAACCGAGAGTTGGAAACAGCAGCCATTATGCTACTCTTGCCAGTAAAAGAAGCTAAAAAACGAATAAGAAAATCGAAGTTGAAGGATCGGCCAATTAGGAAATAAGCAGAAGTGAATCAAGGTTGACTGGGGGGAATTTTCAAGTTAAAATTTCTTGATATATTGGATGTCATGGTGTTGTTTTGAGACAGGAAACAAAAGCTACTCTTGTTGATTTAAAAACGTGAAGCCATAGTAAGGAAGATGTCAAATTAAGGAGCTAAAAACAACTAGAATTAACAAACTTGAAGTGTAGGAAATTTTCAATCAAGAAAGCACCAACTAGAAGAGACAATACTGAAAGACAAGAGGGAGCTATAGTGTAGTTTAAGTAACGGTTCTGAAAACGTAAGAACCAGCTCGTCAAAACATAGGAAATATATAATAATGAATTTAGAGTGATGATTAGTAGTAATATATTAAGATGGCCCAATTAAATAAATTGAGTTCAAACTTAAGAATAGAATATTAAAGAAATTTCGAGCTTGCCATGACTAATGCAGTTGATTTACAATGTAATGCAACACCAGAGCAAGTGAACGAAACAGAATGGACTTACTCACATACGGGTGCATAAAGGAACTACCGACATCCTTAGGGGGTAAGAAAAATCTTGTGTGCTGCTAGAGATAAATTGCACGTATTTTCTGTTGATTTGTCGATATGAATTTTATGAAATATTTTGCCGTAAGGAAAATTGGGTTGTGCTGTTAGAGATATATGCACGTACTTTTTGATGTTTTGTAGATATAAATTTAGACCGTATTTCTACTGTAGAAAAATATCCGTGAATTGCTAAAAATATATGCGTATATTTTTCTGGTATTTGAGACTGCGAACTTTAGTACAGAAATTTTTAGACGCCTGAACTGTAGAAAATCCTAGGCCGAGTATTACCATTCTGAAATTTTAGCAAAAAGTTCAAAACTCCGTAAATCACCCTGTTTTTTTGTATAGTATTATTTAGCCTCTTTAAATAAATATTAGAGTAGTTTTAATTATTGTATAAAATCTAAAATTTTAGATTTTTACCCAAAGACTGTGTCTTGTGGTTTTTAGCTGAAAAATGGCAAGACCAGCCCTTCCAATTTTGTTTGATTTACCGAATCGAGGTTTAGAAACTATTTGGATAAAATGGACTATTTATGAATTGACTTTGAACGAAACTGTGCTAGCCATCGTGTATTTCTGTGTGATCTTGCACTGACTTGCTCACACGAGATTTTAAGTGTTTTGATGTTAAAACCATGCTAGACAATCATGTATTGCTGTGTGATCTTGCACTGACCTTCTCGCACGAGATTTAAGTGTTTTGATGTTAAAACCGTGCTAGACAGTTGTATATTGTTATGTGATCTTGCACTGACCTACTCGCACGAGATTTAAGTGCTTTGATGTTAAAACCGTGCTAGACAGTTGTGTAGTACTGTGTGATCTTACACTGAGCTGCTCGCACGAGATTTAAGTGTTTTGATGTTAAAACCGTGCCAAACAGTTGTGTATTACTGTGTGATCTTGTACTGAACTACTCACACGTGATTTAAAGTGTTTTGATGATAAAACTATGCAAGTCAGTTGTGTATTGCTGTGTGATCTTGCACTGACCTGCTCGCACATGATTTGAGGTAAAAAGGCAACGGTGAATTATACTGAATTGTGAATGATGTCGAGATCCATGGAGTACAATGTACCATGCTGTGGGCATGTTTGTACGATGTACCGTGTTACTGGAAAATAGTATACTGTGTGTATCGTTTGGGTGGCTAACCACTCCCACGACACCTGACATCCCGCCACACCTGGTCAGTGATTGCTCGGAGTCACTGACATTAGCCAATTGTCCTACTGAATTGAATTATTGATGATGAATATTCTGCTTTGTCTCACTCATTTAAATTTCTAAACTGATTTAATGAAATGATATACTATGTGAAATTTGTTTTATCTACTACATTTAATTTAAGTGATTATTTTTCAGTACAATTTATATGATATCGATACTGTGATCGATGATAATTTTTATTGTATTTTTTATACCCAACTGTGTATTATTTATTTCAAGCCGTATAGATAGATGGTGTATTTATCTACCTGCCGCTTGATTTTTCTCATTTAATACGTTAAGCTCATCCCTTACTTTACTCCACAGAGCCTCGTCAGTAGCAGAGATCGTCTGGTAGGTAGGTTTTCATCACGCAGCCATACATCAGAGAAGTATCCTATCCGTGAAAAGGTATACCCAACTTAGACATTTATGTTGTGCCTAAATTTTGTAAGTACAGTATTGCAAAATTGAACATGAGTCTGAGGAAAAGTGTGGACATGAATATTTGTAACAGAACTTAGTACTGTTTAATTGAAAAAAAATTTCACAGATTTCTATTTAAACGGTTATCATGAAACGTATGTGTATAAAAAATTCACTATGATGATCCAGCATCGACTTATAGCCCAACCAAAGTGTGTGTAAATTCGGTCGTTACACTGTCAGCTAAGGCAAAACATTTAGCTGTAAAAGCTATCAGAATGCATGTTCTGAAGTCACTTCTAATCACAATGTGGATAAAAGCAGAGTTAGATTAAATCCAAAATATAGAGACATATGTCTCACATACTTTCAAAACATGTCTTGAGTGAAATTTTAAAGTTTCTTGAATGCAGGTATAAACCAATGTAAGCTTTCTAAATCCCACAAAATCATAATATGGATTGAGATGCAATTTTAATTCAAAATAACATTCATATAAGAACATATCCTTTTTGATAATCTTATCGCCGATATTTTCACATACTTGTAACACTTAGGATCCTTGGACATCACTTGCTTTTATCCTAGACCCAATTTAATTCGTTCGATGTTATCTTGCATCAAAGAGATTAATTTGTATCATGTTCATATATAATAAAACAATTTCAAAACCATATAGTTCGATATATTATTCACAAGGTTCAATAAAAGGATCATACGACTATAGGCGAAGTCCACAAGTATATCCTGATAAAGGCTTTCCACTGTAACTATCAGTGAGCCGAAACTACCCTGAAAACTAGGGTGTTACCTATGACCATAGATTCGAAAGTCTCTAGTCCTAGCGATTAGCCAGAACCGGAACCTATCATGACAATGTCGGAGAATTTGAATTACCCATCTAAGAGTTGTAAACTCAGGGCTGTCTCCATATGCTCTATCGTGAATAACATAGCTAGAATGCCCATAAACAATAAAACATCTGAAAATTACATTTCCAAAAGTCATATAACAATCAAGAAGAAAGACAGTTTATGCTTAAATCCAAAAAACTAAGCATAAGCTAAATAAACTATATGCTCCAATTTGTCTAAAACAAATTCAAAATGAGATTATAAAACAATACATGCATACAGATAAAAATCTGTGCAAGCTTTTGAATCTCCCACAAAATGCCATGCAATGATTTTAATATATGAAAATCATCGTAAGGTTCAAAACATATCAAAACGAATCGAAATCATATTTTCGGTAACACAAGGGTTTTAATTCGAAACATATAGACAATTTACGAAATTTTTGCAATAAGACTGGGTAATAATTGCTCATTACGCAGCCTGCAAAATAGAGAATAATTTATATTCCCAATCTAGTTGATTCAATACGTTTCATATTTCAAATTACTCAAAAGGTTCACATACTTCTTCGAAAAGTTCAAACAAAGCATTTACGATATCAAAGGTTCGATTCAAAACATAAAGCAATCGGTACAGGGTTAACCCGCAGCTTATGTAATTAAACTTACCTTGCATGCCAGTATAAGTTACAGCAAGTGAAGTTTACTTACACGAGATTCTGTGATGGCATGCAAATCGAGGCTTGATCAAATTCTTATTTGTCTCCTATTGTTGCGCTACACGTTTATATATATTTAAACCGGGTCAATTTCGATCAAATATAAATTCAAATAATTTTTTAAGAAATTAAAATGGTCAAATCCTATCGCTTACCGATTTATCCTTAAACCGAGGCATCCAAAATTTTCTCCCTTTTTTTTTGTTGAACCGGTTTAGACTGGTTCAATTCACTTTTCTTCAGCTAAACCAGTCTGAACCGATTCAGCCTCTATTCTCACCGATCTGGGCTCTGTCGATCGGTTCTTGACCCCATCGATCTCTAGCGGCGTCACACAGTGGAGGGAGAGCTTTGGTCGACTTGGCTTGGGGAGATTGGTGGCGGTTCCCCTCTTTCTTCGTCTTCTCACTTTCATTCGTTTCTCTCATTTCCTTTGCCAATCATCGCTTCCCTCACCGAATTCTTTTGGGTTGGCACCAGCGACTGCTCCTCCTTCCTTGGGTTGGCCGGCGCCGACTCTCTCCGCTTCCCTCTGTCGCTCTTCCACCACCGTTTTTACAGAGGAGAAAACGATAGGGATCAGGTTTCCAGATCCTTCTCTCCTTTTTATATATATTAATATATTATCTATATTAATATAATATATTATTATAATATTATATATATCTACCTATATATTATTTTATATATATATATATCTATATATATCTTTAATATATATAGATATTTTTATTTTATTTATTTATTTATATTTTTTTGAAAATATTATCCCGTATTGCAGAGATAAATTCCCAAGGTGGGAAATTTTTGGTTATCACATCGTTTCTGTAGGAAATGGAAATGATTTAACATTTATGTTATTTGCTTGACAAATCCGCTTCCATTCACATTTGTAACCTGGGTTGCTAATCTACTTTGCTAAATTTTTAATTTTTTCAATTGAATTTATGCCACTAACATTAAAAACATTTTGAACACACAAATTTATAATATGACATGTATATCTAATATGAAAAAAATACACATTACATAATTGGATTTAAATTTCTAATTAACATAGGAATAACTGTAGTATTATTCGAAGCATTATCTTAAGTAATAGAAAAAACTTTATTTTCATTTCCATACAATTTACACATATTAGTAATATATTGAGTGATAGTATATGCATTATGTGATTGTTTTAATACATCTAAATATAAAAATGTATTTTTGCATGCACCAATCTTCATTTTTTCAATGACAAGTTATAACAAGATAATTTAAACCATTAACACTAGTCCAAATATCTCTAGTTAAATTAACTCTAGATGAAATATTAATAAGTTTATGTCTTAAAGCTTCCCTATATTCTTTAAACATTAGCATGCAATTATTTTTTAATGTATGTCCAGAAACAGATTTATATGGAGGTAGTAAATATTGATAAACATATTCTAAATATCCAACTTTTTCACATATTGTGAATGATTGTTTAGTCCTAGTTATAAATCTAACTAAACCATGCTTAGCTTTATCATTGTCAAAAACATTTTTTTCACCTTCATGTAGATTAATTAGAGATTGTCTACCTTCCCTAATCTCATATTGTACCTTATCTGGATTGAACTTTTATGTACTAATTAAAGGTCTACTATACGTTTGTACCCCTACCACTCCCATTGGAGCTATAAACATAGTCTATTTTACATATTTTACAAATAGCAGAATATTCATTTGTACCATCTTTTTGCATAATGTCGAAATACTTTCATACCTTGCTCTTCTTAGGGCAGGTCTTCTTCGGTTTTGATGTTGTAGCTGCAACAACGGTGGTAGCAGCTGATGATTGTGTTTGTAAACACCATAGATTTTTATTTACTCGGTTTTATCAATGAATAACAATTTAACCATTGAGATTAAAATGTACTTTTGGTGGACGATTAATTTAATTACAATGTGGTATGAGGGAAATAGATTTAATGTTACGCTCATTATTCCCATGTTTAACTCCTTTTTTTCAGAGTTTGTAGAATTCGGAACTCGACTCGTTTTTGTATTCAGAAGGTTTTCGGGAAGGGGCAGAGTAGCAAACTTTTGGGAAGCCTCCGTCTAAACTACATAATTATGTCTCTAATTGGCTTATTGTCGAGATTCCTTCTACTTTACACATCCTTACTCAGTGGTGTCTCCACGGACCTTCTAACCTTAGTCAGCTTTCTGACTTAAGTGACGTATACGGTTCTTTTATCTCTCGGCTGCAAACGAATGATGAGAGTCCTTTCTATCTCTTTTAACTTGGAAAAATATAGTCGCCGTCGGTTGGGGGCGCGTTCTCGTCGCTCCAATTACCGCATCGAAGCTTGTTTTGCCTTCTAATTCCCTCGAAGGAGGTCAAGGTGTGAGACATTCCAACGATCCTTCTGATGAGGACTTGGATTGGGGCCAGGGCGAGGCTTTTGGGAGCCCCTTTCTAGACTTCCCTTCAAACGAGAGTTTAGCTAACATCCGTTCTCTTGATGATTATCTTAATTCGGGTGATTTTGTATTGCATTTTAATCTGCAAATAATTATCTATTTTAAATGGTTTCTCTAACTCTTTTTCATTTGTTTTTCTCTTAGGAACGGGTCCACTCAGAAGGGCTTTTGATCGTCTGGTAGAGACTGAGAGTACTACTAGGGCTGCTCGTCCTCGCCCACATAAACGTAGACGCCCTGCGAGCTTCGATCAAGATCAAGCTAGGGGGACTTCTTCTCGGGAACGACCTCGAGGTGAAAGGATGAGATCCTCTCCTGTTTCTTCGTCTCGTCCTGAGGGGTCAATTTCTCAAAATCGGGATAGGGAAAACAGTTGGCAGTGGAGGCTCCACTTCTTGACCTTGATTTAGAGGAGTATCATAAGAGCAACCGGGCGAAGTGCAATATTGCTCGCCCTTCTTGTATTGATAGGCAGACCTTACATATTGAGTCGGCCATGCGGGATGCGCCAACACTTCCGCCAATCGCTGAGCTCAACACTTCTCGGTTCCAAGTGGATGGTGGCACGGCTATTCGTGGTTAGAATTTCGTCGTCTATCCCGGTGTTAATGATAATGACTTGATTCATGATCCGGAGCAGTATCTTGCCTGGGATGGTCGACTATCCTTCCTCGGGATGAAGTGGAGCTATTCAAAGGCTTTCCTATTCCTGAAGATCAATCTGACTATTTAATAATGCAGGTACACTTCTATCTTTTTTATTTCTCTCTCTCTCTGTCTTGTTAATTTTATCTTATTTTATCATTCATTATTTATTTTCAGGTGGCTTAGCAAGTGATTGCTTGTAATGCATGGTACAGAACATATAGAGCGCAAGCTGATGCTGAGCGTGACCAACTAAAGGTCCATGCTTTAATGGGCCTTTAAAATTTCAATCTTGGCCTAATATCTTTTCTTTAATTTTTAGCCCATTTAAATTAATCCAAATTTAATTTAATTTATTTTCCATATATTAGAGGTTGAAAATTGAGTGTTTTAACTAAAAATAATTCTTCTCACGCTTTAACCTTAGTTGGGTTAAACTTTAACCATAGTTAGTTCTTATGGTCAAAGTTAACATTTTCTAGGCAGTTTTGACTTTTCTTAACATTGACCACGTTGAATTTTGTCTAAAAATCCCCAAAGTGAGGTTTCTCATGGTTAAGAACCTCATCTATGCGTTTTAGTCGCTTTCGGGAGGTGAAAACGTTAAAAACAGCTCAAACGATTGATTTTGAGCTTGTTTGAGTCCTTTTTGGCATTTTCAGTACTTCGACTTTATCGGGACCAAACCAAACCAACTTTCCTTCTTGAACTATCCTTATTTGGATATTTTAAGTTCTTATCTTCAGTCAGAATGGTTGGCATCCCTTCGGTTTAGTCTGAGCTCAACTTAGCTCACTTTTAGCACTTTAATGCTTTTAAAGCATTTTCTACTTTTACTTGCAGTTTGAATTGTAATACAATCTTTCTTATAATTTTGATAGCGTATATCAATATTTATAATGCTGAATCATTAGTAGTAGAATACAAAAATGCGAGTTTTACAACATATGTGGAGTTAGTGATCAATTTAATTTATCACATCTTAGGATTTACATTTGATATGTTATACCTTAAGATAGATTACACATAGATATTTTTTTAGACATGATACAATATCTCCTTTTGGTAATGTTTTATGTAGAACTGAGAGTTGTTGATATGTGTATGATTATCTTAGCTATCAAACTTAACACAATTGTTGATTTTTAAGGGCATATTGGTATCATTTGTTAACAATGTGTTTTCAAGAAAATAAGAAATTTTCTTTCAAGGAACGAGTGAGAGTAGGCAATACATTATTCAAATAATGATATATACATTGTGAATTACTATTTAAAACTAGTATTGTTTTAGGTTTCTTATTTGGTTAAATGAATCATTAATGATTGTCATTTAATTACATGTATGCATCTAGTATTGACATGTCATGTTATAAAATCTTAAGACAAGAATTGTTTCTCTATCTTAAGTGTGACTTTAATGTCATTTGGGTATGTCTGAAAAATGATACCACTGAATTACCTCGAGAATGAGACATATAAGATTTGAATTTCATAAGGTTTTTAGGTGAATTTGGATGTCATAAAGATTTTTGCCTACTATTTGGCATAAAGATTTTTCAACAAGATTAAATAAATCTTTGGAAAATAATACAAAATAATATATTGAGATCACAATAGATATTATTTTCTTGCTACACAATCACACTAGAATCTATTGTTCACATGATCACTAATATTTGTAAGTAGGGATTTTTATTTTGTCATTAATAGGCAAAATAGCTGCCATGATTTTATGTTAGTTGGTTATACTGAACGAGATCATTGATATGTTATTTCAAGGACTAAATGGTTTTCAAAATGTGACCACATAAAAAATAAAGTTTGTCAGCCAGGGGTATTGTTTTCTAAGAACAAATTTTCTTAAATTAAATAAGCCCAAAGTGGACTACTATTAATTGGTGATTTATATATTAGTAAAATAGGCCAATAAATTAGTCATGCAAATGAATCCAATTAGATTTATTGTGATCACACATGATTTGAACTTTATGCATCTTGTTGGGTTATTACAATATGATGATTGTATAGGACATAAAACTTTATAAACCTTCAATTGGGGGCATTATGGTTTTAATAAATGTGTGTGCTATATATATATATATATATATATATATATATATATATATATATATATATATGTGGTTAAGTTCACTCTTTATTTCTCATATTACTGATATTTACTTGTTGACAACCACTTGAAAGTAACATAAAAATTAGCTTAACTATGATTTTTTTAATTTTGCTTCCACTTTTAATTTTATTTGTCGAAACGTGCATGCATATTTAATTATTTATAATTAGTTTGGTATTCTATTTATTTGGTAAGATTGAAAAAATAATTCTTACACTGAAAAGATTATTATTAATTTTTGGTTAAAAATGTGGTTACTTTAATATTAGTGCGTCAATCAATTATCATCTTACAAAATGTTTCTTAAATGTATAGTAATACATTTTCTACAAAGATTCCGTCAGACTGGTCAATAAAGTTATGATTAGTGGTTTTAAATAATTGTCTCTATTTCTAAGATGCAGCAATTTAACAAATATATAAATCATAATTGGAGTATCACTATTTTTTTCAAAAATTTATATATTAAATAAATTATTGCTGTAACAATATTATTTTATTGTCGCTGCAGCCTGCACGGCAATGTTGGCCACCTCACCTTCTCATATATTTTACTAATTTCCATTTTCCCTTCTATTATTAATTAATGCATGCCATTGGAATGACAATTCCGGAACTGGATTATTGACAAGTTCGCATCAGCTTATTATGGGGAATTTTGATCAGCTGCGATTGCATGCGTCAACCAGGAACTTCAAAGTGTCAAAAGTCTGGAGATAAAGATGAAAATATGACGTGGAGCTCAGGCTTAAGCTTCCCCCTTCAATCTTTCAACACAAAACGTGTTGAATTTGCTAGTTTTAGTTGGCACTTTATATCTTCTGAATCAATCAACACATGATTGACAAATCAATAAATGGACAGTTCAAGAATAGTAGTACTTACATGGCAGATATTCCTCAAAATACTTATTGATGTCTTCTTCGGATGATCTTTTCCTTTGATACTTTTTGGGCGAGTGAGGTCTATCCGTTTTGATAAGATTATAAAATATTATTAAGAATAAATATTTTTTATTAAAATAAAAAAATTAATCAAAAAGTAATAAAATAATTTTATTTTTTTATTTTATATAATTGCAACTCGTAACCCCTAAGTGCAGCGAGAACCAAATATTAAATAGAACAAATTTGTAACAAAAAAATCTTAAAAGTTTGTTTCAAACTCATATCGCTACGTGAGATATGAGACCAAGAGAAAACTTTAAAGGAAAAAGAAAAGCTCTAAGAAGGAATTAACATGCGCGTCCTTGATACACATATATTATTGAACAAGAACAAGTGACATCCCGACTTTAAATCCTAAATTGAACGAGTATGTACGTGATTTGCATAAAAAGTAAGTGGCCCAATAATAAAAATGAAATTGGCTTCTTCCTTCGTGTATCCTCCAATTCTTACAATTTCCTTTACATTCCGTGTTACCTAAGCAGACAGTGATGGAACTAAAGCTTCAATTCAAAGCAGAATATTTAATTTTTTTCCTTGTCAAAATGAAATTGTTAATTTAGACCAATCACATTCACATTTATAAAAAAAAAAAAAAAAACCATTATTTGGAATATAGGACCCATTACCATAACTTGTGCAAAAATTGTAGACCTAACAGCAAAGTTCCAAACTAAATCAAACCCCTTCACTCTGTGCAAAAATAAATTAAAAAAAAAAACAATATTAATGCAAGGATGCTATTCTTCTTCCTTATTAAGTACTCCTAGTATATATATTGATTTGTTTTCATATTACAAAAACAAAGATTAGCAGATAATGCAACCAGCTGGATCATCCTCGATACTTTTACCATAAGCGTAACAGTTGAGCTGTGGAGGATAATATGTCGGCATTGGAGGGTGATATACCAATTGATGGGGGTAAATTAAAGGTTCTTTTGAGGGATCTTTCTTTGTTTCTTCTGGCTTCTTCTTTGGCTCCTCTTTCTTGGGCTCTTCTTTCTTCTTCTCTGGCTCCTTTGCTGGTCCAACCGAAACTATCTCCGTGTGACACAACTTCCTTAATTTCCTTACTGCCACCACTGGATCAATGTCTCCTGTCACTGTCAATTTTTGGTCCTTATCCAAGGAAACTGAATCAACCCCTGCAATATACGGTTTACGTTAATTTTTGCTAGCTTCGAGATCTGGGTTTTCTATGGTTGATTTTAGTAACGTTTTGGAAAGATCTCGTAATTGATGAGGAAATTTGTTTGAAGTAAAAAGTCTTTCAATTCTCATGTTTGTTAGCACTAAACAAAGTGAAAACAAGGAACTGCAACTAAGTACAATACCTGAAAGGCCAGAGGCTGTCTTCATGGCTTTTGTTCTGCATTTATTATCGTGGAAATCCAATTTCAACACAACTTTCTGTCGAAAACAAAGTCACTCACTGTTAATATTTATATCAAAGGCTCCATAGTCTAGCTAAACCAATAAAAGAGAAAAAATTACTTGTTAGGCTAAGAAAACTAAACCAGAGCATAACTCAAAACTTTTTTAGGCTAAGCTTAAATTTCACCGCACCAGAAATCAATAGTCACAGTACATAGAAGTTGATTTTTTTAACAAAAAAATTTTTTCATCCATGATTTTCAATTATTTTATTAATAAATGTATATATTTAATAATAATTTTATTTTTTTAATCTTACTTAAACTAATTTCACAACATCGAATCCATCCAAACTAATTTTTCTTTAATTTTCATCGCAAAAGAAAAAAAAAAATCTCATTTAAATACGATTTTCATGCTTTTATCTTTGTGTGTGCTGGGAAACAAAAAGAACAAGAGGAAGATGGAAATCTAACCTTCATTTCAAGCTCTGAGAATACTTGTGTGGCAAACTTGAGAACAGAAACAAGAAAGAGATTAGTAACAAAGGGGGAAAAGGAGGAATAGAAGTGTAAGGAACTCTTAACACCTTTGATGGCAAGCTAAAGCTTCAGAAAGATTATATAGTGAGCCGAGTCAACCTAAGTCAAATAAAACATTGGGTCCTTGGTCTCTGCCAGTGGTCAATAAAAGCGATTTGCCCACCAAATTCGGGTTCGTGGAAGATACGTCTAAAGTAAACGATATCGTTCGGCAATCAACCTTTTGAAAAGATGGTTCTTTTACTTTTCTTCCTCGAAATGGAGGTGGAGAAAAGTACAATCCACTTTAAATTGTTTATTGAGGAAATTTCTGTAGACCTTCCGATTTACACGGTCTCAGTGGGATACTGTATCGGTACTGTTGTCACTTTCTTTCTTCTTTTTTTTGGTTTTTTTCACTTTGCAATTTTTCAGGTCTGTCGCTGAAAAATATACCCAAGCTCTAGAGAGGTGGGGGCGAGATCGAGCTTCGAGACCCAGCCTTGAGCGTCGGGCACCCGCCAGAGGGTGGATGAATTTAGACTCTCTGAGGCAGGCCCAGGTACGTGCCAGATTTCTGTGTTTAGCCCTTAAATTTCTTTGATTAATTAATCATATCTTTTCGTCATTCAGTAGAAACAAAGGCTTGCGTGATTTGTCATCTTTCTTTCTCAATCACGTGTGTGAAGAAGACTCGTCGAGTGGTCAATAGAAGAAATGTAAAAAAAAAAAAGCGGTATTTATGAATATTCTCGATTCTCACTGCCCACCCTGTTCGGCAGGAGAGCTGGTCCTGGTCCTGGTCCTGGTCCTGGTGCTGGTGGAAGATCAGGATGCCGTTCCTTCTTGTTGTCTTGTAAAAGGTATTCTCACATGGGGTTCAGACACGAGTCACATGACAAGAGCCAATTTTACCATTTCTTTTTTTGTTCATGGAAGATGCTCTGTTGTTTGATTCTAACAGCATCTACCATTAAAGACCCAGTCTATGAGTTCGTCAGTTGAAGTGAAGCCTGTTATAGTTTCACTTAAGCTATTTTTACTTTATTTTTTAGGTATTTTTTTATTAATGGGTAAAATACATAAATAATTATCTAACTTTGAAGGATTCTTTAAAAAAAAAAGGAAAAATAAAATAAACAATTTTTCCATTGGTCAATAAAGAGAGGTCGTTAACAATAATTGTATGTTTGAAAGTGTGCCGGTAACTGCACCCTTTGCTGGCAGTGGGAAAGTTGGTTTCCTTTCGTCCTTTCAAGAAGATTACTTCTCTCAACTGCTCCAAATAATTGTTTTCTCTCCATTAAAAGAAAAAAAACACACACACACAATCTAAGAAAAAAATTATGGGATCAAGTGAGAAAAAAGTAATTTTTCTCAAGACTTTATTAAAAAAATTCATCATAGATCAAGGTATCTCGTCTATTTAATTTATTAATTGTGAAAATCATTTTGCTTTAAGATTTAAGAATTAAAATTGTATGAAGTTATGATTTATTTGTATAATTAAAAACAAATTAACATGATATCAATATTAGAATTTATCTCTTTAATTTAGTGAATTAATTAAATTTTATCATAATTAACATCATATTAAGTAATATATTTTGCTTAAAGTGTGATTTTATATTATATGTATAGCGTGTACATATATTAAATTTATAACGTGATGAATATATACAGAAATCATTTGAAGGGAATCGGTACTCTCTGCCTATATACATGAAGCTGCCCATTAAGTTTCATAATTTTATAAAACAAAAGAGTAAAAACTTTCTATCCTGAGATCTGAAGACAGTTAACGAGAAGAGTGCGAAGTGCACTTCAACATGAATATAGTAAGATTGAATTCTCACCCACGTCTAGATCAATTTTATGCGTTTCAATATCATGTTAATAATTTAGTGAGATTTTAATTAATTTCAACCATCGACATCAAAACCTTATTCACCATAAAGTTACTAACCGCTTCTGATCTAAGGAGAGAAGCCATTAAAACTCATTTTTTAGCTTTTCATTTTTCGGATTCCTTGAAACCTTTCCTGATTTCATGGATTTTTTAGCTCCAAATTAATGATTAATTGTTGTTATCCATTGAAAAAACCCAAAACGTGGTTGAAACGGGCGATTTCCGACTGGATCGAGTCAAAACATCCAAATTTCTGTGAAAAACCGATCGAGTGGAGTGGAAGACTCTGGCGCGTGCGTTCCACGCACACGACAGCGTGCGTCTGGCGCATGCTATGCACAAGCCATAGTTGTTGTTTCTAGCGCGTGTAGTTGCCTGAGACACGCGTGGCGCGTGTACTAAATAGGTTTTGAAAGGCACTGAAAAAACAAAAAAATGAAAATTTCTAAGAAAGGGGCTATTTTTTATAGGCCCACGGTTTAATGGCACACCCTCTACTTAGGGGCCATTTTTTTTCTGGGCCGTCCCTTAAATTGTTGGCCTATGTTGTTTTTGTTGTGGGCCATTCAATATATATGCCATTTTGAATTATTTGGGCAAAAATAGCCAACCTTGTCATTCTGAGACATGGTTATAAGAAATAATTAATTAATTCTACGCCAGGATATTTTGTTATATATAATGAGCTATTTAAATTAAATTGATTTTGGGGAATAAAATTAATTAATTTTTTAGGTCATTTTTCTTTAGGGGCCATTTCGATTAATTAATTTTATTTGGCTATTAAACTTGGATTAATTATTGACTATTTTGCTTAACTACTCTTGATATAGGCCACTTTGGGTAATGGTTTAAAAGGGTCATTTTGATTAATTAATTGTTTGGCTATTTGGTTAATTAATTCTTGTGCCATTTTGATCATAGGGCCAAATTTATATAATACCCTTAGTTAGTTGTTAAGCCCAAAATTAAATGGATATAAGTGAATTTTGGATGAATTAATTTTGGGGTAATTTGTGAGAATTTAATTACCCATTTAATTCATTATTCACTTAATTTTTGTAATATACCCATGCTCATAAAATTTTTTATAATTAGTCTAATTAAGTGGGTGTAAATAAATTATTTGGGTGTTCTATTTCGGTCAATTTCTCTATATTCAGATCTACCCATTCGGTTAATAATTTATTTAAATAAATGTACTCTCTAAAACAACATTGCTTTATTATTTGAATATTCACATTTAAGTGAAAACTGATTAATGTTGGATCCAAAATTACTACATATGTTTCAGGAAATGCATATTTCTGGTGGAGTTAATTTTGGCCGATCAATTATGTGAATATTATTAAAATTACAAAATCATTAATCAGATTGATTAGTACTTGCCTATGGCAAGAATGGTCATGAAGTTTTTGTGAAAATTATACTATTAATTTCAAAGAGATAATAATAAGCTAATGTATAGTGATAGTTGCATAATTTACCAAGATTTTTAGAAATGGCAATTCTCTCCCTATTGGATTGCTTGTTGCTTTGAAGGATGCTAAGGAATGAGAAGATTTTGGTTTGGATATAACATGATTTTCCTACCCTGTCGGTGGACGATCATTTAGGTTTATATTCAACCTGTTTTATCTTATCCTCTATAATGTATTGTGGGAAAAAAACAATATTGTTTGAGTTATTCCATTAGCCTCTATCAATTCTAATTGTCTATGCAACTATCACATATAAAGCCTCTAATAGGGTCAAATTAGATAAAATGGTGTAAATCACTCTTTAGGATTTTGAGGTATTAGAACTTAAAAGTAACCCCGAGAGTTGATCCATCTTCTATGTCTACGATTCTGAGCTCTTTAAGGACAAAGTATTAATGTGAATTCCAGGAACAATTAAATGAGAATTCTCTGATTATATAAGGTATACCATTAATGACTGCATCAGAGAGAGTTTTGATCAGTGATAGTCACAAAGTGTTTATGGATGCCATTTAGGATTTCTTTGCAAATATTGATGAAGGTTGTAGGAGACTAATTCCATATTTGGCGAATTCTAAATTACTTTCATTTGCAGCAGAGACCAGGAAATCTTTCAGGTTTGCAATCTCATTCAACATGCCTTATGATGGAAGGAAGTATGGCATTTAAATATCAATAGTGATATTGTCATCTAAAAAGAGAAGATCTTTTGGGTTAATAGATCTCATTCAGCCCTCATGATGACATACGCTAATATTATCGTTAAAAGTAATATCATTAAGAGGTCTCAATAAAAGGTCATTTAATAGAAGAAATTCACCAAGATCACTTCCCATTTTGGTTCCACTTATACCTCCGGATATAAAAATATGAGGAATTTTGAAATGTGTGTCACTTTCGTCATAAACTTGGACACAAAATGGTAGATTGCAATATTTTTTTACTTTAGGGTGTGTGTGAAAAGGCATTCTATTAGCCTTTATTTTAGATTCGATTTAAGAGGTATGCTCTCTAACTATTGGTGGTTTTCATCCCCCGACACAACGTGTCCCAAAAACGAGATCTGTGCCAACCAAAAGTCACACTTACTGAATTTAGCATACAGCTTCTGCTCCCGTAGGGTATGCAATACAATCCTGAGGTGCTTCTCATGCTCTTCCTCAGATTTCGAGTATACCAATATGTCATCGATGAAGATGATAACAAACTGATCCAAATATAGCTTGAACACATCATTCAACAAAACCATGAAAGCTGCGAGAGCATTCGTCAATTCGAATGGTATAACCAAAAACTTATAGTGGCCATATCGGGTCCTAAATGCTGTCTTGGGTACATCTCCACTCTAGATGTGCCTTATCCGTATCAACCATGCATGCAATGAAACCTTCAATATTTTTATTTCTCAGTCAGCATAGTACATTATTTATTGTAACCATAACTACTACTTTTATTTCTTTTCATCAAACTTTACAACATAATTTGTAAGGGTAGGAAACATAACTGTCTTAGCATAACAATCTAAAATAGCATGGTTTGCAGATAACCAATCTATTCCTAAAATTACATCGAAATAACTCATATTTAACAATATTAGATTGGTTGTCATATCCTTTGCCCCTACTCTTAGCTTGCAGTCATTTAACACATATTCAACTAGCTGACTGTTGTCCATAGGCGTACTAATCAACATCATTCTACTTAAAGGTGTACGTTCTACATATTTTGCTAACTTACATGCAAATGAAGGCGATACAAATGAATGTGGGGCACCAAGATCAATTAAAACATATGCTTCTAAATCATACATCAAGATGTTACCTCTAATCACATCCAACGAAGCATCAGCCGTGACCTGGTCCAAGGCATGTACTCGCCCTCGTCCAATAACCTACTTCCTCTTCGCCTCTGCCATGGCTCTCCTCATCAGAACAGACGTATCAGCTGGAGCTCTCTCCTGCTCCTTGCCCTTTTTGGGGCAATATCGATATTCTCTGGGCAAACTCTCGCATTATGCCCTAGCTTCCTACATCTGAAGCATAATCCACTAGAAATAGTACAAGGTCTACCTCCATGGAATCTACCACATCTACTGCACTGCTCAGTGGTTGTGAGATCCAAATTTTTATGCTATTGTTCATTTTAAGATAAATCGAGAAATTTAAGACTTGTGTTAATGTTTATACAAGACCTAAAAAGATCGAGATGCCCGTGATAGTGGCATGAAGCTCGAGGCACGTGTTTCGAGGTAAGATCTCAAATTTAATTATTTTTTAATAAAGTATGATTTTAAGTATGTTATGATGATTGAAAAGTGAAACTAATACATTAGAAGTTGAAAAATTAGTAAAACTCGGGTTTACACTAAACCGAGCAAATAAGCCTAGAAATAGAAATAAATTTTAAATAAATTTTAAAAATTCACGAAAATTATTCTGAGGCTATAGGAAATTATTATAAGGCATAGTTTACATGAGGAATGAAAATTGAGTGGAGATATGGAGGTTTCCGTGATCAAATGAATTTTTAAAGTAAACCGAAAACCTTAAGTTACATTATTCGGTAATGACCAAGTTGTGTAAAATGGGCCCAATCGAGAAGCTTTTTTTAAACAAGTGGGCCACAAATTTTTATGAGAGATACTAGAGACATATTAGCACACTTGAGAAGTGTAAATTTGGAAGAAAATGGGTCAGAACTATTTTTCATGGATTTTCTAAAACTGACTAGTGGGCTGCCCCAACCCAGTGAACTGGATACCCATCAGGAAAAGCCAAATTTTGACCATATCTGATTTAAACCCGGCCTTTTAGGACATAAAACTAGACTTATTTATCTTTCATAGGGCTCTGAAAAAACCCAAAAAGAAGCTCCCACGCTCTATCACCTCCCTCTTGAAAGTTCCGCAAGCATTACTGTACCTCTCCCCTTCTTGAATTTTTTCGACCCTTTTCCAAGCCAAATTGGACTCCGACCAAGAAGGATGAAATCTTCCACTTTCAATCCTCTAACATATAAAAAGTCCAACCATAAACGAGTTCATTTACTAGGTGAAAATGTAGAGAGAAGAACAAGAGCAGAATCTGCCCTATTTCGAGGTGAGAGAAAGTTTGATTTTTGAAAGTTTTTAGTTGGTTTTTCTTGTATTTTTTTGATGATTCTAAGATATATACATGTTGAATTACAGATGAGGATTTGTTTGGAAGATCAAATACTTTGTCAACTTTGGTCAAAGGTGAGAGAAACTTGATGGATGATGAAGAGGATGAGATATGTTTATGTTTGATGATTTTTAAGAATTTTTAGTTAAGTAGAAATTAAAGAAATAATTTATATGAAAGTTTGTAGTTCTGATCAGCAAGTTTAAGTTGTGGAAATGATGAATTTTGGATGAATTCAAGGTTGTTAATAGTTAAATTTATACCGAAAAAGTCCGGTTTATAGCTTAGTTAGTGAAAAACCGAAAGGTGTGAGAATTGGTAAGAATTGGATTGATAAAGTGTGGATTATGGATGTGAATGGGTATGTAGGTTATTAAGATAGTGAATGTGAAGTTAGAATAATTAAATTGGATAAAATAGCTTAAATCAGCACTTAAATCGGTAAAACCGAGGAAATAGAAAAAGTTGACAAAAAAGTCAAAATTGGTCAAATCTTAAGGAGATAAATACATATTTGGATATGTTGAGATGAAATCAAACAATATTTGATAATTTGGTATCAGTTTGGGCAGCTCAAGAATTTGACATGTAAAACGAGGTAAACTCGGACCCCAACAGAGTAACGTTGTTTTAACTCTGTTGAGGTAAGGGATGCAATTTAAAATAGTACTAACCTCCTATATCTATTTATTGTTCATAAATGACTTGAAAATAGTAGAAAGAAATCTGTTTGAAAACCATACTTTCTCGGTTTAAGTCCGAAAGAAATAATAAATCGTTTTTAGTTATTGAAATCACGATTTTCACTTATTTTGTATAAATAAAATAGATATACATATTTTGTATGAATTATGACATGATTTGATGATTAAAGTTTTCATATGAAAGTAAGTAAGTAAGTAAGTATGAAAGTAAAGATTTTGAGACGACATGTTACTATTAGTATATGCTGAGTGCATAATTATGCTTGCTACTTGTGGTGTCCTGGCTCCGCCACACGTAGTATTAGTTTAGATTCACCAGTGTAGTGCATATTCCGCCTTAGTGGTGTTGTTTTTCACTACACGTGGTGTCTAGTTCCGAAGTATCTTGTGACTGCACGATGTGTGCCACTGGTTCCCGTGCCCTAGCTGTGTGCTAGTATGATTGAGATACTATATTAGAACCATTGTACGACCCTGACCCAGTCTACAACCCTTACCATGGCCATAGGTATTATTACCTCTACGGAGGATATGATATGTTGCATGATAACTATATTGAAATAGCTTAGTCTCCATATTTTAATGTATAATGTTTTAACGAAGAAAGTATGTATGATGTTTTAGTATATGAAAGTACGTACAATGTTTTGATGAAGTATGATGTATTTTAAAGTAAGCATGTAAAATGGTTTTCTAAGTATGTATGTAAGGAAGTATGTTTATTTTAATTTTCTAATTGTTTTTAAATGGTTAGAATTGTTTTAAATGCATACCAAACTGAGCTTTTCCCCAGAAGCTCACCCCTTCTCTTCTCCCATTTCAGAGTACCTGTAGTGAGATTATTCTGCCATTTACAAGTACGTGAGTAGCTGGTGGATTCAGTGCTTTTCAGACTACTTTCTGTACTCGCTCAGGTATATCATCGGATATTTATTCACAGACATGTATATTGTATAGATACTGGATTGTATATAAATACTTTTAGGATGTAATTAGTTGTTTTATGGATTATTATGTAAACGTTTTGGGAAGTGAATGAAATGTCGTTGATACTGAGTATGGATATAGAAGTCGTAGTAGTAAAAATGTAGAGTTGAAAGTGATAAGTTTAAGAAATAAAATCAATTGCCTTGCAAATATAAATTGCGTTTACCTACAGGGGGATAGGATATATTATAAAAGGTTATGTTGCCGAAATTTTTGGTAAAATTAAATGGCTAAAAGAATAAGTAAAGAAAGAAACGAAATAACCTACACTGTACAGGAATGCAACCTAAGTATAAAAATAAGATTTAAAGGAAAAAGTTAGCCCCTATTTTCGCACTTCCGGGGCGTTACAGTTGACGTGGTATCAGAGTAAGGGTTGTCTAGTACTGTCAGTGTCGGTATTTAATGTGTGATTACATCTCAAGTATCTGTACTTGTCTGGTTATAACTTGTATATACCTGTTATAGCTATAGCTAAAAATTATTGGTATCGGTGCAGGTAATAAGTAATCAGTTACCATGAGTGGTAGAAGAGGTCGCCCACGGAGGCAAGACCGACCCCCTTCACCTCCTCCCCCTCAACCAGAGAGTCCCGATTCTCGGATGAGGAGATTGGAGCAGAGTGTTCAGGGCATGAGAGAGGGGCTTAATGCCCTCGCCGCTATGCTTGCCCAGCAGTTTGGGGCACATGCTTCAAATACCGGTACTACTACGCCCGCACCTCCTCCTCCGCCTCTTCCTCCACAGGCCCTTTAGGCACCTCCGGTAGTTCAGCCTCAAGCACGGATTGGGGTAAATGACAAAGATAAGGTTGGAATGAAAGACTTTCTGAAGATGCACCCTCCAGAGTTTAAGGGTGTGAAGGAACCAGTACGGGCTGAGGAATGGCTGGCAGACTTGGAAAGCATATTTGAGTGTTTAGAGTGTACATATGCAGATAGAGTTAGAATGGCGACCTATATGTTGACTGGACAGGCTGGTATTTACTGGAGAACCACCAGAACACATTTGAGGTCCCGACACCCAGAGATTACCTGGGAGACTTTCCTAGCTGCTTTCAGGGGTTAGTATGTACCGCCTGCTGCCCAGAAGAGAATGCAGGAAGAGTTTTTGGAGTTATCACAGGGCAACATGATTGTGGATGAATATGAGAACAAATTTACTACTCTTATGCATTATGACCCTGAGACAGTCAAAGATGAGCAGCGTCGCACGCGGAGGTTTCTGTTCGAGTTGCGACTAGCCATTCGAGACAGACTCCTTGGTTTGCGTATTACAGAATTCAGTGATGCATTAGAGTGTGCTCAGGATATTGAGAGAGGCCTCGATGTTACTCAGGCTCAGTACAGATTTTGGGGGAAGTCAAAGGGTAAAGGTAAAAGAGTAGAGATCTCTAGATTAGAACCGATGAGGGGTCAGCCGAAGAGACTGAAGCTTGGCGAGGCTCCTGCGAGGGCTGATAGGCCTGGGACTACTACTATTACCCCTGTAACCACTTGGAGTCATCTGTTACCTATGAGAAGTTGTAAAGATTGTGGTAAGATGCACAGTGGGCCATGTTACTGGCGAGCGGGTGCCTATTTTGGTTGCAGACAGAGAGGACATCTGATTAAGGATTGTCCATCATAGTCGACCCCACAGCCCCAAGATCAGCCAACCCCACCTCCTGAGAGACAGATACAGGCTACGCATAGGCAAGCCCCTAAAGACAGGCTATAGCGAAAGAGAATGGTAAGAAGCCTATCACCCGAGGGTGAGTCTTCGCACTTGATCAGGAGACAGCGGATACCTCATCCTATGTTATCAGAGGTAATCTTCTTGTCTGTAATCATCGAGCTAATGTTTTGTTTGATCCTAGATCCACACACTCGTTCATTACACCTCAGTTTGCAAAATGTCTGCATGTAAAATCTGAACCCCTAGATTTTGTATGTCATATTAGTACTCCCATGCATGAGACACAAATAACTGATAGAGTGTGTAGGAACTGTGAAATCAAGGTGGGAGACAGGGTAATGAATGCAGATCTAATATTACTAGATATGTTTGATTTTGATGTAATATTAGGAATGGACTGGTTAGTCACTAATAGAGTAAGTTTAGACTGTTATACTAAGACTGTAACCTTCTCCCTACCTGATAAATTTGAAGTGTGTTTTGCAGTTAAGAAATGAAATATATGATGCTTTTAAATATGAAATTCCATGAACTTTTTTGATGTTTTATTGTTGATGAAGGTTATATAGCCTCTGTTTCGGATATGAGCCGGGAACATCCAAGTATACAAGATATACCAGTTGTTTGTGAGTTTCTAGATGTATTTCCTGATGAGCTACCAGGGTTACCACTAGAGAAAGAGCTTGATTTTCTATTGACTTAGTACCAGATACCCAACCAATCTCTAAGACTCCCTATAGAATGGCACCAGTCGAATTAGAGGAGCTGAAGAAGCAGTTGCAGGAATTGCTGGACAAGGGTTTTATTAGACCCAGTGTGTCACCTTAGGGAGCTCCGATTTTGTTTGTGCGAAAGAAGGATGGTTGCCTTCGGTTATGCATAGATTACCGATTGCTGAATAACGTTATGGTAAAGAACAAGTATCCCTTGCTCAGAATCGATGATTTATTTAATCAGTTGAGAGGGGTTTCAGTAATCTCGAAGATTGATCTGAGGTCCGGCTATCACCAGTTGAGAATCAGAAAAGAAGATGTGGCCAAAACAACATTCAGAACCAGATATGGTCACTATGAGTTTTTGGTGTTGCCCTTTGGCCTGACCAATGCCCCTGCTGCTTTCATGAGTATGATGAATGAAGTATTTCGGGATTATCTAGACCGATTTGTGATTGTCTTTATTGATGACATATTGGTTTACTCTAAGTCCCGAGAAGAACATGAGTAGCATTTGAGGACAGTGCTCTAGACTCTTTGAGAGAAACAGTTGTATGGGAAACTGAGTAAATGTGAATTTTAGCTGGAGCAGATAGCTTTCCTTGGTCACATTATATGCAAGGACGGGGTGTCAGTTGATTCGTCTAAGGTTGAGGCAGTTCTCAAATGGGAACAGCCGAGGACTATAACAGAGATTCGAAGTTTTCTGGGGATAGCGGGGTACTACCGAAGATTTGTAGAGGGATTCTCCAGAATAGCAGCTCCACTGACTAAGCTCACGCGTAAAGGAATTCCTTTTTTCTGGTCAGAAGCATGTGAGCAGAGTTTTCAGGAGCTTAAACGGAGATTAACTACCGCGCCCGTCCTGACTATTCCGAGTGGTTTAGGAGGATTCGCGGTATACTGTGATGCTTCTCACTAGGGTTTGGGATGTGTACTGATGCAGAATGGTCGAGTTATAGCTTATTGTTCTAGACAATTAAAGGACCATGAGCGAAACTATCCCACCCATGATTTAGAGTTAGCCGCTGTGGTATTTGCTTTTCAAATTTGGCGGCACTACCTGTATGGTAAAAAATTTCAGATCTTCACTGACCACAAGAGCTTGAAGTATGTTTTTGATCAGAAGGAGCTTAACATGAGATAGAGACGGTGGTTAGAGCTCCTTAAGGATTATGACTGCGAGATTGTGTATCATCCGGGTAAGGCGAACGTTGTGGCAGATGCTCTCTGTAGGAAGGGTATAGTGTTGGATATGATGATCAGAGAATGGGAGCTATTGGAACAGTTTACCCGACTCCAAATTAATGTTGAAGAAGTGGAGGTTGGATTTATAGCTAGCCTGCGGATTGAGCCCAACATCTTAGATCAAATCAGAATGGGACAAAGAAATGATTAGAGGTTACTTGATATGGTTAGCCAAGCAGAGCAAGCTTTGCAGTCAGATTTTATGGTCAGTGATGATGGGCTGTTGAGGTTCAAGGGCCGAATCTGTGTTCCGAGTGATGATGCCCTGAGACAGCAGATTTTGAGAGAGTCTCACTGCTCCCGCTACACCATGCACCCAGGCAGTACCAAGATGTATCATGATCTGCGGAAGGTGTATTGGTGGGTTGGTATGAAGCGGGATGTAGCAGAATTTGTGGCCAGATGCTTGGTATGTCAGCAGGTTAAGATTAAACATCAGAAGCCCGCAGGATTTCTTAAGCCCTTGCTAGTGCCTACGTGGAAATGGAAGCACATTACGATGAATTTTATTATGGGGTTACCCCGGACCCGAAGAGATCATGACACAATCTGGGTAATAGTTAACAGATTGACTAAGAGTGCCCATTTCCTCGCCATTAAGAGTACAGATTCTTTGAGTGCCTTGGCAGAACTGTATGTCAGAGAGGTAGCTCGTTTACATGGGGCTCCCGTGAGCATTACATCTGATAGAGATTCCAGGTTTACCTTCAGATTTTTGACACATTTTCAGGAAGCTATGGGATCTCAGTTGAATCTTAGCATCGCCTATCATCCTCAGATTGATGGTCAGTCTGAGCAGACTATTCAGACCTTGGAGGATATGTTGAGGGCGTGTGTAATGAATTTTAAGGGTTCATAGGATGACCATTTGCCCCTCGCAGAGTTCGCATATAATAACAGCTACCATATTAGTATCGGGATGGCACCTTATGAAGCTTTTTATGGCAGGAGATGTAGGTCCCCAGTTGCTTGGGAAGAAGTGGGTGATCGAAAGATTATGGCTCCCGATTTAGTGGAACAGACAGTGAAGAGTGTTTAGATTATTTGTGACAGACTCGGGGCAGCTTAGAGTCGACAGAAGAGTTATGCCGATGTGCGAAGACGGCCACTGGAGTTTCAGGTTGGGGACTCTGTGTTTTTGAAGGTCTCTCCGAGCAAGGGCATCATGCGTTTTGGAAAGAAAGGGAAGTTGAGTCCTCGCTTCATTGGTTCGTTTGAGATACTTGAGAGAGTGGGAGATATTGCTTACTGGTTAGCTTTACCTCCACAGCTTTCTGGGATACATAACGTCTTCCACGTCTCAATGTTGAGGAGATACAATCCGGATCCCTCCCATGTCATTGAATATGAAGCTTTGGACATCCAGAGAGATATGAGTTATGTAGAAGAACCTATCCGGATACTCGACAGGAAGGAGAGGGTACTTCGGACGAAGAAGATTCTATTGGTAAAGATTCTCTAGCAGCACCACTCCATGGAAGAAGCAACGTGAGAACTAGAAAGTCTTATGAGAGAGAAGTACCCTCGGATGTTTGACGGACCGAACTGAATTTGGAGGACCAAATTCTTAAATAGGTTGGGAGCAATGTGAGACCCGAATTTTCATGCTATTATTCATTTTAAGATAGATCGAGAAGTTTAAGACTTGTGTAAATGTTTATACAAGGCCTAAAAAGATCGAGATGCCCGAGATAGTGGCACGAAGCTCGAGGCACGTGTTTCGAGGTAAGATCTCAAATTTAAGTATTTTTTAATAAAGTATGATTTTAAGTATGTTATGATGATTATAAAGTGAAACTAATACATTAGAAGTTGAAAAATTAGTAAAACTCGGGTTTACACTAAACCGAGCAAATAAGCCTAGAAATAGAAATAAATTCGAAATAAATTCTAAAAATTCACGAAAATTATTCTAAGGCTATAGGAAATTATTATAAGGCATAATTTACATGAGGAATGAAAATTGAGTGGAGATATGGAGGTTTCTGTGATCAAATGAATTTTTAAAGTAAACCGAAAACCTTAAGTTACATTGTTCGGTAATGACCAAGTTGTGTAAAATGGGCCCAATCGGAAACCTTTTCTTAAACAAGTGGGCCCTAAATTTTTATGAGAGATACTAGAGACATAGTAGCACACTTGAGAAGTGGACATTTGAAAGAAAATGGGCCAGAACTATTTTTCATGGATTTTCTAAAATTGACCAGTGGGCTGCCCCAACCCAGTGAACTGGATACCCATAAGGAAAAGCCAAATTTTGACCCATCTACAGATCTGATTTAAACCCGGCATTTTTAGACATAAAACTAGACTTATTTATCTTTCATAGGGCTCTGAAAAAACCCATAAAGAAGCTTCCACACGCTCTCACCTCCCTCCTGAAAGTTCCATAGGCGTTACTGTACCTCTCCCCTTCATGAATTTGTTTGACCCCTTTCCAAGCCAAATTGGACTCCGAACAAAAAGGATTAAATATTCCCCTTTAAATCCTATATAACATATAAAAAATCCATCCATAAAGGAGTTCATTTACTAGGTGAAAACGTAGAGCGAAGAATAGGGGCAGAATCTGCCATATTCTGAGGTGAGAGAAAGTTTGATTGTTGAAAGTTTTTGTTGGTTTTTCTTGTATTTTTTGATGATTATAAGCTATATACATGTTGAATTACAGCTGAGAATTTGTTTGGAAGATCAAATACTTGGTCAACTTTGGTCAAAGGTGAGAGAAACTTGATGGATGATGAAGAGGATGATATATGTTTATGTATGATGATTTTTAAGGATTTTCAGTTAAGTAGAAATTAAAGAAATAATTTATATGGAAGTTTGTAGTTCTGATCAGCATGCTTAAGTTGTGAAAATGATGAATTTTGGATGAATTCAAGGTTGTTAACAGTTAAATTTATACCGAAAAAGTTCGGTTTATAGCTTAGTTAGTGAAAAACCGAAAGGTGTGAGAATTGGTTATAATTGGATTGATAAAGTGTGGATTATGGATGTGAATGGGTATGTAGGTTATTAAGATAGTGAATGTGAAGTTAGAATAATTAAATTGGATAAAATAGCTTAAACTGGCACTTAAATCGGTAAAACCGAGGAAATAGGAAAAGTTGACAAAAAAGTCAAAATTGGTTAACTCTTAAGGAGATAAATACATATTTGGATATGTTGAGATGAAATCAAACAATATTTGATAATTTGGTATCATTTTGGGCAGCTCGGGAATCTGACACGTAAAACGAGGTAAACCCGAACCCCGACAGAGTAATGCTGTTTTAGCTCCGTTGAGGTAAGGGATAAAATTTAAAATAGTACTAACCTCCTATATCTATTTATTGTTCATAAATGACTTGAAAATTGTAGAAAGAAATCTGTTTGAAAACCATACTTTCTCGATTTAAGTCCGAAAGAAATAATAAATCGTTTTTAGATACTGAAATGATGGTTTTCACTTATTTTGTATAAATAAAATAGATATACATATTTTGTATGAATTATGACCTGATTTGATGATTAAAGTTTCCATATGAAAGTAAATAAGTAAGTAAGTATGAAAGTAAGGATTTTGAGACGACAGGCTACTATTAGTATATGCTGAGTGCATAATCATGCTTGCTACTTGTGGTGTCCTGGCTCCGCCACACGTAGTATTAGTTTAGATTCACTAGTGTAGTGCATATTCCGCCTTAGTGGTGTTGTTTTTCACTACACGTGGTCTCTATTTTCGAAGTATCTTGTGACTGCACGGTGTGTGCCACTGGTTCCCGTGCCCTAGCTGTGTGCTAGTATGATTGAGATACTATATTAGAATCGCTGTACGACCCTGATCTAGTCTACAATGCTTACCATGGTCATAGGTATTATTACCTCTACGGAGGATATGATATGTTGCATGATAACTATATTGAAATAGCCTAGTCTCCATATTTTAATGTATAATGTTTTAACGAAGAAAGTATGTATGGTGTTTTAGTATATGAAAGTACGTACAACGTTTTGATGAAGTATGATGTATTTTAAAGTAAGCATGTAAAATGGTTTTCTAAGTATGTATGTAAGGAAGTATGTTTATTCTGATTTTCTAATTGTTTTTAAATGGTTAGAATTGTTTTAAATGTATACCTTATTGAGCTTTTAGCCAGAAGCTCACCCCTTTTCTTCTCCCATTTCAGAGTACCTATAGTGAGATTATTCAGCCATTTACAAGTACGTGAGTAGCTGGTGGATTCAGTGCTTTCCAGACTACTTTCTGTACTCGCTCAGGTATATCATCGGATATTTATTTCCAGACATGCATATTGTACAGATACTGGATTGTATATAAATACTTTTGGGATGTAATTAGTTGTTTTATGGATTATTATGTAAACGTTTTGGGAAGTGAATGAAATGTCGTTGATACTAAGTATGGATATGGAAGTCGTAGTAGTAAAAATGTAGAGTTGAAAGTGATAAGTTTAAGAAATAAAATCAACTGCCTTGCGAATATAAATTGCGTTTACCTGCAGGGGGATAGGATATATTATAAAAGGTTATGGTGCCGAAATTTTTGGTAAAATTAAATGGCTAAAAGAATAAGTAAAGAAAGAAACGAAGTAACCTACACTGTACAGGAATGTAACCTAAGTAGAAAAATAAGATTTAAAGGAAAAAGTTAGCCCCTATTTTCGCGCTTTCGGGGCCTTATAGTGGTAGGTCTTGGTCCTCCAATAACAACACCTCTAGTTGGAGCTATAGCTGGATATGCAGGAGATCTAACAATATTCTCCTGTACTTACTCAATCTGTGGTATCTTACCGAAGAGTCTCCTCCCTCATTGATATCTGAAACCTTTGGCACTGTCACTCACCGACCTCTTCCTATCTCGGTCTCTGCCCTTGCCTAATGTCTTAAACTCAAAAACATTCCTCTCATAGTCTTGCTCACAGAGTTGCGGCCTGCGCACTTCCTCGTCATAGGTAGAGATGTCAAATGGAACTAGTCTAGACCGTAGTATTGGTCTCAATCCATCAATAAATCTGGGGACCTTCTTGGTCTCACTACTCATAGTATCGGGGTTATACCTACCCAGGGATATAAATCATGTCTTATACTCATCCACTGACTGAGTCCCCTAGCTTAACCCCAAGAATTCCATCTGTAGCTTCCGTTACATTGTGTCCAGGACATACTGCCTCCTGAAGGCATTCAAAAAGATATCCCAAGTGATCTTTGAGTGTCGAGCTCTCAATATAACCCTGGTGGACTTCCACCAATGCTCTACTGATCCCTTTAGTAGGAACGCAGCAAACGTAACCATCTCGATCGTCGTACACTCAAAGAATCCATAAAGCTTCTCCATCTCTCCCAACCAATCCTTTACAACCACGGGGTCCTTCACCCTACTAAACGACGAAGGTCCAGACTTCTAGAATTGTTGCAATCTATCAAGCTCACAACCATACCCCAAAGTACTACCGCCCTATCGTGGAGCAACATGAGAAGGCGTATCCTGAGCAGGCGGGGGTGTAGAAGTATCTGTAAGCTGTGGCGTCTGAGCGGGTTGTACAATCGTACTGATAATTCTATGAAAATAGAATTATTTTGCTTAATTTTCTAATTAATTATTTAAATCCTCAATTTATTTTGTTAATTATTCCCTTTTATTTAATTAAAATTCTCATGTTTGTAGATAAATTAAATCCGGATGAATTTGAAAAATTTCGATAGAAAATGGATTGGAATTGGGCTAAAATCGAGATTGGACCACGCGGACAACACGAGCAATACCACCTAGCGGATCCAATTGGACAAGAAGACAAATGAGATGGAAATATTTTTTTCAATAAGCCAATGGTGTGAAGATAAGTGGCCAAACAATGCCAACTCATCTAGGATGGAAAAATTACAATTGTACCCCTAAGTGTGTGTATAAATAAGACATGATAGCAATTGAAAGAGACTAAGTAGTGTTAGTGTAAGAGTAGTTTTTAGAGTAGGAGTAAGTTAGGAGTAGTGTTAGAATAGTTTTAATTTATTTTCCTTGGAAGCTTTCCCGAGTAGATTTCTTAGCCATCATTTTATTCTAATTTCCATAGTTACTGTTCATGCAATTTCTATGTGGATGAAAAGCTTTTGTTACTTCTAGTTCTCAGTTTAGTTTTTTATTAATTAAGATTAACTATTCCATTTCTCTTCTTCTCGGTATTGCATAAGTTCCATTTCTTGTTTTTATGTAGTGATTTTTATAAAAAAACTGAAATGTTTTTATAGTTGCTAATCTCGGGTTGCTTAGTAAGCTAGTTGAATTCCTTGATTTCCTTTAGTTATTCGGGTTAGTGGTGGCTGCTGAAGACACCGTGTGTCTTCCATTCGGTTCCAAGCAGTAGCAGATTAGCATTCGGATAACAGGAAAGTGGAGGCTGCAACGTGCACTGGTGGTTCGGTGAAGCAAGCAGGAGGTGGTGTGCCCAGCTGTTGCGTGCTTACCCGAGAAGCATGTTGGTTACAACCAATGCAGAGTTGTGCATGGAGTTGGCAGGATAGGGAGACCGAACCCGTTTGATTTCCTTCCAAACTTCATTTTCTGCTTCATGCGTTTTTGCTTCCTTTTGCATTTTATATTTATTCTTTTGTTCTAGTAGTTCTTCAAATCATAATTTCTCCTCTGTTCAGCTCTATTTCCATTTAAGTGTACTATTCATTGTCTTCATGAGCTGTCATTCAGTTCTAATCTTGGTTTGGCCTTCTATTTCAAGTTGTAAATGCTGAACTCCATCACCACTACTGAGCAGTTGTGTAGGTATTGATAGTTTGCAGCTGAAGGATGCAGAGTTTATGTAAAGCACGATCGGTTCCAGCCCCTGTCTTCTTGTTCTATCTCGTTTCCAGTTGCCGAGAGTTTCAAGTGTGGGAGCTACTGTGTGTTGTTGTAGATTCGGGGCATGCCAGCAAGATTGAAGCTTGCAGAGGCCGTGTAAATGAAGCAGCAACAAATTGGTAGGAAACGTGGTCGCAGCACCTAGAGCAGTAGGCGTGGACAGACCGAGAGCAAGTACAGAGCAGGAACTGGGCATTGCCACGGAAAAGAAGAAGGAACAGGTCGCATGCAGGGAGCAGGTCTGGCAATGGTAACGTGATGTGCTTGTTGCAGGAATGGAGTTGAGCACGGAACCGAGGCAGAGTCGATGGAAGTTGCAGAAGACTGCAACCAAACTTGGAAATGCAACTGTACACGGGACCTGGAAATGCCAACTACACCGTTGGCCATATTGCAAACCAACCAAGGCCATGTTTGACAATCCTCATTTACTCTTTGTAATGTGTTTTTCATGTTTATTTTATTGCTAATTATTTTTATGCTTCTTATTATTACTTGTTAGTGTAGGTAAAAATAGTTTTAAATTTAATTTGCATATTAGTTAGTTGTTCTTTGCTTATTAGTTAAGTTTTAGTGTAGAATTTATGAGTTGCATTTAGAATTAATTTAGTTTAAACTTATTTCATACATTTTTAATTTAGTTTTCATTTTAAATTGAAAAATAAAAAAAATCTTATTTCTCATGCATTATTTAGATTTTATTTTATTGTTAGTAATTAGATATAGTTAGGATTAGTTTAGAGTTAATATTTTAGACATGTAGTTTTATAGTTATTTTCTTAATTTCCTTGGATTTTATTTTCATTAAATTTTAGTTTAGTTTAATATGCATTTTTATTAATTAGTTTAATTACATGCATATTTTATTTTAGGTTAGTTTAATTGTAGTTTAATTAATCTTGTTTTGTTATTTTCATATTTGCACTTTATTTTAATTGCGTTAATGAATGTTTAACTGTTTTAATTATTTTTGTAAGTTTTTGCTTTTAATTGCTCGGAGCATTGTAAGTAATTTTAGCTCGGTTTTATTTTCTTTATTTTATAGTTTTTATTATTTTCAGTATTGTTAGCCATGTAGATCACTTCCTTAATCAAAACGTCATAATTTGCTAGGATATACTTAGGATAAGATTAACCGGTAGTTAATTAGGCTAACCAACTTCTCTGAGGGATGATAACTCAGAACTCAAATCTCATTATTAGTTATACGACCCGTGCACTTTCGGATAATACCTTCAGAGTGTATCAAGTACTAGGTGCAGCTGCCTCTCCAGGCTCAGTCCTTGCATCCTGCCTTTGTCCACCTGGTAAAGTCTATGCCAGTAACTCTATTATAGTCTCAAGGCGACGCTCTAATCTAGTGAAACATGCCTCGGTACTCTCTGGTACCTGAGTGGGACATGTCGTCTCATCTCGAGTCTCAGGCCTATCTCTACGGCCTCGAGCCCTACCTCTAGCCCCTCTACCACAGCTGGTATTAGCCATAATGGCTCAATTCCTGCATTTATAAACATTAATTAGTCTGATTCTCATCTCGTATACACAATTGTAACTGAACAAAGCACAATAATATAGGGATGTACATTTTCCTAATTATTAATACCGACTCACATCAGACAAACTCTGCTCTGATACCATTCTCTCACGATTGCTCGTGACTTACCAAAAACCACCAAATTTTTTTCTCATTTTACTTACCTTTCCTTTTGTCATAACTCAACACCAAACCGTTGGGCTGTGATTCAATATTAGTCACCTCAACCACATTCATTCCATAACATGCATACAAGTCAATACAATTATCCATTGACTGTAAGTACTCTTTTGTTAAAAGTAAACTCATATACATTAATACAAATATTTATACATATACATCCCCGACGGTATATTCGTTTATATAACTGTGCTTTTACATTATTCAGTATAAAACGTTCGAATGTGTATACCTTGTGTAAGATGGACATGCAGCGGATAAAGGAATACTAGTCTTCAGCCGAGCTCAACTACTGTGAACACTCTGTAGAGAGGAGGAAATAAAAAGGGGGTGAGCTCACAGCTCAGTAAAGAAATAAGGCAAGCAAGTAGATAACTACACTATCTACAAAATGTCATGCTCATGCTTTGAAATCATTTCCTTTTCGATTCACATCTAAAACATGTGTCTTTATTGAAACATTTATGCAATATATGTATATAGATACAAATCATCAGTATAAACTGAAAACATGCTGGTTAAATCACTTCAGCAAATTATGCAAAATATTACATTTCTCATGTAAATTAATATAAATCACATTTTATCATGCCATTTCAATTAAATCAAAACAATATGATATTTCATCATGTAAAAACATGAAAATCTAGGCTTCACCCATCCCTCGAGTTACCCTTTCACACACAAGGTCACATATCGAGACTCAACCTATCTCTCAAGTCTACCCAATTTATAAAAACTCATGTGACAATTCAAACAAGAAATATCAGTAAGGTGAAATGAGATAGGCGACTACTTGTTCTGAGATTATTATCATAACTCATTTTTCGTGATCCCAGGCTACACAGTACTCGGTGTGTGGGGCCTCAAATTTGCTGTAACGGGAGGTGGGTCAAATCCTCAACCGTTAGCCACAACTCTATATCATTACGTACTCATGGTACATCGTACTCCATGTGACATACATGGTACAAAGTACTCCATGGACCCAATCCTCATAGTCGGGGTGCCTGCCATAGGTTTTAGCCCTCATACCATGGATAATAGTTTCGATAGCCCTCGGTCATATCTCAAAATTTTGCACATGCGAGCATATAATTGGTGCAACACACAGTCTGCATAGGCTCTCAGCACAGCTGTTTCATGCTATCTCTTTCAAAATCGGTACGTGCGAGTAAACTCCAACACGAACTCATGCATATGGTCATATAAATCTAGTGCGAGCAATGCTCCGAGCACTGTGTCATGTAAAAATGAGTACGAGAAACACTCCAGTACTCTATCATGCATCCATAAACAAAATTGAGTACGAGCAACGCTCCAATACTCTATCATGCACAAATCTCATTAAAATCAAGTATAAGAATATACTCAAGTACTATGTGATGCATATCTTCTAAAATCTCGTGCGAGCTTTGCTCTAACACGGTTGGTTTTCACATAAATCGATAGATGACCTATTTCAATTGAAATTTCACTCAATCAAATCAAATCGGCACTAAAATGTGTTGTTTTTGCATATACATAAAAACATTAGTCTTTCTCTCAATACAATTGTCAAAACTAGTCACAAACACGCTTTCTAAGCTTTTTACCCTTAATTTGGGAATTTCAAAATTTTACCTTATCGGTTCCTATCGAACTTTTCTATACTAGGAGATCTATATATGATTTAAATACTCAAAATCTATTCAAATTACGTATAGCTACCTCTAGCTACTCACGAAATTTCCTTACCTCTGATCACATCATGTGACCTCACTTCCTTGACGCTACTAAACCTCGCAGTCCGATCAAGTTTCAATATAAACTCCGAAACTGTAGATAACCATTCACATCAGTATACCTTAATATACTTAATTTTCACTTACATAAATCTCAAATCAATGCAATGATCCCTTTTTACACTCATTTGGCCTTATTACTTCTCATGGGACTTTATTCTCTCTTAAGTCTATTTCAACACATGTATTTCATAAAACTATCTTACAATCATATATACATGCTTAAATCATCATCAAATCCATTCCAAATCAACTTTCTCTCATTTTCTCACATCCACGCCAAAAATTTAGGTCATGGAGATTTAACATGTTCAAGGTGTTTTCAGCAACTCAAACATAACCAATCAACTTACCAAGATACCTATATTAACATATTTGAAGTTGGTGTATTGAATCTTACCTAGCTTGATCTTTCCTCTTTTTGCCAAATTGGGGGAAATTCACCTTGCTTATTCAATTCAAGGTTCCAACTTCTAGTTTTCAACTATGTTGTTCTCCTCTTCACTAGGAACAACTTTGCTGAAATGAATCTCACTCAAAACTGATTGAAAGGTGATGATTTTTGGAGTAGAAAGGTTAGGTTTCACTTTGTTCTAATGAAAGATTGGTGGTTTCTCGGGGAATGTAGGTGCAGTAGTCTAGTATATATAGAATTTCCCTTGGAGATCGATCTGCTAACCATGAGAGATCGATCTGCCCTATGTTTATCTTTTCAGAATTCGATTTTGAGAAGGTGAGATCGATTTGCTCCTTAGTATGAGATCGATATGCTATGTGTCATTAATCTTCTAGAATTCGACATTGAAAAGGCGAGATCGATCTGCTCCTTAGTATGAGATTGATTTGTGCTATGCAGAACCATTTGAAGATCGATCTGTCTCAGCCAGAATACATCAAAGATCGATCTTCCTTGAATGAGGGATCGATCTGCTTAAGTGAATGATCGATCTTCCCCTTACAGAATGCTTTGGCGATGTTGTTTCAAGCCATGAGATCGATCTCCCCTTGCTAATGAGATCGATCTGCTCCTCACCTGCAACATTCCCGCTGCAGTTTTCTCAGAAAATCACAGGTATATTCATATTAAATTTGTTTAACTACTTGTTTTGCATTTTATTCACATTTGGGACTTAAAGAGATTCATTTCTTATGATTTATATCAAATGTGACTTATCTGTACATCATGAAATCATAAGGAATACATGTGGATTTACGGTTCTTACAATGTCCCAGTTGAATTTATTGGACCTTAAATATTTAACTATACTAAAATTTAATCAGCTTCGGGTTAAGGTTATACCTTGCAAATATTGAACTCCTACACCCAGCTAAACTCTGGGAAGCTAAATTGCTACTTGCTCTTAACCCAACTCGTCCCTACATAAGTTAATTTATGCATTACCATTCAAGTGGCATAGTATTTAGCTAAGTATCGAGGAACAAGAGTTAGTGGTCTTATATTCTGGGTCTGCATAGTATTATTTCGAATATCTTAATTGCTTTATGGATTCCAAATAAATAGTGAAGTAAAAAATTTCGGGTTTCACAATACCCCTATGGTTATATTTTATAAATAGTGTAAAAATGTCCTTTTAGCTCTATTTTCTCCCATAAGCTTATTTTAGTTGAATATAACATTAAAAGAATACTACATAGCACTTTTAAATACAATATAAAAATATAAAAATATTCTTGACAATATTAATATATCAATTTAAGCACTTATCACCTTTAATTCCTAAGATTCATATAGGTAAACACATGCAACCCGTGGCCTTTGAAGGACTTAACTTATGTTTTGATTGTGGTCTTATTGGCCACAGGAGAGAAAATCACCCTCTTTTGAGGCAACCAGAGATGTAAGAAAATGTGACTATAGAATCTTACAATGAGGAATCAGCTAGCAAGAAAGATGAGGGGAAAGAAGAAAGCTTTGAACCATGGATGGTGATCTCGAGAAGAATAAACAAACAGGGAAAATCGACGAAAGCAGATAAAATTGATCTGAAACATGACTTGATAGCTAACTCGGTCGGCGACTCAAAATATGGTAGAGTTGACAAAAGGAAAGGCAAATCGTCAGAATGGTTAATTGGAAATACGATCCAACGTCCTTTGCTTTGTTTACTAGTAACTTTGTTCAGCGCTTTGGAAAAGATATTAACTACAACGTCTTTTATGGTAGCAATAATAGTTAAGCTTTATGTCTTACAAGGGGGTGACGAAGAAAAAGTTGAGACCTCTTTATTCTTATTTTCTACTTATTGTTACCTGAAACAATGGTGACGAATCGTTGATGTCTTCTCTTTGGGTTCCCTGCCACATGTTGCCGAGAACTTCTGCAAAAAAGAAAAAGATCAGAGGAACGCAGGGGTTGTTCCCTACGTTTGCACTTCGATGCTTAAGTCAGAAAAGGAATTTGGCAGAGTTTTGGTAGGGACTTTTTAGATCTGGTTTATGAATCATACCTAACCCCTATTTATAAGGGTTTCTCTCTGTTACTACTTATGCATATGCCCTTTTCGTTAAATACCAGATTTTCTCATGCCTTTACCCGTTTTCTTCGTGTGCCACTTGACACATTTTTCGTGCGCCACGTGACACACTTTTTTTTTTAATTCTTAATATTATGCACAACAATTGCTCCCCACTCTTTCGCTAGGTATAACATTGCAGAAGAGTACATATGTTCTTATCGTAACCTCACGTCAAGTCTTTACATTAGATTTTGAAGTCAAATTTTCATCGGAGTGTTTAGCTTACCTCGCACTTTTTTTGCTTTAACCCCTTATTTGAGTGCTTAGCTTACCTCGCTCATTTTTCGCTTCAAGCTTTTGCACTTTTTTCTTCGTGGCTTAGCTCGCGTATTTTTCACTTCAAGCCTTTTTATATAAATCTTCTCCTGGTGCCGGGCCGTCGTGACACATTCGCGCCTCTGGCACTATGGCATGTTTGTTTTCAAATGTCTGGCCGTCGTGACGCCTTTGTGCCTCTGGCTCTTACGACAAGTCTTTTCAAATGCCTGGTCGTCATGACGCTATCGCGCCTATGGCTCATACGGCTTATTTGTCTTCAACGCCTGGCCACCGTGACGCTATCGCGCCTCAGGCTCTTACAACTTATTTGTCTTCAACGCTTGGCCACTGTGACGCTATCGCGCCTCAGACTCTTACGGCATATTCGTTTCCAATGCCTAGCCACAATGACGCTATTGCGCCTCAAGCTCTTACGGCTTATTTTTCTTCAACGCCTGGCCACCGTGACGCTATCGAGCCTCAGGCTCTTACGACTTATCCGTTTCCAACTCTTGGCCACAGTGACGCCATAGCGCCTCAGGCTCTTACGGCTTATACGTTTCTAACACCTGACCACAGTGACGCTATCGCGCCTCAGGCTCTTACGACTTATCCGTTTCCAACGCCTGGCCACAGTGTTTCCAACTCCTGGCCACAGTGACGCTATCGTGCCTCAAGCTCTTACGGCTTATCTGTCTTCAACGCCTAGCCACAGTGATGCTATCGCGCCTCAGGCTCTTACGACTTATCTGTCTTCGATGCCTGGCCACAGTGACACTATTGCATCTCAAGCTCTTATGGCTTATCTGTTTGCAACGCCTGGCCACAGTGGCGTTATTGCACTTCAGGCTCTTATGGCTTATCCGTCTTCAACACCTGGTCACAATGAGGCTATTGCGCCTCAGGCTCTTACGGCTTATTTGTTTGCAACGCCTGGCCACAGTGACGCTATTATGCCTCAGGCTCTTACGGCTTATTCGTTTGCAACGCCTGGCCGCAGTGACGTTATTGTGCCTCAGGCTCTTACTACTTATACGTCTTCAATGCCTGGCCACAGTGATGCTATTGCGCCTCAGGCTCTTACGTCTGATATGTTTTCATTGCCTAACCACAGTAACGCTATTGTGCCTCAGGCTTACAGCTTATACATTTTTAGCGCCTGGATACAGTGACGCTATTGCGCTTTAGGCTCTTACGGCTTATATGTTTACAACGCCTGGCCACAGTGACGCTATTGCGCCTCAGGCTCTTACGGCTCGTTTGTTTTCAACGCCTGGCCACAGTGACACTATTGCGTCTCAGGCTCTTACGGCTCGTCTGTTTTCAACGCCTGGCCATAGTGACGCTATTGTGCCTCAGGCTCTTACGGCTTATCCAGCTTGATATAGTTTTCATACCTAAGCCTAGGAGTCTTGTCTGATCTGTCGGGTTTGAAAGAACTCCTCCCGGTCACGTCTCTTTATCTTTTTCTTTCTTCTTTCGCATCTCGAGATTGCACAATTTTCATTACTTCCTTTTGGGCAACATACTTATTTGCTCGAGCAAATAAATCTGAGATAGTTGTAGGCTGGTCAAGGGACAAAGACTCTTGTTACTTCTCAGATTTTGTTCCCTACAGGATTGCTGCCATAACTACTCCTACTTGTAAATCTTTCACTTTTAGAGTAGTATCTCGAAAATGATCCACATAACTTTTCTATGACTTTTTCCATGTTCTTCTCCGATTCTCGGGTCGAATGTGCTCTCCTTTCCTCGGTACTAGAAGAGTCCGAGTCATTTGAATGAAAGCTCCTTCTCTCGGGTCTTTGCACTGGATGCTTTCTTCTAACACCTATCATTCCAAGATTTGGCCTTGAATCTTCGAAATAGACTAAGGAGTTCAAACTGTTCTGACCACTAACCAACTGCCTTCTATTTGCTGAGGGAGGGCTCTGTCTCCCCTGCTCCCCAGACCGATGAATTTCAAATTCATTTCGATCAAACCCTATGGCAGAGGTTTGTCTTCCGAACTTTGCGGCAGGGTTTATCTCCCTCAACTTGGCAATAGGGTCCTGAGTGCTGGTCCCTGCGACAGGGTTCTAAAAATGTGTCGTAAGGTTGTGCTCCCTTAGCTTTGCGGCAGGAATCTGAAACTATGAGGTAGGGTACGCAGCAGGGTCTAGCGCGACAAGGTGCGTGGAAGAGTCTCGCGCCTTGGGCGACAGGGTCTCTCATGCGGCAGAGTCTCGTGCCTTGAGCGACAGGGTCTCGCTCGACAGGGTCTCTCGCGCGGTAGGGTCTCTCGCGAGACAAAGTGCGAGGCAAAGTCTCGCGCCTTGCGCGGCAGGGTCTCTCGCGCGGCAGAGTCTCTCTAGCGGCAGGGTCTCGCGCGGTAGGGTCTCACGCGACAGGGTTTCGCGTGGCAGGTCTCACGTGACAAGGTCTCGCGCGGCAGAGTGCACGACAGAGTCTCTCTTACGGCAGAGTGTGTGACAGAGTCTAGCGCGGCAGAGTGCGAAACAGGCTCTCGTGGGCAGAGTGCGCCGCAGAGTCTCGCACCTTATGCGGCAAGGTCTCACGTGGCAGGGTCTCTCACGCGACAGAGTGCGCGACATGGTCTCGTACTGTAAAGTCTCTCGTGCGGTCGGGTCTCGCGCAACAGAGTTCGCGCAGGGACTCGCGTGGCAGTGTATACGACAGGGTCTTGTGCAGCAGGGTCTCGCGCGGCAGGGTGCGCGACAGGGTCTCACGCGGCAGGGTCTCTCCCTGTGCTCAAAAGTTTGGAGGGCCATAACTTTGTGCTCGGTGGTCCAATTGAGGTGATTGTTTTTTTGAATTCGCGTAACTTTTCGAGATCTACGCGATGGCAAATAGTCGAAGACGATTTGTTCGAGATTTCTTCCAATAAAATATATTTTTAGCCTCGAATTTTGATTTTTTTGTATTATCCATCTGTTCTCGTCCCTCCTGAACGTATCTATACCATAGCTTTTCTTTCATTTTCCACAGATGACGTCAATTGTTGTTACCTGAAATAATGGTGATGAATCACTGACGTTTTCTCTTCGGATTTCCTGTCACGTGTTGCCCAGAACTTCTGCAAAAAAGAAGAAGATCAAAGGAACACATGGGTTGTTCCCTGCGTTTGCACTCCGATACTTAAGTTAGAAAAAAAATTTGGCAGAGTTTTTGTAGGGAGTTTTTAGATCTAGTTTATGAATCATACCTGACCTCTATTTATAGGGGTTTCTCTCTGTCACTAATTACGCATATGCTATTTTCGTTAAATATCAGATTTTCTCATACCTATATCCGTTTTCTTCGTGCGTCACTCGACGCATTCTTCGTGCGTCACTCGACGCATTTTTTTTATTCTTAATATCATGCACAACACTACTAAATTAGGTTTTGAATTTGAATTGGGAGATGAGGGGGGAAATGGCAGATTTTCAAGCTCATTTCAGGAGATGGACTCAATGTCCTTAGTGTGGGAAAAAAGTTCATAAAGATAACAAGCTAGGGCGCTAAAAATTCTACTATTTCCCCACCAGCAAGATCAGGATGGACTCTAAACGACATCATGCTTGCATGGAATAATCTAGTGATCACAGTGGACATGCCGTCACCACAGGGTTTCATTTGTTGTTAGCAGAGTCGACGTCAGTAGTCACTCTAGGCTAAAAGGCCATAATTCCTCCTTTAATGGGGAACTCCCTAAAATAGATTCCCTTAGATAGAGTGAGAAAAATAAATCTGCTGGAGGACAACAACTTTGCGTTCCTTCTCGGAGCTCCTCCTTCAGTGAACCCTCTTAGTTATGTGGTGCGATCGAAATGAAGAGCGAAAGGGAGGTCGTGAGGGAGACGACATTGTTCTACATTCCCATCACCATAGGGCGGTGAATGTACCATACAATAAGTCATCGGAGAAGGTCACGACTGATCTTGAGCTTCCTAATTGGCTCCTTAATTCTTTTTCACTCCCGCTATTTCCAATGAGACGCTTAATGTAAAACACACGAGGGGCTGGTAAACCTAACTTTCGAAGGAGCTTCATGGAACTAATGCGCATTAATTACCCCAATATTTTCATTATTGTTAAAAATAGGGTCTCGGGTGAAAAGGTTGAGAGAATCTGCTCTTCCTTGGGTTTTGACAGCTTTTTTAGGGTTGATGCAGAAGGTTTTTCGGGTGGGAATTGGTTATTATGGAATTCTGCAGAAGCTAATGTCAACGTGCTACAACATTCCTCGCAAGTTATTGATGCCTCAGTTCGTTAGTTTTTCTCATTCTAATAATTTCATTCAAACTTCTACTCTCATTCTTGTATTATTACATGGGTACTTTCGGCTGTTTATGCATTTGTTGTCAGAAGGCAATTTTGGGAAGAGATTGCAGATTTTGTTACCTCACACTCTCTCCCATAGGCCATTTTGAGTGACTTTAATTATGTCTTATTTGATTTTGAAAAATTTAGAGGCAGGCCTGTTAATCTTAACATGGCTCAGTTTTATAGTGAATGCATGAACAGATGTGATATATCTGATTTAGGTTTTGTTGGTCCCAAATATATTTGGACTACACTTTGGACAAATCATAAGAGAAATGATTGATAGAGCTTAGGCTAACAATGGTTGGCAAGAAATATTTCCAAACTATACTGTGTTTCATCTTACTAAAATTCTTTCGGACCATAACCCCTTTCTCTTGGATACTAATCCTAAAATGCCACGTTATGGGGAAGGGCCTTTAGGTTGGAAACCATATGGTTCTCTATATTGAATTGAATCACGTGGTAGAAAGTACATGGAACCAAGCAAACCACAGCTTGTTGGATGCAATATCTAGTTTCAAAGCGAATATTTCAGCGTGGAATGTCAATACATTTAGGAATATCTTTCACAAAAAGTGGAGACTTTGTGCCAGACTTAATGGCATTCAGAAAGCCTTTGAACATTTTTCTGATTCGTGGCTTCAACAACTTGAAGGTTTCCTAACAGAATGTTCTTAGACTTGAAGAAAGACTATGGGCTCTCAAATATGGAGTAGACTGGATCTACAACGAGGATAAAAACACCAGTTTCTATCACAAAACAAGTTTGCAACACAAAAAAAGGAATAAGATTGTGGCCCTCATAAATGATATGGGCGAATGGCTTTCCAAGAAAGATAAAATTAAGTCACATATCTTGAATTCATTTCTATAACTAATAATCTTCCTCGTTTTTTGCTGGCAATCGTTCATCAAGAATTGTCAGGAGGTTGGCTATTACTTTTCAGAAAATGATTGGAGTGATCTCACTAAACCTGTTTCTAGACCTGAAGTGTTTACAGCTTTATTTGGTATGAAACCTCTGAAGGCACCAAGTTCGGCTGGTCTTCACCCGATTTTCTTCCAAAAATGTTGGACCATAGTTGGATCTTTTATTTTCCATTTCGTTGGCAAGATCTTCGAATCTAGTGCTATCTGAAGGCTCTCAATGAATTCCTTCTGTTCAAAATCCAGAAACTTTATCCTAGTACAGACTTATTAGTCTCTGCAATAAGGTTTACAAGTTGATCGCTAAAGTTATCGTCAACAAATTGAGCCCGATGCTCCTTGACATGATTAACCCTTTTCAGGCGAGTTTTATTCCCGAAAAGGAAAGGCCAAGACAACATTATTATTGTGCAAGAAATCTTGCACTTTTTCTTTAAGAAGAGAGGTTCTTAAGGGCTTATGCCTGTTAAGGTTGATCTTGAGAAAGCATATGATAGGTTGGAGTGGAGCTTTATTCATAAGGTCTTCTATCTCTTTAATTTTTCCCCCATTGTGGATAAAGCTCATTATGCCATGCATTTCAACGGTTTCTATGTCAATGCTGATTAATGGTGAACGAAGTGGCAAGTTTTCTCCTTCGAGAGGCATACGTCAAGGAGGTCTGCTATCTCCTTACATTTTCATCCTTTGTTTAGAATATCTTTCCTTAAAAATTCAAGAAGAGTGTGAACTTAGAAACTGGGAACCATTTTCCTACTCAAGAAGAGGCCCTAAACTTTCACATATATTTTATGCCTCAGATTTTGTGTTAATAGGAAAGGCCTCTAAGAGGACTTGCATCATCATGCAGAGGATTCTTTTCTAGCTTCTGCCAATGTTCGGGCCAAGCTGTTAATTTTAGCAAATCTTTCATCTTTTTTCCAAGAATGCTCCCCAAAACATCACTGCTTTTATTTGTAATACTCTTAACATGCCTGCTGTGGATGATCTAGGGAGGTATCTAGGTTTTCCTATCCGTAGAGGTCGTGACCCTTCAAAGTTTAGGTTCATAATCATTAAAATTAAGCGTTAGTTGGCTGGTTGGAAAGCCAAATTACTTTCTTTTGCTAGAAAGCCAATATTTCTTAAATCTGTCATTGAGTCCATTGCCACTTGTTACACGTAGGGGGCTTTTCTTCCTGCCTGCTTTCTCCTTGAAGTTGATAGAATCAGCAAAGAGTTTCTTTGGGGTTCGTCGGAGAGTCATAAGAGAATGCATTGGATCAACTGGAAAACCATGACTTGGGAAAAGGTTAATGGCGAGTTGGGTATTAGAAATTCGAAGCTTATCAACACTGCGATTAAGGCTAAGCTTTGATGGGATATCCTGACCGACGATAAGAGTCTATAGTTTAAGGTATTTAAGGCTATATATATATATATATATATATATAAATAAAACACGAGGTGATCCGGGTTCCACATTATAGTCGGGGACTAAGAAAGGTTTTCCCCTGCAAAGCAAAGGCTTTCGATGGGTTATTAAATCTAGAAAGCGATTAGATTATGGTCAGACGACTGGACAGGTCTAGGTCCTCTGAGGTCTTTAATTTGTGGCCGTTGGCTTCACGGGATTAGGAATGATAATGTTAAAGAAAGGATTCTAGCCATTCCTCTCGAAGCTGAGTCCAGGCGTAGAGATACTATAAGCTGGAAATTTTCTCCATTTTGTTATATTTACAACTAAACCTGCCTATGCCAATTCTTTTAATGAAAACACTACTCTTGATAAAGGCTGGTCGTACATTTGGAGAGTCCATACTATCCCAAAGATCCAATCTTTTATGTGGTTGTGTCAACACCAAAAGATTACCACTGTCGACAACTTGGCCAAACGTGGCATGCTTGTCAGCAAACTTTGCCCACACTGTAATAGGGAACTGAAGACTCCAGTCCACTACCTTTGTGATTGTGATGAATTGAAACCTTTCTGGGAACTTATCCATATCCCTCAAATGCTCCTTCCTACTTTTGGTCCTGGTATTTTTGAATGGATTGACTCTAATTGCAAAGAAGAAAGCTTATCTGAATTCTTTGGCATTCCCTACAAATTAATCTTTCCTTTTGTTATTTGGGGCATATGGCTCGAAAGGAACAACTTTATCTTTGAGGGAAATCGTGATAGTGTGGGTGTGTGTGTGTGTTAACAAAATTATTAATATAGCTGAAGAATTCTGGGCAGTAACACTACAAGAAAAAGGGGGCAACGGATTTAGCGACGGATTGTTCGTCACTAATTTTTACTTTTCGTTGCAAATAAGTATTTGCAAGGAATTAGCGACGAAACTTTTCGTCATTAATTTCGTCGGTAAATTTGAAGTCGCTGAAAGTTTGTCGTCGTTGAGAGAAAAATTTCGTCTTTAACTTCGTTGCAAATAATTTTCGTCATTGAAAATTTTTTTCGACGAAATTCCGACGCTTTTCTTATTTTTCTAATTCACAAAAATTTCGTCGCTAAAATAAATCAGCGACGAAATTTCGTCACTAATATTTTTATTTGAAATAATTAAATTTTCATCGTTGAAATATTTCAACAACGAAATTTCGTTGCTAATTTATATATTTGAATTAATTAAATTTTCGTCGCTAAAAGAAATCAACGACGTATTTTCATTTCTAATTTATATATTTGAAATAATTAAATTTTTGTCGCTGAAATATTTCAGCAACGAAATTTCGTCAGTAATTTATATATTTGAATTAATAAATTTTCGTCAGTAATTTATATATTTATTTTTTTAATTAATTAAATTTTTCGTCGCTAAAAGTATTCCACGATGAAATTTCGTAACTGAATTATATCTATATTTAATATTTTTTTCGTCGTTAAAAAGTTTCAACGACGAAATTCCGTAACTAATTTTGATATAAATATATTTATAAATTGAATAAAGCTGCTCATTATTACATGCCAAACAAAGCCTTAACCTAGCAATAAGTATTCTTTAAATGAAGCCAAAAATATTCCTTAATTATGCAGAATGAAGCAAGGATTTCAGCAATCAGAACTATGGCTGCAGTCTGCAGACCATTTCTTCTATAATGCAATTGCTTGTGGATAGCATTCGCTAACCTCCATTTCCAAGGAGCTCCAAGTTTGTTTGCATCCTCCCCACTTTGCCTGTAAGCGAACTAAAAACGTCTCTGCCCATGGCTAATTGCTCCCTTTCATGCTCAGTTCATAAGGCACTTAAAAACTGTAAAATAGGGAACAAAAGCATAAGAAAGATTATAGACGAAGTTCTACCAAGGGTGGAGTGTCTATGTGCGTATCGTGGATGCAACTAAGGGTGGAGCTTTAGAAGAGTCGACTTTTTATTCATTAAAGTCTACAAAGCTTTCAAATGTAACAGTTAAGGACTAGTATTGTTATGTATTGTTTTATGAAAATGATAATTCCGAAAGGAAAAAAATAGTAAGATGGTACAAATCTACAATGACGATTCGGTACAAAAAATCCAAGTATTGGCTAGGATAATTGCAGGAAATCGCTAAAGTTAACAGTCACAAATTTGTCACTCCAGAGTCCTTACACCTCCTCCCGTGGCACGACAAAATATAATGGTCTCTATTTCTCCCAAGGACACAAAGAAAAAGAATGTAAAACTTGACTGGAGAATCTTATACATTACTATAGGGAACTTAGCTCAACAGTTCTTCTGGTTGAGATCCTTTACAGGGGGTACTATTCCTGCAATGATTTATCAGTCTGACTTAAAGTTAGTTAAGATATGCGAACCGAATTCTCTAGCCCGAAGAAAAAAAAAAACAAAACAAAAAACAACAACTCATGGTAACCCTTGAACCTACTTACCATACATATAAACAGATACAACTCAGATATTAAAGAATATATTTCCTCCATTCAGATTCCTCAATGTTATATTAATTACTTCACTTTCTTCCTTCAAAAACTATTGCTGAAACTTGCATTAAATGTATAGGATGTACTTTTGGGATCGGATCAACCTTCTTACACCACATAATGAAAATTCAATTTCCTGGAAAGGTAGCTAGGATATATAACAGAAAAAACTATAAAAATTACAGGATTTACTCAACCCTAGCAGCATTGTGATATCATTCTAGTGATTGGTGGACCTTCATACATTTGATTGGAGTTAAACAAATCTAAAAACAAGAATTGGAAGAACAAACCTGTATATCAAAATTTTGTAGATACGAAGAAATTTGGTGGAAAGGTTATAAATAGCTTCTTCAATATGATCCTTGCCAAACAAGTACACTATTGGATAACCAAGAAGCCATCTGCGCCAGAATAGAAATCTGAGCACTATATCGAGAAGACATTCATAAGGTGTCAAAAATATAAAACCCACCTGATGCAAATTAAATGGTATTTGTATTAATGTAACAGCTACCAGTTTATATTATTTAAATATTATGAGTAGGGATACATAGGCAAGTTGCTCAATTAAGAACTTCGGAACATAGAAAATTGGCCTTGCTAGAGAGTGCTGCTAATTGACTTCTCAGTGTTGAAAATCCATTTTGGGTCACATTTAGCTAACCTATGATCAAAACATTGTACTTGCAGGAATTACAAACAAGGTACTAAATTTTGTTACAGAGATGCATGTGTTTACCACAATACATGTTGGCATGGAAGATATAGTATACCAATATAATCAATACATGTTAAATAATGAGATTAAATGATTACCCATTTATAGTTGGCACAGTGACCTTAGTGTCATGCATGCAGCTACTGAGATCCATAAGTAAAGAAGGTTGAGAATTCATTGGCTCAGTTAGGGATTTGGTCTCTGCCCTGAGTTCTGTTCTGTCAGGTGGCAAGAGATCATTTCTCATTCCTTCAAGAGGAAAATATAAAGAGAAAAACTTCTGAATTGATATAAACTGCATCCCTAGAAAATTTTTTTCCTCTAGTGTTCTCATCTGGAACAAAAATGTGAAGTTCTTTGTTCAGAAGGTAAAAGATGCACCTTTTAGGAGGACATTAATAATTAAAGAAAGTAAAAGGATGTGGGAGGAAGAAACCTTGGGAGGATCCTGTTCTAGGTCCACAAATAACAGTTCCACTTCTGAGCTCATGCTCGAACTCACATACTTGACCATTTCTTTTACATGTATCAAATATATCATATCTTCTATAACCATTACTCTTAGCTGTTCAAAAATGGGTGACTCCTAAACGAATTCATATTAGGAGATAGTATTTAACCCCATTAGTGACAACATTTCCACAAACATAGTATAAAGGGAAAAAACAAAATACTATCAATAGATGTAACAATCATGTAGCTCATCTAACATAGACCTTGTCAATACGAATTGGGTATGCGTGAAAGAACAAGAAATTCTGAAATAGAATTTTTTTGTATATTTTTCCGTTAACTACAAGATATATATATATATATATATATATATATATATCCACACCAACACCACACACACAAGTGTTGGTGTTAGAGATAAGCTGTAATTTTTCAAAATTCCAACATGAATACTTCGACAGTATGAACACAAAAATACATGGTCCACTAAAACTAGAACTGTCTATTGGACATATAGTTATGCTTGTAATGAACAAGACTGGATAAATGACACAACATTATCTATAATTGATTATGCACATGGGAATTGTAGCTTACACTACACCAGGCAGATTCTTGTTTTAGAGCCATAGAATAGTTAGTTTTGAAGTTGGCGTGTTTGCACATATAGAAACATGATTAACATGAGTAAGCTATGAGAAAAATTTTGACAGTTGAAATCCAACATATTATAAATCATTGATAAAGATGGTGGGATTCCTGATTTCTAAAATTAAGCATTGACACACTGTGTGAAAAAGTTCTTTTTAGAAAAGATCCTACCACTTTGAGAGCCATCAAAAAGGATAAAATTAAGTAAAGTTCTACATATAATTTTAACAAAAACGTTTCTAATAAAAAAAGGCTCTTCCTTCTTCTCTCCTTTTCCAAGAGAAGAATAAATGTACAGTTTTAAGTACTTAGGACTAAAACAACTGAGATCCATATAAATGCACACATATGTTATATCCATCACCATGCACTTCAATGATGGTATTCTGTATGATTCAAACAAGTTAAGGCACAAAATGAAATATAGTGAATTATAAACATCAATCTAAGAGTAGCTTGTTGAAACATAAGACAGTGGATTAGACAACTCAAATACAAGAAAATTGGAACAAAAAATAAAAAGAGAAGCCGTAAGGATATATTCAATTCAATTCCTAAATAGTCTAATGAATCAATAAGGAGTTAGACCTTTCGACAGTGCTCAAGAAATGCACATAGATGTTCTTGCAATTCAGGCATCTTTCCACCATGGTCAATCATCACAACTGGCCTCATTCCAGTGCACAATGCCAGAAGATCTGCCCAAGCATTAGAGTTAAGTTATGATTGTAATAATTAACAATATGAAATCAAGATTATAAAATATTTAAATTCGAATCCTCACAATTTCATTTTGAAAATTTTGTAGTTAAAGTAGAATGAATCTGAATTCCAATAATGATTAACCATATGAAATCAAGATAATAATAAACATAATCAAGTCTTCAAATCAAGATTTTATATCGTTGTGCTATCGTTAATTTTAATTTATAGCTAATTAATCGGTAATAAAGTTTTGATTAATAAGTTAATTATTTGAAGATGCCTACAGATTTAGTATAATTATTCAAATATGCATACAGATTTAGTATAATTAATAAGTTAACAGGTAATCCTATGTTCGCAGGAAAATGAATCTGAAAAAAACAAAGAATAAATAATCAAGCAAAATTGAAACAGACTCACCGGTTAATGGCACTGTTGCCCTCGGAGGGCCAACGGATAATCTGGAGGGGTTGCACGGGGTAATGGTCGTCACCGGGGTTCAAATTTGGTACGATTGTCGACGTCTTCGTCGGTGGCCAGCCTGAAACAGACGCAGAATTACAAGAATCAGGAGAGCTGGGTTCTACTGGGTTCGGGCGAGGGGAGGCGAGGAAACAGAAATGGGGTTCGGTTGAAGGGGAGTAATCCGTCGGTCGGTCTGGAACGGGCTTCGGTCTCCGGTGGAACAAAGGCAAACAACAAAAGAAAATGGGGGAAAGTGTTTCCGATTCACGCCAGGGAGAGGGGAGCTCGTCGGCGGTGAGGAAGATAGGGAATGGTAGTCGGTCGGTGGAGCTGGGTTGCCGACGGTGAAGAGAAACGGCACAGAGGGAAGAGATCGGGGCTGGACAGGCGAGAATGTTTGAAGAAAAGAAGAGGGGGTCGGGGGGTGAAGAGATCGGGTTAAATTTGTTAACATTGTTTCTTTTTTTTTTAATTAATAAATTAATTAAAAATTAAAAAATGCTTCAGCGACGAAAAAAATAAATAATTTAAAAAAAAACAGAAGAGGCTTCAACGACGAAAAAAATATTAAAAAAATTAGGAAAAATTCGACAGGCACCAGTGACGAAATTCCGTAGCTGAAGCCTTTCAGCTATGAAAAATTCAAGAAAGGCTTTAGTGATGGAATTCCGTAGCTGAAGCCTTTCAGTGATGGAAAAATTATAAAAAAATTAGGAAAAATTCGACAGGCTTTAGCTACAGAATTCTGTAGCTGAAGTCTTTCAGCTACAAAAAATTCAAGAAAGGCTTCAGCGACGGAATTTTGTAGCTGAATCCTTTCAGTGACGGAATAAATATAAAAAAATTAAGAAAAATTTGACAGGCTTCAGCGACGAAATTCCATAGCTGAAGCCTTTCAGCGACAAAAAATTCAAGAAAGGCTTCAGCGACGGAAAAATATAAAAAAAATTGAAAAAATTCAACAAGCTTCAGCGACGAAAAAAATATTAAAAAATTAAGAAAAATTCGACAGACTTCAGTGACTGAATTCCGTAGTTGAAGCCTTTCAGCGACGAAATAAATATAAAAAAAATTAGGAAAAATTTGACAGGCTTTAGCGACGAAATTCCATAGTAAAATTCGTCGAAAAAGATAAATAATATATTTGAAACCTAGAGCGATAAAATTTCGTCGCAAATCCGTCTCTACTTTATTTATTTAGCGACGGAATAATTACGTCGCTAAAATTTCGTTGCTAAAAGTATGCTTTCTTGTAGTGTAAACGCTAAGTATTCCTTTAAAGAGCTATCAGTCCAAATCAATGTTTATTGGTAACCACCTTCAGCCAACTACATTAAGCTTAATATTGACGGTTTCTTTCTTGGTAATCCAAGCTTAGTTAGTGCGGGGGGGAGTCTTTTAGGGGCATAATGGTAATTGGGTTTGTGGCTTTTTTCGCCACTTTGGTTTTGCTTTGCGCTGAAACTTTGAGGGCTAAGAGATGGCCTCCATCTGGCAGTTGCTAAAGGTTTTCACGTTTTATGGTATGTAAGATGAGGTGTCTCTCCTTTTCACGCTTACAATACTTTGATTGATGATTGCAAGGCATGCCTGGAGCTTCTCGTTGATGTCAAGATCACACACAAGTTCTAAGAAGCGAACTCTATTGCGGATCAACTTGTGAAGATGGGTTTTTGATGCCCCTTCAGGGAGAACGCCTTTTTCCTTTTTTGCAGGTTCCTTAGGAACTATCTGTTAGACCCTAACTACTTGACCAGGCGCCCAGCTCGCAAGGGATCGACTAAGGGCGCTGTGACGAGTGCGGAGCACTGGAAAGCTTTGCACGGGGCGCGACGGGGCGTGCACCAAAACAGGTAAGACAGGCATTTGGCTTGGACGGATTGCCAAGCATGAAACGGAGACGCTAATGGACGATGATCGTAGGTTGCAGGTGGCGAGCTAACCTGCTTACATTTTAGAAACGTGAACCAAGTGGTTGGACAACGGCCATAGCGAAGATCGTGCAGTCGTGGAAGACGGGCGCGAGAGCTAAGGCAGATCCTTGAAAATCGGGATAAGGATGAATGCGGGCCATAAGTCGAGATAAGCGGAGAAGTCTCGGCAGACCGAATCACTGGAGATTATCATGGACCTTGACTCTGAAGAGCATTGAGATGGCGATCATCCGAAAAGTCCTTAGTTTAGTGGGAATTAATCCTAGAGAGTTTCTGTTGTAATCAAATTCAGTTACCTACGTGAGGGGGATGTCCTCACTTGCCTATATAAACCCCACAGGAGGGGTAGAATGTATTCACTCATTGATTGAGAGAATCATTCAAAGAGAAAGAGAGTGATAGCCTAGAGCGGTCTTCTTGGCTAAGATTGTAATTCCTTTTTATTGCGGATTAATAGAAAGGTTTTTTCTCTAAAGCTTGAGTGTTCTTTGCTTTATTAGTATACTTTGTCTAGTCATCTTTCTGCTTGAGTGTTATATTGTTGCGTATTGACCCAGATTTAGATTAGTATGGAGATTGGTTGTACTAAGTCACGGAGAGACTTAAGCCATCACTGGGAAAAGTTCTATAGGAGAGAACGACTCTATGACAATTTGGTATCAGAGTTGAGTTTGGATCATGGCACACGAGTTGGCTAACAGAATTGCTCTACTTGAGGCGATGATGGGCGTATCGCAAGAGGAGGCATGTACAATGACCGAGTAAATTCAGACCATGGCAGGCAGTATCCAGGAGTTGACACAGCTAGCATTCGACATGCAGAAGGAGCATGCTAATCGCTACACCAACGTCATGCAGCATGTTCGCGATCTATCGGATAAATTTGAGGTGCAGTTGAATTCCCTGAAGGTTGACATTTTACTGATGAAACATGTAATGACTGCTACAGGCCATAGGAAGGTGTCTAGTAGTAGTGGAGGGGGTGATAGTAGCTATCTTCAGAAGAAGATCAATGTACCTGAACCTTAGGAGTTCGCAATGCGAAGGAGCTTGAGAATTTTCTATGGGACATGGAGCAGTACTTCAAGGCTTCCTGAATACCGAAACAGGACCAGGTTACAATCACTAGCATGTACCTCTCAGGTGATGCTAAGCTATGGTGGCGAAGCAGACTGGCTGATGACGATAGTGCTGGTCGTTCAAGGATTGAAACATGGGATGCACTGAAGAAGGAGTTACGAGATCAATTCCTTCCCTTGAATGCGGCATGGGTCGCAAGAGAGGCACTCAAGAAGCTTAAGCACACGGGTTTTGTGCGAGATTATGTCAAGGAGTTTAGCTCTTTGATGCTGGACGTCAAGAATATGTCAGAGGAGGATAAGTTGTTCAACGTTTTCTCAGGACTTCAGCCATGGGCTGAGTTACGTAGGCAGAACATGAAGGACCTGTCACAGGCAATTGCGGCTGCAGACAGTTTGGCGTATTACAAACTGAGTTCTTCTTTGAACATTGGGGAAAGGAAGAAGAACCATCCTGATGAAAATAGGGGGAAAGACAAGTAGGACTAGAAGAAGCACTAGAGAAACAAGGAGAAGGTTGAGTCTTCCAAGCCGAGGGGACCAGATCCACCCCAAAGTAAGGGAGATTGGAGTTGTTTCTTGTGTAATAGGAATCACAAGGCCCGAGATTGCCCTAGATGGACCAAGTTGGCGACCCTAATTAGTAATCAGGATCCGGATGACGAGTATCAAAGAGTTGCCCCGATGCAGTTGCTTGACGCTATTCGGACCGAGCAACAAGCTCCTCATAAGTGACTAATGTATGTTAAAGCTAGGTGAATGGGAGACCAATTCGAGCGATGCTTGATACAGGAGTGACAAACAACTTCATTTCATTAAACGCACTTGAGCATCTTGGCCTGAAAGTCACGAGGAGTAACAATTAGGTGAAAGCAGTCAATTCTAAAGCCCAAGGTATCCAAGGAACGGCTACCGCATCGGTAAAGATAGGAACTTGCAATAGGATTGTAAGTTCTTGGCTTTGCCTATAAATGATTTTGATGTGATCATGGGCATTGAATTATTTGTGCAAACAAATTCATTTGCTATTCCACACTTGGGTAGATTGATGATATATGACGAGACGTGTCTAAACTTTGTCCATGTGGAGAGAAGACAAGGTGCTGGGAAGTCGTTGCTACAGTCGACTTCACAAGTAAACACTAGGTTGAAGAAGGGGGAGATAACCATACTTGATGCCCTGGTTGAGGTGAAACCAGATAAGATTATCGAGGTACCGGATGAAGTAGCGACGGTGCTGAACGATTACAAGGATGTAATGCCCCCAGAGTTACCCAAGGCGCTACCACCTAGGCGCGCCATTGATCATAAGATCGAGTTGGAATCGGGAACTAGACCACCTGCACAAGCACCATACAGGATGGGTCTTTTGGAGCTAGCCGAGTTAAGAAAACAGCTTGGTGAGTTGTTGGATGCGGGATATATCCAACCAATCGAAGGTACCATATAGAGCCTCAATTTTGTTCCAAAGGAAGCAGGATGGCACACTGAGGATGTGTGTAGATTTTCGAGCCTTAAACAAGGTAACGATCAAGAATAAGTATCCAGTTTCAAATGTCGCTGATCAGTTCAACCGGTTGTCGAAGGAGGCATATTTTACAAAGTTAGACCTGAGATCAGGATATTGGCAAGTACGAATTGCTGAGGGAGATGAAGCTAAGACGCCTTACGTGACAAGGTATGACTAATTCGAATTTTTAGTTATGCCTTTTTGTTTAACTAATGCGCCTGCGATATTCTGCAACTTGATGAATGATGCGATTTATGAGTACCTGGATCACTTTGTGGTGGTATACCTAGACGATATTGTGGTGTATAGCCAGACGCTTGCAGAACATGTGGAGCACCTCATGGTAGTGTTCGAGACTTTGAGAAAGCACTCTCTCTATGTGAAGAAAGAGAAGTGTGAGTTTTGCCAGCGGGAGATTATGTTCCTAGGTCACAAAGTTAGCAGTAGGAGAATACAGATAGATGAGACGAAGATCCAAGCCATTGTTGAATGGCAAGCCCCTATGAAGGTCTCGGAGTTACGATCATTCTTAGGACTGACCAATTATTATAGACGGTTCATCAAAGGATATAGCAAGATGGTGAGTCTTTTGACAGATCTTTTGAAAAAAGACAAGAAGTGGGTGTGGTCGGATAAATGTAAGCAAGCTTTTCGAGAAATCAAGGAGGCAGTGACATCCAAGCCAGTGTTGAGACTGCCAGATTTTAAGCTACCATTTGAAGTTTACACGGATACCTAGGACCGAGCCATTGGAGGGGTGCTGGTCCAGGAAGGACACACCATTGCTTATGAAAGCCGCAAGCTTAAGGATGCGAAAATGCGATATTCAGTGCATGAGAAAGAGATGACGACGATTGTGCATTATTTAAAGGTGTGGAAGCACTATCTGTTGGGAACGAAATTTGTGGTGGTGACAGACAATGTGGCTAACACTTATTTCAAGACACAGAAGAAGCTGAGTCTGAAGCAAGCACGATGGTAAGAATTCCTTGCAGATTTCGACTTCACCTAGGTACATAGACTAGGAAAGGAGAACCAGGTGGCGAACACGCTGAGTCGTAAGATAGTCCAGTCTTATGTTGCTTCATTATCCGCTATTAAGACTAACCTGATTGACAGGATAAAGAAGCAAGCATTAATGGATAAGACTTATGAACAACTCAGGGAGAACATAAAGTTGGGCAAAGTTCATAGGTATTGACTCGAGGGGGATTTGTTGTATGCCAAAGGTAATCGACTCTATGTTCCATCTGGTGGGGGACTAAGAAAAGAGTTGCTGGAAAAAACCCACGATCCTCAGTGGGAAAGATAACCTGGAGTGGAGAGGATGTTGGCATTGTTGTCAATGACGTATTTTTGGCCGAAAATGGAGGAAGACATCGAATTATATGTCCGAATATGCCACATATGCCAGATTGATAAGACCGAGAGGAGGAAGCAAGCGGGCTTGCTTCAACCACTGCCTATCTCGGAGAGGATATGGGAATCAGTTTCTATGGATTTCATTATAGGGTTTCCGGAGATAAACAAGATGGAATCTATAATGGTGGTAGTGGATCGTTTTTCTAAATATGTTGTGTTCATAGTAGCCCCACATGCGTGTACCGCACATGAAGCTGCAGGGTTGTTCTTGAATCATGTGGTGAAGATCTTTGGATTGCCCAAGGATATAGTGAACGATCGAGATGCTTGGTTTACTGGGAGATTCTGGACTTACTTGTTCAAGCTGATAGGTTCAGAATTAAAGTTTTCAACGGCTAATCATCCGCAGATAGATGGCCAGACGGAGCGGATTAATGCATTGTTGGAAGAATACTTGAGGCACTATGTGACCGCGAGCCAAAAAAATTGGGTGAGTTTGCTCAATTCCGCATAGTTTTGCTATAATACGCATAGATCATCTTCCACGGGTATGAGTCTAGCGGAGTTAGTATTTGGACATCAGCCTACTACACCTTTGGAGATAGCAAAGACTAAGTCCCAAGGGGAATGCCCAATGGCCTACAGATTTGTGCGAGACCGTCAAGAGTTGATTGAACAGGTTAGAGAGAGCTTGGAAAAGGCATAAAAGGGGATGGTGAAATATGCAGATCAGCATAGGCAGGTACTAGAATTTGAAGTGGGTGACAAGGTGTTGCTCAAACTAACGCCTTAGATATGGAGAAAAGTCACAGACAAGCGGTATCACAAAGGTCTAGTGCAAAAATACGATGACCCTTTTGAAGTTGTAAAGCAGGTAGGCGCGGTGGCTTATCAGCTGAAACTGCCTGAGAGGATGAAGGTACATCCTACTTTTCACGTGAGCTTTATAAAGCCTACCACAAAGATGTTGATCCAGGGAGACAACAGGTAAGAAAAGCTCCACCTACTGTGAGAAGCCATTTTGAGAAGAAAGTGGCGAAGATACTCAACCACAAGGTTGAGGGAGGTAGTAGGAAGAATCGAAGAACCTACTACTTTGTGCAGTGGGAAGGTGAAGATGAGGCAGACGCTACTTGGGAGAAAGACACTTCTTTATGGCAATTCGAGGATGAGATCAAGGCGTATTTGGAGCTCATTTCGATAAGGGCATCGGCTTCCTCTGACGATGGGAGGGTTTGTTAGACCCTAACTACTTGACTAGGCGCCCATCTCACAAGGGATCGACTCGGGGCACTGTGACGAGTGTGGAGCACGAGAAAGCTTTGTACGGGGGGCGAACCAAAACAGGCAAGACTGGCATTTGGCTTGGGCGGATTGCCAAGTATGAAACAGAGACGCTAACGGATGATGATCGTAGTTTGCGGGTGGCGAGCTAACCTGCTTACACTTTAGAAATGTGAACCAAGTGGTTGGACAACGACCATAGAGAAGATCGTGCAGTCGTGGGAGACGAGCGCAAGAGCTAAGGCAGATCCTTGAAAATCAAGATAAGGATGAATGCGGGCCATAAGCCGGGATAAATGCAGAAGTCTTGGCAGACCGAATCACTGGAGATTATCACTGACCTTGACTCTGAAGAGCATTGAGGTGGCGATAATCTGGAGAGTCCTTAGTTTAGTGGGAATTAATCATAGAGAGTTTCTATTGTAATCAAACTCAGTTGCCTACGTGAGGGGGCTGTCCTCACTTGCCTATATAAACCCCACGGGAGGGGTTAGAATGTATTCATTCATTGATTGAGAGAATCATTCAGAGAGAAAGAGAGTGATAGCCTAGAGCGGTCTTCTTGGTTAAGATTGAATTCCTTTTTATTGAGGATTAATAGAAAGGCTATTTTCTCTAAAGTTTGAGTGTTATTTGCTTTATTAGTATACTTTGTTGAGTCATCTTTCTGCTCGAGTGTTATATCGCTGCGTATTGACCGGGATTTGGGTTAGTGTGGAGATTGGTTATACTAAGTCGCGGAGAGACTTATGCCATCACTAGGAAAAGTTCTATAGGAGAGAACGACCCTGTGACACTATCTATCCTAGGGCTGTTTATCCTGCTTGTTTTTCTTAAGAACGGTTTGTACCCCTCCGAGGATTTATATTAATTTAAGTACCTATTTTGCACCCAAAAAAAAGTTTGCTTCCTTTCATTATAATTTTTTGTTTATTTTTTAAATATTATTTTTATCTTTTATTAGTATAATCTTATATAAACATATAAAAGCCAAAATTGTTTTGCTATAAGTAAACATCATACGTAGATAATTCAAATATTTGACACGTGTGATATTTTAAAATAAAAAAATATTTTATTTAATTTGTTTAAAACATATATATTTCATATGAACGCATGACAATTATGGTTAAGATGAATTTTCATGGTTAAACTATAAAATGTCACCAGCAGATCATTGATTCCAAGTAGAGTGGTGACACGATCCAGTGACATGAAACTAAAACTACACAAAGAAAGACACAGAGATGATACAAGTTAAAATTTAATAAAAATTGTATAGGAACATGGTAAATGCGAATAAAATGATTTTGTTTGGGTGTCAATACGAATTCTGATACGAAATTTTCATATTTTACATGACACAGACAAAGTTTTACATGATACAAAAACGAATTTTATACACGAATTATCAGATCTAATTTCAAGGTTACACTTCAAATTTCAATAAGATTCAGTTTTTTGATAGTAATAAATATAAAATTATTTACAAGTAAGAATGATAATGGATATCATTTAATCAAGTATTCGATAAATGATATATATATATTAAAATTAAAGAAAAATCACATATCATTTCTCAATTTCTTTACACATCTTTTTTCAAAACATATGTACCATTCCTCTTTATATACATTAAAACTATAAAATAAATTAATTTTCTATTTAATTTTTTTAAACTAAAGTTTTTGGTAAAAAAGATAACATCATCTGAACTTCCAAAACTTCGTCTGTGTTTAACACAATCGTTCCCAAGCCCAGATAAAAAAGGAAGGTTAACGGTAGGTTTGGACAACCAACCACTTAAAATTTGTCTAATTTTTATGAGATGAACCATTATATAAAATCCATTAGGGTATCCCCTATTTAGCAACGAGTTGCATCGAAGCCTAGGTTAGTGAAAAATATGTAAGGGTTGCTAGTTCGTCGCTCGAAAGTGACACGCCACATCAACGCTTGAATGTGGTGTCAATTAGGCAAAGATTCCTACACTATAATGGACAGGGTGGGTAAAGAAATTAGTTCACAACCATAAGCTTAGGTTATGATCTTGGAATATATGTACGCTTAATGGTAAGTTAATGGAGATTTGTGAGGTTATGTGTAGAGACGAATTAATATCTTGTGTCTTCAAGAGACCAAATGGGTTAATAAGAAGGCTAGGGAGATGACACGTTAGTAGTATAAGCTTTGGTGCATTGAGAATGACAAAGATCGAAATAGTGTAAGTATCATCATAGACAAAGAGTATCAAAAGTATGTTGTATAAGTTAGGAGATAAGGAGATAAGATTACTTTGGTTAAGTTAGTTCTGAGAATGGAGCTTTAAATGTTATTAGTGCATATACTCCGCAAATAGGACTTGATAATGCTAGTAAACAACAGTTTTTGGAGGATTTAGATAAAATAGTATAAGAAGTGCTTATAGGAGAAAACATTTGTAATGGTAGTGACCTTAATGGCCAGGTAAGTGCTAGTAGTGAGGATTTTGAAAGTGTATACAATGTAAGAAATGAGGGTGGAGATGTTATCTTAGATTTTGCTTTATCTTATGATCTAACATTAATGAATACACTATTTAGAAAGAGAAGACTTTATCTTATAACCTTTAAAAGTGGATTAAGCGTCGGTCAGATAGATTTCTTTTTGGCTATAAAGAAGGATAGATGCACATTTCTAGATTACAAATGTAACGACCTGAATTACACACAGTTTGGTTGGGCTACAAGTCGATATTAGGTTAGAACAATATTCAATCTGAATAATTTTTTTCTTTATTAGTAACAAATTTAAACAAAAAATGTTCACATTCCCCATACACATCTCGTATGCATTATTGTACTTATAAAAATTTTAGATACAAAAGAATTTCTTACAATTGGGTATACCTTTAACGCAGAAAGATACTTTGCGGAACCATAGCTGTGCCACATGCCGTACTAACGGAAGCGTCCAAGTTACTATTGGGACTCTGTGGAGGAAAGTAGGGAGTGAACTTAACGCGCTCAGTAAGAAACTTATGTAAGCAGTAGACAACCATACTATCTACATATTTATAATGTATGCCATGATCAATTATAAAACGTTGTTAAACACATGCATATAATTCATTTTGTTTAACACTGAAAACGATTCACAATCGATGCACTTTCTTTGATAAATACTTTCAATCACACTCAATTTCCAATACTTTAACATATGTAAAACATATGCGTTAAATGCAGTCTATACGATGAAACCATTTACTGTTCAATCGATGCAGTAAAACACTTGAATTTGTTTCCTTAAAACGATTTATTCAATCAGTAAAACAGTTCAGTTCACTTTTCTTTCTATCAAAAAATAATTTGTTCGTTGAGACTAGGTTGGGATTCAATCAATAACAGTAAGATTCAGTCAATAACAGTACAGTCGACATATGACCATAGTCAGTGACCTCGTGCCTCACGGGCCAGGTGTGCGCGAGTGTCATACGCCTCAAGGGGGATGGGTCAGTCCAGCCCGTCGGCCAATCAATACAGTATAGTTCAGTTCAGTAGTCCGAAGACTCAATGCACGACGCAACGTACTCCATGTGCGTCCACACGGTACAACGTACTCTGTGGACCCCGATACAATACAATATGACTGAGGGTACCGAGTAGTCTCAAAGATTTACCCCCCAGCATCAATATCAACCAGCATCTTAGCCTCAAAATTCAATGGGAGCAGGTCGGTGCAAGATCACACAACAATACATGACGGCTCCCGCACGTTTTTTCTCATAAATCATATAAACATTTAGTTCGAGTAATTCACTGTGACACACAGTCTACATGAAGGCTCTAGCACTGTTTCGTATCAAAAAACTGGATAGGTGGTTCAATTCTTTCAAAAATGATATAAAAATCAGTATTTAGTACAAGCACAGTGTATAAACGATATGTGATTGGAGACTTCTCGGGAGGTCACTCATCATGAAATTTCTCCCACTCAAGCACACTTAACTTCGTAAAATATGCTACTTCATGCAGACAATAAAAACAATAACCAACCTATTCATATACTGTTGAAAACAGTATATCAACGATGAAAACACTGAAACATGCAATTTATGCAATTATGATTTTTTTTCAATTGTTTCAGTTCAGTTCAGTCTATACGTAAGGGTAATATTGAGTTTTCTATCTCTACGTACTATTTAGCTACTTGAAATCATAAAATACATACATCTCTAAAACTTATATAAATTCCTTACCTTAATGTATATCCATAATCCTCGATTGTCTCGACTTAGCAAGTCGGCGGGTCCTGTCCAGTCGGGTTATTTATATCAGAAACCCTTTCCCCTGAGTTTCTAAATTTTAGTACACTTGTCTCCTTTCCTCAATTTCCTCTATTTTCTAATATATATATATATATATATATATATATATATATATATTAAAACATGTATTTTTTTCTTTTCTTTTTCTTTTTCTTTTTTTTAAGTATCTTTCCTTTCCCGCCATTTTTTTTCCTTTCCTTTTCTTTCTTTCTTTTCTTTCTTTCCCTTCTTTGGCTTCGGTTTCGACCACTGTTTCCTTCTTCTCCAAGGGCTCGCGACTACTATCCTCCATTCATCACCACCTCCCGTTCTCACCACCATCATCACCACTCTTCTCTCGGCCATCATCTTTCGTTCTCGTCTTTTCGGCCAAGCCATTTTGTTTTTCGAGAAAGCCGAGAGAAGCCCCTTGTAGCCCCTTGCTTCACTGCATGTATCGGCTTTTGTATCCCCTCGATCTCCTTCCCTCTTTTCCACTATGTTTTCTATCTCACATCATCCTCATCATCTTTACTGCCATATTTTTCGGTCTTTCTCCCTGTTCAGCTCTCTTTCCTCCTCCCTCGTCACTACCCTGTCTTCTACCTCCCCTGTCTCTGTTTCGGTTTCCACACCTAGGCAGCCCGACGGCTTCTCTCTTCCTCCGACCATGCCTCACTCCATCTCACCACTGCCGCTCGCCCTCAGCCATTGTCTTTCGACTTCTCCACCTTCCATTATCCCTGTCTTTACCATCACCACCGCCATTATCATCATCATCACCATTCTTTTGTTTTCGGGTTGCAGAGGACTTGTGTCCTCTGTTTCTAGTTTCTTACTCTATTCTCCTGCTCAGTTTTAAGTTCTTGCCCTCGGTCGTCCCTCCTCTCTCAGCTTTCGAGTTTTACCATCACCTCATCAGTCTCCAGTAAGTCTCTTCACGGATTCTATTTCAATGCTTTGTTCTCGGCCATAGTCGAGCATTACCATCATCATCATTCGGCCATCGCTCTCGCCACCTTGCTAGCCCTAGTGTCCTCTCCTTGCTTTTGTTTTGTTTCCACTGCCTTCCTCTCGGTTAAAATGGCAGACCATCCGCCCTTCTCTTTTACTTCTTTTCATTACCGAATGCCTCCATCTATACCATCCCTTCACGTTTTTCTAATGCAGTTTTTACTGCAACAGAATGGCCCTCAATATGGCTTCATTGGAAGCCGAACTCATACCAACTGCTCCATCTACCTGCTGCTATAGCTTCTGGCACTAGTCGATGAGCCTAGCAAATTCACGTGGTCTCCTATCCAACTTCAGTTTTCTATTTCATTTTTATTCTAGAATACAATAGCCAGTCCTATTTTCCCTTATAAACGTATTTTTATTTGACATTTCTTTACCATTTCCTCTACCGAGATCTCACAACTGCCCCATCTTTATGTCATGTCTTCCTTAAGTTGCATGTAAATATACTCATGCCACTATTGGGAACCTCTCGGGATCATATGCATGTGTACTTATATACATGCATATACTTTTATACATGTATCTATACATATATTTACATGGTTGCATTTATTCTTACTTATATAATTATCGATGTATATTTGTATACCCTTGCACATGTATATTTATCTATACATTAATCTTGAGAAATAATTGAAATATTGCATACATATATAAATATACATGTATGTCTACGTATATGATCAAATTCTCCATGTGTAAAAATGGGGTTAGTTCAATATTTATTTTCATATTAATTCACCCATATTCACACATTTAACCTTAATTGTCTAAATTATTATTTATAGACAACTCCAAGTACATTGAAAATTTTTCGATATTTACAACAAAGTTATCCTGGGTGAAAGTATTAACACAAAATCTAAACTGCTAGTCCTAGACATGAAAAAATCATAAACGACATTGAAAAAACCAATACTAATGAGCTACAAGGATTAGATGGTGAAAGCTAAACGAAAATTGTCATGCAGTATGTATAAATAGTTGGATCCGTAAAGAAGACTGGATGACATAGGAGAACCCAAATACATTAAAGAACAAGATAGAAAAATACATTCGAGAGGTAGGTAATGAGAGAGTAGGAATATCAAACGGAAGAGCACCAACCAAAAAAGATGCAACATAGTGAACTTAATTAGCTGAGGAAGCTATAAGCTTAAGCGAGATTGTTACAAGACTTTGAAGACGAACAACATCAAAGAGCGTTACAAAATACAAGTTAGCTAAAAAGGAAACAAAAAGGGTAGTGGTAGAAGTTAAGGCAAATGTTGTGAAATTTTTTTATTGCAAGTTAGACACAATGAAGGAAGAGAAAGAGATATATAGATTAAAGTGGACTAGAAAGAGGAGGAGTCGTGACCTAGGAGTCGTTAAATGTATCAAGGATGAGCACCAAAGAACTATAATTAAGGACAATGATGTTAAAGAAAAGTGGCATAATTATTTTAGCAAACTATTTAACAACGAATAAAGTCAAATTTTAGACAATATCTTGACACCTCCTGAGGATTTGAACCGATATTTTATTAGCAGAATCAAAGAAATAGAGGTAAAGGAGGCACTAAAGAGGAAGACAGAGAAAGTTGTTGGGCTTGATGATATTCTTATTTAAGTTTTAAAATGCCTTGGAGGGGTAAGAGTTAGGTGGCTAACAAATCTTTTTAATCAGATTTGGTGCACTAACAAAATGCCCCGGGAATAGAGGAAAAGTGCCTCTATAAGAACAAGGGAGATATTAAGAGTTACTTAAACTATCGAGACATAAAACTTATAAATCACAAAATTGAAATTATGTGAAAGAGTTATAGAACGAAGATTAAGGAAGATAGTAGAGATATAGGAGAATCAATTTGGTTTTATGCCTAACCAATCAACTATGAAAGTAATACACTTGATTAGACAACTTGTGGAGCATTCTTAAGTATATGGTAAAAATCTTTATATGGTCTTCATAGACTTGGAGAAAGCATATAATAAAATGTCTAGGGAAGTGTTATGATGGTTTTTAATTAAGAAAATGGTCCCTGTGAAATATATGAAATAATTAAGGATATGTATAGAGATGCAATGACACATGTGAGGACATATGGAGGGTAAATAAGTAAATTTTCTATCGTAGTAGGATTATATCAAAGGTTGGCATTAAATCCATTCTCTTCACTACAGTAACAGACGAGCTGACAAAATCTATCTAGGATAATGTGCCTTGGTGTATGATGTTTGCAGATGATATTGTCTTGTATGTTGAGACTAGAGTAAAGGTTAATACAAAGTTAGGATTATAGAGACAGACAAAATCAAGAGGATTCAGACCAAGTAGAGCAAAAATTGAATACATGGAATGTAAATTCAGTTCAAATAAAGAGGAAGATTGTAACAAATAATGCTAGATGGGGTGGCTATTCCTAAGTGGGATCATTTTAGATATTTGGGGTTGATCATACAGATGGATGGAGAAATTGGTAATGATGTGACCCATAAGATACAGACTAGTTGGAGCAAGTAGAGAAGCGTTACACGTATGTTGTGTGACAAAAGATTTCCTATATGGTAAAAAATGAATTTTTATAATGCAGTTGTTAAACTAACATTGCCTATGACAGTAAATGTTGAGCAACTAAAAGACTACATACACAGAAGATGAGTGTGGTAAAAATGCAAATGCTGTGATGGATATGCAGATATACAACAAAAGATAGAATAAGAAATGAAGACATTCGCAAAAAGCTTGGATTGGCACTTATCGATGACATGATGAATGGAAAGTCGTTTACATTAGTTTAGACACATGCAACATAGACTTGTTGATGCTCTTGTAAAGAGAGTGGAGGTTATGAATGATGTAAAAATGGTGAAGGTTAGGCGAAGATCGAAAAAGACTAGGAAGAAAGTTATTCAAAAAGATATGGTGTAATGGGAGTTGGAAGAACACATTGCTTTAGATAGGAATGAGTAGAGGAGGGGAATATATACTAACAACTTAACGTGGGTTCATTGTGATAGCTCGAAAGCACGAAAAATATGGCTAATTCAAAATTTTTCTTAGATTAACATCCTACTCAGGTTGCATTCTTATACAGTGTCAGTTAACTTCTTTTATCTCATCAATCGATATCGCAAGGATCTCCCTACATCCACATTTATTTAAATAAATATCATGACATCAAAAGAAGTCTACGTCTCCATTCATTTACTAATGTCAATCTGATTACATCCCAATATTACTCAAATACAAGTGTCTGTATTACATAATTGTCTAGGTTACAAAATGAATTGAATTATACCTCTCACATGTACAAGCAATAGCTTGAGGAGAGTCTCGTCCACCAGCCTATGTCACGTACGCCGCAGGTACTAGCGCTCACTGTAAATAATTTGTAGGGGGAGAAAAAGAGGGGGTGAACTTTCAACTTTGCTCAGTAAGGAGTGCATATGAGCTTTAAAAATCATTATTAAAACATAAGTATACTAATAGACATAATTCACAAGGTTATAAATACGTGATTAAAATCACAATTCATCAAAACATCTTATCTCATTTCACAAATGCGTCATATCTCAAAATAATGATGGAGACTAGGCATAGTATAAATGTCATGAATGAAATTCATCATATCACATCATCCTCGATGAGGGCATCTCATGTTACCAAAATGGAGACATCTCACGTTACCAAAACGGAGGCATCTCACGCTACCAAAACGAAGGTATGGTAAGACCCGGGCCTAACAAAGCCTTGGTGTTAACCGAAGTGTAAGTTTCATGATAAGCCTTTTAGTCTAAAAACTCACATGCCATTATTATGTAGAAAATAATTTCCCCTTCACGTAGATCTCATAATAGCTTTGCTTGTAAATCTCATTTAAATACAAGAATATATTTGTTCACCATAACTCATATCACAAAAAACTGAGCTCAAACTGGCAAAACATGCACTCAAGTAATAAATCTCAAATCAAACATTTTTCTCAATAAGTATGCTCATTTGTAAACTCATTTTATGCTACCAATGCATTTTTATCAGTAAGGAAATACGTATGCATAAAAGGTTGCTTCTCATACCTCTTGCACCTGGGGTGGTGCAATATTCCCGTCTTACGGACTAGCTCCGACTCACGAGTGAAATTCCCGAGCTGTCCAAATAACGTCAAAACATCAATGATTACTCATTATACCACTACTTCATACTTCTACTCATTCAACTCTAAAATGGGATCACTCGAACCCTTACTCGATTACTTCCTCTATTTTTCTCGGATTTTCACTTATCCGGTTATAAACCGAGTTCCTTCGGTATCAAACAAACATCCATTAGTCTAAATTTAATCAATTTTCATTCTCTATGGCATTTTATCAAACACTTCTTATGCCCATTTTTAATCATCATCTAATCCAACATATGGATTCCACAAAGGTATTATAAAATCATCTATATATGCTTATCAACATTTCTACATATTTAAATCATCATTAACTCCATGCCATTTCAACTTTTTCTCACTAAGCTCATTCTAGGTCATGGTTACTTAAGCATGTATATGAACATTCAATCCAACAATGTATATACGAAATCAACTCATCCAAATGTTTAGATTATCATACTAGAAGTTGGTACATTGAAATCTTACCTAGCTTGACTTTTCTCCTTTTTTCAAAATGTGAGGAGAGATTCCTTTTTCTCCTTTAATCCTTTGATCCAACCTCTAGACTTCAACTATATTACTCTCCTCCTCTTAAGCAACAACTTTGCTCTAATACATTTTTCTTAAATCTCTTTGGAAATGGTAGTATTCTAGAGTGAGAAACTAGATTTTCTTCTAAAAAATGGAAGGTTTTCAATGCTCAAAAGAAGAAGGCATGGATTGGTTGGATTTTTTTTTTTATAGATTTTACATTATGAGATCGATCTCCAAGGGGTAGAGATCGATCTCTCTTTACTTAAATTGCTTCAAATTTTGACAATTGTAGGCAGGACATTGATCTACCTATAGATAAGATTGATCTGCTCAAGGGGATAGGATCAATCTGGTTCAGGCAAATGGCTTTGAAGATCGATCTGGCCTTAAGGAAGAGATCGATCTACTCCTAGTCGAGACAAATTGAGATTGATCTGCCATAGGGGTGAGATCGATCTCTTCTAGGCAGAGCCACTATGGGATCGATCTTCTTGTGGAGAAGATCGATCTGCTCTTCATCAGGGGATCGATCTGGCTTGCATCAGGATCGATCTTCTTTCCTAAAAACCTTAGCGTTTTCATTCTTTAGTGGCTAGATCGATCCTGTCATCACATGCTGGCCTTCATCTATCGGGTTCCTACTGCAGTTTTTCCTAGAATTCTCAAGGGAATTGTTGCATTCAATTGCTTCACTACTCTTTTAACATTCTATCCATACTTAGCACTTAAAAACATCCATTACTTGTTATTCATATGTAATGCAATTTGTCTGTACACTCTGAAATTATACACATTCCATAGGAATTTACAGGTTTTACATTCCTCCCTTCCTTAAAAGAATTTGGTCCTCCAAATTAGAACCAGGTCATTCCTCAAAAAGTCGGGGATACTTCTCTTTCATCATGTTCTCTAGTTCCCAAGTTGCATCTTCTGTTGAGTGGTGCTTCTAGAGAACCTTTACCAACGAAATTCTCTTTGTCCAAAGTACCTTTTCTTTCCTATCGAGGATCCGGACAGGTTCTTCTACATAGCTCATGTCTCTCTGGATGTCTAGTGCTTCATACTAGATGATATGAGAGGGATCCGGATTATGCTTCCCCAACATTGAGACGTGGAAGACATTATGAATCGCAGAAAGCTGTGGGGGTAAAGCTAACCGGTAGACGACATCTCCCACTCTCTCTAATACCTCAAACAGACCAATAAATCGGGGACTCAACTTCCCTTTCTTCCCAAAGCGCATGATACCTTTACTTGGTGACACTTTAAGAAACACAAAATCTCCAGTTTGAAACTCAAGTGGTTATCTATGCACATTTGTGTAACTCTTCTGTCGACTCTGAGTGGCCCGTAATCTATCACAAATAATCTTTACATTCTGAGCTGCCTGTTCAACGAGGTCGGGAGCAATTACCTTCAGCTGTCGTGATCCATAAGCGACTACTCTTCCGTGCTGCATGACTACGCACCCCAAACCCAGATGGGAAGCATCACTATACACTGCGAAGCCTCCAGATCCTCTCAGAATCATTAAAATGGATGCGGTAGTCAATCTCCTTTTTAGCTCTTGAAAACTTTGCTCACACTGATCTGGCCATATAGACAGAATGTCCTTGCGTGTAAGCTTAGTCAGAGGAGCTGCGATCTTAGAGAATCCCTCAACAAACCTCCTGTAATATCTTGTAAGTCCCAGAAAACTTCGAATCTCTTTAACTGTCATTGGTCTCTTCCAATTAAGTACAACCTCTACCTTGGAGGGGTTAACTGATACCCCATCCTTAGATACAATATGACCAAGAAAAGCTATCTGATCTAGCCAAAACTCACTTTTACTGAGCTTTCTATACAATTGCTTGCCTCGAAGTATCCGAAGCACAATCCTCAAATGTTGTGCGTGTTCCTCTTAGGATCGAGAATATATAAGGATATCATCAATGAAGACTATCACAAACTATCTAGATAGTCTTGAAATACTTCATTCATCAAACTCATGAAAGTAGCAAGGGCATTCGTCAAACCAAAGGGCATCACTAAGAATTCGTAGTGGCTATACCTAGTTTTGAAGGCCGTTTTCGAAATATCCTCTTTCCTGATCCTTAACTAGTGATAGCTCGATCTTAAGTCAATCTTGAAAAAGATAGAAACCCCTCTCAGCTGATCAAACAAATCGTCAATCCTTAGTAGGGGGTATTTGTTCTTCACCGCAGCCTTATTCAGTAATCTGTAGTCTATACACAATCTGAGATTACCATCCTTCTTATTCACAAATAACACCGAAACTCCCCAAGGTGACACATTGGGTCTAATAAAACCTTGGTCAACCAACTCTTGCAACTGTTTCTTTAACTCTTCCAATTCAACCAATGCCATCCTATAGGGAGGTTTAAAGATTGGCTGAGTATCTGGCACTAAATCGATAGTGAACTCTAGCTCTCTCTTCGGTGGTAAACCGGATAACTCATCTGGGAACACATCCGAAAACTCGCATACTATCGGCATGACCTCTATCCTCAGTGGTTCCCGACTGATATCAGAGATGAGTGCGATGTAACCTTCACATCAATAATCTAATCAGTGTTTTCAGGAAATCATATTTACATCCATAAGATTTCTCATAAAAATCCTCACACATTTTCATTCTTTAACATTCAAACGTACACTAAATTTTTCAGGTAGGGAGAAAGTTACAGTTTTAGTGTAGTAGTCTAAACTCACACAATTGACCGCTAACCAATCCATCCATAGAATCACATCAAAACCACACATATTTAACAAAGCTAGATCTGCTAACATCACTTTATCTCCCACTTTAATCTCACACTTCCTACATACCATATCAGTTCTTTGTGACTCACGCATAGGTGTACTTACATGTAAAATATGAGCTAGGGGTCCAGGCTCTAATTTTAATTTACATGCAAAGTGCACAGAAATAAAAGAATGGTGGACCCTAGGTCAAATAACACATAAGCCTCATGATTACAGACAAGAAGTGTACCTCGTATAGCCTCAGATGAGGTGTCTACAATCTCCTTATCCAAAGCAAATACATGCCCCTCAGTGACAGGCTTCTTTCCCTTATCCACAGCCGTGGCCCGTCTTTGGGAGATTACTCTCTGCGGCTGTTGTCGAGGAGGCTCTTGAGGATGTGGCCTCTGTGGCTGCGGGCAATCATTCACCTTGTGATCTATATCCCCGCACCTGAAATATCCTCGTAGAATTTGAAAATAAGTACCCTCATACGGCCGACCACAGTCTCTGAAGATCTTAGTGTGAGGTCTGGCACCTCGATGGGTCTCCATAGTAATAGGAGGAACTCTAGGTCTATCAAATCTCCCTTTAGGTCTCTCGACCATTTGTCTCTTAAAAAAACCTCTCCTGAAGTCGGTGTGGGAAGCTGCAGGTCTCTTACCCTTATCCCTGGTTACCACTCTGGACTCAGACTGGGACTGTATCAACTCTAGTCCCCTCTCAACTTCTTGTGCCCATCTCCGAGCATCATTAAAGTCCATAATACAGAGCCCTATCAACCTATCTCTAATTGTTGGTCTCAGCCCATAAACAAAATGCTCTTTTCGACGTTCTTCATCCTTGACAATCTCCGAATCATATCTCAACAAAAGCAGTGAATCGGTTCTCATATTTGTCGACTGTCATGTTGCCTTGTGCTAGATTCAAAAAATCTGTTTACATCTTCCTTTAGGCAGCACGAGGGATGTACTGGGTTTTGAAGACTGACTTAAAAATCTCCTAACTGATCACTGGATGGATGGCAGTCAATATACTCTGGGTGGTATTCCACCAACAACGGGCTTGTTTCTTAAGCATGTAGGTACCCATACTAACCCTCTCTACATCAGTACATCCTAAAAAGTCAAAGATGACCCTCATCTCAATCAACCACTCATCTGCCTCTGCTGGACCCTTCACCCCTTTAAATGTCGACGGATTCATCTTAAAAAAGTCCTTCAACCGGCCTTTACCTCCATCATCTGGCCTGGTTTGTGCCGGAGGCTGAACGACGAGTGGCACCTAGTCAGTTTGTATAGGAGGTGAGGACGGATTCTATGGTGGTGTAGGAGCCGGGGTAGGTGTGGTACCTGAGGCATTAGCCCCAAAATGTTGAGTAAATAGCGCCGTCATCTATTCAAACCCTTGCTGTACATCCTGCTCTAGCCAATTAATTTAAGAGTTAGGACTCTCCGACTGTGGTTCAAGTGGTGGAGGTAGTTATGCCTGCCTCCTGGGACGACCTCGTTTTCCCCTTATAACTTATCTCTTACGTACGTGCGTGTATACATTAAACATCGGTTACAATTTTAACCGTTAAATTTAATTCATAACCAGACAATTACAAACACTTGAGATGTAATCTATTTTCTCTTAATCGACACTGATAATACTAGACAATCTTTGCTCTGATACCACCAAATCTGTGATAGCCCGAAAGCGTGAAAAATAGAGCTAATTTAAAAAAAATTAGATTGAATTCCTATACAGTGTCAATTAACTTCTTCTATCTCATCAATCGATATCGCAAGGATCTCCCCACATCCACATTTATTTAAATAAATATCATGACATCAAAAGAAGTATACTCCTCCATTCATTTACTAATGTCAATCTGCTTACATCCTAATATTACTCAAATACAAGTGTATGTATTACATAATTGTCTGGGTTACAAAATGAATTGAATTATACCTCTCACGTGTACAAGCAATAGCCTGTGGAGAGTCTCATCTACCAGCCTATGTCATGTACGTCGTAAGTACCAGCACTCACTATAAATAATCTGTGGGGGCAGAAAAAGAGAGGGTGAGCTTTCAACTTCTCTCAGTAAGGAGTGCATATGAGCTTTTAAAATCATCATTAAAAAATAAGTATAATAATGGCATACAAGTGCTGCTAACTCCAAATCGTGGATCAGATAGTTCTTCTTATGGTCCTTCAGGTGTCTGGATCCATAAGCAACTACCCTCGCATCCAGCATCAATACACAGCCCAGTCCTGATGCGAAGCATCGGTATACACTGAAAATCCTCCTGAACTGGTAAGGATAGTAAGAATCAGAGTGACGGTCAATCGATGCTTCAGCTCCTAGAAACTCCTCTCACAATCATCGTCCCACACAAATGCTACACCCTTTCGAGTGAGACGTGTCAACGGAGCAGCTAACTTCGAAAATCCTTCAACAAATCTCTAATAATATCTTGCTAAACCCAAAAAACTCCTGATCTCGGTGACTTTCTTCAGCTGTTCCCACTGAACTATAGCTTCAATCTTGGATGGATCCACCGATACTCCACCCCTCGACACAACGTGTCCCAAAAACGATATCTGTGCCAACCAAAAGTCACACTTACTGAGTTTAGTATACAACTTCTGCTCTCGTAGGGTATGCAATACAATCCTGAGGTTCTTCTCATGCTCCTCCTCGAATCTCGAGTATACCAATATGTCATCGATGAAGACGATAACAAACTGATCCAAATATGGCTTGAACACATTATTCATCAAAGCCATAAAAGCTACGGGAGCATTCGTCAATCCGAATGGCATAACCAAAAACTCATAGTGGCCCTATCGGGTCCTAAATGCTATCTTGGGTATATCTCCACGTCGAACTCTCAATTGATGATACCTAAACCTCAAATCAATCTTAGAAAAGACATGCGCTCCTCGGAGCTGATCTAATAAGTCATAATGAGTGAAAGAGGATACATATTCTTAATGGTAGCCTTATTTAACAATCTGTAATCTATACACAATCGGAGGCTTCCATCCTTCTTCTTCACAAATAAAATCGGTACTCCTCAAGGCGAAACACTCAGCCTGATGAAGCCCCTATCCAATAACTCTTGTAACTGTCTCTTCAACTCCTCCAGCTCAACTAAGGCTATGGGATACGGTGGTTTCGAAATAGGATCAGTACCAGGCACCAAATCTATACAGAACTTTATCTCTCTATCTGGTGATAACCCTGACAATTCATCCGGTAACACATCTGAGAACTCACCAACCATAGGAATATTTGCCAACTTCGGATATGCCTTATCCGTATCAACCATGTACGCAATAAAACCTTCAATATTTTCATTCTGCAGTTAGCATAGTACATTATTTATTGTAACCATAACTACTACTTTCATTTCTTTTCCTCAAACTTTACAACGTAATTCATAAGGGTAGAAAACATAACTATCTTAGCGTAACAATCTAACATAGCATGGTTTGACGATAACTAATACATTCCTAAGATTACAACAAAATCACTCATACTTAACAATATTAGATTGGCTATTATATCCTTTTCCCCTACTCTTATTTTGCAGTCATTTAACACATACTCAACTAGCTGACTTTTATCCATAGGCATACTGATTAACATCATCCTACTTAAAGGTATACGCTCTACACGTTTTGCTAACTTACATGCAAATGAAGGTGATACAAATGAATGTGTGGCACCAGGATCAATTAAAACATATGCTTCTAAATCATGTATCAGGATGTTACCTCTAATCACATCCGACGAAGCATCAGCTGTGACCTGGTCCAAGGCATGTACTCGCCCTCGTCCAATGACCTGCTTCCCCTTCTCCTTTGTCGTCGCTCTCCTCCTTGAAGCAGACATGTCAGCTGAAGCCCTCTCTGGCTCCTTGCCCTTATGTGGGGAAATATCGATAATCTCTGGGCATGCTCTCGCCATATGCCCTGGCTTCCCACATCTGAAACACAATCCACTAGAAATAGGACAAGGTCTACCACCATGGAATCTACCACATCTACTACACTGCTCAGTGGTAGGCCTTGGTCCTCGAATAACAACACCTCTAGTTGGAGCTATAGTCGGATATGCAGAAGATCTAATAACCTTCTCTTGTACCTCCTCGATCTGTGGTCTCTTATCGAAGAGTCTCCTCCCTCCTCGATATCCAAAACCTCCGGCACTGTCACTCATTAGCCTCTTCCTATCTCGATCTCTACCCTTGCCAAAAGTCCTGAACTCAGAGAAATTCCTCCCATAGTCCTGCTCACAGAGTTGTGCCCTACGCACTGCCTCATCATAGGTAGAGATATCAAATGGAACCAGTCTAGACCGTAATACTGGTCTCAGTCCATTAATAAATTTACAGACCTTCCTGGTTTTACTACTCATAGTATTGGGGTCATACCTACCCAGGGATATAAATCGTGTCTCGTACTCATCCACAAACTGAGTCCCCTGGCTCAACCCCAAGAATTCTATCTGCAGCTTCCGCTGCGCTTTGTCCGAGACATACTGCCTCTTGACGGCATCCAAAAAGATATCTCAAGTGATCTCTAAGTGTCGTGCTCTCAATATAACCTTAGTGGACTTCCACCAATGTTCTGTTGATCCCTTCAGTAGGAACGCAGCAAACGCGACCATCTCGATCGTTGTATAAACTTTTGGAATTGTCGCAATCTATCAAGCTCACAACCATACCCCAAAGTACTAGCGCCCTATTGTGAGCAACATGAGAAGGGGTATCCTGAGCTGGTGGGGGTGTAGGAGTATCTGTAGGCTGTGGCGTCTGAGCTGGTTGCGTAGGTGTACCAGGTGCAATTGCCTTTCCAAGCGCAATCCCTGCATCCTACCCCTGTCCACCTGACAAAGTCTGTGTCAATAACTCCAGTATAGTCTCAAGGCGACGCTTTAATCTCGTGAAGCATGCCTCGATACTCTCTAGTACCTGAGTGGGACATGTTGTCTCATCTCGAGTCTCAGGCCTACCTCTACGACCTCGAGCCCTACCTCTACCCCCTCTACCACGGCTTGTATTAGCCATAATGGCTAAATTCTTGCATTCATAACCACTAATTAGTTTGACTCTCATCTCGTATACATAATTGTAACTGAACAAAGCACAGTAATATGGAAATGTACACTTTCCTAATTACTAATACTGACTCACATCAGACCAACTTTACTCTGATACCATTCTGTCACAATCGCCCATGACTTACCAAAACCCACTACAAATATTTTGTATTTTACTTACCTTTTCTTCTGTAATAATTCAATCACCAAACTGTTGGGCTGTGATTCGATATCAGTCACCTCAACCACATTCATTTCATAGCATGCATACAAGTCAATACAATTATCTATTGACTGTAAATACTCATTCTCATAAGTAATTTACATATATTAAATACAAATACATGTACATATACATCCCCAACCGTATATTCGTTTATATAGTTGTGTTTTTACATTGTTTAGTACAAAACGGTCGAATGTATATATCTTTCGTAAGATGGGTATGCATCGGATAAAGGAATAACAGTTCTCAGCTGTGCTCAACTACTGTGAACACACTGTAGAGAGGAGGAAATAAAAAGGGGGTGAGCTCATAACTTAGTAAGGAAATAAGGCAAGCAAGTAGATAACTACACTATCTACAAAATAAAATGCTCATGCCTTGAAATTATTTCCTTTTCGATTCAAATCTAAAGCATGTATCTTTCTTGAAACATTTATGCAATTATATATCTATATAGATACAAATCATCAATATGAATTGAAAACATGCTGGTTTAATAACCTCAGCAATTTATGCAAAACATTGCATCGTTATGTAATTACTGTAAATCACATTTCATTATGCCATATCAATTAAATCAAAACAAAGATGGCATATCATCATGTAAAAACATGGAAATCTGGGCCTCACCCATCCTTCGGGTTACCCTTTCACAATTCACAAAGTCACCTGTCCAATTTATAAAACCATGTGATAATTCAAACAAGAAATCTCAAGTGAGTGAAATGAGATAGGTGACTACATGTTTGAAGATTATGTTCATATCTCATTTTTTCGTAATCTCATGCTACACAGTACTCGGTGTGCGGGGCCTCACATTTGCTGTAATGGGAGGTGGGTCAAATCCTCAACCGTCAGCCAATAACTCTATATCATCGTGTACTCACGGTACATCGTACTCTATGTGACATACACAGTACAAAGTACTCCATAAACCCAATCCTCACAGTCGGGGTGTCTGCCATAGGTTTTAGCTCTCATACCATGGATAATAGTTTCGATAACCATCGGCCATATCTCAAAAATTTGCACTGACGAGCATATAATCGGTGCGACACATAGTCTGTACAGGCTCTCAGCGCGACTGTTTCATGCTATCTCTTTCAAAACCAGTATATGTGAGTAAACTCCAACACGACCACATGCACAAGTCATATAAATCTAGTACGAGCAATGCTCCCAGCACTATGTCATGTAAAATTGAGTACGAGCAATGATCCAATACTCTATCATGCATCAATCAATAAAACTGAGTATGAGCAACGCTCCAGTACTCTATCATGCACAAATCGCATTAAAATCAAGTACGAGAAATACTCAAGTACTAGGTGATGCATATCTTATAAAATCTAGTGCGAGTATTACTCTAGCACCAATGGTTTTTCACACAAACCGATAGATGGCTTATTTTAATTGAAATTCACTCAATTAAATCAAATCGGCACTATAACGTGCTATTTTCACATATAACACGAAAACATTAGCCAGCCTATCTATGCAAGTGTCAAAACTAGTCACAAACATGCTTCTTAAGCTTTTTACCCGTAATTAGTGAAAAATCATAATTTTACCTTATCGATTCGCTATCGAAATTTTCCATATTCGAAAATCCATATACAATTTAAATACTCGAATTTCTATCTAAAATACATATAGCTACCTCATGCTACTCACAAAATTCTCTTACCTCTGATCACGTCGCGTGACCTCACTTCCTTGGTGCTGCTAAACCTCGCAGTTCGATCAGCTTTCAATATAAACTCTGAAGCTGTAGATAGCCATTCACATCAGTATAGCTTAATATACTTAATTTTCACTTGCATGAAATTCAATCAATGCATTTAGCCTTTTTTACACCTATTTGGCCTTATTACATCTCATTGGACCTTACTCTCTCTTAAGTCCATTTCGATTTTACAACTCATTTCTCGAGAACCTATTAGACTCATCAAGTTTACTAATTCAAATTGAACCGACATAAATCTCCCAATGCCTCAAGTTCATTTTTTTCCTCCCACTATGGTATTTCACCATACATCTCGTATACATATTTTCATTCATCATCTATTCCAACACATGTATTTCACAAAACTATCTTACAATCATATATACATGCTTAATAACATCACTACATGCTTAACTCATCATTAAACCATTCCTAATCAACTTTCTCTCATTTTCTCAAATTTTAGGTCATGGAGGATTAGCATGTTCATGGGTGTTTTCAGCCCACAAGACATACACCAATCAACTCACCAAGATACCTATATTAACATACTTGAAGTTGGTGTATTAAAATCTTACCTAGCTTGATTTTTCCTCTTTTTGCCAAATTGGGGGAAACCCATTTTGCTCCTTCAATCCTTGATGTCAGCTTCTAGTTTTCAATTATGTTGTTCTCCTTCTCACAAGGGATAACTTTGCTAAAGCAAATCTCTCTTAAAACTAATTGAAAAGTGATATTTTTGGAGTAAGAAAGTTAGGTTTTCATTTGGTTTCAATGGAGGATTTGGTTGTTGTCGGGAAGAAGATGCAGCAGTCGAGTTTATATAGAATTGCCTTAGGAGATTGATCTACTAGCAGTGAGAGATCGATGAGATCGATCTGCCCTGTGTTTATCTCTTCAGAATTCAACCTTTAGAATGTAGGATTGATCTGCTTCAAACAGAATCACTTAGAGATCGATTTGGCCCTTGAGAAGAGATTGATCTGTGCTATCCAGAACCCTTTAGAGATCAATCTATCTCAACTAAAATTCACCCAAGATCGATCTCCCTCTTGCAGAATGCTTGGCATTGTATTTCAAGGCGATGAGATCGATCTCTCCTTGCTAATGAGATCGATCTACCCTTCATCTGCAGCATTCTTGCTGCAATTTTCCTAAAAATTCAAAGGTATATTCATATTCAATTTGCTTCACTACTCGTTTTTCATTTCATTCACATTTGAAACTTAAAAACATTTATTTCTTATGATTCATATCAAATGTAACTTGTTTGTACATCACGAAATCATAACGAATACATATGAATTTACAGGCCTTACACCTACTTTCTATTGGAACTGAACCTTGAACCCTTTTTTAAATAACTAGTTTACGTGGTCAAGTCCAATGGCTAATAAAGGTATTTCAAAATACCTCTCTGCCTGAAAAACTTGGCAGCGTCTAAAAACGTCTTAATCCATAACCCATAAATTGAAATTGATAGTCAGAATATTTGCATTTGAAGTGACTTTGGGATGGCATTATCCATATATATTGGTCGAGGACATGAGTTATTAAAATATTTGGTGAGCCTCGACGTGGATGTGGTCATTTCCTGATACTGACATTTATTGCATGGTAGCTAGCCTGAGGATGAAACTGGAGTTGATTTATCGAATCGAATAGGCTCAACGAAATGATAAATGCGGTATTGATGTAGCTAATTAGATCCAAATTGGTACTACAACAGATTTTTGGTACTAATAGTTTGTGAGGTTTAGAGATAGAATATGTGTACCCGAAGATTCACGATTAAAAGAGAAGATTCTATGAGAAGCTCATTCGTAGAGACATACTTTATAGAATAGTAAGATATATAAAAAATCTCCTAAAAGTATATTGATAATCATGTATGATAAGAGACGTAGCTGAACTCGTGATTAAATGTCTTAGACGCCAGTCAGATTAAGGTAGAGTACCGAAAGCCTATAAGGTTAGTACAACTTTTACGCATGCTAATAAGGAATTGAAAGCATGTGCCAGGATTTCAAAGGCTCCTGGAAGGACCAATTGCTAATTAGCAAAGTTGCACATAATATCAAATACCACTCAAGTATCAGAATGACACCGTATGAAGTGTAGTATGGTCAAAAATGTCGTTCACCGATTGGATGGAAGAAGTGGGTGAAAGGAAGAAAATTATTTTTGATTTGGTTAAGCAAGCTTCTGAGGATATTCAATTAATTTGTAAGAGGTTGAGAACAGCCCAGAGCAAGCAAAAGAGTTATACTAACCAAAGACGAAGGTCCTTAGAATATTCAGTAGGAGATTGGTGTTCTGGGAGTTTCACCTTCCAAAGGCGTAATGAGATTTGGGAAGAAAAGAGAAGGTGTTACGGTCTAATACAATTCCTTTGGTTTAAGTTTTGTAGCAACATCACGGCTCAGGGGAGGCCACATGGGAATTGAAAAGTTTAATGTGAGAGAGGTACCCACAGTTGTTTGAGAACCGATTCTAAATTTGGGGACCAAATTTCCTTAAGGTGGGGAGAATGTAAAACCCATGAAAATTTTTTCGGTATTAGGTTTTAAGCGATAGCAATTATGATTAAATTATACTTAATTGTGAAAAATTAATCTAGGCTATATTATTAATATGAAAGAGTAATAATTTTATATCCAAATATTCCTTCGTACTGGATAAACACAAATGTTAGACTAAGTTTATTGTATTTATTATAATTAAAGTTTATATAGTACACATATGTAAGTATACATGTATGTAATATTTTATGTATACGCATCAAATTAATTTAAAAGAAAATGTTAAAACGTTGGTTATATATATATATATATATATATATAAGTGTAGTATGGTCAAAAATGTTGTTCACCGATTGGATGGAAGAAGTGGGTGAAAGGAAGAAAATTATTTTTGATTTGGTTAAGCAAGCTTCTGAGGATATTCAATTAATTTGTAAGAGGTTGAGAACAGCCCAGAGCAAGCAAAAGAGTTATACTAACCAAAGATGAAGGTCCTTAGAATATTCAGTAGGAGATTGGTGTTCTGGGAGTTTCACCTTCCAAAGGCGTAATGAGATTTGGGAAGAAAAGAGAAGATGTTACGGTCTAATACAATTCATTTGGTTTAAGTTTTGTAGCAACATCACGGCTCAGGGGAGGCCACATGGCAATTGAAAAGTTTAATGTGAGAGAGGTACCCACAGTTGTTTGAGAACCGATTCTAAATTTGGGGACCAAATTTCCTTAAGGTGGGGAGAATGTAAAACCCATGAAAATTTTTTCGGTATTGGGTTTTAAGCGATAGCAATTATGATTAAATTATACTTAATTGTGAAAAATTAATCTAGGCTATATTATTAATATGAAAGAGTAATAATTTTATATCCAAATATTCCTTCGTACTGGATAAACACAAATGTTAGATGGAATACATACGATTGTTAATTTTATGTGAGCGGCGATGAAATCCTAAAGTCGGTAATGGGAACCAGACGATGAGGATGATTTTCGGCATGGAGGCTAATTGACTGAGGGATAGTGATTGATAAAATACAAGTATATATACATGAGCAATGGAAAATCGGCACAATTATAAAAGTCGAACCCGAAGCAGGAATGGTTAAAAGAAATGAGGGCAAATTGGCTGCAGTAATCAATATAGAGGTATATTGGCTAAATATATTAAAGGGAAGTCAGAGTGTAAGAGAATGAGGAGGGAAGCTAGACGGTGGCCATAAACTCGATAGTACTCCATTTCTGCACGAGTATAAACTTGGGGCAGTGAACCAAGTGGATAAAACGCAGGATGATGGTGAGTTCCCGTTGGATATATAAGTTGTATATATATATATATATATATATATATATATATAGAATGATGTATTTGAAAACAAATGAAGAGAAAACTATACAACTGACAAAGATTAAAAACAAAACAACCAAATGATGTGATTGAGGCAGTGACTGAAAAGGGAGCAGGGGAGTGCTGAAGATGGATAAAAGCATGGGATGAAGGCTTGTACCGAAGCAGGTAAGGCTTACTAAAGAAAAACAAAAACTTGTAGCATTCTAAAATTACAGCAGGGAAAAGACAATAAAGGAAGGGATGGTAATGAGGTTGGAAAACCTAGTAGAATGGACTTACAGGACATGGGGTAAACAGAAATGGGATAGGACGTGTGAAGACTGGTAACGTGATGGCAAACCTAAGTTTGCATGTAACCAGTGTAGGAAGAAGGGACTGAACCCAATGATTTCAGTAAGGCAGGGACAGAAGCAGGAATGGAAGTCCGAAGCTTGTAGCGGTTCGGTATGTTGCAATCAGTCAGGTGCCTATTTCTGCAAAGGCACTGAAATAAAAAGGCATACTGAGAGGGAGACGAGGTGGAGAGTGTGAGAGAAAACAAGAGTTGGCGTTAGAGAAAAGTGAAATAAGCTGGGTCTTTCATTAAAGTTGTAACAGGTTGAAACCGAACTGAAGCAGATATGAACTTCAGGGGGAAAAAGGCTCGGGCTGTAGCAAGGAGATGGAAATACAGGCTGGAGGTGGCAGTAAGAGTAGGATAAAAGTAGACCGAAGGTTCACCTATCAGTGGAATATGATATATGTACATATATACTCTGAAGCTACAGCCGAAATGAGGAAGGAAAATGGGAAAATAATTGGAAACGTGACAAGAAGAAAAAGCCGAGAGGAGGGGAGGTGCAGTGATAGAAAGCTGAAGCACTAGAAAACAAGGGAAACCGAGAGGAAAGAAAGACGAGGGGAAAAGTAGGGCCAGCAAGGAAACTGAACTGAAGCAGGTTGGAGGAGCATTGAAACAGGCCAGAACATGGCCAAACAGGGGCGGTTGTTACGTGAGGAACAGGGCCCAGACAGATGAAAACTATCAGGTTCGATGAAGGCCGAGAGCTGAGAAGGAAAAATGTGTTGGATGAAACGGTGCTAAGTGAGGTTGTCCCCATTTTCTTTTGCTCGGTACTGGAACATTCACTACAAGAGGGGCAGGTGTGATGATATGGGCAAGTGTTGTCGAGAATAAGGAGGCTAGCAGAAGACGCGAAACAGAGGAAAGACATGGGGACACGGGGCTGGCAAGGTGGAGAAGTGATGAAGAAGGTGACAGGCCGAGACAGAAGGCTGATAATAGTGATGTCGAAAAATTAGGAAAGTGGTGGAGAGGATGAATGATGTAGCAGTACCGAGAAGAATGGGGGAAACCGAGAACAGGACCCTCGGTTGAGCAACAGTAACTTGCGAAAAAGACGAGGACAAAGAAAAGAAGAAATTGTGGGAAAGAATTCAAAAAAAAAAAAAAACAAAGGGGTTATTTTGGATATATATAACTACTTGAAAAGTAGAATAAAAGGTATCAAGAAAACTCTAGAAAACTTGAGGGCAAGGCGATCGAAAATATTTACTTGAAATTTTTGATGAAAATAAACCGAAAAGGTCAGGCTCGTCGACTCGCAACATCAAGGCAACCGAAGACTAGGACAGTCATCAAGGAAAATTCTCGTTACTGCTAGAGATAAATATGTGTAATTTTCGTGTATTTGTAGATATAAAATTGTTATGCTAAATTTCCTAGTTACGGAATATAGAGAACCCGAGGCCAAATTTACGCTTTCGAATTTAAGAGAATTTTAAACTCTGTAAATTGACCCAGTTACTAATATAGATTTACTTGGTTTATTTAGACAAAAATCTCGATAATTATAATTATTGATTTTAAATCGAAATTCCTTGGTTTTACTCACCATAGCCTATTTATTGGCATTTTTAACCGAGAGAAAAAGGCTAGTCAGCCTCTTCTGAATTATTTTATAAAACGAACTGAAAAGGAAATGATATGATGATATGTGCTTGAGCGCGTACTGACTGTGTGTCGTACGATCCGACTCGCACTGATTTTGAGACAAATGCGTTGGTGAGATCATGCTGCATTTCTGTCTGTTCTGTATCTGTTTCTGTGGTCCACGGAGTACGATGTACCTGCAGCACGCACGCGAGTACGATGTACCGTGTTTTTGATTCTGTTTCTGGTCTTCGGACATTCTGATCTGTGAGCCGTTTGGGTAGCTGACCACTCCCACGACGATTGACATCCCGACACACTTGACTCGTGATTACTCGGAGTCACCGACATTAGCCAGTTGTCATTTCTGATATCTGATATAGCATGTCTGTCTTGTCTCGTCTATTTAAACTGTTGAATTAACTGTGTAAATGTATTTTAATATGAAACTGAATATTTTAATGTATAAAAGACCGTGAGAGGCCACCTCTTGAATCTTGCAGGACCAAAGTACCACACCGTCATCGCTTTTAAAAGCTGTTTAAAGTTTTAGAAAATGGTATTGATTTCAATTCCATTTTCATATTGAACTTGTCATGGATTTTTTTTACTTTGATTTTTCAGAACTGACAGTGCCTCTGTGAATACTTGAAATATTTTCTGAACTGCTTGCATGAACTGTGATATTTGAAAATTTGTTTATTTTGCTACTGGAAGCTCTGAAAATTATGTATTTACCATAGTAGCTAATTTCACTACCAATATATGTTTTGGTTTCTAAAATCTGTTTTTGGTATCTGTGAATTTGTCAAACTACTTGTATACTTTGTGAAAATGTTTCGGATTTGAAAAATAAATATATTTATTTTAGGTAGCACATTTATCTACCTGCTATGGGGTTTTTCTTACTGAGCATGTTGAGCTCAGTTCCTTACTTTCCTCCACAGAGCCCCTCTGTAGCTTGGATCGTTTCCGTTAGTAAAGCATTTCGCACAGTTATAATTCCGCAGAGCATATTTTTGTATCGAAGGTATACCCAGGTTTAAACAATTCTTTTATATCTATTTTTTTTTTATAAGTACAGTAATGCATACAAGATGTGTATGGGGAATGTGAATATATTTTGTTTAAAATTTGTTACTAAGAAAGAAAATTAATCAGACTAAGTTATTGTTCTAACCTAATATCAACTTGTAACTCAATCAAATTGTGCGAAGTTTTGGGTCCTTACATCAATGTACTATATATCAATATTGAACAAAAAAATTTACTTTATACATTGAAATTGTTAATTGAAACCTAAACAACTTTTGGATTTTAGGGATATAAAGTTTTACAATATAACTATCTTTGTTGTATTTTTATATAATTTGTAAAATCTAATAGATAAGTAAAGTGACACATCATTCAATAAATTCTCAAGAATCTTCTTTTAAATTTTTTTATAAATGACGAAAATTTTAATTTCTCCAAATTATGAAAAATTTTCTACATAAACTATTTTGATGTAATAAATTATAATATTAGTTTTATTTAACTTTTACAAAGTTTGCATAATTATGTCTAATATATAATTTTTTATATTAATATATTGTAATATACAAATTAAAAATAAAAAATTAAATATTACAAATATTTCTTTTTCATAAATTTTATGTATTTCAAAAATATATATTATCAATAAATTTATTGATTGATGAATATATTTCCGTGCATCGCATGAGTTTAAAACTAGTTATATTATGGGCTGCATCGATGGGTAAACAAGTGTTATCTTGTAAGTCAAATCTAAGTTTCAAGCCTTAGGATCAGTACTTAAAGAAACTAATTTATTTGGATGCACCAGGTCAATATGAAAGGTGTGTCATTAAAAATGCTTGAGAAAAGATGAATCAAAAGATGTGCACAAGCTGATCTGATGATATCTTGACCATAGATACCTAAAAAAAAAGGATAACTATATGAAAATGTATACTCTCTCGCTTTGGCTATGGACATCTCAATCTTTAACTTCTGCATACTGCTACAAGCCAAGAACCAGTAGAAAATACGTTTGGATAATTCTTGATTCTTTTCCAAAGCATGTACATATAGTCATACACTGCCATTGCCCATTATCTCCTACCATTTTTATCAGTACATCAACCTTCAATCGTACAATTATTAGCTTCCTTTCCTTTTTTGATTTAGCCATTTCCCCTTTCTTATCTGTTGATCCCAAAATTGAGAGACAGAAAAGAAGAAATGCAAAAAGCAACGCATGACATTGTGACTTAACCTAGCAACGAAACTTGCAGTGAAGTGCAAGCCCGGGACCGCAGCTCCCACCAGATTGCCAACTTGATCACATGCTCCACGTCAGATTATTGCAATTACATTACTATAAATCTTTCTTGTTTTTTATGGTTTTGTAATTGTGATTTTTTTTATATATACGGAAGGCAGCAAAAGTTTAGGACAATTCGGAAAGGAGGAATTTACAATCGCGGGGATAGAACCCCAACTTTGTAGGAATCAAAGGAAAGTATTATTTTCATAGTTGTTGTTCCTTGAACTTATGCGGATTAAATTATTGAAAGAATATAAGACTTTAAAATTTTTAAATCTTGAATTAAATCCTCGAAAGAATCTCCTTTTAAAAAATTGATGAATTAATTGAATTAAACTCAAAATTCTAATTATGGTTAATAAGTTATTTCTCTTAATTCTATCGAAAAATGATCATTTAATTAGTTATTTTATAGTCATTTCGAAATTACAATTCGAGAAGTAATCCACTTTGTGTTAATGAAAAGTTTATACACTTAAAAAAATATATTGGTGAATGAAAAATTATACACGTTCTAACTACCATTATATTTGTTTTACGCAACCAAAATAAAAATCAAATTCTTTAGCTTCATTTTACTTTCTCTTTAAAGTCTTTTCTTTCTTGAAGCTCATAGTTTTAGGGCTTTCACTGTGATAGAGTTTGGGTATTTTAAAGTTCAATTGAAGTAGATTGGTTGTGCATCTTTTCTACTTGATTACTACTGTATCTGAGGAGACAAATGCCTAAGTTACTCAAGCAGTCACGGGGAGAGGACGAATTTGTTTTAAACAAACAATGTAATACACAAGTTTCGGTTCACTCTGTTTGTATTTCTGACTTATTCTATTTTAGTTAAAATTAATTATGTTGTTGTTATTAAAGATTTATTTCATTGTGTATATATATATATATATATATATATATGCTTTATTAATTTCTAACAATCTTAAAACATATTCTAGGTGTGGTGTTGAACACTGAATTATTACGATTAGTTAGTTCTGCCTAAGGAGACTGGGTTTTAAATGGGACCGTCTATGACCCCTCCAGCGTTTCCTAACAACTTTTTATGTGTAGCATTTAGTTGATCAACATCCTAATTGGGAATGGAAATTAATAAATTATTGTAATTAATCTAAAATATATTTAATATATATTGTTATTTTGAAAATTAAGAGATGGTTGTTTGCGATATTCAGAAATGGCAACTTAAACTAATGCTAAAACCCCTTTTGTGGCGATTTTAGTTTTAATCCTTATCGCATAGGTAACTTTGAACCATGGAGAGAAACTGGAGAAGTTTAATTGTATAAGAGTAAATATCATAAATGGTCCTTAAAGTTTGAACGATTTTTTAAATTGGTCCACAAACATTTTTAAAAGTCACTTACTAGTACTCAAAATTACAAAAGTGTCTCATTTAAGTCCTTCCGTCAAGCTTTCCGTCAATTCCAACGTTAAATGCCAGTTGGCACCACGTGTTAGCACATATGGCGCCAACTGGCATGCTAACGGGTATTATTCAGTAAAAATATTACTTTTTGAGATAATATTTTAAATGGTCCCCAAAATTTGCACAATATTTTAAATTGGTCCTTAAATTTCAAAAAATAACCTATTGGTCTCCAAATTTGCAATAAACCAAAAGAATTCGAATACCCTTTGTAGAGACCCCATAGCTTTTAATATATCTGTAACGGCCCGACCCAGCCGACCATGGCCTCCCCTTTTTGGGCTCACAACATCAATTGTTGTGATATCGTTACTCATTCGTACTGTCTGCTTTGGGCCCACTGATCCGCACGATTTTATCGATGTAAATATCTCAACTCGCGTCCCCACTATCGCCGGGTTCCTCACACCACCATTGTTTGGTCAAATAGTGATCCTTTAGTGCAATCTTGTTATAGCCAACACCCCTTTCTACTTTGCACCAACGTACCAATCTCCAACAATAGACAACAGTAGCCTCTTGCAACTTAAGAATGCTGATGATTAGAGGTTACTCCCCCCTTCTTTCTTCCTTCCTCACTGCCTCTCGATGTTCCCTTTCTTTTCCCTTTCCTTTTTTCCCTCACTTTCGGCTCCAGCTCATGGTTTTAGGGTTGTGTTATGCCCTCTTACAACATCAATTGTTGTGATATCGTTATTCATTCGTACTGTCTGCTTTGGGCCCACTGATCCGCACGATTTTATCGATGTAAATATCTCAACTCGCGTCTCCACTATCGCCGGGTTCCTCACACCACCATTGTTTGGTCAAATAGTGATCCTTTAGTGCAATCTTGTTATAGCCAACACCCCTTTCTACTTTGCACCAACGTACCAATCTCCAACAATAGACAACAGTAGCCTCTTGCAACTTAAGAATGCTGATGATTAGAGGTTACTCCCCCCTTCTTTATTCCTTCCTCACTGCCTCTCGATGTTCCCCTTCTTTTCCTTTTCCTTTTTTCCCTCACTTTCGGCTCCAGCTCATGGTTTTAGGGTTGTGTTATGTCCTCTTCAACTCACCAAATGCTTCAGTTTTCCTCCTTCTTCAGCTTCACACAACAGCCTTAAACTTCCTCTTCATTCACCTGTCCTTGCACCAATCGAGTTCACAAGGGAAACTCTAGCCACCATCGATTGTTTTCTTACTCTTAGATGAAGAAGAGCTTTACTCGTCCACCTCTCTTCTCTTTCTCTCATCTTGCTTCAATTCTACTGGTGGCTGTCGAAACCAACAATAATAATTCCTACTCAAAATAGATTAAAACTGTAGTATAAATGAGTAAGGTCGTTTCCCAAGAGATTGGCTAGATTTATCTTTCTGCGAAATAATTAAAAAGTAAAATGGGGATTTTGGAAAAATGAAAATAAAAATTAAATTAAAATCTAAGCAAGTAAAATCAATATGATGCAAACATCTAACCAAAGGAATAATCTTAGAATGGGTTCAGGGAATTGATCATTGATGCAAAAATAAATTCTTTTAATCTTTACCAAATTGGTTATGGTTATTGGTACGACCTAACAACCTATCCCTCCTTACTTCTTCGATAATCAGGATACGATCTCTAATTATTTCTCTTGTCAGTCAAACAACCTTAGATACGATCTTAAGATTTAATTTACCAACAGCATTGAAAACTAGAGAGACTATCAATTCTAACCAACAAACACACATGTAGGTTCATTTAAGCTAGATTATATATCTTCTTAACAGAGAATCAAAATCCTGTCTGAAATCAATTATGTTATTTACCACTTATATTAGAATGCATAAACAATTACGATTCAGGTTTCTAATTGGCGATATATTATCCTGACAATTGAACAAAGGGCCCTTTTTGCACAATCAATCGAAACAATAATTTAAATAAGAGCAGAAGACATATAAATAATAAAGATATAAAAGAACAATATAAAACTAATTAGATCTCACTATTCTTAAAGAACCCAAACTTTAATTATCCTTTGGCTAGACTAAAAACTTAGCAAGCCATAAGTTCAAAGAAAAACACTAAAGAAAATATAAAATTGTATGAAGATTCAAGATTCAGAATTCAGAATTCAGCTCTCTCCCTAGCCACTCTTAGTCTATATATACTAAATATCCTAGCCCCAGAATCTGTTTTCAAAGGAAATTCTCTGATTGAGTTTGATTACAATTAAACTTCTTTCCTTTTTCCACCACTTGCCAAAGACAGATTTTGTAAATATCTTCCTTAATAATTAAAATCTTCCACTTGCCATCTTTAGATTGATTCAGTCAACTTCAGCTACAAGTGATAGATCTCGACTTGAATTCCAAGATTTCTTCAGATTTTGTGCCTTGAGCAGAATTTGTGGCTTTTAATCCATTTTGTCCATTTTCCTTCATTCACAATACAAAATAGAAAATATAAGTCAAATCCAAAAATTAAGCATATAAAATAATTTAAATCATGGAAAAATATGACAATTAATATGTATAATATGCAACTTATCAAATTCCCCCACACCTAAACCTTGCTTGTCCTCAAGCATACACTAGTCTAAATTTATAATCTCTTCTCATCATTCCTTCATACTCTTCCTATGCTCATCCAAAACATATTCCTTTCAAGAATTAAATCATAAGTTTTTAAAGTGAATTCTCATAACACACATGAATAGCACTTTAATGATTCAATTAAATTCATAAAGTACACAAGATCTAACACCCTCGCAATTGGATTTCACTCATCACACTCTAAGTGTTTAAGGTATATATAAATGAGCTCTCAAGTCAATGCATAGAAGATTTCTTACCATAGACTTGCAAATTCATCATATCTCTTCCACCAATAAATGAATTAAGATGCAAAAATCTAAGGGTCTAAAAGGGTTGTATTGGGGCTTAGGTGAGGTATGATAAAAGGATTTTTAGGTTAAAGAAATTGAAAGAATCATACAAAAATTTGACCACACTATGTTGGCAAATGGTTTTAAAGCCAATGAGTGTGACAAATGTGTCCATGTTAAGGACACAAAAAGTGGCTATGTCATTGTGTGTCTCTACATTAATGACATGTTCATTTGTGGGTAGTGATGATAAGATGATCGAATTTACCAAAAATATGTTGAACTCTAAATTTGACATGAAATAAATGGGTCTTGCAGATGTTATATCGGAATAAATATCTTTAGAACACTTAGTGGACTCACTCTAAGTCAATCACATTATGTAGATAGAATTCTTGAAAATTTTAATAAGAGTGATACCGGTGTGGTTAAGAAACCAATAGATGTAAGTCGGCATCTATTTAAGAAGAAAGGTAAAAGTATTTCTCTGAAGTACTCTAGAGTAATAGGAAGTTTGATGTACCTAATGAGCTGTACAAGACCTAACATAGCATATGCAGGTAGTAAACTGAGTAGATAAACAAGTAATCCAGAGGCTGACCATTGGAAATGAATAATAAGAGTGTTAAGATACTTACTTTTAACTCTTAGTTATGGGTTTCATTATACAAGATATTCGACTATCCTAAAAAGGTACTGTGATGTAAATTGGATATTTGATATGAAAATTTCTAAGTCAACTAGCGAATATGTTTTCACACTAGGCAATGCAGCAGTATATTGTAAATCCTCAAAACAAATAGTAATAACTAGATCAATTATGAAATCTGAGTTCATTACTTTAGAAAAATTTAGAGAAAATGTTGAGTGGCTTCATAAATTCTTAGAGAAAATTCCAAGATGGCCAAAACCTATGTCAATATCTTGCATACACTGTGACAATCACTCTGCTATTAAAAGGACACAAAGCAACATGCATAATGATAAGCTTAAACGTATATGTCGCTGAGATAACATTATTAACCAAGGTTATCTCTATTAATTATTTGAAGTCAAAAGATAACATTGGGGATCCGCTAACTAAAGTGCTAAATAGATAGTTGAGAAAATAGAGAGGGGAATGAGACTAAAGCTCATGATAGAACAATTTCATACAAAGGAAACCTAATTTAGCTGAACGAAGATTCCAAGATCTAGTTTCAAAGGGACAACCTGTCACGACCCTCAACTTACCAAAAAAAAATTCGTCACAAATTTTTCGTTTTTTATACCTTATTTATTATTCATTCTTACTTTACCTCGATCGTAATCATCTACATTCTTAACAGTTGGGCTATGTGTCGATGTCTATCTCATCCAACCATAACAATTTGATTTGCATTAAAATTTAGAAGTAAACACTTGTATAAATAGATCAGAGTTACTGTTTACATGTGTTTACATTGCTTTACATCAAATGATTACATCCAAAATACTACTGTGCTATAGAAAGTTTAGATACAAAATTATCTAAGTGTATATACCTTACGTGATGGGATGCAGTGGGTGCCAAAAAGGAAACCTCCAGTCGCCCTCAGTAAGGCAATCATGTGAATATGTAGATACTGCACTATCTACATAATCGTGATGCCATGCTCAAAACCATACAATTTCTCATCACACCTTAAAAGCATTAGTTCATGCTTGTGTTAATGGCATGTAAAGCAAATCATGCCATTTAAATTCAGTACACAAATCAAGTTCAAAGCATGAAAAACCATCATGCATATTTAATTCATAAGGCATGGAAAATCATCATGCGTAAGTGCACTTTAAAGCCATTATCAAACTTCTCATCTCAATAAAATCAACATTTGTCAGGTCTTAGCCCCTCCCTCGGACTATCCTAACCCACAAAGCGTTTCAAACATGAATTTATTCATAAAACAAAGACATGTGAGATAGGCAATATAATAGGAAAATCTCCTCTAGGATTATGGTCATATCCTATGTGATCCCAGGCTACACTGATCAGGTGTGCGGGGTATCACCTCTATCTGCTTCCGCACGAGAGGTGGGTCACGTCCAACCCCTTGGTCCATAGCAGATCTAAACATCGTCCGAAGACAGCATATCACAATCTCAACACGGCACAACATAATCCATGCTACAAGCATGGTACAATGTACTCTGTGGACCCATATCATCACATCATATCACGCCACATCTCAATATGTACGTGCGAGCCTATTTAATCGGTGTGACACCCAGTCTACCCGAAGCTCCTAGCACGGCTATCAACATGTCATAAAACCACATGCGAGTAATCTCAAGCACGGTAACAAGTATAGTGGACATCTAATGCGAGCTATGCTCCAGCTCCATGTCAAAACCAGTATAAAATCTATGAGAGCTAAACTCCAGCACAACATCACAGAAATCCATGTGAAAATAAGTGCGAGCTAAGCTCCAGCACTCATGCGTATAAAAACACATCAAATCTCGTGCAAGTCATACTCTAGCACGCTTTCATTCTCACGAAATCCATGTAGGTGGCTCAATTCTTTGCAAAGCATGGTTATAAACCAAATCAAGTCATTTTTTATGCAAATTATTTCAAAATGTTAGCCAGCCTACCAATCACTCGCTAAAAAGCAATAAAATAGGATTTTCAAAGCATCATGCTTTTGATTTCATGCACATTTCTCAAAACCTAACTCTTTACCCTTCAATCACCCATTTCATTTCCTATTACCACATGCTAGAAAACATATCGCACCCCAAAATGTGCACAGATATCTCTAACAGTCCACATAATTCCCTCACCTCAATTTACTCGGGGTACGACTCTCTTCCTCTTAGCTTCTCGCGCTTTGGCTCAACTTACTCCGGGTGTATCCTCGAAAGTTGCAAATCATTCACCAATCACTTGAGTTAATGTTACTAACTCACATTTTGACTTCAACTAGTCAATATATTTCATTGAGCCTATTTCGTTAAGTTTGACCCATTTTTGCATTTGGTCATCATCAAGCCATTTCCAACTAATTTATCTAGTAACTCACTTAGTTACTTGTTTTGGACTTGATGTGAAATACTATACCCTTACTCTCTTATTCATTTATGCATTTTACCCAATGCCTTAAATACATATTTTACCCTTTTTAGGTAAGTCTCACAATTCATTCTATAACATCATCGTAAAATCATACTCACAATACTATTATCACCTTAAGATATCTCATTCATCATTAATTCCAATACATTTCACTTTCTCACACTAGACTCATTCTAGGTCATAATTGTTCCTTTGCATTCTAGGTAGTTTCTACCATTAATATACATACCAATCCACTCCAAAATCAATATCTAAACAAATGTACTTGGGTTGGTGCTTTAGAAACTCACCTAGCTTGATTTCCTCTTTACTCCAAATGGAAATGCTCCTTGTTCCTTAAATCCAACAAATGGGGTAATGACTCCAAGCTATGTTGTTCTTCTCTTTGATGTGAACAACTTTGTATCTAATAGTTTTCCCTCAAATCTTTATGAAAATAGGTGGATTTAGAAGTAAGAAAGCTAGGTTTTTTGATTGAAAATGGAAAGGAATGGTTTAGTCCCGTGAAATGCAGATTCAACTGCTCCATATTTATAGAATTTGCTTGATGAGATCGATCTGCATAGAGTGGATATTGATCTGCCTTGCTTAAATTCTTCATTTTCAAGACTTTTTGAAGGCATGAGATTGATCTGTTCTTTATAATGAGATCGATTTGCTCAATGAGACAGGATCGATTTGCTTCAAGTAGAGAGCTAAGGAGATCGATCTGGTCTTAAGGGGAGATCGATTAGCTCCAACCCGAGAGTTAAGGAGATCGATCTGCTTGAGTAGGGGATCGATCTGGGCTTGGCAAAGGCAAATGCAGATCGATCTGGGAAATTGGGAAGATCGATTCGCCTTGCATATTTCACTCCAAATTGCCTCATTTACATAAGAGATCGATCTTCCTTGAATGAGAGATCGATCTAGCCTTCATTTTTTGCATTTCCACAGCAATTTTCCCATAATTTTCAAAGGTTAACTTGCCTTTGATTGCTTGACTAGTCATTTGCAATCCATTCATACTTGGGGCATGGTAAGGCTCAATTCTTATGATTTTCATATTATGAAACTTGTGTGTATCGCTCAGAAATCAAAAGGGTTCGTATAATTCTTCGTCTTACACTCATTTATACTTTTTGCATCCTTATACTCATTTCGGATGCTTAAGGTTTTCATTTACTTAGTTTGTGGCTACTTCAGCCTTTATTTAACTTTCACATGCATTCATGATACTCATTCATTCACATTTACTTGATCCAAAATCATCCATATTATAATTTCATTTACATATATACAAGGTTATACATATATGAGATCTCACATTCTCCCCCACTTAGAAAATTTGGTCCTCTAAATTGGAACCAATCATTCTATGAATAACTTGGGATACCTCTCCCGCATCAAACTCTCCAATTCCCATGTGACCTCTTCCACCGTGTGATGTTGCCAAAAAACTTTCACCAAGGGAACTGTCTTTGTCCTCAACACTTTCTCTTTTCTATCCAATATCCAAACCGGATTCTCAACGTACATCATGCTTTCATTGAGCTCCAAAGGCTCATACCTTATCACATGGGTAGGGTCTGGGTGGTACTTCCATAACATGGAAATGTGGAAGACATTATGTACATTCGCTAGCTCAGGTGGTAATGCTAGCATGTATACCTTATCTCTCACTTTATCAAGTATCTCAAAGGGTCCTATATATCGAGGGCTCAACTTCCCCTTCTTCTCGAATCTCATAATCCCCTTCGAGGGAGAAACCTTCAAAAACACTAACTCACCCACCATAAACTCTAGTAGTCTCCGTCTCCTGTTAGCATAACTCTTTTATCTGCTCTGCGCTGTCCATAACCTCTCATAAATCAACTGGGCATTCTCAGAGGCTTGTCTAACCAAGTCAGGAGCAAAGATCTGTCTGTCACTAACCTCTTCTCATCCAATAGGGGAACGACATCTACGCCCATATAATGCCTCATATGGTGCCATCCCGATACTCGCATGAAAACTGTTATTATAGGCGAACTTTGCGAGTGGCAAATGGTCATCCTAGGAGCCTCTAAAATCCAATGTACACACTCTCAAAATATCCTCCAGGGTTTGTATAGTCCTCTCTGACTGACCATCTGTCTGAGGATGAAACACGATAATAAAACTCAACTGGGTCCCTATTGCTTCCTGAAAATGTTCCTAAAAATGAGAAGTGAAGTAGACATCCCTATCAGAAATAATGCTCACTGGAATTCCATGTAACCTCACTATCTCGCGTACATACAAGTTCGCTAACTGACTTAGAGTATCGGTAGCTCTCATAGCTAGGAAATGGGCTGACTTCGTCAACCGATCCACAATCACTCATATGGCATAACCTCTGCGGGTCCTCGATAATCCCATCACAAAATCCATGGTGACATTCTCCCACTTTCATGTCGGTATTGGTAGAGGCTGCAATAATCCTGCAGGCTGCTGATGCTCTACCTTCACCTGCTGACAAACGAGACACTTAGCGACATATTCAGTAATGTCTTTCTTCATCCCAGACCACCAATAAACTTTTCGAAGGTTTTGATACATCTTAGTACTCATTGGATGTATCATATACTTTGATGAGTGAGCCTTTGTCAAGATCAACTTTCTGATCTCTGGATCATCAAGAACATATATCCTACCTCTGAACCTTAACAATTCATCAGAACTCAACTCAAAATCAATCTTTGTGCCCCTCTGTATCTGCTTGACAATATCACTGCACTGCTGATCAATTCGTTGAGCCTGTCGAATTCGATCTACCAGATCCGGTTCCAACCGCAGGCTAGCTATCATAAAGCCACTATCAGCGTCAGGCGGGGTCATATCCAAACTGAGATTCGTGAACTGTTCCAATAGCTCGTGTTCCCTAATCATCATAAATGACACCAACTCGAGATGCTTCCTACTCAGTGCATCAACAACTACATTCGCTTTACCCTGATGGTACATGATCTCACAATCATAATCCTTTAAAAGTTTGAGCTATCTTCTCTATCTCATGTTTAACTCTTTCTACGAGAACATGTACTTAAGGCTCTTGTGATCCGTAAATACTTGAAATTTCTCTCCGTAGAGGTAGTGGTGTCATATTTTTAATGCAAACACTATGGTTACCAACTCTAAATCATGGGTCGAGTAGTTACTCTCATGATCCTTTTGTTGTCTTGATCCATAGGCTACTACCTTCCCATCTTGCATGAGTACACAGCCCAGTCCTTGTTATGGTGCATCCGTATACATCAAGAAACCTCCTGAGCTGGTAGGTATAGTAAGAATCAGAGTTATGATTAATCTCCTTTTCAACTCCTGAAAGCTCTCCTCACATCTATCGTCCCACACAAACTCCACATTATTTCTTGTGAGACGTGTCAATGGAGCAGCTAATCTCGAGAATCCCTTCACAAACCGTCGATAATATTCAGCTAAACCTAAGAAACTTCTAATCTCTATTACTGTCTGGGGTCTCTACCACTGTACCTTTGCCTCAATCTTTGATGGGTCGATTGACACTCCATCTTTCGATACTACCCAAAAAAGAGATCTGTTCCAACCAAAAGTCGCACTTGCTGAGTTTAGCGTACAGCTTCTTCTCTCAGAGGGTCTGTAGCACTATCCTTAGATGTTGTTCATGCTCCTCTCTAGATCTTGAGTACACCAGCATATCATCAATAAACACAATAACAAATCGATCCAAATACTGGTGAAACACCTCATTCATCAACGACATAAAAGCTGCGAGAGTATTTGTCAACTCGAATGGCATAACTATAAACTCATAATGAACATACCGGGTGCGAAAAGCTATCTTGGGTACATCTCCATCCTGAATTTTCAACTGATGATACCCAAATCACATATCTATCTTGAAGAAAACCTGCGCTCCCCTTAGCTGATCCAACAAGTCATCAATGCGTGGAAGGTGGTACTTATTCTTGATGGTGGCCTTATTCAACAATCGGTAATCTATACACAGTCGGAGCTTCCATCCTTTTTCCTGACAAACAAAATCGGTGTTTTCCAAGGTGAGACGCTCGGCCTGATGAACCCCTTCTCTAGCAACTCCTGTAACTGCTTCTTTAATTCTTCCAACTCAACTTGAGCCATTCTGTATGGTGGCTTGGATATCGGCTCTATACCAGGTGTCAAATCTATACAAAATTTTATCTCTTTATCTAGAGGTAACCCTGGTAATTCATCCGGAAAGACATCTGAAAATTTCCTGACCACTAAGATGTCTATCAGCTCTGGACGTGCCTTATCCATCTCAATCACATAAGCAATAAACCCTTCACATTATCCTTTCCACCGTTAGTAACACAAATCATCACATTAACTTATATAGTTGATAAACAAATTCATCTCTTGAATATCATGTATTAAGATCATACTCTTTTATTTATAGTAAACATGTTCTTTCACTTTATTTCACAAAGTTTACAACAAGATTTTCTATCTCAAGAAACATCAATATTTTAGCACGACAATCCATAACAACAAGGTTTGCAGCCAGTCAATCCACTCCTAGGATTACATCAAAATCACTCATATTTAATAAAATTAAATCGGCTGCCATTTCTTTACCTCCTATCCTCATCTTACAATTTTTATATACATGCTCAGTCAATTGACTATCATTCATAGGGGTAGATATTATCAACATCTTATCTAGCAGTGTGGGTTTTACATGCTTCAACAATTCATGTACAAAGGATAGCAATATAAAGGAATGTGTAGCACCAGGATCAAATAATACAAATGCTTTTAAATCAAAGATTTGGATGATACCTTTAACCACATCCGAAGACTGATCTGCAGTATCCTGGTCCAGTACGTGCACTCGTCCTCTGCTTACATGTACTACTTGATTCCTCTTTTCCTCTGCTGTAGCCCTCCTCTTTGGAGCAGTTGTACCAACTGGAGCTCTCTTTGGCTCCTTGCCCTTCTATGGGACTCTCTCTGTCATCTCTAGGTAATCTCGGATTATGTGCCCTGGTTTCTCACATCTGAAGCATACTGCAGGAGGTCCATAGTATGGTCGAGTACCATGGTACCTACCACACTTGCTACACTATTCTGTAGTATGCCGTGGCCCTCCAATCATAATTCCCTTAGCTGGAGCTATGGTCGGATACACGGGAGGATTAACTGTCCTTTCTCTGATCTCCTCAATCCTCGGTCTCTTCCCAAAAAATCTCTTGCTTCCCTTATAACTAAAGCCTCTATCCAGCACTGGTCTTTTCTTATCTCTATCCCTCACTTTACCAACCTTTCCAAACTCTGAGGCAATCCTCTCAACATCTTGTTCACACAATTGCTCCCTGCGCACTGCCTCCTCGTAGGTCGGTATATCCAAGGGAACCAATCTGGACCTGATGGTTGGTCTCAGTCCATCCATAAACTTCTAGACCTTCTCGACCTCATTACCCATCGTATCAGGATCATATCTGTCCAGGGAGATAATAGTCTTCTCATACTTATCCACCGTCCTACTCCCTTAGGTCAGTCCCAAAAATGCCATCTTCAGCTTCCGTTGTGCAGTATCCGGAATATATTGTCTCCGAAAAGCCTCCAAAAATACATCCAGTTGATCTCTATATGTAGGGCTCTCAAAATAGGCCTGGTGGATTTCCACCAATGTTCTGTTGATCCCTTCAGCATGAATGCGGCAAAAGCTACCATCTTTGTAGTAATGCACTCAAAGAACTCATATAACTTCTTAATTTCATTTATCCAATCCTCTGTAGCTACTAGGTCCTTAACTCCATTGAAAGATGGTGGTCCAAACTTTTGAAACTGCTGCAGTCTATCCAAATCACATTCGTAACCCCAGCCTCTACTGCCTTGTGGTGTAGTAACAAGTGTAGGCATATCATGTGCAAGTGGAGGTGCAGGTGTATCTGTCGTCTGAGGTCTCTAGGCTGACCGTGCCCGTGCCTCAGGAGCTGTCGCCTACTCAGCATCACCCTGTGTAGCGGAATTTGTCTGCTCCCTACTCCAAGTAAAGATTGAGTGACCAATTCTAAGATCATCTCTATGCTCCGCTCTATCCTCACGAAGCGTGCCTCAGTACTCTCAGGTCTCTCCTCTGGACCCTGTGGAGCATGCTCAACCTCAGCCTCCACCTTAATCCCTTTTTGAGTCTCGTGTGGTTCTGGCTCAACACTATCATCAGGCCTACCTCTACGGCCTCTAACTTACGCTCTCGCCCCTCTACCGCGACTGGTGTTAGGCATAATGTTCAATTGCCTACATTCACACTAATTCACACACAATTGTATCTAAACAAGCACAGTAACATAGGGATTTAATTTTCCAACTTATTAAGTATTTTAATCATCGACACTCATCAGACCAACTCATCTCTGATACCAACTTCAGTCACGACCATCAACTTACCAAAAAAAATCATCACAAATTTTTTATTTTTATACCTTATTTATTATTCGTTCTTACCTTACCTCGATCGTGATCATCTACACTCTCAACAGTTAGGCTGTGTGTCGATGTCTATCTCATCCAATTATAACAATTTGATTTACATTAAAATTTAGAAGTAAACACTTGTATAAATAAATCAGAGTTACGGTTTACATTGCTTTACATCCCCAAATGGTTACATCCAAAACACTACTGTGCTATAGAAAGTTTAGATACAAAATTATTCAAGTGTGTATACCTTATGTGATGGGATGCAGCGGGTACCAAAAAGGAAACCTCCAGTCGCCCTCAGTCTGTACTCAATGCTCTGTAGAGAGGGGAAAAATAAGGGGGTGAGCAAACAAAATGTTCAGTAAGGCAATCATGCCAATAGGTAAATACTGCATTATCTAAGTGATCGCGATATCATGCTCAAAACCATACAATTTCTCATCACACCTCAAAAGCATTAGTTCATGCTTATGTTAATGACATGTAAAGCAAATCATGCTATTTAAATTCAGTGCACAAATCAAGTTCAAAGCATGGAAAACCATCATGCATATTTAATTCATAAGGCATGGAAAATCATCATGCATAAGTGCACTTTAAAGTCATTATCAAACTTCCCATCTCAATAAAATCAACACTTGTTAGGTCTCAGCCCCTCCCTCAGACTGTCCTGACCCACAAAGCGTTTCAAACATGGATTTATTTATAAAACAAATACATGTGAGATAGGCAATATAATAGGAAAATCTCCTCTAGGACTATGGTCATATCCGCTGTGATCCCAGGCTACATTGATCAGGTGTGCAGGGTATCATCTCTATCTACTTTCGCATGAGAGATGGGTCACGTCCAACCCGTCAATCCATAACAGATCTAAACATCGTCCGAAGACGGCATATCACAATCTCAACACGGTACAACGTACTCCATGCTACATGCACGGTACAACGTACTCCATGGACCCATATCATCACACCATATCACGCCACATCTCAATATGCACGTGCAAGCCTATTTAATCGGTACGATACCTAGTCTACCCGAAGCTCCTAGCACGACTATCAACATGTCATAAAATCACGTGCGAGTAATCTCAAGCACGGTAACAAGTATGGTGGACATCTAATGTGAGTTATGCTCCAGCACCATGTCAAAACTAGTATAAAATCTGTGCAAGCTAAACTCTAGCACAACATCACATAAATCCATGTGAAAACTAGTGCGACCTAAGCTACAGCACTCATGCGTATAAAAACACATCAAATCTCGTGCGAGTCATACTCTAGCACGCTTTCATTCTCACGAAATCCATGTAGGTGACTCAATTCTTTGCAAATCATGGTTATAAACCAAATCAAGTCATTTGTTATGCAAATTATTTCAAAATGTTAGCCAGCCTACCAATCACTTGCTAAAAAACAATAAAACAAGATTTTCAAAGTATCATGCTTTTGTTTTCATGCACATTTCTCAAAACCCAACTCTTTGCCCTTCAATCACCCATTTCATTTCCTATTACCACATGCATTCTAGAAAACATATCATGCCCCAAAATACGCACAGATATCTCTAAGAGTCCACACAATTCCCTTACCTCGATTTACTCGAAGTACAACTCTCTTCCTCTTAGCTTCTTGCACTTTTGCTCAACTTGCTCCGGGTGTATCCTCGAAAGCTGCAAATCATTCACCAATCACTTGATTTAATGTTGCTAACTCACACTTTGACTTCAACTAGTCAATAAATTTCATTAAGCCTATTTCGTTAAGTTTGGCCCATTTTTGCATTTGGCCATTATCAAGCCATTTCCAACCAATTTATCTAGTAACTCACTTAGTTACTTGTTTAGGACTTGATGTGAAATACTCTACCATTACTCTCTCATTCATTTATGCATTTTACCCAATGCCTTAAATACACATTTTACCCTTTTTGGGTAAGTCTCACAATTCATTCCATAACACCATCTTAAAATCATACTCACAACACCATTATCACCTTAAGATATCTCATTCATCATTAATTTCAATAAATTTCACTTTCTCACACTAGACTCATTCTAGGTCATAATTGTTCCTTTGCATTCTAGGTAGTTTCTACCATTAATAAACATACCAATCAACTCCAAAATCAATATCTAAACAAATGTACTTGGGTTGGTGCTTTAGAAACTCACCTAGCTTGATTTCCTCCTTGCTCCAAATGAAAATGCTCCTTGTTCCTTAAATCCAACAAATGGGGTAATGACTCCAAGTTATGTTGTTCTTCTCTTTAATGTGAACAACTTTGTATCTAATAGCTTTCCCTCAAATCTTTATGAAAATGAGTGGATTTAGGAGTAAAAAAGGTAGGTTTTTTTATTGAAAATGGAAAGGAATGGTTTAGTCCCGTGAAATGCAGATCCAACTGCTCCATATTTATAGAATTTGCTTAATGAGATCGATTTGCATAGAGTGGAGATCGATCTGCCTTGCTTAAATTCCTCATTTTCACGACATTTGAAGGCATGAGATCAATCTGTCGAATGCATGAGATAAATCTGTTCTTTATAATGAGATCGATCTGCTCAATAAGACAGGGTTGATTTGCTTTAGGCAGAGAGCTAAGGAAATCGATCTGGTCTTAAGGGGAGATCGATCTGCTCCAACCCGATAGTTAAGGAGATCGATTTGCTTGAATGGGGGATCGATTTGGGCTTGGCAGAGGCAAATGCATATCGATCTGGGCAATTGGGAAGATCGATCTACCTTGCATATTTCACTCCAAATTGCCTCATTTGCATAAAAGATCGATCTTCCTTGAATGAGAGATCGATCTGGCCTTTATTTTCTGCATTTTCACTACAGTTTTTTCAGAATTTTCAAAGGTTAACTTGCCTTTGATTGCTTTACTAGTCATTTTACAATCTATTCATACTTGGGGCATGGTAAGGCTCAATTCTTATGATTTTCATATTATGAAACTTGTGTGTATCGCTCGGAAATCAAAATGGTTCGTATAATTCTTCGTCTTATACTCATTTATACTTTTTGCATCCTTATACTCATTCTAAATGCTTGAGGTTTTCATTTACTTAGTTTGTGGTTACTTCAGCCCTTATTTAATTTTCACATGCATCCACGATACTCATTCATTCTCATTTGAACTTCATTCACATTTACTTGATCCAAAATCATCCATACTATAATTCCATTTACATATATACAAGGTTATACATATATGGGGTCTCACACAACCTAATTGTATAAACATAATAGCATCATTGAGGAGGACATCCTCTGATCTATTCCTATGATGTGATAGTGATGTCATCAAGTAAAGGATAAACAATGTTTTTAATGGTTCTTATGCATCGAAGATCCAAATAGAGTAATACGATTTACTTTTAATTAAGAAACCAACTATGTAAGAGTGAAGAGAAGTCGTTTCTAAGTGATATTTAATGGGGCTCAATATTTCAAAAACTGTTGGAGAACCAGAGAGATGTTCAAAGCCAAAATGTACATAACAATGATAACTAAATTTTGTCAAGAAAGATTCATGTGTGACATATGTCATCATTTATACGAATGGCATAACAGTTCAAAGTTAGCTAGTACTACCGATGAGCTAGTAAAGTAAACATACATTCAATATGGAAGGTTCAAAGGGTAATACCTACCTAACTTATGCAGGTTTCGACTGTTAAACTCTATCATCAAGTAAAAAAAAAAAATTGATGTCAAAACTTACATTTTGTTATTTTAATGTCCTCTTTTAATTTTTCATTCAAGTGGGGATTGCAAAAAAATATTATTTAGAAATTACAAATTTTAATACACTAAAAAATATACATGAGTGAATGAAAAAATGATACCAATTGTGACTGATATTGAACTAAATTGTCTCAATTAAATTTCAAATATATTACTACCAATTGTTTAAATTTATAATGTGTAACTTACAAACTATCAATGCAATAAATGGTTGAATAAATTTTTGGATTTAATTCAAAAATTTTAAATGACCAATTAAATGCCCTTAGATGAAGGCTCTAAAATAGGACTTCCTCTCATTTGTTGTACACACCAAAATCAAAAGCAAATTCTTTAACTTCTCTCTACTTTCTCTCTAACGTTTGTTCTTTCCCTATAAGCTCTTAGTTTTAAGAGTCTCAGTATGATAAAGTTTAGGCATTTGAAGTTCAATTGAAGTAGATTAGTGGTGGATCTTTGCTACTTGGTTACCATTGTATCACAAGAGATAGACACCTAACTTACTGTAAGAGAACAAATCTATTTTAAGGAAATTGTATGAAACACAAGTTTTGATTTATTTTGTTTGTATTTTTAACTTATTTTATCTCAGTTATAATTAATTGTATTACTGTTATTGAAGATTTATTCCAATAAATATGTTGTTGTTAACAAAGATGATGTGAGTTAGTACAAAGTTCCAAAATTTTGTGTTGTATCATATTCTTATGAAAAAAAAAACCATCCATGGAATGCTAATAATTAATTGAACTTTAAAATTAAAACAATATCTTAATTACTCTGGAGAAATTAATTGATTGCATCATTAATTGAGAAAATCAACCCCCTTCCCTTCATATGAAATATGACAAACGTTGGTCTCTAGTTGAAAAAATAAGATGTTCCTTGCACACAAAGATGACACGGAAGATAAGAGCAAAAAATGCATACAATCTTGTCGGGCTTCGTAAATGGGTGAAGACGAGAAAAGGGTGAACCAAAATAACTAAGGAGAAAAGAAAAAGAAAAGCAATATGGAAATGGGCGACTTAATTAGGGTCCCACTCTGAAATATCTGCTGCAAATCATGTCCTTGTTGCTACCCACTTAGCACATTGGAATTCATCAACACCATACATCTCAGTTTATAAGCTTCTTGTTGCTGCCAAGTGTCCTTCGTTGAAAACTGCTCTATCTCTTTACAGTCCTTTTCACCGTACGACCGACCCTTCCCTCCATAACAATAGGGATGTCAACGGGGCGGGTACCCGTTAATTTTGAGATACCCGAACTCGAACCCGATTAACAATTATAAAATCCGAACCCGATTAAAACCCGATTATTTTTTTAAGATACTACCCGAACCCTACCTGAATAAATTTTATACTACCCGTTAATTACCCGAACCCGTTTAATTACCCGATTATTCAACCCATAATTTGAAAACCCGTTTAGTAACCCGAACCCGAAACCCGAACCCGAAACCCGAAAAAAGTCATCTAATTTTGTATAAATCAAAAATAAAAATTAAACAATAACATACATATTCTATCATAATTAAACAAATTTTAATAATTCAACAAACCACTTGAAATCATAACAAATAAACAAATCATAAAAACATATTTATGAAACTACAAACAAACATAATTTAAGTAAAAATTAAAAAACATATTTGAAATTTATTGGAATCATGATAAATCTTCATTCTTCATCATTATTAAAAATGTCACTTGAATCCATAGTTGTAGATACTCTTACAAACAAAATAAATAAAATATTAGTCTTGAGCTAAAATATAATAATAGACTACTTTTGAAAAAGAAACAAATAAAATAAAAAGAGTTATAACAAATAAATTACAATTTTAAATACAATTGTATCATATAAATATACTATAAATTGATATCATATATGCAAATGACTAATCATTAATATGTAAGAATTGCATTTTAACTAACTATGACTTTTTTAAAATTTAATTTTAGTACATTATATTTAAAATTTTAAAACTTATTATTTTAAGTATAATCAATTATTTTAATTTCATAATTATTTTTATTATGCTAATTACTAATTTTTTTTAGACACATAATTTTATTGTATAAATATTTTTTAGAACACATTATGTCAAATATAAGTTATGATTTACTTGACAAGTTCATTGTATAAAGATTAAAAGATAAATGTTCAAATCCCCACAACCTTAAAAGTTATATTTTGTAAGTAAAAAATAAACGGGTTCGGGTATCGGGTTCGGGTACCCGAACCCGATTAATTACCCGATTACATTAATCGGGTTTGGGTACCGAGTATCCGAGGGGTACTACCCGAACCCTACCCGAATCCGTCACGGGTAGTGAAATTACTACCCAAACCCGATTAAAACCCGTTTATCGGTACCCGAACCCGACTTAAACGGGACGGGTAGTACCGGGTACTCGTTTACACATTACCCATTTACATCCCTACATAAGGAGGATTAGTTTGGTGCGGAAAGGTTCCCATGCCTCCTGGACTACGGTAACCTGCGCCCAAATCAAATAACGTTAGTCTGTTTCCGATGAGATATATAGCAGCACCAACAGGCGATGTTTATATAATCAAATTTTCTTTACTTAATTTTAATTCCATTAATATAAAAGAATAAACTTGACATTGTGATTTTCTATTGTTTCTAAACATGGCATTTCCATCATTTGTTCTTAAATCATACTTCAAGTTTACAACTACATGCACATAGAAAAAAAAGTTCATGATATTATTGAATTTTATAAAAAATATTTTATAATATGATTTTAAATTTTTTACACATTTTCTAACTTTTTACGAATTCTCAATATAAATTTTGAGATGCTAAAAATAGAAGCATAAATTTTTCAAGAATTAATGTATCATTTGTAAAGATATTAATAGTGTGGATATCTACTAATTTTAAAGTATTAAAACTTAATTATATTTTATTATATTCGAATCCGATTAACTATCTGAATATATTGATTTTTTCTATTCGAACTTTACTTACATAATATAAAAAATATCTGTTAACTATTCGAATATATTAAATATTCATTTATTAAATTAAAATTTTTAAATTTAAAATCAATTTTAATATATATTATTAAAAAAATTAAATTAATAAATTTGAAATAACTTATCTATTCATTTGGCTTTTGAACTAGACCTTTTTCATTATGTTGATACTTAAAGAGTAACAGTTGTCATGATGGTAGTGAACTTTCGTTCCGTCACACAAATTACTCAAATCCTAACTCTGTTTAAAAAAGTTGACACGGTATGGAATATACAATTAGATTGTGACATGTGGCAATGAAGGTCACATCATGTGTGACATGTCAACTTTATTTTTTTCTTTTAAAAATATTTTTAAAATATTTTTAAAATTTTAAAATTATTTAAAAATATATAAAATATATAAAAACTGTTTGAAATATTTAAAATTTTACTTAAAAATATTTTAAAATATTTTTAATATATAAAAATACATAAAAATATGTAAAAATATTTTGGAAAATATTCAAATATTAAAAAGTCTTTAAAAATTGTAAAAATATTTAAAAATAACTAAAATTATTTTCAGATATTTAAAAATTAAAAATATTTAAAAATATTTTCAAAAATATATTTAAAATATTTAAAAATATATAAAAATGTAAAAAGTATATGGCATGTTTGCGACATGTCACAATTTAGTTGGTTACTCCAAGCCACATTAGCACAGTTACTAATGTCATTAGATCTAGGTGCTAAAGTATGTAATTGAATTGAAATAACAACGTTTTTTCTTTATGTAAGTGATATAGTTCAAAATCAAATGATATCCTAAACCATTTTTACAACTTGCTATGTAAAGTTGTGATTCAACTGTTCAAGAGATGACTTATAGTCTTTACCATCACTTTTATTTTCTATTTTTTTAATGAAAAAAATTAAATTCTTAAAGCATAATAAAGCAAGGTTGTCCATCTCTTAATAAGCTCATCTTAAAATAAATGCACAGGTAAAAATGTCTCTGTATTGTCTTTTTTCCTTGTATAATGAAAATTTTTACTTTGAAACGAGAAGTAGGAATGTTAAGACCCGCAATACAAATTTATATAACTTTTATATTTTAGAGTTGGGGACATGTCTTTTTTATTTATCATAAGTTTGATTTGTAATTATAAGATATTTTTAATTTTAATTACATTTTGTTTTAAATGCATTATAAATTATATATATATATGGTGATTCAGAGTCCGGTCCGTTTAGATTTTTGTAATTTTTTTTATCCAATTTGACCTAAACAAGTTTTTTTTGGGGTGATTCGTATTCGATCAAAAAAAATCAAATTCGATCTGATCGGAGCCAATTTGAATCCAAATTTATTCAGACTGATTCGAATCGACCATTTAAGTTTGGGGGTTTAAGCAATTTTGAGCTTTATTTAATTTTTTTCCTTATGCATTTAAGCAACTTCAAGCTTGATTTTCAATTTTTTCTTAGGCTTGTAATTAAATATAAAACTTAAGCTTCAGATATAAATAGTAAAAATTATATGATATTAAATAATAAAGTATTTGAATTTAGTTTAAAGACATCACGATCCAAATTCAAACCAAATTGTATTATTATCTGAATCAAACTGATCCAAAACCTTCAATTCGAGTTGATTTTTTGAATTTCTTTGTTTCTTTCTCAGCCCTAGATATAAGCAAACTTAATGAGGAAGTCACAACTCCATGCGGACGTCTACATGGATATCTTTTTTTGATGATACGTAGGTCATATTTAAATTTAAATTTTTATTTATTAAATAACTACATTGCATTTCTTACCCTTTCAAAATCAATAACCCGTTATTTTTCTAATTTCAATCAAAAGATAAGCTCAATTCAGATTTTCTTAATTTATAGGATAAATCTTATAATTTAGACATATCATTTTTAAATATATATATATATATTGTCAGGATTTGAAAGACGTGAATTTTCTCAATGATTTATTGCGGAAGTTTAAAAATTTGAGCTAAATTTTTTCATTTTTCCTTTAACACTTGTTTGTCATGTGAGATCAGTCTTACAATGTTTTTAGGTCTCAAACTACCTAGCTTGGTTTAAGGTTATGAACCAATGGTCCTAGTCTAATTTCTTATTAACATTCTTAATCATATCTTAATTCAAAACACATCCCGACACAAGCACTGAAGGGTAACTATCTGAAAATAAGTACAATTAAACAGTATAAATAAATATACCAATATAAGTTGCGAGATCTTAAAACATTTACTTTGAAGTCGATACTGACATCGATGTCAATAGACCTCTAGTTTGAACCTGTGATGGAAAATAGAAAGGGGTGAGCTTTGGGAAAACCTCAGTAAGTAAACCACATAAGTACAGAAATAATAATATACACGATACTGAATTTCTAATGCATGTCTAACACATTCTCATTCGATCATTTTTTCTTATCACTTATCCGAATCACAATTCGAAACTTATTGAAAGTCACACTTTTCCTGGGTTTACGGGTTAGAATATTATCTAGACATTGTTAAGTTTTTTCAGGCTGAGAGGTATTTTAAAATACTTTAATTAGTCATTAAACCTGACCACTCGAACTGAATATACCCATAGGGGTTCAAAATTCAAAACATAGTTGAATGCTGAATGCAGAAAATCAAAATTTAATGCAATCCACATTCATCCTTCAGACACAACCATTCTCGAAATCATATCACATAATCCGAATCATGTCACATATCGAAAAATTTTCATATATCGGAAACATCTCTTATTCAAAATATAACTTATATTCGAAACTTATTACACATCAAACACATCTTATTTCGAACATAATCTATATTGGAACATCTTTCTTATCCGGAACATGTCTTATATTTGAAACATATTCACATTTGAAGCATATTCCTTATCTGGAATACAATTTCATATTCGAAAACCTATTTTTTATCCGAAATATTTCACATCGAAGTATATTCATATATTCGAAACATATTTCATATTCTGAAACCCTCTTGATAGTTCAAAACGTAGTTCTTATTCCAAAATATACTTCACAATTCAAAACGTATATCATACTTTCTTTGCTAACTATTCTAACCCGTTAGCAGGGGCACTACTGACTATTATATCCCGTCAGCTGGGCTATATCACTAACTATTATCATCCCCGTTAGCATGAGCCACAACATATTTATTTCATATCGTTAGGATATGTTCTGTGAACTATCCTCATATTCATAAAATATTTTCGAAAGCATATTTCACACTTCAAAATATTTTTCACATTTCAAAACACAATTCAATGCATATTTCGAAGTCCGAAACATATTTCATATGATCACTATATCAACTCGTGATCAGGGAAATATCAGAGTCTCGAAACACATGACTATTGCTAACTATTATAACTCATTAGCAGGGCTCGAAATTGTCAACTATTTTATTCCTTGTTAACAGGGGTTGAAACATTACCAACTATTATGTCCCGTTAGTAAGGGTCAAAACATTGATAACTATTATATTCCCCGTCAATAGGAACCGAAACATTGATATTTATACTGCCAATAACAGGCTACATCATTGCTTACTATTATATACCCCGCTAACAGAGGCCGAAACATTGATATTTATATTGCCAATAACAACCTACATCATTACTTACTATTATATACCCTGCTAGAATGGGTCGAAACTGGTCATAGCTAACTATTATCGTCTGTCAGTTAAGGTAAAACATTTATCTGTAAAAGCTATCCGAATGCATGTTTTGAAGTCACATCTAATCACAATGTGGATAAAAGCAGAATTAGCTTAAATCTAAAATACAGAGATATATGTCTCACATACTTTCAAAACATGCCATGAGTGAGATTTTAAAGCTTCTTTAATGCAGGTATAAATCAATACAAGGTTTCTAAATCCCACAAAATCATAATGTGCATCCAAATGAAATTTTAAATCAAAATAAGGTTCATATAAGAACATATCATTTTCGATAATCTTATCGCCGATATTTTTACATACTTATAACACTTAGGATCCTTGGACATCATTTGCTTTTGCCCCTAGGACCCGATTTAATCTGTTCGATGCTATCTCACATTAAAGAGATTAATTCTTATCATGTTCATATATCATAAAACAATTTTGAAACTATATCGTTTGATATATTATTTACAAAATTCGATGATTGGATCATACGAATATAGAAGAAGTCAATAAGTATATCCTGATAAAAACTTTCCTATTGTAGCTATCAATGAGCCGAAACTACCCCGAAGGCTAGGGTGTTACCTATGACCACTGATTTTGAAAGTCTCCAACCCCAGTGATCAGCCAGAACTGGAACCTGTCCGTATAAAAGTCATAAACTAAGGCTTGTCTCCATATGCTCTATCGAGAATAACATAGTCAGAACGCCCATAAACGATAAAACATTCGAAAATCATGTTTCTAAAAATCAGATAACAATCGGGACGAAAAACAGTTTATACTTAAATCTAAAAACACTAAGCATAATCTAAATAAGCTATATGCTCCAATTTGTTCAAAACAAATTGAAAATGAGATTATAAAGCAATACATGCATCCAAATAAAAATCTATGCAAGTTTTTAAATCTCCCACACAATGTCATGCAATGATTTTAATGTATGAAAATCATTGCAAGGTTCAAAACATGTCAAAACGAATCGAAATCACATTTTCAATACACAAAAGGACCTTAGTTCGAAACTTATAAACAATTTACGAAATTTTTGCAATAAGACCGGGTAACAATTGTTCATTATCCAACCTACAAAGTAGAGAACAATTTATATTTCCAATCCAGTTGATTCAATACATTTCATATTTCAAATCGATCAAAAGGTTCACATACTTCTTCGAATAGTTCAAACAAAGCATTTACGATATCAAAGTTCGATTCAAAACATAAAGCAATTTGTACGAAATTAACTCGCAGCTTATGCAATTAAACTTAATTTGTATGCCAAAATATGTTGTAGCAAGTGAGGTTCGCTTACTCGAGATTCTGTGATGACACATAAATCGAGGCTTGATCGAATTAGTATTCGTCGTCTATTGTAGCACTACATGTTTATATATTTAAATATGGTTAGTTTTAGTCAAATATAAATTTAAATAAATTTTTAAAAATTAAAATTGTCAAATTTGACTGCTTACCGATTTATCCTTAAATTAAGACATCACAAAATTTTCTTCCTTTTTTTTTCGGGTTGAACTGGTTCGAATCGATTCAACCCATTTCCTATCTACTGAACCAGTTTGAATCGGTTTAGCCTTTATCTTCACCGATCGACCTCGCTATCCAATTCTCGATCGGTTTCTGCTTCCAACAGCTCTGTACGTGGCATGACTCGAAACTGTAAACTTTTCAGTAATTTATTGTAGAAGTGTAAAAATGTGAGCTAATTTTTTTTCAGTTTTCTTTCCATACATTGTTTATTATGTGAATACAATCGTAATTATTTCTAGGTCTCAAACTACCTAGCTTGGTTTAAGGTTATGAACCTAAGGTCCTAGTCTAACTTTTTATTAATTTTTGTAATCATTTCTTAATTCAATACACATTTTGACACATACACTGTAAAGTAACTGTTTGAAAAATTATAATTAAATATTATAAGTAATTGTACTATTATGAGCTGTGACATCTCAAAGCGTTTACTTCGAAGTTGATACCGATATCATTGTCAATGCAACTTTGGTCTGAACCTGTGATGGAAAGAAGAAGGGGTGAGTTTTGGGAAAGCTCAGTAAGTAAAATACACAAGCACAGAGGTAATAACCTACATGATACTGAATTTCTAATTCATGACTAACGTATTTTCATTCGATCATTCTTTCTTATTTCTTATCTGAGTTAGCTGGAATGTGGCCAGTTCGGCCCTTTCCTTTTTCGGCGATGCTGTTCTATTTCTTCCTTCGCCGATCTTTAGCTTTTCTCACGCCGCCGCCGACAACAAGGTCTTCCTCCCTCCGGCCGTTGCTCTCTCTCCTCTTCTCTCTTTCTCTCATTCTCTCACTTTTTTCTCTTCTCTTGTAAGACCTGTAAATTTCTATGTAACGTTTATGATTTCAAAATATACAGACAAGTTATATTACATATGAATCTCAAGAGATTGAAGTTTTTAAGTTCTAAGTGTGAATGGAATGTAAAATGAGTATAGAAGCAAATGAATGAAAATTTAACTTTGAAAATATGGGAAAAACTGCAGTAGAAAGCCTGCAAATGAAGGCCAGATCGATCTCATGTGGTGACAAGATCGATCTTGCAATTTCAGAATGAAAACACCAAGGTTGTTAGGCAAGTAGATCGATCATTTATTCAAGCTAGATCGATCTCCTGTTAAAAAGCAGATTGATCTCCTCCTCAAGAAGATTGATCTCAAAGTGGCTCTGCCTGGAAAAGATCGCTCCCTTTCCCTAGGAGAACGATCTCAATTTGTCTCGACCAAGAGCAGATCGATCTCATCCCTATGGCAGATCGATCTCCATAAGCCTCTGCCTGAACCAGATCGATCTCATGCTATAGGCAGATCGATCTCTTCCCTGCAATTATCAAAATTTTGGAGGAGTTTAAGCAAGGGGAGATCGATCTCCACCCCTTGGAGATCGATCTCCACCCATTGGAGATCGATCTCATAATATGAAATCTATAAAAAAGCCCAACAATCCGTGCCTTCTTCCTCAGACATTCACAACTTTTCAATTTTACTAAAGAAAAACCTAGTTTCTCACTCTAGAATACCACCTTTTCCAAAATGATTTGAGAAAAAAGCTATTTGAGTAAAGTTGTTCATTGTGAGGAGGAGAACAACATATCTTAGAATCAACATTTAACTTGAAGGATTGAAGGAGCAAGAGGTCTTCCAATTTCGAGCAAGAGAAAAGTCAAGCTAGGTGAGTTTCCATTATACTAACTCTAAGTATGTTTATTTAGATGTTGTTAGGAGTTTATTGATGTATGTATTGTTGGTTGGAACTACCTAGAATATGATGAAGTAACCATAGTCAAAAATAGGTTTAGTGTGAGAAAGTGAACTATGGATTGAGTTAATGATGGAATGAATGTACTATGGTGATGGTGATGTCATATGCATGATTGTGAGATGGTTTGGTGTGATTAACTAATGGGATTGATGGGGTTGAGAAAATGTACATCTAGGGTGTTTAAGAAAATACATGAATAAATGGATTAAACTAAGGCTATTGGATGTTTATTTAATACCGAAGGAACTCGGTTTATAACCCAGATAAGTGAAAAATTGAGAGAATAGAGGTGTCACGACCCAAACTACCCAAAAATCAGAGTTAATTTTTCGCATTTTTGTTATTTTTTTATTGCTTAAATTTTTACCTGTCTTCTGATCGTGACCACACTCCACTAATAATTGGGCTGTGCGTCAATGCCAGTCCCACTATTCAATTTTCATCTAACTTATTTATTCTCCAGTTATTTATAATTGTTTACATTATTTATACATCCCCTAAAGTTACTTACAAACATGTTACTGTGCTATGCTTATGTAGATACAATATGTACAAGTGTATATACCTTATGTCGATGGGTAGCAGCGGATATCCGGAATGCAGTACTGAGTCGTCGCAACTTCAACTGGAGATTATCTGTGGGAGAAAATGAAAGGGGTAAGCACATCAAGCTCAGTAAGGCAATCCTACGAACAAGTAGGTAACCATACTACCTACATGAACGTGGTGCAATGCATAAACCACCCTTTCTCCACACATTTTAAAACAATGATATGCGTTATGATGTTATGTAAAACACATTTGCACGGAAAATCAACATGCAATTATTACAAATCATTTCTTTCTCAATTAAAATTTTCACAATAAAGTCAGGACTCGACCCCTCCTGCGGGTGATCCTGACTCACACAAAACCATGAAAACGGTTTACATCACACGTGGGTTTGAAAAACATGGAAATACCATCATGCAAATTTAGTTTAAAAACCCAGTTTAAATCATCGAAATCGTCGACATGCGAGACGAGGCATTATCTGTATAACGGCAATAACTAGGACTATAGCCATATCTGTCCTCGGGAGTTCCTCAGCTACACGGATCCTAGTGTGCGGGTTCTCACCATGATCGGGAACCGCCCAGGAGGTGGGTCAATCCATCCTGTCAGTCTTATCCGATCCCAGGCATCCGAAGATGCTGCATCCGGAGATGCCGCATCCGGAGATGCCGTATCCGAAGATACCACACGGTACATCGTACTCCATCCTACTTGCACGGTACATCGTACTCCGTGAACCCATATAATATCTCTAGGTACTCCAGCCCAATTGGCCTGCTTCCCACAGAGGTTTGTTTCTCAATACTCATGCCATGTCTCAAAACGCACGTCCGAGCCTATTAAATCGGTGACACACAGTCTACCCGATGCTCCAAGCACGGCTCATCGCATGTTCTCATAAAATCAGTGCGAGCGATGCTCAGCACTCTCATCAACTCAAATGAAACTGGCAGAGCTCGCTTTACATCCCCACAAGGACGCCAACCTCATCCCTCACTCTCACCCCACCTAAGAGGTCTCTTGAGCCTGTTGGGCCTTTTGGCTGACTCCAAGGCAGACAGCGCTACTCCACAAATTCGGTAAAACTAGTGCGAGCTTAGCTCAGCACTCTGTATATAAATCATATGAAAATCTTATAAAATCTGGTGCGAGTTAAACTTCAACACCCTGTCATGAAAATTATGTAAAATCTAGTGCGAGTTAGACTCTAGCACCGTGTCACGAAAAAGCATGTGAAATCTGGTGCGAGTTATACTCTAGCACCTATGCATGTAAAACTCTAGTGCGAGCTCTCGCTCCAGCACTAATGCATGCATCACACAAATCAAACATCGTGCGAGCTGAGCTCTAGCACGTCACATGTAAATAAAAACACGTAGGCGGCTCTGTTTCCTCAAAACAGTTTTCAAAACAATATCACGTTGAAAGTATGCAATGCTGTGCATTTTCTTTCAAGGTGAGCCAGCCTACTCATGCATGCATCAAAACACCTCCAGAATGAGCAGAAACCTTTTGTTCTTGCTCCTCCCAATTTTTCCTAACTTTGTAAATTTTACCCTTAACAAGGGTATTTTGGTAATTTGCCCATCCGGGGCCCTAAAATTATTAGTTAACCTCTAGACCCTTCAGGTAATTTTTAAAGACTGCAAATGAACTTAAAATTGCGTAAAGTTACCTCTAGCAGTCCGTAGAATTCCCTTACCTTATTTTCCTGTCGAGTTTGACCTTTTCTTTTCCACTGTTGTCTCGTCGCGCAGTCCGTTATGCTCCCAATCAAATGCCCGGAACTGCGTATCAATATTCTTCAGGTCAGATATTATACAATTTAATTGTATTTAATACTTTCTGGGCTTAATTTAAATCATTGGGCCCGTTTACCCCTATTGGGCCCGATTGCACCTCAATGGGCCTTAATCGGCCTTAAGCCCGTTTTTCACTTAATTTTCACTTTATCGAGGCCTATTGGGCTCATTGGGCCCACTAATAATTTATTGGGCCTCGTTCTAATTCTTGAATAACTAAATCGATTATTTATGACAATTTATCTAAATTTCCATAATTTAATTCAATCTATGCGGAAATCAAATCAATATCACGCATAACGAGGTAATTGTCGTAAATAAGGGTTACTTACCCGAGATTCCATGCTAGTCCGCAAATCGAGGCTATCTCGAGCTCTCGTTGGATGCCAATCGTCGAGCTACATAATTTCATAATTTTTCGGGTAAGTTTTCAGCCCAAAATTAATTAAATTAAATACTCCAAAATTTAAATCGGGTCAATTTCGACCACTACTGACTTACCCGAAGCTCGATTGCATCACAGAAATTTTCCCCAATTTTTTTCTCTTTTTTTTTCCCTTTTTCTCCCTTTTTTCCTCTCTTTTTGGCTGAACCGGTTCAGTCCGGTTCGGACCGGTTTAGACCGCCGATTCTCTCCGGTTCGACCGGTTCACCACCGGTTCACCACCTTGCCGGCCGGTTCTCTGCCGGCTTCCACCGCCAGCAGCTCCGTGAGGCTGTCCGCAGCTCGAATCTGCCCTCGGTTTGGGTCAAGCTCGCCGGAACGCCGTCGGTCCGGCTGTTCTCCTCTTCGCCGTCGGACCCATTTTCTTCTTCCGCCGCTTTCGGCGCCGTCCGCCGGTTTCGGCGGCTGCCACCACCACCAAACGTATCGTCTGGGCCTGGGGAAGCTTCGGCTGGGGTTGAGGTCGGCCAGATCGGCGCCGTTCGCCGCCGATCGGAACTCTTTCTCCCGCTGCTTCTCTCCCCCGATTCGCCCATCTCCGGCGTCGGTAGGCTGCACCGCCGGTACCATCGTGCTCGCCGGACGTCGCTCTACGTTTTTCGACCTTCGCCTGGGCTCAATGGTCGTCGGTGGCTCGCCGGTCTTCAGCCTCCGTTTTCGGCTTCCGTTTTCTTCTTTTTCTGTTTCTGTTTCTTTCTTTCTCTCTCCCCGACCCATTTTCTCTTTTTTTTGTTTTATTTTTATTATTTTTATTATTATTATTATTTATTTTAATTATTTACTATTCATTAAAATACATTAAAATACCCAAATATCTACAAAAATTATTATTTTTATTCTAAATTAATTAATTTAATTTTATTTAATTTATTTATTATATTTTAATCCTTTTTCGGGTATAATTTCTCCGTATTTTTCGGATATTGTCCCGAATGACTTTTCGATATATTTTTCGATTATTTTCGGGATTATTTTTTCGTACTAAAAATTCCAATTAATCCCGATTAATTTCAATAAATTAATATCTTGATCAATTTAACCCAAAATAATTTTATTTCATCTTTATTGACCAAGATTTCTTAAATCCATATTTTAATTAAAATTTTCTTATCGCCTTAATACCGGGTTTTGGTATTTTTACCATTTTACCCCTGCTCTTGTTTCGAAAATCAATTTTACCTGACCTTCCTTCATACATCCCCCATCTTTTCTTATTTAATTTTCATATTTTAATTAAATTCGGGTCTTACAACTTTCCCCCACTTAAGGAATTTGGTCCTCCAAATTAGAACCAATTCATATGAGTCCATAGACTACTCTGGGTACATTAATCGTATCATACTTCTTTAATTCTTACGTGACCTGCTCCGGAGTGTATTACTACCAAAGGATTTTAATTGGGGAGATCATCTTAAACCTCAATACTTTCTTTTTCCTGTTTAATGCCCGAATCAACTTCTTCAATATACTTATATTTTCATTAGATTGAACTTTTGGAGTTCATATTCTATCACTTATGCTGGATCTGTATAGTATTTCTGAAGCATCAAAAGCTGGGACACATTGTAGGTGCCTGTTAATTCAGGTGATAACACCAACCTACAGGTCTTATCTCCCACTTGTCCAATCTCTCAAAATATTCAATCCAGCGAAACTCAATTTACCTTCTTCCAAAAGCTCGCTATGTCCTTATTCTCTTAAGACAAGAAATATTTCAACCATACTAATTCACCAAGGGTGAATTCCAATACTTTTCTGTCTGCTCTGAGGTGTTCTTAATCTCTCGTCCTTAACTAAACATCCTCAGAAACTTATTATCCAAAGTCGAAAATAATTTCTATCTGTCACCCACTTTTTTTTCTTATCCAATCTGGGGAATAACCCCTACAGCCATACACTCATATCTTGTTATCCCGATACTCAACTGCCAACTGTTGTTATTGGCAACTTCAATTAGAAATCAACTGATCATTCCAAGAGCTTATAAAATCAATGGCACACGCTTTCATCGGATCCTCCAGAACTTGTACAGTCCTCTCTGACTGACCATCTGTCTGAGGATGGAAAGCTGTGCAAATATTCAGTCGGGTTCCCATAGCTTCCTGAAAATATCCTCTGAAATCGGAAGTGAAGCGGGAATCCCTATATGATACCATGCTCACTGGAACGCTACATAATGTTCCACAATCTTCCTTATACCTGAATCCTCATACACACTTTGAGTATTTAGGGAGTTCATAACCAGAAGGTGGGTGGACTTAGTCACTCTATCGACTATCATGCAAATAGTCTCCTGATTTATCCGGGTCCTCTATACTTGCTCTCGTTTTTTCGTGCCGGTCAATATAGGTAGGTGCTGCAATAACTCTGCATACTTTTAATACTCTACCTTATTCTGTTGACATACTAGGCACTTCTTCACAATCTCTACCATGTCTCTTTTCATATCTGACCACCAATACCCTTTTCGAGATTTTAATATATTCTTTACTTTCTGTATGCACCGTATATCCCGAAGAGTAAGCTTCTGACAACATTACTATCTCATCAACTATGGTCCTGGGGAGCACTTATACTGTCTCTGAACCTCTCTGTAAATCATTATCATACTCTGTGAACTCTGTCACTGTACCCTTCTGAATCTGACCCAAACTATCGACATCGTGCCGATCATCACGCTAAGCCTGTCAAATCTGGGCACTCTCATCCGGTTCTAATCTCAGGCTAGCTATCACATAATCATACCAATCACTGTCATCATCAGAAGGGATCATATCACTACCGAGGTTTACAACTGCTCTAGCAGCTCACGCTCCCTGACCATCATATGTAATACCATCCCGAGGCTCTTTCTACTCAAGACATCAGTCATCACATTACCCTTTCCTGGGTGGTACAATTTTCACGATCAAAATCTCTCAGAAGCTCTAACCTACTATGTATATAATAGTATCATATCCTTGGTACAAATACTGTTGCCAACTTTAAATCATGAGTCAGATAGTTTACTTCATGATCAAGGAGTTGTCTGACTCCATACTTGACCATCTTCCCATTTACATCAATACATAGCTCATCCTGATTTGAGGTATCCATACTCATTGAAAACCTCTTGAGCTGTTGGGTATGGTGAAATTAATCACGGTGGTCAATTCATACTTTACTACACCGAAATTTATATCACATCCATCATCCTATTTATCATCTTATTCAAAGACCACGTTTTCTTAGTTAAACGTGTCAACAAGGCATATCCTTTTAGAACTCGCAACAATCCATCTGTAAAAGCCATCTTCAATTATTGCTTATAAATCGCCCTAGACTTTAACTACACCCAACATATCATCAATAACGATGATTACAAGTCGATCTAATCCTTGACTTATTCACGCATAAGCGTATAAAATCCTTCAACATCGCTTACATTTTCAGGTACTAACCTGCGTCATTTCTTTTTCTTATCTTAACGGCTCTTATTAAATTTTACTATGTTAGTCTTTATAATTTGTCGAATTCTAATATTTTTATCGTCTTAGTAAGGGTATCCTAATGCTAAAGGTATTTATTACGACGCTCGATTTCACGTTATAGGTTATACATATATACTTTTAGACGCTGTCAAGTCTTCAGGCGGGGAGGTATTTTGAAATACCTTTATTAACCTTCAGACTTAACCACAACTACGTTATATCTCAGTCTATGTGGTCACAATTTATATTCGCTACTAATTGCTCTAATCCTAATGACTTCATATCGTAAGGATGTTCTTACCTAGCATACGCCTGTTACTCCAATACATCTTATATTTAGGATCTATCTTATCTCAAAGATTATCTCCTTTCGTATATCCATCATGACAAAACTCTTGTCATTATTCATTTCGTGAGTACAATCCTTTACTCCTTTAATTTCAACTGTTGCACTCCTTTTTATTACTTAAAATCTCTTTATCCATATTCCGTTAATTAATCATCCTCTATTGGGGTACTCATTTATCAGTATTGTGCCCAATGATGTAGGCATTCATGCCTTTTACTCACTTATATGCGAATGAAGGCGGTATGAATAAATGTGTGGCACCAGGATCAATGAACATATGTACTTCATTATTCATAACAAGTGTGGTATCTTACACCACATCCATGAAACATCAATAGTGTCCTGGTCCAAAACATCCTCTCGCCTTCGTCCAACAACTTACTTTCCTTTTCCTTTTCGGCTATTGCCTCCCTTCTCGTTGCAGCTATACCAACGAAGTTTTTCTCTGTCTCTTTACTTTTCTGTGGGGCGATCTCGCCCAACTCTGTGCAGTCATAATCAATGGACCGTCTTACCACACTTAACGGTCATTTTCATTAATACAGTGTTGGTATAGACCCTCCTTCCGTGGTATCCACCACACATCCCGCACTGCTTACAGTACTTATACTGCTACACTGCTTCGTAGCATGTCGGGGTCCTCCAGTCACAATGCTCCCCAAGAGTGCCAAAATTGGATGCACTGGGGCCTTACCAATTATCTTACTCCATGACTCGTCAAATTAAATCTTTTACCAATTTCCATTTTCCCGTTTTATCATCTTTGTCATTTCTCGATTCTCTTTTCTGTCTCTATTTCAGCTCTTACTACTTTTTCCAATCTCAGAGGCGTGCAATTCATGTTCTTATTTACCCACCTGTAAATCTGCGCAATGCCTCGGTATAAGTAATATCTCACGGGCCAATCGGACTCTAATTGAAAATCTGAGCCCTTCCATAAACTTTTAGACATCTCGATTGTCACTGTTCATAGTGTCGAGGTAAATTCTGCCAAAGAATATAACTAAGTTTCATACTCATAATCAATTTAGTATTCCTGGGCAGTGTAAGAAATTTTTCCTTTAAATCATGTCCGGGATATCTTGTCACCGGAATACATCCATAAACATTTCTCATCTTAGCTCTGGATGTTTAACTCTTAAGATGGGTCGTGCGGGTTTCCACCAATGCTCCGCTGCGCCCTCTGATCTTATGTATACTCTGAGCAATTAGCTCCTCAAAATAATTCCCATACTCCGCTTCAATCTCGCGAAGCGTCTCTCAATACTGTCCGATCTCTCTGTCGGACTCTGTGAGGCATTCTCAACATTCGCCTCTATTCCCATTTCATTCTGATTCTTATAGGTCAACTCAGCACGATTTAGCAAACTCAGGTCTACCTCTACGACCTCTGCCTCGTGCACTATCTCATCTAACGCGACTCATATTAGGCATTCCTGCATTCTCAACCATTTTTTAGTCAAAACCCATCTCGATATACACTATTGTATCTAACTAAGCACAGTAACACGGGGATGTAATTTTTCTAATTACTGACACTGACGCACATCAGGCCAATTGTGCTCTGATACCACCTTTATATGTCACGACCCAAACTACCCAAAAATCAGAGTTAATTTTTCGCATTTTTGTTATTTTTTTATTGCTTAAATTTTTACTTAATTTTTCGCATTTTTGTTATTTTTTTATTGCTTAAATTTTTACCTGTCTTCTGATCGTGACCACACTCCACTAATAATTGGGCTGTGCGTCAATGCCAGTCCCACCATTCAATTTTCATCTAACTTATTTATTCTCCAGTTATTTATAATTGTTTACATTATTTATACATTCCCTAAAGTTACTTACAAACATGTTACTGTGCTATGCTTATGTAGATACAATATGTACAAGTGTATATACCTTATGTCGATGGGTAGCAGCGGATATCCGGAATGCAGTACTGAGTCGTCGCAACTTCAACTGGAGATTATCTGTGGGAGAAAATAAAAGGGGTGAGCACATCAAGCTCAGTAAGACAATCCTACGAACAAGTAGGTAACCATACTACCTACATGAACGTGGTGCCATGCATAAACCACCCTTTCTCCACACATTTTAAAACAATGATATGCGTTATGATGTTATGTAAAACACATTTGCACGAAAAATCAACATGCAATTATTACAAATCATTTCTTTCTCAATTAAAATTTTCACAATAAAGTCAGGACTCGACCCCTCCTGCGGGTGATCCTGACTCACACAAAACCATGAAAACGGTTTACATCACACGTGGGTTTGAAAAACATGAAAATACCATCATGAAAATTTAGTTTAAAAACCCAGTTTAAATCATCGAAATCGTCGACATGCGAGACGAGGCAATATCTGTATAACGGCAATAAGTAGGACTATAGCCATATCTGTCCTCGGGAGTTCCTCAGCTACACGGATCCTAGTGTGCGGGTTCTCACCATGATCGAGAACTGCCCAGGACGTGGGTCAATCCATCCCGTCAGTCTTATCCGATCCCAGGCATCCGAAGATGCTGCATCCGGAGATGCCGCATCCGGAGATGCCGTATCCGAAGATACCACACGGTACATCGTACTCCATGCTACTTGCACGGTACATCGTACTCCGTGAACCCATATAATATCTCTAGGTACTCCAGCCCAATTGGCCTGCTTCCCACAGAGGTTTGTTGCTCAATACTCATGCCATGTCTCAAAACGCACGTGCGAGCCTATTAAATAGGTGACACACAGTCTACCCGATGCTCCAAGCACGGCTCATCGCATGTTCTCATAAAATCAGTGCGAGCGATGCTCAGCACTCTCATCAACTCAAATGAAACTGGCAGAGCCCGCTTTACATCCCCACAAGGACGCCAACCTCATCCCTCACTCTCACCCCACCTAAGAGGTCTCTTGAGCCTGTTGGGCCTTTTGGCTGACTCCAAGGGCAGACAGCGCTACTCCACAAATTCGGTAAAACTAGTGCGAGCTAAGCTCAGCACTCTGTATATAAATCATATGAAAATCTTATAAAATCTGGTGCGAGTTAAACTCCAACACCCTGTCATGAAAATTATGTAAAATCTGGTGCGAGTTAGACTCTAGCACCATGTCACGAAAAAGCATGTGAAATCTGGTGCGAGTTATACTCTAGCACCTATGCATGTAAAACTCTAGTGCGAGCTCTCGCTCCAGCACTAATGCATGCATCACACAAATCAAACATCGTGCGAGCTAAGCTCTAGCACGTCACATGTAAATAAAAACATGTAGGCGGCTCTGTTTCCTCAAAACAGTTTTCAAAACAATATCACGTTGAAAGTATGCAATGCTGTACATTTTCTTTCAAGGTGAGCCAGCCTACTCATGCATGCATCAAAACACCTCCAGAATGAGCAGAAACCTTTTGTTCTTGCTCCTCCCAATTTTTTCTAACTTTGTAAATTTTACCCTTAACAAGGGTATTTTGGTAATTTGCCCATCCGGGGCCCTAAAATTATTAGTTGACCTCTAGACCCTTCAGGTAATTTTTAAAGACTGCAAATGAACTTAAAATTGCGTAAAGTTACCTCTAGCAGTCCGTAGAAATCCCGTACCTTATTTTCCTATCGAGTCTGACCTTTTCTTTTCCACTGTTGTCTCATCGCGCAGTCCGTTATGCTCCCAATCAAATGCCCGGAACTGCGTATCAATATTCTTCAGGTCAGATATTATACAATTTAATTGTATTTAATACTTTCTGGGCTTAATTTAAATCATTGGGCCCGTTTACCCCTATTGGGCCCGATTGCACCTCAATGGGCCTTAATCGGCCTTAAGCCCGTTTTTCACTTAATTTTCACTTTATCGAGGCCTATTAGGCTCATTGGGCCCACTAATAATTTATTGGGCCTCGTTCTAATTCTTGAATAACTAAATCGATTATTTATGACAATTTATCTAAATTTTCATAATTTAATTCAATTTATGTGAAAATCAAATCAATATCACGCATAACGAGGTAATTATCGTAAATAAGGGTTACTTACCCGAGATTCCATGCTAGTCCGCAAATCGAGGCTATCTCGAGCTCTCGTTGGATGCCAATCGTCGAGCTACATAATTCCATAATTTTTTGGGTAAGTTTTCAGCCCAAAATTAATTAAATTAAATACTCCAAAATTTAAATCGGGTCAATTTCAACCACTACTGACTTACCCGAAACTCGATTGCATCACAGGAATTTTCCCCAATTTTTTTCTCTTTTTCTTTTTCCCTTTTTCTCCCTTTTTTCCTCTCTTTTTGGCTGAACCGGTTCAGTCCGGTTCGGACCGGTTCAGACCGCCGGTTCTCTCCGGTTCGACCGGTTCACCGCCGGTTCACCACCTTGCCGGCCGGTTCTCTGCCGGCTTCCACCGCCAGCAGCTCCGTGAGGCTGTCCGCAGCTCGAATCTGCCCTCGGTTTGGGTCAAGCTCGCCGGAACGCCGCCGGTCCGGCTGTTCTCCTCTTCGCCGTCGGACCCATTTTCTTCTTCCGCCGTTTTCGACGTCGTCCGCCGGTTTCGGTGGCTGCCACCACCACCAAACGCATCGTCTGGGCCTGGGGAAGCTTCGGCTGGGGTCGAGGTCGGCCAGATCGGCGCCGTTCGCCGCCGATCGGAACTCTTTCTCCCGCTGCTTCTCTCCCCCGATTCGCCCATCTCCGGCGTCGGTAGGCTGCACCGTCGGTACCATCGTGCTCGCCGGACGTCGCTCTACGTTTTTCGACCTTCGCCTGGGCTCAACGGTCGCCGGTGGCTCGCCGGTCTTCAGCCTCCGTTTTCGGCTTCCGTTTTCTTCTTTTTCTGTTTCTGTTTCTTTCTTTCTCTCTCCCCGACCCATTTTCTCTTTTTTTTTGTTTTATTTTTATTATTTTTATTATTATTATTATTTATTTTAATTATTTTACTATTCATTAAAATACATTAAAATACCCAAATATCTACAAAAATTATTATTTTTATTCTAAATTAATTAATTTTATTTTATTTAATTTATTTATTATATTTTAATCCTTTTTCGGGTATAATTTCTCCGTATTTTTTGGATATTGTCCCGAATGACTTTTCGGTATATTTTTCGATTATTTTCGGGATTATTTTTCCGTACTAAAATTTCCAATTAATCCCGATTAATTTCAATAAATTAATATCTTGATCAATTTAACCCAAAATAATTTTATTTCATCTTTATTGACCAAGATTTCTTAAATCCATATTTTAATTAAAATTTTCTTATCGCCTTAATACCGGGTTTTGGTATTTTTACCATTTTACCCCTGCTCTTGTTTCGGAAATCAATTTTACCTGACCTTCCTTCATACATCCGCCATCTTTTCTTATTTAATTTTCATATTTTAATTAAATTCGGGTCTTACAAGAGGAAGTAATCAATAAGGGTCCGAAAGACCCCATTTTAGATTTGGATGAATAGAAGTGTGAAGTAGTGGCATAATGAGCAATTATTGATGTTTTGACGTTATTTGGACAACTCGGGAATTTGACTCGTGAGTCGAAACTAGTCCATGAAACGAGAATATTGCACCACCCAAGGTGCAAGAGGTAAGGGATGCAACATTTTGTGCATATGTATTTCCTTACTGATGAAAATGCTTTGATAGCATAAAATGAGTTTACAAATGAGCATACTTATTGAGAAAAATGTTTGATTTGAGATTTATCACTTGAGTGCATGTTTTGTCGGTTTGAACTCGGTTTTGTGATTGAGTTAATTGTGAGTAAATATATCTTTTTATTTAAAAAAGATTCATAAGCAAAACTATCATGAGCTCTATGTGAAGGCGAAACTATTTTCTACATAATAATAACATGTGATTTTTAAGACTAAAAGACTTGTCATGAAACTTACACATCGGTAGATGCCTCCACTTCGGTTGACGCCGAGGCTTTGCTAGGCCCGGGTCTTACCATGTCTCCGTTCTGGTAACAAGAGATGCCTCCATTTTGGTGACGAGAGATGTCTCCATTTTTTGTGCCTCCGTTTTGGTAACGAGAGATGCCTCCGTTTTGGTAACGTGAGATGTCTGCCCTGGTAGCGTTAGGATATTTTCGCTTTGGTTGACGTCGAGGCTTTGCTAGGCCCGGGTTTTACCACAGGCAGATGATTCCCTCGTTTGAGGATGCCCTCGTTGAGGATGATATGATATGATATGATGTGATGTGATGATTGCTTTCATGACGTTTATACTATGCCTAGTCTCCATAATTATTTTAAGGTATGACGTGTTTGTGAAATGAGATAAAGATATTTTGATGAACTGTGATTTTAATCACGTATTTATAATCATGTGAAGTATGTCATTATTATACTTGTGCTTTAATGATGATTTTTAAAGCTCATATGCATTCCTTACTGAGCGAAGTTGAAAGCTCACCACCTCATTTTCCTACCCCCTATAGATTGTTTGCAGTGAGCGATAGTACCTGTTGCGTACGTGATATAGACTGGTGGATGAGACTCTCCCCAGGCTATTGCTTGTATACACGAGAGGTATAATTCAATTCATTTTGTATCCAGATAGTTGTGTAATGCAGACACTTGTATTCGAGTAATATCGGGATGTAATCATATTGGTATTAGTAAATGAATGGAGAAGTAGACTTATTTTGATATCATGATATTCAATTAAGTAAATGTAGATGTTGAAAGATCCTTAGGGTATAAATTGATGAGATAGAAATAAATTAACTGACACTGTATAGGAATGCAACCCGAGTAAGAAGTTTAATCTAAGAAAAATTTTAAATTAACCATATTTTTCGCGCTTTCGAACTATCATATCTCCTATTCGGTTTCCGTTTCCTTTATTTGTAACAGAGGAAACATGATGGTTGGTGGGATATTTCCCACTAACTTCACATTTTCCTTTTTTTTTTTTTTATATGTTACATCATCACCACCTATCCCATCATTACATTTCTACGTCATTTCATTTCCTTTCATCTATTTTTTTATTTATTCACTTATTTATTTATTTATTTATAGATTTTAGATAATTATTTAATACTTCATCATGTATTATTTTTAAAGGTATAATCAGCCTACAATTAGTAATCATCTGGTATGGAAGAACATACACGTATTAAATTTAACTCATGAATTGTTTTTACACTTCATGATTATTTAATCTTCAAATTATAATATTTTAGTTAATTCGTTTCGTCCAAGTCTCTCATATCAGAATTAAAATATAATTTAAATTAATTATCCATAATTAAGCATAATTTACTCTCAATTGATATCACTTAAAACCAAATATCGAAAAATTTCGTAGGGTAAACAGTACGATCGCGCGACATATAAGGTTGGCAGCGGCAAGCTTAGGCTGGCGAGGATGAGGTCGGTTCGGCCTCTTCTCTTCATGGTGTCGCTCATATTTCTTTCTCGTCGATCTTCCACTTTCTACGTCGCCTGCGGTCGGCGGCTCTTCCTTTGGTTGGTCGGCGCCGACTCTCTCAGCTTCTCTCTATCTCTCTTCTTATTTCTCTTTATCGTTTTCTCATCTGTTTTACAGAGGAAAAAACAGGAGAGAGAGGGATCGGGTTTCCCAATCCTTCTCTTGCAACTTTCCTTTTTTTAATATATATTATAAAATATATTAATATAATATATTATATAAATAAATATCTAAATATATAATATATTATAAATAAATATCTATATATATTATTTTATATATTTCTACATATATATTTATTTAATATACATATACAGATATATATATATATATATATATTTTGAAAATATTATTCCGTATTTCCGAGATAAATTCCCAAAGTGAAAAAATTTTGGGTTATTACATAAATTTTTAAACAATCCACATATATATCTCTTTTATATTTAATAAACTTAAAATATAATTTAAATAGATATTTTTAAAATCATTTTTTAATAATAAAAAATATCCTTTTAAGCTTTTTTTTTTCCATTTTGTCCTCTAAGTTTGTTTTTTCTGTTTTAATTTTATTTAATTTAATTTTTTTTTGCTTTTGAATTTCATTAAAGGATGTCAAAACACATTAATGGATTTAAATATTTCATGAATCACATTGGAGACAAGATAATTATATAATAAAAAATATTTTTTAAAATAATCCTAAATGAAGAGGTTTTCAAATATATTTTATAAGAAATTAGATTAATTAGATATTAAAAATGCCAATTATTCAAATTTAAAAAAAAACATATTAAAAAATTAATTTGAAAATTATTTATAGGATAGAGAAAATAATAAATACTTATGGTTTGTTTAGCCAACTAATGCTTTTATGAAAAAGTGTTGTTTGAGTAGATTTTTTTTTAAGTGTTGTTAGGAGAAATTAAATAAACGTTTAGCAAATTTAATACAAAAATATTATAGAAATTTGAAAATTAATTAATAAAATTACGTGAAATAAATAATTAAAAAGCTTAATATCCAAATATACTATTAATGTTTACAAAAAAATGGAATTAAACCATCGACATTTAATCATATGGAAATAAGTTCATTACGTTTTATTTTAAACAATTAAATCCTAAACGTTTGAAAAGAACAGAATTAAATATATTTATGTTAAATCTCTCTAACTGCTGCTTTCTTTGCACATGTGATAATTGACAAGAATGCTGACATGACTTACATGTGGTCAGATAACGTGAAAATTTTTATCACGCTAATATACATAATTTTTTTTTTCAAAATTACCTTTCGACTTTTGAAAAAAAAACCTGATTTTGAAAAAAATTAATTTTGAAAAAAATTATATATATCCACGTCAGCAAATATTACATGTGGCAAAAAATTCTACGTCATCTGGTCATGTAGCAAATTAAGCCATATCAGCATTCTTGTCAACTGCAACTGGTGCAAGAATAACAGTAATTAGAAAGATTTAATGAAAATATACTTAATCATATTATTCTAAAACGTTTTAAGTTTTAATTGCTTAAAATAAAACGTAATAGACTTATGTAGGCATTAAAAAAATAATAATTAATTAGTATTATTAGTTAATTAAATTAAATATTTAATTAATTGATAATTTCTAATAAATTGGTGATAAATAAAAATTATCAACCAATTGTATTATCTCTAATTAAATTGAATTAATTAGAGATAAATCCTGGAGTGATCGAGTCCCTTTAGAACTCTCTATCATCAAGCATTATAAATAAAGAGCTCTTCCACACTCAGAAGACACACAGAAGAATTCAGTCAGAAGACTCAGAACACTCAGAAGAAGCAGACAGAAAGCACTGAAGAATAGAAGTCTCAGCCTCCTCAGAGAATTGAAAGCCTGCAGAATACCGGCCGTTCTCCGATCAAGCCTTCTCTTCAGTCAAGTCTTTTCTTCAACAAAGCCGTCAGTAAATCTACAAGAGGACAACAAGTCACAGACCGTTCTCTCAACAATCAGCCGTGCCGCTACAAATCCACGAGGAACCACAAACCGTTCTCTCAACGATCAGCCATGCCGCTGCAAGTTCAAGAGGAACAACAAGCCCCTCGGCCGTTTCTCTCAACAATCACTCATTTCACTCTGTCGGGATCAAGCGTCACGCCCTCGTCAAGTGCAATCAGGAGACCGAATCAGAGGATCATAATTCTTTTTGTAAAGAATTCAAAACAGAGAATTGTACTCACATATTAATACAAAAAATTGAATTTTATCACTAATTCGTGTTTTAATTTTACAAACGCGAAAATTTGTGTATACAAATTTCTGGCACACCCAGTGGGACATCTCTGCCTCTCATCTCGCTCTCCATTATCAATTAAGATCAACCAATTGATCAGATCTATGGCTCCGAAGACTGCTGCACCAAGTCACAAATTCAACCCTGCTGCGACCGTGCAACCTGGTTACACTGGACCGACGACTCGTGCTAGAGTACGATATCTTGCAACACAAGGTCAAGACTTAATGGGGCCAATCAACAATGTTTCTCATCAACCTGTCATCTTGATGGATCTTTTGGCAGGAAGAAAATCTGCTTCGCAAGAACAATCAGCGTCTACTCTCCAAACCATGTCTGCAATGGTTACCAACGCGACTACTCTAGAGGAAAGGATCTCTGAAATGGAGAGGATGATGTCGACACTGCACAAGATAGTCGAAGAAAAGGATGTTGAAATTGCGATGTTGAAAAGTCAACTGGAGGCTCAACACGATGAAGAATCCAACGATAATCTAGCACCAAATAGACCAACTGCTGAAGCCGCTAGAAAACTGAAAGCAGTTCGTGATGCTGAAAACCCCGAAAACGGATCATCATCGATATCAGTTGGGTCTTTGTCTATTCAACAACTACAAGAGATGATTGCAAATACCATCAAGGCTCAGTATGGTGGATCGTCATCTAAGTCTTATTATGCATACATTAAATCGTACACAAGGAGAATTGATGATTTAAGGATGCCGGCAAATTATCAACCTCTTAAGTTCCAGCAGTTCGATGGGAAGGGAAATCCACGTCAACACGTGGCCCATTTTGTGGAGACGTGTAACAATGCAGGAACATACAGAGATCTTCTGGTTAAACAGTTTGTAAGGTCGCTGAAAGGAAATGCCTTTGAATGGTATACTGACTTGGAATCCGAGTCCATTGATAGCTGGGAACAACTTGAGAGGGAGTTTCTCAATCGTTTCTTTAGTACTCGCCGCACAGTGAGTATGACAGAGCTAACTAATACCAAACAAAGGAAAGACGAACCAGTCGTCGACTACATCAATAGATGGAGAGCATTAAGTCTTGATTGCAAAGATAAGCTCTCTGAAATTTCTGCTGTTGAGATGTGCATCCAAGGTATGCATTGGGAACTTCTTTACATTCTCCGAGGGATAAAACCGCATACTTTCGAAGAATTGGCCACCCGTGCTCATGACATGGAGTTGAGTATTGCTCATTCTGGTAACAAGAGTTATTCGATTCTTGATCCTAGGAGAGACAAGAAAGATTTCAAGAAGGTTGAGAGGCCTTTAAAGAACACTGCTAAGGAGTCTCTGTTCGTTGAGACTAAACCTTTAAAATTTTCCTCCAAAGGCACTAAGAAGGCTGAGGAAAATATCAGGCGGCCTCAAATGAGAAATATGCAACGCCTGAGCTTCGAAGAAAGAGAAGCAAAGAAATATCCTTTCCCTGATTCAGATGTGCCTGATATGCTCGATCAACTCCTGAAGCAAAAGCTTATTGAACTTTCAGAGTCCAAAAGGCCAGGAGAAAAGGGAAAAGTTACTGATCCAAAGTATTGCAAGTATCATGGCATCATTGGTCATCCCACTGAAAAATGTTTTGACCTGAAAGATTTGATAATGAAGCTAGTGAATGAGCGCAAGATTGAACTTGATATGGACGACATAGTAGAGTCAAATCATGCTACTTTCACTTCTTTGTCTACAAAAGGCATAACGTATCAACTGATTCAATTTGGCTGCTTGGAACCTGTTGCACTGCCAGTTGCGGTAACAAGCTCAATTACTAGCTCTTTTAAAGATGTTGAATCTGCTGCGGATGATGAAGAACAATGGACACTGGTAACGCGACGAAGATCGTGAAAGCGATATGTCCGATCCGCAAACCTTCCTTTTCAAAAGGGAACTCAGCAGATAAATAACTCGCATCCACGTTGGGGACAGAAGAAAACTATGAGGCATCCCCAATTCCAAAATTTTTTGAGGCAAAAGCCTCGAAAACATATAACACTAGAAGAATTCTTTCCTAAAGGTTTTCTTAGGGAAGAACAAGTGAGTGTTGGTGTTCATATGGTTTCGTTTAAAGAAGAGTCAGAGGGAGAAAGCTCAAAGGCCATTAAGGCTCGAGGAGATGGCCAGACGAAAACAGTCCGGGAAGAATGCCTTAAGATCTTAAAAGGGATCTCTTCTCATCTTACCATCTACGAGCTGTTGCAGTACCCAAAGGCAACACGTGACGCGATTGCGCATGCTTTGGAAAACCCAAAAATTTACGCTGCACATCTTCCAACTCCCATGAAACCTGCTTCAGATGATGGTTTTTGTGATTACTGCTTGACAACTCTTGCATTCACAGATGAGGATCTGTTGTTAGGATCAAAACCCCACAATCGGCCACTTTATGTTTATGGATACATCCGAGAACAAAGGGTGAATCGCATGTTGGTCGATAATGGGTCTGCAGTTAATATCATGCCCAAGGCAACAATGGAGGAACTTGGCATATCAATTAATGAATTGTCAAAAAGCCGACTTTTGATCCAAGGTTTCAATCAAATGGAGCAACGTGCTTTGGGAATAATACGAGTGGATGTCGCGATCGGTGAATTAATGTCGAGTACAATCTTTCATGTCATCGACGCCAGAACTACATATAAGTTGTTGCTCGGGCGACCTTGGATTCATGCAAATGGCGTTGTGCCTTCTACACTGCATCAATGCTTAAAGTTTTATCGAGACGGACCGAGAAAGGTTGATGCTGATTTAAAACCATTCAATGAGGTTGAATCTCACTATGCTGATGCCAAGTTCTACTCAGAGAACTGTGATATAAAAGAAGTTTTACCCACTCAAATGCCGAGCACCGAAAAAATTAAAATTAAGGGTAGAAAGAAAATAGAGCCTAATGTGATGAAAGAGCCTTTAGATACATCCCTTGAAGGTGTTCCCAAGCTTACATTGGAAGAAACCGTAAGGGGCAATCCAGTTGAATCTGCATCCAGAGAGGCAAAAGAAACTCCAGTTCTTGGCTATATTCCAAAGGCTCGTCGCAAGGAAGGCCAATCGCCATTCTTGGAATGCTCAGAATTTAATCAAGCAGAGTGTTCTCCTGACAAAATAAAAGAAGACATAAAACTGTTGAAGGATGCTTGCACATTGCCTCTAACTAAGATGGCTCATAGTCAAGCCAAGAAGCCGTTGAAAGGGTTCGTTCGACCGTCCCAAGGTGCAATAGAACATGGGACTTTGCCTCAAGGTCGTACTGCTGAAAATTACGATCCAAAGGCTTATAAACTAATCGCTAAGGCTGGGTTCGATTTTTCCAAGTCATCATCCATGAATGAGTTGCATGATGGGAAGACGACTGCAAAGTTGCAAGGGATCATTGAAACTCATAAAAAGCTGATAAACAAGACGGATGGGAAACCTTTTCCAAAAGATGGATTAGGGTGTGAATCCCAAAACCCTGTACGAATTCGTGTTGGCATGAAGAATAAATCAGTCAGTACTCAACACATTTCGGTGGAGGTTACTGAAGAATGTGATGACCCAAAAGCTTCTCGAACTCATTCTTCTCAAAACACTACTCGTGTGTTAGTATTCAATCGTTTGGGAACGTCAGCAACGCGTATTTCAGTATTTGATAGGCTCAATGTTCCTCACCCTGAGTTACGTCAAACATCCAGAAGACGCAATTCAGTTTTTGATAGATTGAATGCTTCAAGCAGTGAAGTGCAGCAAGAAGAAAGTCAAAACTGCACTGAATTGAAGGATGATAAAGAAATCCGAAGCTCGATTCCATCTCGCATGAAGAGGCGTTTAGAGCTTGAAATCTCTGCAGAAGGGCCATTGAAAGTGCGACGTCATACTGTTGTGGACACTAACCCATCAGTACATCTCAAAGAAGATGAGACAAAGGTTTATTCAACATATCATGTAACCATCCAGGAAAGTGCAGATGATGAATCATCAGAAGATGAGTCTGAAGAGCCATCTGAAATTGAAGAAGAAGAAGCTCCTGCTGCTTTAGAAGATGGGGGGCAAGCAACTGTCGACAGGCTGGAAGAGGTAAATCTTGGCACCTCGGATGCACCACGCCCTATATTTTTGAGTGCACTCCTTAGCCCAGAAGAAAAAGAAAAGTATGTCGCACTATTGTTAGAATACAAAGACGTCTTCGCCTGGACATATAAAGAAATGCCCGAACTTGATCTGAAAGTTGCAGTTCATAACTTGGTTGTTCGAAAGGGAGTAAAGCCAATTAAACAGCCCCAAAGGCGCTATAGACCTGATCTTATCTCGCTCATAGAAGTCGAAGTCAACAAGTTAATCGATGCAGGATTCATACGTGAAGTGAAATATCCATCTTGGATAGCCAATATAGTGCCAGTCAAAAAGAAGAATGGACAACTTCGCATCTGTGTCGACTTTCGCGATCTAAACAATGCATGCCCAAAAGATGACTTTCCACTGCCCATCACCGAAATAATGGTTGATGCTACTACAGGGCATGAGGCTTTGTCATTCATGGATGGATCATCTGGTTATAATCAGATTCGAATGGCACCAAAAGATGAAGAGCTAACCGCATTTCGAACACCTAAGGGGATTTATTGCTATAAAGTAATGCCCTTTGGTTTGAAAAATGCTGGTGCAACTTATCAACGTGCTATGCAGAAAATTTTTGATGACGTACTGCATAAAACAGTAGAATGTTATGTTGATGATCTTGTGGTCAAGTCAAAGAGAAGAAACGACCATTTAGAAAATCTTCGTTCAGTGTTTGATAGGCTGAGGAAGTACCAACTGAAGATGAACCCGCTGAAATGTGCCTTTGGAGTGACATCTGGGAAATTCCTTGGTTTTATCGTGAGATACCGAGGTATTGAAATAGATCAGTCCAAGATAGATGCTATCCAGAATATGCCAGAGCCTAAGAACTTAAAAGAACTCCGAAGTCTTCAAGGTAAATTGGCATATATTCGATGGTTTATTTCAAACCTAGCTGGAAGATGCCAACCATTCAGTCGACTGATGAAGAAGGACGTACCATTCGAGTGGGATGAATCCTGTAGCAATGCTTTTAATGTGATTAAGGGATACTTGCTTAATCCTCCAGTTTTGGGAGCACCAATTCATGGAAAGCCATTAGTCCTTTATATTGCTGCACAGGATAAATCCTTGGGGGCATTACTCGCACAAGAAGATGAGCAAAGGATACTATTTAAGCCGAACGCTTGTAGGGGCAGAATTAAACTACTCCCCTATTGAGAAAATGTGTCTTGCTTTGTTCTTCGCCGTTGATAAACTAAGACACTACATGCAAGCATACACCGTCCATTTAATAGCACGAGCAGATCCTGTGAAATATATTTTATCCAGACCAGTTCTTTCTGGGAGATTGGCAAAGTGGGCTGTAATCCTTCAACAATATGACATTGTTTATGTTTCCCAAAAGGCGGTGAAGGGGCAAGCCTTGGCAGATTTTCTAGCAGATCATCCTATCCCGTCTGAGTGGAAATTGTCAGATGATTTACCTGATGAAGAAGTCCTTTTTGTCGACTTAACGCCAAGCTGGAGGTTATTCTTTGACGGTGCTTCAAGACAAAGTGGAGCAGGAGCGGGGGCAATTCTCGTTAGCCCTTACAATCAAGTCTTGCCATATTCTTTTATCTTGAGCGAATTATGCTCTAACAATGTTGCTGAGTATCAAGCACTTATTTTAAGCTTAGAAATGGAACTTGAAATGGGGATTAAAGGCATTGAAGTGTATGGAGACTCTAAGCTGATAATACATCAACTTTTGGCAGAATACGAAGTCAAGAAAGAAGATTTGATTTCATATTTCAAATATGCTAAACGGTTGATGGATAAGTTTGATTACATAACGTTGAAGCATATCCCAAGAGGTGAAAATCGGCAGGCAGATGCTCTGGCTAACTTGGCAACAACTTTGACCATCAATGAAGATGAAAAGTTGAATGTTCCAATATGTTGTAGATGGATAGTGCCTCTACAAGACATAGTTCATGAAGAAGTCAGTGCGATATCGGTATGCACAATTGAAGTTGAAGATTGACGACAGCCTATTATCTATTATCTTCAGCATGGCAAACTTCCGAATGATTTACGTCACAAGTCTGAAGTGCGGCGCAGAGCAACAAGGTTCATCTATTATAAAGATACCTTGTATCGCAGGTCATTTGATGGGCAATTCTTACATTGCTTAGGAAGTGAGGAAGCCAGACAAGTGTTAGAAGAGGTTCATTCTGGAATTTGTGGCGCACATCAGTCTGGGCCGAAAATGCATTACAAGATCAAGAGAATGGGGTATTATTGGCCTACAATGGCGCAAGATGCTATAGATTTTGCAAAGAGATGTCAACCATGCCAGTTCCATGCCAATTACATACATCAGCCACCAGAGCCTCTTCATCCCACAGTTGCATCGTGGCCTTTCGATGGATGGGGTCTTGATCTTGTAGGACCATTGCCTAAGTCTTCAAGAGGACATTTATACATTCTGGCTGCAACAGATTATTTCTCTAAGTGGGCAGAAGCGTTACCTTTCAGAGAGGTCAAGAAAGAACAAGTGGTAGAATTCATTCGTGTGCAGATCATCTATCGCTATGGAGTTCCTCGGTACATCATCACTGACAATGGCAAACAATTCTACAACAGCCTCATGGATAAGTTGTGCGAGAAATTTAATTTCAAACAATATAATTCTTCCATGTATAATGCCCCAGCAAATAGCCTTGCAAAAGCATTCAACAAGACACTTTGTAATTTGTTGAAGAAAGTTGTGGCGAAGAGCAAAAGAGATTGGCATGAAAGAATCGGAGAAGCACTCTGGGCGTATCGTACTACATATCGAATACCCACGCAAGCTACTCCATATGCCCTTGTTTATGGTGTCGAAGCCATTCTTCCATTGGAATGTCAAATTTCTACTTTAAGAATTGCCATCCAAGAAGGCTTAACACAAGAGAGCAATGCCCAATTGCTCCTTCAAGAGCTTGAAGCGTTGGATGAAAAACGTTTGCAAGCACAACAACATCTTGAATGTTATCAAGCACGCCTCTCTAAAGCTTTTAACAAGAAAGTCCGCCCACGTTCCTTTCAAGTAGGAGATTTAGTGCTCGCCATGCGCAGGCCAATTAACTTCCATCATCATCCTGGTGATAAGTTTACTTCCAAGTGGGATGGACCTTATGTTGTGCAAGAAGTTTATACAAACAATGCTTACAAGATAGTCGACAGTGACGGATTACGAGTCGGCCCTATTAATGGGAAATTTCTGAAACGCTATTATGCGTGAAAGCTCCAATTTCCATGCACAACATCAAATAAGAACAAAATAAAGCCTGCTAGATTGAAAACCCCATCGGGGCGATCTAGGCAAAAGTTAAGGCAAAGCCTGCTAGATTGAAAACCCCATCGGGACGGTCTAGGCAAAAGTTAAGGCAAAGCCTGCTAGATTGAAAACCCCATCGGGGCGGTCTAGGCAAAAGTTAAGGCAAGGCCTGCTAGATTGAAAACCCCATCGGGGCGGTCTAGGCAAAAGTTAAGGCAAAATAACAAAAATAAATAAATGAACTACGTAATGACTTGATCCTTCTCTTAGAAGGTACGTAGGCAGCTTAGGAAACCCATCCATCCTAAGTTCAGTCACACAAAAAAAAATCATTATAATGATTAAAGTCCTATATGACATAGCTGAAATGCTGAAAATGTCTATTACAAATAAATAAATAAATAAAATAAAATGCTCAAGCAATATCTAGGACTTGCTGCTCCAACTGTTGACCAAAGAGTCTCGATGAGTCTGCAATGCTCTCCTGAGCTCTTCAATATTCTCCATGTCTTCATCAGCAATGGAAACTGTGGCCTCTAATTCAGTTATCAGCTTTTCAAAGGAAGCAATTTCATCACTGGCCTTGCTTACTTCAACAACTCGAGCATCCAAATCAGTCTTCACCTTCAATTCCTCCTTTCGAAGTAAATGCAACTTCTCTTCTAGTGCAGCACGTTCATCTTGCAAAGCTTGAAGCTTTGTGGCTTGTGCTTCATAATGTTGTTGCTTCGACGTCAATGAAGACTTAGCGCATTCCAGCTGTTCTGTTACTTCAGCCTTCTTCCTTTCTAAAGTTTTTTGAGAAAGACGACCATCAAGTTCTTTCTCAAGGCACAATAATGCCTTCACCTCCCCAACATAGGAGTCAACAATCTTTTTTAAGGAAGTCGAATCACCATGCAAACTTTCAATGCCTGAATAAACAGTGGAAGCATCTTCGTAAAGCTTGCTAACTTGAGAAAAAGAGGCATCTCTAAGTCGAAGTAAGAAATCATGTCCGATCCCTTTAATGGATTTTTCAAAAATCTTGGAAGAATACTTGCCAGGATGATAAGTCGAAACAGAGATAGTATTTCGTTCAAGAGAGCGATTGATTGGCAACTGGGGCAGATCCTGATTAGGAGGTTTATTCCCAACTGTGTCGTCACCTCGAGCTCTCTTAGTCGATGAATTGATTGAAACAGACTTAGAGCTATTTTTGGCTGAAGATGTGGAGCTTATTTTAGCAGACAATTGTTTTACTTGATTTCGAACTTTACCAGCATCACTTACAGATTCCTCACTTTTCGAAGGCTCATCATCGGGCATGATGTTTTTAACCTGGTCATCAGTGTTTTTCTTTAACATCTCTGTAAGAGGAATTGCATCATCACCAGTCGAATCAGCAACTTCTTCCTGTGCAATCGGAGTCCTCTTCTCAAACTCCTCGCTATCAGTTTCAGGACATCTCCTCTTTAAGGAAAGATGAAGCCTACCATGACAAGATTTCTTAGGGGAACCAACCCTTGTTTCTTGACTTGAAATCTTTGGTTGCTCGGAGACCATCACTTTTCTTTTCAAAGAAGATCTCACACCTCTCCTAAGCCTTCTGGGATTGCATCTGTCACTATCATGATCACTGATAGGTTCCACAGGTCTATCACTACAATCATCACACTGACGAGGTTGTTCATCTCTGACAACGAGAGCCTCTCTCCCATCCACAGCAGGGGTTAAAGAACCTTTGCTTTGTTCGAATTGCCTCATGTCAAGGCGTTGCGTCATGGTAACATCATCAATATCTTCAGCTTCAAGGTCAGAAGTCTCAATCAAAGACTGCACTTGCTTCGATAATCTTTCTTTACAAGAGCTAGAAGAAGCAAGTTTGAAATTAGTACTTGTGCTATCCTTCAAGATGGGTATACTAGTACGATAGTAATCTCCTATTTGACCTTGCCACCATACAAAGAATTTTCTTGTTACAAACAAGTGTTCATTGGTGCTACTCCATTTAGGGATAGTCACTTCACAGCTTGGACCTCTCAGCATGCTACATCGCCAATAGCGCAACAACCCTCTCAAACTGGCAGTTCTAATAGCAGTTGTCAAAGATCTCGGAACATCTTGACAGTATCCAAATTGCCTTGCAAAGCGATGAGGACTATATGATTCTACCAAGTGAAAATTGCCTCTTCGTAAAGTCAAAAATGAAGATCGAAGGCTGACCAAGTATTCAAAATCATCGATCTTAAGTCGGTTCCCAGGAGTGTCCAAGAGTTTAGTCTTACAAGTGTCAAATATGCTAGTGGCTTGCCAATCTATGCCCAGCAATTGTTGAATAATTTCTCGACTTTTGACCTCACCATAAGATTTGTGACCAAAAGATCCCCCGTACTTGCACATTTTAGGTCTTCTTGGTGCTCTACTTGATCCAGGATGAGTCCCAAAGTAAGATACCATCCACACATGCACAAAATGCCAAGGAAGAGCAACATTGCATTGACCAGGACCATCAACGCAAGTAGCCATTTGATTCAGTCCATTGTATATGCTTGCCAAGACAGGAATAGCAAGACTAAATCGGGTACCTTTTGCTATGAAAGAAGCCACTTTGAAAGTCTCAGGCCGAATGACATCACCACGGGTACTCGAAAGAATAAAAGAGCATAGCCAGACTGATAAGAATGCGGATAAGAACACCTCATCTCTATCAACGTCAAGAACACCCAGATCAAGGAAAACTTCATTTTCCTTTCTAGTACGAAGTCGGTGTCTGAAATGACCATCGGGAGTATATAGAGAATTTTTCTTGCCTTTGATCGTGATCGAATCATAAGGATCATTGTATTTGCTTTTGCCTCGAAACCAAAATCTCACCCAAGCAAAAGTAGAAACTCCATTGCCTTTCGAAGTCCTATGATCCTCCTGCAGCCTGATAAGGTGATATGCAAGAAAAAGGTATCGACAACTGACCGAAAGAATGAGACACGAAGATTCATCAAGACCGATTATTTCTTCTAAGCTGGGGGCAACCTCGTCGTAAAACTCTCCAACAATTGGAAGGCCTCCTAAAATCTTCAAATCCCACAGTGAAATGGAAATCTCCCAACGAGAAGAAAAAAATGTATTGGTGGTTGGACACCAAGCTTCGCACAAAGCATGAATCATATTTCAACCTTGGTCATAAACAAACAGCGAAGCGAAGATCGATTCATAGACGCCCGCTTGCTCTAAAATCTGCTTGTGTTGACTCAAAATAAACTCTGACCATTCCCAATATCCAGGAGGAGGAACAAATTCTCCACGTGGTTGAAAGCCATGCCAAGAAACTTCGTGTCTACAAATACGATGGCCCAAAGTGGTAAGGGCAGTGGATTTGATGCTCTTTTCATGGTGACTATCTTGCAACTTTAACACCGTCTTAAAGGCACCCTTTTGAGCATTGTGAGAATTGCAAGAAAATACCTCATCGACCTCTTCAGAAGTCCAGACATCCAAATGGTAAAGAGTTGCCACATCAGAATCCCAGTTATTTGCATTACTAACAATAGCTGGAGTGTGAATTAAACACCTAGTAGCTTTCTTTATATCCTCATTGGACTTGTCTCGGATAAGTAGAAAATCACGTAGACGACCTTTATACTCCTCTTGAGTCTTTGAAAAAAAAGGTCTACCCTTAACTTCATCTTGGCAATGCTTGACAATAGATGGTCTTGGAAGGCGATACGAAGGAAATTCGTCCATGACTACACAAAAAAAAAATGATAAGAAAAGAGGATCAAATAACTTAAAAAAAAAATTTCAATCAATAAAAAAAATAATATTAATAATAATCAATCAATCAAAAAAAAATCCTTCCGTCAATGGAGATTCAGCGGAGCAGTATTGGATTACTGCAACTGCCAAAAAGTCAGAGGAAAATCAGTCCAAGGAGTCATGCACGTTGTTCGAGCCAATCTATGTACACCCTGCAATGAATACGGTCCGAATTATGCATGTCCAATCAGGATGCTATTTGTGCTTATGGCGATCGAGTGATACAACAGTTACTCGTTTCGTGTTGGCAAACTACAAAGATTATGATAAAGAGAACTGTGGCATGCGAGATTTTCGTTATTGATAATGGAAACATCCGTATCAAGTCCACTTCTTCTGACAAATTTTGGAGGCGTAGCCCGAATTGGATTTGGGCGGATTCTAATGACACAGAACCTGATTTCACCCTCTCACCGCAAAATTCCTCCAGTAACCTTGGGCTAAACAATTCATTGTGGCCTCAAACCTTCAGGGGAATAATGGATACGCTCGCAGGTGTTGCATTTAGTTTCCTGAATGGAATTACAAGTCCAGGAACCAGGATCCAATAATATTTTCTTGGGCCTTAATAAAAAATAGGTCCGAACAAATTATGCCAACAATGCAGCGTTTGGGGCAATTTACCATCCAAACAAGATCCTGGGGTGAAGATTCTGGATACACAGTCTAGAGAAGCAGTTAGGATGCGAGGGCACACAAGGAAAAGAAAAGTTTAGCAAATTAGAGAAAAGTCTAGAACCCGCGCAAAATCGATTCCAAAATCTTTCGGTTACTCTTCCTCCCACTGTATATTTCACCCTCTCGGTGCTCTCTCTAATTCAGAGGAATCCAAGTGAATTTTCAAGAATAAATAATCGCTTATAATTTTCTAGTGTGGTCACAACTGCATCGTTAATCGTGCGCTCGCTCTTACTTTATTCTTCATTTCCTTGATCCTTTGATATCTGAAAGGGTCGGGACTGGGCTCTATGCATTGTGTGCTTTTCGTTTCCTGGGCATTGCTTGTTTGGTTCACCAGCATAGTTGTTCACAAGAACATTGCAAATGGTGGGGATTCTTTCACTACCATGCTAAATGTCGTCATCTCTGGTCTGTCACTAGGATTGACTGCACCAGACGTCTCTGCATTTATCCGAGCAAGGGCAGCTACCTCCTGAGTTAAGGCAATCTGTCAGAAAATATTATCAGTACAAGTGGCTAGCTACAAGAGGCGTCGATGAAGAAGCTTTACTCAAAGGCCTTCCCTTGGATCTCTGGAGAGACATCAAACGCCACCTCTGCCTTGACCTTGTTCGACGAATACCGCTGTTTGATCAAATGGATGAAAAGATGCTAGATGCAATCTGCGAGAGGCTTAAACCTGCCTTATGCACGGAAGGCACATTCCTAGTCCATGAAGGTGATCCTGTCAATGAGATGCTCTTCATAATTCGAGGCCATCTAGATTCTTACACTACCAATGGTGGCCGTACTGGATTCTTCAACTCATGCAGGATTGGCCCCGGAGACCTCTGTCGCGAAGAACTGCTGACATGGGCCTTAAATCCTCGTCCCAGTGTCATTCTCCCATCTTCAACTCGCACCGTCAAAGCAATATCAGAAGTGGAAGCCTTCGCTCTTAGGGCGGAAGATCTCAAGTTCGTGGCATCACAGTTTAGAAGACTCCATTGTAAACAGCTACGGCACAAATTTCGGTTCTACTCGCACCAGTGGAGCTCATTCTAGGACAGATTATAAATCACTTCTTCCAATCTCAATACAGCGTGATGGAGAACTAGTTACCGCGAAGAAGAAGATGAAACAGAATGCTTGCTGCTGACAGAGGGCTAGCTGCTGTGTTGGGGAGCTAGCCGCCGAGATGAAGAGGACAAAACGAAAGTTGCAGAGACTGCTATGATGGAAGCGCTCGGGGAAGATGATGGCCGCAGCGATAGCACAATATAATAACAAAATTCAAGCAAACAAAATAGCAGTACAGATGGCCACAACAATAATTCAAACATAGACATACAGATGGTTTATCATGGGTGTGCGAGCATACATTCACAAAAAGAAAAAAAAAAGAGTTTTACCTAATGATCTGCAGAATTGATCCGAGCTGCTTGAAATTTATGAAGAAGAGTTTATGATTATTAGTCAATATATAGTTTAACAGAAGAATTTAAAATGAACTCTAACTGAAGAGATATAATTGTAATTGATTTCTTTAGTTCAATTTGTGTTGAAAATAAACACAAAATTCAATATATATATATATATATATATATATATATATATATATATATATATATATATATATATATATAAAGCAAAAAAAAAATATTGTGCTATTAAAAAAAAAATCAATCAAAGAATTTTATCAAAGCACGCATGCTTTTGACATTGATGGACTTCAAATTCCATACGTACTTCATGCCTAGCATACGCACGCCCGTATCTTGAAGTGGGGGCATTTGTAGGCATTAAAAAAATAATAATTAATTAGTATTATTAGTTAATTAAATTAAATATTTAATTAATTGATAATTTCTAATAAATTGGTGATAAATAAAAATTATCAACCAATTGTATTATTTCTAATTAAATTGAATTAATTAGAGATAAATCCTGGAGTGATCGAGTCCCTTTAGAACTCTCTATCATCAAGCATTATAAATAAAGAGCTCTTCCACACTCAGAAGACACACAGAAGAATTCACTCAGAAGACTCAGAACACTCAGAAGAAGCAGACAGAAAGCACTGAAGAATAGAAGTCTCAGCCTCCTTAGAGAATTGAAAGCCTGCAGAATACCGGCCGTTCTCCGATCAAGCCTTCTCTTCAGTCAAGTCTTTTCTTCAACAAAGCCGTCAGCAAATCTACAAGAGGACAACAAGTCACAGACCGTTCTCTCAACAATCAGCCGTGCCGCTACAAATCCACGAGGAACCACAAACCGTTCTCTCAACGATCAGCCACGCCGCTGCAAGTTCAAGAGGAACAACAAGCCCCTCAGCCGTTTCTCTCAACAATCACTCATTCCACTCCGTCGGGATCAAGCGTCACGCCCTCGACAAGTGCAATCAGGAGACGAATCAGAGGATCATAATTCTTTTTGTAAAGAATTCAAAATAGAGAATTGTACTCACATATTAATACAAAAAATTGAATTTTATCACTAATTCGTGTTTTAATTTTACAGACGCGAAAATTTGTGTATACAACTTATTTTCATGCAATTAAACGTCGATAGCTTAATTATATTTTTTTGTAGACGTTGAGGGTAGATTTGGGTATTAAGCCTAATTAAAATAAATTTTTACTAATTAAAATAAAAAATGAATAAAATAAATATAAAAATTAAACAAATTAATAAAATAATGTGAAAAAATGTAATATTCTCAAAAAAATTGTGAATTATTGAAGAGTGAAGTAAAAATGTAAAAAAAAAAAAAAAAACTCACTAAATATATATGTTATTAAAATTAGCAATTTTTAAGAAATTTTGATTAAAATCCCATAAAAGAACTTAAAACTGTTTCTGCATAAGCTAAAAATATTAATATTTGGAGCTCTTGCATTAAGCTGAGTTAAAGGTGCACTTAGTTAATGATTTATTGTTTTATTAGCAGCTGAGTTAAAGGTGTACTTAGTTAATGATTTATTGTTTGATTAGCATTCTTTATAATATAAACATATTTACTGGATTTATTGTTATTTTTTCTAATAACTTATTTTTCTTTGCAAGAAATTATCATTTTGAGAATGGTTAGTAATAACTTATTATTCAAAATTTCTATTCTCTTGTGCGTAATTGCGAATTTCTATTTTGTTTATAGAAAATAATGCATGTGATAATTTTAAAATATATATTAACTAAAACAAAAATTCCTTCTTTTGACTAAAAAAGAGAAAAATTCCTTCTAGACGTGGCAGATTCTTATTCGTCACTTCTAAATCTCAGTTGAAAACCATGCAGCATCCAATCCAAATCCTAAGCCCTTTATGTGCAAACTCAGCCCCCTCCTATAAACGCCACATTTCTCCGTTCTCTTAATTAAAGCTAAAAAAACCCTCCCAAAAATCCTACATGGTATCAAAAAACCCGAACCCGCCTGAGGGATTTTACCTGGATCCAACTGGAATGGCGTTGCCCGGCCTGGGGCCCTTCGCCACGACGGCCACGGTGGCTTCCACGGTTTCATCTTCCGAGGATTCGAATAAGAAAATCCGAAAGCCCTACACCATAACCAAGTCCAGAGAGAGCTGGACTGAACCCGAACACGACAAGTTTCTCGAAGCTCTCCAGCTGTAAAGTCAAACATATTTCTCTCTAATTTACGAAATTGCTTTGCTTCCATTTCAAATTAGGGTTTTTTTCCTTTTTCTAGAAATTGTTTATGATATTTTTTTGCTTTTCAATTTGAAGGTTTTGAGTTGAATTTGATATTGAAGGTCATTTTTCCTTATTTCATAAGTATTAATTGAAAGTATAATTTGTAATGTACAAGTGGGAAAGAAAAGGAGATGCTATTCTTGTTCTTCGTGTTAAGTATACGTTCCTTCTTATATTCAGTTAGCTCTAGGTTTCATATGTAAATGAAATGGCGCTGAATTTGTAATAGCCTGTTTGCCTATTTGAAGACATGATAGCAAATCTTGCAAGCTCTTAAACTGTAATAGTAGTATAATTTTGATGGTAACATACTTTTTATAATGACTGTGCTTAGTGGAGTTGGTATACTAGTTCCTTCTTGTTATATTGGCTGCATTTTTGAATCGTGCTTTTTGCATGAGTATAATTGTTGAAAAGGTTTTCCAGCTCACTTCTTCTTCCCTTGATTCTGTTCAGCTTTGACCGTGACTGGAAAAAGATTGAAGCATTTGTTGGGTCAAAGACTGTTATTCAGGTAAACTGAAATGTATCTAATTTTTTCCTTAGACAAGTTCTGTTTTTTATTTTGAAAGGAAAGCGGGAGGAGGGTTGAGGAGTGAAGCAGATCTTTATCCTTGTCAATAATATTTAGTAATCTCTTCTATGTACCCTGGACTGCATTCGATGTTTTAGTAAGACCTAAAAATTCGTGATGATATGAAAACCAGTTTTGATTCTAAATTGGAGAACTTTTTGTTTTTAACAATTATATGCATATATCAATTTCCATGACAAACATTTGAAATGAAGCGCTTTTTTTCCTAAGATCCGTAGCCATGCTCAGAAGTACTTCCTAAAGGTCCAGAAGAATGGGACAAGTGAACACCTACCTCCACCTCGACCTAAAAGGAAAGCAGCTCATCCATATCCTCAGAAAGCCTCAAAAAATGGTGAGAATATTTTATATTAAGTATGGGTATTGATTAGCACAAACCTGGCATAATAATCCTGTCTCTTGATGTCACATCTGGCAGCTCATGCACACCCACAAGTATCAGGGTCTTTTCAGTCATCAGCTGCTTTAAATGACACCGGATGCGTTCTATTATCTAATCCCTCATCAATGCTTATGAACCCTATTACTAGTGGTGCTGCATCTTCCTGGACGAACAACACACAAGCCATAAGTTTCTCACAAGCTAAAAAAGGTTTTTTATTCTTCCTAATTCTAGTATTCTAACATTGAACCCATTTATGATATCAGTGATTCCTTCTAAGAATTAAGATTTTGATTATGTGTTATATATTTTCCTTTATAGGTCCTAGGATGGCCAATAACTCTTGTAGTAGCACTGAGAGTAACCCAAAGACACAACAAATTGGGGAAATGACTGACCAAGGAAATCATGGTCATGCATTGAGAGGTTTATCTTTGTGCTAATGGAAATTTGTAATCTTTTACCTGCTATGTTATCCTAATTCTCTTTAAAACGGTTTTTTGCTTGATGCAGTATTGCCCGACTTTGCTCAAGTATACAGTTTCATTGGCAGCGTCTTTGATCCTAATGCTTCTGGTCATCTGCAGAAACTTAAGAAGATGGATCCTATAGATGTTGAAACAGTATGTTTCTTTACCTTGACATTTTATACGATCTTGACTGGTCTTGACACAAACATGTTTGCTTATATTTCTTCCTCCTATTCAGGTGTTGCTGTTGATGAGAAACCTTTCCATCAATCTGACAAGTCCTGATTTTGAGGATCATGTGAGCTTCTATTTCTGAGGTCTTAATAATGGGTTATCTGTACCTTTATGATGTGGATGATGTGACTGGATTAGTAAAAGTAGTAATATTGGTACATGGAATCACCCTTTTTGCTTTTCGAGATCTGTTAGTAGTTTTAATCTTTCTTTTTAATGGGCTAAGTGGTTGAATACCTAGAAAATTTATGTTGGCTGATATCATCTGAATTGGAACGTTCCAGCCTAACATAAATGAGGGGCAATCATCCTTTGCTTTCCACAGTTTTGAAGCAATGTGCTTTATGCCATGTAAACTACAATGAGTTTCCTGTAGTTAGCATTTAGAAGTATTGCAGTTTGGAAAAGTATGATAGTGAATTCCCATGATATTATAGATCTATCTTGGATGCCACTGGTTCTATAGCATGATTTATTTTGCCGTTGGAAGTTGTTCTGTTATATTTTTTCATACTCCGAAACAAAGATGGTTTGTAAGAACAAGCAATTATTGGCTGACTAGGCTGGAAATGTAAGAGATTGGAAGAATTTTTTTTTTATTAGTTATGTGTCATGGATTCTTGTCTGTTTAAATGTTAGAGTGAAATGTTGATGTCAAATGAGTTTTTTTACTAGCATAGCTTTGCCCTGATTTATGCTTCTTCCGCTGTTGTTTATTTATCATTCGGTAAGATCTAGTTCAGTTTAACTTTCTGGCTGTGAGTCTTTTTGGGGTTTATTTTGTTGGACTTTTAAAATCTATTTGATCCCCTGCATAATTTATAAGTACTTTTTTGAACTATATGGTTTTTTGATGCAGAGAAGGTTGCTTTCTTCCTATGAGATTGACACGGAGACAATTAATCGTGGTGTTGTGTGTAAAGCTGTTGATATGACCAATTGAAAAGCATCACTTAATATGGTAGGTGATGAGATTTGCTTTAATTTCAGATATGCATAATCTCTTTTATTGCTTATATAAAAAGGGCTAGAATCAAGGGTTTTGTAGCTCAACGTTCTCTTAGTGTATATACTGTTGGTAGGTTTATCGGCTGCTAAATTTCCTAATAATTTTTCCCATTCTGCTGTCATGTATATATATTGTAAGAGAAGTTAAAAGGAGAATCTATTGCAGAATGAAAGGAGCAGGGTAACAAAGAGAGTGTACAGTGCTCAACCTTTTTTTTTAAAAGTATCTTGTATAATGCTGGGTCTTTTGTGTATTCAAGTTTTGGCTGCATATTTTATTGTGATGGGCTACTTTGTAATAGAGGCGCAGTTTTTGATCTATGCTGCAGCTGGTTTTGATTTGGGCTTACATACAAATATCGGTTTTTCATTGTTTGTTGCTGTGTATGGATGTCTACGGCATGTTTGGGTGCAGGTTAAATTTAAAGATGGCCTCTACATTTTGTGGCAGATTTTTTTTTTTTTTTCGTGTCGCATGATGCTGGAGTCAGACGCAGAAAAATTGGCAGCCTAGTTTAAATGTGTAATGTGCAGAAAAATGTGTTATTTAAATATCAGTTTCTTCACCAAAATGGTTACATTCATAAGAAAACAAATACAATTTAACTATTAAATAAAGATATTAGAATTTACAATTTTAATATTTATAAAATGCCACATCCATCGAAAAACAAAGTAGAATCTATTAAATATATATTGAATTTGTATGTATTTTGGAATCTTAATTTTTTTTAATTAATTACTAATTTGTTTCAAAATTTTTGATTGTACAAGGATATCTTAAATGTTGATTCTACAAAGATATCGTATATATTTTAATTATAACTAAATAAAGTGATAATTTTTTTACCTTAATAATTTATGTTTTGAGTTTTTATTGTTAGTGTAATTTTATAAAAAGATAATATATATATATATATATATTGTTGTTGTGGTGAACAACAATGATTGAACGATATTGATGTGGTCTTTTTTGTTGTCTTTTACACGGGTACTGAAAATTTTGCAAAAACAGTAAAGGTCAAAGAGGTGTAAGAATCTGTTTTTATGCGCGCACTTCGATACTTAAGTCAGAAAAATGTTTAAGCAAAGTTTCAGTAAGCAAAATAGAGTTTAGGGTTTTTTTATCATACCTGGGGTATTTATAGATATTTTTGGTCGGGCTTTATGTTTTTTTAGGGCTTATGAATATTTGGGCCCAAAATTGTATGGTTTTGGGCGGTCCGGATCTGAGGTCCAGACACTCGTCTGGGCAGCGACAGAGTTTCTAGATACTTTGTCGCGGGACTCAGAAGTCTATCACTGTGCAGATGAGTACATAAGGGCGACAGAGGTTCGAAGACCTCAGCAGCATGCTTGGGCGCAGAGGTCTACCGCGGTTCACTCTGCACTATTACTCTGCCGTTGCACTTAGGACGCAGAGGTCTGTCGCAGGTACACTCTATCGCAAAAGGTCTACCACGGTTCACTCTGCCGCTAGACTTAGGGCGCAGAGGTCTATCGCGTCATACTCTCCTGCAAGACTCTGTCGCAGGCTTACTCTGTCGCAAGAGATTTCCTCTGTTGCCAGCATACGTGCCACGTGGATTATGACTTTTCATTGATTATTACGTGGCCTACGACCTGACGCGTGGCTATCCTTTATTGGTCGATGTTTGCCTATGTGGACTTACAGAATCTGACCTCTATCAATTGTTTCCCACTCTTTTATAGGAAAGTTTCCTGCGAAAGGTTATGACAATAGGAATTTTTTTTAATGAGGTCACGACACGCATTTGGATTACTATTCACAAGGGATGCTTCAATCACTCCAGCCGCGAATGTGTATATATATTTTATGTTACTGTACATGTGTGACTTCAGTCGCGCTTATATATAAGGAGTCAGGTATCGCCGTATTTGCTGAGAATCTCTCTCGCATAACCGGCCACTATGTCGCTCGCTCTCGCGCATTCTGTCGCCACTCTCTCGTGTACATCACTACTCTTTCACGTCTCTGTTGCCACTCTATCGCGTACTTTGCTACGTTGTTGCATTATTCTCGCACAGTATACCGCAACTCTATCGTAACATTCTGACGCTGTTATTCAGTGTTTGCATTCATTCTTGGTGCTTTGCTGGTGTACCTTTGTTGGACGTTAGGTAAAACTCTGTCGCCGATCACTTTTTCTTTGTAGTTTTTCTTAAGTCCAAAATGGCTAGTTATGGTGTGGGGAAACGTATAGAACTAGGAGTTAGATCGACTTTGAAAGAAGCTGACATCCAGGATTTTACGTTTAGATTTTCATTGCCCGATGGATACTCCTATAGACGTCCAAACCCTCAAGAGAATGACATACGTAGTATGTCCGACGGGTAGTTATTTTCAGAGCATCCCTAGAGTTAGGATTTCGTTTTCCAATTTCTGACTTTAGAGCTTCTTTCCTTAAGGCGCATAGGATTGCCCCCGGACAATTGCATCATCACGCTTAGATGCAATTAATTGGCTTTACCGTGCATTACCGATTAAGGGGTGTTTCTTCGTCTCTTCCTTTATTTTGTACTTTTTTTAGGCTCCGAGGTAGCTTCGGCTTAGTTCCTTATTCCCTTCAACGAGTGTATAAGCTTGAATTTGAGAATATGTTATTCAAAAAACCTGTGAATAAACTTCATGGATTTGAACCGGAGTGGCTTATTGTGGAGACATCTGGGGGCCTTGACTTTCCTACTTGTTGGGAAACCAGGCATGAAATCCCTAAGGGCCCTCAGATTTCTACACTTAGGAGACAATTGTCTTCAAATATTAATAAACTATTAGTTGACAACCTTATTAATCTTGATATTCTTTTATCAAATGAAAATTTGGTGTCCGCCGGTTGGGGTGTGGGTTCCGTTCCTGTTGTCGGCCCCTCTGTTCCTCCCTCAAATCTTCCATTATCTATTCCTTCCGAGTTGAACTCTGAACTTTTAAGGTTGCAAGGGGATGTAGGGAGCATAAATAGAGAGTGCAGCTCTGAGAGTGATCCCTTAGCCGATGTGAGCGATTTGGAAGCGTTTAGTTCTACTTTTATGGTCCTCCCAAATGATGACATGTTAAACATAGAGTCCCTTCAAGAGCATCTTGATTCTCCTGATGGTAACCTTTCATGCTTTTCAATTTATCATTGTTAGTTATGACTATGTTTCTGACAACTTCCTTGGTTTTTTTTTTTTTTGTAGAAATGAGCCGCATTAGATGTTCTTTGGCACGTCAGAGGGTGGATGAAGGTTTGTCTAGTGATCCTGCTAGAAAGAGACCTCGCTTGACAGATGTTGCTCCCAGTCAGGCACTAGTTCCACCTCCATTGCCCCGAGCTCGGACTCCGCCTCTTTCTAGATAAGAGACGCCCCCTCCTACTGGATCTAGGGATCTTTCTCGGGATAGAGGGAAGGCTCCTTCCTCTTTAAGGAGAGCTTTCGGTTCTTCGGGACGATCTCGGTCTGAAGAGCGTGCTGAGTGTAATATAATCTCGTTTCAGTGAAAGAATCAGAGACGTTTGTATATTGAACCGGCAATGAGGAAGAGGCTAATTCTTCCTAAGATAGGTCCCGTCGACGAGAGGTCCTATCCTGTAGATGGCAGCTTCATAATGAGGGGGTCGGAGTTTCGGGTGTACCCAGGAGTACGTGACAATGATATCTTGGATACTCCCGAGGTGGCTTCTCGGTTGAGTTGGGCCACTATTCTTCCAAGGGACGAACATCGATTATTCAAAAATTTTTCGGAAGGGGAAGACTTGGCTGACGTGGAAGCGCTGAGGGTAATTTTCAGATCCTCTTTCATTTTATTTCTTTTTTGCTTTTCTTTGAGTTTGAATTTTTGTGTTTCTTTTCAGCTTGCTTAGAGGACCGTAGCCAATAATGCCCAACACAGAGCCTATCGGGAGCGAACTGATAAAGAACTTCAGGCATTAAGGGACAAAGTTATGGAATTGACAAACGCTATCAACCAATTATCTGGGCTACCTGGTGTGGTACGAAATTTAGAGGATCAGCTCTTAAAAGCTCTCCAGGATTGAATCATGTCAAAGGGGATCTTACTGTCGAGACGGCTAAGTCTAACAAGCTTAACCAAGACCTTCAACAGGCGCAAACAGAGCTAAATAGTATGCAGTCCAAGTATAAATCCTTAATAGATCGCAATCAGGAGTTGGAACAACACGTCGCTGAACTAGAGAGTTGAGCCATTCCTTCTCTTAATCAAGTTGAGATTGATGGTATCAGGACGGAAGCTTTGAAGGAGTACAGACTTTCTAAAGATTGCTTGAGGCGAAAAGAGGATTTTTCGGTGCCATATGTGAAATATGGTTTTTACTTCGTTAGATCTTGGTTGGAGAAGCATAGAGAAGGTGAAGAGTTCCCTGAGCTTCAATATACACATGAAGCAATGCTATTTGAAGCTCCTGATTGGACAAAATATGAACCTGAGGCTGAGCCCCCTGATGAGCTTTTTAAGAAGGCTGCGCGAGATGATCTCGAGAACCTGATCGGTCCTTGGCAGCCCGCGAGTCCAGATGATGTCCCTGAGTCCATCAGTGCCCTTGATGACCTGGATTGAGAGGACCCGTCATTGCCCGATCTCCCGCTTCAAGAACATACGAATGTGGCTTGATTTCTTTTTTATTTTTTTGAATATTTCATCGTTATAAAGACTTCTGAATTTATGAATAAAGTTTGTCTATTCCTACTCCATATTGTTTATGAATATTATTTATTTAACTTTAGCTATTATCGCTTATCTATACTTGTTTTACCCGTATGTTTATTTATTTGCGTATGCTTTCCAAATTCTTGATAGAAAGACAATACTTTTAGAAAGAATTACATATGTAAACATACATTTTTCTGAAGCCTGACCACCATGATGCGAGTGCACCTTTAGTTCTTACGGCTAATACTTTTTCATCGCCTGACCACAGTGACACTATTGCGCCTCAGGCTCTTACGGTTTTTTTGTCTTCAATGCCTGGTCACAGTGACGCTATTGTGCCTTAGGCTCTTACGACTTTTTCGTTTGTCTTTTACGCCTGGCCATAGTAACGCTATTGCGTCTTAGGCTCTTACGGCTTGTTTGATTTTTATGCTTGGCCACAGTGAAGCTATTGCGCCTCAGGCTCTTACGGCTCGTCTGATTTTTACGCCTGACCACAGTGACGCTATTGCGCCTCAGGCTCTTACGGCTCGTCTAATTTTTTACGCCTGGCCACAGTAACGCTATTGCGCCTCAGTCTCTTACGGCTCGTCTATCTTTTACGCCTGGCCATAGTGACGCTATTGCGCATCAGGTTCTTACGGTTCGTCTGTCTTTTACGCTTGGCCACAGTGACGCTATTGCGCCTCAAGCTCTTACGGCTCGTTTGAGTTTTACGCCTGGCCACAATGACGTTATTGCGCCTCAGGCTCTTACGGCTCGTCTGATTTTTTACTCCTGGCCACAGTGATGCTATTGCACCTCAGGCTCTTACTGCTCGTCTGATTTTTACGCCTGGCCACAGTGACGCTATTGCGCTTCAGGCTTTTACGGCTCGTCTGATTTTTACGCCTGGTCACAATGATACTATTGCGCTTCAAGCTCTTACGGCTTGTCTGATTTTTACGCCTGGCCATAGTGACGCTATTGCGCCTTAGGCTCTCACAGTTTATTTGTTTTCTATCACAAGATTCATATCCATAGATGTTGAAGATATAATAGAAAAGTAGAGAAACAACTTGCATAATGACCATATAAATGCATTAAAATGAACAGATAATAAAGCGAGAATATAAAAGTTTAGACGGAAGACATTATAATAGTATCTTATGGTAATGTCTCCTTTCTTTATACTCCTTTGCCGGCGGTAGAGGCAATATAACATGTGCGAGTGCTCTTTTGATCTCATCGTACTTGTCTGACTTCGTTAGGAGTAGGGAACTTCATTAACATGTAGCTAGAAGATATCATCGTTCTCATATCATTTAACACAGGCCTTCCCAAGATCATGTTGTAAGCAGCTGAGGTTGATCTCACAATCATGAACAATATCTGTAAAGTTACGTCCTTCGGGCTTTCTCTTAGAGTCACAGGCAACTCTATAAATCCGGCAACCTTAACGGGCCTTAATCTATCTTCGGATACATTCATTTTCTCAAAGCAATTCCAATAGATTAAGATCATTGAACTTTCATTATCGACCAAGATTCTGCTCACTGGATGTTTTGTCACCACTGCTGATATCACCATTGGGTCATCATGAGGTGTGGTAACATCACCCCTGTCTGTCGGAGTGAACACAATGGGTTCTTCACCTGCCTTTTCCTCAATCACAGCATGAATTTGATACGCTTGTCTCGTGTAACTTTTACGAGAAGCAGAGGAACTTTCTGCCATTGATTCTCCCCCTGCAATAACATTTATAGCCAGGCTGGTGGGTTCATTATCCAGCCGATTGTCTCGAGGGTCAGGCCTAGCTACTTCTTCATTTCTTGGCATATTTCTTTCGTTATCATTATTTTGTCTATTCCGAGGAGGATCATTCCTTCGATCAGGCGGAGGATAACGGGGTCTTTCACTTCTCCACAGGAAGCGGTTAATTTTCCTATCTCTAGTCAACCTCTCTAATTGATCCATCAGATCTCTACATCTTTCAGTAGGATGACCATGAGTGGCATGAAATTCACAATAACCATCAAGATTTCGGCCCATATCTTCAATCTTTTTTTTAGAGAACTCCAACAGAACAGTCCTCTCAATAACGGCAAGTATAGCGGCGCAAGGCTCATTTAATCTAGTATAGTTTCCATACCTGAGTCTAGGAGCCTTGTCTAATCTGACGGGTCTCGAAGAGCTTCTTTCAGGTACATCTCTCTCTCTTTTTCTTCCTTCTCTTGCCTCTTGAGACTGTACCATCTTCATTACTTCCTCTTGAGCCACGTATTTATTTGCTTTAGCAAATAAATCAGAAAGGGTCGCTGGCTGATCAAGGGAGAGGGATTCTTGCAGTTTCTCAGATTTTTTCCCCTATAACATTGCTGCCATGGCTACTCCCACTGGTAGATCTTTAACCTCTAAGGTCGCATCTCGGAAACGATCCACATAGTTTTTCAACGATTCTTTGTTCCCTTGTTTAAGGGTTAATAAATAAGTGGCATCCTTCTTCCGTTGGCTGTTAATCATGAAGACTCACAGAAATTCACTTCGTAATTGGTCGAAGGATGAGATAGAACCCTCGCTTAACCCATTAAACCATTTTAATGCGTGCCCCGACAGTGTGAGCGAGAAGGCTTTGCACATGATTTCATTTTTCCATCCATGGAGCAACATAAGAGACTCATAACTCTGTATATGGTCATATGGGTCAGTTTTGTCGGCATAAATAGCCATAGAAGGCATCTTGAACTTTTTCGACAGTGGTTTGTCCATAATCTCGGGATTAAAAGAAATTCTCCTTCTCTGACTGTCTTCGGGGGACACTAACTTCTTCCTTTCCAGAATCCTTTCCATAACTTTCTTAACATTTTTCGACCCTCGGGTCGAGTGTGCTCCCCTTCCTTCAATACTAGAAGAGTCTGAGTAATAAGAATCCCTTCTCCCTCTGTTTCTGGGAATCTGCACAGGTCTGCTCCCGGGCTAGGGATCTCCTCCTCGTCCACGGTTTCTCTCCCTCTAGGAGCCCGCACTGTATCCTTTCTTTTTGCACCTTCCATTCCGTAATTCGGTCTTGGCTCTTCAAAATATTCTTGGGAGTCATGACTATCTGTCTCTGTCGTTCCCCCGATCCGTAAACTTCGAAGTCATGTTGCCCAAATTCTGCTGGAGCAGTCTGAGTCCTGAACTCCGCGGTAGAGGTCTGCCTCCTGTACTCTGCGGCAGAGTTCTGTCTCCTTAACTCTGTGCTGGGGTATTGCTCCTGAATCCGTGCAGCAGTATTCATTCGTCTCAGACCTGCGGCAGGGTTCACTTCTCACAGCCCTGCGGTAGGGCGCATCCTCAGAGCCGCGACAGGGTTGTCTTCTAGACCTGTGGCAGGATTCACACTCAAACCTGCGGCAGTGTTATCCTCCAGATCTGCGAAAGAGTTCATCCTCAGACCTGCGGCAGGGTTTACCCTCAGACCTGCAGCAGGATTCAACCTCAGACCTGCGGCAGGGTTATACTCCAGACTATGGCAAGGTTCACACTCAGACCTGCGGCAGAGTTCTGCATCAGGCCGACGACAGTATTCTGCCCCTACTCTCCTTGTCTCGCATTCCCCATCGTAGAGGGTTGGCTTTTGTCGTAAGTCTGTCTCGGGACGTTGTCTCCTACCATCTGCTGTACTTCTGGAGGCAAACTAAACTGCGACAGAGCATTTTTGAAGAAATTCACCACAGCCCTCAACGCTGTAGTGGTCTGCTCATTCTGACGCTTCAAAGCCTCAAATTCGTTAAGGGAAACAGTGGCAACTCTATCTCCTTCTCCATTCTGCTCTTGTCCTCTCTCAGGTCTGGCAGGAGGACTTACAGAATTCTCTTCTCTCAAATTTGTTGTTGCTGTTGAACGTGTTCTCACCATTTTAATAAAGAATCTAACTTTTTGTTTTGATTCCCACAGACGGCGTCAATTGTTGTTGTACTGAACAACAATGATTGAATGATGCTGATGTGGTCTTCTCTGCTGTCTTCTTCACGTGTACTGAAAATTCTGTAAAAACAGTAAAGGTCAGAGAGACGCAGAGATCTGTCCCTGCGCGTGCACTCCGATGCTTAAGTTAGAAAAATGTTTAAGCAGAGTCTCAGTAAGCAAAATAGAGCTTAGGGTTTTTTGATCATACCTTGGGTATTTATAGATTTTTTGGTTGGGCTTTATATTTTTTCAAGGCTTGTGAATATTTGGGCCCAAAATTGTATGGTTTTGGGCGGTCCGGATCTGAGGCCCAGGCGCGCGTCTGGGCAGGCGACAGAGTTCCTAGATACCCTGTCACGGGACTTAAAAGTCTGTCGCTGTGCAGCTGAGTACGTAAGGGCGACAGAGGTTCGAAGACCTCTGCTGCATGCTTGGGCGCAGAGGTCTACCGTGGCTCACTCTGCGCTATAACTATGCCGCTGCACTTAGGACACAGAGGTCTGTCACAGGTACACTCTACCGTAAAAGGTCTACCACGGTTCACTTTGCCACTAGACTTAGGGCGCAGAGGTTTATCGCGTGTCATACTCTGCCGCAAGACTCTGTCGCAGGCTTACTCTGTCGTGAGAGATTTCCTCTGTCGCCAGCATACATGCCATGTGGATTATGACTTTTCATTGATTGCCACGTGGCCTACGACCTAACGCGTGACTGTCCTTTATTGGTCGATGTTTGCCTATGTGGACTTGCAGAATCTGACCTCTATCATATATTAAGTGGCATATTTTACATCTTGCATTCAAAATGAAAGAATATATTTAATATACTATATATATATATTTATCTATCAATAATTTAAATATTTTTTCAATTAGACTTATTCAGTATAATATTATTTTTATAAATTGTCAATAAAATATAAAAAATAAATATACTTTTTCAATAAAATAAAAAATAACATGAGTACATATAAAGGATTAATGAATTAAACTTGTTTATAACAGTACTTATGGGCCAATACAATACGGTACATGGACCTCTTGTGTTGTGTCGTCTTAGCCCACGTGCCTCGTGCTAGTATTGACTCTTCATGGGTCATGCTGTGCCAATCTATTTGTCTAAAATTTTTTTATCTTGATATAGCGCGTGCACGCACGTGCGCGCGCGCCCATATATATATATATATATCGTATTTGACTCAGTACACTTATTAAAGCGCTAATCTTACTTAGCATAACCTATATTGTGTTGAACCATATTGTGCCATAAATAGCTTAATCCGTTTGGCACCTCTAACCTAGTTACGGGAAATGTTAAAATTAATAAATAATTTTAAAATTTTACTAGAATGAATGAATGACTTTTATTTTTATTTTTATAAATATTAGGGTAAAAAAAATGCCTAATGAAATATCTTGAAGTAATATTTTTAAGTTAAATAGAGTGAAAATTTTTTTAATAGGTTATTTTAATGATGATAATTCATAATTAATACAATTATTGAAAATAGTAGCAATGAATATTAATTTAATATTAAAAAAGTAAAAAAATTAGTAAGGTAATTATCCAAACAATATGGAGCATATTAGTGAAGAGAGTCAACAATGAAAAACAAGTGAGGAAGAAGAAGACATTTTTCTTTAATTGAAAAAAATGGCATCATTAGCAAGTGGAACACAAGATGTTTCAATTGAGAAAAGGAAGTTAATGGACTATCTTTTAAGGATATTGTTATGGGAAGGTTGGTGGAGATGGATTCAAATGATATAAAAATCTCATATTGAATGAAAACTTATCTCAGTTTCTCAAGTTGGTTCATGGCCAAGTATTTTGATTTTTGATAAATATCAAGAACAAACATAGAAGCCATGGAAGGATTGCTTAATTGTCGAACTTCTAGGTCACTCAATTGGATGTAAAACACTAGATGAAAGGATTAAAATACTCTAGAATCCAAAGGAGAGTATGAACATATTGATCTTAGTGATGGTTGTTTCTTAATGAGGTTTTCTTATTATTTGGATCTTCAATTTGCAATAGAAGAAGGTATCTAGATAGCATTTGGTCACCATCTAACTGTTAAGAAATGGATGCTAGAGTTTCGTCCTTTGAATGCTACTATAGATTCAATAGTTGTTTGGGTGAGACTCCTTGGACTTCTTATAGAGTATTATGATGAACGATTCTCTTGGTATGGGAAATACAATTGGAAAGGCTTTGACCAAACACCAAGTTTGCTTCCAAGGCTAAGTTCACAAGAATTTATATTTGTGACAGCTCGGAAGTGCGAAAAATATGGTTAATTTAAAATTTTTCTTAGATTATGTGACAACCCAGAAGTGCAAAAAATAGGATTAATTTTAAAATTTTCTTATATTAAACCTCTTACCTGAATTGCATTCCTGTACAATGTCATTTGATCACTTATATTTATAATAAATCATTAACCCTAAGATCACACAATTTCTAATTCATAAAATCAAATACATAATATTCCAAAAGGGTCAATCCACAAAACATGATTCATTTCCCTCATGTTATCCTAGTTACATCCCAAAAGTACTTAACACAAATGTCTGTATTACATCATTGTCTGGATACAAAATGAACTGAACTATACTGTATGCGTGTACAAGTGATAGCTTGGGGAAATCTTGTCCACCAACCTATATCACGTACGCGGCAGGTTATAACTTGCCACTTCAAATAATTTGGAGGGGGGAAAAAGAAGGGGTGAGCTCTCAAAACGCTCAGTAAGGAGAATAAGGGAAAATTTATAAAATCATCATCACAGCACAATATGATGGAAATATACGAGCATGTAAAACATTATAGAAATAACGGTGGAAACAATGGCATCGGCATAACTCACGTGATAAAAATCACAAATCATCATAACATCAAATCTCATTAAGTGATAGAAATCACAATTGTAAAACACATCATTCATCAAAGAAATCGAGACTAGTCATTTAATAAAACTCAGATAAAATCATCGTCACAGGCACATCACATCACATCAAATCAAATCACATCGTCCCCTAGGCGGACATCCTCAACATGGGAAGCGTCGACATCAATACATGGCCATGATTTGCTGTAGACTTGATCAGAGTCGTACAGCTGCTGTCTTACATGCTATTCAAAGCAAGGCCCGGTCTTAAATGCTATTAAAACAAGGCCACCATTCGTTACCAAAGTGGGGTCATCTTTCGTTACCAGAACGGAGGTATCAGTCTTACATGCTACTAAAGCAAGGCTCGGTCTTACATGCTACCAGAGCAGGGCCACTCAACGCTATCAACCGGAGTATCGATGTGCACCTCATGACAAGTCATAGTCTCAGTAAAATATGTCATTGTCGTATTAAAACTATTTTGCCTTCACGTAGAGCCCATAGTGGTTATCACAAAACTCATTTTGGGTTATAACACGTTATATTTACAGTTACACAAAACTCATCAAAATCGAGCTTAAACCGGCAAAACACTCACTCGTTCATCAAAGCAACAATTTATCTCATTTCTCATAAACATGCTCATTTCATTAAACCTTTTTTCATGCTATCAAAACGTTTTCAATCATTTGAAAACTCACGAGCACAAACAGTTTATTTCCCTTACCTCTTGCACCTTGAGTGGTATAATATCCTTCGGTCCTCGGACTAGTCTCGTTTCCCGTGTTGGATTCTCGAGCTGTCCAAACATCATTAAATTGTCATTATTCATCATTCTCATTTCACTTTTCACCTCACTTATACCTATACCTATACTATATCCAAGCTATCACTCTTAACACATACATTATCTTAAAACTTCTCCTACATCTTAATCATCACCTTACTAGCTCATAACCAATATAAGATATCCACACTTCATTTTTCAACTATACTTATTGAGTGTTTCCCTCATGACTTAGACATTTTCAACCAAACATATATACGTAAATATATATATATATATATATCCATTCACCAATATATATAAAATGATAATGCTTAAGAAAAACAAGGGTCTTGTATTCTCACCTAGCTTGTCTCCTCTTGACCAACTTGTAGAATGCTTGCCATTTTTCTTTGTTAAATCCAATCTTTGATTTTCTAGTATGTTGTTCTCTTCATCAAGAGGAACAACTTTGTCTCTCACCCCTTTGTCTAATTCTGTCTAGAATATGGTAAATCTAAGAGAGAGAAAGCTTGGTTTAGGTGAAAATGGTGAGTGTTGGGGTTTGTAGGTGAGAGAGGTTCGATTTCCAGGTAAAATCCCGTGATTCTTATATAAGCAGGGCATACGAGATCGATCTGGCATTAATGGAGATCGATCTCTGCTTGATTCAACTGCTCTAACTGCTCCTTTAACAACTACGAGATCGATCTGGCCGAGGGTAGAGATCGATCTCTTCCAGGCCGAGACTTAAGGAGATCGATCTGCTCTTGTGACAAGATCGATCTTGCTAGGCAAAAGCAATAAGAGATCGATCTGCCTATCTGCTTTTGCACATTTCCTGTATTATGGAGCCATGAGATCGATCTCTCTTCCATTTGAGATCGAGAGATTGATCTGGCCTTCACAGATCCTACTACTGCTACACAATTTTGCAGAAAACTCAATACAAACTTACCAAAATCCACTCCATAGTCCATTTTTCAATCCGTATACAATTAAGACTTAAAAACTTCATCTCCATATACTTTATTATATTTAAAATTTACGTGTACATCGATATAACATAATTACATTCACCAATTACAATCTTCACATTGCAAATCTCATGACTAAGGTACATAAAATTCTCAGGTCTCACATTTTCCCCACCTTGGAGAATTTGGTTCTCCAAATTTAACTCGAGCTATTAACTAGTTGGGGATACTTCTCCTTCATAAGGCTCTCTAACTCCCAAGTTGCTTCCTCCATTGAGTGGTGCTTCCAGAGGACTCTAACCAATGAAATCCTTTTCGTCCGAAGTACCTTTTCCTTTCTGTCGAGTATTCGAATGAATTCTTCCACATAACTCATATCCCCTTGAATATCTAATGCTTCATACTCAATGACATGGGAGGGGTCCGGATTATATCTCCTCAACATGGAGACATGAAAGACATTGTGAATTTTAAAAAATTGTGGAGGTAAAGCCAACCGATAGGCAATGTCGTCCACTTTTTCCAAAATCTCAAATGGTCCTATATACCGAGGACTCAATTTCTCCTTCTTTCCGAAATGCATGATACCCTTATTCGGAGATATCTTAAGGAATACAGAATCTCCAACATGAAACTCGAGTTGTCGTCTGCGCACATGTACGTAACTTTTCTGTCGACTCTAAGTAGCTCGTAATCTATCACAAATGATCTTCACATTCTGAATTGTCTGTTCAATTAGTTCGGGAGCAATTACTTTCCTGTCACCCACTTCTTCCCAAGCTATAGAGGATCTACACCTCCTACCATATAGAGCCTCATAAGGTGTCATATCAATACTCGCATGATAGCTGTTATTATATGCAAACTCGGCAAGGGGCAGGTGATCATCCCATGATCCCTTAAAATTCATCGTACATGCCCTCAACATGTCCTCCAAGGTCTGTATAGTCCGTTGGACTGACCATCAATCTAAGGATGATAGGCGGTACTAAAACTCAACCGAGATCCCATGACCTCCTGAAAATGAGTCCAAAACCTGAAGGTGAACCGAGAATCTCTATCAGATGTAATACTCACTAGAGCCCCATGTAGTCTAGCTATCTCCCTAACATATAACTCGGCTAAGGCACTTAATGTATTCGTACTCCTGATGGCAAGGAAGTGGGCACTCTTCGTTAATCTGTCTACTATCACCCATATCGCATCATGACCTCTTCAGGTCCTCGATAATCCCATGATAAAGTCCATGGTGATATGCTTCCATTTCCATGTAGGCACAGGCAAAAGCTTAACCAATCCTCTGGGCTTCTGATGCTCAACTTTCACTTGTTGGCATACCAAACATTTGGCCACATATTCTGCTACATCTCGCTTCATACCACTCCACCAATACACCCTTCTCAAATCCTGATACATCTCGGTACTTCCCGGGTGCATGGTGTATCGTGAGTAATGAGACTCTCTCAGTATTTGTTGCTTCAAGGTATCATTGTTCGGAACACAGATTCGATCCTTAAACCTCAATAATCCATCATCACTGACTACAAAATTTGACTACAGGGTCGCCTCAGCTTGGCTAACCAATTCCAATAGCCTCTGATCATTTCGTTGCCTGCTTCTAATCTGATCCATAATACTAGGCGCTATCTGTAGGCTAGCCATAAATTCAACATCTGCTTCCTCAATTCTGACCCTGAGTTCGACGAACTATTCTAATAAGTCCCATTGCCTGATCATCATAGCAGATATCACACTCTTCCTGATCAAGGCATTAGCAACTACGTTTGCTTTCCCCGGATGATAGAGTATCTCGCAATCATAGTCCTTAAGGAGTTCCATCCATCTCCTTTGTCTCATGTTTAACTCCTTTTGGTCGAATATATATCTTAGGCTCTTATGGTCAGTAAATATCTGAAACCTTTCCCCATATAAGTAATGTCGCCAGATCTTTAATGCAAACATCACTACGGCTAACTCCAAATCATGTGTGGGGTAATTTCGCTCATGATCCTTCAGCTGTCGCGAACCATAGGCGACCACTCTCCCATGCTGCATGAGCACACACCCCAATCCTTGTTGAGAGGCATCACTATACATTGCGAAGCCTCCAGATCCATTTGGGATAGTCAACACAGGTGCAGTCGTTAATCTCCTTTTTAATTCTTGGAAGCTTTACTCACACTGCTCAGACCATATAAAAGGAGTCTCCTTACGTGTGAGTTTAGTCAAAGGGGCGATAATCTTGAAAAATCCTTCAACAAATCTTCTATAATACCTTGCAAGTCCTAGAAAACTCTGAATCTCTATAACTGTCCTCAGTCTTTCCCAATTAAGTACAGTTTCTATCTTAAACGATCAACTGACACTCCGTCCATAGATACAATATGACCAAGAAAAGCTATTTGATCTAGCCAAAACTCACTCTGACTGATCTTTCCATAAAGCTATCTGTCTCTAAGTATTTGCAGCATGGTCCTCAAATGTTGTGCATGTTCTTCGCGAGACCGAGAATACACAAGGATGTCATCAATGAATACTATCACAAACTGATCTAGATAGTCTCTAAATACCTCATTCATCAAACTCATAAAAGTAACATGGGCATTCGTCAAACCAAAAGGTATCACTAAGAACTCGTAGTGGCCATACCTAGTTCTGAAGGCCGTTTTCAGAATATCATCTTTCTTGATTCTTAACTGGTGATAGCCAGATCTTAAATCAATCTTAGAAAAGACATAAGTCCCTCTCAACTGGTTAAATAAATCGTCTATTCTTGGCAGGGGATACTTGTTCTTCATTGTAGCCTTATTCAGCAATCTGTAATCTATACATAATCTAAGGCTACCATCCTTCATGCTTATGAACAACACTGGAGCTCCCCATGGCGACACACTAGGCCCAATAAAACCCTGATCAAACAGTTCTTGCAACTGTTTCTTTAACTCTTCCAATTCGACCAACGCCATCCTATAGGGAGGTTTAGAGATCGGTTGGGTATCTGGCACTAAATCGATAGTGAACTCCAGTTCTCTTTCTGGTGGTAAGCAAGGTAATTTATTAGGAAATACATCCGAAAACTCACATACTACTGGTATGTCCTCTATCCTCAGATGTTCTCGACTTATATCGGAGACGAGTGCGATGTAACCTTCACATTAATAATTTAGTCAGTGTTTTATAGTGATATAACCATATCTTTAAATTTCTCACAATAACTTCGTACATTTTCATTCCTTAACATTTAAACGTACACTAAACTTTTCAGGTTGGGAGAAAGTTACAATCTTAGTATAGTAGTGTAGACTCACACGGTTGGCTGTTAACCAATCCATCCCTAAAATCACATCAAAATCACACATGTTTAACAACACTAGATCTGCTAACATCACTCTATCTCCCACCTTGATTGCACATCTTCTACACACCATATCAGTCCTCTGGGACTCACGCATAAGGATTTTTACATGTAAAATATAATCTAAGGATTCATGCTTTAAACTCAGTTTGCATACAAAATATATATCAATAAAAGAATGCGTAGATCCTGAGTCAAATAACAAATGAGCCTCACGATTATAGATAAGAAGTGTACCTCGTATGGTCTCGAACGAAGTGTCTACGGTCTCCTTATCCAAAGCAAACACACGTCCTTTTGTGATCAACTTCTTACCCTTATCAGCAGCCGTAGCCCGTCTCTAGAGAATCGTACTCTGAGGCTGTTGTCTAAAAGGCTTTTGGGAGTATGGCTTTTGTGGTTGTGGGCAGTTCCTCACTCAATGACTCATGTCCCCGCATCTAAAACATCATTGTATGGTTTTGGAACAACTTCCCTCGTGTGGTCGGCCACAATCTCTACAAACTCTAACCTCTGTCCTGGCACTTCGAGGGGTCTCCATAACAATGGTAGGAACCCTGGGTCTGTCAACTCTTTCTCTTGGTCCCTTAAGCTGTCTCCTTTTAAAAGAACCTCTCCGAAAGTTTGTGTGGGAGGTCATGAGTCGCTTACTCTTATCCTTAGTCAAAATTCGAGATTCAATCTGAGACTGTACCAACTCTAGTCCCCTCTCTACTTCTTGTGCTCGTCTCAGAGCATCCTTAAACTCAGTGATACAGAGCCCTATCAACCGGTCTCTAATGACGGGTCTCAGTCCATACACGAATTACTCTGTACGGAGCTCATCATCCCTAAGAGTCTCTGGGTTATACTTCAATATGGTGGTGAATCGACTCTCGTACCCATCAACCGTCATATTGCCCTAAGTCAAGTTTAAAAATTCAGCTTGCATTCTCTTCTGGGCAGTTCTTGGCACATACTGAGTTCTAAATGCTGACTAAAATGCCTTTCAGCTAATCACCCAATGGCTAGTCACCATTATACTCTGAGTGGTGCTCCACCAATTTCGGGCTTGTCCCTTTAACATATAAGCACCCATGCTGACCCTATAGGCATCGGTACATCCCAAAAAGTTGAAAATAACTCGCAACTCTGTCAGCCACTCCTCAGCCTCTACGGGATCTTTTACCCCTCTAAAAGTCGGTGGGTTCATCTTTAGAAAGTCCCTCAATCGACCCTTATTTTTATCATCAAGCTGGGCCTGTATCGGAGGCTGTATGGCAGGGGGCACCGGGTCAGTCTGTAATGGGGGTGCAGGTGGTCCTTGTAGTGGTGGAGGAGTCGAAATAGGTGTAGTACCCGAGGCATTAGTCCCAAAATGTTGCGCGAATAATGCTGCCATATGCTCGAAAGCCTGCCACACATCATGCTTTAGCCGATTCATTCGAGAGTTAGGACTCTCCGGCTGTGGGGCAGGTGGTGGAAGTGGCTGTGCCTGCCTCCCAGAACGTCCTCTTCTCCCCCCTATCCTATCTCTTACGTACCTGTACGTATTCATTAAACATCGATTATAATTCTACCTGTTAAATTCAATTCATTACCAGACAATACAGACACTTCGGATGTAATCTATTTCCAATTACTTGACACTAACAGTAATAGGCAACCCTTGCTCTGATACCAAGAAAATCTGTGACAGTCCGAAAGCGCGAAAAATAGGGCTAATTTTAAAATTTTCTTATATTAAACCTCTTACTCGGATTGCATTCATGTACAGTGTCATTTAATCACTTGTATTTATAATAAATCATTAACCCCAAGATCACACAATTTCTAATTCATAAAATCAAATACATAATATTCCAAAAGGGTCAATCCACAAAACACGATTCAGTTCCCTCATGTTATCCTAGTTACATCCCAAAAGTACTTAACACAAATGTCTGTATTACATCATTGTCTGGATACAAAATGAACTGAACTATACCTTATGCGTGTACAAACGATAGCTTGGGGAAATCTTGTCCACCAACCTATATCATGTACGCGGCAAGCTATTACTCGCTACTTCAAGTAATTTGGAGGGGGGAAAAAGAAGGGGTGAGCTATCAAAACGCTCAGTAAGGAGGATAAGAGAAAATTTATAAAATCATCATCACAGCACAATATGATGGAAATATACGAGCATGTAAAACGTTATAGAAATAACGGTGGAAACAATGGCATTGGTATAACTCACGTGATAAATATCACAAATCATCATAAAATCAAATCTCATTACGTGATAGAAATGACAGTTGTAAAATACATCATTCATCAAAGAAATCGAGACTAGGCATTTAATAAAACTCAGATAAAATCATCGTCATAGGCACATCACATCAAATCAAATCACATCATCCCCTAGGCGAACATCCTCAACAGAGGGAAGCGTCGACATCAATACATGCCCATGATTCGCTATAGACTTGATCAGAGTCGTACAGCTGTGGTCTTACATGCTATTCAAAGCAAGGCCCAATCTTAAATGTTATTAAAATAAGGTCACCCATCGCTACCAGAGCGGGGTCATCTCTCGTTACCAGAACGAAGGTATCAGTCTTACATGCTACTGAAGCAAGGCCAAGTCTTACATGCTACCAGAGCAGAGCCACTCAACGCTATCAAGCGGGGTATCGATGTGCACCTCATAACAAGCCATAGTCTCAGTAAAATATATCATTGTCGTATTAAAACCGTTTTGCCTTCACGTAGAGCCCAAAGTGGTTATCACAAAATTCATTTTGGGTTATAACACGTTATATTTACAATTACACAAAACTCATCAAAATCGAGCTCAAATCGGTTAAACACTCTCTCGTTCATCAAAGCAACAATTTATCTCATTTCTCATAAACATGCTCATTTCATTAAACCTTTTTCATGCTATCAAAATGTTTTCAATCATTCGAAAACTCACAAGCAGAAACGGTTTATTTCCCTTACCACTTGCACCTCAAGTGGTACAATATCCTCCGGTCTTCGGACTAGTCTTGTTTCCCATGTCAAATTCTCGAGCTGTCCAAACATCATTAAATTGTCATTATTCATCATTCTCATTTCTCTTTTCACCTCACTTATACCTATACCTATACTATATCCAAGCTATCACTCTTAACACATACATTATCTCAAAACTTCTCCTACATCTGAATCATCACCTTAGCTAGCTCATAACCAATACAAGATACCCACACTTCATTTTCCAACTATACTCATTGAGTGTTTCCCTCATGACTTAGACATTTCCAACCAAACATATATATATGTGTGTATATATATATATATATATATATATATATATATATATATCCATTCACCAATATATATAAAATGATAATGCTTAAGAAAAACAAGGGTCTTGTGAGCTCACCTAGCTTGTCTCCTCTTGACCAACTTGTAGAATGCTTGCCCTTTTTCTTTGTTAGATCCAATCCTTGACTTTCTAGTATGTTGTTCTCTTTCATCAAGAGGAATAACTTTGTCTCTTACCCCCTTGTCTAATTCTGTCTATAATATGGTAAATCTAAGAGAGAGAAAGTTTGGTTTAGGTGAAAATGGTGAATGTTGGGGTTTGTAAGTGAGAGAGGCTCGGTTTCTAGGTAAAATCCCGTGATTCTTATATAAGCAGGGCGTACGAGATCGATCTAGCATTAATGGAGATCGATCTCTGCTTGATTCAACTACTTCAACTGCTCCTTTAACAGCTACGAGATCGATATGGCCGAGGGTAAAGATCGATCTCTTCCAGGCCGAGACTTAAGGAGATCGATTTCCTATTTGCTTTTGCACATTTCCTGCATTCTGGAGTCATGAGATCGATCTCTCTTCCATTGGAGATCGATCTGGCCTTCACAGATCCTACTACTGCTGCACAATTTTGCAGGAAACTCAATACAAACTTACCAAAATCTACTCCATAGTCCATTTTTCAATCCGTACACAATTAAGACTTAAAAACTTCATCTCCATATACTTCATTATATTTAAAACTTGTGTGTACATCGATATAACATAATTACATTCACCAATTACAATCTTCACATTGCAAATCTCATAACTAAGGTACATAAAATTCTCATGTCTCACAGATTAACATCCTACTCAGGTTGCATTATGGTACAGTGTTAGTTAACTTCTTATATCTCATCAATCGATATCGCAAGGATCTCCCCACATCCACATTTATTTAAATAAATATCATGACATCAAAAGAAGTCTAATTCTTCATTCATTTACTAATGTCAATCTGATTATATCTCAATATTACTCAAATACAAGTTTCTGTATTACTTAATTGTCTAGGTTACAAAATGAATTGAATTATACCTCTCGCATGTACAAGCAATAGCCTGGGAGAGTCTCGTCCACCAGCCTATATCACGTATGCCGCAAGTACCAGCGCTCACTATAAATAATCTGTGGGGGAGAAAAAGATGGGGTGAGCTTTCAACTTCGCTCAGTAAGGAGTGCATATGAGCTTTAAAAATCATCATTAAAGCATAAGTATAATAATGACATAATTCACATGGTTATAAATATGTGATTAAAATCACAATTCATCAAAACATCTTATCTCATTTCACAAATACGCCATATCTCAAAATAATGATGGAGACTAGGCATAGTATAAAAGTCATGAATGAAATTCATCATATCACATCATCCTCGTGCGAGCAGGTCAGTGCAAGACACACAAAAATACACGACGGCTCAAGCATAGTTTTGTACTCGTTACATCACATTCATAAACCACATGCGAGCAGGTCAATGCAAGACACACAACAATACATGACAGCTCTAGCACAGTTTTATTCAACACACTGCATAATCATAAAAATCTCGTGCCAGCAACTCAGTATAAGACACACAGTATACCGGAGGCATCGAGCACTGTATTGCTAGGAAATTACAAGCGAGCATAGTCAGAGCAAGACACACAGCAATACTCGAAGGCTCCAGCATGATTCTCAAAATCTAGTGCGAGCATCTCGAGTGGAACACACAGCATCACCCGAGGTATCGAGCACTCTTTTTGCTTAACTCAGAAATCCTTTTAAAAAAATGTGCGAGCAGGGTTGGTCAATCTACCGTCGCCACTTAGGGTCTAGCACAATTTCACACAGAAACAAGATAGAGGACTCCATTCACCGAATATGAGTGAGAGGAAAATCTCCCTTCCATGACTCGTTAAAATGTTTTTATGCAAATTACTAAACTGAGAGTCCGTCTATCATTACTCTTTCTCAAAACGTTTGCAAAACCTCTTTTCATAACAATAACACAGAAGTCATGCAACTCATACTTACAGGCTTATTCTCATACGTAGTTTTCACCTAGATATATCAGTATCTATATACTTATCGCATACATTCGCACACAGTAGGTAAGAAAACATACGTATAGCTATCTCGAATAGCTCGCATAAGTCTCTTACCTCGAATCACACTTGAATCACTTTTCTTCTATTCCCAACGCTTGTGACCCAATCTTATCGACTCCAACTTTATCTTCTGGAACAAAATCGTATACTACACACATCAGTATACTTCCTTTCACTTGTATGATATTCAAATCAATGCATTGAGCCATTTATATCTCATTTGGTCTCGTTACATCATTATTGGACCTTACTCTTTCTTGAGTCAATTTTGAGTATATAACTCTTTTCTCGAGAATCCGTTAGACCCCTCAAGTCCATTGATTCATATTAAACCGACATTTAGCTTATAATGCCTCAAGTTCATCATTTTCTTTCTCTATGACATTTCATCAAACACTTAGTATGCCATTTATAGATTCTAATTTAATCCAACCTATGGATTTCAAAATGTCAACTTAGCATCATCTATACATGTTCATTCACATCTCTACATGCTCAAATCTTCATTAACTCTATGCCATTTCAATTTTTCCTCATTAAATCGATTCTTGGTCTTAGTTTTTTTTAAGTATGTTTATCACATTTCAACCATTAATCTATATATCAATCAACTCATACAAGTGTATAGATCAATCTATATGAGATTGGTGCATTAGAATCTTACCTTCCTCAACTTTTCCTCTTTTTGGCAACTTTGGGGAAAAATTCCTTTTCTCCTTCGATTCAGCGATTCAACCTCTTATTCCTAACTATGTTGTTCTTCCTCACTCTATGAACAACTTTGTTGAAATAAACTTTTCTCCAATCTTAATGGAAGGTGTTGAGAGTTTAGAGAGATAACTAGGTCACTTTATTTTCAAAAATGGAAGGTTTGAGTTGTTTCTCGTGAAATGTAGTTTAGCTGCCCAGTTTTTATAGAAATAGCTTGATGAGATTAATCTCCATAAGTGAGGGATCGATCTTCTCCTGCTTTAAGTCTCTCATTATTCAGTTTTCAAGCATGAGGGATCGATCTGTCGAAGAGTATGAGATTGATCTTAACCAGGCAGAGAGCTTTAGAGATCGATCTGCCAGGGAAATGAAACCAATCTGCTTCTGGCCGAGACATAAGGAGATCGATCTGCTTGAGGATGAGATCGATCCTCTCTTGACAGAAGCTTACCGAGATCAGTCTAGCTTGAAGAAGAGATCGATCTCCCCTTGCTCTGCAGGATACTTAGCTGAATTTCATCCCATATTTTCAAAGTTAACTTCACATCAATTTACTTCACTACTCATTTTACATTCAATCCACATTTATACTTAAAAAGGTCTATTTATTATATTTCATACATAACAAAACTTGTGTGTACATCTCGAATTCACATAACAAGTGTGTACATCAAATTTGCGGACCTTATACCTTTAATGATTTATATTACATAAACAAGTGTATATTTAGAGAATTATAAGGATTACATAAGAAAATACAAGCCTTACATTCCTCCCCTCTTTTAAGAAATTTGGTCCTCCAAATTAGAAGCAAGTTACTCCTCAAAGAGTCAGGGTTACTTTTCTCGTAAAGAGTTCTATAACTCCCAAGTAGCTTCCTTTGAAGTATGGTGTTGCCAGAGAACCTTAATAAGCGAAATCGTCTTGTTCCGTAGTACCTTCTCCTTTCTGTCCAGTATCCGAATCAATTTCTCTACATATGACAAATCATTCTTGAGTTCCAATGGCTCATACTGAATCACATGAGTTGGATCTGGATGGTACTTCCGAAGCATAGACACATGGAAGACATTATGTATACCTGCTAGCTCCGGTGGAAATGCTAGCCTGTAGGCCTTATCTCCCACATGCTACAGTATCTAAAATGGTTCGATATACCGAGGGCTCAACTTACCTTTCTTACCGAACCTCATAATTCTTTTCGAGGGAGAAACTTTCAAGAAAACTGAGTCACACATAGTGAACTCTAGTGGCCTCTGTCTCATGTCAGCGTAAATTTTTTTCCTGCTCTGAGTTGTTCTCAATCTTTCACATATCAGTTGAATAACCTCAGAGGCTTGCTGTACCAAATTAGGAGCAAAAATTTTCCTTTCACCCACTTCTTCTCAACCAATAGGAGAATGACACCTTATACCATGCAAGGCCTCATATAGTACCATCTCGATACTCGAGTGGTAACTATTGTTGTATGCAAATTCGGCTAACGACACGTGATCATCCCAGGAGCTTTTAAAATCCATAACACTTGCTCTCAGCATATCCTCTAATGTCTGGATGGTTCTCTCTGACTGACCATTAGTCTGAGGATGGAAAGCAGTACCGAAACTCAATCGGGTTCTCATAGCTTCCTGAAATTGTTCCCAAAAGCGAGAAGTGAAGTGAGAATCCTTATCTGATACGATGCTCACTAGAATGCCATGTAGCTTACTACCTCTTGTACATACAACTCTGTCAAACTACTCAAAGTATCTATAGATTTCATAGTTAAAAAATAGGCAAATTTCATCAATCTGTCAACCACTACCCAGATAGCATCATGATTCCTCTTAGTTCTCGACAATCCCATGATGAAATTTATGGTAACATGCTCCCATTTCCAAATTGGTATAGGTAGAGGCTGTAATAATCCTGCAGGCTTTTGATGCTCTACCTTTACTTGCTGACATACAAGACACCTTGCCACAAACTCTGCGATATCCTTTTTCATTCCTGACCACTAATGCACTTTTCGGAGATTTTGATATATTTTGTTACTCCCCGGATGCAATGTGTATCTCGATGAATGAGCTTCTGTCAAAATCAATTTCTTTAACTCTGGGTCATTGGGAATGCGAATCCTGCCTCTAAACCTCAGTAGGCCATCATCACTCACTAAGAAATCGGCCACATCACGCCTCTGAATTAGACTCGTACGATCCTCACACAGTAGATCAACATGCTGAGCCTGGCATATCCGGTCAATCAAATCTGGTTCCACTCGCAGGCTAGCTATCACACAGTCTCTGTCAACATCAAAAGGGTCTATATCCAACCTGAGGTGAGCAAACTGCTCAAGCAGCTCATATTCCCTGACCATCATGTGCGATACCATTTCGAGGTTCTTTCTACTTAGGGCATCAGCCACAACATTATCTTTCCTTAGATGGTACAGTATATCGCACTCATAATCTTTTAGAAGCTCCATCCATCGTCTTTGCCTCATGTTTAACTCTTTTTTGTGAAAACAGATATCTGAGGCTCTTATGATCTATACACTTGAAATTTCTCACCGTATAAGTAGTGACACCATATTTTCAATGCAAATACCACGGCTGTCAACTCTAAATCATGGGTCGGGTAGTTCCTCTCGTGATCCTTAAGTTATCTGGATTCATAGGCTACTACATTTTCGTCCTGCATTAACACAAAGCCCAGTCTCTGTCCTGAGGCATCTGTATACACTGAATAACCTTCTGAGTTGGTGGGTATGGTGAGAATAGGTACGGTGGTCAGTCTGTGCTTTAATTCACAGAAACTTCTTTCACGTTTATCATCCCACTCGAATGCCACATTCTTTCGGGTGAAACGTGTCAACGGAGCAGCCAGCTTAGAGAATCCCTCGACATATCGTTGGTAATAACCTGCTAAACCCAGGAAACTACGAATTTTTATAACTATCTTGGATCTTTCCCTCTGTATCACGGCCTCTATCTTGGACGAATCCACTGATACACCGTCTCTCGAGACTATGTGACCTAAAAATGATATCTCACACATCCAGAAATCACACTTGTTGAGTTTAGCATACAACTCCTGATCTCGGAGGGTCTACAACACTATTCTCAAATGCTGCTCATGCTCTTCCTTGGACTTCGAGTACACCAGTATGTCATCTATAAAGACAATCATGAACTTGTCCATGAAGGCTTAAATACATCATTCATTAAAGCCACAAACGCTGCAGGAGCATTTGTCAACCCAAATGGCATAACCAAAAACTCATAATGGCTATAACGGGTCCGAAACGTTGTCTTGGGTACATCTCCACTCCAAATCCTTAACTGATGATACCTACACTTAAGATCAATCTTCGAAAAGACTTGTGCTCCCTGCAACTGATCCATTAGATCGTCTATCCGTGGAAGGGGATACTCATTCTTGATGGTAGCCTTATTCAACAACCGATAATCTATACACAATCAGAGGCTTTCATCTTTCTTCCTTACAAATAGAACCGGTGCTCTCCAAAGTGATACACTCGGTCTGATGAACCTTTTGTCCAACAACTCTTGCAATTGTTTCTTTAGCTCCTCCAATTTAATCAAAGTCATTCTATACAGTGGCTTGGATATCGATTCAGTTCCAAGTACCAAATCAATACAGAATTCCATTTCTCTGTCTGGTGGCAATCCTGGTAATTCTTTCAGAAAGATATCAAAAAAATCTCTAACCACTGGGATGTCAACTATATTCGGGTACACCTTATCCAAGTCAACCACATAGGCGATAAAACCTTCAACACATTATCATTACATTCATTAGCAACATCATTCATCCTCAGAAATAACTTACTACTTCTTTTATTACTTTTCAAATCTCACAATGTACTTTTCAGGGATGGAAAACATTACTGTCTTAGCATAACAATCTAAAACAGCATGATTTATAGCCAACCAATCCATTCCAGGTATTACATCAAAGTCCTTCATATTTAATAGGATGAGATCAACCGACATGTCCTTTTCCTCTACTTTTAACTTACAACTCTTATATACATACTCCGTTACTACATTGTCTCTCACTAGAGTACTTATAAGTAACATTCTACCTAAGGGTTCAGGTTTCACATGTTCACACAGTTTAGATGCAAATGAAGGCGATATGAATGAATGCATGGCACCAGGATCAATCAATGCTAATGCTTCAAAATCAAAGATAAGGATAGTACCTTTAATCACATCCGAGGAAGCCTTTGCAGATACCTGGTCCAATGCAAACACTTGCCCTCGACCAATAGCTTGCTTCCCTTTCTCTTTAGCTGTGGCCTTCTTCTTAGGTGTAGGTGTCTCAATTGTAGCCTTCTCTGGCTCTTTACCCTTCTGTGGGGCTGCATTTATCAGCTCTGGGCATTCTCGAGCTATATGCCCTGGTTTACCACACTTATAACATGATCTCATTGATAATGGGCATGGTCTACCCCCATGATATCTATCACATAACCTGTACTGTTCTGTGGTAGGTCGAGGTCCGCTAATAACTATGCCCTTCGAAGCTTGATGAACTGGAGGCTTCACTGGTCTCTCTCATACCTCCTCAATCTTAGGCCCCTTACCAAATAACCTTCGGCCCTTTCTGAACCCTCTATCCTCAACTGACCTCTTTCGGTCTTTATCTCTGCCTTTACCACTTCTACTCAACTCTGAGGCATGCAACTCATAATCCTACTCACATAATTGAGCTCTGCGTACTGCCTCATCATAGGTGGTAATGTCCAGTGAAGCTAGTCGAGCTTTGATGGAAGGTTTTAGTCCCTCAAGAAATTTCTGAACCTTTCTGTCCTCAAGGCTCATAGTGATTGTATCATATCTGCCCAGGGATATGAATCCAGATTCATACTCATCCACTGTCTGGTTCCCCTAAGTCAATGTCATAAATTCCATCTGCATCTTTCTCTGAGCAGTAGCTAGAATGAATTGCCTTCTAAAGGCATCCAAGAATATATCCCATGTCACAATCGGGTGTCGTGCACTCAATGTCAGATGTGTGGCCATCCACCAATGCTTGGCCTCATCTTCTAACACAAAAGTTATAAAGGTGACCTTCTCGGTGTCAGAGTAATGGAAAAATCGGTAGAGCCTCTCCATACTACGTATCGAATGCTCAGCTAATACTGGGTTCTTCACCCTACTAAATGAAGGTGGTCCAAACTTCCAAAACTCTCTTAGTCTACCCAGATCACAATCGTACACTCCTTCATCACCAACCTGTTGTGGAGCTACAGGATCCTGAACTAGTGGGGGAATGTCTTGAACTGGAGGGGGTGTAGGAATCTCTGCCTCTGCAGCTCGAGGTCTCGGTGCTGGTTTTTATCTCTCAGGTGCAGCAGCCTGACCAGCAGGGTTCTCCTGTCTACCCTCGAATCTGGCCATTGCCTTTGTAAATATCTCCATGATTGTGTCTACACTGCGCTGTAATTGCGCTATACGTTCCTCAGCGGCCTCACTAAGACATGGTGGATATCTACTAGAACTAGACCTATTGCGTCTCTCGGGCTCATCTCTATGCCCTTGAGAACGCGAACTCTCTCCTCTACGAGTACGTCGACTATCAGACATTCTGCTTACTCAAAATAAGTGTCTCAGTCACATTTTCCAGCTTGGTATACACAATTGTATCCTAATAATGCACAGTACTTTGGGGATGTATAATTTCCTAACTATGGACACAGACTCACATCAGACTAACCTGACTCTGATACCATTAATTCTGTCACGACCCTCACTCTCTGTCTGTAACCTTTACCTTACTTTCAAACAGTTGGACTGTGAGTCAACATCCAATCCATATCTTATCCATTTCAATTTAATAAATTCACACAAATGAAGTAGAACAAAAACTGGACTTTTATATATATAAGTGCGGAAGCGTTTACATCAGTTTCTATTATATATATCCCCAAAAATACAAAATACATGCTTTACTGTGCATCAATTTACAGGATACAAATTTTTTTTATCTCAAGTGTATACCTTTCTATACTGCTGGATGACCGGAGCAATACGATAGCAGGGACAACTACAGTATACTCACTACTACGTAGTATCTGTGGAGGAGAAATAAGGGGGTGAGCTAACACGCTCAGTAAAGAAAATATGAAAGCAGGTAGATAACTACACTATCTACATGCTAAAAATATACAATCATTTTCTTTGTAAAACATATGCATTCTTTAAAATAGCTTCCATCAATACAAAATCATTAATTCGCAGGATGGGTATTTGCATATTCACACAACACATTCTTTTCACACAGCTTATCTTTAAAATCATTGAGTACACATTTAGAAATCACTTGCACACAGCAAATCAATGTACGTGAGACATAATTATGGGTTACCACATCCCCGGACACATAGCAGGGGGACATATGTCACCTCACATAGTAGTGACAATGTCGTATCACACAGATATAAGAAGACTTATGGTCATAGTCGGATTTCAGGCAACACTGATCAAGTGTGCGAGAATCTTACGTTTGGGGAGGCGGATCAACCATCCCTTCAGCTTATACTCAAATCACGACACATCGTACTCCATGGCTAACGCTCACAGTACATCGTGCTCCCGTGGATCCTTATCACCTATTTCCATTGTCTCAAAAATCTCAAGCGAGTAGGTCTATGCAAGACACATAGCAATACACGACGGCTCAAACACGATTTTGTACTCATTACATCACATTCATAAACCATATGCGAGCAGGTCAATGCAAGACACACAGCAATACATGATGGCTCTAGCATAGTTTTATTCAACACAACATAATCATAAGAACCTCGTGCGAGCAACTCAACGTAAGACACACAGTATACCTGAGGCATCGAGCACGATATTACTAGGAAATTACATGCCAGCATAGTCAGAGCAAGACACACAACAATACTCGAAGGCTCCAACATGATTCCCAAAATTTAGTGCGAGCATCTCGAGTGGAACACATAGCATTACCTGAGGTATCAAGCACTCTTTTTGCTTTACTCAGAAATCCTTTTAAAACAATGTGCAAGCAGGGCTGGTCAATCTACCGTCGCCACTTAGGCTCTAGCACAATTTCACACAGAAACAAGATAGATGACTCCATTCACCGAATATGAGTGAGAGAAAAATCTCCCTTCCATCAATCATTAAAACCTTTTCATGCAAATTACTAAACCGAGAGTCCGTCTATCATTACTCTTTCTCAAAACGTTTGCAAAACCTCTTTTCACAACAATAACATAGAATTCATGCAACTCATACTTACAGGCTTATTCTCATACGTAGTTTTCACCTAGATATATCAATATCTATATACTTATCCCATACATTTGCTCACAGCATGTAAGAAAACATATGTATAGCTATCTCTAATAGCTCGCATAAGTCTCTTACCTCGAATCACACTTGAATCACTTTTCTTCGATTCCCAACGCTCGTGACCCGATCTTATCGACTCCAACTTTATCTTCTGGAGCTGAAATCGTAAGCTACACACATAAGTATACTTCCTTTCACTTGCATGATATTCAAATCAATGCATTGAGCCATTTATATCTCATTTGGCCTCGTTACATCATTATCAGACCTTACTCTTTCTTGAGTCCATTTTGAGTATATAACTCTTTTCTCGAGAATCTGTTAAACCCCTCGAGTCCATTGATTCATATTTATCCGACATTTAGCTTACAATGCCTCAAGTTCATTATTTTCTTTTTCTATGACATTTCATCAAACACTTAGTATGCCATTTATAGATTCTAATTTAATCCAACCTATGGATTTCAAAATGTCAACTTAGTATCATCTATACATGTTCATTCACATCTCTACATGCTCAAATCTTCATTAACTCTATGCCATTTCAATTTTTCCTCATTAAATCGATTCTAGGTCATAGTTTTGTTTAAACATGTTTATCAAATTTCAACCATCAATCTATATACCAATCAACTCATACAAGTGTATAGATCAATCTATATGATATTGGTGCATTAGAATCTTACATTTCCCAACTTTTCCTCTTTTTGGCAACTTTGGGGAAAAATTTCTTTTCTCCTTCAATTCAACGATTCAACCTCTCGTTCCCAACTATGTTGTTGTTCTCCACTCTATGAACAACTTTGCCGAAATAAACTTTTCTCCAATCTTAATGAAAGGTGTTGAGAGTTTAGAGAGATAACTAGGTCACTTTATTTTCAAAAATGGAAGGTTTGAGTTGTTTCTCGTGAAATACAGTTTAGCTGCCCAGTTTTTATAGAAATGACTTGATGAGATCGATCTCCATAAGTGAGGGATCGATCTTCTCCTGCTTTAAGTCTCTCGGTATTCAATTTTCAAGCATGAGGGATCGATCTGTCGAAGAGCATGAGATCGATCTTAACTAGGCAGAGAGCTTCAGAGATCAATCTGCCAGGGACATAAGATCGATTTGCTTCTGGTCGAGACATAAGGAGATCGATCTGCTTGAGGATGAGATCGATCCTTACTTGGCAGAAGCTAACCGAGATCGATCTGGCTTGAAAGAGAGATCGATCTCCCCTTGCTCTGCATTATGCTTAACTGAATTTCATCCCAGATTTTCAAAGTTAACTTCACATCAATTTACTTCATTACTAATTTTGCATTCAATCCACATTTATTACTTAAAAAGGTCCATTTATTATATATCATACATAACGAAACTTGTGTGTACATCTCGAATTCACATAACAAGTGTGTACATCAAATTTACGGACCTTATACCTCTTATGATTCATATTACATAAATAAGTATATACTTAGAGAATCATAAGGATTACATAAGAAAATACGGGTCTTACATTTTATGTCTACGATTTCACAGAAAATACGCGTAATTATTTCTAGCAGCACATATAAATTTTTCTTACTGTAAAATTTTCTTAGAATTTATATCTACGGTCTAACAGAAACTACGTGTAGATATCACTAACAGCTCACAACAATTTTCCTTACATCGGTGTCTGTCAGTAGTCCTCAATGCCTCAGTAATATGAGTCGATAACTAATATTTGTATAAATATTTTCGAACCGTTCTCCCCTTGAGTTTTCCTAAATTTTCTATGCACTTTTCTCTATCTTCAATATTTCTATTCACTAATATTTTTAATATATATGTATCTGTATATATATATATATATATATATATATATATATATATATATATATATATATATATACCACTTTCTTACTTCTTTTTTATTCTTTTCGCGCCCTTTTTCCTTTCTTCTTCATAGCCCATTGTTCATTGTCTTTCTCCTATTCTTGTTGTTGTCATTTCCTCCTTCATCATCCCCGATTTCGCCACCCTTCATTGTCTACGTTTCTGCCACCATCATCATCATCCTCACCATTCGGCTAATATCCTCACCACCTTGCCAGCTCCGGTGTCCTTCTGTTGCCTCTGTTTTTGGCTCACCAACAATCAGCTGAGAGCCATCATTGTTGTTCGCTGTCGAGAGCCTCCATGGTAGTAGCTCTTGGGTTTCTCTCTATCGCTTCATGCCTCCTTGTTTTCTTTCCTCGCTGGCCGAGGGACTTTGAAGGGATATAGTGGTCGAGGGTGGCTCTACTCTCACCCTCTTTCTCTATACTGTCTCACCACTTCAAACCAGTTCTCTTCTCCACTTCTTCTCTGTTCTAGTGCTAGCTGGAGTATCCACCAGCCCCCCTTGGTATTCAGCCAACCGAGCAGTTCTTCACCCCCATCAGTCTCCTCTGTTTCGTCTTTCCAGCAATCCAGCACTCGTTCCTTTCCTTCAACAGTTTGGAGAAAAAATGGAGAAAACAGAGGAGTTTGGATCTCCTCTTCCACAGATTCCCTCGTCCTCTGTTTTATTGTCTTTTTCCTTTCATCTGCTAAGCTTCGGCTCTCTTTCTCCCATCTCTTCTTCTCTTTTATATATATATATATATATATTTGCTCTATGGTCTCAGGTCGCAGAGGACTTATGTCCTCTGCTTCACATTGGTTTCAACTACAAACATGTTCCCCCTCACCTTTCGTGGTCTGCTCTATTTTTATTTCATGCTTCCAGCCATCCCTCATCACATTAGCTTTAAATTTCCTCACGTTTTCTTTTGTTCCCTTCGTTGTACATTTCAGTCCACCATCTCCTGTTTTCACGTTTTTTGCTCCTCTTTCTTACTGACTTCTTTTTTCATTTCAATCCTCTGTTGCTCAGCCCCTCACTGCTTCGTTTCAGTCCTGAACAACTCCCTCGGTACTATGCCCTCTTCAGCAATCACCCTTCACCTAACTGCTACTGCCATCACCAGACCTCTCCACTCTCTTTTCCTACTGCCATCACCGGCCTGTCTACTATCTTTATTAAATATATATATATATATACACACACCTCAGCACTCACTTCTCCTTCGTTCAGACTGCTCTCGTTGCTAATTCCCACGCTTCCTTTCTTTCTTTTCGGTTACTTCAGCTTTCCCACTTCTTTATTAATGTTTTCAATTGTACATCTTCTGTTTCCCTGGCAGCCCAACTCTTGTCCTTTACTGCTATACTAGCCTTGTGTCAGTTCCTTCCTGTCTTAGTTCCTCTGCTATTTTCCCATTTTCGAGTCCCTTTTTTTCCACCGAACAAACCCACACTCCCTTCAATCAATTCTTGTACACACACACACACACACATATATATATATATATATATATATATATATATATATATATATATGTAAAAATCTTTACATGTGAATACGGTAGGAGGGCTCTCGGCAAGTAGCTGTATGCCTATGTTATATTTATATACATATGTATATACATTGATATATATATATATATATATATATATATATATACACCTATATTTATTTATTCTTAGGGCTAATGTACTTTATTTAATTAGTTCTTCTGAGTCCCACGATTTAATTTAAATCTTTGATTATGGAATCGCATCTTTAATTTTCATGATTATATTGTTATTCATGGATAAATCCAAATACATAAAATTTATGATGTTTACATGCTTAACAATTTTCCTTTTATTAATTCAATACCATAATATTCATTAATAAATCAATACTAATACATACTCTTCATTTCCATAACCCTAATCTCATTCAATGCCCTAACCCTAAATCATCATTCCACAATTTTATTTTAACAATTCAACTATAGCAAATTAATGGATCACAACACCCATGTCAACATATAATCGTCTTAAAATTTTAGAAAATCCTTACCTTGTCTAATTGTATAAAGAGAAAAACCTAAATTTGGCCTCTTCAAGCTCTAAACTTACAACCAATCCTTCAAACCATAAATATGATTCATCTAGCATTTAATAACCATAAATAAACCACCCTCACTAATCAAAATCCAAAATAAAAGCCTTTTACCTTTGTTTTCCCTTTTTTGGAATGAAAAACCGTTTTCTCCTCTTCACTTTCTTTTTTTTCTCACTTCAATCTCACTCCAAGATTTCTGTTTTTTTGGAGCAATAGAGGTTGGGAATGGGAATGTGTAGAGTTCCTCTAGCTTTCTTCTCCATTTTTCCCTCTCTTTTCTCTTTTTCATTCCCTTTTTTCTTCTTCTTTTTCTTCTTTTAGGTTCCTTTTATTTTTCTAAACTTTTTCGTATTTTAAAATCCACTTTTAAGGCTTCAAAACACTAGGGGATCAATCCCTTTATAGAGGGGATTGGTCCTCCCTTTTAACAATGTCCAATTTCGTGGTTTTGGGTTGAGGAGATCGATCCCTTTAGGGAGGGGATCGATCCCTCTATGCTTTACTATAACTTTTGAGCATTCTGACTTCAAGGGATCTATCCCTTGCCTCAAGGGGTGATCCTTTACTCATTTATTGTTCATTTTTAGCTTCTGTCAATAAAGGATCAATCCTTCTAAGTTAGGGGATCGATCCCTTAGGTTGAAACATCATTCTTTTGATGCCTAAACCCCAAAAATGACCAACTTTCATCTCCTAAACTTCTACCTATCATCCGACAACTCAAAATCACTCCTCAATGCAACCATAAACATATTTAAACCCACAACAATATATCCATAACACCGCATACGGTCCAAATCCTTAACTTATATTTAATACGTCATATATGCATCAAATCAATCTACACAACTCATTTCAACTTCAATCATCATAGACATCAATTCATAAAACATCCATGTCTCTTACAACTATGTCAAACAATCCATAGAATTCATACATTAGAAAATTGACTTATTAAATAAAATGTCAGGCTTATACAATGAAAAATCGAGGTTTTACACTAAAAGCGTTCAACGATGAAATATTTAAAAAAATAGAAATTAATAATTTATTTTTATCGTCGGAATTCCATATCTAAAAGCTTTTAGCTATGAAAATTTTAAAGAATATGTAAATTATATTTATTCTCTTCAACGTCGGATTTTCGTCGTTAAAGACTTTTATAGATAGAAAAATTAAAGAAAATAAAATTACAAAATTTTGTCTTTTAGTGTCGAAATTTCGTCGTTAAAACTTTCAGCGTCAAAATTTTTTTTTTTTACAACGGAATTAATGACGAATCTTTCATTTAAAGCAGAAAACTTTTGGCGTTTTTAAATTTTCGACACTAATTGCCATTACCGATAGAAGGCAAAATAAGTGATAGAATTTTCGACGCTAAATGTAATGCTAAAGTCGCAATTTCTTATAGTGTAAATACTACATTGTGGGAGCCACCTCTAGAACCTACAGGGCTAAGTGTTAGACTGTGTGAGCTATCTCTAAAATTTGTAGAGTTTTGAAACAGATTTTAAATGTTTTAGAGATAAATGACACTATTAATATTTACTAGATCAATAAGGTAATATGGGACAAAAGCATTTTTTTAATGACCTTTTCGATTTATGTAGTATAGTTTCGACAATAGTCGTAGACCTATATGGAATTCGTTATAGGTCGACACCAAGCCTATTTCCTATACTGGGAGTATTCATGGCCATGTTCAAAATACCTTTATCTCTTATAGCTATAGCTCGCTGAGTTATGAATGGGGCTTTAAGGACACGAGGCATCTCATGTTGTCATTTCTATTTATATTGGTAGGTTTGGCAATTGTCATAAACCTATTACATTCCGTTACTTGTTCGACACAACCGTAGATATTTCCTCACATTATGAGTATTTGTGACCATGTTCGAACTACCTTGGTCCGAGGGTTATGACTTGTTGAATTATTAGTGGGATAAGTTTTTTTTTAATCATTACCAGAGAGTCTTACCTAATCTCTAGTATGAATATTGTTTACCAAAAATAATAGTGTTTATATGACATGATTTCGCATGTGTTTTGAACTATATGACAATGCATATGAATGTTTATAAGAAATATGTGTTTCGAAATGTGTTATTGTTTTATAAGTACTTTGAGATAAAAGAAACCATGAGCCTTATAAGTACACATTTGAACTATCGAAGATTTATAACATGACATACATTATCACGTTAGAATGTATGTGCATAGACAAATAGTTCATGTAAATATATATGTATAAATAAATTTAAGGAATTCTTAAAATCACGATTGTATCAAAACAAAGGCCATAGGAAGTGGATATCCTTAATGGCCAAAAGCTATACAATCGAAATATATGATCACATTTTAATTTCACAAAACATAGTATCAATCAAAATTTCAAAGAAATGAAACGTAGTATTCTTATAATTCACTTACTGACCCCAAATGAATTAATCAAAGGCTCCCTAGCAATTGAAATTCCCACCAAATCCAACTAAATGAAAAATCAGCCACAAAAGTCTATATGGAAGGCCAAGAGCTTCAATTTCCTGAATCTTCTCGGTCTAATTCCTAAATTCATTAAAATGATCACACCTCATCAATTAATCATGCCTTAATAGTAGCTAATTCAATTACTTAAATTTCAATATTCATACCTCAATTTTCCTTATAACCGAATGCTTTCCAAGCTCATTCTATCGGTTTTCAATGTTGCCTTTCCACCATTGCTGAAGCCTTCATGCCCTGCCTTTTTTCAGTTTGCACCATATCCACTATGAAAGCTAAAACTATTCTGACTGAAAGCTTTTCACTCCGTTGCCCTCAGTCTCCAACAGTTCTTCAAAATAAAAAATAGGCGTAATTGAAGCTTCCCTGAATTGGTGGCTTTCAGTGTCTTCCAAATAAACAGCAACGTCTACATGCACTGGGTATTTCTGCACTCTGCCATCCAATACTATTCAGCTCTTCCAAAAAAATGAAGCATTCAATAATTCCCTCTCTACCCATAAGCTAAGATAAAATTTCTTTCCAAAATTTCAAGGCCAAGATTTCCATGACGAATGCCTCTTCACGCTTCAGCTTGCCATTACCAAAAATTTACATGCAAGTACATTAGCAAGTTCTCCAGGATTTACATGCCTCATTTATAAAGAAAACCAAAAGATTTCTCACTTGATTTCCGCAGTCGTTAAATCGTTAACCACCAGCCCCTCTCGATTCCCACCTTTCTAATGAGGAATCCCACATGCAGGTTCATACCCTTCCTCTTTTACTTGTCTTGGTTTAAGCCCATTAAAAATCACAAGTTTTTCTCTAAAAAATTCTTCAAATTGCGACTGAACCAAGTGCTTATCTGGTTCTAGCCGAACCCACAGGAAGACAAAGGGAATGGGTTTTAAATTCCCCCTTTTTATCTACTGTTATTTTCTTAAGAAATCTATCGGTTTCCTCAAGTTCTCGTAGCTGGAATGTGCAGCTTCAAGGTTTCTCTTCCATGGCTGAACCGTAAGAAAGGGAAAAGGAAATGAAGATAAGGCTTCTTAATTTATTTAATAAAGAATTATTTCTTTAAGATGGTAATCATTTTTCAGACTTGATTAATTGGGTTTTCAAATGCCCATTTCTAATGAGGCTACACGTTCTTCCATACCATTAATGTAGTTGACTACTTCCAATTAACCAAGTCAATTTAATAAAACTAGAAAACTAAATGCCTAATCCCCTTTCCTTAAATTAAACATTATAGTGTAGTCAACCAAATTATTTCCCTATTCTTTCATTACTCCTTTAATCACGGATTTAACTTTAAAATTAATAAACTTTTCTAATCTCCAATGCACCTTAATTAATATCCTCATTACCGAGATCGTGAAATTATCGATATGCCCTTGGGCTTGGAATAGGACCAAACTTCGCTCACATTATCTCGCCATTCTTAAATTGCAAAAAAAAAAATCCAAATTTTTATTTATATTAGCTTAAATCCATTAGTTCCTCAAAAATAAGCTTGCGCGTAAATAAAGATACAAGTTGCCACATACACACTCAACAATATATTTAGAATCTTTAAAAAATTCATACCTCTCTTGTTGAATACTATTACGAAATTGTAATTCTTGAAAGGTATCATTCGATTGACCGGTTCTTTGTCATTTGGATCGTATAGGTGACTTGCTGCAACCAACAATTTGCTTCCCCTTGCTTGTTTGGGAGGGATTAGATGTTTTTTTTCCTCTATGCATTTTTAGGCTTAAAAGGGAGTTATAAGGAATTTTAGGGATTTGGCTATTATTCAAGAAATGTTGATAGAAAATGGGATTGGGTTGATGAGATGATGTTTAGGATTAAACAAATTTAACAAAATTTTGAGAGATTTTCAATATTGAATGGTATAGATAGAAATTTGAGAGGAGAGAGTGAGAGAGTGTTTGAAGGTTAGGATTCTTGCCCAGACAAAGGCATTTATAGCCCAATTTTACTTGGGCAGTTGAATGCCCGTGTATGGCATTTGATTGCCCAAGGTTTATTTTGGCACACAGACCGTTTCTAGAAAAAAAAAAAGCAGTCGACAGCCATTTAAGGGCGGTCGATTGCCATACATGGGCATTCGACTACCCAAGTAAATAGAATGTGACTGGGCATAAGGCAGTCGATTGCTCTATATCTAGAAACCTTCCGTCTCAGGAATGCGTTGTGGCAGTCAAATGCCAAATACCGACATTTAATTGCATGTGACAAAAATTAATTGATATGAGTTTTTTTTCTCTAACTGTTATTATTATGAATATTACTACTATTACTATTACTATTATTATTTTTATTATTATTACACCGACTTTAATCAATTTTGCGTTTAATCATACTATTTTTACAATGATCATTCTTAAATTTATGATTAATTATTTTATTTTTATATTCATTATAGTGTTTTTACACGGAATCTAATCAATTTTAGATTGAATATTTTTATTTTTATGATGAATTTCATTATTTTTATAATAAATCTAATCATTTTACGATGTATCTCATTTTTTTACGATGAATCTAGTCATTTTACGATGAACTTCATCATTTTTACGATACATCTCATTATTTTTACGATATATCTTATCTTTTTTACGATGAATTTAGTCATTTTATGATGAATCTCATTATTTTTACGATGAATCTAATAATTTTCATCGTAAAAATAATGAGATTCATCATAAAATGACTAAATTCATCGTAAAAAAGATGTATCTCATCATTCTTTTCGATAAATCTTGTCATTTTACTATGACTCTCATCATTTTTACGATGAATATCATAGTTTTTACATTGTATCTCATCATTTTTACGATTAATCTAGTCATTTTACAATGAATCTCATATTTTTATGATGAATCTCGTCATTTTACGGTAAATCTCATCATTCTTACAATTAAATTTCATAATTTAATTAAATTTACTTAAGAAATCAAATGCTCGAGTATGTCATTCGACTGTGAAAGGTTAAATTTGGAATAAACTGTTTCTAGAAAACAGGCTAGGGTAAGTCGACTACCTATTTTACAAAAACTTTCTATGTCAAAAATGCCAAATACGGGCATTGGATTGTCTTTGACAAAAATTAATTGATACTATTATTATTATTATTATTATTATTATTATTATTATTATTATTATTTTCTAGAAAACAGGCTAGGGTAAGTCGACTACCTATTTTAAAAAAACTTTCTATGTCAAAAATACATTGTGGCAATCGAATGCCAAATACGGGCATTCGATTGCCTTTGACAAAAATTAATTGATATTATTATTATTATTATTATTATTATTATTATTATTATTATTATTAAATTTGGAATAAACTGTTTCTAGAAAACAGGCTAGGATAAGTCGACTACCAATTTTACGAAAACTTTCTATGTCAAAAATACATTGTGGCAATCGAATGCCAAATACGAGCATAGGATTGCCTTTGACAAAAATTAATTGATATTATTATTATTATTATTATTATTATTATTATTATTACACTGACTTTAATCAATTTTACGATGAATCTCATTATTTTTATGATGAATTTAGTCATTTTACAATGAATCTCACTATCTTTTTTTATGAATCTAGTCATTTAACGGTGAATCTAATCATTTTTACGATGAATCTAGTAATTTTACGATGTATCTCATCATATTTACGATTAATCTAGTCATTTTACGAAGAATCTCATCATTTTTACGATTAAATTTCATAATATAATCGTAAATTACATGGGCAGTCGAATGCCTATCAAGGATAGTCGATTGCCCAAGAATAAATTTAAGACATATAGTTAAAACATTTATAACAGTTAATTGGTTGATAATATCATTCGACTACCCATGAATTAATTTCATACAAATCATATTGCAACCATTGGCAGTCGAATGCCTATCGTTACTAAAGTTTAAGGTTTTTCTAGTTTAGATCCTTTAACATTTATTTACAAACCCTAACTTTCTTGCCTCTTGCAAGAATAGTTGATCTCTACGCAAATTAGCCCATAATGTCTTCCAATTAGCCCCCAAAACCAATTTTATTTTTATATTCATATACAATAACCAATGCCCATCATTCTCTCTGTCTTGCATCTGCATCAGATTTCTTGATTATGGCAGATAAAAGGTATGCATTTAATAATGACACGCTTGAATTATGATATATTTTTATTTATATATGCTATATGAATGCTTTATATATATATATATATATATATATATATATAATACAGTGCTACTGATATCCTAGAGTCAAAATTGTCTGATAAGAAAGAATTGCATGAGCTTATAAAAGAGGATATACTTGGATTGGAATTTGATGGGGTTGATGAATACTATGAGTTTTATAAAGCTTATGGTAATGCAATGGGTTTTGGTGTTCTAATAATAGTAGTAGGAGTAATAAAGACGAAGATGTTATCATGCGATAATTTATTTGTACAAAAAAAGGCATAGGGCTGCTAAATGGAAAAATCTTGAGAATAAGTTTGTCAGCCAAATCATTAAGGACAGATTTCTTACAAATATTTGCTTCATTGTCAAGAAAGATACATGAAAATGGTGGGTATCACATTATGAACTGGAGTATAATCACAAGATGGTCAACCCTTCTTGTAACGCCCCGAAAGTGCGAAAATAGAGGTTAACTTTTTCCTTAATCTTATTTCTGATTTAGGTTGCATTCATGTTCAGTGTAGGGATTTTGTTTCTTCTTTTCCTTATCCTTTTTAACTATTTAATTTTGCCAAACATTTCAGCATCATAACCCTTTATATTATACCCTATCCTCCTACAAGTAAATGCAATTTATATATATTCGCAAGATAGTTGATTGATTTCTTAACTTAATTCACTTCCCAGTTCCAAATATTTCAAAATATTCACATACTATCCATAAACCATTGATTACATCCCAAAAGTAATTATGTATCCGGTATCTATACAAAATATATGTCTGAAAATAAACGTTCAGTGATATACTTGAGTTTGAACTAAAAGTAGGCTGGGAGGCACTAAATCCACCAGCTACTTGTGTACTCTGTGACAGCTAAGAGATCTTACTGCAGGTGCTCTGAAATGGAGAAAGAAGGGGTGAGCTTTTGGAAAAAAAACTCAGTAAGGAATGTATTTAAAATAATTCTAACTAAATAAAACAAGTGGGAAATCATGTAAGTATACTTTCATATATCTATACTCATGAAAACCGATTCATATGCTTACTTTGAAACATAACATATAAACGTACACATATACTTTATTTCGTACGTGAAACATCCTTACATAAAAACAATCATAAATATCTATATACTTTCTTGTTTATCATCATACATATCTTTTCATATGAAAACATCAAACATACTTTCTTTCATTAAATCATCATACATGTCTTTTCATATGAAAAAATCAAACATGCTTTCTTTCATTAAATCATCATACATATCTTTTCATATGAAAATATCAAATATGCTTTCTTTCGTTAAATCATCATACATCAAAACATAGAGACTAGGCTAAGTCTGAGTAGCAAACATGCATCTTATGTCAACCTCCATAGAGGGCATATCTTACCGATGGTCATGGTGGGAGGGTGCTGTAGACTGGATTAGAGTCGTACAACAAACATAAACATGTGTAGTATCTGAACAACTTAACTTAACTCTAGCACACAGTTAAGGCACGGGCACCAATGGCACTCGTCGTGCGGGAGACATATATGCGTGCTATGCGGGCACGAGATACTAGGAGAAACATATACTCTTACTAGTTATATTGTTAAAAATTTAAATTTTTTATTAAGAGTAATTGTAATTGATCATTGCCTTATTAATCCTATTTGAAGACAGTGTCGTTCATGGAGAGTTTGGTTGTTTCTTGCATTTACAATCTTTCCGAGCATGTTATTTATTAAGCCGCTAGCGTTGAATGGAATGATCGTATTTTGTCTGTTTTGTTCTTCATGCAATGTGTGGCTAGGGATTGGTTTCTCCATTACTAGGTGGCTGTGTATGAGAATGATTGTATGTTTTTTATTTTGTTGTTCTTGTAATATTACATGTCATAGCTTTAGGTGTTTGATATTTTCTTTGCCGGTTTGTTTCCTACTATATTGGACTAATTTAGAACATAACAATCATTGACTTGTTAATGACATGAGAATTTGGATGCAAACATGTCATAGTTGAGTCTGAATCTTTTTTTGCAGTGAAAAAGTTATTACAGCCTTTAAAAGGATATGATCCCCTCTTTTAACTTTCAATTCTTATTTTTAGCATAATCATCATTTAAAAAGCAAATCACTATTTTTCTGTTTACGAGTTATAAGTGTCAGAATTTAAATTTAAATTTTGTTAATAATATATTCAATGTTTTATACAAAATATCAAATTTAAATAAATGTTACAATTATTTAATGATTTATATATATTTGATTTATTATTGTATTAAAGTTAAAATTTTAATATGAAATAAATATAATAAAATAGTATAATAATTGTTTTTATAATAAAATCAAATGTTATATTTAATAATATATTTATTATTTATTATTACAAATATAATAAGCATAATATTAAAAATTATTTGATATTGAATATTATATTGTGTTTTAAAATAATTTTATTTAATAATTGAATTTAAATATTCAATATTTATTTTGTTGATAATAAATTATTGATATAATTATGTAATAAATAAATAATGATTGTTTTAAAATTTTATAAATTTTAATTAGAAAAAGTGTATCATTTATTTATTTATTTATTTTTTAATATAATAATTATATAATTATAATTCGGGTTTTTTGGGTTATAAATTCGGGTTTTTTCAGGTTTCGAATCAGGTCGATTTCGAGTTTGTGTCGTATCGGGCTTAGATTATGTCGGGTTCGAATTTTTTCGGACTCGATCTTTTTCGGGCTTGGTTTTTATTGAGTTCGAATTTTTTCAGGTCGGGATTTTATCGGGTTCAGGCTTTTGACTTTTTGATCAATTTGGTCTTGTCTCGAATTCGGTCTCGGGCAAGCTCGGGGCAGATTTTCGGACTCGGACCAACTTTTATCAGCTCTAATTACAATTCCTAGTTTTTGGATTCATAATTAGGGGTGTAAAACGGGTCAAACGGTGCGAACCGATGCGGATTAATACGGACACGGATTTAAACGGGTTGAGCCCGTTTAGGCCCGCATTTAAACGGATTAAATTTGTGAGGACCGATCCGATTCTCATGCGGGCCGGATTGGCCCGCGGGCTAACTTAACTTTTTTTTTTGGAAATAAAGGATTGAATTTTAAAAAATAATGAATTGAGTCTAAACACTTAATTAAGTCTAATTTTAATTTGTTAAATGATTATTGGGCTTTGGGAATTAACCAAAATTGTTATAAAATCAAATCACATAGATTTGAGACTAAAATACAAAGTTTAATTTGTAATTTTTTTAACAAGAGGAATATTAGTTCATTCATGATCAAATATAACAAGTTCAAAGAAAAAATCAAAATGATTTGGAGTTCTCCACTTAATTTCAAATTGTAAGTTAGTTACATAAAACAATATATTATGTACAAAAGCAAATTATGGGTTTGTAATATATATATATATATCAGCATAAGCAATATATTATATCATAAGCAAGCAAGTCATAAAATTGTGAAAATAGTTCTACAAATATTATTATATTAATCTCAAAAAAAATAAAATCCACAAACATAATATCCATTAAACAAACTCGCATTACAAATACAAATTACACATGACATAATATTATGGTCTAAATAATTAAATAAAGAATAGTAAATAAATTTAAAAGTCATAAAATCTATAAGCATCCATTAAACTCCACATCAAACAACATTAAACTTGTGAGTTAATCTCATTATTCAAATGATTTGAATCATTTGATTCTTCTACCAATTTATCTTTGTTTTCCTCATCATTTTTCCAACCTATAAAATAAAATTTTCAATTATTAAATAAAAATACAATAACATTATTTTGGTAAATTTTCAATTTTTTACTTTTGTAATTTTGTTTGTTTAAACTTTAGAAATTAGAATAGGTAGAATGAGAATGATTTAGGACTTAAGTTTGATTGGTGTGTTGGTGAAATAGTCCGCGGTTCGGCTCGTATCTGTACGGGTTGACCCGTATAAATTATTTACCTGACGGGCTTGACCCGTATAAGCCCGTTTTTAAACGGATCACATATTAATGAATCGGATCGTTAAAAACCCGCGATTTTTACGGACCAATCCGCGGGTTTGAGCCCGTTTTACACCCCTATTCATAATAGGATTTTCCTTCCAAATTTCCCAAAAACAAAAATTTGACTTTTTCATTCCATATTTTCACAAATAATTCCATATTTCCAATTACGCTTTTCCAAAAAAGTTTCACCCAAATTAAAAGTTTCCTTATTTTCTTTGAATTCTCAAAAGATCAATTCCAAAACAAACTCATTGAAACTTTCTTTTTTTAATTTCTGATTTTCTTTCCCTTTTTTTCTGATTTTTCTTGATTTTTATTTTATTTTTTATTTTTTAAATAAAAATAAAACGGTCAAACTATGAGCTATATGTACTTAGGCCCTAAAAATCCATATAGGGCTCATATTAAAATTAATCAATCACATTCAAAAATCGAATAAAATTTTAAACATCCAATTAACCATTCCTAATAAAAAATTGAATTAAGAAATAGTAGATTTCAAAATTAGGATAGAAGATCGGATACAATTGAGACTGAACTCACATGAATTTCGAATAAAATATGATGTCTCGTTAATATTTAAGGTGTAATGATAATTTGAAAAGTTAATTTAATATATTATAAAATTTAAAATTTTTTTTATAAAATTTAATTAATTATTTAAATTAAATATTATTAAATTTAGTATTCATTGCTTTTACAAGGAGTTAAAATTTATGATCCTACGTGTCCTTCTAAAAATTGCTATAATAATTAAAAAGGAACTGTCTGTTCCAAAAAAAGAAAAAAGCTGTCCGCTGCGACCTGGTACCAAGTTATCGGTAGGTAACACAGCGTCCAAGGCGTGGCTACACCTAATTGGTGGTCGGATTGCACTGCTTATCTCCGTAAGGATCTAAGTCAACGACATTGGTTGACCAAAATAACAACCACATAGCGCGCATCTTATAGCGTGATCTCCAAACAGTACGCTAATTGTGCAGCCTCCGCCGCTCTCTTCAGCAAATTGGAACCCGCGACATTTCAATTTCAGGGCTTGCTTCAATGAACGGCCATGGCCTCCAAATCGTTTAAGAGGAAGCCTAAAATCAAGAGATCAAGCTCCAAGTACGGCTCCTCGATGGCCTCTTCCAAGCACTTGTATGTCAGAAAAGTCTTCATTTTAATATCGATTATTTTGCTTGTTTGTGTAATTTTTGTTTTGGGAGTTTCGTCAAGCACTTGGAATAAGATATCGTCCGATAATAACTCCATTCAATTATACGGCTATGAAGTAGTCAATGAATTCCCTCACGATCCCAGAGCCTTCACTCAGGTAACTCCCCGAAGCAGCGGATCGATGAAAGTTTAAGGTTTATTCCCGGAGTGATTGTTTTCCTTATTAATTGAGACATTTTTGGTTTGTTTGCTTTCAGGGCCTTGTTTATGATGGAAATAATACCTTATTTGAGTCAACTGGTCTTTACAAGCAAGTGAGTTTTATTTATTTATTTATTGCAGCCCCATTGTATATATGTACTTTCATTATTGCTTTCCTTGGAATTATCATTTCGCTTCCGAACTTAGGTTGCATTGTCCTGCCTGGTGTCTTTGGCTTTGTTTAGGCATGAATTTGAATGTTGTGTAAACTTTACTTAACCTCCTATTTCTTCTCACTGTTTCAGTCATCAGTTCGGAAAGTTGCTCTTCAGACTGGAAAGGTGCATATCCTTTCTTTGGATTTTCATACAAGCTTGTTGGTATTTGGTCATATGCGTAATTAAATCAACAAATATTAGTATTTTTGTAAATAAATTTGTGCATGATAAGATTTATTAAGAAATGTAATGAAAAAAAAGAGTTAAATTTGCTTGAAAGCCATCTGGTAGGGGTGCAGTATGCTACCGATGGGATCAGTACATATGCCATATTCTGTTAACAAAGGTTGGTTAAGAACCTAAAATGGTATTTTGATTGAATCCAGGTGACAAGTTTTCCAATTCCTTGTAAACTGAAAAAAACTATGTTTTCCAATTCCAAGATTTTCTATCTTTTTTTTTTTTTTTGTGTACAGGTTGAGATTCTTCACAAGATGGCTGATTCATATTTTGGAGAGGGTTTAACTCTTCTTGGTGAAAGGTTTGTTAGAAGGAATTCCGTTGTTACACTTTGGCTCTTGTGTTTATCCAAAATAATGACATTTCTTCCTTTTCTTCCTCTTCGTCTTGTCATGTTTTCTCCCCTTTTCATTTCTACCAAGTTTTTGAAGCACCGTATTTATTTAACCACATTCTTCTGCGTTTCGCTTCCAAGTTGATTTTGATTATTTCTGAAGTTTAAAGTACTTAAAGATAATTTTTCGGTTAGTGGAAATTCTATTCATATTTGGTATATTGCTGCATGTTTATATAGATTCCATTGATTTTTACTCTCTTCATATATTTTTATTTTCTGCTTTATCATTGGGATGGTATGCGTTAATATGGTCTTTGAGTTTGCGGATTTTACGTAGGATGACTTTTTGCATGCAATTAAGACTAATGTAGCAGTTCTTATGTTTCTTTTGTAGGCTATTCCAAGTGACTTGGTTGACGAAAATTGGTTTCATATATGACCAAAAAAAATTGCAAAAAGTTTGTGCTTCTGGCCTCTACATCTATACTCTTTGTTGTGGTTGTTTAATTTGTATTATCGTGATTCTGGATAAACATTTTTTGAGTATCTGAGCATGCATAGCTGTTTCATGAGTGTTATAATACATATCCATTGTTCTATTTATGTTACAAATTTCATTTTTGGGAAGCCAGTCAGCTCATTGCTGTACTGATATTACAGAGAGTTCTCAACCTATTTGATTTATGCTGTCTTGAATTTTTAATATAAGTCCTATTGCATATCAGTTTTCATTGATTTAATTTAGGTCACTGGCTTCCTAATTCACTTTTTGTACTTGCTCGTATGATGCATGTCCAAAATGGTAACTTGAAACAATATTGCCTCTTGTTTATTTTCTTCCCCTTTTCTGCATGTTTCTTGTTTAGGATATAACAAAATCATCATTATGCCCGTATCTCATCACAAAATGCATACAGCTTTCTTTGCTATCTCATCGTCTAATCACATTTTACTTGCTTTTTCTGTTAACTCAAGTGAATTCAGTGCTTGCATTGTTTTTTATTTCTGTGTCCGTAATGGTTTTACTTTGTCATACCTAATGCAGTTAGAGCAATTTACGCATCAGATGGAAGATGGGTGGGGACTGGCAACTGATGGCAAAATCATATATGGAAGTGATGGGACTTCAACGCTGTATCAGATAGATCCCCAAACATTAAAAGGTTTCTCTTGCACACACGTTTAGTGTTGATTATATTCCCCCTCCATTTAGGGTTTTCAACTTTGGTATTGTTCGTAACATTTTTTGTGCTGCATGTCACTCTAGATATGAGTGTTGTTTACTAGTAGTAAAATATCAATACTTTGTTTTTTACTGTCTTTTTGTAACCATATTCTCTCTTTTACAATATGTTGCAGTCACAAGAAAACACATCATCAAATTTAATGGTCATGAAGTACGCTACCTGAATGAATTGGAATATATAAATGGTGAAATATGGGCAAATGTTTGGCAGGTATGCCTTTGTGGCTTTAGGATTTTATTTTGGTTCGTGTGGCATGGATATTGTGCTTCATTCTTTGAAACTGGCTTTATAACAAGTTGTCCACCTTCTGAAATTCATGTAATGCTCTGTGCTGTGATGACAGCATAAGAAAAAAATGAAAAAAAAAAAAAAAAAAACCCTAGTTTACTGGCCTGATGTTTTTCACATTCTGAACAAAAAGTTTTGTGGCAAATATTGTTTATATGAATGCATCCAGTACTGGAAACTATTTCTGAATGGCTCTTGTTATATATATATATATATATATATATATATATAACAAGAGCCATTCAGAATATATATATATATATATATATATATATATATATATATATATGACCTTTAAATCCTTTTCCCTTGCACATACATGCGGTGCAGAGTATCAGTTAATTGTTTTAAAAGTGTCTATATCAAGTGGTTTTCATAAGAATCAATTTGTATTATCATGTGTTCAATTTCCTCATTAAAAATTTTATTTTATTTTTAAACCTTCTTTCCTCTGTAATTGCTCAATGGTTTCCTTTGCATGATGATTTATATATCTGGAGAAGAAAATAGCAGCTGTTGACTAAAATTAGTTCCTGAATTGTACTTTCTCTCTTTGTAGACTGACTGCATTGCTAGAATCTCACCTAATAATGGCACAATGCTTGGATGGATTCTCCTTCAGGATTTAAGGTTTAGTTTTTCTGTTTATTCAGCTATGTTTTGTCTCTAATCTAGCAATAATTAATCAGATCCAAAATGCTGCTTGTTTGTTTTACAGAGAAGGACTAATAGCAGCTGGATATAATGTAAGCACTTAATCTGAAATATTCTTTTAATGCTGTTCGTAGCTTGTGGTTTATAGAAAACTCTATATGATTTCTTGTAAGATGATAGATACTAGGCTAGGCTTTTTACTTATTTTAATCTCATTGCTAGATAGTTGCATCAATTCATCAATGTTACTGCTTAGTGACCTGACTCATGTATTTCAAATTTCACTATGTTTTAGGGTATTGATGTTTTAAATGGTATTGCTTGGGATAGCAACGATAATCGCATTTTTGGTAATTTCTAAACTAGACTTGGCTAACAGAATCATCATTTACTTCCCTGTTTTATACAGTTTATGCCATTGGTTAATTCATTTTGCATGTCAATTTACATACGTTAAGGTCTTTTTTTGTTCTCTTCTAGTTACTGGAAAACTCTGGCCAAAGCTTTATGAGATCAAGCTGCATCCAGCCAAGAAACACTTTACTAATGGAGAGATCGAGCTGCTTTGCTTGCCATGAAAAGCCAGCCAAAGGTATGTCTGCTACATAATAGTGTTCGGTTATTAATATATGCAAAACAGGAACTGAAAATTTTCCATTTCTGAGATTGACTGGAGATTTATGGACACACGACTCCTTAGAGTCTTTACCGATTCTTGTAAAATTTGGTTGTACTATTTGGTGGACTTGAGCCCTCGAAATATATTATTGATGTAAAGAACAGTGCAATAAGTCATTACATCGTAAATTAAAGGAGTATCTGATTGGGATTCACCATTCTTCAGAATTGATTCGGGTTTCTGCACTCTCTCCTTCACCAATTAAGCTCTATACACATTGTGTTCATTGTTTCATCAAGCCTTTAACGACGTCGTGCTTTCCTTTCACAAATGCGACATGTTATTTATACTTTGTGAAATGCCAAAAGAGAGTAAACAAATTGGGGCTCTTCGGAGCAATGCGGGTCTAAATTATATTTCCAATCCTCCAATGGCCGTGTGGCTTCCAAATCCCAACTAAATTAAACATAACATGGCATGATCTGATCATTAAGTTGCGACACCGCTTGATATGCTAGGCTCTTGACTTACCGAAGGGTCCTTCTTCATGGTGTTTCTTCATTTAGGTAGCGAATTGATGCTAAAGCAAACCATCGACGGGTCTCTCAAATTACCTTCAGGTTGTAACAAAAAATTGCATACAATCGCTTCAACCTGGGCGAAAAAATGGGTGGGGTGGGGGTTGTTTAGGTAATAAATGGCGTCTACGGGAAAATGGTGGAGGTGGCATACAACCGCTGGTTCAAGTCGTGCGAAAGCATGGTGATTTACGCTCCTTGTAATTGAGTTAAACAGGATATTTCCGCTGCTCCCGCTAGTTAGTTGGCACATCTAGATTTTTGAAATATATCACAAGACTTCTAGTTAACCTCAATCTCATCTCTTGTTGCTTCTGCAGCCGCTAAAACCCTGACTTTAGCTCTCTTTCCATCTTCCATGAAGCCAATAATCCATTCAGTAACCCCAAGTCTCGTTCTTTCTTCGCTAGGCAGCATGTCATCGGAGGTATCATATCTCAAGGAAAAGCTCTCGGAGCAGACCTCGTTTTTTGGCCTGCGATTATGGATCGTGATAGTTGCATTCATAACATTATTCATTCTTTTGGCTTTGTTCGTAATCTCTTCCTGCGTCATCTATTTTCGACGTAGAAAATCCCACAAGGCCTCTTTTTGCCTACCAAACCCCACGGCTTCTAAGAATTATCGTAGTACTTACAGCACTTCCTCACTCAATAATAGGCTCCTTCCGCTTAATATTTCGGAGATCGAGATGAACACGACAGAGCCAGAGCTTCAGATTATGTTCTCTGACCAGTTGCCTACTCGTGCTAGTATAACAACTCAAGAGAGTTCTATGGCTGATTTGGAGCCCTTCGGCAAGTTCGCGCCCGGGGTTTCAGAAACCTGGACGGCTAAGCAATTCAGTTTGAGGGATGTTGGGATTGTCACAAATGGTTTTGCCTATGAGAATTTAATTGGGAATGGAGATTATAGTGTTGTTTACCGAGGCGTCTTGTTAGATGCTACACAAGTGGCGGTGAAGAAACTACTGATTAACAGGTAACTGGTTCTTGATTGATTCTAATTAATCAATATTATTTTTTTTGATGGTTGTATCAATTAAGATTCTTGATCATGTTACTATCAGTTGCCCAACTGAGGAGTTCATTGCAGAGGCAGAGGCAATCAGGCAGGTTCGACACAAGAATCTAGTCAAGCTGCTAGGATACTGCATGGAAGAAGGTTACAGGTATCTTCTTTTACTTGATACAATGAATTTGAAGTTGTTATCTCATGCAATTTGGTAATGCTGATGCCTCATAGTCCTGATTTAGTTTTCTGTTTCATTAGGATACTTGTATATGAATATGTTAATAATAGTAATGTGCACCAGTGGCTTCATGGGTCCCTAGGGCAAACCAGGCCTCTTCCCTGGACCATACGTATGAAAATTATCCATGGGATAGCTAAGGGGTGAGTTTGACAATTTGAAAATTTTACTTCTAATGATTATTATTGTGCATTCCCTCCATTGGCTGAGGTCTATGCTCGAATTTTATTGGTATACTTGACGATAATGGAGATGATGTTTTTGCAGTTTGGCCTACCTCCATGAGGATATTGAACCACAGATTATCCATCAAAGCATTAAGTCTTGCAACATATTACTTGATCATAAATGGAATCCTAAGATCTCCGATGTTGCAGTTTCTAGGATGCTGGGTTCAGAGCACAGCCGTGTAACCACTCGTTCAATGGTCGATCTAGGGTCAGTTTATTTGCATTCAACTTGCATATTCATTTTCATTTATACATTCTGAATTGAAAATGTGAAATGTGATCTAAATTAAACCTTTTTGTTGACCATGTTTCAATTTGCATTAGTTATGCTGCTCAAGAGAATGCTTTTACCGGACTGTGGGATAAGAAGAGTGACGTTTATAGCTTTGGAATACTTATCATGGAAGTCGTAACAGGGAGGACTCCTGTTAATCATAATCAACCCCAAGTACCAATTCCTAATCTCAACATATTTGAGTATTATGTAAAGCTTGTGCCTCTAATTTTGACAAGATGAAATTTGCTATTGCAGATTTACTTGATTGATTGGTTAAAGTCCATGGTCGCAAACAAGAAAATTGCTCATGTAGTGGATCCTAAAATGCCTGAAATTCCTTCTATAAAGGAACTCAAACGGATTACCTTGATCGCCTTTCGATGTGTTGACCCTGATTCAGATCATAGGCCGAAAATGGGAGAAGTGATTCATATGCTTGAGCCAGGTGACTTGCTGCTCAATGATGTAAGAACAACTTTATCTTCCTGAAGTTGAGATATCACATTCTGTACGCATTGCTGTCTTGTCCTTCTGGCTACCAATCTATTCACTTTTCCTGGTATGTTTATAATGCAGCAATGTCGCACCAAGAGAGAGGCTTCCCTTCGAAACCACACACAAAATAGCCAGACGTCTGAACAGGACAAGGATGCTTCTGATGCGTACGGAGGAAAATGAAGCTGCAATCACAACGGGAAAAAGATACCGAAATAACCCTTACAACATATCTCACCATTGACAATCCAACGTGAGCCACTCCAAAGACTCTTTTAAGATTTTGCTAAATCCCATAGAATTTTATTTCATCCACACAACATTTGTTCTTTTCAGAGCGTTCTTTCCTCTCTCTTTTTATGTAGAATGCAAACTTTAGTACAAATTTTGCATCGATGTACATTTTCAAAGAATTTTTAATCAATTATGATGAATCCAGCTCAACTCTTTGAGAGCTTAAAAAACATGGATCAACCATTTTCCCAATCACCCAATATGGTCTTTTAAATGCAATATTATGGTAGAAATATGGTAGGATATGAAGCATATGAGACTAAAACTATTTTTTATTTTTACAGATTTAATCTTAAGCGAATTCTAAACATAGATGAAAAAAGTTGACATTTTTTTTTTAATTTTCTCTCGGAACCTAAACATGTGATCCATTACAAGTACCAAGAGTCAAGTAAATTATAACCCTGTCGCTGACGTTACAAGTCTTCAACTTGACATCATCGATGGACAGCCTATCCAAAGGGAAGGGACAATTAATTTCCTTCTCAGGCAACAAATTACATGGATCAGGGGTCACTCGGTTGGTTATTCCCTGAATATCAGAGCATTTCCAATGCAACTCCTTTGGCTTTGTAGTCAGTTTGATATTGACATCAGAAATGCATATATCTGTGAAAGGGTCCTTTTCAATTCCTTCCAGTCTTGCCGAATAGGTGACATTATCAGCCACCATGTCTCTGTAATTGATACCTTTGATTATAGGAAATGCATTTGGGTCAAAGCCGGGGTCTGGATGAGAACCATAAGAGCCTGTCATCCAGAATACGTACTTCCCTGTATTCATTGTTATCCTCCTAACATAAATGTCTTTAACATAAGCTCCTCTTCCCACGGCTGTTTTAATCCTCACACTAGATTGTGTGTTAATTGCTGTAATGTCTTCAGCTCTTACATCTTGGATTCCACCGGACATCTCACTTCCAAGAGCAATGGTAGCGCTGTCCGGAGAAATGCAGGTGAACCTTCTAATTACTGGGTGCTTGGTTGGCATGTTGAATTTGATTCCATATTGGTCCCAGCCACTTTTAACAGCTATGCAATCATCTCCTGAGACTACAAAACTGTCTTCAATTCTGGTGTTTGTGCATGAATCTGGAAAGATAAGCATTGAGGCTTCATTGAGGCTCATATCTATTATGACAGAGTTGTAAAATTTCATTCCTTCTGTTAAGAATAACGAACCTGTGATTACAAACAAATCTGGGTCTATTCCATCAGTATTATGAGAATCAACTGGTGCAAGAATAATCAAGTGTTGGATAATTACATCACTGCAATTTCACGTTCGATCAAAAGCAAAACAGATATCAGAAAATCATTATGATGGTAATGTGGGTTTACTGAATTAACCTGCTCTATACGGGATGAACGTCCCAAGATGGTGAGTTAACCAATGTCAGATTCGATATCTGGACCTGATTGGAATACATGATCTCAATCAGGTAGGTTCTTGTTTCAGTCAGCTTACCCTTCTTGAACTTCTTCCACCAGTATGCACCTTGGCCAGCGATGGTGCCATTGTTACCTTTGTTACAAGCCAATGCCAAAGCCCAACCCAAACGATTTGGTCAACGTTTGATGCTAACGTTTAATTGCCAGAAGATGTCAGGTCTTAGTTTTCAGGTACCTGTAATGACAACATCTGTGAGGTTGGTGCCAAAAGTAAGACTGCTGAACCTTCCATCAGGGGCATCTCTTCGCCGCCACCCCCCTCCTCCCCGGTAAGAAGGCTGAACAGGAAGACGAGGCCACTCTGATTCATCCTCTTCATTATTTTGAAAGATTACTTTACGTAAACATCAAACAAGATAAATGGTCATCACATCACATTGCTTTTAAATAAGATAAAACTAGATTATGGTTTTCCTTCAATGTTCTTCATATTCGCCTTAAGGAAAAAAGTAAGATCATGAACTCTCTTAGCAATGTTAATGTATACACAAATTTTCACGTCTGAAAAATTAAAACACGAATTAGTGACAAAATTCTATTTTTGTACTTATGTGTGAGTACAAGTTTCTGTTTTGAATTTTTTACAAAAAAAAAGAAAGAATGATCCTCTGATTCGGTCTCCTGATTTCTGATTACACTTCTCGAGGGTGTGACGCTTAATCCCGACGGAGTGGAAAGAGTGATTGTTGAGAGAAACGACCAAAGGGCTGTTGAGAGAACGATCTGTGACTTGTTGTCCTCTTATAGATCTGCTGACGGCTTTGTTGAAGAAAAGACTTAACTGAAGAGGAGGCTTGATCGGAGAACGGTCGGTATTCTGCAGGCTTTCAATTCTCTGAAGAGGCTGGGACTTCTCTTCTCTGTGTGCTATGCTCTTCTTCAGTGCTTTCTGTGTGCTTCTTCTGAGTGTTCTCCCCTCTGGAAGAGCTCTCTATTTATAATGCTGGATGGTAGAGAGTTCTAAAGGGATTCGATCACTCTAGGATTTATCTCTAATTAATTTAATTTAATTAGAGATAATACAATTGGTTAATAATTTTTATTTATCACCAATTTATTAGAAATTATTAATTAATTAAATATTTAATTTAATTAACTAATAATATTAATTAATTATTTTTTTAATGCCTACAAATGCCCCCACTTCAAGGTACGGGCGTGCGTATGCTAGGCATGAAGTACGTACGGAACTTAAAGTCTATCAATATCAATAGCGTGCTAGCTATGACAAAATTCCTTGAATTTATATATATATATATATAATTTTGTGTTTATTTTCAACACAAATTGAACTAAAGAAATAAATTACAATTAAATTTCTTCGGTCAGAGTTCAACTTAAATTCTTCTGTCAAACTATATATATTGACTGATAATCATGAACTCCTTTTCATAAATTCCAAGCAGCTTGGATCTTTCTCCATCGGATCTTTTTCGCAGAAGTGTAGAATTCGATCATTAGGTATGAGTCTTCTTTCTTTCTCTCTTTTTTTTTTTATATTTATTTTGTGAATGTATGCTCGTACACCCCATCATAAACCATCTGTATGTCGATGTTTGAATTATTGTTATGTGGCCATCTGTACTGCTATTTTGCATGCTTGAATTTTGCTGCCTCTTTCCCTATTTTCTGGGGTATTGCACCTCGCTTCTTCCCATGTCTCTGACAGCCGCTGTCCACGCTTCTGCTTTGCTTTCGGGATTCTATTTTGCTGCTCTGAAATTGATTCTGCCTCCACCTTTAACACTGGCCATGACAACAGCTATCTGTTTCGTCCTCTTCATCGCGGCAGCTAGCTCTTCATCATAGCAGCTAGCTCTCTGTCAGCCGCTAGCTTTCTATCACAACAGCTAGTTCTCTGCCTCTATCACCATCGTTCCCGGTTCCATGCATCGCCTCTTTTAATCGTACATCTCTGCTCAATGTTTTACACAGGTTGGGCTACTGTTTGCACATCTCTGCAATGGCCAACAAGACATCCGATGAGTAGCGTGGTGACTCCTACCGACAGCTCTTGGCTTCACTGTTCTGCCTTCTCCTTCAGATCACTATACTCCTGGAAGGGAGATTTTGTGAATCGAGTCTCTCTCCAGAAATTAGGAGTCAAGAAACCAGATGTTTTCAGAAGACACTCAAAGGTGGCCTTGACAAAGTTGCCAAGAGTCTTAGTAGAACCCCTGGATGAAGTAAACACATCCTCAATCCCAGCAAACTGAAGCACCTTCTTTGGCACCCTAACAGCCACAATTCCCGCACCTCTCGGAGCCGGCACCATCCTAACAGTAACAGAGCGATATTTCCCAGTAACTTTGCACGTTGCTGTATGAGGTTTTCCAATCTTATTCCCCCAATGCCCTCTCTTCACAGGTATCACAGACAATTTCGCCAATATTATGGCCCTTCTTATAGCCGTCGCAACTTCTTTGCTACACTTCACCCGCTCCATTTTGAAGGCCTAGTTTGAGATTCTCCTGTGGACAACCCATTTTCCTCCCGTCAGACCCACGAGTCCTTGTCGTCCAAAGAGCAGCTTCGTTGAAGTGTCAAACCCCAAGGGCCAAAACTCCATTGTTCCACCATCCATATTGAGAGCAACCTACTTGATCAAGTCCGGGTCAGATATTGCAAGCCTGGGATTTAACTCGAACCAATAAAGGAACGTTATGCCATATCTGCGTGACCACTTGCTGTAACTGGGAGCCACACGGTCAAGGATATCATGCTGGTCAAAAGACATGGGCTTAGATCCAGCTTCTGAGTACAGATGGCGGATCTCTGCTGTGTTGCCGAATATGGGACGGTAGCTAGGGCCTCTTATTCCTTGTTTTCTGAAGTGGGTTTGGATTCTCCATAGAACCCAGATGATTCGCAACAATAGAAAAAGGGAGATGACATCTGAACCAACTTCTGAAACTCTGACATGAAATGATTTTCCCCCACACTCAAGATTGATAACTTCATTAATTTCATCCAATTGATTCGTCATAATGAAGATGAAAACTGCTAAAATCGTTAAATTTTAATGTTTTTCAATCCATTGACAAAAGAACTCTGCATAAGTTGACAATATTTTGGTATGTACAGTAGTTCTATGCATGCAGGGGAACGCCTACAATTGTGAGCCACATTGTTCTGAACTTCAGATCCATGTGCTCGAACCAGGAATGAATCTCATCGAACCATTCCTTTAGCCATGACCAGTTAAGGTTTTCCATGGTGGTTCTTGTCTCCAGATCGTCAAACATGATCAGGAATTGCCTACCCGAGATTTTTTTACCTCTATATCGAGCACCTCTTGCCATCTTGAAGTGGCGTCAGCATGAAATCCAGATTCCCAAGCGGTTTGGTCAACAAAAACAGCTCTAATGACTACAAAATGTGGAACTAGGCAAGTGAAAATTACTGCCTGGAAGAGAGTGCGAGGAAATGCCTTTTGCGGTTTATCTATTTTTCCGACAAGAGTACTAACACTGTCCCAAAAGTTCAAATTTCGAAAAAAAAAATTTAGTCCCCTTTTCATATCTTTCTAGCCTAAGCTAAGCCATTTACGGGGATGGATTCTGAGCATTGCTTGGCACCGGTACTGCAGCTACCCTGTGACGTAGTAGCCTGGAGCTTGGGACTGATGGCATGATGCAGTGATAATGATGAATAGAGGTGGAACTGCAGCGTCGGTGATGGGCAGTAAACAGTCGATCAAGAATCCTGAGCGAACAAGCTGGATATCGGGGTTGCTATGATGACAACGTCCCATTTTTTATTAATATTTTATTTAATCATGGACGAATTTATAGTGGCTCATCACATTTTTTTTTACCATTACTACATTTTTATTTCTTTATTCACTATTATTTTGGACCCTTTTTTTTGAAGTTATTTGATCCTTTTTGCTAATCTCTTTTTTTTTTTATTTAGTCATGGACGAATTTCCCACGTATCGTCTTCCAAGACCATCTATTGTCAAGCATTGCCAAGATGAAGTTAGGGGTAAACCATTTTTTTCAAAAACTCAAGAGGAGTATAAAGGTCGTCTACGTGATTTTCTACTTATCCGAGACAAGTCCAATGAGGATATAAGGAAAGCTACTAAGTGTTTAATTCACACTCCAGCTATTAGTAGTAATGCAAATAATTGGGATTCCGATGTAGCAACTCTTTACCATTTGGATGTCTGGACTTCTGAAGAGGTCGATGATGTATTTTCTTACAATTCTCACACTGCTCAAAAGGGTGCCTTTAAGACGGTACTGAAGTTGCAAGATAGTCACCATGAAGAGAGCGTCAAGTACACTGCTCTCACCACTTTGGGCCATCGTATTTGTAGACGCGAAGTTTCTTGGCATAGCTTTCAACCACGCGGAGAATTCGTTCCTCCTCCTGGATATCGGGAATGGTCAGAACTTATTTTGAGTCGGCACAAACAGATTTTAGAGCAAGCGGGCGTCTATGAATCGATCTTCGTTTCGCTGTTTGTTTATGACCAAGGTTGAAATATGATTCATACCTTGTGCGAAGCTTGGTGTCTAGCCACCAATACATTTTTATCTTCTCGTGGGGAGATTTCCATTTCACTGTGGGATTTAAAGATTTTAGGAGGCCTTCCTATTGTTGGAGAGTTTTACGACGAGGTTGCCCCCAACTTAGAAGAAATAACTAGTCTCGATGAATCTTCATGTCACATTCTTCCGATCAGTTGTCGATACCTTTTTCTTGCATATCACCTTATTAGGCTGCAAGAGGATCACGGGGCTTAAAAAGCAATGGAGTTTCTACTTTTTCTTGGGTGAGATTTTGGTTTAGAGGCAAAAGCAAATACAATGATTCTTATGATTCGATCACGATTAAAGGCAAGAAAAATTCTCTATATACTCCTGATGGTCGTTTCAGACACAGCCTTCGTACTAGAAAGGAAAATGAAGTTTTCCTTGATCTAGGTGTTCTTGACATTGATAGAGATGAGGTGTTCTTAGCTGCATTCTTATCAGTCTGGTTATGCTCTTTTATTCTTCCAAGTACCCGTGGTGATGTCATTCGGCTTGAGACTTTCAAAGTGGCTTCTCTCATAGTAAAAGGTACATGATTTAGTCTTGCTATTCCTATCTTGGCAAGCATATACAATGGACTGAATCAAATTGCTACTTGCGTGGATGGTCCTGGTCAATACAATGTTGCTCTTCCTTGGCATTTTGTGCATGCATGGATGGCATCTTACTTTGGAACTCATCCTGGATCGAATAAAGCACTAAGAAGACCTAAAATGTGTAAGTATGGGGGATCTTTTGGTCACAGATCTTACGGTGAGGTCAAAAGTCGAGAAATCATTCCACAATTGCTTGGCATAGATTGGCAAGCCACTAGCATATTTGACACTTGTAAGACTAAACTCTTGGACACTCCTGGGAACCGACTTAAGCTCGATGATTTTGAATACTTGGTCAGCATTTGATCTTCATTTTTGACTTTATGAAAAGGCAATTTTCACTTGGTAGAATCATATAGTCCTCATCGCTTCGCAAAGCAATTTGGATACTGTCAAGATGTCCTGGGATCTTTGACAACTGCTATTAGAACTGCCAGTTTGAGAGGGTTGTTGCGCTATTGGCGATGTAGCGTGTTGAGAGGTCCAAGCTGTGAAGTGACTATCCCTAAATGGAGTAGCACAAATGAAAACTTGTTTGTAACAAGAAAATTCTTTGTATGGTGGCAAAGTCAAATAGGAGATTACTATCGCACTAGTATACTCATCTTGAAAGATAGCACAAGTACTAATTTCAGACTTGCTTCTTCTAGCTCTTGTAAAAAAAAGATTATTGAAACAAGTACAGCCTTTGATTGAGACTATTGACCTTGAGGCTGAAGATATTGATGATGTTACCATAACGCATCGCCTTGACATGGGGCAATTTAAACAAAGCAAAGGTTCTTTAACCCCTGCCGTGGATGGGAGAGAGGTTCTCGATGTCGGAGATGAACAACCTCGTCAGTGTGATGATTGTAGTGATAAACCTATGGAACCTATCAGAAGTGATCATGATAGTGACAGATGCAATCCCAGAAGGCTTGGGAGAGATGTGAAGTCTTCTTTGAAAAGAAAAGTGATGGTTTTCGAACAACCAAAGATTTCAAATCAAGTAACAAAGGTTGGTTCCCTTAAGAAGTCTTGTCATGGCAGGTTTCGTTTTTCCTTAAAGAGGACATGTCTTGAAACTGATCGCGAGGAGTTTGAGAAGAGGACTCCGATTGCACAGGAAGAAGTTGTTGATTCGACCGGTAATGATGTGATTCCTCCTACAGAGATGTTAAAGAAAGAGACAAAGAAAAACACTGTTGACCAGGTCAATAATATTATGCCCGATGATGAGCCTTCAAAAAGTAAGGAATCTGTAAGTGATGCAGGTAAAGTTCGAAACCAAGTGAAACAGTTGTCTGCAAAAATAGGCTCCACATCTTCAGTCAAGGGTAGCTCTAAATCTATTTCAATCAACTCATCGACTAAGAGAGCTCGAGGTGACGACACAGTTGGGAATAAACCTCCTAATCAGGATCCGTCCTAGTTGCCAATCAATCGCTCTCTTGAACGTGATACTATTTTTGTTTCGACTTATCATCCTGGCAAGTATTCTTCCAAGAATTTTGAAAAAGCCATTAAAGGGATCGGACATGATTTCTTACTTCGACTTAGAGATGCCTCTTTTTCTCAAGTTAGCAAGCTTTACGAAGATGCTTCCACTGTTTATTCAGGCATTGAAAGTTTGCATGGTGATTCAACTTCCTTAAAAAAGATTGTTGATTCCTATGTTGGGGAGGTGAAGGCATTGTTGTGTCTCAAGAAAGAACTTGATGGTCGTCTTTCTCAAAAAACTTTAGAAATGAAGAAGGCTGAAGTAACAGAACAGCTGAAATGTGCTAAGTCTTCATTAACGTTGAAGCAACAACATTATGAAGCACAAGCCACAAAGCTTCAGGCTTTGCAAGATGAATGTGCTGCACTAGAAGAGAAGTTACATTTAATTCGAAAAGAGGAATTGAAGGTGAAGACTGAGTTGGATGCTCGAGTTGTTGAAGTAAGCAAGGCCAATGATGAAATTGCTTCTTTTAAAAAGCTCATGATTGAATTAAAGGCCACGGTTTCCATTACTGATGAAGATATGGAGAACATTGAAGAGCTTAGGAGAGCATTGCAGACTCATCGAGACTCTTTGGTTGATAGTTGGAGCAGCAAGTCCTAGATATTGCTTGAGCGTTTTATTATTTTTTTTGTAATAGACATTTTCAGCATTTCAGCTATGTCATATAAGACTTTAATCATTATAATGATTTTTTTTTATTTGGTGTGACTGAACTTAGGATGTAGGGATTTCCTAAGCTGCATACGTACCTTCTAAGAGAAGGATCAAGTCATTACGTAGTTCATTTATTTATTTATTTATTTATTTGTTATTTTGCCTTAATTTTTGCCTAGACCGTCCCAATAGGGTTTTCAATCTAGCAGGGCTTTTTTATTTGCCTTAATTTTTGCCTAGATCGCCCCAATGAGGTTTTCAATCTAGCAAGTTTTGCATTAATTTTTACCTAGACCGCCCCAATGAGGTTTTCAATCTAGCAGGCTTTACCTTAATTTTTGCCTAGACAGCCCCAATGGGGTTTTCAATCTAGCAGGTTTTGCCTTAATTTTTGCCTAGACCGCCCTAATGGGGTTTTCAATCTAGCAGGCTTTGCCTAGATCGCCCCAATGGGGTTTTCAATCTAGCAGACTTTTTTTATTTGATGTTGTGCATAGAAATTGGAGCTTTCACGCATAATAGCGTTTCAAAAATTTCCCATTGATAGGGCCAACTCGTAATCCTTCACTGTCGACTATCTTGTAAGCATTGTTTGTATAAACTTCTTGCATAACATAAGATGCATCCCACTTGGAAGTAAACTTATCACCAGGATGATGATGAAAGTTAATTGGCCTGCGCATAGCGAGCACTAAATCTCCTACTTGAAAGGAACGTGGGCGGACTTTCTTGTTAAAGGCTTTAGAGAGGCGTGCTTGATAACATTCAAGATGTTGTTGTGCTTACCAACGTCTTTCATCCAACGTTTCAAGCTCTTGAAGGTGCAATTAGGCATTGCTCTCTTGTGTTAAGCCTTCTTGGATGGCAATTCTTAAGGTAGGAATTTGACATTCCAACGGAAGAATGGCTTCGACACCATAAACAAGGGCGTATGGAGTAGCTTGCGTGGGTGTTCAATATGTAGTGCGATACGCCCAGAGTGCTTCTCCGATTCTTTCATGCCAATCTCTTTTACTATTCGCAACAACTTTTTTCAACAAATTACAAAGTGTCTTGTTTAATACTTCTGCGAGACCATTTGCTGGGGCATTATACATGGAAGAATTGTATTGTTTGAAATTGAATTTCCCGCACAATTTATCCATGAGGCTATTGTAGAATTGTTTGCCATTATCAGTGATGATGTACCGAGGAACTCCATAACGATAGATGATCTGTACGCGGATGAATTCTACCACTTGTTCTTTCTTGACCTCTCTGAAAGGTAATGTTTCTGCCCACTTGGAGAAATAATCTGTTGTAGCCAGAATGTATAAGTGTCCTCTTGAAGACTTAGGCAATGGTCCTACAAGATCAAGACCCCATCCATCGAAAAGCCAAGATGCGATTGTGGGATGAAGAGGCTCGGTGGCTGATGTATGTAATTGGCATGAAACTGGCATGGTTGACATTTCTTTGCAAAATCTATATCATCTTGCACCATTGTAGGCCAATAATACCCCATTCTCTTGATCTTATAATGCTTTTTTAGCCCAGATTGATGTGCGCCACAAATTTCAAAATGAACCTTTTCTAACACTTGTTTGGCTTCCTCACTTCCTAGGCAACGTAAGAATTACCCATCAAATGACCTACGATACAAGGTATCTTTATAATAGATGAACCTTGTTGCTCTGCGTCGCACTTCAGACTTGTGACGTAAATCATTCGAAAGTTTGCCATGTTGAAGATAATCAATAATAGGCTGTCGCCAATCTTTAACTTCAATTGTGCATACCGATATCGCACTGACTTCTTCATGAACTATGCCTTGTAAAGGCACTATCCACCTGCAACATATTGGAACATTCAACTTTTCATCCTCATTGATGGCCAAAGTTGTTGCCAAGTTAGCCAAAGCATCTGCATGTCGATTTTCACCTCTTGGGATATGCTTTAACGTTATGTAATCAAACTTATCCATTAACCGTTTAGCATATTTGAATTATGAAATCAAATCTTCTTTCTTGACTTCATATTCTGCCAAGAGTTGTTGTATTATCAGTTTAAAGTCTCCTTACACTTCAATGTCTTTAATCCCCATTTCAAGTGCCATTTCTAAGCCTAAAATAAGTCCTTGATATTTAGCAACATTATTAGAGCATAATTCACTCAAGACAAAAGAATATGGCAAGACTTGATTGTAAGGGGTAACGAGAATTGCCCCCGCCCTGCTCCATTTCCTCTTGAAGCACCGTCAAAGAATAACCTCCAGCTTAGCTTCAAGTCGATAAAGAGGACTTCTTCATCAGGTAAATCATCTGACAATTTCCAATCAGACGAGATAGGATGATCTGTTAGAAAATCTGCCAAGGCCTGCCCTTTCACCACCTTTTGGGAAACATAAACATTATCATATTGTTGAAGGATTACTGTCCACTTTACCAATCTCCTAGAAAGAATTGGTCTGGATAAAATATATTTCACAGGATCTGCTTGTGCTATTAAATGGACTGTGTATGCTTGCATGTAGTGTCTTAGTTTATCAACTGTGAAGAACAAAGCAAGACACATTTTCTCAATAGGGGAGTAGTTTAATTCTGCCCTTACAAGTGTTCGACTTAAATGCTATAAAGCCCTTTGTTTCTTTTGCTCATCTTCTTGTGCGAGTAATGCCGTCAAGGACTTGTCCTGTGCAGCAATATAAAGGATTAATGGCTTTCCATGAATTAGTGCTCCCAAAACTGGAGGATTAAACAAGTATCTCTTAATCGCATTAAAAGCATTGCTATAGGATTCATCCCACTCGAATCGTGCGTCCTTCTTCATTAGTCGACTGAATGGTTGGCATCTTCCAACTAGGTTTGAAATAAACCTTCGAATGTATGCCAATTTACCCTGAAGACTTCAGAGCTCTTTTAAGTTCTTAGGCTCTGGCATATTCTGGATAACGTCTATCTTAGACTGATCTATTTCAATGCCTCGGTGTCTTACGATAAAACCAAGGAACTTCCCAAATGTCACTCCAAAGGCACATTTCAGCGGGTTCATCTTCAGTTGGTACTTCCTCAACCTATCAAACACTGAACGAAGATCTTCTAAATGGTCGTTTCTTCTTTTTGACTTGACCACAAGATCATCAACATAACATTCTACTGTTTTATGTAGCAAGTCATAAAAAATTTTTTGTATAGCACGTTGATAAGTTGCACCAGCATTTTTCAAACAAAAGGGCATTACTTTAGAGCAATAAATCCCCTTAGGTGTTCGAAATGCGGTTAGCTCTTCATCTTTTGGCGCCATTCGAATTTGATTATAACCAGATGATCCATCCATGAATGACAAAGCCTCATGCCCTGTAGTAGCGTCAACCATTATTTCGGTGATGGGTAGTGAAAAATCATCTTTTGGACATGCATTGTTTAGATCGCGAAAGTCGACACAGATGGGAAGTTTTCCATCTTCTTTTTGATTGACACTATATTAGCTATCCAATATGGATATTTCACTTCACGTATGAATCTTGCATCAATTAACTTGTTGACTTCAGCTTCTATGACTGGGATAAGGGCAGGTCTATAGCGCCTTTGGGGCTGTTTAATTGTCTTTACTCCCTTTTAAACAACCAAGTTATGAACTGCAACTTTTAAATCAAGTCCAGGCATCTCTTTATATGTCCAGGCGTAGATGTCTTTGTATTCTAACAATAGTGCGACATACTTTTCTTTTTCTTCTGAGCTAAGGAGTGCACTCAAAAATATAGGGCGTGGTACATCCGAGGTGCCAAGATTTACCTCTTCAAGCCTGTCGACAGTTGCTTGCCCCCCATCTTCTAAAACAGCGGGAGCTTCTTCTTCTTCGATTTCGGATGGCTCTTCAGACTCATCTTCTGATGATTCATCATCTGCACTTTCTTGGATGGTTACATGATATGCTGAATAAACTTTTGTCTCATCTTCTTTGAGATGTACAGATGAACCGGTGTCCACAACAGTATGACGTCGCACTTTCAATGGCCCTTCTGTAAAGATTTCAAGCTCTAAACGCCTCTTCATACGAGATGGAATCAAGTTTCAGATTTTCTTATCATCCTTCAATTCAGTGCAGTTTTGACTCCTTTCTTAATGCACTTCACTGCTTGAAGCGTTTAATCTATCAAATACTGAATTGCGTCTTCTGGATGCTTGACGTAACTCAGGGTGGGGGACATTGAGTCTATCAAACACTGAAATACGAGTTGTTGACGTTCCCAAACGATCAAATACTGATACACGAGTAGTGTTTTGAGAAGGATGAGTTGGAGAAGCTTTTGGCTCATCACATTCTTCAGTACCCTCCACCGAAATGTGTTGAGTACTGACCGATTTATTCTTCCTGCCAACATGAATTCGTACCGGGTTTTGGGATTCACATCCTAATCCATCTTTTGGAAAAGGTTTCCCATCCGACTTGTTTATCAATTTTTTATAAGTTTCAATGATCCCTTGCAACTTTGCAGTTGTCTTCCCATCATGCAACTCATTCATGGATGATGACTTGGAAAAGTCAAACCCAGCCTTAGCGATTAGTTTATAAGTCTTTGGATCGTAATTTTCAGCAGTACGACCTTGAGGCAAAGTCCCATGTTCTATTGCGCCTTGGGACAATCGAACGAACCCTTTCAGCGGCTTCTTAGCTTGACTATGAGCCATGTTAGTTAGAGGTAATATGCAAGTATCCTTCAACAATTTTATGTCTTCTTTTATCTTGTCGGGAGAACACTCTACTTGATTAAATTCTGAGCATTCCAAGAATGGCGATTAACCTTCCTTGCGACGAGCCTTTGGAATTGTTGAGTTAATATATTTTGAAATGACAAAACAAATAAATTCAATAACATAAAGATGATACAAAAACATGTTTAGAGGTTATCAGTACCAGAAATTGAGTTCCTGAAGATGAGAGATCGATCTGGTGGTATGAGAGATCGATCTCCTGGGTTTTCTTGGATGAGAGATCGATCTCATGAAGACATGAGATCGATCTGCTAAGGTTTGAACCTGTACAAAGGTATTGAGGAAGATTGAGATCGATCTATAAGGGTTATAAGATCGATCTGTCTAATACAGGATGTTGATGAGATCGATCTGGCATAAGAAGAGATCGATTTCCCCTAAAACAAAAGTTAAAGGCAGTAGATCTATCTGTAAGATCGATCTGTACACAAACAGAGAGCCCATGAGATCGATTTGGTATAGAAAGAGATCGATCTCCTCAAAGTCAGAGAGCTAAGGAGATCGATCTGGGTTAATAAGAGATCGATCTCCTCACTACGAGAATACCTGGCAGATCGATCTATAGATCGATCATGCCTCAAACAAAGAGATTGGAAGATTGATCTGCCTATTCGACAGATCGATCTGCTCTAATATTTACAAATTATGAGATCGATCTGCTCATATATGAGATCGATCTACTTGCTTCTTTTTGCCTTGATCTTGCAGGAATTATAACTAAGAGATTGATCTGATCAAGATGGCAGATCGATCTGGCATTCTACTGGAGGTTCCCAACGGCTCTTTCTGCAAAATCTCAACTGGAAAAACAGCATTAAATGCTCCAACTACCAATCCTTCAGTATATAATCAAGCATTGAAGACACTGAGAGGAGAGACACCATTGCTGCACATTCTGTATATTCTCAAGAGTTTAAATCTTTCATTCGATTTGTCTTCAATCCTCATTTATTGAGTTTGTTGTATAAGCTTGTGTGCAAAGGCTGTATTAGTCCTACCCACATTAAAAGCTTGATATTGTATTCATCCTATCTTTGAGAGAGAAGAGGATTGTTCCTCAGTGAGATAAACTTTGTAAAAGGGTGAATACATCTTTGTTTAAGAAGGGTAGAGAGGTTATTCCTTAACCTGAAAAAGGGAGTGTGTAACTTTCGTTGAAAGTGAGAAAGAAAACTATTGACAAGAAAGTCAAGGAGAGAGGACGTAGGCAAGAGATTGACCGAACCTCTATAAACTACTGTGTTTGATATTCTCTTCCTTATCTCGCTTTAATTTGTTTCATTACATTATATCACTTATCCATTATTTGTTAATTAAGCTCAAATCAGTTTAAATTTTTCATTAACATTAGAAAATCGATTCACCCCCCCTCTCGGTAGAGCCAACAGGAATATAGCGAAGAACTGTAGTTTCTTTTGCCTCGTTGGGTGAAGATTTGGTTGGGTTGTTCTTTACAGTATCTTCCAATGTAAGCTTAGAAATACCCTCAAGGGATGCATTTAAAGGCTCTTTTATCACAGTAGTGTCTATTTTCTTTTTACCTTTAATTTCAATTTTTTCGGTGCTCAGCATTTGAGCGGGTAAAACTTCTTTTATATCACAGTTCTTTGAGTAGAACTTTGCATCAGCATAATGAGACTCGACCTCATTGAATGGTTTTAAATCAGCATCAAACTTTCTCGGTTCGTCTCGATAAAACTTTAAGCATTGATACAGTGTAGAAGGTACAACGCCATTTGCATGAATCCAAGGTCGCCCAAGCAACAACTTATATGTAGTTCTAGCATCAATGACATGGAAGATTGTACTCGACGTTAATTCACTAATCACAACATCCACTCGTATTATTCCCAAAGCACGTTGCTCCATTTGATTGAAACGTTGGATCAAAAGTCAGCTTTTTGACAATTCATTAATTGTTATGCCAAGTTCCTTCATTGTTGCTTTGGGCATGATATTAACTGCAGACCCATTATCGACCAACATGCGATTCACCCTTTGTTCTCGGATGTATCCATAAACATAAAGTGACCGATTGTGGGGTTTTGATCCTAACAACAGATCTTCATCTGTGAATGCAAGAGTTGTCAAGCAGTAATCACAAAAACTATCATCTGAAGCAGGTTTCGTGGGAGCTAGAAGATGTGCAGCGTAAATTTTTGAGTTTTCCAAAGCATGCGTAATCACGTCACGTGTTGCCTTTGGATACTGCAACAGCTCGTAGATGGTAAGATGAGAAGAGATCCCTTTCAAGATCTTAAGGTATTCTTCCCGGACTGTTCTTGTCTGGCTATCACCTCGAGCCTTAATAGCCTTTGAGCTTTCTCCCTCTGACTCCTCTTTAAACGAAATCATATGAATACCAACACTCATTTGCTCTTCCCTAAGAAAACCTTTAGGAAAGAATTTTTCTAGTGTTATTTGTTTTCGAGGCTTTTGCCTCAAGACTTCTTGATTTAAAAATTTTTGGAATTGGGGATGCTTCATAGTTTTCTTCTGTCCCCAACGTGGATGCGAGTTATTTATCTGCTGAATTTCCTTTTGAAAAGGAAGGTTTACGGATCGGACATATCGCTTTCGCGATTTTCGTCTCGTTACTAATGTCCATTATTCTTCATCATCCACTGCAGATTCAACATCTTCAAAAGAGCTAGTAATTAAGCTTGTTACCACAATTGGCAGGGCAACAGGTTCCAAGCAGCCAAATTGTATCAGTTGATACGTTATACCTTTTATAGGAAAAGAAGTGAAAGTAGCATGATTTGACTCTACTATATCATCCATATCAAGTTCAATCTTGCGCTCATTCACTAGCTTCATTATCAAATCTTTCAGGTCAAAACATGTTTCAATGAGGTGACCAATGATGCCATGATACTTGCAATACTTTGGATCGGTAACTTTTCCCTTTTCTCCTGGCCTTTTGGACTCTGGAAGTTCAATCAGCTTCTGGTTCAGGAGTTGATCCAGCATGCCAGGCACATCTGAATCAGGGAAAGGATATTTCTTTGCTTCTCTTTCTTCGAAGCTCATGCGTTGTTTATTTCTCATTTGTGGCCGCCTGATATTTTCTCAACTTTCTTAGTGCCTCTGGAGGAAAATTTTAAAGGTTTAGTCTCAACGAACAAAGACTCCTTAGCAGTGCTCTTTAAAGGCTTCTCAACCTTCTTAAAATCCTTCTTGTCTCTCATAGGATCAAGAATCGAAGAACTTTTGTTACCAGAATGAGCAATACTCAATTCCATGTCATGAGCACAGGTGGCCAACTCTTCGAAAGTATGCAGCTTTATCCCTTGAAGAATGTAAAGAAGTTCTCAATGCATACCTTGGATGCACTTGTCGATGGCATGACGCTTAATCCCGACGGAGTGGAAAGAGTAATTGTTAAGAGAAACGGTCAAATGGCTTATTGTTCCTCTTGAACTTGCAGCGGCGTGGCTGATTGTTGAGAGAACGGTCTGTGACTTGTTGTCCTCTTGTAGATCTGCTGACGGCTTTGTTGAAGAAAAGACTTAACTGAAGAGAAGACTTGTTCGGAGAACGGTCGGTATTATACAGGCTTTTAATTCTCTGAGAAGGCTGAGACTTCTCTTCTCTGTGTGCTATGCTCTTCTTCAGTGCTTTCCGTGTGCTTCTTCTGAGTGTTCTCCCATCTGGAAGAGCTCTCTATTTATAATACTTGATGGTAGAGAGTTCTAAAGAGACTCGATCACTCTGGGATTTATCTCTAATTAATTTAATTTAATTAGAGATAATACAATTGGTTAATAATTTTTATTTATCACCAATTTATTAGAAATTATTAATTAATTAAATATTTAATTTAATTAACTAATTATATTAATTAATTTTTTTTTAATGCCTACAGTCATAATATGAGACATCCTGGTCCTGACTCCTGAGGCATTTGATGCTCAAAATTAGAAGGATAAAAAGTAGTGAATAAGAAAAAGAATAAAAAATAAGGAGGATAGTGTTAAAAAAATCGATAAAGCAAATATAAATTTTTATTTTTGAAATTGATTTTGTTATATATACACACACAAACTCTTTCGAGTTTTGATACATTTCTTATGGATTTTCTTTTTTTGGAGTTTGGTTTTTTTATTAAAAGTGATTTTTTTATTAAATTTCTTTTTCGAGTTGATCTTTTATATTAAAAGATAAAACTAAAAGGGCAAAAAACCTATGCTAAAAAAAATTAGAAACCTTAAAAAAAAACGAAAAGAGAGGAAAAACAATTATTTTTCGGATTTTAATTTCACATCATTAAAATTCATTTTCTTTTCATTTTCCTAATAAATTGTCCTCTTCGTCTATTTGATCTTTGCTATTCGCAAGGAAGCATAAAAAATAGTCTACACATCTTTTTTGCGATTGAGAGCATTCTGCAATTAAACTTGATGATAAAATCTAAATTAAAAAAAAAAATTTATACTTTATCGCGTTATCTTATTTATATTTTTTGTTTTTTTTTCACATTAAAATAAAATATATGTAATCATCCTAATCTTGTTCGTAGAATTTAAAAATTCAATCATTTTTGTATTAGATTATACTTTATTGAGAGAATGTTAAAGAGAATGATTATTTTGTTTTGTTAGAATGAACTTTCTCTACTATAGCCAATACGTAGCCTAGTTATGAATGTTTAATTCTACTTGTTATGCAATATAAGAATTTCTTATTTCATATTGAGTGTACATTCTTTTGTTTAACAGTTCTGATTATCCTGGAGATTATTGAATGGTTTGTGAAACTTGTTGAGATGGAGAGGAGATTTATGTTTATATGCTTATACACCATGGGTTGTAGAGGAAATAAAGATTTACTCATTTGATTTGTGTAGTTGATTGATAACAACTGTAGATCTTAATAAGGCTTTATATTTTTCTAATTCACACATAGATATATGGTAAATTGCGATGTAGAAGTATTTTTGATAGTTTTTGAGATAGCTTATCAAATAGAATATTATGATTTTTTTTAATATCAGAAGAAAACAATGAAATATGGTGGCATAATAAAACGAACTAGATTTGAATATCTACAGTGAAATCGAATGCTTGAATGTTTTAATATGTTCGATTAGTTTTCATTGGTTTTTTTTTTTCTTGAGCTATTATTCCTTTTTAGATAATTTTAAGGTTTATTAATTTTGGTACTTTGCAAACAATTAAACAAATAATACTTTTATTACTCTATTATTTGTTTGATTTACATACGTCCGATTATATACAACATTTTACTTATGTTTTCCCAACTGTTTGTATTAATTTATTTGAATTAAATTTTAAATCGAAATTATCACACAAATATCTCGGTCTAAAGTTTGTTCTCCCTCTACACAATTTTGTATGCAATGTGAGGTACCATTGACATCTTTGATTAACAGAGGATTGAGGCCAGCAATTTTACGACCTCAATGAAAGCAAAATTTATACTATATGTAAAACCAACATATGTAGAATTTCATGAGCAGAAATTGTAAATTGAAGAACTGAAACTACCAAATTTGTCAAAGTTGAAAAATAATTCAATGTCAGGCTCAAGGTAAAATTGAAGACGATGGCATAATAAACAAGAACTAGTTAGCTTAGAGGGTGAAGTATCTACTCTGTTACTCTGACTTATGCCGAAACGAGCCTAGCAAAGTTCTGGAAGACAGCAGTAAACGAGAAATTGAAGGCTAAAAATTGTACCTGAGCTCCAAGGATAACAGCATCCTTGTGGACAAAAAGAGTAAAATGACTGATGAGATTAACGCTCCCAGTTAGCCATTTCCCTGGCGGCACAATAAGCTGTGCACCACCATCCGCCGCAAGCCGGCTGAGATTGGCAATTGCAACTTTAAAAGCTTGCACTGTTGGATGTTTTCCCATCACCAACCGCACCAAAATCTGTCAAAACCGCACTATGTTTACGACAGTTTAGTGCCGGAAACGTGATGGTACTCGTCGAATAGCGGACTGCTCGACATTTTGCTACAGTTGAACTCAACGATAATCCCAATAAAAATATGGTTGAGATTAATGTCTCCATCACCTAAAGACAGGCGGACAGGTTTAGTTTCTTGATACATTTTACTCTCTTTTTCATAGGTCAATCTGACAAAATAATTCGAGAAACAATACAAAAACACCAATGTTTTCTCAAAAGGACAATCGAAACTCGTTGCAAATAAGAAATCCGACAAGGTATTTTCTTGAGAAAAAAACTGGAATAGAAGAAGTGCAAATGAGATAGAGATACATTACGTGGGATTTTGTTAAGAACTCCCTCGCTGAAAGAGAGCTATACTTGTCTTCTTTGCAAGAGGCAATTTATAAAAATGAGGTTTTAATGTACAACTATGGTATACAAATTATGAGAAATCATTTGATTCTATAGCATGAATGTGTCAGAACTCTTAATTTTAATAATTAAAATGTGATTTTTAAAAGTAAAATGTAAATGGAATAGAAATTCAAATACTCCATTTTTTTTAAAGTTTGAGTAGAAGAAATTAAAACATCTCTAAGAGTAAAACATATTATTAATTTATTATTAAAATTTAAATTTTTTTAAAATTTATAAATTACATGCTAATAAAAATTATGAAAATTCGATCTTAAGCACTTTAAATGCTCTGCATTTAGGGTTCAAACCTTTTTTTTTTTCCAACCACGTTCGCAATTCAAATATTTCATATATCCAAGTTATAAAAACTGGAGGCATGTAAAAGGGATGTAAAAAGTTGCATACGCGAATCGTTTTTGGTTATATCTTATAGACACTCATGATTGCATGACTAACAGGTCCCACATTTAATTTGAGCTGTACATTTTATAAACAATGACATGGCATACATCAAGTGACCTTCGGATTGACAAGGAAAATTTGGTCCGGCTTAACGGGGCTATTACGGATAGCTTGAAACTCCAGTTGTTATTAATGCAGTGAGATTGCTGTATCACGTTTAAAAAAAATGTAAAATAAAATTATTTTTTATTTTTAATTTTAATTTTTTTAATTATTAAAAATATATATTTAGATATTTTATCTTTTTTAATTTCATCAGAATCAATTTTATTATCTATTCAAATTAGTTCTAAATTTTATATTTGATTTGATATTAAAAAATCTTAAAATAATTTGGTAAACAATATTTAGTATAATTTTAGTTTGATGTATTGACAATATATTAGCTATGCACTGTTAATTAATAAAAATATCACTTCATCAATAAATAAAATTAAAAAATATGTATATCCTCAAAATTTTTTTAAAAAAAATTATTGATAGTTTATTTTTAAAGGTGTACTTCTTTTTATGTTGCTCATTAATGAAGTGATATTTTATTGTTTATTAGAGAGTATAACATATATATTTATATATATATATATATATATATATATATATATATATATATATAACTAGTGTCAATTCATCAAATATAAATTTTATTTAATATTAATTACAATGAATCAACTAACTAGTGATTATTGTGGTTGGCTTAAATGTTAAAGGCAATGACTTAATCTATCACTAAATAGGAATTCATTTTAAATTTGATAAATCAATAATGTAATTTTTTTAAAATTTCGAGTTAAGAAATTATCAAATATTTTATTTTTAATTAGTATTTTTATATTTTTAAAATATAAACTAAGAATATATTTCATATTTTTACTTAGGACATTTTATATTTTTTAAATTTGTGCATTTAAAAATCTTTCAAATATGTATAGATGTAGATAAAAAATTATATTTTTATGGATTTATATTTGATATACTGTCAATTATATATTATATGTACTACTAATGAATCATATTATATCATATCATTAATTTATAGATTTTAAAATAAAGAATTTTCAAAAAAAATATTCTTAAATTTATTAATTAACAAGGATATGATTTACTATAATATATAAAATTTTTACACTGACAGTATATCAAACATAAATTTTAATTTTATTTTAATAATGCATTATAGCATTTGTCATTTTTATTATAATATTTTAAAATGCATTATTTTGGATTTTTAAAAAAAAAATAGAAACAATTGAAAAAAAAGTAAGAGAATATTTGAAAAAAGGGAAAATAGTTGGGAATTTATGAATGAAATCTAAGAAGAAATTTTTTTTCGTCAAAAGTAAAATGAAAAACATAAAAAATCATTAAAACTATACTTAAATTTTGTTGAGGTGAAAATTGGTAAGGCGGAGATAGCTCTTGAAGTGGAAAGGTTGGGACGATCCTAAACTTGGCTGGCAAGCAAATCTGCGAGAGGAAGAACACGGTTTACGAGGCGTCGGAGTTGGTGTTTTAGGGGGTGCTTGTATGCTCAAGTCAGTGGTGAACAAGGAGAGGTTAAAGAGGAAAAATAATGAGAGAGTTAGAGAAGGGAAGAGAGACCAAAAGCCTTAGGGTTCTAGTAGGGACAAAATGATGTTGAGAATTTAAATGGTCCCCTTTCCTTAGACCCTTACTTAAAGGCAAGTCCCTTTTAGCTTATTCTTAGCCTGTCAAATGCTCAAAGTCAGTCTTGTTAAGCAGTGTCGGTTGATTGAGAGAGTGTGTCTTAGGTGGTTAGCCAATTAGATGGTCGAGGGAGTGTGTCCTAACTAGTAGATGTTATGGCTGTTGCGAAGGATTTTTTATGTTAGTGGAAAGATGCCAAAGAAAATGAACTTTACTGATATTGTTTTAATTCCAAAACAGGAGGCTCCGGGGAGGGTGGATTAATTCAGGCCTATTAGCTTGTGCAACTTTATGTACAAGGTGATATCGAGAGTCATGGTTAATAGGCTAAAACCTCTTTTAAATGAGTTGATTTCAGAGAACTAGAGTGTATTTGTTGCCGAAAGACAGATTCATGATAACATAATTGTAGCTCAGGAAGTTTTTCATCATTTGAAGATTAAGAAGAAGGGTGAAAGAAGGGTGATTTGGCTTTAAAGGTGGATATGAACAAAGTGTATGATAGGGTTCAGTGGGATTTTCTTAGAGCACTTTTACAAAAATTGGGTTTTGAAGAAAGATGGACAGCTTGGATTATGGAATTTGTTTGTTTTGTCTCATACTTTCTAATTGTAAATGGAAAAGTATCCACTAGATTTCACCCATCTAGAGGAATTAGGTAGGGAGATCCCTTGCCTCCTTATATTTTTGCGTTTGTTGTGGATGTTCTATCAAGAAGGATCGATAGTAGAGCTCAAGCTAGAGTCATAAGAGGTATAAAATTAAGTCTTTTTTGTCTTGACCTAACTCATATGCCATTTGCAGATGATTCGTTATTTTTTAAAAGGTTGATGCAGGGAATTATAGAAGAATGGCTAGATGCTTGCAAGAACATTGTGGTGCATCGAGGCAGATGCTGAATTTCAAAAAATTAAGTATTGTCTTCAGCTTAAACACACCAATCAGTGATTAAGAAGGAGATTGAAGAAAGCTTAAGGGTTAAGGTGGTGGATAATCTTGGTGTGTATCTCAGGATACCTTTTGTGTGGAGGATATCTAAACAAGGGGCGTTGAAACATGTGAGAGAAAGTATTGAAAAAGTTAAAATGTTGAAAACTACAAGCTTTGTCATATGGAGGTAAGGAAGTTTTAATTAAAGCAGTTGTGTATGCAGTTCTAGGCTACATCATTGCATGCTTTAAGTTCCCAAAGTAATTATGTGTGGAGCTTAATGCAGCTATAGCCAATTTTTGCAGGGGACAAAAGAAGGATGAAAAAATGATTCATCGGAAGAGTTGGTGGGCCTTTAATGCAGCTATAGCCAATTTTTGCAGGTGACAAAAGAAGGATGAAAAAAAAATTCATCGGAAGAGTTGGTGGACTTTAACATTGGCTAAGAGCTTGGGGGTTCAGGATTTAGAGATTTAGTCGTTTCCAATTAATAGTGGTCCTATCACTAAAGTCTACGTGCACAAGGATCGACCAACCAGAGACCGTCACGTGACTGTTATAGCGACAGAGTCTCTAGGCGATAGAGTCTCCACGCGACACTGTCGCTTGGTAGGTGACAGAGTATCTAAGCGATAGAGACTCTGTCGTAGAGTCTCTATGCGACACAGTAGAATGCGACAGACCTCTACCGCACTGACCTCTACCGCTGTACTGCGACAGACCTCTACTGCATAGGCCACAGCAGAGGTTCACACATATACTCTGCCGCACACCGAACTCTCCCGCAAAGTCGTCCGGCTCCGAACCGCGACAGAGTACCAAAAGACTCTGTCGCGGCCCAGACACGCGCCTGGGCCTCAGCCTGAACCGACTCGGGAGAAACCTATAAATACCCCAGGTGAGTACTCAAGGAGGAAGGACCGAGAAAAATTAAACTCTCTTGATTTTGAAGAAATCAATTCTCTTCTTCACATACACAGAAACTCAGTTTTCTAACTTAATCATCGGAGTGCGCGTGCAGGGATAAATCCCTGCGCCCTCTGATTTCCGTTGTTTTTGCAGTTGCAGAAAATACGAGGCACACTAGGAAGAAATTGAGTCAACATCATCTCTTTGTCGTTAGCACAGTTCGAATACGTGGAGAACATCACCCCGTTGTCGTTTTAAGCAGGCAACATCAATTGGCGCCGTATGTGGGAATCGAAACAAAAAGCCAGATTCCCTATTAAAATGGGGAGGACACGTTCTACAGCAGGGGAGGAGACAGGGGAGCAGGATTCTGTAAGTCCCCCTGTCAGATCAGAGCAAGGACAAAGACAGAGTGAAAGGGATGACAGAGGAGGCTTGGTTTCTCTAGAGGAATTTGAGACCCTGAAACGTCAAAATGAGGAGACGACAACAGCGTTGAAGGCCATGGTGAGCTTTTTCAGCAACGCTCTCCCACAATTCAGCTTACCCCCTGAAGTGCAGCAGTTGGTGGGGGAAAGCATCCCAAGGCAGACCTACGAGAGAGGTCAACCATCCACCCTGGTAAATGCTGGACAAGAGGCAGGAGCGTAAAATGATGCCACTGGGCTGATCCCAAACTCTGCTGCATTTCAAAGGAATCATCCTATGGCAGAGTTATGTGAAGTGAATGCCACTGCAGACCCAGCAAGACGGAGTTCTCCCGCGGACCACGGGCGGCAGAGCTCACCCGCAGACCGCAGGCGACAGAGCTCACCCATGGCTTACAGGCGGCAGCGTTCGCCCGCAACACCTGCGCGGCAGAGCTCACCCGCGGATCTCGTGCGGCAGAGATCTCCCGCAGCAGGTAGACCACAGAGCTCACCCGTGGCCTATAGGCGGCAGGGTTCGCCCGCAGCACCTGCGCGGCAGAACTCACCCGCGGACCTCGTGCGGCAGAGAACTCCCGCAGCTGGTAGACTACATAGCTCACCTGCGGACCGCAGGCGACAGAGTTCACCCGCGCCACCTTTGCGGCAGAGATCGCCCGCAGCAGATATGCGGCAGAGCTCACCCGCAGACGTGCGGCAGAGGTCTTCCGCGGCACGTATGCGACAGAATTCTCCCGTGGCCTATAGGCGGCAGAGTTCACCCACATGGCGAGGCACTTCTCCCGTGGAGTTGGAGCAGGAGTTAGGAGAACATAGGTCTGGGGAGCGACGAAGACAGAGGAGTCCTGGCCCCCAAGACTGTCTCGAAAGGTCAAGTCCCGGAATGGGAGGTACTGGAAGGAATGCTTACCAGTCAGACTCTTTCAGTCCCGAAGGGAGGCGAGCATACTCGGTTCAAGGGTCGAAAAACATGGAGAAAGTTGTTGAGAGGGTTTTAAAAAAAAGAAAACTAGTGTCTCCGGATGATCGTCAAAGGAGGAGGATTCCATTCGGTCCGAAGATCATGAACAAGCCTTTGCCGAAGAAGTTCAAGATGCCTTCTATGGCCACTTTCACAGGCAAAGCAGACCCCTATGAACACATACAGAGTTATGAGTCCCTCATGCTGCTGCATGGATGGGAGGACGAAATTATGTGTAGGGCTTTTTCACTTACATTATCCGAGCACGCTCTGAAATGGTTCAATGAGTTGAGCGAAGGTTCCATCTCATCCTTCGACCAACTGCGAAATGAATTTCTGCAAGTCTTCATGATTAATAGCCAGAGAAAGAAAGACGCTACTTACCTACTCACTCTGAAACAAGGGAATAAAGAATCCTTGAAGAGCTACGTAGGTCGTTTCCGAGATGCAACCTTGGAGGTTGACGATCTACCGGTAGGAGTAGCCACGGCTGTAATGCTGCAAGGGACGAGGTCCGAGAAGTTGCAAGAATCCCTCTCCCTCGATCAGCCGGTGACTCTTTTCGACCTGGTTGCTAGAGCCAATAAATCTGTGGCTCAAGAAGAAGTAATGAAGATGGTACAGCCCCAGGAGGCAAGGGTGGTGCATTGATTCCCGTAGAAATTGGAGCACTGTCACCCAAGATGGTGCCTTTAGTGGAAGAAGAGAATTCACAAGGACTAGGTGAAAGCTTAGATGTACTTGATGAGCATAGAGAGGCTGCGGCTATTCGGTTGGCATCCTACCATCAGAGGGTAGTCAACTACTATAACAGCCGAGTGAGAGATAGGTCGATGTCCGAGGGGGATCTGGTGCTCAGAAAATTACGTATCACGAATGCCTTAAAGGAAGACAGAAAATTCAGAGCCAATTGGAAGGTCCATTCAGAATCAAACAAAAGATTGGGCCCAACACCTGCATCCTGGAAACTTTGCAAGGAAAGAAAATAGGGATTCAGAAGAGCCGTAAGAGCCTGAGGCGCAATAGCGTCACTATGGCCAGGCGTGAAAATCAGACGAGCCGTAAGAGCCTGAGGCGCAATAGCGTCACTGTGGCTAGGCGTGAAAATCAGACGAGCCGTAAGAGCCTGAGGCGTAATAGCGTCACTGTGGCCAGGCGTGAAAATCAGACGAGCTCTTACGAGCCTGAGGCGTAATAGCGTCACTGTGGCCAGGCGTGAAAATCAGACGAGCCGTAAGAGCCTGAGGCGCAATAGCGTCACTGTGGTCAGGCGTATACTCAGACGAGCCGTAAGAGCCTGAGGCGCTATGCGTCACTGTGGCCAGGCGTGAAAATCAGACGAGCCGTAAGAACCTGAGGCGCAATAGCGTCACTGTGGCCAGGCGTGAAAATCAGACGAGCCGTAAGAGCCTGAGGCGCTATGCGTCACTGTGGCCAGGCGTATATTCAGACGAGCCGTAAGAGCCTGAGGCGCAATAGCGTCACTGTGGCCAGACATATATTTAGATGAGCCGTAAGAGCCTGAGACGCTATGCGTCACTGTGGCCAGGCGTATATTCAGAAGAGCCGTAAGAGCCTGAGGCGCTATGCGTCACTGTGGCCAGGCGTATATTAGGACGAGCCGTAAGAGCTTGAGGCGCTATGCGTCACTGTGGCCAGGCGTGAAAGATCCGACTAGCCATAAGAGCCTGAGACGCTATGCGTCACTGTGGCCAGGCAATGGAAACATAAAGGCCGTAAAAACTAAAGACGCGCCCGCGTCGTGATAGTCAGGCCTCAGAAAGGTATGTAAAATTCTTTCCGAAAATATATCTTTCTATTAATAATCCTCTTTCGCAGAAAATATTCCTACCAAAGAGTGGGAAGCAATTGATAGTGGTCCTATCACCAAAGTCCACGTGCACAAGGATCGATCAACCAGAGACCGCCACGTGGCTGTTATAGCGACAGAGTCTCTAGGCGATAGAGTCTCCACGCGACACTGTCGCTTGGTAGGCGACAGAGTATCTAAGCGATAGAGACTCTGTCGTAGAGTCTCTATGCGACACAATAGAACGCGACAGACCTCTACCGCACTAACCTCTACCGCTGTACTGCGACAGACCTCTACCGCATAGGCCGCATCAGAGGTTCACACATATACTCTGCCGCACACCGAACTCTCCTGCAAAGTCGTCCAGCTCCGAACCGCTACAGAGTACCAAAAGACTCTGTCGCGGCCTAGACACGCGCCTGGGCCTCAGCCTGAACCGACTCGGGAGAAACCTATAAATACCCCAGGTGAGTACTCAGAGGAGGAAGGACCGAGAAAAATTAAACTCTCTTGATTTTGAAGAAATCAATTCTCTTCTTCACATACACAGAAACTCAGTTTTCTAACTTAATTATCGGAGTGCGCGTGCAGGGATAAATCCCTGCGCCCTCTGATTTCCTTTGTTTTTGCAGTTGCAGAAAATACGAGGCACACTAGGAAGAAATTGAGTCAACAGCATCTCTTTGTCGTTAGCACAGTTCGAATACGTGGAGAACATCACCCCGTTGTCGTTTTAAGCAGGCAACATCACCAATACAGCTTTACTAGTAAAGCAAAGCTGGAGGATTTTATGGAACCAGAAGCTTTATGGGTGCGATTACTTGAAGGAAAAAAATTTATGATAAGGATTTTTTAAATGCAGATAATGGAGGCAGAGCATCCTGGGTATGGAGCAATTTGATTGCTGGCAGAAATTTTTTGAAAGATCATATAATGTGGCAAATAATGGACGGAGAGAAAGTTTTGATCTGGGATGATGTTTGGGTTCCGAGTATTGCAGAAAGGAAGTTAATTCACCCTAGTTTAGTGAGTGAGGAACTACCTAATAAAGTGGCTGAGCTAATTGATAAGGAGAATGGGAAATGGACAATCCATTGAGCAATGGATTTCAGGTGAGCAGTGCAATGCAATTAGGAGTATACCTATATGCCATTGGGAGGTGAAGATTTTATGATCTGGCAACATAGCAAAAGTGGAAAATATAATGTGAGGTCTGGCTATCTTGTTCTAAAAGGTATGGTTCAATTAAAAAATTCTAATCTTCTTGTTCTCATTTAATGGATAAAGCATTATGGAAAGTGGTTTTTGAGTTTGAAGGTTCCAAGTAAGCTAAAAAACGTTGTTTGGAGAGCTTATCGGAATGCTTTACCAGTTGGTTTGCAATTATGGAAAAGGAAGGTGATTAATTGTTCCCAGTATTGTTTGTGTAGATAGGATATTGAATCGGTTAAGCATTTGCTTTTAGCATGTGGTAGGCAAAAAGAATTCTATTTGAATGTTGTTATGGTTTGAAAGTCATTATTCAAGCTATAACTTCATTTGATAGGTGGTTGATGGAAAAACATGTTAAGTTAAAAGGTGAGGACAGAGTTAATTTGCTGTCAGCTATTGCAGTGGTTTGCTTGTATATTTAGAAAGCGAGATGCGAAATTTTAGTAAGGAGAAAAGAACTTGAGGTCAGTAAAGCTATATTCAGAATCAAGAATGCTATCACTAAATTGAATCTATCTAGAGAAGATATCAGGCTAGCTGGAAATAGCATAGGAGCTAGCATGGGGATGTTAAACTGGTGTCTTCCTTCAAAGGGATAGATAAAAGCGAATTGTGATGGTGCATCTGATTTAAAGACCAGGATTGCTAGAAATCAGGATGGTTACTTATTGAAGATTCGAGCTAAGCAGTTTGTAGCTGAAAGTGTAGAGATGGTAGAAAGTTTAGCTGTGAAAGATGGGAGAAATATCAAAGAGTTGTAATAGAAAGGGATACGGAGAAAGTATTTCAATTGATTACAGTAGATAAAAGCAAGATTGATTGAAAGCTTGCACCTATGATATTCAGAAACTTATAAAAGTGTTTTCATAAATAAGATTAGAAGTTGATAGAAAGATTGCTAATCTGGCGGTGGACTGGATAACTGTTCATGCAAAGAAAGGGATGCTATGTGGTGATACCAGGGTGTTACCATCCTCTTTGATTGGTATCTTTGATAAAGATGATTTGTATCACCTTCAATTTGAGAAAGGATATTAAAAAGCTATTGTAAGAGTTTATTCAAAGTTTACTCAAGTATATTAGCTTTGTTTTGACAGTTGTATTGTTTTGATCTAGAAATTTTGCTTTTGATATGATATAATTTTGTTTCTGATGAAATAAAGTGATCTTCTATTGGAAAAAAAAAAATACAAAATATAACGACATCTATCTATCTTTATCTATCTATACGATAAAAATTGGTGCTTGGCTCAGTTTTGCATTTTGGTTTTTTAATTTCTTTCTCTCGCACAAACAGAAAAGTGGAGAAGGATTCCTTTACTTTTTTATTTCATTTTTTTTCTTGGGATGAAGGAAATCAAGCTTCTTCTTCAATTTTTTCCATCCACCCAAAAGAAACTTCTCCAAACAATCCTTTTCAATCTTCTTGCCTATCGTTACTTTGCTTTCCAAAACCCTTTGTTATTCCACCAAATTTCCATCTCACACGGTTGACTTCATACCTGTCACCTATGAAGTATGACTCTGTCAAATCTAGAACACCATATGTAACAAAGCTAGCTCTTTTGATTACTTCCGTTTTGTTTCTTTATTTCAGATTCGGTTTGGGTTTTGCTTTGGTCTTTGCTGTGGCTTCTAACGATGGAACAAATCAGTGTTTTAGGTGCCCGAAATCCAAACTAAAGAGACCAAAAAAGGTGATAGGGAGAGAGAAACGCTTCTTTTCTGTGTCCATTTTTCAGTAAAGTATTTTATGAAAGATTAAGCACTGTGTCGGACCAAGAAATAGCAAGAGGATTGGAGATTCTTCTATGTTAATTCGACCCCAACACCATCACCACCTTAAACAGTATCGTTCTAAAGTAGCTAGAAGCCAATCTAGAGCTCGACCTTTCCCATAAAGCAGGCTTCATTAGGGACCGGTCAACCTCCTCTTCTGCTCTCCCTAATCCCAGACTGTCACGAAGGCTATAGTCTTCTCCAAAAATGCCACTAGCGTTGCCACCTCAAAAGTGCCCAGAGAAAGGTTTGTCTCTTTTTTCTCCTTTTTTTTGCAGGAATTTCTTAGTTTAGCCCTTTTTTTTTTTTTAGATTTTTTGGAGGGTTGTGTAAGAAAGATGGCTCAGTTTTTGGATTTGAATTTTTTATTTATATTGTTTGTTTATGTATCTAAAAAAAAAATTGTTTGTGGTTTATTAAACAAGTTACCCACATATTTTTTTTTTTACTTTCTAATTTCTTGATTTAAAATTTTTTTGTTCATTTTTAAGAAATTAGTATATATATTTTGAAGAACCTTTTTTTTTTAAATTTGTTTATTTTTTCACTCTTGAATTGAAACTAAAAAGATGAAATTCAATTATTGGGGTTTCTATTTCGTTAGACTAAATTCTACAATGAGTATCTGATGCATGGAGCAAAGTCCATTTTATATAATTTGAATTGCTTTTGTTTGGGAGATTGAGATGGCTAAATCTAAAAAGCATCATAGATTAAATTAAATTGATTAGAGTTATTGTTGAAAGAAAGATCATAATACCCATTTAAAACAGCATATCTGCAATGTTTGTGAAAATAAACTGATACCTAGTATAAACACATGATATTATCATAAGCTTTTTGCTCAATTTAGCATTCTTGTTTGTTGGGGGGTTAGGCGTATTTGAACAATTGGAGAGCAAAACTAAGTCTGACCATTTAAGCAAATATACATTGCTAAGCATAACTGTACATACTTTATCATCTTTGCTTCTGAATTTTAATTTCAAAGTATAATTTTTTTCCTATGGCAGTACAAGTGCTTGAAATTGTTCATGATTTTTTCTTTCTGTGATTATTAATTTGATAGTTAATATGTTAAATATTCACTTTCACTTCAAAATAATCAATGTAAATTGATCTTGTCTCTTGGTGGTTGGGATGATATAACAATTGAAACCTTTAAAGCAATCTTTTTTGCAATTATTGAATTAGTAAGTTTTAAGAGAATGAACTGAGCGCTACACAAATTGAAAGATTCATACTATTAATTTTCATGGATTTCCCAAGTGCTCGGGAAGCCACGTCGTCTGCATGGTTTTTTTTTACATGTTTTGCCCTTATGCTTTTTCTTCTTTGTTTTTTGTGTATCCAAAATGGACAATTCTCTGTCGCTGTGTTATGGTCTGATTTTTTGAACATTTCATCTTGCCTTCCCTTTCACCTCTCAATCCTTCCTGACGTGGCATGGTCATTGTACCCTAAATTACTTCCTCCAAAAGTCCTTTTTCTTCCCATGGCGATGAGTTTCCAAAACCTTAATTATCTTTTCAAAATTAGATACATAGTATTGTGTGGGTTCGATTCCTACAGACGGCGTTAATTGATGTTGTCAAACATAATCGTGATGTATTACTAACGTTTTCGTCTTGATTTTTGTATCACGTGTTACCGAATACTCTGCAAGAAAAAGAATGATCAGAAGGAGGTAATGGTCGTTCCATGCGTAAACAATATGATGGTTAAGCTAGCCAAAGAATTTGGCAGAGTTTTAGTAAAAAAAACAAAAATAGAGCGTTCATAAATCATACATAGCCACTATTTATAGAGATTAATTCTACCTCTAATTACATATTTATCCACCAATTAAGTATTTCTTATTATTTTATGGATCCTATATAATCAAAGATACTTGAGGATAAAATCATCCAGATAAATTTCAACACAGGGACTCCTCCCATTTGTGCTTAATATTTATGCATCACGTGGCACATTGTGGTGGTGCCACGTGGCACGTCTGCAGCATAGGCGGGAGACACCCTTCCGCCTATGTCACAAACAGGTGGGAGACTCTCCCTTATTTTATCTTATTCATAATAATTGCTCCTCATTCTTTCACTAGTTATCACTTTGCGAAAGAGTATGTTTTTGTCTACCGTTTTTATTATTTTTCGCGATTTTCTTCGATAGTCTCAGATGTCATTCTCAGTGCGCGTCCCTTTCCGCCTGTATATATATATATATATATATATATATATATATATATATATATATATTTATATATATATATATATATATTTATATATATATATATATATATTTATATATATATATATATATTTATATATCGTGAGGGCGTTGGCTCGTTCACTTTATTTGCCTATTCCAGAGATCATACCCTCACGGTATACCCTCACGGCATATACTCACAGCATATACTCACGGCATACACGCCAGACCCTCACAGCATACACTTGACGCTCACGACATTCTCGACCCTCGCGGCATACACTGAGCCGCGTAAGGCCCTCACAGCATTCATTGACCCTCGCAGCATACACTGACCCACGCAAGGCCCCTCACGGCATTCACTGAGCTTTACGGTGTTTCCCAGCAGACCCTCGCGGCATACTTGCTGCTGGAGGTATCTCTTTGTTTTCTCATATTCTTTAAGCATCGGTTATATTGGTTTGCTCCCCAATGGCTAGGTAAGATAGTGGAAAACAAATAATTTTAGATCTTTTTTCCAGACTTGGGGAGTCCGACCTTGAGTCTATTCGTAATACTTTTTCTCTTCTCGAGGATTATTCTTATAAGCTCTCAACTAATGCAGAACGCGCTCCTCAAGCTGTTAGTAGCGACGTTCCTATACATCGAGCCTTGTTAGAATTTGGATTACATTTTCTCTTGCCCGACTTTGGAGTTACTTTCCTTCAACATTATAGCATAGTCCCTGCTCAACTTCATCATAATGGATGGTCACAAGTGGTCGGGTTTATAATTATATGTCATAGATTTAATGTCAGGTCCATTATTCTTCTGTTCAACTCCTTTAGAGTCTGTAGTGTCCGTAACTCGACACGTTTCTGTATCCATAAAGCTTTTGGTAGGGGACAAGGTAACAAGCTTTTTGGGAAACCCCCATCCAAGCTACATAATTATGCCTTGGACTGGCTCATTGTTGAGATTCTTTCGACTTTAGACATCCCTACCCAATGGTGTTGTCACGGACCCTCCAACCTTAGCCCACTATTTGATTTAAGGAATTTATATGGTCCTCTTATTTCTCAGTTGCAAGTAGACGATGAGAATACTTTATTATCTTTACTAACTCCGGATAATATAACTGTTACTGGTTGGGGATGCGTTCCCGTTTATCCGGTTCTCATACCCGAGCCCATCTTGCCCTCTAGTTTCCCCGAAAGAAGTCAAGGTGTGAGAAATTCCACCAATCCCTCGGAGGAGAACTTTGAGGAGAACTTGGATTGGGGCCAGGACAAGGCTTTTGGGAGCCCCTTTCTAGATTTTCCTTCGGATGAGAGCTTGGCTAACATCCATTCTCTTGATGATTATCTGAATTCGGGTGATTTCACATTGCATTTTATCATGCAAATAATCATTTACTTTCCTAACGGTTGTTCTGACTTTTGTTTTTCTTGTTTTTCTTTTAGAAATGGATTCCCTCAGAAGAGCTTTTGATCAGCGGTAAGCCACAAAGAAAATGTGCAAGGGCTTGAAGCGAAAAATGCGCGAGGTAAGCCACACACTCAGATAAAGGGCTTGAAGCGAAAAGTGCGCGATGTAAGCCACAAAAAAAATGTGCAAGAGCTTGAAGCGAAAATACCCAAACTAAGTCATGCACCCAAATAAAGGGCTTGAAGCCAAAAAAAATGGGACAAGTCATATTGATAAAAACAAAATCTTATATACATATATAATGAAAAGTCTGACTTATTTGTATAGATAAGGACTTAAAACTCTCTTAAGAAATTAAAAGTATTAATGTAAAGAAAACATTAAACTAAACTACTCTTCTGTCGGGGGAAAAACACCTTCACTGGGGGAGTCTGAATCATTACAATCCAGATCGCCTAGAGCATCAATCACTCCCTATTGTGGACGAGGCTCCCAAGGACCCGAGAGGTTAGAGAGATCGTCATAAGCCCCTTACTCCAGATAGGTTTCGAAGTTCTCACTGTTGGGCTCGTAATCTATCCAACCTCAAAATTCGCTGGTATAGCCCTCCAACTGTCTTGACAACTGCAGCTCAGGAAAAGTCTCACATGATCTCTCATTTTTCCAGCCAAGAGCGCGCCATTTAGAAATCATATTTCACAAAGCTGGTAGAAAATAAAAACTTCTTGTCATGACAGTCCTGTGATAGGTGATATTCTCTAACTATCTTGTCACCGTCCACTTGGTACCTAGAAGTGTTGAGCTCGACAATTGGAGGGAACGTTGACTTATCCCTCATGGTCGACTAAATGTACAAAAATCGTCTCTCGGTGCGAGATGGGCGAGCAATATTGCATTCCACCCGATTAGACCGGTGATACTCTTCTAGCTCGGGATCCGAAAGTTGGGGCTCCACAATGGGCTGTTTCCCCTATTCTAATTCTAAAAACTGGACCCCTCAGTACTAGATGGGAGAGGAAACCTTAACATTTCGCCTTGAGAAGTTGGAGAAGCAGAAGTACGAGCTTAGCTTCGAGATTCTCAAGCAAGGTCCTTCGGACGTCTACGCTTATGGGGATAGGCAGCCCTGGTAGCATCTTCGTCACGTTCCCGTCGATCAAAAGCTCTTCTGAGGGAACCCATTCCTAGACGAAAAACAAAATAAAAAAGTCAGAACAATCGTTAGGAAAGTAAAAGATTGTTTGCATGATAAAATGCAATGTGAAATCACCCGAATTTAGATAATCATTAAGAGAATGGATGTTAGCCAAACTCTCATTTGAATGAAAATCTAGAAAAGGGCTCCCAAAAGCCTTGCCTTGGCCCCAATCGAAGTTTTCCTCCAAGGGATCAGTGGAATTTCCCACACCTTGGCTTCTTTCGGGGAAACTAGAAGGCAAGATGGGCTCGAGTGCGAGAACCGGATCAACGGGAAAGCATCCTCAGCCAGCGGCAGTTATATTTTTTGGAGTTAGTAAAGATAATAAAGCATTCTCATCGTCTACTTGCAACTGAGAAATAAGAGGACCATATAAATCCCTTAAATCAGATAGTGGCTAAGGTTGGAGAGTTTGTGACAACACCGTTGGGTAAGGATGTTTAAAGTCGAACGAATCTCAACAATGAGCTAGTCCGAGGCATAATTATGTAACTTGGATTGAAGTTTCCCAAAAAGCTTGTTACTTTGTCCCCTCCTAAAAACTTTATGGATGCAGAAACGTGTTGAGTTACAGACATTACGGACTCTAAAGGAGTTGAACAGAAGAATAGTGGGTCTGACATTAAATCTATGACATATAATTGTAAACCCGACCACTTGTGCCCATCCATTAGCATGAAGTTGAGCAGGGACTATGCCATAATGTTGAAGGAAAGTAACTACAAAGTCGGGCAAGAGAAAATGTAATTCAAATTCTAACAAGGCTCGATGTATAGGAATGTCGCTACTAACAGCTTGAGGAGCGCGTTCTGCATTAGTTGAGAGCCTATAACAATAATCCTCGGGAAGAGAAAAAGTATTACGAATAGACTAAAGGGCGAACTCCCCAAGTCTGGAAAAAGGATCTAAAATTATTTGTTTTGTTCTATCTTGTCTGGTCATTAGGGAGCAAACCAATATAACCGATGCTTAGAGAATATGAGAAAACAAAAAGATACCTTCAGCAACAGGTCTGCCGCGATGGTCTACCGGGAAATGCCGTGAGGGTTAGTGAATGTCATGAGGGGCCTCGCGCGGGTCGTAACGTATTGATGACGTGTGCTTCTAAAGATTCTGTAAGAAAAAAAATAATCAGAGGACGTAGGGATTTTTTCCCTAACTCCACTAATTAAATGTCTCTTACTGTATTTTGGGTCTTGTAACCTGATTATTTCTTTCACTTGACCATGCAATCGAGCACTAATAAGAATGATGGTGCAACAACGGTTTCGTGACGCTCGAGACTGTGTAGCAATACAAGAACAAAATGGAGGCAAGGTGTAAGCAGTCTTGAAGGCTCGGTGTTGGAACCGAACATAATGAGTACTGGTAGCTAGTGGAATAGAGCTTTGTGCAGCGATGCAGAAATGGTGATGCAAGCAACTCGGGGATAATTGTGCAGGAAAAGCCAACATTGGTGACCAAGGCAGCTGCTAGTAGACGATGCAAAAAACCATGGATAACAGTGGTGCAACAAGATGCAAAGACAGTAACTTAGGCATGTTGCAAACAACTACATAAACTTGCGGGAGCAACATGGAAGCTATTGCGAATATTGACTAGAAGCTTGGGAACGATGGCAGCAGTTCATCACAGGATCGATTTGACAGTGTAGTATAAGAAGACAGAAATAGGTTGTAGGGACGGTGCATTGGTGGCGGTGGGTCAAACAGTGATGGAAGTGGTGCTACAAGAGAAGGCAAAGTAGGGAGCAAAGAGTCACAAGGCCGACAACATGAAACTTCTTTAACGCAACTGCTTCTCTCTCCTTTCTTTCTCTCCTCCTCCTCCTTTCTAATGGTGATTGTGCTTTTAAATATATGAGTTTATAAATGATTGAAACTTTCTTTCTTTATCTATATATATTTATATATATATATATTCTGATTTTTATCTTCATAATGTTACAACCATGTAGATGAGATTGAGTTTGAATCCAACGTCAATTACTCGTTTTTGCTTTCTTTTTATTATTATTATTATTATTATTATTATTATCATTCACAACAATTGCTCTCCACTCTTTCGCTAGGTGTAACCTTGCGAAAGAGTACATATATGCTCCTCATAATTTCAGGTCAAGTCCTCACGTTACACCTTGAAGTCAAATTCTCAAGCTAAGCTCTGACGTTAAATTCTCAAGCTAAACCCTGAGGTCAAATTCTTAGGCCAAACTCTCCGGCTAAGGATATCTGTTCGGTTTTTCATATTTTCTAATCGTCGATTTTATTGCTTACTCTCCAATGGTCGGATAAGGTAGCGAAAAAATAAATTTAAGTTCCTCTTTCAGGCTTAGGAAATTTGACCTTTAGTTTATTCATAAAGCTTTTCCTCTTCCTGAAGGTTACTCTTATCGGCTCCCAACTAAACGTAGAACACACTCCTCAAGCTGTTAGTAGCAACGTTCCTGTACATCGAGCCTCATTTGGATTTCGTTTTCTTTCATTAGTATGGCTTATTTTGAGATGGTGGTTTTCTTGTGCACTTTTTACTTTGAGCCTTTATTTTGGTGCGTGGCTTACCTCGCACACTTTTCGCTTCAAGTCCTTACACCTTCTCTTTGTGACTTACCTTGCGTACTTTTCGCTTCAAGCCCTTATTTTGGTGCGTGGCTTACTTCGCACACTTTTCGTTTTAAGCTCTTATTTGGGTGCAAGGCTTACCTTGTAAATTTTTCGCTTCAAGCCCTTGCACCTTTCCTTTGTGGCTTACTTCGTGCACGTTTCGCTTTAAGCCCTTATTTGGGTATGTGGCCTACCTTGCACACTTTTCGCTTCAAGTACTTGCACCTTTTCTTTGTGGCTTACCTTGCACAATTTTCGCTTCAAACCCTTATTTGAATGCGTGGCTTACTTCGCGCATTTTTCGCTTCAAGCCCTTGGACTTTTTCTTTGTGTCTGACATCATACATTTTTCGCTTCAAGCCCTTATTTGGATGCGTGGCTTACCTTACACATTTTTTTGCTTCAAAACCTTATTTGGGTGCATGGCTTACCTTGCACACTTTTCGCTTCAAGCGCTTGCACATTTCCTTTATGGCTTACCTCGCACATTTTTCGCTTCAAGCCCTTATTTGGGTGTGTGGCTTACCTCGCATACTTTTCGCTTGAAGCCCTTGCACCTTTTCTTTGTAGCTTACTTTACGCATTTTTTGCTTCAAGCCCTTATTTGAGTGCGTGGCTTACCTCGCATACTTTTCGCTTCAAGCCCTTGCATCTTTCCTTTGTGACTTAATTCACGCATTTTTCGTTTCAAGCCCTTATTTGGGTGTATGGATTATCTCGCATACTTTTCGCTTCAAGTCCTTATTTGAGTGCGTGGCTTACCTCACGCATTTTTCTTTTCAAGCCCTTACACTTTTTCTTTGTGGCTTACATTGCGCATTTTTCATTTCAAGCCCTTGTTTGGGTGCATGGCTTACCTCATGCACTTCTCGCTTCAAGCCTTTACACATTTTCTTTGTGGCTCACCTCGCGCATTTTTCGCTTCAAGCCCTTATTTGAGTGTGTGGCTTACCTCGCGTATTTTTTCACTTCAAGCTCTTACACATTTTCTTTGTGGCTTACCTCGCGCACTTTTTGTTTTTTTTTTTCTTTGTGGCTTACCTCGCGCATTTTTCGCTTCAAGCCTGTATTTAGGTGGCTTATCTCGCGCACTTTTCGCTTCAAGCCCTTGCACCATTTTTTGTGGCTTACCTTACGCACTTTTTTCTTCAAGCTCTTATTTGACTGCGTGGTTTATCTCGCGCATTTTTCATTTTAATCCCTTGCACTTTTTCTTTGTGGTTTATATCGCGCATTTTTCGTTTCAAGCCTTTATTTGGGTGCGTGGTTTATCTCGTGTATTTTTCGTTTCAAGCCCTTACACTTTTTTTTTGTGGCTTACCTTGCGCATTTTTCGCTTCAAGCCCTTATTTAGGTGCGTGGCTTAGTTTGCGCACTTTCGCTTCAAACCCTTACACTTTTAACAAGATTGTCAACATAGTTAGCCATAAACATCTTCACAAAATAATGGAGCTCATGTCCAACGCTTTCTAAGATGCATTCTATGCCATCACACAGGCCATAACTGCATAATGGACTGTTCTGTTTGGATAAAACTTCCTGCACTGTAGATGAAGACATGTTCATCTTTTCAGGATGGTTTTCTTCAGCAACTGTTGCCAGTTCATAACTAGATAGACAATCAACATCATGAATCATCGACTCCATCCCAGATAAGAGGGTTATAGCTGTTACATTTATAGTCTGCTTGTGATGATCTGTAGACTCATTAGCCGACACCAAAACATTAGGTTGACCAAACCAAAGTTTTCTTTTTCTCCAAACATGGAAATATTGAGCTATACTATCATAAAAGATAACATATGCAATACTCAAAAAGCATCTTACAAAACGAATTTTATACTTGCAGGAATCTAAAGGCTTGTATAATGTTTGTGCTTGTGTTGCTCTATATGTTGATTATTGCATATCTTTTGACTATTTATTGATTTCCTTTAATAGACGTAAATGGTTGAATCATGGTTGAATTGTATTTTGTTCGGCAATGGTTAAATTCCACTAAAATTGTTCATTTTGATTTTCAAAAAAAAAAAAATGTTGATTCTATTTGTTAAATTTTTTGTGTTAATTCCGTACCAACTATTATTTTCCTTCCTTTTTTTTTCTTTTATTTTCTTTTCTCTTTCTCTTTTTTTTGAATTTTTATTATGTATCTTTTGATTATTGATTTCCTTCTATAGACGTACATGGTTGAATTGTATTTTCATTGTTGGACAACGGTTAAATTTCACTAAAATTGTTCATTTTGATTTTTGAAAAAAATATATTTGTTGATTCTATTTGTTAATCTTTTCAGTTTTAATTCCGTACCAACTATTTTTTTCCTTCCTATTTTTTCTTTTATTTTCTTTTCTCTTTCTCTTTTTCTGAATTTCTTTTTTTATTAAAGTCATCCTAATTTATTTACCTTATCCTATTCCTTTTAAGTTAATAACAATTAACCCTATACTAAATTAATACGATGAATCCTATAAACTTAATAAATCCTAATCTAAATAAATCTCGTACAATTAATCTTGAACAATTAAATTACTCTTAATTTATTAAATTAATCTTAACTAATTTGATAAATCTTAATATTTTAAATTAATCTAATTGATCTTAATAATTTAAATTGGTCTAATTAATTCTAGTAATTAAATCTAGTAACTTAATTAGTCCTAATAATACAATCTACTAATTACTAAACAAAATGAAACAAAAGAAGCTCACAATTCGAATTCGACCCGTGGTTCTAACAAATTCAACATACGAAGACTTTAAACAAAAAAAAGGAAGTGTCACGCAATGTCTAACTAGACTTTGATGGATTAAAAACTTGAAGCTCAATTAAAAACAATCGAGTAACTTGAATTCAACTTAATTAGGTTTAATTATCTTAAATATATGTAAGAAGCTTAACTCAAATTTAAATTCAGTTTGAATAAAAAAATAAAAATATGTTAACAAATATATTATTTTATTATAGGTTTAATAATTAAATTTACATTCAACTTTTTGTATAAAATAGATATAAGCTGTTTACATTTTATCGTGTAGAAATCAGTTTATAAACTTTTATTTTATTATAAATAAACTCTCAACATTTCAAAATTATGCAATTAAATTAAATGACATTAACTGCAGTTTAGACATCTTACATGAAAACTGACATGAATAGCTTAGTTGGTTATCATGTAGTATGTCACATGTAAAATACTAATAGAAGTTAGTATTATTTAATATATTTAAACATTGCATGATTTTGAAAGGTTGATAATTTATTTACAATAAAATAAAAATTTATAAACTGATTTTCATGCAATAAAATATTAAGTGATTAAATCCATTGTGCAGAAAAAAATTGAGAATATATTTGACTATTAAGCTATTTATTATATAATATTAAAATTTTACAATTCAATAAAATTTGCCAAACAATTTAAGTCAAGAATTGCAAATCTTGAACTTACTTAATATTCAAGTAATTTGAATTCGATTCAATTACAAACAAATTGAATTTAAATATTATTTATTGGGTCAATAATAAATAAATAAATTATGAATAACTTTTTTTTATAAAAAAAATAATAATTAGAGATAGAAATGTGATTACTTATTTATTGGCCCAACCTGTTTGCTTGTTTTGGGCCAGGATTTGTGAAATGGTTGATTTACAGGCAAATCCAACCTTATGCATCCATCATGTTTCACAGTTTCAGGGACCGTTGAACCGGATGATTGAGACACCTTCGATGAAGATTGCTTCAAAGGCTACAAACTTTGGGCCAATTTAATTAATGAACGCTTGTGATTTTAGCATTTACATATAATATGGCATTTAATTCAGCTTATGAGTATGCTAGAATTCTGAGTTGGAATTTCAATATATTGGACTGTACTGCATTTCTTGGTTACTAGATTAATGTCGCTTCACATTCAGTATGGGTTCATTTGCCTGCCCATTCTGTCTCTGCATGTCATCCCTCTAAATTTGTGGGTTTCAGGTGGCTAGCAAATTTATCAAGGTCTCGCTTTGGACTTACATTTATTTATTTATTTCTTTCCATGACTATATATCCTGTAGGCCGCAGTAATTTCGTTTGCTGAGGAAAATAATTATTTTCTTCGAGCATTTATCTAAGAGAAAATTCAAGAGGAAAAGGGGGTAAATATCTGTTGACCTAAACGTGGAAATTTGTTCAGTAAAAAGAGAAAATTTTATTAAAGAATAAATAACGATTAAAGATTACATGTTTGGATTCTGAAATGGGCTTAGATATTTATAAGTATGTGAATTTGAAAATAGCACTCATGATGAGATTAGTTTTTAATAATGGTGAAATTGGGGTATTATAATAATGAGATTAAAATTAATAGTGTGATATATGTTTCGATGTAAACATAATAATATTGATAAAGTAAAGTGTAGTTAGAAATATTAAATTAAAATTGATATCTAATGAAATCTTTAACATATTTGAGAAGTTGATAAATAATTAATAACTATTGCAGAAGGATTTTGTAGAACACTATTTAGAAAAATATTTTTCATCTCAAGTTTTGTAAGGCTAGAGTTCTTTTTCATTATTTTATTTGACTTAGGTTATTTATGTGAATGATCTTTTTAACTAAACAAATTTTATTATAATTGGCTTTTACTTAAGGCTATTATGTGAATTTATCAAGTATCTATAAATTGTTAAAACTTATTAAGGTGTGGATGGCTGAAAAAGTTTATACTAGTGGATGCTCCGTAATTTTATTTAAAGGATAAGTTTTCAAATTAATTGATCAAGTTTTCAATGAAATAAATGCATTATACTAGGCAAATTATTAATCATATGACATTGTTTATGTTTATCTAATTCACTTCTAGAATAAAAGCATTGTTGTTTAACTATTTTTGTTTGGTCAGTTTGTAAAAATTAAGAATTATGAATTAAAGTGATGCAGATCCTAACCTTCATTATTTGTTTAAAAGAAATTTTAAATGCTTTCAAAAAAGTGTTGAAATTTATCATAAGAAAAATTTTCTTTATATATTTTGTGTTGAAGTCTTGAAGACATTTGATATGAAAATATGATATAAGAATATTTTGTAATAGTTACTTTATAATGTTTTATGTAATGATAATAAAACACCACGGTTTCTCTAATATGAGTAATCATTTACGGGTGATAGAGGTAATTTGCATCAAGTCCATGTAAGCAACATTAGCTAACGAGTGACAATCACGTATCAAGTCACAATGCCACATATCATGTGTCACGTGTCAAGTCACAATGCCACATGACATGTGTCACGTGGCAATCACCGAAGAGCCAAGGACAGACCTCTGCACCCTGCGATAGACCTCTGCACTCTACAGTAGACCTCTGCACCCCTGGTGCAAGCTCAAACCTCTGCACCCTACGACAAACCTCCGCACCCCTGGTGCAAGCTCAGACCTCTGTCGTAGGGTGTTAGACTTCTAAACCCTATGACAGAGGTCCTCAGAGCTCTGCACCCCTAGGACTGAGCTCTCAAAACTCACTTTTGATAGCCGAGTCGTGCTCCTGGGCCTCAGAACACGGAAGGCCCAAAACGATAAAATTTTGGGCCCAAATACCTATAAGTCCTTAGCTTATTGAAGCCACACAGTGGATATCTATAAATACCCCACAAGCATGATTAAAAAACCTTAAGCTCTATTTTGTTAACTAAGACTCTGCTCAAACACATTTTTTTGACTTAAGCATCGGAGTGCGCGCGCATGGACAAATCCCTGTGCCTCTCTGACCTTGACGATTTTTGCTTCAGTACACATGGAGAAGATGACAAGGAAGGTTACATCAGCATTAGTTCATTGTTGTTGAGAGTAACAACAATTAGCGTCGTCTGTGGGAATTAAACACAAAAGCCAATTTTTTTAGCGAAATTGTGAGAACACGTTCGATAGCAGCAGCAAACTTAGGGGAGGAAAATTTTGTAAGTCCTCCCAACAGACCTGTGAGAAGACAAGAGCAGATTGGAGAAGGAGAGGGGGTTGCCACAGTTTCTCTAGAAGAGTTTGAGGCTTTGATATGCCAGAATGAGGAGGTTACTCAGGCGCTTTAACGCCAAAATGAGCAGATGACTACAGCCTTAAGGGCCATGGTGGATTTCTTCAAAAATACACTGCTATAGTTCAGTTTACCCCCAGAAGTGCAGCACCTGGTGAGAGAGAATATCCCACGGCAAACCTATGAGGGAGGTCAGCCCTTTACAACGGCAAATTCAAGACAACTAGAATGGGGGCCGATAGGCAGCACGCTACCCATCACTCAACATCGACAGGACCCTGCCGCAGGGTTTCAAGAGCAGTACCCTATCGCAGGGGTGAGAGAGCCAAACCTTACCGCAAGGTTACGCAAGCAGAATCATGCCGCAAGGTTTCAGGAGTAGTACTCTGCAACAGGGATGAGGGAGCCAAACCCTGTTGTAGGGGTCAGGAGTCAAGACCCTGTCGCAGGTCTGAGGGAGTTCAACCCTGCCACACGATTTCAGGAGCAATACCCTACAGCAGGGGTGAGGGAACCAAACCCTGCCACAAGGGTTAGGAGTCAAGACCCTGTCGCAGGTTTGAGGGAGTTCAACCCTGCAGCACGGTTTCAGGAGTAGTACCCCGCAGCAAGGGTAAGGGAGCCAAACCCTGCCGCAAGGGTTAGGAGTCAAGACACTATCGCAGGTCTGCGGGAGTTGAACCCTACTGCAAGGTTTCAGGAGCAGTATCCTGGTGCAGGGTTCAAGAGGTAGACCTCTGCCGTAGAGTTCAAAAGGTAGACCTTCGCCACAAAGTTTGGGCGTCATAATTTCGTAGTTCGTCGATCTGGAGAGCCCTAGAGACAAAACTCTCCCTCAGCGGACAGGACGAGGTAGGCTTATGGGCGGGATAGTCTTGAGTCCCTAGACTATTTCGAAGGCTCAAGGCCGAATCATGGAATGAGAGGTGTTGGAAGGAAGCATCAGGTGCAAGGACCCGGGGAAAGGGAGATTACAGACAATGTGGAGGTCCCTAGCAGGGAAATGAACTATATACGGGATCCAGAAAAAGAGAGTATAATGAACCCTCGAGACATGACTCAGAGGGTGCCACTGAACAAGCCACGAAACAGGGGAAGAATGGGCTTTCACTCAAATTACTCAGACTCTTCTAGTACTGAGAAAAGGGGAGCACACTCGACTCGGGAATCGAAGAACATGGAAAAAGTCATAGAGAGGGTTTTGGAAAAGAAGAAGTTTGTGTCTACTGAAGATAGCCAGAGAAGGAGAATCTCTTTCAGCTCCGAGATTATGGAGAAATCGCTACCAAAGAAATTTAAGATGCCTTCTATGGCTACTTATGCTGACAAAACCGACCCATATGACCATATGCAAAATTATGAGTTTCTCATGTTACTCCATGGATGGGAAGATCAAATAATGTGCAGAGCCTTCTCACTCACACTAACGGGACATGCTATGAAATGGTTTAATGGACTGAAGGAAGGTTTCATCTCATCTTTTGATCAGTTATGAAGAGAGTTTTTGAAAGCATTCATGATCAATAGCCAGTGAAAAAAAGACGCCACCTACCTGCTTATGCTCAAGCAAGGGAGCAATGAGTCTTTAAAAAGTTATGTGGATCGCTTCCGGGATGCGACTTTATAGGTAAAAGATCTACAAATAGGAGTAGCTATAGCAGCGATGCTGCAAGGAATAAAATCTGAGAAGTTATAAAAGTCTGTGTCCCTAGATCAGCCCGCAACTATCTCAGATTTATTTACCCGAGCGAATAAGTATATTGCCCAAGAGGAACTGATGAGAATAGTGCAGTCTCGAAAGGTGATGGAGGGAAGAAAAAGAGAAAGAGACATGAAAGAAAGGAGTTTTTTTGACCCGACAGATCAGACAAGGCTCCTAAGCTTAGGTACGAAAACTATACCAAGCTAAACGAGCCTCGTGCTGCTATTCTTGCTACTATTGAAGGGACTGGACTGTTAGAGTTCTCGAAGAAAAAAATAAAAAACTTAAGGTGAAATGTAGATGCCTACTATAGTTTTCATTCCACTCATGGACATCCTACGGAAAGGTGCAGAGAATTAATGGATCAGTTAGAAAAGTTAGCTCGGGAAGGGAAGATTAATCATTTTCTTTAGAGAAGTGAAAGGGCTCGTTACCTCTCGCGAGATCGAATGGATAACCATCCACGAAATAGACAGAATAATGATGGCAAAAATAGAGGAAGAAGGCCGAGAGATGAGAAAGAAGCTAGACTAGATCCCAGGGGTAACCAACAAGATAATGAGCCAACTGATCTAGCTATAAATGTCATCGCATGTGGAGATTCGATGGCAGGGAACTCCTCTGCCTCCTGCAAAACTTACGCGAGGCAAGCATATCAAATTCATGCTATTATGGAGGAGAAGATGGATGAAAAGCCTATTATGTTTACTCCAGCAGATAGGGGAGATATTTTCATCCCCCATGATGATCCCATGGTAGTCTCAGCGGTGATGACGAAACACCCAGTTGACAGATTCCTAGTTGATAACGGAAGCTCGGTGAATTTAATCTATTAGAATTGTTTTGAGAAGATGAATGTATCAGAAGATAGATTAAAACTAGTTGCGACACCACTGTATGGATTTGCATGGGAGAAGGTGAAGGTAGCCGGATCCATTCAGTTGCCCATAACTCTTGGGCAAAGTTCAAAGGATGTGACTCGATGGGTGTTATTCATGGTCGTGAAATCAACTTCGGTTGCTTATAACATGATTTTGGGAAGACCTTTATTGAATGACATGAGGGCTGTAATCTCTTCTTGCTACCTGTTAATGAAGTTTTCTACCCCAATGGAGTTGGACAAGTGCGAGGAGATCAAAAGAAGACTCATACATGTTATATCGCCTCTACTACTTCCAAAGAAATACAGAGGAAAGAGACGCTAACTATAGCCGACCCCCCTAAGCCTCAACCTATTGAAGAGATGGAAGCTATTGAGCTAATAGAAGGAAAAGGAGAAAAGAAGGCATTCATGGGAACTCAACTTGATAAACAAATAAGGAAAGAGATAGTGGAATGCCTAAGGAAGAACTCTGATATTTTTGCTTGGACGCCAACTGATATGCTCGGGATTAATTCGAAAGTAATCTGTCATAGACTTAAAGTTCTACCTGGGCATAAGCCCATCAAACAAAAGAAGAAAATTTTTTCCCTGGAAAGACAAAAAGTGATCACTGAAGAGGTTAATAAGCTTTTAGAGGCTGGATTTATTAGAGAAGTTAACTATCCAGAGTGGCTGGCCAACGTTGTAATGGTAAAGAAGTCCAATGGGAAATGAATGATGTGTGTGGACTTTACCGACTTGAATAAAGCTTGTCCCAAAGATTTCTATCCTTTACCCCGAATTGATAAGCTTGTATATGAAACATCGGGATATGAACTTCTCAATTTTCTAAATGTTTTTTTTCAGATACCACCAGATTATGCTTCATCCAGAAGATAATGAGAAGACTTCCTTTATAACAAATGATGGGACATACTGTTATCTTGTGATGCCATTCGGTTTAAGGAATGTTGGAACCATATATCAGTAGATGCTAAACAAAGTCTTCAAGGATCTCCTGAGAAACTCCATAGAAGCTTATGTGGATAACATGATCATTAAAAGCAAAGCAGAGGAATCTCATGCTCACTAGATGTCTAAAGTGTTCAAAGTGTTGAGGGAGTTTAATACGAAGCTAAACTCCAACAAGTGTTCCTTCGGAGTCAGATCTGAAAAAGTTCTTGGGATTCATGATCACTAATAGGGGCATTGAGGCAAACCTCGAGAAGGTACAAGCGATCATAGATATGAAGCCACCAACTACAGTAAAAGAAGTCCAAAGATTGACGAGCAGGATAGCAGCTCTGAACCATTTTCTGTCGAAATCTATGGAGAGGAGCCGTCATTCTTCAAAACTCTAAGAGGTGGAAAGAATTTCAAATGGACAGATAAGTACCAAGCAGCTTTCGAATACTTAAAGGAGTATTTGAAGAAGCTACCTTTATTGATAATGTCTTAAGTAGGAGAACATTTGTTTATGTACCTAGGAGTTTGTGAGTACGCCGTCAGTGCAGTATTGTTGAGAAAAGATGAAATGGTGGATCGCCCTATTTATTATGTAAGTAAGGTGTTGATAGACCCTGAGACACGCTATCCGCTAACTGAAAAGTTTACATTAACCCTCGTGATGGCCTCTAAAAAATTACGTCCTTACTTTCAGGCACACCCTATCACAATTTTGACGGATCAACCGTTACGACAAATTCTTCAAAAGCCTGAACACTCAAGGAGATTGGTGAAATGGGCAGTAGAACTTTGAGAGTATGATATCACATTTCAGCCCCGACAACCATTAAAGGCCAAGCTCTAGCGGACTTCATAGTCGAATGTACTAGCCAAATGGGCAACCATGAAGAAGAAACTCAGCCATGACTATTGTACGTTGACGGAGCGTCAAGTGCAAATGGTAGTGGGGCTGGCATAGTCCTGGTATCACCTGAAGGGAAATCTTTGGAATATTCGTTGCGCTTTGGATTTCCCAGTTCAAATAACATAGCAAAATATGTCAGATCCGAGTTTTCGATTTATGTATGTAGCTTGTACCTTATTATTCCTATGTGTATGAACATTATATTTTCATAGTTGAATCATAAGAAGAGCATTTACTACCATGCAATTGATTATTTGAAAATTAAAAATGCATGTGAGCTATATAACAGCAAGATAAGGGTTAAAATGATTTCCGAGCAAATACAGGGGTAAAACGATCAATTGATCGAAATTCGATATAAATTCGATGAGACAATTTCATTAAAAATATGAAATTGAGGAATCTGGATCAAAAACGGGGTAAATATTTAATTTCGAGTCCAATTGATCAAGATACGAAGTTATTTAATATTTTTAGAATTTTCGTATAGAAAAATGAGCCCAAAAATAGTAGAAAAATATACCGAAAAGGTAAAATCGGACTGATAAATTCATTTACGGACTAAATGAATTTAATATGATTTTTTGAGATATTTTTAGATATTTTTGGGATATTTTTAAGATTTTTATTATTATTTTTATAATAAAATAATAATAAAAATATATTATAAAAAAAGGAAACGGATTGAAATTATCGGGGAGAGAGAAAGCTTCAGAGAAACCGAAGCAAATCGACGCAAGGGGGAAGACCCACCGGACGGCGAGCACCGGTGACCCCACGGCCAGGCAAGCGGCTGGAAAAGGGAAAGGACCTCGGCGCGCACCCATCGGCACCGGTCACACCCTCTATCGACGACGGACGCCGGCTAATCGAAGAGAAATAGCCGCGGATGAAGAGAGAGGAATTTGGCAGCCACCGGCGGTGCTTGGGCCCGATCGAGGCCAGATAATCGTTCCCCATGCTGTGGCGCGCCAAACGACGGCAACGGCACCCGGAGAACCGACCCGACGACGTCGGCACAGCCAAATCATCCCTAAACCGATCGGCGGTTCAGGGCAGAACCTTCTAAACTGAACCGGATCGGACCGGTTCAGCCAAGGAGAAAAGGGGAAAAGAGGAAAAAATAAGGAAAAAGGAAAAAGAAAATTTTTGAGAATTCACCGGACTTCGGGTAAGTCGATAGGAGGTCAAAAGTGACCGATTTGATTTTCGATAAATTTATTTAAATTGTATTTAATCGAAAATTGACCCAGAGTTAAATATACAAAATTGTGTAGTTCGACGACTAATTCCGAACGGAAGCCCGATCGAACTCCGATTTGTGCACCATTGCATAATCTCGGGTAAGTAAAGCTTATTTACGACAAATTATGTGATTAACGCGTATTTAAGATTTATTTTACGCAATTCGGATTAAATTTTGGATTTAGTGAATTATATTCGAAATTTCGAATAAACTGTCGTAAATGATATACAGGCTATCCAAAGAGTTTGAAATAAAGCTCAATGGGTATTGATAGGCCCTATGAGTCGATAGACCCTGATGAAGGGAATTAATACGTGAAAAACGGGCTCAATACGGATTAAGGCCCAATTAAAGTGTTAAGGCCCATTAAGAGTAAACGGGCCCATTTAAGTGAAATGAACTATATTAAATGTGAAATAAAATAGGAAACGTGTAATTAATCTAGTGAGTGGTTAAATGTAGCTCCAGAGTCATATTGAGAGTTGACCGGACTGCGAGATTTGAACAGCACAGAGGAAGAGAGGTCACACTACGTGATCCGAGGTAAGGGATCTTTGTGAGCTCTTAGAGATAGCTATATGTATTTTTATCGTCGTTTACAGACACTTAAATTCCGTATAGCGTATGAATATGAAATTTCTGGATAGTACCCAAATATGGAAAAATTACGAAAATACCCCTAGACCCTGGGAAAAATTTGGAAATGCATAAAGTGCATGAACATGATGTTTTACATGTGAAAAAGAGGTTTTGTGAAACCAAAATGATAGACTGGCTCACGATTTGACAGTATGCATTAAATTGCACGTTTTTATGAAATGTGTGTTTTATATCGTTTTGCGTATCACACTCGGTTTTGAGTACCACTGTTGTGGGAAATAGAGTCAGCTGTCTATTTGTGTGTAAAAAATCATGTTGGAACTATGAGGTCTGTGGATTTATCCAGATCCGCTCGTACTTGATTTTTGATGTGATGTATGATTGAGATCGTGCTGGAGCCTTCGTGTTGGACTGTGTGTCACACTGACTTGCTCGCACTAGATCTGAGACGACAGGCTATGGTTGATAATTTATTTGGTTGGGGTGATGAGCTTGTAACTCAGGCACCTACAGCTGTGTGGTAATTGTATTGTGGTTCACGGAGTACGCTGTACCGTGTAGACAACATGGAGTACACTGTACCGTGCAACTATAGGATGTGAGGATTGCGTCTTTGGACTCGGGCATGCTTTGTCATTGCTCTGGTTTGTGATAGTCCTTAGATAGGAGCCGATGGATAGACTAATCCCCTCCTCGGACTCTGAGATACCCTTTCACACCTAGCTAGTGATAGCTCGGGGTCTCGGATTTTGGCCAAATGTCTTATGGATTTGTGTGAATCCCTGCCTAGTCTCACCTGATTTTATTGGTTTCTATAACGAAACTAATTGTGATTTGATTTCTGTGATGAAAACCATTTGAAATGAGAACATGATTTAAATGTGAGTTTCAATACTGAACACAAAAATATTTTAATCTGAACGAGTTTTGCGATTCGATTTTTGGGTAGTAAATTGCTATGTGTTTTAACTATAATGGTTTTCTGAATGCTATGGATTTTCAGCATAAACCATGCATTATAAGCATCGTAGATAGTATGGTTATCTACTTACTTTCATTTATTCCTTACTGAGCTCGTTAGCTCACCCCTTTTTTTCATCTCTCCACAGATTAGCCACAGTGCTTCTGAGAGCTCTGTGGTAGATTCCTGTATTTTCCTTCCGCTAGCAGCTGTTATCACATTGCGAAAGGTATACACACTTTTGAAATCTTTTGTATCTAAATATGACAGGGTACAGTGATGTATTTATATTAATACTGGGATGTAAACCAATGTAAACGAACATAAAAATTCTGTAAATTATTATAAGTACAACTTCTTATTATGGATGCATGAGAAGTGAATGAATTAAAGTTTATGGGAGTGATTGACTGACATCGATTCATAGCTCAACTGTCCGTATGTGTAGTCGTGATGTGTGAGAATTATTGATATAAATGTAAGGAATTCGGGTCACGACAGAATATGAGGCCTTGGTCATTGGAATGAAGTGAGCAGAGAGATTACAAGTTCGCAACCTGGTGGCACATAGTGACTCCCAATTAGTGGTGAACCAATTCAACAGACAGTACGAGACTTGAGAGCCGATGTTAATCTCATACCTAAAGAAAGTCCAATCATTGGCTCAAACTTTCGAGAATTTTTAGTTGGTACAAATCAATCGATCCGAAAACACCCATGCATACTCCTTGTCTAAATTGACCTCTTCTAATGAGACCGAAGGAAGAGTAGTGAAGGTAGAAAGGCTAGAAAGGCCTAGTATTGAAGAAACGAAAGTGTATGGTATTGAGGTGGGAGACGATTGGAGGACACCATTTAAATAATACCTAACTGATGGCACACCTCCACATGACAAGGAAGTAGCTTGAAGCTTAAAGATGCAAGGGGCAAAGTTCAGGTTAATAAATGATGAGCTGTACAATAAGGGGTATACATCATCTCTGTTAAAGTGTTTAGGGCCAGAAAAGGCTAACTATGTCCTAGCAGAAGTACACGAAGGAATTTATGGTGAACATTTGAGAGCTAGAGCCCTTGCTTCCAAAATATTATGGTCGGGATTCTATTGGCCAACATTGAAGAAAGATGCGGTGGATAAAGCCCTAAGTGTGATAAGTGTCAAAAGTTTGCGTCGATAACAACGGCTCCAATTACTCCGTTTCAGGGCACGGTACAATCAACGCCTTTTGCACAATGGGGGATAGACATTTTGGGACCCTTTCTATTAGCTACGGGTCAAAGAAAGTTTCTGACGGTAGCTACCGATTACTTTACAAAATGGATTGAGGCAAAACCATTAGCTACTATTACTGAGAAGAAAGTCGAGGCGATGGTATGGAAGGACATTATATATCGATTTGGGATTCCATGCGTCTTAAACGCTGACCATGGGAAGCAGTTTGATTGTAATGTCTTTCGTGAGTTCTGCAAATGCCTTAATATTTAGTTGAAGATTTCTTCTGTTTCATACCCTCAAGCTAATGGGCAGGCAGAAGTCAACAATCGAACCATCTTTCACGGTTTGAAGACCGGATTGAATAAGGCTAAAAAGGCGTGGGTGGATGAGTTATCTAGTGTCTTGTAGGCGTACCGCACCACCAGTCGAGTGTCAACTGGAGAAACGCCATTTAGTTTGGTATACGAAACTGAAGCATTGATCCCCGTGGAAATTGGAACACTTTCGTCGAGAATGATACCCTTGGTAGAGGAAGAGAATTCGAAAGGGTTAAGGGAAAACCTAGATCTGCTTGACGAACATAGAGAGGCTGCGACTGTCCGACTTGCAGCCTACCACCAAAGGGTAGCTAACTACTATAACAGCCGAGTTAAAGACAGACCAATGTTTGAAGGAGATTTTGGTGTTGAGAAAGTCACACATAACCAATGCACTGAAAGAGGATGGAAAACTCAAAGCCAATTGGGAAGGTCCATATCGAATCAGATGGATGATTGGGCCCAGCACCTGTATCTTAAAAACTTTACAAGGGAAGAAGATAGGGAAGACGTGGAACTCAAACCACTTAAAGTTGTATTGGATTTAATCATTTATATTATGTCTTCTTTTCGAATTTTCGTATTTTCATGCGATGAATAAATCAAGTGATCTCTTCATTCATATTTATCTTTCTAACGTTTACGAATATGAATCTTGTGACAGAAGAGATTATGCCACAGTGCCAGAGGCGCAAATGCGTCACGACGGTCAGACATTAGAAAGAAGACATGCCACAATGCCAAAGGTGCGAAAGTGTCACGACGACGAAGCATTAGAAAGAAGACATGCCACAGTGCCAAAGGCGCGAATGCGTCATGGCGACCAGGCATTAGAAAAAAGACATGCCATAATGCCAGAGGCGCAAAAGCGTCACGATGGCCAGGCATTAGAAAGAAGACATGCCATAGTGCCAAAGGCGCAACAGCGTCACGACAGCCAGGCATTAGGGACTTGTCATAGTGCCAGAGGCGCGAAAGCGTCACGGCGGCTAGGCATTAGAAGACATGTCATAGTGCCAGAGGCGCGAATGCGTCACGACGGACAGGCATTAGACAAAAGACACGCCATAGTGCCAGAAGCGCGAATGCATCACGACGACTAGGCATTAGACAAAAGACACACCATAGTACCAGAGGCGCAAATGCGTCACGACGATCCGGCACCAGAAAAATAAAAGGTATGTTTAAATGCATAATTCTTTCTAAAAGTTTACACATTTTATTAAGAATTTGGGGAGCATATATATATATATGGAGTATACAGATAGATGATGATAGCAAAAGTCAAATGAGTACTTTTATTATTAAAATGGAAAAAGAGGAAGAAAGCAAAAGTCAAATGAGTACATGCATTAATAAAAAGAAAAAAGAGGAAGAAACAATTTTTATTATTAAAATTCTACTATAAAAATTTCGTAACAATAGAATGATTCGTTACAATAAACCCTAATTAAAAAAGAAAAAGAAATCAATCTCCATGATCAGACTTCTGGCACCGGTGGCTCCTCACCGTCTAATTCATCAAGGGCACCAATTGGCTCAGGAGCATTACCTGGACTCAGAGGCTGCCAAGGTCCAGTCAGGTTAGCCAGGTCATCTTGAGCAGCTTTCTTCAAAAACTCATCTGCTGGCTCAGCATCGGACTCATATTTAGTCCAATCAGGAGCCTCAAACAACATAGCTTCAGGCGTATATAAGAGCTCGGGGAACTCTTCACCCTCCCTGTGCTTCTCCAACCAAGATCGGGTGAGATAGAAACCATATTTCACAAACCCCGCAGAGTAGTCCTCTTTCTGCCTAAAGCAATCTTTAAAGAGTCGATACTCCCTTACAGCTTATGCCCTGATACGGTCAATCTCTATTTGGCTAAAAGAAGCAGAGGGACGACTTTTCAAATCCGTAATATGTTGTTCTAACTCCTGATTGCGATCAGCTAACTCGTTAAAACTGGTAAAAAGGGAATCGTATTTGGACTGCAAATTGTCAAGCTCAGTTTGCTTTTGTTGAAGGTCATCATTAAGTTTGCTAGACCTAGCAGTCTCAATAGTAAGATCCTCTTTAGCGAGAGTCAAGTCTTGAAGAGCCTTTGAAAGCTGTTCTTCCAGATCTCGCACCACCCCTGGTAGCCCATATAGTTGATTGTTAGCATTCGCCAACTCCATATTCGTATCCCTTAATGCCTTGAGCTCTTTTTTAGTCTGATCACGGTAAGCTCGATGTTGAGCATTATTGACAATTGTCCTTTAAGTAGCCTGAAAAGAAACATGAAAAGTTAAAACTCAAAATAAGGCGAAGAGAAATAGAATGAACGAGAATCGAAAGATTACCCTCATTAGCTCCATCTGCTAAGTCCTCTCCTTCCGAAAAATTTCTAAACAATCGATACTCGTCTCTAGGAAGGATAGTGGCCCAGCCTAATCGAGAAGCTACCCCAGGCGTTTCCAAAGTGTCATTGTCAAGAACTCCCGGGTATACTCAAAATTCTAATCCCTTCATCATATAGCCACCATTCACCTAGTATGACCCCTTATCTACAGGACCTATCTTGGGAAGAATAGGTCTGTTTGTCATAGCAGACTTAACATATAAATGCCTTAGTTCTTTTAATGAGGCAAGATTACGTTGCATTCAGCATGATCCTCGGACTGAGATCGATCTGAGGAGCTTGAAGTTCTCCGAGAATGCGAGGAAGCCTTCCCTTTACCTCGGGAAAGGTCTCCAGATCCTCCCTCATGAGTTGAGTCAAAGCTGGAGGAGGGGTTGCTTATCTGGAAGAAGGAGTTCGAACTTGGGACATCGGAGGTGAAATTTACATATCTCCGGAAGCAGTAGCTATGGAGCGGGATCTCTTCTCAGTAGGTTCACTAGATGAACCTTCTTGCGCCCTCTGAAGAATCAAAGCGCGTCTGACGCTGCTCACTTCTACAAAAAAGAAGAACCCACAAAATTGTTAAGATCATCACATAAACAAGTAATAATAAATTATAAAGCATAAAGGGTTACCTTCAAGAGAGTTAAGATACTCTTGAAGGGACTCTACGTTTAACGTTTCGTCATTTGGGAGGACCATAAAAGTGGAACCAAACCCTTCCCAGCCGCTCACATCATCTAGAGGGTCACTTTCAAGGCTAGATTCCCTATTTGTAGGATTTGGTTCAAAAAGAACGAATGGCGGAGGATTTGAGGGAGAAACAGAAGGATTGGCGGCATGAACACTTCCCATACCCCAACCAACAGACGTCAAATTTTCAGGTGACAAGAAGTTATAAAGGTTGATTGGCCTATTGACTAATAGCTCGTTGATAGTTGAAGACAATTGTCTCCTAAGAGTAGCAATATGAGGACCTTTTGGGATACTACGCTTGGCTTCCCATCGAGTAGGGAAGTTAAGACCTTCAGGTACCTCTAGAACGAGCCATTTCGACTCGAACCCATTGAGTTTGTTGGGAAGTTTTTCAAATAACCTGTTTTTGAACCCAGGTTCGGATACTCTTTAAATAGAATACGAAATTAAGCCGGAACTATCCCGAAACCTGAAAAAAGTATAGAATAAAGGGAGAGAAGAAGGAACACTCCTCATTTGGCAATGCACGTTAAAACTAATTAATTGCATCTAACCATGAGGGTGTAACTGGCCAGGAGCGATCCCTCGTTCCTTAAGAAAAGAAACCCCGAAATTGGAGATTGGGAAACGAAAACCTAACTCTAAAGATATCCTAAAAATAACCACTTCGCTCGATACGCTAAGTGCACTCCTTTATTCAGGACTTGAAAGCCTATAAATATACCCTTCGGGTAATAGGAACCTATGCTTAATATCTTGGAGGTCAACCTCTGTCAAAGACGATTTAAGCCCTAACTCCAAATGCTTCCCTACACCATGACTTGACATCCTAAACCTAAAAAAGAGAGCGAAACAATCCTAAATACGACAGGGTTGAAACTCGGAAGTTTAGTGGCAGGGTTCAGGGTTTGGAGAGAGAGATCAGGGTTTCAGAAGCAGGCGACAGGGTTCTGGATCAGACACGCGAAAGGGTTTACGATTTAGACCTGCTATAGGGAATGTGCGACAGAGTAGGCGATGGGTATGCGATAGAGTATGCAGGTGTGAGACAGTGTGCGATAGGATTTGCGGCAGAGTATGTAGGCTGTGCAACAGAGTATGCAATAGGATTTACGGTAACAGTTTTCCTAAACTATCTGGCGGCATCTTACCCTTATATAGTCGCGACTGAGATGACTGAAACGTCGTGTTCTTACAGGAGCTTAAACGTCTCTCGCGAGTGAAACGTTGCGTCCTTAATAGCCACCCCAGAAAGACATAACTCTCTTTCTATACTCTCCCATAAGTAATTTTCTTATGCAAGAGTGGTGAGCAATTGATAGAGGTAATTTGCATCAAGTCCACGTAGGAAACATTAGCTAACGAGTGACAGCCACATGTCAAGTCACAATGCCACATAGCATGTACCACGTGTCAAGTCACAATGCCACATGACATGTGCCACGTGGCAATCACCGAAGAGCCAAGGACAGGCCTTTGCACCCTGCGACAGACCTCTGCACCCTACGGCAGACCTCTGCACCCCTGGTGCAAGCTCAGACCTCTGCACCCTGCGGCAGACCTCTGCACCCTTGGTGCAAGCTTAGACCTCTGCCGCAGGGTTGCAGACTTCAAACCCTGCGACAGAGGTCCTCAAAGCTCTGCACCCCTGGGACCGAGCTCTCAGAACTCATTTCTGACAGCCCAGTCGCGTGTCTGGGCCTCAGAACACAGAAGGCCCTAAAATGATAAAATTTTGGGCCCAAATACCTATAAGTCCGGAGCTTATTGAAGCCACACAGTGGACATCTATAAATACCCCACAGGTATGATTAAAAAACCCTAAGTTCTATTTTGTTGACTAAGACTCTGCTTAAACACCTTTTTTTGACTTAAGCATTAGAGTGCGCGCATAGGGACAAATCCTTGCGCCTCTCTGACCTTGATGAATTTTGCAGAATCTTCAGTACACGTAGAGAAGACGACAAAGAAGATTCCATCAGCATTAGTTCATTGTTGTTGAGAGCAACAACAACAGGAAATTAATCTATGGATAATGTCGAACCATAATCTATTAATTTTATATTCAGATAAATCAAAATTTATAAATAATTCAAAAAGTAATTTATTATACAAATTAAACCACATTTAATTTAAAAACGTAATCTATTTTCTAAGTTTAACAACATTTATTCCTAAATATGGTCTATAACCTTTATATTAAATTGCATTTCAAAAAATATAATTTATTTTACTCAAGAAAAAACTATTGCAAAAAAAAAAATTAGTTAAAAAACATAATCTCTTATCTTAACTTACATTTTTTAATCGTAATCTATAAGAATTTTTTCTATCATTGATTGTATCTCACATTCTGTTAATTATGATGTGAATGTTATTATTGGATTTCACGAACTTAATCTTATTTTAGGCCTTGGGTTTCAACTATAATGTTAAAACAATATTAAAAGTCTACTCTATCTTTTAATCCTATATAAAAAATGAATAATAATTGTCAGAACAAATTTTGATTCTTGAAAATCAGAATAAATTCTCCCTCTTTTTCTAGAGGATGTTGTTTCAGATCTATGACGTGTGTAATAAACGAGTTAAACATTTCTCATTAAGCTATAGACCAATATATATATATATATATATATATATATGTTAGAAAAATTCTGTTGATATATGGCAATTTGGCTTTGAGACGTGTAATATTACATTTTCTTGAGTGTAATATTGATTCACACAGAAGCAAGTTACCCGAGGATACAACAAAGCCTTCAAAGATTTCTTTGTGGATTGTGAAAGATCAAGAGTAATTAATTCTGGAAATCAACCAAGAGTTTTATAGGTTCTGAATAGTTGTAAATCAATGGTTATAATTGTTTGTTAATTAACAACCATTGATTTTCAACTGTTCCAGACATAACTGAAAAAATATGTCTGTTGGAACAGTTAAACAAATTTTAAAATTCAAAAATAATAATAATAATATAATAATAATAAATAAAATAAAAATAAATATTGAATTGAAAAATTGAAATATTTCAGAACCAAGTGCCCAAGTGGCCCAAGTGCCCAAGTGCCCATCTTTTGACTTTTAAAATTAGTCAAAGTTCCAAATAAGCCCACAAGCCTTTAGTAATTCAATTTACACTCTAAATTTGATTTCCTCTTATAAACCCAACTATTGCTTTATTTATAAACAATGTGGGATTCAATTACAAGCTATCCAACAATATATATATATATATATATATATATATATAGTTAATAATGCATTATCCTCGGTACTTGTCACTTATATGTAAGCCAACGTAAAATGGATTGAAACCATGGTACTTTCAATGTGATACAGTAAAAATTTTAACTGTGTTGTAATTTATTTTTTATTTTTAATTTTAAAAATATTTTTAATAGTTATTTTATTATTTATTTTAATTTTATTGTTGTGATTAAATTTAAAATATTACTATTTAATAATAATAATTTTATTATCGTTATTATTTTTATTATTTTTATTATTATTATTTTAATTTTATTAGAATTAATTATACTGTACGTCTAAATTAACCCGTCGTAAGAACGTTGAGCTTCGGCTCGGTTGCTTTCTTGGTTGTTGCCTATCGTTGCCCTTTTACTCAAAGAAAGGACCGGAAATAGAAAAATTTCGTAATCCGAAGGAAATCTCTGGTTCCACGAACCTTTCGCCAGGTGGGTAACTGAATGGCTAAAAGGAGAACGCGTGTCTGAAGAATACCCAATGGATAAATCCCACGTGGCAAACACAACATCTCCAAAAAGGCAGCTATAAGTAGGGAGCGATTGCACTGGAGACTACGTGGCAAGATAAAAAGGGAAATGTAATGACTAATGAGCACTGAGGGGAAAAGCTTAATGCAGTTATCTGCATCGATTATTTTTCAAATGCTAACATTTTGATTGGTTGTCCTTTGCCCTGCAATGAGCCCAACCAATCATACGGCGTAAATAGCTGCCAGTCTTGGCCTTACTCCTCTCCACACGTCAACTTCCACTATCCCATCTTTTGCACTTGCTCTTTCACCTCAATTACCAAAATACCAAACTGCTTTCCTCAGATCTTCTCATGTTTTATTTTAAGTTAAATGTTGAATTTATTTAATTCATGTACTATATCAACATGTTGGATTTAGTTTTATTTTATTATGTGGATAAATTGAATTATTATTTTAAAAAAGTCTATTAATTTAATGATAATTATTAACAAAACGATATCAAATTTCATTTAATCAATGTCATAATGTCACATAATCACAGTTAACCAAACTTTTTTTTGTGCATTTACTTAGCAAACCTACATATTTAATGTTTTATTCAAATAAAAATTTACTATTCTCTTACTACTTAATTTAATTGCTAATTATATGTAAATGAGACATTGCTTTGCCATGGGAATATCAAACAATTTAGCATATGGTATATACTACCACGAATAGTAGTCAACCCTTTTAGAATTCCTGACCGAGAACTAAGAAAAACATATGTAGAAAAAATTCACAAAAAAAAAAAAAATGCTAGAGAAGATTTTAATTTCTCAACAACGACCCAAAGTATATATGAATTTTCAACTTGTTAAATTTAAATATGGACCATAGTGGCAGCTTGGTAATATAAAGAAGACATAGGGTTTTTATTACAGTGTGTTGCATATGCTTAAACGAGAGAAGTGCGTTTAATTCCATAAATTCCATGAACGACCCACGGCAGCATCACAGAAATTTGTGGTCTCAGTGCATTTAAGTTTAACCTCTCAGTCTCTAAAACCCAAACTCTCCAACACTTCACCCCCCTCCCTACCCTGCGCCGACCCATCCCTTTTTCTTCTGCTGCTGCCTTCCTCTGTATTTGTCTGCTCTCCGAGAGCTTGTTTTAAGGTTTTGGACTTCTAGCTACCCCATAATCAAGTTTAGCTTCTTGCAGTTGTTTCCATGGCTGCGGGCCTATTCATCGCTATAACCCCTAAACCCTTCAGTTCATTTCTATCCTCACACCACACGCCGAAACCAGCGCCAATTTTCCACCCTTTACTTCATCTCCAAAAAACAACATATGGAGCTCGAAGAAAGATGGCAAGCTTTGCTGTTTGTTTTGTGCTGGAGGAACAAAAGCAGAGTGCTCCCCAGATCGTAAATCTCGTAGAAGAAGGATCCGAGGATGTTAGAGATCGTCAGATCTTAATACCCACACGTGTGGCGGAGAAGTTAGCTAGAAAGAGGTCCGAAAGGTTTACTTACCTTGTTGCTGCTGTCATGTCTAGTTTTGGGATAACTTCCATGGCTGTTATGGCCGTTTATTACAGGTTTTGGTGGCAAATGGAGGTTTGTTTCCTCGCTCGTCACCTTTATTTTTATTTTCATTTTTTTATAGTATGGCCAAATTCTGAAATCGGGTTGCTTTTCATTTCAAGGGAGGAGAGGTGCCCTTTTCAGAAATGTTTGGTACATTTGCTTTATCAGTCGGTGCCGCTGTAAGTTTAATTTCGTTCATCAATTCTTTTATTATATAATCGCATTTGAAGTTTAATTTGAGTGTTGAATCGGAAATTGGTTCGTTTTCTATTTTCAGATAGGCATGGAGTTTTGGGCTAGATGGGCTCACAAAGCTCTCTGGCACGATTCCTTATGGCATATGCACGAGGTATTTATTTGCTGCGCTCTCTCGTTTCCCTTCTTTTCATTCCTCTGTAAAGGCCTAAGCAGCTGAGACATTGAAAATTCTTGAAAACATTGGTAGAAAATGAATTTTACGAATGAATTTTGATTTTGCAGTCTCACCATCGAGCTAGAGAAGGTCCATTCGAGCTAAACGATGTGTTCGCCATTATCAACGCCGTCCCAGCTATTGCTCTTCTCTCTTATGGTTTCTTCAACAAAGGCCTTGTGCCTGGTCTATGTTTTGGTGCTGTAAGTTTCTTTTCTATTGTTTTCTGTCCTCCTTTGGCAGTTGGTAGTATTCTTTTCTTTTCTTTTCTTTTCTCTTTCATTATCATTCTGAATCTTGATATTCTTCCTTAATTAACGGTTTAATACTAGTTAAAACATTGTTTCTGCATGTTTAACATTGGCCCCTCTTTTTTTTAATAATATTTCCTTCTGACTTGCGTCCCCAGGGGCTTGGTATTACGGTGTTTGGAATGGCCTACATGTTCGTCCACGATGGTCTCGTCCATAAGAGATTCCCGGTAGGGCCCATTGCCAACGTGCCCTACTTCAGAAAGGTTGCTGCGGCTCACCAGGTTAATATATATAGAAAAACTTTTATTATTATTATTTTGGGTTTTTTTCTAACCGAATCTAACGGCCATGGTCTTCTTCTGTTCTGATGTTTGGGTTTCAGCTCCATCATTCAGAAAAATTCAATGGTGTCCCATATGGGCTGTTTCTAGGGCCAAAGGTGATTGTCCTTTTCTACTCTTTTCATTTTCGTCCCATTTTTTCTTAATTTATTTCTTTGGTTTCCCTTGATTTTTATAGTTTTGTGAAGTGAATTTTGTGTGTTGTGGCGAAGCAGGAAGTGGAGGAAGTGGGAGGGCAAGAAGAATTGGAGAAGGAGATCAATAGGAGAATCAAATCAAGCAAGGGTTCGTCATAATTCAACTGTTTTGAAGGGGCCCCATTTTTGAGCAATTGTTAGTGTAAAGAAACAATACCGTCATTATCGTAAATGGAAAGTGATTTTGAGTTGATTCTGTTGTCTTCTTTTCTTTTTCCTTAAACAAAACAAGGGACAAAGGAGGAGAGAATTAGAGACAAGACAATGACTAGGTATCAATACACACTCTTTAAGAGTAAAAATGAAAAAAATACAGTAGAATTCTTTTAATAGAAGGATTTTACCTTTTAACTTGTTATAATTTTAAAAAACCAATGTATTTAATCTTCATTTTTGTAACTCTTACAATAGACACGAGTGATAGGACACGAACACGATACGAAAAAATTATGTATGAGTTTGAAAAATTCGTGTGTCACGTTTTTTTAAATTATGTCACACGAATATACAGTTAACACGTATATGACACGAGAAACACGTTGAAAGAAACTGTATTACACGAATACACGATACATGTGTAAGACATAGAAATAATATATGCTTGTAGGAGGAGTTGAACTTTGGCCAAAAATATTTTTTTCTAAACATTTACCAAAAAAACTATCATATTATATTGAAATAATATGAAATGAAAATTAATTTATATTTTAAAATGAATTAATACTTTAATAAATATTGTAAAAAAATAAATTAATAAATTAAATATGAAATTAAATTAATTAAATAATAAAAATTTTAACTTTTAAAAATAAAATATTGAAATTAGGAAAAAATTGTTGTAAGTTAAGATACAATTAACAATTCTTACATATATGACATTATAATATATAAATATATATACATAATATTTTGTTATAATGTATAAAATATAAATATTGTATTGTAATAGAAGAGATTTTATAATTAATTATTTTGTATCATTAACACTAACACTTTATCACATGATATGATAATGGGAGTTTATACTTTATAGAATTAGAAATTTACAATATAATAAGAGATTTTATATTTTATTTTATATCAATTATCACATTGTAAAAAATTATAATAACATAATATTAACATACAAATTATTATGATAAGAATAATATATTAATATATATGATTGTATTAAATCATAATATAAGTTTATAACTTATAAGAAATTATTTAAATCATAATATAAATTTATTGAATCCTATTGAATTATGTTAACCCTTTGAATTGTTGTTTCTTGCATTGTTTTTTGTATTGTATTGAGTTATGATATCTGCGAACTTAATGTTTGAATGTTTATTGACTATTTATATTTGTTGACTTAATGTTAACTCTTTATGTTTTGTTTGTATATTTTGTAATTTTAAATAAATATTATGGATGGTATAGATTGAAGATTATTATTATGTTATATTTGTTAGTAATATTTGAATGTATATAAATTAAATTATTGATGTAAATCAATAAATCTTATGATTTTTTTCCTTTTTGATTATGTTTTAGTTTTATCATGTCATCTGTGTTATGTTTATTCGTGTCGTGTTTAATCGTGTCATCCGTGTCATATCTATTCGTGTCGTGTTTAATCGTGTCAGTTATATTTTTTTCGTATTTATCGTGCCGTGTTGTGTGACATGAATAATTATAACGTGTTAACTGTGTCGTGTCATGTGTCACACGTATAAAATATGCGTCGTATTCATGTTTGTGTTTCGGACACGTTTTATAATTCGTGTCGTGTTCGTGTTTCATAAGTTCATGTTATGTCTTAATTCGTGTTGTGTCGTGTCATGACAGGGAGATACGGAGACACGGAATGTCAGGTCTACTCTTAATATGTTTTTTTTATTCTTGAGTATTATGTAATACTAGTTTCAAACCGGTGTGATACACGAAAATATATTCATAAATTAATAAATTCATATGTAATGTAATATATATTTTGGAAATTTTATAATATAAGTTATTAAGTTTTATAAAAATGATTACATTTGTATATTTAATATTTTTTATTTGTAATTTGTATATTATAATTAAGTAATATAAAAAGATTGCATATTGGATATAATTATGTAATTTTTGTAAAAGTTAAATAAAATTCATATTGTAATTTATTAAATCAAAGTAGTATATAAAAAAAAAATCAATTATGTCTTTACTTTTAAGAAATTGAAAATTTTCTCACTTTAAAATCAATCTCTTATACAATTTTTTCCCTAATTGGAGATTGTTTAATGAATTATTGTTGGATTGAAAAGGAAGCAAATGATTCTTACACATCCTTTGCTATTTTTAAATCGTATTTCACTCTACTTGATGATCCTATAAATTCCATTTATGGAAGAGAAGATATGAAAAAAACACTAACATGTATTTTGAGTTATTGCAAAAGTTATATAACTTTATAACAAAGATAGTCATTCTATATAAATTTAAATATACTTATTCCAATAATTTCGACATCCAAGCTTAAAATCAAATAACACCTTAGAAATTGTAATTGTCTTGTTTCAAACACAAAAGTTTGACCATTGAAACTCAAATATATTTTAAATTTTATAATCTTCATTTTTCTAAAACATTATTATAAATGTATCATTCAATTAAATTGAATATTGAATAATATTAAAATAATTATTAACTAATCAATACCTCAAGAGAACTTTCATAAAGATTGTCAACATCTTTTATTAATAAACACACGTCGAATTTTTGGAACCATCAAATACCTTAAAATTCAACTTCCCATAAGATATGCAAAACACTACAATTAAATTATATATATTAACATTATAAAATGCTTTTATTATCATCATGGAATATCATCTCTTCAATGTCTTAAATATATTAAGTATAATTATTATTTAACTTGGAGTTGGATTAGGGACTTCAAAATTACATAACAATGAAGTTTTCCTTCAACTTCTTACAACTTTTATTTGCACACACATTACATATAGTACCAACCAAAAGTTGCATCAACTTTCATGATAGTTAATCTACTGGTGAAAGATTTTCCTTATATATATAACAAAAATTTTAAAATATATAGTCAATAACATTATACATGTTAAATCACTTATCTTTTAAAATTATGTTATATATTTTTTATCATTGAAAAAAATATATGTTAGTCCAATAACTTGCACAGTGACTTTGCTTAATCTCCGACATAGGCATCCTATTTATAAACATTGAAACCTCATCCAATATTAGTTTTTTTATGTGGTGTACGGTAAAATTCTATGTTAAAATCTCCCTTAAATAAACTAAATACAGAAAGTAGTAACATATATATTAATTTATGGACTATGGTACACAATTATTATAGATAAAATTGTTTAAGTTAACATACATTTGTAAAATTATTGAATCCTCGAGAATATCTAAAGTGATGTAAATTTTTGTTCCACTCATTGAAGATAAAGTATAAATATCTACAAAATAAAAAAAATTATAAAGTTAATATAATATTAAAAATAATATTAAAGCATTTGAAAGTACCTTTGAATTATTTGTTTCAATGAGAAGTAGCAACAACGCTATGGAACTTTCCATTTAGTTCTAGTCATTATCATTAATCTGATTAATAATGTCAACCCAAAGTGCAATCGTTAATATTTAACCGCTAAAAAAATAATTTTATCTATAAATTAAAAAGGAAATGTTACATAAAATATAATTTGAACGTAAAGAAATATTGAAAATATAATGGTAATAAAGATAAAAAAAGAAACCTTCCATCATGAAGCTGAGTTATTCTTTGTATGCACATCTTCTAACAGCGTCGGAAACAAATATCCATCTATCTATCTATAAACAAACATATTTATTGACCTATATCAATTTTGTATGCAGTTGTAAAATATGATGCATAAATAATAATTATTATAAATAAGTAAATAAAAATAAAAGATCAACTATTGAAATATGATTACCTAACAAATATTTGTTATCTTCAGGTTGTTTCGAAATGTTATTAAAACTTAACAAATTTAAATTTATGTTTTCGATAATATGACCTTTTTGAGTAATCTCATCAATAACAGTAAAGAATTAGAAAAATAAAGCATAAACAACTTCATATGTTCCTGTATAAGGGCTAATTTGAACATTTCTAATGGAATAAATTGATCTTTTTTTTAAAAGAGGTTTGAATTTGGGACCAAATTTTTTATACCCTAGCAGGCAAGTGATCACCCTACCACGAGTAAATTAATTAGAAAAATAATATAAAAAGTTTTATTTTAGTCTTGCATGTTACACAATAATATACATTTTAGTCAAAGTATAACGGGCATTAATATATATATATATATATGAATTTGAGATAATATATGTTTATTGATGAAAAAATAAAATTATTTTATTTTGGCATAGTCTAAGCAAAAAAAAAAAAAAAAATTGTATGTTTGATGATAAGAACTTACATGCTTATGCTTGAATATTGCGTGTTATTTTAATGCTATACTCATTTTACTATATTCTAAAAACAATATATGTTTACTGTTTTCTGTCCATGTGCTTTCCCGTGTACATGGTTAGGCACCTCGTCTACGGATAAAAGGTGACCTCCAAGACTCCGAAGTCGCTGGCAAACTCGAATATTATATTAGCTAAGCTATGCCCGCAGCATTTGTTATTATTGGAGACTAGTAGTAATAATAGAGAAGCAACATAGAATAGAACAAAACAACTTTTTAATTTGAAATATTATCATCAGGAGATTTTTCTTTTTCAAGATGGGGTTTGGCCAATCTGAAACATGCTCATTAAAATATCACCATCAACTTTATGTCCTTGACCAATTTGGCAAAGAGTAGGCCTAGCTAAGAATGTCAACGGATCGAGTATTAGACGGATAGGAAAGATTAAAGTAGTGTTTATTGAAAAAAAAATGTAAAAAAGAAAATGAGAAATATTGTTATTTTTAATTAATAAAATAAATCATTTAAATGGAAAACGTTAATGGAAAAAAATGAAAGAGATCTGAGTAGACTATAATTATATAATTTTTTTATTTTTTAATTATACCATGTAATAACTAAAAAAAATTATATTTTATTTCAATTGTTTTACCTGTCCTATCAAAGACATTAGTGGAAAGAAAAAACTATGTTGTCCATCTTTCTATTTTCTTCTTATCTAATTTTTTTTTTATCTTTTTATTTTTCCTTTCACCTTTTAAAGTAAAGTTTTATATGTGTATGAAAATCTCTATTACTCGAGATTTTAATAAAATAAAAATAAAATAAAATAAATATTAAAATATGTAATATTTGTTAAAATAAGTAAAAAATTACAAATAATGCACAGACATTAGAGCAAATACAGTCCACACATTAAAATAAGTAGTAACTTATAAATAATATATAAATATTATAGAAAATATAAGTCTAAATTTAAAAAATACCAAATAAAAACATAAAAATTTTATTGTAAATGATAATTCAAGAAATTCATCATCTCGAGAATTTCACTTGGTGAACATTAATGACGTTTTAAGAAAATGTTTAAAATTTTTTAATATAAATATATATAAATAATTAAAAATATTTTTAATATCAAGTATGAGACATACGTAGATATATTTATAGATCGAGTCAGATCTAAACTATATACTAACGAACTATATACAAGTTCAAATTTGACTCGATCAAATTATTTAAATTTAAATTTTAACTCAAACATATTTTAAGTATTATTGTATAAGCTCGAGCTCTATCTTAACTCATTTTTTTTTCATATTTTTGTATTTTAATTTTTATTGTTTTTAATTTTTTTATTTTTTTTCCTTAAAGTTTAATTTGATTTATCAAATATTACATGTCAATTTTATATTAAAAATATAAAATATTTATTAATCAAAAATATTTTAATTACACATAATTACATTATATTTAATAAAATATAAAAAAATTAATATTAATTATGTTAGAGTCGAATTTGACTCAGATCTCCACAAGTAACGCGCAAATCGTACCCGAAAATTCAATGGGCCATTTTTACGTTGTCTAAACCCATTAAAATATAGCGCTAAACTTTTGGTTTTAACGCTGCCTGACCGTTGGGCAAGTTTAGACATACATTGTGGAGAAAGTGTCATATTACCTGTCCTCGTGCCCGACGAATATTTCAAAATCAGAGCCATTATCCTCTTTGAAATTTAATATCCATACACAGCTTTATTCAGATGATATCAAACTTTTAATCTCATTTGGATAAAATTAACATCCCCAAGCTCAACTATTAATAAAGGTGTAGTCGAATTCAGTCGAGTCGATTTAGTTTCAGGTTCGAATTCAGTTCAACTCGAAAAATTGAGACTCGAAGCTCGGTTTGAGCTCTATCGAACTTAGCTTTTGAAACTAGAGCTCGAATCGACATAATACTCAAACCACTTTGAGCTTCTCTCGATTGGCTTAAGCTCTACTCATTAGACTCGATTTGTCATTTTTATAATATATTATGAGATAAAATAGTAAATTAATAAGAAAATATTAAAAAATATAAATTAAAAAAGCTCGATTAGATTCGTGAGCCGCTCGAGTCAAGTATTAAGAGGCTTGAACTTGGCTTGACTCGTTACTTGAGTAGCTCGAGTTCGAACTCAACTTATTTTCGAATTCAAGTGATTATCGAGTCGAGCTTGATTAACTCACGACTAGCATGATTTGTTTACACCCCTGACTGTTAAAAATGTTTCTTATCATGTTCTTTAATTACCGAAAGAAATAATTATAAATGAGTCAAGTTACTTGAGAGCTACTCAATTTTGATTCATTTATTTTCAAGTTGAGTTCAAACTCAAACTACTCGAGTAACATGTTAAGTAGAGTTCAAGTATTTTAATACTTAGCTTGACCAACTCGCTCGCCTAATTGAGTTATTTTTAATATATATATTTTTATATTTTACTATACAATTACCATTTTAACTTCATAATTGTGAGACCCCGTATAGGTTTAGCCTTGTACATATGTAAATGAATTCATAAGTATGATGATATACTAGTAATGTGAAGCATATGTGCTATAAAGTCCATAAGTTAAATGTACACATTTGTAATGAGAGTCGGTGATTGTACGTACAAGTTACATTATGTATGAATATGAAGAAATTGACTTAAACATGTGATGAATGTGAGTGAAATGAAAAATAAATAGTGTAGTAAAGGGAATGAAGATTTGCATGAGCTAATGCACTCCCATTTAGTTATATATTGTATACATTTGGCTATACAAAGACTCTACACCAGTTTTAAAGTGTATGAAGTATGAATGAAAGTCATTTTCAAGTCTCAAAGGTAGATGAATGAGAAAATGACTATGGTAGCAAATTAAGGATGTTTTGAGTGAAGTTGCTATAGAAAACTGCAGTAAAATCTGAAAATATGAATGGCAGATCAATCTCATAGAATGAGAGATCGATCTGGAAGAGCAAAAAATGCTCATATTTAAGTAATGGAGCAGTGCAGATCGATCTGGCTATGGAGCCAAATCGATCTGTTAAGCATTCTGTAATGAGAAGATCGATTTTAAGGCAAGCAGATCGATCTTCTTAACTCTCTATTTGAGACAGATCGATCTCAAGACTCGACAAATCGATCTCCTTAAGGGTTCTGTAAAGAGCAAATCGATCTCCTACAAGGGGAAGATTGATCTCCAAGAAGGAATTTGCCTGCAAACAGATTGATCTTATCATGAAAAAAGATCGATCTTGTAATGGTTGCATTTGGTAAAAAGGATTACCAAACCTTGCAGAGATCGATCTCCACAAGGGCCAGATCGATCTCATGTCTCTGCATCTATAAAAAGGAGCTCGGGATTTGGGTTGAAAACTGAGATTTCCCTCCCACCAAATCTCACCTGCCATTTTCTCTCAAGACCCAAGCTTTCTTACTCTAAAGATCACTACATTCCTTCCAGTTTTGGAAGAAGCTCAAGAAGGGAAAGTTGTTCCTTGAAGCAAGGAGAACAACATACCCAAAAATCTCACATTGGTGTGACCAAGAGAAGGAGTTGTGGCTACCACAAGTTTGACTAAGTAAAAGGGGTAAGCTCTTCAACTCTCAAGCTTCTAAATATGGTTTCTAAATATTTGTGGGTTGAATGATATGTGAAATGTGGATAGAAATGATGAATGTAATGGGTGAGTAGTATTAAGGGAGATTTATAAAGAGTTAATTCATGGAAAAGTGATGGAAAGTTTTAGGGATGATAAAATAATATTAGTGGAAAGTGAAATGTGTATGTTTAGTAGAGGGAAAAGAAAATAACTTGATAATTTATACGTGTAGCTCGGAATACGTGAGACACAACTAACCCGGATCGTGACCGGAGCAAACGTGACAGAGGAAATACGAGCGCGATTCGAGGTAAGGGACTATGTGTTAGCGATAGAGGTATTTGTACGTATTTTACTGCGATTTAAGTAGTTACGACGCTAGAAATAGTATGTTTAGCTATTGAGCTATGGAAATCTATGTGAAAGTATGAAAAGTATTAGATATATATATATATATATATATTGTGAAAATGAGATGTGGGAAGGAAAAATAACATGACATGCATCTTTTTAATGATTTTCCATCTATGTATGATGTATTGATGTTTTCTCATCCATATACTGATTTTGAGATTGAGAAATGATAATAGGTAGGCTGGCTAATTTTACATATTTAGGATGAGACAACATGCTACGTAAATAAACATGTTTTGATTTTTTAAAAAAGAGAAAATAGCTACCTATCGGATATGAGATGAGATTGGTGTTGGAGCTCTAGCTCACACCCGTTTTAAAGATATTGACTATGTTGGAGTTTCACTCGCATACGTCTGCATGTTTTGATAAACCATGCTGGAGCATGACTCGCACGTGGTTTTATAATGATAATGTGCTGGAATATTAGCTCGCACATGTTTCTATGCTTTGATATGTCGTGCTGGAGTTTAACTCGCACGATGGTTTTGAGAAAAGTGCTGGAGCATTGTTCGCACCCGTTCTTACTAAGTTAAGGTAAACCTGGGGGTTTGGGACCCAAGGGGATGCCAGTCGATGGCCTCGGAATGGGCTGGGCCTTAATAATAAATCGTACCACGCTGGAGTGTTGCGATGACTGTGCGTCACGTTGATTGCTCGCCTGGTATATGAGACATGATTCAGGATGAAAAGTCCATTGGAGTTTGTAGATGGACTTGGGTCCACGATCGTACGTAGAACTATGTAGTTATCCGTTGGTATACTATGTACCGTGCTGGGTGCACGCGAGTACGAGTATCACGTAGATGACACATGGCGTACCTTATACCGTGAGTATATGAGGAGATGAGGTTGATTGAGATGAGTCGGAGGGTAGGACTGACTTATCCCCTTCCAAGCAACGTGATGCCTTATGCACACCTGATCAGTGAGGCCTGAGATCACTGACTATGGTCATATGTCGTGGATATTAGATTGTCGAAAATTTCATGCCTGTCTCAGAGATACAAAAAATTGAGAAAACTCAAAAAAGAAAGAGATTTGGTGAAAAGAAATGATTTGAGAAAAGCAAATAGAGTTTGTGATTTGATAAATCTCTCGATTTGAATGCTCGTGCTATGATAGCACTGTTTATGACAAGTTTTCAAATGGGAATATCGTATACATGTTTTCATGAAAATGCTTATATGAGAAATGAATGTTTGATTGCATTTTCTAGTAATATTTCCATTTACAATGAAACATGGTTTTGTTTATGCATGCATGGACTATGTAGATAGTACAGTATCTACCTGTTAGCATCTTTTTTCTTACTGAGCTGTGGTTTGCTCATCTCACTACTTTTCTCCCTCCAGATACTGAGAAGTAGGACAGTGCGATGGTCTCGAGATTTCTTTTGTGTTGGATAGCTCCCATCAGTTGCAAATGTATAAGATTTGTATACATATGAGTATTTTGTATCTAATATATTGTATCGCACAGTTATAAATCGAGAATGTAAACAGTGGTATGGGAGATGCTATGTAGAGATATTATTATACAATTAATTTTGTATATTTACAAATACCTGGGAGTGTGAATTAAAGTTTAAATATTTTCGCTATAAAACTTATGAAATTTTAGTAATTGCAGCATCTCACAGCCCAACCGTAGTAATGTATGTATGGATAAAGGGCACTCGAAAGTGAGCTGTGACAGAATTGGTATCAGAGTTTAGTTGGTCTGATGTGAGTCGATGTTTAGGACTAAGAAACATACATCCCTAAGTTATTGTGCGATATTTAGATACAAATGTGTATACGGAGCTGGTAGTCAATTAAAAGTTTATTGTAAATGTAGGACGTTATCAGGCTTGTGAGTTATGCCTGAGAGAAACCGTAAGAGGGGAGAGAGCTCGAGATCTCAAGGGCGGAATGACAGGACTGAGAGGCATAGTAGATCATCCTCTACTTATGAGCCCTAGGAACAGATAGAGGCTTTCGATCCTCGGATAGCTCGATTAGAGGTTAGGCCATAAGATCTTCATATTCGACTAGTACCTTCTCCAGTAGCCCCACAGCAGTATGATGATGATGATGATTTGGGGTATGGATATGATTGTGATATAGAGAGGTTAAGGCATTTTATGGATTTTAAGCCTCCTTCTTTTAGCGAGGTAAAGGATCCGACAGTGGCTGAGGACTGGATCAGTCAGATGGAGAAGTTGTTTGACTTCTGTAGATGTTCGACTATAAAGAGAGTAACTCTTGCAGCCTTTGTACTAAGAGGCGAAGGAGAGCACTAGTGGAAGTCCACTAGGCCTATGTTGAGAGTTCAGGGTATGGTTATCATGTGGGATATATTTTTAGGTGCTTTCAAAGAGCAATACATCCTAGATACCGTTCGACATAGGTTGCAGATGAAATTTCTGAATCTGACTCAAGGGAGTCAAACTGTAGATGAATACGAGTCACGATTCACTTCATTGAGCCGATATGATCCGGACTCTATCAGGAGTGAAGCTATAAGGGTCCGCAGATTTGTGGATGGACTGAGGCCTTCGATTCGAGCTAAGTTGGCCCCGTTTGATGTCGCTACATATAGAGAGGCTATGCGACGGGCCTAATTATGTGAGCAGGATTATGACCTGTAGATTTCTTAGTTCAGTTGGGGTAAGGACAAGGGTCCGAGGAAACTATGAGATGGCAAAGGTGCCAAATTTGGTCGAAGATTTTTAAGTAAGCGTCGGAGAGAGGCAGATGAGTCACAGAAGAAGGCTGTTAGACCTTTTATACCCCCGACTCAAATACCAGCTAGAGGCATAGTGATTAGAGGATCCCGACCGACTACTGATCAGTGCAAAATATGCGACTGATATCATGGTGGTAGGCCCTGTCATCTTCAGGGTACACGATGCTTCAGATGTGGCAAGTTTGAACATTATGCAAAGGAATGTCCAGAGGCAGTTGAGGTAGTTCCACAGAGGGGTAAGGAGCCAGAGAGAGTTCCTACAGTTACACCTTCTGCAAGGAAGAGAGCCACGGCTGAAGAGAAAGGAAAGCATGTTGTGGGTCAAGGCAGGGTATATGCGATAGACCAGGCATCAGCAGATACCTCATCTGAGGTGATAAAAGGTACAATCTTGATTTATAACTTGGAAGCTATAACTTTGTTTGATTTTGGTGCTACGCATTCTTTTATATCCCCTGCATGTGCATCAAAGTTAATAGGACTTGTAGATCCCGCACACTTAAATAGGACTTTGTTAATAAGTACTCCGATGAGAGTTAGCCAATTGGCTGAACAAGTGTATAGAGATTGTAAGGTGAGGGTAGGAGATAAGTCTGTGACAACCAACTTGATCTTGTTGAATATGTACGACATTGATGTAATCTTGGGAATGGATTGGTTAGCTACCAATCATGCTGTCTTAGATTGCCACACTAAGTCTATTACATTTTCTCTACCCGAAGAATGTGTTGTAAGATTTTAAGAGAAGAAATAAAATCTTGAATTTTGTGACAAGTAAAGTACATTAGTAAAAATGACTTGAATGTTATTTTGAAGGTTTTATTGCTTATGTGGTGGATTTGGACAAAACACATCTGGATATAGAGGACATCCCAATGGTTAGAGAATTCCCTGATATCTTTCTAGACAACCTACTGGGATTGCCACCGGATAGAGAAATGGAATTTGGTATCGACTTGACACCTAGAATGGAGCCGATATCCAAATCACCATATAGGATGGCTCTAGTTGAGCTAGAGGAATTAAGGAAGCAATTGCAAGATATGTTAGATAAGGGGTTTATAAGACCGAGCGTCTCACCATGGGGAGTTTCGGTATTGTTTGTGAAGAAGAGATATAGGAACCTCATGTTGTGTATCGATTATTGGATGTTGAACAAGGCTACCATCAAGAATAAGTACCCCTTGCCGCGTATCGACGATTTATTGGATCAACTTCAGGGAGCGCAGATCTTTTCCAAGATAGATCTAAGGTTTGGGTACCATCAATTGAAGATTCAGAAAGAGGATGTGCCCAAGACAGCTTTTCGTACCCACTATGGCCATTATGAATTTTTGGTGATGCCTTTCGGGTTGACGAATGCGCCAGCAACTTTTATGGCTCTAATGAATGAGATATTCAAGCCATACTTGGACCAGTTCGTGATTGTTTTCATTGACGATATATTGGTATATTCAAGGTCCAAGGAAGATCATGAGCAGTACTTAAGGATTGTTTTGCAGACCCTCCGAGAGAGAAAGTTGTATGCCAAACTTAGTAAATGTGACTTTTGGCTAGAGCAGATTTCCTTTCTTGGCTATGTTGTATCGAAGGATGGGGTGTCAGTAGATCCATCCAAGATTGAGGCAGTTGTTCAGTGGGAACAGTCGAGGACAGTCATAGAAATTAAGAGTTTTTTGGGTTTGACAGGTTAATATAGGAGATTTGTAGAGGGTTTCTCTAGATTGACTGCTCCGTTAACACGTCTTACAAGAAAAAATGTGGAGTTTATATGGGATGGAGCATGTGAGAGGAGCTTTCAGGAACTTAAGCGTAGATTGACCACCGCGCCAATTCTTATCATCCCTAACAGCTCAGGGAAATATTATGTTTATACGTATGCTTCACAGCATGGGCTAGGATGTGTTTTGATGCAGGATGGAAGGGTAGTAGCTTATGGATCTAGACAGTTAAAAGATCATGAGAAGAACTACCCCACTCACGATTTAGAGTTGGCGACCGTAGTATTTGCATTAAAGATATGGCGCCACTACTTGTATGGTGAGAGATTTCAAATCCTTATGGATCATAAGAGTCTGAAGTATCTATTCTCATAGAAGGAGTTAAATATGAGACAGAAGAGGTGGTTAGAACTCCTCAAAGACTACGATTGTGAAATTTTGTACCACCGGGGGAAGGTAAATGTGGTTGCTGATGCATTGAGTAGAAAGAGTCTCGGGTTGGTATCACATATGATGGTTAGAAAACACGAGTTGTTGGAACAATTCACGAACCTTAGTCTGGATATGACCCTACTTGAGATTGGCGGCTATGGGATTATTGCTAGCTTGAGATTAAAACTAGAGTTGATTGAGAGAATCCGACAAGCTCAGCAGATTGATCCATGGTGCATTAATGTGATTAGCCAAATCCAGAAGGGTAAGGGTACGGAATTTGTATTGAGTTCAGATGGAGTACTAAGATTCGAGAAAAAAATATGTATTCCTAAGGATTTGGAGCTGAGGAAGTTGATATTATCAAAGACTCACTTATCGAGATATACAGTACACCCGGGGAGTAGTAAAATGTATCAAAATCTCCGAAAGGTATATTGGTGGTCTGGAATGAAAAGAGACATAGCTGAGTATGTCGCTAGATGTTTCATCTGTCAGCAGGTAAAAGTTGAGCATAAGAAATCTGGAGGATTATTAAAACCTCTATCGATACCCACATGGAAGTGGGAGCACGTCACCATGAATTTTGTGATGGGGTTACCGAGAACCCGTAAGAACCATGATGCTATATGGGTTATAGTAGATCAGTTAACAAAATCGGCACACTTCTTAGCCATAAGATCTATATATACCTTGAGTGCATTGGTGAACTTGTATCTACAGGAGGTAGTGAGATTGCATGGAGTCCCAGTGAGTGTTATTTCTAATCGGGATGCTCGCTTCACTTCCCACTTTTGAGGACATTTTCAGGAAGCGATGGGGACCCAATTGAGCTTTAGCACCGCTTTTCATCCTCAGACAGATGGTCAGTCAGAGAGGACTATACAAACCCTGGAGGATATGTTGAGAGCGTGTGTGTCGGATTTTAAAGGCTCATGGGACGATCACTTGCCATTGATTGAGTTCGTCTACAATAACAGTTATTACTCAAGTATTGGTATGGCCCCTTATGAGGCACTATACGGTCGTAGATGTCGATCACCCATTGGATGAGAAGAAGTTAGTGACAAACAATTTGGTTAAACAAGCCTTCGAAGATGTTTAGATAATATGTGAGAGGTTACGAACGGCTCAAAGTCGACAAAAGAGCTATGCTGATAGGAGACGGAGACCACTTGAGTTTGATGTGGGAGAGTCCGTGTTTTTTAGAGTATCTCCTTCCAAGGGAATAACGAGCTTCAGGAAGAAAGGAAAACTAAGCCCTCGTTACATTGGTCCCTTCGAGATTTTAGATAGAGTGAGAGATGGAGCATATAGGTTGGCCTTACTACCTGAGCTAGCAGAAGTCCACAATGTCTTCCATGTTTCTACGCTTCGGAAGTACTATCCAGATCCAACACATGTAATTAGCTATGAGCCATTAGAGCTCAAGGAGGACATGTCGTATGTGGAGGAACCGATCCAGATATTGGACAGAAAATAGAAGGTGTTACGGAATAAGACGATTTCATTGGTTAAGATTTTGTGGCAACATCACACCGTGGAAGAGGCCACATGAAAATTGGAGAGTTTGATGCGAGAGAAGTATCTCGAGTTATTCACAGAATGATTGGTTTCAATTCGGAGGACCAAATTTTCTAAGTGGGGGAGAATGTGAGACCCCGTATAGGTTTAGCCTTGTACATATGTAAATGAATTCATAAGTATAAAGATGTACTAGTAATGTGAAGCATATGTGCTATAAAGTCCATAAGTTAAATGTACACACTTGTAATGAGAGTCGGTGATTGTACGTACAAGTTACATTATGTATGAATATGAAGAAATGGACTTAAACATGTGATGAATGTGAATGGAATGGAAAATAAGTAGTGTAGTAAAGGGAATGAAGATTTGCATGAGCTAATGCAATCCCATTTAGTTATATATTATATACATTTGGCTATACAAAGACTCTACACCAGTTTTAAAGTGTATGGAGTATGAATGAAAGTCATTTTCAAGTCTCAAAGGTAGATGAATGAGAAAATGACTACGGTAGCAAATTAAGGATGTTTTGAGTGAAGTTGCTGTAAAAAACTGTAGTAAAATCTAAAAATATGAATGACAGATTGATCTCATAGGATGAGAGATCGATCTGGAAGATCTAAGAATGCTCATATTTGAGTAATGGAGCAGTGTAGATCGATCTGGCTATGGAGCCAGATCGATCTGTTAAGCATTCTGTAATGAGAAGATCGATTTTAAGGCAAGCGGATCGTTCTCCTGAACTCTCTATTTGAGACAGATCGATCTTAAGACTCGACAGGTCGATCTCCTTAAGGGTTCTGTAAAGAGCAGATCGATCTCCTACAAGCAGAAGATCGATCTCCAAAAAGGAATTTGCCTGCAAACAGATCGATCTCATCATGAAAAAAGATTGATCTTGTAGTGGTTGCATTTGGTAAAAAGGACTACCAAACCTTGCAGAGATCGATCTCCACAAGGGCCTGATCGATCTCATGTCTCTGCATCTATAAAAAGGAGCTCGGGATTTGGGTTGAAAACTGAGATTTCCCTCCCACCAAACCTCACCTGCCATTTTCTCTCAAGACCCAAGCTTTCTCACTATAAAGATCACTACATTCCAGCCAATTTTGGAAAAAGTTCAAGAAGGGAAAGTTGTTCCTTGAAGCAAGGAGAACAACATACCCAAAAATCTCACATTGGTGTGACTAAGAGAATGAGTTATGGCTACCACAAGTTTGACTAAGTAAAAGGGGTAAGCTCTTCAACCCCCAAGCTTCTAAATATGGTTTCTAGATATTTGTGGGTTGAATGATATGTGAAATGTGGATAGAAATGATGAATGTAGTGATGGCTGAGTAGTATTAAGGGAGATTTATAAAGAGGAAATTCATGGGAAAGTGATGGAAAGTTTTAGAGATGATAAAATGATATTAGTGGAAAGTGAAATGTGTATGTTTAGTAGAGGGAAAAGAAAATAACTTGATGATTTATACTTGTAGCTCGGAATATGTGAGACACAACTAACTCAGATCGCGAACGAAGCAAACGTGACAGAGGAAATACAAGCGCGATTCGAGGTAAGAGACTGTGTGTTAGCGATAGAGATATTTGTACGTATTTTACTGCGATTTGAGTAGTTACGACGCTGAAATAGTATGTTTAGCTATTGAGCTATGGAAATCTATGTGAAAGTATGAAAAATATTAGATATACATATATATTGTGAAAATGGGATGTGGGATGGAAAAATAGCCTGACATGCATGTTTTTAATGATTTTCCATCTATGTATAATGTATTGATGTTTTCTCATCCATATACTGATTTTGAGATTGAGAAATGATAATAAGTAGGCTGACTAATTTTACATGTTTAGCATGGGACAATATGCTACGTAAATAAACATGTTTTGATGTTTTTAAAAAGTGAAAATAGCCACCTATCGGATTTGAGATGAGATTGGTGTTGGGGCTCTAGTTCACACCCGTTTTAATGATTTTGACTATGTTGGAGTTTCACTCGCATACGTCTGCATGTTTTGATAAACCGTGCTAGAGCGTGACTCCCACGTGGTTTTATAATGATAATTGTTGTTGCTCCAAACAACAATGAAATGATTCTGATGTCGTCTTCTCCACGTGTCTTGAATGTTCTGCAAAAACAGTGAAAGTCAGAGAGGCGCAGGGATCTGTCCCTGCACGCGCACTCCGATGCTTAAGTCAGAAGACCTGTTTAAGCATAGTTTTAGTAAGCAAAATAGAGATTAGGGTTTTACTGACCATACCTGTGATATTTATAGATAATTCTGAGTCGCTTTTTAATTAGTTCAGGACTCATATTTATATGGGCCTCAAGATTTTATTATTTTGGGCCTTTTATATTCTGGAGCCCAGGCGCGTGACTGGACTGGAGTAAATTACCTCTATAAAAAATAAAGACTATTCAAGGGTCAAAATATCTAAAAACTTCAATATGTGATTTCTTCATTCTCGCCACGTGGCGCACTCCCTTTGCGCCACGTGGCATCAAAACATAAGTCTCTTTGGCGGCAGGGTAGTCTCCCGCCAATGCTCCCATGCGTGCCACGTGGCACGTTCCTCAAGCGCCACGTGGCGCTCCTAAAACAGTTGGCGGGAGAGTGGTCTCCCGCCAACATGCGGGAGACTCTCCCGCCACTGTGCGGGAGAGTGGTCTCCCGCCCACATGCGGGAGACTCTCCCGCCACTGTGCGGGAGAGTAGTCTCCCGCCCACATGCGGGAGACTCTCCCACAACTTTCCCATGCCACGTGGCGCGCATTGAACGCTCCACGTGGCACCTTTTATATATATTTTTAATTATTATTATTTTGTACATAACAATAATGTGCTGGAGTATTAGCTCGCACATGTTTCTATGCTTTGATATGCCGTGCTGGAGTTTAACTTGCACGATGGTTTTGAGAAAAGTGCTGGAGCATTGCTCGCACCCGTTCTTACTGAGTTAAGGTAAACCTGGGGGTTTGGGACCCAAGGGGATGCCACCCGACGACCTTGGAATGGGCTGGGCCTTAACAATAAATTGTACCGCGCGGAAGCCTTGCGATGACTGTGTATCACACTGATTGCTTGCCTGGTATATGAGACATGGTTCAGGATGAAAAGTCCATTGGAGTTGGTAGATGGACTTGGGTTCACAGTCGTACGTAGAACTTGTCCGTTGGTATACTATGTACCGTGCTGGGTGTACGCAAGTACGAGTATCGCATAGATGACACATGGCATACCTTATACTGTGAGTGTATGAGGAGATGAGGTTGATTGAGATGAGTCAGAGGGTAGGACTGACCCATCCCCCTTCAGGCGAAGTGATGCCTTGTGCACACCTGATCAGTGAGGCCTGGTATCACTGACTATTACCATATGTCGTGGATATTAGATTGTCAAAAATTTAATATCTCTCTCAGAGATACAAGAAATTGAGAAATCTTATAAAAGAAAGAGATTTGGTGAAAGGAAATGATTTGAGAAAAGCAAAAAGAGTTTGTGATTTGATAAATCTCTCGATTTGAATGCGCGTGCTATGATAGCATTGTTTATGACATGTTTTCAAATGGGAATATCGTATACATGTTTTCTTGAAAATGCTTATATGAGAAATGAATGTTTGATTACATTTTCTAGTAATATTTCCATTTACAATGAAACTTGGTTTTGTTTATGCATGCATGAGCTATGGATTACTTTTTCCCCTCCAGATATTGAGAAATAGGACAGTACGGTGGTCTCGAGATTCCTTTTGTGTTGGACAGCTCCCACCAGTTGCAAAGGTATATACACATGAGTATTTTGTATCTAATATTGTATCGCACAGTTATAAATCGAAAATGTAAACAGTGGTATGGGGGATGTTATGTAAAGATATTATTATACAATTAATTTTGTATATTTACACACACCTGGGAGTGTGAATTAAAGTTTAAATATTTTCGCTGTAAAACTTATGAAGTTTTAGTAATTGCATCGTTTCACAACCCAACCGTAGTAGTGTGTGTGGATAAAGGGCACCCGGAAGTGGGGTGTGATAGAATTGGTATCAGAGCTTGGTTGGTCTGATGTGAGTCGATGTTTAGGACTAAGAAACATACATACCCTAGTTACTGTGTGATAGTTAGATACAAATGTGTATACGGAGCTGGTAGTCAATTAAAAGTTTTTTGTAAATGCAGGACGTTATCAGGCTTGTGAGTTATGCCTGAGAGACACTGCAAGAGGGGAGAGAGCTTGAGAGCTCAAGGGTGGAATGACAGGACTGAGAGGCATAGTAGATCGTCCTCTAATCATGCGCTCCAAGAACAGATAGAGGCTTTTGATCCTTGGATAGCCTGATTAGAGGAAGCCATGCGCACGATGATGACCATGATAGGTCAGATCATGGCTAGGTTTGAGGGTACACTTGGTACAGTGGGACAGGCTGCATCGAATCCCCCAGCAGCTGCACTTGAACCGGTTAGGCCATGAGATCCTCATATTCAACCAGTACCTCCTCCAGTAGCCCCACAGCAGTATGATGATGATGGTTTGGGATATGGATATGATTGTGATATAGAGAGGTTGAGGCATTTTATGGACTTTAAGCCTACTTCTTTTAGTGAGGTAAAGGATTCGAAAGTGGCTGAGGACTGGATCAGTCAGATGGAGAAGTTATTTGACTTCTGTAGATGTTTGGCTACAGAGAGAGTAGCGTTTGCAGCCTTTATACTGAGAGGCGAAGTAGAGCACTGATGGAAGTCTACCAGGCCTATGTTGAGAGCTCAGGGTATGGTTATCACGTGAAATATGTTTTTAGGTGCTTTCAGAGTGCAATACATCCCAAATACCACTCGACATAGGTTGCAGATGAAATTTCTGAATCTGACTCAAGGGAGTCGAACTGTAGATGAATACAAGTCACGATTCACTTCATTGGGCCAATATGATTCGGACTCTATCAGGAGTGAAGCTATAAGGGTCCACAGATTTGTGGATGGATTGAGGCCTTTGATTCGAGCTAAGTTGGCCCCGTTTGATGTCGCTACATATAGAGAGGCTGAGCGACAGGCCCAATTGTGTGAGCAGGATTATGACTTACAGATTTCAGAGTTCAGTTGGGGTAAAGACAACTGGCTGAACAACTGTGTGAGCTGGATGGACTTGTAGAACCTACACACTTAGATAGGACTTTGTTAATAAGTACTCCGATGAGAGTTAGCCAATTGACTGAACAAGTGTATAGAGATTGTAAGGTGAGGGTAGGAGATAAGTGTGTGATAACTAACTTGATCTTGTTAAATATGTATGACATTGATGTAATCTTGGGAATGGGTTGGTTAGCTACCAATCACGCTGTCTTAGATTGCCACACTAAGTCTATTACATTTTCTCTACCCGAAGAATGTGTTGTAAGATTTTAAGAGAAGAAATAAAATCTTGAATTTTGTGACAAGTAAAGTAAATTGGTAGAAATGACTTGAATGTTATTTTGAAGGTTTTATTGCTTATGTGGTGGATTTGGACAAAACACATCCGGATATGGAGGACATCCCAGTTGTTAGAGAATTCCCTGATGTCTTTCTAGACGACCTACCGGGATTGTCACCGAATAGAGAAATGGAATTTGGTATCGACTTGACACCTGGAACGGAGGCGATATCCAAGTCATCATATAAGATGGCTCCAGTTGACCTAGAGAAATTAATGAAGCAATTGCAAGATATGCTAGATAAGGGGTTTATAAAATCGAGCGTCTCACCATGGGGAGCTTCGATATTGTTTGTGAAGAAGAGAGATGGGAACCTCATGTTGTGTATTGATTATCGGATGTTAAACAAGGCTACCATCAAGAATAAGTACCCATTGCCGCGCATTGACGATTTATTGGATTAGCTTTGTGGAGCGCAAATCTTTACTAAGATAGATCTGAGGTCTGGGTACCATCAACTGAAGATTCAGAATGAGGATGTGTCCAAGACAGCTTTTCGTACCCGCTATGGTTATTACGAATTTCTGGTGATGCCTTTCGGGTTGATGAATCCGCCAACAGCTTTTATGGCTCTAATGAATGAGATATTCAAGCCATACTTGGACCAGTTCGTGATCGTTTTCATTGACGATATATTGGTGTATTCAAGGTCTTAGGAAGATCATAAGTAACACTTAAGGATTGTTTTGCAAACCCTCCAAGAGAGAAAGTTGTATGCCAAACTTAGTAAATGTGACTTTTGACTAGAGCAGATTTCCTTTCTAGGCCATGTTGTATCGAAGGATAGGGTGTCAGTAGATCCATCCAAGATTGAGGCAGTTATTCAGTGGAAACAGCCGAGGACAGTCACAGAGATTATGAGTTTTCTGGTTTTGGGTTTAGGGTGTGTAAATTAAAATAGGTGTAAAATAAAAAGAGGAGAAATGAGAAGTAGACAAAAAAAATATGTAATAATGAATAATAAAAATAAATAATAAAATATATATGTGTGTATATACTTATGTGTATATATATATACATGTATATAATAAATGTGTGTGTTAGTATATGTGCATACAAAAAAAAATGTAAACACACATGTGTTAGCTTAGGTATGTAGAATTATTTGCACACACGAAGTAGTAGCAAATAAGGTTACGATTTTGACGCATTGTGGACAATTCAGATGAATAGGATACTAAGTATACAAATTTCGATGTAGGAGAATTATATAAGGAGTTAAGGGAGACACTTGGAGGCGTCACTACTCGAACTCAGAATTTTCGATAAATCGAGGTAAGGGGTACAATTTAACTTAGTTCTGATAATAAATCCTTATTTCATTGATAAAAAGATTTTATGAAGCAGTATTATATTTTGAAATGATTTATAACTGCTTTTCATACTTATGGAACAGTTTACGAAATATGATTTCGTTTTAAGAAATATTTTCTGAGTACATCCATGTTTATTAAATGAATTTCCCTAAAGTATGAAAATGCATGGAAGCTTTACAATGGTTTATGATTCTATATTCATATTTTTTGAAAGAAACTTTTGACAATTTCAAAAGTATAAAAAAAAGGGAAAAGGGAAAATAAAATTTTGAGACTATAGGCTTCATGCAAGGCCATTTCTTATGGTGTTTCGGCTCCACAACTTGAGTGCCGATACGTAGGGCCCTTGTAGCACTTGACTCAACCTGTGTGGAAGATGTCTTGCTACTTGTGGTTTATGATGATGATGTTTTGGTAGTATCTCGTGCCCGCGCAGTACACATGTATGTTTCCCGCACGGAGAGTGCCTTTAGCGCCCGGGCCCTAGCTAGGTGCTAAAGAAAGTAAGAAAGATAGATACTACCCATATTTTTATGAAAGTGCTATACGACCCTGATCCAGTCTACAACCCCCTTACCATGGCCATAGGTATGATGACTCTCTACGGAGAATGACACGTATCGCATGACTTAGTTATAACCTAGTCTCCATGACTATGATTATGGTTACGATTTTGATGATGATGGTGATGAATGACTATGTTTTCTTTTATGAGATTATGACAACTGTTTACGACCAATTATGTTTTATGAAATGTTTATGAATAACGATGATTTTTAAGAAATCATCCATGAATGATGAAAATTTTATGAAATAGTTAAGCATGTTATTTGATTTAAAGAAACTCATGCTTCATAATTTTTATGATATTTATGCATGAAATGAAAATAAAGTTTACATATCTTTTTAAAGATTGGTTTTATGAATGAATTTACATGCTTTTACATATCAGAATTACTTTAAACGTATATTCTTACTGGGTTTTTTCCTGAAAGCTCATCCCTCTACCTTTCAGACTATTTGCAGGGTTATGTAGGCGCTACCTACCATGTACACGACGTAGGCTGGTGGGAAAGAGCTACCTTAGGCTACTTTTTGTACACGCAGAAAAGGTATACAATTACATTCCTTTCCCAGACACATTTTGTATGCACAGACATATATTGAAAATATTTTGTTGGGATGTAATTTGTAAGAAAACAAATGTAAAGAATACTACTTTTTGAGAATTTGTCTTACAGTGATTGGTCTCAATTGAAATGGATGTATTGGATTGTTGATGTTAATTGGGAAAGCATGTTTGGTAGTTGTGGATATCTAGGACTGTTAAAAACAATTGGTTTGCAGGTGGGTAGGCTTATGTATAAGCCGTTATGTTGCAGAAATTTCTATCGACCATATGAGTCAAAACATGAAATTTAAATATGATTCTGGATAAAGAAGTAGGAAAATGAATTGACACTGAACATGAATACAACCTAAGTAAATAAGGGAATAAGTGAGAATTTAAGTTAAAAAAATATCCCTCAAATTTTCAAGGGTCAAGGGTCGTTATAGTTAAAGGTGGTATTAGAGCGAATGTTGTCTAGTACTGTCAGTGTCGAAAATAAGGATAAAATTACATCCCAAATGTCTTTGCTTGTCTGGTTGTAGGCAATGTATACCTAATGAAGTTAAAATTTGATCTTTGGTTTACGCGCAGATATTAGATCACTTGCATAATGAGTGGAAGACGAGGACGCCATCGGAGGTAAGTTCAGTCACCTCCACCCCCTTCACCGCAGCCAGAGAGTCCAGCGTTTAGAGCAGTGCCTCGAGCGAGGCTTGGAATCGATAGCTGCCATGGTTGCCCAACATCTAGGGGTAAACGTCTCTGATTCAGCTGGCACAACACTAATTCCTACTCCGGTGCCGACACCTCCACAAGCACCACCTCCACCTTCTCCTCCACAAGTACCCCCAGTACCTATGATGCCTCAGTCGCCTATACAGATTCAGACGGTAGAGAGGGATATTGGTAGGATGAGAGACTTCCTGAAAATGAAGCCTCCAACATTCAAGAGAGTTAAGAATCCAGTAGAGGCTGAAGAGTGGCTAGTAGACCTCGGGAAGATCTTTGATTATCTGGGGTGTTCTGATGTAGAGAAGGTTTCCATGACCACATACATGTTGAAAGGCCAAGTAGAGTATTGGTGGGGATCCACCAAGGTCCTTCTGATTGCCCAACATCCGGTGATTAGTTTGGATGAATTCTTGACAGCCTTCAGAGATCAGTATGTTCCACGAGCTACCCAACAGAAGTTACGGATGAACTTTTTAAATTTGGTACAAGGCAGTATGACCGTGGATGAGTACGAGAGTAAGTTTACTATGCTGATGAGGTATGACCCGGAGACGTTCCAGAATGAATAGCGTCGTACTGAGAGGTTTCTAGCCAGGTTAAGGCCAGCTATCCGAGATCGACTTTTGGGTTATGGATTACTGAGTTCAAGGATGCCTTGTGTAGAGCACAGATGATTGAGAGTGGTCTAAATGTTACACAGACGGAGTATGGCTTTAAGGGAAATAGTAGGGATAAGGGTAAGAGGACAGAGTTTGTGAGATAGGATTATCGGAGTGGCCAGCCCAAGAGGCAAAGGAAAAATGAGTTTCGGACTAGGGTTGATAGACCCACAGTTCCTGTATCTGCCCCTCAGATTGCTAAAGGTCCGCAACAGTATAGGCAGTTGTGCAAAGAGTGTGGGAAACTCCATAGAGGTGTTTGTCGTATGCCCACAGAGAGCTGCTTTAGGTGTGGACAGAATGGATACATAATAAGGGATTGCCCACAGAACCAAATTCTACAACCCCAGAGCAACCACGACAACCTGAGAGGCAAGCTCCCCAAAGATAAATCCCACAGAGACAGGCTACCGCAGCAGAGAAGGGCAAGAAGCCTGTCACTCATGGAAGAGTCTTTGCTTTGGACAGAGAGACTGCTGATGCCTCCACTGAGACCATTCGGGGTAAGCTTTTAATTTGTAATCATGAAGCACATGTACTATTTGATCCAGGTTCCACACACTCTTTCATATCACCCCATTTTCGCACGTAATTTGCATATTGAGCCTGAATCTCTAGATTTTACGTTACACATTAGCACACCCATGTATAAATCTCAAAAGATTGATATGGTGTGTAGAAATTGTGAAATCAAGGTAGGAGATAGGATGATGTTAGCAGATCTAATCTTGTTGAACATGCATGGTTTTGATGTAATTTTGGGTATGAATTGGCTAGCCACCAATCGCGTAAGTATAGACTGCTACACTAAGACTGTAACATTCTTCTTACCTAATAATTTTGATGTATGCTTTGCAGTTAAGGAATAAATTACATGATTTTGACTATTTATGAAAATTTTTGATGAACATGTGAATGTAAAGGTTATGCTGCATTCATCTCTGATACTAGTCGGGAACGTCCAAGTATTTAAGACATACCAGTGGTATGCGAGTTTCCTGATGTATTTTCTGATGAACTATCGAGACTACCACCGAAAAGAGAGTTGTAATTCACTATAGAATTGGCACTAGAGACTCAGCCAATCTCTAAGTCTCCTTACCGAATGACTGTTAGCACTGAATTTTATATATGTTTAGAACCATTTTTACTTAGTTATTTGATTTGTTCTTTGCTATATTAGGTATGTTTTATGTGTTTTGTGCATTTGTGCAGGAAAAAGAACAATTTGGAGAAGTTAAAACTTTTGAAGCTGGTTCTGATGATTCTGTGAAGAAGTGAAGTTGCAGGATGCTGATTGTGACTTATGCTGCAACAATAGAAGAAACTGGACAGTGCAGAGCAGATCTGGGGAATCAATACCATTGTCGTAGCATAGCAGTCTAATTAGGACAACACTGTTTTTCCACGTGGCCTTCTACGTTTTAGTGCTTTGGAACCTTATAAATAGTCTTTTTATCAGAATATCGAAGGAGGCTGCGGCAGAAGGCTTCAGGATTGATTTAGCTCCATAGAAACTCCATCTTTTACATCTTTTTCTACCAATGTTTATTCTAGGGATGATAATTTGGAATTATTGGATGTGTATTATGATTTCTAGGAACTAAATTCATTTTTCCTAGAATCGATGTAGCCAACTTTGGGCAGATTGTAACTATTTTGTGATATTGTTTGGATGATCTCAATTATGTTTATTTAATCTACTTGTTCTTAATGTTTTAATTGATTGGTCACCAATTGGATGAATTAGTATAGGAATCCGACACTTGGGAGAAGGGATTATTTATATGCACAAGGGTAGATTAACATAGGACATTGTTGAATGGGGAGGTTGACAAATCTTATGAGCCATAGAGAAACGGATTACCATCGCTTAATGAACTCTATTATTTAATTCTGAATCGAGAGGTTAGGATTAGGTAATTTGGGTATGACTGTTTAAAACTCGGGAGAGATAAATAGGAAATAGTTTCGGCTATAAACAATTTAAAATCAAAACAACAATTGATCAAAGGAATTGTATAAACCCTAGTTAGGTGAAATCGAGTTCTAGGAATATTTTACCATTGATATTTTCATTCGTAATAATTGTGATTTGTTTTAATTAATTTGTTCCGTAATTAATAGTTAGAATAGTAAATAGGATCTGAACCAATTTAAATTACTTTTTCTAAATAAAGTTCAAGGTTGTTGATTACAGTGATTTACGGTAGACACAATTCCCTGTGGGACGATACTTATATTTACTCTATACTCGAAAACTGACCTGTGCACTTGCAGTAGTGTTCCATTTGAGCACAACAATGACCCTTGTTGAGCTTGAGGAACTGAAAAAATAGTTGCAAGACCTGTTAGACAAAGGGTTCATTAGGCCAAGTGTATCCCCGTGGGGAGCTCCGATATTATTTGTGCGAAAGAAAGATGGTAGTCTCAGGTTATGTATAGACTATAAGCTGCTGAACAAGGCCACAATCAAGAATAAATATCCCTTGCCCAGAATAGATGACTATTTGACCAACTAAGAGGGGCTACGGTGTTCTCAAAAATTGACCTACGATCGGGCTATCACCAATTGAGGATTATGAATAGGATGTTTCGAAAACGACCTTCAGAACAAGATATGGCCACTAAGAGTTCCTCGTGATGCCCTTTGGTCTAACTAATGCCCCATCTGCATTTATGAACCTGATGAATGATGTGTTTCGGGAGTATCTAGATCGGTTCGTTATAGTTTTCATCGACGATATTCTGGTCTACTCAAAGTCCTGAGAGGAGCATGAGCAGCATTTGAGAGTAGTGCTCCAAACTCTCAGAGAGAAGTAGTTGTATGGGAAGTTAGATAAGTGTGAGCTTTGGTTGGAGCAAATAGCATTTCTGGGCCATATTGTTTCTAAGGACGGGGTGTCAGTGGATCCGTCTAAAGGTTGAGGCAGTACTCAATTAGGAGAGGTCAGAAACTGTTACAGAAATTTGAAGTTTTCTGGGACTAGCTGGATTTTACAGGAGGTTTGTAGAAGGTTTCTCCAAGATTGTCGCTTCACTAACTAAGCTGATACGCAAGGATATTCCATTTGAGTGGACTGATCAGTGTGAACAGAGTTTTCAAGAACTTAAGAAGCGGTTGACCACTGCCCCAGTCTTAACCATTCCTAGTGTGTCTGGAGGCTATGCAATATACAGTGATGCATCATACTAGAGCTTGGGGTGTGTACTTATGCAGCATAGGAGAGTAGTCGCGTATGGTTCGCGTCAACTTAAGAATCATGAAAGGAACTACTCCACCCATGATTTGGAGTTAGCCGCAGTTGTTTTTGCTTTGAAGATACAACAGCATTATCTGTATGGAGAAAGATTTCAGATTTTTACTGACCATAAGAGCTTGAAGTACATCTTTGACCAGAAGGAGCTGAATATGAGACAGAGACGGTGGATAGAGCTCCTCAAAGATTATGATTGTGAGATTCTGTATCACCTGAGCAAGATAAACGTAGTGGCAGATGCTCTAAGTAGGAAGGGGATGATTTCTTCTATGATGATCAGAGAATGAGAGTTGTTAGAGCAGTTTACCAAGCTCAGTGTTAGTGTGGAAATAGCAAAAGTTGGGTTCATAGCTAGTTTGCATATTGAACCTAGTATACTAGATCAGATCAGAACTAGACAGAGGGGTCATAAAAAATTATTGGACATGGTCAGTCAGGCAAAACAAAACATGCAGTCAGACTTTATGGTCGGTGAGGACAAGTTGTTGAGGTTTAGGGGCCGTATATGTGTCCCAAACGATGATGTCATATGATAAAGGATCTTAAAGGAATCCCATTATTCTCGGTACACCATGCACCCAGGAAGCACTAAGATGTACCATGATTTATAAAAGGTGTATTGATGGGTCAGTATGAAAAGAGATGTAGCTGAGTTTGTGGCCAAGTGTCTGATTTGTCAGCAGATTAAGATCGAACACCAAAGGTCAGCGGGGTTACTTAAGACTCTTCTAGTACCTACTTGGAAATAGGAGCATATTACTATGGACTTTATTATGGGTTTACCAAGGACCCGAAAGGGGCATGATGCAATCTGGGTGATTGTAGATAGATTGACTCAGAGTGACCACTTCCTAGCCATAAAAAGTATAGACTCTTTAAGTGCTTTAGCAGAGTTGTATGTGAAGGAGATAACTCGGTTGCTTGAGGCTCCCGTGAGCATTACATCAGACAGAGATTCCCGATTCACTTCCAGGTTTTGGGCTCATTTTTAAGAAGCCATGGGATCTCAGCTTAATCTGAGGACAGCCTATCATCCTCAGACCGATGGTCAGTCCGAGAGGACCATTCAGACCTTAGAGGATATGTTGAGGGAGTGCGTTTTGGAGTTTAAGGGCTCATGGGATGATCATCTGCCTTTTGAAGAGTTTGCTTATAACAACAGCTATCATGCTAGCATCGGGATAGCACCATATGAGGCCTTGTATGGTAGAAGATGTAGGTCTCCAGTGGCTTGGGAAGAAGTGGGTGATAGAAAGATCTTGGCTCCCGATTTGGTGGAACAGGCAGCAGAAGGTGTTCGGATAATCTGTGATAGACTTAAGGCAGCACAAAGTAGGCAGAAGAGTTATGCGGATAAGCATAGGAGGCCACTTGAGTTTTAGATTGGGGACTCCATGTTTTTGAAAGTATCCCCGAGCAAGGGTATTATACGTTTTGGAAAGAAGGGGAAACTGAGTCCTCGCTTCATTGGTCCTTTTGAGATTCTAGAGAGAGTAGGAGACGTAGCTTACAGACTTGCCTTACCACAGCAGCTTTCTGGGGTACATAATATTTTTCACGTCTCGAGGTTAAGAAAGTATAATTCGGATCCCTCACACATCATTGAGTATGAGCCCTTGAGCATTCAAGAGGATATGAGCTACATAGAGCAACCTATCCGGATTTTGGATAGAAAGGAAAGGGTACTTCGATCAAAGACTATCCCCCTGGTAAAGGTTCTCTGGCGACAGCATTCGGTTGAAGAAGCTACATGGGAGCTAGAGAGCCTTATGAAAGAGGAGGACCCACATCTATTCTGATGGACTCGAATGAATTTGGAGGATCGAATTCTTTAAAGGTGAGGAGAATGTAAACACCACAAATTTTCTGTATTTAGTTAAACAATAAAATTAAATGAGAATATGTTACAAGAAAAATATGTGTATATATATATTTGTTAAATTGAAAAGGCAAAGAAAAAAATAAAATAAAATAAAAATAATATGAATGAATGATAAAAATAATTACAATAAATATATATACATGTATTTGTCAAAATTGAAAATGTAATTTTTTTTCTTAAAAAAAAGGGACAAACAACATATATGTATGATAATAGATAAAATGAAATATAGATATATAGACAAAATAAAAACAAAGCATAAGACTAAAACATAAATAAAATAAATAAATAATATAAATAACTTTTATATATAATAATAATATATATACATTATGAGGTACGGAATTGGCTTAAAAAAGAAGCCAATTCCTGCACCTTGTGCATTTCAAAAGAAAACAGAGGTGTCCTCTATTGCTGAAGCGGGAAGGAAAGAAAAAAAAGGGAAGAGAGGAGAGGCCAGCTGGGAGAAGGAAAGGGGAAAAAAAGGGAAGGAAGGAGAGGTCGGTGGGAGAAGAAAAGGGAGAAAAGGAAAAGAGAGGAGTAGCTGGCCGGGAAGAAAGGGGCTGAAGCAGAACCAAGGGAGAGGAAGAAAGGAGCTGAAGCAGAACCTAGGCTGGAGCTGGAGGCCGACCCGAGAGGAAGAAAGCTGAAGCAAATCGAGTGGCTAAGGGAGAGCAGACCGAGAGGTTGAAGGCAGAAGTAGACCGAGAGTTGAAAGGAGGAAGCAGAACCGAGAGCCAAAGTAGAGAAAGAATTAGGTGAGGAGGTGAGGATGCAATAACAGCAGCTGGAGAAGAAAGAAAAAAACGGTGAGCAGTAGCCGGAAGGGAGAAAGGAAAGAAGAAAAAGTAAAAAGAGAAAGGAAAGAAGAAAAAGGAAAAAGAAAGGAAAAAGAAAAAGGAAAAGAAAAGAAAAGAAAAGGGGATAGAAGAAAAGCTGGAATTAAAGAAAAAAAAGAGAAGGTAAATATATATATATAATGTACATATATATATGTTGTGTTTATAAGCATGTATGTGTAAATTAAAATATGTGTAAAATAAAAAGGGGAGAAATGAGAAGTAGACAAAAAAATGTAATACTGAATAATAAAAATAAATAATAAAATATATATATGTGTGTATTTACTTATGTGTATATATATATATGTATATAATAAATGTATGTCTTAGTATATGTGCATACAATATATATATATATATATATATATATATATATATATATAGATATAAACACACATGTGTTAACCTAGGTATGTACAATTATATGCACACACGAAGTAGTAGCGAATAAGGTTACGATTTTGATGCATTGTGGACAATTCAGATGAATAGGATACTAAATATACAAATTTCGGTGTAGGAGAATCGTAGAAGAAGTTAACAGACACTTGGAGGCGCCACTATTCGAACTCAAAATTTTTGATAAATCGAGGTAAGTGGTACAATTTAACTTAGTTCTGATAATGAATCCTTATTTCATTGATAAAAAGATTTTATGAAGCAGCATTATATTTTGAAATGATTTATATTTGCTTTCATACTTATGAAACGGTTTACGAAATATGATTTCGTTTTACAAAATATTCCCCGAGTACATCCATGTTTATTAAATGAATTTCCCTAAAGTATGAAAATGCATGGAAGCTTTACCATGGTTTATGATTCTATATTCATATTTTGAAAGAAACTTTTGACAATTTCAAAAGTATATTAAAAAAAAAGGAAAAGGGAAAAGAAATTTTTGAGACTATAGGCTTCATGCATGACTATTTCTTGTGGTGTTCCGGCTCCACCACTTGAGTGCCGGTACGTAGGGTCCTTGTAGCACGTGACTCTACCTGTGTGGAAGATGTTTTGCTACTTGTGGTTTATGATGATGATATTTTGGTAGTATCTTGTGCCTGCGCAGTACACATGTATGTTTCCCGCACGGAGAGTGCCTTTAGCGCCCGTGCCCTAGCTAGGTGCTAGAGAAAGTAAGAAAGATAGATACTACCCATATTTTTATGAAAGTGTTGTACGACCCTGATCCAATCTACAACCCCCTTACCATGGCCATAGGTATGATGACTCTCTACGGAGAATGACACGTATCGCATAACTTAGTTATAGCCTAGTCTCCATGACTATGATTATGGTTACGATTTTGATGATGATGGTGATGAATGACTATGTTTTCTTTTATGAGATTATGACAATTATTTACGAACAGTTATGTTTTATGAAATGTTTATGAATAACGATGATTTTTAAGAAATCATCCATGAATCATGAAAATTTTATGAAATAATTAAGCATGTTATTTGATTTAAAGAAACTAATGCTTCATAATTTTTAAGATAACTATGCATGAAATGAAAATAAAATTTACATATCTTTTTAAAGATTGGTTTTATGAACGAATTTACATCATTTTACATATCAGAATTACTTTAAACGTATATTTTTACTGGGCTTTTTCTCGAAAGCTCACCCCTCTACCTTTCAGGCTATTTGCAGTGATCTGTAGGCGTTACCTGCCACGTACACGACGTAGGCTGGTGGGAAAGAGCTACTTTTTGTACACACAGAAAATGTATACAATTACATTCCTTTACCAGACACATTTTGTATGCACAAAAATATATTAAAAATATTTTGTTGGGATGTAATTTGTAAGAAAACAAATGTAAAAAATACTACTTTTTGAGAATTTGTATTAAAGTGATTGGTCTCAATTGAAATAGATGTATTGGATTGATGATGTGGATTGAGAAAGCATGTTTGGTAGTTGTGGATATCGAAGACTGTTAAAAACAATTAGTTTGCAGGTGGGTAGGCTTATGTATAAGTCGTTATGTTGCCGAAATTTCTATCGGCCATATGAGTTAAAACGTGAAATTTAAATATAATTCTGGATAAAGAAGTAGAAAAATGAATTGACACTGAACAAGAATACAACCTAAGTAAATAAGGGAATAAGTGAGAATTTAAGTTCAAAAAAAATTCCTCAAATTTTCAAAGGTCAAAGGTCGTTACAGGTGCACTGCAATATTTATCCATGACCCATCTAGATATATCTTTTGTTGTAAATAGTCTTTCTCAGTTTATACATTGTCCCAATCTCACACGTTAAACCACTACCAATTATATTCTTCGATATCTAAAGTAAACAATCACTTATGGACTTCATCTTCTTCAGTCATCCACCATGAATTTGTATGCCTTCTCAAATGTTGATTGGACAAGAGATACAAATGATAGCACTGCCACTTCACCCTATGTGGTTTTTTTTCAATGTTGATCATATAAGTTGGTCATCTACGAAACAACACATGGTTGCTCACTCATCTATTAAGGTTGAATATTGGGTTGTTGCTGCGGCTGTGGCTAAAATTAATTGGATTCATAACCTGTTTAATGAACTTCACATCTTTTTCTACTCCTCCAACTGTCTACTGTGATAATATTGGCACCGCTATCTTTGTTGGAATCCTGTGTTTCATAGCTAAATGAAACACACTAAAGTGGATTTTCATTTTGTACACAATCAAGTCTAGAATAAAGAACTACTTGTTGTTCATGTTCACTTTGCAGTTCAGTTAGCTAACTCTCTTACCAAGCGTCTCAGGCGCCAACAGCACCAGCAACAATGTCTTAAAATTGGTGTTATTGATGCCACGCCTATCTTGAAGGGCATAATAAGGAACACCAAATCATAACTAAACACATAACATATATTCAAGTAGATCCTTGCGTGATATTTGGTCACATCCATAGATCTTATTACTATTAATTGTATAGAGATCATACTAGATTTATCTCATGTAATTACTCATTCTTTCTGTCGATTGTTGGACAATATTATTGTATAAATATCATCATCGTATATTAAACAATCAAAAATCATTTAACCATGTCTTGTTGTTGTCTCTATAAAAGTATCAAATACAAAAGATTACATTTAAAAACTTAAATCTTAATATATTAAATAAAAACTGTAGTTAATTCAAACAAAAAATATATATTTATAAATGATGTTGCAACGCTCTTACTTAAAATTGAAATAATTTTCAATGTACTTGAATCTTGGAAGATGAAAATTGAGCCACAAAATACATTTGAAATAAAAAACCGTAGCTATTTACATATAATATTACGACATTTAATGAGAAAACAAGTTGTTTCCATCTTTTATAAATATAAAAAATAATGTTTTTTAATTAAATTGTATTTATACAATTAATAAATATTAACTACGGTTACCAATAAAATCGTAATTTTATGTTGCAAAATTTTTTATAAAAATTTTCATTTATATAATTTTAATTTCTAAAAACTATATTTTGTTGAAAACCTTAGTTTTTGTTTAATTACATTTAAGAAAATGTGGTCTTTTATTATTTTAGAGTACGCTTTTATATAAATGTAGTTAGAGTTATGATGTATGAAATCTAAGAACGTGGTTAAAATTTTAAAAATCGTAGTTAAAAATAGTTGACTATGCTCGGTTTCATTAATCATAATATTTGTTTTTATGTAACAGTAGTTTATAAACTTTTTTTAGTAATGTATGTTATACATGTAAATTTATTTGGTTGGATAATTAAAAAATTATTATTTATCTAAAAAGACAATAATATATTTTTTAAATTTTATTTATATTAATTACTAATTTTTTATTTCTTTAAATTTTAAATGTATTATTTTAATATAAAATAATGTGTCATTATTTATTAAATAAAACTTCAAAGAATTTAAATGTTAAATAACATTAAAATATACATATAAATAATTTTCAAATATTTAATAATAAAACATAAAAAATAATAATTTTTAATTTAAAAAATTATTTGATATAAAATTATTTTAGTTTTTAATTATGTATTAATTTTACAAATATCAAATGTATAGTATAATTTTTCTTATATATAAATTTTAATTTGGTACCTCGATAGTTATTTTTTTTCTCACTATATTTTATCTTCTCGCAAACGTTTGACTACATCAAAACATATATTCCAATGTTGTTTTCAATCTTATCATTATCGTATCTAATCTCATCGTTATAATAACTAATCTCACTTTCACCGTTATTTTCAATTTCACTGAAATTAATCCTATTATCCATCTGAATGGACCCTTAATAAGTGCACTCATTGATGACAATATGTAATTGGGATTTCTTTTATATATATATATATATATATATATATATATATATATATATTGAGGCAAACCTGTTCATGGATGGACAAGTTCGACTTGATTTTTGGATGAATTTGAATAAAAATATTAAGTCAATTATATGAGTTTGAGCTTAAAAATTGAAATTCGATAAAATGTGGCTGAGCTTGAGCTTACAATGTAAAGTATATGCTCGAACCGATCTGATAATTATAATTTTTTTTTGTTTTTTATAACTTAGGTAATTTGATATTTAATTAAAGTTTGGTGTTGTATTTTGTAAATTTTTAACAGAATTTTGAAGATATGCCACATAATGAAACTACTGAAAAATATACTATTACTTTTTTAATTATTTTAGAATTTTTAAATTTAATTTGAACTTATGTGCTTTTTGAGATTTTAATTAAGACTTTCCTATTTTATATTCTTTTTGTAAAAGATTATTTAAACTTATTATTTTATACTTATTAATTATTATGTATTTTTTATAGTTTATCTTCATTTAAAGAATTTAATAGTATTTGGATTGACTTGATTTTATTCCTTATATGTAAAATTGGACTTGATAAAAACTTAAGAAAAAAATCAGATCGAATGTGATTCGAACTTCTTTTCAATCCTTGATAAAAAACCTAATAGATCTAACTGACCCATCCCATCCGTTAACACCTCTTACTCTAAGCCAAAAGTAAATATATTTAATTGCTATGCTATTCACGACTCTTTTAATAAGGTTGATTCGCCAGCTTGGTGCTTAAAACTGTTACTGGAAAATGGAATCAATAATGTTTGGCTCCTGCAGTTTTCCTTTTCATTCCACTTCTTTCGAACTGGTGTTGATATCTGATTAGAAACAAGCAATTATTGCAACAGAAAAACAAACAAAAACGAAAGACAAATAATAATACAGGATAAGGAAGGGTAGGGCTAGCACAGTTTCGTGAACCGATGGACACTAATTTACCAAAACTGAAAAACACATTTCACTCTTTTAGACCACGAGGTAAACTTATTTAATCAAAGTTAAAATCTCATGCGGATGGCGGGAAAGGGAATTAAGTGGAAGTTTGAGATAGCCAAAAGCCAGACAGGTCGACAAGGCTAGCTAGACGTATAGACCTAATCGTCCATTATTAGAGTCCACAACCTCCAGGATGCGATAGCTTACGAAAAGTTTTGGTGGGTGACTCGACTGATTGATCATCGTGATTTTCCTCGTGAAACTTCTCAGTTCATGGGGTACGTGTAAACTCCGCAGCATCTCTCCGACCTCAGGAGTAATAATGCAGAGAAACGTAAGCTTAGTGGCCTTTGCACTCAACTTAGCACTTTAACTGTTGCTTGCGTCTCGTATTGAAGCCAATAGTCATCCCAATTCCCAGACCTGATACCTGTAAAGATTAAACAAGCTCCACGTCGTTTTGATTCATTAATTAATAAGTTAAATGGTGGAAAGCAGGATTGGTCAACAAAAGGCTTTGGCCTTTAAATATATAATTAATATTGGGTCTAATGTCGAAGTATCAAGCACTTGCAATCATTCACATGTCGACAGTTTTTGATATTGACCGTAACCTAAAACTCCCAAATAATGGATTCTTTTTTGTCGTTGTTATACCTACTGTTAACGAGTTGATCCAATGAACAAAAACCGACCTCTCCTAGTCGTGGCGAAAACGCGTTCATGCAGGCGTCAGACCTTCCATTTCCTTCCCTACGTATGAGAAGCAGAAATGGTATTGGTTGCTGCTGCATACGTTGTACATATATTGATTTGACGCAATTGTCGGTAATTGTTAGTTGAAAACTTTCAAGTTTTTCTAACGAAGTCGGAGCTGAAGATACGTATGCATGTCATTCGATCACATAATTTTAAATGTGATAGGATTATATAATATAAAATATTATAAATAAAAAATATAAAAATATTATGAATTAGAAATTGAAGAAATTATATATTATTATAATATAAATTAAAAATAAATTTTAATATAAATTTTTTATATTTTATATTATATAAATATAATTTTTCATGATAAGAACATAAATTATCACTAGATAGCATTGTGATCTTTTTCCTTTTGGTTGATGAAGGTGGCTCTAGGTGATTGGTTAGCTCATTTTATCTGCTTAGCACTTTTTTAATTAGATAAACATTGACTATATATTGATAGTGGACCTTCTCCACCGCCCTACCCAACATTTCACCCCACTAAAGTGGTTTTGGACCCATTTCTATCACTTGGTCTCCCATATTTCTGCTGCATTTTATCTCCATGGTTTCGTTATAAGGTCCATTATCAGTACTTTTTAAATTGGATAAACTTCAATTTTTTTTTCCCTTTTTGGAGGTTGGAGATTAGAACTTGAATCTTACAAATTCAATGTTACAATGTCCAATCATTAAACTGTTTCTCAAAGATTTTTGCTCTGTCTTAAATAAGTCGTCATACATGCAGTTTTGTTTGAAAAAAAAAAAAAGAATTTAATTTGACTGAAATGTCAAATCAAGTAGTACTGGTTGGTAAATTTCTACCTCATGGTTATAAGTAAAACTATTCACTTAAAACAAAATATTTGTGAGATCAAGGAATGTAAATGTGTTAAATTAATTGCGAGTTATTTGATTTTTTTTGTTCAATTTATTTATTTTCAACAGAAAAAGTGGAGTTATTCGAATAAGCCATTTCAAGTTTAAAATATTTTTAATTTAATTCATTTATTTTTTTTATATTTTTAATATTTTATTATTAATTTAATTATTATTTAATATATTATCGGTAGAATTTTTTAATTCTATAAATGAGATTAAAATTGTGACACATATCTCACATTATTTTTCATTTATTTTTAAAATATTCTTAAAGGATTATGTGATATCATCTTAATCTCGTTTATGAAATTAAAAAAACTCTATTGATAGTTTATTAGATAATAATCTTAATTAATTTATTATTTTACATCCATAATATATAGTTAAAATATAATAAATTAAATTGAGCTTGAATTTCAAAAAATATGCTTAATTGAGTTCAAATCGAGTTTCAAATTTTAAATTTTCAAATAAAAACATACTTGAATCTGACACTAACTTATTTCGACTCAACTCAATTATAATCTGACTGTAGTGAGAATGGAAAAATCAATTTTTCCAATCAAAATATTCTGGATTGCAAAGGCTAACTACACAAAAACCAAAGCACCAAATATTCTTGTGCTATTGAAGTGTCACCAAATGTTAGACCTTTTTATTACCTCCCTAGACACTTTTTGTATAAGTAAATTCTATTTAAATCTTTGAGATTTGGAACATTTTCAATTTTACTCGATTATTATAAAAAATAACATCTCACCTCAAATAACTTAATATTGTTAATGAAATTTGAGTAATTACCAAATTACCCAATATATCAACTTTTCAATTTACAAAAATTCTTTTAGGAATGGTAATAGATAGGGTGTAAATACCGTAAAATTTTTAATGTATTTGGTGTTGTCTATAAATAATAATTTAGACAATTAAGGTTAAATGTGTGAATATGGGTGAATTAATTTAAGTATAAATATTAGACTAAATATATTGAAAAAATCATACATGACAAAAATTATTAAACAACTACATAAAATAAAATAAATAAATACATAAATAATGAAAACAAACGGAAGTGATGGTTTTTGGTAGAAAAAATAAAAAAATAATAAATAAATATATAAATGAATGAAATGAAATGATGAAGTGATGGTTTAGGTAGAAAAAAATGAAGATGATGATTTTCGGTGAAAGAAAATATATATAGGTAGTGGAGTGGTTGATGGTCAGCAAAACTGAAAAGAAAAGAAGAGAAGGTTGAGGAGATGATCTGAAAACTGACGAGAAAAGAGAGTCAGTGAGCTGGAAACTGAGAGAGTGGTCTGCAGGGCATGAGACAAACTGAAAATGTGAGTGGTAGTGGACTGAAAACTGAAAAAGAAAAGGGAGATTTGGTGATGATTGAAAATGAAATAAGTAGGAGGCCTGATGATGATTATACACAATACCTATAAACCGAAAGGAAAAGGGGAAGAAAGAAAAAAAAGAGTTAAACTGATTGTTGTAGAGGACACAAGGCGGTTGCGAGAATGAAAGAAGCCGATTGTTGTTAAAAAATAATTGAGCCTGAACCTGAGAGCCAATCGGTTGGAGCGGTGAAATACTCGGTGATAGGAAGGAGGGAAGAGAAATAAGAGAAAGAGTTGTGAATAAAAGAAACAAAAACTGAAGTAGGAAACAGAAGCAAAAGGAAAGAGAAGCGCGAGGGAGGAAGAGAAGGGAGCCGAGAGACTAGAGCCTCGGGTTTAAGGGTGAGAAAGACTGAAAATAGGAGCAGAGAACGTGGACCTTAGGCAGGAGCAGTGGCGAACTGTGGAGGTTGGGAGATGAAGACGATGGTGGCAGAAATGAGTGAACAGTGCTAACGAGGAAGAAGAGCGAAAAAAAAGGAAAGGGATTGGCGAAAAAGCAATGGAAAGGCCTGGTGTTAAGGGTTGAGATAAGCCTTGATCTTGGTGGTTATCGGAGTTGGTTTTCAAGGCAGTCTGCGATGCTGGTTAAGACAGAACCGAGAAAAGCAGAGCAAAAGGAGAGGTTGTTAGAAGGTAGTCGGAAACAAAGTGGTCGGAGGGACCATGATCACCAACGCCGGACGGAAGAGTCTTGAGAGGAAGAAGGTGGCAGCGTCGAGAGGTGGGTGATGACGGTGGACGGAGCCAAGGAGTGAAACAGTGAAGGAAAAGAGTGGAGGAGAAGAAGAAAGAAAAGAAAAGAAGAAGAAGAAAAGAGAATCTGGCGTGAAGGCCAAATTCGAAAAAAAAAAGGAAATATTTATATATATAGGATTGTATATATATATATATATATATATATATATATTATAATAATAATAATAATAATAATAATAATAATAATAATAATAATAGTTGGAGATAGAGAATGAGGCACGGAGATTTAAAAAATTAGGAAACCCGAAGGAAAGGGCTTCGGGAAATAAACCGAGTAGACTGGACTCGTTGACTCGCACCACTGAGGCATCGAGGACTACGGACAGACACCGAAGTAACAAAAATCCTTGTGTGATGCTAGAGATAAATATACGCAATTTCTTTGTATTTGTAGATATAAAATTTTAGGGTAAATTTCCTAGTTACCGAAATTATAGAAAACCTTAGGTCGATTTTACCCTTTAAAAGTTAAGAAAAATTTTAAACTCCGTAGATCAGCCCAACTTTCGATATAGATTTATTTTGTTTATTGAGATAAAATCTCAGTAATTATAATTATTGAATTTAGATCGATAACCCTTAGATTTGATTACTCTGTACCGAGTACTGAAAATTTTAATAAAAAAATGGCTAGTCAGCCCTTTTGAATTGTTTTGTGAAACGAACTGAATTTATATATGGTTTAAGAAAAAATGATCTGATTATAAAGAAATACTGATGTGATGTGCTTGAGCGCGTGCTGACTGTGTGTCGCACGGTTCGACTCCCACCGATTTTTGAGACATAGGCGATATTTAATCATGCTACACTTCTATCTGTTCTATTTCTGTGGTCCACGGAGTACGATATACCATGCAGCATGGACGCAAGTACGATGTACCGTGTTTTTTTATTTTTGATCTTCGAACATTCTGATTTGTGAGTCATTTGGGTAGCTGACCACTCCCATGGCAATTAACATCCTAGCACACCTAATCAGTGATTGCCTGAAGTCACCGACATTGGTCAATAGTCATTCTGATATCTGATATAACATATACTGCATTGTCTCATCTATTTAATTTTTTCTGAATTATCTGCTTGGACTAGGTTATCTGGAAAATGGTTATTCTGCTATTGAAAGTTTTGAGATTTTTGTATTTACCACAGTAAACTAATTACACTACCGATACTAATTTTGTTTTCGATTTTTTGACTTTGGTATCTGTGAATTTGCCAAATTATTTGTATGCTTTGAGAAAATTTTTTTGTTTTGATAAATATATATATATATATATATATATATATTAGGTAATGTACTTATCTACCTGCTATAAGGTTTTTCTTACTGAGTATGTTAAGCTCACCCCTTACTCTCCTCCATAGATTCACATCAGTAGCGAGTCGACTCTTTAAGTCAAAATATTTTGCACAGCCATGCATCCATACACATTTATCTACGCTAAAGGTATACCCAGTATAAATATCTGTTTCGTATCTAAAATTTTTTTGTAAGTACAGTAATGTATATGAGCTGCGTCTGGGGAATGTGAATAGAATTATTTTGTATATGAACAAATGTGTTGATTAAATGGAAAGCATTACCATTGTTTTTATTTTAAATTGTTACCAAGAAAATTAAATTAAATAGGCTGATTTATGGATTTTGATCTATTATCGATTTGTAGCCCAACCAAATGTTTGGTAAAAAGGGTCATTATATAAGTTGGTTGACCTGATATGAGTCGATATTAGGAGCAAGAGAAATATTGGAAAGTTCATATCCCAGCATTACTGTACATTGTTTAGATACAAACGAGTATACGTGACTATGTTTTGCTAAGAAATTGCTACTGAATGTAGGAAGCTGATTAGTTATGGCTGGTAGAGGACGAGGTTGACCAAGGGGACTAGGAGGCAAGTCATCCCGAGGCCGAGAGGAGAGGCATGAAGGATCAGGTGGCCCCACTGCTGAACAGCCCACTTACGACCCTACTGAGAGCTCCGAGGCCCGAATTACTAGTTTGAATCGGGGTATGGAGTAAATACTGAACTTGATCGGGCAAGTGATGGCCAAACTGGATAATCTACCGGGCACTGCTACTCAGACTGCACCAACTTCTCCAGCAGTTGCGCCAGACACACCTGCGTCAGCCCAGATAGTGTCAGTGTCGTCATCCGAAGAACCTTCTACTACACTGCCACAGACCCCGCCTGTATCACAATGACTGGCACTAGTGGCTCCCTAGAGGCATAGTAATGAATTGGGATATGATTGTGAGTTGGATAGACTGAGGCAATTTCAGGAGTTTAAGCCTCTGCTTTTCAGTGGGTTAAGAATCCAGTAGTTGTAGAAGACTGGATAAATGAGATGAAAAAACTTTATGGATTCTTCTAATGTACATCTACCAAGAAGGTGGCTTTTGCATCTTTTGTATTGAAGGGAGAAGCTGAACACTGATGGAAGTCCACCCGACTGATCCTGAGAGTAAGGCATGGGGTGATTACATGTGATTTGTTTCTTGAGCCTTTCCGGATGAGGTGCATTTCGGACACTGCCCAGAGGAGGTTACAGATAGAGTTTTCAAACTTGACTTAGGGGAGAAGTCCGTGGACGAGTATGAGTCGAAGTTCATCTTGCTTGGAAGATATGATCCGGACATTATGGATAATGAGGCGAAGAAGGTTCAGAAGTTTATGGAAGGACTGAGGCATTCAATTCGAGTTCGACTAGCTCCGTTAGACCTCAGTACTTATGAGGAAGTGGTTCACCGAGCCCAACTGTTCAAACAGGATTATGAGATGCATGCCTCCGAGTTCAGCAAAGTGGGAAGAGGTAAGGATCAGGATAAGAAGAGGTTAGCTGGGGATAGGAGTGGTAGAGAGAGTAGGAGGCCATTGTTCAAATGATAGATGCATTATGAGAGTTGTGGGGTAAGACTGTTAAGCCCTCTATCTATCTGTCCTCAGCACCTACCAAAGGGGATTGTAATCGGAGGACCCCGACCTAATGTAGAGATATGCAGACACTGTGTGGGAAATCACGATAATAGGCCCTACTATAGGATGATGGAGGTTTGTTTCAGATGTGCTAAGACGGGACACAAGGTCAGAGATTGTCACGAAAATGTCGACACGGCCCCACAAAGGTGTATAAAACAATTGAAGACACCTGCTACTACCTCTACACTGAGGAGGAAGGCCACAACGGAAGAAAAAGGGAAGCAGGTTGCAGGGTAGGGGCAAGTGTACGCCCTTGAGCATGAGGCAACAGAAAATGAGGCACCAGTTGAAGCGTTTAAAGGTACCATTCTGATTTTTTATATTAAAAGCAGTAGTTTTATTTGATTCCGGTGCAACTCATTCATTTATATCGCCCATGTTTGCATGTAAACTGATTTCATATGTACAACCTGAACCATTAGGAAGGATGCAAATGATTAGGACACCAATGAAAGATAGTCAAATGACAGAGAAACTATATAAAGATTGTAGACTTGAAATAGGAGATAAGAGTATGTTAGCAGACCTGATCCTACTAGATATGTATGATTTTGATGTGATATTGGACATGGACTGGTTAGCAACAAATCAAGCTGTTCTTGATTGTCATAATAGGACAGTGACATTTTTTCCTGAAAAATATGTTGTAAGTTTTTCTGAAAATTAATGAAAAAGAATTGGTAGTTTATTGGCAAATTTCTTACTAACTATGTGAAAAATATTTTGAAGGTTACATTGCCTATGTAATTGATATGGATAAAGCGAGTTTGGAATTAAGTGATATTCCAATGGTCATGGAGTTTCCTGACGTATTTCTGGACGATTTACCAAGGCTACCTCCAGATAGGGAAATGGAGTTCTGTATTGACTTAGTGCCAAGCACTGAGCCGATATTGAAACCGCCTTACAGAATGGATCTTGTTGAGTTGAAAGAGTTGAGAAAGCAATTACAGGAATTGCTGGACAAGGGATTCATCAGACTGAGTGTTTCACCTTGGGGTGCACCGGTAATGTTTGTCAAGAAAAAAGATGGGAGTCTTAGGCTATGCATTGATTATAGACTCCTTAACAAGGCGACCATCAAGAACAAATATCCCTTACCTCGTATCGATGATTTACTGGACCAATTGCAAGGAGCATAAATCTTTTTCAAGATTGATATGAGGTCAGGGTACCATCAGTTAAAGATCAAGAGTGAGGATGTACCCAAGACAGCTTTCAAAACCCGATACGGACATTATGAGTTTTTGGTTATGCCTTTCAGGTTGACGAATGCTCCTAAAGCTTTCATGGCACTGATGAACGAAGTACTTAAGCCGTATCTGGATAGATTCATTATAGTTTTTATTGACGATATTTTGGTGTATTCCAAGTCTAGAGAAGAACACAAGTGAAATTTGAGAATGGTTTTGCAAACCCTCAAGGAGAAGAAGTTATATGCCAAGCTCAGCAAATGTGATTTTCAGTTGAATCAGATAGCATTTCTGGGTCACGTTGTGTCTAAAGATCGGGTGTCTGTAGATCTGTCTAAGGTTGAGGCTGTAGTACAGTGGAAAAGACCCAAGATTGTTACTGAGATTCGGAGTTTCCTGGGTTTAGTTGGATATTACAAAAGATTTGTGGAGGGTTTCTCTAAGTTGACTGCTCTTCTGACATGACTTTCGAGAAAGAGTGTTAAGTTTGAGTGGAGTGAAGCATGTGAAAGAAGTTTTTAGAAGTTGAAGCACAGACTGACCACCGCATCCATTTTGACTATACCCGCTAGTTTAAGAGGCTTCTCGATGTATACAGATGCGTCCAGTCAAGGTCTGTGATGTGTGTTGATGCAGCATTAGAAGGTAGTTGCTTATGGTTCCCATCAACTAAAAAACCATGAGAGGAACTATCCGACCCATGATTTGAAATTGACAGCTGTAGTGTTTGCACTAAAAATATGGTTCCATTACCTATATGGAGAGAAGTTTCAGATCTTCACAGATCATAAAAGTCTCAAGTATATATTTTCACAAAAGAAGTTGTATATGAGACAAAGGAGGTGGATAGAGTTTCTGAAGGATTATGACTATGAAATCCTGTACCACTCAAGAAAGGCTAACGTAGTAGCAGATGCCTTAAGAAGGAAAAACATTAGGATGGTATCGTAAATGATGATTCGGGAATACGAATTGTTGGAACAGTTTGTGAACCTCAACTTGGACATTGAGCCATTTGACACTGCCAGTTATGGTGTGATAGCTAACCTGAGAATAGAATCGAATTTGATTGACAGAATTCGACAGGCTCAGCATACTGATCAATATTGTATAGATGTGGCTAGTCAGATCCAATTGAAGACTGTGACGGCTTTTAAAGTAAGCCTTGATGGCCTACTGAGGTTCAAAGGTAGAGTATGTGTTCTCAATGATGCACAGTTGAAGAAATTGATATTGACAGAAGCTCATTCCTCGATGTATACCTTACACCCGAGAAGTAATAAGATGTATCAGAATTTATGGAAGGTGTATTGGTGGTTAGGGATGAAGAAGGTTGTAGCTAAATTTGTGGCCCGATGTCTTGTGTGTCAACAGATTAAGGTAAAATATCAAAAACCTGCAGGGTTGTTACAACCTCTACTGATACCCACATGAAAATGGGAGCATGTTACCATGGATTTCATTATTGGGTTGCCAAGGACTCAGAGGAACCATGATGCGATTTAGGTAATCGTTGATAGATTAACAAAGTCTGCCCACTTCCTAGCTATGAAGTCCATTGATACTTTGAGTGCACTAGCGGGTCTATATGTACGGGAGATTGTAAGACTACATGGCGAACTAGTGAGCATTGTATCTGACAAGGATTCTTGATTCACTTCACACTTCAGGAAACATTTCCAAGAAGGAATGGGAACCCAACTGAATTTTAGCACAGCTTTTCATCATCAGACAGATGGACGGTCAGAGAGAACCATTCAGACATTGGATGATATGTTGAGAGCTTGTGCTCAACATTTTAAAGGCTTCTGGGATGACCATTTACCGCTAGCGGAGTTTGCGTACAATAACAGTTATCACTCAAGTATCAAAATGACACCCTATGAAGCACTATACAATCGAAGGTGTCGTTCACCAATTGGATGAGAAGATGTGAGTGAAAGAAAGATATTTGCTTCTGATCTAGTTAAGTAAGCTTCTGAGGATGTTCAATTGACTTACGAGATGTTAAGGACAGCTCAAAGCAGGCAAAAGAGTTATGCTGACCAAATACGAAGACCCTTGAAATTTTCAGTGGGAGATTTAGTATTTTTGAAAGTTTATCCATCCAATGGTATAATGAGATTTGGAAGGAAAGGAAAATTGAGTCCCCTTTATATTGGACCTTTCGAAATCTTAGACCGAGTGGGAGACAAAGCATATAGATTGACATTACCGCCAGACCTATCAAGTATTCATAATGTCTTCCACGTTTCGATTCTTCATAAATATCATCCGGATCTGACACATGTGATAAAGTATGAACCACTGGAGTTGAAAGAGGATATGACGTATGTGGAGAAACCGATTCAGATCTTGGATAGGAAAGAAAAGGCATTATGCTCTAAGATGATTCATTTGGTCAAGGTTTTGTGGCAGTATCATACTTCGGAGGAGGCCACGTGGGAATTAGAAAGCTTAATGAAAGAGAGATACCCACACTTGTTTGAGAACTGATGTAATTTCAAATTTGGGGACCAAATTTTTCAAGGTGGGGAGAATGTAAATACCGTAAAATTTTCAATGTTCTTGGTGTTATCTATAAATAATAATTTAGACAATTAAGGTTAAATATGTGAGTATGAGTGAATTAATTTGAGTATAAATATTAGAGTAAATATATTGAAAAAATCATACATGACAAAAATCATTAAACAACTGCATAAAATAAATAAATAAATAAATAAATAATGAAAAGAAATAGAAGTGATGGTTTTTGGTAGAAAATAATAATAATAATAATAATAATAATAATAATAATAAATAATAATAAATAAATAAATATATAAATGAATGAAATGATAGATGAAATGAAATGATCAAGTGATGAAGTGATGGTTTAGGTAGGAAAAAAATGAAGAGGATGATTTTCGGTGAAAGGAAATAGATATAGGTAGGGGAGTGGTTGATGGTCAGCAAAACTGAAAAGAAAAGACGAGAAGGTTGAGGAGATTATCTGAAAACTGACGAGAAAAGAGTCAGTGAGCTGGAAACTGAGAGAGTGGTCTGCAGGGCATGAGACAGATCGAAAATGTGAGTGGTAGTGGACTGAAAACTGAAAAAGAAAAGGGAGATTTGGTGAGGATTGAAAATGAAATATGTAGGAGGCCTGATGATGATTATACACAATACTTATAAACTGAAAGGAAAAGAGGAAGAAAGAAAAAAAAAAGAGCTGAGCCGATTGCTGCTGAGGACACAATGCAATGGCGCGAATGAAAGAAGTCGATTGTTGCCCAAAAAAATTAAGCTTGAACCCGAGAGCCAATCGGTTGGAGCGGTGAAATGCTCAGTGACAGGAAGGAGAGAAGAGGAATAAGAGAAAGTGCTGTGAATAAAAGAAACAAAAACTGAAGCAGGAAACAATAGCAGAACAGAAAGAGGAAGGCAAAAGGAAGGAGAAGCACGAGGGAGGAAGAGAAGGGAGCCGAGAGACTGGAGTCTCAGGTTTAAGGGTGGGGAAGATTGAAAACTGGAGCAGAGAACGTGTGTGAGATCTGAGAATTTCAGACATATTTTAATGATGTAATAATAATTTAAAGTGTAAATTATTGAACTAGATGAATTGTGGGAATTATTATTGGAGATTTATATGTTAAGTGTGTAAAATGAGCATGAAGTATGAGGACAGATCGATCTGGGAGAAGGAGAGATCGATCTGGTGAGTTATAAACGACAAGGAATGAGAAATTTGAGGAGCAGATCGATCTCCAATGGAAGAGATCGATCTCCTTATGAATCTGTTTGAGAAGGGATCGATCTCATGAGGAAGAGATCGATCTCCAAATAATTCTGTTTGGGGAGAAGATCGATCTCTTCAGGAGCAGATCGATCTCATAAAGCCATAAAGAGATCGATCTCACCCCTCGACAGATCGATCTCCTAGGCATAAAATTGCCCAGATCGTCCCCAAAATTCAAACACAGATCGATCTCATCAAGAGTCAGATCGATCTCCTACCTCCAGTCTATATAAGGAACCCGTGTTTTCTCTGCAATTTCACTTTCTCTCTCTTCCAAAACCCATTTCCACCGAAGACCTAGTTTCTCACTCCTCCAAATCACCCATTTTCGGCCGAATCAGCTATTGTGGTAAGAAGGAAAGTTGTTCCTCATCAAAGGGAGAACAACATACTTGGAAATCGAAGGACGGATCGGATCGAGGCGTGAGTTGTGCGTCTCACAAGCTTTGGGTAATTTCTAAACCTCGATCTTGATATTTGAGCTGATTTTGATGTTATTGGTGGTTGTAATTGTGTTGAAATAGTTGAGAAATGATTAGGGATTGATGAATTTCAATGTGGATAGAGTGATAATGATATTTAGCGATTTTGGTAATTTTAGGAATTTTGAGCTATAAATGGAAATATAGACAATGTGGAGAATTAGCCTAGATAATTGGCATGAGGAATGTAGGACATTGAGATATTGGGAATGAGGATGTAGTTTAGGGTTGAGTTACGAGAATCAAGAGATTTGAGGTGTTATGAGCAATTATGCTCGATTTTGAGAATTGAGGGTTATGAGATAATTGAGTATTGATGTTTTAACATCGTTTGGACAGCTCGGGAGTTCCAGAGTGGAATGCGAGGCTAGTCCGTGATACGGGGGAAACGATTGCACTATACGAGGTGCAAAGAGGTAAGGGAAATCTAAACCATTTGTGTATGTGATTTGTAAACTGTTATAGCATGATTTATGATTTATAAACAAGCATGTTGAGTGTTTTGTGTTGAGATTAAATTGCACACGATTTTATAGCCGGTTGGAGCCCAACGTTTTTATGAGTTTATAACTGGGCTCTACGTTAAGGCAATATGAGAATTGAGAAATGTGTGCGTGTGCTTTGCCGGTTGGAACTCGGTTTTATTACGTTTTGTGTTGAGTACAAAACGGTTTTCAAATGAGTTTTATGAGAGAAAAACCATTACGAGTTCTACGTGAAGGCAAACCTGTCTTATGTGATAAGACTTGGGTGTGTAGTTGTGAGTACACACCGGGCATTGCTCTGGTAGCATGTAAGCCCGAATTCTTCTCCGTTCTGGTAACGTGAGAATAACCTATTCGGTGGCTGTGCCACGTTATACCCCATTGGTGGCTGTGCCACGTTGAGAAACCCCATTGGTGGCTGTGCCACGTTGAGAAACCCCATTGGTGGCTGTGCCACGTTGAGAAACCCCATTGGTGGCTGTGCCACGTTATACCCCAATTGGTGGCTGTGCCACGTTGAGAAACCCTATTCTGTGGCTATGCCACGCGAGAAATTAATCTGTGGCTATGCCACGTGAGAATTTAAAACAGTGGCTTTGCCACGTGTGTTTTGTGGCTATGCCACGTGAGAAATTAAATCAGTGGCTTTGCCACGTGTGTTTTGTGGCTGTGCCACGTGCATTATTTTTACTGTGATTTTATCACGTATTTGAGAAAGCGTTTATCGCGTTGTTTTCACATGCTTTGTTATTGCTCTAGAGTGAGCCTTTTACTTCATGTTTTCACATGACTTGACACGTGAGAGTATCGTTTTGAGTACTTTCATGCTATGGTTTTCAAATGAGTTTCACATACAAATAAATGTTTTGTGATGTGCATTTTGGTTTATGAAATGAGTCCCCTACCCCCCTTACTGAGCGATTTAGAAGCTCACCCTGTTTTTCTTTCCCCCCAGAGTTCTTCAAGTGAATAAGGACTTCCCTGCGACTTACGGAGTAGTGGCTAGTGGAGGATTCGAGCTCCAGGCCATATATATTGTATCTTGAGGTATATTTTATCTTTTCATGTACCCAGACTATTATTGTAATTGCAGAAACTTGTTGTACAACATTATATGGGATGTATTAGGATTAATTAACTTGGAATTGAGTATTTGTATACGGTACAATATACGTTATATTATGTTGAGATCCTGAGGCATGATAATTATGATGATGTATGACACTGCACAGGAATGCACTCTTAATTGTGAATTAATGAGAAAAAAAAAGTTTTAAATTAGCCCTATTTTTCGCATTTTCGGGGCGTGACAGAGTTTTCTTGGTATCAGAGCTTAGGGTGTCTAGTACTGTCAATGTCGGTTAAGTGAAATAGAATACATCCCAAGTGTCTGTAATAGTCTGGTCATGAACTGAAATTGAAGATTGAGATTTCAATCAATTTTGATATGTACGCGCAGGAGACGAGTTGAGATAGAGAATGAGTAAACGACGAGGTCGTTCGAGGAGGCAGGCAGAGTCCCCTCCGCCACCTGTCCCACAACCAGAGAGTCCTAACTCTCAATTTAATCAGATTGAGACCGATGTGAGGCAAGGTTTTGAGCAGATGGCAGCGTTATTCGCGCAACATTTTGGAGTTAATGCCTCGGATACTACCCCTACACCACCACAAGGACCTCCCATACCCCCAGTGCCTCCCGTCACTCAGCCTGAGGATAGAAGCATGGTCCGACTAAGGAATTTTCTGAAGATGAATCCGCCCGCATTTAAGGGAAAGAAGGATCCTACGGAGGCTGAGGAGTGGTTGACGGAGTTAAGGATTATATTTGATATCCTGGGGTGCACCGATGCTGAGAGGGTCAGTATGAGTGCCTATATGCTGAAGGGGAGAGCTCGAGATTGGTGGGGTACTACCCAGGGTATTTTGATGTCCCACCATGGTGTGATTGGTTGGGAAGAGTTTCAGACAGCTTTCAGGACCCAATATGTACCACGGGCCGCTCAGAGAAAGAAACAAGCTGAGTTTTTGAGTTTGGTACAGGGTGACATGTCTGTGGATGACTATGAGAGCCAATTCACAGCGCTATTGAGATATGACCCAGAGACCTTCAAGAGTGAAGAGCTCCGCACAGAGAAGTTTGTGTATGGGTTGAAGCCCGTCATCAGAGATAGATTGATAGGGCTGTGTATTACTGAGTTTGGAGATGCTCTGAGACGAGCACAAGAGATTGAAAGAGGGATTGAGATGGTACATTCCCAGAATGAGCTCAGAGCGGTGAATAGAGATAAGGGCAAGAGGCTAGCACTTTTCCAAACAGAGGCTCGGAGAGGTTCCTTCAGAAGAGGAAGGATTGAGGTGCAGAGGGACAGATTAGAGAGACCCAGAGCCTATCCTATTATCAAGGAGACCCCACGATATGTCAGGCCGGAGATAAGGATCTGTAGAGACTGTGGCCGATCGCATGAGGGAAGTTGTACTGGGTCGATCCATGGATGTTTCATATGTGGTGACATTGGTCACAGAGTGAAGGACTGTCCCCAACCTCAGATACCACATGCTCCGGAGCCCACTAGACAACAGCCTCAGAGAGTGGATCCCCGGAGACGGGCCACTGCGGCAGAGAAAGGGAAGAAACCTGTGGCACAGGGACGAGTGTTTGCCCTGGATAAGGAGACCACAGACGCTTCGGCAGAAACTATAAGAGGTACACTCTCTGTCTGTAATTATGAGGGTCATGTGTTGATTGATTCAGGATCCACGCATTCGTTTATTTCTGAGCATTTTGCATGTAGATTAAACTTGAAGTTTGAACCTCTAGAATATATACTACATGTAAATACCCCTATGCGTGAATCCCAGAGAACTGAGTTAATCTGTAGAGGATGTGAGATAGAGGTGGGAGATAGAGTGATGTTAGCAGATCTAATCATGTTGAATATACATGGGTTTGATGTAATTCTGGGAATGGATTGGTTGGCGACCAATCGAGTGAGTTTAGACTGCTACACTAAGATTGTAACTTTCTCCCTACCTGAACCTTACAGTGTACGGTTGAGATATTGAGAAAATGAATATGTGGAATTCTAATAGTAATTTGAGAATTTTGATATTATTTTGGAGAATATTAAATATAATTATTCATGTGAAGGTTATGAGACACTCATCTCGGACGATGAGCGGGAACATCCGAGGATTGAGGATATACCTGTGGTGTGTGAATTTCTGGATGTTTTCCCAGATGAATTGCCAGGTTTACCACCAGAGAGAGAGCTGGAGTTTACCATTGATTTGGTACCAGATACCCAGTCGATCTCTAAACCTCCTTACAGGATGGCATTAGTGGAACTTGAGGAATTGAAGAGACAACTACAGGAGTTATTGGATCAAGGGTTCATTAGACCCAGTGTTTCACCGTGGGGAGCACCAGTACTATTTGTTAAGAAGAAGGATGGTAGTCTCAGATTATGCGTAGACTACCGGCTGTTGAATAAAGCCACGGTGAAGAATAAATACCCACTGCCCAGGATTAATGATCTACTTGATCAGCTGAGAGGGGCATCAGTCTTTTCTAAGATTGATTTGAGATCGGGCTATCACCAATTGAGGATCAAGGAAGAAGATATTCCAAAGACGGCCTTCAGGACAAGGTATGGCCATTACGAATTTCTGGTGATGTCTTTTGGATTGACGAACGCCCCTGCAGCATTTATGAGGTTGATGAACGAGGTGTTCAGAGACTATCTGGATAAGTTTGTGATAGTCTTTATTAATGATATCCTGGTGTACTCTCGGTCGTATGAGGAGCATGCACAGCATTTGTGGTTAGTACTTCAGATACTCCGAGATAAGCAATTGTACGGAAAGCTTAGTAAGTGTGAGTTTTGGCTGAACCGGATAGCTTTCCTTGGGCATATAGTCTCAGAGGAAGGAGTATCAGTGGACCCAAGCAAGGTGGAGGCTGTGCTTAATTGGGATAGACCGAGGACAGTGACTGAGGTACGAAGCTTCCTTGGTTTGGCAGGGTATTACAGGAGATTTGTGGAAGGATTTTCAAGGATTGCCGCTCCTTTGACTAAGCTCACGCGTAAGGAGACTCCTTTCATATGGACTGATCAATGTGAGCTCAGTTTTCAAGAGTTAAAGAGGAGATTGACAGCGGCACCTGTGTTAACTATTCCTGAGGGATTAGGAGGATTCTCAGTGTATAGTGATGCATCTCACCAAGGATTGGGGTGTGTGCTTATGCAGCACGGAAGAGTGGTCGCATACGGATCGCGACAGTTGAAGGACCATGAGCGGAATTACCCCACGCATGATTTGGAGTTAGCCGCTGTGGTATTTGCTTTGAAGATCTGGCGACATTACTTGTATGGGGAAAGATTCCAGATCTTCACTGATCACAAGAGTTTGAGATATCTCTTTGATCAGAAAGAGTTAAACATGAGACAAAGGAGATGGATGGAACTCCTTAAGGATTATGACTGCGAGATTCTTTATCATCCGGGTAAGGCGAATGTGGTTGCTGATGCCCTGAGCAGGAAGAGTATGATATCTGCTATGATGATCAGGGAATGGGATTTGTTAGAGCAGTTCGCCGAACTTCGGATCAGAGTTAAAGAGGTAGAGACTGGATTTTTGGCTAGCCTGCGGATAGAGCCCAGGATCATGGATCAGATTAGAACTAGGCAGTGCAGTGATCAGAGATTGATAGACATGGTTAGCCAAGCTGAGCAGAGTTCGCAGTCGGATCTCACCATCAGTGAGGATGGATTGTTGAGGTTCCGAGGACGGATTTGTGTACCGGACGATGATACCCTGAAGAGACAGATACTGAGAGAATCCCACTGCTCGCAATACACCATGCACCCAGGGAGTACTAAGATGTACCGAGACTTGAGAAAGGTGTATTGGTGGAGTGGTATGAAGCGAGATGTGGCAGAGTATGTGGCCAGGTGTTTAGTATGCCAGCAAGTGAAAGCTGAGCATCGAAAGCCCGGAGGACTACTACAGCCCTTACCTGTACTTACATGGAAATGGGAGCATGTCACTATGGACTTTATTATCGGTTTACCGAGGACCCGAAGGGGTCGTGATGCGATATGGGTCATTGTGGATAGATTGACCAAGAGTGCCCACTTCCTTGCCATCAAGGGCACATATACTGTGGATGCCTTAGCTGAACTGTATGTCAGCGAGATAGCTAGATTACATGGGGCTCCAGTGAGTATTACTTCTGATAGAGATTCCCGGTTTACTTCCAGATTTTGGACCCAGTTTCAGGAGTCCATGGGATCTCGATTGAGTTTTAGTACCGCCTATCATTCTCAGACAGATGGTCAGTCAGAGAGGACTATTCAGACCCTGGAGGATATGTTGAGGGCGTGTACGATGGATTTTAAGGGATCTGGGATGATCACCTGCCCCTAGCAGAGTTTGCGTACAATAACAGCTATCATGCGAGTATTGGAATGGCACCTTTTGAGGCTCTATATGGTAGGAGGTGTAGATCCCCTGTAGCTTGGAAAGAAGTCGGTGACAGAAAGATAAATGCCCCCGAGCTCGTTGAGCAAGCCGTACAGAGTGTGAAACTCATATTGAGAGGTTACGGGCTGCACAAAGTAGACAGAAAAGCTACGCGGATGCGCGTAGACGGCCACTTGAGTTTGATGTTGGTGATGCAGTATTTCTGAGAGTATCACCGAGCAAGGGTATCATGCGATTTGGGAAGAAAGGGAAATTGAGTCCTCGATACATAGGACCATTTGAGATTCTTGAGAAAGTGGGAGAGGTAGCTTACAGATTAGCATTACCCCCACAGATGTACGGAATACACAATGTTTTTCATGTGTCTATGTTGAGAAAATATCACCCGGACCCTTCTCATGTTATAGAGTATGATGAGATGGACATACAGGAGGACATGAGCTACACTGAGGAACCCGTCCGGATTCTCGATAGAAAGGAGAAGGTACTGAGAACCAAGAGCATCCCATTAGTGAAAGTTTTGTGGAAACATCACTCAATGGAAGAGGCAACGTGAGAACTAGAGAGTCTCATGAAGGAGAAATACCCCCATCTATTTGACTAGTTGAGTTGAATTTAGAGGACCAAATTCTTTTTAAGGTGGGGAGGATGTGAGATCTGAGAATTTCAGACATATTTTAATGATGTAATAATAATTTAAAGTGTAAATTATTGAACTAGATGAATTGTGGGAATTATAATTGGAGATTTATATGTTAAGTGTGTAAAATGAGCATGAAGTATGAGGACAGATCGATCTGGGAGAAGGAGAGATCGATCTGGTGAGTTATAAACGACAAGGAATGAGAAATTTGAGGAGCAGATCGATCTCCAATGGAAGAGATCGATCTCCTTATGAATCTGTTTGAGAAGGGATCGATCTCATGAGGAAGAGATCGATCTCCAAATGATTCTGTTTGGAGAGAAGATCGATCTCTTCAGGATTAGATCGATCTCATAAAGCCATAAAGAGATCGATCTCACCCCTCGACAGATCGATCTCCTAGGCATAAAATTGCCTAGATCGTCCCCAAAATTCAAACACAGATCGATCTCATCAAAAGGCAGATCGATCTCCTACCTCTAGTCTATATAAGGAACCCGTATTTTCTCTGCAATTTCACTTTCTCTCTCTTCTAAAACCCATTTCCACCGAAGACCTAGTTTCTCACTCCTCCAAATCACCCATTTTCGGCCGAATCAGCTATTGTGGTAAGAAGAAATGTTGTTCCTCATCAAAGGGAGAACAACATACTTGGAAATCGAAGGACGGATCGGATCAAGGCGTGAGTTGTGCGTCTCACAAGCTTTGGGTAATTTCTAAACCTCGATCTTGATATTTGAGCTGATTTTGATGTTATTGGTGGTTGTAATTGTGTTGAAATAGTTGAGAAATGATTAGGGATTGATGAATTTCAAAGTGGATAGAGTGATAATGATATTTAGCGATTTTGGTAATTTTAGGAATTTTGAGCTATAAATGGAAATATAGACAATGTGGAGAATTAGCCTAGATAATTGGCATGAGGAATGTAGGACATTGAGATATTGGGAATGAGGATGTAGTTTAGGGTTGAGTTACGAGAATCAAGAGATTTGAGGTGTTATGAGCAATTATGCTCGATTTTGAGAATTGATGGTTATGAGATAATTGAGTATTGATGTTTTAACATCGTTTGGACAGCTCGGGAGTTCCAGAGTGGAATGCGAGGCTAGTCCGTGATACGGGGGAAACGATTGCACTATACGAGGTGCAAAGAGGTAAGGGAAATCTAAACCATTTGTGTATGTGATTTGTAAACTGTTATAGCATGATTTATGATTTATAAACAAGCATGTTGAGTGTTTTGTGTTGAGATTAAATTGCACACGATTTTATAGCCGATTGGAGCCCAACGTTTTTATGAGTTTATAACTAGGCTCTACGTTAAGGCAATATGAGAATTGAGAAATGTGTGCGTGTGCTTTGTCGGTTGGAACTCGGTTTTATTACGTTTTGTGTTGAGTACAAAACGGTTTTCAAATGAGTTTTATGAGAGAAAAACCATTACGAGTTCTACGTGAAGGCAAACCTGTCTTATGTGATAAGACTTGGGTGTGTAGTTGTGAGTACACACCGGGCATTGCTCTGGTAGCATGTAAGCCCGAATTCTTCTCCGTTCTGGTAACGTGAGAATAACCTATTCGGTGGCTGTGCCACGTTATACCCCATTGGTGGTTGTGCCACGTTGAGAAACCCCATTGGTGGCTGTGCCACGTTGAGAAACCCCATTGGTGGCTGTGCCACGTTATACCCCAATTGGTGGCTGTGTCACGTTGAGAAACCCTATTCTGTGGCTATGCCACGCGAGAAATTAATCTGTGGCTATGCCACGTGAGAATTTAAAACAGTGGCTTTGCCACGTGTGTTTTGTGGCTATGCCACGTGAGAAATTAAATCAGTGGCTTTGCCACGTGTGTTTTGTGGCTGTGCCACGTGCATTATTTTTACTGTGATTTTATCACGTATTTGAGAAAGCGTTTATCGCGTTGTTTTCACATGCTTTGTTATTGCTCTAGAGTGAGCCTTTTACTTCATGTTTTCACATGACTTGACACGTGAGAGTGTCGTTTTGAGTACTTTCATGCTATGGTTTTCAAATGAGTTTCACATACAAATAAATGTTTTGTGATGTGCATTTTGGTTTATGAAATGAGTCTCCTACCCCCCTTACTGAGCGATTTAGAAGCTCACCCTGTTTTTCTTTCCCCCCAGAGTTCTTCAAGTGAATAAGGACTTCCCTGCGACTTACGGAGTAGTGGCTAGTGGAGGATTCGAGCTCCAGGCCATATATATTGTATCTTGAGGTATATTTTATCTTTTCATGTACCCAGACTATTATCGTAATTGCAGACACTTGTTGTACAACATTATATGGGATGTATTAGGATTAATTAACTTGGAATTGAGTATTTGTATACGGTACAATATACGTTATATTATGTTGAGATCCTGAGGCATGATAATTATGATGATGTATGACACTGCACAGGAATGCACTCTTAATTGTGAATTAATGAGAAAAAAAAGTTTTAAATTAGCCCTATTTTCTGCATTTTCGGGGCGTGACAACGTGGACCTTAGGCAGGAGCAGTGGCGGACTGTGGAGGCTGGGAGATAAAGACGATGGTGGCAGAAATGAATGAACAGTGCTAGCGAGGAAAAAAAAAGAAAGAACGAGAGAGAGAGATTAGTGGAAAATTAGTGGAAAGGCCTAGTGTTAAGGGGTGAGATAAGCCTTGATCTTGGTGGCTGTTGGAGTTGGTTTTTAAGGCAGTTCGCGGTGTTGGTTAAGACAAAACCGAGAAAAGAAAAGAAAAGAGAGAGGCTGGTAGAAGGTAGCCAGAAACGAAGTAGCCAGAGGGACCACGATCACCAGCACCAGACAGAAGCGTTCAGAGAGGAAGAAGGTAGGAGCGTTGAGAGGTGGGTGATGACGGTGGACGGAGCCGATGAGTGAAACAGTGAACGAGAAGAGGAGAGGAGAAGAAGAAAGAAAAGAAAAGAGAATTTGGCACGAAGGCCAAATTCGAAAAAAAAAAGAGAAAAATATTTTTATATATAGGATTATATATAAATAAAAAATAATAATTGGAGATAGAGAAGGAGGCTCGAAGATTTAAAAAATTGGGAAACTTGAAGGAAAGGGCTCCAGGAAATAAACCGAGTGGATCGGACCCGCTGACCCACACCATTGAGGCATCGAGGATGACGGACAGACACCGAGGTAACAAAAATTCTCGTGTGCTGCTAGAGATAAATATGCATAATTTCTCTGTGTTTGTAGATATGAAATTTTAGGGTAAATTTCCTAGTTACCGAAATTATAGAAAACCCTAGGTCGATTTTACACTTTGGAATTTAAGAAAAATTTTAAACTCCGTAGATCGGCCCATTTTCCGATATAGATTTACTTGGTTTATTGAGACAAAATCTCGGTAATTATAATTATTGAATTTAGATCGATAACCCTTAGATTTGATTACTCTGTACCGAGTACTAAAAAGTTTTATCGAAAAATGGCTAGTCAACCATTTTGAATTGTTTTGTGAAAGAAATTGAATTTATATGTGGTTTAGGGAAAAATGATCTATTATAAAGAAATACTGATGTGATGTGCTTGAGCGCGTGCTGATTGTGTGTTATATGGTCTGACTAACACCGATTTTTTAGACATAGGCTATGATTTAATCATGCTGCATGTCTGTTCTGTTTCTTGGTCCACGGAGTACGATGTACCGTGCAACATGCACGCGAGTACGATGTACCGTGTTTCTGATTTCTGATCTTCGAATATTCTGATCTATGAGTCGTTTGGGTAGCTTATCACTCTCACGACAATTGACATCCCGGCACACCTGATTAGTGATTGCCCAGAGTCAACGACATTGGCTAATAGTCATTCTGATATCTGATATAGCATGTACTACCTTGTCTCGTCTATTCGATTTTTTCTAGATTATCTGCATAGACTGGGTTATCTGGAAAATGGTTATTATGCTATTGAAAGTTTTGAGATTTTTGTATTTACCACAGTAAACTAATTACACTACTCATACTAATTCTGTTTCCAGTTTTCTGACTTTGTTATCTGTGAATTTGCCAAATTATCTGTATACTTTGTGAAAATTTTCTGGTTTTGGCAAATATATATATATATATATATATATATATATATATATATTAGGTAGTATATTCATATACCTGCTATGAGGTTTTTTTTACTGAGTATGTTAAGCTCACCCCTTGCTCTTCTCCACAAATTCACATCAGTAGTGGGATCGACTCTTTATGTCGAAATATTTTATACAATCACGAATCCGCAATCATTCATCTGCGTTAAAAGTATACCCAGTATAAATATCTGTTTCATATCTAAATTTTTTTTTGTAAGTATAATAATGTATACGAGCTACGTCTGGGGAATGTGAACAAAATTATTTTGTATATGAACAAATGTGTTGATTAAATGGAAAGCATTACTATTGTTTTTGTTTTAAATTGTTACCAAGAAAATTATATTAAATAGGCGAATTTGTGAATTTTGATCTGTTATCGACTCGTAGTCCAACCAAATGTGAGATAAAAAAAGTCGTTACATAGGGTACCTGCTAAATTTGGGGTACCTGAACCCAATTATAATTTATAATACCTTAATTTATTTAACTACTCGAACCCTACTTATATAATATAAAAAATACTAATTAACTACCTAAACCTAGACCAGTTCATGGACAGGGTCGGGTCAGGTTCGAGTTGGGCTTAGGTAAGGCTTTAAGAAATTGAAAGTGTGCCTACGTTCAGCTCGATTTGTTTTTCATGCTTAATTTTTTGTTGAAATCCGTTTTTATATACAATGAATAAATTCAAATCGTCTAAATACTATTAATTTTTAAAAAATTATAATAAAATATAAAATATTAAAACATTTACTAATTAATAAATATAACACAATAAATTTGAACAAATTCTTATAAAAAGACTACAATAAATATTAAAATTTAAATTAAAGTCTAAAAAATACAAATTAAATTAAATTGCACAAAAAATTAAAAGTAATTTAAAAAATGCATTAGTATAAAAAATAGTAAAATAAATTATAGCTAGCAGACTCGGCTAGGGCGAGCTAGAGCTTGAAATGGTGAACCCAAGCCCAACTCATTTCTTAGCAGGCCCTCAATTTTAAAATCCAAGCTCATTTAATGAGCTTAATATTTTTGTTTAACTCCAATTGAAAAATGGATGGACTTTTAGATTTCAACAGATTGTTCGACCTTTGAACAAGTTTGCTGAACCCGCTAAATACTCTTTTTTAAGTTAGAGTTTAACCTTCAAATTTAAATTTTAAATCAATTTTAATGTGTAGTATCAAGAAAAATTAAATCAATACATTTAAATTCATTTATAAAAATAAATTAATGTTAAAAATAATAATTAATATACTTAATGAATTGATTTAATTAAGTTTTATATTAATACAAAAAAATTATAAATAAAATATATATAATAATATTTATATTGTTTATAATCGGGTAGTAGAGTATCTTAAGATTACTATGAAACCCTACCAGAACGTGTAATGGGTAGTAAAGGTACTATTCAAACTCAATTATTAGATGTTCTAATTTACTCAAAGCTAGTTAGGATGATCGGTGAGATTAGTTCAAGTGAGATTGAAAAAGATAAAATGATTATTAATAATATATGTTCTTAATAAAATAATTACAAAAATTAAAACTAAGAATAAAAAAGTAATTATACTCCATTTTCTCTTGTCCTTTTGTACATGTGGCGTATCAGTTGCCGCCAGTGACGAGTGTGCCAAACTGACCCTTAATTGGATCAAGTAGTATAGAATACCCGTTTATAGGATATTTATTTACATCCCTAAATTCTTTAGCATCTTTTCTCGATTTTTTCTCCATCTTTCACTAGTTGACATGTTTTGAAAATCTAATACCATCACACATAAGCTATCTTATTAGTTTGTTACATTTAATATAAAAACATGGCCGAAATGCTTTAGTTTAAAACTAAATCTAAATGGTTACTAATTGTAACTTGAACTTTAGATGACTTGACAAAAATAATACTTCTCATAAATTTCATAATTTCCATAAGAAAGGTGAGTAATGTATCTTGGTGTTTTATAGAAAGGTGTTTACAAAACATATAATTAACAAATAAATAAACTAAAAATAATTAGAAGTAAAAGAAAAATCTTTCAAGCCCAATAGCTCTATAACATTTTCTTTTTTATTGTTTGATTTTTAGTATTTAAAATTAATTTTTTTGGTTTGATTTTTAATATTTAAAGTAGTAGAGAATGGTTCAAGGGAAAAAAAAATTTTAAATTTAAGTTTTCAAAATAGAAAATTTTGAAATGAAATGTCCAAAATTTATACTAACGAATAAAAAAAATTGAATTAGGTTTAAAACTGAATGATTTCCATGGAATTTACCGTTCTTGTATTTATGGCTGAAAAAGGAACACTACTTTCGATTTGCAAAGTGCATTCCAATTTTATTCTAAATGTTCGGGTGCGAAAAATGAATACCAGTTGTTTTTCCCTTTCTTTACCAATGGGCTAGTTTTGGGTTGAAAGCCCATAGTCCATGGTTACCCTGAGGCAGTGAAGCCCATATTTCATACTGATTCGCACAAGTATTCTAGATTAGGAGCCCAAAAGGTATTTATTTTTCCAGAATCTCGATCTTCAGGGAAGAAAATAGTCTCAATTTTTGTCCATTAGGCCCAGATTTGGGGGCCGAAGGAATTAAATAATCAAATCAGTCCCTCGAGTCAGTCACTCGTCACTTTCCCAGGACAGCCAATGCAATGCAGTACTGTACTAGGCATGATTAGAACGCCGGCCCTGTTGGTGCCCGATTCGTGTTGTTTTCAGGCGAATTGTTTTAAGAAAGTCCAAAAAATCACTTCCATTTTCTTCAAAGTAAGACCCCTTTACGGCGCAAAAACACTATGCATTTTAGCCTCGAAAGGGAAGTGTCCTATCTCACTCTTAGAACGCTCAGGTACATGGATGGATGGTCTGAAACAAGCTGGAGTACGTTTGCATGATGTTGGTCATTCGATGTTAAGTATGCAAAGCCAAAATGGGTCGGAATTTCCCAATGCCATTGTTGTTTTGCTTCCAGTGCGATTCCACTGTATAATGTAGAGATTTTACGTGCCAAGTCCATTGAAATACCTGTGTGAGTTTTAAGCTTGGATTAGCTTTGTCCTCTTAAAATCTTGGGAAATCCATGCAATTTACAATTATTCGTCACTTTGATAACTTTGTAGTTGGTTCATATGTTGATTGTAATTAATTCGTCCCCGAAGCTCACTGAGCAACCCCAAATTAGTTACTGTCACTTGAACCATGTATATGATCTTGTCCCATTAGATGTTATTTATAAAAGCCAGTAGTACTTCAAAATTAGTGAATTGTATTAGCTCTGCTTTTGTAATGCTACTGCTTCTTTGTAGTGTTTAACATTCAGCTTCCTTTGTTGCTTAAGTTTTAAGCTGGGCATTTCATTGGATATATTATTAAATACCTTGAGAGAATTTTTATATAGGAGAGAGAGAGTTTAACTAATCTAAGTTAAGGTTTTAAATATTTACAAATTAAGTATATATAAAACTAGAAGTATACCTAAACATAATTTCACTTATATCAGCTAATAACTAAGCGCAATCCACAGCAACGACACCAAAAATTTGTTTGACCCTAAATGGTATTTAGGTGCAAGTATACATGGTCATACAAATAATACAGATGTGAGTTCAAAATATCGTCCCACAGAAAAAACGTGAAGCCTAACTAAGTAATAGTTAATTTTACCCTACGTATATCTTAGCCAATTATAATAATTTTTAAGTGTGATCTACCATGCTTATATTAAAAAAAACTAGAAAGTAAAAACAAATAAAAAAATGAATCAGAACATAAATACTTACGGAGCTCCAAGTAGAATAAAAAATAACTATAAAAGAAAATTAATAAAATTAGATTTAAAACAAAAAAAATGAGCTAAAATGCCTAAAACACAATTAATGAAAATATGGATAAAAATCCTAAAAATGCAATTTCTATATGAAAATAAAGCTAAAACTAATAATGAAAAATAATCTAATGCATGAGAATTACAAGATTCTAATTTTAGACATCAAACTCTATCTTAACTTCTAACCCTAAAATGCCTTAAAATGTAACCTAAAATGATGCCTAACCCTAAATGCAACTAAAACTAATTAAACAATCCTTAAACTAACTAAAGACACTAAAGATAAAACATAAAATGTAAAATCTTTTTTGGGATTTTCGAATAAAAAATTATCTAAGTGCTAAATGAGCATGAATTGATACCTAACCCTACCTAACCCTAAATGCATGAATTAAATTATAAATTATGGACTAAACTTTAAAAATGGTAGTTAACTTATCTCTAAAATAGAAAATAAAAGTCTACTATGCCATTCTAACTAGTCTAAAGTTATGCATGAAAATAATAAAAAATGGAATGAAACTATAACGTTCCAGAATTGCGGAATTTCATACTAACTCTTTCCTTTTTTCCTCTTAATTGCCTACGTGCAGTGCGAGATGTGATTAACTTGATTAGCTAATCCTTTATATTTATAATAGTAATTCTTGTAGCTTGTAGTCCCAATCTAAACATTAGAGTGATGCAATTTCTTACTTCATTAATCCAACCTAACAATCCATATACTATTGCATCCATTCACGTTTAATTCACCTATAGATCAGATAAAAAGAATCAACTTATTTCCTCCATGTACATCACTCTAAAAGAGGCTATAATTGATACCTAACCTAGCCTAAGTAACTATATTAGATATCTATTATGGCCTACATTACATCCTAATGTTGTGGCTTACAAAAATATACAAATGTCTTAGACAGTGCGTTTACTATTTGTAAATGAAAATACAAAAGAGGTGGATACCTCGTGTGAAAGTGAGATGATCCAAGAGAGGCACTTGAGTCTGATCCATCTAAATGGTACTCCGCGTATCTCTGCAAGGTCAGTCTAAAAAATGAAGGGGTGAGCTACGAGCTCAGTAAGAAATACATTTGCAAGCACAGTAGCATTAAAATAGTGATGCGAAAAATGAATGTGATCCAAATCATGCAATCATTTCCAAATATGCTTATCAAATCGGATGCATAGCATAGGCATACTTCAAAATCATACTTATCAAATTAATACATATTGAAAGTATACTTATCAAATTGGATACTGAACTTATCAGATCAAATACTAAATCAAAATCGAATACTAAATCAAATAGTGAAGACTAGGCTGAATTCATATAGTTGGTATGCAACTAAATCGAAATTAACCTATGGCCATGGTCGGAGTCCTCAATATCTCAAGACAGATGAGTACCGAGAAGTTGTAGACGTTTCTAGGTTTAACAGCTGTGAAAAGTGCCACTCGGCACAACTAAGAGTACCACTCAGTACGCATGAGTGGCTTACGACCTGACACCGATACTGCTCGGTAATATCATGTGAGGATACCACTAGGCTCGCAACCTAAGACGCAAACACACAAAACTCAACACAACGGCAACTTGATCCCACAAAACTCCACTGAATGCACAACACCATCAGTAAAAGAATGATACACAAATCGACAATACTTGGAAATAGAAGTACCTAAGCTAAACAACGCATCAAGACAAAAATATAATGTAAATTCTAACTAATATGATTTAAATATACTAAGTATAAATGGACAACTCCATGACTTAGCTACTGAAATCCATATTAAATGACAACAAAAGAGAAATATATCCGGAATCGAAACCGTAATTACGTCTTACTCAAAAAGTAAATGTAACGTAGTTTCTAAAACGAACTATTTTTTATTTAAAACATTAAGAATAAAAAAATAACACTAATCTAGACTTTTAAATCAGTAGGTAGAAATTTATAAACATAAAAAACTAAGTTGAAAAGTAGAAAAATAAAATCAAGGAAATAAAGTGAGGACTAAACTAAAAAATAAGAGCTATGAAGGTGATTTTGCAACCTTTCAAGCTTCCATCCTCATAGAACTCAATCAAAATAAGAGAAACATAAGAAAGAAGATGAAGAAGAGTATTAAAGTGCTAGAAATTGAAATAAACATCAAAGCTTGAGAAAGAAAATAACAACTTGCATTAAAATGGCTAAAGTGTTGAAAAACAAAAGGAAATGTAAGAAAGCTTTTTAGAGGAAAATGATGGCTACCTACCAACCTAATTAAAACATCAAATGAAAAGTAAAAATAACCTAAAATTGTAAAGGGTAGCTGACCCCTCCTATAAACCCCAATAGTTTGCTTATAAAGTCATTAAAATTAAGGGTACAAAGGGGAATTCCTATCCCATATTAGTTGGAAATTGTTGGCCACTTGTCTTTATGTCATTAGCTCTTCGGATACAATATTTCCATGTAATCAAAGCCTTCTATCAGCCGTTGACACCTCTCATTCTTCTAGCACCTCCATTGTCTTCTTGTCCACATAAGCATGCAAGGTGGCAACGATATATCCATGTGTAGGCTAAGGTGTCCCTTCCTCTTACCCTTCAAGAATGAATAAATTGTGGACATGTGGCATGTAGGTGTCAAGGAGAGAGAGAAAGATGGTGACTCATGTTACTGGACAAAAGTGTAGTGACGTAGTCTCCTTTTTAGCCAATTTTCAGTCCAGTTTTTACCGAGATGATTAAAAATCATCTAGAATTTAGTTATCTAAAAAATGAGGAATTTAATTAAAATAAGAAGATAATTAATAAAAATAATATGGGGAGTAAAATAATTAATTAAAAATTACACAAAATAACTTTATTTTCATAGAGTTATCAATTTTTATAACATATCTATTGAAGAAAGCTTTATTTCGTCCATATTCTTTATTTATACAGAAGTAAATAATTTCTGTAACATATTCATGTGAAGGGTACAATGGCTAGTTTACTTGCTTATGTTTCGAAAGTAATGGTAGATAATCTCGCAGTTGTAGTTGGAGTGTACGTACCGTAGGTAACGTTTAAAAAGTGCAACTTGGGAGAAAGTTGGATTGGGCTAGCATTACTAAAAAAGCACTACTCCACTTTTTGCCTCATCTATAACATTCCTCGAAATTGATTCCAACTATTTTTCGCTATTTCCTGAAGGAAATATAACCTGGGGTGATTAGCAGCACTTTGTTCTCGAGGTACTCTTTCATTTGGTTATAATTTTTGTGATTGATTAAAATATGTATGATGAAATGGGATGATCGCTTGCAGTACATATAAAGATGGGTTTGCTTCCAATAAAATAAACAAGGAGTGCTTTATAGACCTTGAACAAAAATAATAGATGACTTCATTATCTATACGGTAAAAAATTGACGTAGAAATTTGATAGTTATTCATCTTTCTTGTGGAGTAATGCTTTTTTTAGGTATTCCTTAAAATCAATCAGAATGATTGATGTTTTCACTCTTTTAACTTTGTCTTCATCCTTCGCTACTCCATATAAGGCATAAGATTTTGGTTTTCCATTTTATTAATATGTGTCGGGGCTAAAGTGCATTTATTGTTCCAAACTTTTCATATAAGTTTCATTTTGATTTCTAACCTTTAAATTGTTCCATAATAGTTCCAAATGTTTTAAATGGACGTCAATGTAGTTCTATCTCAACTTTTTTAATAAAAACAAAAGAGAATTACAAATTAAGGTAATAAATTCAAAATTATTACTCGTTACTAGTGTTACTAGTTATACGTAAATTTATTTCTTAGAAAGAAATTTCTTATAAGGAAATAAAAATAAATTTTTGCTTATAGTTTTAAAAATTTTATTTCCTTTCTAATAAATATATTTTTATGATAATAAAGAATAGTAATTTTGGATCCATTATCTGATTTTATATTTTTATTTATTAATTTTTATTTTTCAAATATTTATAAATTTTGATAAAATGCGTATAACCAAATCTTATTAAAAATGCCAACAACATATTGATTGAGTGGTAAATGAAAAGTTGTTACATATTATAAGACTTGGATTCGTATCCAAGTAATCCCAACTCTAGTTTCAATTATTAAATATTTCTTTTGTAACAAAAAAATCTTATAAAAAATAAAACTATTTTTTTTCACAAAAAATAGAACATACTTAAATAATTTTGATTTTCAAGTGATTGAAATTTATTCAAGAAAATAGAAATAAAGATAAAAATAAAAATAAAAGCCTATTTATAATAAAGAACTTAATTAATAATATTTATATCTAACTTAGGTCTCTTCAAGGGTTTGACTATCTATAAAACCCAAAGGTCCATCCAATTTTTAGGCGGGTTTAGACAAAATATTAACATGTTAAATAGGCTTGGGCTTGAAAATTTTGCCCAATAAAAAATAATCTGGCTTAGATTCATCCTTTAAAGTCCAAGCTTGGCCCGACATAGCCCTATAATTATAATTTTTTTTTTACTATTTTTATACTAATACATTTCAATGACTAGATCTTTTGTATAATATAATTTGAGCTTGTTATTATTCTTTTTTGAACTTTACTTTTTAATTTTCATGTTTTTCGTAATTTTTTTGTAAGAATATATTTGAAATTATTGTGTTATACTTGTTAACTATCATGTGCTTTAATATTATATATTTTGTCACATACTTTTTAAAAAATTAATTTTATTTGGGTGGACTGGGATGAGTTTAGGTTTATATATTGTGTGCAAAACTAGCTTAGACAAAAAATTAGACACAAAAAATGGTATTATGCCGGACTTTAGCTCATGTTTAATCCTTTAATACTTTACCTAGACCAGACAAGAATCCAGCTTGGCCTTAACCCATGAACATCTCTACTTTAGCTATTACCTTAAACATAGCTATAGAGAAAATTAAGCTCATTTGACAAGTGATTTTGAATAAATTACTTTTAATAAATTAATTCCTCAATATATTATAGTAATAAATAAGTTAGTTGTGTTAAGTTGACATAAATTGAAAAAGTTTCAAATTATATTAGGAATAATTTACAAAAAGTACTTCCTAGGATTATTAACCAATATCTACTTCTATTTGGACACTTTTTAAAAAAATATTTGAGTATGTTTCTTTTTTTTTGTTAAAAAAAATTCTATCTTTAGTTTTAATAAGATTTAATTTATGTTTTTTTAATCAAAATTCATAAATATAGATTTTTATTATTTAGAAGGAAATTAATGTGTTACTTTTTCTCTTAATTTTAAATATAATTTTTAAGATCAAGGATAAAATGATACTACTATTTTATGGTTAAAATTTTTAAAAAAATTTTTCGTTTTAATAAATTCATTTTAATATGATAGTAAAAAGTAATAATTCTATACCCATTGTCTTAATTTGTAATTCTTTCTTATTTTTATGTAAAATAGGATTAAAGTGATACATTTTAAAAATGTTTAAGACTATTATGTAACAATTTAAATGATATGGATCAAAATGAAACTTATATAAAAGATTTGGGACAACAAGTGATCTTTATCCTATGTGTCAGTGCATGTTTAAACTTGTATTTTAATGTTCCATTTTTAACGTACAAGGTAGACGAATGAATATGATGGTTGCTTCTTGGGTTTAATACTTTGAATAGTTGCCATATTGATTGCGGAGTAGAAACTTATGGCTATATTTCAAGATGAGGTTTTGTGACTCATTGTCGAATTATGATGGCTAACAACAATTTTTTTGCGAAACTATTGATAACTGGGCTTAGTTTGACTTAACATTATCCTTATCAATTAGGAAGCAATCAAAAATAGCTAGGTATGCTTTGCTCAACTATACTGTCACATAAACTAGACCACTCAAAATGTTCTTTTAAGACTCTAAGTGTGTCAAGGCCCAGCCCATTCCTAAGCTGTCGGCTGACATCTCCTTGGGGCTTAGATCTCACAGGTTTGCTTTGACTCATACGTACTGTTCGTTTTGGGTTCACTGACCCACACGGTTTTATCGAGATAAATACCCTAATTTGCGTCTCCATTGTGGTTGGCACCTGGGACCCTTAAGTACTTAAACCTTACACACAGTGGATCTAAAGCGGACAATACGTATGATTCAAGGCAAACCTAAGCCCCAAGGGGATGCCAGCTGACGACCTAGGAACAGGTTGGACCTTGACAAAGTGTCTTCCAGCATTTTGCTTCTGTTATTCCTATTAATTGATAATTTCTTATTAGTCTCTTCTATCATTAGTAATTTCTTATTGGTAATCAATAATTTGGTTACAATTCTTATCAGTAAGAGTGGATGCAACTTTTGTTAAGTTTGGTTACAATTCTATCAATTACAGTTAGTGAGCATCAACTGCATACACATATATACCACCACAACATAGAAGTTAAGAATTGGTTGTACTAATTGAAGAAAATCCTTTGGAAGCGAAACATGGTTTAGGAGCATATTCCTTGCTAGATTGCTCAAGAGAAGGAACTAAACTAGGCATTCAAGTGGCGCAATGATACAGAGTAGAAAATGTTAACTTTATATTCTTAATATTATTCTTCTAATTATATTTTGTGCCTAAAAGAGTTTGCTAATGTTTATTTTATATTTAGGGTTGCAAAAATAAGCTTTTGGAGAAATTGGAGTTAAAATGACAAAATTTAAAATTTCTGACCAATCAGAGATATTTTAGCAATTTCATTATCTTAATGATATTTTTATGAAGATGAAGTCACATGAAAGTGGTAAAGGACTTTTTAAGCTTTTCAGAATGTATAAGAACGGATAACGCATCAAACGTCCTTTGAAAGTTAATACAAATTTCAGGAAATACTAATACTAGTGGAAGTAGTATTAATAAATGGCTATGTAAAGACTACTTGTACAATCAGTTTGAAGATTTTTATAAGAGATAAAATACAAATAAAAGACTCCAAGAAGAGGTGAAAAGCTACAAAAGCACTTTAAGTCAATTTAGGAGTGGTGGCAAAGAAGAGAAATTGAAGCAAAAGAATTCTACTTGAAGGCAAACTCTTATAATTGTAATGAGAGTTCTACTTAAAGTTTAATTCTAGTTATTTTCTCATTATAAATAGTTTGTTTAGGGGCTGGAATATAAGACAATCATTTTGTCTTTATATTTAATGAAAATGTTTTCTTTTTCTTTATATAAATAATTTTCTTTAATATTATGCTTGTCGATTTTGCTATAATTTCAAGTTAAATTGTTTAGTTTGATTATTAAGTAGTCTAATTACTCTTGGATGAATGTTGTGAGATGTTTGAACTTATGATTGATTATCGATTAAGTATATAAGATTCTCTAAGAATATTAATATGATTATTAATTTAATTTGATAGGAGGCTTACTATTTTCTTAATCTTAATAATGTATTACTGGATTAAAACGTAAGTTTGTAATTGTTTGATCCTTTTAATCGTTAAGAGATTTAGGAGAATCAAAGTTTAAGTTAAATAAATTGAGGTTTTGTGTTTATTCCTTGATTTAATCCATATCTTTCTAAATACTAATGTTGCTACAAATATATCTATAGAACTTGTTCTAAGTAGTTTAATAGTTAAAGATTAATTAAGGAGTTTGTTTCAATTATGAATTACTAAGGAAATATGGTATAATAAAACTTATTATTATACTATGATTGAATATTTAGTTGATGATAATATTTTATAATCAATGATCAATACTAAAATCCAAGAGAGATTAAGATCTTTAGTAACCGATACTTGCTTAATATTTACCAATTCGATTTCTTTAATGAAGTGTTCTTATTTTATATTTAATTAATTTAATTTCTGAAAACAAAGCCCTCTTTTTTTTAATCCTATTTTCTTTAAAGAATTTAATTTTTATAAATAATTTAATTATTTCAATTTATGTGGAATCAACTTTTTTTTTTTATATATATTGACGACGAATTAGGGGAAATAAAGGATTTAATTGGTGCATTAGGCACGCATCACGCAATGTCAGTTTCAAGTGTTGATATAGATGGTTAGGACACAAAAACTCAAGAATTTCAAGTACTTGTGTCATGGGGTGGCAGTGACTATGTACTTGTGTCAGCCTTTCTTTGTTGTCAATGTTTGCTTGCTTTGACAACGTAATCAGAGAAAGCTAGAATTACATATAATTTTATCTGTTTTTTTGGAGATGATGTAAGAAGCATGTAAAACATTTTCTAATACATTCAGAAGTCCTTTAAGAAAAGTTAATTGCATATTTACCTGTAGTTTATACCATTCGTTGATGTTCAAGTATTTTTTGAGAACTTGGTGCGAAAGAAAAACAATTTTTCTTTGAGAAATCGGTTGGGGACCCTTCAATCGTGTAAGAATACGTATTTATACTTCACAAGTCATATGAAACTCACCTGTATCCTGCTTTCTAAATTTGTTTCTCACTCTACAATATATATATATATATATATATATATATATATATATATATATATATATATATATATATTTGTTTTTCTTTGAGAAATCGGTTGGGGACCCTTCAATCGTGTAAGAATACGTATTTATTTAACTTGCAGTGTTAATAGAGGACAGCCATTAGCAGAGATTAGTCTACGGATTCCAGGAGTTCATAATGTCCTCATTTCAAGAGCAATGAGTGAAAAGGGGCATGCTGATTAAAATATCCTTTATCCTTGTAGTAATGGTGTTCTCGACGTTCCGAATAGGATTACATAAGCTTATGTTAATTCCTGGCTTCAGCACATTTTTCAGCCAGTATCTTGAGTTTTTCATCTCTAGCTAAAGTTAGCAAAGTTAGGTTCTGTGTGCATAAGATGCCAGTTTTCAATCCTGTACAGCATTTCTGGTCTCAGTATAGTTTAGTATCACCCATTTTGCAGACAGTGATTGCACTCTTTACAAGCCCAAAGATGAATGCATGAACAAATCTATTCTTTGAAGTTATATTTCCCCGATTTCATTGAGTCTTTCCAGATGTTTTGAGATGATTGAAAAAATACACGGATCTCGTCTATATGATGATTATGTGACCATCCAACCAAAGTTTATGTGGTTCTTCAAGCAGCATGTCAGACATTGCCATTGAACAGACTGCTGATGGTATTCCAGCCTCATACATACAGGTATTCACTTGAAAGAAATGAGAATTATGAATCACCCAACTTTTGTAATTGTGCTAGACTGACTGTTCGCGACTTTTGCGGTCGTCTAGCTGCACTAAAGGGAGATTTTGCCCATGCATCAAATTACGCAAGATCACATTGTGGTTATAGTGGTGGTACAAGTATCTCAGCGACCATGGTGCAATTTTCTGTCACAAGGGACTACTAACCTTATGATTTGTCATGTCAGGTCTATTCTGTCAGAGAACTAGGCGTTTGGAATGTTCGTGGAAAGCATATAGCTGCTTCCCCGATTGGTCTCCCAACTGAATACATTCCATCTCTGGTAGTACCAAAACTTTAGCCTTTTATCCATGAATTCTGTCCATCAGACACATAGTCGGATGGTGGATGCTTGTTCTATTCATTGCTTTGCAAAATTGCTCCACGATTTGCAAGTCGGGAACAATTCCCCAAATTTATACAAATGAAAAGTAGTAATGTTAATTGTTTATGTAATTCTAAAGGAATGAAATATTAACACTTTGGCTTTGCTTGCTTTATTTTGACAAACTGTTTCAACTATTGAAATCAAGAGCTACTCTGTCAGAAAATGCACATTCTAGTTACGAACCAATCAGAGAACAATTTGTTTCCCTATCTAAATTTGTTTTATAAGGTCTGATTCTTTTGTTCCCTGGTCGGTTACAGGCGGACATGGCTACTAAACTAGCACTTGAGATATCCAAGGACACTCTTCGTATTGTTATTTTAACCCTGGAAGAAGGTAATCAATCCCTGAGATGCTACATCTAATTATGATATCCACTTGAACGGTTTTAAATGCAAAATGATCCAAATTGACGAGTCTTTTAGCAATGATGCCATTATACTGGGCTTCATGAATTGCAAAAGAGATTATGCAAAGCGAAATTTAAGCAGAAGCAACCATCCTCGCATTGTGTCTTATGATTCTTGAGAATTGGATGGAAAGCAAACTTACCAATGAACAGTTTTAACTGCATAATGTGAAACTGGATTACCGGATTTGTAATTAGGGAAGAAGTCAGTGACAGTCGCTGGCTATTGCATATCACATCGGATGCTCTCTTTGAAGAATATGGAAAAAGGCTTTGTGGTAAGATTCTCTAGTTGGCCAAAGCCAAGAGAATTTGCACTCTGCTTCTTTGGGTGAAACTGTGAAAGCTTTGAAGACTGATCATGGAAGTGTAGTGAGCCTGAGCAAGGGTAAAATTCCTAGATTGTAACTGCTTAAATGTAAACACTTTCAATCTGCAATATCAGAAGTTTTAAGGGCATGGCAAAAGCCAGAACAGAATCAGTATACTGAAAGAAATGCATTTCTTTTCTTATAATCTGTAATCATATTTTGCTCTGTCTGATTCTAACATTGTCAATGATCGGTTAGAACCTGAATCATCTATCTCAACTCATCATATAAGAGCATTATATAAGTGCAACTTCTGATACTGAATCAGATAAACTAACAGCCCATCAAAAATAAAAATGTCGCCATGAATTGACCAAATTCTATAAACATAATAATCTTATCAAGACAAGCTCAAAAGAACAATCTGTGACAGTTAAGTGACTTTGATTCATTGAATAGAATCAAGAGATTGAGCAATTAAATGTTTCAACTCAATAGGTACAGAAGATTAAATTTTGAAACAATAATATATTCACACCAACAAAATTTTAAAGCAAGCCCCCAGAATACAAGTAAAACTCATCTGAAAGAAACAAGCACATGCCCCAAAAACCAAATCCTACAGTCCTAGCTATCTAACAAGAGAAACTTCAAAATCACTAGCAAGAATCACAAGGCAACCAACCTTTACTCACTGTACATAGCTGCGCATTCCTTAGCCAGATCAACTCCACAGTCCCTTACCCCAAACGCCCAACCAGCAAGCTCCCCATTGTCCTACCCTCCGAAAAATGAGAAAAATCCACGCTTTTTGGGCTCCTCCTCAACCATAACAGCCTTCATACTATCCTGCTCAACAAGCCTCCAAGCCGCCTGCTCAAACGCCAGTCCAGCAAGCGTGGGCGGCTTATTCAGTACAAGCGGATATCCTCTATTTGTGCTCCGGATAACCTCGGAATCCTCAGGAATGACACCTAACAATGCCAACCCCAACATCTCTTGCACGTCCAAAACCGACATCATATCTTCTCCCTTTATCATATCCGTCCTCACTCTGTTCACTATCATCTTTATATCCCTTATTCCATCACATTCTAGCAGCCCTGTTACTCTATCCGCATCTCTTAAGCTAGTTATATCCGGGGTCGTCACCAAAACCGCCTCGTTCGCTGGCGTTATAGCCGTTATAAACCCTGCATCAATCCCCGCCGGACAATCTATCAGTATGAAATCCGGAGACCCATCTTCGCGCGCTTTCAGAGCGTCGACTAGCCAAACCAACGCTTTCCCACCGAATCCGATTGGGAGTTTCGATCTGGGCTTGGAAATGCAAAGCAATTCGAAGTTTGACCAGCGCTTATCTCGAACCAATGCCTGGTCCAGTCGGCAATCGCCGTTGAGGACCTCGACGACCGTGTAGTTCACACGGTTCTCGAGACCTAAGAGGAGATCTAGGTTTCGGAGGCCAACGTCGGCGTCGATGGCTACTACGGAGAATCCGAGGCGGGCTAAGGAAAGTCCGACATTGGCAGTGGTGGTGGTTTTACCGACCCCGCCTTTTCCAGATGTTATAACCACCACGCGGGGGGTCTCGCCTGCCAGCTCAGGCTTTCTATTCCATTGAAGGACTGAAGAAATGGGGACAGGGTTTGATTTTGGATAGTGTTTTGGAGGTTTTAGTGATTTTGGATTGAAAAGGGGTTTAAATGAAGGGTTCCGAAAAGTGAGCTTAGGGTTTGCGGAGATGAGTTGCAGAGAGAGCATCGCTTTTAGGGTTTTAGGAAGAAGAAGATCATTGGATTGGCGCAGAGGACAGTGAGTGAGATATCAGAAAGCAGACTAAGGAAAGGTATTTGGGCCTTTGGGCTCAGTCTTGAAATATATGGGCTTTTATACCCTAAGAAATTGGTGCCGGCTCCTGGCTTGGCTTTGGACTTTGTGATAACTTTCTTTCCAATCTTATCGTACATCTGTACGATTTTACCCTTGGAGTTATTCATTACGAAAGTTCCCTTTTCCCTGCCACAGTTCGGCTCAGATCTACAATCCCAGCCGTCGAAACTGGAGAAATCTAATCGGACGAGTCTTATGATATGGGCCAAGGGGACCCACAACGATCGGAGATCGATGCATCACGAACTAGTTGCCAAGTGGCGTGACATCAGCTATGACAGCGCGCACTCCACAGTTTCCCAATCCGGAAAACAACCGAAGAGGAAAAGTCAGATATTCTAGATTTACCCTCAAAATGCATCTGCCACGTGTCGAAATTCCATTGGGAAAGAGAACCATAACCCTTCCTTTCTCTTCGCTTTGATGTCCGGTCAGTTTATTTTATCTCCTGTTTCCCTCATCTCAATTTCTCTCTGATTTTCTCCAGATCCAGAACACATACAATAACTTACTAATTTTCTCTTTTGGCTTTCAATTTTTGTCAATATTAGGAGTGGTGGAGACTTTTTCTTTTCTCTTAACATTCTTGATAAAGGTTAGATTCATCTGAATTTTCTCTTGGTTTTCTTGGTGGATTTTTGTTTTAATTATTGTTTGGGTCTCGATTTTTGTGGTTTTGATTAGTTGGTATTTGGATCTGATGCTGGTTAACGTTTTAAAGTGTTTTATTTTGATTAAATGTAGTATTTTTACATCTTGGTCGACTGGATCGCGTAATTTTAATAATCGTACTGTGCAAATTACATCTAAATTTCGGGTATGTTACAATCCATAGAAAAGATCCAGTTGTAGCTTCTGTATGGCTTTCGAGAAACTGGAGGAAAAAGAAATAGAAATTGAGATTGGATAGAAACATTTGGAAGTTATAAAGTTTATATTAATTAAATAAGGCCGTCTTATCCTCTTCAGCCCTTTCTTGTCGTTAGGTTAAATTGGCTGATGTCTTCGCATGTGGGATTTTTTTTTTACATGTTTTTATAGTTGAAGAATTAAGTAAATCAGATAGTGCTAGGATTATTAGTTCTTTTTGCTTTTAGTCAATTTAGTCCTTTTGCAATGATTAAACTATGGAATCAGTTAGATTTCTGGAAATGAGTTCATCTCACTTGGGTATACTATATTTCCTTTGGTGGTGCTCATAGTAATTTGGTCATCCATATCTCTGCTCTAATAAATTGTCTTTGCAGTGAAATGAGTTCATCTCACTTGGGTATACCTTTATATGATTCTAGTAAGTTGTCTCGCCATTATGGTGAACATTGATGTGTTGCTTTTTACATTTAAGTCACCTTGAGGGCATGATTCACTTGGTGTAGTTCATCTAAATGTCCCACTCTCTGTACTGGATAATTTTGTGGACTGTGTTATTTTAAGTTCAATCAATTGGTTCTTTTATGAAGTTGTATGGTTGAGCTTTTAATTGTCAAAGAGATTTTTGTCCGTATAATCAGCCTCTTTGCCTGTCCATGTGTGTCGGCATAATCTGCAATGAAGTTTGCTTTGATGTTCTAATGACTTGAATGTTGTTCCTCTTCCACTTCAGTAGGTAAGGCCATGTGAGTTGTTTGAGTTGGACTGCAGTTACTGATTTTTCAACGGGGATAGGCTCATTGGTTCTCTCAGTGTGCACAAGATGGGTAAATGCAAGGGCTGTGGGAAATTAGGAAGGATGCTGCCAAGGGATGGGCCTGTGAATGCTTACCATTCTGCTCTATTGTGTTCCCCTGTTGTTTCTGTTTGGGATTGCATTGTCCGTAAGATGAGATATTCCTACAGACCTGAGTGGGTGTAGTCTTGGTGTTATAATTATATCAGTTCTCCATAAGAGAAGTAATTAGAAATAGGTAGCATCAAAAGTTCTTTTTAGATTAAAAAAAAAGGGTAAAAGAGGAAAAAAGACAGCTTTATAGGGAAATGTATATGATTTAGAGGAACCTTTCAAAGAAAAAAATCTGAGCAAACAGAAGTCTGGGTTTAAAGCTTTTTAGTTTTCATGGATAACAAGGCATGCAATAAAGTGCAACCAGTAGTGAGAAAAGCAAAAAAGAAGCAGGTGAAGGATGAGCTGGATCGTATTAAACAGGCTGAGAAAAAAAAGAGGCGCTTGGAGAAAGCCCTCGCTACTTCTGCAGCCATCCGTTCTGAACTAGAAAAAAAGAAACAGAAAAAGAAAGAAGAACAGCAGAGGCTTGATGAGGAAGGTGCTGCAATTGCTGAAGCTGTTGCTTTGCATGTCCTACTTGGCGAAGACAAAGATGATTCGTGTAAGATTATGCTAAACAAGGACAAGGGGTTCAACAGTTGGGATTATGCTGGCAATTTTGATCTGTTTATGGGTGGAGGTAGAGCTTGCCTTCCTTATCAGGCTCACGCAAACTGTGAAGGGTGGGTCTCCAATGCATATGGTGCTGGATGCGAGTGGGGTGAGTTGGGAAACAGTGATTGGTCCTTATCATATGGAGCTTATGGAAGGGATCTACATGGATCATATATTGAGGATGGAAGCTGGGGCAGTGCAGGACTTTCAGCTGGTCTTATTGCAGCACAGGCTGTTTCAGCACTCCAGATTACGGAGGATGCTGAGGTAGACACGATTGTCCTCAACGGGATGTTGAGCGGCTAGACAAGCATTTTGTTGTTATGTTGCCAAGTTGCTTGGAGTCTGTGCCCATAATTCTGAATAATGGCTCTGTGTATATGTGTCATGACTCTGTCAGTTATCTGTTCTTGTTGCTTCTTCAGTGTTGAAAACTGTTGCACTATCCTGCTCCATTTATCAAATGGTTTGTTTCTTGATTGTATTTTTCGGCCCTTTTCATTTTCTCCAACATGAATGATTTTAATGATACTTTCAGGCATTAAAGGTCTTGTTCTCACCATCGCAACGCATTAACACATATGTTTGAATCTTATTGTATTGGACAAGTGATTTAGTGTGTCAATGTTTTATGATTTGTATTGTTGTTCGTTCAAGTTAATCTTGCTTTTTATACTTTTATAATTTTGCACTCATAATATTTTGATTATTTTCAGTGCCATTTCTATTACCTTCACCATCCCTCTTTCCTCAATGAGACGAAAGGCGACAATTTTACAAGACAAGTCTGAAACACTTTTTTTGGACGCTGTTTATATAAGAAAATAGTTTGTTACCCCGGTGCGATGCACAAAATTTTACTTGTCGATACGAAGGAAGGGATTCGAGGAATGTGCCGAGCAATCTAAAATTATTGTAAAGTATACCATAAAAGTTTTTATTTAATATTTTTGAAGATACAAAAGTTAAGTTAAAACATAATAATTTATATATTAAAAATAAATCTGTAATATAATCTAATATAATATAATATAATATAAAAAATTTATTTAAAATATTAGAATAGTTGTGGATGTATGATAAACAATAATCCATAAATATAAAATTGACAAATAATTTCATTCAAATATTTAAAAGAAAAATTATAAGCCAAAATATTTTTGCCATTCACATCTACAATGATTGAGTTTGATGAAAAACCATTAATGACTTATAAATTTGAAAGAACCAAATGCATTAGCTGTATTGATTTATTACTATTTTGAGATATATTTTAGAGAGGAAGAAAGCGTTTATCAATGCCTTATATCAATAGATTAAAATTTTTTTGTGTTAAATATTTACATCAACAGTAAATTATAACGATGAATTGTAACCAAACATGATACTTTGCTGCTTGTAGAAAATAGAATTGAGATTTGTAAATTCTAATCGATTAAGTTAAAAATGGTTTCAATATATTTGTAAATAGAAATAAATATAATTTTTATTAACTTTAACTATATTTTCATAGTTAATAATGAATTGCAAACTTTTAATTTTAATTTAGATATTCAGTATATCCACTCCATAATATTGTATTATACAAAGTCACCAAGCTAGCTCTTAGCCATGCATAATGTGTACAGATATGTTTAGATTGTATATCAATAAATGCCGTAATAATTGATACATTTTTAGACAATTTTTAATAGGCAGTCTAATTATTGTCAATCACTTTTCAATTTCATAGTTTAACTCTTTTTTGGTTTATAGGAGGTAAAGGGAAATGGAAGATCAAACTTTAAATTTAATTTTTATTAAAAATGGATAATTATTATTAGGTTAAATTTTGATTATTAATTTCATAGTTTAACTCTGACTATTACACTTTTGTGCAAATTTTATATAAAAAAAATGCAACGTTTAATATTTAATTCATGTTTTCAAGCCATTTTCAATTGGTGGCCTTATTGCCAATAAATTTTTAATTTCCTATCTTTAATGTGACTATTCTAATTTTGCAAATAATGGAGGTGCAAATCAATGCCATAAAATATTTCAAGTGCAATATTAAAGTTAGATTTTGTATTAATAAATTCAGTCAATTGTATAATATATAATATATGTTTTCAATTGAGTAACTGTTTAATATATGTATAATTATTGTTTAGGACTCATTGGTAAATGTTGTATAGCGTATGTGCAAAAAAGATATATTATCCACATAAGAGTCTACTATCAAATTTAAAGTGCAATTGTGAGTATTGTAGAATCTTATATTGAATGTTGCCTTCTTTACCTATCACTGATACTGGAGAGTGTTTCATTTAACTTTTTTTCTTTTTGTACGAGACCTATTTCGTAAACAAGAACTATTGAATACATTCGTTGACATAATCCAAAATTAATGATAATCTAGGTATAGGTATCGTACTATTGAGTTTATCTATAGTAAGATAGTAAAATATTAATCTTATCATAAAGTCATGAGATATCAATTTATTTTATGATAAATTGATCAGAAATTGAATTAATAATAAAAAATAAAAAAATATGTAAATAATTGTCATGACCGTCCATGACTTACCAAAATCCATTACAATTTTTTCGCATTTTACTTACCTTTCATTCTATCATAATTCAATCATCAAACCATTGGACTGTGATTCGATATTAGTCACCTCAACCACATGCATTTCATAACATGCATACAAGTCAATACAATTATCCATTGACCGTAAGTACTATTATCCATTGACCGTAAGTACTCTCTCTCATAATTAATTTACATATATTAAATACAAATACTTTTACATATACATTCCCGACCGTATATTCGTTTACATAACTGTGCTTTTACATTGTTCAGTACAAAACGTGTCAAATGTGTATACCTTTCGTATGATGGGTATGCAGCGGATAAAGGAATATCAGTCCTCAACCGTGCCCAACTACTGTGAACACTCTGTAGAGAGGGGGAAATGAAAAAAGGGGTGAGCTCACAGCTCAGTAAAGAAATAAGGCAAACAAGTAGATACCCACACTATCTACAAAAATATAATGCCCATGCCTTGAAATCATTTCATTTTCGATTCTCATCTAAAACATGTATCTTTCTTGAAACATTTATGCAAGTATATATAGATAGATACAAATCATCAGTTATGAACTGAAAACATGCTGATTTAATAACCTCAACAGTTTATGCAAAATATTGCATTGTCATGTACTGTAAATCTCATTTCATTATATCATCTCAATTAAATCAAAACAAAGATGACATATCATCATGTAAAACATAGAAATCCGAGCCTCACTCATCCCTCGAGTTACCCTTTCTCAATTCACAAAGTCACATGTCCAATTTATAAAATCATGTGATAATTTAATCAAGAAATCTTAAGTGAGTGAAACGAGATAGGCGATACATGTTCGAAGATTATGATCATATCTCATTTTTTTCGTGATCCCAGGCTACACAGTACTCGGTGTGCGGGGCCTCACATTTGCTATAATGAGAGGTGGGTCAAATCCTCAACCGTCAACCAACAACTCTATATCATCATGTACTCACGGTACATCGTACTCCATGTGACATACACGATACAAAGTACTCCATGGACCTAATCCTCATAGTCGAGGTGCCTGCCATAGGTCTTAGCCCTCATATCATGGATAATAGTTTCAATAGCCCTCGGTCATATCTCAAAAATCTGCACGTGCGAGCATATAATCGGTGCGACACATAGTTTGCATAGGCTCCCAGCATAGCTGTTTCATGCTATCTTTTTCAAAACCGGTACGTGCGAGTAAACTCCAACAAAACCACATGCAAAAGTCACATAAATCTAGTGTGAGCAATGCTCCCAACACTATGTCATGTAAAACTGATTACGAGCAATTAATAAAACTGAGTACGGGCAACGCTCCAATACTCTATCATGCATCAATTAATAAAACTGAGTACGGGCAACGCTCCAGTACTCTATCATGCATAAATCGCATTATAATCAAGTACGAGAAATACTCAAGTACTATGTGATGCATATCTGGTAAAATCTAGTGCGAGTATTACTCTAGCACTAATGGTTTTTCACACAAACCGATAGATGACTTATTTCAATTGAATTCACTCAATTAAATCAAATCGGCACTATAACGTGCTATTTTCATATATAACATGAAAACATTAGCCAGTCTATCTATGCAACTGTCAAACAATGTTAAAACTAGTCGCAATCATGCTTTCTAAGCTTTTTACCCTTAATTGGGGTAAAATCACAATTTTACCTTGTTGGTTCCTACCGAAATTTTTCATATTCGAAAATCCATATACGATTTTAAATACTCAAAATTCTATTCGAATTACGTATAGCTACCTCTAGCTACTCACAAAATTTTCTTACCTCTGATCACGTCGCGTGACCTCACTTCCTCGGCGCTGCTAAATCTCGCAGTCCGATCAACTTTCAATATAAACTCTGAAGCTATAGATAACCATTCACATCAGTATACCTTAATATACTAAATTTTCACTTGCATGAATTTCAATCAATGCATTTAGCCCTTTTCACACCATTTGGCCTTATTACATCTCATTGGACCTTACTCTCTTGTAAGTCCATTTCGATTTTACAACTTATTTCTCGAGAACCTATTAGACTCATCAAGTCTAATAATTCGAATTGAACTGGCATAAATTTTCCAATGCCTCAAGTTCATCATTTTCTCATATGTCTATTTTCAATCATCATCTATCCCAACACATGTATTTCACAAAACCATCTTAAAATCATATATACATGCTTAATAACATCACTACATGCTTAAATCATCATCAAATTCATTCCTAATCAACTTTCTCTCATTTTCTCAAATTTTAGGTCATGGAGGATTTAACATGATCATGGGTGTTTTCAGCCAATAAAACATACACCAATCAACTCACCAAGATACCTATATTAACATACTTGAAGTTGGTGTATTGAAATCTTACCTAACTTGATTGCTAAATTGGGGGAAATTCACCTTGCTCCTTCAATCCTTGATTTCAGCTTCTAGTTTTCAACTATGTTGTTCTCCTCCTCACAAGAAACAACTTTGCTGAAGTAAATCTCTCTTAAAACTAATTGGAAGGTGAAGATTTCTAGAGTAAGAAAGTTAGGTTTCACTTTGTTTCAATGAAGGATTTCTGTTTTCGGAGAAGGAAGGTGCAACAGTCGAGTTTATATAGAATTACCTTAGGAGATCGATCTCCTAGCAGTGAGAGATCGATCTGCCCTGTGTTTATCTCTTCAAAATTTGACCTTGAGAAGGTAGGATCGATCTGCTCTTTAGTATGAGATCGATCTAGCTCAAACAGAATCACTTAGAGATCAATCTGGCCCTTGAGAAGAGATCGATTTGTGCTATCCAGAACCATTTAGAGATCGATCTGTCTCAACCAGAATTCATCCGAGATCGATCTGTACATGAATGTGACTGTTGATGAAAATTTCTGATAAACATGTTAATGTGAAGGTTATGTTGCATTCATCTCCGATACTAGTTGGGAACGTCCAAGTATTCAGGATATACCAATGGTATACGAATTCCCTGATGTATTTCCTGATGAACTATCGGGACTACCACCAGAGAGAGAGTTAGAATTCACTATAGATTTGGCACTAGAGACTCAGCCAATCTCGAAGTCTCCTTATCGAATGGTCCTTGTTGAACTGAAAAAGCAGTTGCGAGACTTGTTAGATAAGGGGTTCATTAGGTCAAGTGTATCCCCGTGGGGAGCTCCGATATTATTTGTGCGGAAGAAGGATGATAGTCTCAGGTTATGTATAGACTATATGCTGTTGAACAAGGCCACAATCAAAAACAAGTATCCCATGCCCAGAATAGATTATCTATTTGACCAACTAAGAGGGGCTACGGTGATCTCGAAAATTGACCTGAGATTGGGTTATCACCAATTGAGGATTAGAAAGGAGGATGTTCTGAAAACGGCCTTCAGAACGAGATATGGCCACTATGAGTTCCTCGTGATGCCTTTTGGTCTAACTAATGCCCCGGCTTAATTCATGAGCCTAATGAATGAGGTGTTCCGAGAGTATCTATATTGGTTTGTCATAGTTTTCATCGACGATATTCTGATATACTCGAAGTCCCGAGGGGAGCATGAGCAGCAGCATTTGAGAGTAATGCTCCAAACTCTCAGAGAGAAGCAGTTGTATAGGAAGTTGGATAAGACGAGTTTTGGTTGGGGCAAATAGCTTTTTTGGGCCATACTGTTTCTACGGACGTGATGTTAGTGGATCCGTCTAAGGTTGAGGCAGTACTCATATGGGAGAGGTTAAAAATCGTTACAAAAATTCAGAGTTTTCTGGGACTAGCTGGATACTACAAGAGGTTTGTAGAAGGTTTCTCCAAGATTGCTACTCTGTTGACTAAGTTAACATGAAATGATGTTCCGTTTGAGTGTACTGATCAGTGTGAGCAAAGTTTTCAAGAACTTAAGAAGAGGTTGACCACCGCCCTAGTCTTAACCATTCCTAGTGGATCTAGAGGCTATGCAGTATACATTGATGCATCATACCAGGGCTTGGGGTGTGTACTTATGCAGCATGAGAGAGTAGTCGCGTATGGTTCGTGCCAACTTAAGAATCATTAAAGGAACTGCCCCACCTATGACTTGGAGTTAGTCGAGGTTATTTTTGCTTTGAAGATATGGCGGCACTATCTGTATGGGAAAAGATTTCAGATCTTCACTGACCATAAGAGCTTGAAGTACATCTTTGACCAGAAGGAGCTGAATATGACACAGAGACGGTGGATAGAGCTCCTCAAAGATTATGACTGCGAGATTCTGTATCACCCGGGTAAGACAAACGTAGTGGCAGATGCTCTAAACAGGAAGGGGATGACTTCTTTTATGATGATCAGAGAATGGGAGTTGTTAAAGCAGTTTACCAAGCTCCGTGTTAGTGTGGAAACAGCAGATGTTGGGTTCATAGCTAGTTTGCAGATTGAACATAGTATACTAGATTAGATCAGAACTGGATAGAGGGGTGATAAAAAATTATTAGATATGGTTAGTCAGGCAAAACAAAACATGCAATCAAACTTTGTGATCGGTGCAGACGGGTTGTTAAGGTTTAGAGGTCGTATGTGTGTCCCAAACGATGATACCCTAAGACAAAGGATCTTAAAGGAGTCCCATTATTCTCGGTACACCATGCACCTCGGAAGCACTAAGATGTACCATGATCTGCGAAAGATGTATTGATGGATCGATATGAAAAGAGATGTAGCAGAGTTTGTGGCCAAGTGTTTGATTTCTCAGCAGATTAAGATCTAACACCAAAAGCCAGCGAGGTTACTTAAGTCTCTTCCAGTGCCTACTTGGAAATGGGAGCACATTACAATGGACTTCATTATGGGCTTACCAAGGACCCGAAATGGGCATAATGCAATCTGGGTGATTGTAGATAGATTAACGAAGAGTGTCAACTTCCTGACCATTAAAAGTACAGACTCCTTAAGTGCCTTAGCAAAGTTGTATGTGAAGGAGATAACTCGGTTGCATGGGCTCTTGTAATCATTACATTAGATAGAGATTCTCGTTTCACTTCCAGATTTTGGGCTCATTTTCAAGAAGCCTTGGGATCTCAGCCTAATTTGAGCACTGCTTATCATCCTCAGATCGACAGACAGTCCGAGAGGACCATTCAGACCTTAGAGGATATGTTAAGGGCATGCGCTTTGGAGTTTAAAGGCTCATGGGATGATCATCTGCCTCTTGCAGAGTTTGCTTATAACAAAGGCTATCATGCTAGTATCAGGATGACACCTTTTGAGGCCTTGTATGGTAGAAGGTGTAGGTCTCCAGTGGCTTGGGAAGAAGTGGGTGACAGAAAGATCTTGGCTCCCGATCTTGTGGAACTGACAGCTGAAGGTGTTCGGATAATCTGTGATAGACTTAAGATCGCCTAAAATAGGCAGAAGAGTTATACGGATATGCGTAGGTGACCACTTGAGTTTTAGATTGGGGACTCTGTGTTTCTGAAAGTATGCCTGAGCAAGGGTATCATGCACTTTGTAAAGAAGGGGAAGTTGAGTCCTCGCTTCATTGGTCCATTCGAGATTTTAGAGAGAGTGGGAGATGTAGCCTACAGACTTGCTTTACCACCATAGCTTTCTGGGGTACACAATGTCTTCCACGTCTCCATGTTAAGAAAGTATAATCCGGATCCCTCACATATCATTGAGTACGAACCTTTGAGCATTCAAGGGGACATGAGCTACATTGAGCAACCTATTTGGATTCTGGATAAAAATGAAAAAGGTACTTCGATCAAAGACTATCCCTCTTGTAAAGGTTCTCTGGCAGCATCATTCGATTGAGGAAGCTACATGGGAGCTGGAGAGCCTTATGAAGGAAAAGTACTCTCATCTGTTCTGATGGACCAAGATGAATTTGGAGGACCAAATTCTTAAAAGGTGGGGAGAAATGTGAAACCCAAAATTTTTCACTGTACTTATTATTAAACTATCGAGAAGTGACTAAGAAAACTCGAAATAATATTATGCAGGCCTAAAGAAGACCAAAGCACTCAGATCAGTAGCGTAGGGCTCGATGGCACGAAAATTGAGGTAAGTCTTAAGCCTGAGAATACATTAAGAATTACATATTTAAGCATGAAATGATGTCTAGGAGTGAAGATTTAGTCATTGGAAGTGAAAAAAGTTAGTTAAACTCGGGTTTTATATTTAATCGGGAAAATGAGATTAGTTAAGAAAATAAATTCAAATAAATTATAGAAATTTGAGAAAACTATTCCGAGACCATGGGAAGTTAATGTGAGGTCATATTGATTTGGTAAAATTAAAATTAAGTGGAAAGGATGAGGATTGAATGGTCAAATGAATTTTCAAAGTGAGTTAGGAAGCTTAAACCGTTTAGCTCGGTATTGACCAAGTCCAGAAAATGAGCTCGATTTAGGAAAATTTTCTTAAACGAGTAACCTCCAAATTTTTATGAGAGATATTAGAGGCATTATAGAATATTGGAGAAGTGAAAATTTTGGAGAAATTGGACTAGAAATAGTTTTTTTGGGATTTTACAAAAAAAGGCAAAAAATCTGCCCTGCACAGTCAACCTGACCCTTAAGTGGAAACCATTGGATTTGAAGCTCATCCAACGGTCCAAAAATTCCCATCTCCTCCAAATTTTAAGCACACTTAATAACCTAACTATGGGCACTGGAATCACTTGAATATCATTAGCCAATTGAGAGAACCAACCTTGTTTTCTTTCCTCTTCTTCTCCCAAAATGTTACTGTACACTCCTCATTGTCCAAATTGTTTGAGGGCCTTCTGGCCAGATTCAGGCAATGGCCAAGAACCACAAAATCTTCACCTGTGAGTCCTCTACAACATATAAAAAATTAAGCCCTAAAGGAGTTCATTTTCCTAATGAAAGGTTAGAGAGAATTTCGAAGGTCAGAACTGCCTTGTTCATGGGTAAGTGAAAGCTTGGATTTTTTATGAATGTAGTTGATTTTTCTTGTGCTTTTGAGTGAATCTAAGTTCTAAACTTGATGATTTTCAGTTGAAGTCTGATTTGGAGATTTATTCGAGTGATTTGCTTGGGTCAAAGGTAAGAGAAAATTTATGAATGATGAAGATGATGAATAATGTTCTTGATTTATGATTTTTATGGATTTTGTTGTTGAATGAAATTGATGGAAATGATTTTAGAATGCTTAAGAGTTTCAGCCAGCCTTGACTTCATGAGTTTAGAATGTAATGTGGGTTGTTTTAAGGTTGATAGTTGTTAAAGATTATACCAAAAAGTCCGGTTTAAAGCTTAGTTTAACGAAAAATCAAAAAGTGTGAAATTTGACAAAATGGGTTTGATGGTAAGCATGAATGGTGTATGTGAATGAGTGTTTATGCCATTATGATGATAAATATGAAGTTAGGATAATAAAACTTGTAAGGATAGCTTAAATCGAAGCTTAAATCGATAAAATCGAGGAAATGAACAAAGTTAGCAAAAAAGGTCGAAAATGGTTAATTTAAGGATGTAAATGCATGTTCGAATGTATTTAAGTAAGTTTTACTTATGTGTGATGAATTGGTGTTATTTTGGACAGTTCAAGAAATTGACACGATTAACGAGGCGATACCAGGTCCCAAGGAAATAATGCCACCTAAACTCAGTAAAGGTAAATGGTATAATTTAATTTAGTTTTGATAATGAACACTCATTGCATTGAGAAAAAGATTTTTATGAAGCAATGTTATGTTTTGAAATGATTTGTGATTGTTTTCATACTTATGGAACGATTTATGAAATATGATTTCATTTTATGAAATGTTCACTAAGTACATCTATGTTTATGAAATGAATTTCTTGAAGTATGAAAATGCATGAGAGTTTTATGATGGTTTATAATCCTATATTTATGCTTTGAAAGAAATTTTTGACATTTTCAAAAGTATTTAAAAAAAGGGAAAATGATTTTATTTAAGACTATGGGCTTCATGCATGGCTATTTCTTGTGGTGCACCGGCTCCACCACTTGAGTGCCGGTACGTAGGGCCCCTGTAGCACTTGACTTTACCTGTGTGGTAAATGTTTCACTACTTGTGGTTAATGATGATGATGATGCTTTAGTAGTATCTCGTGTCCGCGAAGCACGCATGAATGTTTCCCACGTGGAGAGTACTTTTAGTGCCCGTGCCCTAGCTAGGTTCTAGAGAAAGTAAGAAAGATAGATGCTACCCATGTTTTATGAAAGTGCTATACGACCCTGATCCAATCTACAGCCCCCATCATGGCCATAGGTATGATGATGACCCTCTACGGAGGATGACACGTATCGTATGACTTAGTTATAGCTTAGTCTCCACGACTATGATTATGATTATGATGATGATGCTGATGAATGACTATGTTTTTATGAGATTATGATAAATGTTTACGAACAATTATGATGATTTATGACAAGAAGGTTAAGAATGATTACGTTTTATGAAATGTTTATGGATGACGATGACTTTATGAAATCATCCATAAATGATGAAAATTTTATGAATTAGTTAAGTATGCTATTTGATTTAAAGAAACTCATGCTTCGTATTTTCTTATGATGACTATGCATGTAACGAAAGTTTTACACATCTTTTAAATGTTTGGTTTCTAAAAGGAACGTACAATTAGTTTTTCTGAAGCAAAGTTTGGTTTATAAATGAATTTGCATGCTTTTACATATTAGAACTACTTTAAACATATTTTCTTACTGGGCTTTTTTCCGAAAGTTCACCCCTCTACTTTTCAGACTATTTGCAGTGATCTATAGGCGCTACCTGTCGCGTACACGACGTAGGCTGGTGGAAAATAGTTACCATAGGCTACTTTTTGTACACGTAGAAAGGTATACTAAAACATTCCTTTACCAAACACATTTTGTATGCACAGACATATATTAGAAATATTTTGTTGGGATGTAATTTGTAAGAAAACAATTGTAAATAATATTCATTTTGGGAATTTGTCTTGAAGTAATTGGTCTTGATTTGAAATGGATGTATTTGTTTGATGATGTGGAATTGGAAAACATGTTTGGTAGTTGTGGATATCTAGAATTGTTAAAAACATATGGTTTGTAGGTGGATAGGCTTATATATAAGCCGTTATGCTGCCGAAATTTCTATCGGCCATATAAATCCAAATGTAAAACTTAAACATAATTACGGATAAAGATGTAAGAAAATAAATTGACACTGAACAGGAATACACCCTAAGTGATAAAGGGATAAGAGGAAAATGTAATTTCAAAAAAAAATCTCTGAATTTTTCAAGGGTCAAGGGTCGTTACAGTATAAGGAGGTATCAGAGCGAAGGTTGTCTAGTACTGTCAGTATCGAAAATAAGGATAAAATTACATCTCAAATGTCTGTGCTTGTTTTGTTATAGGCAATGTATACCTAATGAAGTTAAGGTTTGATTTTTGGTTTACGCGCAGGTATTAGATCACGTACAAAATGAGTAGAAGATGAGGACGCCATCGGAGGCAAGCTCAGCCACCTCCACCCCCTTCGCCGGAGCTAGAGAGTCCCAATACTCATATGGCTCGATTTTAGCAGCGTTTGGAGCAGTGCCTCGAGTGAGGCTTGGAATCAATAGCTGTCATGGTTGCCCAACACTTAGGGGCAAATGCCTCTGATTCAGCTGGCACAGCACCAATCCCTACTCCGATGCTAACTCCTTCACATGCACCACCTCCACCTCCTCCTCTACAAGTATCCTTAGTACCTATGACACCTCAGCCGCCTATACAGACTCGTATGGAAGAGAGGGATATTGGTTGGATGAGGGACTTCCTGAAAATGAAGCCTCCAGCAATCAAGGGAGTTAAGAATCCAGTAGAGGTTGAAGATTGGCTAATAGACCTCGAGAAGATCTTTGATTATCTGGGGTGTCTGATGTAGAGAAGGTCTCTATGGCCACGTACATGTTGAAAGGACAAGCAGAGTATTGGTGGGGATCCACCAAGATCCTTATGACCGCTCTACATCCGGTGATTAGTTGGGATGCATTCTTGACAGCCTTCAAAGAGTAGTATGTTCCACGAGCTGCCCAGCAAAAGATGCAGATGGACTTTTAAATTTGGTACAGGGCAGTATGACCGTGGATGAATACAAGAGTAGGTTTACTATGCTGATGAGGTATGACCCTGAGACATTTTGGAATGAATAGCGTCATACTGAGAGGTTTCTGGTCGGGTCAAGGCCAGCCATCCGAGATCGACTATTAGGGTTATGGATTACTGAGTTCAAGGATGCTCTCGGTAGAGCACAAATGATTGAGAGGGGTCTAAATGTTACACAGACAGAGTATAGCTCTAAGGGAAAGAGCAAAGATAAGGGTATGAAGGCGAAGTTTATTAGACATGATTATCGGAAGGGCCAGCCCAAGAGGCAGAGGACAGGTGAGTTTCGAACTAGAGTTGATAGACCCACAGTTCCTGTACCTGCTCCTCAGATTATCAGAAGCTCACAACAGTATAGGAAGTTGTGTAAAGAGTGCGAAAAACTCCATAGAGGTATTTGTCTTTTGGCCACAGGGAGCTGCTTTGGGTATGGATAAAAGGGACACATGGTAAGGGATTGCCCACAGAACCAGATTCCACCACCCCCAGAGCAACCACGACAACCCGAGAGACAAGCTCCCCAGAGACAAATCCCACAGAGACGGGCTATAGTAGCAGAGAAAGGCAAGAAGCCTGTCACTCAGGGGAGAGTCTTTGCCCTAGACAAAGAGACTGTTGATGCTTCCACTGAGACCATTTGGGGTAAGCTTTTAATTTGCAATCATGAGGCACATGTACTATTTGATTCAGGTTCCATGCACTCTTTCATATCACCCTATTTTACACGTAATTTGCCTATTAAGCCTAAGCCTTTAGATTTTACGTTACACATTAGCACACCCATGTATAAATCCTAAAAGACTAATATGGTGTGTAGAAATTATGAAATCAAGGTAGGAGATAAGATCACGTTAGCAGATCTAATCTTGTTGAACATATATGGCTTTGATGTAATTCTGGGTATGGATTGGCTAGCCACCAATCACATAAGTATAGACTACTACACTAAGACTGTAACCTTCTCCTTATCGAATAAGTTTGATGTATGCTTTGCAGTTAAGGAATACAGTACATGAATTTGACTGTTGATGAAAATTTATGATAAACGTGTTAATGTGATGGTTATGTTGCATTCATCTCCGATACTAGTCGAGAACGTCCAAGTATTCAGGACATACCAGTGGTATGCAAATTTTTTGATGTATTTCCTGATGAATTATCGGGACTACCACCGGAGAGAGAGTTGGAATTCACTATAGATTTGGCACCAAAGACTCAGCCAATCTCGAAGTTTCCTTACAGGATGGCCATTGTTGAACTTGAAGAATTGAAAAAGCAGTTGCAAGACTTGTTAAATAAGGGGTTCATTAGGCTAAGTGTATCCTCGTGGGGAGCTCTGGTATTACTTGTGCGGAAGAATGATGGTAGTCTCAAGTTATGTACAGACTATAGACTGCTGAACAAGGTCACAATCAAGAACAAGTATCCCTTGCCCAGAATAGATATCTATTTGACTAGCTAAGACGGGCTACGGTGTTCTTGAAAATTGACTTGCGATAGGGTTATCACCGATTGAGGATTAGAAAGAAGGATGTTTCGAAAACGGCCTTCAGAACGAGATATGGCCACTATGAGTTCCTCGTGATGTCCTTTGGTCTAACTAATACACCAGTTGAATTCATGAGCCTGATGAATGAGGTGTTTCGGGAGTATCTAGAACAGTTTGTCATAATTTTCATCGACGATATTCTGATCTACTCAAAGTCCCGAGGGGAACATGAGCAGCATTTGAGAGTAGTGCTCCAAACTCTCAGAGAGAAGCAGTTGTATGGGAAGTTAGATAAGTGTGAGTTTTGGTTGGACCAAATAGCTTTTCTGGGCCATATTGTTTCTACAGACGAGGTGCCAATGGATCTGTCTAAGGTTGAGGCAGTACTCATATAGGAGAGGCCGAAAACCATTATTGAAATCTGAAGTTTTCTGGGACTAGTTGGATACTACAGGAGGTTTGTAGAAGGTTTCTTCAAGATTGCTGCTCTGCTGACTAAGTTAATATGAAAGGATGTTCTGTTTGAGTGGACTGATCAGTGTGAGCAAAGTTTTCAAGAACTTAAGAAGAGGTTGACCACTGCCTCAGTCTTAACCATTCCTAGTGGATCTAGAGACTATGCAGTATACAGTGATGCATCATACCAGGGCTTGGGGTGTGTACTTATGCAGCATAGGAGAGTAGTCACGTATGGTTCAGTGAACTTAAGAATCATGAAAGGAACTACCCCACCCATGACTTGGAGTTAGCCGCTGTTGTTTTTGCTTTGAAGATGTGGCGGCACTATCTGTATGGGGAAAGACTTCAGATCACTGACCATAAGAGCTTGAAGTACATCTTTGACCAGAAGGAATTGAATATGAGACAGAGACGGTAGATAGAGCTCCTCAAGGATTATGACTGCTAGATTCTATATCACCCGGGCAAGGCAAATGTAGTGGCAGATACTCTAAGCAGAAAGGGGATGATTTCTTTTATGATGATCAAAGAATGAGAGTTGTTAGAGCAGTATGCCAAGCTCAATGTCAGTGTGAAAACAGCAGATGTTGGGTTCATAACTAGTTTGCAGATTGAACCTAGTATACTAGATCAGAACAGAACTGGACAGATGGGTGATAAAAAAATTATTGGACATAGTCAATCAGGCAAAACAAAACATGTAGTCAAACTTTGTGATCGGTGAGGACGGGTTGTTAAGGTTTAAGGATCGTATGTGTGTCCTAAACGATGATGCCTTGAGACAAAGGATCTTAAAAGAGTCCCATTGTTCTCGGTACAACATGCACCCGGGAAGCACTAAGATATACCAATCTATGAAAAGTGTATTGATGGATCGGTATGAAAAGAGATGTAGCAGAGTTTGTGGCCAAGTGTTTGATTTGTCAGCAGATTAAGAACGAACACCAAAAGCCAGTGGGGTTACTTAAGTCTCTTTCAGTACCTACTTGGAAATGGGAGCACATTACCATGGACTTCATTATAGGCTTACCAAGGACCCGAAAAAGGGGCATGATGCAATCTAGATTATTGCAGATAGATTTACTAGGAGTGCTTGCTTCCTAGCCATTAAAAGTATAGACTCCTTAAGTGCCTTAGCAGAGTTGTATGTGAAGGAGATAACTCGGTTGCATGAGCTCTTGTGAGCATTACATCAGATAGAGATTCCCAATTCACTTTTAGATTTTGGGCTCATTTCCAAGAAACCATGGGATCTTAGCTTAATTTGAGCACTGCTTATCATCCTCAGATCGACTGTCAGTCAAAGAGGACCATTCAAACCTTAGAGGATATGTTAAGGGCGTGCGCTTTAAAGTTTAAAGGCTCATGGGATGATCATCTGCCTCTTGTAGAGTTTGCTTATAACAACAACTATCATGCTAGTATCAGGATGACACCTTATGAGACCTTGTATGGTAGAAGGTATATGTCTCCAGTGGCTTAGGAAGAAGTGGGTGACAGAAAGATCTTGGCTCTTGATCTTGTGGAACTGGCAGCTGAAGGTGTTCGAATAATTTGTGATAGACTTAAGGCAGTCCAAAGTAGGCAGAAGAGTTATGTGGATATGCGCAGGCGGCCACTTGAGTTTCAGATTGGGGACTCCGTTTTTTTGAAAGTATCCCCGAGAAAGGGTATCATGCGCTTTTGAAAGAAGGGGAAGCTGAGTCCTCGCTTCATTGGTCCATTCAAGATTCTAGAGAGAGTGAGAGATGCAGCCTACAGACTTGCTTTACCACCGTAGCTTTCTGGGGTACACAATGTCTTTCACGTCTCAATGTTAAGAAAGTATAATCTGGATCCCTCACATATCATTGAGTACAAGCCTTTGAGCATTCAAGGGGACATGAGTTACATTTAGCAACCTATTCGGATTCTAGACAAAAAGGAAAAGGTACTTTGATAGAAGACTATCCCTCTTAGAAAGATTCTCTGGCAGCATCATTCGATTAAGGAAGTTACATGAGAGCTAGAGAGCCTTATGAAGGAGAAGCACCCTCATCTGTTCTGATGGACCAAGACGAATTTGGAGGACCAAATTCCTAAAAGGTGGGGAGAAATATGAAACCCAAAATTTTTCACCGTACTTATTATTAAAGTATTGAGAAGTGACTAAGAAAACTCAGAATAATATTATGCAGGCTCAAAGTAGACCAAAGCATTCAAATCATTAGCGTGGGGCTCGATGGCACGTAAATTGAGATAAGGTCTTAAGCTTGAGAATACATTCAAACATGAAATGATGTCTAGGAGTAAAGATTTAGTCATTGGAAGTGAAAAAAGTTAGTTAAACTCGAGTTTTATATTTAATCGGGAAAATGAGCTTAGTTAAGAAAATAAATTCCAATAAATTATAGAAATTTGAGAAAACTATTAAGAGACCATGGAAAGTTAATGTGAGGTCATATTGATTTGGGAAAATTAAAATTAAGTGGAAAGGATGAGGATTGAATGGTCAAATGAATTTTAAAAGTGAGTTTGGAAGTTTAAACCGTTTAGCTCGATATTGACCAAGTCAAGAAAATGAGCTCGAGTTAGGAAAATTTTCTTAAACAAGTGACCTCCAAATTTTTATGGGAGATATTAGAGACATGATAGAATATTGGAGATGTGAAAATTTTGGAGAAATTGGACTAGAAACATTTTTTTGGGATTTTACAAAACAGGGCTGAAAATCTGCCCTGCACAGTCAACCTGACACTTAAGTGGAAACCATTGGATTTGAAGCTCATCCAATGGTTCAAACATTCCCATCTCCTCCAGATTTTAACTAAACTTAATAATCTAACTATTGGCACTGTAATCACCTGAATAACATTATCCAATTGAGAGAACCAGCCTTGTCTTCTTTCCCCTTCTTCTCCCGAAACGTTACTATACACTCCTCATTGTGAAATTTTTGCGAGGGTCTTCCGGCTAGATTCAGTCAATGGCCAAGAAGGAATAAATCTTTCCCTGTGAGTCCTCTACAACATATAAAAAATTAAGCCCTAAACTAGTTCATTTTCCTGGTGAAAAGTTAGCGAGAAATTCAGAGGTCAGAACTGCCCTGTTCATGGGTAAGTGAAAGCTTGGATTTTTTATGAATGTAGTTGATTTTTCTTTTGTTTTTGAGTGAATCTAAGTTGTAAACTTGATGATTTCAGTTGAAGTCTGATTGGAGATTTATTGGAGTGATTTGCTTGGGTTAAAGGTAAGAGAAAATTTATGAATGATGAAGATGATAAACAATGTTCTTGATTTATGATTTTTATGGATTTTTTTGTTGAATGAAATTGATGGAAATGATTTTAGAATGCTTAAGGGTTTTAGCCGGCCTTGACTTCATGAGTTTAGGATGTAATGTGAGTTTTTTTGAGATTGATTGTTGTTAAAGATTATACTGAAAATTTCAGTTTAAATCTTTGTTTAACGAAAAATCGAAAAGTGTGAAATTTGACAAAATGAGTTTGATGGTAAGCATGAATGGTGTATGTGAATGAGTATTTATGCCATTATGATGTTACATATGAAGTTAGGATAATAAAATTTGTAAGGATGGCTTAAACCGGAGCTTAAATCGATAAAATCGAGGAAATGAACAAAGTTAGCAAAAAGGGTCGAAAATGGTTAATTTAAAGATATAAATGCATGTTCGAATGTATTTAAGTAAGTTTTACCTATGTGTGATAAATTGGTGTTATTTTATACTGTTCGAGAAAATGACACGATTAATGAGGCGATACCGGGTCCCAAGGAAGTAACGCCACCTAAACCCAATAAAGGTAAGGGGTATAATTTAATTTAGTTCTGATAATGAACACTCATTGCATTGATAAAAAGATTTTTATGAAGAAATGTTATGTTTTGAAATGATTTATAATTGTTTTCATACTTATGAAACGATTTACGAAACATGATTTCGTTTTATGAAATGTTTACTAAGTACATCTATGTTCATGAAATGAATTTCCTGAAGTATGAAAATTGATGGGAGTTTTATGATGGTTTATAATCCTATATTTATGCTTTGGAAGAAACTTCTGACATTTTCAAAAGTATTTAAGAAAAAGGAAAAGGATTTTATTTGAGACTATGAGCTTCATACATGGCTACTTCTTGTGGTGCACCGACTCCACCACTTGAGTGCCGGTACGTAGGGCCCCTGTAGCACTTGACTCTACCTGTGAGGTAGATATCTCGCTACTTGTGGTTAATGATGATGATGCTTTAGTAGTATCTCGTGCCCGTGCAGCACGCATGAATATTTCCCGCGCGGAGAGTGCTTTTGGTGCCCGTGCCCTAGGTAGGTGCTAGAGAAAGTAAGAAAGATATATACTAACCCATGTGTTATAAAAGTGATGTACAACCTTGATCCAATCTACAGCCCCCACCATGGCCATAGGTATGATGATGACCCTCTACGGAGGATGACACGTATCGCATGACTTAGTTATAGCCTAGTCTCCAAGATTATGATTGTGATTATGATGATGATGCTGATGAATGACTATGTTTTTATGAGATTATGACAAATGTTTATGAATAATTATGATGATTTATGACAAGAAGGTTATGAATGATTATGTTTTATGAAATGTTTATGAATGACGATGATTTTATGAAATCATCCATGAATGATGAAAATTTTATGAAACAGTTAAGCATGCTATTTGATTTAAGGAAACTCATGCTTCGTATTTTCTTATGATGACTATGCATGTAACTAAAGTTTTACACATCTTTTAAATGTTTGGTTTCTAAAATGAACGTACGATCAGTTTTTCTAAATCAAAGTTTGGTTTATGAATGAATTTGCATGCTTTTACATATCAGAACTACTTTAAACATATTTTCTTACTAGGCTTTTTCTCGAAAGCTCACCCCTCTACCTTTTAGACTATTTGCAGTGATCTACAGGTACTGCCTGCCGTGTACATGACGTAGGCTGGTGGGAAATAGCTACCCTAGGCTACTTTTTGTACACGTAGAAAGGTATACTAATACATTCCGTTACCAGACACATTTTGTATGCACGAACATATATTGAAAATATTTTGTTGGGATGTAATTTGTAAGAAAACAAATGTAAAGAATATTCCTTTTGGGAATTCGTCTTGAAGTAATTGGTCTTGATTTGAAATGGATGTCTTAGTTTGATGATGTGGAATTGGAAAACATGTTTGGTAGTTGTGAATATCTAGGATTGTTAAAAACATGTGGTTTGCAGGTGGGTAGGCTTATATATATCCTGTTATGTTGCCGAAATTTCTATCGGCCATATAAATCCAAATGTGAAACTTAAATATAATTACGGATAAAGAAGTAAGAAAATAAATTGACACTGAACATGAATACAACCTAAGTGAATAAAGGAATTAGTGGAAAATTTAAGTTTCAAAAAAAAATCCCCCAATTTTTCAAGGGTCAAGGGTCGTTACACAGGGTATCGCACAAGCATCAAATTTTTGGGATGTAACATCTCATACTTTTTTTTTGGATATGTTTGCACGAATGATATTGAAAACAAATAAGCGATTTGAAAGTGGTCCCCAATGTCGTATATTTGTCTGCATTAGGTATCTTGTTGTTATTGGAATCATTACATTTTTATTGATTTTGCTTAAAGTTGCTATATTACTTGTGTTTGATATTTGTTTAATAGTTTTTATTCTAATCTTATCTATTAATACTTTTTAAATATTCCTTTTTATCAATTTGTAAAGTTGAAAATGGCTTTTATAACCTTACTTGTCCACATTTACTATTGTTAACTTTTAAGGAGGTAAATCATGTAAGGAATGGGGATTTATGTAAATGAAGCAACTGGATTGCAGATTTTGAATGTAAGTATTATCACTACATATTTTATGTTACACAAATCTTATTTCAATTTCACATTTACTATTGTTAACTTATTATTTTCTCATAAACAACCTAAATTGAAATGCCAAACATTAATTTCCTGTCCTAAAACCAGTAAGAAAAGTTCCTCAACTACTTATGTAACTACATCTGTCAACAATGAAAAAGTTGCTTAATATGACAATTTTAAGGTTATGAAGATGAACATAATGATTTTTTCAAAGTGAATTCAATTCTTTTTGGTTCAATTGTTATTTATATGTCAATTTCTTTATTGTGTGATGCCAATAATTTCTTTATTATTCTCTATGTTCCCTATATATTTATGTTCTTATTAGAACTTTATAAATGACTTGTTGGGAGTCAAGATGAAAAGCTTTGTACAAAAAAAGGTACAAGGTACTCAAGAAAGTAAAACATCTATCATAAGCATAAGAACCTCATGAAATTCCACCAGCCCCAAGCTATGAAGAAGAACAAGACAAAGAACCCCAAGCCATGAAAGTAATATTGCATGCTACTACTTATTTGGATTTTTTAGATAACAATCTTGTGTATGTTTGACATGGAAAGATAACTTTTTGTATATTTGTCACCCTAAGCCATGGGATCCTGATATTTTAGGTAACTGTTTTGTATCAGTTTAAGACATACAATTTTTGGATAGTTTTGATCTTTTGTATATAACATGTTGCTTAGTTGTATGTAATATGTATGTAAAGAGCAAATGTATGACATTATTCTAAATTGAATGGAAGATCAATTATGATGTAATCTTGTCTAAGTGTTATAATTGTGATGCAATCTTCATTTCTAATGTTACAATTACAATTTCTAAGTTATTGATTGTCACGACCTTTTTTCATCCCATTTCATCCAAAAATCACCATAAATTTTTCGCTTTTTCATTTCTTTTCCCAGTCGTGAACATTCTTACCCCCACACTGTCAGACCCGTATTTTTATGTAGCTTGTTCCTTATGATTTATATATGTACAGGCATGTATTAAGTTATTTAAATCATAATAAGAGTATTTACTAAATTTAAGTGTTAGTGAAATGCTTTAACACTTAAAAGCTACATAAAAGCCTAATGTGAGCTATAAGAGCCACAGGTTAAACCGAGTGGATCTGAATCATTATGACTGAAGAGAAGAACTTAAAATGAGAAAAATATAGAGAACTCATGAAGGAAAGTCAGTTCAATTTAGTCCCGAATACAGAAAACAAGAGTAAAAACTAAAAAAGGTAAAACAGACTTTTTAGCGAGTTAAGGTATTTCGGACATATTTATCTACCGGGAACGATTAAAACATAAAGACGAGAGTGTAAAACATAAGATATGACACTTTCAAATTTTTGAGAAAAAGTCAACGTGGTCAATTGTAACGACCTTTGACCTTTGAGAATTGGGGGATTTTTTTAAACTTAATTTACCCACTTATTCCCTTATTAGCTTAGGTTGTATTCCTGTTCAGTGTCAAATCACTTTTCCTAATTGTTTGTCTGAATTATATTTAAATTCCATATTTTGACTTATATGGTCGATAGAAATTTCGGCAGCATAACAGCTTATGTATGAGCCTACCCACCTGCAATTCAATTGCTTTGACAATCCTAGAATATCCACAACTACCAAGCATGCTTTCCAACAATCCTACATATCCACAACTACCAAGCATACTTTCTAAATCCACATTTACAACTCAATACATCAATTTCGATTAAATACCCATAATCTTAAAAACCTAATCTCAAAAATAATATTCTTTACATCGTTTTCCTTACAAATTACATCCAACAAAATGTTCCCAATATATGTCTGTGCATACAAATATGTCTGGTACATGAATGTAATTGTATACCTTTCTTCGTGTATAAAAAGTAGCCTAGGGTAGCTCTTTCCCACCGGTCTACGTCGTGTACGTGGCAGGTAGCGTTTGTAGATCACTACAAATAATCTAAAAGGTAGAGGGGTGAGCTTTCGGGAAAAAGGCCAAGTAAGAAATGCATTTAAAATTATGATGGTGGCTAAATCGCATTGAATGCATGATAAAACTAAGAGTTAACGTTTCTTTACAAATATCACATAGCTTACAAAAAACATATATACAAAACATAATCAATAGAAACATAATTTCGAAGTAACAAATCTATTCAGTTACGTCCCAATCTTTCGAAACATACAGAACTCCAAAATATTTCAAAACCGATAGAATTTCAAAAGCATAACTGATGCATAAACATATATCGAAAGATCAAAATCTCATAGCATAGTTCATATTGGATGGAGACTTGGCTAACCTATAGAATTGTCATGCGATGATAACATAGTCATCCTCCGTAGAGGGAAATCAGAAACAAGGCCATGGCAAGGTTGTAGACGTGATCAAGGTCGTACAGCAAATCAAACATACCCGAAGGCAGAATTCATATACGCCACAACGGTGCGCATAACAAAAAATGCATTGACCGTGTGGCACTTTGCATTTGTAGGACCCAAGAGGTGGCCCCCATAGTCACACAGACTGTGTGGCACTTTGTTCCCACAGAACCCAAGAGATGGCCCCCATGATCGCATGTCATTGTGAACTGCGTGGCACTTTGCTCCTGTCGGACTCAAGAGGTGGCCCCCCACGTTCACATGTCATTGTGGAAATTACGTGGCACTTTGCTCCGGTCAGATTCAAGAGGTGGCCCCCACAATTCCACTATACATTTCCTTTTTGTCTCAAAACAAAGTTTTCAAAATCTTTCTTGGGTTTTATAATCCATAAACTCATATCGAGTAATAAAATCGAATTCCTTGTAAATCTGAAAACTCTTTCATAAAACAGAATGATTGTGTGGCACTTTGTTCCTGTAGGACTCAAGAGGTGGCCCCTATAATCCACTATACATTGCCTTTTCGTCTCAAAACAGAGTTTTCAAAATTTTCCTTGTGTTTTATAGCCCATAAACTCACATTGAGTAATAAAATCGAGATCCTTGTAATCTAACAACTCTTTCATAAAACAAAAAGATTGTGTGGCACTTTGTTCCTGCAGGACTCAAGAGGTGGCCCCCACAATCACCTTTCGAAAAAAAATTCTTTTCTTAAACATATGTTCACATACCAAATTTCATTTCTTTCAAAAACATAAAATCAATTCATACGTAAGTCGAAACCATAACATGTATTCAGAAATCATGCTCGAAACTATGCATTCAATTTCATATGACATTTCTTTATTTCGAAAACATGACCAAATAAATTTTGGGCTTAATAGATGTTGGGTTTTGTTTTACAATCAAGGGTTCCACGAGAAGGCTCAAAAACACATAAATAAATCGGAGTCTAAGGGTAGGGATACCATTACCATCTTAAATTACATCCCTTACCTCGACTTATCGAAAATTCTGAATTCGAGTGGTGACGTCTCCTAGTACCTCCTTTAATTCCTTCTACGATTCACCTACACCGAAATTATTTACTTAGCATCCTATTCATGCGAATTACGTTAAAATCGTAACCTATTCGTTACTACTTCGTGTGTATGTATAATTGTACATACCTAGGCCAACATGTATGTTTATATATTTTTCTTACTATATATTTTTTTTTATGTACATATACTAACATACACATTCATTACATACACCTATATGTATATACACATAAATATATATATATATATATATATATATATATATATATATATACACACACACACACACACATATATATATTATTATTTGTTTCCATCATTCAACATCACAAATATTTATTTATTTTTCTACTTCTCATCTTTCCCATTTTTATTTCACATACACCTTAATTCACACTAACATGCTTATATCTCAAACACACACACACACACACACACACACATATATATACATATATATATGTACATTAAATTTACTTATATAAATTTTACCTTGGTTTTTCCTTTTTTTTTTCCTTCCAATTTCCAGCCAACTATAATCATCTTATAACTTCTATCATTATTCTTTAACACATGCATTAATCTCAAGGTAAAAAGATGGTCTCACCCCTGGTTCTTGTGGTAACCGAATCTGTCCCTGACTTTGTTCAGAACTTTGTTGACGTTTGCTTTCCTATTCAACAGCCAATCTCCATTTCCAGCAAGCCTATATTCCCCAAGGTTGCTGAGTCTATCTTCCCCTGTTATGACTCTGTTTCCAGCTGAGAGGTGAAGGTCAGCAGCCCTTGCTGCCATTTTGCTGCAGCTCTCGGCTTCCACTCTTTTCCTCTGTTGTGTGCCGAGTGTGAAGACCCTTGTTTTGGTTTGGAAAGACAACTCTCACACCTCCTTCTATCTCTTGGTTGTAGCCCCCAACTTCCCCTGATTGGAGTTAGCTTCCTTCCCTTGAACTCCCTTTGTTGCCCAAAGAAAAGTCCCCTGCACATACTCGGTTTCAGCCTTTTCTGTTCTGGTCGAGACTTCTTGTAAGACCCGAAATTAAATCGTAAATTTTTATGAGGGATGAAAATGGTCACAAATTTAAACGAATGATATTCGGACTGGAAATAAGGATTTAAAATGCGAAATGAGTGAGTGTTCGTGAAAGGAAGTCGAGTTAAATTAATCCCGAACACGTACAAGGGCAAAACGATCAAAAGATCAAAATTCGGTATAATTTCGATAAGAAATTTAATTAAAAAATATGGATTTGAGAATCTTGATTAATAACGAAGAAATAATTAAATTTCGGGTTAAATTGATCAAGATAAGAATTTATTTAAATAAACTAAAATTTTCACTTCGAAAAATAATCCCGAAAATAATCGAAAAATATACCGAAAAGTCGAAATAATACCGATAAATTCATTTATGGGTTAAATGAATAAAATATAAATATTTTTAGATATTTTTACAAAATAATAATATTTAATTGAATATAATAATAATAAAATAAATAATAAATAAAAATAAATTAATTTAAAAAAAGGGAATTGAAACAGAATCGTGAGACGCGATTCTGTAAACGGAAAGGGGAACACGAGGAACCCATCCCCGTCGGCCTCACCACCGGACGCCACCGTAGAGATGACCAGCCGAGTCGCCCGAGCCCGTCGGCACCAACAAGCTGACGAACGACGGTGAACGGCGACCGATAGAGGGAGAAAATGAGAGAAAATCGACGGGGGGAGGAAAAGAGAAATTCGACCATTCGCCGGTGATCTAGCCACAATTGACGCTAGCTGGCGGTTCCCTAGGTGCAGGCGATGTGATCGGTGGTGGCCACAACCGCCAAAACCGACGGACAGCGTCGAAAACGGCAGAAAAAGAAATGGGTACCGACGGCCGAGGGAGAACAGTCGGACTGGTCACTTTTCGGCGGCCTTGGACGAAAACAAGGCCAGATCCGAGAATTAGACAACCCAACGGAGCTGCTGGCGATGAAAATCGGTGGAGAACCGTCCGGCGAGGCACCAAACCGGTCGAACCGGACTGAACCAACGGTCTGAACCTGGTTGAACCAGATCGAATCGATTTAGCCAAGAAAGAGAGGAAAAAGGGAGAAAAAGAGAAAAAAGAAAAAAGGGGAAGAATTTTCGGAGATACATCGGACTTCGGGTAAGACGGTAAGCGGTCAAAAGTGACCGATTTGATTTTTGAAAAATTTATTTAAATTATATTCGATCGGAAAAATAACCCGAAATTAAATATAAATTGTGTAGTTCGACGATAAATTTCGAACGTGAACTGATTGAACTTCGATTTGCGCACCATCGCATGATCTCAAGTAAGTGAAGCTTATTTACGACAATTTATATAATTATTTGCATATTAGAAATGTATTTTTACGCATTACGGATTTAATTTCGCATTTAGTAGATAATATTAGAATTTTAAGTAAACTGTCGTAAATGATATACGGGCTATCCAAAGAGTTTCGAATGAAGCCCAATGGGTATTGAGAGCCCAATAGGCTGGATGAAGGGATTAAATAAATGGAAACGAGCTGAAAATGGGTCGAGGCCTATTAAGACGCAATCGAGCTCAATAAAGTAAAATGGGCCCAGTGTTTTAGATTCGATCAGTATAAGTGAAATACTGATAAGTATAATTGAATTAACCCAAATATGTGGTTATATGCAACTCCGTAGACTTGGTTTGGAGCAAATTGAACCGAGAGACCTGGTACGGGCGGAACGGGATAAGCTCGCGCGTGATTCCAAGTAAGGGAATTTTATGAAGTGCTAGAGGTAGCTTTACGAAATTTCGACGCCATTTACAGTCTTTTAAATGGTCTGAAGGGTTTAGATTTCAGATAAAATTTTTAGTGCCCCGAATGGGTAAATTACCAAAATACCCTTGTTAAGGGTAAAATTTCCAACTTTAGAAAAAATGTGGGAGGAGCAAGGACAAGAGATTCCTACTCGTTTCTTAAGGTGTTTAAACACATGCATGAGTAGGCTGGTTAACTTTTAAATAAAAATGCACAGCATTGCATAATTTCAACAGATGTTGATTTTCTCTGAAAATGATTTGAGAAATGTAGCCGCCTACGTGATTTTATGAAAATGTGACGTGCTAGAGCTCAGCTCGCATGAGTTTTGATTTGTGTGATGCATACCTTAGTGCTGGAGCGAGAGCTCGCACTAGAGTTTTACATGTATTGGTGTTGGACTCTAACTCGCACCAGATTTTTATATGATTTTCGTGACACGGTGCTGAAGTCTAACTTGCACCAGATTTTTATATAATTTTCATAATACGGTGCTGGAGTCTAACTCGCACCAGATTTTTATATAATTTTCATAGTACGGTGCTGGAGTCTAACTCGCACCAGATTTTCACATGAAATGTGTACAGAGTGCTAGAGCTTAGGTCGCACTAGTTTTACTTGATTTTTATGAGAGTGCTGGAGCATTGCTCGCACTGGTTTTCTGATAACATACGATGAGCCGTGCTTGGAGCGTCGGGTAAACTGTGTGTCACACCGATTAAATAGGCTTGCACGTGCATTTTGAGACAGGGCATGAGTATGGAGATATGATATGGGTCCACGTAGTACGTTGTACCGTGCAAGTAGCATGGAGTACGTTGTACCGTGTGGCATCTTCGGATGCATGGTATCTTCGGATACGTGGTATCTTCGGATACAAGTGGCATCTTCGGATGCGTGGGATCAGATAAGACTGACCGGTTCGACTGACCCACCTCCCGGGCAGTTCTCGATCGTGGTGAGACCCCGTACACTAGGATCCGTGTAGCAGAGGGGCTCACGAGGACACATGGTCATAGTCCTAGTTATTTGCCTGAGATATACATATATTTCCTAGTCTCACATGTTGATGTTTTGAGAAACTCATTTGTGAATTTTTATGTGAGTCTGGATCACCCGAGGGAGGGGTTGATCTTGACTGAGATATGGTTTTGATGGAAATTAAATTGGGTTTTAAACGGAAACTTGCACGAGGTTATTTTCTATGCTATTTAAACCCATGAATGATGTCAACTGGTCTTACATGACATTCAGTATATCGCATGGTACTGTTGCTTTAAAAAGCATTTGATTTCATGGTTTTGTGTGAGTCAGGAACATCTGAGGGAAGGGTTGAGTCCTGATTGTGTTGTAAAATTTTAACGATGATGAAATGTTTTAAATGGATAAGCATGTCGAGTTTTCCATGATTTTGAATCCATATATGAAATTGTTTTACATGACATCATGACATCACGAATTATAACATCTGTTTTGAAATGTGTGGAGAAATGGTGGTTTATGCATGGCACCACTTTCATGTAGGTAGTATGGTTACCTACTTGTTTGTAGGATTGCCTTACTGAGCTTGATGTGCTCACCCCTTTCATTTTTCAACACAGATTCCCTCCAGTAGACATTGAGCCGACTGAGTATTGCATTCCTGATATTGTAAGACACGAATTTAATTAAAATACGAAATGAATGAGTATTCGTGAAGGAAAGTCGGGTCAAATTAATCCCGAACACGTGCAAGGGTAAAATGGTCAAAAGACCAAAAGTCGAAATAAATTCGATGAGAAAAATTTATTAAAAATAATGGATTGAGAAATCTTGGTCAATAAAGGTGAAATAAATTTATTTTGGGTTAAATTGACCAAGATATGAATTTATGGGAATTAATTGGGATTAATCGAAATTTTTAGTTTGAAAAAATAATCTCGAAAATAATCGAAAAATATATCGAAAAGTCATTCGGGATAATATCCCGAAAATACGAAGAAATTATACCCGAAAAAGGGTTAAAATATAATAAATAAATTAAATAAAATTAAATTAATTAAATTAGGAATAAATAATAATATGAGTTGTAGATATTTTAGATTTTTATAGAGTATTTTAATGAATAGTGTAATAATTAAAATAAATAATAATAATAATAATAATCTGAAAAAAAAAAGAATCTGAAAATGGGTCGGGGAGAGAGAAAGAGAAGCAGAGACAAAAAACGGAAGGCAACCGAGGGTTGCCGGCGAGCCACCACCGGCGACCCTTGTCCCAGGCGCCTACCGGGAAAGGAAGCCCCTCACCCCTCGTTCTTGCTGCCACTGGAGACGTGGGCCAAGGACGACCGAGATCGGCGGACGGAGGAGAAGAAGCGGTGGGGGAGAGAGAGGCTCGGTCCCGGCGATCCACGGTAGCTGGGCACGAACTGCGGGCACCGGCGTGATCGGGAAGAAGAGCCGGTCATTTTGAGGCCGGTGGCAGCCAACGAAACGGCAGAAATCGGCAGCGACGGCCAAGAGAACAAATGGGTTTCCGACGCCGGGGAGAAGAGGCCGAACTGGCAGCGTTCCGACGACCTCGACCGAAACCGAGGGTAGATTCGTGCTGCGAACGACCTTGCGAAGCCACGGCGGTGGAAGCCGGCGGAGAACCGGCCGGCAAGGTGGTGAATCGGAGTGAACCGGAGTGAACCGGCGGTCTGAACCGGACTAAACTGGTTCAGCCAAAAAGAGAGGAAAAAAGGAAGAAAAAGGGAAAAAAAGAGAGGAAAAATTGAGAAAAATTCCAGTGATGCAATCGAGCTTTGGGTAAGTCGATAAGCGGTCAAAATTGATCGATTTGAATATTGAAATATTTTATTTAATTATTATTCGACTGGAAATTTACCCGAAAATTATGAAATTGTGTAGCTCGACAATTGGCATCCAACGAGAGCTCGAGACAGCCTCGATTTGCAGACTAGCATGAAATCTCGGGTAAGTGACCCTTATTTACGATAATTTACATCGTTATGCGTGCTTCGGATTTAATTATCGCATAAAATTAAATTAAATTTTGGAAAGTTGAATAAATTGTCGTAAATAATAAATTGAGCTAATTGAGAGTTAGAATGAGGCCCAAGAAATTGTTAGTGGGCCCAATGAGCCCAATAGGCCTCGATAGTGTAAAAATTTAAGTGAAAAATGGGCTTAAGGCCGATTAAGGCCCATTAAGGTGTAATCGGGCCCAATAGGGGTAAATGGGCCCAATGATTTAAATTAAGCCCAGAAAGTATTAAATACAATTAAGTTGTATAATATCTGACCTGAGAAATATTTATACGCAGTTTCGGATATTGGATTGAGAGCAGATCGGACTGCGTGACGTGACATCAGAGGAAAGGTCAGATTCGACAGGAAAATCGAGGTAAGGGAATTTTGTAAGTGCATAGAGATACCTATACGTAATTTTGAGGGGAATTATAGGGTCTAGAATTACTTAAAGTATTTAGAAAATGAAATAATAATTTTTGCGAAAATCGGGGCTTAGATAAATAAAGAAAAAGATGATTTTGCCCCTAAGAGTAAAATTTACAAAAAGGGTAGTAAGGCAGGTAAATTGCATGATTTCATGTTTTTAACGTGTTATATGAATGTATTGCTTTGATTTAAGCAATTATACACATAGGTTGGCTATTGATTTCTTAAATTATACGAAAGGGTACTGGTTTGTACCGGTTACTATTTTAAAAGATGTTTTATCAAGATTGAGCCACCTATCGTATTTACATGAATAAAAAGAGTGCTAGAGGCTTTCTCGCACTCAAGTTTACTGATTTATTCTCATGAAAAGTCGTACTGGAGCATTGCTCGTACGAGAAATTTGTGTGTGCACAAAACCGTGTTGGAGCTCCGCTCGCACGAGATTTTAGATATCATGATATGCATAGCGTGGTGCTGGAGCTTCGCTCGCACTAGACGTGAGTTGACATGCATATAGTCGTGCGGAAGCCTCCTGTAGACTGTGTGTCGCAGAGAGTTGAGATGCTCGCACGTATACTTTGAGACATGGGTTGGTTATCGACATAGTATTGGGGTGGATAAGACCTACGGCAGGCACCCCCAGACTATGATATGGGTCCACGGAGTATGATGTACCGTGTATGTTACACGGAGTATGCTGTACCGTGCAGTCATGATGACTCTATGATGTTACTTGATATTCTGACGGGTAGGACTTGACCCCACCTCCCGTTGCAGTTGTGATACCCCGCACACCGGGATCCGTGTAGCCTGGGATCACAGGGACAAAGTATGGCCATAGTCCTCGATTTTTCATATAGTAACCTACATGCCTCACATGATATCATACGGTCTGGATAGACCAGGACAAACCCAATGGAGGGGTAAGTCCCGATTTATGTTTTTAAAAGAGATGTGATTTAGTGAATCAAGGTATTCCCGAGAGATAGGTTTGACCTTGATGAAGTTGTTTTATGATGAAACAATGAGTTTTAACGCGATGAGTTTGTGATGAAACAAATGAGTTTTAAAGTGATGAGTTTATGATGAAACTAATAAGTTTTAATGTGACGAGCATGAGAGATCATACATGATGATTTTTTCATGTGTGTTTTATATGTCGATTTCATGATTTCCCTTATATGATATATCCATACATGTGGCATCGTTTTAGTCATTCCTCATGCTCAAAATATAAAGGATTTTATATCATGACATTATCAGCACGTAGATAGTATAGTTATCTACCTGCTTACATTATTGCCTTACTGAGCACATTTCGCTCACCCTTTCATTTTCCACCCCACAGGGTATATTCAATAGAAGAGAGCGACAATAGCTTCGCAATTCGGTTATCTGCTGCTTCTTATTAAGATCAGGTATACACATTTATATAATTTTGTATCTGAATATATAGATGCACAGTACTGTGTATGGATGTAATATTGGGGATGTATTTAGTTCAATAAATTGATATGGAAATGAAATATGAAAATGGAATGGTAAATAGGTGAGAGGTGACTAACACCGAATCATAGCCCAACTGTTTAGTAGTATAACTGTTCACGACGGGTAAGGAAATGAAAAAGCAAAAAATTTGTAGGGATTTTTAGGTAATTTGGGTCATGACAATTTAATGGTATCAGAGCAGAGTTGGCCTGATATGAGTCGGTGTTAGTGGTTAAGTAAAATTACATCCCCATGTACTGTGCATTGTTTAGATACAATTATGTATATCACGATGGAATAGCAGCTAAGATTTTAGTTTCGAATTCAAGAATCTAGTTTTATAATTGATAGCCGCTATAGTAGAGGGGCGAGTATACATGCTCGAGGCCATAGAGATCGGCCTGAGAGTCGAATGAGTCGTCACATGAGACTCAAGATGAGATAGTGCACGAGACAGAGGTCGTAGAGGTAGACCTGAGTCTGCTAAGTCGTGCTGAGTTGATCTGTGAGAATCAGGATGAAATTGAAATGGAGGCTAATGTTGAGCATGCCTCTCAGAGTCCGACAGAGTGATCGGATAATAATGAGACACGCTTCGTCAGATTGGAGCGGAGTGTGAAGATTATTTTGAGGAGCTAATTGCTCAGATTATGTGTGAGATATGAGGGCGCAGCGGAGCATTGGTGGAAACCCGCTCGACCCATCTTAAGTGTTAAACATCCAGAGCTGACGTGAGAAATGTTTATGGATGTATTCCGATGATAGGATATCCCGGACATGATTTAAAGGAAATTATGGATAAAAGTCCTTACTCTAACCCAGAGGATTTGATTTATTGAAGAGTATAATTTATGAGTATGAAACTCGGTTATATTCTTGGACAGATATTACCTCGACATTATAAACAGTGATAGTCGAGATGTCTAAAAGTTCATGAAATGGCTTGACTTTTCAGTTAGAGTCTGATTGGCCCGTGAGATATTACTTATACCGTGGCAGTGTGCAGATTTACAGTTGGGTAAATAAGAACATGAATTGCACGCCTCTGAGATTGGGAAAGGTAGTGAGGGCCGAAATAGAGACAGAAAAGAGAATCGAGAAATGACAAAGATGTTAAAATGGGAAAATGGTAATTGGTAAAAGATCTGATTTGACGAGTTATGGGCTAAGATAATTGGTAAGGCCCTAGTGCAACCAATTTTGGCACTCTTGGGGGCATTGTGATTGGAAGACCCCGACCTGCTATGAAACAGAGTAGCAGTGTGATCACTATAGAATGTGTGGTGGATACCATGGAAGGAGGGTCTATACCTACACTGTCTTGATGAAAATGACCGTTAAATGTGGTAAGACGGACCATTGATTTTGATTGCACAGGGTTGGGCGAGATCGCCCCACAGAAAAGTAAAGAGATAGAGAAAAACTTCGTTAGTATAGCTGCAGCAAAAAGGGAGGCAATAGCCGAAAAGAAAAAGGAAAGTAGATTGTTGGACGAAGGCGAGTAAGATACCACACTTGTTATGAATAATGAAGTACATATGTTCATTGATCCTGGTGCCACACATTTATTCATACCGCCTTTATTCGCATATAAGTGAGTAAAAAGCATGAATGCCTACATCATCGGGCACAATATTGATAAATGAGTACCCCAATAGAGGAGGATTAATTAACGAAATATGGATATAGAGATTTTAAGAGACAAAAGGGGTGTAACGGTTGAAATTAAAGGAGTAAAGGATTGTACTCACGAAATGAATAATGACAAGAGTTTCGTTATAATAGATACACTAAGGAGATAATCTTTAAGATGAGATATGCTTAATTCTGAATACAAGATGTATTGGAGTAAGAGGCGTATGCAAGGTGAGAACATCTTTACGATATGAAGTCATTGGGATTAAGCGATAAGTCGCGAATATGAATTGTGCCACATGGACCGATACGTAAAGTAATTGTGGTTGAGTCTGAGGGTTAATAAAGGTATTTCAAAATACCTCCCCGCCTGAAGACTTGACAGCGCCTAAAAGTATATATATATAACCTATAACATGAAATCGATCATCGTAATAAATACCTTTAGTATTGTGATACCTTTACTAAGACGATAAGAATATTAAAATTCGACAAATCATAAAGGTTAACATAGTAAAATTTAATAAGAACCGTTGAGATAAGAAAAGGAAATGACGCAGGTTAGTACCTGAAAACTTAAGCGATTTTGAAGGATCTTATATGCTTATGCGTAAATAAGTCAAGGATTGGACCGATTTGTAATCATCATTATCGATGATATGTTGGGTGTAGTTAAAGTCTAGGGAAAATTGTAAGCAATAATTGAAAATGGCTTTTACAAACGGGTTGTTGCGAGTTCTCAATATGGTCTACTTGGTGGACACGTTTAACTAAGAAAACGTGATCTTTGAATGAGATGATAAATAAGATGATAGATGTTTCACGAATTTCGGTGTAGTGAAGTATGAACTAACCACCGTGATTAATTTCACCATACCCAACAGCTCAAGAGGTTCTCAGTGAGTATGGATACCTCAAAATAATGAATGAGCTGTGTATTGATGCAAAAAGGGAAGATAGTCGATTGTGGATCCAGACAACTCAAGGATCATGAAAGAAACTATCTGACCCATGATTTAAAGTTGGCAGCGGTAGTACTTGTACTGAGGATATGGTACTATTATGTACAGGGTGAGAAATTTTGGGTATGCACTTATCATAAAGCCCCACATATCTGTTTTCACAGAAAGAGGCGAATATGAGAATACATAGTAGGTGAGAGCTTCTGAGAGATTTTGATTGTGAAAATTGTACCACCCAGGAAAGGCTAATGTAATGGCTAATGCCTCGAGCAGAAAGAGCCTCGGGATGGTATTACATATGATGGTTAGGGAGCGTGAGCTGCTAGAGCAGTTGTGAGCCTCAATAGTGATGTGATCCCTTCTGATGATGACAGTGATTGTGTGACAGCTAGCCTGAGATTAGAACCGGATGAGAGTGCTCGGATTTGATAGGCTTAGCGTGATAATCGGCATGATGTCGATAGTGTGGGTCAGATTCAAAAGGGTACAGTGACAGAGTTCACAGCGAGTGTTGATGATTTACAGAGAGGTTCAGAGATAGTATAAGTGCTCCTCAAAACCACAATTGATGGGATAGTAATATTGTCAGAAGCTTACTCTTCGGATATACAGTGCATATAGAAAGTAACGAATATATATATGAAATCTCTGAAGGGGTATTGGCGCTCAGATATGAAAAGAGACATGGTAGAGATTGTGGAAAAGTGTTTAGTATGTCAACAGAATAAGGTAGAATATTAAAAGTCTGCAGAGTTATTGCAGCCTCTACTTATATCGACACGGTACGAAAAATGAGAGCAAGTCTCCATGAATGTCGTGATGGGTTACAGAGAACCCAGGTGAAATACGAGGTTATTTGGATGATAGTCGCTAAAGTGACTAAGTCTACCCACCTTCTGGTTATGAAATCCCCAAATACTCAGAGTGTATATGAGGATTTATGTGTAAGGAAGATTGTGGAACATTAAGTAGCGTTCCAGTGAGCATGGTATCATATAGGGATTCCCGCTTCACTTCCCACTTCTGAGGATATTTTTAGGAAGGGAACCCGACTGAGATTAGCACAGCTTTCCATCCTCAGACAGATGGTCAGTCAGAGAGGACTATACAGGTTCTGAAGGATCCGATGAAAGCGTGTGCCCTTGATTTTTATGCTCCTGGGATGATCAGTTGTTACAAATCGAATTCGTCAATAGTGACAGTTGGCACATGAGTATCGGGATAACAAGATATGAGGCAGTGTATGGCTGTAGGGGTTGTTCCCCAAATTGGATAAGAAAAAGTGGGTGACGGATAGAATTATTTTCGACTTTGGATAATAAGTCTCTGAGGATGTTTAGTTAAGGATGAGAGATTAAGAACACCTCAGAGCACATAGAAAAGTATTGGAATTCACCGAGGGTGAATCTGTATTGTTAAAGATTAATTGTCCTAAGGGAATAAGGACATAACGAGACTTGGGAAGAAGGTAAATTGAGTTTCGTTGGATTGAATCTTTTGAGAGATTGGACAAGTAGAAGATAAGACCTGTAGGTGGCATTTTCACTTGAATAAGCAGGCACCCACAATGTGTCCCATCTTTTGATGCTTCGAAAATACTATCCGGATCCAGCATAGGTGATCGAGTATGAATTCCAAAAGTTCAGTTTAATGAAAATATAAGTATATTGAAGAAGTTGATTCGGGCATTAAATAGGAAAGAGAAAGTATTGAGGTTTAAGATGATCTCCTTAATTAAAGTTCTTTGGTAGTAATACACTCCGAAAGAGGTCACGTGAGAATTAAAGAAGTATGATACGATTAATGTACCCGGACTAGTCTATGGACTCATATAAATTTGTTCTAATTTGGGGGACCAAATTCCTTAAGTGGGGGTGAGTTGTAAGACCCGAATTTAATTAAAATACGAAATGAATGAGTATTCGTGAAGGAAAGTCGGGTTAAATTAATCCCAAACACGTGCAAGGGCAAAATGGTCAAAAGACCAAAAGTCGGAATAAATTCGATGAGAAAAATTTATTAAAAATAATGGATTGAGAAATCTTGGTCAATAAAGGTGAAATAAATTTATTTTGGGTTAAATTGATCAAGATATGAATTTATGAGAATTAATCGGGATTAATCGGAATTTTTAGTTCGAAAAAATAATCTCGAAAATAATAAAAAATATACTGAAAAGTCATTCGGGGCAATATCCTGAAAATACGGAGAAATTATACCCGAAAAAGGGTTAAAATATAATAAATAAATTAAATAAAATTAAATTAATTAAATTAGGAATAAAATAATAATATGAGTTGTAGATATTTTAGATTTTTATAGAGTATTTTAATGAATAGTGTAATAATTAAAATAAATAATAATAATAATAATCTGAAAAAAAAAAAAGAAAAAAGAAGAAGAATCTGAAAATGGGTCGGGGAGAGAGAAAGAGAAGCAGAGACGAAAAACGGAAGGCAACCGAGGGTTGCCGGCGAGCCAGCACCGGCGACCCTTGTCCCAGGCCGCCTACCGGGAAAGGAAGCCCCTCATCCCGCGATCTTGCTGCCACCGGAGACGCGGGCCAAGGACGACCGAGATCGGCGGACGGAGGAGAAGAAGCGGTGGGGGAGAGAGAGGCTCGGTCCCGGCGATCCACGGCAGCTGGGCACGAACTGCGGGCATCGACGTGATCGGGAAGAAGAGCCGGTCATTTTGAGGCCGATGGCAGCCAACGAAACGGCGGGAATTGGCGGCGACGGCCAAGAGAAGAAATGGGTTTCCGACGCCGGGGAGAAGAGGCCGAACTGGCGGCATTCCGGCGACCCTGACCGAAACCGAAGGTAGATTCGTGCTGCGGACGACCTTGCGGAGCCATTGGCGGTGGAAGCCGATGGAGAACCGGTCGGCAAGGCAGTGAACCGGAGTGAACCGACGGTCTGAACCGGTCTGAACCGGACTGAACCGGTTCAGCCAAAAAGAGAGGAAAAAAGGAAGAAAAAGGGGAAAAAGAAAAAGAGGAAAATTGGAAAAAATTCCAGTGATGCAATCGAGCTTCGGGTAAATCGATAAGCGGTCAAAATTGACCGATTTGAATTTTGGAATATTTTATTTAATTATTATTCGACTGGAAATTTACCCAAAAATTATGAAATTGTGTAGCTCGACAATTGGCATCCAACGAGAGCTCGAGACAGCCTCGATTTGTGGACTAGCATGGAATCTCGGGTAAGTGACCCTTATTTACGACAATTTACATCGTTATGCGTGCTTCCGATTTAATTATCGCATAAAATTAAATTAAATTTTGGAAAGTCGAATAAATTGCCGTAAATAATAAATTGAGCTAATTGAGAGTTAGAATGAGGCTCAAGGAATTGTTAGTGGGCCCAATGAGCCCAATAGGCCTCGATAGTGTAAAAATTTAAGTGAAAAATGGGCTTAAGGCCGATTAAGGCCCATTAAGGTGCAATCGGGTCCAATAGGGGTAAATGGGCCCAATGATTTAAATTAAGCCCAGAAAGTATTAAATACAATTAAGTTGTATAATATCTGACCTGAGAAATATTTATACGCAGTTTCGGATATTGGATTGAGAGCAGATCGGATTGCGTGACGTGACATCAGAGGAAAGGTCAGATTCGACAGGAAAATCGAGGTAAGGGAATTTTGTAAGTGCATAGAGATACCTATACATAATTTTGAGGGGAATTACAGGGTCTAGAATTACTTAAAGTATTTAGAAAATGAAATAATAATTTTTGCAAAAATCGGGGCTTAGATAAATAAAGAAAAAGACGATTTTGCCCCTAGGAGTAAAATTTACAAAAAGGGTAGTAAGGCAGGTAAATTGCATGATTTCATGTTTTTAACGTGTTATATGAATGTATTGCTTTGATTTAAGCAATTATACACATAGGTTGGCTATTGATTTCTTGAATTATACGAAAGGGTACCGGTTTGTACCGGTTACTATTTTAAAAGATGTTTTATCAAGATTGAGCCACCTATCGTATTTACATGAATAAAAAGAGTGCTAGAGTCTTTCTCGCACTCAAGTTTACTGATTTATTCTCATGAAAATCTGTACTGGAGCATTGCTCGTACGAGAAATTTGTGTGTGCACAAAACCGTGTTGGAACTTCGCTCGCACGAGATTTTAGATATCATGATATGCATAGCATGGTGCTGGAGCTTCGCTCGCACTAGACGTGAGTTGACATGCATATAGTCGTGCGGAAGCCTCCTGTAGACTGTGTCGTAGAGAGTTGAAATGCTCGCATGTATACTTTGAGACATGGGTTGGTTATCGACATAGTATTGGGGTGGATAAGACCTACGGCAGGCAGCCCCAGACTATGATATGGGTCCACGGAGTACGATGTACCGTGTATGTCACACGGAGTACGCTGTACCGTGCAGTCATGATGACTCTATGATGTTACTTGATATTCTGGCGGGTAGGACTTGACCCCACCTCCCGTTGCAGTTGTGATACCCCGCACACCGGGATCCTTGTAGCTTGGGATCACAGGGATCAAGTATGGCCATAATCCTCGATTTTTCATACAGTAACCTACATGCCTCACATGATATCATACGGTCTGGATAGACCAGGACAAACCCAATGGAGGGGTAAGTCCCGATTTATGTTTTTAAAAGAGATGTGATTTAATGAATCAAGGTATTCCCGAGAGATGGGTTTGACCTTGATGAAGTTGTTTTATGATGAAACAATGAGTTTTAACGCGATGAGTTTGTGATGAAACAAATGAGTTTTAAAGTGATGAGTTTATGTTGAAACTAATAAGTTTTAATGTGACGAGCATGAGAGGTCATACATGATGATTTTTCCATGTGTGTTTTATATGTCGATTTCATGATTTCCCTTATATGATATATCCATACATGTGGCATCGTTTTAGTCATTCCTCATGCTCAAAATATAAAGGATTTTATATCATGATATTATCAGCACGTAGATAGTATAGTTATCTACCTGCTTACATTATTGCTTTACTGAGCACGTTTCGCTCATCCTTTCATTTTCCACCCCACAGGGTATATTCAGTAGAAGAGAGCGACAATAGCTTCGCAATTCGGTTATCCACTGCTTCTTATTAAGATCAGGTATACACATTTATATAATTTTGTATCTGAACATATAGATGCACAGTACTGTATATGGATGTAATATTGGAGATGTATTTAGTTCAATAAATTGATATGGAAATGAAATATGAAAATGGAATGGTAAATAGGTGAGAGGTGACTAACACCGAATCATAGCCCAACTGTTTAGTAGTATAACTGTTCACGATGGGTAAGGAAATGAAAAAGCGAAAAATTTGTAGGGATTTTTAGATAATTTGGGTCGTGACAATTTAATGGTATCAGAGCAGAGTTGGCCTGATATGAGTCGGTGTTAGTGGTTAAGTAAAATTACATCCCCATGTACTGTGCATTGTTTAGATACAATTGTGTATATCACGATGGAATAGCAGCTAAGATTTTAGTTTCGAATCCAAGAATCTAGTTTTATAATTGATAGCCGCTATAGTAGAGGGGCGAGTATACATGCTCGAGGCCATAGAGATCGACCTGAGAGTCGAATGAGTCGTCACATGAGACTCAAGATGAGATAGTGCACGAGACAGAGGTCGTAGAGGTAGACCTGAGTCTCCTAAGTCATGCTGAGTTGATCTGTGAGAATCAGGATGAAATTGAAATGGAGGCTAATGTTGAGCATGCCTCTCAGAGTCCGACAGAGTGATCGGATAGTATTGAGACACGCTTCGCGAGATTGGAGCAGAGTGTGAAGATTATTTTGAGGAGCTAATTGCTCAGATTATGTGTGAGATATGAGGGCGCAGCGGAGCATTGGTGGAAACCCGCTCGACCCATCTTAAGTGTTAAACATCCAAAGCTGATGTGAGAAATGTTTGTGGATGTATTCCGGTGATAGGATATCCCGGACATGATTTAAAGGAAATTATAGATAAAAGTCCTTACTCTGACCCAGAGGATTTGATTTATTGAAGAGTATAATTTATGAGTATGAAACTCGGTTATATTCTTGGACAAATATTACCTCGACACTATAAACAGTGATAGTCGAGATGTCTAAAAGTTCACGAAATGGCTCGACTTTTCAGTTAGTGTCTGATTGGCCCGTGAGATATTACTTATACCGAGGTAGTGCACAGATTTACAGTTGGGTAAATAAGAACATGAATTGCACGCCTCTGAGATTGGAAAAGGTAGTGAGGGCCGAAATAGAGACAGAAAAGAGAATCGAGAAATGACAAAGATGTTAAAATGGGAAAATGGTAATTGGTATAAGATCTGATTTGACGAGTTATGGGCTAAGATAATTGGTAAGGCCCTAGTGCAACCAATTTTGGCACTCTTGGGGGTATTGTGTTTGGAGGACCCCGACCTGCTACGAAACAGAGTAGCAGTGTGATCACTGTAGAATGTGTGGTGGATACCATGGAAGGAGGGTCTATACCTACACTGTCTTGATGAAAATGGCCGTTAAATGTGGTAAGACGGACCATTGATTTTGATTGCACAGGGTTGGGCGAGATCGCCCCATAGAAAAGTAAAGAGATAGAGAAAAACTTCGTTAGTATAGCTGCAACAAAAAGGGAGGCAATAGCCAAAAAGAAAAAGGAAAGTAGATTGTTGGACGAAGGCGAGATGATGTCTTGGACCAGGACACTATTGATGTTTCATGGATGTGGTGTAAGATACCACACTTGTTATGAATAATGAAGTACATATGTTCATTGATCCTGGTGCCACACATTTATTCATACCGCCTTTATTCGCATATAAGTGAGTAAAAAGCATGAATGCCTACATCATCGGGCACAATATTGATAAATGAGTACCCCAATAGAGGAGGATTAATTAACGAAATATGGATATAGAGATTTTAAGTGACAAAAGGGGTGTAACAGTTGAAATTAAAGGAGTAAAGGATTGTACTCACGAAATGAATAATGACAAGAGTTTCATTATAATAGATACACTAAGGAGATAATCTTTAAGATGAGATATGCTTAATTCTGAATACAAGATGTATTGGAGTAAGAGGCGTATGCAAGGTGAGAACATCTTTACGATATGAAGTCATTGGGATTAAGCGATAAGTCGCGAATATGAATTGTGACCACATGGACCGATACGTAAAGTAATTGTGGTTAAGTCTGAGGGTTAATAAAGGTATTTCAAAATACCTCCCCGCCTGAAGACTTGACAGCGTCTAAAAGTATATATATATATAACCTATAACGTGAAATTGATCATCGTAATAAATACCTTCAGCATTAGGATACCTTTACTAAGACGATAAAAATATTAAAATTCGACAAATCATAAAGGTTAACATAGTAAAATTTAATAAGAACCGTTGAGATAAGAAAAGGAAATGACGCAGGTTAGTACCTGAAAACGTAAGCGATTTTGAAGGATCTTATACGCTTATGCGTAAATAAGTCAAGGATTGGACCGATTTGTAATCATCATTATCGATGATATGTTGGGTGTAGTTAAAGTCTAGGGCAAATTGTAAGCAATAATTGGAAATGGCTTTTACAAATGGGTTGTTGTGAGTTCTCAATATGGTCTACTTGGTGGATACGTTTAACTAAGAAAATGTGGTCTTTGAATGAGATGATAAATAAGATGATAGATGTGACATGAATTTCGGTGTAGTGAAGTTTGAACTGACCACCGTGATTAATTTCACCATACCCAACAGCTCAAGAGGTTCTCAGTGAGTATGGATACCTCAAAATAATGAATGAGCTGTGTATTGATGCAAAAAGGGAAGATAGTCGATTGTGGATCCAGACAACTCAAGGATCATGAAAGAAACTATCTGACCCATGATTTAAAGTTGGCAGCGGTAGTACTTGTACTGAGGATATGGTACTATTATGTACAGGGTGAGAAATTTTGGGTATGCACTTATCATAAAGCCCCACGTATCTGTTTTCACAGAAAGAGGCGAATATGAGAATACATAGTAGGTGAGAGCTTCTGAGAGATTTTGATTGTGAAAATTGTACCACCCAAGAAAGGCTAATGTAATGGCTAATGCCTCGAGCAGAAAGAGCCTCGAGATGGTATTACATATGATGGTCAGGGAGCGTGAGCTGCTAGAGCAGTTGTGAGCCTCAATAGTGATGTGATCCCTTCTGATGATGACAGTGATTGTGTGACAGCTAGCCTGAGATTAGAACCGGATGAGAGTGCCCGGATTTGACAGGCTTAGCGTGATAATCGGCATGATGTCGATAGTGTGGGTCAGATTCAGAAGGGTACAGTGACAGAGTTCACAGCGAGTGTTGATGATTTACAGAGAGGTTCAGAGACAGTATAAGTGCTCCTCAAGACCACAGTTGATGGGATAGTAATATTGTCAGAAGCTTACTCTTCGGGATATACAGTGCATACGAAAAGTAACGAATATATATATGAAATCTCTGAAGGGGCATTGGCGCTCAGATATGAAAAGAGATATGGTAGAGATTGTGGAAAAGTGTCTAGTATGTCAACAGAATAAGGTAGAATATTAAAAGTCTGCAGAGTTATTGCCGCCTCTACCTATATCGACACGGCCCGAAAAATGAGAGCAAGTCTCCATGAATGTCGTGATGGGTTACAGAGAACCCAGGTGAAATATGAGGTTATTTGGATGATAGTCGCTAAAGTGACTAAGTCTACCCACCTTCTGGTTATGAAATCCCCAAATACTCAGAGTGTATATGAGGATTTATGTGTAAGGAAGATTGTGGAACATTAAGTAGCGTTCTAGTGAGCATGGTATCATATAGGGATTCCCGCTTCACTTCCCACTTCTGAGGATATTTTTAGGAAGCTATGGGAACCCGACTGAGTATTAGCACAGCTTTCCATCCTCAGACAGATGGTCAATCAGAGAGGACTGTACAGGTTCTGAAGGATCCGATGAAAGCGTGTGCCCTTGATTTTTATGCTCCTGGGATGATCAGTTGTTACAAATCGAATTCGTCAATAGTGACAGTTGGCACATGAGTATCGGGATAACAAGATATGAGGCAGTGTATGGCTGTAGGGGTTGTTCCCCAAATTGGATAAGAAAAAGTGGGTGACGGATAGAATTATTTTCGACTTTGGATAATAAGTCTCTGAGGATGTTTAGTTAAGGATGAGAGATTAAGAACACCTCAGAGCACATAGAAAAGTATTGGAATTCACCAAGGGTGAATCTGTATTGTTAAAGATTAATTGTCCTAAGGGAATAAGGACATAACAAGACTTGGGAAGAAGGTAAATTGAGTTTCGTTGGATTGAATTTTTTGAGAGATTGGACAAGTGGAAGATAAGACCTGTAGGTGGCATTTTCACTTGAATAAGCAGGCACCCACAATGTGTCCCATCTCTTGATGCTTCAAAAATACTATCCGGATCCAGCATAGGTGATCGAGTATGAATTCCAAAAGTTCAGTTTAATGAAAATATAAGTATATTGAAGAAGTTGATTCGGGTATTAAACAGGAAAGAGAAAGTATTGAGGTTTAAGATGATCTCCTTAATTAAAGTTCTTTGGTAGTAATACACTCCGGAAAAAGGTCATGTGAGAATTAAAGAAGTATGATACGATTAATGTACCCGGAGTAGTCTATGGACTCATATAAATTTGTTCTAATTTGGAGGACCAAATTCCTTAAGTGGGGGAGAGTTGTAAGACCCGAATTTAATTAAAATACGAAATGAATGAGTATTTGTGAAGGAAAGTCGGGTTAAATTAATCCCGAACACGTGCAAGGGTAAAATGGTCAAAAGACCAAAAGTCGAAATAAATTCGATGAGAAAAATTTATTAAAAATAATGGATTGAGAAATCTTGGTCAATAAAGGTGAAATAAATTTATTTTGGGTTAAATTGACCAAGATATGAATTTATGGGAATTAATCGGGATTAATCGAAATTTTTAGTTCGAAAAAATAATCTCGAAAATAATCTAAAAATATACCGAAAAGTCATTCGGGACAATATCCCGAAAATACGGAGAAATTATACTCGAAAAAGGGTTAAAATATAATAAATAAATTGAATAAAATTAAATTAATTAAATTAGGAATAAAATAATAATATGAGTTGTAGATATTTTAGATTTTTATAGAGTATTTTAATGAATAGTGTAATAATTAAAATAAATAATAATAATAATCTGAAAAAAAAAAGAAAAAAAAAGAAGAATCTGAAAATGGGTCGGGGAGAGAGAAAGAGAAGCAGAGACGAAAAACGGAAGGCAACCGAGGATTGCCGGCGAGCCACCACCGGCGACCCTTGTCCCAGGCCGCCTACCGGGAAAGGAAGCCCCTCACCCCGCGATCTTACTGCCACCGGAGACGCGGGCCAAGGACGACCGAGATCGGCGGACGGAGGAGAAGAAGCGGTGGGGGAGAGAGAGGCTCGGTCCCGACGATCCACGACAGCTGGGCACGAACTGCGGGCACCGGCGTGATCGGGAAGAAGAGCCGGTCATTTTGAGGCCGGTGGCAGCCAACGAAACGACGGGAATCGACGGCGACGGCCAAGAGAAGAAATGGGTTTCCGACGCCGGGGAGAAGAGGCCGAACCGGCGGCGTTCCGGCGACCCCGACCGAAACCGAGGGTAGATTCGTGCTGCGGACGACCTTGTGGAGCCACTGGCAGTGGAAGCCGGCGGAGAACCGGCCGACAAGGCGGTGAACCGGAGTGAACCGGCGGTTTGAACCGGTCTGAACCGGACTGAACCGGTTCAGCCAAAAAGAGAGGAAAAAAGGAAGAAAAAGAGGAAAAATTGGAAAAAATTTCAGTGATGCAATCGAGCTTCGGGTAAGTCGATAAGCGATCAAAATTGACCGATTTGAATTTTGGAATATTTTATTTAATTATTATTCGACTGGAAATTTACCCGAAAATTATGAAATTGTGTAGCTCGACAATTGGCATCCAACAAGAGCTCGAGACAGCCTCGATTTACGGACTAGCATGGAATCTGGGGTAAGTGACCCTTATTTATGATAATTTACATCGTTATGCGTGCTTCGAATTTAATTATCGTATAAAATTAAATTAAATTTTGGAAAGTCGAATAAATTATCGTAAATAATAAATTGAGCTAATTGAGAGTTAGAATGAGGCCCAAGGAATTGTTAGTGGGCCCAATGAGCCCAATGGCCTCGATAGTGTAAAAATTTAAGTGAAAAATGGGCTTAAGGCCGATTAAGGCCCATTAAGGTGCAATCGGGCCCAATAGGGGTAAATGGGCCCAATAATTTAAATTAAGCCCAGAAAGTATTAAATACAATTAAGTTGTATAATATCTGACCTGAGGAATATTTATACGCAGTTTCGGACATTGGATTGAGAGCAGATCGGACTGCGTGATCGGACTGCGTGACGTGACATCAGAGGAAAGGTCAGATTCGACAGGAAAATCGAGGTAAGGGAATTTTGTAAGTGCATAGAGATACCTATATGTAATTTTGAGGGGAATTACAGGGTCTAGAATTACTTAAAGTATTTAGAAAATGAAATAATAATTTTTACGAAACTCGGGGCTTAGATAAATAAAGAAAAAGATGATTTTGCCCCTAGGAGTAAAATTTACAAAAAGGGTAGTAAGGCAGGTAAATTGCATGATTTCATGTTTTTAACGTGTTATATGAATGTATTGCTTTGATTTAAGCAATTATACACATAGCTTGGCTATTGATTTCTTGAATTATACGAAAAGGTACCGGTTTGTACCGGTTACTATTTTAAAAGATGTTTTATCAAGATTGAGCCACCTATCGTATTTACATGAATAAAAAGAGTGCTAGAGTCTTTCTCGCACTCAAGTTTACTGATTTATTCTCATGAAAAGCCGTACTAGAGCATTGCTCGTACGAGAAATTTGTGTGTGCACAAAACCGTGTTGGAGCTTCGCTCGCACGAGATTTTAGATATCATGATATGCATAGCGTGGTGCTGGAGTTTCGCTCGCACTAGACGTGAGTTGACATGCATATAGTCGTGCGGAAGCCTCTTGTAGACTGTGTGTCGCAGAGAGTTGAGATGCTCGCACGTATACTTTGAGACATGGGTTGGTTATCGACATAGTATTGGGGTGGATAAGACCTACGGCAGGCACCCCCAGACTATGATATGGGTCCACGGAGTATGATGTACCGTGTATGTTACACGGAGTACGATGTACCGTGCAGTCATGATGACTCTATGATGTTACTTGATATTCTGGCGGGTAGGACTTGACCCCACCTCCCGTTGCAGTTGTGATACCCCGCACACCGGGATCCGTGTAGCCTGGGATCACAGGGACAAAGTATGGCCATAGTCCTCGATTTTTCATACAGTAACCTACATGCCTCACATGATATCATACGATCTGGATATACCAGGACAAACCCAATGGAGGGGTAAGTCCCGATTTATGTTTTTAAAAGAGATGTGATTTAATGAATTAAGGTATTCCCGAGAGATGGGTTTGACCTTGATGAAGTTGTTTTATGATGAAACAATGAGTTTTAACGTGATGAGTTTGTGATGAAACAAATGAGTTTTAAAGTGATGAGTTTATGATGAAACTAATAAGTTTTAATGTAACGAGCATGAGAGGTCATACATGATGATTTTTCCATGTGTGTTTTATATGTCGATTTCATGATTTCCCTTATATGATATATCCATACATGTGGCATCGTTTTAGTCATTCCTCATGCTCAAAATATAAAGGATTTTATATCATGACATTATCAGCACGTAGATAGTATAGTTATCTACCTGCTTACATTATTGCCTTACTGAGCACGTTTCGCTCACCCTTTCATTTTCCACCCCACAGGGTATATTCAGTAGAAGAGAGCGACAATAGCTTCGCAATTCGGTTATACGCTGCTTCTTATTAAGATCAGGTATACACATTTATATAATTTTGTATCTGAACATATAGATGCACAGTACTGTATATGGATGTAATATTGGGGATGTATTTAGTTCAATAAATTGATATGGAAATGAAATATGAAAATGGAATGGTAAATAGGTGAGAGGTGACTAACACCGAATCATAGCCCAACTGTTTAGTAGTATAACTGTTCACGATGGGTAAGAAAATGAAAAAGCGAAAAATTTGTAATGATTTTTAGGTAATTTGGGTCGTGACGATATCCACTGCTACCCATCATGTTAAGGTATATACACTTGTACATATTGTATCTAAATAAGTATAGCGCAGTAACATGTTTGTAAGTAACTGTCAGGGATGTATAGATAATGTAAACACTTGTAACTAAATGGAAAAGAATAAATCAAAAACGAATGTGTTTACCTTTTTCTGTAATAAGAAATTAAGTTATATGATGATTAAATGGTGGGACTGGTATTGACGCACAACCCAATTATTAGTGGAGTGTGGTCACGATTCGGAGGATAGATAAGTATGAAATAAAAATGAAAAATTTACTCTGATTTTTGGATAGTTTTGGGTCGTGACAAACGGTGGTATCAGAGCGAAATTGGTCTGATGTGTTTTAATGTCAATAATTAGAAAATTAAATCCCTGTGTTACTGTGCTTGGTTAGATACAATATGTATATCGAGATGGGTTTTAACTAAGAAATGGATGAGAATGCAAGAATATAGGCGTTATGCCTAATATTAGTCGCGATAGAGGAGGTAAAGCATGAGGTAGAGGTCGTAGAGGTAGACTTGAGCCTGCTAGTCGTGTTGTGTTGACCTATGAGAACCAGGATGAGATTAAAATGGAGGCTAATGTTGAGCATGCCCCACAAGGTCCGATAGAGAGTTCGGACAGTATTGAGACACACTTCGTGAGGTTGGAGCGGAGTGTGAAAAATATTTGGGAGCTAATTGCTCAGAGTATGCATGGGATTTGAGGGCAAGTCGGAGCATTGACCTCGACACTATGGGTAATGAGAGTCGAAAGGCCCAAAAGTTCAATGAAGGGCTCAGATTGTCGATTAGAGTTCGATTGGCCCTGTTGGATATCAATACCTATGCAGAGGCAGTGCGCAGACTACAGTTGTGTGAATAAGATCATATGTTGCACATCTCTGAGATTGGGAAAGGTAGTAAGGGTCGAAATAGAGACAAAAGAGAATAGAGAATGACAGATATGTCAGAACGAGAAGAAGGTAGTTTGGTAAGAGATTAGAGTTGATAAGTCAAGGGTAAGATATTGGTAAGGCCCCAGTGTATCCAATTTCAGCACTTTTGAGGGGTATTGTGATTTGAAGACCCCAACCTGCTACGGAGCTGTGTAGCAATGTAAGCAATGTAGCAGTGTAGCATGTAAACAGTGTAGGATGTGTGGTAGATACCACAGAAGTAAGGCCTACACCTACACCTTATTGACTAAAATAGACGCTAAGTATGGTAAGATGGGCCACTTAATTAATGATTGCTCCGAGTTGGGTAAGACTGCCCTACAAAAGAGCAAAGAGACAGAGAAAACCCTGTTGATATCTCTGCACTGAAAAGGGAGGCCACAGCCGAAGAGAAAGAGGAAAATAGGCTGTTGGATGAGGGCGAGTGTATGCCTTGGACCAGGACACTACTGATGTTTCATATGATGTGGTGAAAGATACCACACTAGTTATGAATAGTGAAGTAATTATTTTAATTGATCCTGGTGCCACATATTTAGTCATACCGCCTTCATTTGTATATAAGTTAGTAAAAGACATGAATGCCTACACCTTGGGCACAATGCCGATAGTTAGTACCCCAATGAAGGAGGGTTAACTAACGGAATAATTATGAAGAAATTATAAGTTGAAAACAGGGGAAGAAGTATAAGTCAGCCGATTTTATTCAATGGACTATGAATAATTTGAAGTAATATTTGAGAATAAATTAGTTGGCTACAAATTATGATGTTCAGAGTTTTATTCTAAGACAGTGCTGTTTTACCCCTGAAAAGTATACTGTAAGTTTGACAAGTAATAAAAGGGGTGTAACGACTGAAATTAAAGGAGTAAATGATTGTACTCACAGAATGAGTAATCACAGAGTTTGTTATAAGTGATATACGAAAAGAGATAAGTTTTAAGATGTAATAGATCTTAAATACGAGTTATATTGGAATAAGAGGAGTATGCAAGGTACGAATATATCTGATATGTAAAGTAATTTGAATCAAATGATATGTAGTAGATATGAATTGTGACCACATGGACTGATATGTAAAGTAATTGTGGTCAAGTCTGAGGGTTAATAAAGGTATTTCAAAATACCTCCCCGTCTGAAGACTTGACAGCGTCTAAAAGTATACACAACCTATAAATTGAAATGCGATAGTCGTAATATATACATTTAAAATTAGGGTACCTTTACTGGTACGATAAAGAAATATAGAATTCAATTAATCAGAAAGGCTTAAAAATTAAAATTTTATAAAAGTCGTTAATATAAGAAAAAGAAAATGATGCGGGTTAGTAGCTTCAACGGAAGCGATTTTGAAACGACATAATATGATTATGTGTACCGAAGTCAAGGATATGGGTAACTGAAATATTCAGTGAAACTTAACTACGTTGAGGTATTTAAACTTTACCTGGACCGATTTGTTATCATCCTTATTGATGATATTTTGGGTGTATTTAAAGTCCAAGAAAAATTATTAGCAACAATTGGAGATTGTTTGTACAGATGGTTTGTTAAGAGTTTATAGAAACGGGCTGCTCAGTTGACACATCGTATTCGCAAAAGATTGCATACGAGTGGGATGATAAGTATGAACTAACCACTGTGATTTTTTCCACCATAACCAATAGCTCAAGAGGTTACTCAATGTATATGGATACCTCAAAATAATGAATGCACTGTGTAATGATGCAAATTGGGAAGATAGTTAATTATGGATCCAGACAACTCAAGGATCATGAAAGAAACTATCTGACCCATGATTTAATGTTGGCAACGATTTTGATTGTATTGAGTATGTCGCACCACTATTTACACGATTTAAAAATTTTGGGTTTGCACTAATCATAAAAACCCCGAGTATCTGTTTTCACAGAAAGAGTCAGATATGAAATAATAAAGAGGATTAAAGCTTCTGAAGGATTATGATTGTGGAAATAGTATCACCCAAGAAAGGCTAATGTAATGGCTGATGCCTTGAGCAGAAAGAGCCTCGGGATGGTTTACATATGATGGTTAGGGAGCGTGAGCTGCTAGAGCAGTTATGAGCCTCAGTCATGATGTGATCCCTTCTGATGATGACAGTGATTGTGTGACAGCTAGCCTGAGATTAGAATCGCATTTGAGTGACCGGATTTGATAGGCTTAGCGTGATGATCGGCATGGTGTCAATTGTATGGGTCAGATTCAGAGGGGTACAGTGATAGAGTTCACAGAGAGTGATGATGGTACTAAGGTTCAGAGAAAGTATAATAATATAAGTGCTCCCTAGGACCATAGTAGATGAGATAGTGATATTTTCAGAAGCTCACTCTTCGGGATATACAGTGCATCCGAGAGGTAACAAATATATTGAATTCTCAAAAAGGGGTATTGGTGGTCAGATTTGAAAAGAGACATTATGGAGATTATGAAGAAGTGTCTCGTATGTCAGCAGAGTAAGGTTGAGCAATAGAAGTTTGCAAGATTATTGCAATCTCTACCTATATCGACATAAAAATGGGAGCAAGTTACCATGAATTTCGTGATGGGTTACAGAGGACTCGGATGAATCACGAGGTTATCTGGGTGATAGTCGATAGAGTGACTAAGTCTACCCACCTTCTGGTTATGAAACCCCCAGATACTCTGAGTGTGTAGGTAAATTTATGTATAAGGAAGATTGTAGAACATTATGTAGCATTCCAGTGAGTATGGTATCATATAGGGATTCCCGCTTCACTTCTTACTTCGGGGAATATTTTTTAGGAAGCTATGGGAATCCGACTGAGTGTTAGCACAGCTTTCTGTCCTCAGACAGATGGTCAGTCAGAGAGGACTGTACAAGTTCTGGAGGATATGATGAGAGTGTGTGCCATTGATTTATAAGCTCCTGGGATGATCAGTTGTTACAAAATGAATTTGCCAATAATAACAGTTGTCACTTGAGTATCAGGATAACATTATATGAGGCATTGTATGGCCATAGGGGTTGTTCCCTGACTTGGATAAGAAGAAGTGGGTAACAGATATAGAGTTGCTCTCGAATTAGTAAGACAAACCTCTGAGGATATTCAGTTGATTTGTGAGAGATTAAGAACACCTCAAAGCAGACAGAAAAGCTATGCTGACAAGAGACAGAAACCATTGGAATTCACCGAGAGTGAATCAATATTGAGTTTCGTTAGATTGAATCTTTTGATGTTTTGAAAATATTATCCGGACCCAGCGTATGTGACCAGATATGAGCTCCAACAGCTTAGCTTAATGAAAGCATAACATACGATTGAAAACTTGATTCAGGTATTAAAACAGGAAGAAGAAAGTATTGAGGTTTAAGACGATCCCCTAGTCAAGTCCTTTGGTAGTAGTACGCTCCAGAAAAGTCACATAAGAGTTAAGAGTATGATATGTGTGAAATATCCGGAGTGATTTACAGACTAACTTGGTTCTAATTTGGAAGACCAAATTTCTTAAGTAGGAAAGATTATGTAAGACTCGAAATTAAATCGTAAATTTTTATGAGGGATGAAAATGGTCACAAATTTAAACGAATGGGATTCGGACTGAAAATAAGGATTTAAAATGCGAAATGAGTGAGTGTTTGTGAAAGGAAGTCGAGTTAAATTAATCCCGAACGCGTACAAGGGCAAAACGGTCAAAAGATCGAAATTCAGTATAATTTCGATAAGAAAATTTAATTAAAAAATATGGATTTGAGAATCTTGATCAATAATGAAGAAATAATTAAATTTCGGGTTAAATTGATCAAGATAAGAATTTATTTAAATAAACCAAAATTTTCACTTCGAAAAATAATCCCGAAAATAATCGAAAAATATACCAAAAAGTCGAAATAATACCGATAAATTTATTTATGGGTTAAATGAATAAAATATAAATATTTTTAGATATTTTTGCCAAATAATAATATTTAATTGAATATAATAATAATAAAAATAAATAATAAATAAAAATAAATTAATTTTAAAAAAAAGAAATTGAAACAGAATCGCGAGACGCGATTCTGTAAACGAAAAGGGGAACACGAGGAACCCAGCCTCGTCTGCCTTACCATCGGACGCCACCGGAGAGATGACCAGCCGAGTCGCCAGAGCCCGTCGGCACCAACAAGCCGACGAACGGCAGTGAACGGCGACCGATGGAGGGAGAAAACGAGAGAAAACTGATGGGGGGAGGAAAAGAGAAATCTGGCCATTCGCCGGTGATCTAGCCCCAATCGATGCTAGTTGGCGGTTCCCCAGGTGCAGGCGACGTGATCGATGGTGGCCACAACCGCCGAAATCGATGGACGGCGCCGAAAACGGCAGAAAAGGAAATGGGTACCGACGGCCGAGGGAGAATAGCCGGACCGACCACTTTTCGACGGCCTTGGATGAAAACGAGGCCAGATCCAAGAATCGGACAACCCAGCGGAGCTGCTGGTGACGGAAACCGACAGAGAACAGACTGACGAGGCACCAAATCGGACTGAACCGACGGTCTGAACCGGGTTGAACCAGATCGAACCAGTTCAGCCAAGAAAGAGAGGAAAAAGGGAGAAAAAGAGAAAAAAGGAAAAAGAGAAAGAATTTTTGGAGATACACCGGACTTCGGGTAAGTCGGTAAGCGGTCAAAAGTGATCGATTTATTTTCGAGAAATTTATTTAAATTATATTTGATCGAAAAAATAACTCGAAATTAAATATAAATTATGCAGTTCGACGATAAATTTTGAACGTGAACCGATTGAACTTCGATTTACACACCATCGCATGATCTCGGGTAAGTAAAGCTCATTTACGACAATTTATATAATTATTTGCGTATTAGAAATGTATTTTTACGCATTACGGATTTAATTCCGCATTTAGTAGATAATATTGGAATTTTAAGTAAACTGTCGTAAATGATATATGGGCTATCAAAGAGTTTAGAACGAAGCCCAATGGGTATTGAGAGCCTAATAGGCCCGATGAAGGGATTAAATAAATGGAAACGAGCTGAAAATGGGTTGAGGCCCATTAAGACGCAATCGGGTTCAATAAAGTAAAACGGGCCCAGTGTTTTAGATTCGTTCAGTATAGTGAAATACTGATAAGTATAATTGAATTAACCCAAATATGTGGTTATATGCAGCTCCGTAGACTTGGTTTGGAGCAAATTGGACTGAGAGACCTGGTACGGGCGGAACGGGATAAGCTCGCGCATGATTCTAGGTAAGGGAATTTTACGAACTGCTAGAGGTAGCTTTACGAAATTTCGATGCCATTTACAATCTTTTAAATGGTCTGAAGGGTCTAGATTTCAGATAAAATTTTTAGTGCCCCGAATGGGTAAATTATCGAAATACCCTTGTTAAGGGTAAAATTTCCAACTTTAGGAAAAATGTGGAAGGAGCAAGGACAAGAGATTCCTACTCATTTCTTGAGGTGTTTAAACACATGCATGAGTAGGCTGGCTAACTTTTAAATAAAAATGCACAGCATTGCATAATTTCAACAGATGTTGATTTTCTCTTAAAATGATTTGAGAAATGTAGCCGCCTATGTGATTTTATGAAAATGTGACGTGCTAGAGCTCAGCTCACACGAGTTTTGATTTGTGTGATGCATGCCTTAGTGCTGGAGCGAGAGCTCGCACTAGAGTTTTACATGTATTGGTGCTGGACTCTAACTCGCACCAGATTTTTATATGATTTTCGTGACACGGTGCTGAAGTCTAACTCGCACTAGATTTTTATATAATTTTCATAATACGGTGCTAGAGTCTAACTCGCACCAGATTTTCACATGAAATGTGTACAGAGTGCTAGAGCTTAGGTCGCACTAGTTTTACTTGATTTTTATGAGACTGTTGGAGCATTGCTCGCACTGGTTTTCTGGGAACATATGATGAGCCGTGCTTGGAGCGTCAGGTAAACTGTGTGTCACACCGATTAAATAGGCTCGTACGTGCGTTTTGAGACAGGGCATGAGTATGGAGATATGATATGGGTCCACGGAGTACGTTGTACCATGCAAGTAGCATGGAGTACGTTGTACCGTGTGGCATCTTTGGATGCATGGTATCTTCGGATATGTGGTATCTTCGAATACGAGTGGCATCTTCGGATGCGTGAGATCAGATAAGACTGACGGGTTAGACTGACCCACCTCTCGGGCGGTTCCCGATCGTGGTGAGACCCCGTACACTAGGATCCGTGTAGCAGAGGGGCTCACGAGGACACATGGCCATATTCCTGGTTATTTGCCTGAGATATACATATATTGCCTAGTCTCGCATGTTGATATTTTGAGAAACTCATTTGTGGATTTTTATGTGAGTCTGGATCACCCGAGGGAGGGGTTGGATCTTGACTGAGATATGGTTTTGATGGAAATTAAATTGGGTTTTAAACGAAAACTTGCATGAGGTTATTTTCCATGCCAATTAAACCCATGAATGATGTCAACTGGTTTTACATGACATTCAGTATATCGCATGGTACTGTTGCTTTAAAAAGCATTTGATTTCATGGTTTTGTGTAAGTCAGGAACACCCGAGGGAAGGGTTGAGTCCTGATTGTGTTGTACAATTTTAACGATGATGAAATGTTTTAAATAGATATCCATGTCGAGTTTTCCATGCTTTTGAATCCATATATGAACTTGTTTTACATGACATCATGACATCACGAATTATAACATTTGTTTTGAAATGTGTGGAGAAAGGGTGGTTTATGCATGGCACCACGTTCATGTAGGTAGTATGGTTACCTACTTATTCGTAGGATTACCTTACTGAGCTTGATGTGCTCACCCCTTTCATTTTTCAACACAGATTCCCTCCAGTAGACATTGAGCCGACTGAGTACTGCATTCCTGATATCCGCTGCTACCCATCATGTTAAGGTATATACACTTGTACATATTGTATCTAAATAAGTATAGCGTAGTAACATGTTTGTAAGTAACTGTCAAGGATGTATAGATAATGTAAACACTTGTAAATAAATGGAAAAGAATAAATAAAAAAACTAATGTTTTTACCTTTTTCTGTAATAAGAAATTAAGTTATATGATGATTAAATGGTGGGGCTGGCATTGACGCACAGCCCAATTATTAGTGGAGTGTGGTCACGATTCGGAGGATAGATAAGTATGGAATAAAAATGAAAAATTTACCCTGATTTTTGGGTAGTTTTAGGTCGTGACACTTCCTTTGCTTCTAGCTGAGAGTTTCAGTTCCACTTGGCAGCTATACCGCGAGAAATGCAGGACTGTGAACGTGCATATGCTTCTCCTTCCTTTCGCCCGTTTCTCTCTCATTTCCTCTTCACTTTCTCTCGGTTAATCTCTTAAATTTCTAATCAATTTTTATCTCTCTCAATCGTGTCTTTTGCTTCAGTTTTCCTCGGTCCTTGCTTCTTCCTCTCCTTCCTTTCTCTTTTCTTTTCTTTCTCTTTTCTCTCCCGGCCAGCCCTCTCCTTATTCCTTTCTCTCCCTTCCTTTCCTTTCTTCTCTTCTTTTCCCGCCTAGCAGAGATGGTTCTTTGTTTTGTTTCAATTGCTCTCTTATTTTTTTTCTGTATTTCCAGGTGCGGGAATTGGCTTCTTTTTGAAGCCAATTCCGTACACCACATTATATATATATATATATATTATATTAACACATATATGTTATATAATATATGTATATACATTATATTAATATATATATATTTATATTATTTGTTTGTTTATTGTTATTGTTATTTTTTTTGTTTCCATTTCATTTTAATTGTCTCATGCTTTATTTTTTTATTATTAATACTTATATATTACATACTATACATTACATAATATATATATATATTTGTTATATATATATATATATTATTATCTATCTATTTAAATTTGTCTAGTATATATATATACATACATATGTATATATATATATATATATATATATATATATATACATATATACATTTTTCTTCTTTATAACTTATCCAAAGACATAATATTCATGCCTTCCATGAAATTTTCATTATTTCAAAAATGAAATATTATTGGGATTTCATCATTCCTCATAAATCCCCGATATAAGTTTTTACATCAAGATTATTTTCGACCCCTCCATGCTTGCATTTGCTTCATCACATCCGGTATTTTCAGGTTCCCTATCATTCACAGGCTTCACGGCTCCTATACTCCTCGAGCCCTACAACGAATATTCACACTCCTATTAAAACATATTATTTTTATTCTTATATAGTCTAATTAAATATAGGAATTTTGTGGTGTTTACATTCTCCCCACCTTTAAAGAATTTGGTCCTCCAAACTCCTCTTGGTCCTTCAGAATAGATAAGGGTACTTCTAGATGTTGTCAAGTCTCTCGGGCGGTGAGGTATTTTTAAAAACCTTTATTAGCCATCAGATTTGACCACGCAAATCGGTTACGGATATAAGTATTCAAGGTTTAATTTCAATAAGAAAATAGGATACCAAACTTATCATCACTTGATCCGAATCACTTCACATACCAGAGATATTCTTACCTTGCATACATCTCTTATTTTAATATGACTCGTACATTCAAGATTTATCCCATCTCAAAGCTTGTCTCATTTCGTACATCAACTATAGAAAAACTCTTTCCTTGTTCCAATTAAGTCTCACATTCCAAGCATAAGAATATAGAAATTACAATCCTTAGATTCAATACGTAATCCATATTCTAAAGTTTCCTTATATCTCAAACTCTGAATCTTCATAATAGTTAGGATCTTTCCCATTAATATGTAACCTCTGTTTGGGAAATCCTACTTACACCCATTCTTAATACACTGTGACCTAAGAGACTCTGAGTCTCCCAAAAATTTAACACCAGTACACTCCAAACTGGGTCACTGGGTCCGAAAATCTCCCCTTCATATAGTTCTTATAATTTCTCTTTTAGCGTTTCTAATCCAAGCAAAGTCACTCAGTACAGTGGTTTGAGTACTTAATTCGATACCACGTGCTAAATCAATTTTAGAACTTCTCCTTTCAATTTAGGGTTAACTTTGATAAATCATCCGATTATGTGTCAGAAAACTTTCTCTATTTACAGGGATGTTTCTATACTCCAAACACGCCCTATCTTATCAATCATGTAAGCAGTGTGACCTTTAGAGTCTTATTTATACCGTTAGTTCCCTGATTCATTCTCCCAGCTATAGTGACTGTGCTCTTTCATTGTCACTATTTCCCTTGTAGATCTCTTTTTCGTCATTCTCTTTATCTTTCCCTTTTCTTAGTGACTTTAGAAATATGCAATTCATATCATCATAATTGTGCCTTGCGCACTGCTTCCTCAAAATAATTTCAAATGGAGTCATCTTAGCTTGACTAAATGTCCCAATATCTCCTATGAGTTTCTGAACTTCCTTTATCTAACAGTTCTTGCAACTCCTTTTTCAATTCCTCAAGATCCACAAAGTCCATCCAGTACGGAGACTTCAAGATTGGCTGAGTCTCTGGTGCCAAATCTATAGTGAATTCCAACTCTCTCTCTAGTGGTAGTCCCAGTAGTTCGTCAAGAAACACATCCAAAAACTCGCATACCACTGATATGTCCTGAATACTTGGACATTCCCGACTAATATCGGAGATGAATGCAACATAACCTTCACATTAACACTTTCATAAAAAATTTTCATCAATAGTCAAAATCATACACTTTATTCCTTAACTGCAAAGCATACAACAAACTTATCAGGTAGAAGGAAGGTTACAGTCTTGGTGTAACAATCTAGACTTACACGATTGGTGGCTAGCCAATCCACACCCAAAATTACATCGAAGCCATACACATTCAGTGAGATTAAATTTGTTAAAGTTGCCCTATCTCCTATCTTAATTTCATAATTCCTACACGCCATATCAGTCCTTTGAGATTTATACAGGGGTGTGGTAACTTGTAACATGAAATCTAGAGGCTCAGGTTTCACAGGCAGTTTACATGCAAAATGGGGTGATATAAAAGAGTGCGTAGAACCTGAATCAAATAATACATGTGCCTCGTGATTACAAATTAAAAGCTTACCCCTAATGGTCTCAGTGGAAGCATCAACAGTCTCCCAGTCCAAGCTAAAGACTCTCTCATGAGTGACAGGCTTCTTGCTTTTCTCTGCTGCGGTAGCCCATCTCTGTGGAATATGTCTCTGGGGAGCTTGCCTTTCAGGTTGTCGTGGTTGCTCCAAGGGCTGTGGAATTTGATTTTATGGGCAATCCTTTACCATGTGCCCTTTCTGTCTACACCCAAACCAGATCCCTGTGGCCCGATAACAAATACCTTTATGGGGTTTACCGCACTCCCTACATAACTTCCCATATTGCTGCGGACCTCTGGTAGTTTGTGAAGCAGGTATAGGAACTGTGGGCCAATCAACCCTAGTCCTAGACTCATCTGTCCTCTGCCTCTTGGGTTGGCCCCTCCGATAATCATGTCTCATAAACTCCGTCTTCTTACTCTTATCTTTGCTTTTTCCCTTAAAGCAATACTATGTCTATGTGACATTTATACCCCTCTCAATCATCTGTGCTCTACCTAGGGCATCCTGAAATTCAGTAATCTATAACCCTAAAAGTCGTTCTCGGATAGCTGGCCTTAACTCTGCTAGAAACCTCTTAGTTCGATGCTCTTCATTCTGGAACGTCTCCAGGTCATACCTCATCAACATTGTAAACTTGCTATCGTACTCATCCACGGTCATATGGCCCTGTACCAAATTCAAAAAGTTCATCCTCAACTTCTGTTGGGCAGCTCATGGAACATACTGATTTCTAAAGGCTGTGGAGAATGCATCCCAACTAATCACCTGATACTGAGCAGTTAGAAGGACCTTGGTGGACCCCAACCAATACTCTGCTTGGCCCTTCAGCATGTATGTGGCCATCAAAACCTTCTCAACATCAGAACACCATAAAAAATCGAAGATCTTCCCAATGTTTACCAGCTATTCTTCAGCCTCTATTGGATCCTTAATCCCCTTGAATGCTGGAGGCTTTATCTTCAAGAAATCACTCATCCTGTCGATATCCCTTTCCTCCCTCCGGGCCCATACAGGAAGCTGAGGCGCCATAGGTACTTGAGGAACTTGTGGAGGAGGAGGTGGTGCTTGTGAAGGAGTTGGCACTGTAGTAGGAATTGGTGTTGTGCCGACTGAATCAGAAATGTTTGCCCCTAGGTGTTGGGCAACCATGGCAGCTATCGACTCCAAGCCTCGTTCGAGGCGTTGCTCCAATCGCTGCTCGAATTGAGCCATACGAGTATTAGGGCTCTCTGGCTCCGGTGGAGGAGGTGGAGGTGGCTGAGCCTGCCTCCGAGGGTGTCCTTGTCCTCCACTCATCATGTAAGTGATCTAATACCTGCGCGTAATTTCAAAGATCAAATCTTAAATTCATTAAGTATACATTACCTATAACCAGACAAGCACAGATATTTGGGATGTAATTTTATCATTATTTTTGACACTAACAGTACTAGACAACCTTCGCTTTGATACTACCTTAAACTGTAACGACCCTTGACCCTTGAGAATTGGGAGATTTTTTTTTTGAACTTAATTTACCCACTTATTCCCTTATTCACGTAGGTTGTATTCCTGTTCAGTGTCAAATCACTTTTCCTAATTCTTTTATCCGAATTATATTTAAATTCCATATTTTGACTTATATGGCCAATAAAAATTTTGGCAGCATAACGGCTTATATATGAGCCTACCCACCTGCAATTCAATTACTTTGACAATCCTAGAATATCCACAACTACCAAGCATGCTTTCCAACAGTCCTAGATATCCACAACTACCAAGCATACTTTTCAAATCCACATTTACAACTCAATACATCCATTTCGATTAAATATCCATAATCTTAAAAACCTAATCCCAAAAATAATATTCTTTACATCGTTTTCCTTACAAATTACATCTTAACAAAATGTTTCCAATATATATCTGTGCATACAAATATGTCTGGTACAGGAATGTAATTGTATACCTTTCTGCGTGTACAAAAAGTAGCCTAGGATAGCTCTTTTCCATCGGTCTACATCATGTACGCGGCAGGTAGAGTCTGTAGATCACTGCAAATAATCTGAAAGGTAGAGGGGTGAGCTTTCGAGGAAAAGCCCAGTAAGAAATGCATTTAAAATTATGATGGTGGCTAAATCGCATTGAATGCATGATAAAACTAAGAGTTAACGTTTCTTTGCAAATATCACATAGCTTCCAAAAAGCATATATACAAAATATAATCAATAGAAACATAATTTCGAAGTAACAGATCTATTCAGTTACGTCCCAATCTTTCGAAACATACAGAACTCCAGAATATTTAAAAACCGATAGAATTTCAAAAGCATAACTGATGCATAAACATATATCGAAAGATCAAAATCTCATAGCATAGTTCATATTGGATGGAAACTTGGCTAACTTATAGAATTGTCATGCGATGATAACATAGTCATCCTTTGTAGAGGGAAATCAAAAGCATGGTCATGGCAAGGCTGTAGATGTGATCAAGGTCGTACAACAAATCAAACATACCCGAAGGTAAAATTCATATACGCCACAAAGGCGTGCATGACAAAAAAATACATTGATCGTGTGACACTTTGCATCTGTAGGACCCCAGAGGTGGCCCCTACAGTCACACAGACTGTGTGGCACTTTACTCCCACAGAACCCATGAGGTGACCCCCATGATCGCATGTCATTGTGAATTGCGTGCTACTTTGCTCCTGTTGGACTCAAGAGGTGGCCCCCACAATTCCACTATACAATGTCTTTTCGTCTCAAAACAGAGTTTTCAAAATCTTTCTTGGGTTTTATAACCCATAAACTCATATCGAGTAATAAAATCGAATTCCTTGTAAATCTGAAAACTCTTTCATAAAACAGAAAGAATGTGTGGTGTTTACATCAATGATTAAGGAAAAAGTCAACTATAGTTAAGAAAAGTGGACTTTTACCATAGTTGACTAACCATGGTTAAAAATTAACCTAAGTATCGAGAAAAATTTGGGAAAAACTATTTTTGGTCAGAATACAAGAGAATCATCTTCGAAAATAAGGAAAATTTATTCGAGAGGATTCTGAATTAAATTTAATGGATAAAAACGTAATGGGCCAAAATGAAGATTTTAAAGCCCATTAAGGTATACTAAATGTAGATCGAATTTCTTGGGTCCCTTAAACCAAATTGTTGGACCAATTGATAGGACAAATATTTGGACAATTAAAGGCCCGAGGTATAGTAAAAATTTCAGCCTGAAAGCCCATTAAGAAAGCCCAAACCGAGAGGCCCAATTGTAAGGCCCATTAGGATTAAATATCTAACCTTAGTTAAAGCTACCCATGACTCATTAGATGACTCATTCGGTGACTCAAAACTAAACCTTAGGAAGTCAATTATAATGGCTGAAAAGTAAGGCTTAACGGCTAAGTTAATGGCTTATAAAATCAGCCACACCATTGTCATCTTTACCATACCATTCTCGGCTAGAAGAAGAAACCATTGAAATACATTCATCCAAGCTTTCTCTCACTAGAAATCACTAGGAATTAGGCATATTTGGAACTTGCATTCTTCATGAAAGTTGTTCCATATTGAGAGGAGAGTGACATATGTTGGAATTGGCTATCAAGAAGCCATAGTGAGCAAACCGTGAGGCTCCAAAGTTTCGGCCAAGTGTGAACACAAATACTAGGTATATTTTCAAGCTTTCAAATTCATATATGTTAATGTATGAATGATTTTAAGTATATTGGTATATGTTTTAAGCATTGAAACATATGAAATCACTATGATCACGGTTAGACCGAGAGTGAGTAGTGAAATATTGATGAATGCACATATGATTTTAAGGCACAAATGAGATGATATTCATATGTTAATGATTATGGTATAGTTAGAATTAATCAATGTGATTAATTGATACATGTATTTAGTTGGCAATCAAGATGTTTGATAAAATGCCTAAATTAACTATATGAAACTTAAGAACATTGCCAACCAAGTGTTTGTGAAAATTCCTAAGTGAAATTGGCTAAACAAATGGACATGGACGACATGCCATGGTGTGACCGAAGACATGGGATGCTCTCGGCCATGGCATGTGGCCGACTGGTCCAATGGGCCAAGCCCAATTATTTTAGGCCCAATGTGATGTAATGGGTCTCGGATAAATCCAATAAGAGTTGGTGAGCCCCACAAGCCCAATAGGCCCAACGAAAATGAATAGTAAAATGGAAATGGGCTTAAGGCATAGTTAGGCCCATTAAGGTTTATTAAAGCCCATTAAGGGAAATAAATTGTATTTAATATGAAATACAGTAGGAAAAAATATAATTAACCTAATAAATGGTTATATGCAGCTCCAGAGATTATTGGAGGAGCGAATAGGATTGCTGGATTGAGCAGCGTTGAGAAAGTAAAAATTCTCGAGTGATTGCAGGTAAAGGACTTTTGTGAGTAGTTAGAGATACCTGCACATATTTTCGTCTGCTTTTACATTCACTTAAAAACTCTGAGGGTCAGAAAAAGTGAATAATAATTATTATGGCCTGATAGTGGCAAATTACGATTTTACCCTTAGTTAGGAAAAAAGTCAACTTTTGTGAAAAGTTGTAAAAAGCATGGAAACCACCATTTTGACTATTTTTGCTATTGTTTAGCAACATAGTAGGTAGATTGGCTAATGATTTTTAAGGTTGATGTGAATTAAGCACATTTTATAGTGCTGATTTTGATATTTTGAAAAACATCCCTTTTTAAAGAGCCATCTATCGAATTATGTGAGAATAGATCATGCTAGAGCATAGCTCACACTTGATTTTATATATCTTTCACATGTATTAGTGTTGATGTATGATTCGCACTCGATTTCCATGACATGCATGATAGAGTGCTGGAGTTCTTACTCGTACTCAGTTTTATATGATTTATGCATGAGAGAGTGCTTGAGCGATTAGCTCGTACTCGAATTTTACATGAGATGCATGACAGAGTGCTAAAGCATTGCTCGTACTCGATTCTTCATGATTTATACATGACACAGTACTTGAGCTATTGCTCGTACTTGATTTGATGAGTTTTGTGCATAGCATGGTACTGGAGCTATTGCTCGTACTTGATTTGAAACGTGAACTATGCATTGACCTAGTTGCTGGAGGTTTACTCACACTAGAGTTTGAGTTTGTGAAGTGAAACAGTGCTTGAGCAGAGTGTCGATTGTGACTCGCGTTCAAAGGTGCGCACTGTATTTTATGTGATATATAAGACATGTTGAAAAATCGTGCTTGATTTCCTAATGTAGACTGAGTGTCACACTGTGAGATGTTCGCATATGGATTTAGAGACGTGATATGTATTTTTCATGGTTTAAGGGCTAAGACCTATGGCAGGCACCCTGACTGTGATGTAAGGTCCACGGAGTACGTTGTACTGTGCAAGTGGCATGGAGTACATTGTACCGTGTGGTGTTGTGGAGTTGAGAAGTTGATAGCTGACGGTTGTGATGGACTGACCCCCCTCCCGTTGCAGCAGTGATGCCCCTCACACTAAGATTCTGTGTAGCCTGGGATCATCATTATAGGATATGGCCATAGTCCAAGATATTATTGCATTTCACCACAGAGTCTCACATTATATATCACTTGACTGGTTTATTTATGATACAGATAGATCTGAGGGATGGGTCGAAATCCGATTTTGTGTTGTGAATGATTTAAATGCCATATTTACTGTGATTTAAATATACATGGTATGATTTATCTAAAGGCATTATGATATTATAAAGATACATTATTTTGCACTACATGCCTACATTTGAGAACGAAAGCATGATTTCTGTACATGGGATTTAATCTGTACAAGTATATATATATATATTTAAAGACATGCTTTTAAAATAAGTTAAGGAAATGATGTTTTCAAGGCATAACATTATTTTGAGTAGATAGTGTAGATGTCTAATTGCTTGCTTGATTTCCTTACTGAGCACGTTGTATGCTTATCCCCGTTTATTTTCCCTCTCTACAGAGCATCAGCAGTAGAGCGAGTGTGCTTGAGGGATAGTATTCCTGTTGTTCGCTGCTATTTCCTATCGATCGACAGGTATACATATTTTGTACGGTTATGTATCTAAATATAGAAACAGCACAGTGATGTATACGATATATATTATAGGGAATGTATTTGTATTAGATTTTATATGATCTTATATGTATTATAAAAGAAGGTTACAGTTAGAAATAATATATTGACATGTATATATGGTAATGAATGATATGGTACGCGAGGAAGCTAACATCGAATTACAGCCCAACCATTGGTGAAAGGAAAGGTAAGTTTAAATGCAAAAAATTTGTAGTGGTTTTGGTTAAGTCAAGGAAGGGTCTTGACAGAATAGTATCAGAGCAGAGGTTGGTCTGATGTGAGTCGGTGTTAGAAAATAGGAAAGTGTACATCCCCATAGTACTATGTTGTGTTTAGATACAACTATGTATACCAGATGGGAGACGGACTAATTCATGATTATGAATGCAGGAACTTTGTCTATATGGCAAATACTCGTAGTGGTAGAGGGACGAGAGGTAGGGCTCAAGGCCGTGGAGATAGGCCTGAGAGACGAGCTGCTATTGAGCCATTACCTTCCCATGAGACTCCAGGTGCTACTAAGGCACTAGAGTGTGCTGAGATGCATTTTACGAAGATTAGAGCGTAGGCTAGAGATGATAGTAGAGATATTGGCACAGACGATGACAGGTAGGCAGGGACAGGAGGCAGCAATTGCGACAAGAGAGGCAATTACCCCTGATACACCTACATAGTCAGCTCATGCACCAAGGATTGCAGATACTCCTATACCAATACCAGTTTTGGGTAGTAGTAGATTAGGGTACGGATGTGATCTGGATCGATTGCTACAGTTCCAAAAGTTTAGATCTCCATCTTTTAGTGGGGTCAAGGACCCAGTAGCTGCTGAAGAGTGGGTTAGTGAGATAGAGAAACTTTATGGATTCTTCAAGTGTACGACATCGGAGATGATCGCATTTGCTTCATTCCTACTGAAGGGAGCTGCAGAGCATTGGTGGAAGTCCACCAGACCCATATTGAGAGACTGACATACAAATATTAGTTGGGAGATATTTCAAGATGGCTTTAGGAGGTAAGTTTATTCCCGATACCGCACAACGAAAACTACAGGCTGAGTTTTTAGGACTGAACCAGGGGAGTTTGTCCGTGGACGAGTATGAGACAAGATTCTTATCCCTGGGGAGATATGACCCAGACACCATGTATAATGAGACCAGGAAGGTCCACAAGTTCATTGATGGACTGAGATCGATTCTGCGGTCCAGATTGGTCGCATTTGATATAGCCATATATGAGGAAGCAGTGCGCAGGGCGCAACTGTACGAGCAGGATTATGAGAGGAATGCTTCCGAGTTCGAGAAGTTTAGTCGGAGCTGAGATATACAAAGGAAGAAGCTGACGAGAGATAGAGGTTTCAATTATCGAGGAGGGCTGAGACTCTTCGGTAAGAGATCACGGATTGAGGAGGCACGAGAGAGACCTGCCAGACCTCCTACTTATCTGGCCGTAGCTCCAGCGAAAGGTATTGCCATTGGAGGACAGAGACCTACTACCGATCAGTGCAGTAGATGCGGTAGACAGCATGGAGGTAGACCTTGTCCTCTGACTCCTATAGTGTGTTTTCGATGCAGGAAACCAAGGCATATTGCTAGAGGTTGCCCGAAGATGGTTGAGACTGCTCTACTGAAGGGTAGGGAGCCAGAGAGAGCTCCAGTTGATCCTTCTGCTTCAAGGAGGATAGTGACAACAGAAGAGAAGGGGAAGCAAGTGATCGGTCGAGGGAGCGTACATGCTTTGGACCAGGGCACAACTGATGCTTCATCGGATGTGATACGAGGTAACATCCTGATTTATGATATTGAAGCATATGTTTTAATTGATCCTGGTGCCATGCATTCTTTGTATCGCCTTCATTTGCATGTAAATTAGTAAGACATGTAGAGCGTACACCGTTATGTATGATGATGTTGATTAGTACGCCTATGAATAGTAGTCAGATTGTAGAGTATGTATTTAATGATTGCAAGTTGAGAGTAGGGAACAAAAAGATGACAACCAATCTAATATTGCTAATTATGAGTGACTTTGATATAATCTTAAGAATGGATTGTTTATCTGTAAACCATGCTGTTTTAGATTGTTTTGCTAAAATAGTTATATTTCCTAACCCTACAAGATATGTTGTAAAGTTTAATGAAAATAAATGAAAGGAGTAGTTATGATTATGATATGATTTATTGACTTAGAAAACCTTCAACATATCAAGGTTTCATTGCGTACGTGGTAGATACGGATAAGGCGCATCTGGAGTTGTTAGATATTCTTGTGGTCAGTGAGTACCCAGATGTTTTTTTCGGATGATTTGCCAGGATTACTACCAGACAGAGAGATGGAGTTCTGTATAGACTTGGTGCCTGGAACGGAGTCTATTTCGAGACCACCATATCACATGGCCTTAGTTGAACTGGAGGAGCTCAAGAGACAGTTGCAGGAGCTGTTGGATAGGGGTTTTGTTAGACCGAGTGTTTCACCTTGGGGAGTACCAGTTTTATTTGTAAGGAAGAAGGATGGGAGCCTCCGATTGTGTATAGATTACTGATTGTTGAATAAGGCTACCGTCAAGAATAGGTATCCCCTTCCACGCATTGATGACTTGTTAGATTAACTTCAAGGAGCACAGGTCTTTTCTAAGATTGATCTAAGGTTTGGGTATCATCAGCTGAGAGTTCGAAGTGGAGATGTACCCAAGACAGCGTTTCAAACCCGATATGGCCATTATGAGTTCTTGGTCATGCTATTCGGACTGACGAATGCTCCAACGACTTTCATGGCTTTGATGAATGGTGTGTTCAAGCCATATTTGGATCAGTTTGTTATTGTCTTCATCGATGACATATTGGTGTATTCGAGATCCAAGGAGGAGCATGAGGAGCACCTCAAGATTGTATTATAGACTCTACGAGAGCAGAAGTTATATGCTAAGCTCAGTAAGTGTGACTTTTGGTTGTCATAGATCTCATTTTTGAGACATGTTGTATCGAGGGATGGTGTATCAGTCGATCCATCCAAGATAGAGACTGTAGTTCAGTGGGAACAACCGAGGACAGTTATCGAGATCAGGAGTTTTCTGGGTTTAGCTGGATACTATCAGAGATTCATTGAGGGATTTTCGAAGTTAGCTGCTCCGTTGACACTTCTCACTCGGAAGAGTGTACCGTTCATATGGAACGAGGATTGTGAGAAGAGTTTTCAGGAGTTGAAGCGTCAATTGACCACCGCTCCGATTCTCACTATCCCTACCAGCTCAAGAAGATTTGTAGTATATACCGATGCTTCACATCAAGGATTGGGCTGCGTATTGATGCAGGATGGGAGGGTAGTTGCTTATGGATCCAAACAGCTAAAGGATCATGAGAAGAACTATCCAACCCATGATTTGGAGTTAGTAGCAGTAGTGTTTGCATTGAAAGTATGGCACCACTACTTGTATGGCGAAAAGTTCCAGATATTTACCGACCACAATATCCTTAAGTATCTGTTCTCATAGAAACAATTGAACATGAGACAGAGAAGATGGCTAGAGCTTCTGAAGGACTATGATTGCGAGATACTTTATCATCCGGGTAAGGCTAACGTTGTAGCGGATGCTTTGAGTAGGAAGAGCCTAAGGATGGTATTGTATATGATGGTTAGGGAACATGAGTTGCTATAGCAGTTTGCTAACCTCATTTTGGGAGTTGTGCCTTTTGACATGGATACAGGCTATGTGATAGCTAGTCTACGCTTGGAGTCGGATCTATTGGACAGGATCAGAGTGGCTCAGCAGACTGATCCATTTTATATTGATGTGAGTAGTCAGACGCATAGAGGCACAATGACTGATTTTGAGTTGAGTTCAGATGGACTACTGAGGTTCAGAGGTAGATTGTGTGTTCTCGAGGATCCAGGACTCAAGAGATTGATATTGGCGAAAGCAAATTCATTGAGGTATATGTTACATCCAGGGAGTAACAAGATGTATCAGAACCTCCAAAAGGTATATTGGTGGTCGGGTATATAGACAGATGTAGCAGATTTTGTGGCAAAATGTCTCAGATGTCAGCAAGTGAAGGTAGAGCATCAGAAACCTGCAGGGTTATTGCAGCCTCTACCCATACCGACATGAAAATGAGAGCATATCACCATGAATTTCGTGATGGGTTTACCTAGGACCTGCAGGAATCACAATGCTATATGGGTGATCGTCGACAGACTGACGAAGTCAGCTCACTTCCTATCTATGAGAGCTACTGATACTCTGAGCACATTGGCAGAGCTGTATGTACGCAAGGTAGTGAGGTTACATGATGTACCAGTGAACATAGTCTCTGATAGAGATTCCCACTTCACTTCCCACTTTTGGGAACATTTTCAGGAAGCCATGGGAACCCAGTTGAGTTTGAGCACCACTTTCCATCCTCAGAAAAATGGTCAGTCAAAGAGGACTATACAGACTCTAGAGGACATGTTGAGAGCATGTGTGCTAGATTTTAGAGGCTCCTGGGATGACCACTTGCCACTAGCCGAGTTCGCCTACAACAACAGTTATCATTCGAGTATCAGGATGGTATCGTATGAGGCCTTATATGGCCGTAGATGTCGTTCCCCTATTGGATGGGAAGAAGTGGGTTACTGTAAGATCTTCGCTCCTGACTTGGTTACACAAGCATCTGAGGACGTCCGTTTGATTGTAGAGAGATTGAGGATAGCTCAGAGTAGACAGAAAAGTTACGCTGACAAGAGACAAAGGCCATTAGAGTTTGCAGTTGGTGAATCCGTGTTTCTGAAAGTTTTTTCTTCTAAGGGCATAGCAAGATTTGGGAAGGGAGGAAAGCTGAGTCCTCGCTATATTGGACCCTTTGAGATACTTGATCGAGTGGGAGATAAGGCCTATAGGTTGGCATTGCCACCAGACTTATCAGGTGTCTATAACGCCTTCCACATATCGATGCTTCGGGAGTATTATCCGAATCCGGCACATGTGATTAGTTATGAGCCTTTGGAGCTCCGAGAGGACATGTCATATGTTGAGAGACCAATTAGGATATTGGATAGGAAGGATAAGGTATTGAGATTGAAGACTATTAGATTAGTGAAGGTTCTCTGGCAACATCATACTTCAGAGGAGGCTACTTGGGAGCTGGAGAGTCTGATGTGAGAGAAGCACCCCCATATGTTTTATGGCTGACTTGGTTCTAATTTGGAGGACCAAATTTTCTTAGTTGGGGAGGATTGTCAGGCCCATATTTTTATGTAGCTTGTTCCTTATGATTTATATATGTACAAACATGTATTAAGTTATTTAAATCATAAGAAGAGTATTTACTAGATTTAAGTGTTAGTGAAATGCTTTAACACTTAAAAGCTATATAAAAGCCTAATGTGAGCTATAAGAGCCACGAGTTAAACCGAGTGGATCTGAATCATTCTGAATGAAGAGAAGAACTTAAAATGAGAAAATATAGAGAACTCATGAAGGAAAGTCAGTTTGATTTAGTCCCGAACACAAAAAATAAGAGTAAAAGCTAAAAAGGGTAAAACAGACTTTTTAGCTAGTTAAGGTATTTCAAGCATATTTATCTACCAGGAACGGTTAAAACGTAAAGACGAGAGTGTAAAACATAAGATATGACACTTTCAAATTTTTGAGAAAAAGTCAATGTGGTCAATGATTAAGGATAAAGTCAACTATAGTTAAGAAAAGTGGACTTTTACCATAGTTGACTAACCATAGTTAAAAATTAACCTATGGAGAAAATTTTGGGAAAAAATATTTTTGGTCAGAATACAAGATAATCATTCCCGAAAGTAAGGAAAATTTATTTGGAAGGATTCCGGATTAAATTTAATGTATAAAAACATAATGGGCCGAAATGAAGATTTTAAAACCCATTAAGGTATACTAAATCTAGATCGAAATTCTTAGGTCCCTTAGACCGAATTGTTGGACTTATTGATAGGCCAAATATTTATACAATTAAAGGCCCGAGGTATAATAAAAATTTCAGTCCAAAATCCCATTAAGAAAGCCCAAACCGAGAGGCCCAATTGTAAGGCCTATTAGGATTAAATATCTAACATTAGTTAAAGCTAACTATGACTCATTAGATGACTCATTAGGTGACTCATAACTAAACCTTAGGAAGTCAATTATAACGGCTGAAAAGTAAGGCTTAATGGCTAAGTTAATGGCTTATAAAATCAGCCACACCATTGTCATCTTCACCATACCATTCTCGGCTAGAAGAAGAAACCATTGAAATACATTCATGCAAGCTTTCTCTCACTAGAAATCAATAGGAATTAGGCATATTTGGAACTTGCATTCTTCATGAAAGTTGTTCCAAATTGAGAGGAGAGTGACATATATTGGATTTGGCTATCAAGAAGCCATAGTGTGCAAACTGTGAGGCTCTAAAGTTTCAGCCAAGTGTGAACACAAATACTAGGTATATTTTAAGCTTTCAAATTCATATATGTTAATGTATGAATGATTTTAAGTATATTGGTATATGTTTTAAGCATTGAAACATATGAAATCACTATGATCATGGTTAGGCCGAGAGTGAGTAGTGAAATATTAATGAATGCACTTATGATTTTAAGGCATAAATGAGATGATATACATGTTGTTGAGTTAATGTATTTTGAAATGACAAAACAAGTTAATTCTATAATATTAAGTTGATATAGAAACATGTTTAGAGGTTATTAGTACCAGAACTTAGAGTTCTGTTGATGAAAGATCGATCTGACTGATGAGAGATCGATCTCCTGGGTTTTTACTTGATGAGAGATCGATCTCATGATGGAAGAGATCGATCTGGCAAGCCTTAAATCTTTACAAAAGTATTTAGGAAGAATGAGATCGATCTGCAAGGGTTAAGAGATCGATATGGTTAAAGCTAGAGTTGAGAGATCGATCTGGTCTATGAAGAGATCGATCTCCCTTAAGAGCTTAAGACTATAGATCGATCTGAGAGATCGATCTACACTCAAACAGAGAACTTATGAGATCGATCTGGTAAGGAAGAGATCGATCTCCTCAAAGTCAGAGAGCTAAAGAGATCGATCTGTGTTGTTGAGAGATCGATCTCCTCTCTACGAGATTGCATGGCAGATCGATCTGGAGATCGATCTTGCCTCAAACAGAGAGATTAGGAGATCGATCTGCCTATTCGACAGATCGATCTGCCTCATTATTTTTAAACTAACAGATCGATCTGCTAACCTATGAGATCGATCTCCTTGTGTATTTGTGCTTTGATCTTGCAGGATTTATAACTAAGAGATCGATCTGGCCAAGAAGGCAGATCGATCTGGCACTCTACTGGAGGTACCCAATGGCTAGTTCCTGTAAATTTCAACGGGAAAAACAGCATTTAATGCTCCAACTACCAATCCTTCAGTATATAACCAAGCGTTGAAGACAAAGAGAATAGGGAGACTATTGCTGCACATTCCTAACATTCTCAAGCTTTTAATTCTTTCATTCCTTGTGTCTTCATAGCTCATTTATTGAGATTCATTGTATAAGAAAAAGAGCAAAAATTGTATTTTGTCCTACCCACTTGAAAGCTTCATTTTTGTATTCAACCTTACCTTAAAAAGAGAGGAGGATTGTTCCTCAGTGAGAGTGAATTGTAAAAAGGGGTGAATACATTTCTGTATTGCTAAGGGTAGAGAGGTTATTCCTTAACCTGTAAAAGGAACATTGTAAGCTCTATTGAAAGAGAGAAAGAAAGCACTTGACAAGAAGGTCAAGGAGAGAGGACGTAGGCAAGAGTTTGGCCGAACCTCTATAAGTGACTGTGTTTGTTTCTCTTTCCCTATCTTGCATTAAATTGTTTAATTTCATTATTGCTCAATTCTATTTTCTGATTGAAGTAGGATTAAATTAAAATTTGTCATAATTGTTAGAAAACCGATTCACCCCCCCCTCTTGGTAGAGCCAACAATTGGTATCAGAGCAAGGACTCTTTAATCACGTAGGAGTAACTTCCTAAGAGTTAGAAACGATCATATGGCTCATAACAATATAGGAACTAGTTTGGTAGGAGAGGGACACTCTACGGTTAGACCGCCTATGTTTAATGGAGAACATTATGCTTATTGGAAGACTAGGATGATGTTATTCATTCAAGCAAATGATTATGAGGTGTGGAGGATCATAATAAAAGGACCACAAATTCCTACAAAGAGAATAGAGGGAAGAGATATCCCTAAAGAAGAAGATGAATGGGACTCAAATGATATTAAGTGTGCTCAGCTAAATGCTAAAGCTATGCACACATTATTTTGTGCCTTAGGTCCTAATGAATACAATAGAGTCTCCGGGTGCGATAATGCCAAACAAATTTGGGACAAATTGGCAATAACTCATGAGGGTACAACCCAAGTAAAGGAGACAAAAGTAGGTATGCTCACACATGACTATGAGCTTTTTAGGATGAAGGAAGGAGAATCAATTAGTGATATGTTCACAAGATTCACTGATGTAATTAATGGCTTAAAATCCCTAGGAAAAATTTATTCTAATATTGAAATGGTAAAGAAAATTTTAAATAGCTTACCTAAGTCATGGGAAGCTAAAGTGACTGCAATTGAGGAATCTAAGGATCCTCACACTTTGTCATTGGATGAATTGGTAGGATCTTTGCTCACTTATGAGATGAAACTTAAAAGAAATGAAGAGCCACCCAAGAAAGTAGGAGTTGCTCTAAAATCCACTACTCAAGAGGAGACTAAAAATGAGAATGGCAGTGAAGAGGATCTTGAGATGGCAATGTTTGCCAAAAGATTTAACAAGTTCATGAGAATGAGAGCTAGTAGTAGTAATAGGAGAAACAATAGGAGAGAACAAGAGGAAGTAGGTAGAAAAGACTCTATTGTGTGTTATGAATGTAAAAAACCTGGACACATAAAATTTAACTGCCCTCTTCTTAAAAGATCCAATGATAGGTTCCATAAAAAGAAGGCAATGGTGGCAACATGGAGCGACAGTGACTGCTCCGATGATGAATCAAATGAGGACATTGCCGACTTATGCTTCATGGCTATTGATGATGATGAAAAGGTAACCTCTAATCTTAATGAATACTCATTTGATGAATTGCAAGATGCCTTTGATGATCTAGCATTAGAGTATGAATGTATGAGTATGAAGTATAAAAAGATAATATCCAAATTGAGAAAAGAAAATGGAATAATGCAATTGGATAAATTAGAATGTGAAAAGAAACTAGAGACTTCAAATCTAGAAATTTGTGACCTTAAGGAGAAAAATAGCAATCTACATAACTCCTTTAATAGATTTCACATGGGGCAACAAAAGGTAGATAGCATGCTAGAAACCCAAAGGGCATTCTTTGACAAAAATGGCTTAGGATATAATGCAAAGAATAAAGAGACTCATCTTAAAAGCTTTATTGCTAGGAAGAGCATGAATAAACTTATAACCTCTTGTTCACATTGTAATAGAAAGGGACATGAGTCACATTATTGCAATATGAAGATGAGGAATTTTAAAGGAAAAATAGTAAAAAGGATATGGATTCCAAAAGAGGTAATTCATTCCAAGGATTGTAATGCATTAGCAAAATGGATCCCAATGGGATCAAGAATTGCATTTACTAACCTCCAAGGACCCAAGAAAATTTGGGTACCTAAGACTTGAGTTTGATTTTTTGTAGGTGATTTAGCATAGCCACAAAGCTAAAACAAAAGAAGCTTGGTACTTAGATAGTGGATGCTCAAGGCACATGACGGGTGATAAAAGCCATTTCAATTCTTTCAAATCAAAAATTGGTGGAGAAGTCACTTTTGGGGACAACTCCAAAGGCCAAGTGGAAGGAAGTGGCTCAATAGGTAATGATCATTTCTCTTTAGAAAAAGTATTACTTGTTAGGGGTCTAAAGCATAACTTACTAAGCATTAGTCAACTTTGTGACAAAGGTTACAAAGTAATTTTTGATTGCATGAAGTATAATGTTATAGATCCTAAGTCAAATAAAATTCCTTTTCTAGGTCATAGGCAAGGTAACATATATATTGTCTATCTTAATGAACTCAAAAATGAAAACATATGCTTAATGGTAGACAACAAAAAGAAATCTTGGTTATGGCATAGAAGACTAGGCCATGCTAGCATGAGTGTGCTATCTAAGTTAGCTAGAAAGGATCTAGTAATAGGCTTACCCAAAATACCCTTTGATCATGAAGAAATATGTGAAGCTTGTGTTAAAGGAAAACACAAGAGGACTACTTTTAAGCCTAAGAATAGTGTATCCACCACTAGGCCTCTTCAATTACTGCATTTAGACTTATTTGGACCAACTAGAACCACTAGCCTAGGTGGGAAACACTATGGATTTGTAATAGTTGATGATTACACTAGGTACACTTGGGTGTTCTTTTTGAGAGTAAAAAATGAAGCCTTAGAGAAATTTATAGCCTACTCAAAGGTGACTCAAAATGAAAAAGGATATACAATAACTAGCATTAGAAGTGATCATGGCAAAGAATTTGAAAATATAGGATTTGATGAATATTACAATGATCAAGGAATTAGCCATAACTTTTCAGCCCCTAGGACACCACAACAAAATGGTGTAGTTGAGAGAAGAAATAGAACTTTGGAAGAAATGGCTAGAACTATGTTATGTGAGAATAACTTACCAAAGTATTTTTGGGCTGAAGCTATAAACACATCATGTTATATAATTAATAGAGCTATGATTAGATCCATGCTAAAGAAAACTCCTTATGAGCTCTACAAAGGTAAAAAGCCTAACATTAGCTATTTCCATCCTTTTGGCTGCAAATGTTTTGTTCTAAATAATGGGAAAGATAATTTGAGAAAATTTGATGCCAAGAGTGATGAGGGAATATTCCTAGGATACTCATTGAATTCAAAGGCTTATAGAATATATAACAAAAGAACATTAATGGTTGAAGAGTCTATTCATGTTATATTTGATGAGTCAAATAATATATCAAAAGATTCAGCTAATGATGAGAATGTTGGAATATTTGATGAAAACTTAGAAGATGACTTTCTAGAAAAGCTTGACTTGAATAAAGAAGATGAAGAAGAAATAGAGGTTCTAGAAAGAGAACCTAGAGCACCAAGAGAGTTAGGATATGTAAAAGATTGTGAAATAGTAGGAGATCCAACTCTTGGAGTTAGAACTAGATCATCTCTAAGGAATATGTGCCAATATATAGCCTTTGTATCTCAAATTGAGCCTAGGAATGTCAATGAAGCCTTAGAAGACAATAATTGGTTCCTAGCAATGCAAGAAGAATTAAATCAATTTGAGAGAAGCAAAGTATGGAAACTAGTTTCTAGGCCTAGTGATCACTCAATAATTGGAACTAAATGGATATTCAAGAATAAGATGGATGAAAATAGTGTGATCATAAGGAATAAGGCTAGGCTAGTTGCTCAAGGCTATAGACAAGAGGAAGGCATAGACTATGATGAAACATATGCACCGGTAGCTAGATTAGAGGCAATAAGAATGTTACTTACCTTTGCATGTTATAAAAACTTCAAGCTATATCAAATGGATGTAAATAGTGCATTCTTAAATGGTTTCATTAATGAAGAAGTCTATATTGAGCAACCTCCCGGATTTGAAAATCATGAATTTCCTGAACATGTTTTCAAATTATCTAAGGCATTATATGGGTTAAAACAAGCTCCTAGAGCTTGGTATGAAAGGTTGTCAAAATTCTTAATAGAAAAGGGATTTTCAAGAGGAAAAGTCGATACCACCTTATTCATTAAGAATAAAAATAAAGACTTACTAGTTGTACAAGTGTATGTAGATGATATTATTTTTGGTTCAACTAATGAGTCTTTATGCCAAGAGTTTGCTAAGATCATGCAAGGAGAATTTGAGATGAGCATGATGGGAGAACTCACATTCTTCTTGGGACTCAAGTGAAGCAAACAAAAGATGGAACCTTCATCAATCAAGCAAAGTATACTAAGGAATTGCTCAAGCGATTTGGAATGGACAATTGCAAACCTCAAGCAACTCCAATGGGCACCAACATCAAGCTTGATAAAGATGAAAGTGGTAAGTGTGTAGACACTAAACTCTATAGGTCTATGATTGGCTCATTGCTTTATTTAACTGCAAGTAGACCAGATATTTTGTTTAGTGTATGCCTTTGTGCTAGATTTCAATCATCTCCTAGGGAATCACATTTATTGGCAACTAAGAGGATCTTTAGATACCTCAAAGACACTCCCTCATTAGGACTTTGGTACCCCAAGGACTCCACCTTTGCCCTTCATGCATATTCAGATGCTGATTTTGGAGGATGCAAAATAGATAGGAAAAGTACTTCAGGTACTTGCCAATTCTTAGGAAATAGGTTAATTTCTTGGTTCTCTAAGAAACAAAACAGTGTGGCTCAGTCCACCACTGAAGCTGAATATATAGCAGCTGGTAGTTGTAGTGCTCAAGTGTTATGGATTAAACAACAAATGAGAGATTATGGTATTGACATGAAGCAAGTCTCTATTAAATGTGATAATACCAGTGCCATTAATCTATCTAAAAATCCTATCCAACACTCCAGAACCAAACACATAGAAATTAGACATCACTTCCTTAGAGACCATGTACAAAAAGGGGATATAATTTTAGAGTACATTGACACTCTACATCAAATAGCTGATATATTCACCAAACCCCTTGATAGAGATAGGTTTTGTATCCTTAGAGGTGAATTAGGACTCATGAATATCCCTTAAGACTTTTGTGTTTCAAAAATCTTGGTTTCAAGTTGATTTTAAAAGAGTTTTTGCAAAGATTTTCTGGCAATGAGGATGAGAGATCGATCTCCTTGCAATATAGATCGATCTCCATACTTCCAACAAGCCTAAATCATCAAGGTAAAGCTAAGCAGATCGATCTTCTAACCATAAGATCGATCTCCTTACGCCTCTGTTAAAGAGCAGATCGATCTATCCACACGACAGATCGATCTCTTCAAAGCTTCTGCATTCTAAAGATCGATCCATGCATTTGGCAGATCAATCTCTCTAAGTCTCGGTTTCACTACAGATCGATCTGTGCATGTAACAGATCGATCTCCTTAAGCCTCTGTTTGCGAACAGATCGATCTGCCCATACGACAGATCGATCTCTCTTGGCTTCTGGAAGTGACAGATCGATCTGTCAAGGTAACAGATCGATCTCCTGTGCCCTGGAGTATAAATTCACGCGAAAAATCTCCAAATTTCAAAAACCCCACTCTTCAAATTCTGAAATTCCCTCGCACTTTCTTCTTCGATTCCTCCTCAGATCGATCTCCGTACGGTCCTCCTTGCGTCTCGGTGTCACATTCTGGTATTGTAACCAACATTTCTCAAAACTTTTCTTCAATTTGTGTTCATTTTAATTCTAGGGCAAACCTAGGTACTATTCCATTGCTTTTCTCAGTTTTGAATCTGTTTAGCGCAACTCTAGAGTCTAGAATCATGCCTAGGCTTAAGACAGTAGGTCACAAACCTCCTAAAACCAATGTAGAGGCTGGTTCATCCTCCCAACCCATTCCTCCATCTTCCATTGCTTCCTTCAATCGGTGTTTTAAAACACCTGCAAAAAGGAAGCGATACGAAGAATACTTCTCGACCATGCCAATTAAGCATTGGCGAACCATAGATTTTTCCTTCCTCAATCGCATAGACTTTACATACGTGTCAAAGTTTGAAGAATTTGGTTGGATGAATTTTTTAAAAATCAACACTCCCATCCCTCCAAATCTAGTTCGTGCATTCTTTTCCAATGCCGAACTCATTTTTGACCCAAATGACACTTGCAAAATTGTCGGTTTTAAAACATATGTCATGGGTAAAACCATTCCTGTCGATACTGATATCCTAGCTCAGGCCTTCCACATGAAAAATGAAGGCTTGACCAATGAGGATGAGGAAGTCTCCTTAGAGTTTGATCTCCCTGGGGACAAAGCGAGTGACCTACCGATGCACCCTTGGTTACTCCACCTCATAATCTCTTGGAACCTCCGCCCTTTCGGTACCCGTCATTCCACCGTTAGGCGCTTAGATCGTTTTTGGCTCCATCACATTCACTCCACAAGCCAAAAACCAAATCTTGTCCATTTCATATACGAAGACTGGCTGAAGATAGTGCGTGGACAGGCTACCACGATCGTTTTTTCGTAACCGGTAGCCTATCTTCTCCACCGCATTGGCGTCGACTGCAGCGACAAAACCGAAGAACTGCCATCTCACAAGAGCGTCCTCAACATTGGGTCCCTTCATCATATGGGCTATTACAAAGACATCTGGGGAGCGTGGAAGAAAAAGAGGGACCAGCAACCTGCAGAGGCTATGGAGGAGGACCCCACTGATGAGCCAGTGCACCGACCTGCAGCACCAGCTCCTGAACCGTCGTCCTCAACTGCTCCGTCCACTGCACCAACATCGTCTCCTGCTGGCTTGGAGATGCTCATGCAGACGATGAGTGACCTCAGTCACAAGATGGATGACGACTTTGCCACTCAGCGGCGTATGTTCGAGGACTTAACCCAAAGAGTGGATAAGATTCAAGAGGCTCAAGAGGCGATGTTCGATGAGCTCCAAGTAACACGCATGCATGTTGAGAATCTTTTGGATCGTGCTCCTCCCTCACCATAGGCCTTAGGTGTTTTTGATTTAGTGTAGTTATAACAGTTTAAGGTACTTGATGTTATTTGTGATGAATTTGCTTGAATGAAATTTCGTTTGACTTGTTATTAGTTGTGTTAATGAAAAGTTCATTTTGAAATGCCATGAGTATTCTCTTTTCGTGTTATTGATATGACAAAAAGGGGGAGAAGAAAACATGTGTGTGGTTGTGGTAAACGTTTAAAAGAATGATTAAATTAAGGGGGAGTTAAGTCAATAACAAAGTAAAAGATAAAAGCAAGGGGGAGCTCACAAAAAGGGGGAGCTTTTGCAAAAATTCACTAAACATGTTTGTTTTATGTTTTGTCATATCAAAAAGGGGGAGATTGTTGAGTTAATGTATTTTGAAATGACAAAACAAGTTAATTCTATAATATTAAGTTGATATAGAAACATGTTTAGAGGTTATTAGTACCAAAACTTAGAGTTCTGTTGATGAGAGATCGATCTGACTGATGAGAGATTGATCTCCTGGGTTTTTACTTGATGAGAGATCGATCTCATGATGGAAGAGATCGATCTGGCAAGCCTTAAATCTTTACAAAAGTATTTAGGAAGAATCAGATCGATCTGCAAGGGTTAAGAGATCGATCTGGTTAAAGCTAGAGTTGAGAGATCGATCTGGTCTATGAAGAGATCGATCTCCCGTAAGAGCTTAAGACTATAGATCGATCTGAGAGATCGATCTACACTCAAACAGAGAACTTATGAGATCGATCTGGTAAGGAAGAGATCGATCTCCTCAAAGTCAGAGAGCTAAAGAGATCGATCTGTGTTGTTAAGAGATCGATCTCCTCTCTACGAGATTGCATGGCAGATCGATCTGGAGATCGATCTTGCCTCAAACAGAGAGATTAGGAGATTGATCTGCCTATTCGACAGATCGATCTGCCTCATTATTTTTAAACTAACAGATCGATCTGCTAACCTATGAGATCGATCTCCTTGTGTATTTGTGCTTTGATCTTGCAGGATTTATAACTAAGAGATCGATCTGGCCAAGAAGGCAGATCGATCTGGCACTCTACTGGAGGTACCCAACGGCTAGTTCCTGTAAATTTCAACGGGAAAAACAGCATTTAATGCTCCAACTACCAATCCTTCAGTATATAACCAAGCATTGAAGATAAAGAGAATAGGGAGACTATTGCTGCACATTCCTAACATTCTCAAGCTTTTAATTCTTTCATTCCTTGTATCTTCATAGCTCATTTATTGAGATTCATTGTATAAGAAAAAGAGCAGAAACTGTATTTTGTCCTACCCACTTGAAAGCTTCATTTTTGTATTCAACCTTACCTTAAAAAGAGAGGAGGATTGTTCCTCAGTGAGAGTGAATTGTAAAAAGGGGTGAATACATTTCTGTATTGCTAAGGGTAGAGAGGTTATTCCTTAACCTGTAAAAGGAACATTGTAAGCTCTATTGAAAGAGAGAAAGAAAGCATTTGACAAGAAGGTCAAGGAGAGAGGACGTAGGCAAGAGTTTGGCCGAACCTCTATAAGTGACTGTGTTTGTTTCTCTTTCCCTATCTTGCATTAAATTGTTTAATTTCATTATTGCTCAATTCTATTTTCTGATTGAAGTAGGATTAAATTAAAATTTATCGTAATTGTTAGAAAACCGATTCACCCCCCCTCTCGGTAGAGCCAACACATGTGTTAATGATTATGGTATAGTTAGAATTAATCAATGTGATTAATTGATACATGTATTTAGTTGGCAATCAAGGTGTTTGATAAAATGCCTAAATGAACTATATGAAGCTTAAGAACATTGCCAACCAAGTGTTTGCGAAAATGCCTAAGTGAAATTGGCTAAACAAATGGATATGGACGGCATGCCATGGTGTGACCGATGGCATGGGATGCTCTCAACCATGGCATGTGGCCGAGAGGTCCAATGGGCCAAGCCCAATTATTTTAGGCCCAATGTGATGTAATGGGTCTCGAATAAACCCAATAAGAGTTGGTGGGCCCTACAAGCTCAATAGGTCCAACGAAAATGATTAGTAAAATGAAAATGGGCTTAAAGAATAGTTAGGCCCATTAAGGTTTATTAAAGCCTATTAAGGGAAATAGATTTTATTTAATCTGAAATACAGTAGGAAAAAATATAATTAACCTGATGAATGGTTATATGCAGCTCTAGAGATTATTGGATGAGCGAATCGGACTGCTGGATCCAACAACATTGAGAAAGTAAAAATTCTCGAGTGATTGCAGGTAAGGGACTTTTGTGAGTAGTTAAAGATACCTGCACGTATTTTTGTCTGCTTTTACATTCACTTAAAAACTCTGAGGGTCAGAGAAAGTGAATAATAATTATTAGGACCCGATAGTGGCAAATTACAATTTTACCCTTATTTAGGAAAAAAGTCAACTTTTGTGAAAAGTTGTAAAAAGCATGGAAACCACCATTTTGACTATTTTTGCTATTGTTTAGCAACAGAGTAGGTAGATTGACTAATGATTTTTAAGGTTGATGTGAATTAAGCACACTTTATAGTACTGATTTTGATATTTTAAAAAACATCCCTTTTTAAAGAGCCATCTATCGACTTATGTGAGAATAAATTGTGCTAGAGCATAGCTCGCACTTGATTTCATATATCTTCCACATGTATTAGTGCTGATGTATGATTCGCACTGGATTTCCATGATATGCATGATAGAGTGCTGGAGTTATTACTCATACTCAGTTTTATATGATTTATGCATGAGAGAGTGTTGGAGCGATTAGCTCGCACTCAAATTTTATATGAGATGCATGACAGAGTGCTAGAGCGTTGCTCGTACTTGATTCTGCATGATTTATACATGACATAGTACTTGAGCTATTGCTCGTACTTGATTTGATGAGTTTTGTGCATAGCATGGTACTGGAGCTATTGCTCGTACTTGATTTGAAACATGAACTATACATTGACCTAGTTGCTGGACGTTTACTCGCACTAGAGTTTGAGTTTGTGATGTGAAACAGTATTTGAGCGGAGTATCGACTGTGAGTCGCACTCAAAGGTGTGCACTGTATTTTATGTGATATATTAGACATTTTGAAAAACCGTGCTTGATTTCCTTGTGTAGACTGAGTGTCACACTGTGAGATGTTCGCATGTGGATTTAGAGACGTGGTATGTATTTTTCATGGTTTGAGGGCTAAGACCTATGGCAGGCACCCCGACTATGATGTAGGTTCCACGGAGTACGTTGTACCGTGTGAGTGCCATGGAGTACAATATACCGTGTGGTGTTATGGAGTTGAGGAGTTGATAGCTAGTGGTTGTGATGGACTAACCCTCCTCCCGTTGCAGCAGTGATGCCCCGCACACTAGGATTCTGTGTAGCCTGGGATCACCATTATAGGATATCGCCATAGTCCAGGATATTATTGCATTTCACCACAGAGTCTCACATGATATATCACTTGACTGATTTATTTATGATACGGATAGACCTGAGGGATGAGTCGAAATCCGATTTTGTGTTATGAATGATTTAAATACCATATTTACTGTGATTTAAATATATATGACATGATTTATCTAAAGGCATTGTGATATTATAAAGATGCATTATTTTTCACTGCATGCCTACATTTGAGAACGAAAGTATGATTTCTGTACATGGGATTTAATCTGTACAAGTATATATATATATTTAAAGACATGCTTTTAAAATAAGTTAAGGAAATGATGTTTTCAAGGCATAGCATTATTTTGAGTAGATAGTGTAGATCTCCACTTGCTTGCATGATTTCCTTACTGAGCGCGTTGTATGCGCATCCCCCTTTATTTTCCCTCTCTACAGAGCATCAACAGTAAAGCGAGTGTGCTTGAGGGATAGTATTCCTATTGTCCGCTGTTATTTCCTATCGATCGACAGGTATACATATTTTGTATGGTTATGTATCTAAACATAGAAACAACACAGTGATGTATACGATATATATTATAGGGAATGTATTTGTATTAGATTTTATATGATCTTATATGTATTATAAAAGAAGGTTACAGTCAGAAATAATATATTGACATGTATATATAGTAATGAATGATATGGTACGCGAGGAAGCTAATATCGAATTACAGCCCAACCATTGGTGAAAGGAAAGGTAAGTTAAAATGCGAAAAATTTGTAGTGGTTTTTATTAAGTCAAGAAAGGTCTTGACACACACAGTTGGGCTATGAGTCGGTATTAGTCACTCTTTACCGTTTACCATGTCCTCCATCTTTTAATTCATTAAAAAATAAACATGTATACTTTATAATTGAAATTTGATACTTGTACGTATCTATTAATAATTACATCCCTCATATTACATTACAAAAGGATTACTGTGCTATTACATGTTTAGATACAAAAAGATTCATGTGCGTATACCTCTTGGCGATGGAGAGCAACGGATATCCGGATACAACTCCTCAGTCCTTCACTAGACTACTGTGTGCGCTCTGTAGAGGGAGAAAAATGATAGGGATGAGCAACCACACGGTCAGAAAGGCACTAATACAAGCACGGTAGATAACTACACTATCTACATGCTTATAATGTCATGACATAAAGATCATTTATATCTAGAGCATGAGGAAATATTAAAACTATGCTACATGTATATACATATATCATGTACTGAAAACATGAAAATAGGCATGTAAACATGGAAAATGATCATGAAAAACATCTCATGCTCATCATAATAAAACCCATTAGTTTCATCGCAAATCATGGATTTCATCATTGTGAGATCTGAGAATTTTAGATATATTTTAATGATGTAATAAGAATTTGAAGTGTAATTTATTGAGCTAAGTGAATTGTGGGAATTATAATTGGAGATTTATATGTTAAGTGTGTAAAATAAGCATGAAGTATGAAGACAGATTGATCTGGGAGAAGGAGAGATCGATCTGGTGAGTTAAAAATGAGAAGGAAGGAGGAATTTGAGGAGCAGATCGATCTCCAATGGAAGAGATCGATCTCCAAATGATTCTATTTGAGAAAGGATCGATCTCATGAGGAAGAGATCGATCTCCAAATGATTCTGTTTGGGAGAAGATCGATCTCCTTAGGAGCAGATCGATCTCATAAAGCCATAAAGAGATCGATCTCACCCCTCGACAGATCGATCTCCTAGGCATAAAATTGCCCAGATCGTCCCCAAAATTTCAAACGCAGATCGATCTCATCAAGAGGTAAATCGATCTCCTACCTCCAGTCTATATAAGGAATCCGTGTTTTTCTCCTGCAAACTCACTTTCTCTCTCTTCCAAACCCATTTCCATCAAAAACCTAACTTTCTCACTCATCCAAATCACTCATTTCTGGCCGAATCAGAGGTTGTGGCAAGAAGGGAAGTTGTTCCTCATCAAAGGGAGAACAACATACTTGAAAATCGAAGGACGAATCGGATCGAGGCGTGGGTTGTGCGTCTCACAAGCTTTGGGTAATTTCTAAACCTCGATCTTGATATTTGAGATGATTTTGATGATATTGGTGGTTGTCATTGCGTTGAAATAGTTGAGAAAGGATTAGGGATTGATGAAATTGCAATGTAGTTGGAGTAATGTAGATATTTGGTAATTTTGGTAATTTTGAGAATTTGTGCTATAAATGGAAATATAGACAATGTGATGAATTAGCATAGATAATTGGCATGAGAAATGTAGGACGTTGAGATATTGTGAATGAGGTTGTAGTTTAGGGTAGAGTTATGAGAATCGAGAGATTCGAGGAGTTATGAGCAATTATGCTTGATTTTGAGAATTGAGATTGATGAGATAATTGAGTATTGATGTTTTAACATCGTTTGGACAGCTCGGGAGTTTCAGAGTGGAATGCGAGGCTAGTCCGTGATACGGGGGAAACGATTGCACTATACGAGGTGCAAAGAGGTAAGGGAAATCTAAACCATTTGTGTATGTGAATTGTAAACTATTTTAGCATGAATTGTGGTTTATAAAACAAGCATGTTGGGCTTTGTGTTGAGATTAAATTACGCACGATTTTTATAGCCGGTTGGAGCCCAATGTTTTTATGAGTTTATAACTGGGCTCTACGTTAAGGCAATATCGAGATTTGAGAAATGTGTGCGTGTGCTTTGCCGGTTGGGACTCGGTTTTTATTACGTTTTGTGTTGAGTACAAAACAATTTTCAAATGAGTTTTATGAGAGAAAAACCATCATGAGTTCTACGTGAAGGCAAACCAGTCTTATGTGATAAGACTTAGGTGTGTAGTTGTGAGTACACACCGAGCATTGCTCTGGTAGCATGTAAGCCCGACTTCTTCTCCGTTCTGGTAATGTGAGACTAACCTATTCTGTGGCTATGCCACGTATACTTGGTGGCCGTTGCCACGTTATACCCCATTGGTGGCTGTGCCACGTTATACCCCATTGGTGGCTGTGCCACGTTATACCCCATTGGTGGCCGTTGCCATGTTGAGAAACCCTATTCTGTGGCTATGCCACGCGAGAAATTAAATCAGTGGCTTTGCCACGTGTGTTTTGTGGCTATGCCACGTGAGAATTTAAATCAGTGGCTATGCCACGTGTGTTTAGTGGCTGTGCCACGTGCATTACTATTTCAGTGATTTTATCACGTATTTGAGAAAGCGTTTATCGCATTGTTTTCACATGCTTTGTTATTGCTCTAGAGTGAGCCTTTTACTTCATGTTTTTACAGGATTTGAGATATGAGAATATCGTTTTGAGTACTTTCATGCTATGGTTTTCAAATGAGTTTCACATACAAGCAAACATTTTGTGATGTGCATTTTGGTTTATGAAATGAATTCCTTACCCCCTTTTACTGAGCGATTTAGAAGCTCACCCTGTTTTCTTTCAAAAAAGTGGCTAGTGGAAGACTTGAGCTCCAGGCCATATATTGTGTTTTAAGGTATCTTTTATCTTTTCATGTACCCAGACTATTATTGTAATTGCAGACACTTGATGTATAACATTATACGGGATGTATTAGGATTAATTAACCTGAGATGGATTAATGTATTTGGTATGATATATAAATCCTATTGATGAGATCCTGAGGCATGATAATTATGATGATGTATGACACTGCACAGGAATGCACTCTTAATTGTGAATTAACGAGTAAAAAGTTTTAAATTAGCCCTATTTTCGGCACTTCCGGGGCGTGACAGAGTTTTCTTGGTATCAGAGCTTAGGGTGTCTAGTACTGTCAGTGTCGGTTAAGTGGAATAGAATACATCCCAATTGTCTGTAATAGTCTGGTCATGAACTGAAGTTGAGGATTGAGATTTCAATAAATTGTGATATGTACGCGCAGGAGACGAGTTGAGATAGAGAATGAGTAAACGGCGAGGTCGTTCGAGGAGGCAGGCAGAGTCCCTTCCGCCACCTGTCCCACAACCAGAGAGTCCTAACTCTCGATTTAATCGGATTGAGACCGATGTGAGGCAAGGTTTTGAGCAGATGGCAGCGTTATTCGCGCAATACTTTGGAGTTAATGCCTCGGATACTACCCCTACACCACCACAAGGACCTCCCATACCCCCAGTGCCTCCCGTCACTCAGCCTGAGGACAGAAGTATGGTCCGACTAAAGGATTTCCTGAAGATGAATCCACCCGCATTTAGGGGAAAGAAGGATCCTACCGAGGCTGAGGAGTGGTTGACGGAATTGAGAGTTATATTTGACTTTCTGGGGTGCACAGATGCTGAGAGGGTCAGTATGAGTGCCTATATGCTGAAGGGGAGAGCTCGAGATTGGTGGGGTACTACCCAGGGTATTCTGATGTCCCGCCAGGATGTGATTGGTTGGGAAGAGTTTCAGACAGCCTTTAGGACCCAATATGTACCACGAGTCGCCCAGAGAAAGAAACAAGCTGAGTTTTTGAGTTTGGTACAGGGCGACATGTCTGTGGATGACTACGAGAGTCAATTCACCGCTCTATTGAGGTATGACCCAGAGACCTTTAAGAGTGAAGAGCTCCGCACAGAGAAGTTTGTGTATGGGTTGAAGCCCGTCATCAGAGATAGATTGATAGGGCTATGTATTACTGAGTTTAGAGATGCTCTAAGACGAGCACAAGAGATTGAAAGAGGGATTGAGATGGTACAATCCCAGAATGAGCTCAGAGCGGTGAATAGAGATAAGGGCAAGAGGCCAGCACTTTTCCAAACAGAGGCTCGGAGAGGTTCCTTCAGAAGAGGAAGGATTGAGGTACAGAAGGACAGATTGGAGAGACCCAGAGCCTATCCTATTATCAAGGAGACCCTTCGATATGTCAGGCCGGAGATAAGGGTTTGTGGAGACTGTGGCCGATCGCATGAGGGAAGTTGTACTGGGTCGATCCGTGGATGTTTTAGATGTGGTGACATGGGTCACAGAGTGAAGGACTGTCCCCAACCTCAGATACCACATGCTCCGGAGCCCACTAGACAACAGCCTCAGAGAGTGGATCCCCGGAGACGGGCCACTGCGGCAGAGAAAGGGAAGAAACCTGTGGCACAGGGACGTGTGTTTACCCTGGATAAGGAGACCGCAGACACTTCGGCAGAAACTATAAGAGGTACACTCTCTGTCTGTAATCATAAGGCTCATGTGTTGATTGACTCAGGATCCACACATTCCTTTATTTCTGAGCATTTTGCATGTAGATTAAACTTGAAGTTTGAACCTCTAGAATATATACTACATGTAAATACCCCTATGCGTGAATCCCAGAGAACTGAGTTAATCTGTAGAGGATGTGAAATAAAGGTGGGAGATAGGGTGATGTTAGCAGATCTAATCATGTTGAATATACATGGGTTTGATGTAATTTTGGGGATGATTGGTTGGCAACCAATCGAGTGAGTTTAGACTGCTACGCTAAGATTGTAACTTTCTCCCTACCTGAACCTTATAGTGTACGATTGAGATATTGAGGAAATGAATATGTGAAATTCTAGTAAGTAATTTGAGAATTTTAATATTATTTTGGAGAATATTAAATATGATTGTTCATGTGAAGGTTATGAGATACTCATCTCAGACGATGAGCGGAAACATCCGAGGATTGAGGATATACCTGTGGTGTGTGAATTTCTGGATATTTTCCCAGATGAATTGCCAGGTTTACCACCAGAGAGAGAGCTGGAGTTTACCATTGATTTGGTACCAGATACTCAGCCGATCTCTAAACCTCCTTACAGGATGGCATTAGTGGAACTTGAGGAATTGAAGAGACAACTACAGGAGTTATTGGATCAAGGGTTTATTAGACCCAGTGTTTCGCCATGGGGAGTGCCAGTACTATTTGTTAAGAAGAAGGATGGTAGTCTCAGATTATGTGTAGACTACCGATTGTTGAATAAAGCCACGGTGAAGAATAAATACCCACTACCCAGGATTGATGATCTACTTGATCAGCTAAGAGGGGCATCAGTCTTTTCTAAGATTGATCTGAGATCGGGCTATCACCAATTGAGGATCAAGGAAGAAGATATTCCAAAGACGGCCTTCAGGACGAGGTATGGCCATTACGAATTCCTGGTGATGTCCTTTAGATTGACGAACGCCCCTGCAGCATTTATGAGATTGATGAACGAGGTGTTCAGAGACTATATAGATAAATTTGTGATAGTCTTTATTGATGATATCCTGGTATACTCTCGGTCGTATGAGGAGCATGCACAGCATTTGTGGTTAGTACTTCAGATACTCCGAGTTAAGCAATTATACGGAAAGCTTAGTAAGTGTGAGTTTTGGTTGAACCGGATAGCTTTCCTTGGTCATATAGTCTCAGAGGAAGGAGTATCAGTGGATCCAAGCAAGGTGGAGGCTGTGCTTAATTGGGAGAGACCGAAGACAGTCACTAAGGTGCGAAGCTTCCTTGGTTTGGTAGGGTATTACAGAAGATTTGTGGAAGGATTTTCAAGGATTGCCGCCCCTTTAACTAAGCTCACGCGCAAAGAGACTCCATTTATATGGACTGATCAATGTGAGCTCAGTTTTCAGGAATTAAAGAGGAGGTTGATAGCGGCACCTGTGTTAACTATTCCTGAGGGATCAGGAGGATTTTCGGTGTATAGTGATGCATCTCATCAAGGATTGGGGTGTGTGCTTATGCAACACGGAAGAGTGGTCATATATGGATCGCGACAGCTGAAAGACCATGAGCGGAATTACCCCACGCATGATTTGGAGTTAGCCGCTGTGGTATTTGCTTTGAAGATCTGGCGACACTACTTATATGGGGAAAGATTCCAGATCTTCACTGATCACAAGAGTTTGAGATATCTCTTTGATCAGAAAGAGTTAAACATGAGACAAAGGAGATGGATGGAACTCCTTAAGGATTATGACTGCGAGATTCTTTATCATCCGGGTAAGGCGAATGTAGTTGCTAATGCCCTCAGCAGGAAGAGTATGATATCTGCTATGATGATCAGGGAATGAGATTTGTTAGAGCAGTTCGCCGAACTTCGGATCAGAGTTAAAGAGGTAGAGACTGAATTTTTAGCTAGCCTGCGGATAGAGCCCAGGATCATGGATCAGATTAGAACTGGGCAGCGCAGTGATCAGAGATTGATAGATATGGTTAGCCAAGCTGAGCAGAGTTCGCAGTCGGATCTCACCATCAATGAGGATGGATTATTGAGGTTCAGAGGACGGATTTGTGTACCGGACGATGATACCCTGAAGAGACAGATACTGAGAGAATCCCACTGCTCGCGTTACACCATGCACCCAAGGAGTACTAAGATGTACCGAGACTTAAGAAAGGTGTATTGGTGGAGTGGTATGAAGCGAGATGTGGCAGAGTATGTGGCCAGGTGTTTAGTATGCCAGCAAATGAAAGCTGAGCATCGGAAGCCCGGAGGACTACTACAGCCTTTACGTGACCTACATGGAAATAGGAGCATGTCACTATGGACTTTATTATGGGTTTACCGAGGACCCGAAGAGGTCGTGACGTGATATGGGTCATTGTGGACAGATTGACCAAGCCCACTTCCTTGCCATCAAGAGCTCAGATACTGTGGATGCCTTAGCTGAACTGTATGTCAGCGAGATAGCTAGATTACATGGGGCTCCAGTGAGTATTACTTCTGATAGAGATTCCCGGTTTACTTCTAGATTTTGGACCCAGTTTCAGGAGTCCATGGGGTCTCGATTGAGTTTCAGTACCGCCTATCATCCTCAGACAGATGGTCAGTCAGAGAGGACTATTCAGACCCTAGAGGATATGTTGAGGGCGTGTACGATGGATTTTAAGGGATCATGGGATGATCACCTGCCCCTAGCAGAGTTTGCATACAATAACAGCTATCATGCGAGTATTGGAATGGCACCTTTTGAGGCTCTATATGGTAGGAGGTGTAGATCCCCTGTAGCTTGGGAAGAAGTCGGTGACAGAAAGATAAATGCTCCCGAGCTTGTTGAGCAAGCCGTACAGAGTGTGAAACTCATATGTGAGAGGTTATGGGCTGCACAAAGTAGACAAAAAAGCTACGCGGATGCGCGTAGACGGCCACTCGAGTTTAAGGTTGGTGATGCAGTATTTCTGAGAATATCACCGAGTAAGGGTATCATGTAATTTGGGGAGAAAGGGAAATTGAGTCCTCGATACATAGGACCATTCGAGATTCTTGAGAGAGTGGGAGAGGTAGCTTACAGATTAGCATTACCCCCACAGATGTCCGAAATACACAATGTTTTTCATGTGTCTATGTTGAGGAAGTACCACCCGGACCCTTCCCATGTTATAGAGTATGACGAGATGGACATTCAAGAGGATATGAGCTACACTGAGGAACCCGTCCGGATTCTCGATAGAAAGGAGAAGGTACTGAGAACCAAGAGCATCTCATTAGTGAAAGTTTTGTGGAAACATCATTCAATGGAAGAGGCAACGTGGGAACTAGAGAGTCTCATGAAGGAGAAATACCCCCATCTATTTGGCTAGTTGAGTTGAATTTGGAGGACCAAATTCTTTTTAAGGTGGGGAGGATGTGAGATCTGAGAATTTTAGATATATTTTAATGATGTAATAAGAATTTGAAGTGTAATTTATTGAGCTAAGTGAATTGTGGGAATTATAATTGGAGATTTATATGTTAAGTGTGTAAAATAAGCATGAAGTATGAAGACAGATCGATCTGGGAGAAGGAGAGATCGATCTGGTGAGTTAAAAATGAGAAAGAATGAGGAATTTGAGGAGCAGATCGATCTCCAATGGAAGAGATCGATCTCCAAATGATTCTGTTTGAGAAAGGATCGATCTCATGAGGAAGAGATCGATCTCCAAATGATTCTGTTTGGGAGAAGATCGATCTCCTTAGGAGCAGATCGATCTCATAAAGCCATAAAGAGATCGATCTCACCCCTCGACAGATCGATCTCCTAGGCATAAAATTACCCAGATCGTCCCCAAAATTTCAAACGCAGATCGATCTCATCAAGAGGCAGATCGATCTCCTACCTCCAGTCTATATAAGGAATCCGTGTTTTTCTCCTGCAAACTCACTTTCTCTCTCTTCCAAACCTATTTCCATTGAAAATCTAACTTTCTCACTCATCCAAATCACCCATTTTCGACCGAATCAGAGGTTGTGGCAAGAAGGGAAGTTGATCCTCATCAAAGGGAGAACAACATACTTGAAAATCGAAGGACGAATCGGATCGATACGTGGGTTGTGCGTCTCACAAGCTTTGGGTAATTTCTAAACCTCGATCTTGATATTGGAGATGATTTTGATGATATTGGTGGTTGTCATTGCATTGAAATAGTTGAGAAAGGATTAGGGATTGATGAAATTGCAATGTAGTTGGAGTAATGTAGATATTTGGTAATTTTGGTAATTTTGAGAATTTGTGCTATAAATGGAAATATAGACAATATGATGAATTAGCATAGATAATTGGCATGAGAAATGTAGGACGTTGAGATATTGTGAATGAGGTTGTAGTTTAAGGTAGAGTTATGAGAATCGAGAGATTCGAGGAGTTATGAGCAATTATGCTCGATTTTGAGAATTGAGATTGATGAGATAATTGAGTATTGATATTTTAACATCGTTTGGATAGCTCGGGAGTTCCAGAGTGGAATGCGAGGCTAGTCCGTGATACGGGGGAAACGATTGCACTATACGAGGTGCAAAGAGGTAAGGGAAATCTAAACCATTTGTGTATGTAAATTGTAAACTATTTTAGCATGAATTGTGGTTTATAAAACAAGCATGTTGGGCTTTGTGTTGAGATTAAATTGCGCACGATTTTTATAGCCGGTTGGAGCCCAATGTTTTTATGAGTTTATAATTGGGCTCTACGTTAAGGCAATATCGAGATTTGAGAAATGTGTGCGTGTGCTTTGCCGGTTGGGACTCGGTTTTTATTACGTTTTGTGTTGAGTACAAAACGATTTTCAAATGAGTTTTATGAGAGAAAAACTATCATGAGTTCTACGTGAAGGCAAACCAGTCTTATGTGATAAGACTTAGGTGTGTAGTTGTGAGTACACACCGGGCATTGCTCTAGTAGCATGTAAGCCCGACTTCTTCTCCGTTCTGGTAATGTGAGACTAACCTATTCTGTGGCTATGCCATGTATACTTGGTGGCCGTTGCCACGTTGAGAAACCCCATTGGTGGCTGTGCCACGTTATACCCCATTGGTGGCTGTGCCACGTTATACCCATTGGTGGCCGTTGCCATGTTGAGAAACCCTATTCTGTGGCTATGCCACGCGAGAAATTAAATCAGTGGCTTTGCCACGTGTGTTTTGTGGCTATGCCACGTGAGAATTTAAATCAGTGGCTATGCCACGTGTGTTTAGTGGCTGTGCCACGTGCATTACTATTTCAGTGATTTTATCACGTATTTGAGAAAGCTTTTATCGCATTGTTTTCACATGCTTTGTTATTGCTCTAGAGTGAGCCTTTTACTTCATGTTTTTACATGATTTGAGATATGAGAATATCGTTTTGAGTACTTTCATGCTATGGTTTTCAAATGAGTTTCACATACAAGCAAACATTTTGTGATGTGCATTTTGGTTTATGAAATGAATTCCTTACCCCCTTTTACTGAGCGATTTAGAAGCGCACCCTGTTTTCTTTCAAAAAAGTGGCTAGTGAAGACTTGAGCTCCAGGCCATATATTGTGTTTTAAGGTATCTTTTATCTTTTCATGTACCCAGACTATTATTGTAATTGCAGACACTTGATGTATAACATTATACGGGATGTATTAGGATTAATTAACCTGAGATGGATTAATGTATTTGGTATGATATATAAATCCTATTGATGAGATCCCGAGGCATGATAATTATGATGATGTATGACACTGCACAGGAATGCACTCTTAATTGTGAATTAACGAGTAAAAAGTTTTAAATTAGCCCTATTTTTCGCACTTCCGGGGCGTGACAATCATAAATCATCCCCTCAGGATTAACACCTTGTCAAAACATTAGTAAAACTCATCACAAACAACTTATCATCCTTTAGAAACATCCCACAAGGTTCGACCCCTCCCTCGGCTCTACCCTGGACAACACAAATCATGTTCAGTATATAAAACCATGTGATATCATGTGAGACAGGTGGTCACTATATATAATCGAGGACTCTGTTGGCCAACTGTGTCATTATCATCCTAGACCACATGGATCTCGGTGTGCAGGGTATCATGCTGGAACGGAGGTGAGTTAATCCTACCGCTAGACTTTTAAATCAACATCATAACCACACGGTACAACGTACTCCATGTGATATACACGGTACAACATACTCCATGTAATATACATGGTACAACATACTCCGTGGACCCATATCATGGTTGTGGGTGCCTACTGTAGGTCTTATCTACCCTATGCCATGTATAACCTACTCAATCTCAAGTGCACGTGCGAGCATGTCCTTCGTGTGACTAGTAGTCTACACGAGGCATTCAGCACGGCTCGTGCGAGCAACTCATCCATGTGACACAAAGTCTACACGAAGCATCCAACACGACTCATTACATATCACAGTGTGAAAAGCCCAGTGCGAGTAAAGCTCTAGCACGACTTTATGCATAATCAGTGAATACCCTCGTATGAGCAACGCTCTAGTACGACTTTATGCATAATAAATAATGAGGAAATTCTATACGAGTATAGCTCCAATACGGTTATATGCATCAGAAAATCAATGGAAACCCACGTACGAACAAAAGCTCCAGTATAGCTTGCTGATAATTCTATTTTTTATAGAATTATTTGTGCTTAAATTCCTAATTATTTATTTAATCCCCATATTATTTTATCAATAATCCCCTTTATTTCATTAAAATTCTTTAATGTGCAGAAAAATTAAATCCAGATGAAACTCAGTTGTTTCAGACGAAATTGGGCTGAAAACGAGCTAAAAGAGATTGGCCCACTTCCAATTTGCAGACCGAGTCATCAGTCGTCTAGACACGCGTGATGCCAAATGTCCGTATTTTATTTGCTCAGAAACGATAAGATCGAGGGATACCGTACCAACCCTTTGGAAGACACACGCCGGGCCACATCGCACAGTTAATTGGACAAAAAGACTGATGACGTGGAAATATCTACTCTGCTGCAAATCAAATGAAGATAAGTGGCCAAACAATGCCAACTCATATAGGATGAAAATTTACCATTGTACCCCTATGTTTGTGTATAAATAGAACATGATGGCAATTGAAAAATGAAGTAGGAGTAGGGTAAGTAGAAGTAGTTTTAGTGTAGAACTAGTTAGAGTAGCATAGGTAGAATAGTTTAGTTTTAATTTCCCTTGTTTTTTTCAGAAGCATTTCCCGTTAGTTATTTTCTTAGCCACCATTTTCTTTTCTTCTTTACTTTGTTCAATGTTTCAATCTCTTTTATTTTGACGTTTTTATTCACTACTCATTTAACTATTGTTCTTTCAAGTTCTTAATTCAGCACTTATTTTTACTATCATCTTGTTTTGGATTTAGCAACCTAGGACTATGGGGGCTGATCTCGGTGGTAGGTATAGAGAAGAAAAAAGGGGTAACCCGAGGAGGCTGTATTATACAGTATATCTTTCCCATGTTTCTCTTCCTCTATTGCACCGTTAAGAGCCATTTAAATTTTGTTTTAGCTAAAAAAAATAAATAGATTTATACTTATTTCCGTGAAAGATTTGTGAACTCGTTTATTTGTAGCTTTTCTCTGTTAGTAACTTTTGAGTTTATGTTATACAGCTTCATTTGTGGGTTTAATTTTTATGTTAGTTTAACTGATAGTTGCTGGTTAGAGAGAGGTTTAAGATTCTTGTTGATGGCAGAAGATATTCCCGATTCCCTCGCTATTTCCGAGCCCACTTATATTCAGTGCTAGGCGGGTCTGTGTAGCAGTGAACTAGCTGGAGTAGTTACTGGTTGGTGCTGAAGTAGGTGGGACGGCTGTTGTTCGATACATAATAGAATCGGAATTGCTCATGGCTGTGGACAGGAACCCAGAAATCTCCTCTGTTCGACTCTGCTTTAAGTTAGTTTTACTGTTCATATGAACTAGTTGTTGTCCTGCATTGTTGCTGAATCCAAATGTTAGTTGTGTTTGCTGAGCACGGCAGCAGTGGGAGGAAGACGTTATTTGTTGGTTGGTGGCTGAGTACATGGCAGAATAGAACCAACTTCATTCCTTGCTCTGTCCCGAGCTCCAGGTACTGTGCACCTCAGTTTTTTTGAATTTTTTTTTTGCTCCCTTGCATCGAACCTCGGTTGCTGTGTTTGTGCCATTTTGTTTTCAGGACGCGACATCATCAGCAGAGCAAGGAAGATGCAGGAGCTAATGCTGCGTGCACGATCTGCTGCAGCACCCGAGGAGTAGAGGAAGATGTACACTAGCTAGGCAAAACGAGGATGTGCAGAATAAGCTGGAGTAGACGTGTGCTGCAGAAAAATTGGACGGGGAGCAGAGGACGCAAACTGCTGAGCAATAAGGTGGCAGTATGGGGAGCTGTTATTGCAGGGAATGGAGCATGGCAGGAGCAAGTAGTGCATGATGACGGTATTGTGTAGTTGGTACAAATCAGAGAGCAGGGAGCAGCAGACATTGCATGTAGCAGACCGCTGGTGCCGAGGACAACGTTTGGAGCAATCGCCTGGAGCAGAATAGGCAGGAATGAAGCACGTGTAGGACAAGACCGAGAGCATCGTTTGGAGCTGGGGAAGAACGTGTACAGTACTAGTACACGAGATCACTCAGCTGGGCATAATTGCTAAGGCCATGTTTGGCTGCATTTATCTTCACAGATTATTATTTCATGCAATTACATTGCTTTGTCTAATTTTTGTTATGTCTTTTATTACTTTCTAGCTTAGTTATGTAGACTAGTTTAATTCTCTTAGTTTGTTATTTTAAGTTTTAGTTTAATTTCATTAATAGTTAATTTTCTTTTTACAATAGGAATTAAGGTTTTGCATTTTGAATTAATTTAAATTAAATGTTTTTCATGCATTTTTAATTTCGTCTTTATTTTCATTAGATTTTAGTTTAAGTAATTTGCAATTTTTATTAGTTTAATTACATGCATTTTATTTTAAGTATGTTTAAATTTTAATTAATTTTATTTCCTTATTTCCATTTTTGCTTTCTATTTTAATTGTTTTATCTTTTGTAGGTACTTTTTTTTATTACATAGAGCACTGTAAGTACTTTTAGCTCGGTTTTATTTTTTTTATTTTATAGTTTTAATATTAATTTTAATTAGCCTTAGTAGATCACCCATTGCAATTTCATAATTTGCTAGGATATACTTAGGATAAGATTAACCGGTAGTTAATTAGGCTAGTCAACTTCTCTGTGGGACGATAACTCGGGACTCAAATCCCATTATTACTTGTACGACCCGTGCACTTGCGAACAATACCCTTGGGCGTGTCAAGTTTTTGGTGCCGTTGCCGGGGAAGTTTTAATTAGCCAGTAATTAATATCGGTGAAATTATGCTTAGGTGTAATTCGAGGTTGTAAATATTTGGAGCCCTACTTAGGTTATTTGAATTTTCTCTTAATTAATTAATTAAAAAAAATTGAAAAATTTAAAAACCTAAAAAAAATTTCTAAGGACTTTTTGATGTTTGCATGCATAGAGCCAAGAGTTACAATTGCTTTCCTTTAAATCCTGAAATTGAACACTTAGAAAAATTCGAAAGGATTCTAGGAAATTATTAGCTCTGCTGCAAAACATTATGGCAAAAAATAGGAAATTTAGAACCGTTGGAGATTATGCAATGCCGACGATTGGAGGATATTATTCCGGCATTAGGCCACCAGCTGTCCATGCAAACAATTTTGAAATTAAGTCTTCTCCAGATGGTCCAGACTTCATTGCAATTCAGTGGGCTTCCGCACGATGACCCACATGCTCACCTTGGGCAATTCCTGGACTTGTGCAAGACGTTCAAACACAATGGATTATCTGATGATGCGCTTAGGCTTAGACTATCCCCCTTTTCGCTTAGAGATAGGGTGCGACACTGGTTAACCTCCTTGCCTCCAGGACCCATTTCTATATAGGACGAGTTAGCCCATCAATTTCTATCTAAGTTTTTTCCTCCCTCTAAAATGGCCTAACTCCGTAGTAATATATCTTCTTTTGCTCAGTATGACTCTGAAACTCTTTACGAAGCATGGGAACGATATAAGGAGCTTCTTAGGAAGTGCCCTCACCATGACCTACCTTTGTGGTTGCAAGTCCAAACCTTCTACAACGGACTTTCAAGCCCAAATAGGACCATTGTTGACGCTGCGGCGGGTGGAGTGCTAATGTGTAAAACAGAGGAGGAAGCTTACGAGTTATTAGAAAAGATGGCGGCTAACAACTATCTATGGTCCTCAGAGAGACAATTGCCAAAGAAGTTAGCGGGTATTTATGAGCTCGAAACACTGTCTACCTTGACCTCTCAAATCGCTAATCTTACGAAGAAGGTAGAGTCGCTCAGTACCCAACATAATCCTCCCACTAGTCCTAACCCTGTATTCTGTCCAAAGTCATTTTCTTTCCTACGAGCTGTGTAGTGGTACCCACTCTGTAGATAGGTGTCCGCTCAACTTAGAATCGGTTCAGTATGTTGCCCCTTCTCAAACGTAACAAAACAACTATTTTTCAAACACCTATAATCTAGGGTGGAGGAACCATCCTAACTTCTCCTGGAGCCAAAACTAAGGGCAAACTTCTAGCTCTAGACCTATAGGACTCCCTGGTTTTCAAGCTCCATCGGTTTAGGTACCACCACAGCCGCAATTTCCACACCATCCACATCATCCATCCCTACCTCAATTTCAACATCATCCACCTCACTTCCATCAACCACCACTACCACCACTTATGCAACCCCAACATTACTATGCACCAGCAGCTGAGAAGAAGCCTACATTAGAGGAGATGTTCTCAACGATCCTGAAAAATCAAGCTGCTTCAATTAAGAACTTAGAGGTTCAGGTGGGACAAATAGCTAGTGCTCTTAGCCAACGTCCTTAAGGGACCCTTCCTAGTAATACTGAAGTTAATCCTGTTAAGCAAAGGGAGGGTAAGGAACATGTTAGATCTATCACCCTTAGGAGTGGCAGAGAGCTAGAGGAGCCACAAGTTAAGTCCCAACCTGAACAACACATAGTTGAAGAATTCGTAAGTTCTAAAGAAGCAGCTCAGAAAGAGCAAAAACCTAAAGATCGGGCTGCCAAGGAAACAAAGTTAGGCGCTTCTTCATCTATACCTTCTTCTTCTTCATTGCCTTCCTCGTCCTCTGATTCTACACAGGTTCCCACTACATTACCTCTAGTTAGACCACCAGTACATTTTCCTCAGAGGTTTCAAAACCAAAAGCTTGACCAACAATTCGCCAAATTTCTTGAGGTTTTTAAGAAACTTCTCATCAACATTCCTTTCGCAGATGCCTTAGAGCAAATGCGAAGTTATGTGAAGTTTCTAAAGGATATCCTATCGAGGAAGAGAAGACTGAAAGATTATGAGACGGTGGCCTTAATTGAGGAATATAGTGTCATTATCCAGAGAAAATTACCCCCCAAGCTCAAGGATCCCGGGGTTTTACCATACCATGCACTATTAGAAATTTATTCTTTAGTAGAACCCTGTGTGATTTAGGAGCTAGTATCAATCTAATGCCTTTGTCTATCTATCAGAAGTTAGGAATAGGGGATGTCAAGCCCACTACAGTGACCCTTCAGCGAGCAGATCGTTCCATTAAATATCCAAAGGGGATCATTGAGGATGTCTTAGTAAAGGTGGATAAGTTTATTTTCCCTGCAGATTTTATTGTACTAGATATGGAGAAAGACAGGGAAGTCTCCATTATTTTAGGCAGACCTTTCCTAGCTATTGGTAGGACGATAATTGATGTGAAAAAGGGGGAGTTGACTATGAGAGTGCAAGATTAGGAAGTGAAGTTTAATATTTTCAAACCTTTGGAGCTCCTTGATGACTCTCAAGAGTGTTTTAAGATGGAGATTAATGAGGATATAAGGCTGAAGCACATGAAATTTGAAAGAATGAGGGAAGTAGATAGGGCTCAGGAGGATTTAATTGTCAACATTCTGTCACCATTCTAGATGACCCTCCTACTCTTCGCCCTGCTGTTGAGTGTTGTCTTCTTCAGCTGCATTTGAAGTGGTTGTGTTTTCCTTTTCACTTTGTATAAAGTTCTTTTTCTTTTCTGCTGTTTCTTGCATTGTTTATTTTACAGATTTCTTTTCTAGTTTTATGTTTTCAATCAAGCTTCGGTTGTTCATAATCATCATCAGAGAGGGGAGTACTCTGTTCCAGAACTTCAATTCTTATATTATCTGCACACTGAGGATACTATGCACTTCAAGTTTGGGGAGGAGATATCACTTGAGTATTTTTTGAAAATTTGAGCAAATTGAAAATTTTTTCAAAAATCTGAGCTTAAATTGTTTGATTTTGGGATGATTTAGTGTTTAGCATGTAGTTTACCCATATTTCGATGATATGACCCCATAATTTAGTCTGACTTTGATTGACTGAGAAGCATGATTATAGGAAAAGCATGAAGTTGAGTTCTTGAATTTGTCTTGATTTTGATTGCGATTTCCTCATTTTATGCACATGTCATGTCATGAATCTGTATATTTATTTAGAGAAAGCTTATGTGGACCTAGGATTGCATTTGTTCAGTTGATTTTGTGTATCATATTCTAGAATTTGTTTGATCTAATCTCGAGGCGAAATATTAGATCACACTTAATTAGGGAGATGATTTAAGCCATCTTTGGATCGTTTGAGCCTTTCTAGCCATCCCTGTACATATTTTACCCCTAGTCACCCATCTTGGCCAAATAAGTTTTTCTCTGTAAATACATAAATTTCCTTAGCTTAAATACTTTGTTCCTATCCCTTACCCCGAAAACATGAAAAGTCATTTGATATGTTGTGAGCTTTGTACATATGGGTATCTGGTGATAGTGAAAGTTCGAAAAAAAAATTGTAAAAAAAAGAAAGAAGAAGAAGAAAAATACAAAAATAGAATAAAATGTTTAGTGAAATAAAATAAGTTTGGGGGAATAATTAGAGCTCTTACATTAAAAGATCCTAGAAAGTAATGCATGTTAAGGGGTAATTAAACCTAAATCGACTTTATCATACCTTAACCCCAGCCTGACATTACAAGCTTAATGAAGTCCTACTGATCTTTGGTTAAGTGTGACTACATTAGTGGAGAGAGAAGTGAAAAGCAAACTTATGGGAATGATCACATGTCATTAACTTTACATTCACTGTGTTTGCATAATCTGATCCAGATAATGTACTGTGAAGTGACTTTGACATTTTTCACACACGCACGAGGAGTCCAATTTGGGTTAGGACTTATGATTGAATGATTCTAAGTGTTTGACTTGTAATTATGATTCTTTTAGATCATAGTCTGTACTTTATCTTTGAGGATAATATTGGAAAAATTATTGTGTTTTGTACTTGTCATTTCTACATTTATTTTGTTTTGCTTGAGGACAAGCAAAAGCTCAAGTTTGGGGGTGTGATAATTCTATTTTTTATAGAATTCTTTGTGCTTAAATTCCTCATTATTTATTTAATCCCCATATTATTTTATCAATAATCCCCTTTATTTAATTAAAATTCTTTAATGTGTAGATAAATTAAATTCGGATGAAACTCAGTCGTTTCAGACGAAATTGGGCTGAAAATGAGCTAAAGGAGACTGGACCACTTCCAATTTGCAGACCGAGTCATCAGTCATCTGGACACGCGTGATGCCAAGTGTTCATATTTTATTTGCTCCAAAACGATAAGATCGAAGGACACTGTGCCAACCCTTTGGAAGACACACGCCGGGCCACATCGTACAGCTAATTGGACAAAAAGACTGATGACATGGAAATATCTACTCTGCAGCAAATCAAATGAAGACAAGTGGCCAAACAATGCCAACTTATCTAGGATGAAATTTACCATTGTACCCCTATGTTTGTGTATAAATAGAACATGATGGCAATTGAAAAATGAAGCAGGAGTAGGGTAAGTAGAAGTAGTTTTAGTGTAGAACTAGTTAGAGTAGCATAGGTAGAATAATTTAGTTTTAATTTCCCTTGTTTTTTTCAGAAGCATTTCTCGTTAGTTATTTTCTTAGCCACCATTTTCTTTTCTTCTTTGCTTTGTTCAACGTTTCAATCTCTTTTATTTTGACATTTTTATTCACTGCTCATTTAACTATTGTTCTTTCAAGTTCTTAATTCAGCACTTATTTTTACTATCATCTTGTGTTGGATTTAGCAACCTATGACTATGGGGGCTGATCTCGGTGGTAGGTATAGAGAAGAAAAAAGGGGTAACTCGAGGAGGCTGTATTATACAGTATATCTTTCCCATGTTTCTCTTCCTCTATTGCACCGTTAAGAGCCATTTAAATTTTGTTTCAGCTAAAAAAAATAAATAGATTAATACTTATTTCCGTGAAAGATTTGTGAACTTGTTTATTTGTACCTTTTCTCTGTTAGTAACTTTTGAGTTTATGTAATACAGCTTCATTTGTGGGTTTAATTTTTATGTTAGTTTAACTGATAGTTGCTGGTTAGAGAGAGGTTTAAGGCTCTTGTCGATGGCAGAAGATATTCCCAGTTTCCTCACTATTTTCGAGCCCACTTATATTCAGTGCTAGGCGGGTCTGTGTAGCAGTGAACTAGCTAGAGTAGTTACTGGTTGGTGCTGAAGTAGGTGGGATGGCTATTGTTTGATACATAATAGAATCGGAATTGCTCATGGCAGTGGACAGGAACCCAGAAATCTCCTCTGTTCGACTCTGCTTTAAGTTAGTTTTACTGTTCATATGAGCTAGTTGTTGTCCTGCATTGTTGCTGAATCCAAATGTTAGTTGTGTTTGCTGAGCACGGAAGCAGTGGGAGGAAGACATTGTTTGTTGGTTGGTGGCTGAGTACACGACAGAATAGAACCAACTCATTCCTTGCTCTGTCCCGAGCTCCAGCTATTGTTCACCTCAATTTTTCTGAATTTTTTTTGTTCCCTTGCATCGAAGCTTGGTTGATGTGTTTGTGCCATTTTATTTCCAGGTACGTGACATCATCAGCAGAGCAAGGAAGATGCAGGAGCTACTACTACGTGCACGATCTGCTGCAGCACCCGAGGAGCAGAGGAAGATGTACACTAGCAAGGCAAAACGAGGATGTGCAGAATAAGCTGGAGTAGACGTGTGCTGCAGAAAAATTGGAAGGGGAGCAAAGGACGCAAACTGCTGAGCAATAAGGTGGCAGTATGGGGAGCTGTTATTGCAGGGAATGGAGCATGGCAGGAGCAAGTAGTGCATGATGATGGTATTGTGCAGTTGGTACAAATTAGAGAGCAGGGAGCAGCAGACATTGCATGTAGCAGAAGGCTGGTGCCGAGGACAACGTCTGGAGCAATCGCCTGGAGTAGAATAGGCAGGAATGAAGCACGTGCAAGACAGGACCGAGAGCACCGTCTGGAGCTAGGGAAGAACGTGTACAGTACTCAGCTGGGCATAATTGCTAAGGCCATGTTTGGCTGCATTTATCTTCACAGATTATCATTTCATGCAATTACATTGCTTTGTCTAATTTTTGTTATGTATTTTATTACTTTCTAGCTTTGTTATGTAGACTAGTTTAATTCTCTTAGTTTGTTATTTTAAGTTTTAGTTTAATTTCATTAACAGTTAATTTTCTTTTTACAATAGGAATTAAGGTTTTGCATTTTGAATTAATTTAAATTAAATGTTTTTCATGCATTTTTAATTTAGTCTTTATTTTCATTAGATTTTAGTTTAAGTAATTTACAATTTTTATTAGTTTAATTACATGCATTTTATTTTAAGTATGTTTAAATTTTAATTAATTTTATTTCCTTATTTCCATTTTTGCTTTCTATTTTAATTGCTATATCTTTTGCAGGTACTTTTTTTTATTGCATGGAGCACTGTAAGTACTTTTAGCTTGGCTTTATTTTCTTTATTTTATAGTTTTAATATTAATTTTAATTAGCCTTAGTAGATCACCCATTGCAATTTCATAATTTGCTAGGATATACTTAGGATAAGATTAACAAGTAGTTAATTAGGCTAGTCAACTTCTCTGTGAGACAATAACTCGGGACTCAAATCCCATTATTACTTGTATGATCCGTGCACTTGCGGACAATACCCTTAGGGCGTGTCACTTGCAAAACATCACAACTCAAAATATGGTGCGAGCTAAGCTCCAACACATTTCATGCATATTAAAAACATTAAAATCCATTGCGAGCGAAGCTCCAGCACGATTTAACTCATATAAATCTGATAGGTAACTCTATTTCAATAAAACACATTCAAAATCAAAATTAGCACCTGACTCATGCTATTTCATGAAATTATGGAGTCATTAGCCAGCCTATCCATCAATTTTGCTTAAATCAAAGCAATGTGCTTCATAAAAGATATCAAAACATGATGTTTCATGCAATTATTAGCCTTACTACCCTTTTTGTAAGATTCACTTCCAAAACCAAAATCATCTATATCCGAAATCGTTTGCACAAACCATTATATCTCTTCTAGGTAACCAACACAAATTCAATACCCTACAATTATCCTCAAAATATATGCAGCTACCTCTAGATACTTATAAAATTCCCTTACCTTGAATTGTGTCGAGTAATTCCACTTCCTCAGAGTTGCTCGATCATGCAATCCTATTTGCTCCCAATGAAATCTTTGGAACTACACGAAATTACTTATTACATCAATTTAACCTAATATAACACAATTCTCGCATTTATTATATTCGATTCGACTTATTAGGTTCATGACACTTATTGGGCCTTATTTTCTTTTAAGTCCTTTTTCGATTGTACTATTCATTTCTCGGGAATCTATTGGTTCCACCAAGCTTATTGATTCATATTGGGTCGGCATTAGTCTTACAATGCCTTAAGTTCATAATTTCTTTCACTATGGCATTTCCTCATACACCTCTTAAGCCCATTTTCAATTATCATCCATTTCAATATATGTGTTGCACAAAACTATCTCATAATCATTTCTACATGCTTAATAACATTAATTCATGCTCCAATCTTCATCTAACCCATGCCTATCGACTTTCTCTCACTTTCTCACACTAAGTCCATTGTAGGTCATGGAAGATTCATCATGTTTTAGATAATTTCAACCAACAACACATACACCAAATAACCCATAACAATGTCTAGATAAACATACTTGAAGTTGGTGTATTGAAATCTTACCTAGGTTGACTTTTCTCCTTTTTGCCAAATTTGGGAGAAAACCCTTTTGCTCCTTTAATCCAAAGTTTCAGCTTCTAATATTTGACTATGTTGTTCTCTTCCTCACTAGGAATAACTTTGCTCAAATAGCTTTTTTCTCAAATCTTTTTGGAAGGTAAGGATATCCTAGAGTGAGAAAACTAGGTTGTTTTGGCTAAAATGGAGGGTTTTGGGATTTCTGGGAAAAAAGCCTCGACAATCGGGTCTCTTTTATAGTAATCGCGTTATGAGATTGATCTCTAAGGGTAGAGATCGATCTTCCCTTGCTTAAACTCCTTTAGAATTCGATAATATAGGCTAGGGGATCGATCTGCCTTTTGGATGAGATCGATCTGTCCCTTGGATGAGATCAATCTTGGCTAGGCAAAATCACTTAGAGATCGATCTGGCTTTAAGAAAGGATCGATCTTAGCTAGCCAGAAGCAACTGGAGATTGATTTGCTCATAATGAGAGATCGATCTGCTTGAATGAGGGATCGCTCTCCCCTTTACAGAATGCTTTGGTACTCTATTTTGAGACAATGAGTTCGATCTTCCTTGCATGTAAGATCAATTTGGCATTCATCCTGCAGCATTTCAGCTGCAATTTTCCAGCTTTTCAAAGGTAAACTCATATTCAATCACTTCAATGCCCATTTTGCATTTCATTCACACTTAACACTAAAAAATATCTAATTCTTATGATTCATATATTGTGTAACTTATCTGTACATCATGAAAATCATAAGATTACATAGAAATTCACAAGCCTTACATTCATCCCCTCCTTCAAGAAATTTGGTCCTCCAAATTAGAACCAAGTTAACCTGAGAACAACTCCGGGTACTTCTCTTGCATCATACTCTCCAACTCCTATGTAGCTTCCTCTAGAGTGTGATATTGCCAAAAAACTTTCACTAAGAGAATCGTTTTCGACCTCCGCACTTTCTTTTTCCTATCTAATATCTGAACCGACTTCTCAACATACGAAATACTCTCATTGAGCTCCAATGGCTCATATCTTATCACATGTGCCGGGTTTGGGTGGTACTTCCGAAGCATAGAGACGTGGAAGACGTTATGAACACTTGCTAACTCTGGCAACAATGCCAACTCATAAGCCTTATCTCCCACTCTCTCCAGAATCTCAAAGGGCTCGATATACCGATGACTCAACTTACCCTTTTTACCAAACCTCATAATCCCTTTCAAGAGAGAAACTCTTAAGAATACCGACTCACCCACAGTAAACTCCAGTGGTCTCTGTCTCCTGTCAGCATAACTTTTTTGACAGCTCTGAGCTGTCTGTAACCTCTCACATATCAACTCGATGTCCTTGGAGGCTTACTGCACTAAATCAAGAGCAAAAATCTGTGTGTCACCAACCTTCTCCAATCCAATAAGGGATCGGCATCTGCATCTATACAGTCCCTCATATGGTGCCATCCCGATACTAGTATGATAGCTATTATTATAAGCGAACTCCGCTAACAGTAGGTGATCATCCCAGAAGGCTCTAAAATCTAGTACACACGCTCTCAATATATCCTTCAGGGTCTGTATAGTCCTTTCTAACTGACCATCTGTCTGAAGATGAAAAGCGGTACTAAAACTCAATTGGGTCCCCATCATTTCGTGAAAATGTTCCCAGAAATGGGAAGTGAAGCGAGTATCCTGATCAGAAACAACGCTCACTGGAGCACCATACAACCGAACTATCCCTCGAACATACAAGTTCGCCAACTAACTCAGAGTATCGATAGCTCTCATAGCTAAGAAATAGGCTGACTTTGTCAACCGATCCACAATCACCCAAATGGCATCATGACCTCTACGGGTCCTCGGTAAACCCATCACAAAATCTATGGTGACGTGCTCCCACTTCCATGTTGGTATTGTAGAGGCTGCAATAACTCTGGAGGCTTCTAATGCTCTACCTTTACCTGCTGATAGACGAGACATTAAACGACATACTTAGCAATATTTCTCTTTATTCCAGACCACCAATAAACTTTTTGAAGGTTCTGATACATCTTAGTACTCCTCTGATGTATTGTATACCTCGATGAGTGAACCTCTGATAAAATAAATCTCCTGATCTCTGGATCCTCGAGAACACATATCCTGCCTCTAAACCTCAGCAGTCTTTCTGTACTCAGCTCAAAATTAGTACCCACACCTGTCTGTACCTGTCTCAACCAATCGATACACTGTCAATCACCCTGTTGAGCTTGTCGAATACGACTAATCAACTCTCGCACCAATCTCAAACTAGCCACAACATCAAATCTCTCTGTATCAAGTAGGGCTACATCCAAACTGAGGTTTGCGAACTGCTCCAACAACTCGTGTTCCCAAATCATCATATAAGACACCAACCTGAGGTTCTTCCTACTTAAGGCATCGGTAACTACATTCGCCTTACTCGGGTGGTACATGATTTCACAATCATAATCCTTCAGGAGTTTGAGCCATCTTCTCTGTCTCATATTTAACTCTTTCTGCGAGAACAGATACTTAAGACTCTTGTGATCCGTATATACCTGAAGTTTCTCACCGTAGAGATAGTGGCGCCATATCTTCAACGCAAACACTACGGCTGCCAACTCTAAATCATGGGTCAGATAGTTCCTTTCATGATCCTTCAACTATCAGGATCAATAGGCAACTACCTTCCCATCCAGCATAAGTTCACAGCCCAGTCCCTGATGTGTTGCATCTGTATACACAGAGAAACCTCTTGAACTGGTAGGAATGGTGAGAATCGAAGCAGTGGTCAATTGACGCTTAAACTCCTGAAAACTCCTCACATGCCTCGCCCCACACAAACTTAACATCCTTCCGCGTGAGACGTGTCAACGGAGCAGCTAGTCTAGAGAAACCCTCAACAAATCTTCGATAATAACCTGCCAATCCCAAAAAACTTCTGATCTTAGTGACTATCTTAGGCTGTTCCCACTGTACAACCACCTCAATCTTGGATGGATCTACTGATACCTCATCCCTCGATACGACATGACCCAGAAATGAGATATGCTCTAACCAAAAGTTACACTTACTGAGTTTGGCATATAATTCCTTCTCTCGAAAGGTCTGTATAACTATCCTTAAGTGCTGCTCATAATCTTCCCTGGACTTGGAATAAACCAATATATCATCGATGAACACTATCGTAAACTGGTCCAAGTATGGCTTAAATACATCATTCATCAAAGCCATAAATGTTGTGGGGGCATTCGTCAATCCGAATGGCATAACCAAGAACTTGTAGTGGCCATAACGAGTACGAAATGTTGTCTTAGGTAAATCTCCACTCCGTATCCTCAATTGATAGTACCCAGATCGCAGATCTATTTTAGAAAAGACTTATACTCCCCGAAGTTGATCCAACAAATCATCAATGCATGGAAAATAGAATCTTGTTCTTAATGGTAGCCTTATTCAACAACCTGTAATCTATGCACTGTCGGAGGCTCCCATCCTTCTTCTCACAAATAGAATCGGAGCTCCCCAAGGTGAAACGCTTGATCTAATAAACCCCATCTCTAGCAACTCTTGCAACTGCTTCTTTAGCTCCTCCAACTCAATCGGAACCATTCTATACATTGGCTTAGATATCGGTTCTATACCAGGTACCAACTCTATACAAAACTCCAGTTCCTTATCGGGTGGTAGCCTTGGTAAATCATTCGAAAAGATATCAGGAAACTCTGCAACCACTGGAATGTCTCTCAATTTCGGATGTGCCTTATTAGTGTCAACCAAATATGCAATGAACCCTTCACATTATCTTTTTCCACCGTCAGTAACATAGGTCATCACATTAACATTCATGGTTAACAAGCAAATTCATCTCTTTAATATGATGGATTAAAATTATACCCTTCCCATTTACAATAATCATGTTCCTTCATTTCTTTCCAACAAAATTCACAATAAGGTTATTTATCTCTAAAAACATCACTATCTTAGCATAACAATGCAAAATAACACAATTTGCAGCCAACCAATCTATTCCTAAAATTACATCAAAATTGCTCATACTCAATAGAATTTAAATCGACTGCCATATCTTTTCCCCTATCTTCAACTTACAATTCCTATATACATACTCAGTTAACTGACTATCATTCATAGGTATAGAAATCAACAACATTTTATCTAACAATGTAGGCTTTACATGCTTCAACAACTTATGTGCAAAGGAAGGCGATATAAAAGAATGCGTGGCACAAGGATCAAACAACACAAATGCTTCTAACTCATAAATTAGGATGGTACCTTTAATCACATCCGCTGATGCATCTGCGATGTCTTCGTCCAATGCATGTACTCGCCCTCTGCCAACCGCCTATTTCCCTTTTTCCTCAGCTGTAGCTTTCCTCTTCGGAGCAAAAGTCCCAATAGGAGCTCTCTCCGACTCCTTACCCTTCTGTGGGGCCATCTCAATAATCTCTGGACAATACCTCACAATATGCCCTGGCTTCCCACATCTGTAACACACTACTGGGTCGTCAGACAAGGCCTGATTCCCTGAAATCTACCACATCTCCTACACTTCTCTGTAATAGGCCATGGTCCTCCAATGACTACACCCCTCAGTGGAGCTAAAGCAGGGTACATAGGAGGTTTAGCAGCTCACTCTTGCACCTCTTCAATATTTGGCCTCTTCTCAAACAGTCTCTGACCTCCTCTCCTAACCACTCTATTAACCTCGGATCTCTTTCGGTCTTTATCTCTTCTACCAGTAACCTTCCCAAACTCAGAGCCATTCTGCCTAAAATCCTTCTCACATAATTGTACCCTATGAATTGCCTCCTCATAAGTGGGGAAGTCAAATGGAGCTAATTTAGTCCGAATGGCAGGTCTCAATTCGTCCATGAACTTTTAGACCTTTCGAGCCTCACTGCTCAATGTATCAGGGTCATATCTCCCCAAGGATATGAACCTCGACTCATATTCGACAACGGAGCGGTTCCCCTGAACTAAATTCATAAACTCTATCTGCAGCTTCCTCTATACAGTGGCTGGAATATATTGCCTTCTAAAGGCCTCCAAGAATATCTCTCATGTAATCTCTGAGTGTCAGGTTCTCAGGATAGACACTGTGGATCTCCACTAGTGCTCTGCCTCGCCCTTCAACATAAATACGACAAGGCAACTTTCTCAATCGATGTACATTTAAAGAACCCATACAACTTCTCCATTTCATATACCCAATCCTCAGTAACAACCGGATCCTTCACTCCTATAAATACTGGAGGTTTCAACTCCTGAAACTATCGTAACCTATTCAACTGACAATCATAACCCAGGTCAATTTCGCTCGGCTGTGGAGCGATAGGAGAAGTTATATCCTAAACTCGGGGTGGTGTAATGGTCCTTATAGTCTTAAGGTCTCTCTGCCTCCGCAACTGCCTATCCAATAGTAGTAGGCTGCACGTTTGCCTATGTGACTATCTCAACGAGGCTCTCAATACTCCGTTCTATCCTAGCGAAGCGTGCCTCAGTATCCTCTGGTCTCTCAACAGGGTCCTGTGGAGCCTGACCAGCCTGTGGCTTCGTACGGCTCTCAAGCTGTCCCTACGACCTCTAGCACATGAACTCGCCCCTCTACCTCAGCGAGTGACAAGCATAATGCCTAATTTCCTATATTAATCCCATTTATTAGTCTTATTCCATCTCGATATACATAGTTATATCTAAACAAAAGCACAGCAATATGTGGATGTAACTTTCCTACTTATTAATACTGACTCATATCAGGTCAACTCAGCTCTGATACCAATCTCTGTCACAACCCCTTTTCATCCATTTTCATCCAAAAATCACCATAAATTTTTTGCATGGCTCAGTGGTACCAAGAGTGCAAGAACTAAGACTTTAAGATCTTAGGTTCGAGCCTCTGGGGACGCGTCTCCTGGGAATTTCCCAGTAGAACAAAATCGTAAGGGTGAATCCTATGACAGCCTGAAAGCACGAAAAATAGGATAAATTTAAACCCTTTCTTACATTAAACTTCTTTCTCAATGTGCATTCTTGTACAGTGTCATTTAATCACTTGTGTTTATAACAAATCGTTATCCCTAGGATTACACAATTTTCTACTTCATAAAATCAAATATATAATATCCAAAAGGTTTAACCCACAAAACTCAATTCATTCTCTTCATATCGTCCTAATTACATCCCAATAATACTTAACACCAATGTCTGTATTACATCATTTTTTGGATACAAAATAAACTGAATTTATACCTTGTGCGTGTACAAGCGATAGCCTGGGGAGATCTTATCCACCAGCCTATATCACGTACGCGGCAGACACTAGCTTGCTCATTGCAAGTAATCTAGAAGGGGGAGGAAAAAGGGTGAGCTCTCAAATCGCTCAGTAAGGAGGATAAGAGAGATTTTATAAAATCATCATCACATCACAACTCATCATTTAGGCATGTAAAAACATGATAGAAGTATTCGAGCATGTAAAACGTTTATGGAAATAATGATAATAATAATGGCATCGATTTGCATCATCATAATTTACGTGATAAAAATCACAATTCGTCATAACATCAAATCTCAATACGTGATAGAAATCACAGTCATAAAAGTACATCATTCATCAAAATAGTTGAGACTAGGCATTTGATAAAACTCAGATAAAAACAACGTCATAAGCACATCACATCACGTCACATCAAATCATCCTCAATGAGGGCATCCTCAAAAGAGGGAAAATGTTGACATCTATCCATGGCCATGATATCGTTGTAGACTTGATCAGAGTCGTACAGCCTCGGTCTTACATGCTACCAAAGCAAGGCCACCCATCGCTACCAGAGCGGGGTCATCTCACGTTACCAAAATGGAGGCATCGGTCATACATGCTACTAGAGCAAGACCCGATCTTACATGCTACCAGAGCATGGCCACTCAACGCTATCAAAGCGGAGTATCGATGTGCATCTCATGACAAGCCTTAGTCTTAGTAAAATATACCTTTATTGTATTAAAATTATTTTACCTTCATGTAGAGCTCATAGTGGTTATCTCGAAAACTCATTTCTGTTATAAAACATTGTGTTCACAATTACACAAAATTCATCAAAACCGAGCTCAAATTGGCAAAACACTCACACATTCATCAAAGCATCAAATCAACTCATTTCTCATAAACATGCTCTTTCATCAAACCTTTTTCATGCTATCAAGGTATTTTCATCATTTAGAAACTCACACGCACAAACATTTTATTTCCCTTTCCTCTTGCACTCTGAGTGGTGCAATGTCCATCAGGTCTCGGACTAGCCTCGTTTCTCGTCAAATTCTTGAGCCGTCCAAACATCACCAAATCGTCAATATACATCATTCTCATTGTCGATTTCTTTCTCTTATTCATTCTAACTCAACATTCCTCCTTTTTATCCTATTTACACCTATACACCCTAAACTACATTCCAAGCTAGCTCATGACCATCACAGGACATCCACATTCCCTCTAACTACACCCATTTATTGGTTCCCTCATGACTTAAACATTTTCAACTACATATATATATAAGATGATAATGCTTAAAAACAATTGTCTTGGGAGCTCACCTAGCTTGTCTTCTCTTGACCAAACTTATAGAATGCTTGCCTCTTCCCTTTTTCTTCAAACCAACCCTTGATTTTCTAGTATGTTGTTCATTTTACCAAGAGGAACAACTTGGCCTCTTACCTCTTTTTCTTATTCTGTTCAGAACGTGGTGAATCTTAAAGAGAGAAAGCTTGGTTTGAGTGAAAATGGTGAGTATTAGTGTTTACAGGTGAGAGAGACTCGACTTTAGGAAAAAATCTCATGATCCTTATATAGACAAAGTGTGTGAGATCGATCTGGCATTAAGTGGAGATCAATCTCTGCTTGTTTTCAACTAATCCAACAACTCAATTACCAACTACAGGATCAATCTGGTAGAGGGTAGGGATCGATCTGTTTTTTACAGAACCAAATGGAGATCGATCTATTTTTCAAGAGGGATTGATCTGTTCTTTACAGAACTAAATGGAGATCAATCTGTTTTCCCTAGGGGATCAATCTCTTCCAAGCTGAGATAAATGGAGATCGATCTGCCCTTATGACAGGATTGATTCTTACTAGGCAGAGGCAGTAGGAGATCGATTTGTTCCCTTATGAGATCAATCCTTCTTCACTTGATATCGATCCAGCCCCTAAAAAACCCTTACTAGATCGACCTCTCATCCTTGGAGATCGATCTGGCCTTCATAGATTTCACTACTGCTGCATAAATTTGCATAAAACTCAAGGTAAGACTTACCACAATCTACTCCATATACCATATTTCAATCCATACACATTTAAGACTTAAAAAATTTATTTCTTATACTTCATTAGATTTAAAACATGCGTGTACATCGAAATATCATAACTACATTCACCAAATTATAAATCTCACATTGTAACCTCATAGCTAAAGTACATAGAATTCACAAGTCTTACATCCTCCCCACCTTTAGAGAATTTGATCCTTCAAATTTAACTCGATCCATTAAATAGTTGAGGGTACTTCTCCTTCATAAGACTCTCAAGTTTCCAAGTTGCTTCTTCCATTGAGTGGTGCTTCCAGAGGACCTTAACAAATGGAATCCTTTTTGTTCAAAGTACCTTGTCCTTCCTGTCGAGTATCCAGATGGGTTCTTTCATATAACTCATATCTTCCTGAATATTCAGTGCTTCATACTCGATGACATGAGAGGGATCCGGATTATATTTCTTCAACATGGATATGTGAAAGACATTGTTGTTGGCTCTACCGAGAGGGGAGGTGAATCAGTTTTCTAATGTTTATGGCAAATTTTAAATTACTCCTAATTTAATTAGCAAATGATAGTGAGCAATATAATAAAATTAAACAATTTAATGCAAGATAGGGAAGAGAGAAATAAACACAATCGCTTATAGAGGTTCGGCCAAACTCTTACCTACGTCCTCTCTCCTTGACCCTCTTGTCAAGTGCTTTCTTTCTCTCCTTCAACAGAAGTTACAATCTTCCTTTTTCAGGTTAAGGAATAACCTCTCTACCCTTTGCAATACAAAGATGTATTCACCCTTTTACAATTTTATCTCACTGAGGAACAATCCTCTTCTCTTTTAAGGTAAGGATGAATACAGAATCAAGCTTTTAATGTGGGTAGGACAATTACAGCTTTTGCACTTAAGCTTATACAACAAACTCAATAAATGAGGAATGAAGACACAAGGAATGAAAGTATTAAACTCTTGAGAATGTAAGAAATGTGCAGCAATAGTGTCTCTATTCTCATTGTCTTCAATGCTTGGTTAAATACTGAAGGATTGGTAGTTGGAGCATTAAATGCTATTTTTCCCGTTGAGATTTTACAGAAACTAGTCGTTGGGTACCTCCAGTAGAGTGCCAGATCGATCTGCCATCTTGGCCAGATCGATCTCTTAGTTATAAATCCTGCAAGATCAAAGCACAATAACACAAGGAGATCGATCTCATAGGTTAGCAGATCGATCTCTTAATTTGAAAATGATAGGGGAGATCGATCTGTCGAATAGGTAGATCGATCTTCCAATCTCTCTGTTAAAGGCAAGATCGATCTACAGATCGATCTGCCATGCAATCTCGTAGTGGGGAGATCGATCTCTCAATAACCCAAATCGATCTCCTTAGCTCTCTGACTTTGAGGAGATCGATCTCTTTCTTATCAGATCGATCTCATAAGCTCTCTGTTTGAGTGTAGATCGATCTTACAGATCGATCTACTGTCTTTGCATTAAGGAAGATCGATCTCTTCATAGATCAGATCGATCCCTCAACTCCAGTTTTGGGTAGATCGATCTCTTAACCATTATGGATCGATCTTACTCTTCCTTAATACCTTTGTACAGGCTCAAGGCTTGGCAGACCGATCTCATGTCTTCCTGAGATCGATCTCTCATCCAAGATAAACCCAGGAGATCGATCTCTCATAACCCAAATCGATCTCTTATCTATAGAAAACCCAGGAGATCGATCTCTCATAACCCAGATCGATCTCTCATCAACAGAATTTAAGTTCTGGTACTGATAACCTCTAAACATGTTTTTGTATCATCTTTATATTATTGAATTTACTTGTTTTTTCATTTCAAAATGCATTAACTCAACAATCTCCCCCTTTTTGATATGACAAAACTTATTCAATCAACATGTTTAATAATTTGCAGAAGCTCCCCCTTTTTGTGAGCTCCCCCTTTCTTTTAGCTTTTGACCTTGTTACTATCTTAACTCCCCCTCATTTTAATCATTCTTTTAAAACTTTAGAGATATTTTCTCTTAACCATATGTTCTCTTTTCTTCTCCCCCTTTTTGTCATATCAATGGCAAGAAAGAAATAATATTCATGTCATTTCAAATTAACATTTCATTAAAACTCAGTCAATAAGAAGACAAATGGCAGTTCATTCAAGCAAATTGAGTTCAAATAATAAAGAGTAATGAAAACATATAACTAAACTAGATCTAGCAACTAAATCCTATGGTGGAGGAGGAAATCGATCCATGAGATCCTCAACGTGAGTGCGAGTGTCTTGAAGCTCATCAAACATCGCCTCCTGAGCCTCATGAAGATTTGCAAGACCGTCATCCACTTTGCGGTTCAGTTCCTCGAACATCCGCTGCTGAGTTGCATGAAGGTTTACAAAGCCTTCATCGATTTTTCTGTTGAGGTCACTCATCATCGTCATAATGAGCTCCATGCCAGCAGGTGAGGGTGCAGGTGCAGTGGGCTGAGCAGGTGGAGATGGTGGACGCGCAGTCGGTGCAGTCGGTGGATCGACAGGCTCATCGAAGGGATCTTTCTCTATAGCTACTGCAGAAGGCTGTTCCTGTTTCTTCTTCCAGTTGCCCCGGAAGTCTTTGTAGTATCCCATGTGATGGAGTGTCCCAATGTTGAGGACGTTCTTCGGAGAGGGCATTTCGCAGGTTTCGCAACTGCTATCTATTCCGAGTAGGTGGAGAAAGTACGCCAGTGGTTGCGGAAACACGATCGTTATGGCTTGACCTCGTACGATCTTCAACCAGTCTTGATAGATAAAGTGGATGAGGTTGGGTTTTTGACTGGTGGAATGAATGTGGTGAAGCTAGAACCTATCTAACCGTCTAACAGTGGAGTGACGGGTACCAAAAGGATGAAGATTTCAAGAAATGATGAGGTGGAGTAACCGGGGGTGCATTGGGAGGTCACTCGCCTTATCCCCGGGAATATCAAACTCCAAAGGAACTTCCTCATCTTCGTTTGTCAAGCCTTCATCGCGTATGTCAAACGCTTTGGCAAGGACTTCAGTGTCGATGACAATGGATTTACCCATGACATACGTAGTAAATCCGAGAATGTTACAAGTGTCGTTGGGATCATAGTTGAGTTCGACATTGAAAAAGAAGGCGCGAACGATATTTGGAGGCACGGGAGTATTGATTTTTAGGAAAGACAGCCATCCAAAATCTTTAAATTTGGACATATACGGGAAATCAATGCGGTTTAGGAAAGGGAAATCGATTGTGCGCCAATGTTTAATTGGCATGGTTGAAAAGTATTCTTCATATCGTTTCCTTTTGGCAGGTGTTTTAAAACACCTGTTGAAGGTAGCAACGGAAGAGGGAGGAATAGATTGAGAGGATGACCCGGGTTCTACATTAGATCGGGGAGGTTTTTGGCCTACTCTCTTAACCTTATGCATGGTTCTAGACACTAGATTGAATCTTAAGGCTAGTTCTCTAGACACCTATCCAATGGAATAGTAAAAAAAAAATTTGCCCTAACTAAGATTTACACAAAAACTAGACAAATTTTGAAGAAAGATTTACCAATGTAGGTTACTTGACCCTGATTGACGAGAGATTTAGGCAAGATTCTTATCGAAGATCGATCTGGAGGGAGAATTGAGAGAGGATGTGCGACAGGAGCTTTAGGGATTTGAGAATTGGAGTTTTGAAATTTGGAAATTTCTCGCTAGATTATATAGTCCAGGGCACAGGAGATCGATTTGTCGAGACGACAGATCAATCTGTCATTTCCAGAAGCCCAAGGAGATAGATCTGTCGTATGCACAGATCGATCTGTTTCGAACAGAGGCGTAAGGAGATAGATCTGCCAAATGCATAGATCGATCTTCAGAGAACAGAGACTTGAGGAGATCGATCTGTCGTATGCACAGATCGATCTGTTATCTAATAGAGGCTTACGGAGATCAATCTTATGGATAGAAGATCAATCTTCCTAGCTTAACCTTAATGCTTTAGGCTTATTTGAGGTATGGAGATCGATCTATATGAATGGGAGATCGATCTCTCATACTTGTTGCCCAGAAAAATCATTGAAAATCACTTTTAAGACAATTTGAAATCAAGATTTTGAAACACAAACATCTTAAGGAACATTCATAAGTCCTAATTCACCTCTAAGAATACAAAACCTATCTCTATCAAGGGGTTTGGTGAATATATCAGCTATTTGATGTAAAGTGTCAATGTACTCTAGAATTATATCCCCCTTTTGCACATGGTCTCTAAGGAAGTGATGCCTAATTTCTATGTGCTTGGTTCTAAAGTGTTGAATAGGATTTTTAGATAGATTAATGGCACTGGTATTATCACATTTAATAGAGACTTGTTTCATGTCAATACCATAATCTTTCATTTGTTGTTTAATCCACAACACTTGAGCACTACAACTACCTGCTGCTATGTATTCAGCTTCAGTTGTGGACTGAGCCACACTGTTTTGTTTCTTGGAGAACCAAGAGATTAGTCTATTTCTTAAGAATTGGCAAGTACCTGAAGTACTTTTCCTATCTATTTTGCATCCCCCAAAATCTGCATCTGAAAATGCATGAAGTGCAAAGGTAGAGTCCTTGGGGTACCAAAGTCCTAGATAGGGAGTGTCCTTAAGGTATCTAAAGATCCTTTTAGTGGCTAATAAATGTGATTCCCTAGGAGAGGATTGAAATCTAGCACAAAGGCATACACTAAACAAAATATCTGGTCTACTTGCAGTTAAATAAAGCAATGAGCCAATCATAGACCTATAGAGTTTAGTGTCTACACACTTACCACTTTCATCCTTATCAAGCTTGATGTTGGTGCCCATTGGAGTTGCTTGAGGTTTGCAATTGTCCATTCCAAATTGCTTGAGCAAATCCTTAGTATACTTTGCTTGATTGATGAAGGTTCCATCTTTTGTTTGCTTTACTTGAAGTCCCAAGAAGAATGTGAGTTCTCCCATCATGCTCATTTCAAACTCACCTTGCATGATCTTAGCAAACTCTTGACATAAAGACTCATTAGTTGATCCAAAAATAATATCATCTACATACACTTGTACAACTAATAAATCCTTATTTTTATTTTTGATGAATAAAGTGGTATCCACTTTTCCTCTTGAAAATCCCTTTTCTACTAAAAATTTTGACAACCTTTCATACCAAGCTCTATGAGCTTGTTTCAAGCCATAGAGTGCCTTAGATAATTTAAAAACATGTTCAGGAAATTCATGATTTTCAAAGCCAGGAGGTTGTTCAACATAGACTTCTTCATTAATGAAACCATTTAAGAATGCACTTTTTACATCAATTTGATATAACTTGAAGTTTTTATAGCATGCAAAGGCAAGTAACATTCTTATTGCCTCTAATCTAGCTACCGGTGCATAGGTTTCATCATAATCTATACCTTCCTCTTGTCTATATCCTTGTGCAACTAACCTAGCCTTGTTCCTTATGATCACACTATTTTCATCCATCTTGTTCTTGAATATCCATTTAGTTCCAATTATAGAGTGATCACTAGGCCTAGGAACTAGTTTCCATACTTTGCTTCTCTCAAATTGATTTAATTCTTCTTGCATTGCTAAGAACCAATTATTGTCATCTAAAGCTTCATTGACATTCCTAGCTTCTATTTGAGATACAAAGGCTATATATTGACACATATTTCTTAGAGATGATCTAGTTCTAACTCCAAGAGTTGGATCTCCTACTATTTCACAATCTTTTACATATCCTAACTCTCTTGGTGCTCTAGACTCTCTCTCTAATATCTCTATTTCTTCTTCATCTTCTTTATTCAAGTTAAGTTTTTCTAATAAATCATCTTCTAAGTTTGGAATTTCCTCCAACTTTTCATCAAATATTCCAACATCCTCATCATTGGTTGAATCTTTAGATAAATCATTTGACTCATCAAATATAACATGAATAGATTCTTCAACCATTAATGTTCTTTTGTTATATACTCTATAAGCCTTTGAATTCAATGAGTACCCTAGAAAGATTCCTTCATCACTTTTGGCATCAAATTTTCCTAAATTATCTTTCCCATTATTTAAGACAAAACATTTGCAGCCAAAGGGATGGAAGTAACTAATGTTAGGCTTTTTACCTTTGTAGAGCTCATAAGGAGTTTTCTTAAGCATGGGTCTAATCATAACTCTATTAATTATATAGCAAGATGTGTTTATAGTTCAGCCCAAAAATACTTTGGCAAATTATTCTCACACAACATGGTTCTAGCCATTTCTTCCAAGGTTCTATTTCTTCTTTCAACTACTCCATTTTGTTGTGGTGTCCTAGGGGCTGAGAAGTTATGACTAATTCCTTGATCATTGCAATACTCGTCAAATCCTATGTTTTTGAATTCCTTACCATGATCACTTCTAATGCTAGTTATTGTATACCCTTTTTCATTTTGAGTAATTTTTGTAAAGGCTATGAATTTTTCTAAGGCTTCATTTTTTACTCTTAAAAAGAACACCCAAGTGAACCTAGTGTAATCATCAACTATTACAAATCCATAGTGTTTCCCACCTAGACTAGTTGTTCTAGTTGGTCCAAATAAATCTAAGTGAAGTAATTGAAGAGGCCTAGTGGTGGATACAATATTCTTAGGCTTAAATGTTGTCCTTTTGTGTTTTCCTTTAACACAAGCTTCACATATTTCTTCATAATCAAAGGATAGCTTGGGTAAACCTATGACTAGATCCTTTCTAGCTAACTTAGATAGCACATGCATGCTAGCATGACTTAGTCTTCTATGCCATAACCAAGATTCCTTTTTATTGTCTACCATTAGGCATATATTTTCATTTTTGAGTTCATTAAGATAGACAATATATATTACCTTGCCTATGACCTAGAAAAAGTACTTTGTTTGACTTAGGATCTACAACATGATATTTCATGCAATCAAAAATTACTTTGTAACCTTTGTCACAAAGTTGACTTATGCTTAGTAAGTTATGCTTTAGACCCCTAACAAGTAATACCTTTTCTAATGAAAAATAGTCATTACCTATTGAGCCACTTCCTTCAACTTGGCCTTTGGAGTTGTCCCCAAATGTGACCTCTCCACCAACCTTTGATTTAAAAGAGTTGAAGTGGCTTCTATCTCCCGTCATGTGCCTTGAGCATCCACTATCCAAGTACCATGCTTCCTTTGTTTTAGCTTTGTGGCCATGCTCAATTACCTACAAAAAGATTCCAACTCAAGTCTTAGGTACCCAAATTCTCTTGGGTCCTTTGAGGTTAGTGAATGCAATTATTAATCCCTTTGGGATCCATTTAGCTAATGCATTAACATTCTTGGAGTGAATTACTTCTTTTGGAATCCATATCCTTTTTACTATTTTTCCTTTAAGAGATCTCATTTTTATATTGCAATTATGTGATGCATGTCCCTTCCTTTTGCAATTTGAACAAGAAGTTGATAGTTTATTTATACTATTTCTAGCAACAAAGCTTTTAAGATGAGTCTCTCTACTTTTTGCATTATATCCTAACCCATTTTTATCAAAGAATGCCCTTTGGGTCTCTAGCATGCTATCCAACTTTTGTTGACCCATGTGGAACCTATTAAAGGAATTATGTAGATTGCCATTTTTCTCTTTAAGATCACAAATTTCACGATTTGAAATTTCTAATTTCTTTTCGCATTCTAATTTGTCCCTTAGCATCAACTTATTTTCTTTTCTTAATTTGGATATTATCTTTTTATATTTCATGCTCATGCATTCATACTCTAATGCAAGATCATCAAAGGCATCTTGCAATTCATCAAAGGAATATTCATTGAGGTTTGAAGTTACCTTTTCATCCTCAATAGCCATGAAGCACAAGTTGGCAATGTCCTCATTTGAGTCATCATCGGAGCAGTCACTGTCGCTCCATGTTGCTACCATTGCCTTCTTTTTGTGGAACCTATCATTGGACCTTTTAAGAAGAGGGCAGTTAAATTTTATGTGTCCTGGTTTTTTACATTCATAACACACAATTGAATCTTTTCTACCTACTTCTTCTTGATCTCTCTTATTGTTTCTCCTATTACTACCACTAGCTCTCATCCTCATGAACTTGTTAAATCTTTTGACAAACATTGCCATATCAAGGTCCTCTTCACTACCACTCTCATTCTTAATCTCCTCTTGAGCAGTGGATTTTAGAGCAACTCCCACTTTCTTGGGTGGCTCTTCATTTCTTCTTAATTTCATCTCATAAGTGAGTAGTGATCCTATTAATTCATCTAAAGACAATGTGTGAGGATCCTTAGATTCCTCAATTGCAGTCACTTTAGCTTCCCATGATTTAGGTAAGCTATTTAATATTTTCTTGATCATTTCAATATTAGAGTATTTCTTTCCTAAAGGACTTTAATCCATTAATAACATCCGTGAATCTAGTGAACATATCACTAATTGATTCTCCTTCCTTCATCCTAAAAAGCTCATAATCATGTGTGAGCATCCCTACCTTAGTCTCCTTCACTTGGGTAGTACCCTCATGAGTTATTGCCAATTTGTCCCAAATTTGTTTGGCATTATCACACCCGGAGACTCTATTATATTCATTTGGACCTAAGGCACAAAATAATGTGTGCATAGCTTTAGCATTTAGCTGAGCACATTTAATATCATTTAAATCCCATTCATCTTCTTCTTTAGGGATATCTCTTCCCTCTATTCTCTTTGTAGGGATTTGAGGTCCTTTAATTATGATCCTCCACACCTCATAGTCATTTGCTTAAATGAACAACATCATCCTAGTCTTTCAGTAAGCATAATGCTCTCCATTGAACATAGGAGGTCTAATCGTAGAGTGCCCCTCTCCTACCAAACTAGTTGCTACATTGTTGTGAGCCATTTGATCATTTCTAACTCTTAGGAAGTTGTTCCTATGTGATTAAAGAGTCCTAGCTCTGATACCAATTGTTGGCTCTACCGAGAGGGGGGGTGAATCGATTTTTTAATGTTTATGGCAAATTTTAAATTAATCCTAATTTAATTAGCAAATGATAGTGAGCAATATAATAAAATTAAACAATTTAATGCAAGATAGGGAAGAGAGAAACAAACACAATCGCTTATAGAGGTTCGGCCAAACTCTTGCCTACGTCCTCTCTCCTTGACCCTCTTGTCAAGTGCTTTCTTTCTCTCCTTCAATAGAAGTTACAATCTTCCTTTTTCAGGTTAAGGAATAACCTCTCTACCCTTTGCAATACAAAGATGTATTCACCCTTTTACAATTTTATCTCACTGAGGAACAATCCTCTTCTCTTTTAAGGTAAGGATGAATACAGAATTAAGCTTTTAATGTGGGTAGGACAATTACAGCTTTTGCACTTAAGCTTATACAACAAACTCAATAAATGAGGAATGAAGACACAAGGAATGAAAGTACTAAACTCTTGAGAATGTAAGAAATGTGCAGCAATAGTGTCTCTGTTCTCATTGTCTTTAATGCTTGGTTAAATACTGAAGGATTGGTAGTTGGAGCATTAAATGCTATTTTTCCCGTTGAGATTTTGCAGAAACTAGCCGTTGGGTACCTCCAGTAGAGTACCAGATCGATCTGCTATCTTGGCCAGATCGATCTCTTAGTTATAAATCCTGCAAGATCAAAGCACAATAACACAAGGAGATCGATCTCATAGGTTAGCAGATCGATCTCTTAATTTAAAAATGATAGGGGAGATCAATCTGTCGAATAGGCAGATCGATCTTCCAATCTCTCTGTTAAAGGCAAGATCGATCTACAGATCGATCTGCCATGCAATCTCGTAGTGGGGAGATCGATCTCTCAATAACCCAGAACGATCTCCTTAGCTCTCTGACTTTGAGGAGATCGATCTCTTTCTTATCAGATCGATCTCATAAGCTCTCTGTTTGAGTGTAGATCGATCTTATAGATCGATCTAATGTCTTTGCATTAAGGGAGATCGATCTCTTCATAGATCAGATCGATCCCTCAACTCCAGTATTGGGCAGATCGATCTCTTAACCCTTATAGATCGATCTTACTCTTCCTTAATACCTTTGTACAGGCTCAAGGCTTGGCAGATCGATCTCATGTCTTCCTGAGATCGATCTCTCATCCAAGATAAACCCAGGAGATCGATCTCTCATCAACAGAACTTTAAATTCTGGTACTAATAACCTCTAAACATGTTTTTGTATCATCTTTATATTATTGAATTTACTTGTTTTGTCATTTCAAAATACATTAACTCAACAATTGTGTATCCCAAAAAACTGTGGAGGTAAAGCTAACCAGTAAGCAACGTCTCCCACTCTCTCCAAAATCTCAAAAGGTCCTATGTATCGAGGACTCAATTTCCATTTTCTTCTCGAAACGCATGATACCATTACTTGGAGATATCTTAAGGAATACAGAATCTCCAACTCAAAACTCGAGTGGCCGTCTACGCACATCTACGTAACTTTTCTGTCGACTCTGAGTAGCCTGTAATCTATCAAAAATGATCTTCACATTTTGAACTGCCCGTTCAACAAGTTCGGGAGCAGTTACTTTCCTGTCGCCCACTTCTTCCCAAGCTATAGGGGATCTATACCTCCTACCATATAGAGCCTCATAAGGTACCATACTAATACTCGCATGATAGCTATTGTTGTACACAAACTCAGCAAGGGGCAGGTGATCATCCCACGATCCCTTAAAATCTATCATACAAAGCCCTCACCATGTCCTTATACTCTTTCTTCCTCAACTACAACATTTTCATCTCAATTCTCAGTTCCCTATTTTCAGCAAGCAAATATTTGATTTCATTTTTCAAATTTTATAACTCATTTGCAGAATTAACTTCATTCAAGTCATTTGTGATATTGGAATCCACTACTTCCACCCATATGAAAAAATTGCAGCTTAATCTCTAAGGTAAAAATTTTACAAAATTTTCATTACACTAACTACAATTTCACATAACAAAATTTTACAAGACAACTATAAACAAAATGAAATCAAAACTTTTATAACTTCAATTAAATCAAATGAACAAAATACCTCTTTGAATTTCCTACACCCATAAAATTTTCTACCCCGATTCTTAGCTGTCATAGACATCTAAATTGGAGCCCTCACTCCACAAAAACAATTCAAATTTTCTACCCTAAATCTTGACCAGCTACTTCTTGAAGCTGATTATCTTTGTGTCTAAGTTGACATAGCTCATTGAAGTATGAGTTCTTCAAAGAAAATGACAATGAAAGATGAAGAAAAGAAAAAGCAAAAGAAAAAGTTAAATCTATCAACAATGAAGAATAGAATCGAAGAAAAAAAAAAAGAAACAAGATGAATATGAACGAGGAAGAAAATGTTAGATGAAAATGAAAGATGAAGTAAATTAAATGAAAAAAGGATGAAGAAATCGGGTTCTAATTTTGATTTTTAAGTTATTGATTTAATTTTCAATAGAAAAAATAAAATTATTTATTTATTTTTATAATATTTCTCGCCCTTTAATGCATGCCACGTCATCATACATTAAACGACGTGGCATGCCATGTTTCAATTGTCAAGCCAAATAACGCCTTCTCATTGGCTAGAATCCACGTCACTTGCCACAATTCATGGTGTTAGCGCCAAGTACTACATTAATTAATGGCAAAATTGAACAAGTACCAAATTATTTTTTAAAAGTTCAGGGATGACATCTCAGTAACCCTTATAGTTCATAGACTATTCATGATATTAACCCCAAAAAATAAAATTACCTTTTTCTTCTTTCAAGTTTCTAAGATATTTTTTTCTTATTTTTTAATTTTTGAAAAAAAAATATAGGATTTAGAATCCCAGAATTTGTTAGGCCGAGCCTCGCGAAAGTGAAGTTCAATGAGCCACAAAGTTTTGGTGTTTTTTTTTTTTAAATTAAGGTTATTTTGTCTTAATTTAAAAATGAAAATTTGGGCCGTAAAGAGCAAATTGAAGATTGTATTTAAAATTTCTCTAATTAAAACTAGACATGTTAAATGGGTCGGGGTGGAAAGAAATTCAACCGATCTAATCCGGCCTAGAATTAGAACCCTACCACTCCAATTTGACCTATTACTAAATTTGAGTGTTTTTAAATTTTTAAATTGGAACTAGATAAAATTTGGTCCTATATAGGTTCGGATCGTCAATTTCAAATCGATTCTCGATTGGTTTCGGCTCCAGAATCGAAACTGCCCTCCCCTCCCTTGGTGTTTGTTGACTCAACAGACATTACTCCCTTATTTTATTTTTTTTTTTTTGGTTTTTCATTTCCTCTTTATTCATATAATGTTCTGAATCGGCAAAAATTAGACTAAATTTTTTTCTCACTTATGTTTTTCAATGATCAATGTAGCACCTAATAGTTTTAGTTGATTTTGTTTGATCAATTCGATTAATAATTCTTTTAGTCCTGATCCGTTTCATATATGCGTGATATGATTCCAAAAGTAACTACAAAATGCATACATCTCATTCATCAATTTGGCTATGCTTGGTTATCATTCATCATTTGTCTAGAACCAAACGTAATGGAACTTAAATTGATAAATACATCACACTTCACTTATAGGCTATAATCGACATCTAATGCGACCTAACAATCACATTTGATACCTATTGTAACTTATCGTTACATTCCCAAAGAATTACATAACTTGTGCATAAATATGTAACCAAGATATATAACCTGTGTATATACCTTTAAAAGAATAAAACAAGTGGCTGAAAGACATGCCCTTAGCTTGCCTAAAAAAAGACACGTTCTCTATGTTTAGTATAGATAATCTGTTGAGGAGAAAAATGGGTGAGCTGAAAGCTTAACGAGAGTACATGCTGAGGGGAAGATAGAGACAACATCCATACATAATTTAAAATCATTAAAGTCGGCTAGGTTCAAAACATACTTATTTCAAAACAAACTTATTGCAAAACATATCATATGGAACTTATGAAATTTGAACATGTATATAAATCATGTCGAACATGCTTGCATGCATATTCACATGTCATAGCATAAAAAACATAAAGTCGTATGCTTTTTAAACATAGGTTAGAGACTAGTCAGTTTATCCTATAAATATTTGTGTAACTTACTTAAATCCCAAGAGAGAGCTCTTAAAGGGAAGGTTAACCTATGGCCATGGTTAAGGTTTCCTCAGCCCCACTAGACAGGTAATTATTGGGAATACTGTTGACATGTTGTGACAGCCCGAAAGCGCAAAAAATAAAGCTAATTTAAATTTTTTTCTTAAATCAAATCTCCTAGTCAAGGTGCATTCCTGTACAGTGTCAGCCAACCTCTTCAACCAAATATCCCGAGGATCATTCAAACCTCTACAATCTCTTAACCAATTAATATTATATCAAAAGAAATCGACTTGTTATACACATTAATACTGATTATATCCTAATATCACTTAAATAGAAGTGTCTATATTACATAATTGTCTGGGTTACAAAATGAACTGAATTATACCTCTCGTGTGTACAAGCAATAGCCTAGGGAGAGTCTCGCCCACCAGCCTATGTCACGTACGCAGCAGGTACTGTCACTCACTGTAAGTAATCTGAGGGGGAGGAAAAAATATGGGGTGAGCTTTCAACTTCGCTCAGTAAGGAGTGCATATGAGCTTTAAAAATCTTTATTAAAACATAAGTATAATAATGACATAATTCACATGATTATAAATACGTGATTAAAATCACAGTTCATCAATCATCTTTATCTCAATTCACAAACACGTCATATCTCAAAATAATTATAGAGACTGGGCATAGTATAAACGTCAAGAATGAAATCATCACATCACATCATGTCACGACCGTTATCGCCGACCTTTTTCCATTTCATTCCCAAGATTTGGTTGGGCTGTGAGTCAATATTACTCATTTCTATTCATTCATATGTATCAAATATTAAACATAATTGTACATCTCATGAACTATGTACATCTGTTTATATAATTGTTTCTCATCTTTTGCATCCCCAGTAATATATACAGTACATGTCTATGCGATTTAGTGTTCAGATACAAAATACGTGTACATATATATACATTTGCGCAGCAAAGAGAGCTGTACAACAAAAGAAATAGCAGAGATGATCGCAATATGCTCTACTGAGCTTTATCTATAGAGTGAGAAAAATAGGGGTGAGCTAACACGCTTAGTAAGAAAAACATGACAACAGGTAGATAACTATACTATCTACGTGCTTATAATGCAAGCTTAATATAATCTCAAGGCAAATGCATTTGACAAACCATAGCAATCTATTCAGAAATCATTAATTCGATAGAAAGCTTTTTCATTTCACTTTAAACACATTTCAAATCATCACATTTCTCTCTCTTTTCATTTTAGAAATCAGTACTCCTCTGATACTGGCAATATGTGATTCTATCATAATCACAAATCATAGTTTTGAAACCATAGAGATCATTTTGAGACTAGGTAGGGATATGCAATCATCTGTGGACATATGGTCATAGTCAGTGACCCCAGCCAATCGCAAGTTAGGCGTGTAAGGGTGTCAGTTGCCTAGGGAGGCGGGTCAATCCAACTCATTGGCTCATCTCTACTCTATCATCTGTCCGAAGACGCCAACACGGTACAAGGTACTCCATGTATCATCTAACGGTACAACGTACTCCGTGGATAACCACATGGTATAATGTACTCCGTGGACCCTATCCATACACCTTATGCCATGGATTCCATCAATATATTGTATGCTCGAGGCTACCTGAGAGTAGACAAGCTTTTACGACCTCGACATTAATCATTAACCATAACCTTGTCTCATATACCGGTGTGAGCAAGTCAATGTGACACACAATCAACACGAGGGCTCCAACACGGTTTCATCATCAATAACATAAAAATCATGTGCGAGCAAGAATGTGTAACCCATTAGTTAACACGCGGCTCTATCACAATTTCATTATCAATACCATTTAAAATTTTATGTGAGCAGGATCATGTAACCCGTTAGTTAACACGCAGTTCCAGCACGATTTATTTCATTCACAAATGATAGACGGCTCTATTTTCATTGAAAATGACTTAAAATCAGAGTCCAGTATAAATAGTATGCTGTCATCATGCAAATCATGTAAACAATAGCCAATCTATCCATATATTTGCTAAAAAGTAGTGTTTTATAGTGAAAACATCAATATGCAATTCATGCATTTTTTTTTTCAAATCTTGTATTCTCGATCCTCAGCGGTATGCATTTCCCTATAACAAGATTAATATCGTAATTTATTTATCACTAGGCTCTTTCCTAGATATTCAGTCTCTATATATTTCATACTATTTATTCTTATGCAGGGATTTATAAAATACGTACAACTATCTCTAGTAGCAATCATAAATCCCTTATCTGGAATCCCAGTCGATTCCGCTTTTATCTTTCTAATTTCTAGTCACTCACTCGTTCCGACTCCAATATGCCTTTCAGACCCGAGTTTCTGTGATGGCTGTAAATCGAAACTCGATTGAATTCACTTTCGTCTTTTATTGACGCGCTACACATTTATATATTTAAATCGAGTCAATTTCGATCAAATATAATTTCAAATATATTTTTCAAAAATTTAATCAATCAATTCCAACTACTTACCGACTATTCCTTAAACCCGAGGCATCACTGATTTTTTTCCCTTTTTTTTCTTTTTTTCCTCTTTTTCTTTGGTTGAACCGATTCGGACCGGTTCAGACCCTCTTTTCACTGAACCGATCCGAACCGGTTCAGTGGCAATTTCGTCGTTCAGACGCTTTTTCGGTCGGTTCTTTGCTAGCTTCCACTTCCAACAGATCCACGAGGCCTTACGATGAGTGGATCTAGCAGTGTCCGAGTCTCAGCTCGTCGGAAAGTGGCTGGTCCGACCTTTTCTCTCCTCGACTTCACTGGCGTTTCTTCTTCTTCGTCGATTGGCGTTTCTGGGCTGCCGAAGGTGGCGATTCAACTGTCCTCTAGCCGGTGGTGAGATGCTCTCCCTTTCTTCGGCCTCCGTTCACCTCTTTTCTCTCTTTTCTCGCCGGTAAGGACGATTCGAGAGGGGCTTCGGTTTCTTTTTCTTTCCTCTTTCGTTTTCAGTTCTGTTTCATTTTTTTTGCGTTGCCTTTTTTTTTCAATTTCGTTTTCTCTTTTTTTCTTATATATATATTATATTATATTTTAAATATAATATAATATAATTTAATACATAGATATACAATATCTATAATATAATATTATTATAATAATAATACAATAATAAATATCCCATATTATTTATATTATTATTATAAAAATATTATTCTAATGTATTAATATACACATTGATTTCTACATACACACGTATATATTTAGATACCTAAATGTTTTTTTCTATATACACTTTATGCGTATATATAGACATCATTATTTATTTTTATCTCCTTGGAAATATTTTTCCATATTCCCTAAATAATTCCCGAGGTGAAAAATTTCGGGTCTTACATTCCTCCCCTCCTTAAAAAATTTGGTCCTCCAAATTAGAACCAAACTATCACTCAAAAAGTTGTGGATACCTATCGCGCATCAGGCTCTTCAATTCCCATGTAGCTTCCTCCGAAGTGTGGTACTGCCAGAGAATTTTAACCAAAGGGATCATCTTAGACCGTAGCATTTTCTCTTTTCTATCCAGTATCTGAATCGGCTTCTCCATATATGACATATCCTCTTTGAGCTCCAATGGCTCATACTGAATCACATGTGCCGGATCCGGATGATATTTTCAAAGCATAAATACGTGGAAGACATTATGGATGCCTGCTAGCTCAGGTGGCAAGGCTAGCCTGTAGGCTTTATGTCCCACTCGATCCAGTATCTCAAATAGCCCAATATATCTGGGACTCAGTTTTCCTATCTTCCCGAATCTCATAATCCCTTTGGAGGGAGAAACCTTCAGGAATACTGATTCACCCACGGTGAATTCTAATGGTCTCCTCCTTGCATCCGAATAACTTTTCTGTCTACTCTGAGCTGTCCTCAACCTTTCACATATTAACTGGACATCTTCAAAGGCTTGTTTCACAAAGTCAGGAGCAAATATCTTTCGATCACCCACTTCTTCCCAATTGACAGGAGAACGACACCTACGACCATATAAAGCTTCATACGATGCCATTCTAATACTCGAGTGATAACTATTATTATAGGCGAATTCGGCTAATGGCAAATGATCATCCCAGGAGCCTTTAAAGTCTATCACACATGCTCTCAACATATCCTCCAGAGTCTGAATGTTTCTCTCTGAATGACCATCTATCTGAGGATGGAAAGAAGTGCTAAAGCTCAATTGGGTTCCCATAGCTTCCTGAAAATGTTTACAAAAGTGGAAAGTGAAGCGGGAATCTCTATCTGATATAATGCTCACTGGAACACCATGTAGCCTCACAATCTCTCGTACATATAAATCTGCCAATGCACTCAGAGTATCCGTAGCTTTCATAGCTAAGAAGTGAGCTGACTTCGTCAATCTATCCATAATCACCCAAATGCCATCATTATTTCGTCTGGTCCTCGGTAAACCCATAATGAAATCCATGATGACATGCTCCCATTTTCATATCGGTATAGGTAGAGGTTGCAATAACCCTGCAGGCTTCTGATGCTCTACCTTAACCTGCTGACATACCAGACATCTAACAACATACTCAGCGATGTCTTTCTTCATCCCTGACCACAAATACACTTTTCAAATATTCTGATACATCTTATTACTCCCCAGATGTAATGTATACCGTAATGAGTGAGCTTCTGATAATATCAATCTCATTAACCGTGGGTCCTTGGGAACACATATTTTGTCTCTGAACCTCATCAAGCCATCATTACTCACTGTGAACTCAGTCACTGTCCCTCTTTGAATTTGCTGTACAATATCGACACACTGCCAATCATCACACTGAGCTTGGCTAATCCGATCTATCAACTCCGATTCTAGCTTGAGGCTAGCTATCATATAACCACTATCAGCGTCAAAAGGGATCACATCAATAGCGAGGCTTGCAAACTGTTCTAACAGCTCGTGTTCCCTAACCATCATATAGGATATCATCCTGAGGCTCTTTCGGCTCAATGCATCAGCCACCATATTAGCCTTTCCCGGGTGATACAATATTTCACAATCATAATCCTTTAAAAGCTCTAACCATCTCTGTTGCCTCATATTTAACTCTTACTATGAAAACAAATATTTGAGGCTTTTGTGATCAGTGAATATTTGAAATTTCTCACCATATAAATAGTGGCGCCATATTGTCAATGAAATACTACGGCTGCTAACTCTAAATCATGGGTTGGATAATTCTTCTCATGGTTCTTGAGCTATCGGGATCTATAAGTAACTACCTTCCCATTCTGCATCAATACGCAGCTCAGTCCTTGATGAGGGCATCTGTATACACAACAAAACCTCCTGAGCTGGTAGGTATGGTGAGAATTGGTGCGGTGGTCAGGTGATATTTCAATTCCATGAAACTCTATTCACACTTATCATCCCACTCAAATGCAACATTCTTTCAAGTGAGACGAGTCAATGGAGCAACTAGTCTCGAGAAACCCTCGACAAATCATCGGTAATATCCAATCAAACCCAAAAAACTTTGAATCTCAGTAACTATCCTAGGTTGTTCCCATTGAACTACTACTTCAATCTTGGATGGATCCACTGACACCTCATCCTTCGATACAACATAACCCAGAAAAGAAATATGTTCTAGCCATAAATCACACTTACTAAGCTTAGCATATAAATGTTTCTCCTAGAGGATCTGTAAGACTGTCTTTAAGTGTTGCTCATGTTCCTCTTTGGACTTCGAATATATCAATATGTCATCGATAAAGACGATCATAAATCTGTCCAGGTATGACTTGAATACATCATTCATCAAAGTCATAAAAGCTGCAGGAGCATTCGCTAACCCGATTGGCATCACTAGGAACTCATAATGACCATAACGAGTACGAAACGCTATCTTGGGTACATCTTCACTTCGAATTCTCAACTGATGGTACCCAGACCTCAGATCAATCTTAAAAAAGACTTGTGCTCCCTAAAGCTGATCCAATAGATCATCAATACGTGGAAGGGGATATTTGTTCTTGATGGTAGCTTTATTCAACAACCAGTAGTCAATACATAGTTAGAGGCTTCCATCCTTCTTCTTAACAAACAAGACCAGAGCTCTCCAGGGTGAGACGCTTGGTCTAATGAATCCCTTATCCAACAGTTCCTACAATTGTTCTTCAACTCCTCTAACTCAACTGGAGCCATACAGTACGGTAGTTTAGATATCGACTCTGTACCAGGCACCAAATCAATACAAAATTCCATCTCTCTATCTGGTGGCAACCCTGATAACTCATCTGAAAAGACATCTGGGAATTCCTTAACTACGGGGATGTCAACCAATTCCAGGTGTGCCTTATCTATGTCAACCACGTATGCAATAAAACCTTTAATTACTTTTGTGGAAGCATCTGTTGTCCCCTGGTCTAATGCATATACTCGGCCCTGGCCAACAGCTTGCTTTCCCTTCTCTTCTGCTGTGGCTCTCTTCCCTTGAGTAGGAGTAACTGTAGGAACTCTTTCCAGCTCCTTGCCCTTCTGTGGGGCTATCTCAATTGACTCCGAGCAATCTCTCATAAAGTACCCTACCTTACCACATCTATTACATGGCCTATTAGCAAAGTAACATGGCTTGTTACCGTGGTATCTCCCATAAATCGTGCACTGATCAGTAGTAGGTCGGGGTCCACCAATCACGATACCTTTGGCTGGTGCTGTGGTCGAATACACAAGTGACTTAGCAGCTCTACTCCGTAACTCATCGGTGCCTCTAAAACGTTTCCCAGCAGGCTTCCTACTGTCCCTGACACCTCTATCATCTCCAAATCTTTTCTTGTCTTTATCGATGCTCTTGCCCACTTTCCTAAACTCAGAAACGTGGAGCTCATAATCCTGTTCACAAAGTTGGGCCCATCTGACAACTTCAGGATAAGTCGTAATATAGAACGGGGCCAGTTTAGCTCTGATAGAAGGTCTCAATCCATCCATAAACTTGTGAACCTTCTTCATTGTACTACTCATCGTATCTGAATCATATCTGCCCAAAGAAATGAATCTCGACTCATACTCATCGATTGATCGATTCCCTTGAGTCAGATTCTAGAATTCCATTTGTAGTTTCCTTTGAGCTGTATCCAAAATATATTGTCTACGAAACTCATCTAGAAAACCTCTCATGATATCACTACATGTTGATCCCTCAATATCGGTCTGATGGATTTTCACCAGTGCTTTGCCTCACCCTTAAGCACGAAGGCAGTAAATGCTACTCTCTCAGTAGCTGAATATTGGAAAAACCTAAACAGTTTCTCTTTCTCATTGATCCAGTCCTTAGCCACTACCGGATCTTTTACTCCGCTGAAAGACGGAGGCTTAAAATCTTGGAACTACCTCAACCTATCCAGCTCACAATCATACCCCATATCATTATTTCTACTTGGCTATAGGGCTACTGGAGGAGGTACATGCTAAACAGGAGGGTTCTATAGGGCTTCAGCTCCATGTGGTGCAGGTGCAGGTTACACAAGTGTAGGGGTCTCAGGCGCTACTGTGGGAGTAGCAGGTGCAGCCTGTCCGTGTGGTACCCTGATCTCTATCAAATCGAGCCATAACCTGCTCCAACAATGACATAACTGTGTCCATGTTCCTCTCTAATCTAGCAAAATGAGCATCAGAACTCTCTGATGGTTCTTGAGAAGTATGCTCAAATGAAGACCCACTACGTCTCTCGTACCCATCTCTATGTCCTCGAGATCGTGAACTCTCTCCTCTAATGCGGTGTCTATCAAACATTCTGATAATTTTTTACGTTCATAACCCAATTTTTCAGTAAATTCACAGCTCAATATACACACTTGTATCTAAACAACGCACAATAACATGGGGATGTAAACTTTCCAAATTACTAACACCGACTCACATCAGACCAACCCTGCTCTGATACCACTTCTGTCACGACTGTTATCGCTGACCTTTTTCCATTTTATTCCTAAGATTTGTTTGGGCTATGAGTCGATGTTACTCATTTCTATTCATTCATATGTATCAAATATTAAACATAATTGTATATCTCATGAACTATGTACATCTATTTACATCCCCAGTAATTTATATAGTACATGTTTATACGATTTAGTGTTCATATACAAAATACGTGTACATATATATACATTTACGCAGCAAAGAGAGCTGTATAACAAAAGAAATAGCAGGGATGACCACAATATGCTCTACTGAGCTTTATCTATAGAGTGAGAAAAAAAGGGTGAGCTAACACGCTCAGTAAGGAAAACATGACAGCAGGTAGATAACTATACTATGTACGTGCTTATAATACATGCTTAATATCATATCAAGGCAAATGCATTTGACAAACCATAGCAATCTATTCAGAAATCATTAATTCGATAGAAAACTTTTTCATTTCACTTTAAACACATTTCAAATCATCACATTTCTCTCTCTTTTCATTTTTGAAATTAGTACTCCTTTGGTACTGGTAATATGTGATTCTGTCATAATCACAAATCATAGTTTTGAAACCATTGAGATCATTTTGAGACTAGGTAGGGATATGCAATCATCTATGGACATATGGCCATAGTCAGTGACCCCAAGCAATCGCTAGTTAGGCGTGCAAGGGTGGCAGTCACCTAGGGAGGTGGGTCAATCCAACTCATTAGCACATCTCTACTATATCATCTGTCCGAAGACGCCCACATGGTATAAGGTACTCCATATATCATCTCACGATACAACGTACTCTGTGGACAACCACACGGTACAACGTACTCCGTAGACCCTGTCTATACACCCTACATCATGGACTCAATCAATATATTGTATGCTCGAGGCTACCTGAGAGTATACAGGCTTTTATGACCTCCACATTAATCATAAACCATAACCTTGTCTCATATACCAGTGCAAGCAAGTCAATGTGACACACAGTCAACACGAGGGATCCAGCACGGTTTCATCATCAATAACATAAAAATCATGTGCGAGCAAGAGTGTGTAACCCGTTAGTTAACACGCGGCTCTATCACAATTTCATTATCAATACCAATTAAAATTTCGTGCGAGCAGGATCGTGTAACCTGTTAATTAACATGCAGTTCCAGCACGATTTATTCCATTCATAAATCTGATAGATGGCTCTATTTTCATTGAAAATGACTCAAAATAAAAGTCCAGTATAAATAGCAAGCTGTCATCATGAAAATCATGTAAACAATAGCCAATCTATCCATATACTTGCTAAAAAGCTGTGTTTTATAGTGAAAACATCAATATGCAATTCATGCATTTTTTTTCAAATCTTGCATTCTCGATCCTCAACGGTATGCAGTTCCCTATAACAAGGGTAATATCGTAACTTATTTATCACTAGGCTCTTTCCTAGATTTTCAATCTCTATATATTTCATATTATTTATTCTTATGCAGGGATTTATAAAATACGTACAACATCTCTAATAGCAATCATAAATTCCTTACCGGGAATCCCAGTCGATTCCTCTTTTATATTTCTAATTTCTAATCACTCACTCGTTTCGACTCCAATATGCCTTCCAGAGCCGAGTTTCTGTGATGACGCGTAAATCGAAACTCAATTGAATTCACTTTCGTCGCTTATTGACGCGCTACACATTTATATATTTAAACCGAGTCAATTTCGACCAAATATAATTTCAAATATATTTTTCAAAAATTTAATCAATCAATTCCGACTACTTACCGGCTGTTCCTTAAACTAGGGGCAACACCGAATTTTTTCCCTTTTTTTTCTTTTTTTCCTTTTTTTCTTTGGCTAAACCGGTTCAGACTGGTTCAGACCCTCTTTTCACTAAACCGGTCCAAACCAGTTCAGTGGCAATTTCGTCGTTCAGACACTTTTTCAGTCTGTTCTTCACCGGCTTCCACTTCCAGCAGATCCGTGGGGCCTTGCGATGCGTGGATCTGGTATTGTCCGAGTCTCAGCTCGCCGAACAGTGGCCGGTCCGACCCTTTCTCTCCTCGACTTCGCTGGCATTTCTTCTCCTTCGTCGATCGACGCTTCTGGGCTACCGACGGTGGCGATTCAGCTGTCCTCTGGCCGGTGGCGATACGCGCTCCGTTTCTCTGCCCTCTGTTCGCCTCCTTTCTCTCTCTTCTCTCACCGGCAAGGACGATTCGGGAGGGGCTTCGGTTTTGTTTTCTTTCCTCTCTCGTTTTCAATTCTGTTTCATTTTTTTTTATGTTGCCTTTTTTTTTTCAATTCTGTTTTCTCTTTTTTTCTTATATATATTATATTATATTTTTAATAATATAATATAATATAATTTAATACATAGATATACATTATCTATAATATAATATTATTATAATAATAATACAATAATAAATATCCCATATTATTTATATTATTATTATAAAAATATTATTCCAATGTATTATATATATACATTGATTTCCACGTACACGTATATATTTAGACACCCAAATTTTTTTCTATATATACTTTATGCGTATATATATATATACATCATTATTTATTTTTATTTCCTTGGATATATTTTTCGATATTCCCTAAATAATTCCCGAGGTGAAAAATTTTGGGTCTTACACATCATCCTCAATAGGGGCATCTCTCATTACCAAAACGGAGGTATCTCACATTACCAAAACGGAGGCATCTCGCGTTACCAAATCGAAGGCATGGTCAAACCCGGGCCTAGCAAAGCCTCGGTATCAACCGAAGTGGAGGTATCCACTGATGTGTAAGATTCATGACAAGCCTTTAGTCTCAATTAAAACATGTCATTATTATGCAGAAATTAGTTTCGCCTTTATGTAGAGTTCATGATAGTTTTGCTTATAAATCTCTTTTAAATAAAAAGATATATTTGCTCATATAACTCAAATCACAAAATCGAGCTCAAACCGGTAAAACATGCACTCAAGTGATAAATCTCAAATCAAACACTTTTCTCAATAAGTATGCTCATTTGTAAACTCATTTTATGCTACCAAAGCATTTTCATCAAAAAGGAAATACATATGCACAAAAAAGGTTGCATCCCTTACATCGAATCACATGCGAATCACTTCCCTTTGTTTTCCAATGCTCGTGATTCGGCTTTATCGGCTCTAACTCAATCTTCAGGAGATACAAGCATTTGCTACTCACATTAGTGTATTTCAACATACTAAATTCTCATTTGCATGAATTTCAATTCAATGCATGGGGTCATTTTACACCTATTTGGCCTTGTCACATCTTTTGGACCTTATGTCCTCTTAAGTCCATTTCGATTGTGCTATTTGTTTCTCGAGAGTCCTTTAAACTCTTCGAGTCTACCAATTCATATTGAACCGACATTAGCTTTGCAATACCTTAAATTCATCACTTTCATTCTCTATGGCATTTTATCAAACACTTCTTATATACATTATCAATCATCATCTAATCCAACATATGGATTTCACAAACGTATTCTAAAATCATCTATACATGTCTATCAACATCTTTATATACTCCAATCATCATTAACTTCATGCCATTTCAACTTTCTCTCACTAAGCTCATTCTAGGTCATGGTTACTTAAACATGTACTTGAACATTTAAGCCAACAACATATATACCAAATCAACTCATCTAAATGTTTAGATTATCATACTAGAAGTTGGTGCATTGAAATCTCACCTAGCTTGACTTTTCTCCTTTTTGCCAAATGTGAGGAGAGATTCTTTTTCTCCTTTAATCCTTTGATTAAACCTCTAGTTTCAACTATATTGCTCTCCTTCTCTTAAGCAACAACTTTGCTCTAATACATTTTTCTCAAATCTCTTTTGAAGGTGTTGAAAATCTAGAGTGAGAAACTAGGTTTTCTTGTAAAAAATGGAAGAGTTATGAATGTCTAAGGAAGAATGCACAGATTGTCTAACTTTTTATAGATTTCACATTATGAGATTGATCTCCAAGGGGTGGAGATCGATCTCCCCTTGCTTAAACTCCTCCAAATTTTTGACAATTGCAGGTAGGAGATCGATCTGCCTATAGCATGAGATCAATCTGCTCAAGGGGATAAGATCGATTTGGTTCAGGCAGAAGGCTTTAGAGATTGATCTGGCCTATCCAGAGATTAACAGAGATCGATCTTGTTACACCCCACTTTCGGGTGTCCTTTATCCATACTTACTCAACTACGGTTGGGCTGTGAGGCGATGCAATTACTAAAGTTCCTTGAATTTACAGCGAAAATATTTAAAATTTAATTCACGCTCCCAAGTGTATGTAAATATACAAAATTAATTGTATAATAATATCTTTACATAACATCCCCATAAAACTGTTATATTTCTTAGGTATGACTGTGCGACACAAGATAATAGATACAAAATACTCTTGTGTATACAAATCTTATACCTTTACGATTGGTGGGAGCTGTCCAACACAAAAAGAGACCCAAAGACCACTGTTCTCCTACTTCTCAGTATTTGGAGAGGGAAAATAGTGGGGTGAGCAAACCACAGCTCAGTAAGAAAATGAATGCTAGCAGGTAGATATCGTACTACCTACATAGACCATGCATGTATAAAACAAAACCATGTTTTCATTATAAATGGAAATATCATCGAAAAATGCAGTAAACATATATTTTCATTTGGCATTTTCAGGAATACAAATATTTAACATTTCCACTTGAAACATGTTTCATAAAACAGTGCTCTCACGTCACAAGTGATTAAATCCGAGATTTATCAAATGCATAAGAATCTCTTTCTTTCCTCAATCATTTCTTTTTCCTTGAATCTCTTTTTTTTCTCAATCATTTCTTTTTCCTAGAATCTCTTTCTTTACTGAGGTTGTCTCTATTTCTTGAATCTCTGAGACAGGCATGAAGTTTTCGACAATCAAATATCTATAACATATGGCCATAGTCAGTGATCCCAGGCCTCACTGATCAGGTGTGCATAGGGCATCACTTCGCCTGAAGGGGGATGGGTCAGTCCTACCCTCCGGCTCATCTCAATCATCCTCATCTCCTCATATACTCACGGTATAAGGTACGCCATGTGTCATCTACGCGATACTCATACTTACGTGCACCCAGCACGGTACATAGTATACCAACGGATAACTACACAGTACTATGTATGACCATGGACCCAAGTCCATACTCCAACTCCAATGGACATTTCATCCTAAACCATGTCTCATATATCAGGCGAGCAAGCAGCGTGACACACAGTTATCGTAAGGCTCCAGCGTCGTACGAGGTATTATTAAGGCTCAGCCCATTCAAAGGCCATCGGTTGGCATCCCCTTAGGTCCCAAACCCCCAAGTTTACCTCAACTCATAAAAAGAAACAGGTGTGAGCAATGCTCCAACACTTTTCTCAAAACCATCGTGCGAGTTAAACTCCAGCACGACACATCAAAAGCATAGAATCATATGTGAGCTAACACTCCAGCAAATAGTCAAGTCATTAAAACGGGTGTGAGCTAGAACTCCAACACCAATCTTATCTCAAATCCGATAGATGGCTATTTTCTCTTTTTAAAACTCAAAACATGTTTATTTATGTAGCATGCCTCTTCATGCTAAAACATGTAAAATTAGCCAACCTATCATCATCATTTCTCAATCACCAATATCAATACAAAAATTGAGAAAAACCTTGAAAACATGCATATCACGTTATTTCCTTACCCCATCTCATTTCTTAATACATATATATTATAGTATGTTTCATGCTTCCATATCATTTCATAGAACTGTAATGTCGTACTAATTCTAGTGATATATCTATGAAATTATCGTAAAATATATACGAACATCTCTATAGCTAACACACAGTCCCTTACCTCGAATCGCGCTCATATTTCCTTTGTCACGTATACTCCGTTCGTGATCCGAGTTAACCGTGTTCCACGTTCTTCCAAGCTACACGTATAATCATCAAGTTATTTTCTTTTCCCTCATCTAAGCCTCAACATTATCATTTATTTATTTATTTATTCATACTCCTCAACCCATTAAATCACATTTCATCTTTCTCACAATCTCATTATATTTCTCTTAAGCTTTTCCCCATTTCTCATGGATTTTCTCTCCATAAATCCCTTTTAATATCACTCATTCATCACTACACTCATCATTTCTAACCATATTTCACATCTCATTCAACTCATACAATGTCTAGAATCCATATTTAGAGCTTGAAGGTTGAAGAGCTTACCCCTTTTTCTTAGTCGAACTTGTGGTAGTCACAACTCTTTCTCTTGGTCACACCAATGTGAGATTTTTGGGTATATTGTTCTCCTTGCTCTAAGGAATAACTTTCCCTTCTTGAGCTCCTTCAGATTCTGACTGCAAGGTAGTGATTTTTAGAGTGAGAAAGCTTGGGTCTTGAGAGAAAATAGCAAGTGAGGTTTGGTGGGAGAAGAGTTCTGAGTTTTCATCTTGATCTAGTGCTCTTTTTATAGATGCAGAGACATGAGATCGATCTAGCCCTTGTGGAGATCGATCTCTATAAGGTTTGGTAGTCCTTTTCACCAAACACAACCACTACAAGATCGATTTTCTTCCATGATGAGATCGGTCTGTCGAAGGTAATTTTCCTCTTGGAGATCAATATGCTCTTCACAGAACCCTTAAGGAGATCGATCTGTCGAGTCTTGAGATCGATCTGTTCTCAAACAGAGAGTTAAGGAGATCAATCCTCTAGCCTTAAAATCGATCTTCTCATTACAGAATGTCTAGCAGATCGATCTGGCTCCATTGGAGATCAATTTGTCTCGTCCTAATACTCAAAATAAGGTCATTTTGGCTCTTCTAGATCGATCTCACATCCCATGAGATTGATCTTTCATTCATATTTCTAGATTTTACTGCAGTTTTCTGCAGCAACTTCATTCAAAACCTCCTTAATTTGCTGCCATAGTCCTTTCCTCATTAATCACTCCTTGAGACTTGAAAATGGCATCCAATCACACTTAGTACATATTAAAACTTGAGGGAAATATTTGTATAGCCAAATATATACAATATATAACTAAATGGAAGTGCATAACTTATGCAATTTCATTCCATTTTACTCCAATACTCATATTTCATTCCACTCACATTCATCATATGTTTAAGTCCATTTCTTCAAATTCATACTTAATGTAACTTGTATGTACAATCACCATCTCTCATTACAAGTGTGTACATTTAACTTATGGACTTTATATCACATATGCTTCACATTACTAGTACATCATCATACTTATGAATTCATTTACATGTGTTCAAGGTTAAACCTATACGGGGTCTCACATTCTCCCCCACTTAAAAAATTTGGTCCTCCAAATTGGAACCAATCATTCTGTGAATAACTCGGGATACTTCTCCCACATCGAACTCTCCAATTCCCATGTGGCTTCTTCCAATGTATGATGTTTCCACAAAACCTTAACCAATGAAATCATCTTGTTTCGCAACACTTTCTCTTTTCTGTCCAATATCCGGATCGGTTCCTCCATATACGACATATCCTCCTTGAGCTCCAATGGCTCATAGCTAATTACATGTGCTGGATCCGGATAGTACTTCTGAAGCATAGAAACATGGAAGACATTGTGGACTTTCGCTAGCTCAGGTAGCAAGGCTAGCCTATATGCTCCATCTCCCACTCTATCCAAAATCTCGAAGGGACCAATATAACGAGGACTTAGTTTTCCTTTCTTCTCGAACCTCGTTATTCCCTTAGAAGGAGATACTTTCAAAAATACGGACTCACCCACATCAAACTCAAGTGGTCTCCATCTCCTGTCAGCGTAGCTCTTTTGTCGACTTTAAGCTGTTCGCAGCCTTTCACATATTATCCGAACATCCTAGGAGGCTTGTTTAACCAGATCGGGAGCGAGCAACTGTCTGTCACCAACCTCTTCCCATCCAATGGGCGATCAGCATCTATGACCGTATAGTGCCTCATAAGGGGCCATTCCAATACTTGAGTAATAACTATTATTGTAGGCGAACTCAATCAATGGCAAGTGATCATCCCATGAGCCTCTAAAATCCAGCACACACGCTCTCAACATATCCTCCAAGGTCTGTTTAGTCCTCTCTGACATGCCATCTGTCTGAGGATGAAAAGCGGTGCTCAAACTCAACTGGGTCCTCATCGCTTCCTGAAAATGTCCCCAAAAGTGGGAAGTGAAGCGGGCATCCCGATCAGAAATAACACTCACTCGGACTCCATGCAATCTCACTATTTCCCGCACATACAGGTTCGCCAGTGCACTCAATGTATCTGAGATCTCATGGCTAAAAAGTGTGTCGATTTCGTTAACCGATCTACATCACCCATATAGCATCATGGTTCTTGCGAGTTCTCAGTAACACCATCACAAAGTCCATGGTGACGTGCTCCCACTTCCATGTCAGTATCAATAGAGGTTGTAACAATCCACCTGGTTTCTGATGTTTAACTTTTACTTGCTGACAAATGAGACATCTAGCAACATACTCAGCTATATCCCTCTTCATTCCAGACCACCAATACACCTTCCAGAGATTCTGATACATTTTACTACTCCCCGGGTGTACTGTATATCTTGATGAGTGAGCCTCTGATAAGATTATCTTCCTCAGCTCTGAATCTTTAGAAACACACATTCTATTTCTGAACCTTAGTATTCCATCTGAACTCATTTCAAATTTTATACCCTTACGCTTCTGGATTTGGCTAATAACATCAATACACCATTGATCAATTTGTTGAGGTTGTCAGATTCTCTCAATCAACTCTGGTTCTAATCTCAAGCTAGCAATAATCCCATAGTTGCCAATCTCAGGTAGGGTTATATCTAGACTAAGGTTCATGAATTACTCCAACAACTCGAGTTTTCTAACCATCATATACGATGCTAACCCGAGACTTTTCCTATTCAATGTATCAACAACCACATTTGCCTTCCCTGGGTGGTACAAGATCTCACAATCATAGTCCTTGGGGAGTTCTAACCACTTTCTCTGTCTCATATTTAACTCCTTCTATGAGAATAGATACTCCAGACTCTTGTGATCCATAAATATCTGAAATCTCTCACCATACAAGTAGTGGCGCCATATCTTCAATGCGAATACTACGGTTGCCAACTCCAAATTGTGAGTGGGGTAGTTCCTCTCATGATCTTTTAGCTGTCTAGATCTATAAGCTACTACCCTTCCATCTTGCATCATAACACAGCCTAGTCCTTGATGCAAAGCATCTGTATACACCGAGTAGTTCCCTGAGCTGTTAAGGATGATAAGAACTGGTGCAATGGTTAATCTGCACTTAAGTTCCTAAAAACTCCTCTCACAAGCTTCATCCTATATAAACTCCACACTCTTCCTAGTAAGATGTGTCAATAGAGCAACCAATCTAGAGAAACCCTCTACAAACTCCTATAGTAACCTACCAAACACAAAAAGCTTCTGATCTCTGTGACTGTCCTGGGCTGATCCCACTGAACAACAGCCTCGATCTTGGATGGATCTACTGACACCCTATCATTCGATACAACATGGCCTAAAAAGGAAATCTGCTCTAGCCAAAAGTCACATTTACTCAGTTTAGCATACATCCTTCTCTCTCGGAGGGTTTGCAAAACAATCCTTAAGTATTGCTCATGATCTTCCTTAGACCTTGAATACACCAATATATCATCAATGAAAATGATCACGAACTGGTCTAAGTATGGCTTGAATATCTCATTTGTTAGAGCCATAAAAGTTGTCAGTGCATTCGTCAACCCGAAAGGCATCACTAGGAATTCGTAATGACCATAGCGGGTGCGAAAAACTGTCTTGGGCACATCCTCCTTCCAAATCTTCAATTGATGATACCTAGACCTCAGATCTATCTTGAAAAGATCTGCGCTCCCTGGAGCTGATCCAATAGGTCATCGATGGGCAGCAAGGGATATTTATTCTTGATGGTAGCCTTGTTCAACATCTTATAGTCAATACACAACCTAAGGCTCCCATCTCTCTTCTTCACAAATAATATCGAAGCTCCCCATGGTAAGACGCTCGGTCTTATAAACCCCTTGTCCAACATATCTTGCAATTACTTCCTTAACTCCTCTAGCTCAACTGAAGCCATCCTATATGGTGACTTGGATATTGGCTTGGTTCCAGGCGTTAAGTCGATACCAAACTCCATTTCTCTATCCGGTGGCAATCTCGGTAGGTCATCTTGAAAGACATTAGGGAATTCTCTAATCACTGGAATATCCTCCATATCCAGATGTACTTTGTCCAAATCCACCACATAAGCAATAAAACCTTCATAACAACATTCAAGTCATTTATACCAATTTACTTTACTTATCACAAAATTCAAGATTTCATTTCTTCTCTTAAAATCTTACAACATATTCTTCGGGTAGAGAAAACTTAATGGACTTAGAATGACAGTCTATGACAGCATGATTGGTAGCTAACCAATCCATTCCCAAGATTACATCAATGTCATACATGTTCAACAAAATCAGGTTGGCTATCATGCACTTATCTCCTACCCTCACTTTACAATCTTTATACACTTGCTCGGTTAATTGACTAACTCTCATTGGAGTACTTATTAATAAAGTCCTACTTAAGTATGTGGGTTTTACAAGACCTTTTAACTTTGATGCACATGCAAGTGATATAAAGGAATGCGTAGCACTAGAGTCAAACAAAGCCATAGCTTCCAAATTAAAAATTAGGATTGTACCTTTTAACACCTCAGAGGAGGTATCAGCTGATGCCTGGTCTATCGCATACACCCTGCCTTGACCTACAACTTGTTTCCTTTTTTCTTCAACCGTGGCTCTCTTCCTTGCAGGAGGTGTAACTGTAGGAACTCTCTCTGGCTCCTTACCCCTCTGTGGAATTACCTCAACTATCTCTGGACATTCCTTTGCATAATGTCTAAACTTGCCACATCTGAAGCATCATGTACTCTGAAGGTAACAGGGCCTACCACCATAATATCGGCCACATGCTCTACATTCATCCGTAGTTGGTCAGGGTCCATCGATCACTATGCCCCTGACTGGTGTCTAAGTCAGAGGCATAAAAGGTCTAGCAGCCATTTTTTGGAACTCATCTGCCTCTCTCTGATGCTTACTCATAAATTTCTAACTAAATTTGGCACTCTTGCCATCTCTCAGCTTCCTCAGACCCTTGTCCTTACCCCAACTAAACTCAAAAATCTACAGGTCATAATCCTGCTCACATAACTGGGCCCGTCGCACAACCTCTCTATATGTAACGACATCAAACGGCGCCAACTTCGCTTGATTTGAACGCCTCAGTCCATCTACAAATCTACGGACTCTAATAGCTTTACTCCTGATAAAGTTCGGATCATATCGACCTAGTGAGGTGAATCATGACTCGTACTCGTCAACTGTTCGATTCCCTTGAGTCAGATTCAAAAATTTCATCTGCAACCCATGTCGAGCGATATCTGGGATGTATTGCTCTCTGAAAGCGCCCAAAAACATATCCCACGTGATAGCCATACCCTGAGCTCTTAACATAGGCCTGGTGGACTTCCACCAGTGCTCTACTTCTGTCACAACCCAAATTACCTAAAAATCAGAGTAAATTTTTTGCTTTTTCATTTCCTTACCCGTCGTGAACAGTTACACTACTAAACAGTTGGGTTATGATTCGGTGTTAGTCACCTCTCACCTATTTACCATTCCATTTTCATAATCACATTCACATATCAGAGTTTACTATCTTTTGACTTTGACTAAATACATACACATTGATATTTATATAACCTTACATCCCCGACATCATATCCATTTACAGTACTGTGCATTACATATTTAGATACAAAAATTATACGAATGTGTATACTTGGTCTTGATAGGATGCAGGGGATAACTGAAACGCAAGACTAGTGTCGCTCTCTTCTACTAAATGTACCATGTGGGGTGGAAAATGAAAGGGTGAGCATAAACAGCTCAGTAAGGCAATAATGTAAGCAGGTAGATAACTATACTATCTACATGTTGATTATGTCATGATAAAAAATCGTTTATATTTGGAGCATGAGGTATGACTAAAACGATGCCACATGTATGTATATATCATATAAGAGAAATCATGAAATCGACATATAAAACAAACATGGAAAAATCATCATATATGACATCTCATGCTCGACACATTAAAACTTATTTATTTCATCATAAACTCATCACGTTAAAACTTATTTGTTTTATCACAAATTCATCATAAAATAACCACATCAAGGCTAAACTCATCTCTCAGGAATACCTTGATTCATTAAATCGTATCTCACTAAAAACATAAATCGAGACCTTACCCCTCATTCGGGTTTGTCCTGGTCTATTCAGAACGTATGATATCATGTGAGGCATGTAGGTTACTGTATGAAAATCAAGGACTATGGCCATAATTTGTCCCTGTGATCCCAGGCTACACGGATCTCGGTATGCGGGGCATCACAACTGCAACGGGAGGTGGGGTCAAATCCTACCCGCCAGAATATCAAGTAACATCATCGAGTCATCAAGACTGCACGGTACAGTGTACTCCGTGTGACATACATGGTACATCGTACTCCGTCGACCCATATCATAGTCTGGGGGTGCCTGCCGTAGGTCTTACCCACCCCAATACTATGTCGATAACCAACCCATGTCTCAAAGTATATGTGCAAGCATATCAACTCTCTGCGACACATAGTCTACAAGAGGCTTCCGCACGACTATATGGATGTCAACTCATGTCTAGTGCGATCGAAGCTCCAGCACCACGCTATGCATATCATGATATCTAAAATCTCGTGCGAGCGAAGCTCCAGCACGATTTTGTGCACACACAAATTTCTCGTATGAGCAATGCTCCAGTACGACTTTTCATGAGTAATAAATCAGTAAAATTTAGTGCGAGTATGACTCTTGCACTCTTTTTACTAGTGTAAATATGATAGGTGGCTCAATCTTGATAAAAACATCTTTTAAAATCGTAACCGGTACAAACCCGTACCCTTCCATATAATTCATAAAATCAACAGCCAACCTATGTGCATATTTGCTTAAATCAAAGCAATACATTTATATAAAACATTAAAAACATAAAATCATGCAATTTATCTGCCTTACTACCCTTTTTGTAAATTTTACTCTCAGGGGCAAAATCATCTTTTTCTTTATTCACTTATGCCCCGATTTTCACAAAAATTATTATTTCGTTTTTAGATACTTTAAGAAATTCTAGGCCATGTAAATCCCCTCAAAAATACATATAGAAATCTCTATGCACCTACGAAATTCTCTTATCTCGATTCACACGTAAACTTATCTCGTCTCGATAATATCCGATCTTTCAGTCCAATTGCACGTCAACTAAGTCTACGAAACTGCATATAACCACATATTTTGGGTTAATTCACTTATCTTTATCAGTATATCACATTTAATGATCGAATCTAACGTATTGGACCCGTTTTACTTTATTGGGCCCGATTGCACCTTAATGGGCCTCGACCCATTTTCAGCACCTTTATACTTATTAAATCCTTTCTTCGGGTTTACTAGGCTCATTCAGCTTACCAATAATCATCGGGCTTCGTTTCCAAACTCATTGGATAGCCCGTATACTATTTACGATAATTACATTGCAATTCTAATTAATATTCCTTTTTATACAGAATTAATCCGTAAATTTCGTAAAATAATCGAAACTCTGTATCGAGGACTCTAATTGTCTAAATTAAAATGTACTTACCCAATGTTATGCGAGGTACGAAAATCAAAGCTCAATCGGCTCTCGTTCGGGCTCACATACACGATCTATCGTCGAACTGCACAATTTTATATTTAATTTCGGGTTACTTTCCCATTAAATATAATTTAAATAAATTTTTCAGAAATCAAATCGGTCACTTTTGACCACGTATTGACTTACCGAAGTCCGGTGTATCCCCGAAAATTCTTTCGCTTTTTCCTTTTTCTCTTTTTCTCCTTTTTTCCCTTCTTTCTTGGTTGAACCGGTTCGATCCGGTTCAACTCGGTTCAGACTAGTCCGATTAAACCGGTTCAATCCGGTTCACCTCTTTGCTGAACCGGTCCGTACTGGTTCAGACCTTTTCGTCGTCGTTCATAGCGTTTTCGGTTGGTTCCTGGCATGATTCTGGCTCCATTCGACCGCCATCACCTGGGAGTTCAAAATCGGGCCTCGGTGTGGGTTGAAACAGCACCATCGCCGGTGAATCTTCCCTTTTTCCCACGTAGCAGTCACCTCTCGATCCGACGAATTCCGACGGTTTCGCCGGTCGATACCGGTCTCAAAAGAATCGGCTCCTCCTCCTGAACTCGTCGGTAGCCTCTGTTCAAGCCCAGCTGCCGTGGTTCGTCGGGAATCATCCCATTTCTCCTCGATTTTTCCTCTCCTCCGATCGGCGTTTTTCGACCTCCTGACGGCGCGTCTCCGGTGTCTACAAGATCGTCGGCCTCTCCTCTTTCTCCTAAGCTGTTCATCGGAGTCGCTGATCGTCGGTGGGCGGGGGTGGCTCGGGTCACATGCGGGCATCTTTCGTTTCTCGGGTTCTTCCCGATTTCCAAATTCAGTCCCTTTTATTTCTTTTTTTACTTATTTATTTATTTATTTTATTATTATTTTAATTGATTTTATTATTATTTTATTTATTATTATATTATTATTTTGCCAAAATATCTAAGATAAATTATTATTTAATTTATTTAATGAATAAATAATTTTCTCGGTATTATTTCATCTTTTCGGTACATTTTTCGATTATTTTTGGGATTATTTCCCGATGTGAAAATTTTGATTAATTCCAATAAATTCATATCTTGATCAATTTAATCCGAAATTTAATTATTTCTTCGTTATTGATCAAGACTCTTAAATCCATTATTTTTAATTAAATTTTCTTATCAAATTTATATCGGCTTTCGATCTTTTGACCGTTTTACCCTCAACGTGTTCGAAAATTTTATTTCAGTCCTTTTGCATTTTTAATTTGGTGTTTTAACTAAATTCGGGTCTTACATAATCTCCCCCACTTAAGAAATTTGGTCCTCCAAATTAAAATCAAGTAAATGGATCCATAAACAACTCCGGGTACGTCTATTGTATCATATACTGTCATTCTCAAGTGACTTTTTTCGGATTGTAATACTACCAACATACTTTAACTAGGGAGATCATCTTAAACCTCAACACTTTCTCCTTCCTGTTTAATACTCGAATCGATTTTTCCAATCATACGTTACACTTTTATTGAGCTAAGCTGTTGGAGCTCATATCCAATCACATATGCTAGATCCGGATAGTATTTTCGAAGCATAATAAGATAGGACACATTGTGGATGCCTGCTAATTCAGGTGGTAACGCCAACCTACAGGCCTTATCTCCCACTTTGTCAAATCTCTTTCCGAATCTCGTTACGTCTTTATGCTATGTCCTAAGGGCATGTAACTTCCAACAATACTAATTCACCCTCGGTAAATTCCAATGGTTTCTGTCTCTTGTCAACATAGCTTTTCTATCTACTCTGAGGTGTTCTCAATCCTTCACAATTAACTGAACATCCTCAGAGGTTTGTCTTACCAATTCGGGAACAATTTTCTATCTGTCACCCATTTCTTCTTATCCAAATCAGGAACAACCCCTTACAGCCATACAATGCCTTATCTGAAGTCATCCCGATACTCTAGTGACAACTGATATTATTGGCGAATTCAATTAGTAGCAACTGATCATCCCAGGAGCTTATAAAATCAATGCACACACTCTCATCATATCCTCCAGAACTTGTATAGTCCTCTCTGACTGACCATCTGTCTGAGGATGAAAAATTGTGCTAACACTGAATCGAGTTCCCATAGCTTCCTGAAAACGTTTCCAGAAATGGGAAGTGAAGCAAGAATCCCTATATGATACAATGCTCACTGAAAAAATACTTGGTGTTCCACAAGTTTACATACACATAAATTTGCCTACACACTTAGAGTATCTGGGAATTTCCTAACCAAAAGGTGGGTAGACTTAGTCAATCTATCGACTATCACCCAGATAGCCTTATGATTCATCCGGGTCCTCTGTAACCCATCACGAAATTCATGGTAACTTGTTCCCATTTTCGTGTCAATATAAGTAGAAACTGCAATAACCCTGTAACTTCTTTTTTTGTTTTACCTTACTCTGCTGACATACAAGACATTTTTCCACAATCTCTACCATTGTCTCTTTTCATATCTGACCACTAATACCCTTTTCTAAGATTTCGATATATTTATTACTTCTCGGATGCACTGTATATCCCAAAGAGTGAGCTTCTGACAATAACTCTATCTCATCACTGTGGTCCTAAGGAGCACTTATACTGTCTTTGAACCTCAGTAAGTCAACATCACTCTCTGTGAACTCTGTCACTGTACCCATCTGAATTTGACCCACACTATTGACACCCTACCGATCATCACACTCAGTCTGTCAAATTCGGTCACTCAAATCCGGTTCTAATCTCAGGCTAGCTGTCAGACAATCACTGTCATCATCAGTGGGAATCACATCACTACTGAGGCTTACAACTGCTCTAGCAGTTTACGCTCCCTGACCATCATATGTAATACCATCCCGAGGCTCTTTCTGCTCAAGGCATTAGCCATTACAGTAGCCTTTCTTGGGTGGTACAATTTCCACAATCATAATCTCTCAGAAGCTCTAACCCTCTTTGTTCTCATATCCGACTCTTTCTGTGAAAATAGATACTCGAGGCTTTTATGATCAGTGCATACCTGATATTTCTCACCGTATGTATAGTAGTGTCATATACTCGATACAACCACTATCGCTGTCAACTTTAAATCATGGGTTGGATATCCTTTCATGATTCTTGAGTTGTCTAGATTCATAATCGACTATCTTCCCCTTTTGCATCAATACACAGCCCATTCATTATTTTGAGGTATCCATAGACTCATGAGAAACCCCTTAATCTATTGGGTATGGTGAGAATAAATGTGGTGATCAGTTTATTACTTCAGTACACCAAAACTCCTGTCACGTCTATCATCCCATTCAAATATAAATTTTTCTAAGTTAAACGTGTCAACAAAGTAGTCTATTTCGAGAACTCTCAACAAATCATCTGTAAAAATAATTTCCAATTGTTGCTTATAATTTTTCCTGGACTGTAATTACACCCAAAATATCATCAATATGGATGATAACAAATCGGTCCAGGTAAAGTTTAAATACCTCATCCACTAAATATTTCAATCATCCATATCCTTGACCTATGTACGCATAAACGTATAACGTCATTTCAAAATCGCTTCCGTTCAAGATACTAATCCGCGTCATTTCCTTTTTCTTATATTAACGACTTTTATAAAAATTTTAATTAATTTTTAAACCTTCACGATTAATCGAATTCTATATTTCTTTATCGTACAAATAAAGGTACCCTAATTTTAAATGTATATATTACGACTGTCGATTTCAATTTATAAGTTATGTGTATACTTTTAGACGCTGTCAAGTCTTCAGGCGGGGAGGTATTTTGAAATACCTTTATTAACTCTCAGACTTGACCACAATTACTTTACATATCAGTTCATGTGATCACAATTCATATCTACTACATATCGCTTAATCCAAATTATTTCACATATCAAAGATATTCGTACCTTGCATACGCCTCTTATTCCAATAGATTTTGTTTCAGGATTTATCACATCTAAAAGCTTATCTCCTTTCGTATATTACTTATAACAAACTCTATCATTACTCATTCCGTGAGTACAATAATTTACTCCTTTAATTTCAATTGCTACTCCCCTTTTATTACTTGTCAAAACTTACAGTATACTTTTCAGGTGTAACTATATCACTATCTTAGAATAGAACTCTGAACATCATAATTTGCAGCCGACCAATTGAGATTTATTCTCAATATTACTTCAAATTATTCATAGTCTATTGAATAAAATCGGCTGACTTATACTTCTTCCCCCGTTTTCAACTTATAATCTCTTAATAATTATTTTGTTAGTTAAACCTCCTCTATTGGGGTACTAACTATCAGCATTGTACCCACGGATGTAGGCATTCACGTCTTTTACTAACTTATATACAAATGAAGGTGGTATGACTAAATACGTGGCACCAGGATTAATTAAAATAATTACTTCACTATTCTTAACTAGTGTGGTATCTTTCACCACATCATATGCAACATCAGTAATGTCCTAGTCCAAGGCATACACTCGCCCTCGTCCAACAGCCTACTTTCCCCTTTCTCTTCGGCCGTGGCCTCCCTTTTATGGTGTAAAGTTACTAATAAGGTTTTCTCCGTCTCTTTACCCTACTATGGGGCAGTCTCACCCAACTCTGAGCAATCGTTAAATAATTGGCCCGTCTTACCACACTTAACGCATATTTTAGTCAATAAAGTGTAGGTGTAGGCCCTACTTCCATGGTATCTACCACACATCCTACACTGCTTACACTGTTACACTGCTTACACTGCTACATTGCTTACTCTGCTCACTCTGCTAACAGTGCTCCACTGCTCACACTGCTAACATTGCTCCACTGCTTACCCTGCTCACATTGCTCCACTGCTCATCTTGCTTACCCTGCTACGGAGCAGGTCGGGGTTTTCTAATCACAATACCCCTCATAAGTGTTGAAATTGGATACACTGGGGCCTTACCACTCATCTTACCCTGTGACTCATCAGCTCTAATCTCTTACCAATTGGTCTCTTTCCCGCTCTGACATCTCTCTCATTCTCTATTCTCTTCTGTCTCTATTTCGACCCTTACTACCTTTCCCAATCTCAGAGGCGAGCAACACATGATATTATTTACGCAACTGTATTCTGCGCACTGCCTCGACATAAGTAGTGAGCCAATCAGACTCTAATCGACAATTTTAGCCCTTCCATGAACTTTTGGGCTTTTCGACTCTCACTGTCCATAGTGTTAGGGTAATACCTGGGTAGGTATATAAACTGAGATTCACACTCGTCAATCAACCAGTGTCTCTGGGTCATTGTAAGAAATTTTACCTGTAATTTTTCTTAAACAGTGTCCAGGATATTCGGTCACCAGAATACATCCAGAAATATTTCTCATGTCGGCTCTGGACGTCTAACTCTTCGATGGGTCGAGCAGACTTCTACCAAAGCTCTGCCTCGCCTCCAACATAAACGTATTTAAAAGTCACCTTCTCAGTCAACATACACCGAAAGAATCCATAGCACTTCGCTATCTCATTCACCCAATCCTGAGTAACTATTGGTTTCTTTACTTCGCTAAATAGCGGATGGCTGTGAAAATCTCTATAGTCTGAGGAATCTGTTTAGGCTTTACCCTGCCTATCCTCAACTACCTGCATAGACTGAGTAAACAACTCTGAAATATTTTCTACACTCTACTCTATCCTCTCGGAGCATGTCTCAATACTGTTTGGTCTCTTTATAAGACCCTGTGGAGTATACTCAACATCAGCCTCCACCTCACTCTCATCCTGAGTCTCATATGATGACTTATTCAACTCTCAGGCCGATCTCTACGGCCTCGAGCATGTGTACTCAACCCTCTACCATAGTGACTATCAGTTATAAAAATTATATTCTTGCATTCGAAACTAAATTCTTAGCTACAGCTCCATCTTGATATACACAATTGTATCTAAACAATGCACAATACATGAGGATGTAAATTTACTTAACCACTAACACCGACTCATATCAGGCCAACTCTACTCTGATACCTCCTTTTGTCATGACCCAAATTATCAAAAAATTAGAGTAAATTTTTCGCTTTTTCATTTCCTTACCCATTGTGAACAGTTACACTACTAATCAGTTGGGCTATGATTCGGTGTTAGTCACCTCTCACCTATTTACCATTCCATTTTCATAATCACATTCACATATCAAAGTTTACTATCTTTTGACTTTGACTAAATACATACACATTGATATTTATATAACCTTACATCCCCGACATCATATCCATTTACAGTACTGTGCATTACATATCTAGATACAAAAATTATACGAATGTGTATACCTAGCCTTGATAGGACGCAGCGAATAATTGAAACGCAAGACTAGTGTTGCTCTCTTCTACTAAATGTACCCTATGAGGTGGAAAATGAAAGGGTGAGCATAAACAGCTCAGTAAGGCAATAATGTAAGCAGGTAGATAACTATACTATCTACGTGCTGATAATGTCATGATAAAAAATCGTTTATATTTGGAGCATGATGTATGACTAAAACATTGCCACATGTATGTATATATCATATAAGAGAAATCATGAAATCGACATATAAAACAAATATGAAAAAATCATTATGTATGACATCTCATGCTCGTCACATTAAAACTTATTTATTTCATCATAAACTCATCACGTTAAAACTTATTGTTTTATCACAAATTCATCACAAAATAACTACATCAAGGCTAAACCCATCTCTCGGGAATACCTTGATTCATTAAATCGTATCTCGTTTAAAAACATAAATCGAGACCTGACCCCTCCTTCGGGTTTGTCCTGATCTATTCAGACCGTATGATATCATGTGAGGCATGTAGGTTACTATATGAAAATCGAGGACTATGGTCATAATTTGTCCCTGTGATCCCAGGCTACAAGGATACCGGTGTACGAGGCATCACAACTGCAACGGGAGGTGGGGTCAAATCCTACCCGCCAGAATATCAAGTAACATCATCGAGTCATCATGACTGCACGGTACAGCGTACTCCGTGTGACATACACTGTACATCGTACTCCGTCGACCCATATCATAGTCTGTGGGTGCCTGTCGTAGATCTTACCCACCCCAATACTATGTCGATAACCAACCCATGTCTCAAAGTATACGCGCGAGCATATCAACTCTCTGTGACACACAGTCTACAGGAGGCTTCCGCACGACTATATACATGTCAACTCACGTCTAGTGCGAGTGAAGCTCCAGCACCACACTATGCATATCATGATATCTAAAATCTCGTGCGAGCGAAGCTCCAGCACGGTTTTGTGCACACACAAATTTCTCGTACGAGCAATGCTCCAGTACGGCTTTTCATGAGTAATAAATCAGTAAAATTTAGTGCGAGTATGACTCTAGCACTCTTTTTACTCGTGTAAATATGATAGGTGGCTCAATCTTGATAAAAATATCTTTTAAAATCGTAACCAGTACAAATCGGTACCCTTTCGTATAATTCATAAAATCAACAGCCAACCTATGTGCATATTTGCTTAGATCAAAGCAATACATTTATATAAAACATTAAAAACATAAAATCATGCAATTTATCTACCTTACTACCCTTTTTGTAAATTTTAATCCCAGGGACAAAATCATCTTTTTCTTTATTCACTTATGCCCCGGTTTTCACAAAAATTATTATTTCGTTTCTAGATATTTTAAAAAATTCTAAACCTTGTAAATCCCCTCAAAAATACGTATAAAAATCTCTATGCACCTACAAAATTCCCTTACCTCGATTCACGGATAAACTTATCTCGTCTCGATAATATCCGATTTCTCAGTCCAACTGCGCGTCAACCAAGTCTACGAAACTGCATATAACCACATATTTTGGGTTAATTCACTTATCTTTATCAGTATATCACATTTACTGATCAAATCTAACGTACTAGGCTCATTTTACTTTATTGGGTCCAATTGCACCTTAATGGGCCTCGACCCATTTTCAGCACCTTTACACTTATTAAATCCCTTCTTCGGGTTTACTGGGCTTGTTCAGCTTACCAATAATCATCGGGCTTCGTTTCCAAACTCATTGGATAGCCTGTATACTATTTACGATAATTACGTTGCAATTCCAATTAATATTCCTTTTTATACAGAATTAATCCGTAAATTTCATAAAATAATCGAAACTCTGTATCAAGGACTCTAATTGTCTAAATTAAAATGTACTTACCCAATGTTATGCGAGGTACGAAAATCAGAGCTCAATCGGCTCTCGTTGGGCTCATGTACACGATCTATCGTCGAACTGCACAATTTTATATTTAATTTCGGGTTACTTTCCGATTAAATATAATTTAAATAAATTTTTCAAAAATCAAATCGATCACTTTTAACCTCGTATTGACTTACCCGAAGTCCGGTGTATCCTCAAAAATTCTTCCCCTTTTTATTTTTTCTCTTTTTCTCCTTTTTTCCCTTCTTTCTTGGCTGAATCGGTTCGATCCAGTTTAACTCGGTTCAGCCGATTCAGTTCGGTTCACCTCTTTGCTGAACCGGTCCGTACCGGTTCAGACCTTTTCGCCGCCGTTCATGGCGTTTCCTGCCAGTTCCCGGCATGATTCTGGCTCCATTCGACGCGCCATCACCTGGGAGTACAAAATCGGGCCTCGATGTGGGTTGAAACAGCACCATCACTGGTGAATCTTCCCTTTTCCCCCACGGCAGTCACCTCTCGATCCGACGAATTTCGACGGTTTCGTCGACCGATACCGGTCTCAAAAGAATCGGCTCCTCCTCCTGAACTCGTCGGTAGCCTCCGTTCAAGCCCAGCTATCGTGGTTCGTCTGGAATCGTCCCATTTCTCCTCGATTTTTCCTCTCCTCCAATCGGCGTTTTTTGACCTCGTAACGACGCGTCTCCGGTGTCCACAAGATCGCCGGCCTCTCCTCTTTCTCCTCGGCTGTTCGTCGGAGTCACTGATAGTCGGTGGGCTGGGGTGGCTATGGTCACGCGCGGGCATCTTTCGTTTCTCTGGTTCTTCCCGATTTCCAAATTCAGTCCCTTTTTTTCTTTTTTTATTATTATTTTAATTGATTTTTTTATTATTTTATTCATTATTATATTATTATTTTGCCAAAATATCTAAGATAAATTATTATTTAATTTATTTAATGAATAAATAATTTTCTCGGTATTATTTCAGCTTTTCAGTATATTTTTTGATTATTTTTTGGATTATTTCCCGATGTCAAAATTTTGATTAATTCCAATAAATTCATATCTTAATCAATTTAATCCGAAATTTAATTATTTCTTCGTTATTGATCAAGATTCTCAAATCCATTATTTTTTATTAAATTTTCTTATCGAATTTATACCGACTTTCGGTCTTTTGACCATTTTACCCTTCAACGTGTTCAAAAATTTTATTTCAGTCCTTTTGCATTTTTAATTTCGTGTTTTAACTAAATTCGGGTCTTACAACTTCTCCTTTCAATACAAAGGCCGCAAGCGCTACTCTCTCCGTAGCCGAATATCTACAAAAGTCGAATAACTTCTCCATCTGACTGATCCAGTCCTCAACCACTGTCGAATCTTTTACCCCGCTAAAAGAAAGAGGCTTGAAATCCATGAAATGCCTCAACCTCTCCATATCACAGTCGTATTCGTACCCCAAATCATCCTCATCATACTGTTGTGGGGCTACTGGAGGAGGTACTGGTCGAATATGAGGTTCTCGTGGCCTAATCGGTTCAGGTAGGTGCAACATTCTCAGGTTCAGGTGCAACTCCTAGGGGATTCGATGCAGCTTGTCTTGCTGTACCAGGTGTACCCTCAAACCTAGCCATGATCTGACCCATCATGGTCATCATAGTGCGCATGTCTTCCTCTAATCGGGCTATCCAAAGATCGAAAGCCTCTATCCATTCTTGGGTCTCATGACTAGAGGAGGATCTACTATGCCTCTCAGTCCTGTCATTTCGCCTTTGAGCTCTCGAGCTCTCTCCCCTCTTGCGGTGTCTCTCAAGCATATCTCACAAGCCTGATAACTTCCTTCATTTATGACAAACTTTTAGCTCACTACCAGCTCCGTATACACATTTGTATCTAAATATCGCATAGTAACTTGGGGGTGTATGTTTCTTAGTCCTAAACATCAACTCACATCATACCAATCATGCTCTGATACCAAATCTATCACACCCCACTTTTGAGTGTCCTTTATCCATACTTACTCAACTACGGTTGGGCTCTGAGGTGATGCAATTACTAAAGTTCCTTGAATTTATAGCGAAAATATTTAAAATTTAATTCACACTCCCAAATGTGTGAAAATATACAAAATTAATTGTATAATAATATCTTTACATAACATCCTCATAAAACTCTTACATTCTAAGGTATAACTGTGCAATACAAGATAATAGATACAAATTACTCTTGTGTATACAAATCTTATACCTTTACGATTGGTGGGAGCTGTCCAACACAAAAAGAGACCCAAAGACCACCACTCTCCTACTTCTCAGTATCTAGAGGGAGAAAATAGTGGGTTGAGCAAACCACAGCTCAGTAAGGAAATGAATGCTAGCAGATAGATATCGTACTACCTGCATAGCCCATGCATGTATAAAACAAAACCATGTTTTCATTATAAATGGAATTATTATCGAAAAATGCAATAAACATATATTTTCATTTGGCATTTTCATGAATACAAATATTTAACATTTCCACTTGAAACATGTTTCATAAAACAGCGCTCTCACGGTACAAGTGATTAAATCTGAGATTTATCAAATGCATAAGAATCTCTTTCTTTTCTCAATCGTTTCTTTTCCTCAAATCTCTTTCTTTTCTCAATCATTTTTTTCCTCAGATCTCTTTCTTCACAATCATTTGGTTTTCCTCAAATCTCTTTCTTTTCTGAGATTGTCTCTATTTCTCGAATCTCTGAGACAGGCATGAAATTTTTGGCAATCAAATATCCACGACATATGGCCATAGTCAGTGATCCCAGGCCTCACTGATCAGGTGTGCACAGGGCATCACTTAGCCTAAAGGGGGATGGGTCAGTCCTACCCTTAAGCTCATCTCAATCAACCTTATCTTCTCATATACTCACGGTATAAGGTATGCCATGTGTCATCTACGCGAGACTCGTACTCACGTACACCCACGGTACATAGTATACCAACGGACAACTACACAGTACTACGTACGACCGTGGACCTAAGTCCATACTCCAACTCCGATGGAATTTTCATCCTGAACCATGTCTCATATACCAGGCGAGCAAGCAGCGTGACACACAATCATCGCAAGACTCCAGCGTGGTACGAGGTATTGTTAAGACCCAGCCCGTACAAAGGTCTTCGACTGGCATCCCCTTGGGTCCCAAACCCCCAGGTTTACCTCAACTCATAAAAAGAAACAGGTGCGAGCAATGCTCCAGCACTTTTTTCAAAACCATCGTGCGAGTTAAACTCCAGCACAACACATCAAAAGCATATAATCATGTGCTACAGATCCGATTTTAATTAAAATACGAAATTAAAAATGCAAAAGGACTGAAATGGAATTTTTGTACACGTGAAGGGTAAAACGATCAAAAGATTGAAAGTCGGTATAAATTCGACAAGAAAATTTAATTAAAAATAATGGATTTGAGAATCTTGATCAATAATGAAGAAATAATTAAATTTTGAGTCTAATTAATCAAGATCCGAAATTTTTAGAAATATCGAAAAGTCACACGGGACAATATCTCAAAAATACGAAGAAATTATACCGAAAAAAGGTTAAAAATATAATAAATAAATTAAATTAAATTAATTAATTTGGAATAGAATAATATATTAGTAGATATTTTAGAATATTTTAGAATATTTTAATCATTATTTTAATAATAAAATAATTTATAAATAATAATAAATAATAATAAATAAATAAATAAACTGACATTGGAATTGGGAAAAAACCCGAAAAACAAAAATCGAAGACCCATATCGCGCGTGACCCGAGCCACCCCAGTCCACCGGCGATCAACGACGCCGACGAAGAGCCGAGGAGGAAGAGGAGAGGCCAGCGAAGCTCTTGACACCGAAGACGCACCGTCAGGAGGTCGAAAAATCACCAAACAGAGAAAGAGAAAATCACGAGGAAAACGGGATCGATTCCGGCGATCCACGACAGCTGGGCTCGAACGGTGGGCACCGACGTGATCGGAAGGAAGAGACGGTCCTTTTGAGATCGGTATCGATCGACGAAACTGCCAGAATCTGACAAATCGAGAGGGAGAGTGCCGCGGAGGGAGAAGAGGAATCCGACGGCCACCGGTGTGATTCGACCAACCCCGACCCCAACCGAACACTCCCCCAGTGCAGGCGCACTGATTGGCACCAGAAACGAGCCGGGAATCGATCGAAAACGCCATGAACGGCGACGAAAAGGCCTGAATCGGTACGGACCGGTTCAGCAAGAGGAGAACTGGAGTGAACCGACTCAATCGATCGATCTAAACCGGGTTGAACCGGACTGAACCGGTTCAGCGAATAAAGAGAGGAAAAAGGGAGAAAAAGAGAAAAAAAAAGGGAAGATTTTTGGGGATACACCGGACTTCGGGTAAGTCGATACGATGTCAAAAGTGACCGATTTGATTTCCAAGAAATTTATTTAAATTATAATTGATCAAAAATTAACCTGGAATTAAATATAAAATTATGCAGTTTTACGACAGAACCCGAACGAGAGCCGATTGAGCTCCAATTTTTGTACCACGCATAACATTGGGTAAGTACATTTTAATTCCGACAATTAGAGTCCTCAATGCAGAGTTAAGATTATTTTATGGATTAATTATGTATAACAAGGAATATTATTTGAAATTTTACAGTAATTACCGTAAATAGTATACGGGCTATCCAATGAGTTTGGAACGAAGCCCGATGATTATTAGTAAGCCGAATGAACCCAGTAAACTTGAAGAAGGGATTTAATAAGTATAAACGGGCTGAAAATGGGTCGAGACTCATTAAGGTATGATCAGGCCCAATAAGAGTAAATTGACCCAATTAGTTAAATCGACTGTAGTAAACGCGAGAATTATATGTATTGGGTTAAATTGACATAGTAAATATCTGCAACTCCGGAGTACATATTGGGAGCTAAACGGATCAGGTGATCGATAGAATTGGAAAAGTCAGACTGTATAGAGAATCGAGTTAAGGGAATTTTGTAGGTGCATAGAGATTTCTATACGTATTTTCGAGGGGATTTACAGGGCTTAGAATTTCTTAAAGTATCTAGAAACGAAATAATAATTTTTACGAAAACCCGAGGTATGGGTGAATAAAGAAAAAGACAATATTGCCTCTGGGAATAAAATTTACAAAAAGGGTAGTAAGGCAAATAAATTGCATGATTTTCATGTATGTATTTCTTTGGTTTAAGAAAATTTACACATAGGTTGGCTATTGATTTTATGAATTATACAAAAGGGTACAGGTTTGTACCGGTTACGATTTTAAAAAATGTTTTATCAAGATTGAGCCACCTATCATATTTATACGAGTAAAAAGAGTGCTAGAGTCTTACTCGCACTAAATTTTACTGATTTATTACTCATAAAAAGTCGTACTGGAGCATTGCTCGTACGAAAAATTTGTGTGTGTACAAAAATTGTGCTGGAGCTTCGCTCGCACGAGATTTTAGATATCATGATATGCATAGCGTCGTGCTGGAGCTTCGCTCGCACTAGACGTGAGTTGACATGCATATAGTCGTGTGGAAGCCTCCTGTAGACTGTGTGTCACAGAGAATTGATATGCTCGCACGTATACTTTGAGACATGGGTTGGTTATCGACATAGTATTGGGGTGGATAAGACCTACGACAGGCACCCCCAGACTATGATATGGGTCCACGGAGTACGTTATACCGTGTATGTTACACGGAGTACGCTGTACCATGTAATCATGATGACTCGATGATGTTACTTGATATTCTGACGGGTAGGATTTGACCCCACCTCCCGTTACAGTTGTGATGCCCTGCACACCGGGATCCGTGTAGCGTGGGATCACAGGGACATAATATGGCCATAGTCCTCAATTTTTCATAAGTAACCTACATGCCTCACATGATATCATACGGTCTGAATAGACCAAGACAAACCCGAAGGAGGGGTAATGTCCCGATTTATGTTTTTAAACGAAATGCGATATAATGAATCAAGGTATTCTCGAGGGATGGGTTTAGCCTTGATGTGGTTATTTTATGATGAAACAAATAAGTTTTAACGTGGTTGTTTTATGATGAAATAAATAAGTTTTAATGTGACGAGCATGAGATGTCACACATGATGATTTTTCCATGGTTGTTTTATATGACAATTTCATGATTTCTCTTATATAATATATATACATGTGGCATCGTTTTAATCTTACCTCATGCTCCCAATGTAAACGATTTTATATCATGACATTATCAGCACGTAGATAGTATAGTTATCTACCTGCTTACATTATTGCCTTACTGAACAAGTTTCGTTCACCCTTTCATTTTCCACCCCACAGGGTACATTCAGTAGAAGAGAGCGATGTAGTCTTACATTTCGATTATCCGCTGCTTCCTATCAAGACCAGGTATGCACATTCATATAATTTTTGTATCTGAACATATAGAGGCAAAGTACTGTACACGGATTGTAATATTGGGGATGTATTTAATTAAAATAAATTGATATGTAAACGAAATATGAAAAATAGATGTTAAGGTAAGTAACATGACAGGATGGACTAACATCGACTCATAGCCCAACTGTTAGTAGTGAAACTGTTTATGACGGGTAAGGAAATGAAAAAGCGAAAAATTTGTAGTGATTTTGTTTGAACGGGTCGTGACATGTGCGAGCTAACACTCCAGCACATAGTCAAGTCATTAAAACGGGTGTGAGCTAGAACTCCAACATCAATCTCACCTCAAATCAGATAAATGGCTATTTTCTCTTTTTAAAACTCAAACATGTTTATTTATGCAACATGCCTCTTCATGCTAAAACACATAAAATTAGCCAACCTATCATCATCATTTCTCAATCACCAATATCAATACAAAAAATTGAGAAAAACCTTGAAAACATACATATCATGTTATTTCCTTACCCCATCCAATTTCTTAATACATATATATTATAGTATGTTTCATGCTTCCATATCATTTCATAGAATTGTAATGTCATACTAATTCTAGCGATATATCTATGAAATTGGCGTAAAATACATACGAACATCTCTATACCTAACACATAGTCCTTTACCTCGAATCGCGCTCGTATTTCCTTTATCACGTATGCTCCGTTCGCGATCCGGGTTAGTCGTGTTCCATGTTCTTTCAAGCTACATGTACAATCATCAAGTTATTTTCTTTTCCCTCTTCTAAGCCTTTACATTGTCATTTATTTATTTATTCATACTCCTCAACCCATTAAATCACATTTCATCTTTCTCACAATCTCATTATATTTCTCTTAAGCTTTTCCCCATTTCTCATGGATTTTCTCTCCATAAATCCCTTTCAATATCACTCACTCATCACTGCACTCATCATTTCTAACCATATTTCACATCTCATTCAACTCATATAATGTCTAAAATCCATATTTAAAGCTTAAAGGTTGAAGAGCTTACCTCTTTTTCTTAGCCAAACTTGTGGTAGTCACAACTCCTTCTCTTGGTCACACCAATGTGAGATTTTTGGGTATGTTGTTCTCTTTGCTCTAAGGAATAACTTTTCCTTCTTGAGCTCTTTCAGATTCTGACTGCAAGGTAGTGATTTTTAGAGTGAGAAAGCTTGGATCTTAAGAGAAAATGGCAGGTGAGGTTTGGTGGGAGAAGAGTTCTGAGTTTTCATCTCGATCTCGTGCACTTTTTATAGATGCAAAGACATGAATCGATCTAGCCCTTGTGGAGATCGATCTCTGCAAGGTTTGGTAATCTTTTTCACTAAACACAATACTACAAGATCGATCTTCTTCCATGATGAGATCGGTCTGTCGAAGGTAATTTTCCTCTTGGAGATCGATCTGCCCCATGTAGGAGATTGATCTGCTCTTTACAGAACCCTTAAGGAGATCGATCTGTCGAGTCTTGAGATCGATCTGTTCTTAAATAGAGAGTTAAGGAGATCGATCCTCTTGCCTTAAAATCGATCTTCTCATTACAGAATGTCTAGCAGATCGATTTGTCTCGTCCAAATACTCAAAATAAGGTCATTTTGGCTCTTCTAGATCGATCTGTCATTCATATTTTCAGATTTTTCTGCAGTTTTCTACAACAACTTCATTCAAAACCTCCTTAATTTGGTACGATAGTCCTTTCCTCATTCATCCCTCCTAGAGACTTGAAAATGCATCCAATCACACTTAGTACATATTAAAGCTTGTGGGAAATCTTTGTATAGCCAAATATATACAATATATAACTAAATGGAAGTACATAACTTATGCAATTTCATTCCATTTTACTCCAATACTCATATTTCATTCCACTCACATTTATCATATGTTTAAGTCCATTTCTTCATATTCATACTAAATGTAACTTGTACGTATAATCACCATCTCTCATTACAAGTGTGTACATTTAACTTATGAACTTTATATCACATATGCTTCACATTACTAATACATCATCATACTTATGAATTCATTTACATATGTTCAAGGTTAAACCTATATGAGGCCTCACAGACCTTGTCCAAACCGAGGCAAATTAAGATCGATCTGCTTGAGTGAGGGATTGATCTCTCTCTTGTAGAATTTCCTGTTACAATTCAAGGCAATGAGATCGATCTCCCCTTGCAATGAGATCGATCTGCCATACGTTCTGCAACATTTCAACTGCCGTTTTCCCAAATTTCCAAAGTTAAACTCTCATTCATTTGCTTCTATACTCATTTTACATTTCATTCACACTTAGAGCTTAAAACATTCATTACTTGTGATTCATATATAATGCAACTTGTCTGTACATTCTGAAATCATACACATTACATAGGAATTTACAGGCCTTACATTCCTCCCCTCCTTAAAAGAATTTGGTCCTCCAAATTAGAACCAAGTCATTCCTCAAAAAGTCGGGGACACTTCTCTTTCATCAGGCTCTCGAGATCCCAAGTTGCCTCTTCTGTTGAATGGTGCTTCCAGTGAACCTTTACCAACGGGATTCTCTTTGTCCGAAGTACCTTTTCTTTCCTATCGAGGATCAGGATAGGTTCTTCTACATAGCTCATGTCTCCTTGGATGTCTAGTGCTTCATGCTCGATGACATGGGAGGGATCCGAATTATACTTCCTCAACATTGAGACGTGGAAGACATTATGAATCACGAAAAGCTGTGGGGGCAAAGCTAACCGATAGGCGACATCTTCCACTCTCTCTAATACCTCAAACGAACCAATAAATCAGAGACTCAGCATCCCCTTCTTCCCGAAATGTATGATACCTTTACTTGGAGACACTTTAAGGAACACAAAATCTTCAATTTGAAACTCAAGTGGTTGTCTACGCACATCAGCATAACTCTTTTATCGACTCTGAGCAGCCCGTAATCTATCATAAATAATCTTTACATTCTGAGCTGCCTGTTCATTGATGTCAGGAGCATTTACCTTTTTGTCACCCGCTTCTTCCAAAGCTATGGAGGATCTACACCTCCTACCATACAGAGCCTCATAAGGTGTCATACCAATACTTACATGATAGCCATTATTGTATTCAAACTCAGCAAGGGGTAGGTGATCATCCCATGATCCCTTAAAATCCATCATATATGCCCGCAACATATCCTTCAAGGTCCGTATAGTCCACTCGAATTGACCATTAGTCTGAGGATGATATGCGGTACTAAAATTCAACCGAGATCCCATGGCTTCCTGAAAATGAGTCCAAAATCTGGAGGTAAACCTAAAATCTCAATCAGATGTAATACTCACTAGGGCCCTATGCAATTGAGCTATCTCTCTGACATATAGCTCAGCTAAGGCACTCAGGGTATTTATACTCTTGATGGCAAGGAAGTGGGCACTCTTAGTTAATCTGTCTACTATCACCCAAATCGCATCATGACCTCTCCAGGTCCTCGGTAATCCCATGATAAAGTCCATGGTGATATGCTTCCATTTCCACTTAGGCACTGGCAAGGACTTAAGTAATCCTCCAGGCTTTTGATGCTCAGCTTTTACTTGTTGACATACCAAACACTTGGCCATAAATTCTGTCACTTCTTGTTTCATACCACTCCACCAATACACCTTACGCAGATCTTGATACATCTTGGTAGTACCTTAGTGCATGGTGTAACGAGAACAGTGAAACTCCTTCAATATTTGCTGCTTCAAGGTATCATTGCTCAGGACACAAATACGGCCCTTTAAACCTCAACACTCCATCATTACTGACCGCAAAATCTGACGGTAGGGTCTTCTCAGCTTGACTAACCAAATCCAGTAGCTTTTGATCACTTCTCTGTCCAGTTCTAATCTGATCCAAAATACTGGACTTTATCTGTAGGCAAGCTATAAATTCGACCTCTGCTTCCTCAACTCTTATCCTGAGTCCGGTGAACTATTCTAATAAATCTCATTCCCTGATCATCATAACAGAAACCATGCTCTTTCTGCTCAGGGCATCCGCAACTATGTTCACCTTCCCTGGATGATACAAAATTTCACAGTCATAATTCTTAAGGAGCTCCATCCATCATCTTTGTCTCATATTAAGCTCCTTCTGGTCGAAGATATACTTTAGACTCTTATGGTCAGTGAAGATCTGAAACTTTTCCCTATACAGGTAATGCTGTCATATCTTCAATGCAAACACCATTGCGACTAACTCCATGTCATGCATGGGGTAGTTACGCTCATGGTCCTTCAGCTAGAGTGACCCATAAGCGACTACTCATCCGTGCTGCATGAGTACGCACCCCAAACCTAGATGGGAAGCATCACTATACACTGCGAAGCCTTCAGATCCACTCAGAGTCGTTAAAATGGGTGTTGTAGTCAATTGCCATTTAAGCTCTTGGAAACTTTGCTAACACCGATCCGACCATATAAACGGAATGTCCTTGCATGTAAGCTTAGTCAAAAGAGCTGCAATCTTAAAGAATTCCTCAATAAACCTCCTGTAATATCCTGCGAGTCCCAAAAAACTTTGAATCTCTTTAATTGTCCTCGGTCTCTCCCAATCAAGTACAGCTTCTACCTTAGAGGGATCAACTAATACCCCGTCCTTAGATATTATATGACCAAGAAAAGCTATTTGATCTAGCAAGAACTCACTTTCACTGAGCTTTCCATACAACTGCTTCTCTCAAAGTATCTGAAGCACAATCCTCAAATGTTGTGCGTGTTCCTCTTGGAACCGAGAATATATAAAATATCATCACTGAAGACTATCACAAACTGATCTAGATAGTCTTGAAATACCTCATTCATCAAATTCATGAAAGAAGCAGGGGCATTCGTCAAACCAAAGAGCATTACTAAGAACTCATAGTGGTCATACCTAGTTCTGAAGGTCATTATTAGAATATCCTATTTCCTGATTTTTAACTGGTGATAGCCCGATCTTAAGTCAATCTTGAAAAATACAAAAGCCCCTTTCAGCTGATCAAACAAATCGTCTATCCTTGGTAAAGGGTATTTGTTCTTCACCATAGCCTTATTCAATAGTCTGTAGTCTATACGCAATCTGAGGCTACCATCCTTTTTCCTCACAAACAAAATCGGAGCTCCCCATGGTGACACACTGGGTCTAATAAAACCCTGATCAAGCAGCTCTTGTAACTGTTTCATTAACTCTTCTAATTCCACCAATGCCATCCTATAGGGAGGTTTAGAGATTGGTTGGGTATCTGGCACTAAATCGATACTGAACTTCAACTCTCTCTCCGATGGTAAACCCGGTAACTCATCTGGGAACACATCCAAAAATTTGCATACTACCAGTATGTCCTCTACCCTCAGAGGTTCCCGACTGATGTCAGAGATGTGCGATGTAACCTTTACATCAATAATCTAATCAGCGTTTTCAAGAAATCATAATCATACCAATAAGATTTCTCACAATAATCTTCACACATTTTCATTCCTTAACATTCAAACGTACACTAAATTTTTTAGGTAGGGAGAAAATTACAATTTTAGTGTAGCAATCTAGACTCACACAATTGGCCGCTAACCAATCCATCCCTAGAATCACATCAAAACTATGCATACTTAGTAAAGCTAGATCTACTAACATGACTTTATCTCCCACCTTAATTTTACACTTTCTACATACTATATCAGTTCTTTGTGACTCGCGCATAGGTGTACTTACATGTAAAATATGAGCTAGGGGTTCAGGCTCTAAATTTAATTTACATGCAAAGTGTACAAAAATAAAAGAATACGTGGATCCTAGGTCAAACAACACATGAGCCTCATGGTTACAGACAAGAAGTGTACCTCGTATAGCCTCAAACGAGGTGTCTGTAGTCTCTTTATCCAAAGAAAACACACGCCCCTCAGTGACAGGCTTCTTTCTCTTATCAGCAGTCGTGGCCTATCTTTAGGGAATCACTCTCTACGGTTGTTGTCGAAGAGGCTCTTGAGGATATGATCTCTGTGGCTGCAGGCAATCCTTCACCCTGTGACCCATGTCCCCGCACTTGAAACATCCTCGTAGTATCCGAAAATAAGTACCCTCATGCGGTCGACCATAGTCTCTGCAGATCTTACTGTCGAGTCTGGCACCTCGAAGGGTCTCCATAGTAATGGGAGGAACTCTGGGTCTATCAACTCTCCCTTTAGGTCCCTCGACCATTTGTCTCTTAAAAGAACCCCTCTTGAAGTCAGTGTGGGAAGCTGCAGGTCTCTTACCCTTATCCCTAGTTATCACTCGGGACTCAGACTGAAACTGTATCAACTCAGTCCCCTCTCAACTTCTTGTGCCAGTCTTCGAGCATAATTAAACTTCGTAATGCAGAGCCCCATCAGTCTATCCTGAATGGCTAGTTTCAGCCCATAAACAAACCACTATGTTTGGTGCTCTTCAACCTTGACAGTCTCCAGATTATATCTCAACAAAGCAATGAACTGGTTCTCATATTCATCGACTGTCATGTTGCCCTGCACTAGATTCAAAAAATGTGATTGCATCTTCCTCTGGGCAACGCAAGGGATATACTGGGTCTTGAAGGTCGACTGAAAAGTCTCGCAGCTGATCGTTGGATGGATGGTAGTCAATATACTTTGGGTGGTATTCCACCAACCATGGGCTTGTTCCTTAAGCATGTAGGTACCTATACTAACCCTCTCCGCATCAATGCATCCCAGAAAGCCAAAGATGATCCTCATCTCAGTCAATCACTCCTCTGCCTCTACTGGACCCTTCACCCTTTTAAATACCAGCGAATTCATCTTAAGAAAGTCTTTCAATCGGCTCTTACCTCCATCATCGGGTCTGGTTTGTGTCAGAGGCTGAGCGACGAGTGGCACTGGGTCAATCTATATAAGAGGTGAGGGCGGATCCTGTGGTGGTGTAAGAGTCAGGATAGGTGTGGTACCTAAGGCATTAGCCCCGAAATGTTACGCAAATAGCGCCGCCATCTGCTCAAACCCCTATCGTACATCCTGCTCAAGCCAATTAATTCGAGAGTTAGGACTCTTCGGCTGTGGCTCAAGTGGTAGAGGTGGTTGTGCCTGCCTCCAGGGACGGTCTCGTTTCCCCCTCATATATTATCTCTTACGTACCTACGCGTATACATTAAACATCGGTTACAATTTTAACCATTAGATTCAATTCATAACTAGACAATTACAGATACTTGGGATGTAATCTATTGTTATTTAATCGATACTGACAGTACTAGGTAACCTTTGCTCTGATACCACCAAATCCGTGGCACCTCGGAAGCGCCAAAAATATGGCTAATTTAATTTTTTTTTCTTAAATCAAATTTTCTACTCAAGGTGCATTCCTGTACAGTGTCATCCAACCTCTTCAACCAAATATCCCGAGGATCATTCAGACCTCCATAATATCTTAACCAATTAATATTATATCAAAAGAAATCCATTTGTTATACACATTAATACTGATTACATCTCAGTATCAGTTAAATAGAAGTGTCTATATTACATAATTGTATGGGTTACAAAATGAATTGAATTATACCTCTCATGTGTACAAGCAATAGCCTGGGGAGAGTCTCGTCCACCAGCCTATGTCACGTACGAAGCAGGTACTGTAACTCACTGTAAGTAATCTGATTGGGGAGGAAAAAGAGGGGGTGAGCTTTCAACTTCGCTCAATAAGGAGTGCATATGAGCTTTAAAAATCATCATTAAAGCATAAGTATAATAATGGCATAATTCGCATGATTATAAATACGTGATTAAAATCACAGTTCATCAAACATCTTTATCTCATTTCACAAACACGTCATAGCTCAAATTAATTATAGAAACTAGGTATAGTATAAACGTCATGAATGAAATCATCACATCACATCATCCTCAACGAGGGCATCTCTCGTTACCAAAACGGAGGCATGGTCAAACCCGAGCTTAGCAAAGCCTCAGCGTCAACCGAAGTGGAGGTATCTACCGATGTGTAAGATTCATGACAAGCCTTTAGTCTCTATTAAAACATGTCATTATTATGCAGAAAATAGTTTCGCCTTCACGTAGAGCTCATGATATTTTTGCTTATAAATCTCTTTTAAATAAAAAGATATATTTGCTCATTTAACTCAAATCACAAAATCGAGCTCAAACCGGCAAAACACGGACTCAAGTGATAAATCTCAAATCAAGCATTGTTCTCAATAAGTATGCTCATTTGTAAACTCGTTTTATGCTACCAAAGCATTTTCATAAATAAGGAAATACAAATGCACAAAAGGTTACGTCCCTTACCTCGAATCACGTGTGAATCACTTCCCTTTGTTTTCCAATGCTTGTAATCTGGCTTTGTCGGCTCCAACTCAATCTTCAGGAGCTACAAGCATTTGCTACTCACATTAGTGTATTGCAACATACTAAATTCTCATTTGCATGAATTTCAATTCAATGCATGGGGTCATTTTACACCAATTTAGCCTTGTCACATCTTTTGGACCTTATGTCCTCTTAAGTCCATTTCGATTATTCTATTCGTTTCTGAAGAGTCCTTTAGACTCCTCGAGTCTACCGATTCATATTGAACCGACATTAGCTTCGCAATACCTCAAATTCATCATTTTCGTTCTCTATGGCATTTTATCAAACACTTCTTATACCCATTTTCAATCACCATCTAATCCAACATATGGATTTCAGAAAAGTATTTTAAAATCATCTATACATGCTTATCAACATCTCTATATACTCAAATCATCATTAACTTCATGCCATTTCAACTTTCTCTCACTAAGCTCATTCTAGGTCATGGTTACTTAAGCATGTACTTGAACATTTAAGCCAATAATGTATAATACCAAATCAACTCATCTAAATGTTTAGATTATCATACTAGAAGTTGGTGCATTGAAATCTTACCTAGCTTGGCTTTTCTCCTTTTTGCCAAATGTGAGGAGAGATTCTTTTTCTCCTTCAATCCTTCGAGCAAACCTTTAGTTTTCAACTATATTGCTCTCCTCCTCTTAAGCAACAACTTTGCTCTAATACATTTTTCTCAAATTTCTTTGGAAGATGTTGAAAATCTAGAGTGAGAAACTAGGTTTTCTTGTTAAAATGGAAGAGTTGTGAATGTTTGAGGAAGAATGCATGGATTGTATAGCTTTTTATAGATTTCACATTATGAGATCGATCTCCAAGGGGTGGAGATCGACCTCCCCTTGCTTAAACTCCTCTAAAATTTTGACAATTGCAGGCAGGAGATCGATCTGCCTATAGCATGAGATCGATCTGCTCAAGGGGATAAGATCGATCTGGTTCAGGCAGAAGGCTTTAGAGATCGATCTGGCCTTAAGAGGAGATCGATCTGGCCTATCCAAAGACCAACAGAGATCGATCTGCCTTATGGGAGGAGATCGATCTTGTCCAAGCCGAGGCAAATTGAGATCGATCTGCTTGAGTGAGGGATCGATCTCCCTCTTGCAGAATGTCCTGGCATTACAATTCAAGGCAATGAGATCGATCTCCTCTTGCAATGAGATCGATTTGCCCTGCGTTCTGCAGCATTCCAACTATAATTTTTCCAAATTTCCAAAGTTAAACTCTCATTCATTTGCTTCTATACTCATTTACATTTCATTCACACTTAAAGCTTAAAAACATTCATTACTTGTGATTCATATGTAATGCAACTTGTTTGTACATTCTGAAATCATACACATTACATAGGAATTTACAGGTCTTACACATGTCTAGGTCATACAGTCTTACTTTAAGGCAAAAATGCCAACATAAAATGGGTGAAGATGTACGCCCCATAAGCACTTATTAATGCTAGCCTCACCGTCTCTTAAAACGCTTAATAAAACATAACTAGCATGATTCCCATTTCATACAAAGCATGTACATAACCTTCAAATCATAATACATAAGTGTGATATACATCCCATGGAATCATACCTTTCATGAATTAAACATAATGATCCCACTCTAAAACATGCTAAACATAAATCCATTTCGATGCAATTCGTTTAGTTAAAATAACTAAATTGAGCTTTATCATTAAATTTCATAAAATAAGTCTATTTAATGCATTTGGTGGGATCTCATTTCTTAATTCATAAAAACATAATCTTAATAAAAAAAATGCATTCTTTGGCCTTAAACCAAAACATGCCATTTTGCATGAAGTTGTAGTTTCGAATCCAAAACTCAGGAAAAGGAACAATCTTACAGAGCCAGGGGACTAATCCTTAAATGGCAGACAGCTTCTGTCTCTTAAAACATAAGCATGGGGATCGATCTTATCATAAAGGGGATCGATCCCTCATCATTCAGAATGCAGTTTCTTGGAATTTTCATATCAGGGATCGGTCCCCTGCCTTGAGGGATTGATCCCTTATAACTTTTCAGCAAACTTTGTAAATCTTAAACATGTCAAAACATCTTAAAATTTATGTACATGCTTAAAAATAGGTACTCATGTCTCAACATGCAATCTCTTACCTCTTGGCCAATGCAACTCTTAGCTTTGGTCCTTTGGCACCAAATTTAGGTTAGGCAATGCATTTATATTACCTAACTTCCTATTATAAGTCTCTTAACTGTGATGCCATCCACACAAGTCGTGATGAGCTTTAACTTACTTACTTAAACTTTAAAGCTACTTAACATAACTCAAAACTTATTGAATTCACTTAATTTCTCTAACTCTTAACCTAGAAGTCCTAACCTTAATGCTACCTTAGGCATCATTTATAATCCAAGGCCATAAAGAATCCTTAAATTACTTCCTAACATCATATTAGCCTATTTCATCATTAAAGCTTCATTTCCATATCATCTTATTTACTTATTTCTTATCATAAATCCTACATGCCTATCATAATTGCATTTCAATACTACAACTCCAAAGATTAACACTTTAAAACACAAAATCATTCTTACCTTGTCTTCCTTCCTTACCAAAACCCTAGCTCAACCTTCGAATAATAATAGCCGCAATATAACCCATAAAACACCTTAAGAACCTTGGGTTAACATGGAAAAATCAAGAGTTTGAGGATTAAAGCTTCCTCTCTCTACTTACCTCAATAGATTCAATTTTTCTCTCTAATTTTTAAGCCCTTAGACAACCACCATTAAGCTCCAAATTGAAGTAGGATGATAAAGAGGTTGGGGTGATTATTTGATTATAGTTTTGAAGCTTGGTTCCTTTTTTCTCTTTTCCCCTTTCTATCTTTCTCCTTTCTTTCTCTTTTCTCCTCTTTTTCTCTCCTAAGGCAAAAATTTGCCAAAATGAGGAGAGAATGAGTGGTTTGATCGGGTTAAAAATGGCCTAAGTGAGAGCAGGTAGAGTAGGGGATCAATCCTTTACTTGAAAGGATCGATCCTCTATGCTTAATTCAACTCCCAAGGACATTCTACCAAATGGGAATCGATCCCTTAAAGAGTGGGGAACGATCCCGAAGCTCCAAAATCTAAAATTCCAGCTTAAAATAACTTAAGGCAATTGGTTTTTCACCCAATTATTCATCCAACCTCAAAGCATACAATCCCTCTTACTTAAATAAATCAAAATCATACCCATACATAAATTAAGACTTAAATAACTCTTAATCTTATAAAATCATCCATTTCATTCATTAATAGAAATAATCGTCTTTATACATTTAAGGGTTTCCATACAATTAAAAAGAAAATCGTGGATTTTACAATTCACCTATAAATATGCCCTCTATACTTACTTTTCTTTCCAAATTCTATCTAATTCTCTTAAAATATCACTCACATTATTATCTTAAGTTTCCCGCAATTCTCTTTAATTCTTCTATAGTTTTTTCAAAATTCTTTAATTCTCTTCAATTCCCTACAATGTATATTTATATTTAATTACTTACATTTCTTAAAATTTTTCTCAATATATTTATTTACTTTCAAATTTTAGTTTAAGAAAATGTCAATTTTTTTCATTGTTTAGCATCTATCTCTTGTGTTTCAGCTTCTACTCGTATCTCTGAATTCAGGGATGAGTCTTTCAATGAATTTGAACTCAATATTCACATGGAGGAAGAGCTTCCAGTTTTACCAGCCCATGATGGTCAAACACAATCATCTGTCACCATCACCTCCACAACTGCTACCGTTACAACATCTTCGAGATTGAAGTCGAGTCGCGTTAAGACGAATATGGTTTAGAGCATTTTGACATTATGCAAAGAAAAGTATGTTTAGATTTTTTGCAGCTTGTAAATTACGTAAAATGGTTTATAGTTATAAACCTAGTGGAAGTGGTGAGGATATGAGTACGTTTAAAAAAAATTTAGTTAATAGGCATAAATTTAATCTAGATACTGTACAACCACAAACTATGGAGGATACCCAATCCCAAATCCATAAACAAAGTAGAAGTACTTGGGTTTTTAAAAATGACAAAACAAGACAGGATTTAATTAGATTCATTGTTAAATGTGAACAATCTTTCATGATGTACTTGAGTTTTTAAAAATGACAAAGCAAGACAAAGTTTAGCTAGATTCGTATTTAAATGTGAACAATTTTCATGATATATGAAATGGAAGGATATTTAGAATGTATTTGTCAAAATACATAACTTGCTTACTAATCGATTTCTAGACATACCTTAACAAATGATTGCATGCATATGTATATAGAATACTGATAATCTTTAATTGATAATCTTATAAATGTTTCATCTAGGACTAGTTTACCTAGCGATATATGGACTAGTATTAAAGTTATCTTGTAATTACTTGCCATTGAATAGATGAAAATTGGTACATGTAAAAATGTATTTTATTTTTAAATTTATTAGATCAATTGCATACCACATATACCATTGCACAATATATTACTAATGTGTGTAAAATGGATTACATTGAAAATATTTTTTTCTATTACTTTATATAATGCATCAACTAATGATGTTGTTATTCTAGTTTTAATTGATAATTTAAAACTAATTTTAGGTGGAGTGTTTTTTTCATGTTAAATGTGCATGTCATATAATTAATTTTTATGTTCAAAATGGTTTTAATATTAATGGTATAATTGCAATTGAAAAAAAAATTAAAGTTTTAGCAAAATGAATCTACACCCAACATCATAAACATGAATGGAAGCAGATTTGTCAAGTAAGTGCATTTAATCTTGTTTTGATTCCACTTAACAAGATGGAATAATACACTTTATCATTTGCTTTCTTCTATTTTACCTTATAAAGATATTGTTAATCCCTTTGATAACAATTATATTTCTTCTCATGCTTTACAAATTGATGAAAAAAATTGGCTTTTTTTTTTAAATTGTGTTGAATTGTTAACTTCTTTTAAACTTGCAACAAATAAATTTTCTGCTCAATATTATCCAACCACCTTTTTTTATTCCTTCAATTTTTTTCAATGTTTGAAAAAAAAATTATAATTTAGACAAAACGATAGTTTAAGTTCTTTTGTATATGACATGGAGAAAAAAATTTAAAAATATTGAAAAATAATTCCTCTTATTCATTGCATTGCATCATTATTAGATCTTAGTCAAGGTGAAGAAAACATCATCATCATCACCATCATCAGAGCTTTTATCCCAATAGATTGAGGTAGGCTATATGAACTCGCATTAATTCGTCTATATGAATTCTCTTCCTTCACACATTCCTCTCCAAGGCAATGTGTTCATTCAACTTTAATGCCTTCATATCTTTTCGAATAACTTCCTTCCAAGTTTGTTTTTTATCTTCCTCTAGTCTTGACTCTTTTTTCATTATTTATAGCCTTCACTCGCCTAACTATATCTATAGGTCTACGTCGTATGTATCTAGACCAACATAAATTACTTTCACACATCTTGTTTTCAATACGTCTCACTCCAACCTTGTAAATGTCTTTATCAAAACCCAGCTCGTTCTTACACACATGGTACCATTTGTTCCATTCCGTTCCAGGTTTGCTTTGACTGTCTTCATTTCTCATTCTACCCTTTCTTGTATATCTGCAGATCCACCATAACATTCGCATTTTTGTTGCTCTCATCTTTTATGTATGTAATCTCTTAATCACCCAACATTTACTACCATATAGCAATGTTGGTCTGACAATTTTTCTGTAAAACTTACCTTTCAACCATATAGAAATTTTTTTATCGCACAGCACACCTATAGTGTTTCTCCACTTACTTCATCCAGCCTGATTCCTATGGGAAACATTGCTATCAATTTCTCCATCTATCTATATTATCGACCCCAAATATCATAAATGGTCCCGCTTAGGAATCATCACCCCATCGAACGTCACTATTTTTTTATCTTTCGCTTTGTTTAAACTAAAATTACATTCATGTATTTAGTCTTCATTGTGCTTAGTTTGAACCCTTTTGATTCTAGTGTCTGTCTCCACAATTCTAGCTTTACGTTGATCTCTACCCTAGTCTCAGCACATAAGATAATTTCATCTACAAACATCATACACTATGGAACCTTATCTTGGATGGACTTTGTTAGTTCATCCATTACTACCTTAAATAAGAATGGAGTTAGCAATGACCCTTGATGCAATCCTATTATAATAGGAAATTCACTTGTTTGCCTTCCACATATCCTCATATATGCCCTTACATTTTGATACATGTCCTTAATTAGTTTAATATATTTCACAAGAGCTCTTTTCTTCTTTAAGGACCAGTATAATACCTCATTTGTTAGTGTATCATATGCTTTCTCTAAGTCTATAAAGACATATGAAGATCTTTACCAAATACTTGAGAATACTTCATAAGTTGTCTAAGTAAATGTATTGCGTCTATAGTTGATCGACCAAGGATAAAACCAAATTGATTCTCTTATATCTCTACAATCTTTCTTAATCTTCGTTCTATCACTCTTTCTCATAGTTTCATTGTATGACTCATCAGTTTTATCCTTCAGTCGTTAGAGCAACTTTGAATATCTCCATTATTCTTATAGAAAGGTATCAAGACACTCTTCTTCCATTTCTTAAGCATTTTGTTGATGCGCTAAATCTTGTTATATAGATTTGTCAACCATCTAACTCTAACCTCTCTAAGACATTTTCAAACTTCATTTGAAAGTTGTTAGGCCGAACAACTTTCCTAGTTTTCATCCTCTTTAGTGCATTTTTTTACCTCTATATCTCTGATTCTGTGCATGAGACATCGATTCATATTCTCGAGAAGCATCAAGATATTATTCAAATTTTGATTTTGTTGGTCATTAAATAATTTGTTAAAATAATCACATCATCTTTCCATTATGTCATTATCCTTAATAAGAGTTTTCTATACTCTTCCTTAATACATTTCATGACTCTTAGGTCACGACTCCTCCTTTCGCTTGCTCGCACTAGTCTGTATGTCTTTTTCTCTCCCTCCAGTTTTATGTCCAACTTATCGTAGATCTCTTTCAAAACCTTTGCTTTAGCTTCTACCATCGCTTTCTTTGCCTCTTTTCTAGCTAAGTTATATTTTGTAAAACTCTCTTTTGTGTTGTTCTTTTTCAAAGCCTTGTAATTGTCTTGCTTAGTCTTTATTTCTTCTTTAATTGATGCAGTCCACCATGTTACATCCTTTCTATTTAGTATTCTTTCGTTTGATACTCTTAGTGTCTCATTTCCCACCTCCCGAATGCTTTTTTTCATCTTGCTCCATAATATGCTTGGGTTTTTTTTGTCCAATATTCTTTTTGGATCCAACTATTTCTACATACTGCTTGACAATCTTCTTTTAGCTTTCACCATTGAATCGTTTCAATTCCTTTTTGTTGGTTCCTTCAGTGTCGTCTATGAATCCTCATATCTAAAACTAGGAGTCTATGTTGCATGGTAACACTCTCACCTATGATAACCTTACAATCCAGACATCCATGTCTATTCATCCTCCTAGTCAAAAAGAAAGTTATCCGACTTGCTCTTGGTCCACTTCTAAAGGTTATATGGTGAGAATCTCTCTTTCTAAACAGTATATTCACTAGGGTTAGGTCATAGGATAAAGCAAACTTTTAGATAGCATCCTCACCCTCATTTTTTACACCATAGCTAAAGTCCCCATGTACGTTCTCAGAACCCTCTTTATTAGTACCTACATGGCCTTTAAGGTTGCCGCTAATAAAAGGATGAAGAAACATAGATGAAGAAAACATAAATTCGTTTATTTATTATTATGAAGATTTCCTTGGGAGTGATATTTACGATCAAAAGTCATCAATTAATTATCTTTTTCGAGAATTATTTTCTTTTTTATGATAGTGAGAAGAAGTAATCCACCCAAGAACAAGATTCCAACAACAAAACAGATAGTGAAAGAAGCGGTCGAGGTGTTTTGGACACAATAAAGGTGGCAACAAGGAAGAGGTTGAAGTTAAAGAGAAAAGGCACCAAATCATCATCTTCCTAACGAAGTCATGGAGGTGGTAGCTCGAATGAGTTACAATTCTTCTTGAATCAAAATTTTCGAATAGAGAATAATTTTGATGTACTCCAATCATGGAAAGAAAATATAAGATAATATTCGGTCTTAGCTTTCATGGCCCGAGTTATTTTCATGGTTCAAACATCGTCTATTGATTCAAAATCCGCTTTCTTGACATGTGCGAGAATCATTGGAGATCACCAAACCAATCTCAGTGCATCATCAGGATGCATTCTTACCTGTCTCAAAGATTGGTTTGAAGTCGACCATTGCAATAAGGAACAAGGAATAGCCAACAAGCTCAACGAGCATCATTCCTAGGAGAAAGATGAAATTTATAAAAAAATCATTCTCAATTATGAACAACCAGGCATAGGAAATAATTTTATTTTTCTTTCTTTGTAAATTGTATATAAATAAATTCAGTCATAATAAATTTTTTATGGACTACAGTTCCGTGGTTCTTATCCTTCTAACTTTTAAAGGGGTTTTCCATGTAAAAAATCTTTGGTCTCTTATTATTTTCATTTATTAGAATTTGTTAAATAATAAATGAATTACAATGATGAGTTTAGGAATCTAATAAATAAAGATGTTTTTTTAATAGTAAATAATAAATACTTTAATATTTCAAATACAAAATGATAAGTTTTAAATCTAAATTAGTTTTTTTTTTAACTAATAAGTTTAATAAGATTAGAAATCTAATAAATAAATCCTTTCACTTTTTCAAGTGAAATTACAAATTTAAAAGTAAATTAGTAAATAAATGAATGAATGAAATAAAAACTCTTTTTGTGTATTAGATATGTAAATTCAATATCAAGTTAGTTGTAGTTTACTTTGAATTAGTAAATGTAATGACAATTGACAAGTGAACATTAACAAGTCAATCATTTATATCTTTAGGTACATTAAGGCCAAAAGTTATGTGTAGTTGCTTCTATTTGCTACGTGCAGCATTTGGTAATTTCACAATTAGGCACTTTTATAAAGTTTGAAAAAACATAATAGAAAATAAAGAAGAAAATAATAAATTAGATTTTCACCCAAAAAAAGAATAAATTAGGAAATGCAAGAAGGTCAAAGGGCTTTTAGGCTTCTAATCAAATAAATTCAAATTAATGCGGTTTTGCAAGAAGTTCGTTATTATGATCATAATCTGAAATAAAAAAAGTTGCAAAAGTCACCTTTATTTATTTGAATTGATTTGGTTAGATGTCTATAACCCCTTCTTGCATTTCCCAATTCTTTCTTTTCTTATTTAGTATTTTCTTCTTTTTCTCCAAACTTCATAAAGGTGCCTAACTATTAAGCTGTTAAATGTTGCACAAAGCGAATAAGAGCAACTACACAGATTTTGGCCTTAATGCATCTAAAGATATGAATAGTTGAATTGTCAATGATCACTTGTCACTTGTCAATTGTCATTACATTTACAAATTTAAAGCAAATCCGGCATTACATTTACATATCACAAAGAATTTTTATTTCATTTATTTATTTACAATTTAGTTTTAAATTTGTAATTTTATTTGATAAAGTGAGAGAACTTATTTATTAGATATCTAATCTAATTGAATTTATCATTTTAAAAAAGATTTTAGTTTAGATTTCAAAACTTATAATTTTTAATTTGAAATATTAAAGCATTTATCATTTACTGATTAAAAATATTTTTTATTTATTAGATTTCTAAATTTATTGTTTTAATTCCTTTATTATTTAACAAAATCTACTAAATGAAAATAATAAAAGAGACCAAATAAATGAATTAATTATTTAAAATAAGAAATAAAAAAGAATCAAAATTGAACCGAAACCTATGTTTCGGTTCCATGGACCGAATTAGTTCCATTAAAATTATGTAAGGACTGAAACAAGAACAAGTCCGATAAGTAACCGGACTAATATGGTTTCATTAGATAATGGGCCAAAATTGATAGAATTTGATTCAAATTTTGACCGATTTTGCTCATTAACATGTCTATTAATCACTATTGAATTTCAAAGGGTATGATTTTATAAGACGAATTTGTCCGATGAAACAATAAAATTGAAAAACACAACAATTGGATTGAATCTCTATAAATAAATATGATGTATTTTTTTTTTTGGCACATTTGAGTACTCTAGACATTTTAAAAGTTCATATATTCTCTTTTCTCTCATTATCAAATTAAAACAAAGTTTTTAGATATTATTTGGTGAAAAAATAGTGATTAAAAATGATATAGCTATTATTTATTTAGAATGTTTAATGATTTAAATTCGCAAACGTAAAGTGTTTTCGGACGGGACTTCATTGTATCATTAGGTTGTTTTATAGCGCATTGTAATTAGTGGGCAAAATAAGCCTAAAAGAAAATGACGGTAGCAGTACCACGCCTTCAACCATTTCTTTCTCCATTGATTTTCTCTCAAGGCCCATCAACATCAAAGAAGTTCCAAAACTGATGAAAAATTTTCAGAGCATCTCCATCTACTTTAATTTTTTTAATTTTTTATATTTCTTGATTAGTTTTTCTATTTTCTTGGTTGTTTTTCACCGCTGTTGATGATGGCACCATCACATTTGCTGAAGTCAATGATTGTTTTACTTAATTTAAAATGGTCATATTTGATACAATGTCAATATATAAACTTTATATAATATGAATAAATCATAATATATTATTTCATTTATTTATAAAATGTAAAATAAAATTTAAAAAGAAAAACAAATATTATTAATTTTTTTAATGATTTGATGTTATTATATGATTTGATGATAATACATGAAATTTATATATTAATAATGTATTAAATATATATTTAAAATACAATTAAATTATTAAAAATCTAATATCCATCTGACTCAAAAATTCGTCTCAACAGAATCCACAACCTAGAAAAAAAAATAGTGATCATAATCTCGCCAGCCAACATGTACCTTGCTACAGCAAAAATGTACTCTCAACGTATGGTTATAGATTTTACTTTTTAGACGACGATAGGTTTCCAAATTAATAAATGTGTTGTTACTCGATTACAACAATGTCGAATTGTAGATATCTTTACCTCGATCTTTATGTCACGTGTTCTAGAATGTCTCTGCAAAATAGAAAAAGATCAGAGGGACGCAGGGGTTTTTTCCTGCGTTGGCACTCCGATGCTTAAGTCAGCCAGAGAATTGAGCAGAGTTTCAGTAGGGAAATTCAAAATCCGGTTAACGAATCATATCTGACCCCTATTATAGGGATTTACTCTGTCACTAATTACATTTTTGTCATTTTTATCTTACTTAGGGTTTGTATCATTTCTCACATGTTTTATTCGTGCTCCACGTGGCATTCTTTTATTATTCTTTTATCATGCACAACAATTGCTCCCCACTCTTTCGCTAGGTATAACCTTGCGGAAGAGTACATATGTTCTCCTTGTAGCCTTAGATCAAGTCCTTACATTGTATTCTGAAGTCAAATTCTCTGGCCGTATAATTCTCAAGCTCTTGTTTGAGTGCGTGGCTTACCTCGCGCATTTTTCACTTCAAGCCCTTTGCTTGGGTGCATGGCTTTCCTCATGCATTTTTCGCTTCAAGCCCTTGCTCATTTTCTTCGTGGCTTACCTCGCGCACTTTTCGCTTCAAGCTCTTGCACATTGTCTTCGTGGCTTACCTCACGCATTTTTCGCTTCAAGCCCTTGGTTGTGTGCTTAGCTTACATCGCGCACTTTTCGCTTCAAGCTCTGGCACATTTTCTTTATGGCTTACATCGCGCATTTTTCGCTTCAAGCCCTTTGTCTTGAGTGCGTGGCTTACCTCGTGCATTTTTCGCTTCAAGCTTTCGCACATTGTCTTTGTGGCTTACCTCGCGCATTTTTCGCTTCAAGCCCTTTGATTGTGTGCTTAGCTTACATCGCGCACTTTTCGCTTCAAGCTCTTGCACATTTTCTTCATGGCTTACATCGCGCATTTTTCGCTTCAAGCCCTTTGTCTTGAGTGCGTGGCTTACCTCGCGCATTTTTCGCTTCAAGCTCTCGCACATTTTTTTCGTGGCTTACCTCGCGCATTTTTCGCTTCAAGCCCTTTGTCTTGAGTGCGTGGCTTACCTTGCGCATTTTTCGCTTCAAGCCCTCGCACATTTTTTTCGTGGCTTACCTCGCGCATTTTTCGCTTCAAGCCCTTTGTCTTGAGTGCGTGGCTTACCTCGCGCATTTTTCGCTTCAAGCCCTTTGATTGTGTGCTTAGCTTACATCGCGCACTTTTCGCTTCAAGCTCTCGCACATTGTCTTCGTGGCTTACCTCGCGCATTTTTCGCTTCAAGCCCTTGATTGAGTGCTTAGCTTATATCGCGCACTTTTCGCTTCAAGCTCTCGCACATTTTCTTCATGGCTTACATCGCGCATTTTTCGCTTCAAGCCCTTTGTCTTGAGTGCGTAGCTTACCTCGCGCATTTTTCGCTTCAAGCTCTTGCACATTTTCTTCGTGGCTTACATCGCGCATTTTTCGCTTCAAGCCCTTTGTCTTGAGTGCGTGGCTTACCTCGCGCATTTTTCGCTTTAAGCTCTCGCACATTTTCTTCGTGGCTTACCTCGCGCATTTTTCGCTTCAAGCCCCTGCACATGTGTAGCTGGTGCGATCAGTTATTTATCAATTATGTACGAATCTCAACAGCCAATAAAATATCAATATGGCATAAATAATAGTTCAACAAATTAAATTTCAACCCATAGTTGAATTAACAAAAAATAATATTAAATGTCATAAAGTCTCGCTGCCAGTGTAGTTGCAAGTGGTTGATATTCCGCGTTTTTGTTATCCTCTTGCCTCGTGACCTTTCCATCTTCTTTCAAGGCATTGGTGATGGCTTAGGTAGCCCGACGATGGTAAGGGTTTCTTTTCTTTGAACTCCCTTATATGTAGTTCAGCGTCGGTATCCTTTTCATCACTTCTTCTTAAGTGATATATTTATCTGCTCTAGAGAACAAGTCTGAGATCGTCGTCGGCTGATCTAAAGATAGCGACTCTTGCAACTTTTCAGACCTTGTCCCTTGTAGCATAGCTGTCACAGCTACTCCAACTTCTAGATCATGTACTTCAAGAGTAGCATTACGGAACCGATCCACATAGCTTTTGAGTGATTCCTTGCTCTCTTGCCTTAAGGTGAGCAGATAGGTGGCCTCTGATAATTCTATATTTTTAGAATTATTTGTGCTTAATTTCCTAATTATTTATTTAAATCCCCAATTTATTTTGTTAATTATCCCATTTATTTAATAAAAATTCTCATGTTTGCAGATAAATCAAATCCGGATGAATTTTGAATATTTCGGTAGAAAATGGACCGGAATTGGGCTAAAATCGAGATTGAGCCACGTGTACAACACGAGTCATACCACCAAGCACATCCAATTGGACAAGAAGACCGATGACATGGACATATCTTTTCAAGGAGCTAATGGTGTGAAGACAAGTGGCCAAAAAAAAAATGCCAACTCATCAAGGATGTGAAAATTACCATTTTACCCCTAGTGTGTTTATAAATAGGAAAAGATGACAATTGAAAAGGATGTAATTTTAGGAGTAGAAGTTAAAGTAATTTAGGAGTAGGTGTAGTGTAAGATAGTTAGGAGTAGTGTTAGGATAGTTTGATTTTTTTTCAAGCTCCTCTTTTCCGTTTAACTCCCATTTATTTTTACTATTCACAACAATCTCCATTGTCATTTCTACAAGCTTTTTATTATAGTTTTTAGTTACCCTTTCCATCATTTTCACTCTTCTCGGTTTGTTTATAGTTGCTTATCTCTGTATGTTCATGTCCTTCTGTTCATTTGCTTATTGTTGAGCAGTTTCCATTCACAGCATTAGAGCTTCACGAGTGATCGGGGAGAACATCACATTTCCTGCTCTGTTCTCCCCTGTCCTAAGCATGGTGGCAGTGGATATCCATGCATTGATAACGTCACAAGCAGGGGACTAACTGTGAGCAACCAAGCAGCAGGAACAGCAGCAGCGGACGTGCTGGCTAGCTGGGCAGGACAGCAGCTGGGAGTAGCCTGGAACCGAGGGGATCCCGTGACCTGCAACCAAAACAGAGCCGACCAGGACGTGCAGCAGTGGGCAAGACAACGCCTGGAGAAGGAAACGTCCACGGTTATGCATGGAGCTGGTAGTGGGCAGCAGGCTTGGACAGGACCGAGCAAAGCTGGAACCGAGACCTGGACAGCAGCTGGAAATGTGGAAGAATGCAGGACCGTGCAGCAGAGCAGACCGAGAGAAGCTGCGTCATGCGTAGCACCTGGGCAGCGAATGGAAACGTGTAGATCATGCCTGGCAGCAGAAGCATGGGCAGAGAAGAAGGAGGTGCATGAAACCGAGGTAGAGTTGGTAGCCTGGCAGAACCGAAACCCGTGAGCAATCAGCTGGGCAGATCTCACCAACCCGAGCTTACCTGGAAAACCAAATTGCAAATGATGCCTGAACAGTGTTTTGGTGGGAAAGTTACTATTTGTTTAAAATCTTTAGGCCATGTTTGGTTGCTTATTTAGGGATTAATGCATTTTTCATATAGTTAGTGTTAGATTAGTTTTTAAGATTAGTTAGATGATGTAATTAGTTTAGTTAATAGTTTTAATTATGTATTTAGATGTAGTCAATCATGTTTAGTTAGTTAATTTAGATTTAATTAGTTTCTAAGTAATTTTAATCTAGCATTAGGAATAGTTTAATTTGCAATTAGTTTAATTACATGCATTTTTTAGGTTAGTTAGATTTTAGTTTAATTAATCATGTCTTTTCATTTATTTTGCATTTTATTTTAATTTGGTTAATTAGTTTTAATTGTTTTAATTTCTTTTGCAGGTTTTCGATTTTAAGTGCTTGGAATTTTGTAAGTACTCTGAGCTCGGTTTTAGTTACTTATTTTATAGTTTTATTATTTTCTTGCTTTTGGTATTTTCAATTCTAGATTAGTTGATCACCTTTGAAAATTCATAAATTTGCTAGGATATACTTAGGATAATAGTAACCGGTAGTTAATTAGGCTAACAACTTCCCTGTGGGACGATATCTCGGGACTCAAAATCCCATTATTACTTGGACGACCCGTGCACTTGCGGTAGATACCCTTAGGGTCCCATCAAGTTTTTGGCGCCGTTGCCGGGGAAGTTTTAATTAGTCATTAATTAATATCGGTGAAATTATGCTTAGGTGTAATTCTAGCTTGTAAATATTTAGGTTGTAAATATTTAGAGCCTTAGCTTAGGTTAGTTAAATTTTCTCTTAATTAAAATCAAAAAAAAAAATTTCAAAAATTTAAAAAATTTAAAAAAAATTTTTAAGGACTTTTAGATGATTGCAAGCGTAGAGCCAGAAGTTTTGATTGTTTTCCTCTAGATCCTAAAATCAAACACACTCTTAGAAAAATTTAATAGGACTCGAGGAAATTATTAGCTCCGCTGCAATTCACCATGGCAGAAAATAGGAAAACTAGAACTGTTGGAGATTATGCGATGCCGACAATTAAAGAATATTATTCCGGCATTAGGCCACCAGCTGTCCATGCAAATAATTTTGAAATTAAGCCCGCAATCATCCAGATAATCCAAACATCTTTGCAGTTCAGTGGGCTTCCATATGATGACCCACATGCTCATCTCGGGCAATTCTTGGACTTATGCAACACCTTCAAGCACAATGGATTATCAGACGATGCACTTAGGCTTAGACTATTCCCTTTCTCACTTAGGGATAGGGCGAGACATTGGTTGACCTCTCTGCCTCCAAGATCCATTTCTACATGGGATGAGTTAGCCTACCAATTTTTAGCCAAATTCTTTCCTCCCTCTAAATTAGCCCAACTCCGTAGCAATATATCTTCCTTTGCCCAGTACGACTTTGAATCTCTTTATGAAGCATGGGAACGATATAAGGAGCTTCTTAGGAAGTGCCCTCACCATGGCCTACCGTTGTGGTTGCAAGTTCAGACCTTCTACCACGGACTTACAAGCCCAAATAGGACCATTGTTGACACTGCTGCGGGTGGAGCATTGATGTGCAAAACAGAGGAGGAGGCTTATGAGTTGCTAGAAAGGATGGCGACTAACAACTATCAATGGTCCTCGGAAAGGCAGATGCCAAGGAAATCGGCGGGTATGTACGAGCTTGACACACTGTCCACCTTGACCTCTCAGATTGCCAATCTTACAAAGAAGGTGGAGTCGCTCAGTACCCAATATAATCCTCCCAACAGTCCTAACCCTATATATTCTGTCCAAAGTCCTTTTCTTTCATGCGAGCTGTGTAGTGGTAACCACTCTGTAGATAGGTGTCCACTCAACTTAGAGTCGGTTCAGTATGTTGCTCTCCCTACGCAACAGAACAACCCTTTTTCAAACACCTATAATTCAGGGTGGAGGAACCATCCTAACTTCTCCTGGAGCCAAAACCAATGGCAAACTTCTAATTCCATATTTGTAGAACCCCCTAGTTTTCAAGCTCCACAAGTTCAGGTACCACCACAGCAGCAATTTCCTTACCACCATCCACATCATCCATCCCCACCTCAATTTCAATATCACCCATCACCACCACCACCACCACCACCAGCATTTATGCAGCCCCAATTCTACCATGCACCAGCAGCTGAGAAGAAGCCTACATTAGAGGAGATGTTCACGACTATCCTACAAGATCAAGCTGCTTCACTTAAGAACTTAGAAGTTCAGGTTGGACAAATAGCTAGTGCTCTTAGCCAACATCCTCAAGGGACCCTTCCTAGTAATACTGAAGTTAATCCTGATGAGCAAGGGGAGGGTAAGGAACAAGTTAGATCTATCACCCTTAGGAGTGGCAGAGAGCTAGAGGAGCCACAAGTTAAGTCCCAACCTGAACAACACATAGTTGAAGAACACATAGGTTCTAACGAAGTAGCTCAGAAAGAGCAGGAACCTAAAGATCGGGCTGCCAAGGAAACAAAGCTAAGCGCTTCTTCATCTATACCTTCTTCGTATTCATTGCCTTCCTCGCCCTCTGATGCTACGAAGTTGACGATGAGAGTCCAAGATCAGGAAGTAAAGCTTAATGTTTTCAAACCTTTGAAGCTCCCTGATGACTCTCAAGAATGTTTTAAGATAGAGATTGAGGAGAACATAAAGCTTGACCATATAAAATCTGAAAGAAGGAAGGAAATAGATAGGGCTCAGGAGGAGTTAACTGTTAGTACCCTGTCACCACTTTGGATGACCCTCATACTCTTCGCCTTGCTGCTGAGTGTTGTCTTCTTCAGCTGCTTTTGAAGGGGCTGTGTTTTTACTTTCACTTTGTATATAGTTCGTTTTTCTTTTTCTTTTCTATTGTGTCTTTCTTTGTTTGTGTTGCAGGTTTCTTTTCTCGTTTTATGCTTTCAATCAAAGCTTTGATTGTTCATCAACATCAGAAAAGGGGAGTACTCTATTCTTGAACTTTAAATTCGTATATTATCTGCACACTGAGGACACTGTGCACGTTAAGTTTGGGGGAGGGGATATCACTTGAGCAATTTTTTGAAAAATTGGAAAAATTTTTAAAATTTTTTCGAAAATCTGAGAAGGAATTTTCAAAAATTTTTTGATAAAATGAGCTTAAATTGCTTGATTTTGGGATGATTGAGTGCTTAGCATGTAGTTTTCCCATATTCCGATGATATGACCCCATGAATTAGTATGACTTTGATTGACTTAGAAGCATGATTATAGGAAAAGCATGAAGTTGAGTTCTTGAATTTCTCTTAATTCTTATTGTGATTTCCTCATCTTATGCACATGTCATGTCATGAATCAGTATATTTATTTAGAGAAAGCTTATGTGTACATAGGATTGCATTTGTTCAGTTGATTTTGTGCATCATATTCTAGAATTTGTTTGATCTAATCTCGAGGCGAAATATTAGATCACACTTGATTAGGGAGATGATTTAGGCCATCTTTGGATCGTTTGAGCCTTTCTAGCCTTCCTTGTACATATTCTACCCCTAGTCACCCGTCTGGGCCAAATAAGCTTTTCTTTGTAAATACGCCTACTTAATTTTCGTAGCTTAAATACTTTTTCCTATCCCTTACCCCGAAAGCATGAAAAGTCATTGGATATATTGTGAGCTATATGGGTATTAAGTGATAGTGAAGGAGTATGTAAAAAAAAAAAAAAAAAAATTGAAAAAAAAAAGAAAAAAAGAAAAAAGAGTTTAGCAAAAGAAATAAGTTTGGGGGAAATAATTAGAGCTCTTACACTAAAGATCCTAGAAGGTAATGCATGTTAAGGGGTAACTGAACCTAAATCGACTTTATCATACCTTAACCCCAGCCTGACATTACAAGCTTAATGAAGTCCTAATGATCTTTAGTTAAGTGTGACTACATTAGTGGAGAGAGAAGTGAAAAACAAACTTATGGGAATGATCATATGTCATTGACTTTGCATTCACTGTGTTGCATAATCTGATCCGAGTAATATACTGAGAAGTGACTTAGACATTTTTCACACACTCACGAGGAGTCCAATTTAGGTTAGGACTTATGATTGAATAATTCTAAGTGCTGGACTTGTAATTGTGATTCTTTGATTTCATAGTCTATACTTTTTCTTTGAGGATAATATTGGGGAAATTATTGTGTTTTGTACTTATCATTCCTAAAATCATTTTGTTTTGCTTGAGGACAAGCAAAAGCTCAAGTTTGGGGGTGTGATAATTCTATATTTTTAGAATTATTTGTGCTTAATTTCCTAATTATTTATTTAAATCCCCAATTTATTTTGTTAATTATCCCCTTTATTTAATAAAAATTCTCATGTTTGCAGATAAATCAAATCCGGATGAATTTTGAATATTTCGGTAGAAAATGGACCGGAATTGGGCTAAAATCGAGATTGAGCCACGTGGACAACACGAGTCATACCACCAAGCACATCCAATTGGACAAGAAGACCGATGACATGGACATATCTTTTCAAGGAGCCAATGGTGTGAAGACAAGTGGCCAAAAAAAAAAATGCCAACTCATCAAGGATGTGAAAATTACCATTTTACCCCTAGTGTGTTTATAAATAGGAAAAGATGACAATTGAAAAGGATGTAATTTTAGGAGTAGAAGTTAAAGTAATTTAGGAGTAGGAGTAGTGTAAGATAGTTAGGAGTAGTGTTAGGATAGTTTGATTTTTTTTCAAGCTCCTCTTTTCCGTTTAACTCCCATTTATTTTTACTATTCACAACAATCTCCATTGTCATTTCTACAAGCTTTTTATTATAGTTTTTAGTTACCCTTTCCATCATTTTCACTCTTCTCGGTTTGTTTATAGTTGCTTATCTCTGTATGTTCATGTCCTTCTATTCATTTGCTTATTGTTGAGCAGTTTCCATTCACAGTATTAGAGCTTCACGAGTGATCGGGGAGAACATCACATTTCCTGCTCTGTTCTCCCCTGTCCTAAGCATGGTGGCAGTGGATATCCATGCATTGATAACGTCACAAGCAGGGGACTAACTGTGAGCAACCTAGCAGTAGGAACAGCAGCAGCGGACGTGCTGGCTAGCTGGGCAGGACAGCAGCTGGGAGTAGCCTGGAACCGAGGGGATCCCGTGACCTGCAACCAAAACAGAGCCGACCAGGACGTGCAGCAGTGGGCAAGACAACGCCTGGAGAAGGAAACGTGCACGGTTATGCATGGAGCTGGTAGTGGGCAGCAGGCTTGGACAGGACCGAGCAAAGCTGGAACCGAGACCTGGACAGCAGCTGGAAATATGGAAGAATGCAGGACCGTGCAGCAGAGCAGACCGAGAGAAGCTGCGTCACGCGTAGCACCTGGGCAGCGAATGGAAACGTGTAGATCATGCCTGGCAGCAGAAGCATGGGCAGAGAAGAAGGAGGTGCATGAAACCGAGGTAGAGTTAGTAGCCTGGCAGAACCGAAACCCGTGAGCAATCAGCTGGGCAGATCTCACCAACCCGAGCTTACCTGGAAAACCAAATTGCAAATGATGCCTGAACAGTGTTTTGGTGGGAAAGTTACTATTTGTTTAAAATCTTTAGGCCATGTTTGGTTGCTTATTTAGGGATTAATGCATTTTTCATATAGTTAGTGTTAGATTAGTTTTTAAGATTAGTTAGATGATGTAATTAGTTTAGTTAATAGTTTTAATTATGTATTTAGATGTAGTCAATCATGTTTAGTTAGTTAATTTAGATTTAATTAGTTTCTAAGTAATTTTAATCTAGCATTAGGAATAGTTTAATTTGCAATTAGTTTAATTACATGCATTTTTTAGGTTAGTTAGATTTTAGTTTAATTAATCATGTCTTTTCATTTATTTTGCATTTTATTTTAATTTGGTTAATTAGTTTTAATTGTTTTAATTTCTTTTGCAGGTTTTCGATTTTAAGTGCTTGGAATTTTGTAAGTACTCTGAGCTCGGTTTTAGTTACTTATTTTATAGTTTTATTATTTTCTTGCTTTTGGTATTTTCAATTCTAGATTAGTTGATCACCTTTGAAAATTCATAAATTTGCTAGGATATACTTAGGATAATAGTAACCGGTAGTTAATTAGGCTAACAACTTCCCTGTGGGACGATATCTCGGGACTCAAAATCCCATTATTACTTGGACGACCCGTGCACTTGCGGTAGATACCCTTAGGGTCCCATCAGCCTCCTTCCTTTTCTGGCTTTTTATCACAAAGGCCTTCAAGAATTCACTTCTTAATTGATTGAAAGACGAAATAGATCCCTCCGACAAACTGTTACACCATTTTAGTGCATGGCCAGTTAAAGTTAAGGAGAATGCTCTACACATAATCTCATCCTCTCATCCATGTAATAGCATCAATGACTCATAATTCTGAATGTGGTCATAAGGGTCAGTCTTTCCCGTATACGCCATCATCTGCGGCATCTTGAATTTTGGAAGCGGCAATTTTCCCATGATCTTTGTACTGAATGGGATTCTCCTCCTTTGATTTTCTTTAGCTGGGACTAACATTTTCTCTTCTAAGATTCGTTCCACAATTTTTTTCATATCTGTGGCAACTTGTGCCTTGGACGGAGGTTTGTTTTGCACTTTCTTAGCATCATATGAATCAACTTGGTCCCAGTCCATAGCTTCTCTCCCGTTACCCTGAGTTTGGTTTCGACGAGTCTGAGGTTGAAAGTTTGTCATTCCAGTTTCAAGATTTCGTGTTGGATCCATTTCTGAGTCTCTCTCAACATGAGACCTTGTCATTCCCACACCTTTGATTCCATTGTTTGAAAGGTCATTTGTGTTCTGGGGCCAAGGATCTTTCGCACCCAAATATCTAGAATCTACCCGAGACTGACCCTCAAGGTTTCTGGTACTTTGGCGTCTTCGGCCACCAGCAATCTCCCGTGTTGAATTTCTTGTACCATGACGCCGCGATTTTTTGACACCCTCATGTCTCCAATTCATTGGAGTCTCGGGCATAGGGTCTTCCGTAGCTTGGCGTCGTAGGCCTTCCGAGGCCTCACGCATAGGGTCTCCCATACCTTGACGCCTCATGTCTTCCTCAGTCTCACACATATGGTCTCGTGCGGCCATGCCGGGAGGATCTTGCGCACCCTTACAGTGAGGGTCTCGCGTGAGCTGGCATCCCCGCGCTATGAACGCGCCGCGTGGCGCGCAAAGCAAACGGGAGGTCTTGTGCGACCATGCCGTGAGAGTTTCATGCACCCTTAAAGCGAAGGTTTGGCGCAGGAACACCGTGAGGGTCTACCGCGGGAGTGCCGCGAGGGTCTGTCACGGGTGTACCGCGAGAGTCTGCCGCCAGAGTGCCGCGAGGGTCTGCCGCCAGAGTGCCGCGAGGGTCTGCCGTCAGAGTGCCGCAAAGGTCTGTCGCGGGTGTGCCGCGAGGGTCTGTCGAGGGTGTGTCGCGAGTGTCTGTCGCCAGAGTGCCGCGAGGGTCTGTCGCGGGTGTGCCGCGAGGGTCTGCCGCCAGAGTGCCACGAGGGTCTGTCGCGTGTGTGCAGCGAGGCTCTGTCGCTGGTGTGCCGCGAGAGTTTCGTGCACCCTTACCGCGAAGGTCTGGCGCAGGAACACCGTGAGGGTCTATCGTGGGAGTGCCGCGAGGGTCTGTCACGGGTCTACCGTGAGGGTTTGCCGTCAGAGTGCCGCGAGGGTCTGCCGCCAGAGTGCCGCGAGGGTCTGCCGTCAGAGTGCCGCAAAGGTCTGTCGCGGGTGTGTCGCGAGTGTCTGTCGCGGGTGTGTCGCGAGTGTCTGCCGTCAGAGTGCCGCGAGGGTCTGTCGCGGGTGTGCCGCGAGGGTCTGCCGCCAGAGTGCCACGAGGGTCTGTCGCGTGTGTGCCGCGAGGCTCTGTCGCTGGTGTGCCGCGAGAGTGCCGTGAGGCTCTGTCGCCAGAGTGCCACGAGGGTCTGTCGCGTGTGTGCCGCGAGGCTCTGTCGCTGGTGTGCCGCAAGAGTCTGCCGCGAGAGTGCCACGAGGCTCTGTCGCCAGAGTGCCACGAGGGTCTGTCACCAGAGTGCCGCAAGGGTCTCCTATAGCCATACCGCGAGAGTCTTGCGCAGGGTCTCGCGCTCCCCTGCCGTGAGGGTCTTGCGTGCTAGGACTTCGCGCAGTTCTCCTTTTTCCTACCCAATTCTGGACGGTCAGCGGCAGGTTCACTTGCGGGAAAGCTCCTTTGAACAGATCAATCATTGTCCGCAAGGCTTGAACAGTCTCTTCCCCTTGCTTCCGCATGGCTTCAAATTCGGCAATGGGAATCATCATCATATTCGACCCTCTCTCGGTCTGAACTCCATCACCTAAGTCCGCCATTGGAGAGCTCGCCATGTCCTCGCTTTCTTCACTTATGATTGCTGTTGAGCGTGTTCGTACCATCGTTGTCGAAAGCTTTTCTTCCGATTCCCACAGACGACGCCAATTGTTGTTACTCGATTACAACAATGTCGAATTGCAGATGTCTTTACCTCGATCTTCGTGTCACGTGTTCTAGAATGCCTCTGCAAAAGAGAGAAAGATCAGAGGGACGCATGGGTTTTTCCCTGCATTGGCACTCCGATGCTTAAGTCAGCCAGAGAATTGAGCAGAGTTTCAGTAGGGAAATTCAGAATCCGGTTAACGAATCATACCTGACCCCTATTATAGGGATTCACTCTGTCACTAATTACATTTTTGCCCTTTTTATCTTACTCAGGGTTTGTATCATTTCTCACATGTTTTATTCGTGCGCCACGTGACATTCTTTTATTATTCTTTTATCATGCACAACAAAATGAAATAGTTCTACTACGTAAATTACTTGCTATTATTTGTAGAGTTGATATTGGACTGGATTTTGATCTGATCGGATTTTTAAATTCTGTTGATCAAATCAGATTTATGAGAATTTTTATTTTACAGTTAGTATCTGAATTATATAAGAAAAATATTTTAATCCACTACATGAATTTGATTCAATTTAAATCAATTATTCAAAATTTTGAATGTAAATCATTTAGACTAGACTTTAATTTTAACTTAAGCTTTTAATTAAAATATAGAACCTGGATATTTTATTCAAATAGTATAAATTATAAAATATTAAACAACAAAACATTTGATTATAATCCGTATCCAAATCTATATGTATTTAAATTAATCTAATTATATGCAATTTATTGGATAATTTTATCCATCCAAATCTGAACTGATTTAATATTGAAATTTGAGTTAATTTTTTCATTTTTAAAATTTTTTAATCCTAATTATTTGAGCTTTGTGGAGAAACTTGATATCCAATCTCTAGTACTTCCAAGAAACCTTAACACTCCCCCTCCCGCCTCTACCTCTCGTCATAACTTAGCCTTTAGCCGGCTACTTGAGTTGCTTCTAGCTGTGTATCCCTCGTTAGATGCTTGTGCTACTTCAAAGTTTGTAAAACTTGCAGGACTTGCAGAAACCTACTTTATTTTTAACTAGTTGAAAACCCTCCTGCAGCTCTTAAATGCTTCACATTTCCTCGCAAACTCATCTTAAAACGATCACGGTCCACAATTTGACACTACTATTAGAAGTCCAACACCTTATTTATCTTAATGTACCAAATAAAGATAGTAATATCTTATTTATTTCCAACTCCTAGCCTGGGGCCCTGGGGTGCTTCCGCTTCGGATAATAGTTGCGAATCATCCAACCATCTAATGCAGAAGATGTACAAAGTAATTAAGAATCAGAATCACTTTATAAAAAAACTTGTACCATAGAGAAGTTTCAATATTACCTACACATTGGCCATCTCAAGTAGGAACAATTGACAACTGGCCCAAGCACTACATAAGAGTTTTCAGATAAGGAAGGAAAAGAAAACACTATCGGATTGAGTCTTTTCATTGTACTTCAGTCTAAAGGGGCATGATTAGAAATTTTCGGTTTGGGACAACATTTGAACATTTTACATTGATACACAATGAATAACTTCTTGATTGGCTGTGCGGAGTTTCAAGTAATACACAACAAAGGATGCTTCCAGAAAACGTTTCCATCAAATATCATGCCGTGAATTCTGTTGCAGTGGTGGTTCTGAATCTTGTGAATTCTGTCGTGATGGTCGTTCAAAATCTTGTGAATTCCATCTCAGTGGTCTTTCTGAATCTTGAAAATTTTGCCGCATCGTCTCTGCAGAATTCTGTAGCCGCTGCTGCCGAAGAACATTGTCATCCTGAGTCTCAATTTCAGAACGGCTAGATGGTTTGGCACCAGTAGTGATCATGTTTTTAAACCAAGCTCCTTGAAATCTGGGACTTCCTCTGTTTGAATTGCCTGGGGAATCATTACCACCACTAGAACCAGATGTAACACCCAAAAGGAAACGATATGCCACTTTGCTGGCTGATACTATCTCAGTCTTGGCTTGTCTCAACTGCAAATAATTAACAATTCAAATTTTAAACACTAAACATATCAAGGGTTTAAACTTCTAAGTTTTAGGACATTTTGCAATTTCAGCCAGATAATAATTTTGAATTTCAGGGCAATTTTTAATGCAAATTTTAACCCATAAACAAAAGATTAGATAACAGGAAAGATGACAAACAAACAGAAAAGAACATTAATGCAAAATTTAGTTTGTAAATATCTTCTATCCATGCAACATCAGGATAATCATGTAGTTCACAATAAAGAAGATTTTAATAACCAACTCTTTCTAGTTTTCAAGAAGTTTCTAGGTAAACACCTGCAAGGAGATAACTGAACCAAAAGCCTCTAAAACAAACAGTCCTAATAACAACAGAACACATCAAGCAATACTCAAACCCAAGCGAAGAGATATATAGAAAGAAGACCAGGTGATGTCAGGAATAAAGCTTAATAGCGCATGCCTAACTGCACAAATGCATGCATACATGCAAAGACACAAAAATCTATTTATGTAAAGGTCAAATGATTATATATTTCCAAGCATTGCTTGTTTACCCCTATAAAGGTAGAGATTTTAAGCAGATTATGACAATCACGAACTAAAAGAAAGGGAATCTCACCCGGTAGGCAGTGTTTTCTGCTATTTCTATTGCAGTGTCACCAGCGTTGGCAAAACGATTAACCCAACCTGTTACAAAAATTTTAAGAACAAGAAAGCCACTGTAAGTTGAAATGACACTGACAAAAGAGATGCGCTATCCACTCTTACTGACCACATTGTATCTCTTGAAAATACAACCAGCCATGGGCCTGCATCACGAGTGAAATGAAAGCAGTATGACTGCCTCTAGACCTCACACCCTAACACTACAATAAAGTAGGTAGCCAAGCCAAACCTTAAAATAGTTTGCTTTCAGATATTCAGGTTTATCACCAAAGTAAATGGGTGAGAGAACAGGAGCACCAAAGCACTCAGCTGATATTAGCACTAACAAGCTAGTAGTTGGCATGAACCACAATATTCCACTATTTGACATCAAGCAACTCCAGAACTAAGTTTCACAAGATGTGGCACATAATTCATTTAGATCATACTTAATGTTTATTATTGTATCAAATGAAAGAATAATGCTATTAATCAAAGAAAAAATAGGCATTAAAACAGGTCTTTCCTCGGAAATTCAACTGAAAAGCTATATTAAAAAACTTGACCATCTGCCAGTGGGCTACAAAGTTATAGGGATAAACCAAGCAGTAATCGCTAGAGATTACTACAGCGGTTCAACCCATCTAAAAGAATACAACACTTAAGTTTACCTGGAAGCTTTTGGACACCAAGCCTTTCACAGAACTCATCACAGAAGTGGTTGCAATTTTTGGATAACAAGTCATAGGAACTTCCAGGCCACTCTCTACTAAGTTCCCGCAAGATCTGGTTTACCTTGAATATTGAAAAGTTAGTTCTTCCAAGGACCATGGACTCACGATATGTATACATTGGATTTTTGCTAGAAGGACAACTAAAAACGCCAGACCCTTGCTCACAGAAGCCAAAAGACCATTCATCTTCTCCATATACCTGTCAATGGGGCAAATAAAGTTATTAAGCTTGACAAGAAAATGGCATCAGTAACAAATTTACAATAGGGAATGGGCCAGGAGATGTACATAAACAAAATAAATACCCAATCTTCAGACACCAAAAAATCTGACGGCATAATACTGATTGAAAATGTTCTCTTTGGAGAATTAATGTCATATACTATAAACACAGGCATCCTCTGATCCAATGTATTACTGGTACATTATAAATAAATAAATAAATAAATAAATAAAAAGACGACTAATAGAAAACAACAATGAGTGTGTGAAAAAATAAGCAACAAGATTTATGACAAAACCGAATCTAAATTGCTACCCATAAGTACAAGAAATCAAAAGTGAAACTGTTCTCTTTGTCTTTCCTCAGTAACTTGAAAGTAATATAGGCAAAATTTATATAAATTCTTCCAAAAATAAAACCAGAAATAAACATAAGTAATCCAGTAAGACCTAAAATCTAGTTCAAAAATCCTCAGTGGTAAAAAAGCTGCAGAGCTTTCACTTAAAACTTTGTATAAGACTACCATAGTCCTCAGCTTTATAAAACTTAGGCCACAGCCACGTACACTCCAAAATCTTTCACAAATCTTTAGCTAAATTTTGATATATAACACTAACAAGTAACAACTAACAATGTCAAGTTATCAGAAACAATAAAATGATTCCTTGGGTACAAAAGAAACAGTGAAAAAACAAGCCTTTACACTGCAGAGTAACCAATAATTCTTTCTTTGTAGTACTATACTTTGCTCTCTCAGATATCTTGAAAGTAGAAACTACTCCTGTTAAGCGCGATAAAGAGCGATAAAGATTTAAAAAATTTAAACCCACCCACACACCCCCCCCCCCCCCCGAAATTTTTCTTTTATCTATCTTTATCTACATTACACAACAACACTTGAATGCATCAACCAAATGTCAGATCTTATTTACAATCACCATTTAAAACATTTGCAACTTAATTGAAGAAAGTAAAACCCTAGAAATTCAATATTTAGCCAAAATTTCTAAACCACATACCCTAGATCTCATTCAAGCACAACATGGAAGAATGCAATAGAAATGAAAAATTCAAAAAGCGTGAGAAAGAAGGGACCTGAACGGCGCTGTGGAAGATACCGCCGAGGCCGATTCCGTCCTTGAATATCTTATTGATTTGAACAATCGTGCTGTTCGTTTTATCCGATCCACTGTTCGTCACATCGTAAATATGTAATATCACCTCCGTCATCTTCACCCTGACAACCCTAACGCCTCTCTTTCTCTCTCGATTCGAATCTTTCCACACACCAGAAAACCCTAACCTCTAATCTCCTTTTTCTCTCCCTCTTTCAGCTTCAAAATCCAACGACTCAATTCCGTTTCAAAAGAACTACCTCACTTTCGCACTTTGCTTTTTCGCTCTCTATTGGAATTTAATGTGTAATTTTCCTACGCAACAGTGAGGAGTAATTCCTTTGCCTCGAGACGCTCAAATCGCGGAATCTCTTTCTAATTCTAATGCCCAATTTGTTTTCTATTTTTACATTTTAAAATGTTTTAAAAGTTTTTTTAAGTTGGACCGAAAACTTGTTATTGTCCAAAGTTTCGGTTATTATGGAATACTCAAATCTAACTTTTTGTTTAGGTCCCTTTATTTTATAATACAAATTTCAGATTCTTTCCGACCTATCAAATAATTTTTTTTCTTTTTAATTTTTAAAAATTTAATTAAATTTATCAAAATTTATATATCAAATTTTATATTAAATATATATAATTATATTTATTAAACAATAATATTTTATATATATACTTATATTATATTTATTTAATATATATAATTATATAATTTTAAATTTAATGATGTTGGTTTCGACTCTGATCTCAAAAAATAAAACTTATCCGCGATCTATTTTTTTTATTAAACTTAAAAATTTTATTCAAATTTATTAATTATACCTAATATTTTTATTCAAATTGTACCGAATATCCAACAAAACTTTTAACTTGAACGGATAGCTCATCAAAGAAAATGACAGGAACTGGAATGACCCTTGTAAGATACTTGAAATTACGGAAAGGGGCAGGTGCCAAGTGGGTAGTTATGTCTACTCAATTTTTTTTACAACTGTCGAGCACTGAATTGGTGAATGATTCTGATTCACAGCCCCGAGTCGTACAAGTTGCCCCACGTCGTCACGTTACGCGATTATTAACTCCCAGGCACCGACATTTTTTCGAAATTATCTTTTTGCCCTCCTATTTGAACTTCGAAGTTGAAGTGATTGCCCGCCTACACCTTTTCTCGTCCGTTTTGGGAAAAATAAAACCAATAATTTCGTCATATTTTGTTAATTTGCCTCTGAGCAGATTGTGATGTGGATTTTTGGTAAAAAATAATGAAAATCAATTGATATTAATTAAAATGATAGATATAAAATAATAGTCATTTATATTTTTTTTTAATTTGCTTGAATTAATATATTAAATACAAGACATTTGCTAATTATAATATTGTTGAACAAAATTCATGGACGCCCATTCCATCAGCCGGATCCAAAATAAAATAAGAAAGGGATAATGCATGTGCATTTGTAAATAGGAACTTGGAAGTGGGTCAAAGCTGCAAAACTTTTATTATTATTATTCCAAAAGTGGGAAAGATGATAAAAATTAGTGATACTACAGTGATAATGATAAAGGCACGAAGGTGCCTTTGACCATTAAGGTGATCATGTTGGATAGTTTGTAATTGAATTCAATTTCATATTATTTATAAATAAAATAATAGTTGGGTTTATAAGAGAAAATCAAATTAAAGTGTAAATTGAATTACTAAAGGTTTATGAATTTATTTGAAACTTTGATTAATTTTAAAAGTCAAAAGATAGACACTTGGGGATTTGGGCTCTTGGTTGTAAAATATTTCATTTTTTAAAATTTAATATTTATTTTATTTTATTTTCTTATTATTTTTATTTTTATTTTTTGAATTTTAAAATTGAATTTTAAAATTTGTTTAACTGTTCCAACAGACATATTTTCAGTTATGTCTGGAACAGTTAAAATGGTTATTAATTAACAGACAATTACAACCATTGATTTGCAACTATTCAGAACCTATAAAACTCTTTGTTGATTTTCAGAAATGATTACTCTTGATCTTTCATAATACATAAAGAAATTTTTAAAAGTTTTATTGTATCATGGGGTAACTTATTTATGTGTAAAGTAATATTACACTCAAAAAAATATAATAATATATGTTTCAAAGTCAAATTACTACGTATCATCTGAATTTTACTAATAGACCAACCCTCCTGCTCCACCTAGAGTGGATTCGGCTACAAAGAATGTAGGTACAGTTTGACTATGGCTCATTGCCCTAGTCCCTCTGTAGTTGAATTAGATTTGGCTAGATCGATTTATGTTGTCTACGAAAATCACTGCACCTCAACTGTCACACCCTCGTGAGCTGGATGCGAGCGAGGCGCGCGAGATGTGCGCGCGCGAGATGCGGGATTGTGCGCAAGCTGGCACTCGGTGGCATCGAGCAGGCCTTAGATGGGGGCTTGACACCAGATGACAGTTGGCTGCTGCCAAATCTGCGTGGGGCGGACTTCATGCTTGATAGGCATTGAAGGAGTTGACGGGCATTGAATGCGGATTGATACGCGTCAGCTGATTTTCGGGCGCGCATCAAGGCTCATTGATGGTCAGACATGATTGTGGGAGATTGTGAGAATCCGGCAGGATCCGTGCTGAGACAGTTGACTTGCCATATCTGGGGCGAGATCTCAGGAGGCAATCTGTTCGTGATCAGTGAGATTCAGTGCATTAATGCTTTCCTTTTTCTAGCTGAGGGTGTCAGCCAGTGCTTGCCTATATAATGTTAGTTGAGAATGGCAGTGAGACACAGACCTCCTTGAGTGAGTTGTTGTTGTGTCCCTGCAGCAGACCTATTTCCTTTGTAAAGTGTGAATATAAAGGTTGGGGATTCCTGTAAGTAAGCGTTTTCTTGCGCATTGTCCATATTGCTTGTGTTGGTGTTCGTGTGGGAGTTGGTTGGCTGACTAAGTGCGAGACTTAGTGCCATCACGAGGTGCAAAAAATCATAGTCCGAGATAACCCCATGACAGTTTGGTATCAGAGCCCGTGTTTCGATGGACGGAACGTTGAGCGAGAGAGTTACCGTCCTAGAGGAGTTGATCGGTGCGCCTGCGCTAAACGCTACCTCACTATCGGAGCAAGCTGCGCTCCATTCGCAAGCCATTGCAGACCTTCAGCGAGCGATGAGTGACTTCCAGAGTGATCTCACCGATCGCGTCACTGACCTGATGGAGCAGATCCAATCGTTGTCCGATCAAGTTGGTGACATTGACACGGATGTCAACTTGCTGAAGTTAGCTGTGGGTAACTCGCAGCATGGCAGACACAATGGGGAGAAACCGCCATCCAAACTGAAGGTACCTGAGCCTAAGCAATTCCAAGGGAGTCGGAATGCTAAGGAGCTCGAGAACTTCATTTGGGATATGGAGCAGTACTTCAAGGCTGCTCGAGTTGATGCAGATGAGCAAGTTTCCATCGCCAGCATGTATCTCGGTGGTGATACGAAACTATGGTGGCAGACTCGGCTCGATGATGATGCAGGAAATGGGCGCACCCCAATCCAGACGTGGGATGCGTTGAAGAAGGAGTTGAGGGATCAATTCCTTCCCATGAACACAACGTGACTAGCGAGGGAATCGCTTAAGAAACTGAAGCACACAGGAGCTGTGCAAGACTATGTCAAGGAGTTCAGTTCCTTGATGCTGGAAATCAACAACATGTCCAAGGACGATCGGGTCTTCAATTTCTTGTCAGGGCTCCAGCCTTGGGCACAGGCAGAGTTGAGGTGACTGAAGGTGACGGACCTGCCTTCAGCCATTGCAGTGGCAGACAACCTCAATGATTTTAAACATGGAGCTATATCCTTCAATGCTGACAAGAGGAAGACCAGAGTCGATGGGAAGTGAATCGAAAGACAAGGCAGGAAAGGTCGGTGGGACAAGAAGAGGGATGGTGAGCCATCAAAGCCAAAGGGGACGGATCCACCCCAAGGCAAGAAGACAGGGTGCTTCCTGTGCGATGGATCTCATCGTGCGAGAGACTATCCCCGAAGGGAAAGACTTTCAGCCTTAATCGCTAAGGAGGATTCGGAGTCAGAGGAGGAGAACCCTCGACTCAATTCGTTGCGGCTACTGAATGCCATCACCGTAGACAAGCGGACTGTCTACAAGGGCCTGATGTACGTGCCAGTGTTGGTGAATGGACGAGTGGCGAGCGCAATGTTGGACACTGGCGCGACCAACAACTTCATAGCGCAGCGAGCGATGAATCGATTTGGACTAGTTCTGTCCAAGAGCTCTAGTAGAATCAAGGCAGTGAATTCTGGAGCTCAGCCAGTGCAAGGAGTCACGGCAACAGTGTTAAGAGTTGGTGATTAGGAGAAGTCATGCTCCTTCATGGTCATGCCCCTTGATGATTTCGAGATTATACTCGGAATAGAGTTCTTTGTAGAGGCAAAGGCCGCGCCTCTACCTAGCCATCACAGCTTATGGATTGGTGATGAAGGGCATCCGGGTTTTATCCCAGCAGAATATGAGGGACGAGTGGCAGAGAAGCCATTGATGCAATCGGCTTCGCAGCTCAAGTCAAGAGTGAAACGTGGTGAGACCACTATACTCGCAGCTCTGGTCGAGATCAAACCAGACCATGTTGTGGAAGTGCCTGACTGCATCGCGAATGTGCTCGAGGAATTTCGCGATGTGATGCCACCCGAGTTACCTAAGGAGTTGCCACCACGGTGAAATGTTGACCACCGGATCGAGTTGGAACCGGGAGCGAGACCACCAGCAAAGGCACTCTATCGGATGCCCCCACAGGAGCTGGCAGAGTTACGAAAACAGCTCGACGAGTTGCTGGAGGCTGGTCTTGTTCAGCCATCGAAGGCCCCATATGGTGCCCCTGTGCTCTTTCAAAAGAAGCAAGATGGGTCCCTTCGAATGTGCGTAGATTATCGGGCGTTGAACAAGGTTACGATAAGGAACAAGTATCCTATACCGAATGTAGCAGATTTGTTCGACAAGTTGACCAAGGCAGCCTATTTCACCAAGCTAGACTTGCGGTCGGGGTACTGGTAAGTGCGGATAGCCCCTGGGAACGAATCAAAGACGACCATGGTGATGACGTATGGTTCGTTCGAGTTTTTGCTAATGCCTTTCGGTCTAACAAACGCCCCAGCTACATTCTGTAACCTCATGAACGACGTCTTGTATGAGTTTTTGGATAGCTTTGTTGTGGTGTACCTAGATGATATTGTGGTGTACAGTGAGACCCTTGAGTCACATGTGGAGCACCTTGGGAAGGTGTTCGCTAAATTGAGGGAACACTCATTGTACGTCAAGAAGGAAAAATGTGAGTTTGGCATGCAGGAGATCTTGTTTCTCGGGCACAAGGTGAGTAAGGGAAAGATCCGCATGGATGAGCGAAAAATCCAAGCAATTGTGGAGTGGTCCTTCCCGAAGACAGTGTCAGAGTTGAGATCTTTTCTGGGCTTGGCTAATTACTATTGACGCTTCATCGCGAGATTTTCCAAATTGGTTAGTCCCCTCACAGATTTGTTGAAAAAAGGGAAACCATGGGAGTGGACAGTCGAATGTGAAGAAGCCTTCGAGAAAGTCAAGGAGGCAGTGACCTCCGAGCCTGTGCTTAGACTGCCAGACTTTGAGAGTCCCTTTGAGGTACACACAGATGCCTCGGATAAGGCTATAGGGGGAGTGCTGGTCCAGGAGGGTCACCCCATAGCCTATGAAAGTCGAAAGTTAAAGGAAGCGGAGCAGCACTACTCGGCGCATGAGAAGGAGATGACTACGGTGATTCATTGCCTGAGTGTTTGGAGGCACTACTTATTGGGAACCAGGTTCACTGTGGTGACGGATAACGTTGCCAACACCTTCTTCAAAACACAAAAGAACCTGTCGGCTAAGCAGGCAAGGTGGCAAGAGTTTCTTGCCGAGACTTCACTTGGTTGCATCGTGCGGGACGAGAAAATTGAGTGGCTGATGCGTTGAGTCGGAAGGAGGTACAGTCCTTTGTTGCTTCCTTGACCTTGGTCTATTCTGATTTTGTCGAGTGGATAAAGTTGGCTGCTGAGGCTGATGTTGCCTACTGCAAGACCAGGCGACAAGTCTTAGATGGTGTTGTTCGAAAGTATTGGGTCGAAAATGATCTCCTCTATGCAAAGGGAGGTAGATTATATGTCCCTAAGGGCGAGGGATTGAGGCGCGAGTTGTTGAAAGAGACCCACGATCCGCAATGGGCAGGACATCCAGGTGTGGAAAGGATGTTCGCCCTAATATCGAGAAATTACTTCTGGCCGAAGATGTTGGAGGACATTGAGTTGTATGTCCGCACTTGTCTAGTGTGTCAACTAGACAAAACTGAGAAGAAGAAGCAGGCTGGGCTGCTTCAACCGCTGCCAATACCAAAGGGACCTTGGGAGTCTCTTTCTATGGATTTTATAGTAGGCATGCTAGTGGTAGATGGAATGGGATCCATCTTGGTAGTGGTCGATCGATTCTCTAAGTATGCAGTCTTCATTGCAGCGCCTCAAGTTTGTACTGCAGAACTAGCGGCGGAGCTGATATTCAAATACGTGGTGAAAGTATTTCGGCTCCCTAGAGACATTGTGAGCGATCGAGATGCTCGGTTCACTAATAAATTCTGGACAGTTTTGTTTAAACTGCTTGGTTCAGAATTGAAGTTCTCCACCGCAAACCACCCCCAAACGGATGGCCAGACAGAACGGGTGAATGCTTTGGTGGAGGAGTACTTGCGGCACTATGTGACTGCAAGCCAGCGAAATTGGGTAAGTTTACTTGATGTTGCCCAATTTTGCTATAATCTGCATAAGTCTTCTGCAACAGGTTTGAGCCCCTCAGAGCTAGCATTCGGGCGTCAACCTTTAACACCTACCGAGGTAGTCAAGCAGCAAACGCAAGGAAGCTGCCCAGCTGCATACAGATTTGCCCGTGATAAACAGGATCTCATTGATCAGGCACGGGACAGCTTGGCTATGGCACAGCAGAGGATGAAGGAGTATGCAGATAGACATAGATGGCCCTTGGAGTTTCAAGAAGGGGACCTTGTGCTCTTGAAACTCACACCTCAGATATGGAAGAAGGTGACGGACAAGCGGTACCATAAGGGTCTTGTCCAGAAGTATGATGGGCCATTCAAGGTAGTCAAGCGAGTTGGGAATGTGGCCTATCGGCTTGAACTACCCGCAAGCATGAAGATCCATCCCACCTTTCATGTAAGCTTCCTTAAGCCATTTCATCAAGATGAGACGCGTGAGCAAGGGAAGAGAGCTCCTCCAACGGTCCGGAAAGAGTTCCAAAAGAAGTTGAAGGAGATCCTCGCTCACAACACTCAGGGAACGAGTAGCAAGAATAGGCACACTGATTTTCTTGTTTGATGGGAAGATGGAAGTGAGTCATGAGAAAGGGATGTGACATTGTGGCAGTTTGAAGACCAGGTGCAGGCGTACTTAGAAACCCTCCCTACGAGGACGTCGGTTCCATCCGGTGGGGGAGAGTTTGTCACACCCTCGTGAGCTGGATGCGGGCGAGGTGCGCGAGATGTGCGCGCAGCGCGCGATGTGCACGCGCGAGATGCGGGATTGTGCGCAAGCTGGCACTCGGTGGCATCGAGCAGGCCTTAGATGGGGGCTTGACACCAGATGGCAGTTGGCTGCTGCCAAATCTGCGTGGGGCGGACTTCACGCTTGATAGGCATTGAAGGAGTTGACGGGCACTGAATGCGGATTGATACGCGTCAACGGATTTTCGGGCGCGCATCAAGGCTCATTGATGGTCAGACATGATTGTGGGAGATTGCGAGAATCTCGGGAGAATCAGTGAGAATCTGGCAGGATCCGTGCTGAGACAGTTGACTTGCCATATCTGGGGCGAGATCTCAAGAGGCAATCTGTCCGTGATCAGTGGGATTCAGTGCATTAATGCTTTCCTTTTCCGGCTGGGGGTGTCAGCCAGTGCTTGCCTATATAATGTTGGTTGAGAATGGCAGTGAGACATAGACCTCCTTGAGTGAGTTGTTGTTGTGTCCCTGCAGCAAACCTATTTCCTTTGTAAAGTGTGAATATAAAAGTTGGGGATTCCTGTAAGTGAACGTTTTCTTGCGCATTGTCCCTATTGCCTGTGTTGATGTTCGTGTGGGAGTTGGTTGGCTAACTAAGTGCGAGACTTAGTACCATCACGAGGTGCAAAAAATCATAGTCCGAGATAATCCCGTGACATCAACTATGGTAGATTTAAATATGAAAGTAAATTTTAGGTGGAAAAAAATAATCTTTTCACCATTAATTTTAATTTTCTATTATTTTATTAAAATTATTTTTTAATTATCATTTTCTTCTTTTTAAATGTATCAAAATCAAAATCAACATTCATTTAAATTAACGCTTAGATTCAAAGGAGATGAAGTGCAATTGGAGCATATTTTTTTCCTAATCGCAACGAGATAGTGCTTTTGGCAGCAATAAGAGCGTGGGACGGTGAGAGGTTCCACGTGCAATGCCTTCTTTCACTCATTGGATCCCAACAAGTGAAAATTCACTTCAGTTTATTATTTTATCCTTTATAATTTAATTTTAAATCATATCATATCATATCCTATCATATCTTTTTATTTTATTATTTTGATATTTTCAATATTATAAGTATTTATATAAATGAATAATTATTTTATATTTATGGCATATAATTATATAATTATTAAATTTTATATTATTTAAAATCTTAAATATATTATTATTCTATAAGAAATGTATCATTATTTATTAAATAATATTTGAAATGTTAAATAAAATTAATATATAAATAATTTTAATAATTTTTAATTTATTAACAAAATATATTAGTAATTTGAAATTATTTATATTCTATAAAGATCAAATATTTTACTAAAAATTTAATTATATACAAATTTTATCAAATGCTCATAATGGTCATTTTCTCTTATTATTACATTTCACCTCACTACGACTATTTCATTACTGAATTTCACAACTAATTTTAACCTATTGTTACATTATTAAATTTCATCGTTACAGTAATTAATCTCACATCTACTACTCTTTTCAATATTATCAAAGTCAATTTTACCGTTGATCTAAATTAACACTAAATCTTCAGTCCAACGAAATGGTAGAGATTGAGATTCTTGTTTCAACAAAAAAAATGTTACATCTCATTTAATCAAAGCCTTCCAGAGTGGGTTCCCTCCCTAAGATCAATGAGTTTTAACTGGTGACCTAGTTAAAAATTATTTTTAATGGGGTATATATTTCAATACATAAATACGTGAAAATAAAATTTTTTATACATAATCCTTAAATAATGACATTATTAAAAAAAATTAATATAAAAATATTATTTTAAAATTGTTCACGATGAATTTTCAAATACACGTTTTTCATCAAGCAATCATTTATCCTATCTTCTATTCGATTTTGCAATTGATTTTTGATTATTTTATTGCTAAAAAAAGCTTTTTCAACACTTGCAGTTGCAACTAACAAGATCAAAACTAATTTGATTAGTAAAAAACCTAGTAGATATATAATATCTTTCTTTGTCTTCACTAATTTTCAGTAAGATAATCCACTCCTTTAACATCCAAAAATTACTATGATACTTTTTAAAACTCCTAGAAACATGTATTTCTCCTTTGTTGACATCCAATAGCAAGTAGGAGGTATATTAAGTCTATCATCCTCTTCTTCTCTTGGATGTAGCTATTTCCTTATACCCATTACTTGCAAGTCTAATCGTGCCTTCAAATTAACCTTAGTCTTCCATTCAACATTTAATAAAGTCCCCAAAATATTATCACACATATTTTTTTTCTTTTACATGCATCACATCTACATTATGACATAACAAATTATGCTCCTAATATGGCAAACTAAAAAAAAAAAAAAACACAAAAATAAAGTTCGCTCTTTTTTTTTCCCAGTATCAGAATGAACTGGATTTTTCTTTTCAAAAGTAACAAGAATGTTATCTACTTGACTTAAAACCAAACTTCCTGAAGGTGAAATTGGGGTAGCCCTTAATTCTTGAGTGCCATCAAAATAGGAATCAGTTCGAAATTCATGATCAATAATAAAAACCGACGATGACCCATGAAACAATATATACCCCTATGATGTAGCCACAAATAACATCTGTATTGAGAACAATATGGACACGCAAAGTGGCTTTTAACATTTCAACCAGACAAATCTCCATATGCAGGAAAGTAGTTTATCATCCACATTAATGTAGCACGTCACTGAAAATTCTCTTCACTAAGAGCATCAAAGGTGTGTACACCAACTTCCCACAATTTTTTTAACTCTCTTACTACAGGTTATAAGTAAACATCAAATATAATTTCCAGGTCCACTCCTACTCGAAAATCACTAAATAAAAAATAAAACTAGACTCTTCCATAGACAACTAAGGCGGCAAATTGTATGGCGATAGGAATTCACTAAGTTCTATCAAGAATTGAGTTGTTTAGATGGTGCTTCTATAATTTCTCTATAAAATTAGGAGCAAAGCCACTCTAACCTACTAAATATTATTCCAAACTTATTTTTAAAAAAAATTACAATAAAATAATACATTAACAATATATATATATATATAGTATTATCTCTCTTAAGCTAGCTAGATTGTGACCAATCTCCCCATAGACAGAGTCAATAACATTCTCAGGAACTATAATCTCTACAGATTATTTGTCAAAATAGCATGGTTGTTATTGTTGCTCAGTTACAACAATTACAAATTGTTTACGTCATCGCCTTGATTTTTGTGTCACGTGCTATAGACAGCTCTACAAGAAAAAAAACAATCAGAGGGATGCAGGGGTTGTTCCCTGCGTAAGCACTCCGATACTTAAGTTAGCCAGAGAATTTGGCAGAGTTTCTGTAAAGAAAAATGAAGAGCCTTAGTTTCAGAAATCATACCTATCCCCCCTTACTTGTTGGTGGTGATTATGCTTTTAAAGACATGAGTTTGTATCTGATTGAAACTCTTTTTCTTTATCTATATCTATTTTGATTTTTACATTGATAATGTTTCAACCATATAGATGAGGTTGAGTTTGAATCCAACACTAATTACTCTTTTTTGCCTTTTATTTATTTATTTATTTATTCTTAATATCATGCACAACAATTGCTCCCCACTTTTTCGCTAGGTATAACCTTGTGGAAGAGTACATATGTTCACATCGTGACCTCACGTTTAGTCCTTACGTTAGATTCTGAAGTCGAATTTTCATCGGAGTGTTTAGCTTGACTCGCGCATTTTTTGCTTCAAGCCCTTATTTGAGTGCTTAGCTTACCTCGCGCATTTTTCGCTTCAAGTTTTTGTACTTTTTCTTCATAGCTTAACTCGCGCATTTTTCGTTTCAAGCTTTTTTATATAAATCTTCTCTTGGTGTCAGGCAGTCGTGACGCATTCGCGCCTTTGGCACTATGACATGTTTGTCTTCAACGCCTGGCCACTGTGACGCTATCGCACCTCAAGCTCTTACGGCTTATACGTTTCCAACGCTTGGCCACAGTAACGCTATCGCGTCTCAGGCTCTTACGGCATATAAGTTTCCAACGCCTAGCGACAGTGACGCTATTGCGCCTCAGGCTCTTACGGCTTATCCGTTTCCAACGCCTTGCCACAATGACGCTATCGCGTCTCAGGCTCTTACGGCTTATAAGTTTCCAATGCCTGGCCACAGTGACGCTATTGTGCCTCAGGCTCTTACGGCTCGTCTATTTTCAACGCCTGGCCACAGTGACACTATTGCATATCAGGCTCTTACGGCTCGTCTGATTTCTTATGCCTGGCCTCAGTGACGCTATTGCACCTCAAGCTCTTACGGCTCGTCAGATTTTTATGCCTGGCCACAGTGACGCTATTACGCCTCAGGTTCTTACGACTCGTCTGATTTTTACGCCTGGCCACAGTGACGCTATTCCGCCTCAAGCTCTTACGGCTCGTCTGATTTCTAGCCTGGCCACAGTGACGTTATTGCGCCTCAGGCTCTTACGGCTCGTCAGATTTCTATGCCTAACCACAATGACGCTATTGCGCCTTAGGCTCTTACGGCTCATCTGATTTTTACGCATGGCCATAGTGACGCTATTGCGCCTCAGGCTCTTACGACTCGTCTGATTTCTATACCTGGCCACAGTGACGCTATTGCGCCTCAGGCTCTTACGGCTCGTCTGATTTCTACGCCTGGCCACAGTGACTCTATTGCGCTTCAGGCTCTTACGGCTCGTCTGATTTCTACGCCTGGCCACAGTGACGCTATTGCGCCTCAGGCTCTTATGGCTCGTCTGATTTCTAACCTGGCCATAGTGACGCTATTGCGTCTCAAGCTCTTACGGCTCGTCTGATTTTTACGCCTGGCCACACAGACGCTATTGCGCCTCAGGCTCTTACGGCTCGTCTGATTTTTATGCCTGGCCACAGAGACGCTATTGCGCCTCAGGCTCTTACGGCTCGTCTGATTTCTAGCCTGGCCACAGTGACGCTATTGCGCCTCAGGCTCTTACGGTTCGTCTGATTTCTAGCCTGGCCATAGTGACGTTATTGCGCCTCAAGCTCTTACGTCTCGTCTGATTTCTACGCTTGGCCACAGTGACGCTATTGCGCCTCAGGCTCTTACGCCTCGTCTGATTTCTACGCCTGGCCACAGTAATGTTATTGCGCCTCAGGCTCTTACGACTAGTCTGATTTCTACGCCTGGCCACAGTGACGCTATTGCGCCTCAGGCTCTTACGGCTCGTCTGATTTTTACGCCTGGCCATAGTGACGCTATTGCGCCTCAGGCTCTTACGGCTCGTCTAATTTTTAGCCTGGCCACAGTGACGCTATTGCACCTCAGGCTCTTACGGCTCGTTTGATTTCTACGCCTGGCCACAGTGACGCTATTGTGCATCAGGCTCTTACGGCTTGTCTGATTTTTAAGCCTGGCCACAGTGACGCTATTGCACCTCAGGCTATTGCGCCTCAGGCTCTTACGGCTCGTCTGATTTTTACGCCTGGCCACAGTGACGCTATTGCGTCTCAGGCTTTTACGGCTCGTCTGATTTTTACGTCTGGCCATAGTGACGCTATTGCGCCTCAGGCTCTTACGGCTTATTAGTTCGGGGCAGAGGATACGAATCTTTGGAGTAAACTTTATTCAAATCGGTGAAATCCATCCACAGATTTCAACTCATTGGCATATCTTAATTTCACGCAGTGTCTGTATTATGGTCTTCTATAAGATTAACCGAATATGTTAAACAAAAAGCACACGCGCTAAAGAAGCTATATAGATATATTTATATCAAAGAAGACCATATAGCATCAGAAGAAAGAACCCGCTTATCATACTTTAAAAAAGAAGTATCAAGAATAGTGACATGAGGTGCGTAAATATTAGCCAACCATTCTTACTTGGTACGTTTCCAATATTTACAAATGAATAAGAAAGATGGTCTATTCGGTGCAGTTTTCTTCATAATAAGAGCCCAACAAGGAAAGGAATGCTAGCTTAACAAGAGTGATATTAGCTGGGATGACAGGGATTTCACCACTGGTAAATCCAATGACAAGAATTTGAGTACCCCAATTCAAGAACTTCATAGTTTCTTTAGTAAGCTTGCCCCTCACAGGATCATAGAGAACATCAACCCCTTTGAGGTTCCTTGACTTGAGGAACTCCTTGACACTTGCAGTTACACTTTGATTTGTCAAGTCGACCACGTGATCAAAACCCAAGGACTTTAAAAACTACACTTTTTCAGTTCCCCTTGCAACAATAATGACATTAGCGCTGCAAACTTTGCCAATTTGAACAGCAGCAACACCAACGCCTCCAGCGACACCAAGAACCAACAATACCTGAGAAGAGGTCAAGTTAGCCCTGTGAACAAGGGCTACATGTGAAGTCTCGAAGGCAACATGGAGTGCAGCAGCTGGCGCCAGATCACACCCTTTCAGCACTCCAAACCCGGGCAGGGACTGACAGGAGAGATTGGTCTTGGACGATGAAGGTGGCGTAGGAGCCTAAGGCAGCAAAGGAGCAGACATGTTCCCCCACCTTGAACTTGGTGACGGCGGCTCCCACGGCATCCACAGTGCCAGCATAATCGGAGCCAGGGATGAAAGGGAGGGGAGGCTTGTTGTGGTACTTGCCCAATATCTGAAGGTAGTTGGCATAGTTTAAGCTGGTGGCTTTAAGTTTGACTCTCACTGTGGTTGGGGAGTCCAATTCTGGGATGGGATGGTTTCTACTGACCTCAATGGGCAACAAAGACGATTCGAAATTACCGACCAGGGCTAACAATGATGATGCTGGATCGTCCAATCTCTTGCACAACAGAGCTTCCATTCCATTTCTTATTGGTAAAAGCAGTTCCTTTATTCTCCTAATGAAACTAAAATTGTATACAGCCATTTCTTGGTAATGATTTTTTTTTTTTAGTAAAGCTGAACTCCATCGCAGCTGCCCATTCACCATATGATCTTGTGTGCAGGAAATCCCACTCCCGTAGCAATGTGGCTTCAAAAATCATCCCAAAATGTTGGATGATGATTTGGTATAAGTATTGAAGCAAAATACACAGCTCAGTGTAAATTAGCATAATAACCCAGAACCTGTTGCTTGGACCAGTATTTACACAGAAAGTATATAAGAAAAGAGCCGCAAGATAAACCATAGAAAGCAAGCTAAAATTCCATAGGAAAATCAGGATAAAGCAACAGTAACAAACAACATCATTATTTGATCTCATTTGGTCCCAAATATAGTGGAATATGATCCTGATTTGTAGGCACGCAACATTGGACATGTTCCAATCACTATCTGATAGCATGGAATGTGTTTAGTTAATATGTTCCCCACCAAAATCCTGATTCTCTATCTCGTAATATACCTCCTTATCAGAAGAATGATAAGATGAAGCTGGTTTTTCATGTTCAATGTTCAAGAAGTTCACAAGATTCATGACTGCCATACTACTAAGAGATTGCACTTGTGAAACTCCATCACCTATCAGTTGTACTGCTGATATTAGTAGGTTCCTCTCGACTTGGTATTTTTCCTTATGTCTCTCAAAATTGAGGAAAATGTTATCATTAGTTGTGTCCTTTAGTTCAGTGATCTCAAAAAGAGAATCAGTTGACTGCTTTCTAGAGTCCACTTCAGACAGAACTCATGTTCATTCACTTCTAGGAGAGTCATTCATATCATGAGTAAATAAATAATCAAGGCTCAGATGAAGATCATTTCTCTTCAAATCAGTATCCCTTTTGTCAGGTGCAATCTGACTCTGAGACATATTTGAATTTACAGAAAGGTTCCTTTTCCTATTGTCTTTGCCTTCAGGAAAGGTGTTACCACAATTATTGATGCTCATGCTGTGAAGTTGTATTTGCAAGTTGAGCATCTCTGATTTGATCTTTTCCACTTGTAGATTATGCATACGCTTTTGCTCCTTAGATTTATGTATCTGTTGCAACTGTGCAGTCTTCCATGCAGCTGTCTTCTCCTGCTCTCTCACTAAAGCACTACTCTTTTCTCAACAAGTGCAAATATGGATGTAATTCAAAATCCATATTGATGCAACCCAATCACTTTGCTAATGCGTTCTACCATTTCGCATTTCCCCTCACAAATATCACCCACAAGAGGAGATCTAGTGTTCCTGTGATCAAAATCAATGCCAGTACAAGATCCATTAAATGACAGTAACTGTAAAGAAGCAACAAGTGATGCAATATAAAGCAATGAAATAGCATTCAGCACAGTAAAGCTGGTAAGAAGCAGTGCAATCATGTTAATCTCAAGGCCAAAGAGACTAAACATATTCTCTATCTAGAACTTCATACAAACTTTCAGACTAGCCTTCTGCATTGCCAGCCTCTCTTTTCTTAAGACATGAATTTGTTTTCTATTCCACTTATGATTATCTTTGTAATATTCTTTTCAGCACCTGTTTGAATGGTTTCGGCTTTCGTAGCCTCCTATGAAATCCATACCTCGAGAAAAGTTGGTGTTAAGAGATGGACATGAACTGCTTCTTGCTTTATTCTTTCTGCCTAAAAGTGAATTGGCATCTAAACACTTTCTTTCTCTAGTAAAAATGGTGGCTTCATTTAGGCCATTTTCTGTTGACATAAACAGACCACAAGAGTCCTCCCACCATCCTCCATTTTCAAAGTTGTGTGGCAGTTTTTCCAACCATCGAGAGACATTATAAAATAAATGCAACAACTACCAGCATTTTTCCTCTCAAACTTGATTGTACACCCAAGAAACCAGGTTTGTACACCTGTAAGCCCAGGAAAAATGAAACAGAAGAGTGTTTTTGACCAGGGAACATCTCAGCCTGGTAACCCCACATCTGGAAAGGATACTCAACCATCACAAGCAATGAAGAATAAGCTAGAAACAGTTTCGAAGAGTTTTGAGAATTTTTTAACATAATTGAACAAATGACTAATCCAAAAAGATAAGAAAAACCAAATGCACTAATTAGAGACAAAGATGCATAAAATATGGCAAGATATAGTATTTTTTCACTGTGCCAGATTAGAAGGCGCTTGAGAAAAGCAAAAGCACCAATTCCTGGCATATCATCTTTTGGTGTGAGATATTTGCTCTGCCTCCTCTTATAACTATATAGTTGCATCACAATTAATACTGCTAAGGGCTCCCAAATGTTTTTCAATATTGAAGCTTTTGGGTTATAACCAAAGGCAGAAGAAAGTTCAACCATCCTGGACAACCATTCCTGAAGCCAAGGGAATGTACTTAACCCGTAAATGAACACGAACACTACAATGGCATAGATTTTCAAGGGTAACCAAAGGCGCTTTACCGTCTTCCCCATAAGTTGCGTTCCAGTCATCCACAGTTAAAGGAATAATAGGTAACCAAATGAAGAATAGTTTGGTGTTACTATGTACACCGCGAGAAGGATTATGAGAAGGACAATGTAAGCTCCAGATGAACGATATATTGAAAAAAAACTTTTGACCAATAGCATTTAGATATGATCCTATCTTTCTCTCATGAGAAATGTTGATTTCCTAGCTCTTTCTTGATGCTGAAGTATTAACCAGCAATATAACAGATTTGAGCAAACCACTCTCAAGATGTTAAACCCAATTGGAAGGCTAGGAGTGTGCTGAATGATTGCTGAGAATGAGAGCAACATTTCAAACCCATGATTTTGAATTGCAGAAAAGCATGCAAGCACAGTTATCTTCAGGAAGTTCCCAGAATTAGCACGAGGAAAGAAACTTAGTTGCGAAAGAATTTTCACAGCAATCGAGCCTTTCTTCTCCAAGGCAGTAGATATTAAATTAAGCTGAAGAAGATATAACAGTGTGAAATGTGCCTCACATAAAAGAATTAAGCATTGCCGTATTTTCTTACCAACAGTGTGGCTTAATAGAAATACCAAGAAAAAAGCCATATATAAGGGATGGATGAGACCAGGGTTTAATGCAATAAGAAACAATAGCACCAGCGCGATAGCCCGAGAAGTTTTGCGTAGTCCCCATACTATTGTAGCTACAATTAGTACTTTTGTTTCTCCATCTAAATTGGAATCATCACTTGAAGATGGTCCATCATAATCTGACATAGCAGATATCTTATAGAGTCCAATGAAATTAGCTAGGCCCTGAAATATCCCAGAATACTCAATGGGAAGTTGATATACATAGAGCAAGACAACGTTCAAGCCTGCATACAACAAAAGATACCGCTAAGACCATGATAATAGAGATTACCTTTGGAAGCGCAAACCCATTTTTGGAGCTGCATATTAAATGAACAGGTCAACCAGAGATATCAAACTCCAATTTAACAACGCAGCTGTCAAAAGAAGCAGAGGCAATACAAATCCATCGAGGAATTTCCCCATCATAACCACTCTTTTTAACCATGAACATAGTCACTGAAGTTGCTCCATGAATGAAATCCGAAACTCATTAGTGCAAGATTGAATCTTTGATAGCCAATCAAAACCAAACAAATATACACCAAAAAACAAACCAAAATCACCCATCAGAAAGCTTCATTGAGCAGAATTGGTTCTTCATGATTTTACCATCACTGATGATTGATGGGAATTAGAAAGGCTCCATGGTGGGCTCTATTCACTTATCACAACAAAATAAGATAAACCCATTTTCACAAACTCTCTTATCACCAAACCAAGGTAGTAGGAAGAACCTGAACCAAAACTGGATTTTGTTAATGTAATCTCAGATTTAACCTCCCTTGTTTTTTCGCTTACGTGGTGTGATTCTTTCTCTCTTTCAAGAGAGCTATGATGGAATCTGAACTTATAATGTTGCTAGAGTAAAAAGCATCAGTAATGAAGTTAGGATTCAATCACACCGCAAAGGCTCATAACTTTTCTTTTGTTTCCCACAGACGGCGCCAATTGTTGTTGCTCGGTTACAACAATTACAAATTGCTTACGTCATCGCCTTGATTTTTGTGTCACGTGCTATAGACAGCTCTGCAAGAAAAAGAACAATCAGAGGGACGCATGGGTTGTTCCCTACGTAAGTACTCCGATGCTTAAGTTAGCCAGAGAATTTGGCAGAGTTTCTGTAAAGAAAAATGAAGAGCCTTAGTTTCAGAAATCATACCTGTCCCCCCTACTTGTTGATGGTGATTGTGCTTTTAAAGACATGAGTTTGTATCTGATTGAAATTCTCTTTCTTTATCTATATCTATTTTGATTTTTACATTGATAATGTTTCAACCATATAGATGAGGTTGAGTTTGAATCCAACACTAATTACTCTTTTTTACCTTTTATTTATTTATTTATTCTTAATATCATGCACAACAATTGTTTATATAAAGAATCTTTACTGATCAAATTAAAGCAAGCATAAAGAAGACGAAGCATCAAAATGAACCACTCAATCAAGTATTAACTTACAAATCAAGGAATATATAAAAAAAATTATAGTAAAAAAATAACTTGAGATTTGGAGCTGATGAAGTAGAGATCTAAATAGTGAATATGAGACAGGCGAGAAAATTAGGAGAGTGAGATCTATTAATGATGAAGATGGAGAAAATTGATTGACGATTGAAACTAATTTTGTGTAAAAAAGGAGGAAACAAAATTTTGAAAAAAAAAAGTGGAAATAAGAAAGCAATCCCATGACATTAGGAAAGGTTTAGTGCTTTGGAGAGTATTGGTTTGTAGCGGAAGAGTTTTGCTTCAAAGATGGTGTAACCTTTAGTAAAAATTAAGTGAAAAAATGCCAGTATTTTTTATGTTTTTACCGGCTGCAATTTTATGAGGGAATATTCCCTCCACAAGTCAATGGTATGCTAATTTCAAATTTGCCCCCAAAATTTATTTGTATTAGGCCCCAAAATTTTTAAAATCATTTTCTGGCCACAATACTTCAAGATTTTTGAAATTAGGTCCTTTAAATATTCAATTACACCACTAAATTTCATTATTCTACCAAATTTTGTATTCTAGCACCAAAATTGGCTAATCATATTGTTGTGAGTACCAACACGGGAAGTGCCATGTAGCATATCTGTATATGGGTTTAAGCATAAGAAAGCTCAACATATAATGAAAATGATAGATACGCAATTAATGACAAAGTAAGCCCTTATAAATAGGGATCAAGTATGATACGAGAGGGGAAGTCTCTATTTGTTTTACAAAAACTTTGTCAAATTCTCTGTCTCACTTAAGTATTAGAGTGTAAACACAGGGAACAACCCATGCGTCCCTCTGATTATTTCATTTCTTGCAGAATATTCAAAACACGTGGCACGAATATCAAGAGAAAGACGTTAGCAATACATCATTGTTGTACTTGGGAACAACAATTGGCGCCGTCTGTGAGAATTCGAAGAAAAAATCATTCTGCAACAATGGTACAGACATGTTCAGCAGCAGTCAGACGGAGGATAGTGAAGAAATGGTAAATTCTCCCATAACTGATTTTGGAGAAGGAGCAATGATGCCGAGAGGAGAGAATATGATGGCGATTCCCGTCATTGAATTCGAAGCAATGCGGTAGCAAGGGGAAGAGACCATCCAAGCTTTGCGGACAATGGTGGACCTATTCAAGGGTGTTTTTTCGCGTGTGAATCTGCCGCCAACCGTCCAACATTTGGTAGGAGAAAGACGAAATTCGCAGAATACCGAAGGCATGTCGCGAACTCTTCCCAGCATAGAGAATGCTGAAGGCATGCCGTGAACTGTTCTCGACGTGCATAACAATAAAGGCATACCGCGAATCCTTCCCGACATGGACACTGATGGAGTGCCACGACACCTTCCCGGCATGGTAAATCCTGGAGGAATGCCATAAACCTTTCCTGGCATAGACACTGATGGAGTGCCGCGACACCTTCCCGGCATGATGAATCCTGGAGAAATGTCGCGAACCTTTCCTAACATGGAGAACTCTGAAGGCATGTCGTGAACCCTTCCTGTGAGATCTGAGAATTTCAGACATATTTTAATTATGTAATATGAACTTAGAGTATAATTTATTGAGCTAAGTGAATTATGGGAATGATAATTGGAGATTTATATGTTAAGTGTTTAAAATAAGTATGAAGCTATGAGGACAGATCGATCTGGGAGAAGGAGAGATCGATCTGGTGAGTTAAAAATGACAAGGAAGGAGGAATTTAAGGAGCAGATCGATCTTCAATGGAAGAGGATCGATCTCCTTATGATTCTGTTTGAGAGAAGATCAATCTCATGAGGAAGAGATCGATCTCCAAATGTTTCTGTTTGGGAGAAGATCGATCTCCTCAAGGAGCAGATCGATCTCATAAAGCCATAAAGAGATCGATCTCACCCCTCGACAGAGCGATCTCATAGGCATAAATTGCCCCAAATCGTCCCCAAATTCAAATGCAGATCGATCTCATCAAGAGCCAGATCGATCTCCTACATTCAATCTATATAAGGAATCCCTACTTTCTCCTGTAATTTCACTTTCTCTCTCTTTCAATCCCCATTTTCATCGAACCCTAGCTTTCTCACTCATCCAAAGCACCAATTTTTGTCCAAATCAGAAGTTGTGGCAAGAAGGAAAGTTGTTCCTCATCAAAGGGAGAACAACATACTTGAAAATCGTAAGACGGATTGAATCGAGGTAAGAGATAAGCTCTCCACAAGTTTTAGGTAATTTCTAAACCTCGATCCTTATATTTGAGATGATTTTGGTGATAATAGTTGTTGGCATTGTGTTGAAATAGCTGAAAAATGATTAGGGATTGATGAAATTACAATGTAGTTGGAGTGATGATGATATTTAGCAACTTTGGTAAATTTTGGGAATTTTGAGCTATAAATGGAGATTTAGACAATGTGGTGTATTAGCATAGATATTGTGGCATAGGAAATATAGAATGTTGAGGTGTTGTGAGCGAGATTGTGGTTTGTAATAGAGTTATGAGAATTGAGAAATTTGAGGTGTTATGAGCAATTATGCTTGATTTTGAGAATTGAGGTTAATGTGATAATGAGTATTGATGTTTTAACATCGTTTGGACAGCCCGGGAGTTCCAGAGTGGAATGCGAGGCTAGTCCGTGATACGGGGGAAACGATTGCACTATACGAGGTGCAAAGAGGTAAGGGAAAACTAAACTATTTGTGTATGTGTTTTGATGAACTGTTGTAGCATGAACCACGATTTGAGAATACAAGCATGTTTGGTGTTGTGTTGTGATATAATTGCACACGATTTTTATAGCCGATTGGAGCCCATTATTTTATGAGTTTATAAGCTGAGTGTGAAATTGCTTTATAAACCTTTGAGTTTGCGTGAAAAGTAAATTGGGCTCTACGTTAAGGCGATATTGAGATTTGAAAAAATGTGTGCGTGTTTTGTCGGTTGGAACTCGATTTTAATATGTTTTGTATTGAGTACACAAATATTTTAAATGAGTTTTAAGAGAGAAAACCATTATGAGTTCTACGTAAAGGTATAACGTTTTATAAGATAATGGCTAATGATTGAGACTTAGGCGTGTCATGTTGAATACACATCGGGCCTTGCTCTGGTAGCATGTAAGACCGATATAGTGGGACGCCTGGGAACCGACCCAGGGACCACAGGCCTTGTTCTGGTAACATGTAAGTCCGATTATTCCTCCGCTTTAGTAGCGTTGGGAGGCCTTGCTCTGGTAGCATGTAAGTCCGATATTCCTCCGTTTTGGTAACGAGAGATGCCTTCGTTTTGGTAACGAGAGATGCCTCCGTTTTGGTAACGTGAGATGACCCCCGTTCTGGTAACGCTGGGTGGCCTTGCTTTGGTAGCATGTAAGACTGAGAGAGTGGGCCGCCTGGGAACCGACCCAGGGACCACGTGATAGTGTGCATGAGGCGAGGCATTGCTCTGGTAGCATGTAAGGCCGGGCCTTGTTCTGGTAACATATAAGTCCAATATATCATGCATACGACCATATTGTCGACGTTCCCTCTATACGAGGATGCCTGGGATGCGCACCCAGAGGAGATTACATATTTGATGTGTCATGACGAGTTTTAATTGAGTTTTATTACCTAGTCTCGTTTTACACATGAGTTGTGTTTTGTGACCTTGTCACATGCTATTTACTGAGGTGATTTTTATCACGTATTTTGAGAACAGCCATTATCGCATATATTTACACATGCTTGTGAGTGCTCGATATTGAGCCTTTTTACCTTCATGTTTTCACATGATTTATGAGTTATGAGATGATGATGTTTTGAGAACTTTCATGCTACGATTTCAAATGAGCTTCATAAACAAGTACATATTTGTGATGTGTGATATGGTTTATATAATTGAGTTTCCTTACCCCCCCTTACTGAGCGATTTGGAAGCTCACCCTGTTTTCTCTCCCCCCAGATCGCTTCAAGTGAAGTGAGTTCCCTGCGACGTACGGGTTAGAGGCTAGTGGAGGACTTGAGCTCCAGGCCATATTTTGTGTATTGAGGTAGATATTTAATATTCATGTACCCAGGCTAGAGTTATTTTTACAGACACTTATTGTACAATGATGTACGGGATGTATTAGGATTAATTAACTTAAAATTGAGTAATGTATATGATACAATATATACTATATTATGATGAGATCCTGAGGCATGATAATTATGATGATGTATGACACTGCATAGGAATGCACCCTTAATTGTGAATTGATGAGTAAAAAGTTTTAAATTAGCCCTATTTTCCGCGCTTTCGGGGCATCACAGAGTTTTCTTGGTATCAGAGCTTAGGGTGTTTAGTACTGTCAGTGTCGGTTAAGTGAAATAGAATACATCCCAAGTGTTTGTAATAGTTTGGTCATGAACTGAATCTGAGGATTGAGATTTCAATCGATTTTGATATGTACGCGCAGGAGACGAGTTGAGATAGAGAATGAGTAAACGACGAGGTCGTTCGAGGAGGCAGGCAGAGTCCCCTCCGCCACCTGTCCCACAACTAGAGAGTCCTAACTCTCGATTTAATCGGATTAAGACCGATATGAGGCAAGGTTTTGAGTAGATGGCAGCGTTATTCGCGCAACACTTTAGAGTTAATGCCTCGGGTACTACTCCTACACCACCACAAGGACCTCCCATACCCCCAATGCCTCCCGTCACTCAGCCTGATGACAGAAGTATAGTCCGACTGAAGGACTTTTTGAAAATGAATCCACCTGCATTTAGGGGAAAGAAGGATCCTACAGAGGCTGAGGAGTGGTTGACGGAGTTGAGAGTTATATTCGACTATCTGGGGTGCACCGATGATGAGAGGGTCAGTATGAGTGCCTATATGTTGAAAGGGAGAGCTCGAGATTGGTGGGGTACTACCCAGGGTATTTTGATGTCCCACCAGGATGTGATTGGTTGGGAAGAGTTTCAGACAGCCTTTAGAGCCCAATATGTACCACGAGCTGCCCAGAGAAGGAGGCAAGCAGAGTTTTTGAGTTTGGTACAGGGTGACATGTCTGTAGATGATTACGAGAGTCGATTTACCGCTCTGCTGAGATATGATCCAGAGACTTTCAAGAATGAAGAGCTCCGCACAGAGAGATTTGTGTATGGATTGAAGCCCATCATCAGAGATCGATTGATTGGGTTGTGTATTACTGAGTTTGGAGATGCTCTGAGACGAGCACAAGAGATTGAGAGGGGAATTGAAATTGTACAGTCCCAGAATGAGTTTGGAGCAGTGATTAGGGACAAAGGCAAGCGGCCAGCGATGTCTCAAGCAGATGTTCGGAGAGGTTCCTTCAGGAGAGGAAGGATTGAGGTACAGAAGGGCAGATTGGAGAGACCCAGAGCTTATCCTATTATCAAGGAGACCCCTCGATATGGCAGGCCAGAGATAAGGGTTTGTAGAGACTGTGGCCGATCGCATGAGGGAAGTTGTACTGGATCGATCCGTGGATATTTTAGATGTGGTGACATGGATCACAGAGTGAAGGACTGTCTTTAACCTCAGATACCACATGCTCCGGAGCCTACTAGACAGCAGCCTTAGAGAGTGAATCCCCAGAGACGGGCCACTGCTGCAGAGAAAGGGAAGAAACTTGTGACACAGGGACGTGTGTTTGCCCTGGATAAGGAAACCGCGGACACTTCAGCAGAAACTATAAGAGGTACACTTTCTGTCTGTAATCATAAGGCTCATGTATTGATAGATCCAGGATCCACGTATTCGTTTATTTCAGAGCATTTTGCATGTACTTTAAATTTGAAGTTTGAACCTCTAAAGTATGTACTACATGTAAATACCCCTATGCGTGAATCTCAGAGAACTGAGTTAATTTGTAGAGGATGTGAAATAAAGGTGGGAGATAGAGTGATGTTAGCAGATCTAATCATGTTGAATATACATGAGTTTGATATAATTCTGGGGATGGATTGGTTGGCAACCAATCGAGTAAGTTTAGACTGCTACACTAAGATTGTAACTTTCTCCCTACCTGAACCTTACAGTGTACGGCTGAGATATTGAGGAAATGAATATGTGGAATTCTAGTAAGTAATTTGAGAATTTTAATATTATTTTTGAGATTATTAAATATGATTGTTCATGTAAAGGTTATGAAACACTCATCTCAGACGATGAGCGGGAACATCCGAGGATTGAGGATATACCTGTGGTGTGTGAATTCCCGGATGTTTTCCTAGATGAGTTGCCAGGTTTGCCACCAGAGAGAGAGCTGGAGTTTACCATTGATTTAGCACCAGATACCCAGTCGATCTCTAAACCTCCCTACAGGATGGCATTAGTGGAACTTGAGAAATTGAAGAAACAACTACAGGAGTTATTGGATCAAGGGTTCATTAGGCCCAGTGTTTCACCGTTGGGAGCACCGGTTTTATTTGTCAAGAAGAAGGATGGTAGTCTTAGATTATGCGTAGACTACCAGCTGTTGAATAAAGCCACGGTGAAGAATAAATACCCATTGCCCAGGATTGATGATATACTTGATCAACTAAAAGGGGCCTCAGTCTTTTCTAAGATTGATTTGAGATCGGGCTATCACCAATTGAGGATTAAGGAAGAAGATATTCCCAAGACGGCCTTCAGGACAAGGTATGGCCATTATGAATTTCTGGTGACGTCCATTGGATTGACGAACGCCCCTGCAACATTTATGAGACTGATGAACGAGGTGTTCAGAGACTATCTGGATAAGTTCGTGATAGTCTTTATTGATGATATCCTGGTGTACTCTCGGTCGTATGAGGAGCATGCACAACATTTGTGGTTAGTACTTCAGATACTCCGAGATAAGCAATTATATGGAAAGCTTAGTAAGTGTGAGTTTTGGCTGAACCGGATAGCTTTCCTTGGTCATATAGTCTCAGAGGAAGGAGTATCAGTGGATCCAAGTAAAGTAGCAGCTGTGCTTAGTTGGGAGAGATCGAGGACAGTTACTGAGGTGCGAAGCTTCCTTAGTTTGGCAGGGTATTACAGAAGATTTGTGGAAGGATTTTCAAAGATTGCCGCTCCTTTGACTAAACTCACGCGTAAGGAGACTCTGTTCATATGGACTAATCAATGTGAGCTCAGTTTTCAAGAGTTAAAAAGGAGATTGACAGCGGCACCTGTGTTAACTATTCTTGAGGGATCAGGATGATTTTTGATGTATAGTGATGCATCTCATCAAGGATTGGGGTGTGTGCTTATGCAGCACGGAAGAGTGGTCGCATATGGATCGCGACAGTTGAAAGACCATGAGCGAAATTACCCCACGCATGATTTGGAGTTAGCCGCTGTGGTATTTGCTTTGAAGATCTGGCGACACTACTTATATGAGGAAAGATTCCAGATCTTCACTGATCACAAGAGTTTAAGATATCTCTTTGATCAGAAAGAGTTAAACATGAGACAAAGGAGATGGATGGAACTCCTTAAGGATTATAACTGCGAGATTCTATATCATCCGGGTAAGGCGAATGTAGTTGCTGATGCCCTGAGCAGGAAGAGTATGATGTCTGCTATGATAATCAGGGAATGGGATTTGTTAGAGCAGTTCGCCGAACTCCGGATCAGAGTTAAAGAGGTAGAGACTGAATTTTTGGCTAGCTTGCGGATAGAGCCCAGGATCATGGATCAGATTAGAACTGGGCAGCGTAGTGATCAAAGGTTGATAGAAATGGTTAGCCAATCTGAACAGAGTTCGCAGTCGGATCTCACAGTCAGTGAGGATGGATTGTTGAGATTCAGAGGATGGATTTGTGTACTGGACGATGATACCCTAAAGAGACTGATACTGAGAGAATCTCACTGGTCGCGATACACCATGCACCCAAGGAGTACTAAGATTTACCGAGACTTGAGAAAGGTGTATTGGTGGAATGGTATGAAGCGAGATGTGGCAGAGTATGTGGCCAAGTGTTTAGTATGCCAGCAAGTGAAAGCTGAGCATCGGAAGCCCGGAGGATTACTACAGCCCTTACCTGTACCTACATGAAAATGGGAGCATGTCACTATGGACTTTATTATGGGTTTACCGAGGACCCGAAGAGGTCATGACGCTATATGGGTTATAGTGGATAGACTGACCAAGAGTGCCCACTTCCTTGCCATCAAGAGCACAGATACTGTGGATGCCTTAGCTGAGCTGTATGTCAGCGAGATAACTAGATTACATAGGGCTCCAATGAGTATTACTTCTGATAGAGATTCCCGGTTTACTTCCAAATTTTGGACCCAGTTTCAGTAGTCCATGGGATCTCGATTGAGTTTTAGTATCGCCTATCATCCTCAGACAGATGGTCAGTCAGAGAAGACTATTTAGACCCTGGAGGATATGTTGAGGGCGTGTACGATGGATTTTAAGGGATCATGGGATGATCACCTGCCCCTAGCAGAGTTTGCGTACAATAACAGCTATCATGCAAGTATTGGAATGGCACCCTTTGAGGCTCTATATGGTAGGAGGTGTAGATCCCCTGTAGCTTGGGAAGAAGTCGATGACAGAAAGATAAATGCTCCCGAGCTTGTTGAGCAAGCTGTACAGAGTGTGAAACTCATATGTGAGAGGCTACGGGCTGCACAGGGTAGACAGAAAAGCTACGCGGATGTGCGTAGATGGCCACTCGAGTTTGATGTTGGTGATGCAGTATTTCTGAAAGTATCACCGAGTAAGGGTATCATGCGATTTGAGAAGAAAGGAAAATTGAGTCCTCGATATATAGGACCATTCGAGATTCTTGAGAGAGTGGGAGAGGTAGCCTACAGATTGGCATTACCCCCACAGATGTCCGGAATACACAACGTCTTTCATGTGTCTATGTTAAGAAAGTACTACCCGGACCCTTCTCATGTCATAGAGTATGACGAGATGGACATTCAAGGGGATATGAGCTATACTGAGGAACCCATTCGGATTCTCGATAAAAAGGAGAAGGTACTGAGAACTAAGAGCATCCCATTAGTGAAAGTTTTGTGGAAACATCACTCAAGGGAAGAGGCAAAGTGGGAACTAGAGAACCTCATGAAGGAGAAATACCCCCATCTCTTTGACTAGTTGAGTTGAATTTGGAGGACCAAATTCTTTTAAGGTGGGGAGGATGTGAGATCTGAGAATTTCAGACATATTTTAATTATGTAATATGAACTTGAAGTATAATTTATTGAGCTAAGTGAATTGTGGGAATGATAATTGGAGATTTATATGTTAAGTGTTTAAAATAAGTATGAAGCTATGAGGACAGATCGATCTGGGAGAAGGAGAGATCGATCTCGTGAGTTAAAAATGACAAGGAAGGAGGAATTTAAGGAGCAGATCGATCTCCAATGGAAGAGGATCGATCTCCTTATGATTCTGTTTGAGAGAAGATCGATCTCATGAGGAAGAGATCGATCTCCAAATGTTTCTGTTTGGGAGAAGATCTATCTCCTCAAGGAGCAGATCGATCTCATAAAGCCATAAAGAGATCGATCTCACCCCTCGACAGATCGATCTCCTAGGCATAAATTGCCCCAAATCGTCCCCAAATTCAAATGCAGATCGATCTCATCAAGAGCCAGAACGATCTCCTACCTTTAGTCTATATAAAGAATCCCTGCTTTCTCCTGTAATTTCACTTTCTCTCTCTTCCAACCCCCATTTTCACTAAACCCTAGCTTTCTCACTCATCCAAAGCACCCATTTCCGTCCAAATCAGAAGTTGTGGCAAGAAGGAAAGTTGTTCCTCATCAAAGGGAGAACAACATACTTGAAAATCGTAATACGTATTGAATCGAGGCAAGAGATAAGCTCTCCACAAGTTTAGGGTAATTTCTAAACCTCGATCCTTATATTTGAGATGATTTTGGTGATAATAGTTGTTGGCATTGTGTTGAAATAGCTGAAAAATGATTAGGGATTGATGAAATTACAATGTAGTTGGAGTGATGATGATATTTAGCAACTTTGGTAAATTTTGGGAATTTTGAGCTATAAATGGAGATTTAGACAATGTGGTGTATTAGCATAGATATTGTGGCATAGGAAATATAGAACGTTGAGGTGTTGTGAGCGAGATTGTGGTTTGTGATGGAGTTATGAGAATTGAGAAATTTGAGGTGTTATGAGCAATTATGCTTGATTTTGAGAATTGAGGTTAATGTGATAATGAGTATTGATGTTTTAACATCGTTTGGACAGCCCGGGAGTTTCAGAGTGGAATGCGAGGCTAGTCCGTGATACGGGGGAAACGATTGCACTATACGAGGTGCAAAGAGGTAAGGGAAAACTAAACCATTTGTGTATGTGTTTTGATGAACTGTTTGTAGCATGAACCAGATTTGAGAATACAAGCATGTTTGGTGTTGTGTTGTGATATAATTGCACATGGTTTTTATAGCCGGTTGGAGCCCATTATTTTATGAGTTTATAAGCTGAGTGTGAAATTGCTTTATAAACCTTTGAGTTTGCGTGAAAAGTAAATTGGGCTCTACGTTAAGGCGATATTGAGATTTGAGAAAATGTGTGCATGTTTTGCCGGTTGGAACTCGGTTTTAATAAGTTTTGTGTTGAGTACACAAATGTTTTAAATGAGTTTTATGAGAGAAAGCCATTATGAGTTCTACGTGAAGGCATAACGTTTTATAAGATAATGGCTAATGATTGAGACTTAGGCGTGTCATGTTGAATACACATCGGGCCTTGCTCTGGTAGCATGTAAGACCGATATAATGGGATGCCTGGGAACCGACCCAGTGACCACAGGCCTTGTTCTGGTAACATGTAAGTCCGATTATTCCTCCGCTTTGGTAGCGTTGGGAGGCCTTGCTCTGGTAGCATGTAAGTCCGATATTCCTCCGTTTTGGTAACGAGAGATGCCTCCGTTTTGGTAATGTGAGATGACCCCCGTTCTGGTAACGCTGGGTGGCCTTACTTTGGTAGCATGTAAGACCGAGAGAATGGGCCGCTGGGGAACCGACCCAGGGACCACGTGATAGTGTGCATGAGGCGAGGCATTGCTCTGGTAGCATGTAAGGTCGGGCCTTGTTCTGGTAACATATAAGTCCAATATACCATGCATACGACCATATTGTCGACGTTCCCTCTATACGAGGATGCCTGGGATGCGCACCCAGAGGAGATTACATATTTGATGTGCCATGACGAGTTTTAATTGAGTTTTATTGCCTAGTCTCATTTTACACATGAGTTGTGTTTTGTGACCTTGTCACGTGCTATTACTGAGGTGATTTTTATCACGTATTTTGAGAATAGCCATTATCGCATATATTTACACATGCTTGTGAGTGCTCGATATTGAGCCTTTTTACCTTCAAGTTTTCACATGATTTATGAGTTATGAGATGATGATGTTTTGAGAACTTTCATGCTACGATTTCAAGTGAACTTCATAAACAAATACATATTTGTGATGTGTGATATGGTTTATATAACTGAGTTTCCTTACCCCCCTTACTGAGTGATTTGGAAACTCACCCTGTTTTCTCTCTCCCCCAGATCGCTTCAAGTGAAGTGAGTTCCCTGCGACGTACGGGTTAGAGGCTAGTGGAGGACTTGAGCTCCAGGCCGTATTTTGTGTATTGAGGTAGATATTTAATATTCATGTACCCAGACTAGAGTTATTTTTACAGACACTTATTGTACAATGATGTACGGGATGTATTAGGATTAATTAACTTGGAATTGAGTAATGTATATGATACAATATATACTATATTATGATGAGATCCTGAGGCATGATAATTATGATGATGTATGACACTGCACAGGAATGCACCCTTAATTGTGAATTGATGAGTAAAAAGTTTTAAATTAGCCATATTTTTCGAGCTTCCGGGGCATCACACTTCCCAGCATGGCGAACGCTGGAGGCATGCCGCGAACCATTCCCGGCATGGAGAACTCTGAAGGCATGCCGCGATCCCTTCCCGGCACGACGAATACTGGAGATATGCTGCGAACCCTTCCCGGCATGGGAGACATTGGCGGCATGGGAGACCACGGCGCCAAGCCGCGAAACCTTCATGGCATGAGGGATATTGGCGGCACGGCTCAAGACCCCCCGTTTTCTTCGTGCGCCATGTGGCGCATTCTTCATACGCCACGTGGCGTACTTTTGGCCAGGGGATACCAGCTCGCGTGAGACCCTTTTGTGCGAGACCCTCACGGTCTGGTTTCACGAGACCCTCAAGGCAGGGGTGCACGAGACCCTATGTGTAAGACCAAGAAAGACATGAGACGTCAGGGTATGAGAGATCCTGTGCGTGAGGCCTCGGAAGACCAGCGGCACGAAGATATGGAAGACCCCATGCGCGAGACTCTAATGAACTGGAGACATCAGGGTGTCAGAAAACTGCAACGTCATGGTACAAGGAATTAAATACGGCAGATTGTTGGTGGCCGGAGTTACCAAAGTACTAGAAACCTTGAGATCCGACTATGGTAGATTTTGGATATTTGGATGCAGAAGATCTTTTGCTCTAGAACACAAATGGTCCGTCAAACAATGGAATCAGAGGTGTTGAAATGACAAGGTCTCGTGTTGGGAGAGACTCGAAAATAGATCCATCACAGAACCTTGAAACTGGAGTGGCAAACTTTCAATCTTTGACTCGTCAAAATCGAACTCAGGGTAACGAGAGATAATCTATGGACTGCGATCAAGCTGATGCATATGATGCTAAAAAAGTACAAAACAGACCTGCATCCAAGGCACAAGTTGCCACATACATGAAAAGAATGGTGGAACGAATCTTAGAAGAGAAAATGTTGGTTCTCGCTGAAGAAAACCAGAGGAGGAGAATCTCATTCAGTACAACGATCATGAAAAATCGTTGGCCCAAAAATTCAAGACGTCTCAAATGACAGCGTATACGAAAAAGACTGACCCTTACGACCACATTTAGAACTATAAGTCATTGATACTATTACATGGATGGGAGGATGAGATTATGCGTAGAGCATTCCCCTTAACTTTAACTGGTCACGCACTAAAGTGGTTTAACAATTTGTCAGAGGGGTCTATTTTGTCTTTCAATCAATTAAGTAGCGAATTCCTGAAGGCTTTTGTGATAGAAAGCCAGAAAAGGAAGGATGCCACCTATCTGCTTACCTTAAGGCATGGAAGTAAGGAATCACTCAAAAGCTATGTGGATCGGTTCCGTAATGCTATTCTTGAAGTACATGATCTACAAGCTGGAGTAGCTGTGACAGCTATGCTATAAGGGATAAGGTCTGAAAAGTTGCAAGAGTCGTTATCTTTGGATCAACCGACGACGATCTCGGACTTGTTCTCTAGAGTAGATAAGTATATCACTCAAGAAGAAGTCATGAAAAGATACTGACGTTAAACTATATATAAGGAAGTTCAGAGAAAAGAAACCCCTACCATCGCCGGGCTACCTAAGCCATCACCAATGCCTTGAAAGAAGATGAAAAGTTTATAAGGCAAGAGGATAGCAACGCGGAATACCAACCCCTTGCAACTACACTAGTAGTGAGACTTTATTTCATTTAATGTTATTTTTTATTCAACTATGGGTTGGAATTTAATTTGTTGAACTATGATTTATGTCATATTGATATTTTATTGGTTGTTGAGGTTTTCACATAATTGATAGATGACTGATCACACCAGCTACACAAGTGCAAGGGCTTGAAGCAAAAAAATGTGTGAGGTAAGCCACGAAGACAACGTGCAAGGGCTTGAAGCGAAAAATGCACGAGGTAAGGCACGCACTCAATAGACAAAAGGCTTGAAGCTAAAAGTGCGTGATGTAAGCCATGAAGGAAAAAAATGCAAGAGCTTGAAGTGAAAAGTGTGCGATGTAAGCCAAAAAGAAAAAGTGCGAGAACTTGAAGCGAAAAGTGCGCGTGGTAAGCTAAGCACTCAAATAAAAGGCTTGAAGCGAAAAGTGCGCGATGTAAGCCATGAAAAAAATGTATAAGAGCTTGAAGCGAAAAATGCGCGAGGTAAATTATGCACCCAAGAAAAGGGCTTGAAGCGAAAAATGCGTGATATAAGGCATGAAGAAAATGTGCAAGAGCTTGAAGCGAAAAATGCGCGAGATAAGCTAAGCACTCAAATAAAAAGCTTGAGGCGAAAAATGTGTGAGGTAAGCCACGAAGGTAATATGCAAGAGCTTGAAGCGAAAAATGCGCGAGGTAAACTAAGCACTCAAATAAAGGCTTGAAGCGAAAAATGCGCGAGGTGAGCCATAAAGAAATGTGCAAGGGCTTGAAACGAAAAATGCACGAGGTAAGTCATGCACCCAACTGTATAAGGCTTGAAGCGAAAATGCGCGAGATAAGCCATGCACTCAAAAAAGAGCTTGAGAATTAGACGACTTGAGAATTCGACTTTAAAATGAGAACATATGTACTCTTCCACAATATTATACCTAATAGGAGAGTGGAGAGCAATTGTTGTGAGTACCAACATAAGAAGTGCCATGTGACATATCTGTATACGGGTTTAAGCATAAGAAAGCTCAGCATTTAATGAAAATGATATATACGTAATTAATGACAAAGTAAACCCTTATAAATAGGGATCATGTATGATACGAGAGGGGAGGTCTCTATTTGCTTTACAGAAACTCTATCAAATTCTCTGTCTGACTTAAGGATCGAAGTGCAAATGCAATAAATAACCTCTACGTCTCTCTGATTATTTCTTTTCTTACAGAATATTCAAAAGTACGTAACACGAAAATCGAGAGAAAAACGTCAACAATATATTATTGCTATACTTGGCAACAACACGTATGATCAAAAATATCAGAAGTGATAAGACATCATTCAAGGATCTTTCCTTCTATTATTGTTTGTTTATAATATTTATCATTTATACTGCCAATAAATATGAGGATATACGATTGTACGATCATTATTTTGACACATAAAACATCTTATTGATGCCGAAGCTTATTAAGCCAATCTATTTTCTTATTTGTCATTCATTAATGAGATCATTTTAAGCATTAACTCTTTATTTAAAGATTATATTATCTAAATTCATAGATCGATATTATTAAGTACGAAAATTTAAGGCGGTAGTTATTTCATTTCTTATATTTTTATGATTCACCTTTAATATTATGAAACAATGTGCCTGTTTAAACTTGAATTACTTATTTTATTACTTGATTATTGTTGTTTGTCTTGACTATAATAAACTTAATCGCCAAGTGCAAGGTGGAGGATCCTTAGACAAGAGGAAGTGATACATGTAACCATATGTCATGCTAAGTGCCACAAACTCGCAATTGGCAAAAATAAAATCATTGCAGCCTTTGGACCAATCTACGAGCTAAGTCATGATAGCCTTCAAACCAAACTATTATAATCTCCGAGCAAAATCATCAAAGCTTATGGGCCATTATCGAAGCCTTCAATCCATAATCAAATCCTACTAACCATATTATTATCACTTGTTTTAAGGGAAAATCCCTTAATCATTACCTCAAGGTTATTACCATGATCTATACAAATTAAGCGAGATCTTTCCACAATAGTTTAAGGGAGATTATCAAGTGATCTTATTTTTTTGACACAACATTGCATTAAAAAGTTTAAAGATGACCACTTTATAATTACTTTGTTTGGAGCAATTCTTATACTATATTTAGTTCATACCTTTCATCTAATATTTAATTTAGACTAAATAATCCATTAAAGGGGCTAAAAACTTATCTAAGTTTAATAGTCTAACTATAAATCAATTAGCGAGAAGATAAATTTTAGTTAAGAATTGACACCTCTTTAAAAGATACTCTTATTAAATATAACCATTATTAAATGAGATCTCCAACTCGAAAGTACTCCCAAATATAAATAGCTTGGTAAGTTATTTAAAAGGGTAAGGTACGTACAAATAACTTTAAGTTTGTTACAATTTTACATACTATATTGCTTTTACCTTGTGTGAATATTTACTTACTTGAACATCGAAATATGTTTCAAAGTGAAAACTCAGATGCCTTTGTTTTTGCAAATTTCGATATTCCAAAACCGTTTATCTATTCATTTTGAAGTCGATCAATACCCAAAAAGTCATAAAAAGATTTAATAAGTTTGTTTAATTAAGTTTGTTTGGTGTTTGAATTCATAAGTTTACATGCAAAACATCACCAAATTTTCACTACATGTTGACATGTTGATTGAAGATGGAAACGTATACAATTTCAGTAATAGATATCATGCCTTGAATAATATTTTTGCTTCAAATAAAAAAAAATCTCTAGAATTAAGATTCGAAAACTTGTTTTTATTTAAGTTTGGCTTTATGATTTATTATTTTATAAGTTTGGTTTTATGTTGTATTAATTTATTTAAGTTTGATTTTTATGCTGTACCGAAATGGTGCAACATTATTTGTTGATATAATTTGAAGGATATTTTTCTCAAAATGACATTAGCTTTAATAGGTTAAAAATGGGTGAACAGATTGATCATGGCCGAACTATTCGAACAAATCAATTGATTTAAATCGATTTATTTACTTTCAATTATCATCAACTCAATAGGTTCAATTACTTTCTATTATCATTAACTCAATCAATTGATTTGATTGTCCCTTAAAATTTGAACGATTAATTCGATTTTTACAAATTTAAAACAAAAAAAAATCCAAACCATTAAATGCTCCCTCAAAATTGCCACCCAATTCATGTTGAAATTTCCATTTATCTTTCCTTATCTGGCAAAATCATAGTACCGGAAGGTAATGTTACCTGTATACAACTTTGTTGTTTTAGCATGCACCAACCATTTCAAGCTTGCAAAAACATGATTATAAATAAGGCATAGCTTGACAGAGAAATGAAGTTTAGACCTCAAATTAGAAATTAAAAGTTCAAAAGCAAAATCATATATTGAAGTTGAGTCCCCTATTCTTTTTCTTATAAAAGGAAAAGAAAAAAGAAAAAGAAATTCCCATTTGCATGTGCTTTGTTAAGGCAGGGCATGATGTCATTGTCACAGGTTTCCTCAAGTAAAAATGATGTGACTAGAGCCAATTGCCTATTAGTTAATGTCATTAATTCACAGTTGAGATAAGGCCGAGAAAGTCTCTAGATAACTATACTTTTTTCTGACAACTTCAGTTGTAGGCCCCAGCAGAAAAGAGAAAAATACAAACTTCATGGTTCACATTCCAGCTTTATCCTAAACAGTTTTAATAATCAGTATCACACATGGTGACAAAGTGAATAACACTCCAAATACAAAACTGATGATGGTAACAATCATTCTTAAGCAAGCACTACAGGTTTCTCGCAGGACTTGGACTTAACATGAATTAAGGCACATGGAAGTCACATGGGCAAGAAACCATCATACTGAGCTGTTCCCCTCAATCATCAAATGCTGTATGTGTCAAGAAAGCTAGAAAGGTTTTTATTTTTTTTCTCAGTTTCAAGTTTTTAAACTTCATTTTCTCAGTAAATGTTTCACTTTTAGGTTAATGTTGGTTTCAATTCAAAATTCTGATCCTGATATGAGCGATATGCCAAAGGTTGGTCTTGAATTAAGCAATTAGCCAACATTTAACCAGTACTGACTACTGCGTCGACTTCCATGCAATGCAAGTATCGAAATCCAACACCAGCATGATCAGGCTTTAAGTTTTTTCTTTTTGAAGATAATCAGGCTTTAAGTTAATAATTCAACCAACAAAAAATAAGCGAGAAGAGGAGAGAGATCTCCAATTCTGTTTAGGATCACAACAGTCATCTACAATTCTATACCCTTTAATATACAACAATTAATCTGAAGGAACAGGAAAGAAAATAATATATTTTAGACCAATTATTTTTATTACTATATAGGACTAATAATAAAAATAGAGCTAAGATGCAACTTGATACAGTACAATAAACTATTGAAGTGAAGAAAGAAGAGTAACCTTTCAACTAGAACTTTCCATATATAGAGATTCTACTAGAAATTTTTAAGAATGAGAAGTGACCTTGATTGTATCGGTGCAGCATTGACCATTTAAACTATCTGCCTTCATTAGTCATCAATTGTGAAAAAACTTGGCTTGTTCTTAATTCTGAACTACCAATACCATCATCTTTCTCTGCCCTAGCATTGCTAGATGGGATAATACTAGGTGTTGGACAATCCATTCCATTCATGTTGCTACTTTCACATGGTTCTTCTGGCTCTGATGCTTGAAGCTGAAGTGCATGCTCCAAATTCCATAATACATCACCCATTGTTGGCCTATCAACACCGTATTCAGCCAAACATTTCTCAGCTGTTTCTCCATATTTCTTCAAACAGCGAGGCTTTATTTGTCCCACAAGGTTGGGATCAATAACTTTCCCAAGCATGCCTTTTTTCTGCCACCGCATTGCCCATTCTGCTAAGTTCACTTGCTCCCTAGCAAGCAATGGATCAACAGCGGGCCTAGCACAAAGTACCTCAAAAAGCACAACCCCAAAAGAATAAACATCTGATTTATCAGTAAGCTGCTGTCTCCGGAAATACTCAGGATCAAGATACCCAAAGCTGCCCTTTACCCCAGTGCTTACATGGGTTTCATTCAGACATGGGCCAGATCTTGACAGACCAAAGTCAGCAACCTTGGCCACAAAATTTTCATCAAGCAATATATTGGTAGATTTAATGTCACGATGAATGATACCTTGCGCTGAACCAGTATGTAGGTAGTGAAGACCCCTTGCTGAGCCAATACAAATTTCAAGCCTTTGTTTCCAAGGCAAAGGAGGATGTTTTGAACCATATAAATGATTCTTCAATGGCCCTTTTTCCATGTACTCATAGACCAGTATCATTTCCGACTGTTCTTCACAATATCCAACAAGTGAAACAAGATGCCGGTGACGAATCTTTGACAAAACAGTTATCTCAGTCTGGAACTCTGGGAGACCTTGCCTTGACCCCGGGACACATCTCTTTACAGCAACCTTAGTATTGTCTCTAAGGACCCCTTTGTAAACCAGACCAAATCCACCCATTCCAATAATCAAACCCTTGTCAAAATTGTTTGTTGCTGTTTGTATGTCAACAAAAGGGATTCTCAAGCTGTGATAACCATTAGGACCTGGAGATGTAGTAAAAGTCCTTTCAGACATTCTACTATATGAACTGCCCCCATATACACGTAGCGGTGTCCAACCAGCACTTTCTACTCGTCTTGGTGGTTTTGGTATCTTCTTCTTGCAGTTAAATGCAAGCAGAAAAGCAACTGCAACCAAACAAAGGATAACAAAGCCTCCAACAATAAAACCCACCAAAATCCAAACATTTTTCGTCTTAGACCCAGCATTCAAACCTTTAAGATTTACCAATCTCATGATCTCTGCCCCATTTAGAATGGCATTAATTTTTGAAGGAGTACTCAAATCTGAAGGTCCAACACTTATACGTATAACCCCTGACTCATCTGAATCAGCAACAAAATCCATGTAGACTGGAGATGAAAGCTCATGATAGGTAAGCATCGACAAATCCAGATCCCGGTAAGCAGAGTAATCATTGATATACACATTGAAATACAGCTGATTAAGCGCAGGACTGACAATATCACAAAAATGCAACCTAACTAAGTGTGGAGCACCATGTGAACCAACTGGAAAGTCCCAAGTGATATTGAATCTACCATTCCATGTAGAATTGTCCCTATTCATCTGCTGTGCAGTCATATAAACGTTGTCCGGGGCAATTTCTCGGGTTGCGCCTCCACTCTGATAATTTGGTGCATGAGTGGAGACTGCACGTTTTGCAGCAGGTTTAAACACAAGAAAGCCATCATCAGGGATCCAAATTCTCCACAAAGTATCATTAAAAGGTGTCAATTTTAAACCACCAACATTAATCCTATGAATAGTCTCTAAAACCTGAGATGTTAGGTTCTGGTATTTTTCAATTCCGTCACCGTTAACCGACCTAGCTCCACCATCAATTATAAAGTCTTTAGGAACTGAAAATACCTCAATTGCATTAACAAATGCAAAACCAGAAACACCCACTGGACCAAACATAATTTCAAGAACTTCACCATCTATTTTCAAAATGTACTCTTTAAGCAGCATATTATTAGCACTAAAACCAGTTAGTAACGAAAGGCCATTAGCCAAAACATTGAATTTGGCAGATGCTAAGTTAAAATTTTGAGCTTGAAATGGGGAAAAATGGAGACGTACCAAGTGTGTCCCTGTCCCATTTTTCTTGATTTTGAACTTGTAGCTTGAGTCAGTGGTGAAAACTCGAGCCGTATGGTATAAAATGGGTGAACTTGAAGATGGGTTTTGGTCAGTGAGATAAACAGATCGCTCTGCTGAGAGGAAAACTGAACGAGATTTGGCTGAATCAGCTATGAAAATGCGGTTATAGAATGAAGTTTTGGCGTTTGATCCACAGTTGAGGAGAAAGTTGTTCGTGGGAACGAAAGATGTAGAGAAATAAAGGAGTGAAAGGAAAGTTACAGAGAAAAGGGGAAGCCTTTTGGTGTACATGGGAGGAGGCTTAAAAAGATTCTTTTTGGGTTCTTCAAGAGAGAAAGAGAGAGAAATCTCAGACAGTGAATTATCTAATGGTAAAGTGTTGAAGAAGAGAGACTGCTTTTGAAGAAACTGGGTCTCTGGGGTTTTGGCTTGGAGTTTGGAAAGGAGGAGACACTGGATTTGGCCATGGAAGTTAATGGATTTTCCGGAATATCTCAAAACATTTTCTTTTGGATCGTTCACATTCGTTCATTCAAAGTGCTCTTCGTACAATTCTGGATGATATATAGTATGAGAAACAATGCCTTTCTTTCCACGCATGGACATGGTCCAGTGGAGCATGGGCAAATCACCACCAAAATCCTTTTCATGCCAAAAACATGTAGAAAGCAAATAAATTGACCTTTTTTCCTGCCCACCATTTGCTTGCCAAAGCAATTACACGAGTCACAAGTTTTGCTCATTTTATCATTGTTTAGCTTTCCCTTTCTCTCTTTTTGGATTTTACATAAGGTTGAATCAAGTATTTAAATTGTGATCGCAGACCCGTTTTTAATTACGCTGTGTTTATCGTGGGTGCGGATATAACGGAGATCATCGCGGTCATTACGGCTATCGTTGTCGTGTTTTTTTTTGAATTCACACAGCTTCACCTAAAATGTAATATTTACAATTATAATCCTAATAAATCTTATTTTATAATTTTTAAAGTAATTTATGATATCTTAAATCTATTATTTTTGTGAAAAAAAATGTAGTCATAATTTTTTGATTATAATAAAGCATTATAATTTAATAAAGTTGCTTCTGATAATTGAAAAATAACAAAGTTAGACAATGGAGATCAATAATTACTAAATTAATCTTTATTAATATAACTATTTTTCATCTAAATTATTAAAGAATTCTTTCACCAAAATTTTATTAATTTTTTTAATTTAAATTAATTATGTCAATATTTCTCTTTTTTTTCTCTTCTATATAAATTTCTACAAAAATTAATAATCAACAAAACAAAAACATGTTAAATTCAATCTGCTATAAAAATTATATATATTTTAAATCTTACATGTTACCATATAGTCGAATGACGAGAAAGATCATATTCTCTCTCTTCACTTTCACAGCCAGGTTTGATTGATCTTTGTGATATCTGTTCAAAAGTCAAACCTTATATTTGTTTTTGGTACATTTGCGAGAGTGAATATATTTGTGGCGATAGATACATTTGTGGCGGTGGATACGTTTGAAAATAATAAGACATATGATAATTAGGAAATGACTGAGATGGATAATAACCTTGTGGTGGGGGATAATAACCGTGAAGATGTTGAAAATGTAAAGATGGTCTCAATAGATAATAATCTTGAGTACCAAATGATTCATTACTAGAAGTTGATCTTCTATACGAAGATCTTCCAAAAGTATCATGTTAGTGCTTCTTGGCTTTTCCCTTTAATCGAGCTCTATTTTGACTTCCATCCTCACTAGATTTAACAGATGAATTTATTCCATAATCTGACATATCAATGAATAATTTACTAGTAGCAACAAGCCCATATTCTTCTCTAAGTGGACTGAAAGGCTTGTTTTCACTCGCATCACCACTATAATTAGCATTGTTACCATGATCACCACCATCACCAGCATCAGATGGACTTGAACCCTCATCATCATCACTTTCAGTTGTATAAGATTTGTACTTAACTGAGACACATTTTATTCTTTCGATTGATGTGACTGTTCATAATTCATTTCATCATTAGAATTATCTGCAGGCAACCAATCAGAATTTTGACCATCTAACAAAGATCTTTCTCTCTCTTACAGTCATTCTGAAAGTGGATGCTCATTTTCAAATATATGGTTAAGGCTAATAGGATTGAAATTATCATTTATCTCATCAGCACTCATTCTTTTTTGATGTCTCATCCTAGCCTCATATTATAATAAGTATATACTAGTTTTTGAAGTCTTTCATATTTCAATCTATTTTTGGTCTTAGTGTGTATATAGTTAAATGTGCTCTAATTTCTTTCACAATTTGAAGTAGAAGTTGTTTGACTAAACACTTTAATTGCCAAATTTTGCAATTCAAGAACACATGTGCCATATATCATTCATCATTCAGCTGTATAAAATTATTTAAAATAAATTTAACATCCAATATAATTAAATAATATTAAATAAATTATAATAAATTAATTAACTATTTACTTGGATTCATTTTCTTCTAAGCTTTTTGTGTCTATGGCGTACCAAATGTCTCATTTTTATGTCAAAATAATATCAACTATATTGATAAAAAATATAATTTATCAAATAAATAAATGCAAAAAGTAATTCTATTTCTAATGTGCTAAGTAAATTTTAGAGTATAAAATAGTAGTAAACACTAACATTGTTAATCATCCTGATTTGAGTATCCATAAAAGGTTCTAATCTTTCTATTACTGCTTTTATCTCTTGTAATGATTCTCTTAACACACTTTCAAAATGCTCCACACCAAATTGAAATTGGGGATTAAGATAGTAACTTAAACATAATTCAGAACAATATTATCTAAAAGTAATAAAAATAAATATATAAGCAATTTAAACATAATGATAAAAAATAAAAATATGTTTAATTACCATCCATATTTTTAGTCTACTTATCAACTAAATGCAAGTAAGAATGCATGAAGATCCATTTTTTTCAATAATCTTTTTATAATCAATGGAGTATCGGCAATTTGCGTGAATTGCCCGTTTAGCTCTATCCATAGCCTCATAAATAAAACTCATGTTAGTTTCTCATCACTATCCATAAGGTGCAATACATTTACTAAATGCTCATAAACTTTTGTTATTTCACGTGCTTTTCACCAAAAATCTTTTCCTAAAACAATTTTTTTTGACTTCATAGGCAGGCCCTAACTTTTGTTGTCCCCATTTTGATTCTTTGAATTCCTATATATTCATGAAAAAATTTCAGAGTAATATAAATAAGATATCATAAAAAAATGCTAGATTTGAATACTAAAATCAATTTACTAAGTATTAACCTTTGAATTGAATATTTCTCTTAAACCTTATTTATGTTTTATTATCTCTTGTAGTTGGATGAAATAAGTGGCAAATTGGGTAAGAGCAGGACGAAGTATTTGTCTTCCTTGAGTATATTTTCTCATTAAATCAACTGTTCATATGTGATTGTATATGAAACAAGTAACTTTCTTCACCTCCTTCAATACTTTTTTCACATTTGGCATTTTGCCAATATATTCAAAGCATAAATCCAAACAATGAGCTGAATAGGCCGTCTAGTACAAATGTTACCTTTTTTCCATTATTTTTTTTTCAACAGCCTTAAATGTTGTCTCATTGTTAGTAACTATTTAGACAATGTATTCTTTTTCAATCTTTTCCATAGTATGATTCAATTGTTTGTAGTAAAATTTATCATCTCTAGTACGAGCACCAGAGACATCCACAGATTTCCAAAAAATGGCCCCTTTACTACAAAAAACGAGGAAATTAATTATATGCATTTGGTTCAAACTGTTTGTTCAACCATCACACATAAGCATAGTACCTAGTTCACTCCAATGAACCTTTAATCCATCAACCCATTCTTTCACTTGTTTATACTCTGACTCCAAACACACATCAGAAACCTCATAAGGTATTGGGAACTTTACATGTTACCTAATTTCTGCTGCTACAGAAACTAAATTGTGCAACCATGGAAAGTTTGCTAACTGAAAAGGGAGTCGATCATATAAAAAAATTTAGATACTGATTCACCTAACTTCTTTCTCAATGTCTTTAAAAAAGAATAATTTAATTTTTGTTACTTTGAACTCTTACTTCTAATCAATTCAGGTATAGTTCCCCTTAATGAAAATTCTGAGTCAGTTGGAAAGAATTTCCTTATTCTTTTATCAAAATAGTCAGCAACTGAGCCGTGAGAGCTTCGTCTCTCTTCATAAGTATTACTAAAACCACCAGTTCTTTGCCTAAATTCTTACCTCATATGCCATTCATGTTGTGATTGGACACTATCTTGCATAGCTTGTCTTGTAGCAACATCTTCATCCATGAACCCTTCATAATCATAATACTCTCCCCTTAATTTTGATAATAATTCATCTTTTCTCCTTTTGTTATCAAATTTCTTTAATTTACTTTGTTGAAGGAGTTTTATCATACTTTTTCTAACAATACCTATTAATAATATAGTTAAGAAAAAGAAAAAAATTAGTTGTACATGTTAATGTAATTTTATAATCTTCATTGAGAAATTAATAATAATATTTATAACTAACCGGTAACATTAGAGCATGGTGAGAAATTGCCAATATTATGAGCAATATAATCCTTGAAGCGTGTTATTCCTCCTTTTACAACTTTCCCACAAAGTTTACACGACACATTTCCTTTTGCATTTGGTACAAGTATTTCGAAATACCAATCGATATCATCACTTAGCGTGCCTTCTACTCCTTTACTTAGAAACTCCTCACGTGGTGGCATGCTTGATATTTTCTATTAAATAAATAATTATAAAAATGAATATAAAAAATATTATATTCTTCATACATAAATGAAAACTGAATTCAATTTATCAAAAAAATAATTGAATTTGAATAATTAATTATTCACATTTTACTATAATATTTTATTACATTAAAAATTTAATATTAATTGGTCACTATCAATTAATTTAAGCCATCACATTTACACTATCAAAAATCAATATCAGTATTATTTTTCTCTTAAGTTACAATAATATTTAATGCTATATTTTTAAACATTAATAACATAAATTTGACAATTAAAAATTCTATTGAAAAATTTACATTAACAAAATTAATTTTACCTTGTTCGAGATACTTACTAAACATTTAAGCTAATTACTAAACATTTTTTTTATATAATTATTAAGTATTTACTTAAAAAATATTAAGTAATACTAACTCCTTAATTATAAATTCTACTAAAAAATTATACTAATTAAAAAAATTATATTAATTATTAACCCATTAAACCCTCCCACCCTACTTACCCTACCTTACCCATCCCATTTCCTAACCTTGTAACCCACCCTACCCAGCCAGCCTACCCCTTAGGCCCCCACTTTCCCTCTGCTTCTGCTTCGGTGCTTCCTAGCCATTCGTTCCCCTTCCCCTTCCCCTTCCTAGATTCGGTTCCGTTTTCAATTCTGGCTCCCGTTGCCGTCCCATTCCTGTCCCGTTCCGACCACCCTTAGTCCCTTACAGACTCACTTTCCAAGAAGGCAGAAGAAGCTTCATGCCTTCACCAGCCTCTCTCTCATGAATCTTACCGACTCACCCACTGGCCTCTCTCTCACCCTCACTAACTTATCTGTCATTCCACAGTTTCTAGTATGGCCGGTCGCCCTTCACTGACAGCATCTCTTCCCTAGGTAGATGGCACTGCCGTAGCAGTGCTCCTCAGACGCCCACAGTGGCACAGTCCACCCTCATTGCTGACCAACCCACCCTCTACAAAGTCTGAATCTGTTTCCCTCCCTTGTTTTCAACAGATCGGCTTCCCCCTTCCCAAATTCGGATCTGTTCAACCTCAAACTTTACAAAATATTTTAGTCTACTTTGAGTCTTTGATGTAAATTGTTTACCTGCAAGTGCAAGTGTTGTTTCTGACTATGTTGTGTGTGTGCTACTGCTGCCGTTTTCTTTTCTATTTCTGTTGTAGCAGACTAGCAGTGTGGTTGATGATTGATTGAATTTTATGGGTTTGTTTGATTGTGATAAACTGTGAAAGTGGTGTTGTTTTGTTGTTGTTTTGGTTTGGTTTGTTTGAGTTAAGTCTGTTTTTTATACAAACGGACTCAATAGAAAGTCAGAAACGAAGGATAGTGATGGGAACGGAGGATGAAGGCAATAATGGGCCGTTATTGTCGCTATCCTTCATTCCCACCATTTTGCGACGCTGTTATAGGTGTGAAAAATTTTCACACCCGTCTTTCCTTTAATAGCGGTAGCAGCCACCACCGCTACCATTAAATAGCGGTCGTGACTCCGTTACGCAGCCGCTATTTGGAACCCTAGGTTGAATTATGGATTATTTAACCCTTCCTTGACATTAAGCAACGCAATTCTGTTTTAGGTAGGGCTACTCGTGTTTAAGTTTTCATTATTGCATTTATGCATCACATGTCGTAATATTTGTTGCAATAATTCAATGTAGAGCCCCTGAATTTTGATATGGAAAGAAAGGGTTGCCCATTTTCCATTATCCTTTCAAAGTCACAATGACAAGTTTCCCAGACATGTATACTGAATTTTCTTTTCTCATCACTGGCATTCCTACTAAGGCACCTGCAAAGCCTTGCAGATTCAGCAATGTTGTTTGTCCCTTGAAAGTTGTATAGTTTTTGACAGAAGTCTTAAGCTTCGATAATAAATTCTTTCAAGTTTTATACAGAGACAGGTCTTTAGTCTTTAGGTCTTCCGAAGATAAAAATAAACATGGCTTCTTAAATAGATATAAACCACGTCAAAATAAATGAAATTTTCAATGGTTAGTTTGCCGACCGCAATAATCTTAAGTCAGGCTTGTTAGGAAAAAAACCAGCAACAAAAATGTTCACAGAACTTATCCCAAGCTGAAGCTTAGTTACTCGGTTGAAGTATCCTATGTTACATCGTAGCATAAGGGAATCTCTGCGGGTTTGAAGTTTTGATTCATTATTCATCACATATTTATGTATTCGCAGGATTTTGCTGAGGAAATACTTTAAAAGGTTTCTAAAGTTAAGTCTATTTTATTTATGAGTTTAAATTATATTAAAAAGTGAGATTTTACGTATTGATAGAGGTAATTTACATCAAATCCATGTAGGCAACATTAGCTAATGAGTGACAGTCATGTGTCAAGTCACAATGCCACATGGCATGTGCCACGTGTCAAGTCACAATGCCACGTGGCAATCACCGAAGAGCCAAGGACACCTCTGCACCCTGCGACAAACCTCTGCACCCCTGGTGCAAGATCAGATCTCTGCACCCTGCAGCATACCTCTACACCCCTGGTGCAAGATCAAACCTCTGTCGTAGGGTGGCAGACTTCTGAACCCTGCAGCAGAGGTCCTCAGAGCTCTGCACCCCTGGGAGTGAGCTCTCAGAACTCACTTCTAATAGCCCAGTCACGCGCCTGGGCCTCAGAACACGGAAGGCCCAAAACGATAAAATTTTGGGCCTTAATACCTATAAGTCCTGATCTTATTGAAGCCACACAACAGACATCTATAAATACCCCACAGGTATGATCAAAAAATCCTAGGCTCTAGTTTGTTGACTAAGACTGCTTAAACACATTTTTCTGACTTAAGCATCAAAGTGGCGCGCAAGGACAAATCCCTAGGCCTCTCTGACCTTGACTGTTTTTACAGAATCTTCAGTGCACGTGTGAGAAGAAGACAATGAAGATTACATCAGCATTAGTTCATTATTGTTGAGAGCTATAACAATTGGCGCCGTCTGTGGGAATCAAACATAAAAACCAAATTTTTTAGCGAAATGGTGAGAACACGTTCGATAACAACAACAAACTTGGGAGAGGAAAATTCTTTGAGTCCTCCCAACAGACTTGTGAGAAGACAGGAGCAGATTGGAGAAGGAGAGATGACTGCCATAGTTTCCCTAGAGGAGTTTGAGGCTTTGAGATGTCAAAATGAGGAGGTTACTCAGGCACTCCAACTTCAAAATGAGCAGACGACTACAACCTTAAGGGCCATGGTGGATTTCTTCAAAAATACACTGCCACAGTTCAGTTTACCCCCAAAAGTGTAGCAACTGGTAAGAGAGAATATCCGACGGTAAACCTATGAGGAAGGTCAGCCCTCTGTAACGACGAATTTGGGATAACTAGAATCGGGACCGACAGACAGCACGCTGTGCATCACTCAGCATCGACAGGACCCTACGCAGGGTTTCAGGAGCAGTACCCTGCTGCAGGGATGAGGGAGCCAAACTCTGCCACAGGGGTTAGGAGTTAAGACCCTGTCGCAGGTCTGAGGGAGTTCAACCCTGCCGCAGGGTTTTAGGAGCAGTATCCTGCCGTAGGGGTGAGGGAGCTGAACCCTGTCGCAGGGGTCAGGAGTCAAGACCCTGTCACAGATCTGAGGGAGTTCAACCATGCTGCACTGTTTCAGGAGCAGTATCCTACCGCAGGGGTGAGGGAGTCGAACCCTACTGCAGGGGTCAGGATTCAAGACCCTACCACAGGTCTGAGGGAGTTCAACACTGTCGCAAGGTTTCAAGAGCACTACCCTGCAGCAGGGGTGAGGGAGCTGAACCCTACTGCAGGGGTCAGGAGTCAAGACCTTGCCGTAGGTCTGAGGGAGTTCAACCCTGCCGCACGATTTTAGGAGCAGTACCTTGCAACAAGGGTGAGGGAGCCGAACCCTACCGCAGAGGTCAAGAGTTAAGACCCTGCCATAGGTCTAAGGAAGCCAAACCTTACTGCAGGGGTCAGGGGTCAAGACACTACCGCAGGTCTGAGGGAGTTGAACCCTGTCGCATGGTTTTAGGAGCAGTACCCTGGCGCAGGGTTCAGGAGGTAGACCTCTGTCGCAGAGTTCAGGAGGTGGACCTCTGTCGCAGAGTTTGGGCGTCATAATTTTAAAGTTCGTTGATCTGGGGAGCCTTGGAGATAGAACTCTCCCTCAGCGGACAGGACGCGACATGCTTATGGGCAGGATAGTCTTGAGTCCCTAGACAATTTCGAAGGCTCAAGGTCGAATCATGGAATGAGAGGTGTTGGAAGGAAGCATTAGGTGCAAGGACATAGGGAAAGGGAGATTACAGATAATGTGGAGGTCCCTAGCAGGGAAATGAACCATATAAGGGATCCAAAAAGGGAAAGTATAATGAACCCTCAGACATGACGCAGATGGTGCCATTGACAAGCCGCGAAATAGGGGAAGAAGGGGCTTTCGCTCAAATTACTCATACTCTTCTAGTACTGAGGAAAGGGGAGCACACTCAACTCGAGAATCAGAGAACATGGAACAAGTCATAGAGAGGGTTTTGAAAAAGAAGAAGTTGGTGTCTACTGAAGATAGCCAGAGAAGGAGAATCCCTTTCAGCTTCGAGATCATAGAAAAATCGCTACCGAAGAAATTTAAGATGCCTTCTATGGCTACTTATGCTGGCAAAACCGACCCATATGACCATATGTAAAATTATGAGTCTCTCATGTTACTGCATGGATGGGAAGATGAAATAATGTGCAGAGCCTTCTCGCTTACATTAACGGGACATGCTATGAAATGGTTTAATGGAGTGAATGAAGGTTCCATCTCATCTTTTGATCAGTTAGGAAGTGAGTTTTTGAAAGCATTCATGATCAATAGCCAACGAAAAAAGGACACCACCTACCTGCTTACACTCAAGCAAGGGAACAAAGAGTCTTTGAAAAGTTATATGGATTGCTTTCGGGATGCGATTTTAAAGGTGAAAGATCTACAAGTAGGAGTAGCTATAGCAGCAATGCTGCAAGGAACAAAATCTGAGAAGTTACAAGAGTCTTTGTCCCTATATCAGCCTACAACTATCTCAGATTTATTTGCCCGAGCAAATAAGTATATTGCCCAAGAGAAAGTGATGAGAATGGTGCAGTCTCGAGAGGCAAATGAGGGAAGAAAAAGAGAAAGAGACATGTCTGAAGGGAGTTCTTCTAGACCCGACAGATCAACCAAGGCTCCTAGGCTTAGGTACGAAAACTATACCAAATTAAACGAGCCTCGTGCTGCTATTCTTGTTGCTATTGAAGGGACTGGACTATTGGAGTTCCTGAAGAAAAAAACAGGAAACTTAGGGCGAAATGTAGATGCCTACAGTAGTTTTCATTCCACTCATGGACATCCTACGAAAAGGTGTAGAGAATTGATGGATTAGTTGGAAAAGTTAGCTCGAGAAGGGAAGATTAATAATTTTCTTTGGAGAAGTGAAAGGGCTCGTTACCTCTCGCAAGATCGAAGGGATAACCGTCCATAAAATATAAAGACTAATGATGGCAGAAAAAAAGGGAAGAAGGCTAATAGATGATGAACCAATCAGTCCAGTTATAAATGTCGTTGCAGGTGGAGATTCGATGGCAGGGAACTCCTCTGCCTCTCGTAAAACTTACGCGAGGCAAGCATATCAAATTCATGCTGTTATTGAGGAGAAGGTGGATGTAGAGTCTATTGTGTTTACTCCAGTAGACAGGGGAGATATTATGATCCCCATGATGATCCCATGGTAGTCTCAGCGGTGGTGGCGAAACACCCAATTGACAGAATCCTAGTTGATATCGGAAGCTCGGTGAATTTAATTTATTAGAATTATTTTGAGAAGATGAACGTATCGGAGGATAGATTAAAACCAGTTACGAAACCACTGTATGGATTTGCAAGGGAGAAGGTGAAGGTAGATGGATCCATTCAGTTACCCATAGCTCTTGGGAAAAGTCCAAAGCATGTGACTCGACAGGTGTTATTCATGGTCATGAAATCAACTTCGGTTGCTTATAACATGATTTTGGGAAGACCTCTGTTGAATGACATGAGGGCTGTAATCTCTTCTTGCTACCTGTTAATGAAGTTTTCTACCCCCAATGGAGTTGGACAAGTGTGAGAAGATCAAAAGAAGGCTCGTACATTTTATATCGCCTCTACTACTTGCAAAGGAATACAAACCCTAACTCTCAACCTGTTGAAGAGATGGAAGCTATTGAGCTGATAGAAGGAGATGGAGAAAAGAATGCCTTCATGGGAACTCAATTTGATGAACAAACAAGGAGAGAGATAGTGGAATGCCTAAGAAAAACTCTGATGTTTTTGCTTGGACGCCAGCTGATATGCCCGAGATTAATCCGGAAGTAATCTGCCATAGACTTAATGTTCTACCTGGGCATAAGCCCATCAAATAAAAGAAAAGAAATTTTATCCCGGAAAGACAAAAAGTGATCACTGAAGAGGTTAATAAGCTTTTAAGGTTTAGATTTATTAGAGAAGTTAACTATCCAAAGTGGTTGGCCAACGTTGTAATGGTAAAGAAGTCCAATGGAAAATAGAGGATGTGTGTGGACTTTACCGACTTGAATAAAGCTTGTCACAAAGATTCCTATCCTTTACCTCGAATTGATAAGCTTGTAGATGAAACGTTGGGATTTGAACTTATCAGTTTTCTAGATGCTTTTTTCGGATACCACTAGATTATGCTTCATCTAGAAGATGAAGAGAAGACTTCCTTTATAACAGATGATGGAACATACTGTTATCGTGTGATGCCATTCGATTTAAGGAATGCTAGAGCCACATATCAGCGGATGGTAAACAAAGTCTTCAAGGATCTCCTGGGAAACTCCATGGAAGCTTATGTGGATGACATGATCATTAAAAGCAAAATAGAGAAGTCTCATGCTCACCAGATGTCTGAGGTGTTCAAAGTGTTGAGGGAGTTTAATATGAAGCTAAACCCCAACAAGTGTTCCTTCGGAGTCAGATCTAAAAAGTTCTTGGGATTCATAATCACTAATAGGGGTATTGAGGTAAACCTCGAGAAGGTACAACGATCATAGATATGAAGCCACCAACTACAGTGAGAGAAGTCCAAAGATTAACGGGCAGGATAACGGCTTTGAACCGTTTTCTGTCAAAATCTGCGAAGAAGAGCCTGTCATTTTTCAAAACTCTAAGAGGTGGAAAGAATTTCAAATGGACAGATGAGTGCCAAACAACTTTCGAAGAGTTAAAGGAGTATTTGAATGAGCTACCTTTATTGGCAAAGCCTCAAGTAGGAGAACATTTGTTTATGTGCCTAGGAGTTGGTGAGTACGCCGTCAGTGCAGTATTGTTGAGAAAAGATGAAATGGTGGATCGCCCTATTTATTATGTAAGTAAGGTGTTGCTAGACCTTGAGACACGCTATCCGCTAGCTGAAAAGTTTGCATTAACCCTCGTGATAGCCTCTTAAAAATTGTGTCCTTACTTTCAGGCACACCCTATCACAGTTCTGATGGATCAACCGTTACGACAAATTCTTCTAAAGCCTGAACACTCAGGGAGATTGGTGAAATGGGCAGTAGAACTTGGAGAGTATGATATCACATTTCAGCCCCAACAAGCCATTAAAGGCCAAGCTCTAGTAGACTTCATAGTCGAATGCACTAGCCCAAGGGGCAACGATGAAGAAGAAACTCGACCATGGCTACTGCACGTTGACAGAGCGTCAAGTGCAAATGGTAATGGGGCTGGCATAGTCTTGGTGTCACTTGAAGGAAAATCTTTAGAATATTCTTTGCGCTTTGGATTTCTCAGTTCAAATAACATAGCAGAATATGAGGCCTTGGTCACCGGAATGAAGTTAGCAAAGAGATTACAAGTTTGCAACCTAGTGGCACATAGTGACTCCTAATTAGTGGTGAACCAATTCAACGGACAATATGAGACTCGAGAGCCGATGTTAATCCCATACCTAAAGAAAGTCCAGTCACTGGCTCGAACTTTCGAGAACTTTCAGTTGGTATAAATCAACCGATCCGAAAACACTCATGCAGACTCATTATCTAAATTGACCTCTTTTAATGAGACCGAAGGAAGAGTAGTGAAGTTGGAAAGGTTAGAAAGGCCTAGTATTGAAGAAGCGGAAGTGTATGATATTGAGGTGGGAAACGATTAGAGGACACCATTAAACAGTACCTAACCGATGGCACACTTCCACATGACAAGGAGGTAGCTTGACGCTTAAAGATACAAGGGGCAAAGTTCACGTTAATAAATGGGGAGCTGTACAAGAGGGGGTATACATCACCTCTGTTAAAGTGTTTAGGGCCAGAAAAAGCTAATTATGTCTTAACAGAAGTACACGAAGGAATTTGTGGTAAACATTTAAGAGCTAGAGCCCTTGCCTCCAAAATATTACGGTCGGGATTCTATTGGCCAACATTGAAGAAAGGCGTGGTGGATAAAGTCTGCAAATGTGACAAGTGCCAAAGGTTTGCGCCGATAACAATGACTCCAATTACTTCGTTTCAGGGCACGGTGCAACCAATGCCCTTTGCACAATAGGGGATAGACATTTTGGGACCCTTTTCATTAGCTACGGGACAAAAAAAGTTTCTACTGGTAGCTACCGATTACTTTACAAAATGGATTGAGGCAGAACCATTAGCTACTATTATTGAGAAGAAAGTCGAGCCGATGGTATGAAGGGACCTTATATGTCGATTTGGGATTCCACGCATCTTAAACGCTGACCATGGGAAGCAATTCGATTGTGATACCTATCGTGAGTTCTGAAAACACCTTAATATTCAGTTGATGATTTCTTCTGTTTCATACCCTCAAGCTAATGGGCAGACATAAGTCAGCAACCGAACCATCCTTCACGGTTTGAAGATCAGATTGAATAAGGCTAAAGGGGCGTGGGTGGATGAGTTACCTGGTGTCTTGTGGGCGTACTGCACCACCATTCGAGTGTCAACCGGAGAAACGCCATTTAGTTTGGTATACGAAATTGAAGCATTGATCCCCGTGGAAATTGGAGCACTTTCGCCGAGAATGATACCCTTGGTAGAGGAAGAGAATTCAAAAGGGTTAAGGGAAAACCTAGATCTGCTCGACGAACATAGAGAGGTTGTGGCTATCCGACTTGCATCTTACCACCAAAGGGTAATTAACTACTATAACAGTCGAGTTAAAGACAGACCAATGTTTAAGGGAGATTTGGTGTTGAGAAAGTCACACATAACTAATGTACTGAAAGAGGATGGAAAATTCAAGGCCAATTGAGAAGGTCCATATCGAATCAGATAGATGATTAGGCCCAGCACCTGCATCTTAGAAACTTTGCAAGGGAAGAAGATAGGGAAGACGTGGAACTCAAACCACTTGAAGTTGAATTGAAGTTAATCGTTTATATTATGTCTTCTTTTCGTATTTCCATGCGATGAATAAATCAAGAGATCTCTTCTTTCATATTTATCTTTCTAACGTTTACGAATATGAATTTTGTGACAGAAGAGATTGTGCCACAGTACCTGAGGCGCGAATGTGTCATGACGACAAGGCATTAGAAAAAAGACATACCATAGTACTAGAGGTGCCAAAGCGTCACGACGACCAGACATTAGAAAAAAGACATGCCATAGTGCTAGAGGTGCGAAAGCGTCATGACAGCTAGATATTAGAAAGAAGACATGCCACAGTGCCAGAGGCGTAAAAGCGTCATGGCAACCAGGCATTAAAAAGAAGACATGCCATAGTGCTGAAGCGTCAATGCGTCACGGCGGCCAGACATTAGACAAAAGACAGCCATAGTGCCAGAGGCGCGAATGCGTCACGGTAGCCAGGTATTAGATAAAAGATACGCCATAGTACCACATATGCGAATGCGTCACGGCGGTCCGACACCAAAAAAGAAAAGGTATGTTTAAATGCACAATTCTATCTAAAAGTTTAAGCCTTTTGTTAAGAATTTGGGGAGCATATATATATATATATAGATATATATATATATGGCGTATACAGATAGATGATTAAAGCAAAAGTCAAATGAGTACATGCATTAATAAAAAGAAAAAAAAAGGAATAAACAATTTTTATTATTAACATTCAAACAAAAATTCCGTAATAATAGAATGGTTCGTTACAATAAAACCTAATTAAAAAAGAAAAAGAAATCAATCTCCATAATCAGAATTTTGGCATCGGTGGCTCCTCACCGTCGAATTCATCAAGGGCACCAATTAGCTCAAGAGCATTATCTGGGCTCAAAGGCTGCCAAGGTCCAGTCAGGTTAGCTAGGTCATCCTGAGCAGTTTTCTTCAAAAACTCATCTGCTGGCTCAGCATCGGGCTCATATTTAGTTCAATCAGGAGTCTCAAACAACATAGCTTCTGGCGTACATAAGAGCTCGGGGAACTCTTCTCCCTCCCTATGCTTCTCTAGCCAAGATCGGGCGAGATAGAAACCATATTTCACAAACCCCGTGGAGTAGTCCTCTTTCCGCCTAAAGTAATCTTTAGAGAGTCGATACTCCGTTACGGCTTCTGCCCAGATACAATCAATCTTTGTTTGGCTAAAAGAAGCAGAGGGTCGACTCTCCAAATCCGTAATATGTTGTTCTAACTCCTGATTGTGATCAGCTAACCCATTAAAACTGGTGAAAAGGGAATCATATTTGGACTGCAAATTGTCAAGCTCAGTTTGCTTTTGTTGAAGGTCGTCATTAAGTTTGCTAGACCTAACAGTCTCAACAATAAGATCACCTTTTACGAGAGTCAAGTCTTAAAGAGCCTTTGAAAGCTGTTCTTCCAGATCTCGTACCACCCCTGGTAGCCCAAATAGTTGATTGTTAGCATTCGCCAACTCCATATTCCTATCCCTCAGTACCTTGAGCTCTTTTTCAGTCTAATCACGGTAAGCTCGATGTTGAGCATTATTGACAATGGTCCTTTGAGTAGCTTGAAAAGAAACGTGAAACGTTAAAACTCAAAATAAGATGAAGAGAAATAGAATGAACGAGAATCGAAAGATTACCCTCATTAACTCCAAATCAGCTAAGTCCTCTCCTTCCGAAAAATTTCAAAACAATCGATACTCGTCTCTAGGAAGGATGGTGGCCCAGCCTAATCGAGAAGCTACCCCGGGCGTTTCCAAAGTGTCATTGTCAAGCACTCTCAAGTATACTCAAAATTTTGATCCCTTCATCGTATAGCCACCATCCACTTGGTATGACCCATTATTTACATGACCTATCTTGGGAAGAATAGGCCTATTTTCCATAGCATACTTAACATATAAATGCCTCCGATTCTTTCGATGAGGCGAGGTCACGTTGCATTCAGCACGATCCTCGGACTGAGACCGATTCGAGGAGCTTGAAGTTCTCTGAGAATGCGAGGAAGCCTTCCCTTTACGTCGGGAAAGGTCTCTAGATCCCTCATGAAGTTGAGTCAGAGCTGGAGAAGGGGTTGCTTATCTAGAAGGAGGAGTTCGAACTCGAGACATCGGAGGTGAAATTGACATATCTCCGGAAGCAGTAGCTATGGAGCAGGGTCTCTTCTCAATAGGTTCACTAGACAAACCTTCTTGTGCCCTTTGACAAATCAAAGCACGTCTGACGCTGCTCATTTCTGCAAAAAAGAAGAACCCACAAAATTGTTAAGTACATCACATAAACAAACAAATAAATTATAAAGTATAAGGGTTACCTTCAAGAGAGTTAAGATACTCCTGAAGGGACTCTACGTTTAATGTTTCGTAGTTTGGGAGGACTATAAAAGTGGAACCAAATCCTTCCCAACTGCTCACATCATCTAGAGGGTCACTTTCAGGGCTGGATTCTCTATTTGTAGGATTTGGTTTAAAAGGAACGAATGATGGAGGATTTGAGGGAGAAACAGAAGGATTGGCGGCATGAACACTTCCCATACCCTAACTAGCAGACGCTAAATTTTCAGGTGATAGGAAGTTATAAAGGTTGATTGGCCTATCGACTAATTGCTCATTGATAGTTGAAGACAATTGTCTCCTAAGAGCAGCAATACGAGGACCTTTTGGGATACTACGCTTGGCTTCCCATCGAGTAGGGAAGTTAAGACCTTCAGGTACCTCTACAATGAGCCATTTCGACTCGAACCCATGAAGTTTGTTGGGAAGTTTTTCGAATAACCTGTTTTCGAACCCAGGTTTGGATACTCTTTGAATAGAATACAGAATTAAGTCGGAACTACCCTAAAACCTGAAAAAAGTATAGAATAAAGGGAGAAAATGAGGAACACCCCTCATTTGGCAATGCACGGTAAAACCAATTAATTGCATCCAACCATGAGGGTGTAACTAGCCAGGAAAAATCCCTCGTTCCCTAAGAAAAGAAACCCTAAAATTGGAGATTGAGAAACGGAACCTAACTCTAAAGATATCCTAAAAATAACCACTTCGCTCGATATGTTAAGTACACTCCTTTCTTCAGGACTTGGAAGCCTATAAACATACCCTTCGGGTAATGGGAACCTATGCCTAATATCTTGGAGGTCAACTTCTGTCAAAATCGATTTAAGCCTTAAGTCCAAATGCTTCCCTACACCATGACTTGCCATCCTAGACCTAAAAAAGAAAGCGAAACAATCCTAAATGTGACAGGGTTGAAACTCTGAGATTTAGTGGTAGGGTTCTAGATCAAACCTGCGATAGGATTTGCGGCAGAGTATGCAGGTGTGTGCAATAGAGATAGGGGGCGACAAAGTATGATAGGAGGCGACAAAGTATGCGATAGGATTTGCGGCAGAGTATGTACAGTGTGCGACAGAGTATGCAATAGGATTTGTGGCAGAGTACGTAAGGTATGTGATAGAGTATGATAGGATTTACGGCAAAGTTGTGGTAGGGATGCAACATTATGCCTAAACTATCTGGCGGCATCTTACCCTTATATAGTCGTGGCTGAGATGGCTGAAACGTCGTGTTCTTATAGGAGCTTAAATGTCTCTCGCGAGTAAAACGTTGCGTCCTTAATAGCCACTACAGGAAGACATAATCCTCTTATTATACTCTCCCATAGGGAATTTCCCTATACAAGAGTGGGGAGCAATTGATAGAGGTAATTTACATCAAGTCCACGTAGGTAACATTAGCTAACGAGTGACAGCCACGTGTCAAGTCACAATGCCACGTGGCAATCACCGAAAAGCCAAGGACACCTCTGCACCCTGCGACAGACCTCTGCACCCTGGTGCAAGCTCAGACCTCTGCAACCTGCGGCAGACCTCTGCACCCCTGGTGCAAGATCAGATCTCTGCACCCTGCGGCAGACCTCTACACCCCTGGTGCAAGATCAGACCTCTGTCGCAGGGTGGCAGACTTCTGAACCCTACGACAGAGGTCCTTAGAGCTCTGCACCCCTGGGACTGAACTCTCAAAACTCACTTCTGATAGCCCAGTCGTGCGCCTAGGCCTCAAAACACGGAAGACCCAAAACGATAAAATTTTGGGCCTTAATACCTATAAGTCTTGAGCTTATTGAAGCCACACAGCGGACATTTATAAATACCCCACATATATGATTAAAAAAAACCCTAAGCTCTATTTTGTTGACTAAGACTCTGCTTAAACACATTTTTCTGATTAAGCATTGGAGTGCGCGCACAAGGACAAATCCCTACGCCTCTCTGACTTTGACCGTTTTTGCAGAATCTTCAGTGCACGTGTGAGAAGACGATAAGGAAGATTACATCAACATTAGTTCATTGTTATTGAGAGCAACAACACATATCAATAAAAATGTGACACATAATAATTTTTAAAAAATATATGATTAATATTTATACTCTTAAATATCAAATATTTTTTTTAAAATTTAATATAAATATTACATTTTTTTTCACTTTTTTGATTATTTTTTTGTGAAATTTTTTTATCTCTTCTTCTTTGATATATATAAATATATATATATATATATATATATATATATATATATATATTGTTATAGTTTCTTGAAAAGTTTTTATTTTAATTGGAAAATAGCTTTAAAAGTTAGTTTTCAAACTCTTTAGATTGAATGATAATTATCCAATACATCGTTAGTGAAGTTATTTGATTTCACAAGCAGAGTTAAGATAATGACACATGTTTTATTTTATTTATTTTTATTTTTTAGTATTTTTAAATGACATGTGTCATTATCCTAACTCCGCTTGTGTAGTAAAAAAATTTCATTAATGATGTATTTAATATTAATCCTAGATTGTATAACTTCATTTTATTAAGATTGTTCATTTGTCTTCTTTTTATAATTTTTAAAGATAATATTTTATTTTATTTTTATAAATCAATTGTTCATCTTGATCTTAATAATTAATGTGAGTTGAGATAATGATAATTGATTTTATGAGAATGGACTTATGATACTAAACATATGTCTTTCAAATAATGTGAAGTGACAATATTTTAGTGGTGATTAAAAACTCACTTTTAGTAGATCCTAATATATGTTACTCTCTTTATTTACAATAATATTTTCTCATTAAATATAGTAATTAATAGTTAATTAATTACATATTACATTAATCATTAAATATAGTAAAAATATAGAGTAAGGTATATTCATTACAAAGTACCATATTAGTGTCCTTAAACACTTAAAAAAATTCATATGGATTTTTAAGAGAATTCAAATGTTGAGGCTTGAATTATAAATTTGAAAAACTTTCACTCCTTAATGCTTTACTTAGTAAGATTGAATGAAAAATAGAAAGACGGAAAATTGGAGAGAGGGAAAAAAGAAGAGATGAAAAACATTTATTTTTTCTTAGGTGTGTTTGGTAGGAAAGATAAAAAATGTGAAAAAAATTTAATTTTCTTTTTTTTTTCCCATTACTTAGTAGAGTTGAAAAACTGGAAGGAAAGAAAATAAAATTACATTAATTTACCATTATACTATTAATTAGTTAAAATAATAAAATAAAAGTAAAAAATAAAAGATAATTTTGTAAATATATATGATTACTCACATCTCATTTTCGCTCAACTAATCTTTCCAATTTGAAATGATTTGATTTTGTTAATAATGAAAATAATAATAATCTTTTCTTTTTTCTTCATACTTTTCATTCTTACAAGTACTAACAAAAATAATTTTTTTCGACTTTTTTACATATTCTTTTTCATCCTTCCAATTTTTCACCTTACCAAGCACGACATAAAAGTAGGGATAAGATATAATATAAAGTTGAAGGCTTGAACAAAAATATTTACCTTATTATATGAGTCTTATCGAGCAAATAGTTTTGATAAAAAATTGGATGGATTCTTCATTTCATCATTTAATATTTAAATTTGGTCTAAATTGATGTTTAATTATATAACAAATGTATTTTGTTTATATATTATATTATTAATGTATTTTGTTTATATATTTTATTATTAATTTAAAAAATAAAAATATTTGCAAGATTTATAAATTTTAAAATTTGAAAACTAAACATGTATTATATTGATGTAATTTTTTAATCCAACTGCTAATGTATTTTTTTTTGTTCATTATCCAATTGTTAATGTAATATTATGTAACTATGTAGTCAAACATAATTTGAGAGATACGATTTTGTCATTAGAATAATATATAAAATTAAGTAATTATGAGTATAACATCTAGGATTATAGGTTGATTTTTTTTTGAATTGATGAGAATTTTTTATATATAAATAAAACACTTTTGTATAATTTTATTCAAGTCAATGAATAGAAGAACTCTTCTAACCTGGCATGAAACTATTATATCTAGTCTTTTGCCTAAAATATACTAGGGATTTGTGTCTAATTTTTTTTTTAAAAAAAAAAGAGTCAAATTTCTTGGTTAACATTCTTAGGTTTCGTAAAAAAAAGCTTTTCAATTGGGTATTCTCTCTTCCTATTTTCAACGTCCTGATTTCGTTTTTACTTTTATTTTTGTCAGTTTTGCTTAGAAAATGGAGAAATCTAACATCTCTTGACCAATAAAACGAATTTGAATGATACTAATTATAATTTATGGGTTCAAGATATGAAAAGTTTCCTGAAAAGCCGCAGATTTTGGCATATCGTTGCCAACAACATTATTCAGCCTACATGAGAAAACGAAAAGTCCCTCGCCGAACTTGCTAATTGCTTGAACAATTAGGATAGCTAAAATAATTAGAAAATGACCTGATTTTGATATTACAAAAGGAGATTTGAGATTTTTTGGCCATGAGGTACACATTTGAACTTGCTCATTATTATCAATTATAGATAACTCTTCACAATCTCAAGCAAGAACCCGGGCAATCAGTCAATACCTTCCTAGCTGAAGTCAACCTCTTTGGAATCAACTGACTCAAGCCAACATCATTGAGGACCGACTTCACCTTATTCAAGTTCTTATGGCTCTTCGTCCTAAATATGAATCTGTTAGAGCTTCATTACTACACCACAAGCCACTTCCATCGGTTGATACTACAATTAATGAGCTCATTTTTTAGGAAACATGTCTTGGGTTAGACAAACCTCCACAAATTGATGTTACTCTTACTGCCCATTCTAGGCCATTCTATCAAAAAGGCAAAACATCATATCAGAAGTTTGACTCATCATATCCAAAGTTCGACAAAACTTTGAAACTACGTTTTTCAAGTTTTACCGCTAAAAAGGCCATCTCCTTCTTGAATGTCCAACAATTGAATGTCAATATTGTTATGAGGCTGGGCACATTGTTGATAACTGCCCTATATGCCCTTCGAGAGTTAAAGAGAGAAATTTCTTTTCTAAATCTCAAAAATAGTTTTGCACATCTAAATCATCTTCATCGGAAGCACTATTATCACTATTAATGATCTTGAGGCTTTTTTAAAACAATTTATATCATTCAATTCCTCTTCTTCCACTGTATTATTTTGTAAACACCCTAAATTATTCTATGTACGTAGTCTTAATCACGAATAACAAAGTAGCTAATGGAATTAAAGATGTGATTCTTTCATATAAAAATTTAAGCTAAAATTTCTCATATTTCATGACGGGATTTAGAAGAGTGAATTAAATGACATATAAAAATTTTAAAAATAAATAAATAGAAAATTATGCACTCAAGTGTATATATATATATATATATATATATATATATATATACATTAAAGTATCAATGAGTATACATACGTATATATAAATATATATGAACACGCATATAACTATATTTGGCCGAGAACTCTCCTACAACATTTCCATGCAAGCACGTTACATGCCTAAACGTGCACACGAATTGTATATATATATATATATATATATATATATATACATTAAAGTATCAATGAGTATACATACGTATATATAAATATATATGAACACGCATATAACTATATTTGGCCGAGAACTCTCCTACAACATTTCCATGCAAGCACGTTACATGCCTAAACGTGCACACGAATTGACCGAAGGAAGGAAGGCTGTAGCTGTAGCAGGAATTAGGTAAAGGCAATATAATGAATTGACGTTAACGTGTGGAAATGAGAGGCTTAGGACTAAATCAAAATAAATATATATAGGTTATGAGGAATGGTGGATATACATGAAACCAAAGGAGGATAGCATCGGGAATAGTAAAGAAATCGAAAATTTAGTTTGCAACGGGGGAAATGGCAGTAAGAAGAAGAATAAATGAAACTGACAGTAAAGGAAAGCAGTTGGGAGCAGAAAAGAGAGCAGGAAACGGGGTCGAGGATGGCCAAAACTGAAGCATTCACCGAACCCCTGCAGTGCACCCCCATGACCCCTGCACGCACCCAGTCTTTACGCCCTCCACACCCTCCGCCAAACCTACTTCCATCTCCATCATCTACATGTCAACAGCATGCCTGCCGTGCCCCTGTCTTGTGTCAGCTGGAGAACCAAAATAAAAGGAAAGAAAACTAAGGAGGAGTGCGGGAAGAGAGGAAACGAAGCTGAAAAACAGAGGCTTAGCCCTGATCTTTTCAGCGAGAGAGGAGAGAAAGTGAGGGAGTGTAAATACCGTAAATTTTCAATATATTTCGTATAGCTATAAATAATAATGTGGACAATTAAATTAAATTATGTTTTGGGATATGAGAAACTTGGATAAGCCAATTACCTAAATCTGATTTATAAATAAATAATTAATAATAATAATAATAATAATTTGATTAAGTACATGGAAGAGCGTATACACGTATTTATATACCTACGTTTGTATGAGCCACTAAGAGTACTCTATAGAGTGTAAGTATATACACATATAAATATATGTGTTAAGTACATAAGAATGTGCATATATATATATATATATATATATATATATATATATATATATATATATATATATATATACAAACTTTGGAGCAGTTAAAGTGTTTAAAGAAATATATAAATATATGTTAGATATATTTATAATGTACATAAACTCTGGGATGACAATAGAGAAAGGAGAAACCGTGCACGATATGTAAACATATATTGAGAATTGAGTGTGCAGTAGGGAGGTAAACTGAAGCATGAAAGAAGGCATGGGAGTATGGCTAAAAACATCTGCTGGTTGGTCCGACCGAGAGAAGGGATAAGAATAATAGAAGAAAGAAATATATAGCAGAAAACAGGTGAAGAAAAGAGAACAGAGCTCGTGATGAGTCTTAGCGTGGAAGGAGTAAAAAAAAGAATTGAAGGTGGAATAGTGCAATGAGTGGGAGTGAGGACAGTATGAAAATATACATGTACAGTGAGAAGTGTAAGGTATGAATAGGAAACAGAAGGAAGCAGTTACCGAACCCACTCCTACTTCCTCCTCACTCTCACGCCATCAAACCTTTCACCATCACATCCCTTCACCAAAACCCAGCTTTGCCCCGATCCTGTACATGCATAATAGCAAGGAAACGGAAGAAGACTGAAACAGAAAAGAGGCATCACCGAGAGCCTTAATTTAGAAAAAAAAAGAAATTTGCAACTAAAGCAGAGGTAGTAACCGAGAAAATGGTAAGGGACCTCTAGTAAGAGGGAGTGTGACTCCTTGAAGAGAAGCTAGAACCGAAGCTTAAAGGGGATCGAGGTAGAACAGAAAGAGCTGAAGCAATAGGAAAACAAGAAAATGTAAACAGGAAAGTGAGGATCGAAACAGAGGACGTCGGAGCAGTGGCGAACAATGAAGTTGGAAGCAGGTAGCCGGAAAAGGACGTGATCGGAGGGACTTCAACTCTGGACAGAATCGTCATGGAAGGAAGGAAGCGGCAGCGACCAGGGGAGGAAGACGATGAACAGTAGGCGGTAGAAGGAAGGAAGAAAGAAAGAAGAAAGGCGCGCGTAAATTCAAAAGAAAAAAAAGAAAAAGAAAAAAAAGAAAAAAAAAAGAAGTGTCTATTTATATAAGTATATAAAAATATTTGGAGATAGGAGAGAAGGCACATAGTAATTTGGAAACACGGGGAAAAAGAGGACTTCGACGAAAATAACCCGAGTGGATCGGACCCGCTGACTCGTTACGTTGAGACAACCGAGGACCGCGGACCGACACCAAGGTAAGGAAAATTCTCGTCGCTGCTAGAGATAAATATACGTAATTTTTGTGTATTTGTAGATATAAAATTTAGGTTGAATTTCGCAGTACCGAAATTACCGAAAAGACTAGGTCGAATTTTATGATTCTGAAAATTAGAGATTTTAGCTTAGTTGAACAATCAAATTTTACGGATTAAAATTAAATGATTTGCATAAATTATGGTATGACTTGAATTCTGTTTTAATTATTGAAAATCTCAAATTTTGAATTTTCATAGACTATTTTCTGAGATTTTTCGAAAAAGGGCTATTCAGCTTGTTTTTGAACGATTTCATGAAACAATCAAATTTATATATGATTTGAGGAAAAATGATATGATTATAAAGTTATTCTGATTTTGATGAAATGTGCTTGAGCGCGTACAGACTGTGTGTCATACGGTCCGTCTCGCACTAATTTTGAGACAAAGGCGTTGGTGATATCATGTTGCATTTCTGTCTGTTTCTGTATCTGATTTTGTATCTGTGGTCCACAAGTACGATGTACCATGCTTATGGCTCTATTTTTGGTCTTCGAACATTTTGATCTGTGAGCTGTTTGGGTAGCTGACCACTCTTACGGCGATTGACATCCCGGCACACTTGGCCCGTGATTTACCCGGAGTCACCGACATTGGCCAATAGTCATTTCTGATATCTGATATAACATGCTTGCCTTGTCTCGTCTAATTGAAAATATTTATTTGAATTTGTCTGCTTGAATTGAAATATCTGGGAATATGTTTGTTTTGCTACTTAAAAATTCTGAACTTTCTGGATTTATGACAGTAGTTAAATGTATTAGTGATACATATTTTGTTTATGAAAAAAAATCTGTTTTTGGTATTTGTGCTTTTGCCGATATTAAATCTATTTTTTTTTTAATTCTGAATCTGGTATCTGAGAAAATCATCTGTAAAACTTTTCTGGATTTAATAAATATAATATATATATATATATTTTGTACGTAGTGTATTTATCTACCTGCTATGGGGTTTTTCTTACTGAGCACATTGAGCTCATCCCCCCTTACTCTCATCCACAGATTCGCATCAGTAGTGGAATTCGACTCTATAAGTCGAGGTATTTTGCACAGCTGTGCTTCAGAAAGAAATCACCTAAGTTAGAGGTATACCTAGTAAGGATAATTGTTTTGTATCTAAAAAATATTTTTTTGTAAGTACAATAAGGTATGCAAGCATATGCTTGGGGAATTGTGATTGATACTATTTTGTAAGAGAACAAAATGTCGATTTGACGAAATAGTAATGTTGCTGCTTTGTGTTTTAAACTATTACCAAGAGAATTTAAATTAAATAGGCGAATTTATGGATTTTGATCTATTATCGACTTGTAGCCCAACCGAAATAGTAGTAAATTCGGGTCATTATAAGTTGGTATCAGAGCGGAGGTTGGCCTGATACGAGTCGATAATAAAAGTGAAAAAAACTTAGAAAGTTCACATCCCCAGCATTACTGTACGTTATTTAGATACAAACGGGCATACGTGGTTGTGTTTTGCTAAGAAATTGCTACTGAAATGCAGGAAGCCGATTAGTTATGGCTGGTCGACGAGGTCGACTGAGGGGATGATGGGCAGGTCATCCCGAGGCCATGAGGAGAGGCCTGAAGGATCGGGTGGCCCCACTACTGAACAGCCCACTCGTAACCCTACTGAGAGCTCCAAGGCTCGAATTACTAGTCTGGAATGTAGCATGGAGTCGATACTGAATCAGATCGGGAAAGTGCTCGCCAAGCTGAACAACCCACCGGGCACTGCGCTCAGACTGTACCTACTACTCCCGCAGTTGCGCCACACATGCCTATGCCAGCCCAAACAACACCAGTGCCGCCAGTAGAAGAACTTTCTACTACACTGCCACATACCCCGCCTGTACCACAATCGCTGGCACCAATAGCCCTACAGCAGCATAGTAATGATATGGGATCTGATTGTGAGTTGGACAGGTTGAGGCACTTTCAAGAATTCAAGCCTCTATCTTTTACTGGGGTTAAGGATCTAGTGGTTGCAGAGGACTGGATTAATGAGATGGATAAGCTTTATAGGTTTTTTCGGTGTAACTCTATCGGGAAAGTTGCTTTTGTAGCTTTTGTACTAAAAGGAGAAGCTGAACACTAGTGGAAGTCCACTCGATTGATCTTAAGAAGCAAGCATGGAGTAATCACTTGGGATCTATTTCTTGATGCTTTTCGGAGGAAGTACATTCCAAAAATTGTTCAGAGGAGATTACAGTCAGAGTTCTTGAACTTGACTCAAGGGAATAAATCCGTGGATGAGTATAAGTCAATGTTCACCTCATTGGGAAGATATGATCTGGACACCATGGACTACGAGGCGAAGAAAGTTCAAAAATTTTGGATGGACTAAGGCCCTCGATTCGGGCCCGACTGGCCCCGTTTGATATTAGCACCTATGAGGAGGCAGTTCATCGAGCCTAATTGTGCGAATAAGATTACGAGATGCAGATTTTTGAGTCTAACAAATTGGGCAAGGGTAAGGAGCAGGATCGGAAGAGGACAGCTGGGGACATGAGTAGCAGAGATGGTAGGAAACCATTGTTTAAACGACAGAGGCACTATGAGGAGATGAGGGGTAAGACTACCAGGCCTCCAATCTATCAGGGCTCAGCACCTACCAAGGGGATTGTAATCTGAGGACCCCGACCTAATGTAGAGATGTGCAGACACTGTGGGGGGAATCACACTAACAGGCCCTACTATAGAATAATGGAGGTTTGTTTCAGATGTGGTAAGACGGGACACATGGTCAGAGACTGTCCCAAAGGTATTGATATGGCCCCACAGAGGTATACGGAATAGAATACAGCACCTGCTACTACCTCCACACCAAGGAGGAAGGCGAAAGTGGAAGAAAAGGGTAAGCAGATTGCAGGATAGGGTCGAGTGTACGATCTAGAGCCGGAGGCGACGAAAACTGATACACCAATTGAAGCATTTGAAGTTACTATTCTAATTTTTGAGGTTAAGGCTATAGTTTTATTTGATTCTGGTGCACTCATTCCTTTATATCGCCCATGTTCGCATGTAAATTGATTCCATATGTACAACCAAAACCACTGGGAAGGGTACTAACGATTAGAATACCAATGAAAGATAGTCAAATGCAAAGAAACTATATAAAGATTTTAAACTTAAAATAGGAGATAGAAACATATTAGCAGACCTGATTCTACTAGATATGTATGAATTTGATGTGATATTGGGCATGGACTAGTTAGTAACAAATCAGGTTGTTCTTGATTGTCGTAATAGGACAGTGACATTTATGCCCAAAAAATATGTTGTAAAATTTTTTGATAAGTAATGGAAAGAAAAACATTTATTGCTAAATAACATGGTCTTATTAATAATATGGATAATAATATTTTTGAAGGTTACATCGCGTATGTAATCGATACGGATAAGGCAAACCCGAATTTGAGCGATATTCCCGTAGTCAGGGAGTTTCCTGACGTGTTTTCGGACGATCTACCGGGGTTACCTTCGGATAGGTAGATGGAGTTCTGTATCGATTTGCTGCCTGGTACTGAGCCAATATCCAAGCCTCCATACCGAATGGCCCCTGTCGAGTTAGAAGAGTTGAGGAAGCAGCTGCAAGAACTATTAGATAAAGGGTTCATCAGGCCAAGTGTTTCTCCATGGGGTGCATCAATATTATTTGTGAAAAAGAAAGATAGTAGTCTCAGGTTGTGTATTGATTACAGATTGCTCAACAAAGCGACCATCAAGAACAAATACCCTTTACCCCGTATCGCTGATTTGTTGAACCAACTGCGAGGAGCACAGATCTTTTCCAAGATTGATCTAAGGTCAGGGTACCATCAGTTGAAGATCAGGAGTGAGGATGTATCCAAGACAGCCTTCAAAACTGATATGGCCATTATGAGTTTTTGGTCATGCCGTTTGGATTGACGAATGCTCCCACAGCTTTCATGTCGCTGATGAACGAAGCACTTAAGCCGTACTTAGATAGATTTGTCATAGTTTTCATTGATGATATTTTGGTGTATTCCAAGTCCAGAGAAGAACACGAGCAGCATTTGAGAATGATTCTACAAACCCTCTGGGAAAAGAAGTTATATGCCAAGCTCAACAAGTGTGACTTTTGGTTAGATCATATTACATTTTTGGGTCATATTGTGTCGAAAGATGGAGTGGCTATGGACCCGTCTAAGATCGAGGTAGTGGTGAAGTGAGAAAGACCCAAGACTGTCACTGAGATATGAAGTTTTTAGGTTTGGCTGGATATTACAGGAGATTTGTAGAGGGTTTCTCTAAGTAATTGCTCCTTTGACACGGCTTGCAAGGAAAAATGTTAAGTTTGAATGAAGTGACGCATATGAAAGGAGCTTCCATGAGTTGAAGCACCGACTGACCACTGCACCTATATTGACTATCCCCGCTAGTTTGGGAGGGTTCTCGGTGTATACAGATGCTTCAGGTCAAGGTCTGGGATGTGTATTAATGTAAAATGGGAGGGTAGTGGCTTATGGTTCTCAACAGTTAAAAGGCCATGAGAGGAACTATCCAACCCATGATTTAGAATTGGCAGCTGTAGTGTTTGCACTAAAAATATGGTGTCATTACCTGTATGGAGAGAAATTCCAAATCTTCACAGATCATAAGAGCCTCAAGTATTTATTTTCTCAAAAGGAGTTGAATAAGAGGCAGAGGAGGTGGATAGAACTTTTGAAAGACTATGATTGTGAGATCCTATACCACCAGGGAAAGGCGAATGTGGTAACAAATGCTTTAAGCAGAAAGAATATGGGGCTGGTATTTTATATGATGATTCGGGAACATGAACTGTTGAAACAATTTGCGAACCTTAACTTAGATATTGAACCCTTTGACTTTGTCGGTTGTGGTATGGTAGCTAGCCTGAGGATAGAGCAGACTTTATTGACAGAATCCGACAGGCTCAACGTACTGATAAGTACTGTATAGATATGGCTGGTCAGATCCCGTGAGGTACTATGACAGATTTTGAAGTTAGCCCCGATGGTCTATTGAGGTTCAAGAGCAGGATTTGTATTCCCGATGATACACAGTTGAAGAAATTGATATTGACAGAGGCTCATTTCTCGAAGTATACGTTACATCCGGGAAGTAATAAGATGTATCAGAACTTGTGAACAGTGTATTGGTGGTCAGGAATGAAAAAGGATGTGGCTGAATTTGTGGCCCGGTGTCTTGTGTGTCAGCAAATCAAGGTAGAACATAAAAAACTAGCAGGAGATTTGGTATTTTTGAAAGTTTCTCCATCCAAGGGTATAATGAGATTCGGGAAGAAAGGAAAGTTGAGTCCTTGTTATATAGGACCTTTCGAGATCTTAGACCGAGTGGGAAACAAAGCATACAGATTGGCGTTACCGCCTGATTTATCGAGCGTTCATAATGTCTTCCATGTCTCAATACTTCAGAAGTCTCATCTGGATCTGACACATGTGATTAAGTATGAACCGTTGGAGTTAAAAGAGGATATGAAATATGTGGAGAAATCGGTTCGGATACTGGACAGGAAGGAGAAGATATTACGGTCCAAGATGATTCCTCAGGTCAAGGTTTTATGATAGTACCACACTTCGAAAGAGGCCATATGGAAATTAGAGAGTCTAATGCGAGAAAAGTACCCACACCTGTTTATGAATTGATGTACTCCTAAATTTGGGGACCAAATTTTCCAAGGTGGGGAGAATGTAAATACCGTAAATTTTCAATATACTCGGTGTAGCTATAAATAATAATGTGGACAATTAAGTTAAATTATGTTTTGGGATATGAGAAACTTGGTTAAGCCAATTACCTAAATCTGATTTATAAATAAATAAGTAATAATAATAATAATTTGATTAAGTACATGGAAGAGCGTATACACGTATTTATATACCTACGTTTGTATGAGCCACTAAGAGTACTCTATAGAGTGTAAGTATATACACATATAAATATGTGTTAAGTACATAGGAATGTGCATATATATACTAACGTGGGAGCAGTTAAAGTGTTTAAAGAAATATATAAATATATGTTAGATATATTTATAATGTACATAAACTCTGGGATGACAGTAGAGAAAGGAGAAACCGTGCACGATATGTAAACATATATTGAGAATTGAGTGTGCAGTAGGGAGGTAAACTGAAGCACGAAAGAAGGCATGGGAGTATGGCTAAAAACATCTGCTGGTTGGTCCAACTGATAGAAGGGATAAGAATAATAGAAGAAAGAAATATATAGCAGGAAACAGGTGAAGAAAAGAGAACAGAGCTGGTGATGAGTCTTAGCGTGGAAGGAGAAAAAAAAAAGAATTAAAGGTGGAATAGTGCAATGAGTGGGAGTGAGGACAGTATGAAAATATACATGTACATTGAGAAGTGTAAAGTGTGAATAGGAAACAGAAGGAAGCAGTTACCGAACCCACTCCTACTTCCTCCTCACTTTCACGCCATCCAACCTTTCACCATCACATCGCTTCACCAAAACCTAGCATTGCCCCAATCCTGTACATGCATAAAAGCAAGGAAATGGAAGAAGACTGAAGCAGAAAAAAGGCATCACCGAGAGCCTTAATTTAGAACAAAAGAGAAATTTGTAACTACAGCAAAGGCAGTAACCGAGAAAATGGTAAGGGACCTCTGGTAAGTGGGAGTGTGACTCCTTGAAGAAAAGCTAGAATTGAAGCTTAGAGGGGATCGAGGCAGAACAGACAGATCTGAAGCAATAGGAAAACTAAAAAATGTAAATAGGAAAGTGAGGACTGAAACAGAGTACGTTGGACGTCGGAGCAGTGGCGAACAATGAAGCTGGGAGCAGGTAGCCGGAAAAGGACGTGATCGGAGGGACTTCAACTCTGGACAGAATCGTCGTGGAAGGAAGGAAGCGGCAGCGTCCGGGGAGGAAGACGATGAATAGTAGGCGGTAGAAGGAAGGAAGACAGAAAGAAGAAAGGTGCGCACAAATTCAAAAGAAAAAAAAAGAAAAAAAAGAAGTATATATATATATATATAAGTATATAAAAATATTTGGAGATTGGAGAGAAGGCATAGAGTAATTTGGAAACACTGGGAAAAAGAGGACTTCGACGGAAATAACCCGAGTGGACCGGAGCCACTGACTCGCTACGTTGAGACAACCGAGGTCCGCGGACCGACACCGAGGTAAGAAAAATTCTCGTCGCTGCTAGAGATAAATATGCGTAATTTTCGTATATTTGTAGATATAAAATTTAGGTTAAATTTCGCAGTACCGAAATTACCAAAAAGACTAGGTCGAATTTTATGATTCTGAAAATTAGAGATTTTAGCTTAGTTGAACAATCAAATTTTACGGATTAAAATTAAATGATTTGCATAAATTATGGTATGACTTGAATTCTATTTTAATTATTGAAAATCTCGAATTTTGAATTTTCATAGACTATTTCTGAGATTTTTCTAAAAAGGGCTAGTCAGCCCGTTTTTGAACGGTTTCATGAAACAATCGAATTTATATATGATTTGAGGAAAAATGATATGATTATAAAGTTATTCTGATTCTGATGAAATGTGCTTGAGCGCGTATTGACTATGTGTCGTATGGTCCGTCTCGACTAATTTTGAGACAAAGGCGTTGGTGAGATCATGCTGCATTTCTTTCTGTTTCTGTATCTGATTCTGTATCTGTGGTCCACGAGTACGATGCACCGTGCTTCTGACTCTGTTTCTGGTCTTCGGACATTCTGATCTGTGAGCTGTTTGGGTAGCTGACCACTCCTACGGCGATTGATATCCCGGCACACATGGCCCGTGATTTGCCCGGAGTTACCGACATTGACCAATAGTCATTTCTGATATCTGATATAGCATGCATGCCTTGTCTCATCTAATTGAAAATATTTACTTGAATTTGTCTGCTTGAATTGAAATATCTGGGAATATGTTTGTTTTGCTACTAAAAATTTCTGAACTTTTTGGATTTATGACAGTAGTTAAATGTATTACTGATACATATTCTGTTTATGAAAAAAAACTTGTTTATGGTATTTGTGATTTTGCCGATATTAAATCTGTTTTTTTCGAATTCTGAATCTGATATCTGAGAAAATCATCTGTGAAACTTTTCTGGATTTAACAAATATAAAATATATATATATATATTTTGTAGATAGTGTATTTATCTACATGCTATGAGGTTTTTCTTACTGAGCATGTTGAGCTCATCCCTCTTACTCTCATTCACAGATTCACATCAGTAGTGGAATTCAACTCTATAAGTCGAGGTGTTTTGCACAGCTACGCTTCAGAAAGAAATCACCTAAGTTAGAGGTATACCTAGTAAGGATAATTGTTTTGTATCTAAAAAATATTTTTTTGTAAGTACAATAAGGTATGCAAGCATATGCCTGGGGAATTGTGATTGATACTATTTTGTATGGGAGCAAAATGTCAATTTGACGAAATAGTAATGTTGCTGCTTTGTGTTTTAAATTATTACTAAGAGAATTTAAATTAAATAGGCGAATTTATGGATTTTGATCTATTATCGACTTGTAACCCAACCGAAATAGTAGTAAATTCGGGTCGTTATAAGTTGGTATCAGAGCGGAGGTTGGCCTGATACGAGTTGATAATAAAAGTGGAAAAGACTTAGAAAGTTCACATCTCCAGCATTACGGTATATTATTTAGATACAAACAGGCATACGTGGTTGTGTTTTGCTAAGAAATTGCTACTAAAATGTAGGAAGCCGATTAGTTATGGCTAGTGGACGACGAGGTCGATCGAGGGGACGAGGGGGCAAGTCATCTCGAGGCCATGAGGAGAGGCCTGAAGGATCAGGTGGCCCCATTACTGAACAGCCCACTCGTAACCCTACTAAGAGCTCCGAGGCCCGAATTACTAGTCTGGAATGTAGCGTGGAGTCGATACTGAATTAGATCGGGCAAGTGCTGGCCATGCTGAACAACCCACCGGGCACTGTGACTCAGACTGCACCTACTACTCCCGCAGTTGCGCTAGACATGCCTATGCCAACCCAAACAATGCCAGTGCCGCCAGTAGAAGAACCTTCTACTACACTGCCACAGACCCCGCCTGTACCACAATCGCCGGCACCAATGGCCCCACAGTAGCATAGTAATGATATGGGATACGATTGTGAGTTAGACATGTTGAGGCACTTTCAAGAATTCTAGCCTCCATCTTTTACTGGGGTTAAGGATCCAGTGGTTGTAGAGGACTGGATTAATGAGATGGAGAAGTTTTATGGGTTTTTTCGGTGTAACTCTATCGGGAAAGTTGTTTTTGCAGCTTTTGTACTAAAAGGAGAAGCTGAACACTGGTGGAAGTCCACTCGACTGATCTTAAGAAGCAGGCATGGGGTAATCACTTGGGATCTATTTCTTGAAGCCTTCCGGAGGAAGTACATTCCAAATACTGCTCAGAGGAGATTACACTCGGAGTTCTCAAACATGACTCAGGGGAATAAATCCGTGGATGAGTATGAGTTAATGTTCACCTCATTGGGAAGATATGATCTGGACACCATGGACTACGAGGTGAAGAAAGTTCAAAAATTTATGGACGAACTGAGGCCCCCGATTTGGGCCCGACTGGCTCCGTTTGATATTAGCACCTATGAGGAGGCAGTTCGTCGAGCCCAATTATGCGTACAAGACTACGAGGTGCAGAATTTTGAGTCTAACAAATTAGGCAGGGGTAAGGAGTAGGATCGGAAGAGGATAGCTGGGGACATGAGTGGCAGAGATGGTAGGAGACCATTATTTAAACGACAGAGGCACTATGAGGAGATGAGGGGTAAGACTACCAGGCCTCCCATCTATCAGGGCTCAACACCTACCAAAGGGATTGTAATCGGAGGACCCCGACCTAATGTAGAGATGTGCAGACATTGTGGGGGGAATCACAGTAACATGCCCTGCTATAGAATAATGGAGGTTTGTTTCAGATGTGGTAAGACAGGACACATGGTCAGAGGCTATCCCAAAGGTATTGACATGGCCCCACAGAGGTATACAGAACAGAATATAGCACCTGCTACTACCTCCACACCAAAGAGGAAGGCGACAGTGGAAGAAAAGGGTAAACTGGTTGCAGGACAGGGCCGAGTGTACACTCTAGAGTAGGAGGCGACAGAAACTGATGCACCAGTTGAAGCATTTAAAGGTACTATTCTAATTTTTGATGTTAAGGCTATAGTTTTATTTGATTCTGGTGCAACTCATTCCTTTATATCGCCCATGTTCGCATGTAAATTAATTCCATATGTACAACCCAAACCACTGGGAAGGGTACTAACGATTAGAACACCAATGGAAGATAGTTAAATGATAAAGCAACTATATAAAGATTTTAGACTTAAAATAGGAGATAGAAACATGTTAGCAGACCTGATTCTACTAGATATGAATGAATTTGATGTGATATTGGGCATGGACTGGTTAGTAACAAATCAGGTTGTTCTTAATTTTCGTAATAGGACAGTGACATTTATGCCCAAAAAATATGTTGCAAAAATTTTTGATAAGTAATGGAAAGAAAAACATTTATTGCTAAATAACATGGTTTTATTAATAATATGGATAATAATATTTTTAAAGGTTACATCGCGTATGTAATCGATACGGATAAGGTAAACCCGAATTTGAGCGATATTCCCATAGTCAGGGAGTTTCCTGACGTGTTTCCGGACGATCTACCGGGGTTGCCTGCGGATAGGGAGATGGAGTTCTGTATCGATTTGATGCCTGGTACTGAGCCAATATCCAAGCCTCTATACCAAGTGGCCCCTGTCGAGTTAGAAGAGTTGAGGAAGCAGTTGCAAGAACTATTAGATAAAGGGTTCTTCAGGCCGAGTGCTTCTCTATGGGGTGCGCCAGTATTATTTGTGAAAAAGAAAGATGGTAGTCTCAGGTTGTGTATTGATTACAGATTGCTTAACAAGGCGACCATTAAGAACAAATACCCTTTACCCCGTATCGATGATTTGTTGGACCAACTGCGAGGCGCACAGATCTTTTCCAAGATTGATCTAAGGTCAGAGTACCATCAGTTGAAGGTCAGGAGTGAGGATGTATCCAAGACAGCCTTCAAAACTCGATATGGCCATTATGAGTTTTTGGTCATGCCGTTTGGATTGACGAATGCTCCCGCAGCTTTCATGTCGCTGATGAACAAAGCACTTAAGCCGTACTTAGACAGATTTGTCATAGTTTCCAAGTCCAGAGAAGAACACGAGCAGCATCTGAGAATGGTTCTACAAACCCTCTGGGAAAAGAAGTTATATGTCAAGCTCAGCAAGTGTGACTTTTGGTTAGATCATATTACATTTTTGGGTCACATTGTGTCGAAAGATGGAGTGGCTATGGACCCGTCTAAGATCGAGGCAGTGGTGAAGTGGGAAAGATCTAAGACTGTCACTGAGATATGAAGTTTTTTAGGTTTGGCTGGATATTACAGGAGATTTGTATAGGGTTTCTCTAAGTTAGTTGCTCCTCTGACACGGCTTACAAGGAAAAATGTTAAGTTTGAATGGAGTGACGCATGTGAAAGGAGCTTCTAGGAGTTGAAGCACCGACTGACCACTGCACCTATATTGATTATCCCCGCTAGTTCGAGAGACTTCTCGGTGTATACGGATGCTTCGGGTCAAGGTCTGGGATGTGTATTAATGTAAAATGGGAGGGTAGTGGCTTATGGTTCTTGACAGTTAAAAGATCATGAGAGGAACTATCCAACCCATGATTTAGAATTGGCAGCTGTAGTGTTTGCACTAAAAATATAGCGTCATTACCTGTATGGAGAGAAATTCTAGATCTTCACAGATCATAAGAGTCTCAAGTATTTATTTTCTCAAAAGGAGTTGAATAGGAGGCTGAGGAGGTGGATAGAACTTTTGAAAGACTATGATTGTGAGATCCTATACCACCCGGAAAAGGCGAATGTGGTAGCAGATGCTTTAAGCAGAAAGAATATGGGGCTGGTATTTTATATGATGATTCGGGAACTTGAACTGTTGAAACAGTTTGCGAACCTTAACTTAGATATTGAACCCTTTGACTTTGTCGGTTGTGGTATGGTAGCTAGCCTGAGAATAGAACCGGACTTGATTGACAGAATCAGACAGGCTCAGCGTATTGATAAGTACTGTATGGATATGGCTGGTCAGATCCCGTTAGGTACTATGACAGATTTTGAAGTTAGCCCCGATGGTTTATTGAGGTTCAAAAGCAGGATTTGTATTCCCGATGATACACAGTTGAAGAAATTGATATTGACAGAGGCTCATTTCTCGAAGTATACGTTACATCCGGGAAGTAATAAGATGTATCAGAACTTGCGACAAGTGTATTGGTGGTCAGGAATGAAAAAGGATGTGGCTGAATTTGTGGCCCGGTGTCTTGTGTGTCAGCAAATCAAGGTAGAACATAAAAAACCAGTAGGAGATTCGGTATTTTTGAAAGTTTCTCCATCCAAGGGTATAATAAGATTCGGGAAGAAAGGAAAGTTGAGTCCTTGTTATATAGGACCTTTCGAGATCTTAGACCGAGTGAGAGACAAAGCATATAGATTTGCGTTACCGCCTGATTTATCGAGCGTTCATACTGTCTTCCATGTCTCAATGCTTCAGAAGTATCATCCGGATTTGACACATGTGATTAAGTATGAACCGTTGGAGTTAAAAGAGGATATGACATATGTGGAGAAATCGGTTCGGATACTGGATAGGAAGGAGAAGATATTACGGTCCAAGACGATTCCTCTGGTTAAGGTTTTATGGCAGTACCACACTTCGAAAGAGGTCACGTGGGAATTAGAGAGTCTAATGCGAGAAAAGTACCCACACCTGTTTATGAATTGATGTACTCCTAAATTTGGAGACCAAATTTCCCAAGGTGGGGAGAATGTAAATACCGTAAATTTTCAATATACTCGGTGTAGCTATAAATAATAATGTGGACAATTAAGTTAATTTATGTTTTGGGATATGAGAAACTTGGATAAGCCAATTACCTAAATCTGATTTATAAATAAATAACTAATAATAATAATAATAATAATAATAATAATAATAATAATAATTTGATTAAGTACATGGAAGAGCGTATACACGTATTTATATACCTACGTTTGTATGAGCCACTAAGAGTACTCTATAGAGTGTAAGTAGATACACATATAAATATATGTGTTAAGTACATAGGAATATGCATATATATATATATTTATATATATATATATATATATAAATATATATACTAACGTGGGGGCAGTTAAAGTGTTTAAAGAAATATATAAATATATGTTAGATATATTTATAATGTACATAAACTCTGGGATGACAGTAGAGAAAGGAGAAACCGTGTACGATATGTAAACATATATTGAGAATTGAGTGTGCAGTAGGGAGGTAAACTGAAGCATGAAAGAAGGCATGAGAGTATGGCTAAAAACATCTGCTGGTTGGTTCGACCGAGAGAAGGGATAAGAATAATAGAAGAAAGAAATATATTGCAGGAAACAGGTGAAGAAAAGAGAACAGAGCTTTTGAGTCTTAGCGTGGAAGGAGAAAAAAAAAGAATTGTAGGTGGAATAGTGCAATGAGTGGGAGTGAGGACAGTATGAAAATATACATGTACAGTGAGAAGTGTAAAGTGTGAATAGGAAACAGAAGAAAGCAGTTACCGAACCCACTCCTACTTCCTCCTCACTCTCACGCCATCAAACCTTTCACCATCACATCCTTTCACCAAAACCCAGCTCTGCCCCGATCCTATACATGCATAAAAGCAAGGAAACGGAAGAAGACTGAAGCAGAAAAGAGGCATCACCGAGAGCCTTAATTTAGAACAAAAAAGAAATTTGCAGCTAAAGCAGAGGCAGTAACCGAGAAAATGGTAAGGGACCTCTGGTAAGAGGGAGTGTGACTCCTTAAAGAGAAGCTAGAACTGAAGCTTAGAGGGGATCGAGGCAGAACAGAAAGGGCTGAAGCAATAGGAAAACCAGAAAATGTAAACAGGAAAGTGAGGACTGAAACAGAGTACGTTGGATGTCAGAGCAGTGGCGAACAATGAAGCAGGAAGTAGGTAGCCGAAAAAGGACGTGACCGGAGGGATTTCAACTTTGGACAGAATCGTCGTGGAAGGAAGGAAGTGGCAGCGTCCAAGGGAGGAAGATGATGAACAGTAGGCGGTAGAAGGAAGGAAGAAAGAAAGAAGAAAGGCGCGCGCAAATTCAAAAGAAAAAAAGAAAAAGAAAAAAAAGAAAAAAAGAAAAAAGAAGAAGTATATATATATATATAAAGTATATATTTATATATATATATATATATATATATATATATATATATAAATATTTGGAGATAGGAAAGAAGGCACAGAGTAATTTGGAAACATGGGGAAAAAGAGGACTTCGACGAAAATAACTCGAGTGGACCAGACCCACCGACTCGCTACGTTGAGATAACCGAGGACCGTAGATCGACACCGAGGTAAGGAAAATTCTCGTCACTGCTAGAGATAAATATGCGTAATTTTCGTATATTTTTAGATTTAAAATTTAGGTTGAATTTCGCAGTACCAAAATTACCAAAAAGACTAGGTCGAATTTTATGATTCTGAAAATTAGAGATTTTAGCTTAGTTGAACAATCAAATTTTACGGATTAAAATTAAATGATTTGTATAAATTATGGTATGGCTTGAATTCTGTTTTAATTGTTGAAAATCTCAAAATTTGAATTTTCATAGACTGTTTTCTGGGATTTCCCGAAAAAGGGCTAGTCAGCCTGTTTTTGAACGGTTTCATGAAACAGTCGAATTTATATATGATTTGAGGAAAAATGATCTGATTATAAAGTTATTCTGATTATGATGAAATGTGCTTGAGCGCGTACTGACTGTGTGTCGTACGGTCCATCTCGCACTAATTTTGAAACAAAGGCGTTGGTGAGATCATGCTGCATTTCTGTCTGTTTTTGTATCTAATTCTGTATCTGTGGTCCACGAGTACGATGTACCGTGCTTCTGACTCTGTTTCTGGTCTTCAGACATTCTGATTTGTGAGCTGTTTGGGTAGCTGACCACTTCCACGGTGATTGACATCCCGGCACACCTGACTCGTGATTTGCCCGGAGTCACCGACATTGACCAATAGTCATTTTTGATATCTGATATATAATGCATGCCTTGTCTCATCTAATTGAAAATATTTATTTGAATTTATCTGCTTAAATTAAAATATCTGGGAATATGTTTGTTTTGCTACTGAAAAACTCTGAACTTTCTGGATTTATGACAGTAGTTAAATGTATTACTGATACATATTCTGTTTCTGAAAAAAAATCTGTTTCTGGTATTTGTGCTTTTGCCGATATTAAATCTGTTTTTTTGAATTATGAATCTGGTATCTGAGAAAATCATCTATGAAATTTTTCTGGATTTAGCAAATATAAATATATATATATATATTTTGTAGGTAGTGTATTTATCTACCTACTATGAGGTTTTTCTTACTGAGCATGTTGAGCTCATCCCCCTTACTCTCCTCCACAGATTCTCATCAGTAGTGGAATTCGACTCTATAAGTCGAGGTATTTTGCACAGCTGCGCTTCAGAAAGAAATCACCTAAGTTAGAGGTATACCTAGTAAGGATAATTGTTTTGTATCTAAAAAATATTTTTTTGTAAGTACAGTAAGGTATGCAAGCATATATCTGGGGAAATGTGATTGATACTATTTTGTATGAGAACAAAATGTCGATTTGACAAAATAGTAATGTTGATGCTTTGTGTTTTAAACTATTAGCAAGAGAATTTAAATTAAATAGGCGAATTTATGGATTTTGATATATTATCGACTTGTAGCCTAACCGAAATAATAGTAAATTTGGGTCGTTATAGGGAGGCGGTGTAAAGGGGTTAGAAACTGCTATAAGACCCTGATTTCATCTTGGGTAGCAAGCACATAAAACACAAAGGAAATAGAGGAGGAGAAAACCCAAGCTGGAATAAGAGGAAGTAGGGTGTATAGTAAAACATTTTTGGTTTCCATTTCTTTTTCCTTGGTACTGAATCGAAGAGGAAAAGCTTGAATAGCGGTGTGAACAAGAGGCAACAGTAAGTGGAGGAATCCAAAGCAAAGAATGACACAGGGGAGTGGTAGCTGGGCCTCGGGTAGCTTAGCTGGAAAACTAGGAACAAAACAGTGACGTCGGGGTTGGTAGAGGAGCCAGAAACGAGGTGGCCGGAGGAACCACGATCACTAACGCCGAACGGAAGTGTACAGAGAGGAAGAAGGTGGCAGCGTCGAGAGGTGGGTGATGACGGTGGACAGAGTCGAGGAGTGAAACAGTGAAGGAGAAGAGGGGAGGATAAGAAGAAAGAAAATAAAAGAAGAAGAAAGGAGATTTTGTTGCGAAGGCCAAATTCAAAAAAAGAAAGAAAGAATAGAAGTAAATATATATATATATATATATATATACATAAATTAGATATATATAAATATAAATATTTGGGAATAGAAAAAAAGACCTACAGAGGTTTTGGAAATTGGAAAAACCCAAGGGAAGGAGCTCCGAGAAAATTAACCGAGCATACCGAACCCACAGACTCCAGTCACTAAAGACATTGCAGACTTTGGGCAGACACTGAAGTAAGGAAAATTCTCATGTGCTGCTAGAGATAAATATGCGTAATTTTCGTGTATTTGTAGATACGAAATTTTAGGGTAAGTTTCCTAGTTACAGTAATTATCGAAAACCTTGGATCGATTTTACGATTTGAAATTTAAGAAAGAGTTTTAAAACTCCGTAAAACGGCCTGATTTTCGGTATAGTATTATCGAGCTTATTTAAATAAATATTAGAGTGATTTTTAGCTGAAAGAGGGCAAGACTAGCCCTTCTAATTTGTTTAATTTATATTGAATCGAGGTTTTAGAAACTATTTGGATAAAATGGATTATTTATGAATTTGGCTTTGAAACGAAATCGTGCTAGTCGTCGTGTATTGTTGTGTGATTATGCACTGACCTGCTCGCACGAGATTTAAAGTGTTTTGATATTAAAATCGTGCTAGTCAGTCGCGTATTGCTGTGTGATCTTGCACTGACCCGCTCGCACGAAATTTAAAGTGTTTGATGTTAAAACCGTGCTAGTCAGTTGTGTAATGTTATGTGTTCTTACATTGACCTGCTCGCATGTGATTTTGAGGCAAAAAGGCGACAGTGAATTATACTAAATTGTGAATGTTACTGTGGTCCATAGAGTACGATGTACCGTGCTATGTGCATGTGAGTACGCTGTACCGTGTTACTGAAAAATAGTGTACTGTGTGAGCCGTTTGGGTAGCTGACCACTCCCACGGCACCTGACATCCCGACACACCTGATCGGTGATTGCTCGGAGTCACCGACATTGGCCAATAGTCATTTTGATAATTGATATAACATGTACTGCCTTGTCTCATCTATTTGAATTTTTTGAAATATCTGCATGACTGTGTTATCTGGAAAATGTTTATTCTGCTACTGAGAGTTTTGAGATTCCTGTAATTACCACAGTAAACTGATTACACTACTGATGCTAATTCTATTTCTGATTTTCTGGCTCTGGTATCTGTGAACTTGCCAAATTATCTGTTTACTTTGTGAAAATTTTCTGGTTTTGACAAATATATATATATATATATATATATATATATATATATATATTAGGTAGTGTATTTGTCTACCTAATATGAGGTTTTTTTTACTGAGTTCGTTATGTTCACCCCCTTATTTTCCTCCACAAAGCCTCGTCAGTAGCGGAGACCGTTGTTATAAGTTGTTTATTTTGCACAGTCATTCGTCATAAAAGCGTTCTTCAACGCTAAAGGTATACCCGATATAAGCATTTATTTTGTATCAAAATTTTTGAAAGTGCAGTAATGTATACGAAATGTGTCTGGAGAATGTGAACATGAATATTTTTGTAAAAGAACTACGGTGCTGGTTAATTGAAGAAGTAGTTACCATTATTTTTGTTTTAAATTGTTACCAAGAAAATTAAATTAAATAGGTGGATTTATGGATTTTGATCTGTTATCAACTCGTAACCCAACCAAAATGTGTGTAATTTGGATCGTTACATATTTATTACTCTCGGTAACTCCTCTTGGCTTTTTTTTTCTTCTACTTATTGCAATCATATTACCTCTAATTTTTCTATTCTGTAACCTAAAATGACTACCTCATGTCTTCCCTATCCATATAGTATAACACACGCCATATCACTTACATTAGTCATATTTCTGACTCACATCTTAATCTTCCCAATACCTATTTTGTTCCCACTTTTTATCTCTAAACCCTGTCTTTGTAGGTCAATTTTGTGATTTGGTCTTATTGTATTTTTTTCTCCTGTTAATTATAGGATCTCAAATGGACAAGATTCTTAGAACGAGATGTAAGGTAGGGTGATTATTTGAGCTTGTTTCTCTTCATCTTCTTGTTAAAACAATTTTTGCCACCACAACAATCGGTTCATCCTTGTATCAGTGGCATCTTCGCCTTGCTTGTGCTTTTGCAAGTAAACTCCATCCTTTGATCTCGTGGGTTATTAGGATCTACTAAATTTAAGTTTTTTCATTGTCTCCATTGTCAACTTGCTAAGCAACCAACTTTATCTTTAATAATAGTTTCTTTATTTATGACACTCCTTTTGGTCTTGTCCACTTAGGCATTTGGGGACTCTCCCAATCAGCATTTTGTTATATTTATTGACAATTGTTCTCATTTCATTTATTTCTTTAAACAACAGTATGACTTACCTCAAATATCTATAAAGTTTGCTACCATGATTAAAACTCAGTTTTCCTATACCATTAAAAAACTTTGAGCTAATAATACCGCAGAATATAAACAAACCTCCCTTCTTTAGTTCTTAGATCAACTTGGTACTTTAATTCAATGATCATGCCTCAATCGTCCAAAATTTGGATTGTATCAGCTGTAGATTATTAATTAAAATTAAAAATATTAGTATTAATAGTAATCAAATAAGACATCATTTGCAAACACCTGGCGAATAACAAAAGAAGAGTTCGTCGTCACTAGTTCGTGACGCGAAATCAAGTTGTCATTCGAAACACTGGTGGTTGGCTGCTTGCCAGTGCCATGCCAGCGATAAAGATAGCTACGCCAAGCAACTTTTTCACCACCATCCTTAAAAAGTCCATGGACCGGCCTAAGCTATCCTGCCTGCTGGGTGGCATCAACTAAGGCTTATGAAGCCTAAAATATTCAAGATAGTGATCCCTCCTCCTTAAAGTCACGAAGCATGGGCTGATTTTAACGATATAATAATATTAATCTTAGATTCTTGTTTTGATGCCGCCTACCATGGTGAGTGGGCGAAATTCGTTGAATTTTTTCAGTTAGTTGGTGGATATCGCTTTCTTCCTCAGCAATTAATCCTGTCGCAAATTCATCGTGGATTTGCCCTTAATAAAATGTTAACACTATGGTTTCAACCTCAATCATTGAACTGAAGAGCATTCATTTTGAGCTGCGATGGAGGTGCGTGCATAGATGTAACGCACAATAATTGGACTAACGAATTATGATAGACGACAAAAGTGACTATTTTTGCCGACGTTTCTCAATCGTCAATTCTACATTGTTTGCCGGTAATGCTGTAACATCTGTAATTTGTCTTAATATGTTTATTGGTTCTATCTTCTTTTTTTTTTTTTTTTAATCTTAAAACTGCAAAAACAAAATAAAATAAGATTAGTCCAAACAAAAGAATACATTCTCTAGAAACCTCATCCTAAAATTCTTAAGATCAATTTCATTAACATAGAATCTTAAAATCGATTTTTCTCAAAATCAGAAATCATCCCAAAGTTATCTTCGCGTCAGGCCAACGGGAAAAACAAAACCTAGTTACCTTCTTCCATGCAATTTTAATTTGATAGATTATGAAGGGGAAGGTAGCAGAAATACTGACCAAAACAGTTTTCATCTAAAAGTTGCCTTGGTAGGTGATGCTGGATAATCAGTTTATAATTTTAAATGGAGCGATAAGTCTAGGGGAAGTGGACAAGTGATTATATACTATTTAGTTTTTAATTAGTTTTTATATAATTTTAAATTTTCTTATATGGATAGCGATTTTAAATGAATATTTAAATATTAGGAAAACATAGTAAGTTATTATTAAACATGTTTAGTAACCTAATTTAATGAACATATTTTCTTAATCACAATTACATTAAAAGAAACTTTCATATTGATGTGGATAAACTCATTTAACCCTAAATTATCCACTTAAATCATTCAACTCCCGTTGCCTGATTCCAGCATTGAGCCATTTTGTTGCTGCCTCCATCCCTGTTTTACCCGAAGCATCACCACCATATTCAAATCTTCCTACCCCACAAAAAATAAATAAAAAATAAAATCGTCCCGGCACATGGTCAACCTCCAAACCATCTTCAAGCTTCTTAGCCACCATCATCAATCTTTCATCCTCTGAACCGACTCTCCTTCCTTTTGCAAGAGAATTGTCCCTGCTGCCAAGCTGTCAAACGAGTTTACCTGCACTGCTCATCCAACAAATGCACCTTCCCGTGAAGTTTATTGCACGAGGCACCAGCTACTATCTCCTTGCACCTTCAGTTCCCTGCCCTGCACTATACTGCTGCCGCGTGATTAGGTGAAAGCAGGCCAATGTCGTCTTGAAGCTGCCGTCTGAAAGAAAACTACCGCTACAAAACAGAAAAAGAAAGGAAAGTAAAGAATAAATCAGGAAACACGAAACAAATAGAAAAGGTAAAACACACGTACTGTCGGTTATATGATAAATATGCTTTTTTTTTTTTTACCTGGATATTCAATTTGTAGTTGTTATATGGAATCTCGATTAATTCAAAATTAAGCTATTGTCGGATCCTATGAAGAGAAAGTTCTCTTAATGCTTTTTGCTCCATTTGTAATATTTGAATTCGAAACCATGTTTAAAAGAAATCAAACTCCTTTCACTCGGATCAATAAATATGTTTTTTTATTCCTTTCATGCTTACGGCTACTCATGATTTTCATTATTAAATAAAGTTATTTAATGTACTTAATCATACTAATTAATATGTTAATATGTTATTTTGATTTATTACTTAATACAAGTTAAATTAGGTTAAAGAGTTAAAATTAGGTATAAAGTTTATGAGATGTCTTTTAAGTTAAACTATATTATAAGTTATTTAAAATAATAAGGATTATTATCCTATCCATTGTAAGTGGAATTGAAAAATTTCACAAATGGGGTTAAGATAACACATTTCTCATTTGAAATATTAAAAAAATAAATAAAGTAGCGTATGATTACCATCTTTATCCCGTTTGCGGAGTAAAAAAAAATCACTGACAGTGTATTAGATGATAATCGAAATAATAAAGTAAAGTAAGATTAATCCGACGATGAAATTCTATAGGGATTGCGCTTGAGTAGTACTTTTAGATATCTTGAGGTGACGAGAGTCCTTTAAGTCGGTTAAGATTGATGGAAGATTTAAGATGATATTTTTAATATTTAATAATTCAAATTCATTATAATAGTAAAATTTAAATTAAAATGAAAATAAATTAAAATTAAGTTCATTATAAGAATAAAAAGTAAATTGATAAGTTAGAATTAAATAATTAAAAAATAGAAAAGAATTCAAATAAATAAAAATAAAAATAAAAATAAAAATAAAGTAAAATAAAATAATATGGATTATTTCAATCATGGAATTTAAATGGGAATTGCGGTTGAGTAGTTTTTTTAAAATTCCTACGTGAGAAAATTTTCTCTAAAGTTTGACCAGCTTAATGGAAGGTCTAAAGGAAAGTTTTCAATATTAAATAAAAGACGATTGGTCTTATTTGAATACTCTTGAAATGAAAAAAACTTTTAAATTGTTCGACCATCTCGATGAAGAAGACTTAGAAGATTTTCAATATTAAGCATATCAAAATTAAAGCAAACAAAAAGGCAAAAATTAGGATTACTTTAGACTATTTGATACCATTTTATGATGGGCTTGTGGGGGTGCTAATCCTTCCACACACGTAACCGTATTCCTGAACTTAGAATTTTTGAACATAGATTAATGCCTTATCCTTAGTAAGAATATGTGACCAATCAACTTTGTTGTCACGCCCCGGAAACGCGAAAAATAGGGCAAATTTAAAAACTTTTTACTTATCAATTCACAATTAAGAGTGCATTCCTGTGCAGTGTCATGCATCATCATATTTATCATACCTCAGGATCTCAAGTTAATTAATCCTAATACATCCCATATAATGTTATACATCAAGTGTCTGCAATTACAATAATTGTCTGGGTACATGAAAAGATAAAAGATACCTCAAAATACAATATATGGCCTAGAGCTCAAGTCCTCCACTAGCCACTACTCCGTACGTCGCAGGGAAACCCCTTTTCATTTGAAGAAATCTGGGGGGAAAGAAAACAGGGTGAGCTTCTAAATCGCTCAGTAAAGGGGGTAACAGACTCATTTTATAAACAAAAATGCACATCACAAAATATTTATTTGTATGTGAAACTCATTATACTTATTTGAAAACCATAGCATGAAAATACTCAAAACGACATTCTCATATCTCAAATCATGTGAAAACATGAAGTAAAAAGGCTCAGTATAGAGCAGTAACAAAGCATGTGAAAATAATGCGATAATCGCTTTCTCAATAAACGTGATAAAATCACTGTAATAGTAATGCACGTGGCTCAGCCACTAAACACATGTGGCATAGCCACTGATTTGAATTCACACGTGGCACAGCCACTAAACACACGTGGCATAGCCACTGATTTAAAATCACACGTAGCACAAGCACTAAACACAAGCGGCATAGCCACTGATTTAAATTCACACGTGGCACAGCCACAGGATAGGGTTTCACGTGGCAACGACCACCAAATATACGTGGCATAGCCACTGAATGGGGGATCTCACGTCGCAACGGCCACCAAATAGGGTTCTTACGTGGCAACGGCCACCAAATAGGGTTCTCACGTGGCAACGGCCACCAAATAGGGTTCTCACGTGGCAACGGCCACCAAATAGGGTTCTCACGTTACCAGAACGGAGAAGAATCGGGCTTACATGCTACCATAGCAATGCTCGGTGTGTACTCATAATTACACACCTAAGTCTTATCACATAAGACTGGCTTGCCTTCACGTAGAACTCATAGTGGTTTTTCTCTCATAAAACTCATTTGAAAATCGTTTTGTACTCAACACAAAACATATTAAAATCGAGTTCCAACCGGCAAAGCACGCACACATTTCTCAAATCTCGATATTGCCTTAACGTAGAGCCCAATTATAAACTCATAAAACATTGGGCTCCAACCGGCTATAAAAATCGTGTGCATTCTCATCAAAACACAACACATCAAACATGCTTGTTTTATAAATCACAAATCATGCTATATAGTTCAAAATCACATACACAATTGGTTTAGTTTCCCTTACCTCCTTGCACATCGTATAGTGCAATTGTTTCCCCCTTGTCACGGATTAGTCTCGCATTCCGCTCTGGAACTCCCGAGCTGTCCAACCGATGTTAAAACATCAATATTCATCATCACAGTACCTCAATTCTCCAAAATCGAGCATAATTGCTCATAACACCTCAAATCTCTTGATTCTCATAACTCTACCCCAAACTACAATCTCATTCACAACATCTCAACGTCCTACATTTCTCATGCCAAATTATCTATGCTAATTCACCACATTGTCTAAATTTTCATTTATAGCTCAAAATTCCCAAAATTGCTAGATATCATTATCACTTCAACTACATTGTAATTTCATCAATCCCTAATCATTTTCCAACTACTTCAACACAATGCCAACAACTATCATTACCAAAATCATCTCAAATATCAAGATCGAGGTTTAGAAATTACCCAAAACTTATGGAGAGCTTATCTCTTGCCTCGATCCAATCCGTCTTACGATTTCCAAGTATGTTGTTCTCCATTTGATGAGGAACAACTTTCCTTCTTGCCACAGCCTCTGATTTGGACGGAAATGGGTGCTTTGGATGAGTGAGAAAGCTAGGGCTCGGTGAAAATAGGAGTTGGAAGAGAGAGAAAATGAAATTGCAGGAGAAAGCAGGGGTTCCTTATATAGACTGAGGGTAGGAGATCGATCTGGCTCTTGATGAGATCGATTTGCATTTGAATTTGGGGATGATTTGGGGCAATTTTATGCCTAGGAGATCGATCTGTCGAGGGATGAGATCGATCTCTTTATGGCTTTATGAGATCGATCTGCTTCTTGAGGAGATCGATCTTCTCCCAAACAGAAACATTTAGAGATCGATCCCTTCCTCATGAGATCGATCTTCTCTCAAAAAGAATCCTAAGGAGATCAATCCTCTTCCATTGGAGATCGATCTGCTCCTTAAATTCCTCCTTCCTTGTCATTTTTAACTCATCAGATCGATCTCCCCTTCTCCAAGATCGATCTGACCTCTTAGTTTCACACTCATTGTTAAACACTTACACATAAATTTCTAAATATAATTCTCACAATTCACTTAGCTCAATAAATTACACTTCAAGTTCATATTACATAATTAAAATATGTCTGAAATTCTCAGATCTCACATCCTCCCCACCTTAAAAAGAATTTGGTCCTCCAAATTCGGCTCAACTAGCCAAATAGCTGGGGGTATTTCTCCTTCATGAGATTCTCTAGTTCCCACGTTGCCTCTTCCATTGAGTGATGTTTCCACAGAACTTTCACTAATGGGATGCTCTTGGTTCTAAGTACCTTCTTCTTCCTATCGAGAACTCGTACGGGTTCCTCAGTATAGCTCATATCCTCTTAAATGTCCATCTCGTCATACTCTATGACATGAGAAGGGTCCGGGTGGTACTTCCTTAACATAGACACATGAAAAATATTGTGTATTCTGGACATCTGTGGGGGTAATGCTAATCTGTAAGCTACCTCTCCCACTCTCTCAAGAACCTCGAATGGTCCTATGTATCGAGGACTCAATTTTCCTTTCTTCCCAAATCGCCTGATACCCTTACTCGGTGATATTTTCAAAAATACTGCGTCACCAACATCAAACTCGAGTGGCCGTCTACCCACATCCGCGTAGCTTTTTTGTCTACTCTGTGCAGCCCGTAACCTCTCACATATGAGTTTCACACTCTATACAGCTTGCTCAACAAGCTCTGGAGCATTTATCCTTCTGTCACCGACTTCTTCCCAAGCTACAAGGGATCTACACCTCCTACCATATAAAGCCTCAAAAGGTGCCATTCCAATACTCGCATGATAGCTGTTATTGTACGCAAACTCTGCTAGGGGCAGGTGATCATCCCATGATCCCTTAAAATCTATCATACACGCCCTCAACATATCCTCCAGGGTCTGAATAGTCCTCTCTGATTGACCATCTGTCTGAGGATTATAGGCGGTACTGAAACTCAATCGAGATCCCATGGACTCCTGAAACTGGGTCCAAAATCTGGAAGTAAACCGGAAATCTCTATCAGAAGTAATTCTCACTGGAGCCCCAATGTAATCTAGCTATCTTGCTAACATACAGCTCGGTTAAGGCATCCACAGTATCTGTGCTCTTAATGGCAAGGAAGTGGGCACTCTTGGTCAATCTATCCACTATAACCCATATAGCGTCATGAGCTCTTCGGGTCCTCAGTAAACCCATAATAAAGTCCATGGTGACATGCTCCCATTTCCATGTAGGTACAGGTAAGGGCTGTAGTAGTCCTCTGGGCTTTCGATGCTCAGCTTTCACTTGCTGGCATACTAAACATCTGGCTACGTATTCCGTCACGTCTCGCTTCATACCACTCCACCAGTACACCTTTCTCAAATCTCGGTACATCTTAGTACTCCTGGGGTGCATGGTGTATCACGAGCAATGAGATTCTTTCAGTATCTGTCTCTTTAGGGTATCATCGTCCGGTACACAAATTCGTCCTTTGAATCTCAACAATCGATCCTCACTGATGGTGAGATCCGACTGCGAACTCTGTTCAGCTTGGCTAACCATATTTATCAATCTCTGATCACTACGCTGCCTATTTCTCTTCTGATCCATGATCCTGGGCTCTATTCGCAAGCTAACCAAAAATCCAGTCTCTATCTCTTTAACTCTGTTTCGGAGTTCGACAAACTGCTCCAGTAAATCCCATTCCCTGATCATCATAGCAGATATCATACTCTTCCTGCTCAGGGCATCAGCAACTACATTCGCCTTACCCGGATGATATAGAATCTCGCAGTCATAATCCTTAAGGAGTTCTATCCATCTCCTTTGTCTCATGTTTAACTCTTTCTGATCAAGAGATATCTCAAACTCTTGTGATCAGTGAAGATCTAGAATCTTTCCCTATATAAGTAGTGTCACCAGATCTTCAAGGCAAAAACCACAGCGGCTAACTCCAAATCATGTGTAGGGTAATTCCGCTCATGGTCTTTCAACTGTCGCGATCCATATACGACCACTCTTTCATGCTGCATAAGCACACACCCCAATCCTTGATGAGATGCATCACTCCGAAAATCCTCCTGATCCCTCAGGGATAGTTAACACAGGTGCCACTGTCAACCTCCTCTTTAATTCCTAAAAACTGAGCTCACATTGATCAGTCCATATGAACGGAGTCTCCTTACGCGTGAGTTTAGTCAAAGGAGCGGCAATCCTTGAAAATCCTTCCACAAATCTTCTGTAATACCCTGCCAAACCAAGGAAGCTTCGTACCTCGGTAACTGTCCTCGGTCTCTCCCAATTAAGCACAGCCTCCACTTTACTTGGATCCACTGATATTCCTTCCTCTGAGACTATATGACCAAGGAAAGCTATCCGATCCAGCCAAAATTCACACTTACTAAGCTTTCCATATAATTGTTTATCTCGGAGTATCTGAAGTACTAACCACAAATGCTGTGTATGCTCCTCATACGACTGAGAGTATACCAGGATATCATCAATAAAGACTATCACAAATTTATCTAGATAGTATCTGAACACCTCGTTCATCAATCTCATAAATGCTGCAAGGGCGTTCGTCAATCCAAAGGACATCACCAGAAATTCATAATGGTCATACCTCGTCCTGAAGGTCGTCTTTGGAATATCTTCTTCCTTGATCCTCAATTGGTGATAGCCCGATCTCAAATCAATCTTAGAAAAGACTGATGCCCCTCTCAGCTGATCAAGTAGGCCATCAATCCTAGGCAATGAGTATTTATTCTTCACTGTGGTTTTATTCAACAACCGATAGTCTAGCATAATCTGAGACTACCATCATTCTTCTTAACAAATAATACTGGTGCTCGCCACGGTGAAACACTGGGTCTAATAAACCCTTGATCTAATAACTCCTGTAGTTGTTTCTTCAATTCCTCAAGTTTCACTAATGCCATCCTGTAGGGAGGTTTAGAGATCGGCTGAGTATCTGGTACCAAATCAATGATAAACTCTAGCTCTCTCTCTGGTGGTAAACCTGGGAACTCATCTGGGAAAACATCTAGAAATTCGTAAACCACTGGTATATCCTCAATCCTCGGATGTTCTCGCTCATCGTCTGAGATGAGTATCTCATAACCTTCACATGAAAAATCATATTTAATATTCTCCAAAATAATATTAAAATTCTCAAATTGTTTACAAAATTCCATCCGTCTATTTACTTAATATTTCAAACATATACTGTAAGGTTCAGGTAGGGAGAAAGTTACAATCTTAGTGTAGCAGTCTAAACCCACTCGATTGGTTGCCAACCAATCCATCCCCAAAATTACATCAAACCCATGTATATTCAACATGATTAGATCTGCTAACATCACTCTATCTCCCACCTTTATCTCACATCCTTTACAAATTAACTCAGTCATTTGGGATTCACGCATAGGGGTATTTACATGTAGTATATATTCTAGGGGTTCAAACTTCAAATTTAATCTACATGCAAAATGCTCAGAAATAAATGAATGCGTGGATCTTGAATCAATCAACACATGAGCCTTATGATTACAGATAGAGAGTGTACCTCTTATAGTTTCTGCAGAAGTGTCAACGGCCTCTTTATCTAGGGTAAACACACGTCCCTGTGTAACAGGTCTCTTTCCTTTCTCGCAGTAGTGGCCCGGCTCTGGGGGTTCACTCTCTGAGGCTGTTGTCTAGTGGGCTCCGAAACATGTGGTTTCTGAGGTTGAGGGCAATCCTTCACCATGTGACCCATGTCTCCACATCTAAAACATCCATGGATCGACCCAGTACAACTTCCCTCATGTATTCGGTCATAATTTCTGCAAAACCTTGTCTCAGACCTGACATCTCGAGGGGTCTCTCTAATGTTAGGGTAACCTCTGGGTCTCTCTAATCTGCCCTTCTGCACCTCAATCCTTCCTCTTCTGAAGGAACCTCTCCGAGCATCTGTTTGAAAAATCGCTGGCCTCTTGCCCTTATCTCTATTCACCGCTCTGAGCTCGTTCTGGCATTGTACCATTTTAATTCCTCTTTCAATCTCTTGTGCTCGTCTCAAAGCATCTCCAAACTCAGTAATACATAGCCGTATCAATCTATCTCTGATGATGGGCTTCAATCCATACACAAACTTTTCTGTGCGGAGCTCTTCATTCTTGAAGGTCTCTGGGTCATACCTCAATAGCGTGGTGAATTGGCTCTCATAGTCATCCACAGACATATCACCCTGTACCAAACTTAAAAACTCGGCCTATTTCTTTCTCTGGGAGGCTCGTGGTACATATTGGGTCCTAAAGGCTGTCTGAAACTCTTCCCAACCAATCACATCCTGGCGGGACATCAGAATACCCTGGGTAGTACCCCACCAATCTCGAGCTCTCCCTTTCAACATATAGACACTCATACTGACCCTCTCAGCATCGGTGCACCCTAGATAATCGAATATAACTCTCAACTCCGTCAACCACTCGTCAGCCTCTGTAGGATCCTTCTTTCCCCTAAATGCGGGTGGATTCATCTTCAGAAAATCTTTCAGTCGGACCATACTTCTGTCCTCAGGCTGAGTGACGGGAGGCACTGGGTCCATCTGTACTAGGGGTATGGGAGGTCCTTGTGGTGGTGTAGGAGTAGTACCCGAGGCATTAACTCCAAAGTGTTGCGCAAATAATGCTGCCATCTGCTCAAAACCTTGCCTCACATCAGTTTCAATCTGATTAAATCGAGAGTTAGGACTCTCTGGTTGTGGGGCAGGTGGCGGAGGGGACTCTGCCTACCTCCTCGAACGACCTCGTCGTCCACTCATTCTCTATCTCAACTCGTCTCCTGCGCGTACATATCAGAATCGATTGAAATCTCAATCCTCAAATTCAGTTCATGACCAGACTATTACAGACACTTGGGATGTATTCTATTTCACTTAACCGACACTGACAGTACTAGACACCCTAGGCTCTGATACCAAGAAAGCTTGTCACGCCCCGAAAACGCGGAAAATAGGGTAAATTTAAAAACTTTTTACTTATAAATTCATAATTAAGAGTGCATTCCTGTGCAGTGTCATGCATCATCATATTTATCATACCTCAGGATCTCAAGTTAATTAATCCTAATACATCTCATACAATGTTATACATCAAGTGTCTGCAATTACAATAATTGTCTGGATACATGAAAAGATAAAAGATACCTCAAAATACAATATATGGCCTAGAGCTCAAGTCCTCCACTAGCCACTACTCCGTACGTCGCAGGGAAACCCTTTTTCACTTGAAGAAATCTGGGGGGAAAGAAAACAGGGTGAGCTTCTAAATCGCTCTGTAAAGGGGGTAAGGGACTCATTTTATAAACCAAAATGCACATCACAAAATATTTATTTGCATGTGAAACTCATTATACTTACTTGAAAACCATAGCATGAAAGTACTCAAAACGACATTCTCATATCTCAAATCATGTGAAAACATGAAGTAAAAAGGCTCAGTATAGAGCAGTAACAAAGCATGTGAAAATAATGCGATAATCGCTTTCTCAATAAACGTGATAAAATCACTGTAATAGTAATGCACGTGGCGCAACCACTAAACACATGTGGCATAGCCACTGATTTGAATTCACACGTGGCACAGCCACTAACCACACGTGGCATAGCCACTGATTTAAAATCACACGTGGCACAACCACTAAACACACGTGGCATAGCCACTGATTTAAATTCACACGTGGCACAACCACAGGATAGGGTTTCACGTGGCAACGACCACCAAATATACATGGCATAGCCACTGAATGGGGGATCTCACGTGGCAACGGCCACCAATTAGGGTTCTCACATGGCAACGGCCACCAAATAGGGTTCTCACGTGGCAACGGCCACCAAATAGGGTTCTCACGTGGCAACGGCCACCAAATAGGGTTCTCACGTTACCAGAACGGAGAAGAATCGGGCTTACATGCTACCACAGTAATGCCCGGTGTGTACTCACAATTACACACCTAAGTCTTATCACATAAGACTGGTTTGCCTTCATGTAGAACTCATAGTGATTTTTTTCTCATAAAACTCATTTGAAAACCGTTTTGTACTCAACACAAAACATATTAAAATCGAGTTTCAACCGGTAAAGCACGCACACATTTCTCAAATCTCGATATTGCCTTAACGTAGAGCCCAATTATAAACTCATAAAATATTGGGCTCCAACCGGCTATAAAAATCGTGTGCATTCTCATCAAAACACAACACATCAAGCATGCTTGTTTTATAAATCACAAATCATGCTATATAGTTCAAAATCACATACACAATTGGTTTAGTTTCCCTTACCTCCTTGTACCTCGTATAGTGCAATTGTTTCCCCCTTGTCACGGACTAGTCTCGCATTCCGCTCTGGAACTCCCGAGCTGTCCAAACGATATTAAAACATCAATATTCATCATCACAGTACCTCAATTCTCCAAAATCGAGCATAATTGCTCATAACACCTCAAATCTCTTGATTCTCGTAACTCTGCCCCAAACTACAATCTCATTCACAACATCTCAACATCCTACATTTCTCATGCCAAATTATTAATGCTAATTCACCACATTGTCTAAATTTCCATTTATAGCTCAAAATTCCCAAAATTGCTAGATATCATTATCACTTCAACTACATTGTAATTTCATCAATCCCTAATCATTTTCCAACTACTTCAACACAATGCCAACAACTATCATTACCAAAATCATCTCAAATATCAAGATCGAGGTTTAGAAATTACCCAAAACTTGTGGAGAGCTTATCTCTTACCTCGATCCAATCCGTCTTACGATTTCCAAGTATGTTGTTCTCCCTTTGATGAGGAACAACTTTCCTTCTTGCCACAACCTCTGATTTGGACGAAAATGGGTGCTTTGATGAGTGAGAAAGCTAGAGCTCGGTGAAAATGGGGGTTGAAAGAGAGAGAAAATGAAATTATAGGAGAAAGCAGGGGTTTCTTATATAGACTGAGGGTAGGAGATCGATATGGCTATTTATGAGATCGATCTGCATTTGAATTTGGGGACGATTTGGGGTAATTTTATGCTTAGGAGATCGATCTGTCGAGGGGTGAGATCGATCTCTTTATGGCTTTATGAGATCGATCTGCTTCTTGAGGAGATCGATCTTCTCCCAAACAGAAACATTTGGAGATCGATCCCTTCCTCATGAGATCGATCTTCTCTCAAATAGAATCCTAAGCAGATCGATCCTCTTCCATTGGAGATCGATCTGCTCCTTAAATTCCTCATTCCTTGTCATTTTTAACTCATCAGATCGATCTCCCCTTCTCCAAGATCGATCTGACCTCTTAGTTTCACACTCATTGTTAAACACTTACACATAAATCTCCAAATATAATTCCCACAATTCACTTAGCTCAATAAATTACACTTCAAGTTCATATTACATAATTAAAATATGTCTGAAATTCTCAGATCTCACATTTGTAAATCCTATGAGATTTTTTTTGGTACTTGGTATTAAGTGATACCGATTGGCAAAAAAATTATACTTCTATTAATTAAATTATTAAGCCATTTAAATGATTCACGGAAATAAGGACTTGTATCCTTAAAAGCCAACTCGAATTATTTCAATGAATACTCGGCACGCATGGGATGGGGATGAATTCTGTCCAGTAGGAGACGTGAAGAACTAAAATAAAATGAGTGAGTGAAGTTGGAGTTTGGACAGCATGAGGGAAAATGGAAAATAAAGAATGAAGTGAGATGATAGAGTTGGAAACAATAGGAAACATGAATGGAAGAAGCTGATTTCATGGTTGCCAATTGTTGCTGCTAGCAGCAATTAAAGGGAAGAAAAATAATAAAGATAATGGCTAGGAACCAAAGAGAGATGTCAGAATGAGAAGGAAAGAAAGTGAAAACAAAGCAAGCATGGGGCGGTGAAAAATTGAATTGGAAATGATGAAAGACTGTAGCAGAGAACGTGAGGGAAGGTTGATGTCGAATGATGGGTTATAGTGAGGATAAGAAAAAAATAACAATAATAAGAAGAAAGCTCTAATACAACAGTCTAGGCAGGGGGATGGCAAAAATTGCTGCTCCAAAGTCTGAAAAAAATTAAATTGGATAAGTACATATAGTGGGGAATTGTACAGATAGTGTGGCAGTTCTCAGTAGAGGAAATGTTAAATAAATATATAAATATGTATATGTGTACTAGGGATGGTAGCTATGTTAGGAAGAATGAAGAAAAGTACTGAACGGTGAAAGGAAATAAGAAAACATGTTGATGGAGAAGATTGAATTGAAGTTGGTAGGTAAGGTAGCACAAGGAAACAAGACAAATAAACATATGTATATATATACATATGCAAGAAATACTGAAGCTGCAACTGAGAAAGAAAAGAGAATGGAAATAAAAGGAATGAAGACGTGATGCCTGTTGTAAATAGCACCGATTTGGTGAAAAAAAAGGTGTATATAAGCAGTTTTGAAGTGGCTTGGGGTAGTGAGGATGTGAGGCTGCTATCTAATAAGGAATGATTGATTTTAAAAGAAAAATAAAATAGAAGAAGTGGATAGGATTAATGTCTGACCGAATGCATGGGGTGATGAAGACAAATCGAAACCTCCAAATCCCCTTACGTAGCTGTTAAAAATTGCAGCAGCAGTTGAGAGCTTGATGGACATTCGATGAGAAGAAATGAGGAAAAAAGATGGCGTGCGAAGGTATGCTTGTCACGACCCAATTTTATCTAAAATCACCACAATTATTTATTTATTTATTACCTTTCCCTGTCGTGAACAGTCTCACCACCAATAGTTGGGCTGTGATTTGGTATTAGTTATACCTTACCGTCTACCATGTCATTAATTTCTTATTCTATTCAAAAGTAAACATTTACATTTCATAATCATGATACTATAACTTCGTATGTGTTTTTCAATATTTACATTCCTCATATTACATCCCAAAACCATTACTATGCTATTACATGTTTAGATACAAAATGATACTAGGGTGTATACCTTTCGATGATGGGAAGTAGCAGATACCAGGAATGCAAGTTCTCAGCTGCTCACTAACTATTGCGAATACTTTGAAAAATGGGGAAAATAAAAGGGTGAGCAACCACACGCTCAGTAAGGGAATCATGCGAGCAAGTAGATAACAACACTATCTACATGATCATGATGCCATGCATTAAATCATTTTCTTTCGAAATCATACTTAAATACGAATCTCATGCATACTTTTATGCCAGGAAAAATCATTCGTATAAAACAATTCATTTCTGGAAATGGCAGATAAAGCATGAAATTATACGTCATGCTATTTAAATAATTCAGATTATGTCAAAACATGCCATTTATTTTAAATCAACATTCGCTCTAAAATCATCAGGACTCAATCTCAAACCATAAAATCATGAAATCACAAAATCAAGTAATAAGTAATATGTGATTTCGCAAGGTAAAGAACATGCGATTTCACAAAGCAAGTGACATGCAAGACTAGGCAAGAATCATGATAATAACTCTAGGACTATGGTCATATCCATGTGATCCCAGGCTACACGAATCCTAGTGTGCGGGGTATCAGATCACAGCTGAGGCTACCCCAGGAGGTGGGTACCAAACCTACCCACTAGTCAATCAAATCACTAGTCCGAAGACTACACATCATATATCACGGCACAGTACAACGTACTCCATGCTATAAGCATGGTCCTCGCCTTTCAGCATAAATACTGCAAAGGTCACTTTCTCCGCCGATGTACATCTGAAGAGCCTATACATTTTCACCATCTCATAAACCCAATCCTTAGTAATAACCAGGTCTTTCACCCCTCTGAATACTGGAGGTTTCAACTCTTGAAATTGCCTTAACCTACCCAGCTCATAGTAATAACTCAAGTCACTTTTGCTCGGTCGTGGAGCGATAGGAGAAGCAGTATCTGGAACTGGGGGTGTAACAGTCTCTGTAGCCTGAGGTCTCTCCGCCTCTACAGCTACCTGTCCAGTCGTAGCAGGATGCGCTATGGAACCTCGTCTATCATCGGCACCCAATGCCTGTGTGACTATCTCAACGAGGCTCTTGATACTCCGCTCTATCCTAGCGAAGTGTGCCTCGGTATCCCCTGGTCTCTCAATAGGGTCCTGTGGAGCCTAGTCAGTCTGTGGCTCCGCACGGCCTTCAGACCTACCCCTACGGCCTCTAGCGTGTGCACCAACCCTTCTACCTCGACATGTAACAGGCATAATTCCTAATTTCCTGTATTCATAATCACTTATTAGTCTCATTCCATCTCGTTATACACAATTATATCTAAACAAGAGCACAATAATATGGAGATGTAGTTTTCCTTCTTATTATTACCGACTCGCATCAGACCAACTCAACTCTGATATCAATCTTTGTCACGACCCTTTTTATCCATTTCATATAAAAATCACTATAATTTTTTTCGCTTTAATCGTTAACGTACCCAGTCATGAACATCCCTCACAATTATAGTTGGGTTGTGAGTCAGTAATAATCACCATTTCCATACATCTTCCAATTAATCAAAAATAATTCCATACATTTGAAAGTTAAGTCATGTACTTATACATGACATGTTCACTAGCATTTACATCCCCCATATTACATTTCAAAATAATTACTATGCTATCACATGTTTAGATACAAAAAGAATTCCTATGTGTATACCTCTGGGCGATAAAAAGCAGCAGATATCCAACAATAATGCCTCAGTCCTTCACTAGGTTATTGTGTGCACTCTGTAGAGGAGGAAAATGAAGGGATGAGCAACCACACACGTAGTAAGGCAATAATGCAAGCATGGTAGATAACTACACTATCTACATGCTTATAGTGTCATGCATAAAATCATTAGCATCTAGAGCATGAGGAAAACATCAAAACTATGCTACATGTATATACATATATCATGTACTGACAAACATGGAAATAGGCATGTTAAAAACATGGAAAAATCATTATGTAAAACCTCTCATGCTCATCATCATTAAAACTCATCAAAAATGGAAATTCATCCAAATTAGCAAAACCATCTCTTTAAACTCAATCCCACAAAGCTCGGCCCCTCCCTTGGGTCTACCCCGGACAACACAAATCATACTTAGCATATAAGACCATGTGATATCATGTGAGACAGGTGGTCACTATATATATCAAGGACTATGTTGGCCAACTGTGTCATAATCATCCCGAACCACACAGATCCCGGTGTGCGGGGTATCATGCTGAAACGAAGGTGGGTTGGTTTTTTGTCAGTCTTTTCAAATCATCATCACAACCAAGCTATACAACGTACTTCGCGGACCCATATCATGGTTGGGGGTGCCTGTCATAGGACTTATCTACCCCATGCCATGTGTAACCTACACAGTCTCAAGTGCACGTACGAGTATTACATTTTCATGTAAGAGAGCCTCCTTGTCACGACCTAAATTACCTAAAAATCAGAGTAAATTTTTTGCTTTTTTCATTTATTATTTAATTTTTACCTTTCTCTTATCGTGACCATCCTACAACAGTTGGGCGATGATTCGATGTTAGTCACCTCTCACCTATTTACCATTCCATTTTCATAATCACATTCACATATCAGAGTTTACTATCTTTTAATTTTAACTGAATACATACACAATGGTATTTATAACTCTACATCCCCGATATCATATCTGTTTACAGTACTGTGCATTACATATTTAGATACAAAACTATACAAATGTGTATACCTATCTCTCGATGGGAAGCAGCGGATACCAAGATTGCAAGTCCTCAGCCGCTTACTAATTACTGTGAGTGCTCTGAAAAGATGAGAAAATAAGGGGGTGAGCAAACCACACGCTTAGTAAGGCAATTATGCAAGTAAGTAGATAGCTCCACTATCTACATGCTCATAATGCCATGCCCTTAAATCCATTTCTTTTCATTAAAATCTCAAGCACAAAGTCATGTATGTCATCAATGACTTAGTTTATAAAACTGTTCATGCATATATAAATCATACTACTTATGCATCAATAACATTTTGTGTGACATCAGTAAATCATACTTAGCATGAATTAAATCAAAATCATGCATTATTTCATGCGATATAAAACAAATCGTGAGATAAAATCATTTCATGAATTTATCATTAAAGCATGGAAAACTCATCATGCTATTGCATTTAAATCATTTCATAAAAATGCAGAATAAAATAACCCCTTTCGGGTCAATTATCTCATAAATAAATCTCAATTTCATAAAACGATTCGTCATAAAATTCTGTTATAAAATAACTTTGCTTTTAGGGTCACATTTTATAAAATCCTCTGAAAATCTATCATCAGATTAAAAAATCACATCACAGTGAAAATCACAAAATCGGGGGCCTGACCCCTCCCTCGGGTCTACCCTGGTCTATCAAGACCACAAGTTATATCATGTGAGACAAGTAGGTGACTATTAGTAACAACAAGGACTATGGCCATAACCTCGTGATCTCTGGCAACACGGTACCTAGTGTGCGGGGTATCACATCTGAAATGGGAGGTGGGTCGGTCCTACCTGGTAGAACAACATAACATCAGGATTGCGAGGGCAAGGCTTACTGCCTCGTGGCTAATGCTACTCCTCTCTAACAATCCCCACGGTACAACGTACTCCGCGTGACATATACGGTACAACGTACACCGTGAACCCAAGCTCAGTCAGGGGTGCCTACAATAGGTCTTATCCACCCATATCATCTCTATCTCAGTATGCACGTGTGAGAATATCATCTCACTGTGACCCACAGTCTACAGGAGGCTCCGACACGGCTATATGCATGTCATTTAAATCCCTGTGCGAGAGAAGCTCTAGCATGGCTCAATGCATATACATGATATCAAAAAATCTCATGCGAGTGAAGCTCTAGCACGGTGTCATAAAAATCAGTAAAATCTACGTACGAGTATCACTTCAGTACGACTTAAAAATGAATGAGTTATAAATCCATATAAAATCACGTGCGAGCGAGCTCCAGCACGGTGTTATGCATCAATAAATCAAATCTCGTGCGAGTTACACTCCAACACGGCTTTTATGTAATTATCATATCAAAACAGGATGCGAGCTAAGCTCCAGCCCTCTCATACATGTCAAATCATTAAAACTAGTGCGAGCAATCACTCCAGCACCTTGTTATGCATATCAGGTCAAAACAAGTTAAAACATGTCAAAACAGAGTGTGAGCTAGGCTCCAACACTTCTCATGCATTTCACAAGAATAAAAATCAGTGTGAGAAACCGCTCTAGCACATTTCATGCATATGATGTCACACAAGTCGGTGCGAGCAATCGCTCAAGCACATTTATGCACACTCACAAACGCAGATATAGTGCGAGCTATGTGCTAACACTATCTGTTTCCATATAAACTTGATAGTTGGCCCATTTTCCAAAGAATTTCATTTAAATACTAATAACATTTACGTAGTGTTATTTTGGGAAACTTATGCAATTATTGGCCAATCTACCGATTTGCTTTGCTTAAAACCAATAAAATTTCATACTTCAGAAAATTACTTAAATCATGCATTTCATGCATGTCATGCTTTCACCATCCTTAGGTGAACTTCCCTCAATAGGGGTAAAATAGTCTTTTCTTATTTCGATTCCTTAAAATCTTTAAACCATTTTCTAGAACCTTTATACATAATCACTGTATACATACATATTCAGTGTATACAAAATCTATTAAAATACGCGTAGCTACCTCTAGCTACTCACACAATTCCCTTACCTCATTTTTCTGTACAGTCTGACTTTCACTGATGTCTCGTCATGCAGTCCGATTTGCTCTCAATCAAATCTTCGAAACTGCGTATAAAACATACATCAGGTCAAATACAATACAATTAATTGTATTCAATATTTTCTAGGGCTTAATTTAGATCATTGGGTTCGTTTACCCATATTGGGTTTGATTACACCTTAATGGGCCTTAATCGGCCTTAAGCCCGTTTTCCCACTTACTATTCACATTATCAAGGCCTATTGGGCTCACTGGGCCCATCAGTAATTATTGAGCCTCGTTCTAAACTCTCGAATAGATTAATTTAGTATTTACGACAATTTATCCAATTTTCCAAAATTTAATTCATTAAATGCGAAATTTAAATCCGTAATTTATGCGATAAATATCAATCACGCATAACGATACAAAATTATCGTAAATAAGGGTTATTTACTCGTGATTCCATGATAGTACACAAATCGAGGATGTCTCGAGCTCTCGGTTGATGCCAATTGTCAAGCTACACAATTTAATATTTTTCCAAGTAAACTTTCAGTTGAATATTAATCAAATTAAATATTCCAAAATTTAAACCGATCAATTCGACCACTTATCGACTTACCCGTAACTCGATTGCATCACTGAAATTTTCCTTAATTTTTTCTCTTTTTCTCTTTCCCTTTTTTCTTTTTTTCCTTTTCTTTTTGGCTGAACCAGTTCGGTCCAGTTCAACCCGGTTCAGACTGTCGGCACAGTCCGGTTCGACCGGTTCAGTGCCTTACCGATCGGTTCTCCGTCGACTTCTGCCACCAGTAGCTCCGCGGGGTCGTCCGCAGCTTAGATCTGGTCTCAGTTTCGTCCGAGGTCACCGGAAAGTGGCCGGTCCGACTCTTCTCTTTTTCGACGTCGGTGGCTTTCCTTTCTTCCTCCGTTTTTCGAAGCTGGTCGGTGTTCTACTGGCCAAGGCTGCCACCAATTGATTGGTCCTCGTATGGCGCTCCCTCCGCTGGCGGTGGCAGGCCCAAATCGGCGCCGATCGTCGAGAAATCCCTTTCTCCCTCTCGATTTCCTCGGTTTCTCTCCCTCTACCGCCGTTTGCTGTCGTTCGTGGGTGCGTTAGGCCGGTGGTGGCTCGGCTCTCGTCGGGCTTTCCTTCGCCTAGGTTGTCGCCGATCGCCGGTGAGTGAATCACCTCGGGTTGGCTAGCTTCATTTTCTGTTTCGTTTCCTCTCTTCTGTTTCGCGAAAATTCAGATTTTCAATTTCGTTTTTTTAATTATTTTAATTATTATTTATTTTTATTATTATTTTAATCAACATTATATTATTATTTTTTCAAAATATCTGAAAAAATTATATTTAATTCATTTAATCTGTAAATGAATTTATCAGTCTGATTTTACATTTTTGATATAATTTTTGATTATTTTCGGGATCGTTTTCCGAGGTAAAAATTCTAAAAATATTAAATAAATTCATATCTTGGTCAATTTAACCCGAAATTTATTTATTTATTCTTCATTGATCAAGATTTCTCATTCTCATATTTTTAATTAAATTTTCTTGTCCCGATTACTATCGAATTTCGATCTTTTGATCGTTTTACCCTTCACGTGTTTGGGAATACCATTTAAATCATTTTTGCATTTTTAAATGCACTTGAAAATTTATATTCATTCCCTTTTTGCTTTTACGATAAAATCGGGTTTTACACTCCCCACCGAACAAAGCCTCTCCACCCCACTGGGCTTGAGGATGTTACAAATTTCATTTTAATGTAAGAGATCCTCCCTACCAAACAGAGCGTCCCCACCCCACTGGGTTTGAGGATGTTGGGCTTGAGGATCTTACCAATTTCGTTTTAATGTAAGAGAGCCTCCCCACTGAACAGAGCCTCCCCACCCCACTGGGCTTGAGGATGTTGGGCTTGAGCATCTTACCATCTCCACGGCTCATACATACCACAGCGTGAAAATGCAGTGCGAGCTAGGCTCCATTATGTTTCATACATATTGAAAACGTCAAAATCAAGTGCGAGCAAGACTCTAGCATGATTTTGCTCATATAAGTACTATAGGGAACTCTATTTCAACAAAACATTCTTAAAAACCAAAGTTAGCATCTCACTTGTGGTATTTCATAAATCATGAAATCACTAGCCAGCCTATCCGTCAAGTTTGCTTAAACCGCAGTAAATTATTTCGTAAAGATAGCAAAACATGTGATTTATGCAATTATTAGCCTTACTATCCCCTTGTAAAATTCACTTCAAAACCAAATCATATATATATATATATATATATATATATATATATATATATATATTCGTAGGCATTCACGTATGCCATCAATCACGTTTCTAGATAACCATACATTTACAAAGCCATATATTCACCCACAAAATATGAGCAGTTATCTCTAAGTACTTACAGAATTCCTTTACCTGGAAATCGCGTCGAATGTTTTCCTCTTCTTTAGAGCTGCTCGTTTATGCGGTCTGATTCAGAATTCACCTCCAACGAAATCTCTAGGACTGCACGAAATCATATTTCACATCCATTTGGTCCAATACGACACAATTCTTGCATTTACTATAGTCGATTCAACCTTTAGTCTCCATTAACATTTATAAGGCCTTACTTCCTCTTAAGCCCATTTTGATCGCTTTATTAAGTTCTCGGGAGTTTATTGAACTCTTTTAGGCCTATTATTTCACACTAAATCGATATTAAGCTCATAGTGTCTCTGGTCCATCATTTACTACACTATGACAATTTATCAAACACCTCATATACTTATTTTCACAACTTGCCTAATCTCATAATGTAGCTTCATTCTATCATCTTAAAGTCATACATATCACCTTACTAACACTTTAGTTCAAGCCATTCATCATCAACCTAATCATATCACATTTTCTCACTCTAGACTCTTTCTAAGTCATACTTGTTCCATTACATTCTAGGTAGTTTTAATCATCAATACACACACCAATCAACTCACAATCAATAACTAGATAAATGTACTGGGGTTGGTGTATTAGAAACTCACCTAACTTGATTTTCTTCTTGCTCCAATAAGAATACTCCTTTGCTCCTTCAATCCAACCAATGAAGTATTGATTTCAAGTTATGTTGTTCTTCTCTTTATAGTGAACAACTTTGCTCTAATAGCTTTTCTTAAATCTTTATAGAAATGAGATGGTTTTAGAGAGGGAAAGCTAGGTTTAAGGTTAAAAATGAAAGGAAATGGTTTGTGATCTGCTTTTATAGAGATGACACTAGAAGATCGATCTGCATAAGGTGGAGATCGATCTGACCTTATTTGAATCCTCAGAGTTTCATCCATTTGGAAGGTAGGAGATCGATTTGTTGAATGTATGAGATCGATCTGTCTTGTTGTATGAGACCGATCTGCTTAATGGGAATAAGATTGATTTATTTTAGGCCGAGAGTTTAGGAGATCGATCTGTCCATTAAGAGGAGATCGATCTGGTCCAACGCGAGGCCAATGGAGATCGATCTGCTTAAGTGAGGGATCGATCTCCCTCTTGCAGAATGCTTGACATTATGTTTTCCAGGCATGAGATCGATCTCTACTTGCATGGGATCGATTTGGCCTTCATCATGCACCCTTTTGCTGTAAATATCCCATTTAAACTCATACTCAATCACTTCCACACTCATTTATCAATCCATTCACCCTTAGGACTTAAAAACGTTTATTTCTTGTATTTCATATGTAATGTAACTTGTCTATACATCAAATAATCATATACATTACATAAAATTTTTCAGGTTTTATAATAAAGTCGTGTTTTGATTTTATTACGATTTGATTATAACTTATGCATAGTTATGCAATTATTGGATTTCGAAGTTTTGTTTGAATTAAGAAATATATTAAGTATATTTTGGTATATAAAAAACATATGTTCTAAGTATGCAATTTTTATGTTTTCCAACAGTTTGATCAGAAAACGTATTTTGTTATTTAGCATCATCATTTTATTAAATGCTTTGAATGTTATTACTATCTTAAATGTACTTCTTACTGGGCTATTCGAAAGCTCACTCCCTTTTTTTATCCTGTCAGATTACTTACAATGACTATTTCTTTGTCTGCCGAGTGCTTGACGTAGGCTGGTGGACGAGACTCTCCCCAGGCTACCTTTTTGTACACGCTTTAGGTATATTTCACTTTGTATCCAAACATTCTATATAGTACATATACTTATGTGTAAATAAACATTTTGAGATGTAATCACTTTTGTATACGTACAAAAATGAAAATGTATGTAATCCATGGTGCTACAGTGTGAAATGAGATTAAGAGATGAATAGAAATTATGGGCATTTTATAGATTCTCGAGAATAAAATTTTGAAAAGAATAAGTAAAATCCACTGTTTGTGGTTATATATTGTTGATTGGAAACTTGCAGGTTGATAGGGTTATGTATAAGGGTTATGCTGCTGGAATTTCATTAAAAGTGAAATGAATATTGTCGAATATAAGAAAGTTTAACAACGAAAAGATAAGTTATAATCTGACACTGAACATGAATGCACCTTAAGTAAGAGTTTAAGTTATAAAAGAAAATTTTAAATTAGCCATAATTTCCACGTTTCTGGGGCGTTACATTTATTGACCATAATTTGATGAAGTAAAGTATGGAAATGAAGTTTAGAAAAACCAAATTGCCCTGTTGAAGAAAGAAATCAAATTTGTGACTCATAAAGGTAGCGTAAGAATTGAATTTAATTCCAAATTGAATTCTTATTAAACTTAAATTTAATTACCAATTGAAGAAAGAAGAGTGAAAAATCGTGACGATAAAAGAGTAAAATAAGGTTGAAAGATAAAAATATCTTGGCCTATATAAAGAAAACTTAATCTATTAGTTAAATGGTAAGGTAATTTAAAATACAGTGTAAGAAAGGTTTGATGTTAAAAGTTTTTTTTATGATTTTAAAATTGAAGTATAATAAATGGTACAAAAGGAAATATAGTATTAAAATTTGTTGATTTTTTCAATATGACATTTTTAATCGGACAATTTTAAAAGTTAAAAGTGACAAATTTATTAGGAAGGTGGAGCATATTTTATCATAAACTTCAATACTAATGACTAATTTTTTATTTTCTAATGATGATGATGACGAAAATGATGATGGTGAGGAGGAGGATCTTTTTTACTTAATATTTTTTTAAGATAATGCTTATGTACATTTAATAACTTAATCACTTTCATGGATGTTGATGGATTCTATTTCATTATGTATATTTTATGGGTTTATGCAACAATCTTGTGGATGTTTTAAATGTTATATATATGGTTTTAAATGTTTTGTGTTTTCATATATAGATATAAGTGTGTGTGTGAGAGAGTTTGTGTGTGTATTGAGTTACGGATTTAGTGTTTAATATATGAATTTTGGTATATTTGGGTAAAATTTTTAAAAAATAGAATTTAATATGAATTAGTAACAAAAATCATGAAGTTAACGATGGAATTCATAGCATTAGTGATGGAATTCATCTCATTACTTATGAAATTCATCACATTAGTGACGAAATACATCACATTGCAGATGACCTTTAGTGACGGATTTTTTTATGAAATTAAAAAATTAAATATATTATTAGAGATGAAAATTCCATCGTAGATGACCTTTAGTGACAGATTTTTTTATTTAGTGATAGAGACAAAAATTCATCGCTAATGTGAAAAAATATCATCTCTAATTTACGATGGAATTTAAATTTTTGACGGAAGTAACATTAATGACTTTGATTTTTCCAATGGAATTTGCGATGGAAAATTCCATTCCTAATTGTCTTCAGCGATGTAATTTTTTTTCAACAACAAAATTTTTGTCCCTCATTCCATCGTTGATACTTCAGTTCCCTACATCTAGGCATTGCTTTCGGGCGACCACCTAGCAACTCTTGTACATTTTTCATTAAACCCGAGCTTTGATGCAGCGCATCACTGTCACGCCTTTCTCCCATACATGACCTACCAAAATCACCATAAATTTTTTGCATTTCACTTACATCTTTTTCTGTCATCTCTCACATCAAACGTTGGGTTGTGATTCGATATTAGTCACCCATTCACACTCTTCCATAACATGTATAGAATTTAATATTCCTTTATACATTAATGCAATTATTTGCACATATACATCCCAACCGTATATTAATTTACATAGTTGTGCTTATACAATGTTTAGTACAAAATGTCAAGTGTGTATACCTCTCACAAGATGGATATGCAGTGGATCAGAGAAATATCAGTCCTCAGCCGTGTCCACCTACTGTGGATGCTCTGAAAAAGGGGAAATAATAAGAGGGTGAGCTCACAGCTCAGTAAGGAAATCAGGCAAGCAAGTAGATAACCACACTATCTACAAAATACCATGCTTATGCCTCAAAATCGTTTCCTTACCCAATTGTATCTAAAGCATGCATCTCTCTCAAAGCTTTATGCAATGTATATATGTATAGATACAAAACATCAGTTATAAAACTGGAAATAAGCTGGTTTATCAACCTTAGCATTATATGCATAAATACTGCATTTCTCATGTCATTTCATAAATCTCATAGTTATCATGCCATTCATTTAAATCAAAATCATATGGCATTCATCATGTTTAAAAACATGGAAATCTAGGCCTCGCCCATCCCTCGGGTTACCCTTTTCACAATTCACAAACTCACATGTTTATATCATAAAACCATGTGGTAATTCATTCAAGAAATTTAATTAGCACGAAAGGAGATAGACGACTACATGTTCCGAGTGTATGATCATAACTCATTTTTCGTGATCCCAGTCAACACAGTACTTGGTGTGCGGGGTCTCACAGTGGCTGTAACAGGGGTGGGTCAAATCTCTACCGTCAGCTCTCTACACAACTGAGGACCGATCCTGAAGCACACTAGATCCCACTAGATCTTGCTCCCACTGCTAACCAGTCCTATCCAAGTACATTAAGTACTCACAGTACAGCGTACCCCATGTGACATACACGGTACACAGTATTCCATGAACCCTATCTCAAGGTGGGATGCTCGCCATGAGTCTTAGTCTTCACACCTTGGATATACCTCATAGTCAGGATGCTCGCCATGAGTCTTAGGCCTCATACGATGGGTTATTTCGATAGCACTCTGCCGTATCTCAAAATATTGCACGTGTGAGCATATATACATATAAGTGCGACACACAGTCAGCACAGGCTCCCAACACTGCTATTCCATGCTCTTTTCAAATCCAGTACGTGTGAGTAAACTCCCAACACGACCATATCACAATATCACAATCTCTAGCGTGAACAATGTTCCCAGCGCTAGGTCATATTAAAATCTGAGTATGAGAAAAGTTTCCAATACTCTATAATGTATAATATATGAAATCTGAGTATGAGCAAAGCTTCTAGTACTCTATCATGTAAAACTAAGTATGAGCAAAGCTCTCAATACTCTATAATGCATCAATCACAAAACTGAGTACGAACAATGCTCCTAGTACTCTACTATGCACAAATAGCATTAAGTATGTAGTACGAGTAAACACTCAAGTACTATGTGATGCATATCTCAAAATTTTTCACACAAAACCTGATAGATGGTTATTCAAATCATAATTCACCCAATGAAATCAAATAAGCGCTCAAATGTGCTGTTTTCGCGTATACATGAAAACATTAGCCATTCTATCATGCAAACTCATGAATCTTAGTCACAATAGGCCTTTAAGGTATTTTCACCCTAGTTTTGGATTAAACACACTTATGCTCTTTGATTTCTATCACACATCATGCCTATTCATGGAAATTCATATAACATATAATATCAAAATGCTATTCAAAATACGTGGAGCTATCTCTAGCTACTCACGAAATTTCCTTACCACGGATCACGTCAAGTGACCTCTCCTCCTTAGTTCTACTCACTCTTGCAGTCCGATCAGCTTCCAATGTGATTTCTGAAGTTGTTATACGTATTTACGTCAGTATACCATAATATACTAATTTCATTTGCCAAATCTCAATTCCATGCATCAATCTCATTATTTTCTCCCAATATGGTATTATACCACATTTTCCATATAGCTATATTTATTTCTCCTTATTTTCAATTTATACATTTCGCAAAATTGACTTATAATCTTCCCTACATGCATATTCCATCATCAAATTCATGTTAACATCATTTCCTCATCATTTTCCCATTTTCATGCCAAAACTAGGTCATGCTCATTTTTCATGATTCTTTCATTTTTAACAATTCATACATATACCAATAAACTCATCAATACACCTAGTTTAACTTATATCAACTTGGTGCATTAAATCTTACTTAGCTGAGATTTCATTCCTTTTTCACCAAATTGGTACAAATCCTCTTTGCTCTTGAAATCCTTGATTTCAATCTCTTGTTTCCAAGTATGTTGTTCTCTTCTTTACCAAGAACAACTTTACTCAACTAAATCTCACTCAAATCTGGTTGCAAACTGAAGTATTCGAGCTTAGAAATGTTAGGTTACACTTTTGCTCTTGAATGGAATAGTGAAGCTCGTGAAAACTAACGTGCAGAACCCAGTATTTATAGAATTATCTCTATGAGATCGATCTGCTCCCTCAATGAGATTGTTCTGTCTTGCACTTTTTCTCTCGAAACTGACCTTTCAAACCTAATGAGATCGATATGTTCCAGATAGTAGTTTAAGGAGATCGATCTGTTCCAAGGGTGAGATCGATCTTCTCCAAGTCAGTAGCATTTGGAGATCGATTTGGCCCTTTAGGGGATCGATTCCTTCAACACAGAATGCATAGCAGATTAATCTAGCCCCATTTGAGATCGATCTGACCTATTCCATCGCTCAAACAAGAGCATTTTTGGCTCTTCTAGATCGATCTTTCCTTTAATGAGATCGATCTGACATTCATATTTTCTAGATTTTATTACAATTTTCTGCAGTAACTCACACCAAACTTCCCTTATTTTGCTTTCATAGTCATTTTCTCATCCAACCACCTTTAAGGCTTAAAAATGACATCCATTCATACTTCATATACATTAAAACTTGTGTGCTTTCATTATATAACCAAAGGTATACAATACTAAACCAAATGAAAGTACAAAGCTTTATGCAATTCATGTAACTTCCTCCCATTTTGTCACACTACTCATTTTTCATTCTACTCACATTTATCACATATAAAAGTTCATTTCTGCATATTCATACATAATGAAACTTGTGTGTACATCACAACTCATATTACAAATGTGTACATTGAATTTATGGACTTTACATCACTTATGCTTCACCTAGCATGTACATGTTTATACTTATGAATTTAAGGATTTTACAATCGTAAAGTAAGTGATACCCCCAATGGATATCATATAGTGATTAATCTCATAAAAATTGGATAAGTTTTGAGTGACTAGTTATCCAAACCTACCTTAAACTCTCTTCTTTTATCCAGGCTAGGCATCAACTGCGTTCAACACAGGTGGATTAGTTGATGCAATGAAAAATGAATAAATAAATAAATGAATAAATATTAAAGACTACTATAGTGAGGGATTCAGCATACTTGGGTTTTAGTATAAAGCTTGGTTAACTCAAATTAACAAAATGTACATGATAGTAATACTATGATATTTTTAAATGGTGTCCAACAAGGGGTGATGTTGGTTTTTTAGGAAACCATAAGAGAAAGGAGTTTACAAAACTTCGATTTAGTAAAAGAAAAGAAAAGCCCAGGAGGTGAATTAATACCAAAGGGTTAAGTTGTACAAGTGTGGCTTGCTAAGTACCAAGTGTTGGTACCATAGGTAAAGAAAGATGTACTAAGTGTGTGTTGATACCATGTGGTTATATATATTAGGTTGTATATTTATATATATATATATAATATTGCTTTTTATATAGATGAATATATATATATATAGTGATATTAATATAGGTGATGAAATGAATGTGTGATGATAACAATAAGTAGTTTTGGCCATGGTAAGATCATGTGATTAACGATGATACTATGAATTTGTAAAATAGTATTTAAATATTCATGGATTACTAAGATGACCCATTTTGGTGTTGAGGATCTTAGTAACCATGATGTAAGATAAAATAGATTATTGCATATGAAAATTATGATGGTTGTGATATGGTTAGGTGATGATGATCAAAGTAGGCTAAATTCTTTAGGGTAACCTATGTAGGCATGATAAAGGCATAGTGTACGCTGGAAATACAATTAGCATCATGGTGGAATCATGCATATCATGTATGTTATGTGACAACATCATTTTAAGAATAATGCACTAAAATCTTTTGACATGATGTGACTTGTAACCTTGTTTTGGACAGTCATGGTTTTCTGAAATGAGAATTATTTTGATGGGATTTGTTAATTACATACCCATTTTATGTTTGACTTTGATATTGCATTCAGTGGTTTTATGCTTCGATCATGTGATTGTGAAAGACTGTCTAAATGCGATTTTGATTTGAGACTAATCGCACCTTATCGATATGCTGTGTGGCCTTTGGTGTGTTTATATACATATAAATACATTATGAACTTTGGCTGTGTAAGGCCCGTAATTTAATATGTACTCTTTATGATTTTGTTATGTACAGACATGTCACATTTGATATAAATCATAAGGAATGAATGTTTTAAGTTCCAAATGTGTAAGAAATGCAAATGGGTAGTGAAGCAAATTGGATATGAATGTAACAGTGAAAATCTGGAAAAATTACAGCAGAACTGCTACAGAAGAGGAGTAGATCGATCCCTCATTCAAAGCAGATCGATCTCATTCAAAGGCCAAATCGATCTCTATATGATTCTGTGTAAAGCAAATTGATCTCATGCTAAAGAGCATATCGATCTCTTAAGCATAAAAAGTCAAATTCTGAAGAGATAAACACAGGGCAGATCTATCTCTCACCGTTAGGAGATCGATCTCTAAGGGCAATTCTATATATACTGGACTTCTACACTTCATTTTCCCGATAGCACCCAATCCCCCTTGAAACCAAAGTAAAACCTAACTTTCTTACTCCAAAAATCATCACCTTTCAAGCAGTTTTGAGTGAGATTCATTTCAGCAAATTTGTTCCTAGTGAAGAGAAGAACAACATAGTTGGAAACTAGAAGTTGAAATCTAGGATTGAAGGAGCAAGGTGAATTTTCCCCAAATTGGCAAAAATAGGAAAAATCAAGCTAGGTAAGATTCAATTCACCAACGTCAAGTATGTTAATATAGGTATCTTAGTGAGTTAATTGGTGTATGTTTGAGTTGTTGAAAACACCTTGAATATGAAAAATTTCCATGACCTAGAAATTGACATGAAATTGAGAAAAATGAGAAACAGTTGAGTAGGCATGGATTTAAGGATGAAATAAGCATGTATGTATGATTGTAAGATAGTTTTATGAAATACATAAATTGTAATAGATGAGAAATGAAAATAGGTATATGAGGTATATGGTGAAATACCATAGTGGGAGAAAATGATGAAATGGAGGCATAGGGAGATCATGTCGGTTTAATTCGAATCAATAGACTTGGACGAGTCTAATAGGTTCTCGAGAAATGAGTTGTAAAATCAAAAAGGGATTTAAGAGAGAGTAAAGTCCAATAAGCTGAAATAAGGCCAAATGAGTATAAAAAGGCCTAAATGCATTGATTTAGATTCATGCAAGTGAAAACTAAGTATATTAAAGTATACTGATGTGAATGATTATTAACAGCTTCAGAAGTTATATTGGAAATTGATCGGACTACGAGAGTGAGAAGCACCGAGGAAGTGAGGTCATATGACGTGATCCGAGGTAAGAGAATTTCGTGAGTAGCTAGAGGTAGCTACACGTATTTTAAATAGAATTTTGATTATTATACTGTATACAAAATTTCATGTATAGAAAAGTTTCGGTAGGAATCGATAATGGTCAAATTGTGGTTTTATCCAAATTGAAGGGTAAAAAGCTTAGGAAGCATGTTTGTGACTAGTTTTGATAGTTGCATGGATAGAATAGCTAATGTTTTCATGTATATGAGAAAACAACACCTGTTAGTGCCGATTTGATTTAATTGAGTGAAATTCAATTGAAATAAGTCATCTATCGGGTTTGTGTGAAAACCATTGGTGCTAGAGTAATATTCACACTAGATTTTAAGAGATATGCATCACATAGTACTTGAGAAATTCTCGTACTTGATTTTAATGTGATTTGTGCATGATAGAGTACTAGGAGCATTGCTCGTACTCAGTTTTATTGATTGATGCATGATAGAGTATTAGAGCATTGCTCATACTCAGTTTTACATGACATAGTGCTGGGAGCATTGCTCGCACTAGTTTTATATGACTATATGCATGAGCACGTGTTGGGAGTTTACTCACACGTGCTAGTTTTGAAATAGATAGCATGAAATAGCTGTGTTGGGAGCTTGTGCTGACTGTGTGTCGCACCGATTATATGCTTGCATGTGCCGAATTTTAAGATATGGCTGAGGGCTATAGAAAAACTATCATCCATGGTATGAGGGCTAAGACCTGGGCCCATATAGTACTTTGTACCGTGTATGTCACATAGAGTACGATGTACTATGAGTACACGATGTTATTAAGTTGTGAGCTGACGGTAGAGGATTTGACCTACCTCCCGTTACAACAAATGTGAGACCCCGCACACTGAGTACTGTGTAGCCTGGGATCACGAAAAATGAGTTATGGTCATAATCTTGAAACATGTAGTCGCCTATCTTGTTTCATTCACTTGAGATTTCTTGATTGAATTATCACATGAATTTTATAATCTGAACATGTGATTTTGTGAATTATGAAAAAGGTAACCCGAGGGATGGGTGAGGCTCGGATTTTCATGTTTTTACATGACGATATGCCATCTTTGTTTTAATTTAATTAATATGGCATAATAAAATGTGATTTATATCAATTACATGAGAAATGCAATGTTTTTGCATAAAATGCTAAGATTATTAAACTAACATGATTTCAGTTTCATAACTGACGATTTGTATCTATATGTATATATTGCATAAATGTTTCAAGAAAGATGCATGCTTTAGATGCGAATTGATAAGGAAATGATTTTAAGGTCTGAGCATTGTATTTTGTAGATAGTGTAGTTATCTACTTGCTTGCCTTATTTCCTTACTGAGCTGTGAGCTCACCCCCTTTTTATTTTTCCTTCTCTACAGAGCATTTACAGTAGGTGGACACAGCTAAGGACTGGTATTTATTGATCTGCTGCATATCCATCTTACGAAAGGTATACACATTCGAACGTTTTGTACTGAACAATGTAAAAGCATAATTATGTAAATGAATGTACGATCGGGGATGTATATGTATAAGTATTTGAGTTTACTTTTAAGAAAAGAGTACTTACAGTCAATGGATAATTGTATTGACATGTATGCTTGTTGCGAAATGAATATGGTTGAGGTGACTAATATCGAATCACAGCCCAACGATTTGGTGTTGAGTTATGACAGAAGGAGAGGTAAGTAAAATGCGAAAAAGTTGTAATGGTTTTTGGTAGGTTACGGGAGGGGAGGTCGTGACAGGCTGTCTGATCAAAGATTATCGGTATAAATATATATATATATATATCTCATTGTTTAGCTTATATACATGTCATAGGCTTGAGCTATGTGGTCAATGAGTATCAGTGTATATAGCTAGGTGGTATGTACATATATGTTACGAACTCTAGCTATGTAATCAAAGGGTTTCGACATATATATGTGTGTGGTGGTATATTTCCCAAAAGGCTAGTTGTGTATATGTCTAACAATTAGTCGAGATAGTTACCTCAGTTACTAGATGATCACTGGTGGTGGATGATTCATGATCATGGATAAGAAACTAATGTAATCTTACCATGGCTCATGACCATGAATGTTTCATACGAAGCTTGCTGTGAGCAACATGCTACATACGACAGGTTGTTTGTGACATGCTGTGTGCGATAGGTTGTATGCGACATGCTATGTGTGACATATGTGTGCACTTTGTTATGTGTAACGTCCTAATAAGGGTGTATTACCCTGTCTTTAAACATGATATTTCATAGTGTATATGATTTAAATGTGAAAACTTTAATTTATTTGGAAAACTGCATAAGAAAAGCACAGGTGTTAATACATCGTGATTCGTGCATGACATAAACATTCATTATATGTGATGCATCTGTGTGGCGACCACCTAGGATAAGTGTTAGGGCACGGGGAAATGAGGAGTTTTAAAGCATCCTTTCAAGTAATGCCCAAAAAGCCCTATCACATGATCATAAGTATTAAGTCTAGCTAACTTTCTCAATACATATGCATAAGACATGATGTTTGTAGTAATAACTCATTTTTAACTTACATAATCATGCACATTGTGCCATGTGCGCTTAACTTGCTTTGTATATATTTTCTTACTAGGCTTTAGCTTACCCCCTTCTCTTATCTTATGAATTATTTTCGTTAGACTTGAACATGGAGCTGTGTATCGAATGGGCGTCTCGCGTGCTATGGAGTTATTTTATTTTGATAAGGTTTATTTTGTTTATATCCTAGACTTGATTCTTTTTGGTATATACAATGCATTGTGATTGGTATGTAAGTAATAGGACTTTATCGAGAAATATTCGTAATTGTGCCTCATGATGTATAGAGACTCAATATTATGTCTCGAATGAAAAGAAAATATTTTGAATAGCCAGGGAGATAATTTATGTGCCATAGGATGAGATAATGTTTTCTTGTCATATATGAATGGAAAATAAAGACATAATAGGTTGAACTTTTTCAGTTTCAAATTGGCATGCATTACGAGGTAATCAAATGAGACCTTTGTAAGAATCCTAATTTCCATATCATAATATTGACATAAGACATGAGAATTATAATAAGAGCATGTGAATAATTAAAATGGGCTAAAGTTTTGGGTTTCTATACATGCACATATTTTGACCAAATGGACAGATTATGGGGTCTACAAGAGCGCGTACTCACCCAAAATCGTCTAATATATCTTGTATTAATGATATATAGCTTCGAGTAAGCTTAAACTTCACATTTAAAATTAATTTCAAAATTTTATTAGTAAAGTGCAACAATTGCGAATTTAAGATTTATCCATAGGTCAAATTTCCATACTGACTAAATGGATACTATGAATTAAATAAAGGGAATACTATATATGAAGATAATGGACTTTCTATGGAAAGACAAGTGGACCAATCAAAATTTAGTTTGGTGGAATTTTTATGTGAAAGTAATGATATTTTATAATTTAAAATACAAACATTTATTTTAATAAATTAAATTCATTTATTTAGCATGTGTTATACACAATGAAGAGCTTTTCTTATATTCTAGAAAGTTGCAGTTGGCAGAACCATTAATACATCGAAAACACATACGAAAATCAATGGAAAAATAGAAAAACTTATGGAAATGCCATTTTCACTTGGCTTTAAGTCTTGCCGCCATTCTTTCTCCATCTTTTAGCCATTTCTGGCTCTAGTTTCTTTCGTGCAAGTTGTTCTTCTTCCTCTCCTCTACAACGTAGTGTAAATTGGTAAGCTAAATCTTTGTATTTTTCAAGTTATGGAATTACAAAGTTTCTCCCTCTAGTTTTGGTTATCACTAAAATTTTAAGGGTTTTCATTTCTTTCTTTTACCAAGTTCATTATATGTTTTTAAGGGACTTCTATGAAGTATTTATCTGGTGTTAAATAGAAGAAACAAGTCTATTAAGAATGCCTTTAAGATTTGGCCACATGAGTTTAAGTGGTTAAAGTGAGTTTTTATTTCTAATTCCAATATATTTTAATGGGTCTAGTATGATAAGATGATATATGGTGCTAGAATTGCATGCAAATGATGGGAGTATGAAGATGTGAATTTGGTACCTAGGGTTTTGCAAAGGAAGTGATTTAATTTCATGGGGCTTTTATGAATTGTTGCTTAATAAATGTAATTAAGCATAAATAAAGGGAAGTGGTGAAAGAAAATTGGTTAAAGGGATTATATATGAAAAGTTACGTATTGGGTGACAAGAGGGGTAAAATGGTAATTTTACACCCAAGGTCAAAACTTAGTATTATTTGATGGATGGTCAAGTATCAATGTTGATAGAAAAATTAGAACATCAAATTGTACCGTATGGTTACTTTTGTCACTTAAATAATAGCCTCGGTGGAGAACACTTAGATTTTAGGTGTTTTTAAGGTAGAAAAATGTGTAATTGGTATAAGGTGGTGAGTGATGTGATTGTGTGTATATTTGTAGTGAGAACAAGCTACATTGGCGGTGTGGTGAATGAGATCCGTAAGTTTGAATAAGTGGTTTTTGAGCTTTATTTTTGGTAAGTTCACTATCACAATATGCTGAGTAGCATCTATAGTGTAAGTATAGGGTATATGAGGTAAGTGAAATTAATTTGCATGAAGTTGTGATTTATATAAGTGGTATTGTCAAGTTGTGTAACATTGCTTCTTTGTGTCATAAATGGCTAATGCATTTATACTAGCCTATATGTTACGAAATGATAAAGTAGAGATGAATATGACTTGAGTTGTGTATTACGTGATGAGTAACGAGAGAGTAGATATACTGAGTAGTACGATCTGTAATTGAGATGCGTTGCTTTTGGGTATTTAAATTGTGTTTGCTTTGTAGGTGGGCAATAGAACATATAACTCTGTTACACTTCCGAAATTTTTTTTGGAAAGAATGTATATTCGAGAAATTAGGTATAGGCCCTTAGGTTTGCATAAGTATATCGCATCTTTATGCTTTTATATTGTCACAACCCTTTCTATCCATTTCGTCTAAAAATCACTACAAATTTTTCGCTTTAATCGTCAACATACCCAATCGTGAACATTCTTACCACTACATAGTTGGGCTGTGAGTCAATACTAATCATCATTTACCATTCATTTACAATTAAACAAAAACAATGTCATACATTTGAAAGTTAAGCCGTATACTTATACATGACATGTTTTCTAACATTTACATCCCTCATATTACAATTCAAAATGATTAATGTGCTGTTACATGCTTAGATACAAAAAGAATCCCTGTGTGTATACCTCTTGGCAATAGATAGCAGCTGATATCCAAAATATAGTGCCTCAGACCTTCAAAAGGCTATTGTACGCGCTCTGTAGAGGGGGAAAATAGAAGGATGAGCAACCACACGCTCAGTAAGGCAATAATGCAAGCATAATAGATAACTACACTGTCACGACCCAATTCCATTCTCTTTAATCGAAAATCACTGAAAATTTTTCGCGTTTTACTGTTACCTTACCCGGTCGTGAACTAAACTCACCACACACTGTTGGGCTGTGAGCCAATAATAAATACCATATCTCATTCATTCTCAATTAATTAAAACGATGTCATACATGTGCAATTAATCGTGTACTTATACGAATACATGTTTTACTGACATCTACATCCCCCATAAGTACAACTCAAAAGAATACTGTGCCTTTACATTGTTTAGATACAAAAAGAATCACTGTGTATATACCTCTTAGCGATGGAGATGCAGTGGAGTCCAAAATAATGCGCCTCAGTCCTCACTGGGCTACTATGCACGCTCTGTAGGGGGAAAAATAGAGTGGGATGAGCAACCACACGCTCAGTAAGGCAATAATGCAAGCATGGTAGATAACTACTCTATCTACATGCTGATAGTGTTATGCATAAATCATTTATAGTAGGAGCATGAGGAATAAAACTATGCCATATGAGTATACATATATATCATGTATCAAAGTCATGTAACATTGGCATATAAAACATGGTAAGACATCATGTATAAATCATCTCATGCTCGATCTCATTTAAATTCATAAAAAGGGCAATTCATTAAGAAACCTCCTTTTTAAACCCACGTCATAAATCTCTTCCTCATCACATACAATCACATCACATCAATTCACAATCACAACCACGTTTTCATTTCACAATTCAAATCCACGAGGCTCGACCCCTCCTTTGGGTCTACCTTAAACAATCACAATCACACTTAGAGATTTAAAATCATGTGGTAGTAAGTAAATTAAGCAAGGAGACAGGTTACTATATCTCAAGTGACTACATTGGCCAATCGTCACATATCATCCCAGACCACACGGATTCCGGTGTGCGGGGTATCATGCTGGCACGAAGGTGGGTTAGTTCTCCGCCAGACTTTCTCAATCAAGTAACCACCACGCGGTACATCGTACTCCATGTGATATACACGGTACATCGTACTCCGCGGACCCATAACATGGTTGGGGGTGCCTGCCATAGGTCTTATCTACCCCATGTCAAGTGTAACCTTTTTAGTCTCAAGAGCGCGTGGGAGTAGCCGCAATACCAGGTCCTAGCCCCTCATGGCCTTGCTCGCCCCTGTTGGGTTCCCTGATCCAGGTCCTAGCCCCTCACCCTCACCCCACCTAAGAGGTCTGTCAGGCCTGTTGGGTTCCCTGGATGGATTAAGTCAGGTCCTAGCCCCTCACCCTCACCTCACCTAAGAGGTCTGTCAGGCCTGTTGGGTTCCCTGAGTTAATCCGTATCTCTCACCACGGCCTCATACATACCACAGTGTGAAAACCAGCGCGAGCTACGCTCTAGCGCGAATTCATGCATCGAAACCAATCACTTCGTACTAGCAACGCTCTAGTACGGCATTTATGCATAAAAATATGAAGAAACCATGTACGAGCATAGCTCCAGTACGGTTATATGCATAAGAAAAACCACTCAAATCCACGTACGAGCGTAAGCTCCAGTACGGTTTATAACATCATCACAATTCAAATTCAAAGTGCGAGCTAAGCTCAAGCACGTTTCACGCAAGTGAAAACATAGAAATCTCGCGCGAGCGAGGCTCTAACGCGAATTATATCACATACACGCGATAGGCGGCTCACATGAATTCAAAACATCTCATAATATGCTTAGTGCCTCATATGGGCTATTTCACAACATCATTCAAGTACTAGCCAGCCTATCCTTTTATTTGCTCAAATCAAAGCATTGTGTTTTGTAAAAGCATTCAAAACACATGATTTATGCAATTATTAGCCTTACTATCCCTTTTTCAATAACCATATCAAACAACCAAATCTCATACAAATACTCATACACCCTCAAAACACATTTCCATAAGTCCATGCACATTTCCAAAGCCCTATATATACCCACGAGTTCAAAATACGAGCAGCTACCTCTATATACTTACAACATTCCCTTACCTGGAATCGCGATGCGTGATTCCACCTCCTTAAGCTGCTTACTCGTACGGTTCGGTTCGCCTTCAACGAACTCTTCGGGACTGCACAAAATCGTATCCCGCATTATATTCGATCCATATATTGTAATCCTTGTGCTTGCTATAGTCACTTTAACCTATAGCCTTTATTAACGCTTATTTGGCCTCGTTTCATTACTTTACCCATAGCTCGAGTCTATGAATCTTCTTAGGCCTATTATCTTATTCAAAAATCGATATCAAATCGATATTAAGCTCATAGTGTTCATGCTTCATGAATTCCCTCACTATGGCATTTATCAAGCATATTCATACCCATTTCTACAATTCCTCCAAACTCACAATGTAATCTCATTTAACCATTTAAAATCATAAACATTACCCCAATGACAACTTTAGCATGCCATAAACCATAAGTTCATTCAATCCCACATATCCTCACATTATACCCATTTTAGGTTTCTAGGTCACACCAACTTCACAACATTCCTAAGTAGTTTATCCATCAATACTCCTATCAATCAACTCCAAAATCAATTTAAATAGCTAATACATTTGGATTGGAGGGTTAGAATCTTACCAATGTGATTTCGCTCCTTGCTCCAATTGGTAATGCCCTTAACTCCTTCAACTCCAAGAATGGGAAGATGCCCTCTCACTATGTTATTCTTCTCTTTGATAGGAACAACTTTGCCTCTAATGATCTCTCTCCAAATCTCGCTGAAAATGGCTGATTTTAGAGAGGGAAAGTTAGGTTTTTTGGGTTGAAATGGTAAGGTTTGGTGTTTTTCCGAGATTTCCAGATTTTCAGCTCTCCTTATATAGAAATGACTTGAGGAGATCGATCTGGTCCAAGAGGAGATCGATCTGGTCCCTTGAAATCCCTCTTTTTCACGGCATTTTTTAAGCTTGAGATCGATCTGTCGAGCAATGAGATCGATCTGTTAAAGCATGAGATCGATCTGTCGAAGCAATCAGATCGATCTGGTCCCAAACAGAGAGCTAAGGAGATCGATCTGGGTGCTTGGGGATCGATCTTTCCACTACAGAATGCTTGAGAGATCGATCTGGCTCCATTGGAGATCGATCTGCTTAATTCTTTCGCCCAAATAAGAGCATTCTGGCTCTCCCAGATCGATCTCTCATCTTAGGAGATCGATCTGGACCTCATATTTTCCAGATTTCCTGCAGTTTCATTGCTGCAACTCATACCAACACACCCTCAATCTATTGCCATGGCCATTTCCTCATCCATCCACCTTTATAACTTGAAAATGGCATCCATTCATACCTTATGCACATTGAAACTTGTGTGCATTCATTGTATATTCAAAGGTATGCAACTTAAAAACCAAATGGGAGCATAACTCCATTCCATTTTACCACACTACTCATCTTGAGTCTCAATCACATCCATCACTTGGTAGAACACATTTCTCCGTATTCATACTCAATGAAACTTGTATGTACGTTACAATTTATATTACACATACATACATTGAATCCATGGACTTACATCAATCATATTTTACAGTACAAGTCCAATCATATTATTTGATCCAATTACACACATTACCCTTATACCTATACGGGGTCTTACATACACTATCTACATGCTTATAATGTCATGCATAAAATCATTAGCATTTAGAGCATGAGGAAACATCAAAACTATGCCACATGTATATACATATATCATGTACTGAAAAACGTGGAAATAGGCATATTAAAAACATGGGAAAGCCATCATGTAAAACCTCTTATACTCGTCATCATTAAAGCTCATCAAATGGAATTTCATCACAAAATATCCCTCAGAAGTTATTTCTTTCTCAAGACATATCAAAGTTCATCACTGTAAGATCCGATTTTTATCGTAAGAGTAAAGGGAATGAATAAAAATTTTTGAATGCATTAAAAAAAAAAAGAGAGAACGAACAGAATCGTGAGTCGCGATTCTGGAATCAAGTCGAGCCTGATTTCTGCGACACCGAATGAAGCCACCAACGACTTGGAGGCCATCGAGGAAGGCAGTCGAGCCACCAGTAACCCGAAAGAGGCGGTGAACGGCGACGAGAAGGGAGAGAGAAATCGAGAAAACAAAATCGTAAGGGAGAAAGAGAATTTTCGACGATTGGCGCCAATTTGACCTCAGCCACCAACCACCGAAGGACCCCCACGTGATGCCGAGCCGAATGGAGGTGAAAATAGTCGGTAGATCGGTGGCTAGCGTCAGAAAACAGCGAGGGAAGAATAGGTACCGCCGACGGAGGAGAGAATAGGTCGGATCAGCCACTTTTCGACGACCTCGAGCGAAATCAAGTCAGATTCGTGCATCGGACGACTCCGCGGAGCTGCTGGCGGTGAAAATCGGCGGAGAATCGATCGGTAAGGCCCTGAACCGACGGAACCGGACTGAACTGACTGGATTGAACCTGTCTGAACTGGGTTGAACCGGACCGAACCGATTTAGCCAAGAAAGAGAGGAAAAGGGGAGAAAAAGAGAAAAAGGAAAAAGTGGAAGATTTTCAGGGATATACCGGACTTCGGGTAAGTCGATATGAGGTCAAAAGTGATCGATTTGAATTTCAAAAAATTTATTTAAATTATATTTAATAAAAAATTAACCCAAAATTAAATATAAAATTGTGCAGTTCGATGATAAATCGTATACGTGAGACGATCGAACTTCGATTTACGTACCATTGTATAATCTCGGGTAAGTAAAGCTCATTTACGACAATTGATGTAATTATTCACGTATTAAAGATTTATTTTATGAATTTCGGATTTAATTTCGCAATGAGTGAATTATATTGGGATTTTTGAATTAATTGTCGTAAATGATATACGAGCTATCCAAAGAGTTTGGAACGAAGCCCAATGGGTATTGAGAGCCCAATAGACCCGAAGAAAGGATTTAATAAGTGAAAACGAGCTGAAAATGGGTCGAGGCCCATTAAGATGCAATCGGGCCCAATAAAGTAAAACGGGCCCAGTGTTTTAGATTTGATCAGTATAAGTAAAATACTTATAAGCATATTAGAATTGACCTAAATACGTGGTTATATGCAGCTCCGTAGACTTGGTCGGAGTGAATTTGGATCTAGAGACCTGGTATCATCGAGACGGGATAAACTTACGCGTGATTCGAGGTAAGGAAATTTTGTAAGTGCTTAGAGATACCTGGGCGTATTTTTAGGGTTATTTATATTACGTAGAATTTCATAAGATATCTAGAAATAAAATAATAATTTTTACAAAAATCGAGGTATATGTGAAAATTACAATTTTGCCCATAGTTAGGAAAATTTTAAAAAGGGTAGTAAGGCTATGAAATTGCATGATTTTCATGTTTTTTATATTCATATGATTATGTTGCTTTAATTTAAGCAAATTATGGTTAGGCTAGCTGTTTATTTCATGTTTTTACATGAAAGGGCACGAATTAGGTGCTAGTTGTGAATTTTTATTTGTTTTAGTGAAATTGAGCAGCCTATCATGTTTTTATGACTTTTAAATCATGCTGGAGCACTACTCAAATTGAGTTTTACAAATTTTCTTTACATGACTACCGTACTGAAGCTGTGCTCGTACGTGGATTTTACTTGGTTTTATGCATCCGTACTAGAGCATTACTCGTACGTGAATTTAAATGGGATTTATAATTATTTTAAGTCGTACTAGAGCGCTGCTCGTACGCAGATTTCATTGACTTTTATAAAACCGTTCTGGAGCTTCGCTCGTACGAGGGTTTTTCTGATATCATGAATATGCATGGAGCCGTGCTGGAGCTTCGCTCGCACAGGAATTTTATGACATGCATATGACCGTGTTGGAGCCTCCTGTAGACTGTGTGTCACAGTGAGAAGATATGCTTGAACGTGTAGGTTGAGACATGGGTTGGTTATCGACATGGTTTGGAATGGGATAAAACCTATGGCAGGCATTCCCGGATTATGATATTGGGCTCATGGAGTACATTGTACCGTGTATGTCACATGGAGTACGTTGTACCATGTAGTCATGACTATTGTATTCACGTTACTTGATATTTTGGCGGGTAGGATTTGACCCATCTCCCATTGCAGTTGTGATACCCCGCACATCGGGATCCGTGTAGCATGGGATCACAAGGATACAGTAACCTGCATGTCTCACATGATATATATTTGATTGGTCTTGTTAGACCAGGGTAGACCCGAGGGAGGGGTCGAGCCCCAATTTGTGACGATTTTAATGAAATGTGGTATTAAATAAGAAATTGATGGGTTTTTATAAAGATATTAATAATTTTAAAGATGTGTTGAATCCCTTTGGGATTATTTTGATGAGTTTTACTGTACCGAGCATGAGAGGTTTTACATGAGATGCTTTTCATGTTTTACATGCCGATTCATGTTTTACAATATATGATATACTCATACATGGCATGGTTTTAATTTCCTCATGCTCGAGATATAAATGTTTTACATGTCATGCCTTTACCAGCATGTAGATAGTGTAGTTATCTACCTGCTTGCATTATTGCCTTATTGAGCAAGTTGCGCTCACCCTTTCATTTTCCACCCTACAGGGTACATTCAGTAGAAGAGAGCGACACTAGTCTTGCATTTCGATTATCCGCTGCTTCCTATCAAGACCAGGTATACACATTCGTATAAGTTTGTATCTGAACATATAAAGGCATAGTACTATACACGGATGTAATATTGGGGATGTATATTAGTTAAAGTGAATTGATATGTGAATGAAATATGGAAAATAGATATTAAGGTAAGTAACATGACAGGAGGGACTAACATCGACTCATAGCTCAACTGTTAGTAGTGAAACTGTTCACGACGGGTAAGGAAATGAAAAACCAAAAAATTTGTAGGGTTTTAGGAAAAATGGGTCGTGACAATCACAAGTGAAAATATCATTTCTTTAAACGCAATCCCACAAGGCTTGACCCCTCCTCGGGTCTGCGCTGGACAACACAATCATATTCAGTGTACAAAACCATGTGATATCATGTGAGACGGGTAGTCACTATATATATCAAAGACCATGTTGGCCAATTCTGTCATAATCATCTAAGACCACATGGATCCCGGTGTGCAGGGTATCATGATGGAACGAATGGGGGTTAGTTCTTCACCAGACTTTTAAATCATCATCATAACCACGCAGTACAACGTACTCCATGTGATCTATACAGTACAACGTACTCCGCAGACCCTTATCTTGGTTTGGGGGTGCCTGCCATAGGACTTATCTACCACATGCCATGTGTAACCTACATGTCTCAAGCGCACGTGAGAGCGTTTTGTTTTCATGTAAGAGAGCCTCCTCGCTAAACAGAGCCTCCCCGCCCCAACGGGCTTAGGGATGTTAGGCTTAAGGATCCTATCGATTTCATCTTAATGTAAGAGAGCCTCCCCGTCGAACAGAGCATCACTGCCCCAACGGGCTTAAGGATCTTACCAGCTCCACGGCTCATACATACCACAGTGTGAAAATCCAATGCGAGCAAAGCTCTAGCACAATTTCATGCATCATCAACAAATATCCTCATACGATCAACGATCCAGTACGATTTTATGCATAAGTAAGTCAAGGAAAACCCACGTACGAGCTAGCAGCTCCAGTACGGCATACAAAACATCATTGATTCAAAATATGGCGCGAGCTAGGCTCCAACACGTTTCATGCATATTGAAAATATCAAAACCAAGTGCGAGCAAGCTCTAGCACGATTTAACTCATATAAGTACGATAGGCGGCTCTATTTTGACAAAACTATCTCAAAAACCAAAGTCGGTACCTCACTTGTGCTATTTCACAAATCATGAAATCACTAGCCACCCTACTCATTAATTTTGCTTAAAGCAAGTCAATATATTTCGTAAAAATATCAAAATATGTGATTTATGCACTTATTAGCCTTACTATCCCCTTTATAAGAATCACTTCAAAACCAATTCATATACACATGCATACTTGTAGTCATTTACACATACCAATGATCACTTTCTTAAATAACCATGCATTTTACAAAGCCCTATATTCACCCACAAAATACGAGCAGCTATCTCTATATACTTACAAAATTTCCTTACCTGAAAATTGTGTCGAATGATTTCCTCTTCTTTAGAGCTGCTTGATTGTGCAGTTCGATTTGCCCCTAACAAACTCTCCAGGACTACATAAAATCATATACCACATCAATTGGGTCTAATATAACACAATCCTAGCATTTACTATAGTTGACTCGACCTATAGTTTCCATTAACACCTATAAGGCTTTATTTGATTGCTCTACCCATATCTCGAGAGCCTATTAGACTCTTTTAGATCCATTGATTCATACTAAATCAATATTAGGCTTATGGTACCTCTAGTTCATCATTTACTTCACTATGGTATTTTGTCTAACACTTTATATACTTATTCTCATAACTTGGCTAATTTTACAATGTAGCTTCATTCAGTCATCTCAAAATCTTGCATATTACTCCACTAACACCTTAACATAATCCATTTATCATCAACTCACCCAAGTCACATTTTCTCACACTAGACTTATTCTAAGTTTTACTTGTTCCATCACATTCTAGGTAGTTTTTATCATAAATTCATACACCCATCTACTCATAATCAATAACTAGATAATGTACTTTGAGTTGGAGTGTCAGAAACTCACCTAGCTTGATTTTCTTCTTGCCCTAAATAAGAACACTCTTTTGCTCCTTCAATCCAACCAATAGAGTATTGATTCCAAACTATGTTGTTCTTCTCTTTATAATGAACAACTCTCCTCTAGTTGTTTTTTCTTAAATCTTTATGGAAATGGGATGATTTTTAGAGAGAAAAACCTAGGTTTAAGATTGAAAATGGAAGAATGAAGTTTGTTCCTATGAAATGCAAATCCAACTGCTCCCTTTTAATAGGAGTGACTTGATGAGATCGATCTGCATAGGGTAGAGATCGATCTGGCCCTCTTGAATCTTTCAGTTTCTCGACATTTTGCAAGCATGAGATCGATCTATTGAATGCATGAGATTGATCTGTCATGTTGTATGGGATCGATCTGCTCAATGAAACATGATCGATTTGTTTCAAGCAGAGAGCTTAGGAGATCGATCTGGCCTTAAGTGGAGATCGATATGGTCCAGCCCGAGACTAATGGAGATCGATCTACTTGAGTGAGGGATCGATCTCCCTCTTGGAGAAGGCTTGGTATTGTATTTTCTAGGCCATGAGATCGATCTCTCCTTGAGGTCAGATCAATCTCCTAAGCTCTCTGCCTGAAACAAATCGATCTTGTTTCATTGAGCAGATCGATCCCATACAACATGGCAGATTGATCTCATGCATTCAATAGATCAATCTCATGCCTACAAAATGTTGAGAAACTAAAGGATTCAAAAGGGCCAGATCGATCTTGTCACGACCCAAACTACCCAAAAATCAGAGTTAATTTTTCGCGTTTTATTATTTACTTAAATTCTTACCTGTCCTCGAATCGTGACCAACACTCCACTAATAATTGGGCTGTGCGTCAATGCCAGTCCCACCATTCAATTATCATCTAACTTATTTCTTTTCCAGTCATTTATAATTGTTTAAAATATTTATACATCCCCTAAAGTTACTTACAAACATGTTACTGTGCTATACTTATGTAGATACAATATGTACAAGTGTATATATATACCTTATGTCGATGGGTAGCAGCGGATATCCGAAATGCAGTACTGAGTCACCTCAACTTCAATTGGAGATTATCTGTGGGAGAAAATGAAAGGGGTGAGCACATCAAGCTCAGTAAGGCAATCCTACGAACAAGTAGGTAACCATACTACCTACATGAACGTGGTGCCATGCATAAACCACCCTTTCTCCACACATTTTAAAATAAATGATATGCGTTATGATGTTATGTAAAACACATTTGCACGAAAAATTCAACATGCAAGTATATTCAAAATCATATCTTTCTCGTTTAAAATTTCACAGTAAAGTCAGGACTCGACCCCTCCTTCGGGTGATCCTGACTCACACAAAACCATGAAAACGGTTTACATCACACGTGGGTTTTGAAAAGCATGGAAATACCATCATACAATTTAGTTTTAAAACCCAGTTTAATCATCGAAATCGTCGACATGCGAGACGAGGCAATATCTGTATAACGGCAATAACTAGGACTATGGCCATATCTGTCCTCGGGAGTTCCTCAGCTACACGGATCCTAGTGTGCGGGTTCTCACCATGATCGAGAACCGCCCGGGAGGTGGGTCAGTCCATCTCGTCAGTCTTATCCGATCCCCGGCATCCGAAGATGCTGCATCCGGAGATGCCGTATCCGAAGATACCACACGGTACATCGTTCTCCATGCTACTTGCACGGTACATCGTACTCCGTGAACCCATATAATATCTCTAGGTACTCCAGCCCAATTGGCCTGCTTCCCACAGAGGTTTGTTTCTCAATACTCATGCCATGTCTCAAAACGCACGTGCGAGCCTATTAAATCGGTGACACACAGTCTACCCGATGCTCCAAGCACGGCTCATCGCATGTTCTCATAAAATCAGTGCGAGTGATACTTAGCACTCTCATCAACTCAAATAAAACTGGCAGAGCCCGCTTTACATCCCCACAAGGCCGCCAACCTCATCCCTCACTCTCACCCCACCTAAGAGGTCTCTTGAGCCTGTTGGGCCTTTTGGCTGACTCCAAGGGCAGACAGCGCTACTCCACAAATCCAGTAAAACTAGTGCGAGCTAAGCTCAGCACTCTGTATATAAATCACATGAAAATTTTATAAAATCTGGTGCGAGTTAAACTCTAGCACCCTGTCTCGAAAAAGCATATGAAATCTGGCGCGAGTTGTACTCTAGCACCTATGCATGTAAAACTCTAGTGCGAGCTCTCGCTCTAGCACTAATGCGTGCATCACACAAATCGACAACATCGTGCGAGCTGAGCTCTAGCACGTCACATGTCAATAAAAACACGTAGGCGGCTCTGTTTCCTCAAAACAGTTTTCAAAACAATATCACGTTGAAAGTATGCAATGCTGTGCATTTTCTTTCAAGGTGAGCCAGCCTACTCATGCATGCATTAAAATACCTCCATAATGAGCAAGAACCTTTTGTTCTTGCTCCTCCCAATTTTTCCTAAAGTTGGAAACATTTACCCTTAACAAGGGTATTTCAGTAATTTTTTCCGTACGGGGCACTAAAATTATTCTTCGACCTCTAGACCCTTCAGATAAATTTTAAAGGACTGCATATGAACTTAAAATTGCGTAAAGTTACCTGTAGCAGTCCGCAGAATTCCCTTACCTTATTTTCCTGTCGAGTCTGACATTTTCTTTTCCAATGTTGTCACGTCGCGCAGTCCGTTATGCTCCCAATCAAATGCCCGGAACTGCGTATCAATATTCATCAGGTCAGATAACATACAATTTAATTGTATTTAATACTCTCTGGGCTTAATTTAAATCGTTGGGCCCATTTACCCCTATTGGGCCCGATTGTACCTTAATGGGCCTTAATCGGCCTTAAGCCCGTTTTCCACTTAATTTTCAATTTATCGAGGCCTATTGGGCTCATTGGGCCCACCAATAATTTATTGGGCCTCGTTCTAATTCTCGAATAGCTAAATCAATTAGTTACGACAATTTATCTAAATTTCTATAATTTAATTCAATTTATGCAGAAATTAAATCAATATCACGCAAACGAGGTAATTGTCGTAAATAGGGGTCACTTACCCGAGACTCCATGCTAGTACGCAATTCGAGGCTGTCTTGAGCTGTCGTTGGATGCCAATTGTCGAGCTACACAATTCCATAATTTTTTTGGTAAGTTTTCAGCCCAAAATTAATTAAATTAAATACTCCGAAATTTAAATCGGGTCAATTCCGACCACTACTGACTTACCCGAAGCTCGATTGCATCACAGGAATTTTTCCCAATTTTTCTCTTTTTCTTTTTCCCCTTTTTCTCCTTTTTTCCCCTCTTTTTGGCTGAACCGGTTCAGTCCGGTTCGGACCGGTTCAGACCGCCGGTTCTCTCCAGTTTGGTCGGTTCACCGCCGGTTCACCACCTTGCCGGCCGGTTCTTCGTCGGCTTCCACCGCCAGTGGCTCCGCAAGGTCGTCCGCATCTCAAATCTGCCATCAGTTTGGGTCAAGCTCGCCGAAATGCCGCCGGCCCGGCTGTTCTCCTCTTCGCCGTCGGTACCCATTTCTTCTTTCGCCGTTTTCGGCGCCGTCCGTCGGTTTCGTCGGTTGATACTGGTGCAAAAATGATCACCGTCGCCTGGGCTTTCGGGAATCGGGCCTTGGTTCAGATCGGATCGTCGCCGTTCGCCGTCGGTGGCCACTTCTTTCCCGCGGCCTTTCTCCTCCCGATTCGTCGGATTTCGGCGTCGGTAGGCTGCACCGCCGGTACCATCTTGCTCACAGGCCTCCCTTCTTCGATTTTCGACCCTTGGCCTGGCCATCGGCCGCCGGACGGTGGTCGGGTCTTCTTCGGTCAACTGCTTCCGTTTTCATTCTCCGTTTCGCGATTTTTTTCGTGTTTTTGCGTTTTTTTTTGTTTTTATCATTTTTATTATTTTTATTATTATTTATTTTAATTATTTTACTATTCATTAAAATACTATAAATACCCAAAATATCTCTTAAAATTATTATTTTATTCTTATTCAATTAATTTAATTTTTATTTAATTTATTTATTATATTTTAACCTCTTTTTCGGGTATAATTTCTCCGTATTTTCGGGATATTGTCTCGGGTGACTTTTCGGTCTATTTTTCGATTATTTTCGGGATTATTTTTTTTCGAACTAAAAATTTCGATTAATCCCGATTAATTCCCATAAACTAATATCTCGATCAATTTAATCCGGAATAAATTTATTTCACTTTTATTGACCAAGATTTCTTAAATCCATATTTTTAATTAAATTTCCTTATCGAAATTATACTGACCTTTGGTCTTTTGACCATTTTACCCTTGCACATATTCAGGATTAATTTAACCCGACTTCCCTTCACAATTACTCATTCATTTCATATTTTAATTAAATTCGGGTCTTACAACTCTCCCCCACTTATGAAATTTGGTCCTCCAAATTAGAACCAAGTCATATGAGTCCATATACAACTCCGGGTACATCGATCGTATCATACTCTTAAATTCTTATGTGACCTTCTCCGGAGTGTATTACTACCAAAGGACTTTAATTAGGGAGATTATCTTAAACCTCAATACTTTCTCTTTCCTGTTTAATGCCCGAATCAACTTATCAATATACTTATATTTTCATTAAATTGAACTTTTGGAGTTCATATCCTGTCATCTCTGCTGGATCTGGATAGTATTGCCGAAGCATCAAAAGTGGGACACATTGTGGGTGCCTGCTTATTCAAGTGGAAATGTCACCTATAGGTCTTATCTCCCACTTGTCCAATCTCTTAAAATATTCAATCCAGCGTATCTCAATTTACCTTCTTCCAAAAGCTCGCTATGTCCTTATTCTCTTAGGACAATAAACATTTCCATCATATTAATTCACCAAGGGTGAATTCCAATACTTATCTATCTGCTCTGAGGTGTTCTTAATCTCTCATCCTTAACTAAACATCCTCAGAGACTTATTACCCGAAGTCAGAAATAATTTCTACCTGTCACCCACTTTTTTTTCTTATCCAAATTTGGGGAACAACCCCTACAGCCATACACTGTCTCATAACTTGTTATCCCGATACTCAACTGCCGACTGTCGTTATTGGCAACTTTAATTAGAAATCAACTGATCATTCCAGGAGCTTATAAAATCAATGGCACACGCTTTCATCGGATCCTCCAGAACTTGTACAGTCCTCTCTGATTGACCATCTGTCTGAGGATAGAAAGCTGTGCTACTACTCAGTCGGGTTCCCATAGCTTCCTAAAAATATTCCCTAAAGTAGAAAGTGAAGCGGGAATCCCTATATGATATCATGCTCACTGGAACGCTACATAATGTTCCACAATCTTCCTTATACCTGAATCCTCATACAGACTTTGAGTATTTAGGGATTTCATAACCAGAAGGTGGGTAGACTGAGTCAATTTGGCGACTATCATCCAAATAGTCTCCTGATTTATCCGAGTCCTCTATAACCCATCATGACATTCATGGAGACTTGCTCTCGTTTTTCATGCCGTGTCGATATAGGTAGGTGCTGCAATAACTCTGCAGACTTTTAATACTCTACCTTATTCTGTTGACATATTAGGCACTTTTTCACAATCTCTATCATGTCTCTTTTAACATCTGACCACCAATACCCTTTTCGAGATTTTATTATATTCTTATTACCTTTCGTATGCACTATATATCCCGAAGAGTGAGCTTCTGTCAATATTACTACCTCATCAACGGTGGTCCTGGGGAGCACTCATACTGTCTCGGCATCCTCAGTAACTCATCATCACCCACTGTGAACTCTATCACTGTACCCTTCTGAATCTGACCCAAACCATCGACATCCTGCCGATCATCACGCTAAGCCTGGCAAATCCGGGCACTCTCATCCTGTTCTAATCATCAGGCTAGCTGTCACACAATCACTGTCATCATCAGAAGGGATCACATCTATACTGAGGCTCACAACTGCATCTAGTAGCTCACGCTCCCTGACCATCATATGTAATACCATCCCAAGGCTCTTTCTACTCAAAGCATCAGCCTTTCCTGGGTGGTAAAATTTTCCACAAGCGAAATCTCTCAGAAGCTCTAACCCACTATGTATTCTCATGTTCGCCTCTTTCTGTGAAAACAGATACTCAGGCTTTATGATCAGTGCATATCCACAATTTCTCACCCTGTACATTATAGTACCATATCCTCAGTACAAATACTGTTGCCAACTTTAAATCATGGGTCAGATAGTTTCTTTCGTGATCAAGGAGTTGTCTGACTCCAAAATTGACTATCTTCCCATTACACATCAATATACAGCTCCTTCATAATTTTGAGGTATCCATACTCGCTGAGAACCTCTTGAGCCATTGGGTATGGCGAAATTATTCACGGTGGTCAGTTCATACTTCACTGTACCGAAATTCATGTCACATCTATCATCTTATTTATCGTCTTATTCAAAGACCACGTTTTCTTAGTTAAACGTGTCGTCAGGGTATATCCTTTTAGAACTCGCAGCAACCATCTGTAAAAGCAATTTCCCAATTGTTGCTTATAAATCGCCCTAGACTTTAGCTACACCCAATATATCATCGATAATGATGATTACAAATCGATCTAATCCTTGACTTATTTACGCATAAGCGTATAAGATCCTTCTCAACCGCTTACGTTTTCAGGTACTAACCTGCGTCATTTCCTTTTCTTATCTTAACGGCTCTTATTAAATTTTACTATGTTAACCTTTATGATTTGTCGAATTTTAAATACTCTTATCGTCTTAGTAAAGGTATCCTAATGCTAAAGGTATTTATTACGATGATCGATTTCCCGTTATAGGTTATATATATACTTTTAGACGCTGTCAAGTCTTCAAGCGGGGAGGTATTTTGAAATACCTTTATTAACCTTCAGACTTAACCACAACTACGTTATATCTCAGTTTATGTGGTCATAATTTATATTCGTTACTAATTGCTTAACCTCAATTACTTCGCATATTAAGGGTATTCCTTACTTAGCATATATCTCTTTCTCCAATACATCTTGTATTTATAATCAACATATCTCAAGGATTATCTCCTTCGTATATCAATCATGACGAAACTCTTATCTTTATTCATTCCGTGAGTACAATCCTTTACTCCTTTAATTTCAACTGTTGCACCCCTTTTTATCACTTAAAATCTCTATATCCATATTTCGTTTATTAATCCTCCTTTATTGGGGTACTCATTTATCTGTATTGGGCCCAATGATGTAGGCATTCATGCCTTTTACTCACTTATATGCAAATGAAGGCGGTATGAATAAATATATGGCACCAGCATCAATGAACATATGTACTTCATTATTCATAACAAGTGTGGTACCTTACACCACATCCATGAAACATCAATAGTGTCCTGGTCCAAAACATCCTCTCGCCTCCGTCCAACAGCCTACTTTGCTTTTTCTTTTCGGCTATTGCCTCCCTTTTCGTTGCAGCTATACCAACGAAGTTTTTCTCTGTCTCTTTACTTTTCTGTAGGGCGATTTCGCCCAACTCTATGTAATCAAAATCAATGGTCCGTCTTACCACACTTAACGGCCATTTTCATCAATACAGTGTAAGTATAGACCCTCCTTCCGTGGTATCCACCACACATCCCACACTGCTTACACTACTACACTGCTACTCTGCTTCGTAGCAGGTCAGGATCCTCCAATCACAATGCCCCCTAAGAGTGCCAAAATTAGATGCACTGGGGCCTTACCAATTATCTTACTCCATAACTCGTCAAATTAACTCTTTTACCAATTACCATTCTCATTTTAACATTTTTGACATTTCTCGATTCTCTTTTCTGTCTCTATTTCAGCCTTTACTAGCTTTCCCAATCTCAGAGGCGTGCAATTCATATCCTTATTTACCCAACTGTAAATCTGTGCACTGCCTCGGTGTAGGCAATATCTCACGGGCAAATCGGACTCTCATTGACAATCTGAGCCCTTCCATAAACTTTTAGACATCTCGACTGTCACTTGTTCATAGTGTCGAGGTAATATCTGTCCAAGAATATAACTGAGTTTCATACTCATAATCACTTTAGTATTCCTGGGCAGTGTAAGAAATTTTTCCTTAAAATTTCCTTTAAATCATGTCCGGGATATCCTGTCACCGGAATATATTCATAAACATTTCTCTTGTCAACTTTGGATGTTTAACACTTAAGATGGGTCGAGCGGGTTTCCACCAATGCTCCGCTGCGCCCTCTGATCTTATTCATAATCTGAGCAATTAGCTCCTCACAATAATCTCCACACTCCGCTCCAAGCATCGCGAAGCGTGTCTCAATACTGTCCGATCTCTCTGTCGGACTCTGTGAGGCCTTCTCAACATTAGCCTCTATTTCAATCTCATCCCGATTCTCATAAGTCAACTCAGCACGACTTAGCAGACTCAGGTCTACCTCTACGACCTCTGCCTCGTGCACTATCTCATTTAACGCGACTCATATTAAGCATTCCTGCATTCTCAACCATTTCCTAGTCAAGCCAATCTCGATATACACTATTGTATCTAACTAAGCACAGTAACACGGGGATGTAATTTCCTAATTACTGACACTGACACACATCAGACCAATTTCTGCTCTGATACCATAATAATTGTCACGACCCAAACTACCCAAAAATCAGAGTTAATTTTTCACATTTTATTATTTACTTAAATTCTTACCTGTCCTCGAATCGTGACCAACACTCCACTAATAATTGGGCTGTGCGTCAATGCCAGTCCCACCATTCAATTATCATCTAACTTATTTCTTCTCCAGTCATTTATAATTGTTTACAATATTTATACATCCCCTAAAGTTACTTACAAACATGTTACTGTGCTATACTTATGTAGATACAATATGTACAAGTGTATATATATACCTTATGTCGATGGGTAGCAGCGGATATCTGGAATGCAGTACTGAGTCGCCTCAACTTCAACTGGAGATTATCTGTGGGAGAAAATGAAAGGGGTGAGCACATCAAGCTCAGTAAGGCAATCCTACGAACAAGTAGGTAACCATACTACCTACATGAACGTGGTGCCATGCATAAACCACCCTTTCTCCACACATTTTAAAACAAATGATATGCGTTATGATGTTATGTAAAACACATTTGCACGAAAAATTCAACATGCAAGTATATTCAAAATCATATCTTTCTCGTTTAAAATTTCACAGTAAAGTCAGGACTCGACCCCTCCTTCGGGTGATCCTGACTCACAGAAAACCATGAAAACGGTTTACATCACACGTGGGTTTTGAAAAGCATGAAAATACCATCATGCAATTTAGTTTTAAAACCCAGTTTAATCATCGAAATCATCGACATGCGAGACGAGACAATATCTGTATAACGGCAATAACTAGGACTATGGCCATATCTATCCTCGGGAGTTCCTCAACTACACGGATCCTAGTGTGCGGGTTCTCACCATGATCGGGAACCGCCCGGGAGGTGGGTCAGTCCATCCCGTCAGTCTTATCCGATCCTCGGCATCCGAAGATGCTGCATCCGGAGATGCCGTATCCGAAGATACCACACGGTACATCGTACTCCATGCTACTTGCACGGTACATCGTACTCCGTGAACCCATATAATATCTCTAGGTACTCCAGCCCAATTGGCCTGCTTCCCACAGAGGTTTGTTTCTCAATACTCATGCCATGTCTCAAAACGCACGTGCGAGCCTATTAAATCGGTGACACACAGTCTACCCGATGCTCCAAGCACGGCTCATCGCATGTTCTCATAAAATCAGTGCGAGCGATGCTCAGCACTCTCATCAACTCAAATAAAACTGGCAGAGCCTGCTTTACATCCCCACAAGGCCGCCAACCTCATCCCTCACTCTCACCCCACCTAAGAGGTCTCTTTAGCCTGTTGGGCCTTTTGGCTGACTCTAAGGGCAGACAGCGCTACTCCACAAATCCAGTAAAACTAGTGTGAGCTAAGCTCAACACTCTGTATATAAATCACATGAAAATTTTATAAAATTTGGTGCGAGTTAAACTCTAGCACCCTGTCTCGAAAAAGCATATGAAATCTGGCGCGAGTTGTACTCTAGCACCTATGCATGTAAAACTCTAGTGCGAGCTCTCGCTCTAGCACTAATGCGTGCATCACACAAATCGACAACATCGTGCGAGCTGAGCTCTAGCACGTCACATGTCAATAAAAACACGTAGGCGGCTCTGTTTCCTCAAAACAGTTTTCAAAACAATATCACGTTGAAAGTATGCAATGCTGTGCATTTTCTTTCAAGGTGAGCCAGCCTACTAATGCATGCATTAAAATACCTCCATAATGAGCAAGAACCTTTTGTTCTTGCTCCTCCCAATTTTTCCTAAAGTTGAAAACATTTACCCTTAACAAGGGTATTTCAGTAATTTTTTTCATACGGGGCACTAAAATTATTCTTCGACCTCTAGACCCTTCAGATAAATTTTAAAGGACTGCATATGAACTTAAAATTGCGTAAAGTTACCTCTAGCAGTCCGCAGAATTCCCTTACCTTATTTTCCTGTCGAGTCTGACCTTTTCTTTTCCACTGTTGTCACGTCGCGCAGTCCGTTATGCTCCCAATCAAATGCCCGGAACTGCGTATCAATATTCCTCAGGTCAGATAACATACAATTTAATTGTATTTAATACTCTCTGGGCTTAATTTAAATCGTTGGGCCCATTTACCCCTATTGGGCCCGATTGTACCTTAATGGGCCTTAATCGGCCTTAAGCCCGTTTTTCACTTAATTTTCACTTTATCGAGGCCTATTGGGCTCATTGGGCCCACCAATAATTTATTGGGCCTCGTTCTAATTCTCGAATAGCTAAATCGATTATTTACGACAATTTATCTAAATTTCCATAATTTAATTCAATTTATGCGAAAATTAAATCAATATCACGCATAACGAGATAATTGTCGTAAATAGGGGTCACTTACCCGAGACTCCATGCTAGTACGCAATTCGAGGCTATCTCGATCTGTCGTTGGATGCCAATTGTCGAGCTACACAATTCCACAATTTTTCGGGTAAGTTTTCAGCCCAAAATTAATTAAATTAAATACTCTGAAATTTAAATCGGGTCAATTCCGACCACTACTGACTTACCCGAAGCTCGATTACATCACAGGAATTTTTCCCAATTTTTTCTCTTTTTCTTTTTCCCCTTTTTCTCATTTTTTCCCCTCTTTTTGGCTGAACCGGTTCAGTCCGGTTCGGACCGGTTCAGACCGCCGGTTCTCTCCGATTCGGCCGGTTCACCACCGGTTCACCGCCTTGCCGGCTGGTTCTTCGCCGGCTTCCACCGCCAGTGGCTCCGCAAGGTCGTCCGCATCTCGAATCTGCCATCAGTTTGGGTCAAGCTCGCCGGAATGCCGCCGGTCCGGCTGTTCTCCTCTTCGCCGTCGGTACCCATTTCTTCTTCCGCCGTTTTCGGCGCCGTCCATCGGTTTCGTCGGCTGATACCGATGCAAAAATGATCACCGTCACCTGGGCTTTCGGAATCGGGCCTTGGTTTCGATCGGATCGCCGCCGTTCGCCGCCGGTGGCCACTTCTTTCCCGCGGCCTTTCTCCTCCCGATTCGCCGGATTTCGGCGTCGGTAGGCTGCACCGCCGGTACCATCTTGCTCACCGGCCTCCCCTCTTCGATTTCTGACCCTTAGCCTGGCCATCGGCCGCCGGACGGTGGTCGGGTCTTCTTCGGTCAACTGCTTCCGTTTTCATTCTCCGTTTCGCGATTTTTTTCGCGTTTTTGCGTTTTTTTTTTGTTTTTATCATTTTTATTATTTTTATTATTATTTATTTTAATTATTTTACTATTCATTAAAATACTATAAATACCCAAAATATCTCTTAAAATTATTATTTTATTCTTATTCAATTAATTTAATTTTTATTTAATTTATTTATTATATTTTAACCTCTTTTTCGGGTATAATTTCTCTGTATTTTCGGGATATTGTCTCGGGTGACTTTTCGGTATATTTTTTGATTATTTTCGGGATTATTTTTTTTCGAACTAAAAATTTCGATTAATCCCGATTAATTCCCATAAACTAATATCTCGATCAATTTAATCCGGAATAAATTTATTTCACTTTTATTGACCAAGATTTCTTAAATCCATATTTTTAATTAAATTTCCTTATCTAAATTATACCGACCTTTGGTCTTTTGACCATTTTGCCCTTGCACATATTCGGGATTAATTTAACCCGACTTCCCTTCACAATTACTCATTCATTTCATATTTTAATTAAATTCGGGTCTTACAGATCTCCACACTATGCAGATCAATCTCATCAAGCCACTCCTATAAAAAGAGAGCAGTTGGATCTGCGTTTCATGGGAACAAACTTCATTCTTCCATTTTCAATCTTAAACCTAGGTTTCTCACTCTAAAAACCATCCTATTTCCATAAAGATTTAAGAAAAAACCATTAGAGCAAGTTGTTCACTATAAAGAGAAGAACAACATAGTTTAGAATCAATACTCTATTGGTTGGATTGAAGGAGCAAAGGAGTGTTCTTATTTGGGGCAAGAAGAAAATCAAGCTAGGTGAGTTTCTGACACTCCAACTCAAAGTATATTATCTAGTTATTGATTATGAGTAGATGGGTGTATGAATTTATGATAAAAACTACCTAGAATGTGATGGAACAAGTAAAACTTAAAATGAGTCTAGTGTGAGAAAATGTGACTTGGGTGAGTTGATGATAAATAGATTATGTTAAGGTGTTAGTGGAGTAATATGCAAGATTTTGAGATGACTGAATGAAGCTACATTGTAAAATTAGCCAAGTTATGAGAATAAGTATATAAGGTGTTAGACAAAATGCCATAGTGAAGTAAATGATGAACTAGAGGTACCATGAGCCTAATATCGATTTAGTATGAATCAATGGATCTAAAAGAGTCTAATAGGCTCTTGAGATATGGGTAGAGCGATCAAATGAAGCCTTACAGGTGTTAATGGAAACTATAGGTCGAGTCGACTATAGTAAATGCAAGGATTGTGTTATATTAGACCCAATTGATATGGTATATGATTTTATGTAGTCCTGGAGAGTTCGTTGGAGGCAAATCGAACTGCACAATCAATCAGCTCTAAAGAAGAGGAAATCATTTGACATGATTTTCAGGTAAGGAAATTTTGTAAGTATATAGAGATAGCTGCTCGTATTTTGTGGGTGAATATAGGGCTTTGTAAAATGCATGGTTATTTAAGAAAGTGATCGTTGGTATGTGTAAATGACTACAAGTATGCATGTATATGAATTGGTTTTGAAGTGATTCTTATAAAGGGGATAGTAAGGCTATAAGTGCATAAATCACATATTTTGATGCTTTTACGAAATATATTATTTTACTTTAAGTAAAATTGACGAATAGGTTGGCTAGTGATTTCATGATTTGTGAAATAGCACAAGTGAGGTATCGGCTTTGGTTTTTGAGAGGGTTTTGTCGAAATTGAGTCACATATTGTACTTATATGAGTTAAATCATGCTAGAGCTTGCTCGCACTTGGTTTTGATGTTTTCAATATGCATGAAACGTGTTGGAGCCTAGCTAGCACCATATTTTGAGTCAATGATGTTTTGTAAGTCATACTGGAGCTTCTTGCTCGTACGTGGGTTTTCCTTGACTTACTTATATGTAAAACTGTACTGGAGCATTGCTCGTACGAGGATATTTACTGATGATGCATGAAATCGTACTAGAGCTTTTCTTGCACTGGATTTTCACACTATGGTATGTATGAGCCGTGGAGCTAGTAAGATCCTTAAGCCCTACATCCTTAAGCCCGTTGGGGCGGGGAGGCTCTATTCGGCTGGGAGGCTCTTTTACATTAAGACGAAATCGATAGGATCCTTAAGCCTAACATCCTTAAGCTCGTTACGGGGAGGCTCTCTTACATGAAAACGAAATGCTCTCACGTGCGCTTGAGACTGTATAGGTTACACATGGCATAGGGTAGATAAGTCCTATGGCAGGCACCCCCAACCATGATAAGGGTCCGTGGAGTACGTTGTACTGTGTAGATCACATGGAGTACACTGTACCGCTGGTTGTAATGATGATTTAAAAGTCTTGCTAAGAACTAACCCCCTTCGTTCCAGCATGATACCCCACACATCGGGATCTGTGTGGTCTCGGATGATTATGACATAGTTGGCCAACATAGTCTTTGATATATATATATATATATTTATATATATATATAGTGACTACCCGTCTTACATGATTTCACATGGTTTTGTACACTGAATATGATTGTGTTGTCCAGGGCAGACCCGAGGGAGGCGTCGAGCCTTGTGGGATTGTGTTTAAAGAAACAATATTTTCACTTGTGATGAACTTTGATATGTCTTAAGAAAGAAATAACTTCTGAGGGATGTTTTGTGATGAAATTCTATTTGATGAGGTTTAATGATGACGAGTATGAGAGGTTTTACATCATGACTTTCCCATGTTTTTAATATGCCTATTTCCATGTTTTTCAGTACATGATATATGTATATACATGTGGCATAGTTTTGATGTTTTCTCATGCTCTAAATGCTAATGATTTTATGCATGACATTATAAGTATGTAGATAGTGTAGTTATCTACCCTGCTTGCATTATTTCCTTACTAAGCGTGTGGTTGCTCATCCCTCTATTTTCCCCCTCTACAAAGCGCGTGCAATAGCCTTGTGAAGGACTGAGGTGTTATATTTTGGATATCCGCTACTATCCATTGCCAAGAGGTATACACATATGGATTCTTTTTGTATCTAAACATGTAACAGCACAGTAATAATTTTGAATTGTAATATGGGGGATGTAAATATTAGAAAACATGTGATATAAGTATACGACTTAACTTTCAAATGTATGACATTGTTTTTGTTTAATTGGAAATGGATGGTAAATGATGATTAGTATTGACTCACAACCTAATTGTGTAGTGGTCAGAATGTTCACGACCGGGTATGTTGACGGTTAAAGCGAAACATTTGTAGTGATTTTTAGACGAAATGGATAGAAAGGGTTGTGACAGCTCGAGACTAATGGAGATCGATCTGCTTGAGTGAGGGATCGATCTCCCTCTTGCAAAGGGCTTGGTATTGTGTTTTCCAAGCCATGAGATCAATCTCTCCTCTCATGGGATCGATCTAGCCTTCATCCTACACCTTTTTGCTGCAATTTTTCCCATTTAAACTCATACTCAATCACTTCCACACTCATTTATCAATTCATTCACACTTAGAACTTAAAAACGTTTATTTCTTATAATTCATATGTAATGTAACTTGTCTATACATCAAATAATCATATACATTACATAGAAATTTATGGGTCTTACATATATACTTACTGAGATTTTAATCTTACACGAGATTTATACTACATGTATAAAAGCTTTTGAAATCTCATGAATGATATATTTTGAAATCACTTATGTGTATGAGCTTTCGGATACTGCATGAGCTTGCTTAAATATCCATGTCTATACTGACTTCAAAGCACTATGATACTTCTTCACAATTTTAGGGCACTCCGTACTATTATGAGATTGAATGAGCAATATGGGAACAACTATTGCACAATAGTTTACATCTTATATAACTACTACAAGGCTCATCTGACTAATTGCAATTGATAGGTTTCAGTTCTAGTTTATCCCTAGGATTGGAGATGATAAGGATCTATGACCATAGGTAATACCCTAGTTTTCGGGGTATATGATAACTGCTTATTGATAGGTACAGTAAGTTCATTCATAAAAGTGACTTACTAAAGAGTTAGCCTTATGAGAAACACATGTTTTCTACAAGTTTTAAGAGAAACATGCTTTCTGCGATATTTATGAGAAGTATATGTTGCGAGAAACTTATGTTTATTACAAGGCTTACGAGAAGTACATGTTTACTATGAGGTTTTACAAGATATGAGTAAAAGTATATGACAAGCTTCAACAAGAATTGCATGTTTATGACAAGATTTATGAGAAAACGCATAATATTGTTTTATGTATTTATGAGACTCTTGCTAAGCACTATTTATTGATATGATATCTTTAATGTTCTAGGAAATATGCTTATAAGACTTTTACTAAACACTATTTATTGATAGGACATCCTTAATGTGCAACGAGATATGTTTTCATGAAAGTGCATTATGAGATTTATAACCGTAATTGCATTGTTTTGCATGCATAACATAGGTTTACTGCACTTACATTCATTATATGAGATATTATGGTAAAAGTGATGTGCTATATAGGACTAGTTAGTGTGATGCTAGGTGCCCAAGGAAATGAGGTACTTCTAAATATCCACCAATTCGATGCCTTAAAAGCCCCTGACAGCGTCATCAGAGTCTTAGCATAAAAGTACAAGAAATAAAAGTTGTTATATGAGATTATAATACAAGAAAATGAGATTTCGATATAAAATGATACGAGAAACAATGTTGTATGCATTAATTAATTGAATAGCTTACCTATATATACTATCTTTGCTATTATGCAGTGACTTACTGGGCACTCCCAAAAGCTCACCCCCTCTCTCCTCACAGATTAGCCGAGATAGTTTTGTACCTCCAGATAGCACAAGTTTTGCAAGTTCAAGCTTTGAGTTACTGTACAATTTATATTTTGGTATACTATTCATTATTTAAACAATGTTATTTATAGACAGTTTTGTACAGTGCTATGAGATAGGATGTGTACAATATCTATGAACTTGGATTATGGATTTTAGTTAAACCAAGATATAAACGAATGAATATTGGGAAAAATGTCAAAATTGAATAAATTATATGCCTAATTCTTTAAGAATATTTTTTTAAGAGATCAGGTTATCCAAAAATTCTTAAAATATTGGTGGTGATAGATTATGCAGTGCTATAAATGACTAGGTATTGAGATTTGGATTCTGACTGTTATGGAATATTTAAATACTATAGGCATTGAGATTTAGATTCTGACTGTTATGGAATATTTAAATACTATCTGTCTATATTGTATAGGTAAGGGGATTTAAGTAATTACACAAAAAATTTGCTGAAATTGTTTTTGAACTTACTATTAAGGTTTATTATGCTGGGGCTGTGAGACCCCATGTATGTACGACTTTGTTATATATTGATGGAATAATAAGACGGATGATTTTGATCATGTATATATATATGTGTGTGTGTGTGTGTGCATGAGAGTTACAAATAGAATGCATGAATACTCATGAACACATGTACTGGCAAAATAAGGGCTGAAGTGCCACAGACTAAACAAAAGGAACTCAAAACATTCAGACTAAATATAAGGACTTAAAACACGAAATGGTAATGCAGAGACTATGATTTCTATGTACCCTTTTTGATTTCAAGCAGTACACACAAGCTCCATAACACGAGAATCATAAGAAACGAATCTCTCCATGCTCTAGGTGTGAATGAAATGCAAAATGAGTAGTGCAGCAATTGAATGTGAGTTTAACTTTAAAAATCTAGGAAAATTACAGCAGGAATGCTACAGATGAAGGGCATATCGATCTCATTGCAAGAGGAGATCGATCTCATTGCCTTGAAATACAATTCCAAGCATTCTGCAAGAGGGAGATCGATCCCTCATTCAAAGCATATCGATCTCAAGTTGCTTCTGCTTGGACAAGATCGATCTCCTCCCATAAGGCAGATCGATCTCTAGTTGCCACTGGTTAGCAAAGATCGATCTCTTCTTAAGTGCCAGATCGATCTCTAAAATATTTTGCCTGACCAAGATCGATCCTATTCCTTTGAGCAGATCGATCTTATCCAAAGAGGCAGATCGATCCCCTAGCCTGCATTGTCGAATTTTGGAGTTTAAACAAGGGTAGATCGATCTCTCACCCTAGAAGATCAATTTAATGAGGCAAATTCTATAAAACCCGACAGCAGAATCTTTATTCCCACGAGATAGCCTAAATTTCTTCCATTTTTAACAATAACCTAACTTTCTCACTCTAAAAATCATCACCTTCTAATCAGTTTTGAGAGAAGTTCCTTTGAGCAAAGTTATTCTTAGTGGGGAAGAGAACAACATAGTCAAAGATTGGAAGCTGAAACTTTGGATTGAAGGAGAAAAAAGGTAGTTACACGTATTTTGAGGGTGTTTATAGGGCTTTATAATTGCTTGGTTATCTAGAAAGAAAATAATGATTTGTGTGAACGATTTCGAATATAGATGAAAAGGATGATTTTGTCTTAGAAGTAAATCTTACAAAAAGGGGTAGTAAGGCTAATAATTGCATAAACATCACGTTTTGACATTTTTATGAAATATATTTCTTCGATTTAAGCAAAATTGATGGATAGGCTGGCTATTTGATTTCATAACTTCATAAAATAGCACTAGTCAGGTGCTCACTTTGGTTTTGAGCGTGTTTGGTTGAAATAGAGCCGCCTATCATATTTATATGAGTTTAATGGTGCTGGAGCTTTGCTCGTAGTAGTTTTCAATATTTTTACATGCATGAAATGTGCTGGAGCCTAGCTTGCACCATATTTTGAGTTGAGATGCATGCAAGCCGTACTGGAGCTTTTGCTCGTACGTGGGTTTACATTTATTTTTTATGCATATAATCGTACTGGAGCTATGCTCGTACGTGATTTGATCATTGTTTATTTTGCATAAAGTCGTATTGAAGCGTTGCTCGTACGAGGATTTTGCCAATTATGCATGAAATTGTGCTGAAGCTTTACTCGCACTGGGCTTTTCACACTGTGATATGTAATGAGTCGTGCTAGATGCCTCGTGTAAACTGTGTGTCACACGGATGAGATGCTTTCACGAGCCGTGGTGGATGCCTTGTGTAGACTATTAGTGACACAGATGAGATGCTCACACGTGCACTTGAGACTGCATCGGTTATATATGGTATGAGGTAGATAAGACCTACGGCAGGCACCCCCAACCGTGATATGCGTCCACGGAGTATGTTGTACCGTGTATATCACATAGAGTACGTTGTACCGTGTAGTGATGATGTTTGATTTAAAGTCTGGCAGGTAGGATTAACCCACCTCCCATTGCAGCATGATACCCCGCACATCGAAATCTGTGCGGTCTGGGATGATAGTGACATAGTTGGCCAACAGAATCCTTGATTATATATATAGTGACCACTTGTCTCACATGATATACTAAACACATGGTGTGTTATCCAGGGTAGACCCAAAGGAAGGGTCGAGCCTTGTGGGATATTTTTAAAGAATGATGTTTGTGATGAGTTTTCTTTAATATAATGAGCATGAAATCTATGATTTGAGATGGAACTACTGAGTTTTATTATGATGAGCATGAGAGGTTTTACATGACGATTTTCCATGTTTACATGCATATTTTCATGTTTTCAGTGCATGATATATGTATATACATGTGGCATAGTTTTAATATTTCCTGATGCTCTAGATATAACTGATCTTTATGTCATTACATTATAAGTATGTAGATAGTGTAGTTATCTACCATGCTTGCATTATTGTCTTATTGAGCATGTGGTTGCTCATCCCTTTCATTTTTCCCATCTACAGAGCGCACACAGTAGTCTAGTGAGGGACTGAGGAGTTGTATCCAGATATCCACTACTCTCTATCGTTAAGAGGTATACACACGGGAATCTTTTTGTATCTAAACATGTAATAGCACAATAATCATTTTGAAATGTAATATGGGGGATGTAAATATTAGCAAACATGTATAAGTATAGAACTTAAATTTCCATATGTATGTTTTTACTCATGAACAATTAAAAGATGAAAGGTAAAGGATGATTAATACTGACTCATAGCCCAACTGATATTGGTGAGAATGTTCACGATCGGGAAAGGAAATGAAAAAGTGAAAAATTTGTAGTGATTTTTAGTAAAAATGGGTCGTGACAGGGGCCTTAGGTACGATTATCTTAAACCCATATCGGGTCACAGGGTACCAATATCGACTATAGAATATTGACTTACTACACAAACGTAGTAAAAATAAAGGTCTATGTCTTAATTCTCACATACCATAGTATTGTAACTGTTTAACTATAAACTGCAGAGTTATGTGATGTTGTTTTAATACATGCACTTTTCTTTGGCATAGTATTGTTGACGATGCGGTGTTGTAGAGGGAGACCTCCATGGGTGAGGCTCGAGGTACCAATACCACCTGACACACCTCCAGCTATATTTCCTCCGCCACAGCATATACCAGAGAGCTCGGATGCACCAAGCAGTTTTGCAACATTAGAGCGTAACGTTGCCGATATGGCAATGAGTATGATGGAAGTGATTGCAAAGTTGCAAAGAAATTTAACTGCACCACTACCACCATAAGCTCCACCACTACCAATATAGCCAGTACTTGGTCCTCATTCAGCATTAGTACCTTTACAGCAGCCACCTCCTCCGTTTACTCTAGTACCACACTTTATACTCAGTGCGAATAAACTTAAGCAATTTCAGAAGATGAACCCACCGATATTTAAGGGGGTTTAGAAGCCCGAGGAGGTAAAGACTTGGTTTATGGAAATAGAGAAGATTTTTGAGTATATGGCCTGTTAGCTTGAGGAAAAAGTATAACTAGTAGTGTATATGTTTAAGGGCGAGGGAGAGCATTGGTGGAGATTAGTTAAGATTTCTTGGAGAGGTCAAGATGCCTTTATACATTGGGAGAGATTTTTGACAGCTTTCCATAAGCAGTACTTCCTAGAGAGTGTACAAAGGATGAAACAAACAAAGTTCTTATCCTTAACCTAAGGGAATATAACAGTGGGATAATATGAGTCTCAGTTTACTGTGATGAGTCGGTATGATCCATTGATAGCTCGAGATGAGATCCAAAAGACAACGAAATTCATAAATAGTTTGAGACATGGGATTAGAGGTAGATTAGTTGCATTCAACATTATTTCCTATTCAGAGGCTACCTAGTGGGCACGATTAGTTGAGTAGGACCTTATTACGTCACGGGCTCAGTATGAGACCCGAAGCAAGAGAAAGGTTAGGGTAAGCGACGAGCATAGAGTATGCCAGATTGATGAGAGTCTTAGGGTAAGGTTAAAAGGTAGAGGATTGATGCACTTTGACCATTGGCTGGGAAGCCTAAGACAAATCAAACATGTTCTAAGTGTAGTATATATGATGGGAACAAATCATGCCACATTAAGACCAGCGCTTGCTTTAAGTGCAATAAAAATGGACACTTTATCCATGATTGTCTAGAGTGGAAACCCTCCGAGACTCGGTTGTGAAACAACCAGTTGCAAATAAGGGTAAGGAATTAATAGATAAGCGAAAGAAGCCAGTCGCATAAGGTAAAATGTTCTTAGTCAACCAAGAGGCAATTGACGTATCAAGCTCAGTAGTTAAGGGTGTAGGGTTTAAGGTTTATTTTTCTTAACCTGTATGATATTAATGTTATTTTGGGTATGAATTTGTTGGCCACCAATCATGCTAGTGTAGATTATATGAATAACATTATAACCTTTGCTCTCCCATAGAAAGTAGTATTGAAATTTTGAGAATGAAATGAAATGAGAAGTTTCTTTTTATTGTATATGAACTCTTATGAGAATGTTATTATTTGAATAAAGGTTATCTGGAATTTGTGCAGGATATTGATAAGAAACATTTGAAGCTAGCCGATATACTGATAGTCAAGGATTTTCCAGATATTTTCCTCGAGGACTTACCCAGTTTTCCACTTGAGAGAGACTGAGTTGACCTATTAGCAAGCACTCAGACTATCTCGAAATCCTCATACAGGATGGCACTAGTTAAGTTAGATGAGCTTAAGACACAGTTGCAAGACTGCTAGATGAGGGGTTTATCAGACCTAGTGTGTCACCATGGTGTGCTCCATTGTTGTTTGTATGGAAGAAAGATGAGAGTCTCCAGTTGTACATTGATTATAGATTGTTCAATTGGGCTACAATGTAGAATAAGTATCCTCTACCGTGGATAGATAATTTCTTTGATCAGTTGTAAGGTACATAGGTATTTTTTTTAGATTGATTTATGATCTGGGTACCTTCAGTTGAGGATCAGAGGTGACGATGTACCCAAGATAGCCTTTAAGACTCGATATGGACACGTTGAGTTCGTCATCATGCCTTTTGGGTTAACTAATGAACCTGACGCATTTATGAGCCTTGTAAATAAGATCTTTAAGCCTTATTTGGATCAGTTTGTTATGGTATTCATAGATGACATCATGGTTTACTCTAAGTCTCAAGAAGAGCATGAGGAATATTTGAGGATAGTTCTCCAAACTCTACAAGATAGGCAGCTCTATGCCAAGTTCAGTAAGTGTGAGTTATGGCTGGAATAGATTTCTTTTGTGGGTCATGTGGTGACTAAGAATGGGGTTTCAGTAGATCCATCCAAGATAAAGGCTGCATTGAGATGAAAAAGCCAAAGTCAGTCATCGAGATCCGTAGTTTCCTAGGATTAGTAAGGTATTACCGCAAGTTTTTAGAGGGTTTCTCAAAGATCGCTGCTCCATTGAAATATCTCACATAGAAGAATGTCAAATTTGAATGGACTGAGGAGTGTGAGCACAATTTTGAAAAGCTTGAGAAAAGGTTGACATCAGCCTTGTGTTTACCATACCGAATGGCTCTAGAGGTTTTGTGGTGTATAATAATGCTTCTCTCCAGGGTTTGGGTTGTGTGCTGATGCAGCATGGTAAGGTAATAGCTTATGGATTTAGATAGTTGAAAGATAATGAGAAGAATTACCTCACTCATGATCTCGAGCTAGTCGTAGTGGCATTTGCACTTAAAATATAGTGCCACTATCTTTATGGTGAAAAGTTTCAAATCTTCACTAACCATAAAAGCTTTAAGTACTTGTTTTTACAAAAGGATCTGAATATAAGACAACATAGATGAATAGAGTTTTTGAAGGACTAAGATTGTGAGATTTTGTATCATCTGGGGAAAGCCAACATACTTACCGATGCTTTGAGCTAGAAGAGTATTAGTATGGTTTCTTATATGATGTTATAAGAGAAACAATTTACACGTCAAACCTTCTGACAATTGTCTGATAGCCAGTTTGAGGATTGAGTCGAGTTTAGTTGATCAAATCAGACAGGCTTAGAGATAGGATCCAGATATGATTGAGTTGGCTAGTCAGGCAGACTAGGGGCTGAGTATGGATTACACTGTCAATGAAAATGGTATTTTGAGAAACAGAGGTCAAATATGTATACAAGATATGATACTCTACTGAGACAAATATTAGTTAAGGCCCATAGTACTAGGTTCACCATGCATCGGAGTAGTGCTAAATGTACTGAGAGTGTACTATTAGGTTAGGATGAAGAAAAACCTCACAAAGCTTGTGTCAAGTTGTCTCACATGTTAGCAGATCAAGGTTGGGCACTAGAGACCAGAAGGTTTGCTCAAACCTTTATCAATTTCAACAAATGAAGTCTACTCACTTTTTGCCAATGAAAGCCACGGTTTTATTGAGCTACTTAGCGAAACTGTATGTACAAGAGATTGTTATGTTACATGAGGCTCTAGTGAGTATAATATCTTATGGAGATTCTAGGTTTACTTTCAATTTTTTGAAACAGTTTCAGAAAGCATTGTGATCCAGACTGCAGTTCAGCACAATTTTTCATCCTCAGACAGATGGTCAGTCTAAGTGAATGATAAAGACCTTAGAGGATATGCTTAAAGCTTGTGCTATTGATTTTTCAGTCTTTTGAGATTAGTACCTACTATTAGCAGAGTTTGCTCATAATAATCGCTTCCATTCGAGTATTGGTATGGCTCTATTTGAGGCACTGTATGGACAGAGATGTCAATCTCCTATTATGTAGGAAGAAGTGGGCAACCGTAAGTTATTTACTCAAAGTTGGTTAAGAAAACTTCTGAGATAGTAAGAGCTATCTATGATAGATAAAGGATTGCACAAAGGCACCTAAAAAGTTACACCGACACCAAGAGATGACACATTGAGTTTCAGGTTAGGGATAAGGTATTCCTCATGGTCTCTCTATCCAAGGGTATTATGAGATTCGATTGCAAAGGAAAGTTAAGTCCTCGTTTTATCGATCTTTTTGAGATATTAGACAAAGTTGAGGATGTTGCATACCATTTGGCATTACCACCAGAGTTTACAGGTGTGCATAATATCTTCCACGTATCTATGCTAAGGAAGTACTAGCCGAATCTCTCCCACATCATTTAGTATGAATCGTTAGAGTTAAAGGAGGATACGAGTTACTTTGAGAAACTAATTCGGATACTGAACCGCAAGAAAAAAACTCTCAAATCTTAGTTTATCCTACTAGTTAAGGTTCTCGGGCAGTATCATATTGAAAAGAAGCCACTTGGGAGCTGAGAACCTTATGAGAGAGAAGTATCTTCAACTATTCAATCAGAATAAGATAAATTTGAAGGATCAAATTCCTCAAAGGTAGGGAGGATGTAAGAATCTTAATTTCCTATTCGCAATATTGACATAAGAATATGGGAATTATAATAAGATCATGTGAATAATGAAAATCAGCCAAAGTCTAATTTTTTGATTTTCGAAGCAAGCATGTATTTCGATTGAACGAATAGATTCGTAGGGTCCACAAGAGTGTGCACTCACCCAGAATCATCCAATATATCATGTATTAATGATACATAGCTTCAGGTAAGCTTAAACATTGCATTTAAAGTTAATTTTGAATTTTTATCGGTAAAGTACAACAATTGCGAATTTACGATTTGTCCAAAGGTTAAGTTACCATATTGGCTAAATGAACTCTCTAAGTTAAATAAAGGGAAAAATATATATGAAGATTATGGACTTTTCAATGGAAAGACATGTGGACCGATCAAAATTTCGTTTAGTGGAATTTTTAAATAAAAGTAATGATATTTTATAATTTAAAATACAAACCTCTATTTCAATAAATTAAATTCATTTATTTGGCATGTGTTATGCACATGGAAGAGCTTTACTTATATTCTAGAAATCGGGAGTCGACAGAACCATTAATGCATCAAAAACACATATGAAAATCGATCGAAAAATAGAAAAACTCATGGAAATTCCATTTTCACTTGACTTTAAATCTTGCCTCCACTTTTTCTCCATCTTTTAGCCATTTTTTGCTCTAGCTTCCTTTATGAAAGTTGTTTGTCTTCCTCTCCTCCACAACATAGTGTAAAAAGGTAGTTTAATCTTGTATTTTTAAAGTTATGGAATTACAAAATTTCTCTCTCTAGTTTTGGTTTTCATTAAAATTTCAAGGATTTTCATTTCTTTCTTTTACCAAGTTCACTATATGTTGTTAAGGGACTTTTATGAAGTATTTGTATATTGTTAAATTGAAGAAACAAGTCCCTAAAGAATGCCTTTAAGTTTTGGCCATCATGGGTTTAAGTGGTTAAAGTTGGTTTTTATTTCTAATTCCAATATATGTTAATGGGTCTAGTATGATAAGATGATATATGGTGTTAGAATAGCAAGAAAATAATAAGAGCATGGACATGTAAATTGGTACGTAGGTTTTACAAAGGAAGTGAATTAATTTCATGGGGCTTTTATGAATAGTCGCTTAATTAATGTAATTAAGCATAAAAAAGGGAATAGGTGAAAGAAAATTGGTTAAAAAGATTATATATGAAAACTTATGTATTGGGTGACAAGAGAGATAAAATAGTAATTTTACACTCAAGGTCAAAACTCAATATTATTTGATAGATGGTCAAGTATCAATGTTGATAGAAAAATTAGAATAATTGAATTATATCTAGACTTGTCACTTATGGCAATAATAGCCTAAGTGGAGAACACTTAGATTCTAAGTGTTCTTTAGGTAGAAAATGTGTAATTGGTATAATGCGGTGAGTAATGTGATCATGTGTATATTTGTAGTGAGAACAAGCTACATTGGTGGTGTGGTGTATGAGATCCACAAACTTGAACAAATGGTCTCTCAAGCTTTGCTTTTGGTAAGATTACTATCCCAGTATGCGAGGTAGCATGTACAGTGTAAGTATAAGGCATATGAGACAAATGAAATTTATTGTCATGAAGTTGTGATTTATATAAATGGTATTACTACATTGTCTAACATTGCGTCTTTGTGTCTTAAATTGCTAATGCATTTATACTAGCCTATATATGATGGAATGATGAAGTAAAGATGAATATGACTTCAGTTGTGTATGTGATAAGTAACGAGAAAGTACATGTACTGAGTAGTATGATATGTAATTGAGATGCTCTGCTATTGGGTATTTAAATTATGTTTTCTTTGCAGGTGGGGTATAGAACATATAATCGCATTATGCTAACGAAATTTTTATAGAGAGAAAGTATATATGAGAAATCAATCGTAGGCCCTTAGATCTACATAAGCATATTGAATCTTTCTGCTTTTATGTACTTACTAAGATTTTTAAACTTACATGAGATTTATACCACATGTATAAAAGCTTTTGAAATCTCATGCATGATAGGTTTTGAAATCTCTTTTCTTATATGTATGAGCTTTCGGATATTGCATGAGCTTGCTTAAATATCCATGTTTACACTGATTTCAAAACACTATAATGCTTTTTCACAGTTTTAAGGCACTTTGTACTGTTATGAGACTGAATGAGTATTATGGAAACAACTATTGCACAATAGTTTATATCTTATATAGCTACTACGAGGCTCATCAAACTAATTGTTGTTAATGGGTTCCAGTTTTAGCTGATCCCTAAGATCGAAGATGATGGAGATCTATGGCCATAGGTAATACCATAGTTTTTGGAGTTTATGAGAACAACTTATTGGTTACTACAGTAGGCCCACATGTATGGTGACTTACTGAGGAGTTAGCTTTAGGAGAAACAAGTGTTTTCTATAAGTTTTAAGAAAAACATATGTTTACTATGAGTTTTACGAGAAGTACATGTTTACACGAGTTTTAAGAGAAACATATTACGAGAAATAAGTAAAAGTATATAACAAGCTTTAACAAGCATTGCATGTTTATGATAAGAGTTACGATAAAATGCATAACATTGTTTAATGTGTTTACAAGACTCTTACTTGTCACTATTTACTGATATGATATCTTTAATGTGCTACGAGATATGTTTACAAGACTTTTACTGAGCATTATTGATACGACATTTTTTTTAATGTGCTACAAGATATATTTTCATGAAAGTACGTCATGAGATTTATAGCAGTAATAACATTGTTTTACGTGCATAACACGAGTTTACTGCACTTGCATTCATTATATGAGATATGATGGTAAAAGTGATATGTTGTATAGGAATAATGAGTGTGATGTCAAGTGCCGGGGAAATAAGGTACTTCTAAATATCCTCTTATTAGATGCCTCGAAAGCCCTTAGCACGTCACTGGAGTCTTAGCATATAAGTATAATAAATACTTGTTACACGAGATTATAAAACGAGAAAATGAGATATTGATATAAAATGATACGAGAAATAATGTTACATGCATTAATTAATTGAACAACTTGTATGTATTTACTATCTCCACTATTGTGTAGTGACTTACTGGGCTTTCGCAAAAGCTCACCCCTCTCTCCTCATAAGTTAGCAGAGATAGTTTTATAGCTTGAGATAGTATTGGCATTGCAAGTTCAAGATGTGAGTTACTGCAAAGTTCATATTTCAGTGTACTATTCATTGTTTAAACGATGTTATTTATAGATAATTTTGTACAATATTATGAGATGGGATGTGTAGAATATATATGTCACGACCCTTTTTATCCATTCCATCTAAAAATCACCATAAATTTTTCTCTTTATTCGTTAACTTACATGATCGTGAACAACCCTCACAAATACAGTTGGGCTGTGAGTCAGTAATAATCATCATTTTCCATCCATTTTCCAATTAATCAAAAATAATTTCAAACATTTGAAAGTTAAGTCACATACTTATACAAGACATGTTTGCTAACATTTACATCCCTCATATTATAATTCAGAATGATTACTGTGCCATTACACATTAAGATACAAAAAGAATTCATGTATGTATACCTCTGGGCGATGGAGAGGAGCGGATATCAAAATATAACGCTTCAGTCCTTCACTAGGCTATTGTGCGCGCTCTGTAGAGGGAGAAAATGAAGGGATGAGCAACCGCACGCTCAGTAAGGCAATAATGGAAGCATTGTAGATAACTAAACTATCTACATGCTTATAATGTCATGGCATAAATCATTTATATTCAGAGCATGAGGAAATAATAAAACTATGCCACATGTATATACATATATCATGTACTGAAAACATGGAAATATGCATGTAAAGATGGAAAATCATCATGTGAAAACCCCTCATGCTCAATATAATAAATATTTATCGATTTCATCTCAAATCACAATGTTCATCATAAATCATTCCCTCAAAGCGTACCACTTTATCTAAACATTAGCAAAACTCATCAAAACAATGCATCATTCCTTTAACACATACCACAAGGTTCGACCCCTCCCTCGGGTCTACCCAAGACAACATAAATCAACATCGGTATTTAAAACCATGTGATATCATGTGAGATAGGCGGTCACAGTAAACCAAGGACTCTGTTGGCTAACTATGTCATAATCATCCCAGATCACATGGATCCCGATGTGCGGGGCATCTTGCTAAAACAAAGGTGGGTTAGTCCTACGCCAGACTTTTAAATCAACATCACAACCATGCGGTATAGAGTACTACACGGTACAACGTACTCCGAGGACCCATATCATGGTTGGGGGTGCCTGCCGTAGGTGTTATCTACCCCATGCCATGCATAACCTACTCAGTCTCAAGTGCTCGTGTGAGTATCTCATTTGTGTGACTAGCAGTCTACATGAGGCATCCAGCATGGCTCGTGCAAGCATCTCATCCGTGTGACACAAAGTCTACACGAGGCATCTAGCACGACTCATTACATATCACAGTGTGAAAACTCAGTGCAAGCAAAGCTTTAGCATGGTTTCATGCATCATCAGCAAATACCCTCGTACGAGCAACGCTCTAGTACGACTTTATGCATAACAAATAATGAAGAAATCACATAAAATCATAGCTCCAGTACGGTTATATGCATAAGTAAGTCAAGGAAAACCCACATATGAGCTATCGGCTTCAGTACCGCTTATAAAACCTCATTGACTCAAATATGGTGTGAGCTAGGCTCCAACATGTTTCATAAATATTGAAAACATTGAAATCCAGTGCAAGCAAGGCTCCAGCACAATTCAACTCACATAAGTACGATAGGCGACTCTATTTCAACAAAACACTCTCAAAACCAAAGTTAGCACCTCACTTGTGTTATTTTGCAAAATCATGAAATCACTAGCTAGCCTATCCATCAATTTTGCTTAAACCAAAGCAATTTGTTTCGTAAAAATATCAAAACATGTGATTTATGCAATTATTAGCCTTACTATCCCCTTTTGTAAGATTCGTTTCCAAATCAAAATCATTTGTATCTGAAGTTTGTCATGCAATCATCATTTCTTTTCTAGATAATCAAGCTTTCACAAAGCCATATAAACACCCTCAAAATACGTGCAGCTATCACTATATACTCATAAAATTCCCTTACATGGAATCACGTCGAGTAATTCCACTTCCTCAGAGCTGCTCATTTATGCAGTTTGATTCGCCTCCAACGAAATCTCTGGGACTGCACGAAATCATATATCACATTAATTCGGTCCAATATAACACAATTCTTGCATTTACTATAGTTGATTCAACCTATAGTTTTCATTAACACTTATAAGACCTCACTTCCTCTTAAGTCTGTTTTGATCGCTGTATTAATTTCTCGAGAGTCTATTGAACTCTTTTAGGCCTATTGATTCACACTAAATCGATATTAAGCTCATAGTGCCTCTAGTCCGTCATTTACTTCACTATGACAATTTATCAAACACCTTATATACTTATTTTTTTAACTTGACTAATCTCACAATGTAGCTTCATTCTATCATCTTAAAGTCATACATATCACCTCACTAACACTTTAGTTCAAGCTATTCATCATCAACTCAACCATATCACATTTTCTCACACTAGACTCATTCTAGGTCATACTTGTTTCATTATATTCTAGGTAGTTTCAATCATCAATACACACACCAATCAACTCACAACATCAACTAGATAAATATACTTTAGGTTGGTGTATTACAAACTCACATAGCTTGACTTTCTTCTTGCTCCAAATAAGAAAATTCCTTTGCTCCTTCAATCCAACCAATGAAGTGTTGATTCCAAGCTATGTTTTTCTTCTCTCTATAATGAACAACTTTACTCTAATAGCTTTTTCTCAAATCTTTATGGAAATGTGATGGTTTTAGAGTGAGAAAGCTAGGTTAAGGTTTAAAAATGGAAGAAATGGATTTGTTCCCGTGAAATGCAAATCCAACTGCTCTGTTTTTATAGAAATGACATTAGGAGATCGATCTGCATAGGGTGGAGATCGATCTGGCCTTTCAGAATTTTGACCATTTTGCAGGCAGGGGATTGACCTGTTGAAGTGCATGGGATCGATCTGCTCAAGGTGATGAGATCAATCTGTTTCATACAGAAAGCTTAGGAGATCGATTTCGCCTTAAGAGGAGATCGATCTGGTCCAACCCAAGACAACTTGATATCGATATGCTTGAGTGAGGGATCGATCTCCCTCTTGCAAGATGCTTGGCATTGTGTTCTCCATGCCATGAGATCTGTCTCTCCTTGCATGAGATCGATCTGGCCTTCATCCTGCATCATTTTTACTGCAACCGGTTAAACTCATGTTCAATGACTTCAACACTTATTTATCAATCCATTCACACTTAGAACTTAAAAACGTTTATTTCTTGTAATTCATATGTAATGTAACTTGTCTGTACATCAAATGATCGTAATCATTACAAAGAAATTTACGGGTCTTACATTCCTCCCCTCCTTCAAGAAATTTGGTCCTCCAAATTAGAACCAAGTTAATCTAAAAATAACTCCGAGTACTTCTCTTGTATCATGCTCTCCAATTCCCATGTAGCTTCCTCCGGAGTGTGATATTGCCAAAGAACTTTTTCTAAGGGAATAGTCTTCGACCTCAACCCCTTCTCCTTCCTATCCAATATCCAAATCGGCTTCTCAACATACGACATACTCTCATTGAGCTCCAATGGCTCATATCTTATCACATGTGTCAGGTTCGAGTGGTACTTCCGAAGCATAGAGACGTGGAAGACGTTATGAACACTTGCTAAATCTGGTGGCAATACCAACCTATAAGCCTTATCTCTCATTCTCTCTAAAATCTCGAAGGGTCCGATATACCGAGGGCTCAACTTTTCCTTCTTACCAAACCTCATAATCCCTTTCGAGGAAGAAACTTTAAAGAATACAGACTCACCCACAGTAAACTCCAATGGTCTCCGTCTCCTGCCAGCATAACTCTTTTGTCGACTCTGAGCTGTTCGAGTCTCTCACATATCAACTGGACATTCTCTAAAGCTTGCTGTACTAAATCGGGAGCAAAAATCTATTTGTCACCAACTTCTTCCCATCCAATAGGGAATCGACATTTGCATCCATACAGTGCCTCATATGTTGTCATCCCGATACTCGTATGATAACTGTTATTATAAGCGAACTCGGCTAACGGTAGGTGATCATCCCAGGAGCCTCCAAAATCCAGCACACATGCTCTCAACATATCCTCCAAGGTCTTTATAGTCCTCTCTGACTGACCATCTATCTGAGGATGAAAAGCGGTGCTAAAACTTAAGTGGGTCCCCATCATTTCCTGAAAATATTCCTAGAAATGGGAAGTGAAGCGGGCATCTTGATCAGAAACAATGCTCACTGGAACACCGTGCAACCGCACTGGAACACCGTGCAACCGCACTGGAACACCGTGCAACCGCACTATCTCTCGAACATACAAGTTCCCCAATTGACTCAGAGTATTGGTAGCTCTCATAGCTAAGAAGTGGGCTGACTTCGTCAACCAATCCACAATAACCCAAATGGCATCATACCGTCTACGAGTCCTCAGTAAACCCATCACAAAATCCATGGTAATGTGCTCCCATTTCCACGTCGATATCGGTAGGGGCTGCAATAACCCTACAAGCTTCTAATGCTCTACCTTCACCTGTAAACAGATAAGACATCTAGCGACATATTCAGCAATGTCTCTTTTCATTCCAGACCACCAATAAACCTTCCAAAGATTTTGATACATCTTGGTACTCCCCAGATGTATCATATACCTCGATAAGTGAGCCTCTGCTAAAATTAACCTCTTGATCTTTGAATCCTCGAGAACACATACTCTACCCCTGAACCTCAGTAATCCATCTGTACTCAGCTCAAAATAAGTACCCGTACCTGTCTGTACTTGACTCAACCAATCGGTACACTGTCAATTTCTCTGCTAAGCCTGTTGAATATGACTAATCAATTCTGGCTCCAATCTCAAACTAGCTACAATATTAGATCTTTCTGTACTATGTGGGGCTACACCCAAACTGAGGTTTGCAAATTGCTCTAACAACTCGTGTTCCCGAACCATCATATAAGACACCAATCCGAGGTTCTTCTTGCTCGAAGCATCGGTAACTAAATTCGCCTTACACGAGTGGTACATGATTTCACAATCATAATCTTTCAGGAGTTCGAGCCATCTTCTCTGTCTCATATTCAACTCTTCCTACGAGAATAGATACTTAAGGCTCTTATGATCCATATATACATGAATTTCTCACCATAGAGATAGTGGCACCATATCTTTAATGCAAACACTACGGCCACCAATTCCAAATCATAAGTCGGATAGTTCCTCTCATGATCTTTCAACTGTCTAGATCTATAGGCAACTACCTTCCCATCCTGCATAAGTACACAGTCCAGTCCCTGATGTGATGCATCCGTATACACACAGAAACCTCCTGAGCTGGTAGGAATGGTGAGAATCAAAGCAGTGATCAACCGACGCTTAAACTCCTAAAAACTCTTCTCACATGCCTCATTCCACACAAACTTAACATCTTTTCGCATGAGGCGTGTCAACGAAACAGCTAGTCTGGAGAAACCCTCAACAAATCTCTGATAATAACCTATTAATCCCAGAAAACTTCTGATCTCAGTCGTCATCTTGGGTTGTTCCTACTATACAACTGCCTCAATCTTGGATGGATCTACTGACACCCCATCCTTTGACACAACATGGCCCAGAAATGAGATCTGCTCTAACCAAAAGTTACACTTACTGAGTTTGGCATATAATTCCTTCTCTCGGAGGGTTTACTGAACTATCCTTAAGTGCTCCTCATGATCTTCCCTGGACTTGGAATAAACCAATATATCATCGATGAACACTATCATAAACTGGTCTAGGTATGACTTAAATACATCATTCATCAATGCCATAAATGCTACAGGGGCATTCGTCAATCTGAATGGCATAACCAAAAACTCGTAATGGTCATAACGGGTACGAAATGCTGTCATGGGTACATCTCCACTCCGAATCCTTAACTGATGGTACCCAAATCGCAGATCTATCTTAGAAAAGATTTGTGCTCCCCAAAGCTGATCCAACAAATCATCAATGTGTGGAAGAGGGTACTTGTTCTTAATGGTGGCCTTATTCAACAACCAGCAATCTATACACAGCCGGAGTCTTCCATCCTTCTTCCTTACAAACAAAATTGAAGCTCCCCAAGGTGAGACGCTCGGTCTAATGAACCCCTTCTCTAGCAACTCTTGCAATTGCTTCTTTAACTTTTCCAACTCAATCGGAGCCATTCTATACGGTGGCTTAGATATCGGCTCTATACCAAGTACTAACTCTATACAAAACTCCATTTTCTTATCAGGTGGTAGCCTTGGTAAATCATCCAGAAAGACATCAGAAAATTTCGTAACTACTGGAATATCTTTCAATTTCGGATGTGCTTTATCTGTGTCAACCACGTATGCAATGAACCCTTCACATTATCCTTTCCATCGTTAGCATCATAAGTCATCTCATTAAGATTCACAATAAATAAATAAATTCATCTCTTCAATATGTTGGATTAAAATTATGCTCTTTTCATTTACAATGATCATGTTCTTCATTTCTTTCAACAAGGTTTACAATAAGATTATCTATCTCTAGAAACTTCAATGTCTTAGCATGACAATCCATAACAACATGATCCAACCAATCCATTCCCAAAATTACATCAAAATCACTCATATTTAATAGAATTAAACAGTTGCCATATCCTTCCCCTCTATCTTCAACTTACAATTCTTATATACATGCTCAGTCAACTGACTATCATTCATAGGTGTGGAAATCATCAACATTCTATTTAACAATGTGGGTTTTACATGCTTCAACAATTTATGTACAAAGGAAGGCGATATGAAGGAATGCATGGCACCAGGATCAAACAATACAAATGCTTCTAAATCAAAAATTAGGATGGTACCTTTAATCACATCCGTCGATGCATCCGCTGTGTCTTGGTCCAGTGCATCCACTCGTCCTCTGCCAACGCCAATCGCCTATTTCCTTTTTTCCTCAACTGTAGCTCTTTTCCTCGGAGCAGTTGTCTCAACTGGAGCTCTCTCTGGCTCTTTACCCTTTTGTGGGGCAGTCTCAATCACCTCTGGCCAATATCTCACATGTCCTGGTCTCCCACATCTGTAACACACCACAGGGGTCATCGAACAAGGCCTAGTTCTATGAAATCTGCCACATCTCCTATATTGCTCAGTAGTAGGTCGTGGTCCTCAAATGATCATACCTCTCAGTGGAGCTTAAGTTGGATACACAAGAGGTCTAGTGACTCTCTCCTGCACCTCCTCAATCTTTGGCCTCTTCTCAAACAATCTTTGCCTCCTCTTCTGACCACTTTATTAACTCTGGATCTCTTTCAATCTCTGTCCTTTCTGCCACTAACCTTCCCAAGCTCGGAGGTATTTCGCTCAAAGTCCTGCTCACATAATTGTGCCCTGTGCACTGCCTTCTTGTATGTGGGGATGTCAAATGGAGCTAATTTAGTCCGGGTGGCTAATCTCAATCCATCCATGAACTTTTGGACCTTTCGAGTCTCACTGTTCATTGTATCCGGGTCGTATCTCCCCAAAGATATGAACCTCGAATCATACTCATCAACAGAACGGTTCCCCTGAACCAAGTTCATAAACTCCATCCACAATTTCCTCTATGCGGTGGTCGAAATATATTTGTTCCTAAAGGCCTTCAAAAATATCTCCCATGAAATCTCTGAGTGTCGGGCCCTCAAAGTAGACACTGTGGATCTCCACTAGTGCTCTGCCTCGCCTTTCAGCATAAATACGGTAAAGGCAACCTTCTCAGTTGATGTACATCTGAAGAACTCATACAATTTCTCCATCTCATATACCCAATTCTTAGCCACAACCAGGTCATTCACTCCTCTAAATACCAAAGGTTTCAACTCCTAGAACTACCTTAACCTACTCAACTCACAGTCATAACCCAGGTCACTTTCACTTGACTGTGGAGTGATAGGAGAAGCGATATCCTGAACTGGAGGTGTAATAGGAATAGTCTCTACAGCCTGAGGTCTCCTTGCCTCTACAACTGCTTGTCCAGCAGTAGTAGGTTGCGCTGCTGGACCTCGTCTATCACCAACCTCTAATGCCTGAGTAACTATCTCAACAGGGCTCTCAATACTCCACTCTATCCTAGCGAAGCGTGCCTCGGTATCCTCTGGTCTCTCAACATGCGAGAACTGTGAATTTTATGTACCCCAGTTATGAGAATTGTAATTTGGTGTATGTAATTATGATATATTAATGTACACTCAAGTTTTAGATATGATGAAGTATAAGAAAATGAGGTCTTTAAGTTTTGAATGTGTATGGATTGAAATATGGACTATGGGGTAGATTATGTGAAGTTTTACATTGAGTTTTCTGCAAATTTATGCAGCAACAGTGCAATCTGTGAGGCCAGATCGCTCTCCAAGGATGAGAGATCGATCTCATGGCTCCAAATGCAGGAAATGTACAAGAATTGATAGGCAAATCGATCCTATAAGCAAGTAGATCGATCTCCAAATATTTTTGTAAATGGTAGATAAATCTCCAACAGGAGCAGATCAATCTAAAAATGTTTCTGTAAATAGCATATCGATCTCCTCACAAGGAGCAGATCGATCTCCTCAAGATTATGAGATCGATCTTACCCCTCGACAGATCGATTTGGTAGGCATAAAAAGTACCCAGAACGTTCTCAAAATTCAATGACAGATCAATCTCCTACTGGAGTAGATCGATCTCCTACCCTCCGCCTATAAAAGGACCCTTGCGTTTTTCCTACATTTCATCCTTTCTCTATCCAAAAAATCGAAAACCCCCATTTTTGGCCGAACCCTAGCTTTCTCTCTCTTTCAAAACACTTATTCTCGTTCGAATCAAACGTTGTGGCAAGAAGAAAAGTTGTTCCTCATCAAAAGGAGAACAACATACTTGGAAATCGAAGGACGATTTAAGTTGAGGCGTGAGTTGAGCACTCCACAAGTTTTGGGTAAATTTCTAAGCTTTAATCCTTGGTTTGGAAGTAAATGTCTACGATTGTGGCTGTAGATGTTGTGATAAATGGGTTGAAAATGATTAAGGTTGATAGGAATATTGAGAAATTATGAGGAATTTGGTTAATGAGGATTTTGAGATGTTAAATGAGAATATGAGTAATTATGCTCGATATTAAGATTTGAGACAATGTGATAATGTATTGATGATGTTTTTACATTGTTGGGACAGCCCAAGAGTTTCAGAGAGGAATGCGAGGCTAGTCCGTCGTTTGGGGGAACGATTGCACTATAAGAGGTACAATGAGGTAAGGGAAAACTTAAAACTCATTGTGTATGTGATTTTGTGATGATAATTGTAGCATGAAACGTTTTGAGAAAACAAGCATGTTTTATGAGTTATGATTGAGTTATTGCACAAGGTTTTATAGACGGTTGGGGCCCAATTTTTATGAGATGTAAACAAAGTGTGAAATTTTTTTACAAACTGTTTGAGTTTAGGCATATTGAGATTTGAGAAATGTGTGCGTGGTTTTGTCGATTTGAGCTCGATTTTGACAAGTTTTGTAAATGAGTACAAAATGATTTTTAGATGAGTTTTATGAAAAAAACCATTATGAGCTTTACGTGAAGGCAAAACAGTTTTATAGGATAATGGTTGATATTGAGACTTAGGCGTGTCATATGAATACACATCGGGCCTTACGATGGTAGCATGTAAGTCCGGGCCTTGCTCTGATAGCATGTAAGTTCGATATTCTTTTATTTTGGTAACAGGAGATGCCTTCGTTCTGGTAACGTGAGATGACCCCCGCTCTGGTAGCGCTAGGTGGCCTTGCTTTGGTAGCATGTAAAACCAATAGTGTGCATGATAAGAGGCCTTGCTCTGGTAGCATGTAAGTCTGGGCCTTGTTCTGGTAACATGTAAGACCAATACACCATGCATACGACCATATTGTCGACGTTCCCTCTTTAAGGATGCCTGGGATGCGCACCCAGAGGAGATCATATTGATGTGTCATGACAAATGTTTTGTCTGAGTTTATTTTCTTAGTCTCCATTTTTACACATGAGATTGTGTTTTGGTGGCTGCGCCACGTGCTTTACTACTGAGGTGATTTTTATCATGTTTTTACGAGAAAAGTCATTATCGCATCCTTATTTCCATATGCTTGTAACTATGGTTTTCATACTGAACCATTTACTCTCATGTTTCTACATGATTTTAGAGAAATGAAATGAGAATGATGTTTAATGATTTCATGCTACGTTTTCTACTGAGTTTATTGAGTTTCACTTACAAAATAAAATGATTGTGCTGTGCAAATCATTATCTTATGAATGAATCCCTTACCCCCCTTACTGAGCGATTTAGAAGCTCACCCTGTTTTTATATCCCCTCAAACTTCTTCAAGTGAAGAGAGTTTTTCCTGTAACGTACGAAGTAGTAGCTAGTGGAGGACTTGAGCTCCAGGCCATATATTGTATTTGAGGTATACTTTAACATTTCATGTACCCAGACTAAAGTTGTAATTACAGACACTTAATGAACAATGATATATGGGATGTATTAGGAATTAAATTAAATCTGTATTGAGGGTTGTATGCACTATGATATATTAAATGATGAGATCCTGAGGTGAAAGTTTTCTAGTATATATTTATATAATAATGCTTCCGGGGCGTCACACAGCAGGGTCATGTGTAGCCTAATCAGTCTATGGCTCCGCAAGGCTCTCGGGCCTACCTCTACACCTCTAGCACGTGCACCCGCCCCTCTACCTCAGCGTATGAAAGGCATAATGCCTAATTTCCTCTATCCATAACCATTTATTAGTCTTATTCCATCTCGGTATACGCAGTTATATCTAAACAATAGCACAGTAATATGGGGATGTAACTTTCTTACTTATTATTACTGACTCACATTATTCGTTAACTTACACGGTTGTGAACAACCCTCTCAAACACAGTTGGGCTGTGAGTCAGTAATAATCATCATTTACCATCCATTTTCCAATTAATCAAAAACAATTTCATACATTTGAAAGTTAAGCCACATACTTATACATGACATGTTTACTAACATTTACATCCCTCATATTACAATTGAAAATGATTATTGTGCTATTACACGTTTCGATACAAAAGGAATTCCTGTGTGTATACATCTGGGCGATGGAGAGCAGCAGATATCAAAATATAACACCTCAGTCTTTCACTAGGCTACTGTACACGCTCTGTAAAGGGGGAAAATGAAGGGATGAGCAACCACATGCTCAGTAAGGCAATAATGCAAGCATGGTAGATAACTACACTATCTACATGCTTATAATGTCATGGCATAAATCATTTATATTCAAAGCATGAGAAAATAATAAAACTATGCCACATCTATATACATATATCATGTACTGAAAACATGGAAATAGGCATGTAAACATGGAAAATCATCATGTGAAAACCCCTCATGCTCAATATTATAAATATTTATCGATTTCATCTCAAATAACAAGGTTCATCATATATCATTCCCTCAAAGTGTAACAAACATTAGCAAAACCCATCAAAAAAATGCATCATTCCTTTAAAAATACCATAAGGTTTGACCCCTCCCTTGGGTCTACCTAGGACAACATAAATCAACATTGGTATCTAAAACCATGTGATATCATGTTACATAGGCGATCACAGTAAACCAAGGACTCTATTGGCTAACTATGTCATAATCATCCCAGACCACACGGATCCCGGTGTGCAGGGCATCATGCTAAAATGAAGATGGGTTAGTCCTACGCCAGATTTTTAAATCAACATCACAACCACACGGTACAGCGTACTGCATGTGATCTACACGGTACAACATACTTTGCAGACCCATATCATGGTTAGGGGTGCATGCCGTAGGTCTTATCTGCCCCATGCCATGAATAACCTTCTCAGTCTCAAGTGCTCATGTGAGCATCTCATCCGTGTGACTAACAGTCTACACGAGGCATCCAGCACGATTCATTACATATCACAGTGTGAAAACTCAGTGCGAGCAAAGCTTTAACATGGTTTCATGCATCATCAGCAAATACCCTCGTACGAGTAACGCTCTAGTACAACTTTATGCATAACAAATAATGAAAAAATCACATACGATCATAGCTCCAGTACGGTTATATGCATATGTAAGTCAAGGAAAACCCACGTATGAGCTATCGACTCCAGTACGGCTTACAAAACCTCATTGACTCAAATATGGTGCGAGCTAGGCTCCAACATGTTTCATAAATATTGAAAACATTGAAATCCAGTGCGAGCAAGGCTCCAGCACGATTCAACTCACGTAAGTACGATAGGCGGCTCTATTTCAACAAAACACTCTCAAAACCAAAGTTAGCACCTCACTTGTGCTATTTTGTAAAATCATGAAATTAATAGCCAGCCTATTCGTCAATTTTGCTTAAACCAAAGCAATGTGTTTCGTAAAAATATCAAAACATGTGATTTATGCAATTATTAGCCTTACTATCCCCTTTTGTAAGATTCGTTTCCAAATTAAAATCATTTGTATCCGAAGTTTGTCATGCAATCATCATTTCTTTTCTAGATAATCAAGCATTCACAAAGCCGTATAAACACCCTCAAAATACGTGCAGCTATCTCTATATACTCACAAAATTCCATTACTTGGAATCGCGTCAAGTGATTCCACTTCCTCAGAGCTGCTTGTTTGTGCAGTTTGATTTACCTCCAACGAAATCTTTGGGACTGCACGAAATCATATATCACATCAATTTGGTCCAATATAACACAATTCTTGCATTTACTATAGTTGATTCGACCTATAGTTTTCATTAACACTTATAAGGCCTCACTTCCTCTTAAGTTTATTTTGATCGCTTTATTAATTTCTCGAGAGTCTATTGAACTCTTTTAGGCCTATTGATTCACACTAAATCGATATTTAAGCTCATAGTGCCTCTAGTCCATCATTTACTTCACTATGACAATTTATCAAACACCTCATATACTTATTTTCTTAACTTGACTAATCTCACAATGTAGCTTCATTCTATCATCTTAAAGTCATACATATCACCTCACTAACATTTTAGTTCAAGCCATTCATCATCAACTCAGCCATATCACATTTTCTCACACTAGACTTATTCTAGGTCATACTTGTTTCATTACATTCTAGGTAGTTTCAATCATCAATACACACACCAATCAACTCACAACATCAACTAGATAAATATACTTTGGGTTGGTGTATTAGAAACTCACCTAGCTTAACTTTCTTCTTGCTTCAAATAAGAACATTCCTTTTCTCCTTCAATCCAACCAATGAAGTGTTGATTCCAAGCTCTGTTGTTCTTCTCTTTATAATGAACAACTTTTCTCTAATAGCTTTTTCTCAAATCTTTATGGAAATGTGATGGTTTTAGAGTGAGAAAGCTAGGTTAAGGTTTAAAAATGGAAGAAATGGATTTGTTCCCGTGAAATGCAGATCCAACTGCTCTGTTTTTATAGAAATGACATTAGGAGATTGATCTGAATAGGGTGGAGATCGATTTGGCCTTGCTTGAATCCTCAAAATTTTGACCATTTTACAGGCAGGGGATCGACCTGTTGAAGTGCATGGGATCGATCTGCTCGAGGTGATGAGATCGATCTATTTCATATAGAAAGCTTAGGAGATCGATCTAGCCTTAAGAGGAGATCAATCTGGTCTAAATCGAGACAACTTGAGATCGATCTGCTTGAGTGAGGGATCAATCTCCCTCTTGTAGGATGCTTGGCATTGTGCTCTCCAGGCCATGAGATCGATCTCTCCTTGCATGGGATCGATCTAGCCTTCATCTTGCATCATTTTTGCTGTAATTTTCCCAGTTAAACTCATATTCAGTGACTTCAACACTCATTTATCAATCCATTCACACTTAGAACTTAAAAACGTTTATTTCTTGTAATTCATATGAAATGTAACTTGTTTGTACATCAAATAATCGTATACATTACTTACAAATTTACGGGTCTTACAATATATGAACTTGGATTATGGATTTTAGTTAAACTGAGATGTAAACGAATGAATATTGGGAAAGATATCAAAATCAAACCAATCCGATGCTTAATTCCTTAAGAATATTTTTGAGAGATCAGGTTATCCAAAAATTATGAAAATTTTAGCAATAATAGTTTATGCACTCTTATTAAAGATTCAGTATTGAGATTTGGATTTTCACTGTTGTGGAATATTTAAATTTTATCTTTCTATTTTGCGTTTGTAAGGAGAATTGCACTATTATGCGAAAACTCTGCCAAAATTTCTTTTAAACTTACTATTGAGGTTTATTAGGCAGGGGCCTTAGGTACGATTACCTTATAACCATATCGAGTCAAAGGGTATCGGTATCGACTATAGAATACTAACTCACTACACAAAATAGTAAAAAGAAAAGTGAAAATTTTGCCTAGATTTTCATACTTTCATAGTAAAATGTAAGTGAAGTCGCGTCCTTCGAGTCATGACAAATTTGTTGGTATCAAAGCAGAGTTTTTCTTGTCGAGTTAGTAAGAGAAAGATCTTAAGTAAGGTTTACATCTCGGTTCTCATCCCATAGTACTGTAACTGTCTATCTATGAACTACGAAGCTATGTAATGTTGTTCTGATGCATGCACGTTTCTTTGGTATAGTATTGTTGACAATAGGATGTTGTAGAAGGAGAACTCCACGGGTGAGGCCTAAGGTATCAATACCACCTGGGACACCTCCAACCATATTTCCTCAACCACAACATCCACTAGAGAGCTCAGATACACTGAACAGATTGGTAACACTAGAGCGGAACGTTGCCAATATGGCACCGAGTATACAAAATCTGACGAAAGTTATTGTACTGCTGCAAAGAAATTTAAATGCACTGCCACCACCACAAGCTCCACCACTGCCAATCCAACCAGTATCTGGTCCCTAACCAACACCAGTACCTCGACAACAGCCACCTCCACCATCTCCTTTAGGCAAATTATTGAAAGCATTAACTAATCAAAAGTCGGCAAAATATGAAATAATTTTATTAGCTCAAAATAGTGGGTCACTTTGATTACGAGCACTAGCCAACAAAATTATTACAATCAAAATCTCATCAAAAAATTTACCCATAATTTTACATAATGCATATTTAAACCAAATGTATGCCAAAATCCACATAAATAAAAGATACAAAATCCAAATGCATCTCTTAAAATTAAGATATGTTGCACAAAAATAAGTTTCAACAACATAGTTACCTTCAAATTAAACACCTTTTTTTTTAGGATAAAAATAAGGATATTTCTAATGATAAAAAAATTAAAATTTAAAATGGTCACTGAAAAATAATCATTTAATATGATTTATTCTTTCGCTGTAATAAAAGAAAACCATCATTGAAATAACAGCAACAACAACAAAACTGTAACAACAACGGCAGCAACAACAATAATAATAACAATAACAACAGAGGGACGATGGTGTTAAGGGTATCATGGGAACAGAGGCGTCAAAACTGTAATAGCCTACACTATCAAGCTCCTCTCAACTGTCATTCATAGTTGGGAAAAGGGAATACTCTAAATCAATGGACATTAATGAACCATCATTGATTGACTTTATATAGTGTAATAATGTCTCTACCACACTACACATCACTAATAATTTATGAACCCCAATCGTAGAGCCATTATTACTACAATTTTGCATAATTGTTTTGGCTAGAAAGTGACTTGACAAATAACCCATCTATCTGTAATGAGATTTTCTGTCTTAAAAGAACTTGTCGTATAAGCTTTTCAAACTTTAATTCTATATTCCATGTCAAGTGCCTCTTGAGTATTAAGGCTTTTGCTTGATTGCGTGTAAGGTATTTCTAAGAATTAATGCCAATATTGTGAGAACCTTGAATTTTGGATTTTCTTCCCTATATTAAGTTAAGAAATTAATACAATATTTTATTTGGATGATTTGAGGGCCGAATCTATAGCAATGAGGAGCATAGATGAGCTCATGTCTGGAGACAGGCGAAGTCACTCGAAATTCTTTCATTTATAACCTTATGTATTAAGTAATGACAAGTGATGATTTTCTATATGTATTGATTAAGAAAGTATGGTAGGAGAATGTATTTGATATGAATAAAAATGAGTATTTAAGATTATGGATGAAAAGGAAAAGAAATAACTAAGTTATTTAAGCTAACGAGGTAGAAATTTGAGAGCTTACCTATATTTAAGCATACAAAAGGCCACCTTAATGCAATCTCATGAATAGAAAACTTGATGAACATTGAACACACAAGGTTCTAAGATTTATTAAGGGAGAATAATGAGATGATTAAGTAAGATTAAGGGCTGTTTTAAGCTCATAAATCAGCCAAGTATCTTAAGGGCATGCATAAAGTTTAAGGGCCTAAACTTGGTCAAAAGGAATTCAAAGAAATTTAACATTATACTATGATGAATATATGATGTAAATAAATCAATTAAGTGATGAAATGAAGTTTCAAAGTGAGTATTTAAGGTTGATTAAGTGGCCAAAATAAAATTGGAAAATTGAAGGCCAAACCGAGAAGATCATGTGAGTTAGGCTAAGAAATGCATCCAAATTGGATGGAATTTGTTCATATTAAAATTTACCGTTAATTTAGGTATGAAGTAGACTTTAAATATGACAAAGATACTAAAGGAATCCATGCCAAATTCGGACTCCTTGGGCTAAAAAACAAAATCAAATTAAACTGCTACATTTTTACTTACTCCTACTAGCCAACTTAGGCGAATTTAACTTAGGATTAAGTTTTGAAATTAAAAGCCAAATCCCTACTAAACCCCACATGAACCTCATGACATAATTAAATAAAGTTTATAGTGTTTATAAGGTCCATTTTCTAGCTCTTTTCTATCATTCCCAAAATAGAAAAACTAAAAAAAAAAAAAAGAGAAAGAACTCCCTGTTTAGGCATTATTCCTGGGTGAATGTTTTGGGCACCAAAATGACCGAACTAGGTTTGGGTCCCTTGAGACCGATTTCTTCCTTATGAATGTACAACAATTTATAAAAAATTTAGCTCATTTGGCAGGGAAAATAGTCAAAAATTGGACTTGGATAGAAGCTATCTTGAAATTGAGGTAAGGCTTGATTTTGTGTTGTTGTTTTGGGGTTATGGTGCATGGTCTTTTGAAGACTTTTGTGACTTAATTTGAGCTTGTTCTTACAGCTAAAACTTTAAAGAAAAGAGATGGTTTGGGCTGGTGCAAAAGCAAAGAAAGGGGAAGAAGCCTTGATCCTTCATTTAGATGATCAAATTGCTAGATTTGGTATAGTGGTTTATGGATTTACCTTGATGAGTTAACTTATGGCATTTTGGGGTTTCATTTAGGGTTTTAGCCAAGAGGTTATTTTAGGGTTATGATGATGCTAAGTTGGGGGTTTGATTTTTGGTTAAGATTATAAGATTTAAACATGTGACTTGATGATGAATAAGAGCTTGTCTAAAGTGAACCTTAGAATGCTTCACTTTAGGGTTTCAGCAAACATGGATATTTTAGGATTAATGACTTAAATTTAAGGTTCTGATAATGTATTGAGTTACATAAGGCTATGTTAAGATTAATTTTGGGGTTAAAAGTTAAAGAGATTTATTATAAGGCTAAGTGACGTAATAAAGACTTAAGTGAAGAGCTTCAGGAAGAATTGGCTTATGTTGATGAAATCTTAAGGATATCAGTGATTAATTTAGCTAATTTGAATGATTTATGGTGTTGATGATGAAGTATGAAATTTGAGCCATATAGGTATTATGCTTAATGAATGAAATAAGTTATGGAGAAAAATATTTGGAAAAGATATTTTGGATAAGAGAAAGAATTAATTATAAAATTATTGAAATTATTAAGTACTTTTAAGGAAAAAATTAAAGATAGGGAAATTAATTAAGAAATTGGTTCAGTAATATAGATAAGATCACCCAAAAAGGAGTGATGGAGTAGGCTATATACATGCATAACCAAAAGTAGTCTCAGAGGCCATATCAACTCCCTGCACTACAAAATTTAGGTAAGGGATATGTGCTCGGGACGTCTTTGTCTCAAGACCTAAATCAAGAAATTATTTTAGTAAAAAACACATGATTTTCAATTAAGAATTTTCGTTTTGAATTAAATGAGATTTATTAGAATTTCCTATCAATTCCTAAGTATGTTTTGTAAGTTATGATTTAAGATCTAAGTTATGTTCCCTTCTGCATGAAACATGCATAAGCATAAGACTTGCTTTATGATAAGTTAAGATTTTAAGTATTTGATTTATAGGAAAATCGAAAATCCCGTTAAGTGCATTAAAATATTTATAATTTAATAAATTGCCTAGTTTTAAATAAAACTGTATAAATCATGTTTTAAATTGATTTCAAATGAATTAATTTAATTATTTGATTTATATACCTCAATTTTGGCATTGTTTTCTTAGTAGGGCTATGGGGATATAATTATGATTTAAGTTTTTAAGTAAGGGGACAATAATCCCGATTTTTAAGTATTACGTTATGATTAAGTGTAAGCTTTACTAAAGGGATGAAAATCCCAAGTTTAAAGAATTATGATTTATGTATAAGTTTTTATGGGGATAATGACCCCAACTTTAAGAATTAAGGTTTTTTTAATAAGCTTTACCATAAGGGGATGACAAATCCCAAAGAATTATGTTTTTAAGCTATTATTCTGAGACTATAGGCTTCCCAGCCAACCCCTATGTTACCTAAGCATATGCATTGCCATTATGATTATGTTAAGCTAAATTGCTATTAACTTGGACATGTCTCCAGCTTTCTTAATACTCATCTGTAACGACCCTTGACCCTTGAAAATCGAGAATTTTTTTTTCTTTGAATTTATTTTACCCACTTATTCCCTTAATCACTTAGGTTGCATTCCTGCTCCAAATTTGGTCTCCATCTCCCTCGGTTAATATATATTATTTCCATTTTTTTTTTACAATTAATTTAATGTAGGAAATTTGTGGGGTTTACATTCTCCCCACATTAAAAGAATTTGGTCCTCCAAATTCATTCGGGTCCATCTGTCTACGATCACCCAAGTTGTATCATGCCCCTTTCGGGTCCTTGATAATCTCATTATGAAATCCATAGTAATGTGCACTCATTTCCAAGTAGGCACTGGAAAAAATTCTTAAGTGACCCCATTGGTCTTTAGTGTTCGATCTTAATCTGTTGGCAAATCAAATACTTGGCCACAACTTAACTATATTTCTTTTAATACCGACCAACCAATATACCTTTCGTAAATCATGGAACACCTTAGTGCCTCCCGAGTGCATGGTGTACCGAGAACAATGAAACTCTTTTAAGATCCTTTACCTTAGGGCATTATCGTTTTAGACACCAAACTTACCACGATTTCTCATTTATCCTTAATGAGAACTTATTCTTAATTTATATCACTTGATCCAAATCACTTCACATACCAGAAATATTTGTTCCTTGCATACTTCTCTTAATCCAATATGACTCGTATATTCAAGATTTATCTCATTTCAAGCTTGTCTCATTTCGTACATCAATTATATTAGAACTCTTTCCTCATTCCAATTTAGTCTCACATTCAAGACACAAAAATACAGAGATTATAATCCTTATGTTCGATATGTAATCCATATTCCAACGTTTCCTTATATCTCAACTTTAAATCTTCATAATAGTTTGAATCTTCCCAAATAATCATGTCATCTCTGTTTGAAAAATCCTACTTACACCCATCCTTAATACCCGTGACCCAAGACACTCTGAGTCTCCTTAAAATTTATCACCGGTATACTCCAAAGTGAATCACCTGATCCGATAATCCCATTTTCATGTAATCCTTACAATTGTTCTCTCAGCATATCCAATCCAAGCAAGGTCACTCAGTACAGTGGTTTGAGTAGTTAATTCGATACCACCTGCTAAAATCAATTCCAGAACTTCTCCTTTTTGTTTAGAAGTAACTTGATAAGTCATTTGATCATGTGTCAGAAAACTTTCCCTGTTTACAGGAATGTTTCTATACCCCTTACACGCCCTATCCTTATCAATCATGTGAGCAGTGCGACCTTTAGAGTCTTTTTATACCGTTGGTTCTCTGATTCATTCTTCCAGTATAGTAACTGTGCTCTTTCATTGTCACTATTTCCTTTGTAGATCTCTTTTTCGTCGTTCTCTTTATCTTTCCCTCTCTTAGTAACTTTAGAAATATAGAATTCATATCATCATAATTGCGTCTTGCGCTCTGTTTCCTCAAAGTAATTTCAAATGGAGTCATCTTAGCTTAACTAAATATCTCAATATCTCCTATGGGTTTCTGAACTTCCTTTATCTAATAGTTCTTGCAACTCCTTTTTTAATTCCTAAAGATCCACAAAGTTCATTCGACAAGGAGACTTTGAGATTGACTGTGTCTCTAGTGCCAAACCTATAATGAATTCCAACTCTCTCCAGTGGTAGCCCCGGTAGTTCCTCAGGACACATCCAAAAACTTGCATACTACAGATATATCCTGAATACGTGGACATTCTCGACTAATGTCGGAGATGAATGCAACATCACTTTCACATCAACACGTTCATCAAAAACTTTCATTAATAGTCAAAATCATACACTTTATTCCTTAACTGCAAAGCATACATTAATCTTACTAGGTAAGGAGAAAGTTATAGTCTTAAAGTAGCAGTTTAAACTTACATGGTTGGTGGTTAGCCAATCCATACCCAAAATTACACCAAAGCCATACATGCTCAACAAAATTAGATCTGCTAATATGGTCCTATCTCCTACCTTGATTTCACAATTCCTACATACCACATCGAACCTAGGTAAGGATCCTTCCTTAAGTGACAGGCTTCTTGCCTTTCTTTGCCGCGGTAGCCCGTCTCAGTGGGACTTATCTCTGGGGAGCTTGCCCTTCAGGTTGTCGTAGTGGCTCTGAGGGCTGTGGAAACTTATCCAGTGGGCAATCCTTAATCATGTGCCCCTTCTGTCCACACCTAAAGCAGCTCCTTGTGGCCTTGTAACAAATACCTTCATGGGGTTTACCGCACATCCTACATAACTTCCTATTTTGCTGTGGACCTTTGGTAGTCTGTGGGGTAGCTACAGGAGCCGTGAGCCTATCAACCCTAACCCGAGACTCATCTGTCATCTATCTCTTAGGTTGACCTCTCCTGGACTCCTGCCTCACAACCTCTGTCTGCTTATTCTCATCCCTACCCTTTTTCCTTAAATGCTAGCAGCTTCATTTCTAGGAGATTCCTCATTCTACCGATATTCCTCTCCTCCCTCCGAACCTGTACAGGAGGCTGAGGTTCCTTACATACTGGAGGAACTTGTAGAGGACTCGGCATCGGAGTAGGAATTGGTGTCGCGCCAACTGAATCGAAAACGTTTGCACCTAGATGTTGGGCAATCATGGAAGCTATCGACTCCAAACCTCGCTCGAGGCGCTGCTCCAACCGCTGTTCAAACTGAGCCATACGTGTATTGAGGCCCTCTAAGTGCGGTGGAGGAGGTGGAGGTGACTGATCCCGCCTCCGAATACGTCCGCGTCTTCCACTCATCGTGCAGTGATCTAATACCTACGCGTAATTCCAAAGATCAAGTCTTACATTCATTAGGTATACATTACCTACTACCAGACAAGCACAGACATTTGGGATGTAATTTAATCCTTATTTTTGACACTGACAGTACTAGACAACCTTCGCTCTGATACCACTTAAACTGTAACGACCCTTGACCCTTGAAAATCGAGAATTTTTTTTTCTTTGAATTTATTTTACCCACTTATTCCCTTAATCACTTAGGTTGCATTCCTGCTCCAAATTTGGTCTCCATCTCCCTCGGTTCTGCCTCTCTTCAGTCCTAGTTTTGTTTCCTTTCCTCCTCCCTTGCCTCTGTTCCAGCTTCCCGATTCAGCTCTGCTCCTTCCTCCTTTTCAGCCCTCTCTCTCTCGGTCAGTCCCTCTTTTTCTTTCCCTTCTCTTCTTCCTCGGCAGAACCACTTCTTTTCCTTTCCTGGTTTTCTTCCTCTCCCGGCCAGACCTCTCTTCCTTTCCTTCTTTTCTTCTCCTCTTCTCTTTCTCTCTTCCTTATTTTCTTTTCCCGCCCGAGCCTCCTCTGCTTTGTTTGATTTCTTTTCCTTGTTTTCAATTGAAAACAGTGGCAGACGGAATTGGCTTTTCTAAGCCAATTCCGTACATGCCTTGATATATTTATATATATATTAGTTTAATGTATGTATATTATATTAGTATATGTATATTATATATTATTTGTTTTTTTTATTTTGTGTTAGTATTATTCTTTTTGTTTGTTTGTCTTTTTTTGTTTAATGTTTGATTTTTGTTTTGTATTCATCTCATTTCCTTTTATTTCACTTCATCATTTTTATTATTATTTATTTGTCTCATGTTTTATTTATCTATTAGTTAACACTATATATTAAATCTACACACTAAATAATATATATGCCATATATATTATTTTTCTTTTATTAAAATGTCTAGTATATATGTATATATCTACATATATACATTTTCTTATATAATTTATCCAAAGACATAATATCATGCCTTCCATGAGAGTTTCCTTATTCCGAAATTAAAATAATATCGGGATTCGATCATTCTCCATGTGTTCTCGATACAAGTGTTTACATCGACACTTTTCGAATAACAAATTAAAATTTTCTAACCCTTCCGCACTTGCATTCGCCTTATTACTTATTGTATCTTCGGGTTCCCGGTCATCCCACAGGCTTCTCGGTTCCTATAGTCCTCGAGCCCTACAACGAATATTCACACTTCTGTTAATAAATATTATTTCCATTTTTTTTTTTACAATTAATTTAACGTAGAAAATTTGTGGGGTTTACATCATCTATCCAGTGGGATTGCTGTGACAGCTCGGAAGTGCGAAAAATAGGGCTAATTTTTTTTTTTCAAAATTAAACTTCCTACTCAAAGTGCATTCCTGTACAGTGTCAGTTAATCTTATATCTATTCGTTATTAAATTGCTTATATTTATGTCATTTTCTAACAAAAATTCGGCAGCATCTCCCCTTATATTCATCACTATCCTCCTGTAAATTTAAAAAAGCAGTTCAATATCCACAATCCAGTTGATTTTATTTCTATCTCATCAACTAATATCCCAAGGATCTCTCAACATCAACATATACTTAACCAAATAACATGATATCAAAAGAAACCCACTTTTCTAATTTATATACATATACCATCCTGATTACATCCCAACGTTACTTAAATATAAGTGTCTGCATTACATAATTGTATAGATACAAAATGAATTGAATTATACCTCACGCATGTACAAGCAATAGCCTGGGGAGAGTCTCGTCCACCAGCCTATGTCACGTACGCAGCAAGTACTTGCGCTCACTGTAATAATTTGTGGGGGAGGAAAAAAGGTGTCACACCCAGACTTCGGGTGCCCTACATCTATACATATACTACTACGGTTGGGCTGTGAGCCGATGCAATTACTATATTCCATACATTTATAGCGGAAACATATAAAACTTTAACTCACACACTCCCAGGCATGTGTGTAGATATACAAAATCGATTGTATAATATATTATATTTACATAACATCCCCATAAAACTGTTTACATTTTCGATTCATGACTGTGCGATACATTACAATAGATATAAAATGCTTTTGTGTATACAATTTTTATACCTTTGCAACTGGTGGGAGCTGTCCAACACAAGAAAGGTCTAGAGACCACCGCACTGTCTTACTTCTCAGTATCTGGAGGGGGAAAAATAGTGGGATGAGCAAACCACAGCTCAGTAAGGAAAAAGATGCTAACAGATAGATATTGAACTATCTACATAACCCATGCATGATTGTTAAAACCATGTTTCATGAAAAATGGAAATATTACTGGAAAATACATTTAAACATTTATATCTCATGGAAATTTTCATTAAAAAAACTGATGTTCAATACTTCCATTTGAAAACATGTCACAAAACGGTGCTATCATAGCACGAGTGTTCAAAATCAAGATATTTATCAATTCACATCATCACCTTTCTTTTCACAAATCATTTCTTTTCATCAAATTTCTTTCTTTTCTGAGTTTCTCAATCTCTTTTATCTCTAAGACAGACATGAAATTTTAGGCAAACCAATATCCACGACATATGGTCATAGTCAGTGATCCAAGGCCTCACCGATCAAGTGTGCACAAGGTATCATTTGCCTGAAGGGGGATGGGTCAGTCCTACCCTCTATCTCATCTCAATCACTATCATCATACACCTCATTAACTCAAGGTACCATGTACGCCATGTGTCATCTACGCGATACTCGTACTCACGTGCACCCAGCAGGGTACATAGTATTCTCCGGACAACTACACAATTCAACGTACAACCGTGGACCCAATCCATCCACCCTACTCTGATGGACTCATCATCCTGAACCATGTCTCATATACCAGGCAAGCAAAATCAGCGTGACACATAGTCATCACAAGGCTCCAGCGCGGTATCCCTCAGTGTAAGCAACTGCTTCTAGCACTGTATCATTTCAAACTCGGTAAAACTAGTGCGAGCAATGCTCCAGTACTTTTCTCAAAATCATCGTGCGAGATGGACTCCAGCATGGCATATCAAAACCATGGAAACTGTGCTAGTTAAAAACTCTAGCACATCATCATTATAAAACCACGTGCGAGTCACGCTCCAGCATGGTTTATCAAATCATGTATATGTATGCGAGTAAAACTCCAGCATAGTCAAAATCATTGGAACAAGTGTCAACTAGCGCTTCAACACCGATTTACACCTCAAATCCGATAGGTGGCTATTTTCTCTTTTTAAAACTCAAAACCTGTTTATTCACATAGCATGTCGTTCTATGCTAAATAAGTAAAACTAGACAACCTATCCATGCTAAAACATCAAAACATGCATGTCATGCTATTTCCTTACCTCATCCCTTTTTCACAATGTATATACATATTCTAATGCATTTCATGATCTCATATCATTTTATAGCTCAATAGCTAAACATACTATTTCTAGCCTCATATCTACTAAAATTGCTATAAAATACGTACGAATATCTCTATTGCTAACATAAAGTCCCTTACCTCGAATCGCGCTTGTATTTTCTTCGTCTCGTTTGCTCCGTTCGCGATCTGGGTTAATCGTGTTCCACGTATTTCAATCTACATGTGTAAATCATTAAGTTATTTTTCTTTTCCTTTTCCTAAACATACACATTGCCATTTGCTTATCTATTCATACTACTCAAGTTTCTTTAAATCATATTTCACCTCTCCCACTAATCTCATTATATCCACTATAAAGTTTTCCCATCACCTTTCCATAGATTTCCTCTTCATAAATCCCTCTTAATATTACTCACTCACCACTACAATCATCATTCCTATCAAAATCACACATACCATTCAACCCACAAAATGTCTAGAAATTCATATTTAAAGCTTGAAGGTTGAAGAGCTTACCTAACTTAGCTTTTTCCTTAGCTAAACTTATGCTAGCCAAATCTCCTCCTCTTAATCAAACCAATGTGTGATTTTCGGGTATGTTGTTCTTCTTACTTCAAGGAACAACTCTCTCTTCTTGAGTTTCTTCAGATTCTAGCTGGACTATAGTGATATTTAGAGTGAGAAAGCTTGATGGTTTTGAGAGAAAAGGGATATGATCGGATTGGTAGGAAGAAATCTGGTTTTTCAGCTCAACCTCGTGTTCTTTTTATAGATACAGAGACATGAGATCGATCTGGTCCCTTATGGAGATCGATCTCTGCATGGTTTGGTACCCTTTTCTCATAACGTAACTACTACCAGATCAATCTGGTCTTCATGTTGAGATCGATCTGTGTCAAGCAAAATTCTTCTTGGAGATCAATCTGTTGCTTATGGGAGATCAATCTCTTCCAGGCCGAGATGTAAGAAGATCGATTTGTGCCTTCTGAGAGATTGATTTCGTCCAGGCAGAGACTTAAGGAGATCGATCTTCCTTCCCATGAGATCGATTTACCTCGTTCAGTTGGACTGATTCCTGACATTTTGTGAGAGGAGATCGATCCCTCCTTCATATGAGATCGATCTCTCTTCCCTTACACCATCTTTTCTACAGTTTTTTACAGGTTTTCCAATGTACACTCATCCCTATTTGCTTCATACCTCAATTTACAATCCGTGCACAATTAACGTACAATGACATCCATTCCTTATAGCTCTTAGGTAATAGAACTTGCGTACACAACTTGAATTCATGGATGTTTCATTAAATTTCATATTCTTTACCTCCTTTATTATTTATACACTTGTAATAATTTGCATATACATCACAGCTTCATAATAATTACATGTGAAATTACAGACATTACAGAAGGGGGTGAGTTTCAACTAGCTCAGTAAGGAGTGCATATGAGATATAGAAATCATCATCAAAGCATACGTATAATAATGGCATAATTTCACATAATTATAAACACTTGATTAAAATCACAATTCCTCAAAACATCTTTATCTCAATTTCACAACACGTCATTTCTCAAAATAGTTATGGAGACTAGGCATAATATAAGTGTCATGAAAGCAATCATCACATCACATTACATCATCCTCAACGAGGGCATCCTTAAACGAGGGAATCATCTACCTGTGGCTACGACATCGCTGTAGACTAGATCAGGGTCGTACAGCCTCGACTCTATGCTACCAAAGCGGAGGCATCTCACGTTACCAAAACGGAGGCATCTCACGCTACTAAAGCAGAGGCATCTCATGTTACCAAAACGGAGGTATCTCACACTACCAAAACGGAGGCATCTCACGTTACCAAAACAGATGTATCGATGTGCAGATATCGAGAGAGTCCTTAATCTAAAAAACATGTCATTATTATGCTGAAAATAGTTTTACCTTCACGTAGAGCTTATAATAGTTTTGCTTGTAAATTCTTGTTTAAATATAAAAATATATTTATTCACAAAACATTCAAATCACAAAATCGAGCTCAAACCGGTAAAACATGCACTCAAGTAATAAATCTCAAGTTAGACACTTTTCTCAAGAAATATGCTCGTTTATAAGATTATTTTATGCTACCAAAGCATTTTCATCGATAAAGAACACATGCACAAAACGGTTGCTGTGAGACCCCGTATATGTATAATGGTATATATGTACATAAAAATATAAATAGAGTTGTACTATGAATTCATAAGTGAAGTATATGTGATGTAAGTCCATAAGTTAATGTACACACTTGTAATAAGAGTTGTGATTGTACATACAAGTTACATTATGTGTGAATGTAAAGAAATGGACTTAAACATGTGGAGAATGTGAGTGGAATGGATTATGAATAGTGTGGTAAAATGGAAGTAGAATTGCATAAGTTGTGCACTTCCATTTGGTTTATATCGTATACTTTTGGTTATACAAGGATTCCACACAAGTTTCGATAGGAATAAGGTATGTATGGATGTCATTGTCAAGCCTCAAAGATGAATGAATGAGAAAAGGATCATGGTAGCAAATTAAGGATGTTTGGTAAGTGTTGCTGCAGAAGAACTGCAGAAAATCTGGAAAACTATGAAGGGCAGATCGATCTCATGGGATGAGAGATCAATCTGGAAGAGCCAGAATGCTCTTATTTGGGCAATGGAATAGAGCAGATCGATCTCCTATGGAGCCAGATCGATCTCCTAAGCATTCTGTAGTAAAAAGATCGATCCTCAAGCACCAGATCGATCTCCTAAGCATTCTGTAGTAAAAAGATCGATCCTCAAGCATTCTGTGTGGTTCTTTGAGTGCACTACTACCGAAATGGTAGCATTTGCCGCTTTTATGCTGAAGGGATCAGCAGAACATTGGTGGAAGTCCACCAGGCCTATTTTGAGAGCCCGGTATACTAAGATCAGCTGGGATGTATTTCTAGAGGCCTTACGGAGACAGTACGTTCCGGATACCACACAGCGAAAGCTAAAGATAGCATTTTTGGGACTGACCCAAGGGAGCAGGACTGTGGATGAGTATGAGACTGCTTTTGTATCCCTGGGCAGATATGATCCTAACACGATGGGTAATGAGGTCGAGAAGATCCAAAAATTTATGGATGGATTGAGACCGACCATCAGGTCTAGATTGGTTCCTCTGGATATACTGACCTATGAGGAGGCAGTGCGCAGGGCGCAACTATGTGAACAAGATGTTGATAGGATTGCCTCAGAGTTTGGAAAGATTGGTAAGATGAGGGATAGAGATAAGAAAATACTAGTGATGGATAGAGGCTTCAGTTATAAAGGAAGCAAGAGATTCTCTGGAAAGAGGCCAAGAATTGATGAGATCCGAGAGAGGACAGTTGATACTCCCATGTATCCGACCATTGCTCCAGCTAAGGGAATCGTGATTGGAGGACCACGGCCTACTACGGAACAGCGTGGTAAGTGTGGTAGGTACCATGGTACTCGACCATGCTATGGATCTCCTGTAGTATGCTTCAGATGTGGGAAGCCAGGGCACATAATCAGAGATTGCCCAGAGATGATAGAGAGAGCCCCACAGAAGGGCAAGGAGCCAGAGAAAGCTCCAGTTGATACAGCTGCTCCGAGGAGGAGGGCTACAGCCGAGGAAAAGGGGAAGCAAGCAGTGGGTGTAAGCAGAGGACGAGTGCACGCACTGGATCAGGACACTACAGATCAGTCATCGGATGTGATAAAAGGTACCATCCAAATCTTTGATTTAGAAGCTTATGTACTGTTTGATCCTGGTGCCACGCATTCTTTTGTATCACCATCCTTTGCATGTAAATTGTTGAAGCATGTAAAACCCACACTGCTCGATAAGATGTTATTGATATCTACCCCTATGAATGATAGTCAGTTGACTGAGCATGTATATAGGGATTGTAAGATGAGGATAGGAGGTAAATAGATGGCAGTCGATTTAATTTTATTAAATATGAATGATTTTGATGTAATCCTAGGGATGGATTGGCTGGCTGCAAATCATGTCGTTATGGATTGTCATGCAAAAACTTTGATGTTTCTAAAGATAGACAATCTTGTAGTTAATTTTGTGAAATGAAATTAAAGAACATGATTATTATAAGTGTGATGAGTACAATCTTGATACATGATGTATGAAAGATAAATTTGATTTCATTTATCTATGTGATGTGATGATTTATGATACTAATGGTGGAAAGAATAATGTGAAGGATTCATCACTTTTGTGATTGAGACGGATAAGGCACGTCCGGAATTGGAAGACATACCAGTGGTTAGGGAATTTCCAGATGTCTTTCCGGATGAGTTACCAAGGTTACCTCTAGATAGGGAGATGGAGTTTGGTATAGATTTGGCACCTGGTACAGAGTCGATGTCCAAGCCACCATACAGAATGGCCCAAGTTGAGTTGGAAGAATTAAGAAAACAGCTGCAAGAGTTGCTAGAGAAGGGGTTCATCAGACCGAGCGTCTCACCTTGGGGAGCACCGATTCTGTTTGTAAGGAAGAAGGATGGAAGCCTCCGACTGTGTATAGATTACCAATTGTTGAATAAGGCCACCATCAAGAATAAGTATCCCCTTCCACGCATCGATGACTTGTTGGATCAGCTTAAGGGAGCGCAGGTCTTTTCCAAGATAGATCTGAGATCAGGGTACCATCAGTTGAAGATACAAGATGGAGATGTACACAAGACAGCTTTTTGCACCTGGTATGGACATTATGAGTTTATAGTTATGCCATTCGGGTTGACGAATGCTCCCATAACTTTTATGTCTTTGATGAATGAGGTATTCCACCAGTATTTGGATCGATTTGTTATTGTGTTTATTGATGATATACTGGTGTACTCAAGGTCTAGAGAGGAGCATGAAAGGCATTTAAGGATAGTGCTACAAACCCTCCGAGAGAAGAAGTTGTATGCTAAACTCAGCAAGTGCAACTTTTAGTTGGAACAGATCTCTTTTCTGGGTCACATAGTATCGAAGGATGGAGTATCAGTGGATCCATCTAAGATTGAGGTCGTAGTTCAGTGGCAAAGACCCCAGATAGTGACAGAGATCAGAAGTTTCCTGGGTTTAGCTGGGTATTATCGAAGGTTTGTAGAGGGATTTTTGAGGTTAGCTACTCCTTTGACACGCCTCACAAGAAAGAATGTGGAGTTTGTGTGGGACGATAAGTGTGAAGAAAGTTTTGAGGAGCTGAAAAGGAGATTAACCACAGCTCCAATCCTCACCATTCCTACCAGCTCAGGAGGTTTCTCGGTGTATACGGATGCTTCACACCTAGGACTAGGCTGCGTGTTGATGCAGGATGGGAAGGTAGTAGCCTATGGATCAAGATAATTAAAGGATCATGAGAGGAACTACCCGACCCATGATTTGGAGTTGGCAACGGTGGTGTTTGCGCTGAAGATATGGCGCCACTACCTCTATGGTGAGAGATTTCAGATTTATACAGATCATAAGAGCCTTAAGTACCTGTTCTCATAAAAAGAGCTGAACATGAGACAGAGGAGATGGCTCGAGCTATTAAAGGATTATGATTGTGAAATCCTATACCACCCGGGTAAAGAAAATGTGGTTGCTGATGCTTTGAGTAGGAAGCATCTCGGGATGGTATCATTTATGATGATCAGAGAACACGAGCTGTTGGAACAGTTCACGAACCTCAGTTTGGATATGACCCCGCCTGACGCTGATAGTGGATTTATGATAGCTAGCCTGCAGTTGGAATCGGATCTGGTAAATCGAATCCGACAGGCTTAGCGAGTTGATCAGCAGTGCAGTGATATTGTCGGGCAGATACATAGGGGTACAGACACGGACTTTGGATTGAGTTCGGATGGATTGTTGAGGTTCAGAGGTAGGATATGTGTTCCTGATGATGCAGAGATCAGAAGGTTGATCTTAACAGAGGCTCACTCATCAAATTATACGATACATCTAGGGGGTACTAAGATGTATCAAAACCTTCGAAAAGTTTATTGGTGGTCTGGAATGAAAAAGCACATTGTTGAATATGTTGCTAAGTGTCTCGTTTGTCAGCGGGTGAAGGTAGAGCATCAGAAGCCTACAGGGTTATTGAAGCCTTTACCGATACCGACATGGAAGTGGGAGCATGTCACCATGGATTTTGTGATGAGATTGCCGAGGACCCGTAGAGGTCATGATGCCATATGGGTGATTGTGGATCGGTTGACAAAATCAGCCCATTTTCTAGTTATGAGAGCCACCGATACTCTGAGCCAGTTAGCGAACCTATATGTGCACGAGATAGTGAGGCTACATGGAATTCTAGTGAGCGTTGTTTCTGATAGGGATGCCCGCTTCACTTCCCACTTTTGGGAACGTTTTCAGCAAGCGATGGGGATCCAGTTGAGTTTTAGCACCGCGCTTCAACCTCAAACAGATGGTCAGTCAGAGAGGACTATACAGACCTTGGAGGATATGTTGAGAGCGTGTGCATTGGATTTTGGAGGCTCCTGGGATGACCATTTGCCACTCGCAGAGTTCGCGTATAATAACAGTTTTCATGCGAGTATCGGGATGGCACCATATGAGGCATTGTATGGGCGTAGATGCCGTTCCCCTATTGGATGGGAAGAGGTTGGTGACAGACAGATCTTTGCTCCCGACTTGGTTAGACAAGCCTCTGAGGACGTCCAATTGATATGTGAGAGGTTACGAACAGCTCAGAGCAGGCAAAAAAGTTATGCTGACAGGAGACGAAGACCACTAGAGTTTGAGGTGGGTGAGTCAGTGTTTTTGAAAGTTTCCCCTTCGAAGGGAATTATGAGATTCGGGAAGAAGGGAAAGTTGAGCTGTCACGCCCCGAAAGTGCGAAAAATAGGGCAATTTTAAAACTTTTTATTCATTCATTCACAATTAAGAGTGCATTCCTGTGCAGTGTCATACATCATCACCTATATTATACCTCAGGATCTCGTCATTGAATAGTATATATTATATCATATACATTACTTGATCTCAAGTTAATTAATCCTAATACATCCCATACAATGTTATACATCAAGTGTCTACAATTATGATAATTGTCTGGATACATGAAAAGATAAAAGATACCTCAAAATACAATATATATGGCCTGGAGCTCAAGTCCTCCACTAGCCACTACTCCGTACGTCGCAGGGAGATCCTTTTTCACTTGAAGAACTCTGGGGGGAAAGAAAACAGGGTGAGCTTCTAAATCGCTCAGTAAAGGGGGTAAGGGACTCATTTCATAAACCAAAATGCACATCACAAAATATTTATTTGTATGTGAAACTCATTAATCTCATTTGAAAACCATAGCATGAAAGTACTCAAAACGATATTCTCATATCTCAAATCATGTGAAAACATGAAGTATAATAACAGTTTTCATGCGAGTATCGGGATGGCACCATATGAGGCATTGTATGGGCGTAGACGCCGTTCCCCTATTGGATGGGAAGAGGTTGGTGACAGACAGATCTTTGCTCCCGACTTGGTTAGACAAGCCTCTGAGGACGTCCAATTGATATGTGAGAGGTTACGAACAGCTCAGAGCAGGCAAAAAAGTTATGCTGACAGGAGACGAAGACCACTAGAGTTTGAGGTGGGTGAGTCAGTGTTTTTGAAAGTTTCCCCTTCGAAGGGAATTATGAGATTCGGGAAGAAGGGAAAGTTGAGCTGTCACGCCCCGAAAGTGCGGAAAATAGGGCAATTTTAAAACTTTTTATTCATTCATTCACAATTAAGAGTGCATTCCTGTGCAGTGTCATACATCATCACCTATATTATACCTCAGGACTCGTCATTGAATAGTATATATTATATCATATACATTACTTGATCTCAAGTTAATTAATCCTAATACATCCCATACAATGTTATACATCAAGTGTCTACAATTATGATAATTGTCTGGATACATGAAAAGATAAAAGATACCTCAAAATACAATATATATGGCCTGGAGCTCAAGTCCTCCACTAGCCACTACTGCGTACGTCGCAGGGAGATCCTTTTTCACTTAAAGAACTCTGGGGGGAAAGAAAACAGGGTGAGCTTCTAAATCGCTCAGTAAAGGGGGTAAGGGACTCATTTCATAAACCAAAATGCACATCACAAAATATTTATTTGTATGTGAAACTCATTAATCTCATTTGAAAACCATAGCATGAAAGTACTCAAAACGATATTCTCATATCTCAAATCATGTGAAAACATGAAGTAAAAAGGCTCAGTCTAGAGCAATAACAAAGCATGTGAAAATAATGCGATAAACGCTTTCTCAATGAACGTGATAAAATCACTGAAATAGTAATGCACGTGGCGTAGCCACTAAACACACGTGGCATAGCCACTGATTTAAATTCACACGTGGCATAGCCACTAAACACACATGGCATAGCCACTAAACACACGTGGCATAGCCACTGATTTGGATTCACACGTGGCACAGCCACAGAATAGGGTTTCACGTGGCAACGACCATTAATTAGGGGTTCTCACGTGGCAACGGCCACTAATTAGGGTATCACGTGGTAACGGCCACCAATAAGGTTTCTCACGTGGCAACAGCCACCAAGTATACGTGGCATAGCCACAGAATGGATTATTCTCACGTTACCAGAATGGAGAAGAAATCGGGCTTACATGCTACCAGAGCAATGCTCGGTGTGTACTTAGAATTACACACCTAAGTCTTAATCATATAAGACTAGTTTGCCTTCACGTAGAACTCATAGTGGTTTTTCTCTTATTAAACTTATTTGAAAATCGTTTTGTACTCAACACAAAACATAATAAAACCGAGTTCCAACCGGCAAAGCACGCACACATTTCTCAAATCTCGATATTGCCTTAATGTAGAGCCCAATTCATTACTCACACAAAATTCAACGGTTTATAAAGCAATTTCACACTCAGCTTATAAACTCATAAAATAATGGGCTCCAACCGGCTATAAAAACCGTGTGCAATTATAACTCAACACAACACTCAACATGCTTGTTTTATAAACCACAAATCATACTATAATAGTTTACAAATCACATACACAAATGGTTTAGATTTCCCTTACCTCTTTGCACCTCGTATAGTGCAATCGTTTCCCCCGTATCACGGACTAGCCTCGGATTCCACTCTGGAACTCCCGATCTGTCCAAACGATGTTAAAACATCAATACTCGATTATCTCATCAACCTCAATTCTCAAAATCGAGCATAATTGCTCATAACACCTCAAATCTCTTGATTCTCGTAACTCTACCCCAAACTACACTCTCATTCACAACATCTCAACGTTCTACATTTCTCATGCCAATTATCTATGCTAATTCACCACATTGTCTAAATTTCCATTTATAGCTCAAATTCCCAAAATTGCTAAATATCATTATCACTCCAACCACATTGTAATTTCATCAATCCTTAATCATTTTTCAGCTATTTCAACACAATGCCAACAACTATTATCATCAAAATCATCTCAGATATCAAGATCGAGGTTTAGAAATTACCCAAAGCTTGTGAGATGCACAACCCACGCCTCGATTCGATTCGTCCTTCGATTTCCAAGTATTTTGTTCTCCCTTTGATGAGGAACAACTTTCCTTCTTGCCACAACTTCTGATTTGACCAAAAATGGGTGCTTTGGATGAGTGAGAAAGCTAGGTTTCGGTAAAAATGGGGGTTGGAAGAGAGAGAAAGTGAAATTGCAGGAGAAAAATAGGGGTTCCTTATATAGGCTGAGGGCAGGAGATCGATCTGGCTCTTGATGAGATCGATCTGCGTTTGAATTTTTGGGACGATTTGGGGCAATTTATGCCTAGGAGATCGATCTGTCGAGGGGTGAGATCGATCTCTTTATGGCTTTATGAGATCGATCTGCTCCTGGAGGAGATCGATCTTCTCCCAAACAGAATCATTTGGAGATCGATCTCTTCCTCATGAGATCGATCTTCTCTCAAACAGAATTATAAGGAGATCGATCCTCTTCCATTGGAGATCGATCTGCTCCTTAAATTCCTCCTTCCTTGTCATTTTTAACTCACCAGATCGATCTCTCCTTCTCCCAGATCGATCTGTCCTCATATCTTCACACTTATTTTAAACACTTAACATATAAATCTCCAATTATCATTCCCCAATTCACTTAGCTCAATAAATTACACTTCAAGTTTATATTACATCATTCAAATATATCTAAAATTCTCAGATCTCACATCCTCCCCACCTTAAATAGAATTTGGTCCTCCAAATTCAACTCAACTATTCAAATAGATGGGCGTATTTCTCCTTCATGAGACTCTCTAGTTCCCACGTTGCCTCTTCCATTGAGTGATGTTTCCACAAAACTTTCACTAATGGGATGCTCTTAGTTCTCAGTACCTTCTCTCTTCTATCGAGAATCTGGACGGGTTCCTCAGTGTAGCTCATATCCTCTTGAATGTCTATCTCGTCATACTCTATGACATGAGAAGGGTCCGGGTGGTACTTCCTCAACATAGACACATGAAAAACATTGTGTATTCCGGACATCTGTGGGGGTAATGCTAATCTGTAAGCTACCTCTCCCACTCTCTCAAGAATCTCGATTGGTCCTACGTATCGAGGACTCAATTTCCCTTTCTTCCCAAATCGCATGATACCCCTACTCGGTGATATTTTCAGAAATACTGCATCACCAACCTTAAACTCGAGTGGTTGTCTACGCATGTCCGCGTAGCTTTTCTGTCTACTTTGTGCAGCCCGTAACCTCTCACATATGAGTTTCACACTCTGTACAGCTTGCTCAACAAGCTCGGAAGCATTTATCTTTCTGTCACCGACTTCTTCCCAAGCTACAGGGGATCTACACCTCCTACCATATAGAGCCTCAAAAGGTGCCATTCCAATACTCGCATGATAGCTGTTATTGTATGCAAACTCTGCTAGGGGCAGGTGATAATCCCATGATCCCTTAAAATCCATCGTACATGCCCTCAACATATCCTCCAGGGTCTAAATAGTCCTCTCTGACTGACCATCTGTCTGAGGATGATAGGCGGTACTGAAACTCAATCGAGATCCCATGGACTCCTGAAACTGGGTCCAAAAATCTAGAAGTAAATCGGGAATCTCTATCAGAAGTAATACTCACTGGAGCCCCATGTAATCTAGCTATCTCGCTGACATACAGCTCAGCCAAGGCATCCACAGTATCTGTGCTCTTGATGGCAAGGAAGTGGGCACTCTTGGTCAGTCTATCCACTATAACCCATATAGCGTCACGACCTCTTCGGGTCCTCGGTAAACCCATAATAAAGTCCATAGTGACATGCTCCCATTTCCATGTAGGTACAGGTAAGGGCTGTAGTAGTCCTCCGGGCTTCCGATGCTCAGCTTTCACTTGCTGGCATACTAAACACCTGGCCACATACTCTGCCACGTCTCTCTTCATACCACCCCACCAATACACCTTTCTCAAGTCTCGGTACATCTTAGTACTCCCTGGGTGCATGGTGTATCGCGAGCAGTGGGATTCTCTCAGTATCTGTCTCTTCAGGGTATCATCGTTCGGTACACAAATCCGTCCTCTGAATCTCAACAATCCATCCTCACTGACTGTGAGATCCGACTGCGAACTCTGTTCAGCTTGGCTAACCATATCTATCAATCTCGGATCACTGCGCTGCCCAGTTCTAATCTGATCCATGATCCTGAGCTCTATTCGCAAGCTAGCCACAAATCCAGTCTCTATCTTTTTAACTCTAATCCAAAGTTCGGCAAACTGCTCCAGTAAATCTCATTCCTTGATCATCATAGCAGATATCATACTCTTCCTGCTCAGGGCATCAGCAACCATATTCGCCTTGCTCGGATGATATAGAATCTCGCAGTCATAATCCTTAAGGAGTTCCATCCATCCCTTTGTCTCATGTTTAACTCTTTCTGATCAAAGAGATATCTCAAACTCTTGTAATCAGTGAAGATCTAGAATCTTTCCCCATATAAGTAGTGTCGCCAGATCTTCAAAGCAAATACCACAGCGGCTAACTCCAAATCATCCGTGGGGTAATTCCGTTAATGGTCTTTCAGCTGTCGCGATCCATATGCGACCACTCTTCCGTGCTACATAAGCACACACCCTAATCCTTGATGAGATGCATCACTATATACCAAAAATCCTCCTGATCCCTCAGGAATAGTTAACACAGGTGCCGCTGTCAACCTCCTCTTTAATTCCTGAAAACTGAGCTCACATTGATCAGTCCATATAAATGGAGTCTCTTTGTGCGTGAGCTTAGTCAAAGGGGCAGCAATCAGGGAAAATCCTTCCACAAATCTTTTGTAATACCCTGCCAAACCAAGGAAGCTTCGTACCTCAGTAACTGTCCTCGGTCTCTCCCAATTAAGCACAGCCTCCACCTTGCTTGGGTCCACTGATACTCCTTCCTCTGAGACTATATGACCAAGAAAAGCTATCTGATCCAGCCAAAACTCACACTTACTAAGCTTTCCATATAATTGCTTATCTCGGAGTATCTGTAGTACTAACCACAAATGCTGTGCATGCTCCTCATACGACTGAGAGTATACCAGGATATCATCAATAAAGACTATCACAAATTTATCCAGATAGTCTCTGAACACCTCGTTCATCAATCTCATAAATGCTGCAGGGGCGTTCGTCAATCCAAAAGACATCACCAGAAATTCATAATGGCCATACCTCGTCCTAAAGGCCGTCTTCGGAATATCTTCTTCCTTGATCCTCAATTGGTGATAGCCCGATCTCAAATCAATCTTAGAAAAAACTGATGCCCCTCTTAGCTGATCAAGTAGATCATCAATCCTGGGCAATGGGTATTTATTCTTCACCGTGGCTTTATCCAACAACCGATAGTCTACGCATAATCTGAGACTACCATCCTTCTTCTTGACAAATAAAATCGATGCTCCCCACGGTGAAACGCTGGGCCTAATGAACCCTTGATCCAATAACTCCTGTAGTTGTTTCTTCAATTCCTCAAGTTCCACTAATGTCATCCTGTAGGGAGGTTTAGAGATCGGCGGAGTATCTGGTACCAAATCAATGGTAAACTCCAGCTCTCTCTCGGGTGGTAAACCTGGCAATTCATCTGGGAAAACATCTGAAAATTCGTAAACCACAAGTATATCCTCAATCCTCGGATGTTCCCGCTCATCGTCTGAGATGAGTGTCTCGTAACCTTCACATGAACAATCATATTTAATATTCTCCAAAATAATATTAAAATTCTCAAATTACTTACTAGAATTCCACATATTCATTTCCTCAATATCTCAATCGTACACTGTAAGGTTCAGGTAGGGAGAAAGTTACAATCTTAGTGTAGCAATCTAAGCTCACTCGATTGGCTTCCAACCAATCCATTCCCAAAATTACATCAAATCCATGTATATTCAACATGATTAAATCTGCTAACATCACTCTATCTCCCACCTTTATCTCACATCCTCTACAGATTAACTCAGTTCTCTGGGATTCACGCATAGGGGTATTTACATGTAGTATATATTCTAGAGGTTCAAACTTCAAGTTTAATCTACATGCAAAATGCTCAGAAATAAATGAATGCGTGGATCCTGAATCAATCAACACATGAGCCTTATGATTACAGACAGAGAATGTACCTCTTATAGTTTCTGCAGAAGTGTCAGCAGTCTCCTTATCTAGGGCAAACACACATCCCTGGGTAACAGGTCTCTTTCCTTTCTCTGCAGCAGTGGCCCGTCTCGGGGGATTCACTCTCTGGGGCTGTTGTCTATTGGGCTCCAAGACATGTGGTTTCTGAGGTTGAGGGCAATCCTTCACCATGTGACCCATGTCTCCACATCTAAAACATCCATGGATCGACCCAGTACAACTTCCCTCATGCATTCGGCCACAATTTCTGCAAAACCTTATCTCAGGCCGGACATCTCGAGGGGTCTCTCTAATGTTAAGGTACCCTCTGGGTCTCTCTAATCTGCCCTTCTGTACCTCAATCCTTCCTCTTCTGAAGGAACCTCTCCGAGCCTCTGTTTGGAAAATCGCTGGCCTCTTGCCCTTATCTCTATTCATCGCTCTGAGCTCATTCTGGGATTGTACCATTTCAATTCCTCTTTCAATCTCTTGTGCTCGTCTCAGAGCATCTCCAAACTCAGTAATACATAGCCCTATCAATCTATCTCTGATGATGGGCTTCAATCCATACATAAATTTCTCTATACGGAGCTCTTCATTCTTAAAGGTCTCTGGGTCATATCTCAATAGCACTATGAATTGGCTCTCATAGTCATCCACAGACATGTCACCCTGTACCAAACTCAAAAACTCGACCTGTTTCTTTCTCTGGGCGGCTCGTGGTACATATTGGGTCCTAAAGGCTGTCTGGAACTCTTCCCAACCAATCACATCCTGGCGGGATATCAAAATACCCTGGGTAGTACCCCACCAATCTTGAGCTCTCCCTTTCAACATATAGATACTCATACTGACCCTCACAGCATCGGTGCACCCCAGATAATCAAATATAATTCTCAACTTCTTCAGCCACTCCTCAACCTCTTTAGGATCCTTCTTTCTCCTAAACACGGGTGGATTCATCTTCAGAAAATCCTTCAGTCGGACCATACTTCTATCATCAGGCTGAGTGACGGGAGGTATTGGGGGTATGGGAGGTCCTTGTGGTGGTGTAGGAGTAGTACCCGAGGCATTAACTCCAAAGTGTTGCGCGAATAACGCTGCCATCTGCTCAAAACCTTGCCTCACATCGGTCTCAATCCGATTAAATCGAGAGTTAGGACTCTCTGATTGTAGGACAGGTGGCGGAGGGGACTCTGCCTGCCTCCTCGAACGACCTCGTCATCCACTCATTCTCTATCTTAACTCGTCTCCTGCGCGTACATATCAGAATCGATTGAAATCTCAATCCTCAATTTCAGTTCATGACCAGACTATTATAGACACTTGGGATGTATTCTATGTCACTTAACTGACACTGACAGTACTAGACACCCTAAGCTCTGATACCAAGAAAACTCTGTCACACCCCGGAAGTGCGAAAAATAAGGCAATTTTAAAACTTTTTATTCATTCATTCACAATTAAGAGTGCATTCCTGTGCAGTGTCATACATCATCACCTATATTATACCTCAGGATCTCGTCATTGAATAGTATATATTATATCATATACATTACTTGATCTCAAGTTAATTAATCCTAATACATCCCATACAATGTTATACATCAAGTGTCTACAATTATGATAATTGTCTGGATACATGAAAAGATAAAAGATACCTCAAAATACAATATATATGGCCTGGAGCTCAAGTCCTCTACTAGCCACTACTCCGTACGTCGCAGGGAGATCCTTTTTCACTTGAAGAACTCTGGGGGGAAAGAAAACAGGGAGAGCTTCTAAATCGCTCAGTAAAGGGGGTAAGGGACTCATTTCATAAACCAAAATGCACATCACAAAATATTTATTTGTATGTGAAACTCATTAATCTCATTTGAAAACCATAGCATGAAAGTACTCAAAACGATATTCTCATATCTCAAATCATGTGAAAACATGAAGTAAAAAGGCTCAGTCTAGAGCAATAACAAAGCATGTGAAAATAATGCGATAAATGCTTTCTCAATGAACGTGATAAAATCACTGAAATAGTAATGCACGTGGTGCAGCCACTAAACACACGTGGCATAGCTACTGATTTCAATTCACACGTGGCATAGCCACTAAACACACGTGCCACTGATTTGGATTCACACGTGGCACAGCCACAGAATAGGGTTTCACGTGGCAACGGCCACTAATTAGGGGTTCTCACGTGGCAACGGCCACCAATAGGGTTTCTCACGTGGCAACGGCCACCAAATGGGGTATCACGTGGCAACGGCCACCAATAGGGTTTCTCACGTGGCAACGGCCACTAATTAGGGTATCACGTGGCAACGGCCACCAATAGGGTTTCTCACGTGGCAACGGCCACCAAGTATACGTGGCATAGCCACAGAATGGGTTATTCTCACGTTACCAGAACGGAGAAGAAATCGGGCTTACATGCTACCAGAGCAATGCCCGGTGTGTACTTAGAATTACACACCTAAGTCTTAATCATATAAGACTAGTTTGCCTTCACGTAGAACTCATAGTAGTTTTTCTCTTATTAAACTCATTTGAAAACCATTTTATACTCAACACAAAACATAATAAAACCGAGTTCCAACCGGCAAAGCACGCACACATTTCTCAAATCTCGATATTGCCTTAACGTAGAGCCCAATTCATTACTCACACAAAATTCAACGGTTTATAAAGCAATTTCACACTCAGCTTATAAACTCATAAAATAATGGGCTCCAACCGGCTATAAAAATCGTGTGCAATTATAACTCAACACAACCACAAATCATGCTATAATAGTTTACAAATCACATACACAAATAGTTTAGATTTCCCTTACCTCTTTGCACCTCGTATAGTGCAATCGTTTCCCCCGTATCACGGACTAGCCTCGCATTCCACTCTGGAACTCCCGAGCTGTCCAAACGATGTTAAAACATCAATACTCGATTATCTCATCAACCTCAATTCTCAAAATCGAGCATAATTGCTCATAACACCTCAAATCTCTTGATTCTCGTAACTCTACCCCAAACTACACTCTCATTCATAACATCTCAACGTTCTACATTTCTCATGCCAATTATCTATGCTAATTCACCACATTGTCTAAATTTCCTTTTATAGCTCAAATTCCCAAAATTGCTAAATATCATTATCACTCCAACCACATTGCAATTTCATCAATCCCTAATCATTTTTCAGCTATTTCAACACAATGCCAACAACCATTATCATCAAAATCATCTCAGATATCAAGATCGAGGTTTAGAAATTACCCAAAGCTTGTGAGATGCACAACCCACGCCTCGATTCGATTCGTCCTTCGATTTCCAAGTATGTTATTCTCCCTTTGATGAGGAACAACTTTTCTTCTTGCCACAACTTCTGATTTGGCCGAAAATGGGTGCTTTGAATGAGTGAGGAAGCTAGGTTTCGGTAAAAATGGGGGTTGGAAGAGAGAGAAAGTGAAATTATAGGAGAAAAATAGGGGTTCCTTATATAGGCTGAGGGCAGGAGATCGATCTGGCTCTTGATGAGATCGATCTGCGTTTGAATTTTTGGGACGATTTGGGGCAATTTATGCCTAGGAGATCGATCTGTCGAGGGTGAGATCGACTCTTTATGGCTTTATGAGATCGATCTGCTCATGGAAGAGATCGATCTTCTCCCAAACAGAATCATTTGGAGATCGATCTCTTCCTCATGAGATCGATCTTCTCTCAAACAGAATCATAAGGAGATCGATCCTCTTCCATTGGAGATCAATCTGCTCCTTAAATTCCTCCTTCCTTGTCAGTTTTAACTCACCAGATCGATCTCTCCTTCTCCCAGATAAATCTGTCCTCATATCTTCACACTTAAACACTTAACATATAAATCTCCAATTATCATTCCCCAATTCACTTAGCTCAATAAATTACACTTCAAGTTTATATTACATCATTCAAATATATCTAAAATTCTCAGATCTCACATGAGCCCTTGATATATAGGGCCATTTGAGATACTGGATAGAGTGGGAGATAAGGCGTATAGGTTGGCATTGCTACCAGAGTTGGCAAGTGTGCATAACATCTTCCACGTATCCATGTTGAGGAAGTATCACCCGGATCCAACGCATGTAATAAGGTATGAGCCATTGGAGCTCAATGAAGGTATGACCTATGATGAGAAGCCAGTTCGGGTATTGGACAGAAAAGAGAAAGTGCTGAGGACAAAGACAATTCCCTTGGTGAAAATACTTTGGCAACATCACATTGTGGAAGAAGCCACATGGGAATTGGAGAGTTTGATGCAGGAGAAGTATCCCAAGTTGTTCACAGAATAATTGGTTCTAATTTGGAGGACCAAATTTTCTAAGTGGGGGAGAATGTGAGACCCCGTATATGTATAATGGTATATATGTACATAGAAATGTAAATAGTGTTGTACTATGAATTCATAAGTGAAGTATATTTGATGTAAGTCCATAAGTTAATTACACACTTGTAATAAGAGTTGTGATTGTACATACAAGTTACATTATGTGTGAATGTAAAGAAATGGACTTAAACATGTGGAGAATGTGAGTGGAATGGATTATGAATAGTGTGGTAAAATAGAAGTAGAATTGCATAAGTTGTGCACTTCCATTTGGTTTATATCGTATACTTTTGGTTATACAAGGATTCCACACAAGTTTCGATAGGAATAAGGTATGTATGGATGTCATTGGCAAGCCTCAAAGATGAATGAATGAGAAAAGGATCATGGTAGCAAATTAAGGATGTATGGTAAGTGTTGCTGCAGAAGAACTGCAGAAAATTTGAAAAACTATGAAGGGCAGATCGATCTCATGGGATGAGAGATCGATCTGGAAGAGCCAGAATGCTCTTATTTGGGCAATGGAATAGAGCAGATCGATCTCCAATGGAGCCAGATCGATCTCCTAAGCATTCTGTAGTAAAAAGATCGATCCTCAAGCACCAGATCGATCTCCTTAGCTCTCTGTTTGGGAGCAGATCGATCTCATGCTTCGACAGATCGATCTCATGCTTAAAATACCGTGAAAAAGAGGGATTTAAGGGGACCAGATCGATCTCCTCTTGGACCAGATCGATCTCCTCAAGCTATTTCTATATAAGGAGTGCTAAAAAATCAGAAAATTTTGGGAAAAACACTAACCTTCCACTTTCAACCCAAAAACCTAACTTTCTCTCTCTAAAATCAACCATTTTCAGTGAGGTTTGAAGAGAGACCATTAGAGGCAAAGTTGTTCCTATCAAAGAGAAGAACAACATAGTTGGAAGGCATTTTTCCATTGTTGGTATTGAAGGAGTTAAGTTAAGGGCATTGCCATTTGGAGCAAGAAGAGAAATCAAATTGGGTTAGATTCTAACACTCCAACTATGATACATTGTTTATATAATTGATTTTGGAGTTGTTTGGTATGAGTATGGATGGTTAGAAGCTATCTAAAATGCATTGGAATGATTATGACCTAGAAATGGTCTAGAGTGAGAAAGTGGAATGTATGAAGATTAATGATGAATGAGATATGTAGAAGTTATTAATAGTGTTGTGGTATGATTTTAAGATGTGGTTAGTGGATAAATTGTGAGATTTACCGAAAAGAGGTAAAATGTGGAATAAGGCATTGGTAAAATGCATAAGTGAATAATATTGACTAGTGAGGTCAATTATGGGTTAAATACATTAACTCAATTGATTTAATGAATGAATCGCAGCTTCCGAGGATACGCCGAGGCGAGTTGAGCCAAGAGCGTGAGAAGCTAAAAGGAAAGGAGTCACACCAAGCAAATCGAGGTAAGGGAATTGTGTGGACTCTTAGAGATATCTGTGCGTAATTTGGGCGCTTAAATGTTTTGCTAGAATGCATGAGATTAGGAAATGATGTTGGGTGATTGAAGGGTAAAAGTTGAGAGTTTGAGAAATGTGCATGAAAACAAAAGCATATTGCTTTGAAAATCATGTTTTATTGCTTTTTAGCAAATGATTGGTAGGTTGGCTGACATTGAAATGATTTGCAAAAGAAATGAGTGTGTTTTGGTTTTGTTAACCATACTTTGCAAAGTTTTGAGCCACCTACATGATTTCGTGAGTATGAAAGCGTGCTAGAGTATGACTCGCACGAGATTTGACGTTTTTTATACACATGAGTGCAAGAGGCACTAGTTTTCACATGGATTTCTTAATTGTTTTGGCATTGTGCTTCGAGTTTGTCTCGCACTGGATGCCCACCTTGCATGTTGCCGTGTTTGGAGCTTCGAGTTGACTGGGTGTCACATCGATTAAATAAGCTCACACGTGCATTGCTTTGACATGATTAATTAGCCGTGTTAGGAGCTTCGGATAGACAAGAGGTCGTACCGATTAAATAGGCTCACATGTGCATTTGAGATGTGGCGTGATATTATGTGTTGATTGGGTCCACGGAATACGTTGTACCGTGCATGTAGCATGGAGTACATTGTACCCTGTTAAGATGTGATGTACCGTCTTCGGACGAGATCTGCTATGGACCGGCGGGTAGGATTTGACCCACCTCCCGTGTGGAAGCAAATAGTGGTGATATCCCGCACACCTGATCTGTGTAGCCGGTATCACAGGTTATGTACATAGGCCTTGAGGTTATTACCTATTGTTGAACTGCCTATCTCACATGTCTACTGCTATTTGAGAATAAATCCATGTTTGAAATGATTTGTGGGTCAGGAAGGTCCGAGGGATGGGCTGAGACCTGACCAGTGTTGAATTGATTTGTTAATGGTTTTTAAAGTACACGGATGCATGAGGTTTAATGCCATGCTTTATTGTAAAAATGCATGATGGGTAATGCCATGCTTTTATTGTGAATTATGCATGATGATTTATACCATGCTTTGAGTTGAAATGTGCACTGAATTTTAATAGCATGAATGCTTTACATACCATTAACACAATCATACACTCATGTTTTGAGATAAATAATGAATTAAATGCTTTTGAGCATGGCATCACGATCACGTAGATAGTGCAGTATCTACTTGTTCGCATGATTGCCTTACTGAGCGTGTGGTTTGCTCACCCCCCTTATTTTCCCCCTCTCTACAGAGATTTGAGTATAGAGTGAGCGTGACTGGAGGCGTTTCCCTTTTGGTAATCCGCTACATCCCATCTCTAAAGGTATACACACTTGGATTATTTTGTATCTAAATTAAACATAGGACAGTAGCATTTTGTATGTAACTACTGGGGATGTAAAACAATGTAAACACATGTAACAACTCTGATATATATACAATTATACAAGTGTTTACTCATAAATAATGTTTCAAATTGAATTGGTATGGTGGAGTGAGTTAGACGTCAACACACAGCCCAACTGTTGAGAGTGTGGTTGTTCACGATCGAGGAAGGATGATTATGTCACGACCCGAATTACCTTAAAAATCAGAGTAAATTTTTTTGCTTTTTCATTTATTATTTAATTCTTACCTTTCTCTCGTCGTGACCATCCTACAACACAGTTGGGCTATGATTCGGTGTTAGTCACCTCACACTATTTAACATTTCATTCCCATAATCATATATCAGAGTCTACTATCCTTTTGACTTTAAATAAACACATACCCAATGGTATTTACATGACTCTACATCCCCGACATAATATCCGTTTACAGTACTGTGCATTACATATTTAGATACAAAACCATACAAATGTGTATACCTGTCTCTCGATGGGAAGCAGCAAGCAGCGGATATTAAGCATGCAAGTCCTCAGCCGCTCAATAATTATTACAAGTGCTCTGAAAAGATGGGAAAATAAGGGGGGTGAGCAAACCACACGCTCAGTAAGGCAATTATGCAAGTAAGTAGATAGCTCCACTATCTACATGCTCATAATGCCATGCCCTTAAATCCATTTCTTTTCATTTAAAATTACACGCACAAAGTCATGCATATTCAATGCCATAGTTTATCCAAAACTATTTGTGCATATATAAATCATGTAACTCATGCATTCAAAGCATTTTATGTGACATCATTAAATCATATTAAGCATGAATTTAATCAAGATCATGCAGTCTTTCATGTCATGTAAGACAATTCAAGGTTTTCAAATGAAAGCATGGAAAACACATCATGCCACTGCATTTAAATCAATTCATTTAAAACGCAGTATAAAATAACCCCTCTGGGTCAATCATCTCAAAACTCATAAAACAATTTGTTATATTTCATTATAAAACTTGAGTTATAAAACCACCCTTCTTTCAGGGTCACATATCATAAAATCATCTGAAATCATCAAATCATCAAATCGGGGGCCTGACCCCTCCTTCGGGTCTACCCTGGTCTAACAGACCACAAGTTATATCATGTGAGACAATCAGGTAATTAACAGTAACAATCGAGGACTATGGCCATATCCTAGTGATCCCTGGCAACACGGTACCTAGTGTGCGGGGTATCACACCTGAAACGGGAGGTGGGTCGTCCTACCCGCCAGAACAGCATAACACCAGGATTGCGAGGGCAAGGCTTGCTGCCTCGTGGCTAATGCCACTCCACTCCAACAATCCCCACGGTACAGCGTACTCCGCGTGACATACACGGTACAACGTACTCCGTGGACCCAAGCTCAATCAGGGGTGCCTGTGATAGGTCTTATCCACCCATATCATTTCTGTCTCAATTGCACGTGTGAGCATATCATCTCACTGTGACACACAGTCTACAGGAGGCTCCAACACGGCTATATGCATGTAATTTAAATCCCTGTGCGAGCGAAGCTCAAGCACGGCTCCATGCATATTCATGATATCTGAAAACCTCGTGCGAGCGAAGCTCTAGCACGGTTTCATAAAAATCAGTAAAATCTGCGTACGAGCAGCGCTCCAATACGACTTAAACTGATTATAATTTCAATTAAAATCCACGTACGAGCAACGCTCTAGTACGGATATGTATAAAAACTCATGAAAACTTCGTACGAGAAAAACTCCAGTACGACATTTAAATGAATTGTGAAACCATATAAAACTTTGTGCGAGCAACGCTCCAGCACAAATGAATGCTCAAGTAAATCAAATCTCGTGCGAGTTACACTCCAGCACGGCTTTATGCATAATTAAATCAAACCTCGTGCGAGTTTCACTCCAGCACGGCTTTTATGCATAATTAAATCAAAACAGGATGCGAGCTAAGCTCCAGCATCTCTCATGCATGTCAAATCATTAAAAGTAGTGCGAGTAATCGCTCCAGCACTATTTTATGCATACCACGTCAAAACAAATCAAAACATGTCAAAACATGTCAAAACAGAGTGCGAGCTAGGCTCCAGCAGCTCTCATTTCACAATATTAAAAATCAGTGCGAGCACCATGCTCTAGCACATTTCATGCATATGATGTCACAAGTCGGTGCGAGCAACTGCTCAAGCACATTTATGCACATTCACAAACGCAGATATAGTGCGAACTACGTGTCGGCACTATCTGTTTCCATATAAACTTGATAGTTGGCCTCTTTTCCAAAGAAATTTCATTTAAATATTAATAACACCTACGTAGTGTTATTTTGTGAAATTCATGCATTTACTGGCCAATCTATCGCTTTACTTTGATTAAAATCAAGAAAATTCCTTAATCATAAAAATCCTTAAATCATGCATTCCATGCATGTCATGCTTTCACCATCCTTAGGTGAACTTCCCTCAATAGGGGTAAAATAGACATTTCACCTATTTTGATCCTTAAAATTCATTTAAACCACTTTTAGGATCATTATACAATATCAATGTATACATACATATTCAGTATACAGAAAAGCTTATTAAAATACGCGTAGCTACCTCTAGCTACTCACATAATTCCCTTACCTCATTTTCTGTACAGTCTGACCTTTCCCACTGATGTCTCGTCACGCAGTCCGATTTGCTACGAATCCAAATCAAATCTCCGGCACTGCGGATACACATTCATCAGGTCAAATACAATACAATTAATTGTATTTCACAATTTTCTGGGCTTAATTTAAATCATTGGGCCCGTTTACCCATATTGGGCCCGATTGCACCATAATGGGCCTTAATCGGCCTTAAGCCCGTTTACCACACTTTATCGAGGCCTATTGGGCTCTCTGGGCCCATCAGTAATTTATTTAGCCTCGTTCTAAATTCTCTGATATCTCAATTTAATATTTACGACAATTTATCTAATTTTCCAGAATTTAATTCATTTATGCGGAAATTAAATCCGTAATTTATGCGTTAAATATCAATCACGCATAACGATATAAAATTGTCGTAAATAAGGGTCACTTACCCGTTATTCCCTGATCGTATACAAATCGAGGCTGTCTCGAGCTCTCAGTGGATGCCAATTGTCGAGCTACACAATTAAATATATTTTTCCGGGTAAATTTCCAGTCGGAATTAATTAAATTAAATATTCAGAAAATTAAATCGGTCAATTTGACCGCTTACCGACTTACCCGAAGCTCGATTGCATCACTGGAATTTTCCCCAATTTTTTCTCTTTTTCTTTTTCCCTTTTTCTTCCTTTTTTTTTCCCTCTCTTTTTGGCTGAACCGGTCCGGTCCGGTTCAACCCGGTTCGGACCGCCGGTTCGGTCTGGTCCGGTTCGGCCGGTTCTGTCCGGTTCGGCCGGTCCAGGCTCCCTTTGGTCGTGCCGGCGCCGTCCGGTCGGTTCTCTGGCCGATTCCGGTGCCGTTCAACGCGCCATGGACTGGGCTTCTCAAATCAGGCCTCGGCCTGGGTCGAATCGGCGCCGATGGCCGCCGATCGACGTTTCTCCCCCGCGGCATCCCTTTCGTTTTTCGATGTTTTTCGCCGTTCCCGGCGCGCGTCTGGCCGCCTGTGGGTTCGCCTGAGGTCGGCCGACCTTCGCCGACCCTCGCCTGGGGCCCTTGGCCGCCGGTGAGGCTCGTCCGTCGTCTTCTCTTCCTCGGCTCGCCTTTCGCGTTTTTCTTCTTCTCTGTTTCTGTTTCAGACTTTCGTTTCCTCTCTGTTTCAATTCGCGTTTTTTTTTTTTTTTTTTTTTATTTATTTAATTTTATTATTATTTTAATCAATAAAATAATAGTATTTTGTCAAAAATATCTTCAAAAATTAATATTTAATTCAGTTAATCAATAAATGAATTTCTCGGTATTATTTCGACTTTTCGGTATATTTTTCGATTATTTTCGAGATTATTTTTCGATACGAAAATCTCGGTTTATTCCAATAAATTCATATCTTGATCAATTTAACCCGGAATTTAATTATTTCTTCGTCATTGATCAAGATTTCTCATTTTCATATTTTTAATTAAATTTTCTTGTCCCGATTAATACCGAATTTTGGTCTTTTGACCATTTTGCCCTTGCACGTATTCGGGAATGTCATTTAAGTCCTTTTGCATTTTTAAATGCACTTGAAAATATCGGGTCTTACAATCTCCCCCACTTAAGAAATTTGGTCCTCCAAATTAGAACCAAGTAATATGAGTCCATAACAACTCCGGGTATGTCTATCGCATCATATACTGTCATCCTCAAGTGACTTTCTCCGGAGTGTAATATTACCATCATACTTAACTAGGGAGATTATCTTAAACCTCAACACTTTCTCCTTCCGTCTAATACCCGAATTGATTTCCAATCATATGTTATACTTTCATTGAGCTAAACCGTTGAAGCTCATATCCGATTACATATATCGGGTTCGGATAATATTTTCGAAACATCATAAGATAGGACACATAGTGGATGCCTGTTTATTCAAGTGGTAACGCCAACCTACAGGTCTTACCTCCCACTTTGTCCAATATCTCTATCCGAATCTTGTTACGTCCTTAAGACAAGTAACTGCCAACATAATGATTCACCCTCGGTGAATTCCAATGATTTCCTGTCTCTTGTCAGCATAGTCTTTTCTATCTGCTCTGAGGTGTTCTTAATCTCTCTCAAATCAACTGAACATACTCAGAGGTTTGTCTTACTAATTCGGGAACAATTTTCTATCTGTCACCCACTTCTCTTATCAAAGTCAGGGAACAACTCCCTACGGCCATATAATGCCGAATATAATCCCATCCCGATACTCAAGTGACAACTATCATCACTGGCGAATTTGATTAGTAGCAACTGATCATCCCAGGAGCTCATAAAATCAATTGCACACGCTTTCATCACATCCTCCAGAACCTGTACAGTCCTCTCTGACTGACTATCTGTCTGAGGGTGGAAGCTGTGCTAACACGCAATCAGGGTCCCATAGCTTCCAAGAACATATTCCCAGAAGTGGAAAGTGAAGCGGAAATCCCTATCTGATACCATGCTCACTGGAACGCTACACAATGTTTCACAATATTCCACACACATAAATCCGCCTATACACTTAGAGTATCTAGGGATTTTCATAACCAGAAGGTGGGTAACTAAATCAATCTATCAACTATCACCTAGATATCCTCGAGATTCATTCGGGTCCTCTGTAACCCATCACGAAATCCATGGTAACTTGTTCCCATTTCCATGTCAATATAGGTAGAGGCTGCAATAACTCTGCAGACTTCTAGTACTCTACCTTACTCTGCTGACATACGAGACACTTGCTATACAATCTCTACAATATCACTTTTCATACCTGACCACCAATACCCTTTTCAGAGATTCTGATATATTTATTATTTCTCAGATGCACTGTATATCCCGAAGAGTGAGCTTCTGACTATACTACTATCTCATCAATGTGGTCTTGGGGAGCACTTATACTGTGTCTGAACCTCTGTGAATCATCATCATACACTGTGAACTCTGTCACTATACCCTTCTGAATCTGACCCACACTATCGACACCATGCCGAAATCATCACGCTAAGCCTGGCAAATCCGGTCACACAAATCCGGTTCTAACCTCAGGCTAGCTGTCATAAAATCACCGTCATCATCAAGAAGGGATCACATCACTACTGAGGTTCACACTGCTCTAGCAGCTCACGCTCCCTGACCATCATATGTGATACCATCCCGAGGCTCTTTCTGTTTAAAGCATCAGCCTTTACATTAGCCTTTCTTGGGTAGTACAATATTCACAATCATAATCCTTAGAAGCTCTAACCCTCATGGTTATCTCATTTTCTACTCTTTCTGTGAAAACAGATACTCGAGGCTTTTACGATCAGTACATACTTGAAATTTCTTACCATTTAAGTGGTGGCGCCATACATTCAGTGTAATCACTACGGCTGCCAACTCTAAATCATGGGTCAGATAGTTTCTCTCATGATCCTTGAATTATTTGGATCTATAAACGACTATCTTCCCATTTTACATCAATACACAGCCCAATCCTTATTTGGAGGTATCCATACACACTGAAACCTCTTGAGCTGTTAGTTATAGTATGAATACTTACGGTGGTCAGTTCATTACTCCAATATACCAAAACTCATTGAAGCTATTTTCATACTTATCATAACACTCGTATGAAATCTTTTCCCGAATGAGACGTGTCAACTGAGTAGCCCATTTTGAGAAACTCTCAACACCTCGTCTGTAAGACAGTTTCCTGTTGCTACTCATACTCATCCCTAGACTTCGAATACATCATAATATCATCGCTGTAGATGACAACCAATCGGTCCAGGTAAGGTTTAAATACCTTAACGTAGTTGAGTTCCACTCAATATTTCAATTTTCCATATACTTGACCTATGCACGTATAAACGTACAATGTCATTTCGAAATAGCTTTCGTTCAAGATACTAGCTCACGTCATTTCTTTCCTCCTATATTGACGGCTTTTATAAAATTTTAATTTTTAAACTTTCATGATTAATCAAGTTCTATATTTCTTTATCGTACCAGCAAAGGTACCCAAATTTTAATGTATATATTATGACCGTCGAATTCAATCTATAGATTATGCGTGCGCTTCTAGACGCTGTCAAATCTTCAGGCAGGGAGATATTTTAAAATACCTTTATTAACCCTAAGATTTGACCACATACTGGGTGTAAATTTATCCACCCCTTATCCTTGGTCGCAATTCATATTCACTACTTATCGCTTAATCCAATTTACTTTGCATATCGAAGATATCCTTACCTTGCATACATATCTTATTCCAATATATCTCCTTTAATATATCACTTATAACCAACTCTTTCATTACGTGTGAAAACTTACAATCCTTATACCCATATTCAGTTAGTGAAATTCAACTAACTATCATCCTCTTGCCTAAGGGTACAGGCTTCACATCTTTCACTAACTTATAAGCAACTGAAGGCGGTATAATTAAATGCGTGGCACCAGGATCAATTAAAATAATTATTTCATTATTCTTAACCAGTGTGGTATCTTCCACCACATCCCATGAAACATCAATAGTGTCCTGGTCCAAGGCATACACTCGCCCTCGTCCAACATCTTATTTTCGTGGTAACTACCACACATCTTACACTGTTCACACTGCTACTCTGTTATACTGTTACGTAGCAGGTCGGGGTCCTCGAATCACAATACCCCTCAATAGTGTTGAAATTAAATACACTGGGGCCTCCAATCATCTTACCCCGTGACTCATCAACTCTAAGCTTTTACCAAACTACTTTTTTCCCGTTCTGACATTCTTGTCATCCTCTATTCTCTTTTTGTCTCAATTTCAGCCTTTACTACCTTTCTCAATCTCAGAGGCGCGCAATTTATAATCTTATTTACACAACTGTAGTCTGCGCACTGCCTCGGCATAGGTAGTGATGTCTAACAGACAAATCGGACTCTAATTGATAATCTGAGTCCTTCCATGAACTTTCAGACATCTCGACTCTCACTGTTTATCGTGTCCGAGTCACATCTGCCCAGGAATATAAACTGAGTATTATACTCGTCAATCAACATGTTCCTCTGGGTCAGAGTAAATAATGTTATTTGTAATTTTCTTTTAAACACTGTCCGGGATATTCTGTCACCGGAATACATCTGAAATTATTTTTCATGTCCATTCTGGATGTCGAAATCTTCAAATGGGTCGAGCGAACTTTCATCAATGTTCCGACTCGCCCTCATACATACCCTGAGCAATTAGCTCGCAAAATATTCTCCACACTCCGCTCCAACCTCGCGAAGCGTATCTCAATACTGTCTGATCTCTCTGTCAGACTCTGTCCGATCTTTCTGTCGGACTCTGTGGGGCATGCTCAACATTAGCCGCCACGTCAATCTCATCTCAAGTCTCATGTGGCGACTCAGTACAACTCCCGGGCCTACCTCTACGGCCTCGAGCTCGTGTACTCGCCTCTCAACCATAGCGGCTATCATTTAATGAGTCTATTCTTGCATTTAAAACCAAATTCTTAGCTGCACATCCATCTCGATATACACAACTGTATCTAAGCAATGCACAGTACATGGGGATGTAAACTTTCTTAACCACTAACACCGACTCATATCAGGCCAACTCAGCTCTGATACCATTAAACCTGTCACGACCCGAATTACCTTAAAAATCAGAGTAAATTTTTTTGCTTTTTCATTTATTATTTAATTCTTACCTTTCTCTCGTCGTGACCATCCTACAACACAGTTGGGCTATGATTCGGTGTTAGTCACCTCACACTATTTAACATTTCATTCCCATAATCATATATCAGAGTCTACTATCCTTTTGACTTTAAATAAACACATACCCAATGGTATTTACATGACTCTACATCCCCGACATAATATCCGTTTACAGTACTGTGCATTACATATTTAGATACAAAACCATACAAATGTGTATACCTGTCTCTCGATGGGAAGCAGCAAGCAGCGGATATTAAGCATGCAAGTCCTCAGCCGCTCAATAATTATTACAAGTGCTCTGAAAAGATGGGAAAATAAGGGGGGTGAGCAAACCACACGCTCAGTAAGGCAATTATGCAAGTAAGTAGATAGCTCCACTATCTACATGCTCATAATGCCATGCCCTTAAATCCATTTCTTTTCATTTAAAATTACACGCACAAAGTCATGCATATTCAATGCCATAGTTTATCCAAAACTATTTGTGCATATATAAATCATGTAACTCATGCATTCAAAGCATTTTATGTGACATCATTAAATCATATTAAGCATGAATTTAATCAAGATCATGCAGTCTTTCATGTCATGTAAGACAATTCAAGGTTTTCAAATGAAAGCATGGAAAACACATCATGCCACTGCATTTAAATCAATTCATTTAAAACGCAGTATAAAATAACCCCTCTGGGTCAATCATCTCAAAACTCATAAAACAATTTGTTATATTTCATTATAAAACTTGAGTTATAAAACCACCCTTCTTTCAGGGTCACATATCATAAAATCATCTGAAATCATCAAATCATCAAATCGGGGGCCTGACCCCTCCTTCGGGTCTACCCTGGTCTAACAGACCACAAGTTATATCATGTGAGACAATCAGGTAATTAACAGTAACAATCGAGGACTATGGCCATATCCTAGTGATCCCTGGCAACACGGTACCTAGTGTGCGGGGTATCACACCTGAAACGGGAGGTGGGTCGTCCTACCCGCCAGAACAGCATAACACCAGGATTGCGAGGGCAAGGCTTGCTGCCTCGTGGCTAATGCCACTCCACTCCAACAATCCCCACGGTACAGCGTACTCCGCGTGACATACACGGTACAACGTACTCCGTGGACCCAAGCTCAATCAGGGGTGCCTGTGATAGGTCTTATCCACCCATATCATTTCTGTCTCAATTGCACGTGTGAGCATATCATCTCACTGTGACACACAGTCTACAGGAGGCTCCAACACGGCTATATGCATGTAATTTAAATCCCTGTGCGAGCAAAGCTCAAGCACGGCTCCATGCATATTCATGATATCTGAAAACCTCGTGCGAGCGAAGCTCTAGCACGGTTTCATAAAAATCAGTAAAATCTGCGTACGAGCAGCGCTCCAATACGACTTAAACTGATTATAATTTCAATTAAAATCCACGTACGAGCAACGCTCTAGTACGGATATGTATAAAAACTCATGAAAACTTCGTACGAGAAAAACTCCAGTACGACATTTAAATGAATTGTGAAACCATATAAAACTTTGTGCGAGCAACGCTCCAGCACAAATGAATGCTCAAGTAAATCAAATCTCGTGCGAGTTACACTCCAGCACGGCTTTATGCATAATTAAATCAAACCTCGTGCGAGTTTCACTCCAGCACGGCTTTTATGCATAATTAAATCAAAACAGGATGCGAGCTAAGCTCCAGCATCTCTCATGCATGTCAAATCATTAAAAGTAGTGCGAGTAATCGCTCCAGCACTATTTTATGCATACCACGTCAAAACAAATCAAAACATGTCAAAACATGTCAAAACAGAGTGCGAGCTAGGCTCCAGCAGCTCTCATTTCACAATATTAAAAATCAGTGCGAGCACCATGCTCTAGCACATTTCATGCATATGATGTCACAAGTCGGTGCGAGCAACTGCTCAAGCACATTTATGCACATTCACAAACGCAGATATAGTGCGAACTACGTGTCGGCACTATCTGTTTCCATATAAACTTGATAGTTGGCCTCTTTTCCAAAGAAATTTCATTTAAATATTAATAACACCTACGTAGTGTTATTTTGTGAAATTCATGCATTTACTGGCCAATCTATCGCTTTACTTTGATTAAAATCAAGAAAATTCCTTAATCATAAAAATCCTTAAATCATGCATTCCATGCATGTCATGCTTTCACCATCCTTAGGTGAACTTCCCTCAATAGGGGTAAAATAGACATTTCACCTATTTTGATCCTTAAAATTCATTTAAACCACTTTTAGGATCATTATACAATATCAATGTATACATACATATTCAGTATACAGAAAAGCTTATTAAAATACGCGTAGCTACCTCTAGCTACTCACATAATTCCCTTACCTCATTTTCTGTACAGTCTGACCTTTCCCACTGATGTCTCGTCACGCAGTCCGATTTGCTCCGAATCCAAATCAAATCTTCGGCACTGCGGATACACATTCATCAGGTCAAATACAATACAATTAATTGTATTTCACAATTTTCTGGGCTTAATTTAAATCATTGGGCCCGTTTACCCATATTGGGCCCGATTGCACCATAATGGGCCTTAATCGGCCTTAAGCCCGTTTACCACACTTTATCGAGGCCTATTGGGCTCTCTGGGCCCATCAGTAATTTATTTAGCCTCGTTCTAAATTCTCTGATATCTCAATTTAATATTTACGACAATTTATCTAATTTTCCAGAATTTAATTCATTTATGCGGAAATTAAATCCGTAATTTATGCGTTAAATATCAATCACGCATAACGATATAAAATTTTCGTAAATAAGGGTCACTTACCCGTTATTCCCTGATCGTATACAAATCGAGGCTGTCTCGAGCTCTCAGTGGATGCCAATTGTCGAGCTACACAATTAAATATATTTTTCCGGGTAAATTTCCAGTCGGAATTAATTAAATTAAATATTCAGAAAATTAAATCGGTCAATTTGACCGCTTACCGACTTACCCGAAGCTCGATTGCATCACTGGAATTTTCCCCAATTTTTTCTCTTTTTCTTTTTCCCTTTTTCTTCCTTTTTTTTTCCCTCTCTTTTTGGCTGAACCGGTCCGGTCCGGTTCAACCCGGTTCGGACCGCCGGTTCGGTCTGGTCCGGTTCGGCCGGTTCTGTCCGGTTCGGCCGGTCCAGGCTCCCTTTGGTCGTGCCGGCGCCGTCCGGTCGGTTCTCTGGCCGATTCCGGTGCCGTTCAACGCGCCATGGACTGGGCTTCTCAAATCAGGCCTCGGCCTGGGTCGAATCGGCGCCGATGGCCGCCGATCGACGTTTCTCCCCCGCGGCATCCCTTTCGTTTTTCGATGTTTTTCGCCGTTCCCGGCGCGCGTCTGGCCGCCTGTGGGTTCGCCTGAGGTCGGCCGACCTTCGCCGACCCTCGCCTGGGGCCCTTGGCCGCCGGTGAGGCTCGTCCGTCGTCTTCTCTTCCTCGGCTCGCCTTTCGCGTTTTTCTTCTTCTCTGTTTCTGTTTCAGACTTTCGTTTCCTCTCTGTTTCAATTCGCGTTTTTTTTTTTTTTTTTTTTTATTTAATTTTATTATTATTTTAATCAATAAAATAATAGTATTTTGTCAAAAATATCTTCAAAAATTAATATTTAATTCAGTTAATCAATAAATGAATTTCTCGGTATTATTTCGACTTTTCGGTATATTTTTCGATTATTTTCGAGATTATTTTTCGATACGAAAATCTCGGTTTATTCCAATAAATTCATATCTTGATCAATTTAACCCGGAATTTAATTATTTCTTCGTCATTGATCAAGATTTCTCATTTTCATATTTTTAATTAAATTTTCTTGTCCCGATTAATACCGAATTTTGGTCTTTTGACCATTTTGCCCTTGCACGTATTCGGGAATGTCATTTAAGTCCTTTTGCATTTTTAAATGCACTTGAAAATATCGGGTCTTACAGATTAAAGATTGATGCATGAAAATGCAAAAAATTTGTACTTATTTTGGTGAGTTGAGGGTCGTGGCAGTTGCATCCATTACCTCTTGCACCTTAGGCGGTGAAATATACTCGGGTCCCGAACTAGTCTCGTTTCACATGTCAAATTTTTGAGCTGCTCAAAATAATCTCAAACCATCAACAGATACTCATTATACCTCTACTTCACACTTATATTCATTCAAAACTAAAATAGGTCCATTCAGACCCTTTTTTTTTAATTACTTTCTCTATTTTCTCAGTTTTTACCAATAAATTCTGGTTGAAGCTATTTCATTTATTTTCTTTCCACCATTTTTTTAGGCTTATCAAATCAATAGTTTAAACATTTATCCCATACTCTATTTAACCACTCAACATAGCTAAATTGGTCAATTTTCACTCTATTTCGATTTTTCACTTAATCGGGCTATAAACCGGTATTAAATAAATATCTAATAGCCTTAGTTTTCCATTCATTCATGCATTTTCACAAACACTTTATGTGTACATTTCATAACTTCATCCTTAAATCAACCATAGTTCACTTTCTCACACTAAACCCATTTTTGGTCATGGTTAGTTCATCATGCTCTAGGTAGTTTTAGCCAACAATACATACACCATTCAACTCATGATAATGTCTAGATAAACATACTTGAAGTTGGTGTATTGAACACTTACTTAGCTTATACTCCCTCACTTGGCCCAATCTTAAGGGAAGACTTTGCTTTTTCAACTCAACAACTTAAATGTTGATTCCAAACTATGTTGTTCTCCTTATCAAAATAAGCAATTTTGTTAAAAAAACTTTTCTCAAATCTGGTAGAAGGGTGATGATTATCTAGAGTGAGAAAGTTAGGTTTTCTTTGCTAAAATGAAGAGGTTTTTGGGATTTCTAGGGAAGAAGACTCGATTGTCGGGCTTTTTATAGAATTGGCATTGTGAGGTCGATCTCCATGGAGAGAGATCGATCTTCCCTGGGTTGAATTACACAATTTTTCCAATAAGGAAGCTGTGAGATCGATCTGCTCTAATGAAGGGATCTGCTCTTATAAAGGAATCGACTTGCTTTTGGTAGAATCAAATGGAGATCGATCTGTACTTGGGAAGGGATCGATCCTTTCTAGGCAGAACCGAATTGAGATCGATGTGCTTGAATAGGAGATCGATCTACTCTAAATAAGAGATCGATCTGGTCTTCATCTGCAGCATTCCAACTGGAATTTTTCCCAGAATTCCAAAGGAAACCTTACCTTCATTTCCTTCACTAACTATTTTGCATTCTATTCACACTTAGAGTATGAAAAGATCCATTTCTTATGATTTACATATTATGTAACTTGTGTGTATATCATGGAATCAATAAAGGTACATAGAATTTACATGCCTTACACATCTTTACATTTTAGTCGTTTTCGGAGGTGAATTTGCTAAAACAGCTCAAACGATCTATTTTGACCTCGCTTGCCCCCTTTTGGCATTTTCACTACTTAACTATGTTCAAGATCAAACCGAACCAACTTCTTTTCATGAAACCTTCTCATTTCGTGTTTTAAGTCCTTATTTAGCAATTACATGGATTCATGAGTATTCATTCATTCTCTTTGCAATTTCAGTCAAGTAAAAGCTCTTCTTATGACTCAATTAACATATGGAAGTGTGTACATCACATGAATCATAAGGAATACATTACCAAAAGTGGGTCTTACAATTGCGGACTTTGATCATGAGCATTAGATCACTTCTCTTATTGGGACCTATGTTATAATTGCATGTTACTACTTAGAGATGTGTCTCGTCCCACTTATGCTAGTGTATGAAATCTTAAGCTATGAATTTGTTATAAATTATGTTTTAAGTATGTTTGCGAAAGTAAGAAATTAAGTAAGCTATATATTTTGTTATGAAGTGAACTATGCTTCTAATCATTTTTAAAGAAAGTTTTGTTCAGTTTTAAATCAAAATTCTTATAAATGATTTGATCTGCATATGATGTCCAGCATGGTTATATGAATTTTAAACTTACCCTGTTTTATATTATTTTTCCTTGGTTAACGCATTTTACTGAGCGTAAGCTCACCCATTTCTTCTTTCTTTTTAGATTACCTGCACTAGCTTGGGTATCATTTTAGAGTAGGGCATCAGAAGTGGTGTATTATACCTGCCACTACTGCTTTTGATTTAAGGTATATACCTTCGTGGTACATTTCAATTTATATTTTCCCATACACTTGTTAATGCACAGTTTATGTATATTTTATGTTATATAAACACTATGATATTTTTGGATGTATTAAGAGCTATAATAGATATCTGATATAGTACATTGGACTGTATTAAATGTCAATTATAGTTTTCATTAAGATGTTATGTGATTTATGTTAACTTGGAAATTATGACTCTCTGAACTATGATTTGTTAAGAACCGAAGTTTAAGTTTAAGTTATAAAGAAATTCAGGAAATCTAAGGATTGATCATTTAAGGCACATCACACACTATGATTAGGACTAAAGTAATAATGCATCGGTAAAGAAATTGGGCTAAGTAATAATCTACACTGGATGTAGACAAATCTAAATAAAGAAAAATGAAAAGTTAGTTCGAAAATTTTAAGAAAATCAACATGCAACATGTATGTATGTATGTGTGTATATATATATATATATATATATATATATATATATATATATATATATATATATATATTTAAACATAACATGAATCACTTGTCCATCTACAATTCCAAATTCACAAACGATTTATTTTGCCTAAGCTAGATTTCTTAGAATATTGTTGCCAATAATCAATCGACAACTATCAAAAAATAAATTAATTCATGCTAGCATATATAAACATAAATAAAGGTAGAAAATGAGTTCCTTATTCATATATCACCGACCTTAGATACTATTGTTAGATATTAAATCAAAATTACTTAGAATCTTATACAGAATATCAAAGATTTCTAATAAAAATTGCGTACTTGATTGAGCCATTGAAATAAATTACCCAATGAAACACTATTTCGATAACAAGAGAAAAGCGTAACCAGGTATTCTTCTTCTTCTTCCTTACTTTTTGTACGACAGTTTTAAAATGGGAAAAACCGATTCAACATAAGTGGAAGAGGGCACCTACTCTTGTTTATAATAGGGTTAAGATGCCTTAATGTTCAAACTTTATTAGGCGACTTATCACAGCCTATTAATATTATTAAACCCACACTACTACCAATCCTTATCTGCTTAAAATAAGTTTTATTAGCCCAGTTTTGAATGATCATTAATAATACAGGCTTACCAAAAGCATTATGCTTGGATTGAAATCTAACCCAAATAAATTTAAAAAAATACTTACAATTGATGTTAACCCATAAAATCTTTAACATAGTTTACATGAACCAATATATAAATTAACGTAAAAAATTTTTTCACTCATTCATATATAAAGTAACATTTTTTCAAGTCTAATGTCATCATATCTTCCGAAATTCTCTAAATAAAATTGATTTTGAAAATGTAAGATTATCATGTGACGATAGATTGCCAATCTTGTTATATTACTTTCAAAACTAAGAATATACTACTAATTAGATATTTAGATATGTATACCATTATATTAACCTACTTGAAAAACCTCATTTTTTTAGTTCATGGTCGTCAGACATGTAAAAGCAACTTTACTCTTTTAGTTCGTCGACATTGATAATCAACAAGTCATCTAAATTTTCAACATTTTATTTTTCATATCTACCTAATTTTCTTATCTTCATTCTTTCGTTAATATTATTTGAGTGGTTTTAAACAAAATGGAGTTGTTATAGAAGAAGAGGAAACCGAAACGTTAGTAAGAGCATGCAAAATGCACATTGGCCTTTGAAGGAAAGAAGTCGAAGAAGATAAAAGACTCGACTCAACCAAATACTGATAATAAAAAATTTATCTTTTTGATTTCTTAGGTGTTTTTTTCATCTCTCATCTTTTCGGTCGATGAATTTCAAGGAAATATATAAATTTCTTGAAAAATTTTTTACTAAAGGTGCAAGCTTTAACATCAATAAAACTTGAGATTTATTTTTATTTTTATTTTTATTTTTGTAATAAAAAATGAGAAGAATAAAAGCCTAAATTAGATACAATTAATGAAAAAACTTTAATTTAGATTAAAAATCGAAACTCAATAAGTTGGCAAAGAAAGTGAAAGATAAAATAAAAGTACTTCTATTATAAAAAATTAGATGATAGGTGGGAAACTGATGAGATGGAGAAACAATAGAAAAACCCAAGAGATGGAGAAAACTAACGAGATAGAGAAAAAAATAAAGGAAAAAAACCAAAGAGATAGAGAAAGGATAAAAAGATATCAGAGGAGAAAAAAATAAAATTTATTTTCTTTAGGCTACTATGTCACTTTAAATTGATATATGTTTTTTTTTTAATAAAGACTTTGATCACTTTATTCATTTATAGAATAAGAGTCAGCAGCTATTACATTTAGTAGAAATGCTGGTGGATTTTAAGGAGGTAAGTGATACAGTAGTACTCGTAAGTTACTCGGATTTGACTCGAGTAAAACTCGAATTCGTCTCGATTTTAATCGAGTCGAGCTCGAACTCGAGCTACTCGAGCTATCGAGCGAGTCAAATTCGAACACTTAGATACCCAACTCGAGTAGCTCACGATCCTAATCGAGTATCGAGATTTTATATATTTTAATAATATATATTATTATATAATAATATTTATATAATAAATTTAAGAGCGAGCTCGAATTCGAGTAAAAAATCGAACTTATATAATTGAACCTAATCGAGCGAGATCGAGTAGTTCGAACTCAATCTCGAGCCGAGCTCGAGTTTAAAAAATAAGCCTCGATCGAGCTCGAACCGAATATCAAGCACCAAATTTTCGAGTCGAGTTCGAATTCGAACACCTCACTATATCGGCTCAATTCGACTCGATTACACTCATAATAAATCTTCAATCCAGCACACAGCCTCTTCTAGGCCTAAACTGTAATTAGCCAACAGGTTAGCTACTTCATTTCCCTGTCGCAAGACATGACAGAACCCACAAAGGAGAAATCTATGAGCCAGCAGTTTGGATTCTTGTAGAATCAAGCCTGCACCAGCGCAATCTTCAACATCATGTTGCAGTCTCTGTGTGACTAGTGCCGCGTCTCCCTCTAAATCAACATCTTGAAATCCGAAAGTTGAATTGCCCATTTTGCAACTAATGCTTCTGCCACCAGTGTATCTATAACCCAGGGAATGCTAAAACTTGTAGCAGCCATGAACATACCACTTGCATCCCGTACAACTATCCTAATACCAGCTTTACAGGCCTCACGATCAGTCGTTGCATCGTAATTGACCTTATGCAGGCCCTGGGCTAGCCTCTGCCAATAAGCAGTTACTCTGGCCTCACTTGGTCATTGAGTCATCTAATAGGCATGGTTGTACTCACTAACATAAGATCTGATAAATGAGACTACTCGCTCTGTGCACACAACCTTTCTAGTGAAAGTTTCCTTGTTTCGATCTGTCCATATAGCCCATAACACAATAGAGAAAAGCTGCAATGTAAGTCCATCTATCCCAAAAAAGAAGATGTCGGCCAATCCTCATGTACCAGCACAGACAGCTGGAAACGGTGAGAAAAGGCCTGTCAGATTGCAGAAGCTTGAGGACACCCGACTAACGCATGGTGCATAGTTTCATCATACTGTCCACACCATGAACACGTTGTCAAGTCGAGTACCTTCTCTATCTCAACGCTGTTTTGACCAGTAGAATGCCATGCAAACATTTCCTCTTAAAGATTCTTATCCTTGCCGGAACCAACATCTTCCAAAGAAGTTTCCATACTGACCCTTGAGCACCATCCCCGTCGATGGTGGCATGCTACTCACAAGGGAACCAGTAACCTGTTATGACTAAATAAACCCCATTAACAGAGTATCTCCACATCAACTTATCCTCAAACAACATCTCTGGCAGTGGTATTGTCAAGATTTTCGTAGCTTCATCCCCAGCAAACATTCGACAAATAAGATCAAGGTTCCAATATCTAGTTGTATCATCGATTAACTGATGAACCAAGATGGAGGTATCCCATACTCCTTTGGGTGTACTTGGCAATCCAATGGCATTAAAAGGGAGCCAAGCATCATGCCATACACGTATGAATCTACCATCCCCCACCTGCCAAAGCAAACCTGGACGCGTCTGAACCTTTGCTTTACATAAGCTATGTCGGTCGGGACCCAACATCTGCATCAAGAAAAGACGTATTGGGGAAATATTTATCCTTTAACATAACATAAACTAAAGAATTATTACGGTGCAATAAGTGCCAACACTGCTTGGCCAGCATTGCAATATTGAACTTCCTCATGTCTCTGAAACCCAGCCCACCAGAAGCTTTCTTGGCACATAATACATCCCATGACAGCCAATGAATACATCCAGTATTCTTATAGGAAATAAGAGGACTCTCATGGCATAAATGGGAATGGATTGGATAATTGATTTTAAAAACACTTCCTTCCCATCACACGATAGGAGCTTGGTGTTCCACTCAATGAGTTTTACCTTTGATTCTCTCCCTTATCTCCCTTACGTCGTCCCACGATACTTAGGAGTCTCAGAAACCGTTCTAACGATACTTATGTTTTTTAAATATTAATAAAATATGACATGACAATAACGTGTCAAAAAATACAAACATTGAGAAATAAATTTTATTGTACAATACTTTGAGAAAAATTTTTCAAAATAATAATTTGATAAAAAAATCTATTAATTATTATTTATTAAGCTGTCATAGTAATGTGGACGATTAGATTGAAGAATTTGGACAATCTGACACAATACCAAAAAAACGAAAAATGACATAATTTAATTGTAAAAGTGTTATATAAATATAATAAAAATTAAAATATAAATTTTATTTTTATGGAATTTACATAAATTTTAATATAAAATTTTTATATTTTATAAAATACAAAAACGTGTATACACGAATTACCATTACCATGTATACGTTTGAATGAACAGTAATACAAATACAAGCTATATTTGCAACGACGTCGCTTTAACGCAGGTGGCCCTTTTTCAATTTTTCCCTTGCCCATTAGGATGCTAGTGCCGGCGGATGAATCTGTGGTTCGCATCCAAAGACCACGAATTGAGGAAGTTGCATCTCTTTCTACGCGGTATCTGAGAGCTCTTTCTCGTTTCTAAACGCAAAGTGTCATCCCGTAAGTTATTCGAGTAATAATCCGCTGTTTAATTATTTTCATCGATGAAATATTCTGTTTTAACACCGCCCAAACTGAAAGCAGCTAGGGTTTTTCTTTTACATATTGGTTGGATATTTCGAGTATTTTGATCGTTTTACAGGTTCTTTCCTTGAAATTTCTGAGTGTTATTCTTTGCTCTGTACGTAGACAATGGAATTTCAAGTCATCTTAATTTTACATAGATACTGAAATTTCTGTTTTCGTTGAAAAAGACGAAGAAATATTATGGGTTTTTCCTCCTTTGTAAATTATGTAGAGGATATTGGGAAATTTCCGGCAAGTTGAAAAATTCAGTCCGACTATAGAAAAAAAAAAAAAAGAATTCTCATTCGTCTGTTTAAGGGTTTAGTTAATACGCAGGCTTTTCTGTCAACTTTGATCTTTTCATTTACTTCATTCTATCTTCAACTGTCGATGGAGGAAAATTTTGGAAAGCAGATTTTTTTTTTTTTGGTGCTTCCAATATTATTAATACGCAGGCTTTTCTGTCAACTTTGATCTTTTCATTTACTTCATTCTATCTTCAACTGTCGATGGAGGAAAATTTTGGAAAGCAGATTTTTTTTTTTTGGTGCTTCCAATATTATTTTCTTGAATACATTGTTATATTTTATATTTGAAATTTTTTAAGCCCACCTGATGGTTTTGTTTCGTCCTCTTTTAATTGTTTTAGTTGCTATTCGAATCAAGTTGTCGATGGAGGAAAATTTTGGAAAGCAGATTTTTTTTTTTTGGTGCTTCCAATATTATTTTCTTGAATACATTGTTATATTTTATATTTGAAATTTTTTAAGCCCATCTGATGGTTTTGTTTCCTCCTCTCTTAATTGTTTTAGTTGCTATTCGAATCAAGTTTCTTCTAAACTTTTTGATGTTTTGTTAAATTAGCTTTATTTTCTCCGACATTTAGAGATAGAGTATACAACTGGTTATTGGTTTTTCTTAACTTGGGGGTTACCCTTTACAAAAATCTTGAAGCTTTTTTCCTTTAGGACCAACTTGTTAATTTGCATACGGCAGTACTTACTGGTGAAGCCGCCAAGTGCTGGGGTTCGGTCCTTTTGACAGCTGTTCTAACTCAATGCATTTATGTTTGTTGCAATTTGTCATGTAGGTTTCTATCTGTGTTCTTACATTACATAAAATTATGAATAGTATGATATTTTTGGTGTTTTCTTTGAATCTAATGCAAAAGGAATTATAAATAGTGACTCTTGTTTATATGACATTTTGTCCATTTAGAATTTGCAGGAAGATGCAGACTCTGATGCTATGAATTTCTGAAAATGCTTTAATGTTTGTGCCTGCGACGCTAATTGACTTCTAATACCCTTCGCGTTATATGGTAAATTCAATATCCAAAACTTTGATTTACCTATGAAGGTTTTAAAGCTAATTAATATAGATATTAAAGTTGGAATTGCATTTCAAATTTCTCTCAGCTATTTTGTATTCCTTCCTATTTTTGAACTATGGAATGTTGGTCTCTAGTTCCAACCACCAAGTAGTTTTGCTGATTCATATCTTACTTTTGCATGATCCTTAGGTTGGATCTGGCTGTATTGGAAATGAAATTTGATTTCTGTTATAATGTGAGAAACACAGTAAAAAACAATCATGTTTCTTAAATCTGAAGGGACCTTGTGTTCCACCAGGTGGCTCCTGCTCACATGCCATGATTTCCATGTTCCTATTATTCTCGAGTATCTGGAAAAAAAACGCTTTCTGATATATAGGGAATTATTTTCATTCATTTTCTCTATGATATTGCAATATATAGTCTGATGTTGTGATTGCAAGGTGTTTGTGCTTTTGTGCCAAAAATTTCTTTGTCTTCTCTTTATTCAAGATGTTTTGAAATTATTGGTGGCACTTTATGTTTTGAAAAGTTCAGATAAGATTGGTGCATTATCAGGAAGTATTCATGATTTTGAACTGGTTGTAATGGGTGACTGCAGGATCCTAGTAGCTTCACAGACGAGAAGAGTGGTAGCAGACTATACGTTGGTAACCTTGATCTTAGAATAACCGAGTGAGTATAATCTCAGAGACTGAAGCTTTTATTGCAGTGTCTGGAGATTAATATAATGCTGTTTTCCAGAGCTGCTCTTATTAAGATGTTTTCTCCATATGGGAAGATTATATCTGAGGATTTCTTATGGCACACCCGTGGCCCAAAACGGGGAGAACCACGAGGGTTTGCCTTTATCCAGTACAGCACAAACGAGGTAAGTTGTCTGCTTATATTTTTTCTTTGTTTTCAGGCAATTCCTGATTTCCACATTAAAAGTGAGCACGCAGGAAGCTAAATTGGCCAAGGAGAAGATGCATGGGAGATTAGCTTGTGGTCGCCCATTGGTGGTTCGTCTAGCTAGCGAGAAATACTTGGAGGAAGTGGCACATAATTCTTCCAAAGCTGGAGGTGATGCAAGTAAAAGTGGCACGGCTGGTAGCACCTCAGGGCAGATGAGTCGCAGTGCCAAAATTGCTGCAATTAAGAACAAATTGAAGGCCTTGGATGAAGAGGGAGGTAGCGCAAAGAAGCAGAAAACAAGCTGAAAGCATGTCTTGTAATAGTTGATCATCCATCTGGCAGATGTCATTGATTTTTTTTATTATTATTTTAATTGGGGTTGAGGAGGAGTTTGTTTTGGTTGGAATTCAAGCTTTATTATTGGTCATAACACTTTCTTAACTCAGAAGGTTGTATGTAGTAAATGTTATTGATATTGATAAGTTAATTCTTGAATATTCGAGAGGGCTAGGGGTTGCTTTCTACGTTAGATTCGTTCTGAATATGCCAAAACTTGATCGGTGGTGAACATCTTTACCGAGTACTGACAAGGGACTAGTGTTCTCTAAAATTTTGTTCTTCCACCTGAACTAAAACATCCAAAATAAATTCAAGATTTTGTATGATAGAAAGCAAAGAGAAGAAAAAAAATGTTAATAGAATAATTAAATTGCAAAAAAAAAAAAAAAACATATTATGAGATCTAATAATTAGATTAATAAATTTTTCATTTGTATCTCTTTTTATCTTTTTTACAAAGCAAAGCTGAAATTTCCAAATATCTTAGAGCCTGAGCAGCAGTAATTGGCTCCAATGCGGTGAGAATTTTAGAATTTAGAAAAGACGAAGTGTGAAAAAAATAAAATTATTTTTTTATTTTTTATTTTAATTTTTTATCATTTCATTTAAAATTATATATTTTTAATAATTAATTTTATTTCAATTTTATCAGAATTAATTGTATCGCCTATTCAAATTAACGTCGCTTTAGGAGAAAGTATTATTTTTCCAACATTCAAAGTCCACTACAAAATGTGCAATCAAATGTGAAACTCAGTACCCATATCTTGGCTCGAATTTGATTAGTGATTAATGTATTACCATAAGGGAAAACTTTACAATTATTGAGTACGATCAGAATCTATTTGGAGTGATCCACCTCAAATCCAACTTGATGGAACATGAATGAGAATTGAATTGACTCAAATTGTTCAAAATCCTAATATGACTGCTCGGTTCAGTTGCCACCTCTAAGCTTTGGTTAATTGGTTCTGTAACATGAAACAGAGTTATTAAACTCAATTTTTGAAAAATAGCTCTCATTGTGTGTTGTATATATTTTCAAACATATATAATTTTCAAAGTAATTATATATAAAATGTTCGATTTTAAACAAATGTTCATAAATCATGTAGTTGCATATGAGTAATAAAAACGATATTTTGAAAAAAAGTATTGGAATGAAATTTAGCAAGAGCATTCGAATGCCCGATGGTAGGCATTCAAATACCTTGAAATGTAATATTATCAATTAATATTATGCATAAGTTTTTAATTGCATAAACACTAATTCCCCAATTCATACTATCTTTAAATTTAATGATTTTCTCCTATCAGAAAATAAATCAGTAAACGTACCTTACTCCATGGAAACTCTTAATTGAAGAAAACGATCCACTTGATCTTGACAACGAGAAAAAAAGTTGTATTTCTCTCTTTTTTTCATTAGGTCTTTCTACGTTTTTTTTATGGAAAAAGATATGTACGTATTGCAACAGAGACAAGACCGATTTTAATGGAGTCCTAATTAAAAAAATTACCTTCCATCAAGGTAGAATTATCTTTTATAAATTACTACTTCTCAAAATAAACCAATAGGATTTTAGATAGTTATTATTTATTTAGATATTCCTTTTATTAAAATGTGATGTACGTGAACTACATTATTCTTATATTCTCCCACTTGACCCATGTAACATCATTTCACCTTATGGATTTTTAAATAAAAACATAATGTGCATAGGTATAAAAAAAAAATCTTTTTTACATTGATTGCATAAGATATCATTATTAAGTAAAAGTTAATAAGAGTCATAGCGGTTGTATATTATTGTGTCAACATACTTCCTTCCATGTATTACATTACCAACTTCCCTCTTACTTTAAATGAGAAGTACAATAATGGTCAAACAATAATGTCTTAGTCACAGACAAATCCTGTCAGATAATTCATGTATATACTAATAAAAATAAAACTGGACATGCATAAATGTCAGAAACAACATCATAAATGAGCTCAGAGTATCAAATACTTAAACATCATAATGTCATGCAATAGTGTCCATTAGTGATTTTCAATAATGCCTAGTCATTCAACATGTTTATTAACTATTTTGGGCTATAATGCTTTAGTTAACTGATCCACAGTCATAAGATTTGTGCTAGTGTGTTCAATTGATACTTTTTGTAACTTCTTCTTTAACACGCAAGTATTTCAATTCTATATGTTTAGCACCTTTGGAATACTTGTTGTTCTTTGAGAAGAAGACTGTTGCGGAGTTATCACAATAAATTTTCAGCGGCTTGGAAATAGTGTCAACAATTCCAAGCTCTGAAATAAACTTTCATAACCAATTCTCATAAATTGTGGTCTCAAAGCATATCACAAATTTAGCTTTCATAGTGGATGTAGCAATGACAAACTACTACACACTCTTCCATGGAATTACTCATTCATTTGCTTTAATTCCAATAATTTTTTGGACATTGCATAACATTAAGTTTGTGCTTTTTATGAATTGAAACAACACATGCTAAGCATTTTCCCATTCTAAATCTCTCTAGAACTTTATTTATGTATGCTTTCTAAGACAACCCTAACATTCTTTGTGATCTTACATGAAATATTTCAATTTCAATCACATAAGTTGCCTCTACCATATATTTCATTTCAAAGTTCTTAGAAAGAAATTCCTTAGTTTCATGTAATACCGAAAACATTAGTTGCAAACAAGATGTCATCAACATACATAGCTATAATTATAAACCTACTCCCACTAACCTTCAGATAGATACATCGATCAATGATGTTTTCCTTAAATCCAAAAGAAGTGATGGTATCACTGAACTTAAGATACCATTGTCGAGAAGCTTGTTTAAGTGTATGTATTGATTTCTTAAATTTACACACCATGTTTTCCTTTCCTTTAACCAAAAGGCCCTCAAGTTGGTCCATGTAGACCTCTTCCTTTAAATTTCCATTTAGAAATACTGTTTTTCTTCCATTTGATATAACTCCAAGTCATAATGAGCTACCAAAGCCATAATAATTCTAAATGAGTCTTTCTTTGATAATGGTGAGAAAATTTCATTATAGTCAATGACATCCTTTTGAGTAAAGTCCTTAGCAACAAGTCTGTTTTTATATTTTTTATTATTGTCTTTAGAGTCACGTTTAGTCTTAAAGACCCATTTACATCGAACTCTTTTACAACCTTAAGGTAATTCAATGAGTTTTCAGACTTCATTATGTTCCATGGATTTTAAACTCATCTTTCATAGCTTCTACCTATTCAGAAGAATTAAGGCTTTCAATGGCTCGTGAAAATGAAATTGGTTCATCATCAATTCCTAAGTCATATTTACACACATCTAGATATAGCATGTAGTCATTAGGAGTACCAAACTTTCTTTGCCTTTAAAACTTTGTGGCACATCTACTATGCGTTCATTGAGAACAACTTCATTATGGGGTGTTTGAACATTCTGTTATTCTTGCAAATTGTCAACATTTTACAATCGTGAGAGCAACAACTCTTGATGAGATTATGGATAAAGAAACTTGCTCTATAATCTCTTGAATTGTCACATTATGTGACTCTACACTCCTACTAACTTCACCATCCTTAATGAATCTTGCATTCACAGATTTCATAATTCTCATAGTATAGTTAGGACAATAAAATCTATACCCAATAGACATTTTTGGATAACCAATGAAGAAACCACTGATTATTCTTAAATCCAATTTCTTTTCTTATGGACTATAACCTCTTTACTTTAACTGGGAAACCCCAAACATTTAAGCACCTTAAACTAGGTGTTGTTTCAGTTTACAATTCAGTGTTTATTTTTTTTAGCTGTCTTACTAGGAATCCTATTTAAGAGGTACACAACAGTTTTTGAAGCATGCATCCACAATGATTTGGGTAAAGAACAATTATTTAGCATACTCCTAACCATATCCATCAGAGTACGATTATGCCCTTTTGCAACACCAATTTTGCTATGGTGTTCTTAGCATTGTGTATTGAGGACATATGCCACGTCTTTCAATAAATTTAGCAAATGGACTTCGGCATTATCCAATTTCATCAAACATACCTTTCATAACATTCACCACTTCTATCAAACCTTACAACTTTCACTTTTTTGTCTAATTGTTGTTTAATCTCAATAATTCATACTTCTAATGTATTTATTGCTTGAGATTTTTCATGCAGCATTTACAATCATAATGTGAAATGCTCACAAATATCGGTGTGTATAATCTTAAGAAGTTGTGTGCTTCGTGTGGCTTCTTTCTTTATGTGTTTAGTTTGTTTCCTCTTTAATACAATCTATACACACACACCAAGATTGACAAAATCCAAGTCATGGAGGATTTAATTCTTTACCAATCTTTTTAATCTTTCTTGGGAAATGTGACCCAAACGTTATATCACAAGAAAGCTAAATATTCATTTATGTACCTACGTTTAGTACCAACATTATGATACAAGGTTTATTGAGTTTACAGCTTCTACTGAAGCTTTGACTCTATTCCAGAAGAAAACCTTTTTTTATGGTTTGGAACGTAAAGATTTCTTGCATCTTATGAGAAATATAAACATTACACAAGAGTCAATCTACCACATATTATAAGGAACTCCGGTTAAAATTTGATTCGAAACATACTAAAAAATTATGCTTACCTTTCTTTTCAAACAATGGCTTACATATTAGGCAATCTATCTAAAAATGCCTTGGTATTCCACATAATTGGCACATACCTTTATTGCGTTCCTTCTTGTTGATTTGGGAAGAGTAATCATTGACCTTAAGTGACTCTCTGCCCTTTCCATGCTTTCTTTCTAGCTTCTTGATTACTTACGAAATGAACATAATGAGATTTCAAATTCCTAAGTCCTATCTCCTCTTAAGTGAGTATACTATGTAATTCATTTACATTCCACTTTTTTTCATGGTATTATAGTTCATTTGAAATGAAATACTCAAGAGATAGACAATTCATGATGAATTAGACTAATAAATCATCATCCATGTGCATTCCCAAGAACTTTAATCATGCTGCAATGTTAACCATTTCATTAACACATTCATGCACGGTACGCGAACATCATATTTCATGTTGGTTAGTGTACCCACTAATGTTCTAGCAAGTGACTTGTCATAAGTTTAAAGTACTCTCCCACAAATTTCATATATTCCTATCTGAAATCAATACTAGAATAGCAAACTTAACGTTTTTAGCCACTGTCATTCTCATAATCATTAGGTTCAGTCTATTTGATTTTTCCCTTGCTTTATGAAAGGACTTCTCATCATTGTTGCTAGTCCTAGTAATAGCAACAAGCTTTTCTACTTGAAGGGCCAAGTCTAGTTCCATAAAACTGAAATTAGTCACATCAATCAGAAAATTAAACATAAACACAAATGAGGCAAATGAATGCAGTGAGACATGAATCAAAACTTCAAATATAATAAGACATTAATATGTTAATGTTACGAGTCATAAATATAAACACATTAAACATATTTAAAGTTCAATAAAAATCATTCACATAGATCGAGGACCTCCTTTGGGTGATACTACGACATATAACCATAAACCATAATGATGCTAAAATATAATTAACGTAGTTTGATAATTAAATATATTCCATTTAAATAAGATTACTATCTTTGGATATACAAAACAAATCTAAAGAAATAATTAATTACCACCATCATGTTCATCAATTACAATAACAATTAATTAACATTTGTGACAGCTCGAAAACGTGGAATTTGTGGCTAGTTATATATATATATGTGTGTGTGTGTGTGTGTGTGTTTAACTTCCTACTCAAGGTGTATTCTTGTACAGTGTCAGTTTACCTTTTATCTTATCACCATTACACTTTCTCATATTCGATTATACTTATCTTATTTTCAACAAAAATTCGACAGCATAACCTCTCTCTATATAGATATATATCACTATCCTCCTGCAATTTTCAAAGTAATTACAAATATCCACAATCCAACAACTCAATATCCACAATTCAGTTGATTTTACTTTCTTTTCATCCATAAAGAATTCATGAATCTTTCGAATGTCAACATTCCATTTAATCCCATCACATAGTATCAAAATGATCCACTTATCCAATTCTACATACATGTATGACTCGATTACATCCCATCTTAAACATATATACAAGTGTCTGCACCACGTAAATTGTTTAGATACAAAATGAATAATACGTTCGGCGAGTACAAGCAATAGCCTGAGGAGAGTCTCGTCGACCAGCCTATGTCACGTACGTGGTAGGTGCGAGTACTCACTATAGATAATTTGGAAGGAGGAAAGAAAGGGGGTGAGCTTAAACTAGCTCAGTAAGGAGTGCATTAAGGTTAAAATGTAATAATCAAAGCATAAATAAAATAATGGCACAATTTCGCATATTTAGAAACAAGTGATTAAAATCACACAATCATCAAATCATCAACTCATTTTCACAATATATCACAGCTCAAAATAGTTATGGAGACTAGACATTAATAGCAATGTCATGAAGGCAACCATCACACCATCCTCAAATGAGGGCATCCTCCAAAGAGGGAATACAATACTTGTGGCCACGACAAAGCTGTAGACTGGATCAGGGTTATACAGCATCGGCTCAACGCTACCAAAGCAAAGCCAACTCAACGCTACCAAAGTGGACTCATCTCAACGCTACTAAAGCGGATTCATCTCAACGCTACCAAAGCGGAGTTATCTCAACGCTACCAAAGCGGAGTTATGCATCGTCGTGCAAAATCATGACAGATATATAAAAACATGCACGTCGAGGTCAAGGTTTAGTCTTATCCTAGGTCTCGCTAAACCAAACCTCAAGTTTCCTTGAATCGCGTGCTTCGAGCCCTTAGTCTCAAAAACGTATCATTATTATGCTGAAAATAGTTTTGCATTTCACGTAGAGCTCATAATAGTTTTGCTTTATAAATCTCATTCAAATATAGAAAATATTCGTATGAAAAACTTTAAAATCACAAAATCGAGCTCAATACGGCAAAACGTGCACTCAAAGTAAGAAATCTCAGGTTTAACATTTTTCTCGGGAATTAAGCTCATTTTATAAAACTCTTTTTTCATGCTATAAAAGCTTTTTCATAGGTAAATAATATAAATGCTCAAAATGGTTACATCCCTTACCTCTTACACTTTAGGCAGTACAATCTCGATGGGTCCCGAAATAGCTTCGATTTACGTGCCAGATCCCTGAGCTGCCCAAAATAGTATTAAATCATTAAACACTGCTTAATAGCATTCAACACAGTCAACTAAGTGTTTAGTTTCACAATGTTGACCAAGTTTGAATTTTTTACCAATTTTACCTATTTTCTCGATTTTACCCTCGGTTTAAACTATTTCGTTAGTTTTCTTTTCACCAATTTAAAGGCTTATCAACTTAATAGCTTAAACATTTATTTTAGATTTCACTTAACCATTCAAAATACTCGAATTATTCAATTTTCACTCTTTCATGGTTTTTTTCACTTGACCAAGCTATAAACCAAGTTTTTCGGTATTATTCAATCATTCCACATCCTACAACACAACCAAATTCCACCATTTCTTCCATAATCCATGGCTGGCCGAACCTGCACTTGTCTTTACAAATTATTTCATCAAGTCCCACTTAAGTAAAAGTCATTAAAAATCATCAAACATAAACATATCTTATCATCTTTTGTAATGACTGTATGACACTTTGGCCCCGCAGGGATCAAAGGTGGTGTCACACCCACTTCCGGGTGCCCTTTATCCATATATACACTACTAACAGTTGGGCTGTGAGTCAATGTAATTACTAAATTTCATACATTTATAACGAAAAATTTTAAAACTGTAATTCACACTCCAAGTGTGTGCGTAGATATACAAAATCAATTATATAATATAATACCTTTACATAACATCCCCATACAACTGTTTACATTTTCGATTCATGATTGTATGATACATTATAATAGATACAAAATACTCATATGTATACAAATCTTTATACATTTGCAACTGGTGGGAGCTGTCCAATACAAAAAGGGATCTCGAGACCACCGCACTGTCCTACTTCTCAGTATCTAGAGGGAGAAAAGTAGTGGGATGAGCAAACCACAGCTCAGTAAGGAAAAAGATGCTAACATGTAGATATTGTACTATCTACATAGCCCATGCATGCATAAACAAAACTGTGTTTCAATATAAATGAAAATAGTACTAGAAAATGCATTCAAAGATTCATGTAAAACAATGTGCAATACTTCCAATTAAACATGTCATAAAACAGTGCTAAGCCAGCACCAATATTTAAATCAAGGGATTTATCAATCACAATCTCTTTGCATTTCTCAAATCATTTCTTTTCATCAAATCTCTTTCTTTCCGAGTTTCTTACTTTATCTTATTTCTGAGACAGGCATGGAATTTCTTGGCAATCTAATATCAACGATATATGGTCATAGTCAGTGATCTCATGCCTCACTGATTAGGTGTGCACAGGGCATCACTTGCCTGAAAGGGGGATGGGTTAGTCCTACCGTCCGGCTCATCTCAATCATCATCATCATCCTCATTAACTCACAGCACAAGGTACGCCATGTGTCATCTACGTGATACTCGTACCCACGTGCACCCAACACGGTACATAGTATACCAATGGACAACTACACAGTTCAACGTACGACCATGGACCCGGTCCATCCACCCTACTCCGATGGACTCATCATCCTGAACCATGTCTCATATACCAGGCGAGCAAATCAGCGTGACACACAGTCATCGCAAGGCTCCAGCACGGTATCTCTCAGTGCGAGCAATAGCTTCTAGCACTGTATCATCTTAACTCAGTAAAAATTGGTGCGAGCAATGCTCCAGCACTTTTCTCAAATCCATCATACGAGATGAACTCTAACACGGCATATCAAAACCATGGAAACATGTGCAAGATACACTCCAGCACATTATCATTATAAAAACCACGTGCGAGTCACACTCCAACACGATTTATCAAAACATGTAGACGTATGCGAGTGAAACTCCAACATAGTCAAAATCATTAAAATGGGTGTGAACTAGAGCTCCAACACCAATTCACATCACAAATCCAATAGGTGGCTATTTTCTCTTTTAAAAATCTGAAACATGTTTATTTACATAGCATGTCATCCCATGCTAAACATGTAAAACTAGCCAACCTATCCATAATCATTTCTCAATCTCGAAATTAATACATGGTTGAGAAAACATCAAAAACATCGTATAGATGTAAAAGCATTAAAAACATGCATGTCATGCTGTTTTCCTTCCCACATCCCATTTTCACAATATATAAAGATATATATATATATATATATCATAATATATTTTCATGATCCCATATCATTTCATAGTTCAATAGCTAAGATACTATCACTAGCGTCATAACTATTAAAATTACCGTAAAATACGTACAAATACCTCTATCGCTAGCATACAGTCCCTTACCTTGAATCGCGCTTGTATTCCCTTCGTTTCTTTTGCTCCGTTCACAATTCGGGTTAATCATGTTCCACGTATTTCAATCTACACATGTAAATCATTAAGTTATTTTCCTTTCCCTCTAATAAACATACACATTGTCTTCTATTTATCTATTCATACTTCACAATCCCTAAAATCACATTTCACCTTTCCCATTTGTATTCACTATATCTCATCTTAAGTTTTCCATCACTTTCCCATAGATTTTCCTTCATAAATTTCTCTTAATATTACTCACTCATCACTACAATCATCATTCTTAGCAATATTTCACATACCATTTAACCCATTAAATGCCTAGAAATCCATATTTAAAGCTTGAAGGTTGAAGAGTGTGAAAATTATGAATTTTATGTACCCCAGTTATGAGAATTGTAATTTGATGTATGTAATTATGATATGTTGATGTACACGCAAGTTTTAAATATGATGAAGTATAAGAAGATGAGGTTTTTAAGTCTTGAATGTGTATGGATTGAAATATGAACTATGGGATAGATTATGAGAAGTTTTACATTGAATTTTTTTGTAAATTGATGCAGCAGCAGTGCAATCTGTAAAAGCCAGATCGATCTCTAAGGATGAGAGATCGATCTCATGGCTTCAAAATGCAAGAAATACGCAAGAACTAATAGGCAGATCGATCTCATAAGCAAGCAGATAGATCTCAAAATGTTTTTTGTAAATAGCATATCGATCTCCTCACAAGGAGCAGATCGATCTCCTCAAGATTATGAGATCGATCTTACCCCCACGACAGATCGATCTGGTAGGCATAAAAAGCGCCCAAAATGTTCCCAAATTCAAAGGCAAATCGATCTCCTACAAGAACAGATCAATCTCCTGCCCTCCGCCTATATAAAGACCCTTGTGTTTTTACTGGAAATCATTCTCTCTCTAGAAAATCAAAATCCCTAACTTTCTCTCTCTTCCAAAACACCCATTTTTGTTCGAATGAGAGGTTATGGCAATAGGGAAAGTTATTCCTCATCAAAAGGTGAACAAAATACTTGGAAATCAAAGGACAATTTAAGCTGAGGTGTGAATTAAGCACTCCACAAGTTTTGGGTAAATTTCTAAGCTTTGATCTTTCATTTTGAAGTAGATTTCTGCGATTATGGTTGAAGATGTAGTGATGAATTAACTGGAAATGATTAGGGTTGGTAGAAATATTAAGAAATTATGAGAAATTGGTTTGTGAGGTTATTTGAGATGTTTAATGAGAATCTGAGCAATTATGCTTGATGTGTAAGACTCGTATTTCAGATGTAAACCTTATGAATTCATAAGTATGATGATGTACATGTAATGTGAAACATAAGTGATGTAAAGTCCATAAATTCAATGTACACACTTGTAATAAGAGTTTGTGATGTACGAACAAGTTTCATTATGTATGAATATGAATAAATGAACTTTTATAAGTGATGAATATGATTGGAACTCACAATGAGTAGTGTGGTAAAATGGAATGAAGTTGTACTTCCATTTAGCTTTGAATTGTGTACCTTTGGCTATACAATGAATGCACACAAGTTTTAATGTGTATAAGGTATGGATGGATGTCATTTTCAAGTCTTAAAGGTGGTTGGATGAGAAAATGGTCATGGCAGCGAATTGAGGATGTTTTGTGTGAAGTTACTACAGAAAACTGTAACAAAATCTGAAAATATGAATGCCAGATCGATCTCATAGGATGAGAGATCGATTTGTAAGAGCAAAAAATGCTCTTATTTGAGCAATGGAATAGGCCAGATCGATCTCTAATGGAGCCAGATCGATCTGCTAAACATTCTATAATGAGAAGATTGATTTCGATGCAAACTGATCGATTTCCTTAGCTCTCGGGTTGGAGTAGATCGATCTCCTACCTTAGCTAGATTAATCTCCTTAAGCTACTGCCTGAGACAGATCGATCTCAAGCACTTAACAGATCGATCTCATGCATTCAAATTTGCATGAAAATGAGAGATTTAAGAGGACCAGATCGATCTTATTGAGCAATTTCTATAAATAAGAGCAGTGAAATCTGCAAATCATAGAAACAAATCCCCATTTCTTCCATTTCAACCTAAAACCTAGATTTATCTCTCTAAAATCAGCCCATTTCCAGTAAGAATCGAAGAGAAGCTATTAGATATAAAGTTGTTCAAATTCAAGAGGAGAACAACATAGTTTGAAATCAAAACCTCATTGGTTGGATTGAAGGAGCAAGGGACATTTTCATTGGAGCAAGAAGAAAAAGTAGATTGGTAAGTTCTTAATACTTCAACCCAAATATATTTGTCTATTTATTGATTTTGGAGTAGATTTGTGTGAATATTTATGATAGAAATCATCTAGAAAACAATGGAACACTTATAACCTAGATTATGTCTAGTGTGAGAAAATGTGGTTTGGAGGAGTTGATGAATTATGAGTTATACTAAGTTGTTGTTGAAGTAATGTGAATGACTTAAGATGATTAAATGAAGCCACATTGTAAGTTTAGAGAAATTATGAAAATGGGTATGTAAGATGTTTGATAAGAGGCCATAGTGAAGAAATTGATGAAATAGGAACATTATGAGCTTAATATCGATTAGATATCAATTGAGTATGAATCAATAGGCCTAAAAGAGTCATTGGACTTGAGGTATGAATAGAACAATAAACTGAGGCCTTATGAGCGTTAATGGAGTCTATAGGTCGAATCAACTATAGTAGACGCAAGAGTACTTTTATGTGAGTTAAATTAATGCGATATACGACCTTGTGCAGTTTCGGAGAGTTCGCGGGAGCCAAAGCGGACTGCACGAGTAAGCATCTCTAAGGAAGTGGAATTACGAGACACGATTCCAGGTAAGAAAATTCTGTAAGTATATAGAGGTAGCTGCTCGTATTTTGTGGGTGGATATAAGGCATTTATGAAATGCATGACTGTTTGAGAAAATGATTGACGATGTATGCGAATAGCTACGAATATGTAGGAGATTTGGTTTTGAGACGATTACTATAAAAAGGATAGTAAGGCTAATAAATGCATAAATCATGTGTTTGAAATGTTTTTACATAACACAATACTTTGTTTTGAGCAAATTAAGGGATAGGCTAGCTAATGTTTGAATGATTTCGTGAAATAGCACTTGTGAGGTGCTAAACCCGATTTTGGGATTGTTTTGATTGTGCATGAGCCACCTATCGTGATTGTGTGATATAAATCACGCTGGAACCTCGCTCGCGCTAGATTTTTATGCTTCTCTTGTATGAATAGTGCTGGATCTTAGCTCGCACCTTGATTTGATTGGTGATGATGTTTTATAAACCGTACTGGAGCTTCTACTCGTACGAGAATTTTGAGTGGTTGGCACATAACCGTACTGGAGCTATGCTCGTACGTAGTTTTTCTCATGTTTTATGCATAAATGTCGTACTAGAGCGTTGCTCGTACAAGGTGGTTTAGTTATGATGCATGAACCGTGCTAGAGTTTAGCTCGCACGAGACTTCACACTATGGTACGTATGATGTCGTGGAAGTTGGTAAGATCCTCAAGCCTTACATCCTCAAGCCAGAGAGGGTGGGGAGGCTATGTTCGGTAGGGAGGCTCTCTTACGATAAGATTCTCAAGCTCTACATCCTCAAGCTAGAAAGGGCGGGGAGGCTCTATTCGGTAGGGAGGCTCTCTTAGGGTAAGACCCTCAAGCACAATATCCTCAAGCCAGAGGAGGCGAGCAGGCTCTGTTCTGCAGGGAGGCTCTCTTACATGGGTACGAAAAACTCTAGGTATGGGGTAGATAAGACCTACGGCTGGCACCCCCAACCACGACATGGGTCCGCTGAGTACGATGTACCGCGTATATCACATGGAGTACGATGTACTGCTTGGTGATTTTGTGATGAGAAAGTCTGGCGAGGGGCTAACCCATATTTGTACCAGCACGATACCCCGCACACCTGGATGCATGTGGTTTGAGATGATTTATGACATAGTTGGCCAACATAGTCTATTGAGATATAGTAACTTGTCTCATTTGATATTACATAGTACCACATGGTTTTAATACATGAGTGTGATTGTGTTTTGTCAAGGATAAACCCGATAGAGGGGTCGAGCCTTGAGGAATTTGTGATTTAAAGAGATTTGTGATGAGATTGATGTGTTTTGAAAAGTGATAACTCTTGTGAGATGTTTTGTATAAGAGATGGATTTAAAAGGATGTTTCTTAAATGAATTTCCCTTTGTGATGAGTTTTAAATGAGGTTGAGCATGAGAGGTTTTACATGATGATGATTCCATGTTTTATATGCTTGTTTTCCATGTTTTCTGTACATGATATATGTATACTCATATGGCATAGTTTTAATTCTTCATGCTTCGATTATAACGATTTATGCATAATATTATCAGTATGTAGATAGAGTAGTTATCTACCATGCTTGCATTATTGCCTTATTGAGCATGTGTTTGCTCATCCCTCTCTATCTTCCCCCTCTACAGAGCGTACACACTAGCCCAGTGAGGACTGAGGCATTATATTTTGAGACATCTGCTATATCTCCATCACCCAGAGGTATATATACACAGAGATTCTTTTTGTATCTAAACAATGTAAAAGCACAGTGATTATTGAAATTGTAATATGGGGGATGTAAATGTAGGAAAGTATGTCATGTATGAACATGTATCTTAACTCTTAAATGTATGACATTTCTTTTGATTAATTGGAAAGTGGATGGTTAAGAATGATTATTACTGCCTCACAGCCCAACTATGTATTGGTGAGGATGTTTATGACCGGGTAAGGAAAAAAAACTCTAAAAATTGGCAGTGATTTTTAGACGAATTGGATAAATAGGGTTGTGACACGATGTGAAATTGGGGATTATGTGATAATGTGTTTTGTGGCTTTGCCACGTGCGTTACTATTGAGGTGATTTCTATAACGTTTTTATGAGAAAAGCCATTATCGCATCCTATTTTTCACATGCTTGTAACTATGGTTTTTATATTAAGCCATTTGCTCTCATGTTTCTATATGAGCTTTGAGAAATGAGAAGATATGATGTTTTAATGATTTCATGCTACGTTTTCTACTGAGTTTATTGAGTTTCACTTGCAAAACAAAATGAGTGTACTGTACAAATCATTATTTTATTAATGAGTCCCTTACCCCCCTTACTGAGTGATTTACAAGCTCACTCTATTTTTATATCCCCCAGATTTCTTCAAGTGAAGAGAGTTTCCTGCGACGTACAAAGTAGTGGCTAGTGGAGGGCTTGAGCTCCAGGCCATATAATTCATGTAACTAGACTAATATTGTATTTATAGACATTTGATGAACAATGATGTATGGGATGTATTAGGATTTATTAATTCGGAACTAAGGAATGTATATGATATGATATATAAATATTGGATGATGAGATCCTGAGGTGAAAATTCTATAACCTATATATATGATGATGCATGACACTGCATAGGAATGCACCCAGAATTGTGTATTGACAGAAATAAGTTTTAAATTTGCTCTTATTTTTACGCTTTCGAGGCGTCACAGAGTTTTCTTGGTATTAGAGCTTAAGGTGTTTAGTACTGTCAATGTCTGATAAGTGAAATATAATACATCTCAAGTGTCTGTATAAGTTTGGCCATGAACTGAAATTGAGGATTGAGATTTCTATCAAGTTTGATGTGTACACATAGGAAACGTATTAAGATTGAAAATGAGTGGACGACGAGGTCATTCGAGGAGGCAGGCAGAGCCACCTTCGTCACTTGCCCCACAATCAAAGAGTCCTAACTCTCGATTTAACCGGATTGAGCAAGATGTACGGCAGGGTTTTAAGCATATGGCAGCGCTATTCACGCAACATTTTGGAGTTAATACCTCGGGTACCACTCCAACACCACCACAAGGACCTCCTGCACCCCTAGTACAGATGGACCCGGTGCCTCCCACCACTCAGCCCGATGACAGAAGTATGGTCCGACTGAGGGATTTTTTTAAAATGAATCCTCCCGCATTCAAGGGGAGAAAGAATCTTGTAGAGGCTGAGGAGTGGCTGACTAAGTTGAGAGTCATATTTGACTATTTGGGATGCACTAATGCTGAGAGGGTCAGTATGAGTGCTTATATGTTGAAAGGGAGAGCTCGAGATTGATGGGATACTACCCAGAGTATTCTAATGTCCCGTCAGATGTGATTAGCTGGGAAGAGTTTCAGAAGGTCTTTAGAGCCCAATATGTACCACGAGCTGCCCAGAGAAAGATGCAGGCTAAGTTTTTGAGTCTGGTACAGGGTGATATGTCTGTGGATGATTATGAGAGTCGATTTACCACTCTATTAAAATATGATCCAGAGACCTTTAAAGATGAAGAGCTCCGCACCGAGAGATTTGTGTATGGATTAAATCCCATAATCAGAGATCGATTGATAAGGTTGTGTATTACTGAGTTTGGAGATGCTCTGAGACGAGTACAAGAGATTGAGAGGGGAATCGAGCTTGTACAATCCCAAAATGAGTTCAGAGCAGTGACTAGGGATAAGAGCAAGAGGCCAACGATTTTCCAGGCAGATGTTCGGAGAGATTCCTTCAGAAGAGGAAGGATTGAGGTACAGAAGGGCAGATTGGAGAGACCCATAGCTTATCCCATCATTAGGGAGACTCCTTGAGATGTCAGGCCTGATATAAGGGTTTGTAGAGACTGTGGCCGACCGTATGAGGGAACTTGGACTGGGTTGATCTATGGATGTTTCATATGTGGAGACATGGGTCACAGAGTAAAAGACTGTCCTCAACCTCAGAGACCGCATGCTCCGGAGCCTACCATACAGCAGCCTCAGAGAGTGAATCCCCCGAGACGGGCCACTACTGTAAAAAAAGGAAAGAAGTCCATTACAGTGGGACTTGTGTTTGCTTTGGGCAAGGAAACAGCAGACACTTCTATAGAAACTATAAGAGGTACACTCTCTGTCTGTAATCATAAGGCTCATGTGTTGATTGATCCGAGATCCACACATTCGTTTATTTCTGAGCATTTTGCATGTAGATGAAATTTGAAGTTTGCACCTCTAGAGTATGTACTACATGTAAATACCCCTATGCGTGAATCCTAGAGAACTGATATAATCTGTAGAGGATGTGAAATAAAGGTGGGAGATAGAGTAATGTTAGCAGATCTAATGATGTTAAATATACATGAGTTTGATGTAATTTTGGGAATGGATTGGCTAGCAACCAATCGAGTGAGTTTAGATTGCTACACTAAGATTGTAACTTTCTCCCTACTTGAACCTTACAGTGTATGTTTGAAATATTGAGAAAATAAATGTGTGAAATTTTTGTAAGTAATTTGATAATTATGATGTTACCTTTTGAGGGTACTGAAATTGATTATTCAGGTGAAGGTTATGAAACACTCATCTCAGAAGATAATCAGGAACATCCGAGGATTGAGGATATACCTATGGTATGTGAATTTTTGGATGTTTTCCTAGATGAGTTGCATGGTTTACCACCAGAGAGAGAGCTGGAGTTTACCATTGATTTGGTACCAAATACTCAGTCTATCTCTAGACCTTCGTATAGGATGGCATTAGTGGAACTGGAGGAATTGAAGAAACAACTACAGGAGTTATTGAATCAGGGATTTATTAGACCCAGTGTCTCACCGTGGGGAGCACCAGTGTTATTCGTAAGGAAGAAGGATGGTAGTCTCAAGTTATGCATAGACTACCGACTATTGAATAAAGCCATGGTGAAGAATAAATACTCATTGTCAAGGATTGACGATCTGCTTGATCAGCTAAGAGGGGCTTCAGTCTTCTTTAAGATTGATTTAAGATTGGGCTATCACCAATTGAGAATTAAAGAGGAAGATATTCTGAAGACGACCTTCAGGACTAGGTATGGCCATTACGAATTTTTAGTGATGCCCTTTGGATTGACGAACGCCCCTGCAGCTTTTATGAGGTTAATGAATGAGGTGTTCAGAGACTATCTAGATAAGTTTATGATAGTCTTTATTGATGATATCTTGGTATACTCTCGGTCTTATGAGGAGCATGCACAGCGTTTGTGGTTAGTACTTCAGATACTCCGAGATAAGCAATTATATGGAAAGCTTAGTAAATGTGAGTTTTGGCTGGATCAGATAGCTTTCCTTAGTCATATAGTTTTAGCAGAGGGAGTACAGTTGATCCAATTAAAGTAGAGGCTATGCTTCATTGGGAAAGATCGAAGACAGTTACAGAGGTATGAAGTTTCCTTGGTTTGACAGGGTATTACAGAAGATTTGTGGGGGATTTTTCAGGATTGCCACTCCTTTGACCAAGCTCACGCGCAAAGAGACTCCGTTCATATGGATTGATCAATGTGAGTTCAATTTTCAGGAATTAAAGAGGAGATTAACAGTGGTGCCTATGTTGACTATCCCTGAGGGATCAAGAGGATTTTTAGTGTATAGTGATGCTTCCTATCAAGGATTGGGGTGTGTGCTCATGCAGTATGGAAGAGTGGTCGCATATGGATCACGACAGTTGAAAGATCATGAGGAATTACCCCACGCATGATTTGAAGTTAGCCATTGTGGTATTTGCATTGAAGATCTGGCGGCACTACTTATATGAGGAAAGATTTCAGATCTTCACTGACCACAAGAGCTTGAGGTATATGTTTGATCAGAAATAGTTAAATATGAGACAAAAGAGATGGATGGAACTCCTTAAGGATTATGAATGCGAGATTCTTTACCAATCGGGGAAGACAAACATAGTTGCTGATGCCCTGAGCAGGAAGGGTATAATATTTGCTATGATGATCAGGGAATGAGATTTATTGGAGCAGTTCGTAGAACTCCGGATTAGAGTTAAAGAGGTAGAGACTGGATTTTTGGCTAGCCTACGAATAGAGCCCAGGATCATGGATCGAATTAGAACTGGGCAGTGTGATGATCAGAGGTTGATTGATGTGATTAGCCAAGCGGAGCAGACTTCGCAGTCGAATCTCATAGTCAGTGAGGATGGTTTGTTGAGATTTAGAGGATGAATTTGTGTACCGGACGATGATACCCTGAAAAGACAGATATTGAGAGAATCCCACTGCTCGCGATACAACATGCACCCAGGGAGTATTAAGATGTACCGAGATTTGAGAAAGGTGTATTGGTGGAATGGCATGAAGCGAGACGTGGCAAATTATGTAGCCAGATGGTTAGTGTGCCAGCAAGTGAAAGCTGAGCATCAGAAACTCAGAGGATTATTACAGCCTTTACCTGTGCCTACATGGAAATGGGAGCATGTCACCATGGACTTTATTATGGGTTTATCGAGGACCCGAAGAGGTCGTGATGCTATATGGGTCATAATGGATAGACTGATAAAGAGTGCCCACTTCCTTGCCATCAAGAGCACAGATATTATGGATACCTTAGCTGAGTTATATGTCAGCAAGATAGCTAGGTTACATAGGGCTCCAGTGAGTATTACTTCTTACAGAGATTCCTGATTTACCTCCAGAGTTCGGACCCAGTTTCAGGAATCCATGGGATCTCAATTGAGTTTTAGTACCGCCTATCATCCTCAGACAAATAGTCAATCAGAAAGGACTATTCAGACCCTGGAGGATATGTTGAGGGTGTGTACGATGGATTTTAAGGGATCATGGGATGATCACCTGCCCTTAGCAGAGTTTGCGTACAATAATAGCTATCATGCGATTATTGGAATGGCACCTTTTGAGGCTCTATATGGTAGGAGGTGTAGATCCCCTGTAGCTTGGGAAGAAGTGGGTGACAGAAAGATAAATGCTCCCGAGCTTGTTGAACAGGCTGTACAGAGTGTGAAACTCATATGTGAGAGATTACAGGCTGCACAGAGTAGACAGAAAAGCTACACGGATGTGCATAGACAGCGACTTGAGTTTAATGTTGGTGATGCAGTGTTTTTGAAGATATCACCGAGTAAGGGTATCATGAGATTTAGAAAGAAAGGAAAATTGAGTCATCGATACATTTGACCATTCGAGATTCTTGAGAGAGTTGGAGAGGTAGCCTACAGGTTGGCATTACCCCCACAGATATCCGAAATACACAACATCTTCCATGTATCTATGTTGAGGAAGTACCACCTGGACCCTTCTCATGTCATAGAGTATGAAGAGATGAACATACAAGAGGACATGAGCTATACTGAAGAACCCGTCTGGATTCTTGATAGGAAAGAGAAGGTACTCCGTACTAAAAGTATCCCATTAATAAAAATTTTATGGAAACATCACTCAATAGAAGTGTTAACTTGGGAATTGGAAAGCCTCATGAAGGAGAAATGCCCTCATCTGTTTGACGAGTCGAGTTGAATTTAGAGGACCAAATTCTTTAAAGGAGGGGAGGATGTCAGAACTGCGAATTTTATGTACCCCAGTTATGAGAATTGTAATTTGGTGTATGTAATTATGATATGTTGATGTACACGCAAGTTTTAAATATGATGAAGTATAAGAAGATGAGGTTTTTAAGTCTTGAATGCGTATGGATTGAAATATGGACTATAGGGTAGATTATGGAAAGTTTTAGATTGAGTTTTCTGCAAATTGATGCAGTAGCAATGCAATCTGTGAAGGCCAAATCAATCTCCAAGGATGAGAGATCGATCTCATGGCTCCAGAATGCAGGAAATACACAAGAACTGATAGGCAGATCGATCTCATAAGTAAGCAGATCGATCTCAAAATGTTTCTGTAAATAGCAGATCGATCTCCTCATAAGGAGCAGATCGATCTTACCCCCACGACAGATCGATCTAGTAGGCATAAAAAACACCCAAAACGTTTCCAAATTCAAAGGTAGATCAATCTCCTACAAGAGCAGATCGATCTCCTGCCCTCCGCCTATATAAGGACCCCAGTGTTTTTGCTGGAAATCATCCTCTCTCTCTAGAAAACCAAAATCCCTAGCTTTCTCTCTCTTCCAAAACACTCATTTTAGTTCGAATCAGAGGTTATGGCAATAGGGAAAGTTATTCCTCATCAAAAGGAGAACAACAGACTTGGAAATCGAAAGACATTTGAGCCGAGGTGCGAATCGAGCACTCCACAAGTTTTAGGTAAATTTCTAAGCTTTGATCTTTGATTTTGAAGTAGATTTCTGCGATTGTGGCTGTAGATGTGGTGATGAATTAGCTAGAAATGATTAGGGTTGGTAGAAATATTGAGAAATTATGAGAAATCGGTTGGTGAGGTTATTTGAGATGTTTAGCCAGAATTTGAGCAATTATTCTTGATGTGAGATTGGGGATTATGTGATAATGTGTTAATGATGTTTTTACATCATTGGGACAGCCCGAGAGTTCCAGAGAGAAATACGAGGCTAGTCCGTCGTTTGGGGGAAACGATTGTAGTATACTATGTGCAACGAGGTAAGGGAAAACTTAAACTCATTGTGTATGTGATTTTACGATGATAATTGTAGCATGAAATGTTTTAAGAAAACAAACATGTTTTAGGAGTTATGATTGAGTTATTGCACACGATTTTATAGCCGGTTGGGGCTCAATTTTTACAAGTTGTAAACAAAGTGAGAAATTGTTTTACAAAAAGTTTGAGTTTAAAATGTGAAACGGGATTTAGGCTCTACGCTAAGGCATACTGAGATTTGAGAAATGTGTTTGTGGTTTTGTCAGTTTGAGTTCGGTTTTTAACATGTTTTGTGATGAGTACAAAAATGTTTTCAGATGAGTTTTATGAGAGAAACCATTATGAGCTTTACGTGAAGGCAAAACGATTTTATATGATAATGGTTGTTATTGAGACTTAGGCGTGTCATGTGATAACACATCGGGCCTTACTCTGGTAGCATATAAATCTGGGCTTTGCTCTGGTAGCATGTAAGTCTGATATTCCTCCGTTTTGGTAACGAGAGATGCCTCTGTTCTGGTAACGTGAGATGACCCCTGCTTTGGTAGCGCTGGGTGGCCTTGCTTTGGTAGCATATAATTCTGGGCATTGCTTTGGTAGCATGTAAAACCGATAGTGTGCATGAGAAGAGGCCTTACTCTGGTAGCATGTAAGCCTGGGCCTTTTTCTGGTAACACGTAAGACCAATATACCATGTACACGACCATATTGTCGACGTTCCCTCTTTTAAGGATGCCTGGGATGCGCGCCCAGAGGAGATTATTTTGATGTGCCATGACGAATGTTTTATATGAGTTTTAATTTCCTAGTCTCCATTTTACACATGAGATTGTGTTTTGTGGTTTTGCCACTTGTGTTACTATTGAGGCGATTTCTATCACGTTTTTATGAGAAAAGTCATTATCGCATCCTGTTTTCCACATGCTTGTAACTATGGTTTTTATATTAAGCCATTTGCTCTCATGTTTCTATATGAGCTTTGAGAAATGAGAAGATATGATGTTTTAATGATTTCATGTTACGTTTTCTACTGAGTTTATTGAGTTTCACTTGCAAAACAAAATGATTGTGCTGTGCAAATCATTATTTTATTAATGAGTCCCTTACCCCCTTTACTGAGCGATTTAGAAGCTCACTCTATTTCTATATCCTCCAGATTTCTTCAAGTGAAGAGAGTTTCTTACGACGTACGGAGTAGTGGCTAGTGGAGGGCTTGAGCTCTAGGCCATATATATTGTGTTTGAGGTATATTTTATTATTTCATGTACCCAAACTAATATTATATTGACAAACACTTGATGAACAATGATGTATGGGATGTATTATGATTAATTATTCAAAACTGGGGAATGTATATGATATGATATATAAATATTGGATGATGAGATCCTGAGATGAAAATTCTAAAACCTATATATATGATGATGTATGACACTGCACAGGAATGCACCCAGAATTGTGTATTGACGAAAATAAGTTTAAAATTTGCCCCTATTTTTCGCGCTTTCGAGGCATCACAAAGAACTTACCTCTTTATTTAGCCAAACTTGTGCTAGCTAAAACTCCTTCTCTTGGTCACACAATGTGTGATTTTTGGGTATGTTGTTCTCCTTACTTCAAGGAACAACTTTCCCTTCTTGAGCTCCTTCAGATTCTTGTTGGAATGTAGTGATTTTTAGAGTGAGAAAGCTTGGTGGTTTGAGAGAAAATGGCAGGTGTGGGTTTGGTGGGAGGGAAATCTAATTTTCAGTCTAAATCTCGTGCCCCTTTTATAAATGCAGAGACATGAGATCGATCTGGTCCTTGTGGAGATCGATCTTTACATGGTTTGGTAGTCCTTTTTACCAAACGCAACTACTACCAGATCAATCTTCTTCCATGATGAGATCAATCTATTTGTAAGCAAATTTCTCCTTGGAGATCGATCTGCCTCTTGTAGGAGATCGATCTGTCGCTTAGGGGCGATCGATCTCTTCCAGGCCGAGAGTTAAGGAGATCGATCTGTGCCTTGCAAGAGATCGATTCCTTCCAGACAGAGACTTAAGGAGATCGATCTACCTTCCCATGAGATCGATATGCCTAGTTCCATTCGACAAATTCTGGGCATTTCATAAGGGGAGGATCGATTTCTCATCCCCTGCATCCTCATTTTCTGTAGTTTTCTACAGGTTTCCAATTGTACACTTACCCTCTTTTGCTTCATACCTCAATTCTCATTCCGTGCACATTTAACACACAATGGCATTCATTCCACATAGTTCATAGTTAATGAAACTTGTGCACACAATTTAAAATCATGGATGCTTCATTAAATCTCATAATTCCTTACATCCTTTATTATTTATACACTAGTATCAATGTACATATACATAAACATATATACATCATAGCCTCTTAAGATATCCTTGTAGCATTACAGGCATTACAGGTGGCCCCCACAGTCTTAGTCAACGTATTGTCCTCTTTGGCTGCATAGCGAAAGCCTCAAGGTTTTGTTCCCTCAGGACGCGTTCCACGTTGTTCGAACCCAAGACCTCAAAGTCTTTGTTCTTACACAAATGATACCAATTGATCCACTGGAACAATTGATATCATTTGTGTAAGAACAAAGACTTTGAGGTCTTGGGTTCGAACCATGTGGAACGCGTCCTGGGGGAACAAAACCTTGAGGCTTTCGCTGCCTAGCCAAAGAGGACAATACGTCGAGTAAGACTGTGGGGTCTACCTCTTAATCCCTGGGGGCCAAAGTGTCACACAGTCATTACAATAAAATGCGCGTTTTATTGTAATGGCCCAGCCCAATCAGACCAGCCCAATCGGCCATAGCCACCCCTCTTGGGCCCACAACATCGACTGTTGTTGACATCGTTACTCATCCATACTGTCCGCTTTGAAAGCCCCACAGACCCCTCACGGTTTTATCGAGATAAATACCCCACTTCATGTCCCCTATGGGTTCAAACCTTGGAACCCTTAGGTATCCAAGCCTTACCACAATGGTACCAATTGTTTTAAGTGGATCAATTGGTACTATTATGGCAAGGCTTGGATACCTAAGGGTTCCAAGGTTCGAACCCATGGGGACGCGAAGTGGGGTATTTATCTAGATAAAATCGTGAGGGGCCTGTGAGGCTTTCAAAGCAGACAGTACGGATGAGTAATGATGTCAACAGCAGTCGATGTCACAGCAATCGATGTTGTGGGCCCAAGAGGGGTGGCCATGGCCTGCTGGGCTAGTCCGACTGGGCTGGGCCATTACAATAACTTGGCTCAGTGGTACCAGGAGTGCAAAAACTAAGACTTTAAGGTCTTAGGTTTGAGTCTCTAGGGATGCGAATTGGGGAATTTAACTCGATAAAACCGTGAGGAGCCTGGTGTCCCCAGAACGGACAATACAGTTGAGTCAAGACAAACCTGGCATCGATGTTGTGGGCCCAAGAGGGGTGGCCATGGTCGATCAAGGGGATGCCAGCCGACGGCCAAGGAAACAGGTTGGGTCTTGACAATAAAACATGCGTTTTATAGCGACTGTGTGGCACTTTGGCCCCGCAGGGATCAAGAGGTGGCCCCTACAGTCTTACTCAACGTATTGTCCTCTTTGGCAATGCAGTGGAAGCCTTAAGGTTTTGTTCCCCCAGGACGCGTTCCACATGGTTCGAACCCAAGACCTTAGAGTCTTTATTCTTATACAAATGATACAAATTGTTCCGGTGGATCAATTGGTATCATTTGTGTAAGAACAAAGACTCTAAGGTTTTCGGTTCGAACCATGTGGAACGCGTCCTGGGGGAATAAAACCTTAAGGCTTTTGCTGTACAGCCAAAGAGGACAATATGTTAAGTAAGACTGTGGGGGCCACCTCTTGATCCCTGCGAGGCCAAAGTGCCACACAATCGTTACATCTTCATCATTCATGAAGTTTCTATCACCTTTGGCCAATGTTGACCACTTCTTTGATTCTCCAAATTGGTCATCAACTGTAAATCATCATATATACATCTTAAAATCATCCAAAACAATAATAAAAACAAAAAAATATAAAAAATCAAGTTTTCCCTCACCTCTTGAACATGATAGTTTCTGTCCTTGACTTTCTCTCTAGGATTTCACCTAGAAAATGACCTTCATTGTGGATGAAAGTTTTATATGTTGTATAGGGGTTAAGTAGAAAGATTCGGTCCTTCTTGGTCAAACTCAAAAAATGGCTGGAAGGGACTCGAAAAAATCACACAAGCTGGACTGCACAGTGACACTTAGGGTTGGAAGATAAGGTTGGTTCTCTCAATTGGAAAAGGGTTTTCAGGGGCTATGGAAAGCTTAAAGGGTGTAGATTAAATCTGGAGAGGTTTGAAATTTTTGGGCTATTGGATGGGCCCCAACTTGGGCTAACTTTACTAGGTATACCATTTCCTGAAACATGGCAGCCCACTAATCAGTTTTGAAAAATCCTTAAAAATTATTTCTAGTCCAATTTCTCACTTCCCAAATGTTCTATTATGTCTCTAGTATCTCTCATAAAAATTTAGGGCCACTTGTTTAAGAAAGTTTTCCCCGATTGGCCCATTTCACTCAATTGGTCATTACCGATTAAAATCACTTAAGGTTTTCGGTTCGCTTTAAAAATTTATTTGAACACCGAAACCTCATTATTTCTACTCTATCTTTATTTCACATGTCAATTATGTCTTATGTGAATTTCCTATGGCCTCATAATAATTTTTGTGAATTTTTAGGATTCATTCCAAATTTATTCCTTTAATAGGGCCTATTTGCTCGATTTAGGGGAAACTCAAGTTCGACTAACTTTTTCACCTCTAGCACTTTAGTTTCACTTCCCAATCATCAATTTATGTTTTTAAATCATACGTTCAAAAAATTCTTAAACTTAGATTCTTACCTCGAAGTACATGCCTCGAGCTCTGTGCCATTATCTTGGGCTTCTTTAGCATTCTGGGTCCTACATGAACATTTACATAAGTCTTAAACCTCTCGATTTAGCTTAAATTAATTAGTAGTGGGAAAACAATTTGGCTTTCACAACATTTAGGTGATCCTTAAATGTCTTATAATTTTAAACTTCATTTATTAGCATTCTTAATTAAGAACATTTGAAAATTATCCTTAATTTCAAATTCATAAAACTTTAAACTTTGGTCACTAACAAACTATCATACACATACATAAGTCATTATAAGTCATTATAATGCTAAATAATATATATATTTAACGTAATTTTTTAATTAAATATATTTCATCTAAACAAATTTGTTATCTTTAGATTTACAAATGAATCTAAAGTAGTAAAATAATTACCACTTTCGTGTTCATTAATTATAAAAACAACTAATCACCCTTTAGGTAATCCTTAAATACCATTTTTAGCTTTCTTATAAATCGAGTTCTTAAAACTCTTAACTTATTTTAAAATAATTTCTTATACTTATGCATGGTTCATATAGAAAGAACATAACTTAGATCTTAAATCATAAACTTAGGAAACATACTTAGAAATTGACAAGAATTCTAATAAGTCGAATTTAATTTAAATCAAAAATGCTTAATTGAAAATCGTGTGTTTTTTGCTAAATCAATTTATTGATTTAGGCATTGAGATAAGGATGTCTCGAGGACACGTCCCTTACATAGATTTCTAGTGCAGAGAGTCGATCCGGCCTCCAAGACTATTTTTAGCTATGCATATATATAGCCTACTCCATTACTCTTCTCCGAACGATCTAATCTGCATTGCCGAACCAAATTTCTTAATTAATTTATTTTCCTTAATTTCTCCTTAAAAATATTTAATGAATTCAATATTTAAATAATTTATTTTATTTTCTTATAAGAAAATATATTTTTCCAAATATATTTCCATAACTTATTCCTTTTCCTTAAACATAATGCTTATATGGCTAACTTTTTATAGTTAAATTTCAAATTTCCTTAACTTGGCCGATTAGCCCATAATGCTTAATCTTCATCATAATTCATCTTTAATATTATATTTCATTTAATTTAACTAAATCAAACCCTTATTATTCTTAATATTCCATAAACATACTCCAAGTCTTCTTACTTCTTCACTTAAGCTTTTATTACCTTATTTAGCCTTATTATCATTCTTTTTAACCTTTAACTCTAAAATTCATCTTAACTTAGTCTTACTAAATTTGATACTCGAAATTTGCATACTCTAACCCCAACTTATCCCTTTTGGTTGAAACCCTAAATGGTCATCCTAGCTTTCCATTTCACAAACCACCAATCAAACAACCTTAAAGCATGCCGAAATCACCAAGTTAACATCCATCATCAACCAAATAAATTTCCTTACCCAACTTTGATCTTGGATCAGCCTTGACTCACATTTTCCCTTAAGTTTCCTACTATAATTTAACACCAAAAATCAGCCTTAAAACTTCGCAAATTATCAAGTAAAGCAACCTTAGAAACAAAACCTCAAACTTGGCTTACCTTGATGCAGGGCAGTTTCTGTGCCCTGTTCTTCAAAGCCAGAAAACAACTCTTAGATGGCCTTCAAATTCCCACCAAAAATATATGTTGAAATACTCTTATAGAGCTATAATTAATATCAGGGACCAAGCCAAACAAGGTTGTTTTGGTGCGAATAATAATCATGAAGGGGAAGCTACAGTAGACGCATTGGGTATGAAGCTTTTAGACTTTGGGGTTGTTTTCATTCAATTTTAGGCTAAAAGAGAAAGGAAAAATGGACCTTAAATGATGTATAACTATATTATATAATGTGGCTGAAGTCCATGTTAGCCATTGATCATATTGAAATCAAATTCATCCCTTAAATCATAGAGTCTTATTGGATCATCTGCTGGCAGTCATAAGTAGGCTTAAGACTATTTTGATTAATTTATTTTAAAATCTTTTGATAAGTTTTTGGTAATGTTTTCTTCAGTAAACTTGTCCCATTTTAAGTCTACTTTAACATTAACTTAACCTTAAATTTTAATATGAATATTTTCCATATTGTTTGGGTGCCTTTCTTAGCCTAGTACACATGAACTCCATGGTTTTGGCCCCTTTCTTTGCAAATATATTTTGGCCACTAAATCAACCTTAATTAATCACTTTAAAACTTCATTTCATTACTTAATTGACTTAGTTACATTATACATTTATCTTAGTTAAATATCAAATTTTCTTGAACTCCATTTAGTCAAATTTTAGCCCTTAAACTCCATGCATGCTCCTAATGTGCTTGGCTGATTTTGCAAGCTTAGAATAAGCTCTTAATCTTACTTAATCATCCTATTTTTCTTACTTAATAACTCTTAGTTACTTGTAGGCTCAATGTACATTAAGATGGCATTCCTTGAATGATATCAAATTAGCATTTTGCATGTTTAAACACCATTCATTAAGGTAGCTCTCAAACTCCTACCTTGTTAACTTAAGTAACTTAGTTATTCTTATTCTTTTTATCCATAACCTTAAAAATTCATTTCCATTCATCCAAAAGCATATACTTCCTTAGTCAAATGATGAATAAAATCATTACTCATCCTTAATAAATAAAGTCATACATGGGAGAATATTCGAGTTACTTAACCATCTCGGACCTCGAGCTTAATTCCTTGCTCCACAAAGTTATAGGCTCGACCCTGAAATCATCCAAATAAAATATCATATTAATTTTCTTAAATTAATTAAAGAAGAAAAAATCAAAATTTAGGGTTCTCACATTTATAACACATGATTTCATAAAAAATCAAAATTTAGGGTTCTCACATTTATAACACATGATTTCATATAAAGATAACACATTCACATTCATATCATATTTATTGTCAAATGTTCGTATCACATTTCAAAACTTATCCATAAATCATACTTTTTAAGTTTTCGGACTAGAATAATATCTGGACGTTGTCAAGGTCTTTCAGAAGGGGAGATACTTTGAAGTACCTCGATTTACCATCAAACCTGACCACACTGAAACGAATACAGTAACATATTCGTTTAAAATCTAATAACATAGTCGAATGCAGAAAATCAAAATTTAATACAAGTTCAAATACATAAGTTCTTTCACATCAAATCATCTAAATTGAATATTCATATAAAAACACATTTTATATTCAAAACATAGTTCATATTCAAAGCGTACTTCATTTACACAATTCCATATACTTCCACATGATTCATTAAACCCAATCAAAGTCATATGGTTCGATAAAATCATATTATATGCATATAATTCAAAAATCACATGTAAAAACACATTTCTTATAAACAACGCATGTATAATCCGGTCAATTGATATTCTTTCGATAAACAGAGTTCTATAAAACAATGTTCTTCGTTCAATATGATCACTACTATAACCTATGACCAGGACTATATTGAAAATCACATTCACATGACCATTTCTAACTATTCTAACCCATTAGCAGGGTCGTATAATCATTGCTAACTATTACAACCCGTCAGTAAGGTCATCACTAACTATTATAACCCGTTAGCAGGGACACTACTAACTATTATAACCCATCAGCAAGACCAAATATTGCTAATTATTATAACCCCTCAGTAGGGCCAAATATTGTCAACTATTATAACCCGTTTGTAGAGTTGGATGGTCATGGCTAACTACTATAACCCATTGCCAAGCTGCATAAACGAGACTATAAAAATAGTCTGAATGCAAATCTTGAAATCATACCAATTCATATCGCATTGTGGATAAAGTAGAATGAGCTTAATTCCAAAATCAGTAAATATATCCATATATATATATAATGTTGAAAGATTTCGATATATATATATATATATATATATATATATATATATATATATATATATATATATATATATATATATATATCGAAATCTTTCAACATTCATGCTAAAACACTACAAACCCTGGAGGTGACTCACACCATGTAGCACTTCACCTCGTACATATTCTAGAGGTGACTCTCATATCTCCATAAGTTTGAAAAGGGGTTATAGGCCATAAAGTAGTCTAAAAGCATGTTTCGAGTTTCAAAAAAGTACGGATATAAAGCAAAATGAGCTTAAATCAAAAAACAATAAATATAAGCAGAATAGCTACATGTTCCACGTCATTTCAAAACATATTCGGAATGAGATTATAAAACTGCACATGCATGCAAATAAAATATGTACAAGTTTTTAAATCTCCCAAAACAATGTCATACAATGATTTTAAAATGTAAAAATCATAACAAGGTTTGAAAAATTATCAATATAGTTCAAAATCACGTATATGATAACACATAGTTCTTATTTCACAAAACATAGATAATTTATGAAATTTCTATAGTAGACAGGTAACAATTGCTTATTACCTAGCCTACAAGGTAGAGACAATTTATATCTTAAAAGCAAATGATTTGTTTACATTTCATATTTCAAATCAATCAAATGGTTCACATGCTTATACGAATGGTTCGAACCAGCAATTACAATACTTGAAGGTTCAATTCAAAGCATAAAACAATTGATACAAGGCTAACCGGCAGCTTGTGTAATCAAACATAAACGGGCTATACAGGCTTATTACCTAACCCTGCACAGAAATTCATATCACGTACCCAATCTAGTATACTTATTCACAATCCATCACATGTACTTACATAAATCTTATCACAATTGATCACATACAAACTTACCTTATCAAAATCAATCAATCAGTTGTACATAAAATATTATGGTCCTCAAACGTTATTCAAATTCTGTTTTAAGACTCGATTTTGATTCTAATTCGTATCCTGTAGAATTACCTAATTATGTGATGCGTCCTCACATCACAATTGGTCACTTACCATTCCAATGACCTTATCCACAACTAATCGATATTTCATTTACTTATACATATAAATCTTACAAGTCTTACACATTATTCATCTTCGCTTTAGCACTTAAGTTCACTACGCGTAAAGTTAACTCAATATAGATACAACGAACCTATGTTATAAGATACTAACATGTATCATGCACAACTAACTTATGTTTTACGATAGTAATTGTATTTTATATGTAGTTACTTACCTTGTAACCTATACGATATACTTACCAATCCACTAAGTTGGCATAAGCTACGAGCCTTGGCCAAAAGTTGCCACATGCCACAATTGGTTTTGAAACCTTAATGAACCTGTCGCGACTCATTTTTCCAAAAATCACTACAAATTTTTTGCGAACTTACCTTACTTCACTTGTTAGGCTGTGAGTCAATATCCATCACTCAGTTTCATATGCTATATATATACATATCAGGCAATGCTTTCGTCCCAGACACTAACATCGCGGAAGCTCATAAAGTTACTATTTCATAATTAGAAATTCGTTGACATAGCCTTACATATATATCCCACATATAACGTGACTACATCACTGTACACTATTATTCAGATACAAAAAGTATATATGTGTGTATACCTCGATGTTGCTGAATAGATGTGTGTAAAGGATCGCAGGACGGACGCAGCAAACAAACTCTAATGGAATTGCTCTGTAGAGGGGGAAAAGTAAAGGGATGAGCACCACACGCTCAATAAGGAATAAATGAAAACAAGTAGATAACCACACTATCTACGATGCTCATAATGCATGGTTTATACCGAAAACCAATGTCATTCACAAAACCTTCATAGTAAAACACATAGCAATTTAATGCCATAAAATCGAATATCAAAACTCATTTGGAGTAAAATATTTATGTGTTCAATATTGAAACTCACATTTAAATCATATTCTCATTTCAAATGGTTTCATCACAAAAATCAAATCGCAGACAGTTTCATCACGAAAACCAGTAAAACAGGTGAGACTAGGCAGGGATTTCCACATAATCCATAAGACATTTGGCCAAAATCCGAGATCCCAAGCTATCACTAGCTAGGTGTGCAATGGTGTCTCTGAGTCCGATGAGAGGATTAGTCTATCCATCAACTCCTATCTAAGGACTATCACATATCATAGCAATGACACAGCATGCCCAAGTCCAAAGACGCAATCCTCACATCCCATAGTTGCACGGTACAATGTACTCCATGTTGTCTACACAGTACGACGTACTTCGTGAATCACAGTACAATTACCACACAGTTGTAGGTGTCTGAGTCACAAGCTCACCACCCCAACCAAATAAATTATCAACCATAGTTTGTCCTCTCATATCTAGTGTGAGTAAGTCAACGTGACACACAGTCCAACACGAGGGCTTCAACACGATCCCAATCATACATCACAACAAAATCCAGTGCGAGCAGTGCTCCAGCACGGTCTGTTCATATTCCATAAAAAAATCAGGTGCGAGCGGATCTAGATAAATCCACAGACCTCATCATAACTCTAATACCTTATTGTTTATCAAATCATATCAAATCTAGTGCGAGCAAGGCTCCAACACTATATCATGTAAAAATCATATAAAATCTTGTGCGAGCCGGTCTGTGTAACTCACAGGTAATCTGACGGCTCCAACACGATTTCACACACACAAAATAGGCAGCTGGCTCTATTTTCCACAACAGTGGTACTCAAAATTGAGTGCGATACGTAAAACGGTATAAAATAGAGTAAGAGCGTAACATCCCATCAAATCACTTGTCAATCAAATCACACTTTAGAAAAACGTGTAATTTAATGCATACAGTCAAATCATGAGCCAGTTTATCATTCCAGCTTTACAAAAATCTCTTTTTCAAAGAGAAAATATGGATTTCATGCACTTTATGCATTTCCAAAAACTTCCCGGTCTAAGGGTATTTTTGTAATTTTCCTATATTTTGGTATTATCCAGAAATTTCATATCCATACTCTATACAAAATTTAAGTGTATGCAAACGACGATAAAAATACGTACAACTATCTCTAAGAGCTAGCATAGATCCCTTATCTGGAATCCAATCGAATGCATTTTTCACCTTTTTTCACTTTCCGTATATCAATCTATCCGGCTCCGAATATATCTCTTGGAGCTGCAGATAGTTATCAATCATATCAATTAAGTCTGATAACTCATTTATCCTTTTCTATGTATCTATTTCATCAAATGGGCCCAATTGCTCTTATTGGGCCTCGTTGCCTCTTAATGAGCCCAATTCTATTTTAAGCTCATTTCGACTTTACTATTTATTCTATCAAGACTTATTGGGCTCCTTAGGCCCATTAACAATTATTGGGTCATCCGTGGGGCTCATTAACACTACCATCACGTCATCTTAAGCTTTTTCTAACATAAAGCATTCTATACAGAGTTAATCTACTACTTATGTGATTAATTCCGAACTTGTATAACTATAAAAGTTATAGCAAGTGAGATTCACTTACCTGAGTTTCCATGATGGCTCATAAATCGAGACTCGATCGAACTCATATTTGTCGCCTATTGTCACGCTACACTATCACGACCCATTTTTCCTAAAAACCCCTACAAATTTTTCGCTTTTTCATTTCTTTACCCGTCGTGAATAGTTTCACTACTAACAGTTGGGCTATGAGTCGATGTTAGTCCCTCCTGTCATGTTACTTACCTTAACATCTATTTTCCATATTTCATTTACATATCAATTCATTTTAACTAAATACATCCCCAATATTACATCTGTGTACAGTACTGTGCCTCTATATGTTCAGATACAAAATTATACGAATGTGTATACCTTGTTTTGATAGTGAGCAGCGGATAACCAAAATGCAAGACTACTGTCGCTCTCTTCTACTGAATGTACCCTGTAGGGTGGAAAATGAAAAGGTGAGCGCAACTTGCTCAGTAAGGCAATAATGCAAGAAGGTAGATAACTATACTATCTATATGCTGGTAAAGGCATGACATGTAAAACATTTATATCTCAAGCATGAGAAAATTAAAACCATGCCATGTATGAGTATATCATATATATCGTAAAACATGCATCGGTATGTAAAACATGAAAAACATCTCATGTAAAACCTCTCATGCTCGGTACAGTAAAACTCTTCAAAACAATCCCAAAGGGAATCAACACATCTTTAAAATCATTAATATTCTCATAACAACCCATCAATTTCTCTTTTAATACCACATTTCATGAAAATCATCACAAATCGGGACTCGACCCCTCCCTCGGGTCTACCCTAGTCTAACAAGACCAATCAAATATATATCATGTGAGACATGCATGTTACTATATGGAAACAATCGAGGATTATGTCCCTGTGATCCCAAGCTACACGGATCCCGGTGTGCGGGGTATCACAACTGCAATGGGAGGTGGGTCAAATCCTACCCTCCAGAATATCAAGTAACGTGAATACAATAGTCATGACTACATGGTACAACGTACTCCGTATGACATACACGGTATAACGTACTCCATGAACCCAATATCACAGTCTAGGGATGCCTGCCATAGGTCGTATCCCACTCCAAACCATGTCAATAACCAACCCATGTCTCAATCTACACGTGCGAGCATATCTTCTCACTGTGTCAGGACTCGTTCTCAATCCATGACTTTATCCAAAAAGCACTATAAATTTTTCGCATTTTTAACTTACCCTTCCGCTCTTCAATGGTTGGGCTGTGATTCGATGTAAGAGTCCTCACTTACCACATCATCCATTTCATACATACATGTCAATATATTATTACTGACTGTAACTGCTTTTATTATACATGTAAGATTATATAAAATCTAATACAAATACATTCCCCATAATATATATCGTATACATCACTGTGATGTTTCTATGTTTAGATACACAACTGTACATAAAGGTATACCTGGCGATCGATAGGAACTAGCAGTGGACTCTGGGACACTATCCCTCGATAGCTCTCGCTCTACTGATGCTCTGTAGAGAGATGTAAAGAAAGGGGGGTGAGCATACAACGCGCTCAGTAAGGAAATCAGGCAAGCAAGTAGATATCAACACTATCTACTCAAAATAATGCTATGCCTTGAAAACATTATTTCCTTTACTCGCTTTAAAAGCATGTCTTGAAATATGATATATATACTTGTACAGAATAAATCCCATGTACAGAAAATCATGCTTTCTTTCTCAAATGTAGGCATGTAGTGCAAAACAATGCATCGTATATAAATCATGCCTTTATGTAAATCATGCCATGTATATTTAAATCACAATAAATATGGCATCAAATGATTCACAACATAAAATCGGAGTCCGACCCATCCCTCAGGTCTGTCCGCAGTTTAAATCATTCAATCAATGTGATATATCATGTAAGACTCTGTGGTTAAGTGTAAATAGTATCCTGGACTATGATCATATCCGACATGTGATCCCAAGCAACACAGATCTCGATGTGCGGGGCATCACTGCTGCAATGGGAGGGGGGTCAGTCCATCACAACCGTCAGCTATATCCTCCTCAACTCCACAACAACACACGGTACAGCGTACACCTCATGCCACTCAGGCACGGTACAAAGTACACCCGTGGACCCGTCCTCACGGCCAGAGTGCCTACCATAGGTCTTAGCTCTCGCACCCGTGGAATATCAACATCACAGTCAGGGTGCCTACTATAGGTCTTAGCCCTCGCGCCAGTGGAAATATCATACCACATCTTAAATACCCTCATGCTGGCCATCCTCTCAAAATGTGACACTCAGTCACACACGAATGCGGCATGAATAGGTACCATGTATATAATATCACATACAGTGTGCGCCCTCGAGTGCGACACACAGTCGACACTACGTTCGAACACTGTTTCACATCACAAACTCAACTCTAGTGCGAGCAATCTCCAGCAACTAGGTCAATGCATAGTTCATGTATTAAATCAAGTACGAGCAATAGCTCCAGTACCATGCTATGCACAATATCATCAAATCAAGTACGAGCAATAGCTCCAGTACTATGTCATGTATAAACCATAAAGAATCGAGTACGAGCTAATCGCTCCAGCACTCTGTGTCATGCATATATCATTAAAAGCTGAGTACGAGTAAAACTCCAGTACTCTATCATGCATGTCATGGAAATCTAGTGCGTATAAAAAAATCCAGCACTAATGTATGTGAAAAACATATGAAATCCAGTGCGAGCTGTGTCACGACCCAAATTACCTAAAAATCCCTACAAATTTTTCATTTTTTTTTCATTTCCTCACCCGTCGTGAACAGTTACACTACTAAACAGTTGGGCTATGATTCGGTGTTAGTAACCTCTCACCTATTTACCATTCTATTTTCATATTCACATTCACATATCAATTTATTTAAACAAAATACATCCCCAATATTAAATCCATATACAGTACTGTGCATCTATATGTTCAGATACAAAAATTATATAAATGTGTATACCTGATCTTAATAAGAAGCAGCGAAAATGACTACTGTCGTTCTCTTCTACTGAATATACCCTGTGGGGTGGAAAATGAAAGGGTGAGCGAAACGTGCTCAGTAAGGCAATAATGTAAGCAGGTAGATAACTATACTATCTACGTGCTGATAATGTCATGATGTAAAAATCGTTTACTTTCGAAGCATGAGGTAAGATTAAAACAATACCACATGTATGTATATATCATATACAAGAAATCATGAAATCGACATATCAAGCACACATGGAAAATCATCATGTATGACATCTCATGCTCGTCACATTAAAACTCATTTATTTCATCATAAACTCTTCACTTTAAAACTCATTTGTTTAATCACAAAACTCATCACTTTGAAACTTATATGTTTCATCATAAATTCATCACATTTAAAACTCATTTATTTCATTATAAAACAACTTCATCGAGGAAAAACCCATCTCTCGGGAATACCTTGATTCATCAAATCACATCTCTTTTAAAAACATAAATTGGGACTACCCCTCCATCGGGTTTGTCCTGGTCTATCCAGACCGTATGATATCATGTGAGGCATGTAGGTTACTGTATGAAAAATCGAGGACTATGGCCATACTATGTCCCTGTGATCCCAGGCTACACGGATCCCGGTGTGCGGGGTATCACAACTGCAACGGGAGGTGGGGTCAAGTCCTACCCGCCAGAATATCAAGTAACATCATAGAGTCATCATGACTGCACGGTACAGCGTACTCCGTGTGACATACACGGTACATCGTACTCCGTGGACCCATATCATAGTCTGGGGGTGCCTGTCGTAGGTCTTATCCACCCCAATACTATGTCGATAACCAACCCATGTCTCAAAGTATGCGTGCGAGCATCTCAACTCTCTGTGACACACAGTCTACAGGAGGCTTCCGCACGACTATATGCATGTCAACTCACGTCTAGTGCGAGTGAAGCTCCAGCACCACGCTATGCATATCATGATATCTAAAATCTCGTGCGAGCGAAGCTCCAGCACGATTTTGTGCACACACAAATTTCTCGTACGAGCAATGCTCCAGTACGGCTTTTCATGAGAAATAAATCAGTAAACTTGAGTGCGAGTAAGACTCTAGCACTCTTTTTACTCGTGTAAATATGATAGGTGGCTCAATTTTAATAAAACATCTTTGATAATAGTAACCAGTACAAACCGGTACCCTTTCGTATATTTCACGAAATCAATAGCCAACCTATGTGCATATTTGCTTAAATCAAAGCAATATAATCATATAAAGCATTAAAAACATGAAATCATGCAATTTATCTGCCTTACTACCCTTTTTGTAAATTTTACTCCCAGGGGTAAAATTGTCATTTTTCCTTTATTCACCTATGCCCCGGTTTTCTCAAAATTATTTTCTCGTTTCTAGATAGTTTAATAAATTCTAGACCCTGTAAATCCCCTCAAAAATACGTATAGGTATCTCTATATACCTACAAAATTTCCTTACCTGGAATCGCGTGCAGACTTAACCTGCCTCGATGATACCGAATCTCTCAGCCCAAATGTGCGCCAACCAAAGGTACGTAACTGCATATAACCATACAGTTGGGGTCAATTCAATTATCTTGATCAGTATATCGCATTTACTGACCAACTTTAAGGTATTGGGCCCTATCTACCTTATTTGGTCTCGGCCCATTTTAGCCCTTTTTATATTTATTAATTCCCTTCTTCGGGTATACCGGGCTTATGCAGCTTACTAATAATTATCGAGCTTCGATCCAAATTCATTGGATAGCCCGTATACCATTTACGGCAATTTATTACAACTCCGAATTAATATTCCTTTCTATGCGAAATTAATCCATAATTCCGTAAATTAATTAAAACTCGGTATTTAAAGAACTCTGATTGCCGAAATTAAACTGTACTTACCCGATACGATGCGGGATACGAGAATCAGAGCTCGATCGGCTCTCGTTCGGTCTCTGTCGTGAAGCTGCACAATTAGGTAAATTCGAATTATTTTCCATTAAAATAATATTAAATTAAATTTTCGAAATTTACCCGTAGGTCAATTTCGACCCTCGGTCAACTTACCCGAACCTCGAGTCATCCCCGGTAAATTTCTTTCTTTTTTTCCCCTTTTTCCTTTCTTTTCTTTCCTTTTCCTACCTTTTCCTTTCTTTTCTTTCCTCTTTCCTTCCTTTTCCCTCCTTTTCCTTCCCTTTCCTTTCGGCCAAACGGTGCCGTTTTACTGCCTATTGCCGTCACCGGCGTTTCTGGCGGTCTCACCAGCCAAGACCGGTCTCAAAAGAACCGGCTTCTTCCCCTGAGTGCGTCGGTAGTCTCCGTTTCAGCCCAGACGCGGTGGTTCGTCGGGAATCAGCTCGTTTTTTCGTCGGTCTTCCTTCGCTCCGATCGGCCTGCTCCGGCCACCTGACGGCGTGATTCCGGTGCCCACGTGCTCGCCGGTCTCCTCTCTTCCTCCTGGTAGCTTCGTCGGAGGCGGTCGGTCGTCGGTGTGCTGGAATCGACGGTCGGTTCTCACGGGTCGTCTTTCGGTTTTGTTTCTCGGGTTCTCCCGATTTTCAGGCTTTTCTCTCTTTTTTTTTATTATTGTTATTATTATTTAACATTTGTTTTATTATTAAAATATTCATTAAAATAGTCTAAAAAAATCTGAAAATATCTACAATATTATTATTTATTCCAAATAAATAAATTTAGTTTAATTTAATTTGTTTATTATATTTTTAATCATTTTTTCAGTATAATTTCTCCGTATTTTCGGGATATTGTCCCGGGTGACTTTTTGGTATTTCTAAAAATTCCGGATCTTGATAAATTGGACTCGAAATTGTATAATTCCTCATTATTGATCAAGATATCCTAAATCCTTATTTTTAATTAAATTTTTCTTATCGAATTTATCCCGAATTTCGATCTTTTGACCGTTTTACCCCTACACTTGTTTCGGGATTAATTCAGTCAAACTTTCCTTCACGAACACTCATTCATTTTATGATTTGAATCCTTATTTTCAGTCCGAATCCCATTCCTTTAAATTTGTGAACATTTTTCTACCTCATAAAATTTACGATTTAATTTCGGGTCTTACAAATCTCCACCACTTAAGAAATTTGGTCCTCCAAATTAGAACCAAGTTAAATGGATTCATAAACAACTCCGGGTACATTAATCGTATCATACTTCTTAAATTCTCATGTGATCTTTTTTCGGAGTGTAACACTACCAAAGAACTTTAATTAGGGAGATCGTCTTAAATCTCAATACTTTCTCTTTCCTGTTTAATGCCCGAATCAACCTCTTCAATATACTTATATTTGCATTAAGCTGAACTGTTGGATCTCATATCCTATCACCTATGCTGGATCTGGATAGTATTTTCGAAGCACCAAAAGATGGGACACATTGTGGGTGCCTGCTTATTCAAGTCATAACGCCAACCTACAGGTCTTATCTTCCACTTGTCCAATCTCTCAAAAAATTCAATCCAGCGATACTCAATTTACCTTCTTCCAAAAGTTCGCTATGTCCTTTTTCTCTTAGGACAAGTAACTTTCAACCATACCAATTCACCAAGGGTGAATTTCAATACTTGTCTATCTGCTCTGAGGTGTTCTTAATCTCTCATCCTTAACTAAACATCCTCAGAGACTTATTATCCAAAGTCGAAAATAATTCTATCTGTCACCCACTTTTTCTTATCCAATTTGGGGAACAACCCCTACAGTCATACACCGCCTCATATCTTGTTATCCCGATACTCAAGTGGCAACTATCACTATTGACGAATTCGATTTGTAATAATTGATCATCCCAGGAGCATAAAAATCAAGGGCACATGCTTTCATCGGATCCTCCAGAACTTGTACAGTCCTCTCTGACTGATTATCTGTCTAAGGACGGAAAGCTGTGCTAATACTCAGTCGGGTTCCCATAGCTTCCTGAAAAATATTTCCCGAAATGTGAAGTGAAGCGGGAATCCCTATATGATATCATGCTCACTGGAATGCTACTTAATGTTCCACAATCTTCCTTACACATAAATCCTCATATACACTTGAGTATTTGGAGATTTCATAACCAGAATGTGGGTAGACTTAGTCAATCTATCGACTATCATCCAAATAGCCTTGTAATTCACCTGGGTTCTCTGTAACCCATCACGAAATTTATGGAGACTTGCTCTCATTTTCGTGCCGTGTCGATATAGGTAGAGGCTGCAATAACCCTGCAGACTTTTAATACTCTACCTTATTCTGCTGACATACTAGGCACTTTTCCACAATCTCTACCATGTCTCTTTTCACATCTGACCACCAATACCCTTTTCAGAGATTTCATATATAGAATCGTTACTTTCCGTATGCACCGTATATCCCGAAGAATGAGCTTCTGACAATATTATTATCTCATCAACTGTGGTCCTGGGGAGCACTTATACTGTCTCTGAACCTCTGTAAATCATTATCATACTCTGTGAACTCTATCACTGTACCCTTCTGAATCTGACCTAAACTATCGATATCGTGCCGATCATCATGCTAAGCTTGTCAAATCCGGGCACTCTCATCCGGTTCTAATCTCAGGCTAGCTGTCACACAATCATTGTCATCATCAGAAGGGATCACATCAATACTGAGGCTCACAACTGCTCTAGCAGCTCATGCTCCCTGACCATCATATGTAATACCATCCCGAGGCTCTTTCTGCTCAAGGCATCAGCCATCACATTAGCCTTTCCTGGGTGGTACAATTTTTTTCCACAATCAAAATCTCTCAGAAGCTCTAACCCACTATGTACTCTCATATTCGCCTCTTTCTGTGAAAAACAGATACTCGGGGCTTTATCATCAGTGCATACCCAAAATTTCTCATCGTGTACCTAGTAGTACCATATCCTCAGTACAAGTACTATCGCTGCCAACTTAAAATCATGAGTCAGATAGTTTATTTCATGATCAAGGAGTTTTCTGACTCCATAATTGACTATCTTCCCATTATACATCAATACACAGCTCCTTCATTATTTTGAGGTATCCATACTCATTGAGAACCTCTTGAGCTGTTGGGTATGGTGAAATTAATCACGGGGGTCAGTTCATACTTCACTACACCGAAATTCATGTCACATCTATCATCTTATTTATCATCTCATTCAAAGACCACGTTTTCTTAGTTAAACGAGTCAACAAAGTAATCTATTTCGAGAACTCTTAACAACCCATTTGTAAAAGCCATTTTTTCAATTATTGCTTACAATTTTGCCCTAGACTTTAACTACACCCAACATATCATCGATAATGATGATTACAAATCGGTCCAATCCTTGACTTATTTACGCATAAGTGTATAAAATCCTTCAAAATCGCTTACGTTTTCAGGTACTAACCTGCGTCATTTCCTTTTCTTATCTTAACAGCTCTTATTAAATTTTACTATGTTAACCTTTATGATTTGTCGAATTTTATAACTCTTATCGCCTTAGTAAAGGTATCCTAATGCTAAAGGTATCTATTACGACGATCGATTTCACGTTATAGGTTATACATATATACTTTTAGACGCTGTCAAGTCTTCAGGCGGTGAGGTATTTTGAAATACCTTTATTAACCTTCAGACTTAACCACAATTACTTTATATACCAGTCCATGTGGTCACAATTTATATTCGCTACTAATTGCTTTAATCCTAATGACTTCATATCGTAAGGATGTTCTTACCTAGCATACGCCTCTTACTCTAATACATTTTGTATTCAGAATCAAGCATATCTCGAAGATTATCTCCTTAGTGTATCAATTATAACGAAACTCTTGTCATTATTCATTTTGTGAGTACAATCCTTTACTCCTTTAATTTCAACTGTTGCACCCCTTTTTATCACTTGTCAACACTTACAGTATACTTTTCAGTGATGTTTTTCACCCCTGTTTTCAACTTAAAATCTGTATATCCATATTTCGTTAATTAATCCTTCTCTATTGGGGTACTCATTTATCAGTATTGTGCCCAATGATGTAGGCATTCATGCCTTTTACTCACTTATATGCGAATGAAGGCAGTATGAATAAATGTGTGGCACCAGGATCAATGAACATATGTACTTCATTATTCATAACAAGTGTGGTATCTCACACCACATCCATGAAACATCAATAGCGTCCTGGTCCAAGACATCCTCTCGCCTTCGTCCAACAGCCTACTTTCCTTTTTCTTTTCGGTTATGGCCTCCCTTTTCGTTACAGCTATACCAACGAAGTTTTTCTCTGTCTCTTTACTTTTCTATTGGGCGATCTCGCCAACTCTGTGCAATCAAAATCAATGGTCCGTGCCACACTTAACGGCCATTTTCATCAAAACAGTGTAGGTATAAACCCTCCTTCTGTGGTATCCACCACACATCTCACACTGCTTACAGTGCTTACACTGCTACGCTGCTACACTGCTTCGTAGCAAGTCGGGGTTCTCAATTTACAATATCCTTTAAAAGTACTAAAATTGGATATACTGGGGCTTTACCAATCATCTTACCTCGTAGCTCATCAACTCTAATCTCTTACCAACTGGTCTCTTTCCCGCTTTGACATCTCTGTCATTCTCTATTCTCTTCTGTCACTATTTCGGCCCTTACTACCTTTTTCAATCTCAGAGGCGTGCAACACATGATATTATTCATGCAACTGTATTTTGCGCACTGCCTCGACATAAGTAGTGAGCCAATCAGACTCTAATCGACAATTTGAGCCCTTTCATGAACTTTTGGGCTTTCCGACTCTCACTGTCCACAATATCGGGTTCATGCTTGCCCAGGGATGTAATTTGAGATTCATACTCATCAATCAACCAATGACTATGGGCAGTGTAAGAAACTTTATCTGTAATTTTTCTTTAAGTAATGTTCGGGATATTCTGTCACCGGAATACATCCAAAAATATTTCTCATGTCGGCTCTGGACGTCTAACTCTTCAGATAGGTCGGGCGAACTCCCATCAATGCTCCGCCTCGCCCTCCAACATAAATGTATTTTAAAAATCACTTTCTTAGTCGACATACACCGAAAAATCCATACAACTTCGCAATCTCATTCACCCAGTCCTCAACAAGTATTGGTTTCCTTACTTCGCTATATACCGGAGGGGTGTGCAAATATCTATAGTCTGAGGCATCTGTTTAGGCTTTACCCTGCCTATTCTCAACTACACGCATAGGTTGAGTAAACAACTCTGAAATATTTTCTACACTCCACTCCATCCTCTTGGAGTGTGTCTCAATATTATTTGGTCTCTTTATAGGACCCTGTGGAGTATGCTCAACATCAGCCTCCACCTCACTCTCATCTTGAGTCTCATGTAATGACTCATTCGACTCTCAGGCCGATCTCTATAGTCTTGAACATGTGTACTCACCCCTCTACTATAGCGGCTATCAATTATAAAACTAGATTCTTGCATTCGAAACTAAGTTCTTAGCTGCAGTTTCATCTTGATATACACAATTGTATCTAAACAATGCACAGTACATGGGGATGTAAATTTACTTAACCACTAACACCGACTCATATCAGGCCAACTCTGCTCTGATACCATTAAATTTGTCACGACCCAAATTACCTAAAAATCCCTACAAATTTTTCATTTTTTTCATTTTCTCACCCGTCGTGAACAGTTACACTACTAAACAGTTGGGCTATGATTCGGTGTTAGTAACCTCTCACCTATTTACCATTCCATTTTCATATTCACATTCACATATCAATTTATTTAAACAAAATACATCCCCAATATTAAATCCATATACAGTACTGTGTATCTATATGTTCAGATACAAAATTTATATAAATGTGTATACCTGATCTTAATAAGAAGCAGCGAAAATGACTACTGTCGTTCTCTTCTACTGAATATACCCTGTGGGGTGGAAAATGAAAGGGTGAGCGAAACGTGCTCAGTAAGGCAATAATGTAAGCAGGTAGATAACTATACTACCTACTTGCTGATAATGTCATGATGTAAAAATCGTTTACTTTCAAAGCATGAGGTAAGATTAAAACAATGCCACATGTATGTATATATCATATACAAGAAATCATGAAATCGACATATCAAGCACACATGGAAAATCATCATGTATGACATCTCATGCTCGTCACATTAAAACTCATTTATTTCATCATAAACTCTTCACTTTAAAACTCATTTGTTTAATCACAAAACTCATCACTTTGAAACTTATATGTTTCATCATAAATTCATCACATTTAAAACACATTTATTTCATTATAAAACAACTTCATCGAGGTCAAACCCATCTCTCGGGAATACCTTGATTCATCAAATCACATCTCTTTTAAAAACATAAATTGGGACTACCCCTCCATCGGGTTTATCCTGGTCTATCCAGACCGTATGATATCATGTGAGGCATGTAGGTTACTGTATGAAAAATCGAGAACTATGGCCATACTATGTCCCTGTGATCCCAAGCTACACGGATCCCGGTGTGCGGGGTATCACAACTGCAACGGGAGGTGGGGTCAATCCTACCCGCCAGAATATCAAGTAACATCATAGAGTCATCATGACTGCACGGTACAGCTTACTCCGTGTGACATACACGGTACATTGTACTCCATGGACCCATATCATAGTCTGGGGGTGCCTGCCGTAGGTCTTATCTACCCCAATACTATGTCAATAACCAACCCATGTCTCAAAGTATGCGTGCGAGCATCTCAACTCTCTGTGACACACAGTCTACAGGAGGCTTTCGCACGACTATATGCATGTCAACTCACGTCTAGTGCGAGCGAAGCTCCAGCACCACGCTATGCATATCATGATATCTAAAATCTCGTGCGAGCGAAGCTCCAGCACGATTTTGTGCACACACAAATTTCTCGTACGAGCAATGCTCCAGTACGGCTTTTCATGAGAAATAAATCAGTAAACTTGAGTGCGAGTAAGACTCTAGCACTCTTCTTACTCGTGTAAATATGATAGGTGGCTCAATTTTAATAAAATATCTTTGATAATAGTAACCGGTACAAACCGGTACCCTTTCGTATATTTCACGAAATCAATAGCCAACCTATGTGCATATTTGCTTAAATCAAAGCAATATAATCATATAAAGCATTAAAAACATGAAATCATGCAATTTATCTGCCTTACTACCCTTTTTGTAAATTTTACTCTCAGGGGCAAAATTATCATTTTTCCTTTATTCACCTATGCCCCGGTTTTCGCAAAATTATTTTCTCGTTTCTAGATAGTTTAATAAATTCTAGACCCTGTAAATCCCCTCAAAAATACGTATAGATATCTCTATATACCTACAAAATTCCCTTACCTGGAATCGCGTGCAGACTTAATCTGCCTCGATGATACCGAATCTCTCAGCCCAAATGTGCGCCAACCAAAGGTACGTAACTGCATATAACCATACAGTTGAGGTCAATTCAATTATCTTGATCAGTATATCTCATTTACTGACCAACTTTAAGGTATTGGGCCCTATCTACCTTATTTGGTCTCGGCCCATTTTAGCCCTTTTTATATTTATTAATTCCTTTCTTCGGGTATACCGGGCTTATGCAGCTTACTAATAATTATTGGACTTCGATCCAAATTCATTGGATAGCCTGTATACCATTTACGGCAATTTATTACAACTCCGAATTAATATTCCTTTCTATGCGAAATTAATCCATAATTCCGTAAATTAATTAAAACTCGGTATTTAAAGAACTCTGATTGCCGAAATTAAACTGTACTTACCCGATACGATGCGGGGTACGAGAATCAGAGCTCGATCGGCTCTCGTTCGGTCTCTGTCGTGAAGCTGCACAATTAGATAAATTCGGATTATTTTCCATTAAAATAATATTAAATTAAATTTTCAAAATTTACCCGTAGGTCAATTTCGACCCTCGGTCAACTTACCCGAACCTCGAGTCGTCCCCGGTAAATTTCTTTCCTTTTTCCCCTTTTTCCTTTCTTTTCTTTCTTTTTCCTTCCTTTTCCTTTCTTTTCCTTCCTCTTTCCTTCCTTTTCCCTCCTTTTCCTTCCCTTTCCTTTCGGCCAAACGGTGCCGTTTTACTGCCTATTGCCGTCGCCGGCGTTTTCGGCGGTCTCACTGACCAAGACCGGTCTCAAAAGAACCGACTTCTTCCCCTGAGTGCGTCGGTAGTCTCCGTTTCAGTCCAGACGCGGTGGTTCGTCGGGAATCAGCTCGTTTTTTCGTCGGTCTTCCTTCGCTCCGATCGGCCTGCTCCGGCCACCTGACGGCGTGATTCCGGTGCCCACGTGCTCGCCGGTCTCCCCTCTTCCTCCTGGTAGCTTCGTCGGAGGCGGTCGGTCGCCGGTGTGCTAGAATCGACGGTCGGTTCTCACGGGTCGTCTTTCGGCTTTGTTTCTCGAGTTCTCCCGATTTTCAGGCTTTTCTCTCTTTTTTTTTTTATTATTGTTATTATTATTTAACATTTGTTTTATTATTAAAATATTCATTAAAATAGTCTAAAAAAATCTGAAAATATCTACAATATTATTATTTATTCCAAATAAATAAATTTAGTTTAATTTAATTTGTTTATTATATTTTTAATCATTTTTCCAGTATAATTTCTCCGTATTTTTGGGATATTGTCCCGGGTGACTTTTCGGTATTTCTAAAAATTTCGGATCTTGATCAATTGGACTCGAAATTATATAATTCCTCATTATTGATCAAGATATCCTAAATCCTTATTTTTAATTAAATTTTTCTTATCGAATTTATCCCAAATTTTGATCTTTTGACCGTTTTACCCCTACACTTGTTTCGAGATTAATTCAGTCAAACTTTCCTTCACGAACACTCATTCATTTTATGATTTGAATCCTTATTTTCAGTCCGAATCCCATTCCTTTAAATTTGTGAACATTTTTCTAACTCATAAAATTTACGATTTAATTTCGGGTCTTACAAGCTGTGCTCTAGCACGATTCATTCTCACATAATATGATAGATGGCTCTTTAAAAAGGGATTGTTTATAAAACATCAAAATCAGCACTATAAAGTGTGCTTCAGTCACATCAACCTTAAAATCATTAGCCCATCTATTTATTTTCATCCTAAACAGCAGTTAAACAATGACAATAATAGTTTCCATGCTTTTTGCAACTTTTCACAAAAGTTGACTTTTTGACTAACTAGGGGTAAAATCGTAATTTGCCACTATCGGGTCGCAATAATTATTATTCACTTTCTCTGACCCTCAGAGTTTTTAAGTGAATGTAAAAGCAGACGAAATTGCGTGCAGGTATCTCTAACTACTCGCAAAAGTCCCTTACCTCGGATCACGTCACATGACCTCACTTCCTCGGTGCTGCTAAATCCGGCAGTCCGATCAGCTCTCAATGTAAACTCCGGAGCTGTAAATAACCATTCCTCAGGTTAATTATAATTTTCCTACTGTATTACACATTAATACAGTCTATTTTCCCTTAATGGGCCTTAATAATCCTTAATGGGCCTAACTATACCTTAAGCCCATTTTCATTTTACTATTCACTTTTGTTGGGCCTTTTGGGCTTGTCCTAGGCCCATTACACCCTATTGGGCCCAAAATAATTGGGCTTGGCCCATTGGGCCTCTCGGCCACATGTCATGGCCGAGAGCTATCCATGCCTCGGTTTCACCATGGCATGCCATCCATGCCTATTATTTAGCCATTTTCACTTAGGCATTTTCACAAACACTTGGAAGGCAACATTACCAATCATCACATAGTTCATTTAGGCATTTTATCAAACACCTTGATTGCCAACAAATTACATGCATTAATTAATCAAATTGATTAATTCTAATTACACCATTAACATTAATACATGTATACTAATCCATTTGTCTTAAAATCATATTGACATAATTTAACATCCCATTACTCACTCTCGGCCTAACCCACTTCATGGTGATTTAATATGTTTCAATGCTTAAAACATATATCAACATACTTGAAATCATTCATACATTAACATATATGAAATTGGAAATTAGAAAATATATCAATTGTTGTGTTCACCCTTTGGCCGAAACTTTGGAGGCTCTCGGTTTGCACTCTATGGCTCCTTGATAGCCAATTCCAACATATGTCAATCTCCTTTCAATTTGGAACAACTTCCATGAAGAATGCAAGTTCCAAATATGCCTAATTCCTAGTGATTTCTAGTGAGAGAAAGCTTGGAAAATATATTTCAATGGTTTCTTCTTCTAGCCGGATTTGGTGTGATGAAGATGACAATGGTGTGGCTGAATTTATAAGCCATATACTTAGCCATTAAGCTTTACTTTTCAGCCATTATGCTTGACTTTCCAAACCTTAGCCATGAGTCACCTTATGAGTCACCTTATGAGTCATAGTTAACTTTAACTATGGTTAGATATTTATCTCATGGGCTTCTCCATTTGGGCTTCTCGGTTTGGGCTTTCCTAATGGGCTTTCGGGCTGAAATTTTTACTATACCTCGGGCCTTTAATTGTCTCAAAATTTGGCAAATCAATTGGTCCAACAATTCGGTCTAAAGGACCTAAGAATTTCGATATACGTTTAGTATACCTTAATGGGCTTTAAAATTTTTACCTTAGGCCCACCACGTTTTTAACCATTAAATTTATTCTGGAATCCTTCCGAATAAATTTTCCTTACTTCCGAGGATGATTATCTTGTATTCTGGCCAAGAATATTTTTTCTCAAATTTTTCTCCATACTTAGGTTAATTTTTAACCATGATTAGTCAACTATGGTAAAAGTCCACTTTCTTAACTATAGTTGACTTTTTCCTTAACCATTTACCATGTTGACTTTTTCTTAAAATTTTGAAAGTGTCATTTCTTATGTCTTACACTCTCGTCTTTATATCCCAACCGCTCCCGGTGGATAATTTCACCCGAAACTCATTTTCTCACCAAAAAGGTCCATTTTACCCTTTTTTAGCTTTTACTCTCGTTTTATATGTTCGGGACTAAATCAAGCTGACTTTCCTTCATGAGTTCTCTACGCTCTCTTATTTTAAGTTCTTATTTTCAGTCAGAACGATTTAGAATAACTCGGTTTAGTCTGTGATACCCGTTGCTCACATTAGGCATTTTATGTAGCTTTTGCGTGTTAATTCATTTCAATAACACTTTAAGTCTAGTAAATACTCTTCTTATGATTCAACTATAATTACATAGTGTTCATACACATATGAATCATAAGGAAATAAGCTACAAAATCTGGGTCTGACACACTGTGACACAAAGTCTACAGGAGGCTCCAACATGGTCATATGCATGTCATAAAATTCATGTGCGAGCGAAGCTCCAGCACGGCTCCATGCATATTCATGATATCATAAAAACCCTCGTGCGAGCGAAGCTCCAGCACGGTTTCATAAAATCAATGAAATCTGCGTACGAGCAGCGCTCTAGTACGACTTAAAAATAATTATAAATCCAATTTAAATTCACGTACGAGCAATTCTCTAGTACGGATGCATAAAACCAAGTAAAATCTACGTACGAGCATAGCTCCAGTAAGGTAGTCATGTTAAGCAAGTTTGTAAAACTCAGTGCGAGTAGTACTCCAGCACTCTGTATATGAGTTAAAAGATAAAATCCAGTGCGAGCAGTACTCCAGCACGATTTAAAATCATAAAAACATGATAGGCTGCTCAATTTCACTAAAACAAAACAAAACACAACTGGCACCTAATTCGTGCCCTTTCATGTAAAAACATGAAATAAACAGCCAACCTATCCATAATTTGCTTCAATTAAAGCAATATAATCATAGGAATATCAAAAACATGAAAATCATGCAATTTCATAGCCTTACTACCCTTTTTGAAATTTTTCTAACTAGGGGCAAAATCATAATTTTCACATATACCTCGATTTTCATAAAAATTATTATTCTATTTCTAGATACCTTAGGAAATTCTGCGTAATGTAAATAACCCTAAAAATACGCGCAGGTATCTCTAAGCACTTACAAAATTCCCTTACCTCATTTTTCTGTACAGTCTGACTTTCTCAACTTTACCGATCACCCGATCCGTTTAGCTCCCAATATGTATTCCGGAGCTGCAGATAATCATTTATCGGGTTAAATCCAAGCATAATTATTCATATTTCACTTTTACGGGGCTTAATTTAAATCATTGGGCCCGTTTTACTTTATTAGGCCCGATTTCATCTTAATAGGCTTCGACCCATTTTCAGCCCGTTTTCACTTATTAAATCCCTTCTTCGGGTCTATTGGGCTCTCAATACCCATTGGGCTTCGTTCCCAACTCTTTGGATAGCTCGTATATCATTTACGATAATTAATTCAAAAATCTCAATATAATTCACTAATTGTGGAATTAAATCCGAAATTCGTAAAATAAATCTTTAATACGCGAATAATTACATAAATTGTCGTAAATGAGCTTTACTTACCCGAGATTATGTGATGGTGCGCAAATCGAAGTTCGATCGTCTCACGTATACGATTTATCATCGAACTGCATAATTTTATATTTAATTTCGGGTTAATTTTTGATTAAATATAGTTTAAATAAATTTCTCGAAATTCAAATCGGTCACTTTTGACCTCTTACCTACTTACCCGAAGTTCTATGTATCCCAAAAATTTTTCCCTTTTTTTCCCTTTTCTCTTTTTCTCCATTTTTCTCCTTTTTCTTGGTTGAACCGGTTCAGTCCGGTTCAACCCTATTCAAACCGGTTCGATCCAGCCGGTTCAGGACTTCGTCGATCAGTTCTCCGTCAGTTTCTACCCCAGCAACTTGGTAAGGTCGTCCGATGCATTGATCTAGTCTCGGTTTCGCCCAAGATGACCGGAAAGTGGCCGATCCGGCCTGTTCTCTCATCGCCGTCGGTGCCCTTTCTCTTTCTTTGTCGTCACCGGCGTTAGTGGCCATTTCACCGGCTGATTCTATTGTCAATCGATGCGCCTACACTGGGGGAGCAGTCGGCTACGGTCGGTTGGGGTCGATCGCCGGCGAAATGGTCGAATTTCTCTTCTCTCCCCCGTCAGTTTCTCTCCCTCGATTTCGTCGAATTTCGACGCTGTTGGCGACGGTCCCAGTGCCTGGAAGGTCGCCGACCTCTCCTCTTTCTCCTCCGATCTTCATTGGAGATCGTAGACCACCGGTGGTCGTGGGTGGCTCGGTTGCCTTCGGCTATCGTTTTCGGGTTTAATTTTCAAGTTTCTTCCCGATTTTCAGTTCTTTTTTTTTATAATTTATTATATTATTATTTTATTCTAAAAATCTCAAAAATATTTAAAAATTTTATATTTTATTCTAATTAATTAATTTAATTTATTTAATCTATTTTTCCACTTTCTCGGTATATTTTCTCTGTATTTTCGGGATATTGTCCTGAGTGAAAATTTTGATTAATTTCAGTAAATTCATATCTTGATCAATTTAACCCGAATTTAATTATTTCTTCGTTATTGATCAAGATTTCTCGATCCCATATTTTTAATTAAATTTTCTTGTTGAATTATACCAACTTTCAGTCTTTTGATCGTTTTGCCCTTCAACGTGTTCGGAAACTCCATTTCAATCCTTTGCATTTTTTAAATGCATTCAAAAATTTTTATTCATTCCCTTTGCTCTTATGATAAAAATCGGGTCTTACATACACATTTATATATTTAATCCGGGTCAATTTTGGTCAAATATAATTTCAAATAAATTTTTTTAAAATTAAATCGATTAATTCCGACCGCTTATCGGCTTACTCGTAGCCCAGTGCATCACTGAATTTTTCTCCCATTTTTTTTCTTTTTTTCTTTTTCCTTGGCTGAACAGGTTCGGACCGGTTCAGCCCATATCCCTTTCACTGAACCAATCTGTACCAGTTCAGCCCTCTCTTTCATCGTTCCCGACATTGCCAACCGGTTCTCGGGCCGATTCCTGCACCACGTGGTTTGACCTCGCCTGGGGAGCCTTCGTTTTGCCTGGGCTAGGGTAGATCGGCACCGATGTCGCTCGGTTCTTCCCTTCTCCCTTTTGGCTCTCCCCCCTCCAATCTGGCGTTTCCCGACGATGCAGGGCGCGTGGTGCCGTTCAGGCACTCCCACCATGCCGGTCTTCCTTCGTCGGTGCCCTTCGCCTCGGTTCCTTCCTCGGTCTGCCTCCGATGAGAGGCAAAGAGAGGGATCGGGTTTTCGATCCTCTCTATTTCCATTTTTCCAAATTTTCAGTTTCTAATTCATTTTGTTTTTCGTTTTTTTCTTTAATATGTATTGTATTATATTTACAAAAATCATATAATATAATACAAAATCTTAAAATATAATATTATTATAATAATAATATACCAAAATATCTTATATTATTATAATAATATTATATTATCATAATGTATTTTACACATTAATTTCCACACACATGTACATATATATTGTTTAATTTATTTCTACAAATATATATGTACATCATATTTTATTTTTATTATTTTCCCAAAATTATATTTATCTATTATTATTTTTCGAAAATATTTTTTCATATTCCCGAGATAAATTCCCGATGTGAAAAAATTTCAGGTCTTCATAATAAATTCATATCTTGATCAATTGGACTTAGAATTCAATTATTTCTTCTTTATTGATCAAGATTACGTGAATCCATGTTTAAAATGTCAATTTTTTTAAAAAAATGACACCAAATTTTCGGTTCTTACATTCCTCCCCACCTTAAGAAATTTGGTCCTCCAAATTATAACCAAGTCAATTCTCGAACAACTGCAGATACTTCTCTCGTATCAAGCTCTTAAGTTCCCACATAGCTTCCTCTGAAGTGTGGTGTTGCCAAAAACCTTAACTAGAGAGATCGTCTTAAATCGTAAGACCTTCTCCTTTCTGTCCAAAGTCCGAATCGGCTTCTTTACATATGGCATATCATCTGTGAGCTCCAACGGCTCATATTGAATCACATGTGTCGAGTCCATATGATATTTTTGAAGCATCAAAATGTGGAAGACGTTATGAATGCATGCTAGCTCAGGTGTCAAGGCTAGCCTACATTCCTTATCTTCCACTCGCTCTCGTATCTCGTTATCCCTTTCGAGGGAGAAACTTTCAGAAACACTATTTCACCTACAGTGAATTCCAAAAACCTTTGTCTCGTCTCAACGTAGTTTTTCTGCCTACGCTGAGCTGTTCTCAATCTATCACATATCAATTGGACATCCTTAGAGGCTTGATTCACTAAATCGAGAGCAAACATCTTTCGGTCACCCACTTCTTCCCATCCAATAGGAGATCGACACCTACGACCATATAACGCTTCATACGGTGCTATCTCAATACTCGAGTGATAACTGTTGTTGTAGGCGAATTCGGCTAATGGCAAATGGTCATCCCAGGAGCCTCTAAAATCCATCACACAAGCTCTCAACATATCCTCCAAAGTCCGAATGGTTCTCTCTAACCGACTATCGGACTGAGAATGGAAAGTTGTATTGAAACTTAATCGGGTTTCCATAGCTTCCTGAAAATGTTCCTAAAAGTGGGAAGTGAAGCGGGAGTCCCTATTAGACACAATACTCACTGGAATGCCATGCAGCCTCACAATCTCTCATACATATGGATTCACCAATGTACTAAGAGTATCTGTAGCTCTCATAGCTAAGAAGTGAGCTGACTTCGTTAATCTATCCACAATCACCCAAATGGCATCACGGTTCTGTCGGGTCCTCGGTAAACTCACAATGAAATCCTTAGTAACATGCTCTCATCTCCATGTCGGTACAAGTAGAGGCTACAACAACATTGCAGGTTTTTGATTCTCTACCTTAACTTGCTGACATACGAGACACTTTTCCACATACTCTGCTATGCCTCTCTTCATGCTTGACCACCAATACACTTTCTGGGGATTCTGATACAACTTATTACTCCCCAGATGCACTGTATACCTCGATGAATGAACTTCTGTCAAAATCAATCTCTTTAGCTGTGGGTCATCGGAACACAAATTCAACCTTTGAATATCAGTAGGCCATCATCACTAAATGTGCTCTCAGTCACTCTACTAATCTGTATCTGACTGACCTGATCAATATAGAAGCAATCAATACACTGAGCTTGTCTGATCTGGTCTATCAAATCATGTTCCAATCTCAGACTAGCTATCACACAATATGCGTTAGTGTCAGAAGGGTCTATATCCAGACTGAGGCTAGTAAACTGCTCTAACAGTTCATGTTCCCTGACCATCATGTACGATATCATCCCAAGACTCTTCCTGCTTAAGGCATCAGCGACTACATTCGCTTTACCCGGATGATAAAGTATCTCACAATCATAGTTCTTCAAAATCTCTAACTATCGTCTCTGCCTCATATTCAATTCTTTCTGTGAAAATAGATACTTAAGGCTCTTATGATCAGTGAATACTGAAATTTCTCACAGTACAAATAGTCGCACCATATTTTCAGTACAAACACTACAGCTACCAACTCTAAATCATGGGTCAGATAGTTCTTCTCATGGTCCTTAAGCTGTCGGGATCCATAAGAAACTATCTTCTCATTCTGCATCAATATAAGCCCAGTCCCTATCCTGAAGCGACTGTATAAACAGAGAAACCTCCTAAGCTGGTCGGAATGGTGAGAATCGGCGCGATGGTCAGTCGCTGCTTCGACTCTCCAAAACTCTTCTCACATCTATCATCCAACTCAAATACAACATTCTTCTGAGTGAGACGAGTTAATGGAGCAGCCAATTTCGAGAAACTCTCTACAAATCGACGATAATATCTAGTCCAAACCCAAAAAATCGTGAATCTTTGTAACAGTCTTGGGCTTGTCCCACTGAACTATCACTTCTATCTTGTACAGATCAATTGACACCACATCCCTCGATACAACATGGCCCTGAAATGATTCTGTTCCAACAAAAAATCACACTTACTGAGCTTCGTATATAGCTTCCTCTCTCTGAGGGTTTGTAGCATAATGCTCAGATGCTGCTTATGCTCTTCTTGCACTTCAAATACACCAAAATGTCATCTATAAACACTATGACAAATCGGTCCAGATATGGCTTGAACACTTCATTCATCAATACCATAAAAGTTACAGGAGCATTCGTTAACCCAAAAGGCATAACCAAGAACTCATAATGACCATAACGAGTAAGAACAGCTATCTTGGGCACATCTCCACTCCAAATTCTCAACTGATGATGCCTAGACCTTATATCAATCTTCGAAAAGATCTATGCTCCCTACAACTGATCAACAGATCATCAATACGCGAAATGGGGTACTTGTTCTTGATGGTGGTCTTATTCAACTACCTGAAATCAATACATAGACAGAGGCTTCCATCCTTCTTCTTAATGAACAAAACTGGTGCTCCCCAAGGTGAAACACTTGGTCTAATGAACCCCTTATCCAACAATTCTTGCAATTGCTTCTTTAGCTTCTCCGATTCAACTGGAGCCATACGATATGGTGGTTTGGATATTGGCTCAATACCATGCACAAAATCAATGCAAAATTTCATCTCTCTGTCTGGTGGCAACCCTGGTAGATCATCCGGAAAGATATCAGAAAACTCCCTGACTACTGGAATATCTGTCAATTCTGGTTGTGCCTTATCTGTATCAACCATAGATGCGACATACCTTTAATCACCTCAGCTGAAGCATCTACGGTCGCCTGGTCCAATGCAAACACTCAACCGCGTCCTACAACTTACTTCCCCTTCTCTTCAGCTGTAGCCCTCCTCTTCGGTGCAGAAGTACCATCTGTATCCTTCTTTGACTCTTTTCCCTTCTGTGAGGCTATCTCAGCCAACTCTGGGCAATCCATTATCATATGCCCCGTCTTGCCACATCTAAAACATGTTCCAGTCAATACATGGCGTGGCCTACTACCGTGATATCTACCACATGCTCTACATTGATCTATAGTCGGTCAGGGTCCTCCAATCACTAGACCCTTAGCTGGAGTCGAGACCTGATACACCGGGGGCTTAATCATCCTACTCCGTGACTCATCGACCATCAATCATCTAACAAACAGCCTCTTCCCCACTTGGACACTACGGTCCTCTACTGATCTCTTCGATCTCTATTCCTACCCTTCACGACCTTACCAAACTCGGGGACGTACATCTCATAGTCTTGCTCACACAACTGAGCTCTACGCATGACCTCCTCGTAAGTCGTGATGTCAGATGGGGCTAATCTGACTCTGATGGAAAGTCTCAATCCCTCCATAAACTTGCAGATCTTTCGCATCTCACTACTTATGGTATCCAAGTCATACCTTTTCAAGGATGTAAATCTAGACTCATACTCGTCCACCAACCTGTTCTCCTTGATCAGACCAAGAAATTCCATCTGTAATCTCTGCTATACAGTGGCTGGGATATACTGCCTCTTGAAGGCATCCAAAAATATTTTTCAGTCAATTACCTGATTCTTAGCTCTCAGGATGGGTCAAGTGAATTTTCACCAATGTACTACCTCGCCCTCTAACATGAATGTAGCAAAGGCCACTCTCTCAGTGGTCGAACATTGGAAAAATCCATATAACCTCTCTAACTTGTTGATCCAATCCTCTACTACTACAGGATTTTTGACCTTACTGAACGATGGAGGCTTCAGCTTCTGAAACTGCCTCAATCGGCCAAACTTACAGTCATACCCTGAATTCTCACCAGTGTGTTGTGGAACTACAGGTGGTGGTATATGGGTCTCAGCAGTATGTGGCATAGGTGTAGGCTGTGTAGGCGCAGGTGTCTCAGGAGCAGTTGCCGACTTAGTATGGGTCACCTGAGTAGCCGGACCTTGCCTACTTTCTACTTAGCCATCCCCTGAGTGAACAACTCTATAAACGTGTCCCAACTCCGCTCTAATCTCATAATGCGGGCATCAGTAGTCTCAGTTGGATATGATGGGACATGATCACGTGACGATTCACTAGGTCTCTCGGACCTCTCTTTATGGCCCCTGAGAACGTAAAATCTCCCCTTTGTTGCGATGTCTATCATACATCCAGATCGTCCCGCATACACAATCAATTTCTCAGTTTAGCCACAGCTCGGTAATCACAATTGTATCTAATAATGTACAGTGACATGAGAATGTATACTTTCTAACTACTGACACAGACTCACATCAGACCAACACTGCTCTGATACCACTTCTGTCGAAAACCGTTTTCCCAAAAATCACTACAAATTTTTTGTGAACTTATCTCACTTCACTTGTTGGGCTGTAGGTCAATATCCATTACTCAATTTCATATGTTATATATATATATATATATATATCATGCAATGCTTTCGTCCCAGGCACTAACATCGCGGAAGCTCATAAAGTTACTATTTCATAATTAGAAAGTCATTTATATTGCTTTACATATACATCCCCCATATAACGTGACTACATTACTGTACACTATTATTCAGATATAAAAAGTACATATGTGCGTATACCTTGATGTTGCTAAATAGCTGTGTGTAAAGGATCGTAAGACTGACGCAGCTAGCACACTCTAATGAAAATGCTCTGTAGAGGGGGAAAAGTAAATGGATGAGCACTACACGCTCAGTAAGGAATAAATGAAAGCAGGTAGATAATCACACTATCTACGATGCTCATAATGCATGGTTTATACCAAAAACCAATGTCATTCACAAAATCGTCATAGTAAAACACAAAGCAATTTAATGCCATAAAACCGAATATCAAAACTCATTCGGAGTAAAATATTGTTGTGTTCAGTATTGAAACTCACATTTAAATCATATTCTCATTTCAAATGGTTTCATCACAAAAATCAAATCATAGATAGTTTCATCACGGAAACCAATAAAACAGGCGAGACTAGGCAGGGATTTCCACATAATCCATAAAGACATTTGGCTAAAGTTTGAGATCTCGAGCTATCACTAGCTAGGTGTGTAAGTGTGTCTCTGAGTTCGAGGAGGGGATTAGTCTATCCATCGGCTCCTATCTAAGGACTATCACAAATCAGAGCAATGACACAGCATGCCCAAGTCCAAAGACGCAATTCTCACATCCCATAGTTGCACGGTACAATATACTCTATGTTGTCTACACGGTACAACGTACTCCGTGAACCACAGTACAATTACCACACAGTTGTAGGTGCCTGAGTCACAAGCTCACCACCCCAACCAAATAAATTATCAATCATAGCCTGTCATCTCAGATCTAATGCAAGCAAGTCAGTGTGACACACAGTCCAACACGAGGGCTCCAGCACGATATCAATCATACATCACAACAGAATCCAGTGCGAGCAGTGCTCCAGCACGATCTGTTCATATGCCATACAAAAATCAAGTGCGAGCGAATCTGGATAAACCATAGACCTCATCATAGCTCTAGCACCTTATCGTTTATCAAATTATATCAAATCTAATGCGAGTAAGGCTCCAGCACTATATCATGTAAAAATTATACAAAATCCTGTGCGAACCGATTTGTGTAACTCACAGGTAATCTGATGGCTCCAGCACGATTTCACAGATACAAAATAGACAGCTGGCTCTATTTCCCACAATAGTGGTACTCAAAATCGAGTGCGACACGTAAAACGATACAAAACAGAGTGAAAGGGTAACATCACATCAAATCACTCGTCAATCAAATCACACTTTAGAAAAACGAGCAATTTAATGCATACAGTCAAATCATAAGCCAGTCTATCATTCTAGCTTTACAAAAATCTCTTTTTCACAGAGAAAACATGGATTTCATGCACTTTATGCATTTCCAAAAAATTTCAGGTCTAAAGGTATTTTCGTAATTTTTTCATAGTTGGGTACTATCCAGAAATTTCATATCTATACTCTATATGGAATTTAAGTGTATGCAAACGACGATAAAAATACGTACAACTATCTCTAAGAGCTAGCATAGATCCCTTACCTGGAATCCAGTCGAATGCACTTTTCACCTTTTTTCACTTTTCGTATATCAATCTATCCGGTTCTAAATATATCTCATGGAGATGTAGATAGTTATCAATCACATCAATTAAGGCTGATAACTCATTTATCCTTTTCTATGTGGTCTATTTCATCAAATGGGCTCAATTACTCTTATTGGGCCTCGTTGCCTCTTAATGAGCTCAACTCTATTTTAAGCTCATTTCAACTTTACTATTTATTTTATCAAGGCTTATTGAGCTCCTTAGGTCCATTAACAATTATTGGGTCATCCGTGAGGCCCATTAACACTACCATCACGCCATCTTAAGCATTTTCTAACATAAAGCATTTTATACGGAGTTAATCAGCAACTTATGCGATTAATTCTTAACTCGTATAATTATACAAGTTATAGCAAGTGAGATTCACTTACTCGAGTTTCTATGATGGTTCACAAATCGAGGCTCGATTGAACTCATGTTTGTTGCCAATTGTCGTGCTACACATTTATATATTTAACCCGGGTCAATTTCGATCAAATATAATTTCAAATAATTTTTTTGAAAATTAAATCGATCAATTTCGATCGCTTACCGGATTACCCGTAGCCTGGTGCATCGTCGAATTTTTCCCCCATATCCCTTTCATTGAACCGATCCGTATCGGTTCAGCCCTCTCTTTCGCCATTCCCAGCGCTACCGACCTGTTCTCGGGCCAATTCCCCCGCCACGTGATTCGGCCGCGCTTGGGAGTTTTCGTTTGGCCTGGGCTAGGGTAGATCGGTGTCGGTGCCGCTCGATTCTCCCCTTCTCTCTTTCGGCTCTCCCCCTTCAATCTGGCGTTTCCTGGCGATGCAGGGCGCGTAGTGCCATTCAGGCACTCCCACCGTGCCGGTCTTCCTTCGTCGGTGCCCTTCGCCTTGGTTCCTTCCCTGGTCGGCCTCCAACGAGAGGCAAAGAGAAGGATCGGGTTTCCGATCCTCTCTGTTTCCATTTTTCCAAATTTTCAGTTTCTGTTTTGTTTTTTTTTCGTTTTGTTTTTTTTCTTTAATATATATTATATTATATTTTAATATAATATAATATAATACAAAAATCATATAATATGATACAAAATCTTATAATATAATATTATTATAATAATAATATACCAAAATATCTTATATTATTATAATAATATTATATTATCATAATGTATTTTACACATTAATTTCCACACACACATGTACATATATATTATTTAATTTATTTCTACAAATATATATGTACATCATATTTTATTTTTATTATTTTCTTGAAATTATATTTATCTATTATTATTTTTTGAAAATATTTTTCCATATTCCCGAGATAAATTCCTGATGTGAAAAAATTTTGGGTCTTCACAATAAATTCATATCTTTATCAATTGGACTTAGAATTCAATTATTTCTTCTTTATTGATCAAGATTACGTGAATCCATGTTTAAAATGTCATTTCTTAAAGAAATGATACCGAATTTTTGAGTCCTACATAACCTAAGTTGGTTGAATCTTAAAGCTAGCCTTTGAGGGTGTTTTTCTTCAATCTTTACTTTGAAAAGCCAAAACTTGATCTAATGATAGAATTAACCTTTCAAATTTTAGTATGTTGTAGAGGGAAGAGAGTAGAACAACTTTTTAGAGGGATGTTATGCCGAAAATGGATATAAATGGAAGAAAGAATGGTGCCAAAGCCTAGAAGTGTGGGGAAAATGGTGTTTTCTGACACCTTTTTTTTTTCTTTTTTTCCCCCCATAATTTCATGGGATTTTTAGGTTTTAATGAAGATGGCGGCTAAATACCCAAATATGTCATCAACGTTTACCAAAAAATGGAATTAAGCCCTTAATATTTAATTGCATGGAAATAAGTCCTTTAAGTTTTATTTTGAGCAATTTAAACCTTAACGTTTCAAAAAAAACATAATTAAACCCTTTTTTCCGTTAAATCCTAGAAACAGTCGTTAGTCATGTATACGTGGCATGCTGACGTAGAATATTTGTGCCACGTGGATTGTTGACGTGAAAATTTTTTTTCCACGTGTACAAAAATTGCTGACGTGGAATATTGGGCCCAAAAAAGTTTTTTTTTTGCTTAATATCCAAATATGCCCTCAATGTTTACCAAAAAATGAAATTAAGCCATCAACGTGTAATTGCATGGAAATAAGTTCCTTAAGTTTTATTTTGAGCAATTTAAACCTTAACGTTTCAAAAAAACATAATTAAACCATTTTTTGTTAAATCTCAGAAATAGCGGTTAGTCAGATATATATGGCATACTGACGTGAAATATTTGTGTCAGGTGAAAATTTTTTTTCACGTATACAAATATCGCTGACATGAAATATTGTGCCCCAAAATGTTTTTTTTCGAATTTCCTTTTTCCCATAATTACATTTTTTTAATTTTTATTTTATTTGCACAAATTACTTTTTTTCATATTGTTATTTTTATTTTATAAAATCACATTTTTCCTCAAAATATATTTTTTTCAAAAATTACATTTTCTCTTAAAATGTATTTTTTAAATTTCATTTTTTCAAAATTACATTTTGTTTAGACATCGCATTTTGTTCAAAGTTACATTTTTTCCAAAATTATAAGTTTTCTACTGAAAACACCCAAAAATTAATTAAAAAATAAAATTAAGAGAAGAAAAATATATAACTGTACAAAATAATCCATCACAAATACAACAATAGAAGTAAAAGACAACTAACATATTCATTGCAACAAAATTAAACTATAATAGCAACATATTCAAAGTAGAATTAAGCTTAAAACTACAGTTAATAATAATTATAAATCTGGATAATAAATTCAATATAAAAACAAGCTAATTGTGGCAGTATCGACTTCAACTTGCCAGTCATAATTAGCTTGTTTTTATGTTGAATTTATTATCTAGATTTGTAATTGTTATTAACTGTAGTTTTAGACTTGATTCTGCTTTGAATATGTTGCTATTATAGCTTAATTTTGTTGCAATGAATATGTTAGTTGTCTTTTACTTCTATTGTTGTATTCGAGATGAATTATTTTGTATAGTTATGTATTTTTCTTCTCTCAATTTTATTTTTGTATTAATTTTTGAGTGTTTACAGTAGAAAACTTGTAATTTTGGAAAAAAAAAATGTAACTTTGAACAAAATGCGATATCTAAACAAATTGTAATTTTAGAAAAATGAAATTTAAAAAATACATTTTGAGAGAAAATGTAATTTTTGAAAAAAAATATATATTTTGAGGAAAAAATGTAATTTTATAAAATAAAAATAACAGTATGAAAAAAATTAATTTGTACAAAAAAAATAAAAAATTAAAAATAAAAAAATGTAATTATGGGAAAAAGGAAATTCGAAAAAAAACATTTTGGGGTCCAATATTTCATGACAGCGATATTTGTATACGTGGAAAAAAAAATTTCACGTCAACAATCTACGTGGCACAAATATTTCATGTCAATATACCACATATATTTGACTAACGACTGTTTCTGGGATTTAACAGAAAATAGTTTAATTATGTTTTTTTGAAACGTTAAGGTTTAAATTGCTCAAAATAAAACTTAAGGAACTTATTTCCATGTAATTAAACGTCAAGGGCTAATTCCAGTTTTGGGTAAACATTAAGGGCATATTTGGATATTAAGCAAAAAAAAAAATTTTTTGGCCAATATTCCACGTCAGCAATATTTGTACACGTGAAAAAAAATTTTTCACGTCAACAATCCACGTGGCACAAATATTCCACGTCAGCATGCCACGTATACATAACTAACTACTGTTTCTGGGATTTAACGGAAATGGATTTAATTACGTTTTTTTGAAACGTTAAGGTTTAAATTGCTCAAAATAAAACTTAAAGGACTTATTTTCATACAATTAAACGACAAGGGCTTAATTCCATTTTTTGGTAAATGTTGAGGATATATTTGGATATTAAGCCTGAAGATGGCTGATAAATGGGTGCTATCTAGTGTAGTGCATCTCATTATAAGCCTTGGTCAACATTTGGTCAAAGGTTTTTCATTGGTTTAAATCAAATTCTTTCAATTTAGCCTATTTTGATACTTTTTCGATTCTACCATATTAATTTTCTATACAAAGGCTAAAAAATCAATTTAAGGACTTGATATTATTCCTGTAATGCCCTTAAATCGGTCCAAAATTTCCTTTTGTTTGGTATGAAAATTCAATTTATGGACAAATTTGTCATTATTGCAATTGTTGTGCATTTTTCGAGATAAGTCATAATCGCAATTTTATGTATCCAAATAGCTTACCCGATGTCATATATCATCACTTTATAATGATTTAGATGTTTCTGGCTGGTTGCGCACTCCTTTAGAGCCCATAAACTTATCCTAATAGAAGTTGGCCCCTTTTTACCCTGAAACCAAAATTTTCACTTTTTAGCATTCTTTTTCAATTTCCATGGTCACTTTGAGCAGGGCTAAGGTCACTTTACTTATTTTAGGGAAGTTGCAGTCAATACGCGGTTACCTTTGAAAATTGTAAAATTTACAATTTTACCCTTACTTCCTCGATAGCTCTAATTTAGTAATAATCGAAACTTTCATTCTCATTTATCATATAGTCCTACTTCACTTGATCTCACAACTGTCCAAATTGAGTCTTATGCATGTCCAATGTATGAAAACTATGGTTCTCACATTATATTTCACCTACTCGCCACCATTGTGTTTGCATCCAAACACGTGTCACTATTGACTTCACAGTTATAGTACCTGATATCAATTCTACACTAATTAATCTCACTACTAGAGCTATTTTTAATTTCACGAGAGCTAATTTTATCGTCAATCTAAATGGACCTTAAATTGAAGGTCAAAGAAGACAAACATTGCGTTGAGTGATGTAATAGTTAACGCATTATTGAGTTGCGAATTAAGTTGCTATTTCAAATACCCTTAGAGTAAAGTTGTTTAGGGGTTGGGATACCTGCCCAAACCCAAAGGCAAGTGTATTTTTAGGGCGAGTTTGAACAAAAATATTAAAATTGTTAAATAGACATGAGCTTGAAAAATAAAGGCTTGATAAAGGATCGAACTGGGCTTGGTTCACCATTTCAAGCCCAAGCGCACCTAGTCCGATAATTATTTTTTACTATTTTTAATATTAATTCTTTTTTTAATTAATTTTGATTATTTTTATGTAATCTAATTTGAACTTTTTTAATTTTATAGTTTAGGTTTAGCATTTAGGTTTTAGTATTAGGGTTTAGTTTAAGGGTTTAATGTTTAATGTTTAGGGTTTAGGGTTTATGGTTAGGGTTGAGGGTTGAGAGTTTAGGGTTTAAGGTTTAGGGTTGATGGTTTAGGGTTTAAGTTTAAGGTTTATGGTTTATGTTGAGCCTTTAAAGATTACAGTTAGGTGTTGAGGGTTTATTGTTTAAGGTTTAAGGCTGAGGGTTCATGGTTTAGGGTTTGGTGTTTAAGGTTAAGAGTTGGGGGTTGAAGGTTGAGAGTTAACAGTTTAGGGTTCAAGGTTTTAGGTTTGGGTTAATGCTTTAGGGTTTAGGGTTGACAGTTGAGTGTTGAAGGTTTAGGGTTTAGGTTTAAGGGTTTAGGGTTGATTGTTTAGGGTTGAGGGTGCAGGTTTGATGGTTTAAGGTTGAGAGTTTCATATTTGGGGTTTAAGTGTTGATGGGTTTATTGTTTAGGGTTTAGGTTGAGGGCTGCATTTAGGGTTAGGGGTTGAGGGTTTATGATTTAGGTTTGATGGTTTTGGGATGAGGGTTTTAGGTTTTGGGGTTGATGGTTTAGGGTTTAGGTTTGAGGGTTAGGGGTAATAGTTTAGTGTTTATGTTTAGGCTTTTGGGTTAAGAGTTTATGGTTTAAAGTTTAGGGTTAAGGGTTGACGATTTAGCATTTAATGTTTAAGCTTTAGGGTTAAAGGTTAACAGTTCAATGTTTATGGTTGACAGTTGAGTGTTTAGGGTTTAGGGTTTAAGTTTAACAGTTGAGGGTTGACGGTTTAGCCTTTAGTGTTTAGGCTTTAGGATTAAGGGTTAATGGTTAAAGGTTGAGGGTTAAAGGTTTAGGACTAAGGGTTTATAGTTTATGGTTAAGAATTTAGGATTTAAGGTTTAGGTTTAAGGGTTTAGGGTTTTAGATTAAGGGTTTAGGGTTTAGGTTGAGTATTGAGTGTTAGGTTTTGGGTTTAGAGTTTAGAGTTGAGGATTTAAGGTTTGGTGTTTTAGGATTAAGGTTTAGGGTTAGGGTTTAAGATTGAGGGTAGTGAATTTAATGTTTAAGGTTGAGGGTTTAGGTGTTAGGTTTTAGGTTTTAGGATTACGCATTTTGGGTTTAAAGTTTAGGGTTTAGGTTTGCAGGTTGAGGGTTGTAGGTTAAGGATTTAGGGTTGAAATTTTCATTTTTGTTGTGATTTTTTTTTGTTAGAATTCATTTTAACATATTGTGTTATATTTATTAACTATTATGTATTTAAATATCTGTTATATAGGGTTTAAGGTTCTGGTTTAGAGGGATTTAGGATTAAGGGTTGATGGTTTAGTGAGGTTTGAGGATTTGGGTTTTAAGGTTAAGGGTTTGGGGTTTAGGTTTGAGTGTTAGAATTTAGGTTTGAGAGTTGAGGATTGATTGCTTAGGGTTGAAGGTTTAGGATTTATGGTTAAAATATTTATTTTTATTTTAATCTTTTCGTTAAAATTCATTTTAATTTATTATGTTATATTTATTAATTATTTTGTATTTTAATATCTCTTAGATTTTAATTTTTGTTTTAAAAATGTCGAAGTAAAAAAGTGGTATGAATATTAAAACAAGCGGTAGATTTGGAAACACTCATCCTGTGCAAGGATAAGTTTATATAAAGACAAAAGAAAATGTTTCCACGTGGGAAATTGCACAACAATTAACACAAGGGACACATCACGTCTGTTCAGCTGACTGCTCGCTGACTCTTTTCTCTTTGTTTTTTCTTTTTTTGGTCGTTCTCAACTTCGCTTCCTGCTTCCAAGCACATCCCCGCCCAATAGCTGTCGGCTCTGGGGCCGGAGAATCAACGAAAATGACGTCAAAACTTCCATTTCTACACCTAACACGCGCGCCGGTTCATGTTCCGGAGCTTCAACACCTTAATTACCGTTGCCGCCAAAATCTCCATTTCGCCCCACTCACAAGCAAATCTTTTGCCCAAGATTCGTCTTCATCGTCATCTTCTCTTAACAGAAGCCAGTGTTTTCTCTCTCCTCATTGGTTGCACCGAAACCCTAACGTTAAGCGACCGTTGACGGTTAAATCTCAATTGAACTTCCCTCTCATTTCTCCGAACGACCAATGGGGCACCTGGACTGCTCTCTTCGCCACCGGTGCCTTCGGTATCTGGTAATACCGCTCTCTTTTACTCTTCCCCAAATTTTTAAAAATTTTTAATTTTGGAAGCAATAGTTTTCTTTTCATAATAATTTGTGGATTGTATTGATGATTATCTACTGATTTGAACTTAAAGGTCAGAGAATACAAAGGTTGGAAGTGCATTGAGTGGTGCGCTGGTGAGTACTTTGATCGGACTTGCTGCTAGTAATTTGGGGATAATTTCTTGTGAAGCTAAAGCCTACTCAGTAGTGCTTGAGTTTTTGCTCCCATTGGCTGTTCCATTGTTGTTGTTTAGGGCGGATTTGCGACGTGTGATTAAGTCAACAGGGAAACTTCTCCTGGCTTTCCTGCTGGGATCAGGTAATTCCACTCCACGCCAGAGTCTTGATGGCCAATTCAGTTGATCACCTGTGTCTCATTTTTTTTAGGTGAATTTTACTTGTATTAGGGAAATTATTCTGGGTTAGGATAGTCGAAAACATTTAGATGAATTATTCTTATTTTTTAGGTGAATTTTACTTGATGTGAGCTTTTGTTTTTTGCTTTCTCGCATTCTTTGCTAGGATTTTTTTTTTTTGATCATTTGGTTTCCAAAATTTGCAAGGCAGTGGCGACAACAGTTGGAACAGCTTTGGCTTATCTGATAGTGCCGATGAGAGCTCTTGGTCAAGATAGTTGGAAGATTGCCGCTGCCCTTATGGGTAGGCATATTGGCGGAGGTAATGCATTCTCGTTTCCTCGCATCATAATAGATTATTCATGATCCGATTCCATTGGTTTCATTATTTCTATGAACTTCTTTATCAGCACTGATGAAGCTATTTTTTACGCTGTTCAGCTGTCAATTATGTTGCCATTTCAAACGCCCTTGGAGTTTCTCCATCTGTTTTGGCAGCTGGACTAGCTGCGGACAATGTTATCTGTGCAGTATATTTTAGAACACTGTTTGCGTTGGCATCAAAAGTACCCCCTGAAACGTCAACGTCAGCAGAAGGTGTTTAAAATTTCTCCTCTCGTTGTTTCACTTGAGAGACTGTTTTCATTCATTATGAGTATATTGGCTGTCCAGATAATGGTCTATTCCATGAATTTTATTTCTAAATTTTATATTTTGATTTTTCTCAATTATGTTTTCCTGACCCTCTGCTGAAATGTGACTGCTATAGAATGATGTGGTCATGTTTCAAAAATTTTATTATCTAATTAAAGTTGTTGAGACTAAAGCAGATGTTGCATCGGGTGATGGGTCTCAATCTGGTGGCAAACTTCCTGTGTTACAGATGGCTACAGCTATTGCAGTATCCTTTACCATCTGCAAACTTGGAGCTTACCTCACGAAATATTTTGGCATTCAAGGAGGTAGCCTGCCTGCAGTTACAGCAATTGTTGTTATCCTGGCTACCGTCTTTCCTACACAGTTTGGGCGTCTTGCACCATCTGGAGAGGCTATGGCTCTAATTCTGATGCAGGTAACTAATCATTATTGGAAGCAGCCATCAGCCTCAAAACCCTTTTTTCCAACTATTTTTGTTTGAGGGATTTTCTTAACCGTACATAGCATGCCGAAATTTTAACTGCCATCTTGATTATCATCCTATATGCTAAATTTGGATCTATTGTGGATGTATTGACAATTGTGGCAATGATATATATTTTGTCCAGGTATTTTTCACTGTGGTGGGTGCTAGTGGAAACATATGGAATGTCATCAACACAGCACCCAGTATATTCATTTTTGCTCTGGTTCAGATTGCCATCCATCTGGCTTTAATTCTGGGACTAGGGAAGCTATTTCGCTTTGATCTGAAGCTGTTGCTTATAGCATCAAATGCCAACGTTGGAGGTCCTACAACGGCATGTGGAATGGCCACGGCCAAAGGGTGGAGCTCTATGGTTGTTCCTGGTATTCTTGCAGGCATTTTTGGCATTGCCATTGCCACATTTCTTGGTATTGCATTTGGAGTTACAGTTCTGAAATTCATGTAAAACCTTCAATTCCCTAATGCCAGAACTCGTTTCTGTTATCTAACCTCTGTAAACTTGAAACAAACGTTCTAAATTCCTGCAAGAGTACTAGTATAAATCAGTTCAGTTAATAAGAATCAAACGCAAAAACAGATAAAAAGACATTTGCTACATTACTGTCAACTGGATGAACAGAAAGAATGGAAAGATTGCTTTGCAGTGGACATACCGTTCTTAACTTTAAAATTGCATTCTGAAATCGAAGTTTGAAACTTGAGTCTAAAGTTTAAACTTTTTGGTGTTGAAAATAATTTCGAAGTAGGTGAACTGAATTGGCTGTTTGAGGTGGTGCGTAAGTAATGTCCTTAAGGATAATTTCATCCTTCGGAGTAGAAACTCGATGCAACAGGTGTAGGCAACTACCTTTCCAGGTGATAACAGACTTTTTTTAAATAATTTGCACTAATTATTAAAAGTGATAAGGGGCAACAAAATTGATGATAAATTATAACCCAGTAAGGTTGTAAACAAAGAAGAAATAAGAAAGTTAGAGATAAGAAATGAGAAGTGATAAGAGGTAAATAAGAAAGTTAGAGATAAGAAATGAGAAGTGATAAGAGGTAAAAATGAAATGAAAGATGTAGGCTACTATTTATAAGCAAGGTATGATCATTTGAATTGATCATTAAAGCAAGCAATAATAGTAGTATAGGTTATTAAACAATAATAGCGTAGGTTAGTAAACAATAATAGCCGAGGTACTAAACAATAATATCATAGGTTAATAAGAAATAATAATATATATTACCAAGCAATAATAATCTTTTGAAATACAGCACAATTTGTTTAACAATCCCCCACATATTTCAATTTTTTTTTTTAAATATATATGTTATGTTGGGTTAAACTCAATTGAATGTAATGCATCAAAATTGGTGTCTTTTCGACTATGAACTAGTTTTAGAAAGAAGGAAATATAATTTACAACATTATTGGTGAAGTTAAAAACTTCTATGAACCAAGAATTTTAACTGTGAATCATAATTTTCACCAATCATATTACACACCCACAATTTTTGTTGTTCAACACGATTTTACGCTAATCGGCGTTGTGCGTGCCTGGTTTTTTTATGAGTGCTCTAGAGAATTTAATATAATTCTCAAAGGAGTGGCCTTCTCCACACTCATATAGGTGATTCCATCAAGTGTATACTACAATTTAATGCACTACCAATAATGGACATGGAATTCATTAAGAGCTTAGCTCAATCTCTCTTTCATTGCAGTCTTGCACTATTCTCACCATAGGAGGGACAATCAATTTTAAGAGTGTATCACTAGATCAACAAGTGACATGTTATTACGCATATGAACCTAATTCATGGGATCGCTAATCACATAGGTTGGGTTACCATCATTGTTGATTTTTCTCAACTGGCTTAGGTCTCATTCCCTTTGATGTATCATGAATTAATTTTCTTCCTAATGGTAGTTAGAGGGTTAGCCATATTCAATTCTGACTTCACATAATCAATGGATATAATTTTACCTTTAAGCAGCTGCTTTATCACATCATATCTCAACAAAATGTGTATTTTTACCATTGAAAGTTTTATTCTTTACAATATCTATTGCCGCTTGGCAATCACAATGAATAGACACAAAAGGTGTTGGTTTCTGTCCTAACAAAATATCTGCTAAGAAGTTTCTTAAACACTCAGCCTCATTACCAGCCAATTCTAGAGTTATAAATTCTGACTCCATCATGGATTTAGCTAATTGTTTGTTTGGTTGATTTCTAAGTTACAGTACCTCCACCAAAGGTAAACACATCCACTAGCAGATTTTGTCTCATTTGAATTCGAGATCCAGTTAACATCACTGTATCCTTCTAATACAGTGGGAAATCCACTATACGAAATATCGTAGTTCATGGTACCTCTTAGATATTTCATTACTTTGCTCAAGGCAATCCCATGATCACAATTGAGATTTTATGTATATCTTCTCAGTCTGCATATAGTATAAGCTATATCAGGTCAAGTACAGTTTATTAAATGCATCAAACTCCTAATAATCTAAGCATAGTCAGAATAAGCCACACTATTTCCTCTATATTTCATTAATTGGGTGTTAGCATCATACGGAGTGCTCACATGTGAGACATCAAAGTGTCCAAATTTCTTAAGTAGCCTCTCAACATAATGCTCTTAGGTAAGCATAAGGCCATTTTCACATCTCATAATTTTAACACTCAAAATAACATTAGCTTCTACCAAGTCATTCATACTAATAATTACGGATTCATTATCAATAGTTTTTGTGTACACACATTTATCTACTCCAATAAAGGAAAATCCATTATCAACTAGAACATGATCAAATTTTCCCATGCCACTATTTTGGTGCTTATTTTAAACCATATAAAGATATAAGGAGTTTACAAACATTATCTTCATTTCTAGGAAGAATACATCCCTCAAGTTGCACCATGTAAATTTTTCTTCTAAATCACTATTTAGAAAAATTATTTTAACATCCATTTAATGAGCAACAAGTTTGTAAATAGAAGCTGAAGCCATTAAAACTCGAATAGATGAAATTCTAGTTACTGGAAAAAAAGTATCAAAATAATCAATATTTTATTTTTGTGTAAAACATTTTTCAAGTCAAGTTTGTTTATACTTATCAATAGAACCACCAAGATTAAATTTCCTTTTAAAAATCTATTTACAACCAATTGGTTTTGCTCTTGGTAGTAAATCAACTAATTTTCGAGTTTAATTTTGAAAAATCTATGTGGGGGATTGTTAAACAAATTGTATTGTATTTCAAAAAGTTATTATTGCTTAGTAACCTATGTTATTATTGTTTAGTAACCTATGCCATTATTATTTAGTAACTTATGCTATTATTTTTATTATTGTACCTCTTTTGGCGATATTGTTGTTTGTCTTGCACCAAATGGCCCTGGTAGCAATCTCCTTTGCTTTAGCAGCCTTGATCTCCTTTCGTGTTGTGTCTTCAATGATGAAGTGGACTCTCAAATCGACTAGTGACATTTTCTTGTGTTTGTGCTTGAGTTGTTGCTTGTGATCATTCCATGATTCGAGCAGCTTTTCGATCAATAATCCTGCAATGAACTCTTTTGCAAATTGATATTTTCTGTCTTCAAGTCCTCCACTAGCTTATGATATTCATTAATTTGAGTCTCGATATCTTTATCCTTTGACATTTCCCAACAATAATAATTCCCAATCACGAACTTCTGTTTACCCACATCTTCAACAATGTACTTTAAATTCATTGAGTCTCATGTTTGCTTTGCTTCTTTTTACGAGCTATAGACATCAAATAGTTCATTAGACAAGGTACTAATACAGGTGGCAAAAGTTTTCCCGAGCTAGAAAACCCGCTTAACCCGCTTGAGATCGAACCTGGACCGACCCGAATTGACTTTAAGAAATCAAAGACCCTAACTTGAAAAAACTAAGCCCAAAAAAATTGAACTCGAAAAAGCCCGAACCTGAAAAAACCTAAACTCGAAAAAATCGAACCCGACATAAACTGAACCCAACATAACTCGAACCCAAGACCGATCCAATCTGAAACCGTAAAACCAAATTTAAAACCCGATTATAATTTTATGATTATTATTTAAAAATTAATAAAAATAAATTATACACTTTTTAATTAAAAAAGGAAATTTTAAAAAATTATTATTATTTTATTATACAATTATATTAATTATGTATTATCAAAAAAATAAATATTGAATATTTAAATTCATTTATTAAATAAAATTAATTTAAAACAAGATATGCATGAATATCAAATAATCTTTAAATTTTACTTTTTGTACGTATAATAATAAATATATTGTTAATTTAAAATTATTTTATTATAAAAAATCATTATAATATTTTGTTATATTTATTTCTTATTAAAATTTTAATTTTAATTTTAATACAATAATAATTCAAATATATAAAAAATCATCATACAATTTTAACATTTGATTGAAACTTTGAATTCTAATATTTAGTGCAACACATTTAAGAACATTATTAACAAAATTAAATTTAAAGTAATTTTTCTTAGAGTTTCAAATATAAAAAAGTATTAAATTTACTTGAAAATAAAAACCTAATCTTAAAATAAAATATATTTTTAAAATTAAAAAATTAAATATTAAATTAAACAATGCAAATATAACGTCCAAACAAAATATAATAATATTAAAATATCCTTCATTACGTAAAATCAAATGAACAAAATTTTCTTATTCTTAAAGATGACGCAATACATCAAGATCATATTGTTGGTACCTTATCATAATGATTTATATATTATATTATAACAATCTCTTATAATGTAATATTGAATAAGTTATGTAATCTCTTAGTGTAAGTATTATCTTGATAAAATCAATTATTTATTAAAAATAATTTACTTCTTATTTGGTAAATATAAAATAAAGTATGGATAAAAATAAGTATTAATTTGAAAATATATTATAGTAGTAATTGTTGTATAAGCGGTAAAATTTAATAAAATTAGTTTTTTTATACTTTATTGATATTAAGATTAAGTATATTTAAATAATTAGTGTTGAGTTAATGTATTTTGAAATGACAAAACAAGTTAATTCAATAATGTTAAGATGATATACAAACATGTTTAGATGTTATTAGTACCAGAACTTAGAGTTCTGCTGATGAGAGATCGATCTGGGGTATGAGAGATCGATCTCCTGGGCTTTTACTTGATGAGAGATCGATCTCATGAAGTAAGAGATCGATCTGCCTAGCCTTATAACGTTGTAAAGAGATTAAGGTAAAATGAGATCGATCTGCAAGGGTTAAGAGATCGATCTGGCTAAAGCTAGAGTTGAGAGATCGATCTGGTCTATGAAGAGATCGATCTCCCTTAAGAGCTTAAGACTATAGATCGATCTGAGAGATCGATCCACACTCAAAGTCAGAGAACTTATGAGATCGATCTGGTAAGGAAGAGATTGATCTCCTCAAAGTCAGAGAGCTAAAGAGATCGATCTGTAGTGTTGAGAGATCGATCTCCTCTCTACGAGATTGCATGCCAGATCGATCTGGAGATCGATCCTGCTTCAAACAGAGAGTTAAGGAGATCGATCTGCCTATTTGACAGATCGATCTGCCTCATTACTTTTAAACTAACAGATCGATCTGCTAACCTATGAGATCGATCTCCTTGTGTATTTGTGCTTCAATCTTGCAGGATTTATAACTAAGAGATCGATCTGGCCAAGAAGGCAGATCGATCTGGCACTCTACTGGAGGCACCCAACGGCTAGTTTCTGCAAAACACAATGGGAAGAATAGCATTTAATGCTCCAACTACCCATCCTTCAGTATTTAACCAAGCATTGAAGACAAAGAGAATAGAGACACTATTGCTGCATATTCCAAACATTCTCAAGCTTTAATTCTTTCATTCTTTGTGTCCCTATTGCTCATTCATTGAGAATCATTGTAAAAGCTTAAGTGCAAAAAAGCTACATTTGTCCTACCACTTTAAAGCATTAAATTGTATTCAGTCTTATCTTAAAAGAGAAGAGGATTGTTCCTCAGTGAGAGTATATTGTAAGAGGCTGAATACTTTTTCTGTATTGCCAAGGGTAGTGAGGTTATTCCTTAACCTGTAAAAGGAAATTTGTAAGCTCTATTGAAAGAGAGAAAGAAAGCACTTGACAAGAAGGTCAAGGAGAGAGGACGTAGGCAAGAGTTTGGCCGAACCTCTATAAGTGACTGTGTTTGTTTCTCTTTCCTTCTCTTTGCATTAAATTGTTATATTGCACTGTTTTATTCATTATCATTTGTGTTTAAATTGTGATTAATTTAAAATCTGCCATAATTGTTAGAAAACTGATTCATCCCCCCTCTCGGTAGAGCCAACAATTGGTATCAGAGCTAGGACTCTCTAATCACATAGGAATAACTTCCTAAGAGTTAGAAACGATCATATGGCTCTTAACAATGTAGCAGCTAGTTTGGTAGGAGAGGGGCACTCTACGGTGAGACCTCTCATGTTCAATGGTGAACATTATTCGTATTGGAGGACTAGGATGATGCTATTCATTCAAGCAAACGATTATGAAGTATGGAGAATTATAGTTAAGGGACCTCAAATCCCTACAAAGAAAATAGAGGGAAGAGATATTCCCAAAGAAGAAGATGAATGGGATTCTAATGACATTAAATGTGCACAGCTAAATGCTAAAGCTATGCACACATTATTTTGTGCTTTAGGTCCTAATGAATATAATAGAGTCTCCGGGTGTGATAATGCCAAGCAAATATGGGATAAATTGGCAATAACTCATGAGGGTACAACCCAAGTGAATGAGACAAAAGTAGGTATGCTCACACATGATTATGAGCTTTTTAGGATGAAGGAAGGAGAATCGATTAGTGATATGTTCACTAGATTTACAGATGTAATTAATGGACTAAAGTCCTTAGGAAAAATATATTCTAACATTGAAATGGTAAAGAAAATTTTAAATAGCTTACCTAAATCATGGGAAGCTAAAGTGACAGCAATAGAGGAATCTAAGGATCCACACACATTGTCCTTAGATGAATTAATAGGTTCCTTGCTAACTTATGAGATGAAGCTTAAAAGAAATGAAGAGCCACCCAAGAAAGTGGGAGTTGTTCTAAAATCCACTGCTGAAAAGGAGATTAAAAATGAGAGTGGCAGTGAGGAGGATATTGAGATGGCAATGTTTGCCAAAAGATTTAATAAATTCATGAGGATGAGAGCTAGTAATAGCAATAGGAGAAACAATAGGAGAGAACAAGAGGAAGTAGGTAGAAAAGACTCTATTGTGTGTTATGAATGTAAAAAACCTGGACACATAAAATTTAACTGCCCTCTTCTCAAAAGATCCAATGATAGGTTTCATAAAAAGAAGGCAATGGTAGCAACATGGAGTGACAGTGACTGCTCCGATGATGAATCAAATGAGGACATTGCCAACCTATGCTTCATGGCAATTGATGATGATGAAAAGGTAACTTCTAATATCAATGAATACTCTTTTGATGAACTGCAAGATGCATTTGATGATTTAGCATTAGAGTATGAATCTATGAGCATGAAGTATAAAAAATTAATATCTAAATTAAAAAGGGAAAATGAGATAATGTTAAAAGATAAATTGGAATGTGAGAAGAAACTAGAGATTGCAAATTTAGAAATTTGTGACCTTAAGGAGAAAAATAGCAATTTACATAACTCCTTTAATAGGTTTCACATGGGGCAACAAAAGCTAGATAGCATGTTAGAAACCCAAAGGGCATTTTTTGACAAAAATGGCTTAGGGTATAATGCACAAAGTAGGGAGACCCATCTTAAGAGTTTTATTGCTAGGAAGAGCATAAATAAACCTGCAACTACTTGTTCATATTGTAATAAGAAGGGACATAAGTCACATTATTGCAATATAAAGATGAGGAATCTTAAAGGAAAAATTGTAAAAAGGATATGGATTCCAAAAGAAGTAATTCATTCCAAGGACTGCAATGCATTAGCAAAATGGATCCCAATGGGATCAAGAATTGCATTTACTAACCTCCAAGGACCCAAGAGAATTTGGGTACCTAAGACTTGAGTGTGTTTATTTTTTTGTTGTAGGTGATTGAGCATAGCCACAAAGCTAAAACAAAGGAAGCTTGGTACTTAGATAGTGGATGCTCAAGGCACATGACGGGTGATAAAAGCCATTTCAATTCCTTCAAATCAAAAATTGGTGGAGAAGTCACTTTTGGGGACAACTCCAAAGGCCAAGTGGAAGGGAGTGGCTCAATAGGTAATGATCATTTCTCTTTAGAAAAAGTATTACTTGTTAGGGGTTTAAAGCATAACTTACTAAGCATTAGTCAACTTTGTGACAAAGGTTACAAAGTAATTTTTGATTGTATGAAGTGTAATGTTATAGATCCTAAGTCAAATAAAATTCTCCTTCTAGGTCATAGGCAAGGTAACATATATATAGTCTACCTTAATGAACTCAAAAATGAAAACATATGCTTAATGGTAGACAACAAAAAGGAATCTTGGTTATGGCATAGAAGACTAGGTCATGCTAGCATGCATGTGCTATCCAAATTAGCTAGAAAGGATCTAGTTATAGGCTTACCCAAAATATCCTTTGATCATGAAGAAATATGTGAAGCTTGTGTTAAAGGAAAACACAAGAGAATAACTTTTAAGCCTAAGAATAGTGTATCCACCACTAGGCCTCTTCAATTACTGCATTTAGACTTATTTGGACCAACTAGAACCACTAGCCTAGGTGGGAAACACTATGATTTTGTAATAGTTGATAATTACACTAGATACACTTGGGTGTTCTTTTTGAGAGTAAAAAATGAAGCCTTAGAGAAATTCATAGCTTACTCAAAGGTGACTCAAAATGAAAAAGGATATACAATAACAAGCATTAGAAGTGATCATGGCAAAGAATTTGAAAATATAGGATTTGATGAGTATTGCAATGATCAAGGAATTAGCCATAATTTTTCAGCCCCTAGGACACCACAACAAAATGGTGTAGTTGAGAGAAGAAATAGAACTTTGGAAGAGATGGCTAGGACCATGTTATGTGAAAATAACTTGCCAAAGTACTTTTGGGCTGAAGCTATAAACACATCATGTTATATAATTAATAGAGCTATGATAAGACCCATGCTAAAGAAAACTCCTTATGAGCTCTACAAAGGCAAGAAGCCTAACATTAGTTACTTCCATCCTTTTGGCTGCAAATGCTTTGTTCTAAATAATGGAAAAGATAACTTAGGAAAATTTGATGCCAAGAGTGATGAGGGAATATTTCTAGGATATTCATTGAATTCAAAGGCCTTTAGAATATATAACAAAAGAACATTAGTGGTTGAAGAGTCTATTCATGTTATATTTGATGAATCAAATAATATATCTAAAGATTCAACCAATGATGAAAATGTTGGAATATTTGATGAAGGCTTAGAAGATGACTTTCTAGAAAAGCTTGACTTGAATAAAGAAGATGAAGAAGAAATAGAGGTTTTAGAAAGAGAGCCTAGAGCACCAAGAGAGTTAGGATATGTAAAAGATTGTGAATTAGTAGGAGATCCAACTCTTGGAGTTAGAACTAGATCATCCCTAAGGAATATGTGCCAATATATAGCCTTTGTATCTCAAATTGAACCTAGGAATGTCAATGAAGCCTTAGAAGACAATAATTGGTTCCTAGCAATGCAAGAAGAATTAAATCAATTTGAGAGAAGCAAAGTATGGAAACTAGTTCCTAGGCCTAGTGATCACTCAATAATTGGAACTAAATGGATATTCAAGAACAAGATGGATGAAAATAGTGTGATCGTAAGGAATAAGGCTAGGCTAGTTGCTCAAGGCTATAGACAAGAGGAAGGCATAGACTATGATGAAACATATGCACCGGTAGCTAGATTAGAGGCAATAAGAATGTTACTTGCCTTTGCATGTTATAAAGATTTCAAGTTATATCAAATGGATGTAAAGAGTGCATTCTTGAATGGTTTCATTAATGAAGAAGTCTATGTAGAGCAACCTCCCGGATTTGAAAATCATGAATTTCCTGAACATGTTTTCAAATTATCTAAGGCACTTTATGGGTTAAAACAAGCTCCTAGAGCTTGGTATGAAAGGTTGTCAAAGTTCTTAATAGAAAAAGGGTTCTCAAGAGGAAAGGTAGACACCACATTATTCATAAAAATTAAAAGTAAGGACTTACTAGTTGTACAAGTATATGTAGATGATATTATTTTTGGTTCAACTAATGAGTCTTTATGCCAAGAATTTGCTAAGATCATGCAAGGAGAATTTGAGATGAGCATGATGGGAGAACTCACATTCTTCTTGGGACTTCAAGTGAAGCAAACAAAGGATGGAACATTCATCAATCAAGCAAAGTACACCAAGGACTTGCTCAAGAGATTTGGGATGGACAATTGCAAACCTCAAACCACTCCAATGGGCACCAACATCAAGCTTGACAAAGATGAAAGTGGTAAGTGTGTAGACACTAAACTTTATAGGTCTATGATTGGTTCTTTGCTTTATTTAACTGCTAGTAGACCAGATATATTGTTTAGTGTGTGCCTTTATGCTAGATTTCAATCATCTCCTAGGGAATCACATCTATTGGCAACTAAGAGAATCTTTAGATACCTCAAAGACACTCCCTCACTAGGACTTTGGTACCCCAAGGACTCTACTTTTGCCCTTCATGCATTTTCAGATGCTGATTTTGGAGGCTGCAAAATAGATAGAAAAAGTACTTCAGGTACTTGCCAATTCTTAGGAAATAGGTTAATTTCTTGGTTCTCCAAGAAGCAAAACAGTGTAGCTCAGTCCACAACTGAAGCTGAGTATATAGCAGCTGGTAGTTGTAGTGCTCAAGTGTTGTGGATTAAACAACAAATGAGAGATTATGGTATTGACATGAAACAAGTGTCTATTAAATGTGATAATACCAGTGCCATTAATCTGTCTAAAAATCCTATTCAACACTCCAGAACCAAGCACATAGAAATTAGACATCACTTCCTTAGAGACCATGTACAAAAAGGGGATATAATTTTAGAGTACATTGATACTCTACATCAAATAGCTGATATATTCACCAAACCCCTTGATAGAGATAGGTTTTGTATCCTTAGAGGTGAATTAGGACTCATGGATATGCCTTAGGACTTGTGTGTTTCAAAAATCTTGGTTTCAAATTGATTTTAAATGAGTTTTTGCAAAGATTTTCTGGCAATGAGGATGAGAGATCGATCTCCTTGCAATATAGATCGATCTCCATACCTCCAACAAGCCTAAATCATCAAGGTTAAACTAAGCAGATCGATCTTCTAACCATAAGATCGATCTCCTTACGTCTCTGTTTAAAGGCAGATCGATCTGTCCACACGACAGATCGATCTCTTCAAGCTTCTGCATTCTACAGATCGATCTTTGCATTTGGCAGATCGATCTGCCTAAGCCTCTGTTAAACGACAGATCGATCTGTGTGTAACAGATCGATCTTCTTAAGCCTCTGTTTGCGACCAGATCGATCTGGCCTTATGACAGATCGATCTCCTGTGCCCTGAACTATAAATACCCGCGTAAAATTTCCAAATTTTAGAAACCCAATTTTCAAATTCCCAAATCTCCCTCGCATCTTTTCCTCCGATTCCTCCTCAGATCGATCTCTGTACTGTCCTCCTTGCGTCTCGGTGTCAAAATCCGGTATTGTAACCAACATTCCTTACTGATTTTCTCAAAATCTGTCTTCAATTTGTGCTCATTTTGATTCTAGGTCAAACCGAGGTACTGTTTCATTGCTTTTCTCACTGTTGAATTTGTTTAGACGAATTTAGAATCTAGAATCATGCCTAGGAAGTCAGTAGCAAACAAACCCCTAGAACCACAGGAGAGGCAGGTTCCTCATCACAACCCATTCCTCCACCTCCTATCGCTTCCTTCAATCGGTGTTTTAAAACACCAGCAAAAAGAAAGCGGTATGAGGAATATTGTTTAACCATGCCAATCAAGCATTGGCGCACTATCGATTTTTTGTTCCTCAATCGCATAGAGTTTCCCTATTTGTCAAAATTTGAGGAATTTGGTTGGACAAACTTCTTGAAAATCAACACTCCTGTCCCTCCAAATCTCGTTCGCGCATTCTTTTCCAATGCCGAACTCGTTTATGACCCCGATGACACCTGCAAAATCCTTGCCTTCAAAACCTTCGTCATGGGTCAATCCATTATAATTGACTCTGAAGTTCTAGCCAAAGTGTTTGATATACGCGATGAAGGCTTAACAAATGAGGATGAGGAAGTCCCCTTTGCGTTTGAACTCCCCGGGGACAAGGCGAGTAACCTTCCAATGCACCTTCGGTTACTCCACCTCATAATCTCGTGGAACCTCCGCCCTTTCGGTACTCGTCATTCTACCGTTAGGCGTCTAGATCGTTTTTGGCTCCATCACATTCACACCACAAGCCAAAAACCTAACCTCCCTCACTTTATATACGAAGATTGGCTGAAGATTGTGCGTGGCCAAGCTACCACAATAGTTTTTCCACAACCAGTGGCTTATCTTCTCCACCGCCTTGGTATCAACTGCAGCGGCAAAACTGGCGAACTCCCATCTCCCAAAAGCGTGCTTAACATTGGGACCCTACATCATATGGGGTACTACAAAAATTTTCGGGGAGAGTGGACGAAAAAGCAAGAACAGCAACCTGCTGAGGCTGAGGAGGACCCCACTGATGAACCAGCACACCAACCTGCTGCACCAGCTCAGGAACCATCGGCTCCGCCCACTGCACCAACATCGTCTCCTGCTGAATTGGAGATGCTCATAACGATGGTGACGGACCTCAGTCAGCAGATAAATGACGGCTTTGCCACTCAGCGGCGTATGATCGAGGACTTAACCCAAAGAGTGGATAAGATTCAAGAGACTCAAGAGGCGATGTTCGATGAGCTCCAAGTAACACGCACGCACGTTGAGAATCTTTTGGATCGTGATCCTCCCTCACAATAGGCATTAGGTGCTTTGATTTAGGGTAGTTACAACATTATTAAGCTACTTGATGTTATCTGTGAAAAATTTGCTTGAATGAAATGTGATTTGATTGGATATTTGGTGAGTTAATGAAAATGTTGATTTTGAAATGCCATGAATCTTCTCTTTCGTGTGTGATTGATATGACAAAAAGGGGGAGAAGAAACATGTGTTGTGGTTGTGTTAAATGTTTAAAAGAATGATTTAATTGAGGGGGAGTTAAGATTTAACTGAGGGGGAGTTAAGTCATTAACAAAATTAAAAGTTCACAAAAAGGGGAGTTTTGCAAAATCACTAAACATGTTTAAATTGATGAGTTTTGTCATATCAAAAAGGGGGAGATTGTTGAGTTAATGTATTTTGAAATGACAAAACAAGTTAATTCAATAATGTTAAGATGATATACAAACATGTTTAGATGTTATTAGTACCAAAACTTAGAGTTCTGCTGATGAGAGATCGATCTGGGGTATGAGAGATCGATCTCCTGGGCTTTTACTTGATGAGAGATCGATCTCATGAAGTAAGAGATCGATCTGCCTAGCCTTATAACGTTGTAAAGAGATTAAGGTAAAATGAGATCGATCTGCAAGGGTTAAGAGATCGATCTGGCTAAAGCTAGAGTTGAGAGATCGATCTGGTCTATGAAGAGATCGATCTCCCTTAAGAGCTTAAGACTATAGATCGATCTGAGAGATCGATCCACACTCAAAGTCAGAGAACTTATGAGTGTAAGACCCCGTATAGGTATAAAGGTAATGTGTGTAATTGGATCAAATAATATGATTGGACTTGTAATGTAAAATATGATTGATGTAAGTCCATGGATTCAATGTATGTATGTGTAATATAAATTGTAACGTACATACAAGTTTCATTGAGTATGAATACGGAGAAATGTGTTCTACCAAGTGATGGATGTGATTGAGACTCAAGATGAGTAGTGTGGTAAAATGGAATGGAGTTATGCTTCCATTTGGTTTTTATGTTGCATACCTTTGAATATACAATGAATGCACACAAGTTTCAATGTGCATAAGGTATGAATGGATGCCATTTTCAAGTTATAAAGGTGGATGGATGAGGAAATGGCCATGGCAATAGATTGAGGGTGTGTTGGTATGAGTTGCAGCAATGAAACTGCAGGAAATCTGGAAAACATGAGGTCCAGATCGATCTCCTAGGATGAGAGATCGATCTGGGAGAGCCAGAATGCTCTTATTTGGACGAAAGAATTGAGCAGATCGATCTCCAATGGAGCCAGATCGATCTCTCAAGCATTCTGTAGTGGAAAGATCGATCCCCAAGCACCCAGATCAATCTCCTTAGCTCTCTGTTTGGGACCAGATCGATCTGATTGCTTCGACAGATCGATCTCATGCTTTAACAGATCGATCTCATTGCTCGACAGATCGATCTCAGGCTTAAAAATGCCGTGAAAAAGAGGGATTTTAAGGGACCAGATCGATCTCCTCTTGGACCAGATCGATCTCCTCAAGTCATTTCTATATAAGGAGAGCTGAAAATCTGGAAATCTCGGAAAAAACACCAAACCTTACCATTTCAACCCAAAAAAACCTAACTTTCCCTCTCTAAAATCAGCCATTTTCAGTGAGATTTGAAGAGAGATCATTAGAGGTAAAGTTGTTCCCATCAAAGAGAAGAACAATATAGTGAGAGGGCAATTTCCCATTCTTAGAGTTGAAGGAGTTAAAGGCTTTGCCATTTGGAGCAAGAAGAGGAATCACATTTGGTAAGATTCTAACCCTCCAATCCAAATGTATTAGTGATTTAATTGATTTTGGAGTTGATTGATATGAGTATTGATGGATAAACTACCTAGGAATGTAAGGGAATTTGTGTGACCTAGAAATCTAAAATGGGTATAATGTGAGGAGATGTGGGATTGAATGAGTTTATGATTTGTGGCATGCTAAAGTTGTTATTGGGGTAATGTTTATGATTTTAAATGGTTAAATGAGATTACATTGTGAGTTTGGAGGAATTGTAGAAATGGGTATGAATATGCTTGATAAATGCCATAGTGAGGGAATTCATGAAGCATGAACACTATGAGCTTAATATCAATTTGATATCGATTTTTGAATAAGATAATAGGCCTAAGAAGATTCATAGACTCGAGCTATGGGTAAAGTAATGAAACGAGGCCAAATAAGCGTTAATAGAGGCTATAGGTTAAAGTGACTATAGCAAGCACAAGGATTACAATATATGGATCGAATATAATGCGGGATACGATTTTGTGCAGTCCCGAAGAGTTCGTTGAAGGCGAACCGAACCGTACGAGTAAGCAGCTTAAGGAAGTGAAATCACGCATCGCGATTCCAGGTAAGGGAATTTTGTAAGTATATAGAGGTAGCTGCTCGTATTTTGAACTCGTGGGTATATATAGGGCTTTGGAAATGTGCATGGACTTATGGAAATGTGTTTTGAGGGTGTATGAGTATTTGTATGAGATTTGGTTGTTTGAAATGGTTATTGAAAAAGGGATAGTAAGGCTAATAATTGCATAAATCATGTGTTTTGAATGCTTTTACAAAACACAATGCTTTGATTTGAGCAAATAAAAGGATAGGCTGGCTAGTACTTGAATGATGTTGTGAAATAGCCCATATGAGGCACTAAGCATATTATGAGATGTTTTGAATTCATGTGAGCCGCCTATCGCGTGTATGTGATATAATTCGCGTTAGAGCCTCGCTCGCGCGAGATTTCTATGTTTTCACTTGCGTGAAACGTGCTTGAGCTTAGCTCGCACTTTGAATTTGAATTGTGATGATGTTATAAACCGTACTGGAGCTTACGCTCGTACGTGGATTTGAGTGGTTTTTCTTATGCATATAACCGTACTGGAGCTATGCTCGTACATGGTTTCTACATATTTTTATGCATAAATGCCGTACTAGAGCGTTGCTAGTACGAAGTGATTGGTTTCGATGCATGAATTCGCGCTAGAGCGTAGCTCGCGCTGGTTTTCACACTGTGGTATGTATGAGGCCGTGGTGAGAGATACGGATTAACTCAGGGAACCCAACAGGCCTGACAGACCTCTTAGGTGAGGTGAGGGTGAGGGGCTAGGACCTGACTTAATCCATCCAGGGAACCCAACAGGCCTGACAGACCTCTTAGGTGGGGTGAGGGTGAGGGGCTAGGACCTGGATCAGGGAACCCAACAGGGGCGAGCAAGGCCATGAGGGGCTAGGACCTGGTATTGCGGTTACTCCCACGCGCTCTTGAGACTATAAAGGTTACACTTGACATGGGGTAGATAAGACCTATGGCAGGCACCCCCAACCATGTTATGGGTCCGCGGAGTACGATGTACCGTGTATATCACATGGAGTACGATGTACCGCGTGGTGGTTACTTGATTGAGAAAGTCTGGCAGAGAACTAACCCACCTTCATGCCAGCATGATACCCCGCACACCGGAATCCGTGTGGTCTGGGATGATATGTGACGATTGGCCAATGTAGTCACTTGAGATATAGTAACCTATCTCCTTGCTTAATTTACTTACTACCACATGATTTTAAATCTCTAAGTGTGATTGTGATTGTTTAAGGTAGACCCAAAGGAGGGGTCGAGCCTCGTGGATTTGAATTGTGAAATGAAAACGTGGTTGTGATTGTGAATTAATGTGATGTGATTGTATGTGATGAGAAAGAGATTTATAACGTGGATTTAAAAAGGAGGTTTCTTAATGAATTGCCCTTTTTATGAATTTAAATGAGATCGAGCATGAGATGATTTATACATGATGTTTTACCATGTTTTATATGCCAATTTTACATGACCTTGATACATGATATATATGTATACTCATATGGCATAGTTTTATTCCTCATGCTCCTACCATAAATGATTTCTGCATAACACTATCAGTATGTAGATAGAGTAGTTATCTACCATGCTTGCATTATTGCCTTACTGAGCGTGTGGTTGCTCATCCCACTCTATTTTCCCCCCTACAGAGCGTGCATAGTTGCCCAGTGAGGACTGAGGCATATTATTTTGGACTCCGCTGCATCTCTATTGCTAAAAGGTATATACACAGTGATTCTTTTTGTATCTAAACAATGTAAAAGCACAGTATTCTTTTGAATTGTACTTATGGGGGATGTAGATGTCAGTAAAACATGTATTCGTATAAGTACACGATTAAATGCACATGTATGACATCGTTTTAATTAATTGAGAATGAATGAGATGTGGTGTTATTATTGACTCACAGCCCAACAGTGTGTGGTGAGTTTAGTTCACGACCGGGTAAGGTAACAGTAAAACGCGAAAAATTTTCAGTGATTTCGGTTAAAGAGAATGGAATTGGGTCGTGACAGAGATTGGTATCAGAGCTGTCTTGGCCTGATGTGAGTCATTAATAAAACGTAGGAAAGTACATCCCCATAGTACTGTGCTTTGTTTAGATATAACTGTGTATACTGTGATGGATTGAGCTTAATGAATTATTATAATACAGGGAGTTAGGCATTATGCCAGTTACACGCAAAGGTAGAGGGGCGAGAGCACGTGCTAGAGGCCGGAGAGGTAGGCCTGAGAGCCGTGCGGAGCCACAGACGGAGCAGGCTCCACAGAACCCTGTCGAGAGAGCAGGTGACACTGAGGCTCGCTTCGCTAGATTAGAGCGGAGTATTGAGAGTTTGGTGGAGATAGTCACGCAGGCATTGGGTGCCGGTGACAGACGAGGTCCGGCAGCACAGCCTACTACGGAACAGGCAGCTGCAGAGGCGGAGAGACCTCAGACTGCTGAGACAGTTACAGTTACACCACCTCCAGCCCAGGATACAGATTCTCCTATCGCTCCACAACAGAGCGGTAGCGATGTGGGTTATGACTGCGACTTGAGCAGGTTGCGAGAGTTTCAAGCGCTGAAACCCCCAGTGTTTAGAGGGGTGAAGGACCCAGTGATTACGGAGGATTGGGTGTATGAGATGGAGAAACTGTATAGGTTTTTCCGATGTACTTCAAGTGAGAAGGTTACCTTTGCCGTGTTTATGTTGAAAGGCGAGGCCGAGCATTGGTGGAGGTCCACCGAGACTATTTTGAGGGCCAGACACTCTGAGATTTCGTGGGAGATATTTCTAGAGGCCTTCAGGAGACAGTACATCCCAGCTACCGCACAGAGGAGACTGCGGATGGAATTTATGAACTTGGTTCAGGGGAACCGTACTGTGGACGAGTATGAGTCCAAGTTTATGTCCTTGGGGAGATATGACCCGGACACGATGGGTAGTGAGACCCGGAAGATTCAAAAGTTCATGGATGGATTGAGATTGGCCATCCGGACTAAGCTGGCTCCCTTCAACATTGTGACTTATGAGGAGGCTGTACATAAGGCTCAGTTATGTGAGCAAGATTTTGAGCGAAATGCCTCCGAGCTTGGAAGGATTAGTGTCAGGAAGGACAGAGACCGGAAGAGATCCGGGTTTGGAAGAGTGGCCAAGAGAGGTGGCCAAAGGTTTTTCGAGAAGAGGCCTAAGATTGAGGAGGTGCAGGAGAGAGCTGCCAGACCCCCTGTATACCCAGCCTTGACAGCGCCGAGGGGTATAACTATTGGAGGACCACGACCTACCACGGATCAGTGTAGGAGATGTGGGAGATACCATGGGACTAGGCCATGTCAGGCGCCCCCTGTTTCGTGTTTTAGGTGTGGGAGGCCAGGGCATATATCGAGGTACTGCACTGAGATGACTGAGGTTGCCCCACAGAAGGGCAAGGAGCCTGAGGGAGCTCCAGTTGAGACAGCAGCCCCGAGGAGGAGGGCTACAGCTGAAGAGAAGGGGAAACAGACTGCGGGTGTGAGCAGAGGAAGGGTGCACGCACTAGACCAGGACACTGCAGACGCATCGACGGATGTGATTAAAGGTACCATCCGAATCTTTGATTTAGAAGCATTGGTATTATTTGATCCTGGTGCCACGCATTCTTTTATATCACCTTCCTTTGCACATAAATTGTTGAAATATGTGAAGCCAACATTGTTGGATGAAATGTTGATGATTTCCACACCCATGAATGATAGTCAATTGACTGAGCATGTATGTAGAGATTGTAAGTTAAGGATAGAGGGGAAGGAAATGATAGCCAATCTGATTTTATTAAATATAAATGATTTTGATGTAATTTTGGGAATGGATTGGTTGGCTACCAATCGTGTTGTGATGGATTGTCATGCCAAAACATTGATGTTTTCAGGATTAGACAATCTTATTGTAAATTTTGATGAAAAGAAATGATATGAAATTTGTATAATTGTGGTAAATAAAAGAGTATGATTTTAAATGCATAATTGCTTGAGAGATAAATCATTTATTTTGATAAATGTTGAATGTGGAGTGATGGTTTATGTTACTAACGATGGAGAGGATATTGTGAAGGGTTCATTGCCTATGTGGTCGATATAGATGAGGCACACCCGGAATTGAAGGACATACCCGTAATTACGGACTACCCTGATGTCTTTCCGGATGAATTACCAGGACTACCACCTGAAAGGGAAATGGAATTTTGCATTGAGTTAGTGCCTGGTACAGAGCCGATATCGAAGCCACCCTATAGAATGGCTCCGATAGAGTTGGAAGAGCTGAAGAAACAGCTGCAAGAGTTGTTGGAGAAGGGGTTTATTAGACCGAGTGTCTCACCTTGGGGAGCACCGATTCTATTTGTAAGGAAGAAGGATGGAAGCCTCCGACTGTGTATAGATTACCGGTTGTTGAATAAGGCCACCATTAAGAACAAGTACCCCCTTCCAAGAATCGATGATTTGCTTGATCAGCTCCAAGGAGCCGAAGTATTTTCTAAGATAGATCTGCGGTCAGGGTACCATCAGTTGAGGATCAGGAGTGGAGATGTACCCAAGACAGCATTTCGTACCCGTTATGGTCACTACGAGTTTTTGGTGATGCCATTCGGATTGACGAATGCTCCCGCAGCATTTATGGCATTGATGAATGATATATTCAAGCCATACCTGGACAAGTTTGTGATTGTTTTCATAGATGACATTTTGGTGTATTCCAAGTCCAGGGAAGATCATGAGGAGTACTTGAGGATAGTTCTGCAGACCCTCCGAGAGAGAGAATTGTATGCCAAACTCAGCAAGTGTAACTTTTGGTTGGAACAGATCTCATTTCTAGGGCATGTTGTGTCTAAGGATGGGGTATCAGTGGATCCATCCAAGATAGAGGTAGTTGTGCAGTGGGAATAGCCCAAGACAGTAACTGAGATTAGAAGTTTCCTGGGATTGGCAGGATATTATCGGAGATTTGTAGAGGGTTTCTCCAGACTAGCTGCTCCGTTGACACGCCTCACGCGTAAGGATGTTAAGTTTACATGGGATGAGGCATGTGAAAGGAGTTTTGAGGAGCTTAAGTGTCGATTGACGACTGCTCCAGTTCTCACCATTCCTACCAGCTCAGGAGGATTCTCGGTGTATACGGATGCATCACACCAGGGACTGGGCTGTGTGCTTATGCAGGATGGGAAGGTAGTTGCCTATGGATCTAGACAGTTGAAAGATCATGAGAGGAACTACCCGACACATGATTTGGAGTTGGCGGCTGTAGTATTTGCTTTGAAAATATGGCGCCACTATCTCTATGGTGAGAAATTTCAGGTGTTCACCGATCATAAGAGCCTTAAGTACCTGTTCTCGCAGAAAGAGCTGAATATGAGACAGAGGAGATGGCTCGAACTCCTGAAAGACTATGATTGTGAAATCATGTACCACCCAGGTAAGGCAAATGTAGTTGCCGATGCTTTGAGTAGAAAGAACCTTGGGTTGGTGTCATATATGATGGTACGGGAACATGAACTGTTAGAACACTTTGCGAACCTCAGTTTGGATGTAGCCCCACCTGGATCTGAGAGACTTGAGATCATGGCTAGTTTGAGACTAGAGCCAGAGTTGATTGGCCGTATTCGGCAAGCCCAGCAGAGCGATCGACGGTGTATCGATTGGCTGAGGCAGATACAGACAGGTGTGGGTATTGATTTTGAGCAGAGTGCTGATGGCTTATTGAGGTTCAGAGGCAGAGTATGCGTTCCCAAGGATCCTGAGATCAGGAGAACGATTTTATCAGAGGCTCACTCATCAAAGTATACGATACATCCGGGAAGTACCAAGATGTATCAAAACCTTCGGAAGGTTTATTGGTGGTCTGGAATGAAAAGAGACATTGCGGAATATGTTGCTAAGTGTCTCGTTTGTCAGCAAGTGAAGGTAGAGCATCAGAAGCCTGCAGGATTATTGCAGTCTCTACCGATACTGACTTGGAAATGGGAGCATGTCACCATGGATTTTGTGATGGGGTTGCCGAGGACCCGTAGAGGTCATGATGCCATATGGGTTATTGTTGACCGATTGACTAAGTCCGCCCATTTCTTGGCTATGAGAGCTACCGATACACTGAGTCAGTTGGCGAACCTGTATATTCGAGAGATAGTACGGCTACATGGTGTACCAGTGAGCGTTGTTTCTGATAGGGATGCCCGCTTCACTTCCCATTTCTGGGAACACTTTCAGGAAGCGCTGGGGACCCGACTGAGTTTTAGCACCGCTTTTCATCCTCAGACAGATGGGCAGTCAGAGAGGACTATACAGACCCTCGAGGATATGTTGAGAGCGTGTGTGCTGGATTATAGAGGCTCCTGGGATGACCACCTGCAGTTAGCCGAGTTCGCGTATAATAATAGCTATCATGCTAGTATCGGGATGGCACCCTATGAGGCATTATACGGGCGTAGATGCCGTTCCCCTATTGGATGGGAAGAGGTTGGTGACAGACAAATTTTTGCTCCGGACTTAGTGCAGCAGGCATCTGAGGACGTCCAGTTGATATGTGAGAGATTACGGACAGCTCAGAGCCGGCAAAAGAGTTATGCTGACAAGAGACGAAGACCACTGGAGTTTGATGAGGGTGAGTCGGTGTTTCTGAGGGTATCACCATCGAAGGGTATTATGAGATTTGGTAAGAAGGGCAAGCTGAGCCCTAGATATATCGGACCCTTCGAGATTTTGGAGAGAGTGGGAGATAAGGCGTATAGGTTGGCATTGCCACCGGACTTGGCAAATGTCCACAATGTCTTCCACGTCTCGATGCTTCGGAAGTATCACCCGGACCCGGCACACGTGATAAAATATGAGCCATTGGAGCTCCATGAGAGTATGACGTATGTTGAGAAGCCGGTACGGATATTGGACAGGAAAGAGAAAGTGTTGCGGAATAAGACAATTCCCTTGGTGAAAGTGCTTTGGCAACACCACACGGTGGAAGAGGCCACGTGGGAATTGGAGAACTTGATACGGGAGAAGTACCCCCAACTTTTTGAAGAGTAACTTGGTTCTAATTTGTAGGACCAAATTCCTTGAAGGAGGGGAGAATGTAAGACCCCGTATAGGTATAAGGGTAATGTGTGTAATTGGATCAAATAATATGATTGGACTTGTAATGTAAAATATGATTGATGTAAGTCCATGGATTCAATGTATGTATGTGTAATATAAATTGTAACGTACATACAAGTTTCATTGAGTATGAATACGGAGAAATGTGTTCTACCAAGTGATGGATGTGATTGAGACTCAAGATGAGTAGTGTGGTAAAATGGAATGGAGTTATGCTTCCATTTGGTTTTTATGTTGCATACCTTTGAATATACAATGAATGCACACAAGTTTCAATGTGCATAAGGTATGAATGGATGCCATTTTCAAGTTATAAAGGTGGATGGATGAGGAAATGGCCATGGCAATAGATTGAGGGTGTGTTGGTATGAGTTGCAGCAATGAAACTGCAGGAAATCTGGAAAACATGAGGTCCAGATCGATCTCCTAGGATGAGAGATCGATCTGGGAGAGCCAGAATGCTCTTATTTGGACGAAAGAATTGAGCAGATCGATCTCCAATGGAGCCAGATCGATCTCTCAAGCATTCTGCAGTGGAAAGATCGATCCCCAAGCACCCAGATCGATCTCCTTAGCTCTCTGTTTGGGACCAGATCGATCTGATTGCTTCGACAGATCGATCTCATGCTTTAACAGATCGATCTCATTGCTCGACAGATCGATCTCAGGCTTAAAAATGCCGTGAAAAAGAGGGATTTTAAGGGACCAGATCGATCTCCTCTTGGACCAGATCGATCTCCTCAAGTCATTTCTATATAAGGAGAGCTGAAAATCTGGAAATCTCGGAAAAAACACCAAACCTTACCATTTCAACCCAAAAAAACCTAACTTTCCCTCTCTAAAATCAGCCATTTTCAGTGAGATTTGAAGAGAGATCATTAGAGGTAAAGTTGTTCCCATCAAAGAGAAGAACAATATAGTGAGAGGGCAATTTCCCATTCTTAGAGTTGAAGGAGTTAAAGGCTTTGCCATTTGGAGCAAGAAGAGGAATCATATTTGGTAAGATTCTAACCCTCCAATCCAAATGTATTAGTGATTTAATTGATTTTGGAGTTGATTGATATGAGTATTGATGGATAAACTACCTAGGAATGTAAGGGAATTGGTGTGACCTAGAAATCTAAAATGGGTATAATGTGAGGAGATGTGGGATTGAATGAGTTTATGATTTGTGGCATGCTAAAGTTGTTATTGGGGTAATGTTTATGATTTTAAATGGTTAAATGAGATTACATTGTGAGTTTGGAGGAATTGTAGAAATGGGTATGAATATGCTTGATAAATGCCATAGTGAGGGAATTCATGAAGCATGAACACTATGAGCTTAATATCAATTTGATATCGATTTTTGAATAAGATAATAGGCCTAAGAAGATTCATAGACTCGAGCTATGGGTAAAGTAATGAAACGAGGCCAAATAAGCGTTAATAGAGGCTATAGGTTAAAGTGACTATAGCAAGCACAAGGATTACAATATATGGATCGAATATAATGCGGGATACGATTTTGTGCAGTCCCGAAGAGTTCGTTGAAGGCGAACCGAACCGTACGAGTAAGCAGCTTAAGGAAGTGGAATCACGCATCGCGATTCCAGGTAAGGGAATTTTGTAAGTATACAGAGGTAGCTGCTCGTATTTTGAACTCGTGGGTATATATAGGGCTTTGGAAATGTGCATGGACTTATGGAAATGTGTTTTGAGGGTGTATGAGTATTTGTATGAGATTTGGTTGTTTGAAATGGTTATTGAAAAAGGGATAGTAAGGCTAATAATTGCATAAATCATGTGTTTTGAATGCTTTTACAAAACACAATGCTTTGATTTGAGCAAATAAAAGGATAGGCTGGCTAGTACTTGAATGATGTTGTGAAATAGCCCATATGAGGCACTAAGCATATTATGAGATGTTTTGAATTCATGTGAGCCGCCTATCGCGTGTATGTGATATAATTCGCGTTAGAGCCTCGCTCGCGCGAGATTTCTATGTTTTCACTTGCGTGAAACGTGCTTGAGCTTAGCTCGCACTTTGAATTTGAATTGTGATGATGTTATAAACCGTACTGGAGCTTACGCTCGTACGTGGATTTGAGTGGTTTTTCTTATGCATATAACCGTACTGGAGCTATGCTCGTACATGGTTTCTACATATTTTTATGCATAAATGCCGTACTAGAGCGTTGCTAGTACGAAGTGATTGGTTTCGATGCATGAATTCGCGCTAGAGCGTAGCTCGCGCTGGTTTTCACACTGTGGTATGTATGAGGCCGTGGTGAGAGATACGGATTAACTCAGGGAACCCAACAGGCCTGACAGACCTCTTAGGTGAGGTGAGGGTGAGGGGCTAGGACCTGACTTAATCCATCCAGGGAACCCAACAGGCCTGACAGACCTCTTAGGTGGGGTGAGGGTGAGGGGCTAGGACCTGGATCAGGGAACCCAACAGGGGCGAGCAAGGCCATGAGGGGCTAGGACCTGGTATTGCGGTTACTCCCACGCGCTCTTGAGACTATAAAGGTTACACTTGACATGGGGTAGATAAGACCTATGGCAGGCACCCCCAACCATGTTATGGGTCCGCGGAGTACGATGTACCGTGTATATCACATGGAGTACGATGTACCGCGTGGTGGTTACTTGATTGAGAAAGTCTGGCGGAGAACTAACCCACCTTCATGCCAGCATGATACCCCACACACCGGAATCCGTGTGGTCTGGGATGATATGTGACGATTGGCCAATGTAGTCACTTGAGATATAGTAACCTGTCTCCTTGCTTAATTTACTTACTACCACATGATTTTAAATCTCTAAGTGTGATTGTGATTGTTTAAGGTAGACCCAAAGGAGGGGTCGAGCCTCGTGGATTTGAATTGTGAAATGAAAACGTGGTTGTGATTGTGAATTAATGTGATGTGATTGTATGTGATGAGAAAGAGATTTATGACGTGGGTTTAAAAAGGAGGTTTCTTAATGAATTGCCCTTTTTATGAATTTAAATGAGATCGAGCATGAGATGATTTATACATGATGTTTTACCATGTTTTATATGCCAATTTTACATGACCTTGATACATGATATATATGTATACTCATATGGCATAGTTTTATTCCTCATGCTCCTACCATAAATGATTTCTGCATAACACTATCAGTATGTAGATAGAGTAGTTATCTACCATGCTTGCATTATTGCCTTACTGAGCGTGTGGTTGCTCATCCCACTCTATTTTCCCCCCTACAGAGCGTGCATAGTTGCCCAGTGAGGACTGAGGCATATTATTTTGGACTCCGCTGCATCTCCATTGCTAAAAGGTATATACACAGTGATTCTTTTTGTATCTAAACAATGTAAAAGCACAGTATTCTTTTGAATTGTACTTATGGGGGATGTAGATGTCAGTAAAACATGTATTCGTATAAGTACACGATTAAATGCACATGTATGACATCGTTTTAATTAATTGAGAATGAATGAGATGTGGTGTTATTATTGACTCACAGCCCAACAGTGTGTGGTGAGTTTAGTTCACGACCGGGTAAGGTAACAGTAAAACGCGAAAAATTTTCAGTGATTTCGGTTAAAGAGAATGGAATTGGGTCGTGACAATGAGATCGATCTGGTAAGGAAGAGATCGATCTCCTCAAAGTCAGAGAGCTAAAGAGATCGATTTGTAGTGTTGAGAGATCGATCTCCTCTCTACGAGATTGCATGCCAGATCGATCTGGAGATCGATCCTGCTTCAAACAGAGAGTTAAGGAGATCGATCTGCCTCATTACTTTTAAACTAACAGATCGATTTGCTAACCTATGAGATCGATCTCCTTGTGTATTTGTGCTTCAATCTTGCAGGATTTATAACTAAGAGATCGATCTGGCCAAGAAGGCAGATCGATCTGGCACTCTACTGGAGGCACCCAACGGCTAGTTTCTGCAAAACACAACGGGAAGAATAGCATTTAATGCTCCAACTACCCATCCTTCAGTATTTAACCAAGCATTGAAGACAAAGAGAATAGAGACACTATTGCTGCATATTCCAAACATTCTCAAGCTTTAATTCTTTCATTCTTTGTGTCCCTATTGCTCATTCATTGAGAATCATTGTAAAAGCTTAAGTGTAAAAAAGCTACATTTGTCCTACCACTTTAAAGTATTAAATTGTATTCAGTCTTATCTTAAAAGAGAAGAGGATTGTTCCTCAGTGAGAGTATATTGTAAGAGGCTGAATACTTTTTCTGTATTGCCAAGGGTAGTGAGGTTATTCCTTATCCTGTAAAAGGAAATTTGTAAGCTCTATTGAAAGAGAGAAAGAAAGCACTTGACAAGAAGGTCAAGGAGAGAGGACGTAGGCAAGAGTTTGGCCGAACCTCTATAAGTGACTGTGTTTGTTTCTCTTTCCTTCTCTTTGCATTAAATTGTTATATTGCACTGTTTTATTCATTATCATTTGTGTTTAAATTGTGATTAATTTAAAATCTGCCATAATTGTTAGAAAACCGATTCACCCCCCCTCTCGGTAGAGCCAACAATTAGCATTTTATTAATTAATTTAGTAATACCTACTATTAACTTTCTAATTAGACATTCGATCAATTGGTGTATTATGTATATCTAATGTTATTTTGTTAATGTCAACATGAACAAATTAGTACTCAATTAATGTATAGTATAATTGTATATGATATGGTTATATCAAATGTTAATAATATAATGTCAATTGGTATTTATAACTTTTTTTTAATTTAACACTCTAAAATTTTTAATGAGATATTTGATTAATTAATGTATATGATTATATTTAATATATTAATGTTAATATTATGATTTATGTACAAAGCAAAAACAAAATAGATATAAATTTGAACTAATTAGTTAACCGATTATTTATATTAAGTATTTTCTTGTAAATGATAAGTGGTATTCTTTTTCGATATATCTATACATTTTGTAAATGATTAGTATAATTATATTTAATGTTAATGTTAAAAGGATAAAATTAAATCAATACTACTTTTTCTTTTAGTTTTTACGTATCATGATTTTCTAAAAAATATAAGTATTTATTATTAAAGATATATCAATTATTAATGCTCTTTTAATGCATACTATAGTACTATTCAACGTAATAATTGAACAATTAATCAACTAGTTATACAAGTAAATCTAATGTAATTATGTATAAGACTCGATTTTTATCGTATTTTCTTATGATTCACATATTGTATGGATATTGTTATATGTTAATGAAATCATAAGACGAATGATTTTGATAATATAAATGTGAATGAAGTAGTCGAACATACGTAAAATTCGAAAACGGACAGTTAAGGAATTTCAAATTAAATTTATGAGATTTGAATTGTCCGGATAGAGATTTTAAATGAGAAATTATAGTGGGTCCAAGAAGGAAAGTCGGCCTAAATTGGTCCCGAATGTGTAGAAGGGTAAAACGATTAAAAGATCGAAATCCGTTATAAATTCGAGAAGAAAATTTCATTAAAATATGGATTTAGGAAATCTTGATCAATAAAAGAAAAATTATTGAATTCCGAGTCTACTTGACCAAGATACAAATTTATTAAGATTTACCGAAATTTGATCGGGACAATATCTCCAAAATATGGAGAAAAATACACCGAAAAATGGTTAAAATAAAATAAATAATTAAAATAATCTAAATAAAATATAATTTTTTGTTGATATTTTGGGATTTTTTATAATATTTTAATGATTAAAATAATAATAAAATAATTTTTTTTAAAAAGAGAAAATCGAAAATCTGGTTTGAAGAGAGAGAAAACCAAAGAAAATTGAAAACGAAAACAAAGCAACTGACGCTTGGTGTGTCCGAGAAGCCTAACGAAGTACTGGCGACCGACGAGGCCAGGCGAGGGCCGGAGAAGAGAGAGCATGTGAGAACTGTGAATTTTGTATACCCCATTTATGAGAATTGTAATTTTATGTATGTAATTATGACACGTATATGTACGTGAGTTTTAAATATGATGAAGTATAAGAAGAAGAGATTTTTAAGTCTTGAATGTGTATGGATTGAAATATGGACTATAGGGTAGATTTTGAGATGTGTTAAATTGAGTTTTCTGCAAATTGATGCAGCAAGAGTACAATCTGTGAAGGCCAGATCGATCTCCGAGGATGAGAGATCGATCTCATGGCTCCAGAATGCAGAAAATGTGCAAGAACTGATAGGCAGATCGATCCCATAGGCAAGAAGATCGATCTCATGAAGCATTCTGTAAACAGAAGATCGATCCCCTCAAGGAGAAGATCGATCTCATGAAACGTTCCGTAAACAGAAGATCGATCTCATAATTGGAGCAGATCAATCTCATGAAGCAATTAAGAGATCGATCTCACCCCACGATAGATCGATCTCATAGGCATAAAATTGCTCCAAAACGTTCCCAAATTCAAACAGAGATCGATCTCATCAAGGACCAGATCGATCTCCTACCCTCCGTCTATAAAAGAACCCCTGCGTTTACTTGCATTTCATCTTCTCTCTCTCCAAGAAATCGAAGCCCTAACTTTCTCTATCTTCCAAAGCCCCCATTTCCATCTAAATCAAAGGTTGTAGTAAGAAGGAAAGTTGTTCCTCATCCAAGGGAGAGCAGCATACTTGGAAATCGAAAGACGAATTGAATCGAGGTGTGAATAGAGCACTCCATAAGTTTTGGGTAAATTTTTAAACTTCGATCTTGGATTTTTAAGTGATTTTGGTGAGTTTGGCTATAGGCATTCTGATGAAATAGCTAGGAAAGGATTAGAGATTGATGAAATTGTAATTTTGTTAGAGTAAAGATGATATTATGCAATTGTGGTAATTTTGGGGATTTATGACTATAAGTTGGGATTGAGGCAATGAGGTGAATTGGGCATGAGTATTGTGCATGAAAAATGTAGGATTTGAAATGTAGTAGATGAGAATGTGGATTATGATAAAATTATGAGAATTGGGTTGTTTGAGTATTTAACGAGAATATGAGCAAATATGTACTCGATGATGTGATTGAGAAGAATTATTGATGTTTTAACATCGTTTGGACAGCCCGGGAGTTCCAGAGGGAAATACGTGGCTAGTCCATCGTGTAGGGAAACGATTGCACTATACGAGGTGCAACGAGGTAAGGGAAACTTAATCTCATTTGTGTATGCGATTTTGTGATGAATTGTAGCATGAAATGTGATTTGAGAAAACAATCATGTTTTTATGAGTTGAGAATGAGTTATTGCACACAATTTTATAGCTGGGTGAGGCCCAATTGTTTTGAGTTGTAAACTAAATGTGAAATTGTTTTACAACCGTTTTGAGTTTAAAAAGTGAAAAATGATTTGGGCTCTACATTAAGGCGTACTGAGATTTGAGAAATGTATGCGTGGTTTTGTCGGTTTGAGCTCGATTTTTATATGTTTTGTGTTTAGTACAAAACAGTTTTGAGATGAGTTTTATGAGAAAATCATTATGAGCGCTACGTGAAGGCAAAACAGTTTTATTTGATAATGGCTATTACTAAGACTTAGGCGTGTCATGTTGAATACACATCGGGCCTTGCTCTGGTAGCATGTAAGACCGGGCTGTGCTCTAGCAGCATGTATGACCAACTCCTCCGTTCTGGTAACGTGAGATGACCCCGCTCCGCGATAGCATTGGGTGTCATTGCTCTGATAGCATGTAAGACCGGACCGTGCTTTGATAGCATGTAAGACCGACTGCTGTACGACTCTGATCAAGTCTACAGCGAACCATGATCATGGGTGCATTATTGTCGATGAAATCCCTCGATTGGGGATGTCCACCTAAGGGACGAGTTCAATCATTTTGATGTGTCATGACGAGTTTTTAAATGATTTTTATTTGCCTAGTCTCGTTTTACACATGAGATTGTGTTTTGTGGCTGCGCCACGTGCATTATTATTGCGGTGATTTTCATCACGTTTTATGAGAAAAGCCATTATCGCATCATGTTTTATATATGCTTGTTCCACATGCTTGTAACTACTTGTAATCATGGTTTGAGCCATTTATTATCATCTTTCTACATGAGCTTTGAGAAATGATTTGAGATGATGTCTTAATTATTCATGCTACATTTTTCACTGTGTTTATTGAGTTTAACATGTAAAACAAAATGATTGTGCTGTGCAAATCATTTTCTTATTAATGAATCCCTTACCCTCTTACTAAGCGATTTAGAAGCTCATCATGTTTTATCTCCCCTCAGATTTCTTCAAGTGAAGAGAGTTTTCTTGCGACGTACGAAGTAGTGGCTGGTGGAGGACTTGAGCTCCAGGCCATATATTGTACTTCGAGGTATAAATTATCATGTCAAGTACCCAGACTATTGTTGTATTTACAGACACTTGATGTACAATGATGTATGGGATGTATTAGGATTAATTAACCTTGAATTGAGTAATGCATATGGTATGATGTATAATTATAAGATGATGAGATCCTGAGGTATGATATGTATCATGATGTATGACACTGTACAGGAATGCACCCTTAATTGTAAATGGATGTGAAAAAAGTTTTAAATTTACCTTGTTTTTCGCGCTTCCGGGGCGTCACAGAAGACAACTAGGCGAACCTGCAGGTACCGGCCACTCAAGCTGACGAAGCCTGATTCCAGTGAACCAGCGAAAGGAAAACTGAGAGGAAAGTGAGCTGATTCCGACGATCCACCGGCATCTGGGTCCGATCTAAGGCTACTGAAGGGATCTTGAGGTTGAGGCGCTTCTTTTGGTACCTGATTCGTCCGGCGAAACGGCCGAAAATGATCGGCGATGGTGAGGGCCCTGAAACGGCACCGTTTTGGCCGAGAGGAAAGGGGAAGGAAAAGGAAGGGAAAAAGGAAGGAAAGGAAAAGAAAAGAAAAAGAAAGAAAGGGGAAAAGGAAAGAAATTTTATCGGGGACGTCTCGAGATTCGAGTAAGTTGACCGATGGTAAAGATTGACCTACGGTTAAATTTCATAAATTAATTTAATATTATATTTAATAAAAAATAACCCGGATTAATCTAATTATGCAGTTCTACGACAAAGCCCGAACGAGAGCCGATTAAGCTTCAATTTTTGTACCCCGCATAGTGTTGGGTAAGTATACTTTAATTACGACAATTTGAATCCTTAATGCGGAGTTAAGATTATTTTATAGATTTTAAGGATTAATTCTGCATAAAATGTATTGTATTCAGAATTTTAAAGTAATTTATCGTAAATAGTATATGGGCTATCCAATGAGTTTTGGAACGAAGCCCGATGAGTATTTGTTGAGTTAATATATTTTGAAATGACAAAACAATAATTCAATAATGGACATTATAAACTCAGAAGTGCTTTAAACATGTTTAGAGTTTATTTAAATACATATCAGTGCCAGAAACTAAGTATTTAAGGATGAGAGATCGATCTCATGAGATGAGAGATCGATCTCCTGGGTTTTCAAGTATGAGAGATCGATCTCATAAAGATATGAGATCGATCTGCTAAAGGATTAAAAACTCAAAGAGCTGTATAGGATGTTTGAGGAAACAGAGATCAATTTGAAGGGGTTAAGAGATCGATCTGTATATTACAGAATGCCTAAAAGATCGATCTGGTCTAGGACGAGATCGATCTCCTCTAAGACAAAGGCTAAAGGTAGTAGATCGATCTGTAGATCGATCTATGTTCAAACAAAGAGTTTAAGAGATCGATCTCCCGTGGATAGAGATCGATCTCCTCAAAGTCAGAGAGTTTAGGAGATCGATCTAGGGTGATTAGAGATCGATCTCCTCTCTACGAGAATACTTGCTAGATCGATCTTACTCCAAATAGAGAGATTAAGAGATCGATTTGATGGTTCGACAGATCGATCTCCACTCATATTTTTCAAATTATAAGATCGATCTCTACATATATGAGATTGATCTCCATGCTTCAAGTTGCTTTGTAATTGCAGAAATTTAAACTAAGAGATCGATCTGGTCATGATGGAAGATCGATCTGGTACTTTACTGGATGTTCCCAACAGCTCCTTCTGCAAAATCTTCAACGAAAAAACAGCATTAAATGCTTCAACTACCAATCCTGCTGTATAAAATCAAGCATTGAAGACACTGGAAAATAAGACACTATTGCTGTAAATTTTGTATATTCTCAAGAAATCTTTTCCAACATTTTCTTTGTCTTCAACATCACATTATTGACATTGTTGTAAAAATCCTTGTGTAGAAGCTATTTCTCCTACCCACAAAAGAAAGCTTCACTTTGTATTCATCATTAATTCAAGAGAGAAGAGGAGAGTTCCTCTATGAAATAACTTTGTAAAGGGTGAATATTTGTCTGTATAAAAAGGGTAGAGAGGCTATTCCTTAACCTAAAAAAGGGAGTTTGTATCAGCTAGTGATATAGTGAAAGAAAGCTCTTGACAAGGAGGTCAAGAAGAGATGACGTAGGCATGAGATTGGCCGAACCTCTATAAATTATTGAGTTTGTTGTTTCCTTCCCTTATCTCCATTAATTTATTACTCTTACTTTCTTGATTATTCTTTGACTGCTTGCAATTAGATTCAATTAAGTTTAAATTCACCATTATCGTTAGAAAACCGATTCACCCCCCCTCTCGGTAGAGCCAACAGTATTGATAAGCCAAATGAGCCCAATAGACCCGAAGAAGGGATTTAATAAGTGGAAATGGGCTAAAAAAGGGGTCGAGGCCCATTAAGGTGCAATCGGGCCCAATAAAGTAAAACGGACCCAATAAAGTAAAACGGACCCAATGTTTTAGATTCGATCAGTAATAGTGAAATACTAATAAGTATATTAGAACTAACCCAAATACGTGGTTATATGCAGCTCCGTAGACTTGGTTTGGAGCGAATTGGACTGAAAGACATGGTACGGTCGAGACGGGAAAGCTTGCATGTGATTCTAGGTAAGAGAATTTTATAAACTTTTAGAGGTAACTTTATGCAATTTTTACCTCATTTACATTCCCTAAAATTGTCTGAAGGGTCTAGATTTAAAATAAGAATTTTTTGTATCCGGATGGCCAAATGACCAAAATACCCCTGTGAAGGGTAAAATTTTCAAAATTAGAAAAAGTTGGGAGAAGCAAGAACAAGATGTTCCTACTTGTTTTTAGGTGTTTTGACACGTGCATGGGTAGGTTGACTAGCTTTTAAATAAAAATGCACATCATTGCATATTTTCAATAATGTGATTTCTTGTGGAAATTGTTTTGAGATATCAAAGCCGCCTACGTGATTTTATGAAAATGTGACATGCTAGAGCTCAGCTCGCACGAGTTTTGATTTGTGTGATGCATGCATTAGTGCTGGATCAGGGGCTCGCACTAGGGTTTTACATGTAGTGGTGTTGGAGTCTAACTCGCACCAGATTTTCATATGATTTTCGTAACAGGGTGCTGGAGTCTAACTCGCACCAGACTTTCACTTGATTTTTATGATAGAGTGCTGGAGCCTAGCTCGCACTAGTTTTACATGATTTTGACAGAGTGTTGAAGCTTAGCTCCACTAGATCTTATGAGATTTTATGAAACGCGTGCTGGAGCTGGACTCACACGAGATTTTTCTTGATTTTATGAGTGCTAGAGTATCGCTCGCACTGATTTTATGAGACATGAGTGGCATCTTCGGATGCGAGTGATTGGGCAGGACTGACGGGATGGACTGACCCACCTCCCAGAGCGATTTTTGATAGTGGTGAGACCCCGCACATAGGATCTGTGTAGCAGTGGGATCACGAGGATATGACCATAGTCCTGATTATTTGCTTGAGATATATATATTGCCTAGTCTCGCATGTTATTACTTGATGTTTTGAGAATCATGTTTTGTGAACTTTTGTGTGAGTCTGGATCACCCGAGGGAGGGGTTGGATCCTGACTGAGATATGATTTGGATGAGAATGAAACTAGATTTTAAACTGAAACTTGCATAAAATTATTTTCCATGCTATTGAAACCCATGCTTGATGTAAACTGGTTTTACATGACATTCATTTGTGTGGCATATAAGTATGTGTGAACATTTATTTTCAAATTATGTGGAGAAAGGGTGGTTTATGCATGGCACCACGTTCATGTAAGTTGTATGGTTACCTACTTGTTCGTAGGATTGCCTTACTGAGCTTGATGTGCTCACCCCTTTAATTTTTCCTACACAGATTTCTTTTAGTAGACTTTGAGACGATTGAGTACTACATTCCAGACATCCACTGCTGCCCATCACTTGAGGTATATACACTTGTACATATTGTATCTAAATAAGAATAGCATAGTAATATGTTTGTAAGTAACTTTCGGGGATGTATAGACACTGTAAATACTTGTAAATGAATGGTGGGACTGGCATTGACGCACAGCCCAATCGTTAGTGGAGTGTGGTCACGATTAGAGGACAAGTAAGTATGAAGGAAAAATGAAAAATTTACTTTGATTTTTGGGTCGTGACAATTGGTGGTATTAGAACGAAATTGGTCTGATGTGTGTCGGTGTCAGTAATTAAGAAATTACATCATGTTATTATGCTTGGTTAGATACAATCGTGTATATTGAGATGGGTTTTAACTAAGAAATGGTTGTGAATGCAGTAATATAGGCATTATGCCTATTACCAGACGCGATAAAGGAGGTCAAGCACGAGGCAAAGGCCGTAGAAGTAGGCTTGAGCCTACTAGTCGTGCTTAGTCGACCCATGAGACTCATGAGGAGGTTGAGGTGGAGACTGATGTTGAGCATACTCCATGGGCTCCTATAAAGAGACCAGACAATATTGAGACATGCTTCACGAGGATGGAGTGGAGTGTAGAAAATATTTTAGAGTTGTTTACTCAGTTTATGCAGGTAGTTGAGTATAGGCAGAGTAAAGCCTGAACAGATGCCTCAGACTATAGAGTTGCCTACACCCTTTTGGTATTTAGCGAAGTAAAGAAACCAATAGTTACTGAGGACTGGGTGAATGAGATAGCGAAGTTGTATGGATTCTTTCGGTGTATGTCAACCGAGAAAGTGACTTTTAAATACGTTTATGTTGGAGGGTGAGGCGGAGCATTGGTAGAAATTCGCTTGACCCATTTTAAAAGTTAGACATCCATGACTGATATGGGAGATAATTCTGGATGCATTCCGGGTAAAGTATATCCCGAATACTGCTTAGAGGAAGTTACAGATGAATTTATGAGTTTAGTTCAGGGAAACCAAATCTATTGATGAGTATGAATCTCAAATTACATCCCAGGGCAGGTATGAACCGATATTGTGGACAGTGAGAGTCGGAAGGTCTGAAAGTTCATGGAAGGACTCAGATCGTCTATCAAAGTTGATTGGCTCGTTAGATATTACTATTTACGATGAGGCAGTGCGCAGATCACAGTGCATGAATAAGATTAGGAATTGCATGCCTCCAAGTTTAAGAAAGGCAATAAGGGCCGAAATAGAGGCAAAAAAGGAAATAGTGGATAAAAGAGATGTCAAAGCGAGAAAGAGACGATTTGGTACGAAATTTAGAGTTAGTGAGTTATGGGGTAAGATGATTGGTAAGCCCCAGTGTATCCAGTTTCAGCGCTTACACGGATATGGTGATTGGAGGACCCCGACCTACTAATGGGCAGTGTTGGATGTGTGGTAGTTACCACGAAAATAAGCGGTTGAATGAGGGTGAGTGTATGTCTTGGACCAGGACACTATTGATGCTTCATTTGAAGTGGTGTTAGGTACCATCTTGATTGTTAATATTGAAGCAATTATTCTAATTGATCCTGTTACTACATATTTATTCATATCGTCGTCATTTACATATAAGTTAGTGAAATATGTGAAGCCTATATCATTAGGCAAAATGCTGATAGTTAACACCCCAATGAAGGATAATCTGCTAATTGAATGTCGGTAGAGATTGTAAGTTGAAAGTAGGGGATAGGAACATGCGGACCAATCTCATTCTATGAAATATGAGTGTTTTGATGTAATATGGGGAATAAATTGATTGGCTGCAAACTATGTTGTTGAAATTGCTATTCTAAGATAGTAATGTTTCACCCTAGAAAAGTGTACAGTAATTTTTAACAAGTAATGAAAGAGTTTTGTTATAGTTGATATACGAAATGAGATAAGTTTTGAGATATGGTAGATCCTGAATACAAGATATATTGGAATAAGAGACGTATTCAAGGTAAGAATATCTTTGATATGTGAAGTAATTTGGATTAAGCGATATGTAGTGAATATGAATTGCGACCAAGGATAAAGTGTCACGCCCCGGAAGAGCGGAAAATAGGGTTAATTTAAAACTTTTTATTCATTAATTCACAATTAAGAGTGCATTCCTGTGCAGTGTCATACATCATCACCTATATTATACCTCAGGATCTCGTCATTGAATAGTATATATTATATCATATACATTACTTGATCTCAAGTTAATTAATCCTAATACATCCCATACAATGTTATACATCAAGTGTCTGCAATTATGATAATTATTTGGGTACATGAAAAGATAAAAGATACCTCAAAATATAATATATGGCCTGGAGCTCAAGTCCTCCACTAGCCACTACTCCGTACGTCGCAGGAAAACCCTTTTCACTTGAAGAGATCTGGGGGGAAGAAAACAGGGTGAGCTTCTAAATCGCTCAGTAAAGGGGGTAAGGGACTCATTTCATAAACCAAAATGCACATCACAAAATATTTATTTGTATGTGAAACTCATTAATCTCATTTGAAAACCATAGCATGAAAGTACTCAAAACGACATTCTCATATCTCAAATCATGTGAAAACATGAAATAAAATGCTCAGTATAGAGCAATAACAAAGCATGTGAAAATAATGCGATAATCGATTTCTCAATAAACGTGATAAAATCACTGAAATAGTAATGCATGTGGCGCAGCCACTAAACACACGTGGCATAGCCACTGATTTAAATTCACACGTGGCACAGCCACTAGACACACGTGGCATAGCCACTGAGTTAAATTTACACGTGGCACAGCCACAGGATAGGGTTTCACGTGGCAACAGCCACCAATTAGGGTTCTCACGTGGCAACGGCCACCAAATAGGGTTCTCACGTGGCAACGGCCACCAAATGGGGTTTTCACGTGGCAACGGCCACCAAATGGGGTTCTCACGTGGCAACGGCCACCAAATAGGGTTCTCACGTGGCAACGGCCACCAAATGGGGTTCTCACGTGGCAACGGCCACCAAATAAGGTTCTCACGTGGCAACGGCCACCAAATGGGGTTCTCACGTGGCAACGGCCACCAATTATACGTGGCATAGCCACAGAATGGGGTTTCTCACGTTACCAGAACAGAGAAGAATCGGGCTTACATGCTACTAGAGCAATGCCCGGTGTGTACTCAGAATTACACACCTAAGTCTTAATCACATAAGACTAGTTTGCCTTCACGTAGAACTCATAGTGGTTTTTCTCTCATAAAACTCATTTAAAACCGTTTTGTACTCAACACAAAACATATTGAAACCGAGTCCCAACCGGCAAAACACGCACACATTTCTCAAATCTCGATATTGCCTTAACGTAGAGCCCAGTTATAAACTCATAAAAACATTGGGCTCCAACCGGCTATAAAAATCGTGTGCAATTGTATCACAACACAACACTCAACATGCTTGTTTTATAAATCACAAATCATGCTATAATAGTTCGCAAATCACATACACAAATGGTTTAGTTCCCCTTACCTCTTTGCACCTTGTATAGTGCAATCGTTTCCCCCTTGACACGGACTAGTCCCGCATTCCACTCTGGAACTCCCGAGCTGTCCAAACGATGTTAAAACATCAATATTCAACTATCAAATCAACCTCAATTCTCAAAATCGAGCATAATTGCTCATAACTCCTCAAATTTCTCAATTCTCATAACTCCACCACAAACCACAATCTCGCTCACAACACCTCAACATTCTATATTTCCTATGCCACAATATCTATGCTAATATACCACATTGTCTAAATCTCCATTTATAGCTCAAAATTCCTAAATTGCTAAATATCATTATCACTCCAACCACATTGTAATTTCATCAATCCCTAATCATTTTTTAGCAATTTCAGCACAATGCCAACAACTATTATCACCAAAATCATCTCAAATATCAAGATCGAGGTTTAGAAATTACCCAAAGCTTGTGAGGTGCACAACCCACGCCTCGATTCGATTCGTCCTTCGATTTCTTAGTATGTTGTTCTCCCTTTGATGAGGAACAACTTTCCTTCTTGCCACAACTTCTGATTTGGACGAAAATGGGTGCTTTGGATGAGTGAGAAAGCTAGGTTTCGGTGAAAATGGGGGTTGAAAGAGAGAGAAAGTGAGATTGTAGGAGAAAAATAGGAGTTCCTTATATAGGCTGAGGGTAGGAGATCGATCTGGCTCTTGATGAGATCGATCTGCATTTGAATTTTGGGGACGATTTGGGCAATTTTATGCCTAGGAGATCGATCTGTCGAGGGGTGAGATCAATCTCTTTATGGCTTTATGAGATCGATCTGCTCCTTGAGGAGATCGATCTTCTCCCAAACAGAATCATTTGGAGATCGATCTCTTCCTCATGAGATCGATCTTCTCTCAAACAGAATCATAAGAAGATCGATCCTCTTCCATTGGAGATCGATCTGCTCCTTAAATTCCTCATTCCTTGACATTTTTAACTCACCAGATCGATCTCTCCTTCTCCCAGATCGATCTGTCCTCATAGCTTCACACTTATTTTAAACACTTAACATATAAATCTCCAATTATCATTCCCACAATTCACTTAGCTCAATAAATTACACTTAAAATTCTTATTACATATATAAAATATGTCCGAAATTCTTAGATCTCACATAAAGGGGGATATATCCACAACCGGTCTATATGGTCAAGTCTGAGGGTTAATAAAGGTATTTCAAAATACCTCTCCGCCTGAAGACTTGACAACGTCTAGAAGTACACATAACTTGTAAATTGAAATCGACAGTCGTAATATATACATTTAAAATTAGGGTACATTTACTTGTACGATAAAGAAATAAAGAATTTGATTAATCATGAAGGTTTAAAAATTAAAATTTTATAAAAGACGTTAATATAAGAAAAAGGAAATGATGCGGGTTAGTATCTTGAACAGAAGCGATTTCAAAATGACATTATACGTTTATGCGTACATAGGTCAATGATATGGGTGATTGAAATATTTAGTGGAACTCAACTACGATGAGGTTTTTTTCTCATACTGACATTTGTTCTGTGGTAGTGAGCCCAAGAGTTGAAAACTAGACTTGATTTATCGAATCGAACAGGATCAGCGTAATAATAAGTATTTCGTTCTACTATTGATGATCCATTGGGTTAGCTACGAAGAGCGCAAATTTTTTTAGATCAATTGGAAGTCTGGGTTTTATCCGTTGAGAATTTAGAATGTGGATGTGCCAAAGACAATTCTTTGTACTCGTTAGGGCATTGATGAATGAGGTATTTAAACTTTACCTGGACCGATTTGTTATCATCCTTATTGATGATATTTGGGGTGTATTTAAAGTCCAGGGAAAATCATAAGCAACAATTAGAAATTGTTTTTACAGATGATTTGTTGAGAGTTCTCGAAATGGACTACTTTGTTAACACGTTTAACTTAGAAAAAGTTGTATTTGAATGGGATGATAGACGTGACAGGAGTTTGGTGTATTGAAGTATGAACTGACTACCGCATTTATTCTCACTATACCTAATAGATTAAGAGGTTTCTCAAGGTATATGGATGTCTTGAAACCAAGATTGGGTTGTGTGTTGAAGCAAAATGAGATGATAGTCACTTATGGATTCAAACAGTTCAAGGACCATGAAAGAACTATCTGGCCCATGATTTAAAGTTGGTAGCCATAGTAATGCACTGAGGATATGGCGCCGCTACTTTTACGGTGAGAAATTTCAGGTATGCACTGATCATAAAAGTCTCAAGTAACTGTTTTCATAAAAAGAAATGAATATGAAATAACAAAGAGGGTTTGAGCTTCTAAAAGATTATGATTGAGATATTGTACCACCCAGGAAATGGCTAATATAATGGCTGATGCTTTGAGCAGAAAGAGCCTTGGGATGGTAATGGTCAAGGAGCGTGAGCTGTAAAGTAGTTTGTGAGCCTCAATAGTGATGTGATCCCTTCTAATGATAACAATGATTATGTGATAGCTAGTATGATGTTAGAACCGAATTTGGTTGACCGGATTTGATAGGCTTAGCGTGATGATCGACAAGGTGTCGATAGTGTTAGTCAAATTCAGATGGGTACCATGACAGAGTTCACAGTGAGTGATGATGACTTCTGAGGTTTGGAGGTAGAAAAATGGCTCCCAAGGACCACAGCTGTTGAGATTGTTAATGACAAAAGCTCACTAATTGGGATATACAGTGCATTCGCTGAACAATAAAATATATTAGAATTTTTGAAAAAGGGTATTGGTGGTCAGGCATGAGAGAGATATCAGAGAGTTGTGGCATCTCGCATGTCAGTAGATTAAGGTAGAGCACTAGAAGTCTGCAGGATTATTGCAACCTCTACCAATTCTGACAAGAAAGTGGGAGCAGGTTACCATGAATTTTGTGATAGGTTATAGAGGACTGTAGGAATCACGAGGCTATTTGAGTGATGGTCGATAGATTGATTGAGTCTACCCACTTTCTGGTTATGAAAGCCATAGATACTCGGAGTGCGTGAGCAGATTTATATAAGTAAGAATATTGTGGAACAATAGGTAGCATTCCAGGGAGTATTGTATCAGATAGGGATTCTCGCTTCACTTCTCATTTTTGGGAACATGTTTAAGGAAGCCATGGGAACCCAGTTGAGTATGAGCACAGCGTTCCGTCCTCAGATAGATGGTCAATCAGAGAGGATTGTACAGGTTCTGAAGGATATGATGAGAACGTGTGCAATTGATGTTAGAAGCCCTTGGAATGATCATTTGTTATTAGTTAAATTGCCAACAGCGATAGTTATCACTCGAGTATCGATAGGACATTGTGTGAAACATTGTTTAGCCGTAAGGGTTGCTTTTTCGAATGGATAGAAAGAAGTGGGTGACAGATAGAAAATTGCTCCCGATCTAGTATAATAAGCCTCTGAGGGTGTTCAACTGATTGTGAGAGAATGAGAACACCTCAGAACAGATGAAAAGCTATGCTGACAAAAGATGGGGATCGTGAGGATTCATCAAGTGTGAATCAATGTGTTTTGGAAGTTTCTCTTTCTAAAGGTATAATGAGATTCGGCTATTAAACAGGAAGGAGAAGGTGTTGAGGTTTAAGATGATCTCCCTAATTAAAGTCTTTCGGCAGTATTATGCTTCGGAGGAATTTAAATAGGAGCTGGAGAGTAATAGTATGATATGTGTGAAGTATCCAGAGTGGTTTACAGACTAATTTGGTTCTAATTTAGAGAACCAAATTTCTTAAGTGGGGAAGATTATGTAAGATCCGATTTTTATCGTATTTCCTTATGATTCACACATTGTATGGATATTGTTATATGTTAATGGAATCATAAGACAGATGATTTTGATAATATAAATGTGAATGAAGTAGTTGAACGTACGTAAAATCTGAAAACGGACAGTTAAGGAATCTCAAATTAAATTTATGAGATTTGAATTGTCCAGACAGAGATACGAATTTTAAATGAGAAATTATAGTGGGTCCAAGAAGGAAAGTCGACCTAAATTAGTCCCGAATGTGTAGAAGGGTAAAACGGTCAAAAGATCAAAATTCGGTATAAATTCGATAAGAAAATTTCATTAAAATATGGATTTAGAAAATCTTGATCAATAAAAGAAAAATTATTGAATTTCGAGTCTAATTGACCAAGATACAAATTTATTAAGATTTACCGAAATTTGACCGGGACAATATCCCAAAAATACGGAGAAAAATACACCGAAAAAGGGTTAAAATAAAATAAATAAATAAAATAAATAAAATAATCTAAATAAAATATAGTTTTGTTGATATTTTGGGATTTTTTATAATATTTTAATGATTAAAATAATAATAAAATTTTAAAAAAAAAGAGAAAATCGAAAATCTGGTTCGAAGAGAGAAAACCAAAGAAAACTGAAAACGAAAAATAAAGCAGTCGACGCTCGGCACGTCTGAGAAGCTCGACAAAGCACCGGCGACCGACGAGGCCAGGCGAGGGCCGAAGAAGAGAGAGGACAACCGTGCGAACCTACTGGTACCGACGACGCGCATCGACGACGCCTGATTTCGGCGAATCGACGAAAGGAAAATCGAGAGGAAATCGAGCTAATTTCGACGATCCATCGGCGTCTGGGTCCGATCCAAGGTTACTGAAGGGATCCTGAGGTTGAGGCGCTTTTTTTGGTACCTGATTCGTCCGGCGAAATGGCCGAAAAAGATCGGCGATGGTGAGGGCCCCGAAACAGCACCGTTTTGGCCGAGAGGAAAGGGGAAGGAAAAGCAAGTAAAGGAAAAGAAAAGAAAAAGAAAAAGAAATAAAGGGGAAAAGGAAAGAAATTTTGTCGGGGACGTCTCGAGATTCGGGTAAGTTGATCGATTGTCGAAATTGACCTACAGGTAAATTTCAAAAATTAATTTAATATTATATTTAATGAAAAATAACCCGAATTAATCTAATTGTGCAGTTCTACAACAAAACCCGAACGAGAGCCGATTGAGCTCCAATTTTCGTACCCCGCATAGTGTTGGGTAAGTACACTTTAATTATGACAATTTGAGTCCTTAATGCAGAGTTAAGATTATTTTATGGATTTTACGGATTAATTCTACATAAAATGAATTGTATTCAGAATTTTAAAGTAATTATCGTAAATAATATACAGGCTATCCAATGAGTTTTGGAACGAAGCCCGATAAGTATTGATAAGCCAAATGTGACCAATAGACCCGAAGAAGGGATTTAATAAGTGGAAACGGGCTGAAAAAGGGGTCGAAACCCATTAAGGTGCAATCGGGTCCAATAAAGTAAAACGAGCCCAGTGTTTTAGATTTGATCAGTAAGAGTGAAATACTGATAAGTATATTAGAACTGACCTAAATATGTGGTTATATGCAGCTCCGTAGACTTGGTTTGGAGCGAATTGGACTGAGAGACCTGATACGGTCGAGATGGGATAAGCTTGCGCATGATTTCAGGTAAGGAAATTTTACGGACTACTAGAGGTAATTTTATGCAATTTCGACCTCATTTACATTCTCTAAAATTTTCTGAAGGGTCTAGATTTAAAATAAAAATTTTTGGTGCCCGGATGGGCAAATGACCAAAATACCCCTATGAAGGGTAAATTTTTCAAAATTAGAAAAAGTTGGGAGAAGCAAGAACAAGAGGTCCCTGCTTGTTTTTGAGGTGTTTTGACACATGCATGGGTAGGCTAGCTAGCTTTTAAATAAAAATGCACAGTATTGCATATTTTCAACAATGTGATTTCTTGTGGAAATTGTTTTGAGATAACAGAGCCGCCTACGTGATTTATGATAATGTGACGTGCTAGAGCTCAGATCGCACGAGTTTTGATTTGTGTGATGCATGCATTAGTGATGGAGCAGGGGCTCGCACTGGGGTTTTACATGCAGTGGTGCTGGAGTTTAACTCGCACCAAATTTTCATATGATTTTCGTGACAGGGTGCTAGAGTCTAACTCGCACCAGACTTTCACTTGATTTTTATGATAGAGTGCTGGAGCCTAACTCGCACTAGTTTTACATGATTTTGACAGAGTGCTGGAGCTTAGCTCGCACTAGATCTTATGAGATTTTATGAAACGCGTGTTGGAGCTGGGCTCGCACGAGATTTTCCTTGATTTTATGAGAGTGCTAGAGCATCGCTCGCACAGATTTTATGAGTCATGTGATGAGTCGTGCTTGGAGCGTTGGGTAGACTGTGTGTCACGCTGATTAAATATGCTCGCACTTGCGTTTTGAGATAGGCACGATTATTGATATGAGATATGGGTCCACGGAGTACGTTGCATCATACATATCGCATGGAGTACATTGTATCGTACTATATTATATTTATGTGGCATCTTTGGATGCGAGTGATCGGGCAGGACCGACGGGATGGATTGACCCACCTCTCGGCCCGGTTCCCGATAATGGTGAGACCCCGCACACAGGATCCGTGTAGCAGTGGGATCACGAGGATATGGTCATAGTCCTGGTTATTTTCCTGAGATATATATATATATATATATATTGCACAGTCTCGCATGTAATAACTTGATGTTTTGAGAATCATGTTTTGTGGACTTTTGTGTGAGTCTGGATCACCCGAGGGAGGGGTTGGATCCTGACTGAGATATGATTTGGATGAGAATGAAACTGGATTTTTAACTGAAACTTGCATGAAGTTATTTTCCATGCTATTGAAACTTATGCGTGATGTAAACTGATTTTACATGACATTCATTTGTGTGACATATGAGTATGTGTGAACATTTATTTTCAAATTATGTGGAGAAATGGTGGTTTATGCATGACACCACATTCATGTAGGTTGTATGGTTACCTACTTATTCGTAGGATTACCTTACTGAGCTTGATGTGCTCACCCCTTTCATTTTTCCTATACAGATCTCTTTTAGTAGACTTTGAGACGACTAAGTACTACATTCCAAACATCCGCTGCTGCCCATCACTTGAGGTATATACACTTGTACATATTATATCTAAGTAAGAATAGCACAGTAATATGTTTGTAAGTAACTTTCGGGAATGTATAGACACCGTAAACATTTGTAAATGAATAGTAAGACTGGCATTGACGCACAGCCCAATCGTAGTGGAGTGTGGTCACGATTAGAGGACAGGTAAATATGAAGGAAAAACGAAAAATTTATTCTGATTTTTGGGTCATGACATTTGTTGGTATTTAAAAGACAAAATAAATTTAAGAAAAATTCTTGAGAATTTAAAATTTTATTAAAATATAATATAATTATTAAAAAAGCAAATAAAACAAAATAAAAATTTAAAAATTTATTGGACTAAGATTTTCCAAATTCCGATGGCCTAACTTTGAAAAAAATTTGGTAGCCCAATGAATTATTGGTTTAATTTAAAGAAACACAACTATTTATAAAACATTTACTTATTTAGTATGATTTATTTATAACTTGTTAGTTATTTCTTTAAAATAATTCTGTTTTTTCCGTATTGTAGCTAATTTTCACTTTCCTTTAGCATTATTATTTTTTTATATTGACTCATTTAAGAAATAAATTTTTATATGATCATTAATATATAATTATATTTTTTAATTTTGTAAGAAATATTGTAGGAAATTAAAAAAAAAAGTAAATAATCTTTGTCAAGTAATAAGAGTATTAAAATGTAAAAAGTTATATTTATATAAATATCTATTAAATTTTAACTTTAGTATTTCTCTTTCATTTTTATTTAACTATATAACAAATTAAATTAATTATTACATTCAAAATTATAAAAAAAAATATTTATAACTTATAAAATTTCAAAATAATTTGAACCCAACCTGCTAAACCCTCTAGGCATAAATCAGAGAGAATCTGAAACAAACTTGAACCCAAAAATAACCGAACCCAGAAAACCTGAAACCAAAAGAAACTGAACTAGAAAAACTCGAACTTGAAATGATTGAACCCAAAATAAACCCGAACCCAAAATAGTCTGAACCAAAGAAAACCCAGACCGAACCCACTCGAGCCAGCCCGTTTGTCTCCTTTAATTACTAATAATCGCATGTCTATATACCTTATTAGGATGTGTCCATTGTTCCAATTTGTCTTCTATTGGTTTGGTGCTCGTTAGTGCGAACGCAACTCCATGTACATCAAGAATGGAGAAAACTCTCTTCTGCCACCTTTTGAAATTGTTGCCATCAAAAACTTCAATCTTTGATACATCAAGAAATGGTTTGCATAGGACACAAAGGGTAGCAGTGCTGGAGTAATTGAGGAAGAAACATTCATAGCTCCCGCAGTGGTGGCAACGATGTCAACAACAGTGGTGGCATCAGTTTGATTTTTAGAATCCATCGTGGAATTTATCTTTAAGAATGTTGGAAACAATTTCGAAGTAAGTGAATTAAACTAAATGTTTGAAGCGTACAAACATTGCGCTCGAGGATAATTTCGTCCTTTAAGGTAGAAACTAGATGCAACAAATATAGGCGACTACCCTCCCAAGATACAATAGACCTTTTTTAAAAATTTGCACTAGTTATTAAAAGTGACATAACTCTGGAAGTTTTTAAACAATGAAGAGATAAAAAAGCTAAAGATAAGAAATAAAAAGTGATAAAAGGTAAAAATGAAATGAAAGATGTAAGCTACTATTTATAGGAAAAGTATAGTCATTTGAATTCTCAACAATAATAACTTTTTGAAATACAAATTTTTTGAAATAAAATACAATTTGTTTAACAATCGGTGGACTGGATTGTTTGTCACTTTGTCGAGTTTAAACTAAAGGGACGACTAGCGAACACTCCACCGTTAATGGCCTCTCTCGCCTTACCATTATCTGTTGTAAGTCGTACCCCTCCCCATCTCACCATCATTCTCATCGCTCTGCCTCTCACTTCTCTCTTTCTGCTATAACCAGCTCATAGCTGCTTCAACAGGCGCCTAGTTCCAAACCTCGCGGCTCGCGCTGCCAAAACACAAGCTTAAAACAAATCACTTCTCTCACCATCCTTAATATCAAAATACCCGAAATGTGGAGGTTTGGCCACAGCTTAGGTACCTACTTTATCATTTCTCCTAAGGACCGTAGGGCATGCGGACTGCTCTGTTCGCCATCGGTGCTTTTGGTCTCCGGTAGTATCCCGTAACACTTTTTTCTGGTTCCGTTTTCTAATGGAAGGTCATTAATTCAATTACTGTAGTTTGTCCCAAAAAAATTGCAGTATGTTTTTTTATGGAATATTTGATTTAGAGGTTGGAACTTATTTACGACGTGTCATACGCTCGACTGACACATTGCTGCTCACTTTCTTGCTGGGATCAGGTAAGTATGACTTATTGACGATCCCAAGTGTTCTATGCTTATTCGTAGGATAATGAGAATGTCATTATTTAAGTTATGATATTCAAGGATTGGAAGTATGGCAAGTCCAGAACTAGTGAGCACATTGCTCGGACTGGCAGCGAGATTTTGCTACCATTGGCTGTTGTTATACTCTAATAATGACAAAACCCTCTTCAGCTTTGGCATTTTTTTTTTTTATCATCTTATACTTTGAATAGCTCTGCTGTTGGCTTCCCAGCATTTTGAACTTATGTTGGCTTATTTTTTACACTACTAAAAGGTTGGACAGAAAATAAACTGTCCCTGAACTTTGTAATATGTTCGGTGAAAAAGTGTTCGAATAAGATGGAGCATATGTTTAAATTGCTGTCTTTGTACTTTACATCTTCTTAGTGTTCTACAAGAATATGCCTGAGATACCTACAATTGTTCAATCGAGGAACAGTGTAATTAAGAGCAATCTTATTAATCTATTTTAGCATCTACTAATTTGACTGCTAGGATCCTTAAGATGATTATCTTTTTATGGAAACTGTGCAATAAAGGTCTTCCAACCAGAAGTGAACTAAGGAAAAGGAACACTGCAGCGCTGGCTATCTGCCCAGTGTCTGGGGAAGATAAGGAAACAGTTAACCACCTATTTGCGAAATGTCAGGTGGCTAGAGCGGTGTGGTTTGGATCGGACCTTACCATCCGTACAAATAACTTGGTTCTTGATGATGACATCACAAACTGGGTCCATCAAGTTCTAATAATTAGAACTATTAATGAGGAAGGCTCTTTTAGTTTCTACAGCCAGTTTGTGAGCATACTTTGGGCGCTATGGATTCACAAGAACGACTGTCTATTCGCAAGGTCTAAAGCCCAATCCCCTTAAAGTTCTCTTTCAGCACAAAGGACAGAAAAAAGCATTGTGGGGAGTTTTCAAGGAGGTAGAGAACTTGACGGCACATTCTAACCAAAAGAATTACCAGTCAGCAAAGAGAAATTGTGTTAACATTAGCCTACAGAATTTTATTCGTAACAATGATACATGGTTACTGTTACTTGGACTCAACAAGATCACTAAAAATGACTGGTTTGGCATTAACACAATGATTCGCAATAAGAACGGTAACACCTGGGTGGTCTTAGGAAGCATTGATACTTCGACGAAAGAGTTAGCTAAGATTTCTCTTGCAAGGATGGCAGTCACCAAACTCCGGTCAATCGAGGCAATGACCATTTTCCTCAAGGATAACCCCTATAAGTGGAATAAAATCATCTAAGGATGACGAAAGAACGGCCTTTCATTCTTTTATTGAATGGCATTCTCTGGCTAATGAAGTGACCTCCCTAGCAAAGATCAGCAGCATAGTCCAAGTTGGATCTTAATTGGTCGAGCCTTATGTACTAATTATCTCACCTTGTGTTTTCTTTTAAGTTATATTTCTTGTACATTACCAATACATATATATATATATTCTTGTACATTACCAATACATATATATATATATATATATATGTATATATATATATATATCTTGTATGAATATTGATTACAAATAGACATTCCACAAATTTAAAAGTAGTTAACTAAATGACATGGTGTGAACATGCTTCCAATTTCTAGTCAAAATGACCATTTGCAAGGCACTACACTAGAAATCCTCCATCTGAACAGCAAATTAGGAAAGTAAAAGAGACATCATAAATAACTAGAATATATTTTGAAAATTTTTGAAAGAAAGAGCACAGAAGTTGAAATTTTAGATTCTTTGAAGATCAAAAGAAATATTAATATATAAACCGTAATAATCAGCTCAATTCATATATTTAAAAATATATATTTGATGGTTTTTTCTCTATTATTCGTGTTCATTGGCTATTTGATAATATTAAGAATTAGGTGGAGTATACTCACAGACTACCTCAGTTTCTATTTCCTTTCTATCCATCAATTCTTTCAATGATAATTATTGCCATGATTAGAGTGAATGCAATATTCATCGGCAATTTATCCCACACAAGCCGAGCGTCATTTGGGTCCGAAGAACCAACTCCAACAACAGCCACACCATTGAAAGAACAAATCTAACCCCATAGTTCACCTTGCAAACAAAAGAGTCAGACAAAAACTAAAGCAAAGATTAATAAGGAGAAAAGTGGAATTAACCGAAGAATTTGCGTTGATCGGCGAAATCGTGATACTCTTAAGACTGGGGGAAGGCGGGAGTGATGACCATCAACACTACAAAAGAGAGAACGCGATTCCCCATATGTAAGCGGTTATTGGAAACGCAACGTCTTCCTCTCAATCCAACTCATCGTGGCACCTCCTTATCTGGTAGGTAGCTATCAGAGGAATCTCATGAATGTCAAACCAAGAACTTGGCAAGTTGTGTGTTTGCTGCAATCGAAGCGACTCTCAACAATGTAACGAGACCAAGCTCCATGTTTCACTAAAGCGAGGTGGTTCAGTTGGGTCCCTGTTGAAAAGTGAAACTACAGTGTTTTGATTGTCTTCAGTACCTTTGTTTTGTTGCTTTGAAGTTGAGAATGGTGCAGTGAGAATGGGAAATAGAGAGAGAGAAGGCCCGTGGGAGGGGGACTGGGACCGAGACCCGATACAATTTCGTGACAAAGATAGGATTCTTAACATTTCTCTAAAAATGTTAGTAAATTGGAGTTCTTCTAGTTTCTAACGGAGTTAGAAGAGTGTTCTTTTCTTTTATTTTCTTTTTTTTTTTCCTTTTTAATAAAAGAAATTAGAAATTAAAAAAAAATATTATTAGGAAACAAGATTCTTTCCAGCAAACAATAGCCAAAAAAAGGTATTATGAGAGTTTCTCTTAGTTTCAAGACAAATTCAAATGAAAGTGAAATACTTTGGATAAAGAGAAAAGCTAAGACTCCTGGTCTGGTAAAAATACTGAAAAAAAAAAATAAAATAAATCGCATGTCTATTCGATAAAAACAATTCCTAATCGCATTTTCAAGAATTAAAAATGCTTCCATTGAGGAGTTGTTATTGGCAAAAAGAAAATTATTAAGTAAAAATAACTTGAGGCGTGCTGTAATCTTCCAGGATTCAATAGACTCTTTTGAGATTACTCAGGGAATAGGAACAGTAAGAAAGAAATAAAAACATGAAGCAGAGAAAATGAGAAGCGAAGAAAGGTGATATGTGAAAACTTTATGTAACCCTTTATTAATAGGAAAAATTATGATCATTGCAGAATCAAGAGAGGATATTTTGATTAGGAAATCAGGAGAATGTTTAACTAGAAAATCAAAAGAAACTCGGAGAGAATATTAGACTAATGAACCTTAGGTTAAATTAAGGGTAAATCTGATTTAAAAAATTTAGAAAAGATAAAATATTAGTTTCCAGTTAATTATTAAATATTAAAAAATAAAAATTAAATAAAAGTTTTTTAAAAATATCAAATTATCCAACGCCTAGTTCTTTTGGGCATTGTCACTCGATCATTACTATTGATCACAACACTATGAAAAATCTACTATTTCTCTTATAGAACTCTTTAGGACATGTTACTTGTTTGTGTTTGCATTTTCATTGTTTCGACCATAGTTTTCTTCTAGCGCAAGAAACAGAATGCAAGGGAATGGAACCAACTCAAAACATGGAACTACTATTTTAAGAGTAAGCTGCTATCATAGCATTCACATTGACACTTGTTATAAATAATATTTCTAATGTTAGTTCAGTTAATTATAGTAGAACACATGATATATCTGAGGATAATCTGACATATTAAAATATTTTTTATAAAAAGACAAAAGCGTAATTAAGGAACGATAAAACTCCATATAAATAGGGGTCAGATATGATTCTTTAGACCAGAAAACAATTTCCTACTGAAACTCTGTCAAAATTATTCTAACTTAAGCATCGGAGTGTAAACGCAGGGAACAACCCCTGCGTCCCTCTGATCATTTCCTTTTTTACAGAATATTTTGAAGCACGTGGTACGAAGATCGAGGTGGATACGTCAACAACACATAATTGTTGATAGTGACAGTAACAATTGGCGTTGTCTATGGGAATCTGAAGCAAAAAGTCATTTTGAAAAGATGGTACAAACACGTTCAGCAGTCGTCTGACGCGAGGACAGTGAAGACATGGCGAGTTCTCCCGCGACTGAGTTCGGAGAGGGAACGATGATGCCGAGGGGAGCGAATACGATAGAAATTCCCATCGCTGAATTCGAAGCTATGCGGAAGCAAGGGGAAGAGATCGTCCAAGCTTTGCGGACGATGGTGGACCTATTCAAGGGTGTGTTCCCGCTTGCAAATTTGTCGCCAACAGTCCAACATTTAGTAGGAGAAAGCCGGAGTTCACAGAATGTTGGAGGCATACCGCGGGCCCTTCCCGGTATAGGGAATGCCGAAGGCGTGACGCAGAACCTTCCCGGCATAAGGAATGTTGGAGGCATGCTGCGGGACCTTCCCGGCATAGGGAGCGTCGAAGGCTTGACGCAGGCTATTCCCGACATAGGGAATGTTGGAGGCATGCCGCATGCCATTCCCGGCATGGGGAATGCCGAAGGCGTGACGCGGAACATTCCCGGCATGGAGAGAGTTGGAGGCATGTCGTGCATGGGGAATATTGGAGGCATGCCGCAGGCCATTCCCGGCATGGTAAATGCTGAAGAAGTGAACCATGTTGGAGACATACCGCGGACCGCTCCCGGAATGAAAAATGCTGGATTCATGCCGCGGACCTTTCCCAGCATGGAGAATGCTGAAAGCATGTCACGATCCATTCCCAGCACTGCCGACATTCCTAGGACTTGAGACATCCGCGACCGGGGAGACATTGGCAGCAAGACGCAAAGCCCCCAGGGAATGTCGAATTATGTCAGTGTTCCACCCAACATTCATGGTATAAGAGAAACTGGCAGCACCGCCCGAGACCCGGTTGGCATAGCCGCGGGAGATGTGTTACAAGAGGCGGCAGTAAATCTTATGCAGGAGGCTACAAAAGGAGTGAGGCGCCAAGGTATACAAAAGCCCATACGTAGAGTAGTAACGGGTGGAAGGCATCATGTCAAGGTGGGACAAAAGTGTCACAGAATGAGAGACTCAGCACGAGAAATTACTGGAAGTTCGAGGCGTCGGAATATGATGAGTCTTGAAAGTCTCAAAGGAGTGGACTCAGGATACATCAAGAGGAAGAGGTAGGAATGGTGGGACCACGGGCCGAAAGAAGAAGATCAGAGATGGATCCAACTTGGAATCCTGAAACTGCAATGGTAAATTACGATCAAGCCGATTCAGTCGCACAAGACTCTACCAACATGAAGAAAATGGTGAAATGCATTCTAGAAGAAAAGAGATTGGTTCCAATTGAAGAAAATCAGAGAAGGAGGATTCCATTCAGTGCAGTTATTATGAAAAAAGCATTGCCCTCGAAGTTCAAAATGTCTCAGATAACAGCATATACAGGAAGAACCGACCCTTATGACCACATTCAGAACTATGAGTCACTGATATTGTTACACGAATGGGAGGATGAGATTATGTGCAGGGCATTCTCCCTGACCTTAACCGGTTATGCGCTAAAGTGGTTCAATAGTTTGTCAGAGGGGTCTATTTCATCTTTTGATCAACTAAGGAATGAATTCCTACGGGCCTTCATGATGAACAGTCAAAAGATGAGAGAGGCTACTTATCTGTTGACCTTGAAACAAGAAAATAGAGAGTCACTCAAGAGTTACATTGACCGGTTCCATGATGCCACACTGGAGATTCAGGATTTACAAGTTGGGGTAGCAGTGACAGCCATGTTGCAGGGACAAGGTCTGAGAGGCTACAGGAGTCCTTATCTTTGGATCAGCCAATAACAGTATCAGACTTGTTTTCCAAAGCAAACAAATAGGTTGCTTAGGAAGAGGTGATGAAGACAATCTCAACCAGAGATGTTAAAGATGACAGAAAACGAGAGAGGGAGCCCAATGACAAAAGCATGGGAAGACCGGATAAATCGGGTAAAGCTCTCAAGTTGAAGTACTCTACTTATACGCCATTCACTGAGTCACGAGCTTTAATATTGGCAGCAATAGAGAGGTCAAGAATGATTCAATTCTCTAGAAAAGTTGAAGGGAATTTGGGACGAGACTTGAGGTCTTATTACAGTTTTCATGCAGCCTATGGTCACTCGACTGAGAGGTGTTGAGATTTAACGAACCAATTGGAGAAGCTAGCCAGAGAAGGGAGATTATATCACTTTTTACGCAGGATCGTAAGGAATCAGAACCTTCCACGGGGCCAGTAAGATCGTAGATTGCGCGACAGGCACTATAATAACAGGGAAGACGGGAGGAGAAATGAAGAAAGGAGAAATGGAGTGAGACCAAGGGAGCATAGGAATCGGGAGGTGGACAATGAACCTACCGAACATGTTATTAATGTAATCTCAGGTGGAGAGGGAAGAGCAGGTGACTCGTCGACTTCAAGAAAGACTTACGCTAAACAGGCGTATCAGATCCGTTCTGTTAGGAGAGTTGACAAGAATGAAGAAGCAATTATGTGTACACCTGCCGATCAAGGGGACGTGATTATTCCCCACGAAGACCCCATGGTCATATCGGCAGTGGTAGCCAAACATCCAGTGAGTCGAATTCTGATAGATAATGGGAGTTCAGTGAATCTTATCTATTGGAATTGTTTCGAAAAAAATGAATTTGAGTGAAGACCGGTTTAAGCCAGTAACCACCCCGCTCTTCGGATTTGCAGGCGAGAAGGTGAAAATAGCCGGATCCATTGAGCTGCCTGTTACCTTGGGAGAGAGTCCTAGATGCGTGACAAGGCAAGTATTATTTATGGTGGTAAGATCAACTTCCCTGGCGTATAATATTATCTTTGGAAGACCACTGTTGAGCGACATAAGGGCTGTGCTTTCCCCTTAGTATTTGCTGATGAAGTTTCCCACTCCTGAAAGAATAGGACATGTAAGGGGAGATCAAAGGAGGGCGAGAACATGCAATGTTGTGTCCACCATATGTAAGGATATGCAAAGAAAGAAAACCCTTACAATTACTAAATCACCCAAACTGAAGCCTATGAAAGAATTGGAGGAGGTTAAGTTGACAACAACAATAGTAAATCCTTCCTAGAATTGACGATATATTTTGCAGAACTGACACGTTCTCTTGATATCGCAAAAATACTATTTGACTTAAAAGAATTACATGTAGGAGTTCTTGCGTGGGGACCAAGGAAGAAGAACGACGTTGCAAGAATTTGTGCATCTGGATTGGCAGAGAACCTGCACTTTGTGTCCATTTGCCTCACTTTATGATAAATCTGTATATGTTATTTACCTAATATAAGACATGGATTGTATATAGTATTGTGTAATTTCATACTTGTATAAACGCAACCCTTCTCCTGTTACATCTCTGTGAAAGTTTGCAATTGAGACTTGTCTCTATACTAAAAGCAAAATGATAAGTTGGTTATTTTTAGTTTTGATTAAATGACGGATTTGTTAGTATTCAAGGTTTTAAAGAGAAAAAAATTAAACAATTTTTGGGAAAACCTATTCACATGGTACCGAAGAAATTTTGTTTTTCTTTATCATATTGGAAAATAAACAAGGCTACATATTGGAATTGGTGTAGAATATAAAGAACAAAAATGATCCCGTCTTTGAGAACGCGTTCTAGTTAGTGTTTAGGGCTTCTTTTTAATTGGCAGCCTCAAGTTTGAATCTTAAGATAAGTGGAGCGAGATTTATGAGATGAAAGAGGTTTGTTATTTTAATTATTTCAAAGAAGGTGAAGCCATATTTTCATCTCAAAATTCATGTTTAAGCGTCACTATCTAATAAGTAGTATGTGTCCGTACAATGCATGAATTAAATTTTTTGTTGAATGTAATTTGTGCACAATAAAAAAAATTATATATGGTATGCTAAGTGAAATAAATATGTTTCATCGAAAATAATTATTTTATACACCGTCAGTGGAGTTTTTTGACTCCACAAACGGGGTTAGAATGATTACGTATGTCTTATTATATTTATTTTTTTAACATTTTATAGAATATTTGTAATCATCTTAATTATACTTATGAAGTCAAAAAACTATACTGACGATGGATAGGATAATTATTCATTCCTTTATGTTTGATTATTTCAAATTTTATTCATATATTTTTTAGTGAGTTATATAAAAGCTTTTATTCAATATTTTAAAAAAATTCCCTTTCAATGTTTTAATTTATTTCAATAATGAAAATTTATTTTTAAATTAGGAGATATATTGAATAAATTATTATTCAAAAAGCTAACCAAATTTTTATTTTAAGCATTTTAGTAAATAATTATTTCTATAAGAATAAAATAATTATCAATGCTTTACCAGTTCAGTTTTTAGACTCCACAAGTAAAGTTATAATGATAATACATATTCTTTAAAAAATATTAAAAAATAAAAATAAATAAAATGAAACATGTATAATCATATTAACTCCATTTGTGGAGTCTAGTTACATTTGTAAAGTTTAAAAACTTAGTGTATTGATAATTATCCAAATAATAAAAGTACATTAAATTAAAAAATAACGAAAAGAATATTAGTAAATAAAAGGATTAATCTATTAAATATATTTTTCAAATACATAAAATGAAACACATATCATCATCTCAGCCTTATTTTTTAAGTCTAATTTCGTTTGTATAATCTAAAAAGTAGTATTGTATTGACTATTATCCAAAAAATAAAAGTATATTGAATTAAAAAAATAACAAAAAGAAAATTAGTAAATAAAAGGATTAATCTATTTAATATATATTTTCAAAAACATTTAAAATCTTTATTTTAAATTATTAGATTAGTTATTATAGGATTCATGCATAAAACGTGTCATTTAAAGATCTTATCAAGTTGCCTGTATCTTGTAATATAATACATATATATATATATATATATATATATATATATATATATGATCTAGCATAATAATTTGACATAGTTAATTTATTATATAAATTTTTTTTGTTACAAAGAAAATACTTAACAATTGAGAATAAGGGTGTAGTTATTTGAATTTGAACTCAAATCTTATAATATTTCATGATTTTTTCTTAACACTGGATCAAAATATTGTTAACTATTATATGAATTATTATCTTATATATTATGATTAAAAAAATTTTATTTTACAAATTGAGTTATCGAGTGATAATACTCTAAACTATTCTGAATAGCCCGCTTATTCTCCGCTATCAATCCATCATACAATAATCCGTGTATATAAATGTATATCTTTTTTTTTCTTTTAATCTAGACTCTAAGTCCAATTCAAGCCTGCTCTTAACAGAATGGCAAGTTTTGACCGAAAGCAAGTAAGAGAAGTCAAAGCATTTAAAGGCGCAAGAGACGCAGATGCAGTCCAGCAAGACACAAATTTATAAAAGCAACACTAATTCACCAAACCAGCCTGTGTTAGAGATCAACAACCAATATTCAACGAGCTCATCTTCGGATAAAACAATGAAGACATCAAAATTTTAATCATTCCTTCCTTGAGAACAGTGCAAAAATAAGGATCTTGGATAATTATTTATGAACATAATAAAAGGTTGTGTTTCTTTGTCTGTGTGAGTTTGACCAAGTCCGACTGGGCTGAAAAAAGGTCTTTACTATTAAAACAATTGCACTGGAAACGCCAAATTCATGGCGTTGCTAAACGTTCCGAAATCAGAAGTCGGCAACTTGAACATTGATTTATTGTTAACACGATAACGGACATATAATCTGGCCTGCAAAACCCTTTTGCACATGCATTTGTTCTTGATAGACGTGGTATATACGCCCTGCTCATTATATTATAATAAATTTTATATATGTACGTATAATATATATATATATATATATATATATATATATATATATATATATATATATATATATATATATTACGACATTCTTGCTATATAAAGGTAGTTTAATTGCTAGAATTAGAATGTAAAAGTAGGAGTTTTCAACGGTAGTAGAAGAAAATGCTTTCTGAGAACGTAATGAAGATGGTTAGATCAGCCATGAAGCTGTTCCTAGCTTTGGTCTTTCTTGGGTACATGGTGCTGTGGATCATGATGCCAACCAAATTATATTTTCAACATTGGTTCCCAGAAATCCATGTAAAAACAAAATCCACTTACTTTGGACAACAAGGTATCAAAGCACTCCAGTTTAGAGTCTCTTCTCAGGTTTTTTTGTTGTTTCTAACTCAGCTCCACGATATAGGCGCAACTATGCTGATTTACACATTTCCCGTCCTCTTCATTGCTACAATGGGCTGTATTTACCTTCATTTGGGAAAGAAACATGCTGATCACAACGTCCATAGGTTTTTTTTTTTTCCTTATTTCATGTTTTATGTCATATACTTGAATAATTATCTGCTGCTGATTTATTGGGAACAGAGCGGTCCAGGCATCTAGGTTGGCAACTTTCACGCAACCAGTGATCGTGAAAGGCCCTCTCGGCATTGTTTCTTGGATGGAGCTCTCATTTTTAACCATGTTTATTGTGCTGTTAGCTTGGTCAACCACTTCCTACTTGAATGGTATGTTCGTGCATATCGACCAAATGGCTGCACAGAGTGGATTGCTAGTGTAAGAATCTCCATCCACTGAATTATAGCAGAGATAATGCATTAGTTCCGATTTTGATGACAGTTTTGGTTTTCCTGACAGGTGGGAGGCTAAGTTGGAGATGTCAGGTCTATCACTTGGTCTCGTAGGCAACGTTTGCCTAGCTTTTCTCTTCTTCCCTGTGACTAGAGGGTCTTCAGTTTTACGGCTTATTGGCCTGACTTCGGAAGCAGCTATAAAGTATCATATTTGGCTTGGGCATATTACGATGACCATATTCACAACCCACGGTTTATGTTACCTTATCTTCTGGGCCAAGACAGAGCAGATGTCAGAGGTAAAAAAACCATATTCTTGTTTATTTTTCAGAAGTACCAAGTAATCATTTCAATATGAAGGCGTGTAGTATCATAAATGCTCCCTGCACAAGGGCAACTAAACCAATTGCATCCACTGAAGCATTTTTGGGGGACTCCAGCATGCTCTACTTCGTTAAGTTTTGACATCTAATACATATAAATGGTAACATATCATCCATATTGATCCCAAAGAGTTAAGACTCCAGGAAACCATGCATCAGCTAGATATTTGATTCTTAACAGCTTGAAATTAATAATGGATCTTTGAATTCATGTTCTATTATTTCCTGAAGTTGAAAAGCAGATGATTGTGCTTGTCTGCAGGTGCTTAAATGGAATAAGGTTGAGGTTTCAAATGTGGCTGGAGAAATAGCTTTGCTCTCCGGATTAGCCATGTGGGCGACAAGCCTCCGACAAATAAGGCGAAAAATGTTTGAGCTCTTTTATTGTACTCATCATCTCTACATTCTGTTTGTTGTCTTCTTCATCTTTCATGTGGGGTTCTCCTATTCTTGCATCATGCTTCCTGCTTTCTACCTCTTCTTGATAGATCGATTTCTAAGATTCCTACAATCCCAACAAACGATTAGCTTGGTTTCAGCACGTATTTTACCTTGTGAAACTGTTGAGTTGAACTTCTCCAAGAGCCCCGGTAAGTCAAACTTAGTCATCTTTCCAGTTTCAAGAAAATTGCTGGGTGGTATCATAGAATCGTAGATGGAACTTTAATGATAATTAAACACTTGGTATTAATTGAAAAGAAAAAGAAAGGAGCAAAACCTCTGGAGGATGAATCCCCTTCTTGCTTATTCTGGCAGAACTGAGTTACACTCCAACAAGCACTCTTTTTGTAAATGTGCCTGGCATTTCCAAGCTGCAGTGGCATCCCTTCACAATTACCTCCAGCTGTAATATGAATCCGGACAAGCTGAGCATTGCCATCAAAAGTGAAGGAAGTTGGTCTTCTGAGTTGTATCAGAAGCTGTCTTCCACTTCCCCAACAGATCGCTTTGAGGTATCCATAGAAGGACCTTATGGACCTGCTTCAACCCATCTTCTACGGTACTTACCAGAACAATATGAGCTTCTTCCCTGTTTTTTCTTACCAACTAAACAATAACACAGAGAATATGAGCTGCAGGCATGACACATTGGTGATGTTGAGCGGAGGTAGCGGCATTACACCTTTCATCTCAATAATCCGAGAGCTCCTTTATAAGGCCAGTAACAGTGGTGACAAGATTCCACAGATCCTCCTCATATGCGCATTCAAGAAATCTATAGATCTCACCATGTTAGAATTGCTACTCCCAGTTTCATCCAGCACAGTAGATATTTCCTGCTTGCAGTTACAGATTGAAGCCTATGTAACCAGAGAAAAGGAGCCGGCTATAGATAACCACAAGCCCCTACAAACTGTATGGTTCAAGCCTAAAGCATTAGACGCACCAGCGTCCGCAATTTTAGGCCCAAATAGCTGGCTCTGGCTTGGAGTGATAATTTCATCTTCTTTTGTTATCTTTCTTCTCCTCATTGGCATCCTAACACGATACTATATATACCCCATTGACTATAATTCTGATAAGATATACGCTAGCTCTGCGAGAGCCGCTCTAAACATGTTGTTCATATGCATCGCCATAGCCATGACAGCAACCGCAGCTTTTCTCTGGAACAAGAAACAAAATGGAAAGGGGATGAGACAGATTCAAAACATGAATACTCCGCCAATGACATCCCCGGCATTGTTTAACAACGCTGACAGAGAACTAGAAAGCCTTCCATACCAGTGTCTACTCGAAGCCATCAAGGTCCACTACGGTGAAAGACCTGACTTCAAAAGTAAGTTATTTAAAGGAAACTTGTTGGTAAAAGAACCAGTCCGTGGAATTGGTTGAATTATTGAGCAATAATGAATGAATATGTGATATGACATTTATGTAACAATTTTTCTTTTCTTTTTTTCCTTTTCTGGCAGAGATATTGTTTGAACGCAAGGGAAGCAGCGTTCGTGTTATTGTAAGTGGACCGAGGGAAATGCGGCAAGAAGTAGCTGCAATATGTTCGTCTGGTTTGGCAGATAATCTGCATTTTGAGTCGATTAGCTTCACGTGGTGAGCAAGTGGAAGAATCATCTCTTTATTTATTTGCTTATCGAGCCTTGAAGAAAATGGGAAATGTTAAGCAATTTACCACAAATGTAATCGCACGGGGTAAATCATTCTTCTGTATCTCTATCTGCAATATTAAGAGGATTTTGGTATATTGTGAATGAATGTAATATAGCTATAGCCTATAGCAGTTGAATTTTACCAGGTCGCATATGCACTCCCCACTACAGTTTCTTATTGCCAGTTTTTTAACCAGGACGGATATAAACATAAACAAGGAATTTCAGTTCTTTAATGGCCGGAGCCATTTCTTGTTTATGTGAAATGGTTCTGTAGTGGAATGATGACCTTGTGGTAATGATGCATGGCGGAGCCCCACAAATATTACAGTATAACCAAGATAATTTGATTCTTTTTAGATAATTTACCCCAAAACCAATAACAAAGAAACTGAGGAGATTGAGGAAACGAGTGCAAAAGCTTAAAGAATAAAGAAACTCAGGAGAAATTCTAAGAAAAAGTAACTCTGCCCAGCTCCTTAGATTTCTCTCCTTTATATAGAAAATATTACAACCTTTGGTACAAAATATCTCTTCTTCTTATCTAAAAGAAATATAATCCTTCTTGGACATTATGTAGATTTAATAGGCCTTCTTGGTCTAGGTCCAGTGAGCTTGTTGAGTTGGCTGGAGAGGCAGTGAGGGAGTGCTACTGATTCCATTCCGCATTTGTTTTTTTCTAGCATATTGGATGGAAAGTCTAAGTTGTCCATTGCTCCTAATCTAGTAATAAGGTTAATGGCTTCCTGTTCTGATTCATAATCTTTGGCTTCTGATATAGTAGGAAAATGGCATGTAAATATTCGACGTCCATCTGTCCATGATTTATGGAACTCCTGCTTGAAGAATTTGTGCTGTTGATCCTTTTACATCAATTCTGATTTGGATTTGATAAAACAATGGGTGATCAATACATTTATTGATGAACATACTTAGATCTTCAGGATTTTCTGAAGCCGCTGATAAAGATGATCCGAACAGTATCCTTTTGATAAGGTTGAGAAAAATCTCTCTTTCAGATACACTGATTATACTGCATATTTCGAAGTGTAGATAATAAAAATGATCATCATTTTTCACCATATCCATTATTTTGGATTTGATAAAGGTAGGAAAATAAGTGAGTAGGTTAAAAGATAGGTTTTGAACAGAATTTCTCCTACAAAACCCCATCCAGTACTGGCTATATCAAATGGTTCATGATTAAGTTTGAATGTTATTTTAGGTAGTTCGCTACCTATGTAATTTGTTCGTATATAGGAAGACCAAAATATTCTTCAAAACTTTTTTGAAATAAAACTTTTTGATGGTTGCAGATTTGAGAATTGATTTCTTTAAAAAAAAAAAAAATCTATAGGTAACTCAAGGCAAGCTTTATTATATAAGCATAATCGATATGATTTTATTAGTATAGCATGAGTTTCAGAATTTTGTAAAAATTATTCACAAATTTTTAAGATGTTCTTTACCTCTTCAATATCTTAGAAAACTAATTTCTAAATCTTCCCAATTTCTCAAGATAAGGGATTGAAAAACAAGTGATCTAAAATGTTTTTAATTAGTTGTTTTTGTTAGAATACGTCGTGTGAGCAAATTGGATTTGAATCAAATAATTTTGAAAAGGGCTCAAATAGACCTAATCTAGTTCGATTAAGACTAAGGTCTTTTTAGGATTTTGTTAAGAAACACTATATAAACAACATTAGTCAAAAAATTATGAAAGAATGTTCTATATAGCCACTTTGCCTTTTGGAGCTAACACTCACTAAAATAATCCCCTTCCTCCTCCTTTTTGCCATCGACCGCATCCTGTGCCTGGTAACTCGTTTTTATCCTACTTGTGCGGATATTATTAGAGAGCTTCTTTCAACTAGGAGTCTCGAGTTAACAATAAATCGAAAGTTTATTCGAGGACTGTCAAATTTCAAAATTGAACTTTTCTATACGAGCAACACCAAAAATGTAAGATTCTATCCCAAAAGCAATTATGGTTGCATGATCTTGGTGATTTTTTTTTTCTAATCAGCTGCTTCTTTTTGTGTATGACATAATAAACTGAGATAATGAAACCTAACAGTGATATCAGAGTCGGTGTGCTAACGCCTTTCGAGATAGCGGATTCGATTCACGATAATGCTTGTTTTTATTATAAGTTGTTACAAATTTGAATTTAATTTTTAAAACTCGTTTAGGTAACCCTAAAATAATTGTAAGACACAATTATAGATTTAAAGAAACTCTGTAGGCTTTGATGTAAGCTATGATTGCAATTTTTAATATACTTATTGGAGTTGTTATCTAGGTAGTTATAAAAATTGTTTAGCAGAAGCTCTGCAGGTTTTGATCTAATATAATTGATATTATAATAGTTGTCAAAATTGTTTAAAACAAACCTTGCAAACTTTCATCTAATATAATTGATATTAAAGTAGTTGTCAAAATTGTTGTTGACAAAAACCTGTAGGCCTTTATCTATGTAACGACCCGCAACCTATGGAAATTTGGAGAATTTTAAAAAAAAAAACTCATTCCTTTATCCATTTAGATTGCATTCCTGTACAACATCAATCCTTTCAGCTTGCTTATTTATCTATGATTATATATTTAAGTTTAAAATTTAAATCTATATGGTCGATAGAAATTTCGGCAGCATAACAACTTATATATAAGTCTGCCCACTCGAAATCAAGGTGATTTAACAACTCTAGCTATCCACAACTATCAGACATGATTTCCCAAATCATATCATCCAATCATTCCATACATTTTAAACACATCTAGTCATTCCAAAAACCAATTCCCAAGATAACTCATTTTATTCGTCCTCACATAGATTACATCACAACATATTGTTTACAGTAGGTGTTTGTGCTACACAAAAAGTGTCTGGTGAAGAGATATGAATGTATACCTCACGCGTGTACAAAAGGTAGCCTGAGGAAGCTCATATCTACTAGTCTACGTCGTGTACGCAGCAGGTAATAATTTTAGATCACTGCAAATAATCTGAAAGGTAGAGGGGTGAGCTTCGGGAAAAGCCTAGTAAGTAATGCATTTAAAATGATCATAGCGTCTAAAACATACAGAGAACAGGTTAATACTAAGAAGTGGCATTTCTTTGCAAACATTACATAACTTTCAAAACTCGTAAAACGGAAAATATATTTAACAGAAACATTGTTTCGAAATAAGAAACCTTAACAGACAGATCCGAATCTTTCAGAATATACAGAGCTTCAAAAGCATTACTGAATATAAAACATATATCGAAAAGTCAACATCTTAAAACAGAGATCATATCAGATGAAGACTAGGCTGGCCTGTAAAGCTATCACGCTGTAATAACAGAGTCATCCTCCATAGAGGGAAGAAAAGAAAAATCAGATACCTATATCCATGGTAAAGTGGTAAACGTGATCAAGGTCGTACAGCAAACAGACACACCCGAAAGCGATGAACAGACACACCTGAAGGCGGTAAATAGACACACCCGAAAGCGGAAAACAAACACGCCATAAAGGCAAAAATTATATATGCCACGAAGGCAAGCATGACATGTGATAACTTATAACATAGGTGGCCTTTAGTCTCAAAACATGTGATAATTTTATACATAAATCGAAAATCATAACACCTTATTCAAAAGACAGATTCAGAAAACATGCTCGGAAATCTTACATTTAATTTCATAAGGTTTTCCTTCAATTCAAAAATTATGACCGAATAAAACATAGACTTGATAGGTGTGAAAGTTGATTTTCATTTGAGGGTTAGTTTGAACTAAAGAAACAAATCTCTTAATAAATTCTAACTATTTATTGAGAAGTTGAGTAATCTCGAATGTTTTCATAAATCGAGGTTTGAGAAAAATGAATATTATTAACATATTAAATTACACCTCTTACCTCTACTGGGTTTAAGTGGCGCTATTGTCCCGGGACCCAGTATCGCCTCGTTAATCATGTCAATTTCTCGAGCTGTCCAAAATAACACCAATTCATCACACATAGGTAAAACTTACTTAAATACATTCAAAATGCATTTACAACCTTAAATTAACCATTCTCGACCCCTTTTCACTAACTTTGTTCATTTTCTCGATTTTATCGATTTAAGCCACAGTTAAGCTTCCTATACAAACTTCGTTATCCTACTTCCATATTCATTCTCAAATTAACTTAATTACAACATCCACATATCCTATCAATACTTATCGTCAACTCACACCGTCAAAATTTTCATCTTTCGTTTTCTCGCTATACCAAACTTCAAACCAAAATTTTCAGTATCTTCTTTAATATATTTTCACTTAAAAATAACTCACATACATCATAAAAACAATAAATTCATTGCTGGTCGAAACCCTATTTGTCCTCAAAATTATTTTCCATCACTCTTACACAATAACAAAGTCCACAAAATAATCAAATATAATTTGTCCTTTTGGAGCTAATTACAGTTCTTCACGGATTTTTTTCTAATTCTAGTTCTTCACGGATTTTTTTTCTAAAAATCCATCTTTCTCAACTAGTCCAAGATGCCTCAAGCAAAAATTAGCTTCTGTCCAAGTCCAGTTTTTGACTCTTTTCACAACCCAAATGAACTCCAACTAAGTTGAAATTTTTATATGTTATAGTACACTCATAGGGAAGAAATCGGTCTCAAGGGATCCAAACTTGATTCAATCATTTTGGTGCCCAAAAAAAATCCCCAATTTGATCCTAGGGAAGACACCTAAACAGCGGAGTTTCTGAATTTAGGAGCTGGTTCTTTACTTTTTGGCAGAGAAATATGTGAATGATCAACCCCAAATTTATGATATGCATAGCACATAATATGGTTGAGGTCCATGGTCAGATTTGAGCAAATTTTAAAATGCATTTAGCCCTTAAATCATCGAACCATGTTAGATAGGCTGCTGGCAAAGGTAGGTAAGCTTGGTACTGTTTTGGCATAATTTTTTTCATAGTCTTCCAATTAGATTTTGGCCATGGTTTCTTAGAAAAGTTATCACATTTTAAGTCTACTTTAAGTTCAAATTAACCTCAAATTTCAAAATGAATAATTTCCATATAATCTGGACTCATTTCTTGGCTTAACTCCCTTGAGTTTTACAGTTTTGGCCACCAATTTTTTAATTTTATTTTGGCCACTTTATCAATCTTATTTTATTACTTTAAAACTTCATTTCATCGAGGCGACAGATCGATCTGTCATTTCCAGAAACTTGAAGAGATCGATCTGTTGTACCAAGAGATCGATCCTCAGAATACAGAAGCTTAATGAGATCGATCTGTCATGGGCCCAGATCGATCTGTTGTTTGACAGAGGCTTAAGAAGATCGATCTGCCGAATGCATAGATCGATCTGTTGTTTGACCGAGGCTTAAGGAGATCGATCTGACAAATACAAAGATCGATCTGCTGCTTAACAGAGGCTTAAGGAGATCGATCTTATAGGTAAGAAGATCGATCTGTCTTGCTTAACCTTTATACTTTAGGCTTATTTGAAGTATGGAGATCGATCTATATTGATAGGAGATCGATCTCTCATACTTTTTGTCCAGAAAAATCATTGATAAACTCTTTTAAAAACAACTTGAAATCAAGGTTTTGAAGCATATACATCTTAAGGAACATTCATGAGTCCTAATTCACCTCTAAGGACACAAAACCTATCTCTATCAAGAGGTTTGGTGAATATATCAGCTATTTGATGTAAAGTGTCAATATACTCTAGAATTATATCTCCCTTTTGAACATGGTCTCTAAGGAAATGGTGCCTAATTTCAATGTGCTTAGTTCTAGAGTGTTGAATAGGATTTTTAGATAAATTGATGGCACTGGTATTATCACATTTAATAGAGACTTGTTTCATGTCAATACCATAGTCTTTCATTTATTGTTTAATCCACAACACTTGAGCACTACAACTACCTGCTGCTATGTATTCAGCTTCAGTTGTGGACTGAGCCACACTATTTTGTTTCTTAAAAAACCAGGAGATTAATCTATTCCCTAAGAATTGACAAGTACCTGAAGTACTTTTCCTATCTATTTTGTATCCCCCAAAGTCTACATCCGAAAATGCATGAAGTGTAAAAGTGGAGTCCTTGGGGTATCAAAGTCCTAGAGAGGGAGTGTCCTTAAGGTATCTAAAGATCCTTTTAGTTGCTAATAAGTGTGATTCCCTAGGAGAGGATTGAAATCTAGCACAAAGGCATACACTAAATAAAATATCTGATCTACTTGCAGTTAAATAGAGCAATGAACCAATCATAGACCTATAGAGTTTAGTGTCAACACACTTACCACATTCATCTTTATCAAACTTGATGTTGGTACCCATTGGAGTTTCTTGAGGTTTGCAATTGTCCATAATAATATCATCTACATACACTTGAACAACTAGTAAATCTTTATTTTTATTTTTGATAAACAAAGTGGTATCTACTTTTCCTCTTGAAAATCCTTTTTCTATTAAGAATTTTGACAACCTTTCATACCATGCTCTAGGAGTTTGTTTCAAACCATAGAGTGCCTTAGATAGTTTGAAAACATGTTCAGGAAATTCATAATTTTCAAAGCCGGGAGGTTGTTCAACATACACTTCTTCATTAATGAAACCATTCAAGAATGCACTCTTTACATCCATTTGATATAACTTGAAGTTTTTGTAACATGCGAAGGCAAGTAGCATTCTAATTGCTTCTAATCTAGCTACCGGTGCATAAGTTTCATCATAGTCTATTCCTTCTTCTTGTCTATAATCTTGTGCTACTAACCTAGCCTTGTTTCTTATGATCACACTATTTTCATCCATTTTGTTCTTGAATATCCATTTAGTTCCAATTATAGAGTGATCACTAGGCCTAGGAACTAGTTTCCACACCTTGCTTCTCTCAAATTGATTTAATTCTTCTTGCATTGCTAAAAACCAATTATTGTCATCTAAGACTTCATTGACATTTCTAGGTTCTATTTGAGACACAAAGGCTATATATTAACACATATTCCTTAGAGATGATCTAGTTCTAACTCCAAGAGTTAGATCTCCTACTGTTTCACAATCTTTTACATATCCTAATTCTCTTGGTGCTCTAGACTCTCTCTCTAACATCTCTATTTCTTCTTCATCTTCTTTATTTATGTCAAGTTTTTCTAATAGATCTTCTTCTAAGTTTGAAATTTCCTCTAAGTTTTCATCAAATATTCCAATATCCTCATCATTTGTTGAATCTTTAGATAAATCATTTGATTCATCAAATATTACATGAATTGATTCTTCAACCATCAATGTTCTTTTGTTATATACTCTATAAGCCTTTGAATTCAATGAATATCCTAGAAAAATTCCCTCATCACTCTTGACATCAAATTTTTCTAAATTATCTTTCCCATTATTTAAGACGAAACATTTGCAGCCAAAATGATGGAAGTAGTAATGTTAGGCTTCTTACCTTTGTAAAGCTCATAAGGAGTTTTCTTTAAAATTGGTCTAATCATGGCTCTATTAATGATATAGCAAGATGTATTTATAGCTTCAGCCCAAAAATATTTTGGTAAATTATTCTCACACAACATGATTCTAGCCATTTCTTCCAATGTTCTACTTCTTCTCTCAACTACTCCATTTTGTTGTGGTGTCCTAGGGGCTGAAAAATTATGGCTAATTCCTTGATCATTGCAATACTCATCAAATCCTATATTTTCAAACTCTTTGCCATGATCACTTCTAATACTAGTTATTGTATATCCTTTTTCATTTTGAGTCACTTTTGTATAAGCTATGAACTTTTCTAAAGCTTCATTTTTCACTCTCAACAAGAACACCCAAGTGAACCTAGTGTAATCATCAACTATTACAAATCCATAGTGTTTCACACCAAGGCTTGTTGTTTTAGTTGGTCCAAATAAATCTAGGTGGAGTAATTGAAAAGGTCTAATGGTGGATACACTATTCTTAGGCTTAAATGTCGTCCTTTTATGTTTTCCTTTAACACAAGCTTCACATATTTTTTCATAGTCAAAGGACAACTTGGGTAATCCTATAACTAGATCATTTCTAGCTAACTTAGATAACACATGCATGCTAGCATGACCTAGTCTTCTATGTCATAACCAAGATTCTTTTTCAATGTCTACCATTAGGCATATGTTTTCATTTTTGAGTTCATTAAGATAGACAATGTATATATTACATTGCCTATGGCCTAAGAAAAGAAATTTATTTGACTTAGGATCTAGAACATGACATTTCATGCAATCAAAAATTACTTCGTAACCTTTGTCATAAAGTTGACTTATGCTTAGTAAATTATGCTTTAGACCCCTAACAAGCAATACTTTTTCTAATGAAAAATAGTCATTACCTATTGAGCCACTTCCTTCAACTTGGCCTTTAGAGTTGTCCCTAAATGTGACTTCTCCACCAACCTTTGATTTAAATGAGTTGAAGTGGCTTCTCTCACCTGTCATGTGCCTTGAGCATCCACTGTCCAAGTACCAAGCTTCCTTTGTTTTATCTTTGTGGCAATGCTCAATCACCTACAATTAAAATTCAAACCCATATCTTAGGTACCCAAATTCTCTTGGTTCCTTTGAGGTTAGTGAATGCAATTCTTGATCCTTTTGGGATCCATTTTACCAATGCATTAAGATCTTTTTAGTTAATTACTTATTTTGGAACCCACAATCTTTTTACTATTTTTCCTTTAAGAGTGGTCATCTTCATATTGCAATTATGTGATGCATGTCCATTTCTATTACAATATGAACAAGTAGTTGAAGGTTTATTCATGCTCTTTCTAGCAATGAAGATTTTGAGATGAGTCTCTCTACTTTTTGCATTATATCCTAACCCATTTTTATCAAAGAATGCCCTTTGAGTTTCTAGCATGTTATCTAACTTTTGTTGACCCATATAGAACCTATTAAAAGAATTATGTAAGTTGTTATTTTTTTCTTTTAGGTCTCAAATTTCAAGATTTGTAATTTCCAATTTCTTTTCACATTCTAATTTGTCCTCTAGTATTAACTCATTTTCTTTCTTCAATTTACATATTATCTTCTTATATTTCATACTCATGCGTTCATATTCCAATGCAAGATCATCAAAGGCATCTTGCAATTCATCAAAAGAGTATTCATTGAGGTTTGAAGTTACCTTTTCATCCTCAATAGCCATGAAGCACAAGTTGGCAATGTCCTCATTTGAATCATCATCGGAGCAGTCACTATCACTCCATGTAGCCACCATTGCCTTCTTTTTTGTGGAACCTATCATTGGACCTTTTAAGAAGAGGGCAGTTAAACTTAATGTGTCTTGGTTTTTTACATTCATAACACACAATTGTATCTTTTCTTCCTACCTCTTCTTGATCTCTCTTGTGGTTTCTCCTATTACTACCACTAGCTCTCATTCTCATGAACTTGTTAAATCTTTTGGCAAACATTGCCATCTCAAGATCTTCTTCACTACCACTCTCATTTTTATTTTCCTCCTGAGTAGTAGATTTTAGAGCAACTCCCACTTTCTTGGGTGGCTCTTCATTTCTTCTCAATTTCATCTCATAAGTGAGTAGTGATCCTATTAATTTATATAGTGACAATGTGTGAGGGTCCTTTGATTTGCAGTCACTTTAGCTTCCCATGATTTAGGTAGACTATTTAATATTTTCATGACCATTAGAGTATGTTTTTCCTAATGATTTTAATCCATTAATTACATCAGTGAATCTAGTGAACATATCACTGATTGACTCTCCATCTTTCATCCTAAATAGCTCATAGTCATGTGCGAGCATTCCTACCTTAGTCTCCTTTACTTGGATTGTACCTTCATGAGTTATTGTCAATTTGTCCCAAATTTCTTTAGCATTGTCACAACTGGAGACTCTATTGTATTCATTTGGTCCTAAAGCACAAAAAGGGTGTGCATGGCCTTAGAATTTAGCTGAACACATTTAACATCATTTGAATCCCATTCGTCTTCTTCTTTAGGGATATCTCTTCCCTCTGTTCTTTTTGTAGGGATTTGAGGTCCTTTAGTGATAATCTTTCATACTTCATAATCATTTGCTTGAATGAATAACATCATCCTAGTCTTCCAATAAGCATAATGTTCCCCATTGAACATAGGAGGCCTAACCGTAGAATGCCCCTCTCCTACTAAGCTCGTTGCTACATTGTTGTGAGCCATTAGATCGTTTCTAACTCTTAGGAAGTTATTCCTATGTGATCAAAGAGTCCTATCTCTGATACCAATTATTGGCTCTATCGAGAGGGGGTGAATCGATTTTCTAACTCTTAATGGCAATTTAAACTCTATTTAACTTAATTAACAAATAATGAATAAGCAATATAATGTAATGAAACAAATTAAAACAAGATAAGGAAGAGAATATCAAACACAGTGGTTTATAGAGGTTCGGCCAATCTGTTGCCTACGTCCTCTCTCCTTGACCTTCTTGTCAAGAGCTTTCTTTCTCACTTTCACTGAAAGTTACACACTCCCTTTTTCAGGTTAAGGAATAACCTCTCTACCCTTCTTAAACAAAGATGTATTCACCCTTTTACAAAGTTTATCTCACTGAGGAACAATCCTCTTCTCTCTCAAAGATAGGATGAATACATTATCAAGCTTTTAATGTGGGTAGGACAAATACAGCTTTTGCACACAAGCTTATACAACAAACTCAATAAATGAGGATTGAAGACAAATAGAATGAAAGAATTAAACTCTTGAGAATATACAGAATGTGTAGCAATGGTGTCTCTATTCTCAGTGTCTGCAATGCTTGATTATATACTGAAGGATTGGTAGTTGGAGCATTTAATGCTGTTTTTCCCGTTGAGATTTTTGCAGAAATAGCCGTTGGGTACCTCCAGTAGAATGCCAGATCGATCTGCCATCTTGACCAGATCGATCTCTTAGTTATAGTTCCTGCAAAAATAAGGCAAAATGAAGCAAGGAGATCGATCTCATATATGAGCAGATCGATCTCACAATTTGAAAATGTTAGAGAAGATCGATCTGTCGAATAGGAAGATCGATCTTCCAATCTCTCTGTTTGAAGCAGGATCGATCTATAGATCGATCTGCCAGGTATTCTCGTAGCGAGGAGATCGATCTCTTATCAACCCAGATCGATCTCCTTAGCTCTCTGACTTTGAGGAGATCGATCTCTTCCTATACCAGATCGATCTCATGAACTCTCTGTTTGCGTACAGATCGATCTACTGCCTTTACCTTTTGTTTTAGGGGAGATCGATCTCTTCCTATAACAGATCGATCTCATCATCATCCTGTATTTAGACAGATCGATCTTATAACCCTTATAGATCGATCTCAGCTTCCTCAATACCTTTGTACAGGTTCAAACCTTAGCAGATCGATCTCATATCCTCATGAGATCGATCTCTCATCCTAGAAAACCCAGGAGATCGATCTCTCATATCACCAGATCGATCTCTCATCTCCAGGAACTTAATTTCTGGTACTGATAACTTCTAAACATGTTCTTATATCATCTTTATATTATTGAATTTACTTGTTTTGTCATTTCAAAATATATTAACTCAACACTTACCTTTCTCTCATCGTGACCATCCTACCAACAGTTGGGCTATGATTCTGTCACGACCTAAACTACCCAAAAATCAGAGTTAATTTTTCGCGTTTTGTTATTTTCTTTCATTCTTACCTGTCCTCTAATCGTGACCACACTCCACTAACAAATTGGGCTGTGCGTCAATGCCAGTCCCACCATACATTTACCATATAACTTAATTCTTTCTCAGTCATTTATAAAACGTCTACAATATTTATACATCCCCTAGAGACACTTACAAACATGTTACTGTGCTATGCTTATTTAGATACAATTTGTACAAGTGTATATACCTTGAATGATGGGTAGCAGCGGATATCCGGAATGCAGTACTGAGTCGTCTCAACTTTAACTGGAGATTATCTGTGGGAGAAAATGAAAGGGGTGAGTACATCAAGCTCAATAAGGCAATCCTACGAACAAGTAGGTAACCATACTACCTACATGAACGTGGTGCCATGTATAAACGACCCTTTCTCCACACATTTTAAAACAAATGATATGAGTTATGATGTTATGTAAATCAAGTTTGCACGGAAAATTCAACACGCAAATATTACAAATCATTTATTTCTCAATTAAAATTTTCACAATAAAGTCAGGACTCGACCCCTCCTGCGGGTGATCCTGACTCACACAAAACCATGAAAATCGGTTTATATTCACACATGGGTTTGAAAAGCATGAAAATACCATCATGCAAATTTAGTTTAAAACCTAATTTGATTTCATCAAAATCGGCAACATGCGAGACTAGGCAACGTCTGTATATCGGTAAATAACTAGGATAATGGTCATATGTGTCCTCGTGAGTCCCTCTAGCTACACGGATCCTAGTGTGCGAGGTCTCACCCTGATCGGGAACCGCCCGGGAGGTGAGTCAATCCAACCCGTCAGTCTTATCCGATCCCATGCATCCGAAGATGCTAACGTATCACAAAGATACCAAGTATCACAAAGATACCAACGTATGCAAAGATAACACACGGTACATCGTACTCCATGCTACTTGCACGGTACATCGTACTCCGTGGACCCCCAGCCTTATCCCTCGTTCGGGCTCATCAGCTGGTCCTCCAACCCTTATCCCTCGTTCGGGCTCATCAGGTGGATCTCCAACCCTTATCCCTCGTTCGGGCTCATCAGGTTGTTTCTCTAACCCTTATCCCTCGTTCGGGCTCATCAGGTTGTTTCTCTAACCCTTATCCCTCGTTCGGGCTCATCAGGTTATTTTTAACATGCCATGTCTCAAAACGCACGTGCGGGCTTATTTAATCTGTGACACACAGTCTACCCGATGCTCCAAGCACGGCTCATCACATGTTCTCATAAAATCGGTGCGAGCAATGCTCAGCACTCTCATCAAATCAAGTAAAACTAGTGCGAGCTAAGCTCTAGCACTCTGTATGCAAACCGTATAACAATCTGGTGCGAGCGAAGCTCTAACACCCTGTCTCAAAATCATATAAAAATATGGTGCGAGTTAGACTCTAGCACCCTGTCACCAAAATCATATATATATATATATATATATATATAAATCTGGTGCGAGTTGGACTCCAGCACCTATGCATGTAAAATTCTAGTGCGAGCTCTCGCTCTAGCACTAATGCGTGCATCATACAAATCGAAAATATCGTGCGAGCTGAGCTCTAGCACGTCACATGTCAATAAAACACGTAGGCGGCTCTGTTTCCTCAAAACAGTTTTCAAAACAATTTCACGTTGAAAGTATGTAATGCTGTGCATTTTCTTTCAAGGTTAGCCAGCCTACTAATGTATGCATCAAAACACCTCCAGAATGAGCAGAAACCTCTTGTTCTTGCTCCTCCCAATTTTTCTTAAATTTATAAATTTTACCCTTAACAAGGGTATTTTGGTAATTTGCCCATTCGGGGCACTAAAATTATTATTTGACCTCTAGACCCTTCAGGTAATTTTTAAAGACTGCAAATGAACTTAAAATTGCGTAAAGTTACCTCTAGCAGTCCGTAGAATTTCCTTACCTTATTTTCCTGTCGAGTCTGACCTATTCTTTTCCACTGTTGTCTCGTCGCGCAGTCCGATATGCTCCCAATCAAATGTCCGGAACTGCGTATTAATATTCCTCAGGTCAGATATTATACAATTTAATTGTATTTAATATTTTTTGGGCTTAATTTAAATCATTGGACCCGTTTACCCCTATTGGGCCCGATTGCACCTTAATGGGCCTTAATCGGCCTTAAGCCCTTTTTCCACTTAATTTTCACATTATCGAGGCCTGTTGGGCTCACTGGGCCCACCAACAATTTATTGGGCCTCGTTCTAACTCTCGAATAGCTAAATTTATTATTTACGACAATTTATCTAAATTTTCATAATTTAATTCAATTTATGCGGAATTTAAATTCATATCACGCATAACGATGTAAACTGTCATAAATAAGGGTCACTTACCCGAGATTCCATGCTAGTATGAAATTCGAGGCTGTCTCGAGCTCTCGTTGGATGCCAATTGTCGAGCTACATAATTCCATAATTTTTCGGGTAAGTTTTCAGCACAAAATTAATTAAATTAAATACTTCAAAATTTAAATCGGGTTAATTTCGACCACTACTGACTTACCAGAAGCTCGATTGCATCACTGAAATTTTCTCCAATTTTTTTTCTTTTTCTTTTTCCCTTTTCTCCCTTTTTTCCTCTCTTTTTGGTTGAACCAGTTCAGTCCGGTTTGGACCGGTTCAGACCCGCCGGTTCACCCCGGTTCACTCCGATTCGGCCGGTTCACAGCCTTGCCGGCCGGTTCTCCACCGGCTTCCACCGCCAGCACCTTCGCAAGGTCATCCGCAGCACGAATCTACCCTCAGTTTCGGTCGGGGTCACCGAAACACCGCCGGTTCGGCCTCTTCTCCCCGGTGTCGGAAACCCATTTCTTCTCTTGGCCGTCGCCGGCGATTCCCGCCCTTTCGTTGGCTGCTACCGGTCTCAAAAGGACTGCCTCCTCCTCACGGTCACACCGGTGGCCTCCATTCACGTCCAGTCGCCGTGGATCACCGGGACCGACTCGATTTCCCTCACGGCTTTCTCTTCCTCCGTTCGACGTCCTCCGGCCACTACACGGTACGTCTCCGGTGCCATCTTGCTCGTCGACCTCCCCTCTTCCTCCTCGACGCTTCGTCGGGCTTGATGATTGCCGGTGGTGGATTGTGGGTCGTCGGCTCTCGGCTTCCGTTTTCGTCTGTTTCATTTCCTCGCGTCTTTCATTTTCGTTTTGTTTCTGTTTCCTCTTTTTTTTCATTTATTTTATTAATTATTTTTATTATTATTTTAATCATTAAAATACATTAAAAATACCCAAATATCCCTTAAAATATCCTTAAAATTATTATTTAATTCTAAATTCATTTATTTAATTTTATTTAATTTATTTATTATATTTTAACCATTTTTCGGGTATAATTTCTCCGTATTTTTGAGATATTGTCCCGAATGACTTTTTGGTATATTTTTTGATTATTTTCGGGATTATTTTTTCGAACTAAAAATCTCGATTAATTCCGATTAATTCCCATAAATTAATATCTTGATCAATTTAATCCAAAATAAATTTATTTCATCTTTATTGACCAAGATTTCTCAAATCCATATTTTTAATTAAATTTTCTTATCGAAATTATACCGACTTTCGGTCTTTTGACCATTTTACCCTTACACGTGTTCGGGATTAATTTAACCCGACTTCACTTCATGAATACTCATTCATTTTGTATTTTAATTAAATTCGGGTCTTACAACTCTCCCCCACTTAAGGAATTTGGTCCTCCAAATTAGAACCAATTCATATGAGTCCATATACAACTCCGAGTACATCGATCGTATCATACTCTTAAATTCTTATGTGACCTTCTCCGGAGTGTATTACTACCAAAGGACTTTAATTAGGGAGATCATCTTAAACCTCAATACTTTCTCTTTCCTGTTTAATGCCCGAATCAACTTCTTCAATATACTTATATTTTCATTAAACTGAACTGTTAGATCTCATATCCTATCACCTATGCTGGATCTAGATAATATTTCCGAAGCATCAAAAGCTGAGACACATTGTGGGTGCCTGTTAATTCAGGTGATAACACCAACCTACAGGTCTTATCTCCCACTTATCCAATCTCTTAAAATATTCCATCCAGCGCAACTCAATTTACCTTCTTCCTAAAGTTCGCTATGTCCTTATTCTCTTAGGACAAGAAACATTTTCAACCATACCAATTCACCAAGGGTGAATTCCAATACTTGTCTATCTGCTCTGAGGTGTTCTTAATCTCTCACTCTTAACTAAACATCCTCAGAAACTTATTATCCAAAGTCGAAAATGATTCTATCTGTCACCCACTTTTTCTTATCCAATTTGGGGAACAACCCCTACAGCCATACACTGCCTCATATCTTGTTATCCCGATACTCAAGTGACAACTGTCACTATTGGCTAATTCGATTAGAAATCAACTGATCATTCCAGGAGCTTATAAAATCAATGGCACATGCTTTCATCAGATCCTCCAGAACTTGTACAGTCCTCTCTTACTGACCATCTGTCTGAGGATGAAAAGCTGTGCTAATACTCAGTCGGGTTCCCATAGCTTCCTGAAAAATATTCCCTGAAGTAGAAAGTGAAGCGGGAATCCCTATATAATACAATGCTCACTGGAACGCTACATAATGTTCCACAATCTTCCTTATACATAAATCCTCATATACACTCTGAGTATTTGGGGATTTCATAACCAAAAGGTGGGTAGACTTAGTCGCTCTATCAACTATCATCCAAATAGCTTCTTAATTCACCTGGGTTCTCTGTAACCCATCACGAAATTCATGGAGACTTGCTCTCATTTTCCGTGCCATGTCAATATAGGTAGGTGCTGCAATAACTTTGCAGACTTTTAATACTCTACCTTACTCTGTTGACATACTAGGCACTTTTTCACAATCTCTACCATATCTCTTTTCACATCTGACCACCAATACCCTTTTTGAGATTTTGATATATATTCTTTACTTTTCATATGCACTATATATCCCGAAGAGTGAGCTTCTGATAATATTACTATCTCATCAACTGTGGTCCTGGGGAGCACTTATACTGTCTCTGAACCTCTCTGTACATCATTATCATACTCTGTGAACTCTGTCACTGTACCCTTCTGAATCTCACCCACACTATCGACATCATGCCGATCATCACGCTAAGCCTGTCAAATCCGGGCACTCTCATCCGGTTCTAGTCTCAGGCTAGCTGTCACACAATCACTGTCATCATCAGAAGGGATCACATCAATACTGAGGTTCACAACTGCTCTAGCAGCTCACGCTCCCTGACCATCATACGTAGTACCATCCCGAGGCTCTTTTTACTCAAAGCATCAGCCTTTCCTGGGTGGTACAATTTTTACAATCAAAATCTCTCAGAAGCTCTAACCCACTATGTATTCTCATATTCGCCTCTTTCTGTGAAAACAGATACTCAGGGCTTTATGATCAGTGCATATCCACAATTCCTCATCGTGTACATAATAGTACCATATCCTCGGTACAAATACTACCGTTGTCAACTTTAAATCATGGGTCAAATAGTTTATTTCGTGATCAAGGAGTTGTCTGACTCCAAAATTGACTATCTTCCCATTATACATCAATACACAGCTCCTTCATTATTTCGAGGTATCCATACTCACTGAGAACCTCTTGAGCTATTGGGTATGGTGAAATTAATCATGGTGGTCAGTTCATACTTCACTACACCGAAATTCACGTCACATCTATCATCTCACTCAAAGACCACGTTTTCATAGTTAAACGTGTCAACAAGGTATACCCTATTGAGAACTCGCAACAACCCATTTGTAAAAGCCACTTTCAATTATTGCTTACAATTTGCCCTAGACTTTAAATACACCCAACATATCATCGATAATGATGATTACAACTCGGTCCAATCCTTGACTTATTTACGCATAAGCGTATAAGATCCTCCAAAATCGCTTACGTTTCCAGGTACTAACCTGCGTCATTTCCTTTTCTTATCTTAACGGCTCTTATTAAATTTTTACTATGTTAACTTTTATGATTTGTCGAATTTTAATATTCTTATCGTCTTAGTAAAGGTATCCTGACGCTAAAGGTATTTATTACAACGATCGATTTCACGTTATAAGTTATATATATATACTTTTAGACGCTGTCAAGTATTCAGGCGGGGAGGTATTTTGAAATACCTTTATTAACCTTCAGACTTAACCACAATTACTTTATATACCAGTCCATGTGGTTACAATTTATATTCGCTACTAATTGCTTTAATCCTAATTACTTCGCATATTAAGGGTATTCCTTACCTAGCACATGTCTCTTATTCTAATACATCTTATATTTAGGATCTATCTTATCTTAAAGATTATCTCCTTAGTGTATCAATTATAACGAAACTCTTGTCATTATTCATTTCGTGAGTACAATCCTTTACTCCTTTAATTTCAACTGTTGCACTCCTTTTTATCACTTGTCAACACTTACAATATACTTTTCAGTGATGTTTTCACCCATGTTTTCAACTTAAAATCTCTATATCCATATTCCGTTGATTAATCCTCCTCTATTGGGGTACTCATTTATCAGTATTGTGCCCAATGATGTAGGCATTCATGCCTTTTACTCACTTATATGCGAATGAAGGCGGTATGAACAAATGTGTGGCACCAGGATCAATGAACATATGTACTTCATTATTCATAACAAGTGTGGTATCTTACACCACATCCACGAAACATCAATAGTGTCCTGGTCCAAGACATCCTCTCGTCTTCGTCCAACAGCCTACTTTCCTTTTTCTTTTCGGCTATGGCCACCCTTTTCATTGCAGCTATACCAACGAAGTTTTTCTCTGTCTCTTTACTTTTCTGTGGGGCGATCTCGCCCAACTCTGTGCAATTAAAATCAATGGTCCGTCTTACCACATTTAACGGCCATTTTCCATCAATACAGTGTAAGTATAGATCCTCCTTCCGTGGTATCCACCACCCATTCACACTGCTTACAGTGCTTACACTGCTACACTGCTTCGTAGCAGGTCGGGGTCCTCCAATCACAATACCCCTCAAGAGTGCCAAAATTGTATGCACTGGGGCCTTACCAATTATCTTACTCCATAACTCATCAAATTAATTCTTTTACCAATTACCATTTTTTAATTTTAACATCTTTGTCATTTCTCGATTCTCTTTTCTGTCTCTATTTCAGCCCTCACTACCTTTCTCAATCTCAGAGGCGTGCAATTCTTGTTCTTATTTACCAAACTGTAAATCTGCGCACTGCCTCCATAGGTAATATCTCACGGGCCAATCGGACTCTAACTGAAAAGTTGAGCCATTTCATGAACTCTTAGACATCTCGACTGTCACTTGTTCATAGTATCGAGGTAATATTTACCAAAAAATATAACTGAGTTTCATACTCATAATCAATTTAGTATTCCTGGGCAGTGTAAGAAATTTTTCCTTTAAATCATGTCCGGGATATCCTGTCACTGGAATACATCCAATAAGATTTCTCATCTTAGCTATGGATGTTTAACACTTAAGATGGGTCGAGCGGGTTTCCACCAATGCTCCGCTGCGCCCTCTGATCTCATACATAATCTGAGCAATTAGCTCCTCACAATAATCTCCACACTCCGCTCCAATCTCACGAAGCGTGTCTCAATACTGTCCGATCACTCTGTCGGACTCTGAGAGGCATGTTCAACATTAGCCTCCATTTCAATTTCATCCTGATTCTCATAGGTCACCTCAGCACAACTTAGCAGACTCAGGTCTACCTCTACGACCTCTGCCTCGTGCACAATCTCATCTAACGCGACTCATATTAGGCATTCCTGCATTCTCAACCATTTCTTAGTCAAAACTCATCTCGATATACACTATTGTATCTAACCAAACACAGTAATACGGGGATGTAATTTCCTAATTACTGACACTAACACACATCAGACCAATTGTCGCTCTGATACCAAACATGTCACGACCCAAACTACCAAAAATCAGAGTTAATTTTTTGCGTTTTGTTATTTTCTTTCATTCTTACCTGTCCTCTAATCGTGACCACACTCCACTAACAAATTGGGCTGTGCGTCAATGCCAGTCCCACCATACATTTACCATATAACTTAATTCTTTCTCAGTCATTTATAAAACGTCTACAATATTTATACATCCCCTAGAGACACTTACAAACATGTTACTGTGCTATGCTTATTTAGATACAATTTGTACAAGTGTATATACCTTGAATGATGGGCAGCAGCGGATATCCGGAATGCAGTACTGAGTCGTCTCAACTTCAACTGGAGATTATCTGTGCAAGAAAATGAAAGGAGTGAGCACATCAAGCTCAGTAAGGCAATCCTACGAACAAGTAGGTAACCGTACTACCTACATGAACGTGGTGCCATGTATAAACCACCCTTTCTCCACACATTTTAAAACAAATGATATGAGTTATGATGTTATGTAAATCAAGTTTGCACGAAAAATTCAACACGCAAATATTACAAATCATTTATTTCTCAATTAAAATTTTCACAATAAAGTCAGGACTCGACCCCTCCTGCGGGTGATCCTGACTCACACAAAACCATGAAAATCGGTTTATATTCACACATGGGTTTGAAAAGCATGGAAATACCATCATGCAAATTTAGTTTAAAACCCAATTTGATTTCATCAAAATCGACGACATGCGAGACTAGGCAACGTCTGTATATCGGCAAATAACCAGGACTATGGCCATATGTGTCCTCGTGAGTCCCTCTAGCTACACGGATCCTAGTGTACGAGGTCTCACCCTGATCGAGAACCGCCCGGGAGGTGGGTCAATCCAACCCGTCAGTCTTATCCGATCCCATGCATCCGAAGATGCTAACGTATCACAAAGATACCAAGTATCACAAAGATACCAACGTATGCAAAGATAACACACGGTACATCGTACTCCATGCTACTTGCACGGTACATCGTACTCCGTGGACCCCCAGCCTTATCCCTCGTTCGGGCTCATCAGCTGGTCCTCCAACCCTTATCCCTCATTCGGGCTCATCAGGTGGATCTCCAACCCTTATCCCTCGTTCGGGCTCATCAGGTTGTTTCTCTAACCCTTATCCCTCGTTCGGGCTCATCAGGTTGTTTCTCTAACCCTTATCCCTCGTTCGGGCTCATCAGGTTATTTTTAACATGCCATGTCTCAAAACGCACGTGCGGGCCTATTTAATCGGTGACACACAGTCTACCCGATGCTCCAAGCACGGCTCATCACATGTTCTCATAAAATCGGTGCGAGCAATGCTCAGCACTCTCATCAAATCAAGTAAAACTAGTGCGAGCTAAGCTCTAACACTCTGTATGCAAACCGTATAACAATCTGGTGCGAGCGAAGCTCTAACACCCTGTCTCAAAATCATATAAAAATATGGTGCGAGTTAGACTCTAGCACCCTGTCACCAAAATCATATATATATATAAAAATCTGGTGCGAGTTGGACTCCAGCACCTATGCATGTAAAACTCTAGTGCGAGCTCTCGCTCCAGCACTAATGCGTGCATCATACAAATCGAAAATATCGTGCGAGCTGAGCTCTAGCACGTCACATGTCAATAAAACACGTAGGCGGCTCTGTTTCCTCAAAACAGTTTTCAAAACAATTTCACGTTGAAAGTATGTAATGCTGTGCATTTTCTTTCAAGGTTAGCCAGCCTACTAATGTATGCATCAAAACACCTCCAGAATGAGCAGAAACCTCTTGTTCTTACTCCTCCCAATTTTTCCTAAATTTATAAATTTTACCCTTAACAAGGGTATTTTGGTAATTTGCTCATTCGGGGCACTAAAATTATTATTTGACCTCTAGACCATTCAGGTAATTTTTAAAGACTGCAAATGAACTTAAAATTGGGTAAAGTTACCTCTAGCAGTCCGTAGAATTCCCTTACCTTATTTTCCTGTCGAGTCTGACCTTTTCTTTTCCACTGTTGTCTCGTCGCGCAGTCTGATATGCTCCCAATCAAATGCCCGGAACTGCGTATTAATATTCCTCAGGTCAGATATTATACAATTTAATTGTATTTAATATTTTCTGGGCTTAATTTAAATCATTGGGCCCGTTTACCCCTATTGGGCCCGATTGCACCTTAATGGGCCTTAATCGACCTTAAGCCCGTTTTTCACTTAATTTTCACATTATCGAGGCCTATTGGGCTCACTGGGTCCACCAACAATTTATTGGGCCTCGTTCTAACTCTCGAATAGCTAAATTTATTATTTACGACAATTTATCTAAATATCCATAATTTAATTCAATTTATGCAAAATTTAAATTCATATCACGTATAACGATGTAAATTGTCGTAAATAAGGGTCACTTACCCGAGATTCCATGCTAGTACGAAATTCGAGGCTGTCTCGAGCTCTCGTTGGATGCCAATTGTCGAGCTACATAATTTCATAATTTTTCGGGTAAGTTTTCAGCCCAAAATTAATTCAATTAAATACTTCAAAATTTAAATCGGGTCAATTTTGACCACTACTGAGTTACCCGAGACTCGATTGCATAACTGGAATTTTCTCCAATTTTTTTTCTTTTTCTTTTTCCCTTTTTCTCCCTTTTTTCCTCTCTTTTTGGTTCAGTCCGGTTCGGACCGGTTCAGACCCGTCGGTTCACCCCGATTCACTCCGGTTCTGCCGGTTCATCGCCTTGTCAGCCGGTTCTCCATCGGCTTCCACTGCCAGGACTTTCGCAAGGTCGTCCGCAGCACGAATCTACCCACGGTTTCGATCGGGGTCGCCGGAACACCGCCGGTTCGGCCTCTTCTCCCCGGCGTCGAAAACCCATTTCTTCTCTTGGCCGTCGCCGACGATTCCCGCCGTTTCGTTGGCTGCTACAGGTCTCAAAAGGACCGCCTCCTCCTCACGGTCACACCGGTGGCCTCCGTTCACGTCTAGTCGTCGTGGATCACCGGGACCGACTCAATTTCCCTCACGGCTTTCTCTTCCTCCGTTCGACGTCCTCCGGCCACTACACGGTACGTCTCCGGTGCCATCTTGCTCGCCGACCTCCCCTCTTCCTCCTCGGCGCTTCGTCGGGCTTGATGATTGCCGGTGATGGATTGTGGGTCATCGGCTCTCGGCTTCCGTTTTCGTCTGTTTCATTTCCTCGCGTCTTTCGTTTTCGTTTTGTTTCTGTTTCCTCTTTTTTTTCATTTATTTTATTTATTATTTTTATTATTATTTTAATCATTAAAATGCATTAAAAATACCCAAATATCCCTTAAAATATCCTTAAAATTATTATTTAATTCTAAATTCATTTATTTAATTTTACTTAATTTATTTATTATATTTTAACCATTTTTCGGGTATAATTTCTCTGTATTTTCGAGATATTGTCCCTAATAACTTTTCGGTATATTTTTTGATTATTTTCGAGATTATTTTTTCGAACTAAAAATCTCGATTAATTTCGATTAATTCCCATAAATTAATATCTTGATCAATTTAACCCAAAATAAATTTATTTCATCTTTATTGACCAAGATTTCTCAAATCCATATTTTTAATTAAATTTCCTTATCGAAATTATACTGACTTTCGGTCTTTTGATCATTTTGCCTTTACACGTGTTCGGGATTAATTTAACCCGACTTCACTTCACGAATACTCATTCATTTCGTATTTTAATTAAATTCGGGTCTTACAGATTCGGTATTAGTTCTCTCACATGATTTACCATTCCCTTTCCATATTCACATTCACATATCAGGATTTACTATCCTTTGACTTTAACTAAATACATATACAATGGTGTTTACATAACTCTACATCCCCGACATCATATCCGTTTACAGTACTGTGCATTTACATGTTCAGATACAAAACTATACAAATGTGTATACCTGACTCTCGATGGGACGCAGCAGATATCAAAGATGCAAGTCCTCAGCCGTACTCAAACTACTGAAAGTACTCTGTAGAGGGGGAAAATAAGGGGTTGAGCTTTTCAGGCTCAGCAAGAGATACATTTAAAATAACTTTAAATACTCAAAATAGGGTAAAACTCGTGGTTTTACAAATCATCATAAACATGGGCTGTAGTAGAGATGTTTAGTTTCATATATGCATTTGAAACATGCTTAAATCATTGTTTACACATTATGCATCACTTGGGTAAAACTCAAATATAGTATGCATATCATACGGTGTAAAGAAGTAAAAAGCATCTCATCTCATCAAATCATACATATCTTATCTCAAGGGCTACCTTAAAACTTCATCATAGAAAACATGTGCTAATAGCAAGTAGTATAAAAAAGGTAGCATGAAATGTGCAAAAACACAAATATCCTTCCATCAATTCATCGTGAAGCCAGGCATAATCATATACTCGTCCCGAAGGACATCTACATCAAGTCTCGTAGGACGTTCATCATAGGTACATATGGCCATTGTACAGGGGAGCCGTAGGACTGGATCAGGGTCGTACGCTGCCCTATCTCACTCACCACCAAGTGTGGACTATACGCATGAACTCACATGCACCACCAAATATGGACTATACGCACATTTCAAGTCAGAGCCCTGCCCATTCCCTGGCCGTTGGCTAGGAAGATCCTCGATCATCTTCATACGCTACCCTATGTATGCAAGACCGATCCCAGATCACTCTGACCTCGTCACATCATGCCTTTACGGGACTCTAGCCCGCTTACGCCAAAAACATGATTTTCATAAATCTTTACGGGCGTCTTACCCATTTCTTATGGAAAACCATAATTTCAAATCATTTCTTGGGACTTTAACCCATGTAATCATAAAAACATAGTTTGTAAACCCCTTCGGGACTTTAACCCGTATCATGAAAACATTGCTTTCGTAAAGCATTCTCGGGGTTCTTCCCCGTCATTTCATGAAATCAAACCATGTTTTCTTTTTCATATTGAAAAATCACATTTTCATAAACATGTGAAGTAAAATATATCTCATGCATGTAACAAACACGTTGAAAAACTCGAGAAACGGTTTAGTTTCGATTTCTAAGGCATTGCAGCATATTTCATAAAATCTCATTCAACTAACATGCATAAAATCATTTGTAAGGTAGGTGGAGCACTAACGCTATTCTAAATTATATCACTTACCTCACTTTACTCTGTGCAGTCTGACTTTTTTCAAAAATGTCGCGTCATGCAGTCCGATTTGCTGCCAATCGAATCTCTGGAGCTGCGTATAATTATTTATCAGGTCAGAAATCATACAATTAACTATATTTCATAATTTCTGAGCATAATTCAAAGTATTGGGTCTGTTTACAATTTTGGGCCCGATTGCACCTTAATGGGCCTTAATCGACCTTAAGCTCATTTTTCACTTAGTATTCACATCATCAAGGCCTATTTGTCTCATTAGGCCCACCAACAATTTATTGGGCCTCGTTCTGAACTCTTTGATAGCTCAAATAATTATTTACGACAATTTAACTCCAATTCCATAATATAATTCATTTTATACGGAATTAAATTCGTAATTTATGCGGTAAATTTTTAACACGCATAACGATGCAAATTGTCGTAAATAAGGGTTACTTACCTGAGATTTCGTGATAGTACACAAATCGAGACTGACTCGAGCTCTCGTTTGTCGTCAATTCTCGAGCTACACATTTATATATTTTTTGGGTCAAATTCAGTCAAATATATGTTTAAATAATTATTTCAAAAATTAAATAAGTTCATTTGACCACTTACCAGCTTACCCGTAGCTCGACTGCATCGCCGAAGTTTTTCTTATTTTTCCTTTTCTTCTTTCTCTTTTTTTTCTTTTTCCTTTTTTTCTGGCTGAACCGGTTCGGTTTAGCCTGGTTCAGTCCGGTTCGATTTTCTCCTTCGTAGTTCGGAGCTTCACCGGCTTCCTTTTCCATCTTATCCGCGAGGTCGTCCGGTGCACAAATCCCAGGCTGGGCATGTTTTTCAAAACATCAAGTAATAACATGTGAGACTAGGCAATATATATATGTATATATCTCAGGAAAATAACCAGAACTATGACCATATCCTCGTGATCCCACTGCTACACGGATCCTATGTGCGGGGTCCAACCACTATCAAAAATCGCCCCGGGAGGTGCGTCAGTCCATCCCGTCGATCATGCCCGATCATCGCATCCGAAGATGCCACTCGCATCCGAAGAAGCCAAATAATCAATCCCAGCATGGTACAGCGTACTCCATGCTACTTGCACAGTACAACGTATTTCGTGGACTCATATCTCGTATCCATAATCGTGCCTGTCTCAAAACGCACGTGCAAGCATTTTTAATCGGCGTGACACACAGTCTACCCGATGCTCCAAGCACGGCTCATCACATGTCTCATAAAATCAGTACGAGCGATGCTCCAGTACTCTCATAAAATCAAGGAAAATTTCGTGCGAGCAAAGCTCCAGCTCGCGTTTCATAAAATCTCATAAGATCTAGTGCGAGCTAAGCTCCAGCACTCTATCAAAATCATGTAAAACTAGTGCGAGCTAGGCACCAGCGCTGTGTCATAAAAAAAACAAGTGAAAATCTGGTGCGAGTTGGACTCCAGCACCCTGTCACGAAAATCATATGAAAATCTGGTGTGAGTTAGACTCTAGCACCTATGCATGTAAAACTCTAGTGCAAGCATTTGCTCCAACACTAATGCATGCATCACACAAATTAAAACCCGTGCGAGCTGAGCTCTAGCACGTCACATTTTCATAAAATCACGTAGGCAACTCTGTTATCTCAAAACAATTTCCACAAGAAATCACATTGTTGAAAATATGCAATGTTGTGCATTTTTATTTAAAAGTTAGCCAGCCTACCCATGCACGTGTCAAAACACCTCAAAAACAAGCAGGAACCTCTTGTTCTTGCTCCTCCAAACTTTTCCTAATTTTGAAAATCTTACCCTTCATAGGGGTATTTTGGTCATTTTTTCATCCGGCACCAAAATTCTTATTTTAAATCTAGATCCTTCAGACAATTTTAGGGAATGTAAATGATGTCGAAATTGTGTAAAGTTACCTCTAGCAGTCTGTAAAATTCCCTTACCTAGAATCACGCGCGAGCTTATCCTTTCTCAATCATACCAGCTTTCTCAATCCAAATCGCTCCAAACCAAGTCTACGGAGCTGCATATAACCACATCTTTGGGTCAATTCTAATATACTTATCAGTATTTCACTCTTACTGATCGAATCTAAAACACTGAAGTTTACTTTATTAGGCCCGATTGCACATTAATGGGTCTCGACCCCATTTTCAGCCTGTTTCCACTTATTAAATCCTTTCATCAGGGTCTATTAGCTCATTTGGCTTAACAATACCCATTGGGCTTCATTCCAAACTCTTTGGATAGCCTGTATATCATTTATGACAATTAATTCAAAATTCCAATTATAATTTATTTTATGCAAAAATTAATCCAAAATTCGCAAATTAAATTTCAATTGCGCAATAATCATGTTGTCGTAAATGAGATTTACTTACCCGAAATTATGTGATGGTGCGCAAATCGAAATTCGATCGGCTCACGTTCAAAATTTATCGTCGAATTGCACAATTTTATATTTAATTTCGGGTTAATTTTCGATCAAAATATAATTTAAATAAATTTTTCAAAAATCAAATCGGTTACTTTTGACCTCTTACCGACTTACGTGAAGTCCGGTGTATCCCCGAAAATCTTTCTCTTTTTTTCTTTTTCTCCTTTTATTTCTTTTTCTCTCTTTTTCCTCTCTTTCTTGGTTGAACCGGTCCGATCCGGTTCAGCATAGTACACTCTCACTGAACCGGTTCGTACCGGTTCAGGTGTCCCCGTCGTCGTTCACCTCTTTTTTAGCTGGTTCTCGGGCCGTTGCTGGCGTTAATCGGTGCGCCTGGAGTAGGGGAGTATTCTGCTGGCCTTGGGTTGGACCGAAACCCCGCCGGTGGCCGGTGATTCTCTCTTCTACCTCTCGGCCTTCTCTCCCTCGATCCGTCGGATTTCGACGCCGGTGGGGCGCGTCGCAGCTGCTGGTGGGTTGCACGATGATCGTCGCCCCTCGCCGGTCGTTCTCTGCCCGTCCAAGTCACCGGTGGTCGCTTGGTGCAGAGGACTCCCTCGGTCCGCCTATCTTCGCTTCGTTTCTTCCCTTTTCTATTTCTCAGAATCGCAATTCGCGATTCTTTTTTTTATTATTATTACTTTATATTTATAATTTATTTTATTATTATTTTAATTAATAAAATATTATTAAAAAACCCAAAAATATCTTTAAAAATATTATTTTATTCATTTAATTAATAAATAAATTTATCAGTCTTATTTCGTCTTTTCGATATATTTTTTCAATATTTTCGGGGTAATTTTTTGATGTGAAAATTTTGATTAATTCCAATAAATTCAATCTTGATCCATAGGACTTGAAATTCAATATGTTCTCCTTTATTGATCAAGATTTCCTAAATCCATATTTTTAATGAAATTTTCTTATCGAATTTATACTGGATTTTGGTCTTTTGATCGTTTTATCCTTTTACACGTTCGGGACCAATTTAGACTAACTTTCCTTCTTTGACCCACTATAATTTCTCATTTAAAATTCGTATCTCTATCCGGACAATCAAATCTCATAATTTAATTTGAAATTTCTTAACTATCTGTTTTTTGATTTTACGTACATTTGACTACTTCATTCATATTTATATGATCAAAATTATCTGTCTTATGATTCCATTAACATTTAACAATATACATACAATATGTGAATCATAAGAAAATACGATAAAAATCGGGTCTTACATGGCCTCCTTCCCACTCTGACACCTTTGTTATCCTCTATTCTCTTTCTGCCTCTATTTCGACCCTTATTACCTTTCTCAAACTCAGAGGCGTGCAACTTATAATCTTATTCGCACCACTGTGGCATGCGCACTGTAACGACCCGTGACCTATAAAAATCAGAGTATTTTTTTTTTTTGAACTTCTACTTATGACTTAATCCTTTATTTACTTAGGCTGTATTCCTGTTCAGTGTCAATCTTTAAAATATTCCATTTCATTTATTCATATACCAATTTCATCCCGATACATTATCTTCAATAGATGTCTGTGCATACAAATAGTCTGGTAAAGAGATAAGAGTGTATACCTCACGCATGTACAAAAGGTAGTCTGGGGAAGCTCATATCCACCAGCCTACGTTGTCTACGCAGCATTTATTAACTGTGATTCACTGCAAAAATCTGAGAGGTAGAGGGGTGAGCTTTTGGGGAAAAGCCCAGTAAGGTAATACTCTTAAAGCAGTTCTGATATATAAAACCTTCGAAATTGTTCATAGAACAAAACTTAATGAAATACAAAAATTTTCATTTCATGCATAAACGTCATAAAGCATGTGTGTCAATAAAACCATTAACATGCTTAACCATTTTCATGAACATTTCATAAATCATTTCGTAAACATATCATGCATATTTCATGATCGTTTCATAAACATCTCATGCATAATTCATAATCATTTCATAAACTCTTATCATAGTCGATTTTATAATTAAAATCGAGGAGACTAGACTATAACTAAGTCATGCGATACGTGTCATTCTCCATTGGAGAGTCGTCATACCTATGGCCATGGTAAGTGGGCTGTAGACTGGATCAGGGTCGTACAACCATTTCGTAAAATATGGGTAGTATCCATCTTACTTACTTTCACTAGCACCTAGCTAGGACACGGGCACCAAAGGCACTCTCCGTGTGGGCAACATAATTGCGTGCTGCGCGGGCACGAGATACTACCGAAACATCATCATAAACCACCAGTAGCACGACATCTTCCACACAGGTCGAGTCAAGTGCTAAAGGGGCCTACGTACCGGCACCTCAAGTGATGGAGCCGGAACACCACGAGAAGTAGCCAAGCATGAAGCCTAAGTCTCAAAACATATTTTCCTTTTTTTTGTAAATTCTTTTGAAAACGTCAAAAGTTCCATTTCAAGGCGTAAATATAAGTTTTCAAGCCATCATAAAACTTTCATGCATTTTCATAATTCGAAAGTTTATTTCATAAACATAGATGTTCTAGCGAACATTTTGTAAAACGAAATCATGTTTTGTAAACAGTTTCGTAAGTATGGAAGCATTGGTAAATCATTTCAAATCAAATGCTCTTTCATAAAATCATTTTTCAGTGAAACAAGAATGCAATATCAGAACTAGGTTCAATAATACCCCTTACCTCGATTTATCGGGTATCTCGGATTCGAATGGTGACGTCCCCTAGTACCTCCTTTAATCCCTTCTACAATCACCTACACCGAAATTGTAGACTTAGTACCATATTCATGAGAATTGCGTTAAAAGCGTAATTTATCGTTGCTACTGCGTGTGTACGTATTATTGTATATCCTTAGGCTGACACGCACGTTTACATATTTCTTAACTATTTATATATTTGCTCCTACAAGTATTAACATATACCTTCATTATATACATCTACATGTATACACGCATAAATATATATTTATATATATATATACACTCCTGTATGTATATATATATACTTGCACACATTCACCTTTCATACCCTCCTCATGTATATGTACCTAAATAAATAAATAAATATATATATATTATATCCTCCTTTATATATATATATATATATATATATATATATATATATTATCATTATTTTCCATTTTTCCTTTCACCTATGCATACATATTTTTTTTTATACAAATACTAGCATACCCAATTTATTATATACACCTATTTATACATGTACTTAAATAAATAAATATACATATATATATTTAAATAATTATTTCGAAAATTAAATTGGTTCATTTGACCACTTACCGACTTACTCGGAGCTCGATTGCATCACCAAAATTTTTTTCCCATTTTTCCCTTTTTTTTCTTTTTTTTTTCTTTTTTTTTTCTGGCTGAACCGGTTCTGTCCGGTTCGGTCCGATTCAGACCGGTCCTGTTCAGCCCGGTTCAGTCCCGGTCCAACCTTCTCCCTCGCCGTTCGGGGCTTTTCCGGCTGGTTCTCCGCCGGCTTCCACCTCCAGCTTGTCCGCGGGGTAGTCCGGTGCATGGATCTGGGGTCGGCTTCGCCAAAGCTCGCCGGAAAGTGGCCGGTCTGGCCTCTTCTCTCCTCCGGCGTCGATACCCATTTTCTTCCGCGCCGTTCGGCAGCGTTTCAGGCCGATCTGCGCCTGGATCGGCTCCTCCGTCGTCCCCCTCTGGCCGGTGGTGGGTCACTCCTCCTTCCCCCGGCCGCCGGTCACCTCTTTTCCTTTTTTTTTCCCTCGGTTTCCCTCGATTCCTCCCTCTCTCTCGACCGCCGGACGTTCTCCTCTCTCTACCCACGCCGATGCGGGCTCGGCTGTTTCTTCTCCTTCAGCCGCTCGCCTGGCTCCTCACCGGTGTCCGGCCGTTGAGGTAGAGGGCTCGGTTTGGTCCTCTCGTTTGCCTTTTGTTTCTTTCCTGTTTCCTTTTGCAGAATCGCAAATCGCGATTCTGCTTTTCTCTTTTTTTTTTTTTTTACTATTATTATTATTATTATTATTTAGTTATTTATTTATATTTATTTCTTATGTATTTATTTTTTTTTATTTTTTTATTTTTCTATTTTTATTTTTATATATATATATTTTTTATTATATTATATTTTATTAAAATATAATATAATAAATAATATACCCAAAATATTTAAATATATATTTAAATCAATAAATATATATATTTATCTTATTTATTTCCCGAGTATTTTATTATTTTATTTATTTTATATCAGACTTACAATTTTATTTCCACTTGTACGTTTTTACGAACCAATTTATAGGAAAATTTCGGGGATTTACACGTACTGTCTCGTCGTATGTCGTGATATCTAACGGGACCAATCAGACTCTGATAGACGGTCTGAGTCTTTACATGACTTTCAGACCTTTCAATTCTCACTGTCCATAGTGTCGTGATTACACCTGCCCAGGGATATAAACTGAGATTCATCCTTGTCAATCGATCTATTTGATAATTCTATATTTTTAGAATTATTTGTACTTAATTTCCTAATTAATTATTTAAATCCCTAATTTATTTTTTTAATTATCCCCTTTATTTAATTAAAATTCTCATGTTTGCAGATAAATTAAATTCGGATGAATTTTGAATATTTCGGTAGAAAATGGATCGGAATTGAGTTAAAATCGAGATTGGACCACACGGACAATACGAGCCTAGCACATCCAATTGGAAAAGACAGATGACATGGAAATATTATTTTTCAAGGAGCCAATGGTGTGAAGACAAATGGCCAAACAATACCAACTCATCTAGGATGAAAAAATTACAATTGTACCCCTAAGTTTGTATATAAATAGAAAAATATGGCAATTGAAAAAGGGGTAGCCTAGGTTAGAATAGAGGTAAATTAGGGTAGAATAGTTTTAGGTTAATTTTAATGCTTTCTTTGTTTTTCCGAATAGTTTTTTTCTTCTTCCCGATAGCCACCATTGTTAGATTACTATTCATCTCAACTTTTAGAAGCTTTCATTTTATTTTTATTCGATTGAAATGCAATTTTTTTTATTCCAGTAGTTAGTATTCTATCTTATTACATTGTTTTTCATTTTTCCTTTTATTTCTACTCGGGTAGATGAAATAACTAGTGACAGTAGCTATTTTACCTCACCTTCCTTTGCATTTCCTTTATATTAGTTTGTATTCAATTCTTTTCTTTCATAAAGGGCGAAACTGATTGTGTTGATGATTTACCCAGCTATTTTTCGATCATTTTACCCTCTTGTGTATATGCATCATGGATACTGTGCCGAGGATCACTATTTGATTTTTATTTTTTTCAACTAAAAACTTCTTTCGATCTTTCAAGTTTGATGTAGATGTTGCTGTATTTTAATTTAGCCATTTCTGTTTGGTTTAAATTTGCTCTTTCATTTCTTCTAGGTTATTTAACAGCATTCGTTTCATCCTTTACATTAAATTTTCTATTTCCCGATTGGTACTGTATTCCTACATTTTCTCTCGGTTCCGATCTCAAGGCTGGTATAATATTTTGTATCTGATGAAAGGATTCGAGTATTTGTTAGCTTCTGTGTATGTGGTTCATGAGTTGTGTGATTGATTGCTGCAGTAGGAGCAGTGATCTCAATGAATATCAGAAGAGGCAGCAACTAGTTGGGACAGCACCCAGGTGTCATAGCCAAAACCGAGAGCTAGTATTCATCCCTTTGTTCTGCCTTGTTCTTTAAGCAGTTCATTGTTCATCATTTTTTTTTGTCATTAACGTGCTGTAGGATAACGTTACTGTAACTGAGTTTCTGGTGAAGGAGATATGCTAAGCAGAATGCAGCATGCCTGTAGCTGAACCCGGTAGGAACAGCAGAAGAAGACCGAGAGCAGTTGCAGCAGCTGAAGCAGACCGCGACGTGCAGCAGGCTGGAGCAAAATACAGAACCGAGCACCAGTGGACAAACCTGCAGTAGACAGTAGCTGGACAGAAGCTCGCGCACAGCACTTGGGAAAAGAAGCAGTACAGCAGAGTACAAAGCCGTGAGCACAGCCTGAAACCGAGACCACACCTGGAAACCAAAAAATGAAATGAAGCATGAACAATGTTTGGAGGGATTTATTGGTTGATTTAAATCTAAGGCTTTGTTTGGCATTCAACTCTTGCTTTAATCCATTTTTCTTGCATTTTTAGTATAGTTTAATTAGTTGTTAGTTTAGGATAGTTGTTAGTTGTCAATTTAGATTAGTTCTAGTTTTTTAATTTTGTTAATTTAATTTTTACTCTTAATTTTTAGTTAATAGTTAATTTTATATTTTATGTCTTAGGATTTAATTTTAGTTTAGCATTTTACAAGTTACCTTTAGATTTAATCTAGATTAAATATGTTTCATGCATTTTTAATTTAGTCTTTATTTTCATTAAGTTTTAGTTTAGTTTAAATTGCATTTTGATTAAGTAGTTTAAATTGCATTTTAGGTTAGTTTAATTGTAGTTTAATTAATCTTGCTTTGTTATTTTTGTATTTGCATTTTATTTTAATTGCGTTAATTAGCTTTAACTGTTTTAATTTCTTTTGTAGGTTTTTTTTTTTTGCTCGGAGTTCGGTAAGCAAATCTTAGTTCAGTTTTATTTTCTTTATTTTTTTAATGTTTATTGTTTTCAGTATGTTTAATTAGCCTTAGTAGATCACCAACTTAAATTTTATAATTTTCTAGGATATACTTAGGGTAAGATTAACCGGTAGTTAATTAGGCTAACAAACTTCTCTGATGAACGATAACTCGGGACTCAAATCTCATTATTACTTGTACGACCCGTGCACTTGCGGTAATACGTTTAGGGCGTAACACTATTCCCCTGGGTCAGAGTAAGGAACTTTATCTGTAAATTCCTCTGAACAGTGTCCGAAATATTTTGTCACCGGAATACATCCAGGATTATTTCTTATGTCAACTCTGGATGTCTAACTCTTAAGATGGGTCGAGCGAACTTCCACCAATGCTCTGCCTCACCCTCAAAAATGAATACATCAAAAGGCCACTTTCTCAGTGGATCTAAGGCATCAGTACTGGTTGTGCCCTACCTATTCTCAAGTCCCTGCATCGACTGAGTAAACAACTCTAAAATATTCTCCCCACTTCACTCCAACCTCGCGAAACGTGTCTCAATATTGTCTGACCTCTCTATCAAACTCTGTGGGGCATGCTCAACATTAGCCTCCACCTCAATCTTATTCCGAGTCTCATGTGATAACTCAATACGACTCTCCGGCCTACCTCTATGGCATCGAGTACATGTACTCGCCCCTCTACCATAGCGGCTATCAGTTATAATAATTAGATTCTTGCATTCAAAACCAAATTCTTAGCTGTAATTTCATCTTGATATACACAATTGTATCTAAACAATACACGGTACATGGGGATATAAACTTCCTTAACCACTAACACCGACTCATATTAAGCTAACTCAGCTCTGATATCACTCTATCAAGACCCAAATCGCCTAAAAACCACTATAATTTTCTTCGATTATTCTTTAATTCTTACATTTCTCTCATCTTGATCATCCTACCAACAGTTGGGTTATGATTCGCTGTTAGTTCCCTCACACTATTTACCAGTCTCTTTCCATAATCACAGTCACATATCATGATTTACTATCCTTTGACTTTAACTAAATATATATTACATAACTCTACATCCCCGACATCATATCCGTTTACAGTATTGTGCATTTACATGTTCAGATACAAAACTATACAAATATGTATACCTGACTCTCGATGGGACGCAGTAGATACCAAAGATGCAAGTCCTCAACCATACTCAAACTACTGAAAATACTATGTAGAGTGAGAAAATAAGGGGGTGAGCTTTTCAGGCTCAGCAAGAGATACATTTAAAATAGCTTTAAATACTCAAAATAGGGTAAAACTCGTGGTTTTACAAATCATCATAAACATGGGCTATAGTAGAGATACTTAGTTTCATATATGCATTTGAAACATGCTTAAATCATTGTTTACACATTATGCATCATTTGGGTAAAACTCAAACATAGTATGCATATCATACGATGTAAAGAAGTAAAAAGCATTTCATCTCATCAAATCATACATATCTGATCTCAAGGGCTACCTTAAAACTTCATCATAGAAAACATGTGTTAATAGCAAATAGTATAAAAAAAGGTAGCATGAAATGTGCAAAAACACAAATATCCTTCCGTCAATTCATCATGGAGCCAAGCATAATCATATACTCGTCTTGAAGGACATCATACATCAGGTCCCGTAGGACGTTCATCAGAGGTACATATGCCCATTGTACAGGGGAGTCATAGGACTGGATCAGGGTCGTACGATACCCTATCTCGTGCACCACCAATTGTGGACTATACGTACGAACTCACGTGCACCACCAAATGTGGACTATACGCGCATTTCAAGTCAGAGCTATGCCCGTTCCCTGGCCGTCGGCTAGGAAGATCCTCGATCGTCTTTAAACGCTACCCTATGTATGCAAGACCGATCTCAGATCACTTTGACCTCGTCACATCATGCCTTTGCGGGACTCTAGCCCGCTTACCCCAAAAACATGATTTTCATAAATCTTTACGGGCCTCTTACCCATTTCTTGTGGAAAACCATAGTTTCAAATCATTTCTTGGGACTTTAACCCATGTAATCATAAAAACATAGTTTGTAAACCCTTTCGGGACTTTAACCCGTATCATGAAAACATTGCTTTCGTAAAGTATTCTCAGGGTTCTTCCCCGTCATTTCATGAAATCAAACCATGTTTTCTTTTTCATATTGAAAAATCACATTTTCATAAACATGTGAAGTAAAATGTATCTCATGCATGTAGCAAACATGTTGAAAAACTCGGGAAACGGTTTAGTTTCGGTTTCTAAGGCATTGCAACATATTTCATAAAATCTCATTCAACTAACATGCATAAAATCATTGGTAAGGTAGGTGGAGCACTAACGATACTCTAAATTATATCTCTGACCTCACTTTACTCTGTACAGTCTGATTTTTTTTCAAAAATGTCGCGTCACGCAGTCCGATCTACTCCCAATCAAAGCTCTGAAGCTGCGTATAATTATTTATCGGGTCAAAAATCATACAATTAACTGTATTTCATAATTTCTAAGCTTAATTCAAAGTATTGGGCCCGTTTACAATTTTGGGCCCGATTGCACCTTAATGGGCCTTAATCGGCCTTAAGTCCATTTTTCACTTACTATTCACATCATCGAGGCCTATTGGGCTCATTGGGCCCACCAACAATTTATTGGACCTCGTTTTAAATTCTTTGATAGCTCAAATAATAATTTACGACAATTATCTTCAATTCCATAATATAATTCATTTTATGCTGAACTAAATTCGTAATTTATACGGTAAATTTTTAACACGCATAACGATGTAAATTGTCGTAAATAAGGGTTACTTACCCGATATTCCGTGATAGTACACAAATCGAGCCTGACTCGAGCTCTCATTTGTCGTCAATTATCGAGCTACACATTTATATATTTTTCGGCTCAAATTCAGTCAAATATATGTTTAAATAATTATTTCAAAAATTAAATCGGTCTATTTAATCACTTACCAGCTTACCCGTAACTCGACTGCATCGCTGAATTTTTTCCCATTTTTTCTTTTCTTCTTTTTTTCTTTCTCTTTTTTTTTCTAGCTGAATCGGTTCAGTCCGGTTCAGCTTGGTTCAGTCCGGTTCGATTTTCTCCTTCATTGTTCAAAGCTTTGTCGGCCGGTTCTTCATCGAATTCCTTTTCCAGCTTGTCCACGAGGTCGTCCGGTGCACGGATTGGGTGTCGAATTCACCAGGACTGGCTGAAAAGTGGTCGGTCCGGCCTATTTTCTCTTCGGCGTCGCTGCCGTTTTTCCTCTTCCGCCGTTGAAGGCGCTGCCAGCCATTTCACTGGCCGATTCAACCACCGATCGGGCCACCTGCACCTTGGAAACCATTAGCTGGTGGTGGTCGGGGCTAAATCGACGCCGGTGACCGCCGAATTCCCTTTTCTCTCTCGGTTTCTCTCTTTCTCTCTCCCTCTCGGTCGCCGATCGTTCTTCTCTCTCTACCAGCGCCGGCGATGGCATCGATTGCTTCTCCCTTCAGCCGTCTCACCTGGGTCCATCGCCAGTGGCCTCCATTCAGTGAGGCAGAGAGAAGGCTCGGCTTCCCTCGCTGGTCTTTTGTTTCCTTTCATTTGCAGAATCGCGATTTCGCGATTCTGTTTCTTTTTTTTAATTGAATAAAATATGATATTTTTGTCAAAATATCCTAAAAATATTATATTTTATTCATTTAATCAATTAATGTATTTATTTATCTGATTTCATCTTTCCGGTGTATTTTTTCAATATTTTTGGGATAATTTTTCGAGGCGAAAATTTCGATTTATTCTAATAAATTCATATCTTGATCAATTTAACCTGAAATTTAATTATTTCTCCTTTATTGATCAAGATTTCCTGAATCCATGTTTACAGTGTAAATTTCTTACCGAATTGACATCGAATTTCGGGTCTTTTAACCGTTTTACCATTTAACGTGTTTGGGACTAAATCAACACAACTTCCCTTCACAAACCCTTTTTCATTTCGTGTTTTAAATTCTTATCTCCAATCCAAATGGTCTGAATCTCATTCGTTTAATATGTGGCCATTTAAATCTCCATTTGATCTTTAAATGCATTCGAGAATTTTTATTCATTCCATTTGCATTTTTCATCCACGTAAAACTCTTCTTATGATTCAATTTACATATAACCATATTTACATCACGTGAATCATAAGAAAGTATGATAAAAATTCTGGTCTTACAACATTTGTTCAAAGTTGTTTTATTTCTTCACAGATCCAACCCTTTAGTTTTTGCAATTTTCCAATTTTAACCTACTTTTTCTCTTCTTTTTTTTTTTTTTTGGAAACAGGATCATAGATTAAAGATAAACTAAGAATTACAACCTTAAAAGTTTAGGGAAAGTACTTCCCACAATGTCCGCCATAACATACAGCTTCACTAAGGCTGGCGGAACATCAAAACAACAGAAGTTAATCTCCAAGGTAATTCCTAGCTTTACTAGTGCATCCGCGTTGAAATTCGCCTCCCTATATACATGCTTTATCTTCACACTCAATCACCCACAACAGGATAATAAGTATGGTGTTTATCTAAACCTTCCTCAACATACCTTAAAGCCATTTACGAGTCGACTTCCATCATCATAGCAAGTTTGAGTCCATCTCTCATAGCCCATAACTCAGCACAAACACTTTTCGTTATGCCAGGTTTATGGAAAAATCCTCCAATCCAATTCCCAAGGTGATCCCGTGGGATACCTCCGGCCCCAGCCAATCCCAGATTCCCTTTGGCAGCACCATTAGTGTTGAGTTTATAGAAATTGGTGGGAGGTGAGTCCACCCCACATTAGTAGTGCATCTCAGTCCAGTTTTACTCTCTGAACCAACAATCACCCAGAACTCTTTGGCCGACTTAGATAGTTTATTTAGCCAAGTTTCAAAAGATTCAACACAACCTTTAAACACAATAGCATTTCAGTTTATCCAAATAAACCAAACAGCAAAAGAAAATATGACATTCCAAGAGATATTAAATATATCAATCATTCCGTTGATCTTGCAATTAGTTTCGATCTAGGTACTGAAATCTAAATTGAAAGAAGGGATTGCTTCCTAGGGAATCTGTAGAACCTATTAGAGACTTTTAACAAGGTGGCAATCTTAGAGGCAATGGCTAATTGTCTTTTCACCCTAATTACATTAGGTACATTGCACAGTAATGTTTAAACCCCTTTGCTGGAGGAGACACCTTGTCGGGATCTTTTGATGCATACAACACCATAAGAAGTGCTGGATTTTTAGGGGGCTTTAACTTTCCAAATGCACTTCCAATCCTTCTCCCTCGACTCCGCAACTCTTCTGGTCAGATTATTAGTGGCTGTCGAGACCAATAATATAAATTCTTATTCAAAAATAAATTAAAACTGTAGTATAGATGACCAAAGTCGTTTCCCACAAAGATTGGTTAGATTTATTTTTCTATAAAAGATTTAAAATGAAAATATGTATGGGGATTTGTTATAATGAAAATGAAAAGAAAAATTAATATAGAAAAGAGAAATCACTATGTAAAATGTTGAAAGAAAATCAATATGGTGAAACATCCAACCAAATGAATAATTTTAGAATTGGTTCATGGAATTGATCATTGATGCAAATATAGATTATTTTAATTTTTACCAAATTGGTTATGGTTGTTGGTATAACCTAACAACCTATCCCTCTTTACTTCTTCGATAATCAGGATACGATCTCTAATTATTTCTCTTGCCAATAAACAACCTTAGATATGATCTTAAAATTTAATTTACCAACAGCATTAAAAACTAGAGAGACTACCAATTCTAACCAACAAACACACATTTAGGTTCATTTTATATATCTTCATAACATAGAATTGAAAATCTCTCTGTAATCAATTATGTTATTTACCAGTTATATTAGAATTCCTAAATAATTACAGATTCAGGTTTCTAATTGGTGATATATTATATTGACAATTGAACAAAGAGTCTTTTTTGCACAATCAATCAAAACAATATTTTCAATAAGCACAGAAGATATATAAATTGCAAAAATGTAAAAGAACAAGATAAAACTAATTAGATCTCACAATTCTTAAAGAACCAAAAACTTTAATTATCCTTTGGCTGGACTAAATAATTTAACAAGCCATAAGTTGAGAGAAAAACACTAAAGAAATTTTCAATTGCCTACAGAAAATAAAATAGTAGAATGTATCTTGTGTCTCTATGATGATGATGCTTCTCCTCAGCCTTCCCTTCTCTTAATCTATATATATTTAATATCCTAACCCCATAATCTTATTCAAAAGGAAACTTCTAATTGTGTTTGATTACAAATGAATTTTTTTTCATTTTTCAACCACTGATTGCTTTTTACCAAAGAAAGTCATGTCATATCTCTTTTACTAATTAAAATATTTCACTTACCATTTTTAGACTGTTTAAGTCAAATTTAATTACAAGTTATGGAACTTGACTTGAACTTATATATTTGAGTTGCAATTCTTGTCACTGCCATAGGACATACCCATACTTTACACCAAGACATTTTCTGATTTTATGACTTAATCAAAATTTACAACTTTAGTCCATTTTGTTCATATTTCTTCATTTACAGTACAAAATACATAATATAAGTCAAATTCAAAAATTAAACATATAAAAAATTTAAATCTTAAAAAAAATATAATAATTAATATATTTAATATGTAACATATACGCGGAATACAAGGAAAACATGCCCGAAAGAGAAGCATTCCAGCTGATACTGTTACTTTCTTGCCTTTCCTATTGGAATGTTATGGTAGCCAGTTTTTGTCAGATTTCCAGTAGGAGGATATCAGTACTTAATATATTAAAATCTCAAGAACCTTTTACATTAATAACATCTATAACCAGCACCTTCTCATCTCAGGGGCTCTGTGGCCCAAAGATAAGTGAGTTAAGTGGTCCATCTCCTGTAGTTGTCTGACCAGAATAAAGTTTGGTCTCTAGAATTAATAGCCCACCTCATTCCTTTCTGCATTAGGTTTGAACTTTTGCGCATTCCTGCCAAATTAAGAAACATGCCTCTCTTTTGAAGTCACCATTCGAAAAGTATTTATACTGGATCACCCTTGCCCACATATCATAACTTTCAGTTAAGAACTTCCATCCAAGTTTCGCCATCTTAGCTTCATTCAGTCGTCGCATGTCCCTTATTCCAGGACCATCATCATCCTTGGAAAGAGTAGCCGTGTCTCAATTAATTAAATGGATTTTCTTGCTTGATTCAGTTCAGCCCCACAAGAAGTTTATGCATATTCATTGATCTCATTGCATGTGCTTGAAGGTAGACAAGCTCCTTGCATGTAATACATAGGAATTGCACTTAACACTGACTTTATTAAGGTGGTTCTGTCTGCCAAGGATAACATATTCGCTTTCCATCCTGCAATTTTCTGGTTCAGGTTATTGATTATAAACCTAAACACAATGCTTTTTTAACATTTTCCATTTAGAAACCTAAACATCGCCCCATTTCCTCCTCATGATTCATTCCCAATAATTTACTTAAATGAGCTGTCCTATCCTTCATGACATTATTTGAGAACATCATCAAGGACTTGGACAGGTTAATGGACTGTCTTGAAACATCACAGAATTCCTTAAAGACTCTAGATGTGCAGGTGCTTGAATTGGCTTTGCCCATCAACATGAGATCATCGGCAAAGAAAAGGTGAGAAAGTTTAGGCCCTCCTCTCGCAAGCCATATTGGGTCCAATCTTCCTTCTTCACATTCTTTGAGGATTAGAATGTACAGATATACAAGGCATAGGATGAAGATATAAGGTAATAACGGGTCACCCTACCGAATCCTCTTGAGGGTGTAACCTTGGAGCTTTCTTCTCCATTAATAATAATAGTCATGGTAACAGTGGTAATACATGACATGATAAAATCCACCCAACTTAGAGGAAAATTAAATAACATTAGGGCCCTCTTAATGAAGGACCATTCAAGCTAGTCATATAGGCTTTTTCTAGGTCAACCTTGATCATCATTAAACCTTGTTTCCCTTTCTTCTTTCTCATTGTGTGAAGCACCTCTTGAGCAATTATCACGTTGTCATGAGCTTTCCTACTAGCAATGAAGCTCAACTGTAAAGGGTGGATGCATCGGGGCAAGAAAGGTTTAACACTGTTAACCATAACTTTAGTTATCACCTTATAGATAATGTTACACAGACTAATAGGTCGGAATTGCTTGATGCTTTCAGGACAATTAACTTTAGGTATGAGGTAGATGAGACTTTCATTGACCTTTTCGGGGACCATTTGATTACAGAAAACTTCCCTAACAAACGAAATTTGCCCTACAATATCCCAACATTTCTGATAAAACACAAGGTGTAGCCCGTCCAACCTGGGGCCTTTAATGGCTTCATCCCAAACATAGCTCTTCTGACTTCGCTTGGTTGGAGAGAGCACATAAGTAATTTCGTTCCCTACCCAGAAGATGATTTGCAAATGAGCTATGCAAGAACTCCTCTTGATGGCTACAAAAGATGGAAGAATGATATAGCTCCTTAATGTAGTTTGCCACAATATCCCTTATTCCTGCCATATCACTGATCATGTTCCCTACCGCATCCTTTAAAGCAAGAATTCTATTCCTTCCCCTATGGACAAGTGTACTCATGTGATAGAACTAGGTGTTCCTGTCACCATCATTCACCCAATCCACTCTTGCCTTCAAGGCCAAAGTTCTTCCTCCAGTTTCATGAGCAGTTGATAATCATCTTCCAAGCTTTCCTCTAATTAGACCAGCCAGGGGTTAGGAGCATCCTCAAGTGATCTTTAAATACCTTTTAATCTGGCCCGGATTTTCCTCTTCTTGTGGATGATATTACCAAAGTGTTTTTATTCCATATAGTAATATTATCCTTAAATTTCAGAATAGCTTCCATGTTTGCCCTTCTCCAGGTACTCTTAACAACTTGCTTGAATTCTAGATGAGAGAACCATATGGTCTCGAACCTAAACGCCTTGAACCAAAGTGAGGTTTCACTGGTTTAATATAGGACAAAATCAGATTGTGATCAGACTTCAATTTTGTCAAGTAAAGATAGCTACTTCTGGAAATCTTTGCTTCCATTCACTATTAGCCCATGCTCTTACAATCCTCGAAGTAATAATCTGCCCAAAATGGTTCTTATTTGTCCACGTGAATTTCTGACCCACGTAACCCAGATCAACCATGCCACAGTCATTTATGCATTCCTGGTAGAGCCTTGCTCGAGTTTTATTGATCGGCCTACCCCAAATTTCTCTGATTCTTAAACCACTTCATTAAAGAACCCATCATAACCCAAGGATAATGGTGGCTTTTTCGCGCACTCTGTGAGTTTTTTCCATAACAATCTTTTTTCTCAAATTGAGGTCTTGCATAGATTGTCGATAATAACCGTGGGTCATTGTTGTGCGCAAAACTACTCATTATTGAAGAAGAATTACAAATTCACAGAAAACAAATTTTAAACAAATAATTAAATGTAAAGTAAAAAAAAAACACACAAAATTATGTTGTTGGATATAATTACTTACGTCAAGGAAATTGTAACCAGCAGTACGTCCAAAGTTTTTCTCAATCACAGCATTCTTTCAGGGACTGCGAATCTGTCCTTTTCCTCCCTAGACAGGAGAATGGTAGGGATATCATCATCTTCTTCTATTTCCTGATCTGATTCTTCATCCAAAAAGGAAAGATGACTAATATAGGAGTATTTCAAATTCTCCTACTCTCCCATGAGCGAATCTTTGTAGGAGAAAGTCAGTGACTGTTTCTTCGGTATTTCTCGATCATTCTGTTTATGATGGTGGTCGTGTCACCAGAATCCACGTGTACAACTATCCGCCAACCATTGACTGCCACGTGTCAGAACAAGAATAAGCCACGTGGCTGATTTCGCGACAGAGTTGCTACGCGACACAGTTGCTTGTTGAACGACAGAGTGTTCGGGGCGATAGGCACTCTGTCGCCTGGGATGTGTGCCGCACAGTAGGCGCGACAGACTCCATCGCCTCTATTGCGACATAGGTCTCCCGCATTGCCCTCGCGGCAAAGGTCTCTCGCACAGCCTGCGGTAGAGGTCTCCCGCACAGCCTGCGGCATAGGTCTCCCGCACAGCCTGCGGCAGAGGTCCATGGGCACTCTGCCGCCTACCGACTCCCCCGCAAGCTACTTAACCCGAAGCGCGACAGAGTGCTCCATCACTCTGTCACGGCCCAGACACGCGCCTGGGCCTCAACTCGAACCGACTTAGAAGAAACCTATAAATATGCCGAGGAGCTCTCAGAAAACGGGACGAAACCAAAGAACAAAAAAGCAGGGAGAAATACTTCAACCCTTTGAATTAAGAAACACATTCTCTTCCTCTTACTTACACAACTCCCGATTACTTACTTAATCATCGGAGTGCGCGTGCAGGGACAAATCCCTGCCCCCTCTGATTCCTGTTGTTTTTGCAGATTATATGAAGAACACGTGGAACAAATCGCACGGACGTCACATTTTTGTCGTTAGTGCAATCAGAATACGTGGAAGGTAAATTCCTGTTGCTGTTCGTTCAGGCAACATCAATTGGCGCCGTCTGTGGGAAATCTGACAAAAAGTCAGGTTCTCTATCAAAATGGTGAGAACACGCTCTACAGCAGAGTTGACAGGAGGGCAGAATTCTGTGAGTCCCCCTGTCAGACCAGAGCAGAGACGAAGACGTAGTGAAAGGGGTGACAGAGAAGCCTTGGTTTCTCTAGAAGAATTTGAGACCCTGAAACGCAAGAATGAAGAGACTACAACAGCATTAAAAGCTATGGTGAGCTTCTTCAGAGAGGCTCTCCCCTAATTCAGCTTGCCCCATGAAGTGCAGCAGTTAGTGGGGGAAAGCACGCCTAGGCAGACCTACGAGAGAGGTCAGCCCTCCACCCTGGTAAATGCTGGACAAGGGGCAGGAACACAAAATAATGCCACTGCAGATCCAGCGAGACTGAGTTCGCCCACAGCACCTGTGCGGCAGAGCTCACCTGCAGACCTCTCGCGGCAGAGGTCTCACCCAGAAGATAGACCACGGAGCTCACCCGCGGCTCAACGGCGGCAGTGTTCCCCTCTGGCCGATAGACGGCAGAGTTCGCCAAATGTGCGGCAGAGCTCACCCGCGGCACATCGGCGGCAGAACTCGCCCGCAGACTTCAGGCGACAGTGTTCTCTTGCGGAACCCGTGAGGCAAAGCCCTCCCAGGGACTACATGCGGCAGAGCTATCCCGTAACACATACGCGACGGTGCTCTCCCGCCGCTGATAGGCGGCAGAGTTCTCCTCTGCCCGGCAGGCGACAGACTTCTTCTCTAGCCGATAGGCGACAGAGTTCCCCTACATGCCGCAGCTCATCTCCCGTGGAGTTGGAACATGATTTAAGATAATATAGGGCTGGGGAGCAACGGAGACAGAGAGGCCAAGACCCACGAGAAGGTCTCGAAATCTCAAGTCCCGGAATGGAAGGTGCTGGAAGGGGTGCTTATCAGTCGGACTCTTCCAGACCCGAAGGGACATGGCCACACTCAATTCGAGGGTCGGAGAACGTGGAGAAGGTCGTCCAACGGATCCTTGAGAAGAAAAAACTGGTGTCTCCTGATGATGGCCAAAGGAGGAGGATTCCATTCAGTCTGGAGATCATGAACAAACCTTTGCCGAAGAAGTTTAAAATGCCTTCTATGGCTACTTACACCGGCAAAGCAGACCCCTATGATCACATATAGAGTTATTAATCCCTCATGCTGCTGCATGGATGGGAGGACGAAATTATGTGTAGAGCTTTTTCTCTCACATTGTCTGGGCACGCTCTGAAGTGGTTCAACGGGTTGAACGAAGGTTCGATCTCTTCTTTCGATCAATTGAGGAATGAATTCCTCAAAGTCTTCATGATCCACAGCCAGAGAAAGAAAGACGCTACTTACCTACTCACGCTTAAGTAAGGGAATAGAGAATCCTTGAAGAACTTTGTAGACCGCTTTCGAGATGCAACCTTGGAAGTGGAAGATCTGTCGGTAGGGGTAGCCATGGCTGCAATGCTACAAGGGACAAGCTCCGAAAAGCTGCAAGAATCCCTCTCTCTTGATCAACCGATGACAATCTCCGATCTCTTTGCTAGGGCCAATAAGTATGTGGCCCAAGAAGAGGTGATGAAGATGATACAGCCCAGGGAGGCAAAAGAAGGAAAGAAGAGAGAGAGAGACGCGCCCGAGAAAAGCTCTCCAAGACCCGTGAGAGTAGACAAAGCCCCTAGGCTCAGGTATGAGGGTTATACCAGGTTGAACGAGCCTCGCACTGCGATACTGGCAGCAATCGAAGGGGCGGGACTGTTGGAATTTCCCAAGAAGAAAATTGGAGACGTAGGACGAAACTCTGAAGCCTACTGTGAATTCCATAGCGCTCACGGCCACCCAACGGAGAGATGCAGAGATTTAATGGATCAGTTGGAAAGACTGGCCAGAGAGGGGAAGATCAACCGCTTCCTGTGGAGGAGCGAGAGACCCCGTTATCCTCCGCGTGACCAAAAGAATGACCGTCCGCGGACTGGGCCAAATGATGATAACAGAAGGAATAGGCCAAGAAACGAAGCATTTAGGCCTACCATCCCCCGAGCCAATCCGCCAAACAACGAACCTACAGCCCCCGCAATAAATGTTATTGCAGGCGGGGAATCAATGGCGGGAAGCTCCTCTACTTCCCTCAAAAGCTACGCAAGGCAAGCATATCAGGTTAACGTTGTGATGGAAGAACAAGCGGATGAAGAACCCATCATGTTCACTCCGGCTGACAAAGGTGATATTGTCACGCCTCATGACGACCCCATGGTGATATCCACGGTAGTGGCCAAACACCCGATGAGCAGAGTCCTGGTCGATAACGGGAGTTCAGTGAACCTAATCTATTGGAACTGCTTCAACAAGATGAGCATATCCGAAGATAGGTTGAAACCCGTTATGACACCACTATACGGATTCACGGGCGAGCGAGTGAAGGTGGCAGGGTCCATAGAGTTGCCTGTGACTCTCGGAGAGCACCCGAAGGACGTGACCCGGTAAGTATTGTTCATGGTAGTCAGGTCAACCTCCGCTGCCTACAACATGATCTTGGGTAGACCTGTGCTGAACGATATGAGGGCGGTGATATCCTCTTGCTATCTATTAATGAAGTTCCCCACTCCCAACGGAGTCGGGCAAGTACGAGGAAACCAAAGGAGTGCTCGTACTTGTTATCTCGCTTCCACCGCCAACAAGATAGCACAGAGGAAAGAAACCTTATGTATAGATGATCCGCCCAAGCCTCAGCCTGTAGAAGAAACAGAGGCCATTGAGCTAACAGAAGGGGATGAGGGAAAAAAGGCATTCATAGGGACTCAACTGGGCAAACAACTAAAGAATGAGATAGTCGAGTGCCTGAGAAGAAACTCAGATGTCTTCGCCTGGAGTCCGGCGGACATGCCCGGAATCAGTCCCGAAGTGATCTGCCATAAGCTTAATGTCATACCCGGGCACAGACCTGTCAAACAGAAGAAGAGGAGTTTCACCCCGGAACGACAAAAAGCAATCACTGAAGAAGTGAGTAAACTCCTGGGCGCCGGATTCATCCGAGAGGTATACTACCCTGAGTGGTTGGCCAACGTAGTGATGGTAAAGAAATCTAGCGGGAAGTGGCAAATGTGTGTGGATTTCACTGATCTGAACAAAACCTACCCTAAAGATTCATACCCCCTACCTCGAATAGACAGACTGGTAGACGAAACATCCGGTTACGAATTCCTCAGTTTCTTGGATGCTTTCTCCGGGTATCACCAAATCATGCTTCACCCAGAAGACGAAGAAAAGACTTCCTTTATAACCGACAACGGAACCTATTGCTACCGGGTAATGCCGTTCGGTTTAAAGAACGCGGGAGCCACCTATCAACGAATAGTGAGCAAAGTGTTCAAAGATCTTTTGGGAAATACCATGGAAGCCTACGTGGACGATATGATCATCAAGAGCCGCGTAGGAGAGTCTCACGCTGATCAAATGTCCAGGGTATTCGAAGTATTGAGGAGATTCAACATGAAGCTAAACCCCGAAAAGTGCTCATTCGGGGTAAGATCAGGGAAGTTTTTAGGCTTCATGATCACTAACAGGGGCATTGAGGCAAATCCTGAAAAGGTGCAGGCGGTCATTGACATGAAACCCCCAACTACCGTATGAGAGGTCCAGAGATTGACAGGCAGAATAGCAGCTCTGAATCGCTTCTTGTCGAAGTCAGCAGAAAGGAGCTTGCCGTTCTTCAAAACTCTACGGGGGAGAAAGAACTTCGAATGGACGAAAGATTGTCAAAAGGCCTTTGAGGACCTCAAGGAATACTTGAAACAGTTGCCATTATTAACAAGGCCCCTGGAAAGAGAACAACTCTACATGTACTTGGGAGTCGGTGATTTTGCCGTCAGTGCGGTGCTACTGAAGAAAGATGAAATGGTGCACCGTCCCATCTACTACATGAGTAAAGTGTTATTAGATCCAGAGACCCGCTACCCCCTAGCCGAAAATCTAGCATTAGCCCTTGTGATGGCCTCGCGAAAGTTGCGCCCTTATTTCCAAGCACACCCTATCACTGTCTTAACAGATCAACCGTTGAGACAAATCCTTCAGAAACCTGAACACTCAGGAAGGTTAGTGAAATGGGCAGTGGAGCTTGGGGGATACGATATCACATTTCAACCTCGACAGGCTATCAAGGGTCAAGCTCTGGCGGACTTTATAGTAGAATGCACTATCCCGAGCGACAGCAGTGAGGGGGAGGCTCACCCATGGTTACTGCATGTCGACGGGGCATCAAGTGCCAACGGAAGTGGAGCGGGTATAGTCCTGGTATCACCAGAAGGAAAATCCCTGGAATACTCCCTACGGTTCGGATTCCCCAGTTCGAACAACATAGCGGAGTATGAAGCTCTGATAGCAGGGATGATATTGGCAGAAAAGCTGCAGGTTCACCACTTGGTAGCACACAGTGATTCTCAATTGGTGGTGAACCAATTCAGCGAAAAGTATGAGGTACGGGAACCGATGCTGGTCCCTTACTTGAAGAAAGTCCAACTTCTGGCCCAGACTTTCAAAAGCTTTCAATTGATACAAATCAACCGGTCTGAAAACACACATGCTGATTCATTGTCTAAGTTTGCCTCTTCTACCGAAACACGAGGAAGGACAGTGAAGGTGGAGAGGCTCGAACGACCTAGTATTGAAGAGGTCGAAGTGTGTGACATTCAAGTGGGAGACGATTGGAGATCCCCATACAAACAGTATCTCACCGAATGAACACTCCCCCAAGATAAGGACGAGGCTCGTCGCTTGAAAGTACAAGGGGCGAAGTTCACACTCATCAACGGAGAACTGTACAAAAGGGGATATTCGTCACCCTTATTGAAATGTTTGGGACCGGAACAAGCAAGTTAAGCCCTAGTCGAATTGCATGAAGGAATTTGCAACGAACACTTAGGAGCAAGAGCCCTCGCTGCTAAAGTACTGCGATCGGGATTTTACTGGCCAACGTTGAAGAAAGATGCGATGGACCAAACCCGTAGGTGTGACAAATGCCAGAGGTTTGCGCCTATCACAACAGCCCCAGTGACTTCCTCTCAAGGCACAGTACAGCCAATTCCTTTTGGCAATGGGGATTGGACATCCTTGGACCTTTCCCATTAGCCACGGGCCAAAGAAAGTTCCTGTTAGTGGCTACCGATTACTTTACAAAGTGGATTGAAGCGGTGCATTTAGCCACAATCACGGAAAAGAAAGTGGAGGCAATGGTGTGGAAAGACATTATCTGTCGATTCGGAATTCCCCGCATCCTAAATGCCGACCATGAAAAGCAATTTGATTGCAACGCCTTCCGTGAATTTTGTAAGCACCTCAACATTCAGCTAAGGATCTCTTCAGTGTCATATCCTCAAGCTAATGGACAGGCCGAGGTCAGTAATCGGACTATTCTTCATGGGCTGAAGACCAGGCTAGACAAAGTAAAAGGGGCATGGGTGGACGAATTGCCTAGTGTTCTATGGGCATATCGTACCACCAGTCGTGTGTCAACCAGAGAAACGCCATTCAGCCTCGTATACGGCGCAGAAGCACTGATCCCCGTGGAAATTGGAGCGTTATCACCAAGAGTGGTACCCTTAGTAGAGGAAGAAAACTCACAAGCTCTAAGGGAAGGCTTGGACCTACTCGATGAACATAGAGAAGCCGCGGCTATTCGATTGGCATCCTATCATCAGAGGGTGGCCAACTACTATAATAGCCGGGTGAGAGATAGGCCAATGTTTGAGGGAGATCTAGTGCTCAGAAAGTCGCAGATCACGAATGCCCTGAAGGAGGATGGGAAATTCAGAGCCAATTGGGAAAGTCCATACAGAATCAGATACAAGATTGAACCTAACACCTGTGTTCTGGAAACTCTACAAGGGAAGAAGATAGGGAAAACATGGAATTCAAATCACCTAAAGATGTATTTGAATTAATCGCTATATTTTCTTTCCCAAACAGTATTATCATTTGTTTATACCATCACAAGATATTATTATCAAATCATCACGCAGAATGTCATTTTATTATACATCTGCAACTTCTATGCATCTAAATCTTGTGACAGGAATTCAGAAGAGCCGTAAAAGCCTGAGGCGCTATGCGTCACTGTGGCCAGGCGTGCATTCAGAAGAGCCGTAAGAGCCTGAGGCGCTATGCGTCACTGTGGCCAGGCGTGCATTCAGAAGAGCCGTAAGAGCCTGAGGCGCTATGCGTCACTGTGGCCAGGCGTGTATTCAGAAGAGCCGTAAGAGCCTAAGGCGCTATGCGTCACTGTGGCCAGGCGTGCATTCAGAAGAGCCGTAAGAGCCTGAGGCGCTATGCGTCACTGTGGCCAGGCGTGCATTCAGAAGAGCCGTAAGAGCCTGAGGCGCTATGCGTCACTGTGGCCAGGCGTGCATTCAGAAGAGCCGTAAGAGCCTGAGGCGCTATGCGTCACTGTGGCCAGGCGTGCATTCAGAAGAGCCGTAAGAGCCTGAGGCGCTATGCGTCACTGTGGCCAGGCGTGCATTCAGAAGAGCCGTAAGAGCCTGAGGCGCTATGCGTCACTGTGGCCAGGCGTGCATTCAGAAGAGCCGTAAGAGCCTGAGGCGCTATGCGTCACTGTGGCCAGGCGTGCATTCAGAAGAGCCGTAAGAGCCTGAGGCGCTATGCATCACTGTGGCCAGGCGTACATACAACCGAGCCGTAAGAGCCTGAGGCGCTATGCGTCACTATGGCCAGGCGTACATACAGCCGAGCCGTAAGAGCCTGAGGCGCTATGCGTCACTGTGGCCAGGCGTACATACAGCCGAGCCGTAAGAGCCTGAGGCGCTATGCGTCATTGTGGCCAGGCGTATATTCAGCCGAGCCGTAAGAGCCTGAGGCGCTATGCGTCACTGTGGCCAGGTGTATATTCAGACGAGCCGTAAGAGCATGAGGCGCTATGCGTCATTGTGGCCAGGCGTACATACTGCCGAGCCGTAAGAGCCTGAGGCGCTATGCGTCACTATGGCCAGGCGTACACTCTGCCGAGCCGTAAGAGCCTGAGGCGCTATGCGTCACTGTGGCCAGGCGTACACTCTGACGAGCCATAAGAGCCTGAGGCGCTATGCGTCACTGTGACCAGGCAATAAAAACATCAAGGCTATAAAAACTAAAGACGCATTCACGTCATAGTAATCAAGCCTTAAACAGTTATATGTTTACGCAAAAAATTCTTTCTGAAAGTATACCTTTCTATCAAGAATTGGGGAGCATACACGAATACATTCAAAACGAATATATACAAGCAAAATAAACAAACAGACAAAGAATGATAAATGATAAATAAAGAAGTAATGCGATACGAAGCATGAACAAAAATCTCGATTTCATTTCATTCAAAAGCTATTACAAATAGATCTTTAGTAGATCTTTACAATTACATTCAACAAAAGGACAAAATTAAAACAAAAAGGACAATAAAGTACTTGAAAAGAAAAACAAAAAACAGAAATAGCTATCTAATCTTCGGGAGAAAGCTGGGGATCAGCTACAGACGGACCTTCACTACCCAGGGACTGCTGCTGACCCTCCTCGCCGTCCAAATCAAGAAGAGCGTTAATAGGCTCGGGAGCACCCCCCAAATCCGCGGGCTCCCAAGGACCGGTGAGGTTGGCGAGGTCATCTTGAGCGGTCCTCTCGAATAGTTCATCCGCGGGTTCAGCCCCAGGTTCATACTTGGTCCAGTCGGGGGCCTCGAATAGCATTGCCTCGTTCGTATATTGAAGCTCGGGGAATTCCTCACCATCCCTATGCTTCTCTAACCATGATCGGGCAAGATAGAACCCATACTTTACATAGGGATTCGAGAAATCCTCCTTCCGCCTCAAGCAGTCTTTGGAAAGGCGGTACTCCTTTACGGCTTCCGCCCGGATGCTATCGATCTCTACTCGGGTCAAAGTAGGAGCAGCTTGACTTTCTAAATCGGCAACGCGTTGCTCAAGCTCCTGATTTCGAGTGATTAAGGACCCGTAGCTAGACTGCATACAGTCCAGTTCAGAGTGGGCCTCCTGAAGATCCTCCTGAAATTTGCCAGATCGGGCCGCCTCGACGGTGAGATCCCCCTTTGCCTGGTTCAGGTCCTGGTGAACCTTGGCGAGCTGTTCCTCCAGGCTCCGCACTAAATCCGGAAGTTTGGACAAGTTATTGACAGTGTTGGATAACTCCATAACCTTGTCCTTCAGCTCTCGGATTTCTTTATCGGTCCGCTCCCGATAGGCCCGGTGCTGGGCATTGTTGGCCACGGTTCTCTGAGCCAGCTGCAAAGAAATGCAAAAAGTTAGATTCAAAGAATGTAGCAAAAAGGAGTCAAACGAAGAGGAGTATGAAACTTACCCTCAATGCCTCCATGTCGGCTAAGTCCTCCCCCTCCGGATAATTTTGAAATATTCTCGCCTCGTCCCGAGGAAGGATGGAAGACCAACTAATCCGGGAAGCCACCCCGGGAGTATCCAAAGTATCATTATCGCGGACCCCGGGGTAAACTCAAAATTTGGCCCCTCTCATAATAAACCCCCCATCCACGGGGTAGGACCTCTCATCAGCAGGGCCTATCCTCGGAAGTATTGGTCTGTTTCCCATCGAACCCTCGATGTATAAGCGCCTTCGATTCTTCCGCTGCGACGGAATGATATTGCATTCCGCACGCTCCTCGGAGCGGGATCGCCCGGATGACCCGGAAGCCCCCGTGAAGATGAGGCAACTCTCTCCCTATCCCGAGAGAGATCCCTCTGCTCCGAAGGAGGGGGAGGCATCACCTGCCTAGAAACAGGGGGGGTCCGAGCACGAGGTAGCTGAGAGGGGACCGGTGCCTCGCTTGGGACATCGTCAGCTAAACGACGCCTCTTCCTGGTAGGAGCACTGGAAGGACCAGCCTCCGAGACCTGACGACCCAACGATTGCAGGAAGTGACTCATTTCTGCAAAAAATGAAAAGAAAATAAATCAGTGGTCAAAAACTGATCAAAAATAGCAAGTAGTAAAAAGAATTAAAAGTTACCGTCAGGAGAATCGAGATGCTCCTGAAGGGACTTTATATTTATTGCGTCGTCATCAGGGAGCACCATGAAAGTGGAGCCGAACCCTTCCCAGCCAGTCAGGTCGGCTAAGGGTTCGCTGCCAGAACTAGACTCCACGTTGGTACTCCCTATATCCTCCTGTGGCCTTACAGGTTCAGGATTCAACTCGGGGGAAGTCGAAGGCGGAGGATCGGATGAAGGAACAGAGGGTCAGCAACAAGGACCGGACCCACACCCCAGCCAGCTGATATCAAATTTTCATTTGATAAAAGGCTGTCAAGGCTAATGGGATGACGGACTAGCAGTTTGTTGACATCCTAAGATAACTGCTCCCTAAGCATGGAAATCCTGGGACCCTTGGGGATTTCTCGCCTATTCTCCCAACGGGTGGGGCAATCCAGGCCCTCGGGCACTTCTACAACAAGCCACTCCGTCTCAAAACCATGAAGCTTGTTAGCAGGTTTCTCGAACAACCTGTTCTCAAAACCGGGCTGATACACCCGCTGAAGCGAGTAAGGCACTAAGCCGGGGCTCCCTCGAAACCTGAAAAATACATCTAAGAGAGGAAGGGATGGAGGGACGCCCCTTGAATGACAGTGCACGGTGAACGCTACTAATTGCATCCATGCATGAGGATGCAACTGTCCCGGGGATACTCCGTACGTCCTAAGGAAGGAAGCCCCGAAGTCGGACAATGGGAAGCGGAGTCCTAACTCTAATGCTGCCCTAAAAACGACTACCCCGTTGGACACACGACGTATGTCACTCTCCTGGGGGGTTGGAAGTCTATAGGCGTATCCCTCGGGTAAGGGAAACCTAGATACTAGATCTCAGATGTCGGCTTCCTTCAAAGTCGACTTTACTCCTAGGTCTATTTGTTTTCCTACACCATGGCCAGCCATTTTTAGGGGTTCGGAAGCCAAAAAGTGGAACCACGTACTATAAAATTACCTAAAATGAAGGAGAGAAGAACTCGCGACAGAGTCTCAAGAAGGCGCGACAGACCTGCGACACAGTGTTGTGTGCGCAGCAGAGTTGCGATGGAGTTGCGGTAGAGTGGCGAGAGAGTAGCGACAGAGTCTGCAGAGGAAAATACGGTAGAGTATTTTTGCGAGAGAACTGAGTAGCGACGAGGACAGCAGGGGCCCAGTATATATAGCGGCTCGCCTGCGTCGCCACACGCGCGGAGATTCGACCCGACCCGAGAAAAATCCGGACCCAGACACTCTTCCGTAGGAAAAATTCCTACCAAAGAGTGGGGAGCAATTGATGGTGGTCGTGTCACCAGAATCCACGTGTACAACTATCCGCCAACCATTGACTGCCACGTGTCAGAACAAGAATAAGCCACGTGGCTGATTTCGCGACAGAGTTGCTACGCGACACAGTTGCTTGTTGAACGACAGAGTGTTCGGGGCGATAGGCACTCTGTCGCCTGGGATGTGTGCCGCACAGTAGGCGCGACAGACTCCATCGCCTCTATTGCGACATAGGTCTCCCGCATTGCCCTCACGGCAAAGGTCTCCCGCACAGCCTGCGGTAGAGGTCTCCCGCACAGCCTGCGGCATAGGTCTCCCGCACAGCCTGCGGCAGAGGTCCATGGGCACTCTGCAGCCTACCGACTCCCCCGCAAGCTACTTAACCCGAAGAGCGACAGAGTGCTCCATGACTCTGTCGCGGCCCAGACACGCGCCTGGACCTCAGCTCGAACCGACTTAGAAGAAACCTATAAATATGCCGAGGAGCTCTCAGAAAACGGGACGAAACCAAAGAACAAAAAAGCAGGGAGAAATACTTTCAACCCTTTGAATTAAGAAATACATTCTCTTCCTCTTACTTACACAACTCCCGATTACTTACTTAATCATCGGAGTGCGCGTGCAGAGACAAATCCCTGCCCCCTCTGATTCCTGTTATTTTTGCAGAATATACGAATAACACGTGGAACAAATCGCACGGACGTCACATTTTTGTCATTAGTACAATCAGAATACGTGGAAGGTAAATTCCTGTTGCTGTTCGTTCAGGCAACATCAGTTTAAAATCACCATTGCTGGTTCTCTTAACACTTCATTTCCTAAGGTCTTCTTCTGAGCGTATTGGATCACCACTATTTTCTGAGCGTTCAGCCTTCGTTTTTTTTCTACACCCCGCGAAGGGGTCTATTCAGAGTCTCACTACTACTTTTTCTTTTCCTGACCTTGTGTCCTTTAATCCTCATGCATGAATTCAGCCAATCATTTTATATGCTACAAACATACACCAATGTTATCATGTATCATAATTCATATAGAAATCCCATCAATAATTACGAAAAAAGAAATTCTCCAATTAACCCAATAGCCAGGAGTTGAAGCAAATTAAGTTTTCAAAGAAAAGTCTTAATCATCCAACAGCAAAAGCACGAGCAAATGCGTGTGTCGCAAATACCTTTCTACTCTTCAAAGTCCAAAGAAATGAAGGATGCCCAGTATCGGAAGAAAATATTTCTTCACTAAATTTGGCATACCATTTACAGTGGAACTAAAATATAAACGTCTACCGATTGAGGAGCGGTGCCTAGTTTGTGGCAGTGAGGTTGAGAATTGGTTTCACATATTTTTCAGTTGCAACCTAAGTGCCCTGGTCTGGGGACCGACTAAATATTGGATGTTGAGTTTTTCAGAGCCTCAAGTATCGGGCCATCGATTCTGGGGAGTTCTTTTTGAGCAGGCCGTGTGTAATGGGGAACGGGAGAGGGTGGCTACTACTTGCCGGTTACTTTAGTTGAATCGGATAGAGCTTTTCATGACAAGGTCTGTATGTCACCAGCGGCACTGGTATCCCAAGTTGATCGATTCTGGAAAGTGACAGCCTCATTGCCATTCGAGAACTAAACTGCACGAAGGAATCCTAGTGGAGGGGTGGTGCATTACTGGCAGATATTCGTAGAGTTGTTAATGTATTTGTTTCTATTACTATGATGCATATTAGTAGAGATTTGAATAAATTTGCTCACCAGCTAGCAAAACTGGAATGTAATCTAGGAGACACTCTGGTTTGAAGCAGCAGTGACTCCTTACCTACAAGGAATCCAATTTAAAAAAAAAAATAGTTTTAAAACCATGCAATATACGAAAATATATTAATTAAATAATAAATTCGTTTGTAACAAAAAAAATAAATTCATTTATAAAACATATTGTGAAACTTTATAATATAAATTATTATGTTTATGAAAAGACAATATTTTTATATTTAATATTTTTTATTTTTAATTTGCATATTACATCACAGTAATATAAAAAAATTATATATTGGATATAATTAAATAAAAAAATAAAAGTTAAATCAAAATCATATTATAATTTATTAAATGAAAATATTATATATAAAAAATTTAACATGTCTTTGATTTGAAGAAATTGAAACATTTTGCATATTAAATCAATCTCGCATACTTTTTTTTTAAATGGAGATTTTTCAACGAATTCTTATTGAACTGAAAAAGTAACAAATAATTCATGTGTATTCTTTACTATCTTTGAATGATCTTTCATTTTACTTATAGATCCAACAGATTCCACATATGGATTAAAAGATATGGATAAAATACAAATTTACAATTTGATTAAATTAAGTTTTAGTTATAACTTATGTTGTATGAAAATATAATGAAGATAATCATATTATATAAATTATATAAACTTGCTCTAATAATTTTTGACATTCAAGTTTAGGATCAAAGTCATATATTTTATAATAATTTATTGATATTATTTCGAACACAATAATTTGACAATTGAGATATTTGAATATGTCTCGAATTTTATAATCTTCATTTCCTAAATCATGATAATAGACATATCACTACAATAAATTGAATATTGGACAATATTAAAATAATTGTTAACTAATTAATATCATATATATATATATATATAATAATACACTAATAAATGAATGATTACTTGAAATTTATTATATAATAACAATGAAAAAAATTAAAAATTTTATAGATATAGATGTTTTCATTAAGACAATTAAAAAACTTTGATTGGTAAAACTGTAGATATAGGTGTTATATTTTGTACTATTAATGTGAAAAAAGAAATGATTACATATTACATATTAATTAAAAAAATTAAGAAATAAAAAATGATATTATCTTTTAGAAAATTAAAAAAAAAATTAGTTGGTTATCTAGTAATGTGTAACATGTTCTTATATTAATATTGCATGTTATATTACATTGTCCAAACTGATTTTAATATACATATAAATAAATGGATATAGATTTTTTTTTAGAAAATAAAAAAAATGATAAAAGTTATAAATATAAATGTTATATTTTGTAATATTAATATAGGTAAAGGTAAATTATATATGATTTTTATTTAATTTTAATCTATATATAGACATATATATATATGTTCGAAATTAAAATAGACAATTGATTTTAAGAGATAATTTATTTATTTTATATTTTTAATATATAGAGAGATTTTTATCTTTTTGAAATTTGGAAAAGGATAATTAAAATAGATATAGATGTTATTATTTAGACAATTAAAAAATTTAATTGGTAAAAACTATAGAATATAGATGCTATATGTTGTAATATTAATGTGAAAAAAATGATTATGTCTTACATATTAATTAAAAAATCATGTTATCTTTTAGAAAATTAAAAAAATAATTTTTAATCTAATAATATGTATCATGTTGTTATATTAATATTGCATGTTATTTTTTATATAAATCATAAGGTGTCTCTATACCACATTGAGTATAAGATTAATCTCCGCTCATGCTCAATGGTTGGCGCTAGTTTAAGAGAATTTGACCTGATGAGAATTCAAATACGAGACCTCCCACTATGGATCGCTCGCACTCAAAAACTCAATAAGACATTTTACCACTAAGCTAACCCTTTGGATTATTTGCATGTTATATTACATTAGTCATACTAATTTCAATTTATATAGATGTTTTCTTTTAGAAAATAAAAAAATTATTAGATAAAAGTTATATATATAGATGTTATATTTTATAATATTAATATAGGTAGCTATAAATGATAGTGATTTTTACTTAATTTTATTCTATATATAAATATAGATGTATATCTTTTGGAAATTAAAATAGATAATTAATTTTTTAGCTTTAATATATACATAGAGAGAGATTGCTATCTTTTTTTAAACTTGATAAAAAATCATTTTTATTTTATTTTAATAAATTACATGTGTCAAACATGTAGACTATCCGAATAGAATGTTTTCTCGTACCCAAATGCTTTGACGTGTGTGTATATATATATATATATATATATATATATATATATATATTTATTTATTTATTTAAAAGATGAAGTCAAAAATATGAAAAGAAGAGAGAGAAAGATATTAGAAGTCCAAAGAAATTTTTTTTTAAGAATTAAACGAAATATTTATATAACCAAAAAAACAATTATTCAAAAATACGTATTAAAATTTTCTAAAAATTCAAATCAAATACCCAAGAAATTTGAATTGTGAAAATTCAAATAAAATACTAAATATCCAAAAATAACCCTTATCAAATCAAAATCCCCTTTTGTATTTATATGATTATCAAAATTTAAAAATTACAAAAATTATAAAAATCTAATAAACATTAAAAATAATATATAAATTCAAAAAATGATAAAATTATATAATAAAGCAATAAATTCCAAAAAAATCATTTTCTAAAAATTAAACACAAAAAAATTATAAAGATAAAAAAATTAAATATGAGAATCGAAGGCTGTAAAATAGGAAATAAATAGCTAATTTCAATATTAAACAAGACTTAGAGACTACAACAAATCGAAAGAAAAAGTGCTTGTGGAGGATTAGCCTAATTTGAATTTATCTTTTATTTTTGGTACATAATTTTAATTTATCTTGAGACTAACAAATTTGGCTCAAACTCATTAAATATTTTATAATTTTTTTTATTTGGTTTATTTGATTTTCTAACCTTGTATTAGAATTTTTTTTGGAAAAAGAAAGATAAGAAAAATAAATAAATATGATGATTAATTGATAAATTAAATATTATCATTTTCATTTAAAAAATTAATTTTATTATTATTTTTAAAAAATTCTATTTATAATATTTTTTTAAGAGCAGAAAGTCTTCATGCATAGCAAGACTATATCTTAAAGAATATTAGTTTAGATGAACTGTAAGATTAAATTTTATAAAATTAAAAATAGTAAACTAAATATTTAAAATATATATACTTTTATTAAAAAAATTAAAAAACGAGAGTAAAAATTTAATTTAACTCTACATCTTTTTTTTATTTTATCTACATTATAAATCAATCAGAGCCCCAAACTGTGCCTAAAGCATGCAAACGAAGTATGCGTCTGGATTCCAACACCTTGTGTCCCAAAAAAAAAAAAAAAAAAACCTTCCAAATGTCCAAAACTAAGGCGGAAGGTATACCCTTGCATGTGTTGGCCTGTGCCTATCCCACGTGATATTTATCTTCTTCCTGCAAAAATGCCGTGCTGAGATGTGTAACATTATGGATTAAAATGACTCTGAAGTAAATATAAAAATTATTATTATCAAAATACTAAATAAACACTAAATAATTATTGAAAGGATAAGTTTTAAATAAACTTTAATCAAATTTGATTACGAATATAAATAAACAAAATATACATTTATTTGTGATCATTTATTAACTTAATAAAAAAAAAATGAACAAAAACCAGTTATGTCTACAAATTATTCATTAAACGTTTTATTTATTTACATTCATAGTCATGCTTCTATTTTTGAGTGAGATCACCAGCTCGTAGCAGTGTTTTAGGTAAGGTTCTTATAATTTTTTTTTTTTGTTTATCTGGTTAACTTGAAGAACAAAGTGTACTACGGTTCAATAAAAGTAAATCTTCTTCTACACTATTTGATTTTGTTGTGCATGATATTAAACAAAAAAAAAATGTTTCAAGTGACGCACGAAAAAAAACATGTATAGGCATGAGAGAATCTGGTATTTAATGAAAATGACATATGCGTAATTAATGACAGAGAGAAACCCCTATAAATAGAGGTCAGGTATGATTTATAAACCAGATCTGAGAACTTCATACTAAAACAATGTCAAACTCCTTGTCTGACTTAATCATCGGAGTGCAAACGTAAGGGAGAACCCCTGCGTTCCTCTGATCTTTTTCTTTCTTGCAGAAACTCTCGGCAACACGTGGCATGGAACTCAAAGAGAAGACGTCAGCGATTCGTCACCATTGTTTCAGGTAACAACAATTGACGCCGTCTGTGGGAATCGAAAGAAAAAATCTATGGTACAAACGCGTTCGGGAGGGACTAGAACCGATGAATAATACGAAAAATCAAAATTCGAATCCAAAACGACATTTTTTGGGAAAAATCCTGGACAAACCGCCTTTGGCGGTTTGCTAGCACGTAGATCTTGAAAAGTTACATGGATTCAAAAAAATTCACCTCAATCGGACCACAGAGCACAAAGTTATGGCCTTCCAAAGTTTCAAACATAGGGAGAGACTCTATCGCCATTCTGTCGCGCACTCTGTCGCCTCTGTTGCCACTCTGCCGCGCACTCTGTCGCCCCCTATCAACACTCTGTCGCGTACTCTACCGCAACTCTATCGCCTCTGTTGCCACTCTGTCGCGCACACTATTGCCACTCTGCCGCGAACACTGTTGCAACTCTGCCGCGCACTCTGTCGCCCCCTATCAACACTCTGTCATGCAACTCTGTCGCCTCTGTTGCACTCTGTCGCGCACTCTGTCGCCACTCTGCCGCGCACTCTGTCGCGTACCCTATCGAGCACTCTGTCGCACAACTGTCGCGCATCAGGTCGCTCACTCTATCGTACACTCTGTCGCCCTGCCGCGCACTCTGTCGCCCCTGCGTGCACCCTGCCGCGCACTCTGTCGCCACCCCCTATCGAACACTCTGTCGCGCAACTGTCGCGCACCATATCACACACTCTGCCACCACTCTATCGAGCACTCTGTCGCGCATCCTGTCGAGCACCCTCTTGCGCAAGACCCTGACGCACAGATTCAAAACCCTGCCACCAAGCTGAGTGAGTTAAACTCTGCCGCAGAGATCGAGAGGCAAACCTTTGTCGCAAAGTTTGATCGAAATAATTTTGAAATTTATTGGTCTGGGGAGCAGGGGAGACAGAGCCCTCCCTCAACAACTAGAAGGCAGCAGGCTAGTGGTCAGAACAGTCTTAACTGCTTAGACTATTTCGAAGGTTCAGGCAAAATCATAGAATGAGAGGTGTTGGAAGAAAGCATCAAGTGCAAAGACACAAGAGAAGGAGCTTTCATTCAAATGACTCAAACTCTTCTAGTACCGAGGAAAGAGGAGCACATTTGACTAGAGAATCGAAAAAGAACATGGAAAAAGTCATAGAAAGGATTCTGGAGAAGAAAAAGCTGGTATCTTCAGAAGGCAACCAAATGAGGAGAATCCCTTATTGTCTTGAGATCATGGACAAGCTATTGCCAAAGAAGTTCAAGATGCCCTATATGGCTACTTATGCTGACAAAATCGACCCGTATGATCATATGCAAAATTACTAGTCTCCCTTGATACTCCATGGATGGGAGGATGAAATAATGTGTAGAGCATTTTCGCTCACGCTAACGGGGCATACCTTGAAATAGTTAAATGGGCTGAAAGAAGGTTTCATCTCGTCTTTTGATGAGTTACGAAGCGAGTTTTTGAAAGCCTTCATGATCAATACCCAGCAGAAAAAGGACGCGACCTACTTGCTTACACTCAAGTAAGGAAACAAGGAGTCGTTGAAAAGTTATGTTGATCATTTTCGGGATACGACTCTAAAGGTGAAAGATCTACAAGTTGGAGTAGTTATGGCAGCAATGCTACAAGGAACAAAAGTTGAAATGCTATAAGAGTCTGTATCCCTTGATCAACCCACAACCATCTTAGATTTATGTGCTCGAGCAAATAAGTATGTAGCTCAAGAGGATGTAATGAGGATGGTACAGTCACGAGAAGTGAATGAAGAAAGAAAAAGAGAGAGATGTACCTGAAAGGAACTCTTCTAGACCTGATAAATTGGATAAAGCTCCCAAGCTTAGGTACGAAAACTATGCTAAGCTAAACGAGCCATGTACTGATATTGAAGGGACTGGACTGTTAGAATTCTCGAAGAAGAAAGTAGGAAAGGTAGGCCAACACATAAATGCCTACTGTGACTTCCATTTCGCTCATGGTCATTTTACGGAAAGGTACAAAGAACTGATAGACCAGTTGGAAAGGTTCGCGAGGGGAAGATTAATTGTTTCCTTTGGAGAAACGAAAGAGCTCATTACCCTCCCCGAGATCGAAGGGATAATCGCCCACAAAATAGGCAAAACAGACCAAGAAATGAGGAAGAAGCTAGACCAAATCCCAGAAGGTAACCAACAAGATAATGAACCAACTGGACTAGCTATAAATGTCGTAGCAGGTGAAAATTCAATGGCGAGAAATTCCTCTATCTCTCGTAAAACTTACGCGAGGCAAGCATATCAAGTTCATGTTGTTATGGAGGAGAGAGTGGATGAAGAGCCTATTATGTTCACCCCAGCAGATCAAGGAGATGATATCATCCCCCATGATGATCCCATGGTTATCTCAGCAGTGGTGATGAAATAGTTAATCGAATCTTGGTAGACAACGAAAGTTTGGAGAACAGGTAAAGGTAGTCAGGAAAGCCCAAAACATGTAACTCGACAAGTGTTATCTATGGTTGTAAATTCAACTTCGACTGTTTAAAACATGATTCTGGGAAGACCTCTATTAAATGCCATGAGGGTTGTCATATCTCCTTGCTACTTGTTAATAAAGTTGCATACCCCCAATGGAGTTGAACAAGTGCGAGGGGAGCAAAAGAAGGCTCATACATGTTATATCGCCTCTACTACATGCAAAGGAATAGAGAGAAATGAGGAGTTATCTATAGGTGACCTTCCAAAACTCCAACTTGTCGAAGATCTGGTGCTGAAAAAGTCACACATAATCTATGCTCTGAAAGAGAATGAAATTCAGAGCTAATCGAGAAAGTCACATTAAATCAGATGGATGATTGGGCCCAACACCCGTAACCTTGAAATTTTGCAGGGAGGACATGGATTTCAAGTCACTTGAAATTATACTGGAATTAGCCATTTACATTATGTTTCCTTTACATATTTTTGCATCTTCATATTATTATCTGTTTATTTTGAATATGTTGTCACGAGATGCTTTGAATAGATGAAATTTCTCTATTCTTATATTTATCTTACTGATACTTATAAATATGGATCTTGTGACAGATGATCCATAAGAGCCTGAGGCACAATAGCGTCACTGTGGCCAAGCGTAAAAAACAGACGAACCGTAAGAGCCTGAGGCGCAATAGCGTCACTGTGGCCAGGCGTAAAAGGCAAACGAGCCGTAAGAGCCTGAGGCGCAATAGCGTCATTGTGGCCAGGCGTGAAAAACAGACGAGCCGTAAGAGCTTGAGGCGCAATAGCGTCACTGTGGCCAGGCGTAAAAGGCAGACGAGCCGTAAGAGCCTGAGGCACAATAGCGTCACTATGGCCAGGCATAAAAGGCAGACGAGCTGTAAGAGCCTGAGACACAATAGCGTCACTGTGGCCAGGCGTGAAAATCAGACGAGCTATAAGAGCCTAATGCGCAATAGCGTCACTGTGGCCAGGCGTGAAAAACAGACGAACCGCAAGAGCCTGAGGCGCAATAGCGTCACTGTGGCCAGGCGTAAAAGGCAGACGAGCCGTAAGAGCCTGAGGAGCAATAGCGCTACTGTGGCCAGGCGTAAAAGGCAGACGAGCCGTAAGAGCCTGAGGCACAATAGCGTCACTATGGCCAGGCGTGAAAAATAGACGAGCCGTAAGAGCTTGAGGCGCAATAGCGTCATTGTGGCCAGGTGTGAAAAACAGACGAGCCGTAAAAGCCTGAGGTGCAATAGCGTCACTGTGGCCAGGCGTAAAAAGCAAACGAGCCGTAAGAGCTTGAGGCGCAATAGAGTCACTATGGTCAGGCGTAAAAGGCAGACGAGCCGTAAAAACCTGAGGCGCAATAGCGTCACTGTGACCAGGCGTAAAAAACAGACGAGCTGTAAGAGCCTGAGGCGCAATAGCGTCACAATGGCCAGGCATGAAAAACAGACAAGCCGTAAGAGCCTGAGGCGCAATAGCGTTACTGTGGCCAGGCGTGAAAAACAGAAGAAGCCGTAAGAGCCTGAGGCGCGATAGCATCACTGTGGCTAGGCATTGGAAACGAACAAGCCGTAAGAGCTTGAGGCACGATAGCATCACTGTGCTCAGGCGTTGGAAACGAACAAGCCGTAAAAGCCTGAGATGCGATAGCGTCACGGTGGCCGGGCATTGAAGACAAATAAGCCGTAAGAGCCTGAGGCGTGATAGCGTCACGGTGGCCAAGCGTTGAAGACAAATAAGCCGTAAGAGCCTGAGGCGTGATAGCGTCACGATGGCCAGGCATTGAAGACAAATAAGCCGTAAGAGCCAGAGGTGCGATAGCGTCACGACGGCCAGGCATATGAAAAAACTTGTCGTAAGAGCCAAAGGTGCAAAGGCGTCACGGCGGCCAGACATTTGAAAACAAGCAGGCCATAGTGCCAGAGGCGCGAATGGGTCGCAACGGCCAGACATTAGAAAAAGATGTGTCATGGTACGAGAGACACGAATGCGTCACGGCGGCCCGCCATCAGGAAAAGATTTATATAAAAGGGCTTGAAACGAAAAATGTGCGAGTTAAGCACGAAGAAAAAGTGCAAAAGCTTGAAGCAAAAAATGTGCGAGGTAAGCTAAGCACTCCGATGAAAATTCGACTTCAGAATCTAACGTAAGGACTTGACGTGAGGTTACGATGAAAACATATGTGCTCTTCCGCAAGGTTATACCTAGCGAAAGAGTGGTGAGCAATTGTTGTGCATGATATTAAGAATAAAAAAAAAGTGTTCCAAGTGGCGCACGAAGAAAACATGTAAAAACATGAGAGAATCTGACATTTAATGAAAATGACATATGCATAATTAATAACAGAGAGAAACCCCTATAAATAGGGGCCAAGTATGATTTATAAACCAGATCTAAGAATTTCATACTAAAACGATGTGAAACTCCCTATTTGACTTAATCATCGAAGTGCAAACACAGGAGAGAACCCCTGCGTTCCTCTGATCTTTTTCTTTCTTACAGAAGCTCTCGGCAACACGTGACAAAGAACTCGAAGAGAAGACGTCAACGATTCATCATTATTGTTTCAAGTATCAACAGATTTAATTCATTATGATACGTGGGTTCAGCTTCAATATCAACTATAGGAGGTTCACAATACCTTGTTATTTTTATTGATTATTTTTGACGATATACTTAGGTTTATTTATTCAGACAATGATATAAACTCTTTTTAATTTTTAGTAAACTCAATGATATGATAAAAACTTAATTTTCTCACAAGATATAAGTCTTTAGATCTGACAACGCTGCAAAATATACATTAACTGAGCTCAATAACTTGTTAAAAAAAGACGAGACTTTTTCTCATTGGTCTTGCTCACATACTTCAACAAAATGGTATGATTAATATATATATATATATATATATATATATATATATATATATATTATACTAGACACTATTCGTACCCTTCCTGTATCTTCATCTCTATTACTAAACAATTTGGGACAAAATTGCTCTTATTGCTCTTTATACTATCAATCGACTTCCCACACCAAAACTAGGCACGCGATCACCTTTTAAAAAATTCTTAATCACCATTTTTTAAAAGTTTTTAGGTGTGCTTGTTTCGTACCGTTTTCGATCATAAAAAAACTAAACTTGAATCTCGAGTTCAATTATATTGTTTTTTGGGTTACAGTATAGAATACAAATGGTATGAGTGTTATGATCTAATCTTTAAGCATCTTTGTTTGTCCCATCAAGTGGTCTTTTGGGAACATAAACCATATGCTAGTATCTTTTCATTATTATTTCCCTCTCCAAATGTTTTCATAAACCTATCTTTTAATCTTTCATTAGCTAATGAGATTCTTGCATATATTTTTAGCTCAGACAGTGACACATCTTCTTCATCTTCCTCAATTTTTTATATGATTAAGGCTTTAATCTTTCATTAGCTAATGAGATTCTTGCATATATTTTTAGCTCAAACAGTGACACATCTTCTTCATCTTCCTCAATTTTTGATATGATTAAAGCTCCCGCTGTTACATTCGTGCTTTTCCCATATAGACCTCCTCCTCTTCGTCGCTCCACGCAAGGGAACCCAACACTCAACTCCATGATTTTTCATTGTTATTATGCCCTAATCGCCTCATAGAGGCCTCGTAATTTTTGTGAGGCTACTTTTAATCCTATGTAGCAATAATGGTAGAAGAGTTAAAAGATCTTGAGCAAAGTCATACTTGGGACACTGTTGATCGACAACCTAACAAGTCAATCATTAATTATAAGTGGGTCTACAATATAGATTCGATATAATGGATCAGTAGAAAGTTACATGGCACGTCTTGTTGCATGAAAATTTAGTTAAAATATGACATTGATTATGAAAAGACCACTCACATATGTTTGCCCCCTTTTAGCAGTTGTTACAACCAAAAAAAAAAAAAGAACATATTAAATGAATGTTAAGAATGCCTTTTTGAATAGCGATCTTGCTGAAAAGTTTACATAAGACTTCCCAAGTTCTTCTATACCGTCTGATAAAATTTGTCGCCTTCGTTGAGCGCTTTAAGGCCTTAAGCAAGCCTTTAGAGCATGGTTCTCAAAGTTTAACACCATTGTTGCACAGTTAGGCTTTACATCCAATGCCCATGGTCTTTTTTACTTGGACAACTAGTTAAGGTACCACCCTTCTTTTACAATAAATGGATGACAAGATCATTTGAGGTAATGATGGTGATTGTATTAAAAATCTCAAGACTTTTCTCCATTTCTATTTTGAGACGAAAGATCTTAGCCTTTTAAGTAACTTCTTGAGTCTTCAAGTTACAATTAATACTACATGCTTACGCTTATGACAAATAAAGTATGTTTCTAATCCTGTTGCTAAAGCAAGATTGACAGATAGTAAGAATGCCTCTTTATCACTAGAGCAAAACGTCAAGCTTTCTCCTCCTTATCTTTCTCACAAACCCCATTTTGTATCGAAGCTTGATGAGTAACCCTGCTTATTTTGCAGTTACTCACCCAAATATCGCTTATGTTTTTCATTTCGTCAAACGGTTTCTATCCGCTTTGTGATCCGCTCATTTTGTTTTCGGTTTTTATCTTGAGATGTGTAAAAGGTACCCTGTTTTATGGGCTACATTTTTTTTCTAGCTCATCTTTGGATTTGCAGCGTTATTGTGCTGCTAATTGAGTAGGGGATCCTACTAATTGTCATTCTACCACTAGTTACTGTTTTTTTCACGATTCGTCGCTTGTCTCTTAGCATAATAAGAAGCAAATTATTGTCTCCCATCGAGGCTGAGTATCAAGGTCTTGTACAGGCAACTTCCAAACTCTTATAGTTACGATGACTTCTTGAAGACATGGGTGTTTCTCATCGTTCTAGCACTTCGATTGATTGTGATAATCAAAGTGCTAGATAACACATAATGATGTTTTTCACAAGTGTTCTATATATATCAAGATTGACTGTCAAGTTATTCATCATCATTTGCTTAGTTAAAATCTTCTACTTATTCGTATCACCACTATAATTAAGAAAGCTGATATCTTCACCAAATCACTTCAACCGATCTATTTCTTGCACAAATTTCCAAACTCAAGTTGGTTTCTACATTGCCACCTTGAGTTTGCTGAAAGGTGTTAACATAATATTATAATTGATTTTGTCAATTAGAGGTGGCAAAACTAACTCAACCCGAACAATCCATCTGATCAATCTAAAACCAAAATCGTCATAATTGGATTTCTCTAAAAATCTCTACAATTCAAACCCAATTTGATCTAAATTCGAATTGATCCAAACTCAAATTGACTCAAATTCATAACAGCCCGAATCCAACTTAACCCAACACGAATTGATCCAAACTAGAATTTATTCGAACCCAAATTAACTCAAACCCAAAATGACTCAAATTTAAATGTAAGACTAAATGTAAATACTTAAATGCCATAATTAATTATCAAACTATTATACTAAAGGAAGAATATAATTTATAACTATTTTCTAATAATACGATTGTTATATTTTTTTAGACCTAATCAAACTTAAATGTGCTTTTTTATGATGCATTCATCTATATCCAACCACAAACAAAATTCTAGAAGAGCTAACCTAGAATTATTGCAACCCACCTATCACTAAGTAGTAACACACAAGCTACATCAATTATACTTTGTGCCTCCAGTATTATACGAAAAGGCTGAAAGAAACAAAAGAAATTTATAATAGTCAGTTATAGTAAACAGAATAATCTATTTCTTGAGCTATGAGATTTTTAAAAATATGATTTCAATTCATTTTCATACCAAACATATCAACTAAAGTGGCAAAAATTAATCTAACTCGAAAAATCTGCCCAACCGATCCGAATTCAAACCCAACCAATCATACGTGACTAAAAAACCAATAACATAACTCAATCCGAATTGATCTGAACTTAAATTGACTCGCATTCAAATCAATCCGAACCTGAAATAAACTAATTTATCTTCGACTCGAACTCGACTTAATCCAAACCCAAAATGATATGATTGTTCCCTGCCCAAAATGATCTAAACCAAAATAGTCCAACCCAAACCAAATCAGCCTTTTGCCACATTTAATTACAATCGATTTACACTAATTGATTATGTAATATTACAGTTGATTTAAACCAATTGAATAAGATTGATTTTAAATCTTAATTATATGATTGATTATGATTCTATTTCCCGATTGCAATTGTATTTGTTATGATTGTGTTTCCTTTTTAAATGTCATAACCTATTTCCTCTATAAAGATGTTTGAGCCTTCTTGTAATACAAATGTCAAAAATACAATTATTTCTTTCCTTACAGCTACTTAGTATATATAAACTACCCCCAGATTAGCCATTTTCACGAAGAAACAGTTATAAAAACACGGCACCACGTAAAGAAATACAGATCAATGTCACAAATATAAAAGAATATCCATTTATCGGACCATAACTATAAATTAACGTCCTAGGTCCCCTCGAAATGGGGAAAGAGCATAACCACAAAAAAAAGCTTTAAAAATGCACAAACCGTCAGTAAATGCAATCGAAGCTACATGTTTATCTATATAGGCAAGGAAGAGGAGAATAGAAACCTGGCCAAGATTTATGAAATCTAACTGCAAAAGGAGATAATCTGTAAGCATAAAAATCAAATGTACCAAAGACTTAATAAGATTTAGCAAAAATGGCAACTTCCTTTGCAGGGTTTCCAGTCATCAAGCATGTTTTGGTCCCCTGCGACTGCTCAAAGGGGAAACAGCGAATCGTTGCCCCTGTTTCTTCTTTAACTCTTAATTCCTCCGCATCACTGCACCAATCATAGAAACATATTGTTAGACATACAAATGTGCATGTCTGAGTCATATGCTGTCGAATGGATTGTTGAAATGATCCAGATATAGCTCTTTCCAATATCTTAGAGAAGTTCTCTACCTAGCTGACCAAGGACCCCTAGCCCATTTGCCCAAGGATATTACTTCCTTGAGTTCTTCATAAGAGCTCACATCCACAATGTTACTGCAAAAGAGTCAAGGAAGCATTAGAAAGAAGAGCAATGAACCCATGAGAGTGCAGAGAAACCGACATATTCTATTCAATTGAAAGAACTCCATGAAGCTATGCCCATTATTAAAGCTCACAAGAATAATCCATCAACGTAATGACTGAAACCATACAATCTGTTACTGTTAAGACTATAAAAATAGTAATTGGAGCCACCATCAGAAATTCAAAATCCATGTACTCATGCCATATTTTATCATTTCTAGCTGCGTCCAAAATAGGAATTTGTGGGTAAAAATAGTGGCAACCCTTCAAAGAGATTTTGCGGGTTTAATTAATTAAGTAGACGTAAGATTGATACAAAGATATACCTTTTAATCAAGATACAAATTCTACTAATTTACTTTTTTAGTAATCTAGATTGATTATCTAATGAAAGATGGTAAACTAGCTCTTATATAGTTCGCTATCCCTATTCATCAGGGTGATCATTGAACTGAAGACAGCTATTTGTGTTAGCTCTGCAAAAGAAGAGGCTAGTCACACAGTTTAAGATCTGTTGTTTAAAAACAAAAAACAGGTTCACCAATTCAGGAATGCAGCAAATACGCTTTAGCTTGATGTAGTTATCACATCCATATGCAAAGGTACATCACTAAGCTTGATTCCAATCTAAAGAAGAGCTACTAAGTGATGGGCAAAAAAGCTCAAAAAATTAGTGGTTGGTCAAACTATCCTCAGCTTGAAACTGTTAATAATTGCTTGAGCAAGAAAACAAACCTATCCCGAAAAGATATTGCCTTCTGAAGAAGGGATGATTGGATCTCATCCAACCTGTCTTTGACATAAGCTTCTAATATTGATGGTTCCATAGATATTCCAAAAACTTTCCCCTGCTTCCCAGGAACATCTCTTCTAGATACGACAACACTCCCACTTGAAACATCACGGGGACCAATTTCAATCCTCAGAGGTACTCCCTACAAAATCATTATCTAAAGCTTGAGGCAGCTAAAAGTTTAATATATATTTTTGAAAAGCAGAAACACTTGCGTTCTAAGCAAAATAAGATCATATTATGTTGCATAATGAAATAATAGTAGCACACAAAGCAACACAAGGGAAATAAAAGGGTTGCATGAATACTTATATTCTGGTTTTAGACCAGGTGTTATGAATTTTCGAGGGGTTGTCCTTATCACAGATTTAAGTTTAAGCAGGAACCTAAAGTGGAGGAATAAGCTTTTACACTTCAGAATAACAATAAAAGAGTTAACACATTACATAAAGAACATACCTTCATCTCCCAGAAATTGAACTTCCACCCTGGTGTCCTCTGATCCGTATCATCAAGTTTAACTTTAAGTCCAGCTGCTTTTAGAATTTCTGCAACAGATGATGCAGCATTCAGAACTCCTGTTTTCTCATCAACCTTCTTCCAAATTGGTACAATTACCACCTGATAGTGTATGATGGTCAACATAAAAAGACAATTCGTCATAAAAATAACAAAAAAAAAAACCGTACACCAAACTTAAGTTTATTATATGTACATGATAACTTGAAAGATAAACAACTGAACAAAGAAAATAAGTAATATTCTAATGATTTTAAGTAGAAACAGTCAATGGTTGGAGTCACCAAAAATACTGTAACAATTAGTACAGGTAAATGAAGTCATTTAAAACAGCCACACCTCTAATTACTTTACAAGTTAGTAATATAAAAGGAAAGATAAGGAGAAAAGATCACTAGGGCCTCTATACTTTCGAGTATCTTTTCCCTTAGGTAAGATCAAGCAGTCCCATAAGCATCAGACTCAGTAGTCAGTAATTCCCTATCAAGACATCAGCCTAATGTTCATTTGGTTGGAAGGTGAGATTATTTCTGACGAAATTAAAAACAACAGGGACGGTGAGATTAGTTACTGTAGTGATAAGATTGAAATCAAATGTGAGATATGTGTCTAGATGCAAACGCAGCGGTGATAATGAGATAAAGCATAGTGAGAAGATAAACTAACCATTAAAGATATTACATTAAAATTTGTATAAAATAAAATTTATAGTATTGATTTGAGACATGTAAAAATAATAAATAATTTAAAATTAAATTATTTTTATCAAATAATATTTTTGTCAATAAATATCTGAATTTTATTTGAAAAAGTAATAATAAATTTACACTTCTCAAAATAAAAGCTAATGATATTTATTTACTTTATTATTTATATAGTTATTTATGTTAGTTAATTATTAAATTATAAATATGTTTATTTTTGTTCATTTACTTGTGATTTATTCGATAATAAAATTAATTAATTATTTATTTACTTATTATTTTTAGATGTTTATTTTTTAATTATTTCATTATATAAATATATAAATGATTATTTATTATAACAAATTTATTTGAAAATATTAAAAGAAAAGAAAAATAAAATAAAATAATAAAAAATAAAATCAAATATTGTAAATGGTAAACAGTGAGACTGCTTTGTCTTCAAATAACATGATTGAGCCATTAAAAAACTGAATGCTTGGATATGGACTCCAATTGTCTACATATTTTCCCCTTTCCTTTCTTTTTTTGACTATTATTATTGGTAAAGAAGTATCCGTAAGGGAACATCTAAATTGTTGGACTCCGCGGCACTTTGAACGTGACAATCTCAAGTTCAACTCTCAAAAAAACTAGGTGTTTATCGGGTGGGGGAAAGCTACTCCATTTTTTGTCACCCAAAGCCCAATGAGCACCCATATGCAGGTATAAACCCACAAAATTTGTTTTCAAAATAGTTAAAATAACACCAAAATTACTTTTTCTATGACCAAAATTTATATATGTGCTCTCTTTCTACCTTTAAAACATGTAATACTCCTAATTCCCTTGATATTTATTCAACTTCAGAACATAATTTCGTATCAATAATTGCATGAAGATAAATAAACAATTTCCAAAGGTAGTTTGCAAGAGGAGGTGCAAGTATAAATCATTCTAACTCAGAAGTTCCACCTGACAAAATGGACAACTCCAAAAGGTTTCCAAACTTTATTTTGCCATAATTTCTTCAAAACCAATAACATTTTTTTCAGTAAACACAGAAATGCCAAGTTACAGATAGCTACGATAAAATAGCATTCTCAGCCTCCAAATAATTTTATGTCAGCAGCATATCACCATTGACTTTAATCAACTGATGCCAACAACAGTTCATGCCATCTATTACAATTCATCACCAAAAGAAATTTTCACATACCTGTATCGGGGCAATTTTCGGAGGAAGCATCAGGCCAGCATCATCTCCATGGGTCATGATAATACCACCAACAAACCTTGTGCTGATAGCCCAAGATGTTTGCCAGACATGGTGCCTTTGTCCATTTCCATCAGTGAACTATTCAAGCAGAAGTTTCAGAAAAACCTATTGTTTATGGAAGTTTACTGATATAAAAGCAAACAACGATATGCATCAAAGAGAATCAACTATTCATATTAGCATTTGAAAGGCCTCTCAAAAACAAATATTGAATTAAAATTTTTAAACTATAAAAAGCTGCAAGCCTGGTTGCGGCAGGACAAGCATAATGGATAATGGAAAACTGAACTAGCAAGCAAAAAGCCATCCAATCTATAGTGTTCAAGAATTGTAAAAAAAAAAAAACTCACTTTTCCCAAGTTTTGCATTGGCTTTCTGAAAATGCTAGGACCAAGAGCAGAGAGAATACTTAAGATACTCGAGCAATTTAAACAAGGGGGAAAGGAAACTAAAGCTACCTATGTCTGCGGATAACAGACAACCAATGAAAGATGCCTTTGCTTGATCCAGAAAACAAAAGGAACCATTTTCAAACTTCAATCCAGTGCACCAATATATTTATATGCATTTGCTTGATCAAGGGTCTTTAATCGAAAAATATACATGACAGTACCTAAATGACTCAAGCTTTAAAGAGTTCACTACAACAAGATAGTGGATCATATTTCAATTGTGTGAGAGTATATACTAGAAATGCTATGTTTTCCAGCAATTTCCTCAACATTATACTTCATTGCTGAATAAATTATCTGCTCCCTATAAGTGCATCCATGTTAGGATAGGAAAAGTGATCCAAAAGGAACACCTTATGTGTCAATCACCTGTGTCCCAAAAGCACGGGAGAAGTTTTGCCCAAGATTGTGGCTGGTTCCAGCTTGCAAGGCCTTACGATCACCCATCATAGCCTCTATTGTGTAGGTTTTATCAGCACCAGCAAACGTTTCCACCTTAGATTTTTTACCTGCGACTACAGGTATTGCAGCTTGCTCATAAGCAAACTTTGTATACAAATCAATCATCTGTAGCGCCTGCAGTTCAGTAGCACCCAATTCTTTAATAAAAACATTACCATCTAAAATCATCATGACAAAGGCATAGGTAAAGAGACATAAACCTCTTTTTCTGCCTCTTCTGGTGTTGCATGAGCAGTGTGACCTTCCTGCCAAAGAAATTCAAGAGTCCTCACAAAAGGTTTTGTGCGCATCTCCCATCTTGTGACATTTGCCCACTGAACCAAATAAAATATGGGGAACAGTGAGCGGTAACCTTCGTTATATATCCGTGTACTAGGTAACAAAGCTTTTACCTGATTAATCATGAGAGGAAGATCCCGATAACTATGAATCCATTGTGTAAACATATGATTTACTATTGTTTCACTGGTAGGTCGAACCTGTCACAACCTCAGGAAGTACAAGAATCAAAGACAAAACTCAGGTCATGCCATCATGGTTACTCTTGAACCAGCATTTTCATTACGAGGTCATTAGTTTGTAATGCATTGATAAGATAAGCAAATAGAGTTAAGCTAAGTAGTACTGTATGTGTACCACAAGTTTCTCCTCAAGTTCCTTTCCTCCTCCTATTGTAACAAGAGCTAATTCTGGACTAAATCCCTCAACATGGCTAGCTTCTTTCTCTATGAATGAGTATGGAATAAACTGCAATCACAAAGTAAATTTCAAAAACCAAAAACACAGAGTAAGCAAGGCAAATAAACAACAGGATAGATAAAAAAAAAATTATCAAAAAAAAAAACACCTGAGGAAAGTACATGTTACTGTGCCCAGTCTCCTTGAATTTAACATTCAAATAATCCTGCAAGTATCTCAAAATCAAACAAATTTTTTTAAAAAAAAAAAAGGAAAAAGAGCAACAATCGAAGTGTAATAATAAGTAGTGGAAATTAGAAGAAAATGAAGCGACCTGAATTGCCTCCCAAATTGCGTAACCGTAGGGGCGAATAACCATGGTACCACGAACCGGACCGTAATCAGCAAGTTCAGCATTTGCAATAACATCAAGGTACCAAGCATTGAAGTCCTGGGACCGAGGCGTGATGACTTGGTCCGTGTTCGCTGGGTCTTGGACTCGGCTGCTCTTTTTGTTGTCCATTCGGTCCTCGGTTTCCGGTGGACTCGAAGTGGCGCTCTGGGCGGAGAACTCCGCTGCTAGAAGCGGACGAAGATGGAGGCGGCGCCGCCGCAAAGACACCGTGGAGCGGCGGGTGAAGGAGGGAAAGAAAAGGGAGCTGAGTGCTGGTAGTCTTAGAGATGAAACCATTTTGGGCAGTTGTTCGTTGGTGGCTTTCGGAGTTTTTACTAGTCTAGCATCCTAGTGGTCGCGAAGATGAGGTTTCTGAAGCGAGGAAGGCGTGTGCTGGCATACATAGAGGATCATACTCGCCTGCCTGATTAAATCGTGTGTAGTTGGGCTGAAAGGCCCGTGGATGGTCCAAAAAGGGCTCAATACCGCATAGCGAGTCGCAACATTTACAAATGGTTGATGTGTTTCTAAGACCATTGTCGGGAAATATTGGAAAAACTGATAGAAACATGTCCAAATTCATACCGGTTACGAAAAAGAATATCGTTGGCATATGTCAGTAAGTTAATTTTGCAGGAAAAAAATAATAATAACAATAGCCACGTGACAAACATGTGGGTTATGCTGTTGCTGCAGCTTTGTTTTTTTATCCACAAATTTACCTCTTCGGAATTTATTCTCTGTGAAGTAAAAAAAGTACTAATGAGACATACAAAAAGGTTGCTAGTTTATAGAATCAGTTCTAAGGCAACAATTAAAAGAAGAACTAAAACCAGTTTCGATCTCGAAAAAGGTTGCCATCTGGTTTTCCTGGTAGATTTTGGATTACAGAAATCATAGGTTTTTGAGATTCTACTTTCTAATATGCAAAAAGTTCACTCAAATTAAACCACGACCGCAAATGCGCAACATATGTTGCATACACAACTGTCATCCCAGACCAAGAGAAAGATCTCCACTACACAAAAGCTAAAGAAACTGCTTGTTATAAGGGCTGCTGCTGATATGCCTGATATACTACACCGATCTACATTCATGGTGTTTTTATTTTTTTGTGTAAACCACTAAGTATCTTTATACCACATTGGGTATGAGATTAAATTTCTATTTTCGCAATAGGTCGTCCTAAGAACTTAGCAACCGCTGAACCTACCCTTTGGCTATTCATGGTGTTTCAGTTAACATATAACTGACACAATCATGGTCAGCCCAATGCTCAAAATGATCAGCTGCTTCTGGAGTTCTGGTAGCAGATAGAGAGACGAGTTGCGCTTGTGAGAATGGTCCCCAATCAGCAGCTCAGCCATCTCGTCTGGTTCTCAGTTTTTCAGGCAACTCTTGGGCTGCAACAGAAGGAAACTTACATTGCAGGAAAATGGAAACTGCAGCTAAATAACGAACTAACCTTTGTTTGGTTTGACATTGGAGTTGTACTTGAAACTTGAAAGTGGTAATTGTCATGAGAAATCTAGACAAAACAACATTGGATTCAAAACCAACTAAAACACAACGAAAAAAAAAAAAATACATTTAGGAATCTTTCTAATTAAGCCACAGAGAGTCATCTATTTGCATTACAGACGTTCTTTTGGTTCCCAACAACTCCCGGAGAACAAAAACATTGAGTCTGACCACATAATGACACAGAAAAAACTATAGAAGTATTGATTCAATAAAAAACATAAGGGAGAAATAGCAATGCCATGTCCCTATTTTGGGCAGAATCCAGAATAAAAGAAGACAATGGCAAGACATAGGCTAAAAAATAATCCAAAAATGATCAACAAACTAATTTATAGGAGAAAGGAAAATTATGAAACTTACAGATTCCTTTTGAGCCATTTAAAAGGAATCATAACATAGTATCCTTATTTCCAAGAAGATTCGTTAAAGTTCCAAGGCAATTTCAACCCAAAGAACACTCCACTGGATATTCAAGAAAAAGAGTAGAACCAATGGACAAAGAAAAGAAACAACATGCAAAACTTCAATAAATTTCTTGACACAATAAAAAAATAATAATAATAATAATAATAATCCCTTTGTTGTCTATCAGAAGCGATTACGATAAATGTAAGTTAATTTTCTCCCATTTGCTTACTAATTAAGTTCTTTCTTTTCTTTTTTTCTCCATTTCTGATTTCCCTAAGTTTGGTATTGTTGGAAGTTTCGGTTGCAGCAACTGAATGCTGGAAATTGACAAAACTTTTATCTACTGAGCAGCAAATGTATGTTCAATCAAAAGAATTGAGTTAGTTTGCTACAGTGGGTGCACAATCATTGTGTGTATAAAAAAAAGGATTCGATTGTTATATATATATATATATATATATATATAAACACTAAAATAAAACCTTTTCCTTTTTAAGGCCACTCTCCTCCCTCAAACACTAACCCGACAACCCCAATAAATGAGAGTGTTTCGATGTGAATGTGACAAATAAAAATGCTATTTGCCATTTTTTACTAATTAAAGAGAAAAAAAAAAAAAAAACTGAGATTTAGGATTAATTAATGTCATAATATAATATGTATTCGAATACAAACGATTTCATAATAATTTGATGAATTGTACGGAAAGAAAAAAGATAGTTGAAGATCTTTAATTCAAATTTGTATATAATAAAATTCATAGTATATATTATACATTTGTGAATTAATAAATTAAGAAATTAAATTTTTTATATGAAATAATATTTTTATTATTAAAAGTTTTAAAATTATTTTATGTATATTTAAATGTTATTTAACACTTAAAATCCTTAAAATTTTATTTAATAAATAATGGCATATTATTTTATATTAAAATAATATATTAACAAAATAAAAAAATAATTAAGGTTAAAGAGAAAATTGGAAGAATTAGTAAGTAAATAATTTAAAAACTTTTAAAATTTTAATAAAATAAAAAATATCAATCTTAAAAAAGGTGAATCAAAATTTTTAATCTCATTATAGAGTTCGAGTTACATGGATCATGCCAAGCCTAAAGAGGATCATAAATTACTATAAGTTAAGCTCGATTTCGATTCGATTATTTAACCTTGATTTTTAGTCGAAACACGTTCCCAATATACTCGGCTTAGCCCGATTTAAAAATATATATTTCTCATAAAAGTAAAATAATATATTTTCTTCACTAAATAAAAAAATACATTTTCTTATTTATTAAAAATATATTTTTAACTCTAAACTATATCTTATTGCTTTGTAATAGTAACAAATAAAAGTAACCAAAAAAATAACAAATAAAAAATAGCATTCACTTTTATATTTACAACTACAAGGTTTTGTCCACTTCAGCTTATTGGGCTATACGATTTTATCTTTTTTTCTCAAAAGGCGTCTCACAATTAAAAAATAATGTAAACACTTAAATATAATATCAAATTCTATTACACAATCGATGTGTGATTCATGGCTCCCCTCTAAGACTGTAACATCATGCCTGCGTAAGACTATTGTTTCGTATTCAACTGCATTTGTGGAGGTACTAGAGAAATTCAGAAAATTAGTCATTTCAAAATTTGGGGTTTAAAAAAAATGATAAAATCGAGCTGAGCCAAAGTCAAATTGGGCTTGGATTTCAAATGACAAAACTTAAAGTCCAGTCTGATTTTTGTAAAGCCCAATTTATTTGTCCAAGTATATTATTGGACTTAATATATTTGTCCAAATTTTATTAAAAATTAAGTAGGCCTTCGAACTTGAATAGGTCGTTCAACCCATGGAGTGCGATAATATAAGAAAATAAAAAATAAAAAAATAATAAAGCTTTAAGTCCAGTGCACCCCAATCCAAATCGAGCTTTCGTGGCAATAGAAAACAATTGAAATTTTGGTTCATTAATGTAAGACTAGTTCATTAATTTAAGAAATCGACATTTTAGTCTAAAATTATTTATTTGACAATAAAAAAATGTTCTATTAAGTCACTATTAAACAAATCTATTAACCTAAACATTTGTTCCTCATGTAATATCTATAATGTCTTTTTTTGGTATTAAAAAATAAAAATCTCGCATAAAAGAATTCTTAAAAAATACTTAAAAATAGAAAATAAAATAAAATTCATTATTGATACTCGAGAGTATGATATGATTAATTCAAGTTTATTATTGAATGATATATGTTATCATCATTTGTTATTTTTGGGGGCAAAGTGTTCATATTCAAAACTAATGGATTAAAATTAAATTATGACAAAACCCTAAAGATTTTAGCAGAATTTACCCAAAAATTATTAATATAATCTTGTGTCAAATTGGGTTTGAGTTTCAAAGGACAAAACTTAAGCTCGACCCACATAATTTGATCAGATTTTATTTTCTTATCCAAACTTGATTATGACATAATATATTTGTACAAATTCACTCAAAAATCGAACAAACTTTTGAGTATGATTGGGCCTTTTAATCCATGAATAAATTTAGTTAATAGACTATATAAAAACTTTCAAGATTCATAATTCGTTCGAGTTTTTATATATATTTATAATAATTTTCACAATTTATCAATTAAATTTGCAACAAACAACTGATCATCTTTTACAATTACATCTACTTATTTATTTTTTTAATGTATAACTCATCTATATAATGATTCTCATCAAGGTAGGATTCTATTCCCACACTCGTGATTTTTTTTTTTAATCTTAAATTTTTACCTCCTTTAATTAAAATATATATACATAAGTTTGATATTGGTCATTTTATAAAAAATAAGATTTAATTTGTGACCAAAAAAAAAGATAAAAGATATATCTCCAAAGTGTTGATACAATAACCAACGCTACGTTTGGATTGGAGGTCGAAAAAGAAAAGAAAGTAAAGCTAAGTAAATTAATGGAATGTTGCAAACATTTCCTTTATTTAGAAAAAAATTTTAGCTAAGGAAAGGAAAGAGAGTGTGTGAGCACCCCTTATTTTCCTTTGACTTACTCAGTTTTTTAATACCACAACTTGATGTAAACAGAAAAAAAAATTTTAACAAATAAAATATCAAATTTAACTTTATTAAATTATAACATTTAAAACAAAAAAGGTTATTATTGAAAAAAATATTATAAAGAATCATTTCTTTTACTTTTCACCGCCTAATCGAATATAAATTGTTAAGATTACATTTCATTTCTTTTATTAATTTTAACTATCCAAAACGAATGGTACATGTACCATTTCTTTTCCCTTCCTTCTCTTTGATTCACTTTCCTTCCCTTTTCTTACATTTTCTTTACTAATATCTATCCAAACATAAAGTAAAGGATTATCAAATTAAGATTGAAAAAACTTTTCCTTAATCACTTCACTCTCCTATGAACTTATCTTAATAAATACTAATTTGTAACATTATCCGAATGTGACTAGAGATATTTGTGAGTAAGATTGAGGTATGGTATCGGCACCAAACATGTTTGTTCAAAGTCCGTTCGGTTTGAAAATTTAGGACTCAAATTCTATCTAAATAATTCAAAATATTAAATGGTACGGTTCAATTCCTCATAAGTTCATTCAAAAAATTTTAAAAATAAAATAAAAGAACATAATTATTTTTAATTTAATCTTTAGTTTTTTTTTTCATTTATTAAGTTTTAATACCAACAACTTAACATGTTTTTTAATGTTTACTTGATAATATTACATATGTATTTATTTTTATATAATTTAAATTATATAATATATACTATATTATTAAAAAAGTCATAACCAAGTTTGGGCCTTAAATATTGGAGTCAAGACTCAATTCAATCCAAAATAGACCTATTTTTTAAAATCTATTTAATAGATTTAATATTTTTTTTTTAAACATTGTTAAATGTTGGACAATTTTCTAACTTAAATAAGTAACTCAATTTTTAGGTAGACTTAATTGTATCTTCGGATTGACAAAATTTTCAAGTACCTTTTAAAAACTAAAGTAAATGACTTGATCATTCTGATTTTGAATATATGGGGTGAGATTTCATAAGAGAAAATTACCTCTCATTATTAACATTATCTATACAAGTCTGAAAATAATTAGAATGTTTGACTTAGAATTTAGAAACAACTTACAAGAAGAAAACCCTTTTGTGATGGCATTAGGCATTACCTTTTTTACCCAACTTTTAGGCGACAAAGCTGTGATGAACAAATATCATCCATCCCAAATTCCAATCCCAATGCCAATTCACCCAATTGTTGACTCCCTTTTATATTTTTCTATTGCCTTTAATATTTTCCCTTTTGTTTGATTACCTCATTTAATATCTTGATTTAATTCACTTCCTTTCGGATGTTCAAATTGCTTGCACAACTCCATTGGAGAATCATTATGTTGTGTCCCCACTAGTCCTTTGCAAATAGCTTAATACAAATTTATAAAACAAAATGTACTTTGCAAAAAAAAAAATCCGGTTTGTAGGTCTCTCACAATAACTGGTTTTTACTCTATTCCATGATTGATTGCTGAATATATACTTCTATCATTTCTCCCTTTATAATTATGCATTCATTTGTGCATCGTTACCTAAGCTTTACCTTCGTTGTTTCTTTATTAATGAATGACCCAAGTACGTACATTATACTACGGGCAAATTGGAGTTTATTGTACGCATAAATACTTTCAAATCTCCTTCGTTTTCCTATGATTTTTAATGATATGATCCAAGGTAATTTTCTTTAATCTTATTTGATTGTATTTGTTATTTTTGTATCTAATTTTTTTTTTTTTTTAAGTTTGATTTAAAGGTGTGACCAAGTCAAACAAAAACGATTTAGTGTCATGTTCACATTCTGTTCATATTTAATTCTTTAATCTCGAACTTGACTCAACAAAATACAAAAATGGTTCAAACTAAACTCGATAGATTTGATTTTTTATTTTTTATTTTTCAATCACTTATATACACATACGAGTATAAAAATATATATTAACAAAAAATTCAATTAAATTTATAAGTTATTTGAATTAAATATTAAAATACTCGAATTTAACTTAAAATAATTCAAATGTAGTTTGAATTGTTTATCTATCTCTCTACTTAAAATTTCAAATTTAAATTGTTTTTACATATGCGCAAACTATGCCCGGTATCTATGATTTGGTAAATGTCCATATACAATTACACAAGCGCTGCTGTTAGGAATGAGTGGTGGGAGGACGAAAAATACAAATTAAAAGAGAAAATTAGGGTATTATTATCTGATTTATATGTTGGCACAGTTGGTTAGGCTTAGGCTTAGGCTTCAAAGTTAAAAAGTTGGTTACACCTAAGCACCTCCTAACAACCGTGTCTAATCATCTTGTTTAATATTTAATTTATTTAAGAAGAAAAGGAAAAAAGTGGGAAGACGAAACAAATGAGATATGAGAATTGCAAGAGAAGAAATACAGAGATAAAAGTCCCCGTCACATCCTTTTAACTTAATTTGAAGGTATTGTTAGTGCCGAATTGAAAGATGGACTAACCATAACCAGCGTTACATGAACCACACAATGAACAAACAAATTGTGTAAATCATAAAAAATATCATCACTCTTATTGAATTGCACCCCCTCCATTTTCATTTGACCAATTATATGAGTTATGAAAATTTTATAATTTCGATTTATTTATTTTTTTTTTAATTTAGAACTGTCAAGAATAGAATGAAATTAAATCGAGCATTCTATTAATACATTACGCGACTGCCGATTGATTTTATTTTTATTTTTTTTTCAATAGACAAAGAATTATTTCAAGTTTAAATGGCATGGCAACATATTTGCCTTATTTTGCTGTCCCATGAATATGATCGGTAAAAAAAAATTAATTACATTTATTGAAGAGATGCTACTCTCCACAAAAATCTCCTTATCTATCATAAACGGGTGAGAAGTGAAAGTGGCAGGGGCATCAGGGCATGACCTAGCTTTAAATGCAAATTAAATAACAAAATCATTATTTGAAAAAAATACAAATAGTAATAGATAAATTTTAGACTTCTGTCTAGTGAAAAAAATAATTATTTAAATTAATATTCGAAATTCAAATGTAACTCTAATTTTTTTTTTTATATATATATTGCAGACAAATGAATTAAAAATATGAATTAAAGCAAACAAGCAAAAAATATATGACAGATTTTGGGTGGGGAGGATCAGACGAAACGAAAATATGTTTGGTAAACAATATTAAAAGGGTCTGAAATCAAATCTAAACATGTACACGTGAAACCCCCTGCCATTGCCATAACAGAGAATGTGGTTTGTACGAGCATTCCAATCACAGTCCACCACGTAATCCTCTAACAACTACAATTTTCCTCAAATAAAAAAAACGTCGAAAACAATAAATAATAATCCACAAGTGGTGCCCTCCAATTGTTGGTAATATGAGGGGAAATTCAATTAAACACCATTGCCATTGCCATTGCCATTGCCATAACACAAGTCAGCATTTATACCAAACACCTCTTTCACAATCGCAAAAACTAAAACAAACATTAAATAATATGCAGGCCCAGAATTTTCATCGAATCCAAACACTCCTTTTTATTATTTGGGTTTGGTGGGATTTTTTTTTTCTTTTCCCTTTTTCATAACTTTCCTTCTCAAGAAAACGTTAAAAATATAATAACAATTAATAATAATATTAGAGAGAGAAAAAGGGAGAGGTGAAGTTAACGCCAAGCAGATGCGACGGTGAGACTTCGGCCCATCCAACCAAAGCTAACGCCTCCATTTTCTTCTTTAACGGTGAATCCCGGGTTCATCCGGTTACCAGAATTGAGTCTGGCACGCATCGACTCTGCAACGCTTTGGCTCAGCGGCTTTAACTCAAACCCCGCCATGCTCATCCGGGCCCGCCACTTCCCAAATACCTCGCATCTTTCAACGCGGTCCCTCCCCTCACACGCAACTGAGTTGGCAATTTTGCGCAATAAGCCTTCTTCCAGCTTCACTCGTTCTAAGTTCTCCCTCGGCACGGTCGACTCAATCGAATCAAACAATGCTCCGTAATATCCGCACGCTTCTCCCACCCGCGACGCGAACGGCGCCGTATTTGTGTTCATTTCTTGTTCCACCAGAGTTACCACGCGCGGGGCCAATCCTTTAACGCGGCGGAGAAGCTCGTCTCTAGGATTCTCCACGGACACGCTCTCGTCGGGCATTCGATAAAGCTTGAAAGCAAAATTAACAGCCAATGGCTCGTCCGGTTCGCAACCGAGCGACTCGCGACGCAGATCGCTGAGTTTAAGACTTGCTATCACATTAAATTTAAAACATACTCCAAATCGCTCAGCGATTTGACTCAACTTATCGCCAACCATCTTCAACCTCTCATCCCCACCATTATCAGCAATAGCCGTGATCTTTACCATTGCAGGCTTCCCACTTCCACGCTCCGAGAGCGCGTGCAGAAGATTTATGTACTGCCCTCCTTGCCCGATATCAAAATCAATAACATGTAACTTATTACAGCTTGGTTGGTCCAAAGTGGCATCCAGGATAGCCAGATTAGCAGCCAAGAACCCGAGCTTAAAACAAGGAGACAGATCATAAAGCAACTGAGTCGCTACAGTATGTTCCCTGCTGAACAACTCAGCCACCGGTGGGGGGTTTTCCAAAGAGCTAACCCGCGATTTAAGAGCCGACAACATGCATTCCATCAACCTCTGCTCTGAATTCCCTTTGGAGTTAGCAACTTGAGCTAATCGGGTCAGGATCTCGTTAGCGACGTCTGTCTTGCCTTCGGAAATAGCTGATGCAGCCTCTGTTATTGTCTGCTTTGAACAAGCCGAAGCTGGAGAAGCCACCGACGACGTGGACGAAGACGATGAAGTTGTTGAAGAAGTAGGCGATGGAGCAATCGGGTTGATAGGGCTGCTGGTACTGATCAAGTTTTGAATAGTTTCTGACCACTCGCTGTTGGTATTGGTAACCACCGAAACTGCATCTCCTTCGTCGTTGTCGTCGTCTAACAGTTGTTTCTCCAGCTCTTGAAGCTGATTCATCATCTTCTTCTCCGGGTCTTGCTGCTGGACCACCTGTCTCTGAACCGGGTTCGTGTACGGAACGCCTGATAAACCAGGGTTCACAGCCTGGATTGTGGCTCCGGAGGTGATTCCAAGAGGCAGTTGCTGCGGCCTCGTTTGTTGTAAAAGCGGCAGTCCGTATCGCTGCGGCATGCAAGAAGGGGAAGTGAAATTACTTGTAACGTCTGGCAACAAGTTGGACGAGAAATCCATGGAAGATAACGGGGAAATCGGACAAGGGTGTTGATAAGTCCTGGGCTTAACCGAACGGAGATAAAGATTATTGAGGCCTGGATGATTGTTCTGGAGTTGTTGCGTTTGAAAGTCCGCCAGTGTTCGCTTGCCGATGAGGCTGGGTGTGGCTCGGTTCACGATCTGAGACGTCGGGTCCATGAAGATTCCGGGGATTTGCGTCCTGTACGGTGCGGTGGGTTGATTGTTGCTCATGGTGCCAGGGTTAGCCACGGATCTGCCCGCTACTCCACCGTAAAAATCTGGGCCACCCCCAGAAAACCCCGATGCCATTCCCTCCCCTGTCCTTCCTCTCTTCAGAGAGCAGATTCAGAGAAGAAAAAAAAAATAAAACGAAACAAGAGTTACAAGAATTAGCTTTTTACGAAACGCATGACAAAAGATAAAAGCGAGAGCGAGCGAGAGAGAGAGAGAGAGAGAGAGAGTTTCGCTTATGGCGTAGAGATGATTCTCCTGAATATAACGGAGAGGGGGTTAGAGGAGAGAGAAAAATAAAGAAGGTTTCCAAAAATCGAACTAGCTCTTACCTGTCTGGCTTCGGTGGTCTTCGGTTTTCTATTTAAATTAATGAAAAATTGTGAATATGGTTTTTCTATGGGACTTGATGGAAGCAATCAGATCACGGCCGTTAATTTCTTCGTGATTTGGTGCTTCTTGATATTCTTTACAACAGCGTGCGGTGATTGCTTTGATTAGACCAACCCTTCTTGTTTACACGGATATAGCTTCTCTGCCAGCAGTTTGAAAAAGCACCCCGTGTCTTTCCCGAGCGTTGACTTCACGCGGCAATGAGAAATGAGAATGCAACAAACAACATTATAGAAAGGGGAAAGTGGTTTCACGCGAATGACAGGATCGTCGGACTTGAGTTTTCGATTGTGTGAAATTCTAATGATCTTTTTGTATGCGTATTTGATCACCTGACAGGACAGTTACCAACTGTTAAAAAAAGCTAGCGACAATAACCCAGGAATGCAATCCAGAACAACAACGAAAGCGATCCCTGGAGTACGTTGAGCAATGAGGTTGAGCTTTGAGGGAAATCGCGGTAACTGCCCCGTCAGTTTGAAACTTCCCATAACTTGGTCTCCTATTCGAAATTCCAGTACCTCGGTTGGTCCTAATTCCCATACAGACGATTACCGGTTGACTCTGGCGGTTTCACCGACACGTGTTCGTTGCCCACCTTACGTCTGAGGAGAGAATTTCAAATCCATAAAAGTTGAAAATGCTCAATACGTTGGCCCAGCCTTAACCTTATAATATATGTATAATCTAAAACAGAATTTAAGTTAAGTTTCAGCTAAGAAACAACTATTAAACTCTGTTTTTTTTTTTTTTTCCCTTCTAATTGAAGGAAATTCGCCAAACTGCTGTAGTTTAACGGAAATGAAAAACCCTTTTTATCAAAATGACCAATTTGCCACTAAGCGAGGTAAATTCAAATTAACTGCTCCATTGACCAAAAATGGACAGCTCAAGCAATGTCAAACACTGGAATCTACAATCGACACTTATTTTGGAAGAATATTTGGGGACCAACTAGGTTTATTTTTTTTTTTTTTCAACGAGTAAATACTTGATATATTAGCCACTCCAACCATTTGATGAAAATTTTTATCTTAAACTCTGAACCAGTTCTAAATAAATTCAACCAAATTTTTTTTTTTTTGATTTGAATTTGATTCGAAATAAAAATTGAATAACTTGATTTTATTGGTTAAATTTATTTATCAAATAAAAATAAATCTCATTGTCACGTTTGATTTTAATTTCAATTATTTATATTTGCACTCCAACTCAAATCAAATTTGTTTTCATAAATACTTTACAAATATTAAGAAAACAATAGTAATAATAAAAATAATAAAAATCAAGTTATTTAAATAACAAGTTTTCTTAGCAATTTCTTTTCTATTTGTTTTGCAATAAATAGCAGCTATAGTTTGTTGATCACCTAAGTTTTCTACTTTTTTGACTTAATTTATATTATAAAATAAAATAAATTATACTTTCCAAATAATATTCATGAGCTGCATCCTTGATTTAAAACATTGAAAAAAAAAATTGCAAGTGGGGCAATCATTGATAAATTGCGAGCTCAAATCAGAATTTGCACTGCATCTAATTCTATTTCAACAAAAGTTTTGATAAGGTATTCTTTCATTGGTTAATCTCACGAGTAGAATTTTCTTTTCTTTTCTTTTCTTTTTTTTTTAATTTTAGAGCTATAAGAGTCAGATTTTTCCTTTTAAAATTTCTTACAAAATGTAGTGATTAGAAATCTGGTGCAATGACCAATGCCTGACCGGGAATTTATTCTGTCTTTGATCTTTATAATTTTTTCTGAGGTTCCAATTATCTTGCAAAAAAATAACGACAATAATAGTGTCTTTAAATTATTAAAATACATCCAATTTTAACAGGAATGCTATTTTGAAATTCTTTTTTTTATTTTTTTCAATAGTATATTTTTATTTAAAATTATAATTATAAATAACATATAACATATGATGAACGGGTAATTTGATAAATTGATAAAAAACAAATGATAATAACAAATTATATAAATAATATTAACAAACTAAATTCAATTTCAAATTTGGTAAGACTCAAATTTGAGTGTAAGAATTAATTTATGAATTTATTTTAATTAGATTTGATAGTTTTAAATATGATATTATGATGAGAATGAAAACAATACGAAAAAAATATATAAAAAAGAATCAAGTTAAAATTTGTTAAACTATATATGAATTTAATAAAAATTAAAAATTTAATTTTATATTTTACATGTGGATACATCTTGCGATATAATAATTTAATATTTTACACGATTTGATAAAAATAAATACAATAAAAATATTGGAATTGTCTAAGAAAAATCTTTAAAAGTATGGTAAGTTGGAGAGAGTTGAAAAACTAGAATGGAGAGATCTCTTCTGTCGTTATTAAGAATAGGAAAGCTAATCAAAGATTCCTTAGGTTTCCTTATCCACAAGATATAAATATATATATATATATATATATGCTAAGAAATTGTAAATTGAGAATAAAAAATTATAAATGTTAAAATTTAAATGAATGTCAGCATTAAAAGTAATTACATGAGGTATTTGTGCAAAACTTCTAGTGGTGAATGCAAAATGAATGTGGTCCATACCCTCCAATAATAGGGTGGAAGTAAATGTGTTGCCAATTTAATCCACTTTGCACGACATTGCTAAAATGCCAATGAAGGAAACATTATTAGAGTGATCTGCCATTCCCTTGCTTGTCTTCCAATTTTCATTTTTTATCTCTCTTTTTTTTTTTTTTTTTGTCAAAAGTTAGTAGTAATTGGTGGATTTATGTCATTTGTTGATAGGTTACTTCGACTAGGGTTATTTTTCATAAAAAAAATATATATAATAATTGGAATTTATTACTTAAATTTGAATCATTTTGAGTTTAAAATTTTTAATCTCACATTTAAGTCAATACAAAAACAAATTTTTTTGATTCAAATTAATTCGGATTTAATAAAGTTTGGTGTCGAGAAATTTTTTATATAAGTTGGGTCAAAGGGTAATAATCTTTTAGATGGATTTAACAAAATTTTCAAATATTAAAAAAGTCATAATATTAATATCAGGGACACTTAACTAATCATCTATTAGGCTAATTAATTATCATATTGTAGGAAATCAGTTTTTATTTGAACAAACCCATTAATTGGTCTTAATATTGATTAATACATTATAAATTTCAGCAAAAAAGTTTGTTTGTGGTATTTACATATTTGGATACAAATACACTGTCACCAATTTTCTTGGAATAGTAAATTGGCTTTGCTTGGTGATAATCCAAGAACCACTCTTATTTCCTCTTCCTTTTTCTTGCCTTGCCAAGCAATCATGAAAATTGTATCTCAAGATTTCGTAATCCAATATGCTAGAGAGAGAATAGTTGTTAAAGTAGAGATTCAATATTAAGTTTGATAATTTATATTTATAATTCGTATTCGTATCATATAAAATTGTATTTGTGTCGAATAAAATATAAAAAATTTGTGTCAAATTTTATGTACACATGAAAAATACAAAATTTTATCTTAATTTTTTCATATTCATATATAATTTATATTTAATTTTGATTTATGTCACATTTATAATTAGTAATTTTTATTATTTTCGTGTCATATCACTATATTGTATATAAAATTATTAGATCTATCCCATATAAATTATCAGAGGGTCTAATTCACATAGTTTCTTTAATATTTAAGAAATTATGAGGTGAAGAAATTTTGTATAACGTACCTTGTCATTGATTTGACTGGTTATGGTGCCAAACATCCTCCTCGACACATTACATTACAAGAAAATTCGTGGAGAAGTTAGAAGTTGAGGGGGTTTGTTTAATCATGGAATAAAAGTGATGGGGTTTACGGAATAAAATGTAAAATTAAATTAAACTATCAAGTAAATCGCATGTGTAACATTTTATTTTTGTTAATGATCTTTGAAATTTAATTTTTAAAAATTTAAGATTTTCAAAATTTATTAATTCCGTCTATCTTTATTTAAACAAGATGAAATTTATCAACGTAGCATATCAATGTTCACACCACAAAATAATGAATCTATTTAATTTTCAAATAAATTGAAATATATACTAAGTGAATGTTCACATGATATTGACGACGTGTATTTCGTTAAATTTTCAGTGAGACAACAAAATAAATGGATTTGAAATGTTAATGAATTTAAAATTAAATTTTAAAGACCGTAGATTAAAATAAAATATGAAACTGGTCGGCACTCGGGAATGACAAGTAAAACTTAATTTTCCAAAAACTATTCTTGAATTTAATGGTCGGTAAATAAACGAATTAGATATTACTATCACATTTAACTTTTAACCTATCTCTTGAGAACAAGCTAACCACTTGAATGGTTGATATTTAGTAGTTCATTAAAGTGAGGCGTCTCTTCCCCAGCCCTATTCAGTAATGAAGAGGCAAGTTGGAATTCAGAATTCCCTCTAGACCGGGCAATACCTTAAAAATGAAGCCATTTCTAAAGCAATTAAACTTGTACTGGCATCTTTAACATTAAACAAATCAGCATTTGGTGTATTGGATTTTTCCAAATCCTATTCACTAATTTTAATATATTGTTTATAATTTAAATGATTGATTTAATAATATAAAGTTTTATTAAATTTTAAAATGAAAATAATTTGAATTAAATAAAAATACGTCATAATTTTTTTTTTTAAAAAATTAATATTTTATTGTATTCACTAGTAGCGGTCGTTACAATCTGTGAGCTCAGCTAAGCCGAGCTGCCGAGTCTTTTGTTTGAAGCATTAATTAACTATTGGTTCTTGGACTACCTTCTTCTTCCCCCACATTTTAGGTTTCAACGCTTCAATGCCACCAAATACAAAATCTTTTTAAAGTTAAAATTAACCTCAATCAAACTTGAAAAAAATGCCAATTTAAGTTTTGATTCTTTTTTTTTTTTTTTGAGAAATTATCTCACGTAAATGAAAGTTTTAAATTTTTTTCTTATGGACTTTATAATTCTTATAATATATTAAAAACGTAAAATATAAAAAATTTAACTTTATTTGTAAAAATTAAAATATATACTTTATCAAAATAAATAAATTTTAAATTAAAAAAATGATACATACCTATTAAATATATTTAAAAAATTTAAAAAAATAATTATATCACAAATTTAACTCTGCTCATAATATTTAAAGATTTATTAACAGTGGTATCGGTGTATACAAATAATTTTTATTCTATTTTACTTACTGTCTACAAGTACAAATTCTAATATGAGGTCCTAAGAAATAGAAACTTTTTAAATGTCTGACTAATTCTCAAAAAGCACATGACTCATCCATATCGTCATCGCATGACGAATCTTTCAAGTAATCTTCAAAATCTGCTCACATGGTTTGAAATTGAAACCCACGTATTTTTCAAACACGTGCAATTTTGATATAGCTTGCATATATACAAAACATTTTTCTTCTAAGGATTCAAGGTTGATTAAGATAATAAAAATGATTTACTTTATTTATAAGATTAAAGTTTGATTTTTGTAATTAATATTTTTTATAGGCTATCTATATTTGTAAGTCTTCTTTAATATCTATGATATGCTTTAACCCTGAAGTGGAGAAACATCCGCTCATTTAATTTTTTTATTTTAAAAAAAATTCTTCTCGTAAACTATGAGTTTGTGTACATTTAGTTGACAATGTTCTACTTGTTTTTTTTTTTCTTTTCGTTTCAAAGGAAATTATAATTTTAAATATTTAAAAGCTTTGTTTTTTTCTAAACATTTTAAATTTTTTTTTATACTTGACATATAATAATATTTATATTTGATTCGCGGTAAATATAAAAATCATATGTGGTCACTGAATTATAAATTATTATTTCATTATTTTAAAAATTTTAAAATAAAAATTCTTAAAAGTAAATATTATTAAATTTATTAATTCATAAAATATCTTGATATAATTTAATGATAATATAAAAAATTTATACATTAATAATATATCAAATGTAAAAATATCCTATAAAATGTTAACAATTTTTTTAACTCCACAAGTCAGATTCGAATGATAATATATATATATATATATTATTTTATATATTTTTTTATTTTTTTAATATATTTAAATAGTCTGTGTCATCATTTTAATATTATTTGTAAAATTAAAATTTTTTACTAATAATATATAAAATAATTATCTTAAATAACAAATTACATATATAAAAATATAACCCTTAACCAAATTAATATTTATAGATATATAAAGCAAGGGATAAATATGATATTTAGTTAGAACCGAAATTGTGGTGAAAAACTGTACGTCTCCATAAATAATCGAAGTGCTTTAACAATTTGAACCATTTGGAATTGGTTGCGTGTAGGCAAAATCCTACATGAGGAAATTGGTTAGCTGCTAAACTACTTTTTATCTTCTTTTCCTCCAAATGGAATCTAAACCTCTCACGCCAACACGTGTCAAATGCACGTTACTTTCTTAGCTGTAACTGGATCTCATTTATACAATACTTCTTTAAATTCATTTGTGATTTTTTTTTAAAAAAAAAATTGTTTCTTTTATTAATTACAATATTTTGTCATAATTGTCACTCGCCGCACTCACCTAAAATGTAGCTAACATACAGGGAGGGCAAATTAGTCATTTAGACTCCTTTGCAATGTTTTTGAAATTAACATGATGTCATCATAGTCAAAGATAATATCAACACAATCAACAAATTTTTCTTTAATAATTTTATTAATTAGAATAATTTTCATAAATCATAAAAATTCATGACTTAGATTTACACAAATAAATTTATAATAATTAAATTCGATATTTCATGTAAATACAATTATCAATAAATATATAATTTTTTCTTTAATTGGAAAGAAAACACTATCTTTTTAAGTATTGGTGGCGACTGCCTAACAGAAAATGAATCACTTTCCCCGAATCGTGGTAATGAAGGGCAGTATCGTCATTAAATGATCATGTGGGGCCTTGTTTGGTTGCAAGGGTTTTGGTCTATTCACTGGATATTCGGTTCCGACCCGCCGCCGACTATTGGGGAGTCGGGACGCGCTGCTAGCCCACACTCCATCCATGACACACGAAATCCACGCCCTCCGCGAGTGCGTTCCTTCGGTCATAGATTCCAAAAAGTATTGTGGATTATGTAATTTACAGACGATTTAATTAGTGATTAATATTTTCAAAAGGGTTGTGTTAGACTTCCTTCATTATCAGATGGGATGGGAATTCTATTTCCAAGGACTATTTGTAACAGTTAATTTTGATCTATGTTAAAAAAAATTTCAAAAGGGGTCCAGATGAGTGAGGAAACAAGAATTTAATGAATAAGCCAATTATAAATTAGATACCATCAGATATATATATATATATATATATATATAAATAGATTTTTAGAAATTACGAATTAGAAAAAAAGCTTAAATTGAATAAGATTGGTCTATGCATGACCTTGAAAGTACAAACACAAAAATCTCAATCTATGCATGGCCTTAAAAGTATAGACACAAAAATCTCTAAAGTTAACAAAAGATTGAATTATAAGAAATTTGATTATCTAGTAATTTGTGCAATATGTTGATAAAATTTAATTAATAGTGTATAAAATAATAATTTAAAAATTAAAATCTTAATTTTAACATCAAGGTTTAAAATTTTGAAAATAAGGATTTATTATAATACTATTTTGAATAGTATAATTCATTTAATACATTATTCTATGCAATGTAGTATCTTTTTGTTAAGTTCTAATAATTAATAGATTTATTAAAAAAAAATTGCCAGCACTACTAAAATAGTGGAATCACGTCATGTGTGAGGGCAAAAAGGAAAGGTGAGTTTGTGTTTGCGGTGGATTTTGATGAAGGGAAATGAGGGGGTTGGTCCGAATTTAGCCGCCACTCAAGCCATTTTGACAAATGATTAATCGAGTTGGCTTTAGGTTTTCCAGTTAAGAATCAAGTTGGGTATGAACAGGGAAATGTTGTTAAAGGTTTCATGTGAATCATCCATCCTTAGAAAGAGTTAAAAAAGCATTTCTTCTCTGAGATTTTTCAAGATCTTGGATAATCCCCAAAAAGATACACTTCTAATGTATTAATTTGATTAATTATACTTTGTTCTTATACTCAATGTGATTTTGATAAAAAAAAAAAAATCAAATTTTGATTAGTAAAAAAAATATTTTTCACTTATATTTTTTTTTTATAATTGAAAAATTTTGTCTTGAAAAAATACAAGTATTAAAATTTAAATTTTAAATCTACAAAATTATAACACCTTAATGAAGTGGACATGACTTGATCATTTGATATAAATGTTCAAAATTTTTGCCTTACCATATTTGAATTATTATTTTTTTACTTTATTTTTCATACATTTGTTAAATGTGAATAATAATTATCATAGGTTTTTTTTTTTTTATAAAGGATGCTGTAGTCTAGCGATAAAAAAAATATTCTATTTAACATAATATCTGAATTAGACTAATATACCTTTTTTTTGTGTCCTATTTTAATCGCATGATGGTACAACTGAAGATTCGGAGCGCAATTAAGGAGAGTACAAAAGTAGTTGTGCAATTTAATCCTATTAAATGCAATAAAAAAGGGTCTTATTTTCTTTAGGGTTAGAGGTAATTAAATTGACCTTTCAATACATAAAAATGAAGGACTTATAATAACGCTAATATATTAATTTAAGATGCATGTGCCCTTTGATTTTTACATTTAAGTATCAAATGGATTATTATTATTATATGATAATAAATCAGTTGATGAGATTTTCATTAAAAAGAAAAGAAAAAGCCGAATCAATGTTAAAATATAGAATCAAATTTCCTGCCTGTCAATTAATTCCCTCTCGTTTGATTGGTTAATTACGGATTATTCTTTTTTTTTTTGTGTGTGTGTGTATTCACCAAAAGTGACGATGTAATCAAGCTTTGCAAAATCATCTTTTTGAACTTTTGCATGTTCCAATTCATGATTTTCTGCTTGCTTTCATGAATACTGCAAATCTATTAATAAACATAACTATCCCTTTTACCCTTCAATATTTAAACATTAAATTTTATTTAGTTCGAACATTAAATTTCAATTAGAATATCTCAATACTGTAAATAATTTACAAAAAATAAATTAAAAAAATCTGATTTTGCATGAGTTTTGATCCACAAATTCAATTTGGTGAAACATATCATAGAATCTTGATGTCATTTAATCATAATTTAATTTTTAATTATGATTAATCGCATCAATATTCTATGATAAATTTCATAATTTACAGGTGCAACATTTTTAACACGTGGGCCGGTTGTTCTGGTTTGTTGCATGCTCATTGAATATTCATGACCTATCATGCAGCACAACACGATTAATATTTATTAAAATTAAAATGTAGCTAAATCAATACACCTTGCTGAATTAGACCACTTGTCTATTTCCACATAGTATGTATTTGTCAATTCTTATCATTTCTTATTCACATTTGTCATGCTTTTTTCTTTTATTTGAAATTACAGTTCACGGAACTTGATAGGCTCCAAACAAATAAAATATGACGATTTTTTTTTTCTTTAGCCCGGCACCAAATTATAATTTGTAGCTTTTTTCCTGTCTCTCTCTTTGTCTTGTTTAAGGAGATAATTATAGAAATTATGAATTTAGATTATTGTATGCTTGAGGACAAGCAAGGTTTAGGTGTGGGGGAATTTGATAAGTTGCATATTATACATATTAATTGTCATATTTTTCCATGATTTAAATTCTTTTATATGCTTAATTTTTGGATTTGATTTATATTTTCTATTTTGTATTGTGAATTAAGGAAAATGGACAAAATGGATTAAAAGCTGCATATTCTGCTCAAATCACAAAATCAGAAGAAATCTTGGAATTTAAGTCAAGATCTATCACTTGTAGTTGAAGTTGACTGAATCAGTCCAAAGATGGCAAGTGGAAGATTTTAATTATTAAAGAAGAGATATGCAAAGTGGTGGAAAAAGGAAAGAAGTTTAATTGTAATCAAACTCAATCAGAGCACTTTCCTTTGGAAACAGATTCTGGAGCTAGGACATTTAGTATATATAGACTAAGAGTGGCTAGGGAGAAGAGAATTCTGAATTCTGAATTCTTGAATCTTCATATATTTTTATTTTTCTTTTGTGTTTTTATTTGAACTTATGGCTTGCTAGATTTTTAGTCTAGCCAAAGGATAATTAAAGTTTGGGTTTTTCAAGAATTGTGAGATCTAATTAGTTTTTATCTTGTTCTTTTATATCTTTATTATTTATATGTCTTCTGTTCTTATTTAAATTATTGTTTTGATTGATTGTGCAAAAAGGGCCCTTTGTTCAATTGTCAGGATAATATATCGCCAATTAGAAACCTAAATCCGTAATTGTTTAGGCATTCTAATATAAGTGGTAAATAACATAATTGATTTCAGACAGTATTTCGATTCTCTGTTAAGAAGATATATAATCTAGCTTAAATGAACCTACATGTGTGTTTGTTGGTTAGAATTGGTAGTCTCTCTAGTTTTCAATGCTGTTGGTAAATTAAATCTTAAGATCGTATCTAAGGTTGTTTAACTGACAAGAGAAATAATTAGAGATCGTATCCTGATTATCGAAGAAGTAAGGAGGGATAGGTTGTTAGGTCGTACCATTAACCATAACCAATTTGGTAAAGATTAAAAGAATTTATTTTTGCATCAATGATCAATTCCCTGAACCCATTCTAAAATTATTCCTTTGGTTGGATGTTCTCATTATATTGATTTTCTCCAATTATTTTATATAGCGATTTTACTTGCCTAGATTTTAATTTAATTTTTATTTTCATTTTCTCAAAATCCCCATTTTACTTTTTAATATTTTGCAGAAAAATAAATCTTACCAATCTCTTGGGAAACGACCTTACTCATTTATACTACAGTTTTAATCTATTTTGAGTAGGAATTATTATTGTTGGTTTCGACAGCCACCAATTTTTGGCGCCGTTGCCGGGGATTGGTTTTAATTAGATTTATTTTGATGCCCCGTTCTTTTCGTGCAGGTGAATTAATCCCGTACGACCCTGAGATTGAAAAGACAGCTAAGAGGAATAGGAAGGAAACTAAAACTCAAAAGGCACAAGAAGAGACTGAAGAAATAATGGCTGAAGAAGAGCAAACTTTAAGGCAGTTGGTTGCACCACCTGTCAATCAACAACCCCTCTGCATTCATTACCCGACTTTGCAAGCAGATTTTGAGTTAAGATCGGGTTTGATCCATTTGCTTCCCAAGTTTCATGGTCTTGAGAATGAAGATCCTCACAAGCACTTAAAAGAATTTCACGTGGTATGTTCAAGCCTGAAACTACAAGGAGTTACTGAAGAGCAAATCAAAATGCGAGCTTTCCCGTTCTCACTAGCTGATAGAGCAAAAGATTGGTTATTCTATTTACCTCCTGGCTCTGTAACTACATGGACTGAGATGGTGAGACTTTTCTTGGAAAAATTTTTCCCTGCTTCAAGAGCTGCCAGCATTAGAAGAGAAATATGTGGAATCAAGCAGAAAGATATTGAAAGTCTTCATGAATACTGGGAAAGATTTAAGCAACTCTGTGCAAGTTGTCCTCAACATGGGATTTCCGAACAACTCTTAATTCAATATTTTTATGAAGGATTGTTACCCATGGAAAGAAGGATGATGGACGCAGCCAGTGGAGGGGCGATAGTGAATAAGACGCCTAGAGAGGCTAGAGATTTGATTTCCACCATGGCTGCCAACTCCCAACAATTTGGATTCAGACAAGACATACCCCACAAAAGAGTAAATGAGGTAAATACACATTCTCTTGAAAATCAAATAGCTAATTTAACATCTGTTGTTTAACAATTGGCTATAGGAATGGGAAACGTACAACAAGTTAAAGCCTGTGGAATTTGTGCTGCTACTGGACACCCAACCGACATGTGCCCCACACTTCAAGATGAACCTCATGAGCACGCAAATGCAGTTGGAGGATTTCCAGGTCCACCACAAAGGAATCACGATCCATATTCAAATACTTATAACCCAGGGTGGAGAAATCATCCCAACTTTAGCTACGGAGCAAGACCTCAATTTCAAAATTCTCAATATAGCCAACCTACTCCACAACAACAACAACATCAGTCATCCTCAAGTTCAGGTACGTCTCTTGAAGAAATTGTTAAATCACTTGCAATTAACACACAACAATTTCAACAGGAGACAAGGACAAGCATTAAGAAGCTGGAGGATCAAATGAGTCAGCTAGCTATTTCTGTAAATAGACTGGAATCTCAAGGAAAATTGCCCTCACAAACAGTTATCAATCCTAAACAGAATGTTAGTGCAATGACCTTGAGGAGTGGAACCGAGGTAGGGGAGTCCAGCAAGACAACCCGAAAGCGCATTCCAGAAGAAGAAGCTGAAAAGGAAATTGTTGCACCCCTGCCACGGTTGGATCACCCTAAGGAACCTAATGTCATGCAACAAAACATTTTTACACCAGTTCCTCCTTTTCCTTATAGATCATCTAAATCTAAAAAAGATGAGGAGGAAAAGGAAATTTTTGACATCTTCCGTAAGGTCGAGGTAAATATTCCTTTACTTGATGCAATTAAACAAATACCTCGATATGCAAAGTTTCTTAAGGAGTTGTGCACCAACAAGAGGAAACTGAAAGGTAATGAATTTGTTAGCATGGGTGAGAATGTTTCAGCTGTCCTCCAGAAAAAGTTACCTCCTAAATGCAAGGATCCAGGTATGTTTACTATCCCTTGTAAGGTAGGTAATCTTAAAATTGAAAGAGCAATGTTAGATCTAGGAGCTTCAGTTAATGTCATGCCTTTGTCTATTTTTAAATCTTTGAATGTTGGACCACTAAAAGAGACTGGTGTGATTATTCAACTTGCTGATAGATCTAACGTTTATCCTGAAGGTGTTTTAGAGGATGTTCTGGTACAGGTAAATGGATTGATCTTCCCTGCTGATTTTTATGTGCTTGATATGGATGATGATGACTCATCTAGATCTTTAATTTTGTTGGGAAGACCTTTTCTAAAAACATCTAGAACCAAAATTGATGTGCATGATGGTATACTCACAATGGAATTTGATGATGAAATCATTAAGTTTAATATCAATAATGATTGTGAAAGTTCTATGATTTACAAGGAAGAGATAAAGGCTTTTCATGATCATATAGTTCCCAAGAAAAATTTTTATATTGGTCAGAAAGTTAAACTATCTCATTCTAAATTAAAAATATTTCCTAGTAAATTTCGTTCTAGATGGTTAGGCCCTTATATTGTTACTAACGTGTTTCCTCGTGGTAAAATTGAAATTCAAAGTTTGGATACAGGTCAGATCTCTAAGGTCAATGGTCATCGCTTAAAGCCTTTTTATGAAGGTTTACAAGTGCACGAAAATGAACGAATTGAGTTGAAATTTCCAACATAATTGAGCATGACTATGTCTAGCCAAAGACTTTAAAGAAAGGCGCTTTTTGGGAGGCAACCCAAATTTTTTTTTTTTTATAATTCGCAATTACTTTTCTTTATTTTTGTTGTTTTCTTAATAGTGGATAAGATTTATGCTTGTTTTGAATCCTAAAAAAAAAAAAAAAAGCATGTTTTGATAAGGCGTGCCCACGCCTTATCAAAACACTGCTTCTGCCTCAATTCTTTTTGTGAATTTTTTTTTACTGTGATTATTTTTATTTTTATTTTTTTCCTCCCTATCCACCTCAGCTGACTCAGCTGAGTAATTGATCATATTACAGTATCCTCGGACTGGAGTCACCGAGACCACCTCTCCCAGCTTCAGGCCGTTACCGGCAGCAGCAGTACCGGCGAAGAGCCTCCAATCCCGCGCTCCAATCCCTCTTCCCGAGCCACCAAGCCACCCCGTTCTCACCGGTAGCCCGAGCAGTACCCCCGATCTCTCCTCTTCCGACTTCCGAGCAACCTGTCGGCAACAACTCCAGGCTCCAGCTACTGCCTCGCGCCGACCCATCCACTGGAACCGACCAGACCCGCGACCCCAAACCCATTCCAGCAACAGTTTCGGCAAAACAGGACCACCAGCAACCCACGTCGTGCACCGGTTCCGACTACAGCCCACTTCTCGGCAGCAGTCTTGCCAAAGACAGCCAACAGCTCCATTCTTTCCAGCCCCTCTGCAGCACCGGTGATCTCTCCTCTTCCAGATTCGGCAGCAACAAACACCAATTTTTGGAGTTCCGACAACACAGATCCACCGGAATTGAATCAGCAGCCCGACAATTTCCCTTTTCCCGAACTTCCAGTCTTCAGTTCCCAGCAACAACATTCCGGTAGCAGTCCCAACACAGCAGCCCGACAATTCCCCTCTTCCCGAGCCCCCCACCAGACCAGTACCAGCAAACCGGCACCACAGTCCGGAACCGAGACCTTCAGCAGCCCACGACTGCAGCCCCTTCCCAATCTCTGTGTCTATTGTTTAATTTCTTTTTATATTTTATATTTTATATTTTTGCTATATTTTCAAAAAAAAAAGAAAAAAAAATTATTGTGGTCATTGTTTTACTTAAGTGATTAATTTTAATATTATTTGATTTTGTGTACTTATTTTTACTTAATTGAGATTGTCAATCGCAGGGGGTGAGAAATTTTTCAATCACTATCGGTGAAAATTAAGAAGTTTCTTTCGCTCATAAGCGTGCTCATATTGGCGAAGTCGTCAAAATCAACACAATGCTTTACGGTGCTCAATATTTTTCAGGGAAGTTTCTTATTTTCCTTAATTCTTTTAAAGTTAATGAGCAATTATTTTGATACATTGGGGGACAATGTATAGTCTAGGTGTGGGGGAGGGTATTTAATTGTGACTCTGCTATTTTTACTTTCTTTTCCTTTCATTCTTGATTAATTTTCATGAAAATTTTTCCAAATCCATAAAAATTTTGTTCCAAAAGATACATTAGTTATTATTTGTGATTTCTTTGAGTTCTAGATTTTTCCAATGCTTATTCCATGAAAAAAAAATGTGTGATTCATATATGTGCTAAACAATTTTGAATTCTCATTACAACACTGAGTAGTTACGTTTAATTCATTAAATGAAAAAGAGTATAGGATCTAGCACACATAACCCTTTTTGGTAAGATTTGAGCCTATGAGCATTCATTACATCATGCTCCATTTCTTTGTTTGTGTGATTGTCATGCATAGTTGACTATTCTAGAACTTGCTCTGTCATACATGTCTTAATCAACCCCTCGGATGAATATGATGTAATTAATCAAATAAGGGCATTTAGGTTAAACCCTTTTTCTTGTCATTAAACCATTTTTTTAGCCTACACTTATTATAATTAACCCCTAGAGAAACCACTTTGAGCCTGACATTTTTCTTTGAATTAAACCACATTACAAGCCATGATAAACCTTTTTGTTGATTTTCCCTCTTTTTGAACCTTGAATTGATGAATCATATAGACCTATGCACATGAAACTTCAAAATATTTTTGGAAGGATTGCATATGTTGAAAATTTAGTATTTCAAGCTATTGCTTTCATTGAGTTCTTCTCTTTTGAAAAAAAAAGAAAATCGAAAAAAAAAAAGTTGAAAAAAAAATGATGAAATGAAAAAAAAAAAAAAAAAGAGAAAGAGAAGTGTAATTTTTATTGCTTGGAAGTTCGTTCTGAAAATTATGTGATTAAAGCAGTCTGTTGAAATCATTGATTTGAATTTTATGTGAAAAGCTTTGTATGATTCTTTCAATTTCTTTAACCTAAAAATCCTTTTATCATACCTTACCTAAGCCCCATTACAACCCTTTTAGACCCTTAGATTTTTGCATCTTAATTCATTTATTGGTGGAAGAGATATGATGAATTTGCAAGCCTATGGTAAGAAATCTTCTATGCATTGACCCGAGAGCTCATTTATATATACCTTAAACATTAAGAGTGTGATGAGTGAAATCCAATTGCGAGGGTGTTTGATCTTATGTACTTTATGAATTTAATTGAATTATTAAGGTGCTATTCATGTGTGTTATGAGAATTCGCTTTAAAAACTTATGTTTTAATTCTTGAAAGGAATGTGTTTTGGATGAGCATAGGAAGAGTATGAAGGAATGATGAGAAGAAATTATGAATTTAGATTATTGTATGCTTGAGGACAAGCAAGGTTTAGGTGTGGGGGAATTTGATAAGTTGCATATTATACATATTAATTGTCATATTTTTCCATGATTTAAATTCTTTTATATGCTTAATTTTTGGATTTGATTTATATTTTCTATTTTGTATTGTGAATTAAGGAAAATGGACAAAATGGATTAAAAGCTGCATATTCTGCTCAAATCACAAAATCAGAAGAAATCTTGGAATTTAAGTCAAGATCTATCACTTGTAGTTGAAGTTGACTGAATCAGTCCAAAGATGGCAAGTGGAAGATTTTAATTATTAAAGAAGAGATATGCAAAGTGGTGGAAAAAGGAAAGAAGTTTAATTGTAATCAAACTCAATCAGAGCACTTTCCTTTGGAAACAGATTCTGGAGCTAGGACATTTAGTATATATAGACTAAGAGTGGCTAGGGAGAAGAGAATTCTGAATTCTGAATTCTTGAATCTTCATATATTTTTATTTTTCTTTTGTGTTTTTATTTGAACTTATGGCTTGCTAGATTTTTAGTCTAGCCAAAGGATAATTAAAGTTTGGGTTTTTCAAGAATTGTGAGATCTAATTAGTTTTTATCTTGTTCTTTTATATCTTTATTATTTATATGTCTTCTGTTCTTATTTAAATTATTGTTTTGATTGATTGTGCAAAAAGGGCCCTTTGTTCAATTGTCAGGATAATATATCGCCAATTAGAAACCTAAATCCGTAATTGTTTAGGCATTCTAATATAAGTGGTAAATAACATAATTGATTTCAGACAGTATTTCGATTCTCTGTTAAGAAGATATATAATCTAGCTTAAATGAACCTACATGTGTGTTTGTTGGTTAGAATTGGTAGTCTCTCTAGTTTTCAATGCTGTTGGTAAATTAAATCTTAAGATCGTATCTAAGGTTGTTTAACTGACAAGAGAAATAATTAGAGATCGTATCCTGATTATCGAAGAAGTAAGGAGGGATAGGTTGTTAGGTCGTACCATTAACCATAACCAATTTGGTAAAGATTAAAAGAATTTATTTTTGCATCAATGATCAATTCCCTGAACCCATTCTAAAATTATTCCTTTGGTTGGATGTTCTCATTATATTGATTTTCTCCAATTATTTTATATAGCGATTTTACTTGCCTAGATTTTAATTTAATTTTTATTTTCATTTTCTCAAAATCCCCATTTTACTTTTTAATATTTTGCAGAAAAATAAATCTTACCAATCTCTTGGGAAACGACCTTACTCATTTATACTACAGTTTTAATCTATTTTCAGTAGGAATTATTATTGTTGGTTTCGACAGCCACCAATAAATTACATTAACAATATAAGCATAAAATCATGACCCATGATTCATGGTTATAAGAAAGTCAAGCTAGTGAATACTAAAAATTAAATACCCATCCAATAAATGCAAAGGACAAAGTACAGGCAACAAAATTTAAAGGTAAAAGAGCAAAGCTATCCGAATTAAATGACTATGCACAGCAACTTAAAATGTGATTTTGCTTTATAACGGGGACCCACCGTTTAAGAATATTGTGGGCTTTTAACTGTGGCTAATCAGCAGTTTGTTGTTTTTTAAACCCGTCACCAAAATGTCGTTTTAATACGAGATAATATCTTTATATACCTTTAATCTCTAGCCAAAAAAAATTGATATAAATTTTAATATTTTATTATCTGTTAATCAGTTTATAATATTTTAATTTATTGTAAATAAATTTTTAAATTTTTAAAATTATATAATTAAATTGAAATAGGTTAAACGATGTAAATTTTTATTTGTATTATATACGTGACATGTTATGTAATAACTTATAAAAATATCTATATTAATTATCACATAAAATATTCAAACAATAATAATATCATTTAATAGATTTAAATTTAATACGTTATTTTGAAAATTTTGTGATTTATTTATAATAAAATAAAAGATTATGAACAGATTTGCATATAATAAAATATTATGAGTTTATGTCCATTTTATACAAATTAAAATTTAAGGATATATGTGTATATTAAACATTTTAATTTTCTTTACTTATTAGGTTTAAGATAAATAAACTTTTTAAGTTGCGTATGTTAATTTAAATAAAAAATAAACTTCAATTTTAACCTAGGTCAAGTGATAGATTATATGTAAATATGACTTTCATAATTAATTCGAATGCATGAACTTATTGAATTCATGTTCAACGGTTAACTTAATACACATTCGTGGATTTGAGATGATCTTTTTTTTTTTTTAATTGGGGATTGGCTGATAGTATTGATTGGGTTCGAAATTGATGGTGGTCGTATCACCAAAATCCACAAGTGCAACTATCCGCCTGCCACGTGTCAAACCAAGAACGAGCCACGTGGCAAATTTGGCGACAGAGCGGCCACGTGGCACAGTTCCTAGCAGTGCGACAGAGTGTTCAATGCGATAGGAGTCTGTCGCCTTGTGATGTGCCGCACAGCAGGCGCGGCAGACCTCCATCGCCCATATCGCGACATTAGTCTCCCGCATTGCACCCCGTCATAGGTCTCCCGCACAGCCCGCGGTAGAGGTCTCCCGCACAGCCTGCGGCCTAGGTCTCCTGCACAGCCCGCGATAGAGGTCTCCCGCACAGCCTGCGGCATAGTCTCCCGCACAGACTGCGGTAGAGGTCTCCCGCACTGCCCGCGATAGAGGTCTCCCGCACAGCCTGCGGCATAGTTCTCCTGCACTGCCCGCGGTAGAGGTCTCCCGCAAGCTGCTTTACTTGAAGCGCGACAGAGTGCTATATGACTCTGTCGCGGCCCAGACACGCGCCTGGGCCTCAGCTCGAACCGACTTGAAGAAACCTATAAATACACAGGTGAGCTCTCTGAAAAAGGGATCCGAAACAAAAGAACCAAAAAGAAGGGAAAAGCCTTAAACTCTCTGATTTAATCAATACATTCTCTTCTTCATATATTCACAACTTCGATTACTTACTTAATCATCGGAGTGTGCGTGTAAGGACAAATCCCTGCCCCCTCTGATTCCTGTTGTTTTTGCAGGATATACGAAAAACACGTGGAACAAATTGCATCGACATCACCCTTTTGTCGTTAGTGCAATCAGATTACGTGAAAGGTATATTCTTGTTGCTGTCAGGTAGGCAACATCAGAAATAAATTATTTTAGTCTTCTGACGTATAAACTTATGATATATTTTGAATTTTAAGTAATTTGTATAGATTATGTGCATTAAATTCTTAAAATTTATATAATAAATTAAATCAAAATCCAATTTCTCAAAAATTTCTTTAATTATGCAAAAAAAAAAAAAATCCATAAAAAACGACGTTCTTAAATGTTTTTCCTTTTGATTGTTGGTTGTAAACAAGAACATAAAGAAAAGTTTCAACAATGAAAAACAAATGGATCTTACATGCTTTATATTAAAGAAAAATGTTCTCTTTCATTTACAAACACAATGTAGTCACGTGTCAAACTCCATAAACGTGTGGATACGCTTCTCCCCCTTTTTTAAAACCTTTAAAAGGACAGTGTTCAAACGTGATTCTTGTAACGTGAAATAATCAAATGTAATAGCTGCTGTTTGGTTTCTTTAAAAAAAAAAAAATTATATAATAAAATTCAGATAATTTTTTTGAGTAATAGTTTGTTTTTTATTTTCCTTGTTGGAAAAGAATTTGAAATTAAAAGAATAGTTTAATATAATAGAAAATCATTATCATTTTAAATGAAAAATTGAAATAAAATTTTTAAAGTGGTGATAAAGGAAAAGTGTTGCAATTGTATTATTTGCTATTCGAAACTTTATGTTATTGTGTTTGCGTCCATGAATTAAGTTGCATTATTTTATTAGAATGAACAATTGGTGATCCCCTTGATAGCTAGTCTCGTGATTGTTGTGAGCATCTGAGCGAAGGAAGCTTCTCCTGTTTTGGACTGATTCTAACTCTCCTAACTTCACAATAAAAAAAATATATATATATATATATATATATATAAATTTATTGTTATATTTAGATTAATTATTTAATACATTAGTAAAATCTTTAAATTTAAGATTAAAATCATCATAATTTTTTATAAGGTTTAAAAACTTCATATTTATATAAATATTTTTAATAATTATTATTCAATACATCATCAATAGAATTCGCAAACTTTATAAACAAGTAAAAAAAATACATATTCTTTGAAAATATTAATAAATATATATAAGTAAATAAAATAAGGTATATGTTATTATTTTAATTTTATTAGTGTAATTTAAAAATTATACCGATAGATATTAAATAATAATCATTTTTTAATTATATAATTTTTATTTTTATTTTTAAAATTTTACCCTACTTTAATTTTGGAAAAAATTAATAAAATTTAGTTGAAAATTATGTGAAAAATTATTTTACAGTTCAAAGAATATTGGCGTCAAAACAATCATGAAACTTTTAATTTATTTTATTTATTTTCTTCTTAATGATGATATTTTATTAAATATAATGTGTTATAAGCCGAAATCTTTTATTTTAATATATTTTTAGTTCATATCATATCATATTATATTTTTTCAGTTACTTCTGATCCTTTTTTTCATGTCACATTTTATTCCATATAGTTTAATTACAAAATAGTTTTTGATAAAATTACTTGATTAAAAAAAATTAACATGCAATCTTGTCTCGTGAAACAGAGGCGGTGTGGGTCACCGTTTGTAGCCGACGCGAGATTTGGTTTTGGCCTTAGGACTTTGGGGTGGAGAAAAGCAAAGAGTTGTCAAATCAAGCAAGTTGCGGCAGGGCAGGCCATGTCAGTGGCCACAGCTGCAAAATATAAACTACTTTTTGCCTTCTTCTGCTCAACAAACATTGAGTACCGTAGATCACGCCGCTTTTTCAACCGTTGGACGAATCTTAATCGTTAGATTTTAGTATATTAGATATGGGTGGAACACGTGGCAGGTCAGGATTGAGTCAGTATGCAGGCCACGTGATATTGAAAAATTCTGTCCAAAGCCGGGGCTGTTGTGTTTAAGTCCTGGGAATGGGCTGCTCTCCACTTCCGTTTCCCCTTTTAACCTTTTCCTCCCGCCTTTTTTCGCACTTCCTTCACTTTAGAAGCCGTTTTTGTTTTGATTTCGCCTAAAACGACAATAGGGCCGGGACACAATTACACAAAGGCTACTATCATTTCTTGGATGATGGATGATTTATCTTATATGCAATCTACCTTTTATGAAATGAGGATTAAAAGTTTTGGCAAATTTTTTTATTTATTTAGAATTCAAATATAATCTTGAATTTTAGTATAAAATTAAATTGTTAAGCTTTTGATTTTTTATTACATGCAAATAAAATTATAATATTTTATTTTACACTAAATATCAGCATAAAGTATTAAAATAATACAAAAAGTACAATTAACTTAATTAAAAATTATTTGTCATTATATAATAAATCGATATCTATGTGTCACGATCTACTTCAAAAATAAAATATACTTGAATTGATAATGTGGCAAAAACATAACATCTTGAAATTCTCTCTCTCTCTCTAAATTAGAATCTTTCATTTTCTTTTTAAATTTTTTTTACGATAAATATTTGATAATTGAGAATAGAAGTAAGATTGTTTTGATTTGAATTCAAATTTTACATTATGTCACAATTCTTCGTTGATTACTCGATCAAAAAAGTTGTTGAAAATTTCTTTTTCCACTCCTCACACTTTTGATAATTTTGAACAAATCATTTTCCGTTGTTACTAGTTCTAAGATCTATCATTAATGGACCATCATCAGTCGTCGTGGCACCACCAATTATGTTTAATTAATAATAAAACAATCAAAGTTTAATATAAAAGTTATTATCTCTTCTTAAAAAAATTTAGATTTAAAATTTGATTTTTTATTTACCTCATATACTTCTCGATTAGAAAAAAAAATAACCTCAAAATTACACCAAAAGCTACCGAAAAGCTCAATTTTCTGTCTTCTATACTTAGTTACTTACATCCAAATGTATTTTTCCTGCAATAAACATAAAATTCTTAAATAAAAACCTAAAGCCAACACTTTCCACCTCCCCAAACCACACTTCAAACTCTAAGTTCCAACTATGGCTACCCCCTCAATGATATTTCTTTTCCCTGATTTAAAAGTCCTAAATCTCCCTAATGTAGAAACTTTAATTACATAATATTTATACCCAAGATCTCATGTTCAATCATTAAGAAAATTAGAATATAGAAGTGTACCTGGATCCATTGGAATTGATTGATTGAGGTTAACAGTCTTCCAGTCTAAACTTTTACTTTAGGAGAGAAAATTCTAACTCACTCACTGATGAGATATGAGAATGAGAGAATTCACGTTTAGACTGTGGACCATAATCTATTTATAACTGCAGTATACTTTATCATATTTTGGCTCATCATTAAAATGGAATAAAATATCAGGTCTCTACACATTGTAAAGTCCATACTAATTGAGATGCACTAAAGTTCATAACTTTATTTGATCACTTTTAAGTAGACTAAAACAAATTAGATAGCCTGTAATGTACAATAAATTGATATATGTAGTCCCAAATAAATAATTTCTCAACAATTTCTCACTTGGGCTACGTATGTCACTTGACTATTATACATTTAAAAATAACTTTATTAGCTCAATATTTGCTATCTTTACAAAGAGTATCTCTAAATAATCTGATCCATCAATTATATTAACATAGGATCAAACCGATCTTCGTTACATATTTTTCGTAACTAAACCCATCAATGGTCACATATATTAATATAATTAACGACATAGATCAAGTATGAATCTGTAGCATGGAAATTATATGAAACGTGATCTCTTAACATGTCTATTTCCAACTGGTCTTACTTTATCATTCTTTCAAGACTTTATGCATACTGCAATTGAAAGAATATTACTTTATTTCAGAGTTTTTAGTAATAACAAAAAGTACTTTATTCTGATCAGAAATATCTTAATAATAAATGAACGTCAAGAAACAAACTCTCACTATACAAGTATATCATCAAGATGAACCACGCCCATACAAGGTACATGCTCATGAAACACCTTATGTGGTACTCCATTTGTAAACGGATCCACAATCATGGAGTTTGTATTTATATGTTCAATAGTAATTTGAAAACTCTGAACTCTCTCCTTAACAACAAGAAACTTAATGTCAATATACTTTGACTTCGATGAGTTCCTATTGTTCATAGAGTATAACTCAGCGACTTTATTATCACAATTAATTTTCAATGGTCTCTCAATACCATCGACAATGCACAGCTCGGTGATAAAATTTCGCAACCATATCGCTTGGTTTGATGCCTCATAATAAGCTATAAATTCTACATCCATGGTGGAAGAAGCTATGAGTGACTGCTTTACACTCTTTTATGAGATAAGTCCTTCAGCTAACATGAAAATATAGCCAGAAGTAAACTTTCTGCTATCAAGGCAACCAACAACATCGGAGTCTGAATACCCAACGATCTCTAAATGATATGACCTCCGATATGTGATCATGTAATCTTTTGTTCTCTATAGATACCACATAACCCTTTTTACTGCTTTCCAATGATCCATACTAGGGTTACTTAAATATCTGTCAAGCATTTCAACTACGTACGCAATATCCGGACGCGTATATGTCATACCCCGCTTTCGGGAACCCTTCTATCCATACATTCTCTACTACGGTTGGGCTGTGAGAAGATGCAATTACTAAAAATTTATTCATTTACAGCGGAATATTTAAAACTTTAATTCACACTCCCAGGTGTGTGTGTAAATACACAAAATTAATTGTATAAATACCATGTGCTTACATATCATCCCCATAATACTGTTTACAATTTCAAGATATAACTGTGCGATACAATATATTAGATACAAAATACTCGTGTATACAAATCTTATACCTTTGCGGATTGTGGGAGCTGTTTTAACACAAAAGGTCTAGAGATCACCGCTCTCTTACTTCTCAGTACCTGGAGGGGGAAAATAGTGGGATGAGCAAACCACGGCTCAGTAAGGAAATGTATGCTAGCAGGTAGATATCGTACTACCTACATAGCCCATGCATGCATAAACCAAAACCATGTTTTCGTTATAAATGGAAATATCATACGAACAATGCATTTAAACATATATTTCTCAATAGCATTTTCGTGTAAATCAAATGTCAAACTTCCATTTAAAACATGCTCATAAATAGTGCCCTCATGGCACAAATGTGAAATCAGAGATTTATTAAAACACGAAATCTCTTTCACTTCTCAAATCATTCTTTCTCGCAAATCTCTTTCTTTTCTGAGATTGTCTCTGTTTCTCGAATCTCTGAGACAGGCATGGAATTTTAGGCAATCAAATATCCAGGACTTATGGCCACAGTCAGTGATCCCAAGCCTCACTGATCAGGTGTGCACAGGGTATCACTTCGCCTGAAGGGGGATGAGTCAGTCCTACCCTCCGGCTCATCTCAATCCACCTCATCTCCTCGTATACTCACGGTGAAGATACGTCGTGTGTCATCTACGCGATACTCGTACTCACGTGCACCCAGCATGGTACATAGTATACCAACGGGTGACTACACTATTCTACGTACAACCGTGGACCCAAGTTCATACTCCAACTTCGATGGACTTTTCATCCTAAACCATGTCTCATATACCAGGCGAACAAGCAGCGTGACACACAGTCAACGCAAAGCTCCAGCGCGGTACGATCTATCGTTAAGGCCCAGCCCGTTCAATTGGCCGTCGGCTGGTATCCCCTTGGGTCCCAGACCCCCAGGTTTACCTTAACTCAACAAAACAGGTGCGAGCAAAGTTCCCGCACTTTCTCAAAACCCTCGTGCGAGTTAAAACTCCAACACGGTACATCAAGGCATTAAAACAGGTGTAAGCTAGCGCTTCAACACCAAATCTCATCTCAAAACTGATAGATGGCTATTTTCTCTTTTTAAAATTCAAAACATGTTTATTCATACAGTATGTCTCTTCATGCTAAAACATGTAAAATTAGCCAACCTATCATCAACATTTCTCAATCATCAATAACAATATAAAATTGAGAACATCATTGAAAACATGCATATCATGCTATTTCCTTACCCTATCTCATTTCTCAATACATATATATATATACATTATAGTACTTTTCATACTTCCACATCATTTCATAAACTTATAATATCGTACTAGTCCTAGCAATATATCTACGAAATTGCTGTAATTACGTACGAACATCTCTATAGCTAACACACAGTCCCTTACCTCGTTTTACTTGTGTGCAACTATCCGCCTTTATGCTTCTTGCGTTCTCATCTCGACTTGCTCCGGCGTATCATCCGAAACTGAAATTCATCAATTAACATTTGAGTTAATGTTTCTAACTCTTATCCAACTAAGCACTTATCCAATGCCTTAATTACACATTTTTACCCTTTGTGATAAATCTCACCATTTTATCCCAATATCAACATGTCCAAATCATTCTCACAACATGTTCCTCCCCTCAAGATATTTCATTCATCATAAACACTTCCACTCTCCACTTTCTCACACTTGACTATTTCTAAGTTATATTCATTTCATACCATTCTAGGTAGTTCTATCCACAATATGCACACCCAAATATCTTTATAATCATTAACTAAACCAATGTACTTGGATTTGTGCATTAGAACTTACCTCATTGGATTTCCTCTTGCTCCAATTAGGATTGCCCTTTATTTCTTCAATCCATCAAATGAGGAAATGCCTCTAGACTATGTTGTTCTTCTTTTTGTTGGGAACAACTTTGTCTCTAATAGCCTCTCCTTAAATCTCACTGAAAATGACTGGATTTAGGAGTGAGAAATTAGATTTCTTTGAGTTGAAGTGAAAAGGAAATGTTTGTCCCGAAATTCTGATGATCCAACTGCTCCCATTTATAGTTTTGACTTGAGGAGATCGATCTTCCTTGGGTGGAGATCGATCTGTTCCTCTAAAATCCCTCTTTTCTAAGACGTTTTAAAGGTAGGAGATCGATCTGTCGAGACTGGAGATCGATCTGCTGCCAAACAGAAGCTTAAGGAGATCGATCTGGTCTTAGGGGAAATCGATCTGCTTCCAACCCGAGAGCTAAGGAGATCGATCTGCTTCCTTTGGAGATCGATTTGTTCCCTTCCATTTCTCACATAAGAGCATTCTGGCTCTCCCAGATCGATCTCTCATCCTATGAGATCGATCTGGCCTTCACAAATTCCAGATTTCCTGTAGTTTTTCTGCAATAACCCTTACCAAACACCCTTAATTTGCTACCATGATCATTTCCTCATTCATTCATCTTTGAGACTTGAAAATGGGATTCATCCTCACTACATACACATTAAAACTTGTGTAGAATCTTTGTATGACCACACATATATACGATATTACTCAAATGGAAATATACACTTATGTAAATCTTTCCTTCCATTTTACCATACTACTCATATTCCATTTCGATCACATTCTTCTCGTATTCAAGTTCATTTCTTCCTACTTATTCGTAATGCAACTTGTACGTATAATCACAATTCTTACTACAAGTGCGTACATAATCTTATGAACTTACATTGCATATACTTCACATTACAATACATCATCTTACTTATGATTTTATTTACATTCCCATGTTCCTATATACATAGCTATACATATACGGGGTCTCACAGTATAGACTTGAGTATACATAAGACTCCCTACTGTTGAGGCATAAGGAATATTCTGCATCTCTTTCTTTTCAATGTCATTTCTTAGGTATTGAAGCAAACTAAATTTATCACCTTTAGCAATAGGTGTATCTCTTGATGCACAATTCTTCATATCAAATTTTCTAAGCACCTTATCGATATATGTCTTTTGTGATAAGCCAAGTATTCCATGAGAACGATCTCGATGGATCTATATGCCCAACACAAAAGATGCATCCCCAAAATCTTTCATTTTAAAATTACTTGATAAAAATCTCTTGATTTCATGTAACAAGCCTATATCGCTATTTGCTAGCAGAATATCATCAACATAAAGCACAAGAAGAATAAATGTTTGCTAGTAGAATATCGTCAACACAAAACACAAGAAGAATAAACTTACTCTCACCGATCTTGTGATAAATACATTGATCAACAGTGTTCTCTTTAAAACTGAATGAGGTAATCACTTGATCAAATTTTCGGTACCATTGATGGGATGCTTGCTTTAAACCATATATGAATTTCTTTAATTTGCATACCAGATGTTTTGAATTATCCGACACGAAATTTTTTTGTTGCACCACATAAATTGTTTCTTCAATGTCTCCATTGAGAAACACTATCTTTGCATCCATCTGATGTAACTCTAAATTATAATGAGCTATAAGTGCCATAATGATTCTAAAGGAGTATTTTGATGAAACTGGAGAGAAAGTCTCTTTATAATCAATGTCTTCCTTTTGAGTGAAACCTTTGATGACTAGATGTGCTTTATATCTTTCGATATTGCTTTTCGAATCTCGTTTGATTTTGAAAATTCATTTACAACCAATCGGTTTCGCTCTTTTAGGCAATTCGACAAGATCCCAAACGCCATTGTCCTCTATTGATTTTATCTCATCTTTCATGGCCTTTATCTAATGTTGGAAGTGAACACTTTGTTTGGCTTTAGTGAAAGATGTTGGATCATATTCCATTCCTATATCAAACTCATGTTCTTGGAGATAAACGATATAATAATCTGGAATCGTTGATCTCCTCTCCCTAGAGGATCTCCTTAATGACACTTCCAATTGAGGTTGTTGTTGCTCCTCTAATTGAATAGGAGCTGACTCTTCAATATAAGGAGGAGGTAACCTAGGAGTATCTTGTTAATCTGTATTTACATCTTGAACAACGTTAGACATAATTGCTTGATCATTTTCAATTGCAACTATAGGAATGGTGACATGTTCTTCTTTAAACACAAGATTTTTGGGTTTGACACTCCCACTATATTCAACATTCTCAATGAACTTAGCATTTCTCGTCTCGAAAAAATATATACACTGCAGTCTTTAAGACTTCTCCCCAAAGTGATTCTGGTAAAGAAGAATGATTTATCATACTTCTTACCATATCCTTTAGGGTCCGATTTCGTTTCTCAGCTACACCATCTTGACTTGGAGTCCCCGACATGGTGTATTGAGGAACGATCCCACATTCTGCTAAATACCTTGCAAAGGGTCCTAGACGTTATTCACCTGATCTGTCGTATTTACCATAGTATTCACCACCACAGTCAGATTTAACGGCTTTAATTTTTCTACTAAGTTGATTTTCAATTTCAGCTTTATAGTCATTGAAAACGTCCAACGATTGAGACTTCTCATAAATTAAGTATAGGTACCCATAACGAGAATAATCGTATATGAAAGTAATAAAATACTATTGACCATTCTAAGAAGCCGTAGGGAATGAACCACATATATCAGTATGAATTAATTTCAAGACGTTTGAACTCCTTTTGGCACCTATTTTCTTGACATTTGTTTGTTTTTCCTTAATACACTCAATACAGATTTTGAAATCTGAAAAATCAAGGGAATCAAGAATTCCTTCTCACACAAGTCTCCATATTTTTTGTTCAGAAATATGCCCTAAACGCTTGTGCCATAACATAGAAGAATTCTCATTAATTAATTTGTGGTTTGTACCGTAATTACTTACATGCAAACATTCATTAATATATGAGGCATGTAAGTCTAATTTATATAAATTATCAACTAAAGAACCGGTACCAATAAGATTTGAATATTGAAAGAGACAACTTTTCATTTTCAAATGAACAAGAATAACCCAATTTGTCCAAATTAGAAACAAAAATCAAATTTCGTCTAAATGACGGTACATAAAAAGTCTCATCCAGATCTAAATAATAACCAGATTCTAATTTTAATCTGAATAGACCAATAACTTCAATAGGAGCTTTCTCGCCATTTTTCACATAGATGAAACTTTTATCATCAGTTGACTTTCTGCTTCTTAGACAACCTTGCATTGTCACACTTATGTGAGTAGTTGCACCTGTATCTATCAACCAACTGTGCTTTGGTGCTAAAGCTAAATTAACTTCAGAACAAATAAAGTTGAGAAGTTTACCCCTTTTGGCAAGCCATTTTTCATACTTAGAATAATTTTTTTTCCAATGTTCATTCTTATGGCAGAAGAAACAAGTGATCACCTTATCTTGTTTCTGCTGTCCCTTTGGCTTAGAAGTTTCAATATTTGCAGTGACTTTTCCTATATTTTTTTTCCTTTTCTTGTTGGCAACATTACCATTGGAAGAAAATGCTAATTGAGTACTTTCTATCTTATCTTGTTTTAGTCTCTCTTCCTTTTGCACACACTGAGCAATGAGCTCGTTAAGAGTCAATTTCTCCTTTTGAGTATTATAACTTATCTTAAAGGGATTAAATTGTGCAGGAAGAGATATCAAGACCAGATGCACTAGTATGTCTTCAGACAACTCTAACTTTAGTGCCCTTAATCTTGTAACTAGATTAGACATTTCCATAATATATTCTCTTATGTTTCCTTTACCATTATACCGCATTGAAACAAGTATAGTCAGAATAATACTTGTTTCGACATTTTCATTTGCAGCAAATCTATCTGCAATATGCTTAAGAAAACTTTTAGCATTTTCTTCCTTAGGTATTGCGCCTTTGATGACATCCGAAATTGAGTGCTTCATGATCATTAGATTCATGCGATTTGAACGCTTCTATTTTTCATAAAGTGTCCTTTCCATAATTACTGAACTATTATCAGTAGGGGCGGGAGGTTGTTCTGACCTGATCGCATAGTCTAAATTCATACACTCAAGCACAATGGTTACGTGTTCCTTCAATTTCTCAAAGTTAGTGCCGTTAAGTACCATAATATTATTCAAATTGACAGATATGGAAGAAACATTAACTGTAAGTAGGAAACAATAATTAGCTCACAATTAAATAATTTTGGGCCATATAAGATACCAAACACAATATTGACATTTAGTCTTTGAACTGAAATATCAATTTGTTAGCGGTACTCTTAAACTTTATTAGTGAATATTGATAACCAAATTCTGCCAACAATATGTCTTTTTTTGGACCGACATATTGTATGCATGGTAAAAAATTTTATCACATATTTACTATCTTATGTGTTAATAATTCGATAAAAAAATAATTTTCTTTTGGGCCGATTATTTTATGAATGAATTAAAAATACTGTCATATAAATTCCTTAATGACAACCTTATTTTTCAAAAAAAATAATAAAAGAGATCACTTTTGTGAAATTTTATATCAATTTAATTTATTTTGAAACTTTATTTTTTATCAAAATATACACATGTTTGTAGGTGAAAATGCATAAATATATTGATAATTTCAAGGAAAGTACATATTGTCAATTAATTCAGAACATGATAAAACATATCACCATGAAACAAAACGACAATAATCATGTGCATAACATATAAATTTAATTCAATTAATACAAAATATTAAATAATAAATATTTAATGATTCAAAAAAAAATCACTAAAAATTTTAAAATTAAATTTCATTCAAGATCGGAGAAAACGGTGGCCGCCCGTCCATCGGATGGCGACGCGTGAGGGATATCCTATTCAGGATCTCCCTGGTTCTTCCTTAGCCAGTCGGGTCAACCCGACCCGACTGGAGCTAGAACATTCTTCAAATTTCTTGATTTTAACCTGTTTTTAGACTTATTTTCACCAAATTAACTTTACATAATTGAAATTAAATGTGTATTCTATAATTCCAAATCAAAAAATGGATAAAAACATTAAAGAATTGAGACAAATCAAGCCAACAAGAATCAGACAATCACACAATTAAAACCCAATATTTGTGTTCTTGGTTTTCTATCAACCAAAACATAGATTAAACATGAATTGACTCTTAATACCACTTGTAAAAACTTTAATTACATAATATTTATACCCAAGATCTCATGTTCAATCATCAATAAAATTAGAATATAGAAACATACTTGAACCATTGGAATTGATTGATTGATGTTAGCAGTCTTTCAGTCTAAATTTTTACTTTATGAGATAAAACCTAACTCACACTGATGAAATATGAGAATGAGAGAATTCACGTTTAGACTGGGGACCATAACCTATTTATAATTGTAGTATATTTTATCATATTTTGGCTCATCATTAAAATAGAATAAAATATCAGATTTTTACATATTGTAAAACTCATACTAATTGAGATACACTAAAATCTAATAACTTTATTTGATCACTTTTAAGTGAACAAAAATAAATTAGATAATCTATAATGTATAATAAATTGATATATGTATACCCATATAAATAATTTCCTAACACCTAAAACTACATAAATTTGAAACCCTTTTTTCTCTCTCTCTCTCTCTCTCTCTCTCTCTCTCTCTCTCTTTTCTGTTATGTTTGGTTAGTTTATCATCTGAATCGTATTGTGTGGTTTGTCTTGGGAGCATGAAATTATTTAAATATTTTCAGGAACTTTCTTAGTCAAGGATTTCAGGGGTCGATGATCTTCAATAGCTTTTTAGCTGTGGTGGAGAGCTAAGATTAGTGGAGGTGTTTTCATTTTTCGCACCAGCTAGAGGGAGCACCAGAGACCAATCAAGGAGGGACATGGGCCTCCCTCCATTTTTTTTTCCTTATTTTTTTTAATTTCAATCTGCGTTTTAAATTTTTAACCTTTTTTTTATTCTCTCAATTTTCCTTTTTTTTTTTAAAAATGGTTCTTTTCCTTTTTTTTTTTGTTTTTCATTTTTTGACTTTTATTATGATGTTTTCAGTTTTTTTTTTCCCTTGATTAGGTTTTTTTTTCTTAATTTTTACCGCCAAACTTTTTCTCTATTCTTGTACTGTTTTTGTCCTATTGAAAGAAGCTTTTGCTTCCGTCTTATTTGTTTTTTATTCTATTTTTTTTTAATTTTTGCTTAAATCTTCTTCCTTTTTTGTCAAACATTTGATTCTGAATTTGGAAAAGATCACAATTTATGATAATTTTTTTTGCCAAATTATCAAGTCATAGGTCCCATGTATTTTATTTTCCATATCATCATATCACATAGATGGCAACTATTATATTTACCGACAATTTCTAGTTAAGCCAATTTAATTTTTTCATATAATTTTGACATTTATGGTTATATTTACTCCAAACATAAAATTTTAGGATTATTTGTATGAAAGGTTAAGTCTTTCAGCACCACAAAGTAAACCAAAAGAAGAAACCTTATTTGTCCAAATGTTTATATTTAAGATATAATAATGGAAAGATTCTTAATAGAGTTATCTTTTGTTCTATAATTAATCATAAAGAAAATTATTTTTACTCGAAATTAAAGATAAAATTAATCAAATCAAAACTTGAAAAATTTTACCCAAAGTTCAATCGGAGAGAATAATGCTTGCATGCCTGCTGAGTCATCCAACACGTTCATCAATCTACTTAAAATTAAATTTTATTTTTGGTAACAAAATTTAAATGTTATTAAGTTAATGCAATTTGATTTGGGTTGATTTGACTTAAGTTTTCCATAAAAGGCCGTACAACAAAACGAGTTGGCTATGTCAACCATGACCATATCAGTAGTGGTACAACGGAGAGTTGTACAATTTTAATTCAAGTGAATTTCTTTTCGCATAGCTTTTTATTGCAAGGAATTTTTTTGTCTGAATTGTTTAAGGTTAATTTAGATAAGGGATAAAACTAATTTTGGTAAAAAAAAAAAATTACAATGGATGATATATAATTTTTAATAAAATAATAAAAAATTAAATCTAAATATAAAAAGATAAAACACAGTAAAATACCATTTTATATAATTTTATTTTATTTTATTTATTTGAATCCGATACGTGGATTCGAAACGGAGCTTAAGCTGAAGTTGCTAAAAATGAAGTAGGCATCTCCTGCAAGAGCTTTGAGCAGGTTTTCCCAGAGGAGTACACTGTACATTCATTCTTTTTTTTTTTTTTTAAATTATTATTATTTTAGGATAAGCCGAAGAGGATTGTGATGACTTGTAGGTGGATGGACCTGTTTGGGGCTTCAAAAGCTAACCTTTTGGCAATGAGATTGAGGAGGAGGAGGGCCCCATAAATTTTGTACTTATTATTTATTGGAGATAAGGAATAAAGATGGAATTAGAAAGTTGGAATATGAATAAACAAACTCCCCATCTTCTTGTTTTCAGGTTCTTTGTTTGATTCTTCTTCCAATTCCTTTTTTTTTTTCTTTCAAATTTCTTAAAACCATTTTTATCAAACGAAAAACCATTTGTTGGTAAAAATTTCATGTAGTTGAGTTTCTTCATATCATTAATCATATGGTACATTGTTGGAGAGATTGTACTAAATGATTCCAAATTTAAAGAGACAAAAATAAGATCATTTAATTGCCTCTTTGATTTGAAGATTTGAAGTTATTTGTACAAAAATGAAACTTGTGAGAAGCAACATGGTCCATAAAAGATGCTATCATGGATCATGAGTTTGGTATTATTGTTAAAATAAATCTTTTTTTGTGGTATTGGAAATTAAATTGAGTATTGAATTAAATGTTTATATTTGTATTTTTAGGTCTGAAAGTTATGTAGGTATGAAGTTTGAATTTCAATATCTACTTTTCTCTTTCTTATGTCAAAAGCTTATTTGTAAAATAAATAAAAAAAGGGCTTGGAAATAATGTATAAACCACTACTATTAAATTCAATAGGTTGATTCAATGGTGTAATGTCGTACTGAATTTTTGAGTGAAGACAATCTATAGTAAGAGGTTTCACGTTCGAATCTTTATTAAGTCAAGTTTCTTTAGATCAATGACAACTATATAATGTTAGTAAGAATTAATCTCATGTCTAATATGGTATGTGAATATTAAAATTATTATCTAATACAATGTATAATATTATGAATTGAATTATTTGCAGTCAAAAAACGAACAAAACAAAGGCACTAAATTACAAATACATGTGAGCTTGGGTAAGCTTAGATTGGATAAACTGCTGCATATGGAGTTCAAAGTATCCACCCGTGCAAGTTTTAGAAGGATGGTTAGTTCGAAGAAAGTTCGGCCGCTTCGGTGTGGTGGGACTGGCAGTCCAGACTCCAGAGAGACGAAATGTATAGCTGGGCTAATGCTGTGTTGCATTCCTCAGATTTGAAGGTATCAGTATCAGTATCACCTTACACACATTTAATGTGCCAGTGGTTGGTGATGTTGACACAAGACTGCTCAAAATCCATCTCAATAATTAAGGTCAGAAACGGAAACCATCCATTGTTTTCTCATTCTTTTAATTCATTTTTGTCATTGAAAATGGTCATGCTATGTTCCATCAAACCCCAAATCATATTACAATTCTAGTTCCAATATTGCTTGAAACTTGAAACTTTGATTTTTTTGGAAAATGATCCTTCTTTCGAAAATTAAAAAATAATAAAAGCTACCCAATTACAAGTAAATAGAGATCAAAACACTTAATTAAATGAAAAAAAAAATGAATTTGAAATTTAATTTAATTGATTTATGCTCCTCATTTAAGAGATGATTTTTATTAAATTTGAAATTTAAATATCTTTTTTCGACTAGTCTGGATATGTTTTGATTATAAAAACAAAAAAAAAATAAATCTTAATATTTAGTATTTCTAAATCATATTCCCAGGGCACATATTCTTTTATACCAAAAAAAATTGATGTTCACCAATTATATCTATATCATTTATGTACATAAAGAGGGAAAACAAGGTGAGATGAATGTAATCATTTGAGCAATCTACATATGCACATAGACAACTCATACAAGGTCCCATCGTCTAAAGTTTATTTTGTTTGGTCATGTTTCCAAATATTATGTAACGACGACAATTCATGAAACAAAGTATCAAAGACAATCATCTAGAACATGAAATACGGGGTCAGTTTTCCTATAACGAATTTTTTTGTGGGGTCTGCAACTGCAAGTTACGATTGCCTAGTTGCCTGTAATTCCGCCAGATAAGGTTGCAGCACGCCTTCCTGTTCCTGATGGCAAGGCCTGGGCTAGATGTTTCATATGGGCTTAACGTGGATTGAGTTGGCTATGAACAAAGAAAGCTTGGGCTAGGTATTATTAGCTAGCCCCGGGCTTAAAGTCTAGTCTTGTTTTGCTCATTCCTTCACTGTCTCCAGAGCTTCAGATTAATTACAAGTTTAGGGCTCGTTTGGAAGTTTGAATGGATACTGTAATTTGTTCTGATTGGTTTTAGTGAAATGAAAAATAATAATAGAGGTAAGATTAACGTCAAACAATAATACGTTTGGATTTAATTATAATGATAAAAATAAAATAAAGATGAAATGTCTATTAAAATATTATATTAAAATTTAAAAAATAAAAAAAGCCAAAGTTATAAATGTGAGGCCTTAATAATGATGATGGATATCACATTACCATGCAAAACAGGAAATCGTCAATTATATTTAATATTATCCGTTAATAAAACAGGTAGCTCAAGTTCCTCCATCGATAAGATTGTGAATATAGGGCAAAATTTCAAGATTACGAGGAGTAAACTTTCTAACTTTACAAATTCAAAAGGAGCATAGTTTATCTGCGGTTGATTAGAAATAGTGAAAATAAATTTTTTCTCTAAGTATTTGAATACAGTTCGAATTCTGGAGTTGCCATATAAGAAAGACTTTATTTGAATATCACTTTCGGTCTAATTAAGTCTTAAACAGTAAAATAGATGAAGATACCTTTGATTACAAAAAAAAAAAAAAAAGCATAATTTCTAGTTGGAATATTTGGACATTAAATGTTATCGGAACAACTACTCTGAAGAATGAAGAGATGGCAGTCATTCTAAATGACTAAATTTTAGAATCCCAAATCAATATTCATTGTATAACCTATAACCACGTTTTAACATGATCCTTGAAATGATTGAGATACACATGCCTTGAATTAATATATGACAATTATCATAATAATAATGTATTCTTAATTTGAGGTGTCAAATAAGTTGAGCGGCCCATAACACGATACGATTTGGCACGATGTGGATCATGCTTGTCACGACCCATACTTAAACAAGCGGGTCGGGCTAAGCACAATATATGTGTGTCGTATTGAGCTAAAGATTTTTAGGCACATGAATTGACACGGCACGACCGATGAAGGGTCAATGTTAGCACAAGGCATGCAGGTTACCGCGACACGATATGTAAGCCCATGTGCCATGTTGTATTGGCCTATTTATAGAAATAAAATTATATTTAATAAATTTAATTATGAAAAATTTTAATTACAGGCATATAAATTTATTTTCATTTTAAATACAAAATATTTGATATGCTACTTTTTTATATATAATTTTTTATTAAATACACTACTAATAAACACTCATAAAAATATAAATTATTAAAGATTATTTTATTTAAAAATGGGCAAAATCAAAGGAATCTTAGTACCTAATGGATGCGCAAGAACATTTCCTTACAAAATCAATTAGCATTGCTCTCATTCAGATATTTTCCCACTCGAATATTGGAACTCAGAAATAATTAATCATGAAGAAAAAAAAAGTTTCCAAGCGTTTTAAAAAAAATAAAAATAAAAATTGCGTGGGGTCAGAAAATTAATTTCAAACCTGCGCATAACCACTGATCATGTGTACTATATGCATCTGAAAATTCTCCGATGGATATATGTATGAATATGATCTTATTCAGAGTTGAGAGTGAATGTTGCCGCTAATTCCAAAGACTATTTACTTTATAGTATAACAAACCAACCCAAAGCCAACGGAAGACTGAGCCTGAGAAGCGTGCATATCCAAACCCGATCAAATATCTCCAACTTTCCTCATCAAACTCAAATCACCTTCCGCCGCACGTGTACGTCTCCACTCTGCAGCCATCTCTCAGCCACAAATGGAAACGACAACGCCATTTCTAAACGCAGCACCACCGACGACGTTAACTTTGCTGGAGAATGGAGACTATGCACCGGCGAGGAGCTTCGAGGAGGCGAAGTCAGTGTTTTGGTTAGAGACGGTGAAGATGTGGAAGATTGCAGGTCCCATTGCTTTGCAAATAATCTGTCAATATGGGACCAACTCATTTACCAATATATTCGTGGGGCACATCGGTAACGTTGAACTCTCTGCAGTCACCATTTCTCTCACAGTCATTGGAACCTTCTCTTTCGGCTTCATGGTTTGCTCTAACTTTGATCATTCTCAAAAAGCTAATATTGTGATTTGTCAATTAGAAGATAGTTACGTGGTTTTTAATATTTCTTTCGAATAAAATCCCTGATCTCCATTAGCTAAAAAAGGCAATAGGATTTGAAAGCATGACCATTTTCATTGCAATGCAGCAATGGTTATAAAGTTTGTTGACTCCGGAAACTAAATCTAATTATTATTAACATGTAGCTTGGCATGGGAAGTGCACTTGAGACACTTTGTGGTCAAGCTTTTGGAGCTGGACAAGTACACTTGCTTGGCGTTTATATGCAAAGGTCATGGATTATCTTGCTCGCCACCTGTTTCATCTTCTTGCCATTTTACATTTTCGCCACTCCAATCCTTAAACTTCTTGGGCAAGAAGATGAGATCGCTTACCTGGCCGGGAAGTTCACTATACTTACCATTCCACAATTGTTTTCACTTGCCATTACCTTCCCTACTGTAAAGTTTCTTCAGGCTCAAAGCAAGGTTAACGTGCTGGCTTGGATTGGGTTTCTGGCCCTGATTCTCCATATTGGAATTCTTTGGCTCTTCATCAATGTGTTCGGTTGGGGAACAAATGGTGCAGCCATAGCATTTGACATAACCAGCTGGGAGATCAGTTTAGCTCAAGTTGCCTATGTTATTTTTTGGTGCAACGAGGGGTGGCATGGCTTTTCATGGTTGGCATTCAAGGAGATATGGGCCTTTGTTCGACTCTCCGTTGCCTCAGCTGTGATGCTTTGCCTTGAAATTTGGTACATGATGAGCATGATTCTTCTTGTTGGTCATCTTAATAATGCAGTGATTGCAGTCGGTTCCCTTTCTATTTGGTGAGTTCATAAAAGCTTTGCATCAATTATTTATGAATCTTATCTCACTATTGTACCTCACTGATGATTTCAATCGCTCCAACCAAAGTTTATTTGGGAGTGTAGAAATTTTTTTACTTTTGTCTCTTAACAATGATATGTTTTTTCATTCTAGATATTGGATGGAATGTAGTTAAAGGCTGAATCAAAGCTATATGATAAGATGAGCATTTGGGATAGGAAAAAGGAAAAGTTTCCAAAAGAAGCAACGACGTATTTATCTGTTATGTAAAGAAAGGATACTAAAAGAGTTCAACCGCTTATTTTCACAGTTCTTTGGATTGCTTTGATGCATTGTTCTGACATTTATGATTCTTTGTTCTGATTTTACATGACAGCATGAATTTGAATGGATGGGAAGCTATGTTGTTCATTGGAATAAACGCTGCTGTGAGGTAAATTAATATTCTCAGACATAATCTTCAGTGTACGGTGATTATTAAACATAAACATGCACTGAGTTTTGCATAATGCTAAGAGTTCATTCATCATTTTCAGATTTTTCTAAAGAATTTTTCTTTTTTAGCTGAATGTCGAGATAAGCACATGGCATGGTTGCTATGAAAAATGAAAAAATTTCACTCAGTCAGCCATAGCAATCGTGATCTTAAATAGTCGAAATTAATGTTGAAGCCTTAAAGGGACCACAAATGTTTACTATACTTTACTGTTCGATGGTGAAGCATCTTTGTGCAATCCATTTCACATTTCGATCCAATTTTCTCAGCGTTCGGGTTTCCAATGAGCTTGGATTGGGACATCCGAGAGCAGCCAAGTACTCTGTATATGTTACAGTGCTTCAGTCTCTCCTCATTGGGCTTTGCAGCATGGTTGTCGTTGTTATAACCAGGGAGCACTTTGCTGTCATTTTTACTAGCAGCGAAGAAATGCAGCGAGCTGTTGCTCATCTAGCATACCTTCTAGGTGTGACCATGGTTCTTAACAGTGTTCAGCCTGTGATATCAGGTATTTTCATTTTCTTTTGGCTATGAAATTAATTGCATAATATTCCGTACCTCTTCTCTTGGTTATCTACTTAGATACCCTTTTTGATGTCATTCTTATAGGTGTTGCTGTTGGCGGTGGATGGCAGACATTGGTTGCTTATATCAACTTGGGTTGTTATTACGTTTTTGGTCTTCCGCTGGGATACATGCTTGGTTATAAAGCTAATTTAGGAGTGTTGGTATGGTATTTCTGCTCCATTTCTCTGCTACCTGTCAATGCATGATGACCAGCTACCCAATTTCCATCTGGTTCTACTAGTTTAATGTAAAAGAAGAGGCCTTGTCTCTGACTCTATGCATTCAGCCAGCCATGTCTGACCAAAATAACTTTTCTTCTCATTATTGAAGGGACTTTGGGGAGGCATGATAGCCGGAGCTGCTTTGCAAACCTTGCTGCTCTTGATTGTTCTCTACAGAACCAATTGGAACAAGGAGGTTAGTTAAATTAGCTTTGGTTATTTGGTCACTAGGTAATGGAGTTTTATCTGACATGAAATACCGAGTTCTTCATGTCCAATTGCGTTGTGGTTTTTTACTTATGAAATCCATGGTGTTCATAATTCTGGACAAGGTAAAACTTAAGAGAGTAACTCATTTGCAGGTGGAACAAACGACGGAACGAATGAGGAAGTGGGGAGGCCAAGACATCAGTACTGAGAGGAAAATGGAAGCATCTGAGATCAGCTGTTAGTAATTAGCTATTAGCGTTCCTTTGGTTTTACTTGTCCTGATTCTGCTGGATGGGACTGAAGTTAGGTGTCCCAGTTTGTCTGTCGTGACCTTTTATTTGGAGGCATCTAGGGTAAATCAACCAATTTTGTGTACCGAGATGACTAGGTTCATATCAAAAGACTTGTCGAGGGTTTTTCAATATGGATAATTAAAGTATTTTTCTATCTATTAAAAAAGTGGCAAAACTGTCAAAAATAATACAAGTACAAGATCAGCATGGATCAACGAAACAAAAATATCACACGGACACAAAAACTTGTGTACTAACGGCAACCCTGCAAACGGAATCTAACAGTCTCCCCCATACTTGTCCCTAACTCCAAAACAGTTCTTAGCTTTCTTTTTTTCCCAGACTCTGAGTCCTAATGAGATGGATATAAACGCAATCCAAGCTTTGCGAAATGAATAATCATGATCAGAGCTTTACTTTTAACCTTTGGACCCGGCCTAATGAAACTCAGATGCTAATTTCCTCTGTACAAAAGTTTGTGGAAACATGCCATCATGCAATCAATCACTTCTTGTTCAAAGTTACAATTCCGTAAAGTTAAATGTGCCCGAACATTAAAACGAGGGAAAGACACCATATTAAGTTCGGGCCCTCTTATTTCCAGCCTCCATAGCTTGCCCAAGTTAACGATATTAATGTGAAAGTATAAATAATCTCAACCAGCAATCTAGTCAGGATGGCCGAGTGGTCTAAGGCGCCAGACTCAAGTTCTGGTCCTCGTGAGAGGGCGTGGGTTCAAATCCCACTTCTGACATGTTTATAATTTTGTTTTTTCTATTTTTCCTTGGTCTAATTAAATTCAGACAAATTGTACTAAAGGAGATGAATGGCGAAAACTAAAAATTTTTGAAAATGATGGAAGCTACTTCATGGACGGTAACATTTTATGCTCCTTTTACAGGACACTGAAGAGCAGGGACATCTGCTTATGGGTTCACTCACGGCTGCAACTCAAATGACTAGTGACGCTGACTGACTGGTGAGAGCAGAGACTCGTCAGCATAAATCAAGTTTCTGAACTTCAATCTGGCTATGGGTTTCAGAGTTTTTATGTAATGAATGTTAACGTTACTACTAATCGCCATATCTTTTATACTCTTCTTGGTATGAAAATAAATTTGACAAATTTGACATTTAACTTAAATAATTAAAGCAATTAATTTAGACAAATGACATCTAAAAAATTTAAAATTTAATTCTCAATACCTTTCTTTTTTCCAATACCAGATTATGACTTGCTTTATACTAAAAAAAAAAAAAAAAAAAATCTTGTTAAACTGAGAAAATGATACTAGTAAGCGATAGATTTCATAAAGTTCCTTGACAACTCAAGAAAATTTCAATTCAGGCTGATCTGATCAGTTTATATAGATCCTTTGCAATTCCCTGAAAAAATTAACACCCTACAAAGAAAATGTTTGCTCATCTGTACTGAAAGTGAATTTTTTGGAGTATTTTTGCTCATGGAATAGATAGTATTGGTGCTGCAGAAAACAGGTAAATGAGGATAGAAACCAACAACAGTGAAAATGTTTAAAACCAACATTCTTACTGAGTTTTCATTGAGTTCTATCAAAACCAAAATTTTAATCGAAACATTATATGGTAAACTAAATTTACTCAAATCTACCTAAGATTCCTTCACTTTTCTAGCAAACATGTACCATTTGCTTAAAGACAACCTAAGAAACATTAGTTTGCAGCTTTCTGTTTCTTTGGCATTCGGTAGCCACCAACGACACATGCATGGTCACGCTCAAACGGTTCAAGAGTGACTTGTTCGAAGGGCTTGAACTGATCCTGTTGCAATTTCTTAACTTCATTCTGGAATACAGCCTCAGCAGGAACAGTGGAGTCAATGCAGTTGGCCTGAAAACAAATATTAAATCAAGTTTAGACAACATTTAGACCGAAGCTTCTAGTGAAATTAAAGTTTGATAGATTAACTTCAAAAGTCCCCAAAACACAACAAATTTCACTCGTTTTAAGTTTAAAAATCAATTTTTTTGGGGAACACTGACCTTGATTGAAATAACAAAATGACCTCCAGCTTTCAGGAAATATGATGCATTCAAAGCCAGAATCCTTGCCTGCAATTTAAGTGATAAGTAAAGAAAGACTCAGAAACAAAAGGATAGCGGGAAGACTACATCAACTCATCTCCCCCAGTGAACAATTGAGTGGGCTGGAGGATTGTCAGTGGACTGAAAATCAGAGCTGTCAAATTATCAGACTCATTTTGTACAATAAAGAGTACTGATGGAAATAAATGCATTCTCTTTTTCAATTTTTGCAATGCGCATGTTTAGAAAAGAATGTATGAACTTGAGAAACAAAGAAAAAGAAGTTTTCAAACACTCGTGTGACATGTTTTGAGAATAAAAGAACCAAAAAGAAATTAAAAAATATATATTTACAATTACTATTGTTAAGAGAGTCAAAAACCAATGCTTTTTTTTTTAAAAAAAAAGGTTGCAAACTTGCACAAACATGATAGTCAAGAAAGTTCTCAAACACTAGTATGACATGTTTTGAATAAAAAGAACCAAAAAAGAGAAAAAAATTTACAATTACTACTCTTAAGAGAGTCAAAGAAACAATACTTAATTAAAAAACGGTTGCAAAACTTGCACAAACAAGATAGACAGATTGAAACAAGCATCAGAAACTCGGTACTGCATCACCTATTATGTCTTGAAGGGGAATCCGAGTATTTCATCATCTGCGTAGTGACAAATTAAATAAAAATAACAAGAAAAAAATATGGGAAAAGAGAGAGGCTACTACACAAGAGTTTCATAGACATACTTCTAGTTAAAGAGGAAGTATCTTCAAGCTTCAACTCCTTGTAGTCAAATACTTGAATCAGTATTATATGTGGTAGATAAAAGCCCAAAAACACAAATTAAAAAAAAAAAATCTTACAAACCAAATTTGCAAACAATTTAAAGTTGATGCTTATTATTGCATCAGAAACTCAGTTTGCATCACCCGTGAAGTCTTGAAGGGGAATCCGAGTAGAGTTCATCATATGCATATGATAGATAAAGCTACTGTACAATTACTGAAGTTATAAAAACTCCGTAAGAAAACAGAACACAGAAGAATAAACACATACGAAGCCACTAAGCATTGCCTGCAAGCAATTCAAAGAAAAAGTGAAACGCAGGATGAAAGCATGAGATGAGATAATAAGGCGGCATATAAGTAAAAAGGTACATTATCAAGATCCAGCAAACTACAGAACAATTCCAAGCCACCAGTTAATCCAGCAAATAAACCTAATCCTCCTGATTATTTTTCACTATTGTCTAAATCAGAAATAAAGTAACAAATACTCAAATAGCAAACCTGATCAGGCTGAGCAACATCAGAAAATATCACATCAACCATGCCAACTAACATCCTGTATTTGGATGGATGCCTAGCATCTTCAATGATAGGTATAACATTTGTTCGCTTCTTTGCCATGTTGACCAAGTCTCTACCACTTCTGTGAGAGAATTCCAAAGCATAAACCACTCCCGTCTGAAAAAAAAAAATAAACTAAAAGGCAGCTAAGAAAATATAAACATACAAAGACATTGGAATATTCGGGCTAATATTATACTCACAGGACCAACAACATCAGATACATGAGAAACAGTGGTACCAGAAGCAGCTCCAAGATACAGAACCTTAGCACCAGGTTTCTTGATTAATCAAAAAAGAAAAAAAAATGAATTACACAGGTCAGTCAGGAATCTAAAACGCGTTAGGAAAGGTGCATATCATGTATAATATATGCCTAGAATAGAAAACTTACAATCCATATATTATCAACACCACCAAGAATTGCAGCAGCCAACTTAGATCGGAAAGGATTCCAAACCCTGTACTCAATTTTAGTCCCATCTTCATTCTGTTAAGTCAAGATCATGAAAGATACTCAGTTTCTTATTGCAAAATTAATCATTCTCTTGTCAACAAGTCAAGTGGAAGAACAAAATACCCAAGTAGCCAAATGCTATATTGTAGTCAACCCATCATATAAATTATCTTATAGTAATGAGGTGCGTTATTAGGAAGACAAAATGACCTGAACGGCAATCCTCTTTTCATTGTAGACAGCTTCACCAGGGACCATATTCTTAGTAACAAGAGCATCTTCTTTACCCTTGGCGACAAAAACTCCCTCATGTCTATGGGGCTCAACTACAACCTTGCTCCCACCCTTCATTCCTCCCCTTCCTCCACGCCCTCTTCCTCCACCGCGGCCACCACGTCCCCCACCACGGGACTTCATGGCACTGCCCCCCCATCGCCACCTCTTCCACCACCACCTCTTCCCATTCCTCTCCCTCCATCACCTCTGCCCCTAAACCCACCACCACCACGGCCTGCACATAATCGAAACATTAGAAATGCCATAACCAGACTCTAAACTGATACAAAAAAACACCGAGCTTGGCTGCTTCTTAGCTCCAAACTATCAAACGCAGACTGTTTTGAATTACAAAGAAAATTAAGACATCGGTTACCTCTTGGAGGTCTCATCCCTGTGAGTGTTCTGAAAGCAAATAGAGTGAAAAGCTAGAAGATAGAGAAACAGAGATTGGGAGGCGACGCAATACTTGGGGCAGAGGTTAGGGTTTATCTGACAAATATATTCACTGCTAAGTCCTTACTACTGGGTCCATATATATTAAATAAAAAATGGGGTCGTTACTAGGGTTTTAGGCTCGTGTAAGGGTCACTTGCCTTCATTTAAGGGTCGGGTGTTGGGCTGAAAAAAAGAGAGAAGAGAATGAAGAGAGAAAGAATGGATTGTTGCCATAATCCAACTCAAAATCATCTTTACGGCTTGGCCCAATTACAATTGGGCAGACCTTAATCTAAAATCCCATAAAAACCCAAGACTATTTATTAAAGCGTGCATTAATATATATATATATAAATTGATTAATATTTTATATCTAAAAGTGAAGTTATAATTATTTTATTTATTTTTAATATATTTAAATTATATGTTTCATCATCCTAATCATACTTGTATAGTTAATAAACTATATTAGTAATATATAGGATAATTATCTTCTATATATAAAAGAGATATATTTAAAGCAGCTTTGTTTTACTCACATTTTATAATTTCATGTAAAATTAATATTTTTTTAACTCAATTGTTGAATTTAAAATCTACTCGTATTTATCATATATGTAAAATTTTAAATCAATTTAATATCTCTATCATTTAGATTGAGAATAATATTTTTCTAAATATATATTAATGGTTGAATTATTATTATTATTATTATTATTATAAAGGTGCAAAGGAGGAAGGAGATTTAAATGTTAGATCTAATATATCGTAAAGAAGGTAAGGACTAATGGATTAAGTGATAATTGTTTTAGTTAAAATTTTATTATTATCAAACTAATAATTAGACATCTTCAAATAACTTAAAATTTAGTATGCTTGATTTATATAAATAAAACATAAAATTCAAAATCATATTTAAAAAAATATAAATAGTATATTAAAGATATGGAAGTGTATAAATTCATTTTACATTAATATGAGTGAATCTATCTATATATGTTTGCTATTTTCCTCCTTAAATTTGTCTACTTTACCATTGATTTTTATCTATCCAAAATTATAAAGAATCCAACGTTAAAAGGATTCTTAATAAAAGAATAAATGAAATCTTTTAAGCATTATAAAAATATAAATTAAAAAATTGAATATATCTTTAGACATGTAAAATTGTAATTATTTAAAAAATAAATTATACAAATGATAAATCTAATCAATAAAATTTAATTAATCTCATGATAACGTGTTAGTAATCAATTAATATTTATGAAATAGACTTATTTTTATATATCATTAAAGTGAGAGCCATGAATTATATGATTTATTATCAAATTGATCAAAGAGTTAATTGCATACAACTTTAATGGTATATGGTACTTTTTCTTATATAACTTCTCGACTGCTATGCATGTGCTAATCATAAACTTCTATAATAGTTGATTTAAACCACGTCAAAGAATAAATAGGATAGCACACTTAAAATGGTGAATTATAATTAATACCATCAATTTTTTTCCTAAAAATTCACATATAATGTAAAGTAACCTTAAAGAAAGTATCATGAAAATTATTTTATATTCGTTGTTCAGCGTTCGTGTATTGTTTACTAGTGTTCGTTTATTATTTATTAAAATATTAAAATTGTTTATATTAAATAAGTTAAATAATATATATCTTTAAGACTTTACCCTAAAAATTTAGTATCGAAGTCCTAAACATATTTATACAATACAAATTTATCGGCTTAAAAAAATTAATAAAATATAATAATAAAATAATTATGAAATTAAATTAGTTAATTATGTTTAAAATAAAAAATTTTAAAAAATTTAAGCAGAAGACACTAAAATTAAAAATTAATAAAAATTTCATAATTAGTTAAGAAGAATTTTTACATATTAATCCTTTACATATATGATAATGTGGTATTTGAAATTTGAAAATATTTTATTTAGTAAACCAAAAGGTATACAAATAAGTTATCCATATTATGCATATCATTTAAATATTTAAAACTATTTTTTTCTAATAATATAAAATTTATTTATAATATATATTCTTAAATATATACGCATATATAAGTATTTAAATATATAAAATTGATTCTTGCAAGTTACAAGTAGAGGTGGCAAACGGGCGGGTTCGGTTCGGATTCTTTTCGGGCTCGAATTTTTTCGGGTTCGAATTTTTTTGGATTCGGACTTTTTTGAGTTCAGTTATTTTCGGGTTCGAGTTTTTTTGGGTTCGGGTTTTTTCGGTTTCGGGCTTCTTCGGGTTCGGGCTTTTTCGGGTTCGGTCCCGGTTCTAGTCGGGCGGGTTTAGCGGGCCGGCTTGAAATATTTTGAAATTTTATTAGTTATAATTTTTTTAAAAAAAATTGAATGCGATAATTAATTTAATTTTTATATGATTTTATATTTTAATAAATATTTATATAAAAACAAATTTTAATATTTTAATATTTATTATTTGACAAAAATAATTTACTCTTTTTTAATTTCTTACAATATTTATTATAAAATAGTAGATATAATTATATTCATTAAATGCAAAATAAAATATTACATATAGATATTATAGGAAGAAAAGTACCAATTAATATTATCATTTACCAAAAAAATACTTAATATGAATAAATGATCAATTAATTAGCTCTATTTTATTTCTAATTTGTTTTTTATTTGTACATAAATCATAATTAATATTATTGCATTAAATATAATCGTTTACATTAATTAATCAAATGTCTCATTAAAAATTTAGAATATTAAATTAAAAAAATTATATATTTTTAATATTTGATATAATTATATCATATACAATTATACACTACCATATGATTGATATTTTGTAGTTGATATAATACACTAAAAAAAATATTTATACAAAAAAACTTTGTGAGTTTAAAAAAAGCATAATATAAATAAGTATGAAATTAAAGTAGATAATTATGATTAAAATAATAAATTTTTAAATTTTAAACAGAAGTCACTAAAATTAGATTAATAAAAGTTTCATAATATTTTTTTATTTCCTCTGTAGTTTGTTTTTAGTTTTACAGATTTCCTCCAACTTCTAGATGTTATCTTCTTCACTTCTTTATTAAATGAATGTTTTACTTATTTCTTTGGTCTTGGTCAAGAAAAATTGAAGAGCATAAAAAATCTGACTGGACTACAAATATAATCTATCTATAGAATAATTGAAATTGTTGATAGGCTTTCAAAGAATAAGAAAAGAAAGGATATGATTTCATGATAAATTATTAAATTATTGTATAAAATGAAATAAAATAAATATTGCACATTAATGTATATATATAATTAATTTAATAATTTTCAAACAGAATTATCATATTATATAATAACATGGTTAAAAAATTAATTATTTATTATCAAAATAATTATTAAAATAAATATTTACTAATTAGTTATCATATATAAGCATAACAAATTTTTAATTTTTAATAAATTAGTTACATAATTTAAATAAAAAAATTAACTTAAAATAATCATTTTTGCACAATCAAGTAATGATGCATGTTTGTCTTGATCGCTACGTTACATAATGCACAAGAAAAAATATCTACTGATATTATTTTAGTGGACTGGTATAGATATGAACCGATAAGGTAGGCAAATAAATAAATAATCATATATGCTTAACAAAATTATACCTAATTAATTGTTATCAATTCGTTTAAATTATACCTAATTAAAGTTCTATAATTGTAACTAAATTCTCAATTGATATATGCAATTAGTTTAAATTTGGAAAAATTATTAAATATAATATAGAAGTTTAAATAAAATAGGTAAACCAAAAAGCTGATATAATTTAATCATAATGATTATAAGACAAAATATAATTAAAAGGATGAAATATGAATTAAAGAGAAAAAAATTATATAATTTAGTAATAAAATTTATACAAAAGACAAGACATGGCAAAAACTTAAATTTCTTAGCTATAAATAAAATTTGAAACATATAAATATTTATTGTTAATTTGATAACATATTTATATAAATTTTTTGTTCAAAGTTTAATATAAATTGTTTTAGTAACTTATTAAATTATTATTTTTTTATATTAAGTAATTCTTTTTTGAGTTTTAATTTACATTTGTTATTATAATTTCATATATGAACTTATTTTGTTATTGTAGGGATTTAGAAACTTTAATTCTAGATCTCTTTTATATAAATCAGAGTTAAATGTATATTTGAATAAACCAAGAGAAGATTATGATATTCAAATTGATGTTCTTAATTATTGGAAGAAAAATCAATTTCGATACCCTGTACTTTCACTTATGGCTAATGATATATTGAGTATTCCAATTACCACAGTTGCATCTGAATCAATATTTAGTATGGGTGGTAGAGTTATCAACAAATGAAAAAATTGTCTCATAACACATAATACAGAAATTTTGATTACCACTCGTAATTGGCTGTATGGATATGATATAGATAAAGATGATAAGATTTTAGTGTCATTATTATTTTATTAATTTTTTATTATTTAAATTCTTATATGATTATTTTTATATATTTTATTTGATGAAGAAGATGAAACAATGAGATTTGGAAGGAAAGTTGGATTAAATTGAACTAGTTGGTTTATGGATGAGGATGAAGAGTTATAATTGTAACATATGTTAATATTTTATTTCTTACTATTTATATTGTTAAAAAATTAAATTTTTTTATTAAGAGTAATTATGATTGATCATTGCCTCATTAATCTTATTTGAAAACAGTGTCGCTTTCGGAGAGTTTAGTTGCTTCCTGCATTTGCAATATTTTCGAGTATGTTATTCATCAAGCCGCTAGCGTTGAATGGAATGATCGTATTTTCCTGTTTTGTTCATCATGCAATGTATGACTAGGGATTGGTTTCTCAATGACTAGATGGTTGTATATGAGAATGATTGTATGTTTTCTATTTTATTGTTCTTGTAATGTTACATGTCATAACTTTAAGTGTTTGATATTTTCTTTGCTGGTTTGTTTTTTATTATATTGGACTAATTTAGAACATAACAATCATTGACTTGTTAATGGCATGAGAATTTGGATGCAAACATGTCATAGTTGAGTCTGAATTTTTTTTTGCAGTGAAAAAGTTATTACAACCTTTAAAACGGTATGATCTCATTTTTTAACTTTCAATTTTTATTTTTAGTATAATCACCATTTAAAAAATAAATTACTATTTTTTTTATTTACGAGTTATAAGAGTCAAAATTTAAATTCTAATTTTGTTAATAATGTATTTAATATTTTATATGAAATATCAAATTTAAATAAATGTTACAATTATATAATGATTTATATATATATATATTTGATTTATTATTGTATTAAAATTAAAATTTTAATATGAAATAAATATAATAAAATAGTATAATAATTTTTTTATAATAAAATCAAATGTTATATTTAATAATATATTTATTATTTATTATTACAAATATAATAAGCATAATATTGAAAATTATTTGATATTGAATATTATATTGTGTTTTAAAATAATTTTATTTAATAATTGAATGTAAATATTTAATATTTATTTTGTTGATAATAAATTATTGATATAATTATGTAATAAATAAATAATGATTGTTTTAAAATTTTATAAATTTTAATTAGAAAAAATGTATTATTATATATTTATTTAATTATTTTTTAATATAATAATTATATAATTATAATTCGGACTTTCTCGGGTTATAAATTCGAGCTTTCTCGGGTTTCGGATCGGGCCGGTTTCGGGTTCGGGTGGAATCGGGCTCAGGCTTTTTCGGGTTTGGACTTTTTCGGGTTCGAATTTTTTCAGACTCGAGCTTTTTCGGACTTGGACTTTATCGGGTTCGGGCTTTTTCGGGTCGGGCTTTTCTCGAGCTCGGGCCTTTGATTTTTTGGTCAATTTGGTCCGGTCTCGGACGGGCTCGGACGGGTTTTCGGGCTCGGACCAACTTTTGCCGGCTTTAGTTATAAGATACTAAAAATGCATCTATAAAAAAAAAAAAAAAAGAGTAAAAACATATAGCAGGGCACGATGACGAAGTAAGTAATTAATGTAAAACAATTTGGAGAAGTAGAAAACTTGAATTAAGGTTGGTAGGTAAGTTATCTGCAAAATGTTCAATAATAAGTAACAGCCACAATTTTATAGGCTTTGAAATATCTTTTTTAAATAATTTCTGTTTTTGATTTTTTGAACGTGACTTACCCACCTACACCAATCATACGTATACTAAAAAGAAATGTTTTCTCTTCTTGAAAATAATACATTAACTGAAACAATTAAACAAGTATCAACAATTTAACATGAAAACAAGACATTAAATACATGTCACTAACTTTTTTTTTTTTATGGTGTTAAATCCTAAATTTAGAATAAATTTTCTTAAGAATGACAAATTTAATTCGCATTTTTTAAAATTTAAATTTGAAAGTATATTTACATTTAAGAAATGATTAGTATCCTCACGACATCCATTTAAGATGCTACCAATTAATTTTGTAAACTTTTTTAAGTCTCCACTAAATAGTCTTTTGTTATTATTAGGTTTATTATTTAAATATTGAACAAAATCTTAAACATTTTTTTTATCATTTTAGCAAAAATCCTTCAAAATTTTATTATCACTTTAAAAATATCTAAGAAATCACATTTATCTTTTTGAAGAGACTCGATCATTTAAATATTTAAACGCATTATTCTAAGATTATTAATTTAATTGCTAAATTTTTATCATCCTAACTCTAGTCTTGTTTTCTTTTAATTTTTATTTATTTATTTATAGTTCTTTTTATTAAAAATATTTTCTTACAAGTATTATTAATATTAAATATTTATTATTTAATAATAATAAATAAATAAATAAATAAAATATTTATTATTTATTAAAAATATGTTAATTAATATCATTTAAAAGATAAACAAATGAGATTAATCTTATTCGAATTGAGATGAACTCAAATAAAATCTTTTTAATAGTTATGACTTTAGCATTCAAATTTTATACAAATAATCAAAGAAGAAATTGACTCTCACTTCTTCTTTCCACGAATTATTGATAGAAACAAATTTTTCAATAAAACAGTCAAACAAAAATTATTTTTTGTCAACTAATCCAAACAATAATAAATAATAAATCTTTTTCGATATAGATCCTCCAAATCTCAAAAATCTCCTTGAATATTTTTTTTTTCTTTTTTTTGAACTTTCCACGTCTACCGAAAGCACACTATTTACAGCCTGCTTCCTTTTATTTTTGAAACTTGATCCTACCGTTTCTCCTCGACTATATATTTTCCATACTCTTCTTTCTTTTAAACGAAAAGAATTCTTTCTACCTTCAATAAATCGCCATAGCTACTTTCCTCATTCTCCACAACTTTCACTATCTTTTCGCCTTTTTTTTTTTTGGTTTGGTGTTTAATTTTTTATTCGATGGGTGTTTTGGATTTACGGGGTTAGGGGTGAAAGCAGTCGGTTCTTGATTGGGGACTTTAGCTCGGTTGATGGGATTTCTTGGATAGCTTTGGCATTTAAATCTAAGCTGAGATGATCTAGGTTTTGTGATGGGCCATCGTGAGAAATGTGGATGAATTTCGGCTAAAAATGAGGGGATCTATGGTAGTTAGGCCTCGATGGTGGATGAATGGTTGATGACCGAGTATTGACCCATATCGACTTGGGTTTACGTTTTATACAGCTGAGCTTAAATATGTTTCTGGATGAGTTGCGGAAGAAATGGTGGGCTGGATTTCTCTTGTGGAAATTAATGGTCCAACTGATGAAAATTAGATACCAAGATTTTTTTGGTCTTGTCCCTCTTATAGGCTTGTGGAGATGGGATGAGGGTCATGTTGGAACACTAATTTGGGTTGTGAGCTTAAATTGAGCCCAGAACTTAATTTTAGTGTTAGACTAAATTGGATCTTAAACTAAAAATCACTAAAAATAAAATCAAATGGATCCACTAAGCCCAATAAACTAGAGAAATTCGGTAGGTTTAATAATCATGATAATTTTGGTAAGCCTAATAATTCGAATAAACTATGGTATCTATAGTTAAAATCTTGTCGAGCATTTGTTCAGTCCTGTCACTTGCACCTTCAGTATATGGGCTTTTATCATCATTGGACTAGTAGCCCTTCACGAGATGCATCCAGTAAATTTGCTTATAGAGAAGGATTCCATTCAGGTATGAAACGAATAGAAGTCGAGAAATGTACATTGCCTTCCATAAGTATGAAACATTAATGATTAGACAATTCGTCACGTCCGAAGAATGACTTATAAGTTTTATCCTTCTTACAAGCATTGGCAAAATTAAAAGGAACTTGGGATAACGGCCAATGCTGGCCTATTATTGAAAGATATCGATCATTCACGTGTCAAATACTTGTTTCTTTTTATAGAAGCAACGTACCTTTTTTGGCTTTTACGTATAAGATTTTTGGACCTTTCTTCACTTCCGAATAAAGACTTTTTATAGTCGTTTTATTTTTCTTACAAGGATAAGCAAAAGCAAACGAACTTGTATTATAAATTGCCTTTTTCATTTCCTTCGACTTCCTCCCATCCCTGCGTACCTGACAACATTTGAAGGAATCAAATTGTATTCTGAATTTGGTTTGATTTTAATGTTCTGTTCTTTTCTATGTAAACTAAATTTGATTCAATAATGTCTATGTTCCATGCTTTCTTTGCAGCGCTGAAACTTTCTAGTTGAGGAAGTCAATTATGAAGAAAAGAATCAGTGCAAGAATCAGAAAGCTTCTTTCATGTACTGGTATGAGTTAATGAAGGAAAGCATTGAACATTGATTCTCTCAAGTTCATTTGAAAATCCCATTAACCATTGTTGATTTTCTTCTTGTTGTTTTGCTGCAGCATCGGCTGCCAACTCTACTACTGTAACACCCAACATCATAGATGTCCGCGAAGAATATGCCAATGCCTTCCGAACTGAATCATACAACGAGTTTTGGACACGTGCCCTTGCTGTATCCCATGTAGATCCTGCCACGTGTATTAGCCCCATGGATTATACCACTGCAGCTCGACTCCCGTCCTATCGACTCTTTGCTGAGCATCTCTTGGATCCGGACCAACCCTCGGTTACTCGGATCCTTACTTTGATCCAAAACCGACCCACAACCCACACTCTTTTATTGGACTATTTTTCCCAAACTGCCAATGCTTCTCTCTTATGTGGCCTATTACTAAAAGATATTGACCGTATACGTGTCAAATACCGTTCTTTTAGGACCTCATTTCAAGCCCATGAGATTGCTCATTTCTCAAATGAAAATCAAATTTCGAGTATTTTGACTTGTTTAATTGATTTCTTCAATTCTCCTAACCCGTTTACATCAACTGCTCCATTTTCGAGTCGAGTTCGCGTAATTCAAACTGGATGTTGTGAATTGCTTAAACGACTTGAGTTTAATCGCGACAAGGCTCGAGCTAAACTCCATTTAATAAACAGTTTACAACATGGATCAGGCATATTTGTAGTGGCATTAACGGCTTCACTAACTATAATAGTTGCATCCCATGCACTAGCATTGCTAGTGGCTGCGCCGAGTCTTATAGCAGCTTCGCTAGAGTTGGCTTCAAAAAGAAGACTTGTAAGGGAGTCGGCTCAGCTCGACGTAGCTGCCAAGGGGACTTATATATTGAATAGAGACTTGGATACAATAAGTAGGTTAGTGGCTAGGCTAAATGATGAGCTCGAGGATATGAGTGCAATGGTTAAGTTTTGGGTTGAGCGTAGAGAAGATCAAGCCCAAGCCAGTGGCGAAGTGGCGCGCCAGCTAAATAAGAACGATGCCAATTTTACACAACAACTTGATGAGTTAGAGGAGCATCTCTATTTATGTTTCATGACAATAAATAGGGCTAGAAACCTTGTTGTGAAAGAGATTCTACTTTGATGTCATACTAAGATAAATTAATATTGGTCTTAGCCTAAATCTCCATTTTATTGTTGATTTTGCTTGGTTTTGGGCTTGATACATATTTCAAAAGAGAAAAACACACAAGCAAATTTAGGCCATAAGGTTTGATGAATAAGATAATCAAATATCAAGTTCAATTCACTATATGTATTTGGATTTAATAATTATGAATTCAACTTAATTAGCAAAAATTTTAATTTTAAGCTCTGGTGATGAATATTTAATGTTGATCACCAGCTCTTTACTCTAGAAGTTGTAGATATGATGAACTATCAATAAAAAATTTGGAATTAATCCAATAGTCTTTGGTGTGTCCCTTTTTCTTATTATTACCCTTTCTTGTATACATACACAAGAAAGCTATAAAAGAGAATATGAAAATTTTGGTAACCAGAGATGATTGCTACTTCCACTTTGCTCTTAAAAAAAAAAAAAAAATTTCCATCATCACTCAAAATTTATGAACTTTTTTCTTTAAATCTAAAGTCTAATCTATGTATGTTATATCTATAAAGACATCTTGCATCACATGATGTAGATGAAGTGAGCCTCTCTTCCCATTTGTATCACTTCTTACAATTACAGTTAATGAAAAGGCATCGTTAAACATTTAATTTAAAATCAATTGATCATGGATAAAGAATGACAACTTAAATATAATCATTATAATCATTAGAGCATTTATCTCAATACTAAAGTTGACAACATGAGCAAATATATGAATTCACGCTAACATGAATTCCTCTCATTCACTCATTCTTATTTAAGGTAATTTGTTCTTCCAACTTTCATTCTGCAATATCTTTGAGGATGACTTACTTTCAAGTCTTTTTCGATCTCCCACTAGCTTTCACCTTTTTTTTAATCATTTATAGTCTCCACTCTCCTATTTGAAGTGTCCACAAGTCTGCATCGTATGTGTCAAAACCAATATAAATGATTTTCACTTATCTTCTCTTCGATATATTCCACTTTAACCTTATTATGAATGCCTTCATTTTTCATTCCATTCTTTCTCACATATTCGCACATCTACATCAACATTCACATTTCCACAACACACACTTCTGTATATGTAGTCTTTTAGTCACACAATAGTTACTATCATAGAGTAATATTGTTCTAACAATTGTCTTATAAATCTTGCTTTTCGACCATACAAGAATTCCTTTATTATAGAAAACACATATAACGCTTCTCTACTTGCTATAGCCAGCTTAGGTCTGAGGATCACATTGCTATCAATCTCTCCATCCATTCATACGATCGACCACAAATTTTTGAAATGATCTCGCTTAAAGATCGTTGCCCTACCTAGCAACACTAAGTTTTGATCTTCCCTATGTACTTTATCGTATGATTCTCCAAGTCTATAAATACCATACGAAGATCTTTATCCGGTACTCAAGAACCCTCCATAGACTACCAATGGAAGTGTATTGTCTCCATTGTTGATCAACCAGACATAAAATCGAATCGATTCTCCAATATCTCTACAGTTTTCCTTAATCTTCGTTTTATCATTCTTTCCCATAATTTCATTATGTGACTCATTTGTTTTATACCTTAGTAGTTGGAGCAACTCTTAATATGTATATTGTTCTTATAGAGAGGTACCAAAATACTTTTCCTCCATTCCTCCCAATCACCTAACTCTTGTCTCTCCAAGATATTTCTAAATTTCTATAAAAATGTCGTCAAGCCCTACAGCTTTCCATTTCATCATTCATTTTAGTGTCTCTTTTAGTTCTATCTCTTTAATTCTATGCATATGGCAACAATTTATATCTCCAAGAAGCACTAAGGTACAATAAAAAATTTGGTTTTGTCCATCGTTAAATAGTTTGTTGAAATAATCTAGCTACCTATCTTTAATTTCATTGTCCTTAATTAGAGTTCTTTGATATTTATCCTTGATACATTTCTTGACTCTTAGGTCACGACCTCTTATCATTGGAGCCTTTATTTCAACACTAAAGTTGACAACATGAGTAAATATATAAATTCACGCTAACATGAATTCCTCTCATTCACTCATTCTTATTTAAGATAATTTGTTCTTCCCACTTCCATTCTGCAATATCTTTAAGGATAACTTACTTTCAAGTCTTTTTCGATCTCCCACTAGCTTTCACCTTTTTTTTAATCATTTATAGTCTCCACTCTTCTATTTGAAGCGCCCACAAGTCTGCATCGTATGTGTCAAAACCAATGTAAATGATTTTCATTTATCTTCTCTTCGATCGATGCCACTTTAACCTTCTTATGAATGCCCTCATTTTTCATTTCATTCTTTCTCACATATTCGCACATCTACATCAACATTCACATTTTCACAACACACATATTCTGTATATGTAGTCTTTTAGTTACACAATAGTTACTATCATAGAGTAATAATGTTATAACAATCGTCTTATAAATCTTGCCTTTTGACCATATAAGAATTCTTTTATTGTAGAAAACACATGTAACGCTTCTCTACTTGCTATAGTCAGCTTAGGTCTGTGGGTCACATCGCTGTCAATCTCTCCATCCATCCATACGATCGGCTCCAAATTTTTGAAATGATCCCGCTTAAAGATCGTTGCCCTACCTAGCAATACTAAGTTTTGATCTTCCCTTTTATTTGAATTGAATTTACATTTTATGCATTCAGTCTTCATTCTGCTTAGTCTAAACCTTTTTTATTCTAGTGCTTGTCTTAACAGCTTTTACTTCATGTTGACCTCCATTCTAGTTTCAACATACAAGACAATATCATCTATAAACATCATAAGTCAATGCATATTATCTTGGATGAATTTTGTTATATCGTTCATTACTATAGTGAACAAGAATGAGCTTATCGCTGATCCTTGATGTAGTTCTAACGTGATAAAAAAATTGCTTATTTGCCTTCCACATGTACTCACATGTGTCCTTGCATCTTCATAAATGTCTTTAATTATTTCAATATATTTCATTGGGAATCTTTTCTTCATTAAGGATCATCATAGCACCTTCCTATGTACTTTATCGTATGATTCTCCAAGTCTATAAATACCATATGAAGATCTTTACCCGGTACTCAAGAACCTTCCATAGACTACTAAAGGAAGTGTATTGCCTCCATTATTGATCAGCCATGCATAAAATCGAATTGATTCTCCGATATCTCTAAAATCTTCCTTAATTTTAGTTTTATCACTCTTTTCCATAATTTCATTATATGACTCATTTGTTTTATACCTTAGTAGTTGGAGCAACTCTGAATATGTATATTGTTCTTATAAAGAGGTACCAAAATACTTTTCCTCCATTCCTCCCAATCACCTAACTCCTGTCTCTCCAAGATATTTCTAAATTTCTATAAAAATGTCGTCAAGCCATATTGCTTTCCATTTCTTCATCAATTTTAGTGCCTCTTTTACTTCTATCTATTTAATTCTATGCATAAGACAACAATTCATGTCCTCAAGAAGCACTAAGATATAGTCCAAATTTTAGTTTTGTCCATCGTTAAATAGTTTGTTGAAATAACCTAGCCGCCTATCTTTAATTTCATTGTCCATAATTAGAGCTCTTTGGTACTTATCCTTGATACATTTTTTGACTCCTAGGTCATGACCTCTTCTCACTCTTGCTTACACCAATCTATATATCTATTTCTTCTATCTTTTGTGTCTAACTTATTATAAATCTTTTTCACAACCTTAGCTTTAGCTTATGTTAATATCCTATTTTGCCTATTTCCTAATTAATTTGTATTTTATGAAGCTCTCTTCAGTGTTGTTGTTCTTCAAAATCTTGTAACAATTTTTCTTAGTCTTTATAGTTTCTTTAGCTGATTTAGTCCATCATGTTATATCATTTTCAGTCAGTGCTCTTCCGTTTGGTACTTTTAGTATCTCTTTGTCCACCTTCCAAATGAATTCTCTATCTTGCTCCATGGTATATTTTGGATTCTTCTATTGCCCAATCTTCTTTCTGGATCCAACTACATATATATACTTATGACAATCTTCTTTTAGCTTCCATGATCAAATCCTTGTAACTCATTTCTATAGGTTCCTTCAATGTTGTTTATGAATTTCCATGTTTAAGAAAAAAAATCTATGTTGTGTGGTAACATTTTCACCTAGGATAATCTTGTTGTCTAGACATCTATGTCTATCCCTTCTCCTAGCAAAAAAGAAATCTATCTAACTTACATTCGGTTAACTTTTAAAGGTTATAAAGTGAGATTCTCTCTTCCTAAACAGAGTGTTCATTAGGGTTAAGTCGTAGGATAAAACAAAATATAAGATAGTAAAACAAAATATAAGATAGCATCCTCACGCTCGTTTTTCACACTATAGCTAAAACCCTTATATATGCTTTCAAAACACTCTCTACTACCACCTACATGACTCTTAAGATCACCACTAATAAAAATCTTTTCTTTATTGCACTTATTGTATTACATTATCTAAATCCTTCCAGAACTCACTAGTCTTATCAAGTCCTGACTGTGGAGCATACGCAGTAATAACATTCAAAATCTCTCCTCTTAGAACTAGCTTAATCAAAGTAATCATCTCTTCTTATCTCTTGACTTGTAAAACATCCTTTTGATACTATTTGTCTATGATGATACCTATATCATTTTCTTCTCTATCTTTTCTTATATACCAAAGCTTATACCATCGAGGTGTTATCTTCTTAGTCTTCTCTCCAGCTCATTTGGTCACTTAGAGACATAAGTTATTAACTCGCCTCTTGCTCATAACCTCATAAATCTCCGCTAACTTACAATTAAGCATGTCTATATTCCAAGATCTTAACCTAAGCTTATGGTTATAGACTAATCTTAACCTAAACTTATGGTTATAAACTAACTTCTTTGCCCACCTTGTCCATTGTGGTGTAGGAACCTTTGCCTATTTGACATCACATCTAGGCATCGATGTAGCGTGCTATTTCCAAACAACGATCTAACAGCTCTTGCATACTTTTCAATACACCCAAACTCCAATGTAATGCTTCACTGTGTGGGGATGCCCCAACGAAGTTCTCATATTGGTTCATTTCATAAAGATTAGACGAGTTTTAAGTAGTTAATTATCCAAATCTATTGTCAGTCTTCCTTTTTATACGGGCTTGGGACGGTCGCATTTTCATATCACTCAACACAGGTGGAGTTACAACTTGAATATAATAAGATAAAAAATTTTAAATTTAATTGATGTAAGATAACATCACTTTAACAAATTTTTATTAAGTGTAAGCATGATTATCATATGATAAACTCAAAAAATACATAAGATCAAAAATATCATGTAACAAAATTTGAGTTTTAATATCACATTAAATATTTGATTTAAAATTAATTAACATAAGTAGAAAATTCAACTTGAATATAGATTCAAAAAACTTGAAATTTAATAAATGTGAATTTTGACGGGAAAGGTCATATGGAGTAGGCTACTCCGGAATTAAAGCCGAATAACTTCATTGAGCCTAAGATGTGCGTAGTACTACATTTTACTAGTTATAATTTCATCATCTCTTATGCTAAGTAGTATTAGTGAATACTTTTTTCCTTTCCATGTAGCCTTTTGGCAACCCTATCTTTCGGCATTCAAATACGATAACCATACAATGATATTAACATAGGATCTATTTACGCTACCAAGTTTGTCAAATTATAATCCACTATCGATGACTAGGTGTCTTTGTTTTAATTATTAAATAAATAAATAAATATATATATATATATATATATATATTGATTTTAATATTTATGCTCTCACTTTTAAAATATAGGAGTTTTACATCTTTTCTTTAGATTAAGACCTCCATTATATCAAAAAAATGAAATAAAATTAAAATCTCATGACTGACTAAGCCTACATCATTTTCTTAGGCATGCTCGAAAGGGTCTTATAAAAGGCCTAGTTCATTTAAAAACCTTTCAAATAATTTGGCACAATAAACTTTCCATAATGGCAAAGCAAATTAAATCTAGCAACATTTACTGTTGGAAATTTATTGATTATCAATTCTTTGCAATATTTCTTCCTTTTGATGTTAACCGATCAAAACGAAGTGAACTGCCATAACTCAAACACAAGCATATTTTCTTCCTTTTCATTGAGGAAAAAAAATCAGTTTTTATAGAGAGAATTATGAAATTAAGCATCTCACATGAAAGTTTCCTTTACAATCCAAACATTTGGTAGGAGTGATCTAGCTATGTCTGACCATCTTATTTGGTTTTGGTAATGTTGCACAAGGCAACTTTGAGATGTTGGAAGATTCTCATGTGAAATAATTTTTGCTTTGGAGAATTTTACACGATTTTGTTATGAATTTAATTTATTTTATACTTATTGAAATTAAATTTTTATTTATTTTTATGTGTTTATGTTTATTATTATACTTATTTATTGGAGAAGATTTTGATAACTAAGAGACCTATTGAATATATCAATTACAATTAGTTGTAATCTCTAAAATCTTTCATTATTATTTTTCATATGTTGTCTATACCACCTATATAAATATGGTTTTATGTACTTTTTTTTAAATATATTAGAATATCAACAATAAAGTCTTTTGAATTTTTCTTTGTATATAAACTATCATGGTCGAACATTTATTTATGTTCTTCATTTTCTATTGTTATTTTCTATCTACAAATTATTATTAAAAATTTAACACTACTAACATTAAATTTACGTTTATTTTTATGTGTTTATATTTATTTTCATATGTTTACGTCTTTCATTTTAAGTTTATGCATATTTTTATGTGTTTACATTTATTAACATTAATTTTACGCTTATTTTCGTATATTTACAATACTTCTAATATAAAAAAAGAAGAAGCAAATTTAGTATTAATAAATATAAAATGGGTTATCATTTCAGTAACATTAACATTGATGTTTCTATAGAATTTTTTTTTGGGTTCAGTTAATGCTTATAAAAGAAAATGAGAATACTCAAATAATGGAAGAATTTCCCATACACAATAATTTATGACCACTATTCATTTTATTATGTAGATTCTTTTTCCTTTTTAAAGAATCATATTATTTGTTGATAAAGTAGTGATAAAATATTGAATTCTTTCCTTAAAAATAACTTGCTTCTAAATTTACCCTCGACCCTCGTTCAGAAAGCAAAGGAATGCTGAATCCAAGATTTTGCAGATGGTACAAGAGCTTAAAGGCAAAGAATAGTAACATTTTGACATTGAGCACAAATTTTCAGTTGTTAACGTTGACAGTTATTTTAGCCAAAGCACCGAGTCACCGACAGTGAGGTAGCTCATATTTACCCAACTGCTTCCTAACATGGAAGAGGGGACTCTAGCGTATTATTAATGGATCACAACTGCTCTCTATGAATCCCATTAATGCAATCCCAACTACATCAACTGTGTGTGTCTCGTCTTTTTTATAAGTATCTCTACAATCTAATCTCCTTATTCTACCTACGTCTCTTTGTATCTTTGAAAACATTTTTTCCTTCCTCGTAAGATTTTTATTTTGTTAAACAAAAAATAACAATCATTAAAGCTATGGCAGCTGAAGCAGGGAAGAAGGAGGAGATTTCGAAGGTGAAAATCACCAGCAAATGCCATGTCAAGCCAGGCAAGATTGTAGGAAGAAAAGAATGTCAGTTGGTCACATTTGATCTCCCGTATCTGGCATTCTATTATAATCAGAAGTTGTTGTTTTACAAGGGCGGGGAGTTTGAGGATAAGGTGGAAAAACTCAAGGATGGGCTGAGGGTGGTTTTGGAGGAGTTTTATCTGCTGGGAGGCAAGCTTGGGAAAGATGAGGAAGGGGTTTTCCGGGTGGACTATGACGATGACATGGACGGTGTTGAGGTGTTGGAAGCCATCGCCGATGGGATCAGCGTCGACGAACTGGCGGCTGATGAGGGCACAAGCTCTCTCAAGGACCTCATCCCGTACAGTGGTGTCTTGAACTTGGAGGGCCTTCACAGGCCTCTGTTGTCTGTGCAGGTAACACTTCTTTTTGTACCCATATATGCTTGCTTGGTTTCCAAAAGGGCTGATCTCTGTCCAAATTCCATTGAATATCGCTCTTTATTCCCTACGGTTCTCTTCCGACTGAGTATTTATAAGCAGCATGAATTCAGATTGGGAGGATCATTTTTTTTTCAACCCATAAGCAAGATTTTACAAATTACAATGGCTATTCTTTAATTCAGATATTTATAGAAGAACACGCAGCAATATGACATTATAGGATCTTACTTCACAAAATGAACTTATTGTGTCACTTAATAGCAGGTACAACTGGTCCAGGACCCTTCTGAATTTGTTGTATATTCTTTATAGCAGAAGCTTCATTAGCCTAATCAAAATTATTTGATTTTATCCGTTACCAAATATCAAAACCACATCAGTCGAATAGACTAATTTGAGAATGCATCAACTGCATTTGTTACACATGTTCCTGACAGTGGTCCTATACTCTTATTTCTAGGGCTTTAATTGTATAGGCCAATATATCTGCTTCACTTTCATTTCTTGCTCTTCTTATTCATTAATTCCTGCCTTCTCCCGGGTTGGGCCTTGATCATCGACGATCCCTTTTCGGCCCGTTCGACGCGAATCGATTGTCATCATCACCGTCTATTTTTGGGATTCACATTTTATTTTCAACTGTTTTTATATGACGGATTTGTGATTTTGTCGCACAATGTAGTTTACGAAGTTGAAAGATGGACTGGCAATGGGGTGCGCGTTCAACCACGCGATTCTTGATGGAACCTCCACGTGGCATTTCATGAGCTCCTGGGCCCAAATCTGTAGCGGGTCCAAGTCCATCTATGTCCAACCTTTTCTCGAACGGACCAAAGCCCGAAACACCCGTGTGAAGTTGAACCTCTCGCTCCCGCCAAACCCAGTCGCTTCATCCGAAGATGATGTCAAGCATGGCCCACAACTCAGGGAGAGACTCTTCAGGTTTTCTGAAGCTGCCATCGACAAGATCAAATCGAAAGTCAACTCTAACCCACCATCCGACACCTCTAAACCATTCTCAACTTTTCAATCTCTAGCTGTCCATATTTGGCAGCAAGTAACCCGAGCACGTGATCTTAAACCTGAAGACTACACAGTTTTCACTGTCTTTGCAGATTGTCGTAAAAGGGTTGATCCCCCCATGCCCGAAAGCTACTTCGGCAACCTGATTCAAGCCATCTTCACCGTCACGGCAGCCGGATTATTGTTGGGGAACCCACCGGAATTCGGTGCATCAATGATACAAAAAGTTATAGAAGCGCACAACGCTAAGGCCATCGATGAACGTAACAAGGAGTGGGAAGCTGCACCGAAGATATTCCAGTTCAAGGATGCTGGTGTCAACTGCGTGGCTGTGGGGAGCTCTCCAAGGTTTAAGGTTTACGACGTAGATTTCGGGTGGGGAAAGCCTGAAGGTGTGAGGAGTGGGTCTAATAACAGGTTTGATGGGATGGTGTATCTGTATCAAGGGAAGAGCGGTGGCCGGAGCATTGACGTGGAGATCACCTTGGAAGCTGGAGCCCTGGAAAAGTTGGAGAAAGATAAGGAGTTTCTCATGGAAGTCTAGCTATAGCATTTTACTTGAATCATACTCTGGTGATTGTAATTTTATTAACACGGATTGTAAAATGAAGTCCACATTATTGTCTTATTGCTGCCACTGCCAAACCTTATGTATGTTGGTATCTTTTATTATTTAAATTTGTTTGTTTTGTTTTGACGTGGGGAGAATGTTGAAGCCTTGAATGCAAAGTTAGAGCAGTCCTAGGTTGACTTGATTGTTGAGTACAAGCTTTGTTTATTGAAAGTAATTACTTTCAATGAAGAGAACCGAACTATTGATACGAGAAATAGAAGTGGTTGGGATTCTTTCATTTACCCATGTTAGTCGTACTCTGTAACAAAAATTAAATAAATAAATAAATAAACGCTGTACTATTCATAGAGGTTTAAACAAGTTAAATTTATGACATAAAACGCTGTCCTATTCATATACTATTCAAAGAGGAGGTGTAAATAAGTTAATTTATTTATAAATTATTTGAATGATCTTTTAAATTTTATTCATATATTTTTGAACTGAATTTAAGTATAAGTTTAAGATATTCGAATAACAAATCAAATTAAATTCGAGTTTTTAAATATTCGATTCGAATGACTCAGAAGTTTAATCAAGCTTTTAATACATATGTTTTAATATTTTATTATTAATTTACATTTTTCTCTCATAATACATAATTGAAAAATAATAAATCAAGTTTAGCGAGTTGAGTTTGAACGTATCGAGTATTTTTTTCAAGTCGAGTTCAAACATTAAAAGTTAAGTTCGATCGAGTTTAAGTTGAGTTTTGAGTTTCAAATTTTCGAATCCGGTTCAAATTTCATACTAAATCATCTTGACTTAATTTGATTACTCTTACTCATAAAACACAATTAATTAGGATAATATAAAGGGCTTACATTTTATTAATTTTATATATTATTACTCAATCACAAAATATTATTTAATTAATGAGTAAAAATTACAAATTACAAATTTTTAAAATAAAATAAAAAAATTTATCAATATTTGTTCTTAAAAATATGCATTTTTAACTATATTTATTAATATGTTATTCTTCTGTGATTGATCGACAACTTATAAAATTTATATCAAATATATTTATATATATATATGAAGTCTAATATAAATATATGTGAAATCAATTGTCTTATTTGTGGTCGATGGACCACTTCTCTCCGATCCTCTTTTCTCCTCTCCTCTCCTCTCCTAAAGCAATATCGAACTGATCCCTTTTAAAGATTGAATTAATCGGAGTGGTTGAGCTTGAATGTGTTCGATCTTTTACTTAGGTTCTGGTAGAAGCAAAGAGAATTTAAGACGTCAGTCAAAACAGGGGAATAAAATTTATGCATGTACATGGCAACTCTCTTACAAAAGGGTACCCTAAAATGTTGATAATTTTGACATTTTCTTGTTATTATTCGCACCAGATCAGGATAAAATATGAATCGGAAATGCTAATTGTTTGTTGAAACTGAGAGAATGCTAGCTATAGCCAATCCTACATAAATATTGCTCACTCATTGGGAATGGATCTTGTCCGTGGGGTGGGTGCATTGATATTAGTCATTTTCATTCCTATCCACCTTATACTCTAGATATAATATCATTTTTCACCTTCAAATTCTGAAAAACAAAAAGTCATTTTAGATTCTATTTCTTAATGGAGTTAATTTACCTCCTATCATCTTATTCCCAATATATTTTTATCCGATTTAAATGAAAATTAGTTATGTGCTAATGTCACGGGTCCCACATAAAAAAAAAGGAGAGAGATAGCAATTAGTTTATGAGTCAAGGTTACTTTTCACATAATTAAATATGCCCTTTGCATTGAAAAACAAAACCCATGTGAGGTGGTATTTGAGCTACTCTTCTTTAATGAGGACCTTTTTGAGATCAACGTCAGATAGGCTCGAAATAATTGAATTTGAGTAGGGAATTTAATGAAAATTTTGTACATTTAAAAAATACATCATACATAGGTAAATAAAAAATTATACCCATCATTAGATTAAATTATCTAAATTAATGAATTAAATTTCAAATTTGTAACTGTGATTTAAATTTAAAATTTGCAACTGTCAGGAAAATAAAAGACTGAATTAATTCTTGGAATTAATTTAGAAATTTTGAAGGCTAAAATGCTCTTAGATGAAGGCTATAAAAAGGAAACTCTTCTCATTTGTTTTAAACACCAAAATCAAAAGCTTTTCTCTAGCTTTTCTCAAATTTCTTTCTCAAGTTTGTTCCTTGCTTTAAGCTCCTAGTTTTAGGAAATTCAATGTGATAGTGTTGAGGCATTTGAAAGTTCGATTAAAGTAGATGAGTAGTGCGCTTTTGCTACTTGATTATCGTTGTATCTTGGGAGACAGACGCCTAAGTTACTTAAGAACCCACGGTGAAAAAGCGAATCTATTTTAAGGAAACTATGGGATACATAGGCCTCAGTTTACTCTGTTTGTACTTCTACCTTATTCTATTTCAATTATAATCACTGTATTATTATTCTTAAAGATTTACTTTGATATATATATATATATATATATATATATATATATATATATATATATCCGTTGTTATTATTTTTCTTACAATTTCAAAACAAATTCTAGGTGTGATGTTGAACTTTAAATCATTACAATTAGTTAGTTCTGTCTAAGGAGATTGAGTTTTAAGTGGGACTGTCTCTGACCTCTCCAACCTTTCTTGGGAACTTTATATTGAGTAGTATTTAGTTGATCAACATCCTAGTTGAGATAGGAAAATAATAAATTATTGTAGTTATTTTGATATATATGTTTGATATATATTGTAGATAAATTAAGAATTATTAGCCGTCAATAAATAAATAATGAATTATTATTTGTTTTCCTATTTAATAGGAAACTACCTAAAATCAAGGAAGTTAGAAATATCCTGATTTTTTTTCCTAGAATTACTCTCTAGTTTTCCTATTTATATTGTAAGAACTATTGAATTCATATGGAGAAAAAAATACATTCAGTTTTACCTCTCTACTGTTTTCTTTCTTTACTACATGGTATCAGAGCCTATGAATTACAAAGCAGCCATGGTTGGCTCTAGTTCGTCTTCTTCTTCCGTTACCAGCACTGTGACAAGGAGTTCCCAGGCATCTTCGATTGCACCCATCAATAAAAGCTCTTTACAGATTACCATTCATAAGTTAAATGGTAAAAACTACTTAGAGTGGGCCCAATCCGTGCGTTTGGTGATTGATGGAAAGGGAAAACTTGGATATCTGAATGGGGAAATCAAGCCTCCAGCCGCTGATGATCCAAAATACCAGCAGTGGAGATCAAAAAATTTCATGGTTATCGCTTGACTTATTAATTCCATGGAACCAACCTTGGGAAAATTGTTAATGTTTCTACTAACCGCTCATGATGTTTGAAAGGCTGTTAGAGAGACGTACTCTGACCTAGAAAATTATTCTCAATTATTTGAGTTAAATACTCGGATGTGGCGGATACAACAAGGTGATAGAGAGGTAACTGCCTATTATAATGACATGATGACTCTGTGGCAAGAATTGGATATGTTCGAAACTGAAGAATGGGAGAGTCCGAATGATAGTGCACGTTACAAGAAAAAGGTTGAACGAAATCGAGTGTTTGTATTTCTGGCAGGTCTAAATAAAGATCTTGTTGAGGTTCGGAGACGTATTTTAGGACAGAAACCTCTACCCTCTACCAGAAAGGTTTTTTCTGAGGTACAGAGAGAGGAGGCTCGGAGATTAGTGATGTTAAAGGGAGTAGAGGAGCCAAAAGTTGATCAGGACAGTTCAGCTCTTGTAGCCCACAGTAATGAGCAACAAGGAGAAAGACGAGGAGGCAAACAAAAGCCATAGTGTGATAATTGTCGGAGACCATGGCATACACGCGAGACCTGTTGAAAACTCCATGGAAAACCTGCGAATTTGAAGAAGAAACCTGGTGATGACTCTCGACCAGCAGGGGACACTCGTGCTTTCCAGGTTAACACTACTAATCCAGGGCAGCAATCATCCTCAAACTCTCTTCCTTTCACCAAGGAACAAATGGAGCACCTGTACAAGATATTTCAGTCTCAATCTATAGGAAATTCTAGTGCGTCTTGTTCTTTAGCCCAGTCAGGTAATTTTTTCACCACATCCTTTACTTGTGTCAATCCAAATACATCTTGGATATTAGATTCAGGAGTAACTGATCATATGACTGGGTTCTCGCAGTTGTTTTCTTCTTACATACCTTGTGCAGGAAATCAAAAGGTCAAAATAGCAAATGGTTCCTGTGCTACAGTTGCAGGGAAAGAAAAAATTATTGTTTCTTCTCATCTTACTTTAAAAGATGTCATTCACGTTCCTCAATTGTCCTATAATCTATTGTCAGTCAGTAAATTAACTCGTGATCATAATTGTCAAATTAATTTTTGGTATTCTAAATGTAAATTTCAGGATTTAACCTCGGAAAAGACGATTGGGGATGCTAGGCAAGACTGTGGCCTTTACCTCCTTAATAATGATACAAACTTTGGAAGGCAAGACCAAACTTGTTTTAATTCTATTTCTGTTTCCAGTGAAAATGAGATTATGTTATGGCATTTTCAATTAGGACATCCAAATTTTCACTATTTAAAGCAATTATTACCCAAATTATTTATGAACAAAAATGCTTCTATTTTTCGATGTGAAGTTTGTGAATTAGCTAAACATCATCGTACTGTTTTTCCACCACAACCATACAAAAAGTCAAAACCATTTACTATGATCCACAGTGATGTATGTGGTCCTTCTAAAGTGGCAACTCTTTTTGGAAAACGTTGGTTCATTACATTTATTGATGATCATACTCGAGTTACTTGTGTTTTTTTACTAAAAGATAAATCTGATGCTGAAAGTGTGTTTAAAAACTTCTATACAATGGTACAAACATAGTTTGAAACTCAGATCAAAGTTTTTCATAGTGGTAATGGCAAAGAATTCTTTAATCATGTGTTAGGGAATTTTTTTGATGAAAAGGAGATTTTACATCAAAGTTCTTGTAATAACACACCTCAACAAAACGGGGTAGCCGAAAGGAAAAATAAACATCTTCTTGAAGTTGCTAGGGCCTTAAGCTTTACATCTAAAGTTCCAAAGTATCTTTGGGGAGAAGCTGTTTTAACAGCCACATTTTTTATAAACAGAATGCCTTCAAGAACCTTGGGGCTTAAAACACCACTAAAACTTTTCAATGAGTGTTTTCCAACTTCCAAGTTAGTAAGAAACATTCCTTTAAAAATTTTTGGTAGTGTTGCATTTGTTTATAACCATGACCATAAAAGAACAAAACTTGATCCAAAAGTACATAAATGCATTTTTGTAGGCTATTCCACAAATCAAAAAAGCTATAAATGTTATGATCCAGTTCTGAAAAAAAAATGTTTGTTTCTATGGATGTCACTTTCTTTAAAGGACAATCATACTATCACACTTCTCATCTTTAAGGGGAGAAGAACAATAGTAAAGATGATATGTTTCTAAATGGTTCTAACTTAACCATTGATTTTGAATGTGCTAGTGATGATATTTTACCAAAAGTAATTGAGAAAGGAAATACAAATGCATTAAATGATGAAAATCTACAACAACCTCTGATAATGCCATCTCAAAATCAAAATTCTGAAATAACAGAGATGTGTGCGAAACGATGGAAGGGTCTTGTATATTCAAAGGAGTACCAAGCACAAAAAAAGGAAAGGAACACTGTCTTACAACACCCCCAAGAATCTGATCAGGGGTTGGATCATGAGATCAATGTTCCTTCAGACAATTCTGATAATAATCCTCCAGGTAATTCTAAGTCAAATTCCTCAAGTCAAGATGATCTTCCAATTGCTCTTAGAAAATGTGTTAGGTCTTGTACTAAGCATCCTCTATCCAATTTTATTTCGTATAATAATATGTCACCTCAGTTTCGTGCTTGTCTAGTGTGGTTATTCCAAGTAATGTACAAGAAGCTCTAAATGTTCCTGAGTGGAGGGAGGCTATTCTTGAGGAGATGAGAGCTCTAGAGAAGAATGCTACTTGAGAAAAGGTTGATCTGCCACAAGAAAAAGTAATCGTTGGTTGTAAGTGGGTATTCACCGTGAAGTATAATTCCGATGGATCTCTAGAACGATACAAGGCTCGACTGGTAGCTAAAGGCTACACACAAACTTATGGAGAGGATTATTCTGATACTTTTTCTCCAGTGGCAAAACTAAATACTGTTCTTGTGCTCTTGTCAATTGCTGTAAACCTTAATTGGTCTCTAAATCAATTGGATGTGAAGAATGCTTTCCTCAATGGAGACATTGAAGAGGAAGTTTACGTTGAGGCACCACCTGGTTTTACTGAGAAGTTTGGATCCAAGGTATACAAACTTAAAAGATCACTATATGATCTTAAACAGTCTCCTAGAGTTTGGTTTGAAAGGTTTACAAGGTTTATGAAGAATCAGAATTATAGACAGGGGCAGACAGATCACACTCTCTTTATAAAAGTCTCTAACAAAGACAATATCTCAATTTTGATTGTTTATGTAGATGACATAATTCTTACATGAGATGACGAAGAAGAAATGAACCGATTAAAATAGAATCTAGCTAAGGAGTTCGAGATCAAGGATTTGGGGAAAATGAGATATTTTTTGGGTATGAAAATTACGAGATCAAGGAAAGGTATCGTATTGTCACAACAAAAATATATCTTGGATCTCTTAAAAGAAACTGGTATGAGTGAGTGCAAGCTAGTTGATACTCCAATAGAAGCAAAAGTGAAGCTTGGAGAGGTAAAAGATGAAGTTCCTATGGATACTGGTAGATATCAAAGATTAGTTGGGAAGTTAATTTATCTATCTCATACACGGCCTGACATTGCTTTTGCTGTAAGTATGGTAAGTCAGTTCATGCACTCTCCTTGTGAGGAACATCTAGAAGCTGTGTTTCGAATTCTTCGTTATTTGAAAGCAACTCCAGGGAAAGGATTGTTTTTCAGAAAAAATGAAAATAGAGGAATTGAAGTCTATACTGATGCAGATTGGGCAGGTTCAATCACTAATAGAAGATCGACATCTGGATACTGCACCTTTGTGTGGGGTAATCTAGTTACTTGGAGAAGCAAAAAACAAGGTGTTGTTGCCAGAAGTACTACAGAAGCTGAATTTCGTTCAATGGCTCAAGGAGTGTGTGAGGTACTCTGGCTAAAGCAAGTTCTAGAAGAAATTAAGAGGCCAGTTAGTCTTCCTATGAAGTTTTACTGTGACAATAAATCAGCCATCAGCATAGCTCATAATCCGGTTCTACATGACAGGACGAAACATGTTGAGATTTATAGACATTTTATAAAAGAGAAGCTTGAAGAAGGGGTAATTTGTACTCCTTTTGTTCCTACCATGAAGCAAGTTGCAGATATTTTCACCAAGAGCTTAATGAGACAGCCATTTGAACTTCAAGTGAGCAAGTTGTTCATGATTGATATCTTTGCACCAACTTATGGGAGAGTGTAGATAAATTAGGAATTATTAGCTGTCAATAAATAAATAATGAATTATTAACTGTTTTCCTATTTAATAGGAAACTACCTAAAATCAAGGAAATTAGAGATATCCTGATTTTTTTTCCTAGAATTACTCCTAGAATTACTCTCTAGTTTTCCTATTTATATTGTAACAACTATTAAATTCATATGGAGAAAAAAATACATTCAGTTTTACCTCTCTACTCTTTTCTTTCTTTACTACATATATATATATATATATATTATTCTAAAAATTAAGAGATAGTTGATTGTGATTTTCAAAAAAAGCAACTGAAACTAATGTTGGACCCCTCTTACGACAGCTCAAGTATCTATCCCTACTTACTGGTAACTATGAATCATGGAAAGAAACCAGAGAAGTTTAATGGTTTAATCTTCAAGAAGTGGCAGCAAAAACTGTTATTCTATTTGACGACCTTAAATATTGTGAGATTCTTGACTGAGGATACTCCTAAACTCAATGAGGATGAACATGATATCTAAGTGATCAATGCTGCATATGCTTGGAAACATTTTGACTTTTGTGCAAAAATTACGTCATGAATTGGTTGATAGAATCTTTATACAATGTGTATAGTTCAAAGAAAACAAGAAAAGAGTTATGAAAGTCTTTGGACCATAAATATAAGATTGAAGATGTTGAGACCAAAAAATTTGTGGTTGGTTGCTTCCTAAATTATAAGATGGACAACTCCAAGACAGTGAACAATCAAGTTCAAGAGATCTAAGTGATCTTACATGAGATTCATGTTGAGAGGATGAATTTGAGTGAAACTTTCCATGTGGCTGCTATTATTGAGAAGTTGCCTATTGTATAGAAAAATATCAAGAATTAGCTTAAGCATAAGCAAAAGGAGATGAATACTGAAGTAATCTGATTTTGAATTGAAGAAGACAACGTAGGTTCTGAAAAAAAAAAGGTCATCTCACATATGTCTAAGGCAAATGTGGTGAAGCATGGCTATAAAGCAAAAAAGAACAAGAAGTCCAACAACAATAAATCCAAGTTAGGCCTAAGAGATAAAATCTCTAAGAAGCCCAGGAAGTTCCAAGGCAAATGTCTTAATTGTAACAAAATGGTACATAAAGCATCTAGTTGCAAGTTGCCTAAAAAAAGGAAAAGAAAGAGGCAAACATGGTGAACTACATCACTTAAGATGTGTTAGACATAAGCCTTTTCGATGTTGTTTCTAAAGTAAACCTTGTTGGATCCAATCCGAGAGAATGGTGGATTGACACAAGTGTAACTCGACATGTCTTCTTAGACAAAACGATATTCATTACCTTAAAACCAATTTCAAATGGGGGTAAGTTATTCATGGGAAATTTCACTACCTCAAAGATCAAGGGCTAAGGAAAAGTTATACTAAAGATGACATTGGGAAAGAGTTGACACTAAATAATTTGTTGTATGTGTTGAAAATTCTTAAGAACCTTGTATCAGGTTCACTATTGAACAAACATAAATTTCGTATGTTATTTGAGTCAGACAAAATTATTTTGTCTTAGAATGGAATGTATGTTGGGAAAGATTATATATCTAGTGGGTTTTTTAAGCTAAATGTAACCGCGATTAAACCAAGTATTAATAAAGTTAGTTATTCTGCTTTTTTGCTTGAGTCTTCTAATCTATGGCATAGTAGATTATGACATGCTAATTATTATACTATGCTTTTGTTGATTAACATGAATCATATACCTACTTTTCATATTGATTCCAGACATAAGTGTGAAACTTGTATTGAGGCAAAACTGACAAAATCATCATTCCAAATAAGGAAGACTGAACCCTTAGATTTAATTCATGGTGATATTTATGATTTAAAATTTGTACAAACAAGGTGAGGCAATAAGTGTTATTTCTTTGATAGCATAAAATATTGTTATATATTTATTAAAAAGCAAGGACAAAGCTTAAGAGAAATTTGTTCTTTATAAAAATGAAGTTGAGAACCAACTAAACAAGAAGATTAAGGTGTTGAGAAGTAATCAAGGTTGTGAGTATGATGCACCATTTGTTGAATTATGTGTATAACATAGAATCATACATCAAACCTTAGCACCTTATTCGCCTTAGTAAAACATTGTTATTGAAAGGATAAATTGTACCTTGAAAGAATGATGAATACAGTATTCATATGTTTTAGTTTGTCTCAAAACATGTGGGGAGAAGTTATTTTGTCAAGAAATTATTATTTAAATAAGATATCGGGCAAGAATGAAGAAAAGACTCCATATGAATTATTGCAAGAGACCTTCTTACAAATATTTACGAGTGTGGGGATATTTTGCCAAAGTGGTTGTACTTACACCAAAGAAGGTGAAAATAGGTATGAAAATAGTTGATTGCATCTTTGTTAGATTTGCACATAATGGTAATGCGTATCAGTTCCTTGTGTGTGATTTAAAAATACCTAACATACACAAAAACACAATAATAGAATCTATAAATGCATCATTCTTTGAATATGTATTTCTTAGAGATCCATATAGGTATCAAATCTTTTAAACGAACTCTTCAAGCTATCAATAGGGATAGTCAGAGGACTATAACTATGAACAAATGATGATGTTGAGGTTGAGCCAAGACTTAGCAAAAAAGTTAGGATAAAAAAATCTTTTGGTCCAGTTTTTTTTACTTTTTTTTTTCTAGAAAGCAATCCTTAAAGTTATAAAGAAGGCTATAAAAAGGGACCTCTTCTCATTTGTTTTATACACTAAAATCAAAAAGCAAATTCTTTAACTTTTCTCTACTTTCTCTCTTAAGTTTGTTTTTGCTTCAAGTTCCTAGTTTTAGCACTCTCAGTATGATAAACTTTGACATTTGAAAGTTCAATTGAAGTGATTGGTGGTGCACCTTTTCTATTTGGTTACCGTCATATTCTGGAAGACAGATGTCGAAGTTACTCAAGAACCTACAACAAGGCCTCAGTTCACTCTATTTGTATATTTGCCTTATGATTTTTCAATTATAATTATTGTATTATTGTTCTGGAAGATTTATTTCAGTATATATATATTATGTTATTATTTTCTTACAAAAAGATGGGTTCCTTTATCTTTTGAGTGAAAGAGCCAGTGCAATGAAAGACATTTGCAAGTGGGTGAATGTCAAAGATCACACATCGAAAAAAATGATGGGATAGTTTTAGACTTTTATGTCATCCACACAATCGAAAAGAGGGTAAGCATGATGCATTCAATTCCCTATAGGATTTGAAAGGTAAAATCGTTGGACATATAAATGTGAGTGTTGCTTGCCTAATAAGCCAATTTTGCTAGGAGAAGGTAACGATCACATGACAAGTAATATTAGAGTCAATTTTGACTCTGATTCCATGTCGAGCGCTCCAATGGGGGTAGTCAAGATGAGTCAATTACATAATAAGCTATCTAACGGGAGGACTCAGAGTTGTACCTGTGATAAAGATATCACAAGATTGGGTAACCGAGAATTTCACACTACGTGCTTTAAGAAAGAGTAGGCATAAGATATAGTTAATCCCACATCAGATACAAAATGGAGGTTTCTGACATATGTTGCATACCTAATAAGTCGGTTTTGCAAGAAGATGGTTTATAAGTCAAAAGCTTTTCCTCTACCTAATAAACATTTCTTTTGGATTAAGTACATGGCCTCTTAACAAGTGATAACTATGCCTACAGAACTCCTCAACGTGACTTCCCTATGAGAGATATCAGGATCCAGGTAGATCCGAACCAAGGTGGATCCTCTCTTTTGGGGGTGAAAGAGCTAGTATAATGAGGGCATTGAACAATTGGATGAGAGAGAATACCATGAATCCAACATTAGAAAAAAAAAAGGGAGGATCTTGGTGATAGTGTAAACCCTTCAAGCCATTCGAGACTTGGTTGATATTGACTATATTTAGTTGATTCAAGTTTTAACTACTATTATTTATTATAAAATAATAATGAGATATTTCTTTATCCATAAGTACTTTGAATAATATTGATTATTAAACTTATGAAGATAAAGCCCATGAGATATAATAGCCATGCAAAGGGTTACAATTATGAGATTCGTATGCACCAAAACTATGTTCCTAAAATAGTTATTGGTCATTGTACTGTAAAGACAGGGCATTGACAATACTTAAAGACTGGTACATGCTAAGTTTCTTTACTTATGAAGTCAGCAACTGATCTCATAGGTTGTAATATAAGGACATTTGAGGATAACATGTAGGTGCTTATTAGAAAATAAGTTCACTAAATATGACCCGTTATGAGAGCCCCATTTAGTAGTATTGCTCAATTGTCTATGGAATATGATCTCATATGTCAATAATGTAACTACTATTGAAACTCGAGATGTCAAGTCATCTTATATGTGAATTGTCACACTTTGATTTCACCTTTATGGGTTTGGTACCAAATGCCTAAAACGAGTTATTTTGATGTGCCATGAAGCAAATAAAGATTGATAAATAGTCAAGATGATGATTCATACCCCGAGTGACTTAAAGGGACTATGTCTTGATCATCTTTACTCATATTAACTCTTAAATCCTTGGCCAAGGTAATTTTAAAAGTTGAGTTAATATTCGTAGCACAATGATAAATTAAAAATATGTATAAAGTAGACATTGCACCAAACTTTATCTATTTTTTAGACATTATTATGAAAGGATCAAATTGCATTGACATACTGTACACTAAATAGGTTAAGTAACATTTGGGTGATCATGACATATTGCTAAATAACTATCTTGATCTATGAATTGAATAGTAATTTAATTCATTGCCGACATATTGAAAAACTAAAGGGTCACACACATAAAAGCAACCAATGGATTAAATTGAATTAAATGATTTGAAAATTTTGGTATTTTTCATGGGAACTTATTTAATGAAATTATAATTAATCTTAATTAAATGTGTTTTATAAAGAAAACTTAATTTAAAGTGTTTTAATTAAGTTATTAGACCAAATAATAATTAGGAAGAATTGAGCTTAATTAAATTGTTTAATAGTGGGCTCTTATATTATTTTAAGTTTAGAACTTACCTCTTAAATTAAAATGTTTAATTAAGAGATGGACCTAATTATAATTTAAAATATGTTCATGGGCATTAAGATAAATGTGTAATTAATAAAATACATTTACCCTAGCTATATAAACCCAGTTATGGCTAGCCACACCTTCCTAAGGAACATAGTGTGGAAATTGGCAACCCTAGGTCTACTTATGTGTGTATGCCGATTTCATCATCTCTTTATTGCTTATCTTTTTGAAGTATGTTAGGAAAGGTATTTTCGACATTGTTGAAAGCTTAAAGATATCGAGGGAATTGTGGTTGTGAGTTTTTGAAACTCAAAATACTAGCGTAGTGATAGTCATAGCACAATTCATTCTTCCCTAAGGTCTATAGCTACTTGTGTGGATATCATTAAAGGTTGGACAATTAGATGACTGTGGTTTGCAATAACCTAGCCTTGATGTACAAGAATTTATGGAGATCAAAGTCTCGAGTTATGATATTTCTTAACAAGGTATGAAAATTTTGAACTCCATGAATTGCTTAAAAACCCTAATGTCGATTTCGTGGTGGTTTTTGTCTATCACAATATTGTGTCTGGTTTTGGTCTTCATTGCTTAATTTCGCTGCGCAATATGATTGTTTCTTGAGTATAAGCTGAAACCAACACCTGAGTTTATAAGTAAAAGGTTTTCCTCCACCTAATAAATATGTTGTTTTAGATGGAAAAAGTGAATCCGTGACACTGACACATGACTAAAGGTTTTTTTTTTGGTTGCCATATGAATGACACATCTGCAATCAGCACACACGTGTCACGTGATAGTATAATTCCACATGATTGATGACCGATGACATGACAACCCAAATGATAAAAATAATTATTAGAAAGATAAAGATTCTATTAATGAAATTTGGAAGCTTACCAAAAAGCATAAAAATAACTCTGTCTATGTTGAACATAGTCGGTCCCAAGCCCGTATAAAGAAGAAAGGTTGGTGGTAGGTTTGGACAACCAGCTACTTAAAACTTATCTAATTTTTATGAGATTGACCAATATATGGTAATGGATGAGCTAACAAAATTCATTCAAGGATAATGTACTTTGTTGTATGATGTTTGCAGATGATATTGTCTTATGTGTGGAGACTAGAGTAGAGGTTAATACTAAGTTAGAACTATGAAGATAGACGTTAGAATCAAGAGGATTCAGATTAAGTAAAGTAAAGACTGAATACATAAAATGTAACTTCAGCACAAAAAGAGAGGAAGATAGAAATATATTGATGGTAAATGGGGTGGCAATCCCTAAACGAGATCATTTTAGATATTTGGGGTCGATCGTCTAGACGGATAGAGAGATTGATGGTGATGTGACCCATAAGTACAGGCTAGTTGGAGCAAGTGGAGAAGTACTACATGTGTGTTATGTGACAAAGGAATTCTTATAGGGTTGAAGGGTAAGTTTTACAAGACAGTTGTTGGACCTACATTACTTTATGATAGTGAATATTTGGCAACTAAAGGAGAACATATAGAGAAGATGAGTGTAGGGAAATATGAATGCTACGATGGATGTGTGGATATATGAAAAAAGATAGAATGAGAAATAAGAACATTCGTAAAAAGGTTGGAGTGACACTTGTTGAAGACAAGATAAGTGAAAGTCGTTTAAGTTAGTTTGGACACATACGACGTAGACATGTGGACACTTCAGTTAGAAGAGTTGAGACTATGAATAATGTAAAAAGCGTAATGCTATGGGAAGACTGAAAAATACTTGAAAGAAAGTAATCCAAAGAGATATGACGAAACGAGAGTTGGAATAACACATTGCATTAGATATGAATCAATGAATGAGGAGCATTCATGCTGACGACTTAGCGTGAATTTGTATATTGGTTCATATACCTTAGTTCAGTATTGGGATAAAAACTCTGATGATGATGATGACGATGACGACCAAAAAGCATCAAAATAACTCCATTTAAGTTAAAAGAAATTTTAACTATAAATACTTGGCTCTGTTTTCCTCATAAGGGAAAGATAATTTTTGAAAAAAAAAGTTACCTAAGTGTAAAACTATTTACTAAACTCGTAAGCGTAATTCTACTGAAGTTAAATCATGGGCATGATTTTTTTAAAGTTTTGTTTAATATATAACTCAACCTGAAATATTATTATACTAATAAAATATTTTAATTTTAATTTTAATTAAATTTTTAATTATAATAATTAATATTATTTATTATAAGAATATTATTATTTTAATAATATGAATGTTTTTAATCATTTCTTAATATTATCAATTTGATATATATTATTTTTATATTTTATTGATAAATTTAATTATATTACTATTTTAATAATAAATATAAATAAATTATAATTTTGTTATGATTTAATAATAAATACTTTCAACATAAAATATCAATATATTAATAGTATAAAATTTTTTAAAATTTTAATAGTAAATATTAATTACTGTCTTAATTTAAATATTATTTTAAAAATAGCAATAATATTTTAAATATTTTAAAATATTAATATAAATAATAATTAATTTTCTTTTAAGTGTACTATTTAACAAAATATTTTTAATATTAAATATTATTAAAAATATAAATATTTTTAAATATTAATAAATTTAAAAATAATTCATTTAAATATTTCATGATAAATAATTTTAATATTTTAATAGTTATGTTAATACCATTTGAGAAAAAATTAAAGAAAGCAACCCAATAAAAAAAATATTTTTTATTTACTCATCCAAATAACAAAAATTTTACTTTTTTCAAAAACTAATTTTTTAAATTTAGTTTTAATCTACTTTTGCAAAACAAACAAAATTTTAATCATATATATATATATATATATATATATATATATATATATATATATATATATATATATATATATATATATATATATATATATATATACACTTTGGATTACCATGATATTACTTACATGATATTATTGTCACGGGACTTGATACGCATGTCTTGATTGCAAATGTGTCATCTATGTAGAAACTTAATGCAGTCATTAAGTTTCGATCATGAGGATTGACAGCTATGAGGATCAGATGTATAAATGAATAGAATGTTTGATAAATATCATGAATATATTTAGTTTCTATTAATTTATATTCGTTTATTAATCTTAACAAACGATCGATCTTGAACAAAGATTTAGTTCATTCATTTATATTTGCGAATAAACTTATTTAAAATTTATTTAAAACTCGTTTGTTTAATGAATCATTTAGTACTTATCCACAGTTTGATAATAAACATTTAAATTATATATTTATTTATAAGTTATTTTAATATGTAATTATTAAAATTACATATATATATATATATATATATATATATGCAGGATTTTTTTTTTTAATTTGGCATTATATATTAGAATGAATATAATTTGTTTTTATAATTTTTTATTTAGTATTCACAAACATGTTTGTTTAATGTTCACAAACACGTATTTGTGAATATATTCGTTTAATATTAACAAATATGTGTTCATTAATATATTTATTAATATTCATAAACGAACTTAACAAAATATAAACCGAATGCAAATAATATTAAAAAATAAACTAACTAATATGAATTTGTCTCAATTAGAATATGCATGTAATTTAACTTTAATTGGATGACTGTAATTGGACTTTCACATATGAAAGTTGGAGCAGAACCATTTACGCTGAAATTGATTGTCGGACTGCCAGAAAAGCAACGAAAGGAAAAGGCTAGCTTAAGCTTAGGCAATAATTGAGCTTATTAAGCCGGCCATTTACGAGCGCTGTTGTCCTCACACGCAACTGACTCTATCGTCAAACTAGGGGAAGGGACAGCTATGTGTCTTGTCTCCTTCGTTATTGCCTAAGCAACGATAGGGGCAGTTGACCGATTAAATTAGCTGACCCTTGAACTAATTTTGGCGATTACTGTCCTTTGAATCAATGAGAACCAAACAATAACGTCGGTCATTTAAATAACCTACATTATTGCTGATGATTCCATAACCGAGGAACCAGGGCCCTCTAATCTGATTGAATTATTATTATTATTATTATTATTATCAGAAGTAAAAAAAAAAAAGAGAAATTACACATATAAATATTTTTTTTATTAATATCATTCTCAATTATAGGCCATTTGTTGCCACTACTATTGGCTTCAATTGAAGTTATCTAGGATGTTTTCCTAGGAAACAGAAGAAACGCAGCCACATATTTTGCTCAAACGGTTTCCTGCCACATGGTTCTCACCCTCCGAAACCCAATCCGATATACAGTATCCAGTAATTACAGCAAAGGAGAGAGTATTTCAACATAAAGTTTTTACTGAAATGCAGACAACCATCTCCAGATATGAACAAAAGGACCAAAGAAGATTCACCTTCAGTATCCCAAAACTCAGCATCCACATCTGGTGCTTTCCATGAAATTACGTTGCACAATTACTCTTGGCAAATACAGAGATTTGCAAGAACTAATCTACCGTCATTTAACCAAAATTTAGAAGGAAAACGGAACAAGCATGACGTTTCTTTGAGCCTTCTGTAAAATTAATGGATGAGATAACTCCTTGTATCTCCTCTCATGGGATTTCATGTCTTGCTTTCCGGTTTCTGAGATGGAGGCATTGCAGAGGCAGTGTCTTTGACAGTGGCTGTTACCAATTTACACAAATAACATCACAGGGAGAAGGGAAGAGGCAAAAGAGAGAGATTGAGTGAGAGAAGAACCAACCTTCATGTTGAATTTGGGATTCTAATTGGCTTTCTCCAGGAGGCGCAGTCTGGCCCTGCTGTTGAGAAGCAGAAGCTTTTAGCTGCTCTTCTGTGATCTTTAGGTACTCCTCACTCGTATAAGCACTGTTCACGGATGAACTACCATCTGCAGTTAGGAGACGAATGGCCTGGTTCATTTAATTTCTTTGAAAGATACAAAGGGAATGGGAAAATGAATAAGAAAGAACCCTCCATTAAGCCATAAACAACAGGATTGACCACTGTCGCGTAGCATTTAGCGCATCTTTCAGGACAAGAGATCAAGTAATAACACAAATGAGATTGGAAGGAAAAATCTCATGAAAGATCAGAAACCCTATGACAAAATTCACGTCACTAATAGCCTCAAATATAAGAGTATAAAGCACTCACTGGGGTCAGCCTTAGTATCAGATTCCTCAGTGCTGGCAACTGATAAAGGGGTTGGGGTAGATTTACTTAGATAGGGGCTGTTTCTATTCGGTGTATTTTGTGTTGTACTTGACATTTCATCAAGACCAATCTCCCGCTCAAGGGTGCTCTTGAATTCCCTTGAAACGTCCTTCACAGAAATAAAGAAAGGCAAAGAATTCAGAAGGACAAAGCTATCACAAGGTAAAGATATAAGTTAAACCAAGGGATTCATGACCTACCTGAAGTTCTCTAATGGTGGGTTGAAATGCCCGCAATGTTTTTCCCAGATTACGAGCAACCTGCACTTTAGTAGGCCATTGAAATGCCAAAAGGATTTTAATTTGTACAGAATATTATCCTAACTAAATAAGTTTCAGTTAGTACTTGGTTTAGGGTTCCTCAAAATTTGCTACAAAATCATTGGATGGGATAATGCAAAATCATATCCAACTAAAAATGAATACATAGCTAGAAGATGACACATATTTAAACAAAATTATCTCAAATAAAAGGAAAATCATGTATTTTATACAGGATTTGACGAAAGGATAAAAATGGAAACATATTAGAAAGTTTGGATCCCAAATGAAACAATTAGAGATTAAGAGTTAAACTGAAACCGGAATAGTTAGGGATCATAAGTGGAATTTACTCCCAAAATTAAATTTTCTATTTTCTATTTTTTCATCATTTAAAATAAGTGGCAAAAGTAACAATTAAATGCAGCCTGAACAATTAGTAATTAAATCTTGCTAAACTCCCAGAATAATCATTTAACATCTAGGAAGGCATCAAAATGATTGCTATGCAGTTGTAGGAAAAAAAAAAAGGTCCTTGATGCCTTTATAATTAAAGTTTTGCTTAAAGGATCAGAGCAGCCAGGCACCAACCTGTCTTCTTTTAAAGCCTCTGTGGCACTTCTGACTTTGTGGATACGTCATACCTAACAATTGATTACAGACCCTTACCACAATATTAAAGGAAATATTCAACCCTTATATTTGACAAACTAATTGATAAAATGTGATATATAGCAATATCAATGTGTCTTTTAACTCTCCATTCCACACAAGTTAGATACTTCTAGATATTGAGCCATTTAGTAAATGACAAGATGGATCTCATCTTAGGTAAAGACGCAATGTTTAATGCAAGAAATCTGGATAACTAAAAACCCCCAAAGAATGCTCATCAGGAAGGCATAAGTTAGCAAGAGCTCTGAGAGGACAAAGGAACTTAAGAGTTTAAAATAGGGTAACACAATGATCTTTTTCTTGCCAGATAATGGGAAAGTCATGGGAGCCATAAAGTCAACAAAGATCATCAACTGGAATGCATTGGGCTTAGATTGTCACATGAAGAGAAGGTTTTCGCATCAAGAGCAATCATGCATTATCTTGTCAAAAGACACCACGTTAAGCATGATAACAGCAGCTAACACTGTATTTTAGTCTGTCGATAGAATAAAGTAAGACGTTCATTTCATCAGAAGGATTATCAATGATCTTTTTGTCATCTAAGATGTTAAGGATCTGTCTATATTTATTAGGATGGTCCAGTGCATTCACATATAGGAAATATCAAAATATTCAAAACTGCTACGAAGACAAGAAACCACGTGAATTTCAGGCAAAGCTGAAATCCTTTCTCTAGAAAATCCAATGGTAGACCAGCTCAAACTTCAGGAAAAGTGTTTTCTCCTCCAATCCCTAAATTGAAATTCTAACACAATTCCTTCCCTCGACTTCTGTTAGATTATACCATCCATCTCTGGTTGTCCATTACTTGAGGCACTTATCAAAGATGAATATTTGAAAATAGTTGCCAAGAAACAACCAAGGTTTAGCCTAGTGCAGACTTGACAATCCTAGACACGATAAGATGATATAACACAAAAACGACATGAATAACGGACACGAAAATGACATGAACTAAAATAAAGTAAAAATTGTATATAAATATAGTAAAAGCTAAAAATAATGTTTTGTATTTCCCATGTCGACACAAAATTTTCGTGTTTTATACTCTACAAACACAATGTTACATGATATAAATACGAATTATAAACACGAATTGACAAGTCTAGCCTAGTGGTTGTTACCACTCTTTATAAGGGATTAGGTCCAAGGATTGCTTCCCCCTTCCCCCTTGTACCTCCCTATGAACCAAAATGAAAATAGTTGCCAAGAAGCCTATGTTTCCAAAGATTAGAACTTCCTAAATCCAATACCCGCATGAAAATGCATGAAATTGAATATTAGGCCTCTATACATATACGTACGCACATACATATATTTATATATTCTATGTATGTATATATAAAGTAAACAAACGGTCTGAAAAATCATCAAATATTATAAGCCACAAAAAGGAGCAAGTGAGGTGTTCTTGATTATAATTGAAAGAACATGTAAATATCAATGAAACAACCAAAGGATGAAGGTGGAATAGACCTCAGCCAGACCCTTGGGACCAAACACCAACAAAGCTACTACTCCAATAACCAGAGCCTCAGGAGCTCCAACTCCAAACAGAGAAGCATGAACCACCATACCTTTACATTTCCTCCTTTTTTCTGCACCATCATCATTTTATATTAAAAAAATTAAGAATCAAAATAACTGATCTTTAAATAAAAAAATACAGCCTAAAAAAGGAAACCAAGATTAAAAAAACAAAAAGAAACAACGAAAAGTACCTAATTTAAGAGATTTTGGTGAGATTGAAATGCCCAGATGCTTTAGACCACTCCATTGAGAAAAAAGAGCTGGACCCGATTGAGGAAACCATTTGGAGAAACTGAAATTCGAGGCTTTGGGGTATGAAACCAAAGGAGAGAAGTAGAAGGTGGTTGACTTTGAGGTAGCCGAAGTAGTGCACAAGTATGCGGATGTTGAGATTGGCGAGGCCATGACCATGATTGTGGTCATTTGAAGAGGTAATTTAGTTTGAGTTTTAGGAGAGCTTAGATTTTTCGAAGTACAGATATGGAGGGGACCCAATACAAGCTTATATCTCCAATTGAAAGATGTCAAAATTACAAGATGTGGAAAACAATTGTCGGGAAGAGTACAGTGAAGTTTGCTCTCAGAGTCGAAGCTGATCTACTTTTACGATGAAGCCCTGCCATGCGGCCCAGATTTCTCGGTTGGGTCCAGATACTTTTTATCCATCAAACATGACAAGACAAGTTATAGGCTTGATTCGAGCAGTTACAGGCTTGTTCATCAATCAGCATGCTTGAGATAGCCCAAATTATTGGGCTTATCCTCGTTGTGTTGAAGAACATGACTAGCAATCTAAGCATCAACCGAAGCAGAGATGTTTGTTTGTTTGTCTGTCTTTCCCTATAAAGTAACGGTGCTACTCTCTTTTTTGACTTTTATATAATACTTCCATTTCAGTTACATGGATTAAAGTGCTTGGCCTTTTCCATCAATGGAATTTTGTTCATCTCAGCTTCGTTTTTCTTCTTACTCAACTAGATAAAATAAAAATTAAAAATATTAATACTGCTAATTTTTGTATATATTTTAATCAAATATCATTCAATTTTTTTTTTTGAAATAGAAATATATTTCCTTTTGACGTCCTTAATTATTAAAGAAATGAAAATAATTCTACTGTCAACGTCTCAAGCATAGCTCATTTTTAATATTCGAATTTGAAATTTTAAAATATAAAGAATAAAATTTTAATACTTGAAGTGTGTCCACCAAATTTGACTACTTTTGAAAAATTTTTTCTCAATCAAATCAACAAAAGATTTTATTCATTAAATAAGATATGCCAATATCACCCATAAATTATATAAGATGGTATTTCACGAAGAATATATTAAAATTTAATCTAATTGATTCATTGGATGGTTCAACTTGTATTCATTTTTTCCGTATCAGATATTCTTTGAAAAAAAAAATAACAGTAACCACAATTAACTATTACCTTATAAAATTAGATTTTTCAAATAAAATAAACAAACTAAACTATGCCTGTAGAATTCTATATTTTGTTAATCTTGTTAATTTTTTGAACTGTTAATCAAGATTAATCCACCTAATGAGCAAGAAATAAAAGCTAATCAGACATTGGTACAGTAAAAAAAAAAGGAAATTTTAAAATTTTAAGATTTTAAATTTGAATTTTATGTGAAGTTTGTTTAATTTATTATTATTATTTGTATAGTTTATAATTATTATTCACATTTAAAATTTTATAAAATTATTCAATCATCGAATATAATATAATTTTAAATAAAAATATATTATTAAAAAATAAAAAAATAAGATCGAAGTGGTAAAACATATTCGATCAATGAAATTAAGTTGGAAATGAGATGTTATTTAGAAATTACTTTTAAAATTAATTTTGGATCGTAACTTCACCTACTTGATAGCTTCAACATGTGGTGTGCCGGTTTAGCTTTTGCCTTGTGGGACCAAAACCACACTCAGCCAGCCCATCTGTGGCTCAGTTTGTAAAATGTCCACCCTCTTGGACCCACCGCACTCTCCCCTTCTTCTCTCTTTTTTTTTTTTTTCTTTTTTTGAAGAAATTTTCCATTTTAATGGCTTCATTAGTTGCTTAATTAGTTACAAAGTTAACATGTAAATGCATATGGTTGGTGTTGGTTCTCTAAAACAACATTTACAAACTTTAATTAATGAAGAGCCTAATTATTTTTTAATTATTATTTAGTAAGTCATTATCTTTTGTTATTGTTTACTCGTAAGAAGATACAAAGAAAGAAAAAATTTAAATTTAGATTTAGGCTCAGTTTGACACTGTTATTAGTTACAGTACAGGGCAATGGCAAGCTAAAAGATAAAATAGAGGTAAATTTTTTTTATTATTATTATTTTATTAAAAATATATATTTTTAATGATCATTTTATTCATTTTAATTTCACTGTCAATATAAACTAAATTTAATCTCTATTAAGAAAAAATAATACCTATTAAATCAAATTTGGATTGCTCCTTATCTTATGTTATTTCAAATAATTCATGCAAATACAATCATTCTTAACATTTAAGCATAATTCCTGCAATCACTTTTTATGTTTGTCATATTTCAATTTTTTATATATAAAAAAAAAAGGAAAAAAGTTTTATTTTGTTACTTTTTCATATTTCACCTTTTTCCTGGACTACACGAGTGGGAAACTAGAAAAAAGTAAATCTATCATTCATAATATGAAACTTTACAACCCATTATAAAAAATAAAATAAAATAAAAAAATTGATGAGAGAAAATAAAGGCAAACATGATTATAAGATTAGAAGTTGATGTATGAATCATATCCTTTGGCAACCCAACTTTTCCCATCACTATCATCTTCTACTTACATTGGTAAAAGCTAATGAAATCAATGCACTTAGAAACACCAAAAAGGTTTTCCTCCTTTTTTATCCATTGGATATCATGAAAGATTTCTTTTGATAAGGTGATAATAAAGAAGGATAAAGAACAAAGGTGGAATGAAAAGGAGAGCGGAAAGAGCCAAAGGATATAGGGGGCTGCAATATCATTATCAAAGAGAAAATAATAATAATAACGGGGTAAAGGAGGAACCAAACCACACGTGCAAAACATAGTTTAATTTTAAAGAAATATATATATTTTATGGGGAGAGAGAGGGAGTGTCGCTGTCCTACGTTACGCACGAAAACCAATTATCCGTAGCACACGTGCACAGCTTTCACAACGAGTTCCCTTCTTCTAATGTAACAACTAAGAACTCAAAAGAAAAATACAATGTAACGGAAATACGCTTCCCATGAGCCTAGTAGAATAAGAAAAAGAATATTACAAAATAGGATAATGGATTGATAATACAATAAGCTTACGATGATGGGATAAAATAATGATTAAAAAGGGAATAAAAGTTTTGTCAAATTGATTTTATACAATATGGATTAATAATATCGTTCTTGTTTGTTATTTTGCTAATGTTAACTTTTAAAACAGTTAATATTAATTAATTGTTAGATTTTAACTTAAATAATTAAATTTATCCTCTTTTGTCAATAGATGATGGTGTGAAGGTTATAATTTTCATTTTTAATCAAATTAAAAAATAAAGATAAAATTACATCCATTCAAATATTTGTAGTAAATTTGTTGAATCACCCTATGTACAATGATTAATTTGAACATTATTTCTATTTTGTAGCACTTTCTTATGTTACTCAGACAATAATAGTTTATGTTATATTTATTAATTTTAATATGATTAATTTTATATTTTATTATCTCTTAAAAGTTACAAATAGAGTAATAGTTTGTATTATATTTATTAATATAAGCTTAATACCAAAATATACTCTCAATCTTTTAAAAAAAAATTGATATAAATTTTTAATATTTTATTTCATGTATAATTATCATATACACTACTAGTGGAGTTTTTATACTTCACGAGTGTGATTAAAATGATTACACATGTTTTTTAAAAATATTAAGAAAAAACTAAATAAAAAAAGACATGTGTAATCATCCTAACTTCGTTTGTAGAATCAAAAAATTCTACTGACGATGCATAGAATAATTATATTTTATTTCATGCAAATAAACCCTTAAATTTTTATTTTTTCTTTTTTATAAATAAGCCCATTACCTTTCATAATAGTGTAATTAAATACAAATATGTTAAATGACACTAATTATCGTTTGGAGATCTTACATGATAGTTGACGTGGATAGTTTTATCTATTATCACGTGATATGTCACGTATATAATACAAAAAAAGTTAATATCATTTAACAAATATAAACTTAATTGTATGATTTTAAAAAACTATAGTTTATATACAGAAAACAAATTTTAATAGATTGATTTGTATGTAATAAAATGTTGATGCATAAATTCATTTTACACAAGAGATTGAAGGTATATTCATATAAAAAAAGATTGAAAGTATATTCAACTATTAAACTTAATATTTACTCATTTAAGTCGAATTAATTTTTAAAGATAAAAATAGAATTGAACTAAATTTTACTTTGAGTTACAGTCTTTTTTATTATTGAATTTTCACTCATTCTTTAAACTTGCCCTTTAAACTAAAAAAATATAATCATCACTATTTCTATTTACATGTAAATTAATTAAAATTTTCAATATTTATTTTTAAATTCGTCCTTAAGATGGAGTCTAATTTTGTCTTTATCTTAAAAACTAACATTTCTTGATCTATTTAGTGTCTATTTTATTTTCATTAAGATTTGTTCATTTTAAATAAATTTGGGGACAAAAAGGTGATTTGATTTTTTCAAATATTAATAAAAAATTCTACTAACAATTAAAAAAATTATTCGAAATAATTATTAAAATTATAAAATTTTCTATAACAAAGAATCATTTTAATGATAATAATTAATAAAGCTTTTATCCTCATCTTTTTTGTAATTTTATTTGAGTGGTTCAGAAGTCGCAGCGAATGGAACAACGACATGCAGACGCACTTTGCCACATGCTGCGTCCATAATTTGGCCCGCACAATCCGACGACCACGGTTAAAAAGCGCATGTGAAGCGCATCACAATTTTTTCTTTTTTTTTTGGGCACCTCATAAAGTAACCTTCAACTCAACCAAGAAAATTTCAATTCAAATTCAGAGAATCTCAATTTTACCTTTTATTTATAAAAAATAATAATAAAAAATTGAAAATTTTGTTTTTTTTTCTTTATTTTTATGTAAGTTGAACGAGAAATGCACTTACTCTTAAAATTGATATCTAAACATATAAATATAAGTTTTAAACATGAAAAATGTTAATCAATGTCTTAAACACTGCTTAAAGTTTTATTTGAAATTTTGAATTAATGTAATAACATATCTTGATTTTGAAAAAAAAAATAGTACATTCGACATAAAAATTATTCTTTAAATAGTATTTTGAATAAAAATGTTAAAAAAATCTATCAACACTTTTTAAAGTTATATTTATAAAAACAATTGTAATTGATGCATTGTTGTATATTGAATTTAATGAAAACATTTGTATTAAACGAAAATAAAATATTTTTGAAAATAATATTTTATCTAATCTTACTTAATATGTTCTTATTAGAACTCGTTAATCGGATTTTTGTAATTATTCTTAACTTTAACAAAATATTCTCACACTTTAGTGTGGCTTTTTTTTTTTTGGTTACACACCTTATTGTGGTTTTGGCATTAGCCTCGTGTAGCCAATCTATAAACACTACTCTTTATATTTAGAAAGTAGTGTAGATTGATTAATTAGAGTAGTGTTTAACGAAGGGTCCTCATCCATGGGGTTTTGACCTTTAATCAATCTATAACCACTTCCTTTTAAATATATACTTAATCAGTAACATGATATCTCATTATATATATTCATAATAATACAAATTTAAAAATTTTTGTTGGAATTTCTTAAATTTAAAGTTGGAAAGAGAGATATAAAATTTAAAGGAAAAAAGAGAGAACTATATTTCCCTCCATTAGCTCCAAAACCAACCAACTTTTACACAATTGCACCTATAAAATAAATTATCCTTATAAAAATTGAACATCTTTAGCCTATTAGTTAAATCTACAAAATTCATAAGAAAATGTTCACACCCATCTCTTTCAGTTTTTTTTTAATATTTAAATTATCAAATAAATAAATCTCAATCATTGAAATTAAAAAGAAAAAACATTTTACTAATAAATCATCACACAATTGTTTGATGATATATATTGGGCAAACCTTTCGCCATATTTTCTTGAACAAACATTTTCGAACAACGAAAGTTTTGATGTCTAAACCACAAATGCCATAATCAAGAGTCATCTTTTATAATTACTTCGAAACAATTATAAACATCATTAGAAATATCAACTCGGAGCATATATGTTTCTTTGCCAAAAGGACATTAAGAATGAGTGTACCTTTTTTTTATATCAATAATGGAAAGTTGGGGGTCACGCAAGCTTATAACATACCCTTTTTTTCTAATAGTTAACCCACACTAGGCAAATTGTTTTTCCTATTTGGCACATAGAAGACATCAAGATATACTTGTGATCTCCACTATTTTAGTTGATAAGAATTTGTCCTTTCCCTGCCACTAGTATATTACTATCATCAATAAATTTGACTTTGGTGTGAAAGGACTCATCAAGATCAACAAATAGCTCTTTTTTGTCACAATTATGATTGGTACACCCAATGTCAAGGAATCATATAGTTTGATGTTTCACTAGCTACAGTGACCATCAATAGAGCATAGCTGCAATCATCATCATCTTCTTATATCTGCACTCACTTAACGAACTATTACATCTATGACAAGAATAACATCAACATTAGATTTGCCTCGTTTTCCTCTACCAAGTCCACATCCTTGATCTCTTATGCTTCACTAATGGCTTGGGTATGATTTTTCTTAGTCATTAATTTGGCTACCTCTAACTCCATGAGTATTATGACCATCACAGCTTCTATTGTTATAAAAATGACACCATGTCATTGTTCTTTACCACGAGAACTACTTAGCTTTTGGCTTGTTTCACTATTGTGTTTGCCTTTTATGGAAACTTGGCATTAAAGAGCTCGCTCAATTGGCTTTTCAATCTTCTTCTCATTCATGCATTGCTCATGGGCTTGCAAGGTGATGGATAATTCCTCAACAGTCATCAATGACAGATCATGTCCTTCTTCTATCACCACAACGACATGCTCAAATCTGGAAGTGATTGATCGTAAAATCTTCTCCATTTTAGCCTATTCGATGTACTCCTCTTCATATGCTTTCATTTGATTTGTCAAATTAAGAACTCACGTAATATAAGTAGCAATAGTTTCAGAAGGCTCCATTTGTAAAAGTTTATATTGACGTTAAGGATTGGAGTTTTACCTTCTTAACTCTAATGGCACCTATGTAGGACATCATCAAAGTATCCCAAGCTTGGTTTGATATGGTTGCTCTTGTCATCTTCTTAAAAACGTCATCATTCACCAATACAATGCCTTGATACCCTTTTTCTTGTTCCCACAGTGGGTGTTCTTTGGTACATCGATCGCATTAGCTTTAAGATTACAACCTCATTTTCCATGACACCTAGCAACTCATGGTAATCAAAAAACACCTTCATCTGAACATTCCACCGGTTGTAATTTTTCCTATCCAAGATATGAATTAAAATTTGAATCAAGTCATTCATGGAAACTATTCTGATACCACTGATAGAAGAATGAAGAGAGAACAGAAACATACGAAAGAGATAGAACAAAAAAACTTTTTTTTTACTTTTAGTGATCTAAAAAATACTGCAAAATAATTTCTTAAACAGATAAAACTCAAACACTTATACTCCTAATTCTAAAAGAACTATAACTCTCCTAAATCAAGATAGTAACTTAACTATATCAACTACTAGATAACTGCTAGATAAAACCAAAGAAACAAACTTTGATACGAAGTCTTCCACTATGGGAAAGAAATTCACATCATTATCTAGAACAATTGTGTGAAGCTTACACTTTTGGAAAGCATCATAGATCACCTTTCATAGCAAATAATAGTTGCGTGCAATAGAACCATTAGAGATCATCCGCTCAGATGTGTGTGGTCTAATGAATATCATATCAAGTGGTAATAATAGGCGTTTCCTAATCTTTATTGATGATTTTACCAAAAACGTTTAGGCTTATTTTTTGTAAAGAAAGTTTGAAGTTTTTTTTTTATTGTTTTAAAAAGTTCAAAGCACATGTTAAAAGACATTGTGGTTATTATTATATCATAACTTTGACTGTTGATGGTGCAATGAATATACCTCTAATGAGTTTAAAGAATATTATGAGTATAGGGAATAAAGCATGAAGTTACATTTTCCTATACCTTACAACATAATGGAATTGTTGAGCGAAATAACAAAACCATAATAGACATGACAAAGGCCAAGGGAATGCCCAATTCATTTTGGGGAAAAGTTGTCTCATGATCTATCTACTTATTGAACAGATCTCTAACAAGGGGTGTCCAATATATGACCTTTGTAGAAGCATTAAGTGGTTTTAAATTTTAAGCCAAGTGTGAACCATCTCAAGGTGTTTGGTTGTATAAGTTATACCCTTGTTCCAACAAAGACAAGGACATGCTAGATGATCAAGTAGAAAAGACCATTTTTGTTGGCTACAAGCTAGGAGATACAAGTTGTTCAATCTTGTGACCAGAAAGGTGATTGTTAGTAGAGATATGACTTTTTTTGAATATGAGACTTGAAAAAGGGTTTGTAGATATACTAAAGGACTCATTGACAATATCTATTCTTGGAAAGGATGTAGTAGTTCCCACCACAAATCAAGAATTTTCATGAATCTTTACTCTAGAAATCTTATTCCATAAGTCTTGGTAGAAATTGGAAGGCCAATGAGGCAACACCAACATTCTGTACGTTTGCAAGATTGTGAGGTAATCCTTGATGATGAAGTTGATGATAATGGCGGAGCATTTTGCTCTCTTTATATATAATAGACCTTTGACATTCGATGAGGCAATCCAAGATCCTGTAACGACCATTGACCTTGAAAATTCAAAGGAATTTTTTTTTAAAATTTTGAATTTCTACTTATTCATTTATTCACTTAGACTGCATTCATGTTCAGTATCGTTTATTTTATCTTACTTATTCATCGATAATTATACTTAAATTAAATTTCACATCTAAATGATCGATAGAAATTTCGACAGCATAACAACTTATATATAAGTCTATCCACCTGCAAATCAAACTCTTTAACAATCCTAGAACTATCAAACATGCTTCCCAATTTGCATCATCAAGCCAACATATATCCATTCCAACTAAAATTAGTACTCCAAGATAAATTCTCAAAAAGAAAATTCTTTACATTTGTTTTCTTATAAATTACATCCCAACAAAATATTTTCACTATATGTATGTGGTCACAAAACGTGTCTGGTAAAGGAATGCAATTATATACCTTTGCATGTACAAAAAGTAGCCTAGGGTAGCTCTTTTCATCAGCCTAGGTCGTGTACGCGGCAGGTAGCGTCTGTAGATCACTGCAAATAATCTGAAAGGTATAGGGGTAAGCTTTCGGGAAAAAACCCAGAAAGAAATGCATTTAAAATGATCATGATGGCTGAATCACACTGAATGTATGATAAAAATCAAAAGATAGCATTTCTTTACAAATATCACATAGCTTCCAAAATGCGTAAATGGAAAGCATAATCAATAGAAATATAATTTAGAGGTAACACATCTATTTAGTCACATCAAAATCTTTCGAGACATACAGAACTTCAGAATCTTTCAAAACCGATAGAACTTCAAAAACATAACTGATGCATAAATATGTATCGAATGATCAAAATCTTATAACATAGTTCATATCAGATGGAGACTAGGCTAACTTATAGAATTGTCATGCGATGATAACATAGTCATCCTCTATAGAGGGAAATCATAAACATGGTCATGGCAAGGCAGTAGACGTGATCAAGGTCATACAGCAATTCAATCACACCTGAAGGCGGAATACATATACGCCACGAAGGCGCGCATGACAAAAATGCATTAACCATGTGGCACTTTGCATCTGTAGGACCCAAGAGGTGGCTCCCACAGTCATACAGACTTTGTGGCACTTTGCTCTCATAAAACCCAAGAGGTGGCCCCCACGATCGCATGTCATTGTGAACAGCGTGATACTTTGCTCCCGTCGGACTCAAGAGGTGGCCCCCACGTTCACATGTCATTGTCGAAAATTGCGTGGGACTTTGCTCCCATCAGACTTAAAAGGTGGCCCCTACAATTCCCTATACATTGCCTTTTCGTCTCAAAACAGAGTTTTCAAAATTTTTCTTTGGTTTTATAGCCCATAAACTCATACTGAGTAATAAAATCGAATTTCTTAAAATCTGAAAACTCTGTCATAAAACAAAAAGACTGTGTGGCACTTGGTTCCCGAATGACTCAAGAGGTGGCCCCCACAATCACCTTTCGAAAATAAATTTCTTTTCTTCAGCATGTGTTCACATATCAAATTTCATTTCTTTCAAAAACGTGAAATCAATTCATACGTAAGTTGAAACCATAACATTTATTCAGAAATCATGCTCGAACCTATGCATTTAATGTCATATGGAATTTCTTTATTTCTAAAACATGACCAAATAAAACTTGGGCTTAATAGGTATAGAGTTTTGTTTTACAATCAAGGGTTGCACGAGAAAGCTCGAAAACGCATAAATAAATCGGAGTCTAAGGGTAGGGATATCATTACCATCTTAAATTACACTCCTTACCTCGATTTATTAGAAGTACCAGTTCGAGTAGTGACGCCTCCAAGTATCTCCCTTAAATCTTTCTACGATTCTCCTACACCATAATTCATATATATTTTTTTAGTATCATATATAATTTCTTGAGTGGTTTACAACGTTTCAAAATCGTGACCTCATTCATCCAGAAAATATATTTGAAATCTAATTTTTAACTTCTCAGTATTGCCCAAAATGTACACATTCTATAAAACATGTTCAGCCTGATGGACCTCATCAATTTTCTTCCTCCTTCCTACTCCATCATACATATAAAATAATTAATTTCTACCACAAATTCTATAGTTGTCTTCTCCATTGACTAGTCCTTTCTCTTACCAATTTATATAATTTCCTTTCTACCACCATATTGTGCGTGTGCACACTTGTACATACATAAGTAAAGGCGTTTTATATACCTTTGCACATATATCAATACACACACGTACATAAACTCATATATATATATATATATATATATATATATATATATATATATATATATATATATATATATTATCCACTTCTTCCTCTCATTCCATTTTCATCTCAACATTTAACCCCAATTTTTTTTTTGATAATTCAACACATAATATTAAATTCCTTATCTAATTCTTAAATCCTCAATTGTCCAATTAACCCTAATTTTCAAATTTCTTCATAACCAAAATTTAAACTAATTCATACAACAATCATGCTTTCATAATGCAATTTACACAGAAATTCAACTAGATAAACCTTATATTTTTACCTAGGAGTCACTATGCAAAAATGGAGAAATATCAACTGAGTATTTTATCAGTATATTTTTTTTTAACACTATAGCGTCGGAACAGGGTGGCCGGACGGGGAAGGACAGGGTAAGGAAGGTTGTCGGGGCTCGGGTTCAGTGGAGGGTCGGCGTCGGGTCTCCTCCGATTTGCTGCAGTCTGGGAAACAGAGGAAAAACTCCTCTGTTTTGTTTTCGTTTTTCTGGCGAGGGGAGAGGGAGAAGGAAGGGAACAGGTTGCCGGTGGTTAGAGGGGGAGGGGAGGACGTTGGTAGGGCTGTTGCTGGGTCGCTGGCGTCCTGGCTGCGTCAGCAAAAACCAAAGAGGGAGAGAGAGGGTTCGAGTTTCGATGAGGAAAGAGGGAGGACTGCGAGTTTCGATCGAGGTGGGATCGTCGGTTGTAAAGGAGGGCTTGGACGGCAGACGAAACGAACATAGGGAGAGGGCTTCGATCGGCGATCGAAGAAGGAAGGAATGGGGGGGGAGGGGTTGTGACGCCCTGGAAGCGCGGAAAACAGGGCAAATTTAAAACTTTTTCACATCCATTCACAATAAAGGGTGCATTCATGTGCAGTGTCATACATCATCATACATATCATATCTCAAGATCTCATCATTTGATAATTATATTTCATACAATATGCATTACTCAATTTAAGGTTAATTAATCATAATACATCTCATACATCATTGTACAACAAGTATCTGTAATTACAACTTTAGTTTGGGTACATGAAAAGATAAATTATACCTCAATACAATATATGGCCTGGAGCTCAAGTCCTCCACTAGCCACTACTCCGTACGTCACAGGGAAACCCTTTTCACTTGAAGAAATCTGGGGGAAGAGAAAACAGGGTGAGCTTCTAAATTGCTCAGTAAGGGGGTAAGGGACTCATTGATAAAACAATGATTTGCACAACAAAATCATTTTATCTCGTAGTTGAAACTCCATTAAAACGTAGCATGAACTCATTAAAACATCATTCTCAACTCATTTCTCTGAAATCGTGTAAAAACATGACATAACTCAGTACAAATCATAATCACAAGCATGAGGAAATCAGAATGCGATAATGGCTTTTCTCATTAAAAAGTGATAAAAATCACCTCCATATAATGCACGTGGCACAGCCACAAAACACAACTCATGTGTATAAAAAGGAGACTAGGCAATAAAACTCATATAAAACTCGTCATGGTACATCATAATAAATCTCCTCTGGGTGCGCATCCCAGGCATCCTCATGAGAGGGAACGTCGACAATATGTCGTGTACATGGTATACTGGACTTACGCATTACCAAAACAAGGCCCGACCTTACATGCTACCAGAGCAACGCCTCTCCTTATGCACACTATCACTGGGTCGGTTCCCAGGCGGCCTACTCTCTCGGTCTTACATGTTACCAAAGCAAGGCCACTCAGCATTACCAGAACGGGGGTCATCTCACATTACCAAAACGAAGGCATCTCTCGTTACCAAAATGGAGGAATATCGAACTTACATGCTACTAGAGCAAGACCCGAACTTACATGCTACCAGAGCAAGGCCTCCCAACGCTCCAAAGCGGAGGAATAATCGAACTTACATGTTACCAGAACAAGGCCCGAACTTACATGCTACCAAAGTAAGGCCCGATGTGTATTCAACATGACACGCCTAAGTCTCAATCATTAGTCATTATCACATAAAACGATTTGCCTTCATGTAGAACTTATAATGGTTTTCTCTCATAAATCTCATTTAAAATATTTGTGTACTCAACACAAAACATGTTAAAAATCGAGTTCCAACCGGCAAAACCACACACACATTTCTCAATTTCAGTACGCCTTAACGTAGAACCCAAATCTCTTTTCACGTTTTAAATACAAAACGGTTGTAAAATATTTTTACGCTTAGTTTACAACTCATAAAAGTTGGGCCCCAACTGGTTATAAAATCGTGTGCACTACTCATTCACAACACCTAAAAACATGATTGTTTGTTCAAATCACTTTTCATGTTACAATTTACATCAAAACACATACACAAACGAGTTTAAGTTTTCTCTTACCTCTTTGCATCTCGTATAGTGCAATCGTTCTCCCGTATCACGGACTAGCCTTGCATTCCCCTCTGAAACTCTCGAGCTGTCCAACGATGTTAAAACATCAATAACTCATTATCACATAACCTCCAAATCTCTACATTGAGCATATTGCCCATATTCTCATTAAATATCTCAATTATCTCATTTCTCATGACTATCACAATTCATAATCTCATCCACTACATCTCAACATTCTACATTTCTCATGCATAATACCCATGTCAAAATCACCTCATTGCCTCAATTTCTAATTTATAGACAAAAATCTCAATTTGCCATAATTTACTTAATATCATCATCACTCCAATAAAATCACAATTTTTGTCAACTCTAATCCTTTCCTAACTATTTCATCACAATGTTCATATTCACAATCACTAAAAATCACTTCAAAATCAAATATTGAAGTTTAGAGATTACCCAAACTTGTGGAGTGTTTAACTCACACCTTGATTCGATTCGTCTTTCAATTTTCAAGTATGTTGTTCTCCTTTGGGTGAGAAACAACTTTCCTTCTTGCCACAACCCTTGATTTGGACGAAAATGAGGACTTTGGAAGAGAGAGAAAGTTAGTGTTCAGCTGAAATGAAGGTTTGAGAGAGAGAGCGATCCATTTTCAGGAAAAACAAAGGGGTCTTTATATAGACTGAGGGTAGGAGATCAATCTGGCTCTTGATGAGATCGATTTGCATTGGAATTTGGAGACGATTTGGGGTAATTTTATGCCTAGGAGATCGATCTGTTGTTGGGGTGAGATCGATCTCTTAATGACTTTATGAGATCGATCTGTTCCAATTGTGAGATCGATCTCTAGTTTACAGAATGCTTCATGAGATCGATATTTTATATATATATATATATATATTATATTTATATATATCTTTTTTTATTTATTTATTTTTTTATTTTACATTTTCAATTTCGGACAAATACATGTATTTATATTTATTGTAATTATTTTTATCATTCATTTTCAATTTAACAAATATATATATAGACACACACATATTTTCTTATAACATTTTTTCATTTAATTTTATTGTTTAATTAAATACAAAAAATTTGCGATGTTTACAGATCCTAAATGGGTGAATGCTATACATGAGGAGATCAAGGCAATTGAAAGACAAAATACATGAAAACTTAATAATATGAAGTCATAAAGCTATTAATTTGAAGTAGGTTTTTAAGACTAAGATAAAGTCAAATGGTGAGGTAGAATAGATTGGTAGGAAAAAGGTTTGAGCAATGACCGATTTATGATTAACAAGAGATTTCTCTCTTGTTGCTCGAATTAAGACTATTAGACTTAATATTGCTTTAGTTGCACAGATTCAATGGAAAATCCATCAAGTGGACGTGAAGTCAGCTTTTCGAAACATTCCACTTGAAGATGAAGTCTTTATCAAGAAACCACATGGATTCATGAAGCAGGGAAGTGAAGATAAGGTGTACAGATTGAAGAGAGCTTTGTATAGCCTAAAATAAACAATGAGAGCTAGGAATAGATGCTTTGATTTCTTTGTCCATGAGACTGGCTTCAAGAAATGTCCCTCCGAGCATACTTTATAGGTGAAGGTTAATGATTTTGGTCATATATAGCTATAGTGTCTTTATATTAATGATTCAATATTCATAGGTAATAATTCCAAAATGACTGAAGATTTCAAGAAGCCCATGATACATTAATTTTAGATGACTGACCTTGGCTTAATGTCATATTTCCTAAGCATACAAGTGGTTTAAAAGGATGAAGGGGTTTTTATCTTCCAAAAAAGTTATGCTCCTGGACTTTTGAAAAAGTTTAGTATGCAAGATTGCAATTCTACAAGAACTCTCGTGGAGGTCAGAATAAAAATGTCAAAGCATGGATACAATGCACGTGTTAGTCCTACTTTTTTTTATTATCAAAATATATGGAATAATTATCCTGATTATCATCCCTAATCAAAAAGGTGTCATCAGAAATGAAATTTCGAATATCTTTGACGCTAACTAAATGATCAACCTTACTGTAATAACTAGAGTTATCACAACAACCATGAATGTTTTTATCCGTATCATTTCTAGTCAGGTCTTTGTTTACACTAGTATTTTCAATAAGACCTAGGCTATCCAGTGATTTACTTAGCCCACATTTGTATTCTAATTCCCCCTAAGACAAGATCAAATCGAACCATGATTTTTCCATAGAGCTTTCTCTTTTTTTTTTTTGGTTATTTGTTCATTCTTCTATCACTGTTTGCTAAGGGCTAATTTGGATGAGCAATGTGTTTAACTCCAATGACATTAAAAAAAAAAAAACTATTAAAAATATATACTTTTTAGTAAGATAATAAAAAATAAAACTCAGAGTCAAAGGGTAAGTTACCTTTTCACCACATTTTGATCATTTGTATGCATACCAACCAACCATGTCGCACTGGAGCTATCCAAATGGACTATAAATTATTTTTGAAAACCATTTGTCACGCAGTTAATATTAAGGCAAAAAAAAAAATCATCTATTTGTTTACATAGTTAAATTGAGATGAATGTTTGGATTATTTGTAAACCGGACGATTTTATGTGTGTATTTTGTATTTGTATTTTGTTAAATTATATTTGTATTATGTAAATGACAAAAAAGATTGTGTTAAATATGTCAAAAATATAAAATATTTTTTAGATTTTATCAAGTTAATATAAAATTTTTATTAAATTTTAATTTATATTATATTTTATTATTACATCATGGCTAAAATTATTAATTTAATTGTTTGGCAACATCGAGGTGTTACTGTTTTTGTTTAAAAGCTTGGCCCACGAAAGGAAGGCGAACGAATGAAAAGAAATGAAGTCACGAGAGTCATGCTCATGCAGGGGATAGAGGGGCATCGGGCATTGGCGGCACGTCACAAATGCACACACACATTACATTTGCATTACAATCAATCACGAGTTTCTCGCACCCAATCTTCCTTTATATTTCGCCATAACTGCGTGGCAATTGGGCATCAAGAAAATTTTGAATGAAGTGAAGGGTAATCTCGTCAAACTTGTCGCTGAAAACTTGAAACTTCCCTGTGGGACTTTGATTAGTGCCAAGCTTTTCTAACTAGTTTGTTTGACCTTAAAACAGAAAAGTATTATAATTACAAAATCACATTTATTATTTTTTATTATTCTTATAAAGAAATATAATAATAATTCGAGTGAGTGAGTATAGACTGCTGTTTCTTATACACTCTGTCATCTTAATTTAGCCACGTCATATTTGCACCTTATACCACAAAAAAAAAAAAGAAAATAAATGAAATTAATCTAAGGTGCCATATTTTTTAAAGATTAAATTGTCATACATAAAAACAATAAAATAAAATAAGAACCGATGTAGTAGCAAAATACAATGTAATTCTGTGCCCGTGATTAGAGCTTTTTCATCTACAATAATTATGCTATGCATAATACTTGATAGGTTGCGGATGGTAAAAGAGAAATGTAAAATTTTTTATGTTAATAATAAATATTAAAATCATATGATATTATAATTAATTTTAAAATATTTATAATTTGAGATATTTGATTTTAAAGAAAAAAAATTAATTTAATTTGTATCTTAATTTAATAATAATAAGAATAATATTAATGATGATGATGATAATGACATGATAATTTAAAATAATTATTTTATTATTCAATCATTAGTTTTTTTTTTTTTTAATTGCTTTCTTCTCCTCTTATCAGATCGAGTTAAAAAGTAATGTTATCTCAACAATCGAAACCAATTCATTTAATGTAAAAGACTGCTATTTTTTAAATACTTCTAATATCTAGTACTATTTTTGTTTTTGATTTCATGTCTGCAACAATGCTGTTAGAATTTAAATTTTCCTAAAAATAGTACATATTTATAAGACATGCATATCTACCATTAGCATTGCAAGGTTAAATTTAAGAAATTGATAATTTTACCTTCAAAAAAGGTAATATACTTGAAGAATACAAAAAATCTCAAAACCATCAAAATTTGATTTAATGATTATAATCTCTCTTTAAGAGATATTATGTCTAAATTTTAATTTTTTTTTTATTGTATCTCTTTATGAAAAAAAAAAAAAACTATAACAAAAAGGTGAGGTGAAAGAGAATAATCATTAAGAATATTAAATAATTTTTTATATATAATAAAAATAATATTATAAATATTTGTAAAATATATAATAAAAAAATTATATCCAATAATATTTTTAATAAATTAAAATTTATTAAAAATTTAGTTTTATAAAAAATAATAATTTTGTTATTAAATATTTATAGATTATTTATATATTTTTTAATTTTATTTAAGATTTAAATTTTTTGCCAAAAAATTAAAATTAAAAAAATTTAATAAATAATAACACATTATTTAATATAGTCATTTAGATATCATAATTAACTAACATATAATTATATAAATTTATTTATTATATTAATGATTAAATAATATCGAAATCTTTAATCGTTGAAATGTAAAATAAATAACTTAAAATATTAAAATTTGCTTAAGAATAGAGGTAAAAATGGTAAAAAAGAAAAAAAAAATCTCATTATAAGTGAGATTTTTTACCAGGCTCTCCTCGATCCATACTGAATTTTGGAGAACAGTACGGTGAGAATCATTTCCCATTGTCGTGATGCTAAGCTTTCCAAACTCTCACAGTAATGCGATTAGGGATAAAAATGATTTAATTGTATTGTCGTTGAATTTTTAGATTATACAAACGGTACTAATAATATGATATATATCATTAGAGAATAATAATCCAAAAAATAATTAAAAAGGGAAATATCTAACATTTTTTAATCTTACTCATACAATTAAGATTTTTTACTGTGAATGTATCAAATTAAACTCTTATGAAAAATTATCAAATATACTATCTATTAAATTTTTAGATTTCACAAACAAAATTAACAAGATACATATCCCTTAAAAATATTAAAAATTAAAAAATTGTGGCAATTTTTTTACTTCTACTTCTGATGTTAAAAATATTCGCTTTAACGTATCAAATAGTATCTTATAACAATTAAAAATTGATCTAACGATTATTATTCCTTTTAAAGATGGATTAAATTCAATATCCAAATCTCTCTTTTCCTTGCATAGCCTCTCTATATTAATACTTTTGGGATCCATTATTAAATATTAATTTAGGAGTTATTAATTTAAAGAGTTTATCTTGTAAATAATCTATTTGTCTTAAAAAATATGTCTATTTAATTTTCATACTCATTGAAGTCATTTTTAAAGGCAAACGGATAGGTCAGGTTGGGTTATTTTGGATCGAACCATTTTGGATTAAGGCAAATTTGAATCATTTTGGATTCGAATCATTTCAGGTTCGGGTCAGGTAGGGTTTGGATCAAGGAAAAATGAATCTATTTTGGGTTCGGATCAACTCGGATTCGGGTTAACTTAAATTCAAGTCAATTTGAGTTAGGATCAATTCAGGTTTAGATTAAGTCGAGTTCGAATTGTTGACTTTTTTAGTCAAATCGAGTTGGTTGGTTTGAGTTCGAGTCGGTTTAGGCGGTTTTCGAGCTAGACTTTTGTTACCTCTAGTGTGATGTTTTTTGTATGAAAATAAATTGAAATCATATTTTTAGGATTCTAATAACTCTGGAAAAATAAATATTTTTCTTGCATGATCTATAATAAAATTAGGATTGAAATACTCAATATTCAATAATCAGATTGATAGTTTTTTTATAATATATTTATCAATATTAAAAAATTAATTATGTTTTTTTCATTTTAATTTTATTATCTATAATAATTGTTAACTTCATGAATCAAAACTGATTTAATAATCCTTACTAAATAACAACCAAAACTATACCTAATGGTAGCTACCACTCCTTGAAAGGTAATAAATCTAAAGATCGAATCCACTTTCCTCTTGTACCTTCTAATGAACAAAAAAAAAATCTTATTAAATACTATAATTGACTACTATACATCTCTTTAATTTCTCTTAATTTTTTATAAAATAATTGAAGGCAATATATGCAAGTGATGTAGCCTCTATACTATGTGATAGTTTAGTCATTAAATAATTATACGTAGCTCTTGTAGATTTTGCTTTTGGTTAGATTCAAATGAATACAATATAAAAGTGGACATTTAAGTTTAACTATATTTAAAAAAAAAGTAACACTCGTATTATTAAAAAAAATATATGATTGCCATAATATAAAATTTTGATCATTAATCTGACATTTAAAAAAATATATGATTGCCATAATATAATATTTTGATCATTAATCATAATATAACATTTAAAAAAAGTTTAATGTTAGTCTTAATTTAAGTTTAAATATTTTTGGATTTGGGTTAATTTGGATACAGATCAATTCAAGATTGGTCAATTTGGATTTGGATCAATACGAGGTTGGGTCAATTTAGATTTGGATCAATTCGAGTTCGGATTAGATCGACTTTAGGTTAATCTGGATTCAGATTAATTTGGATTTGGATCAGGTCAGGTTCAAATTAGTATAAATTCAGATCAATTTGGGTTCATATCCATTCAAATTCGGATCGGGTTGAGTTTAGTTTGTTGGCTTTTTTAACCAAATCAGATTAATTGGATTTTGATTCAGGTCAATAGGGTTCGTTTTTTTGATCGGACCAGTTTTTGCTACCTCTAAAGTCATTTAATAACCCTCTAGCATTTAATTTTTTTTTTGGTAGAATCTCATTTTGGTTGATAAATTTCTTGACAAATATACTTACAAATATGTGTTATGTAATATATTTATTATTTTTTCTAGTTTTTGAAATAAAAAATCGCAAACATGATAACATTTTGCAAATTAATATTTTGAAATGCTTTTTTAGCTCTTGAATATTATGTAATATATTTTTTATTTTTATCAAATTATTAATTTATATTAAAGTTGGGATAAAAAATTTACACTAAATTTTAAAACGAAATTATTAATAAAATAACACTTTTTTTTATTTTCTTAATATGTTTAAAGGACTCGTGTCATAATCTTTGCCCTATTTGTGGAGTTAAAAAGCTCAACTGATAATGTATAAAATAATTATCCTATAAAGAAAAGTCAAAGCATTTGGGTAGAAGTAAAATATTCTATGTGGATAATTTATATGTCTTATATGTCTAGTATTTTTAAAAATAATTATTTTTTAAAAATTTTATAAAAATATAGGAATTTATATATATATATATATATATATATATATATCAAAATTACAAAATAAATCAATTATCTATTTATTTTTTTAAAGATAAACATCTATATTTATATATATATATATATATATAAAAGTTAAAAGAAAAATCAAATATTATTTATCAATTTCTTTAAATATCTTTTATCAATATATATGTATTGTTGTTCTTTATATACTTTAAAAATATATTTATAAAAATAATTAATTTTGGTATAAATTTTTTACACTTCTTAAAGAAAAAAAATGAATTTAATATGAAAAATAGTATGCATAATAAGATAAATTTTCTTTTTGTTACTTATATTTTCAAAAAAATAAATTAGGCATATAAGCCTATATATTTTATCATCGAACTAAACTTTTTTTTTTTCGGTTTTCATTTCATCTTTTTTTGATTTATTGTTCAATTATTTTATTTATTTATTTGTTCATTCATTTTATTGGTAAAAAGAAAATGAAGTTGAAATATCTTATTTTAAATATTATTTTAATTATTTTGAATTAAATTAAATTTTAAAAAATTTAAATAACAAATTATTTATATTTTTACTTACATTTTTTAATTATTTACCTTTTATATTTGAAACTATTATAAATAATTTTTTAAATCTTAAAAATAGAGTTTCTAACTGTAATAAAGTCATTTAAATTCAAATTTTAAAAATAAATCAATTTTAAATATGAAAAATTAATCAATAATTTATTAATAATTAATGTATTATGAATTGTTTTCATTAAAATTGTGACTATTCAATTTATTTATCTAATATTTTAAATTTGTTATATTTAATTTTTTTCATAGTTTCTCTGGTTGGTATTTGATTTCAAATTATACATATATATATATATATATATTCTCTATATATGCATTAAATTTTTTAATACTTTATTCAATATGTATTTCAAAATATTTTTTTATAATTTTATTTTATATTTTAAAAAATTTATTATAAATTAAAACTATTACTGTGTATCTTATGAGTTTAAATTTAACTTTTTACTAATTTAGAGTAATTATTAATTTAAAAGAATTTAATTTAAAAAAATTTTACTATTCTTTCCTATGAAAAAAGAGCTATCCTATTTTGTAATTGGCTGGAGTTTCGTTCATGAACTTTCCACATGGTGAGTCTATAAATTATACGCAAAATATATACATATTTTTTTCATTAGAAAAACAAAATACGGGCAGCAATAAATGAAAAGAAAAAAACTAAATACGTGGGCCCCAATCATCTTTAAGATGACGTGGCAATAACTCGGTGCAAAATGGATGAAAACTGGAGGATAACGACTGGAGGGGAACTGAGAGGGAAGAGAAGGCAAAAAAAAAAATACAGAGCTGATCTATGAATCTCTGTGAATTGATTTAAACCAAAAAAAAAAAAAAAAAAAATCACGTTTTTCAGCTTGTAACTCTTTTCATTTCTTTTATATTCATTCCCGTTGTCTTCAAATTGTTTTGAGATTTGTTGAATCTTGAGAGATAAAAGAGATTCAAAGTTACATGAAGCTGATGTTATTAACGCATCGTTTTAAGCTTAGAAATCGAAGATGAGAGGTGTAAACGACAGCGTCGAGACCGTCAACGCCGCTGCCACAGCCATCGTCTCCGCTGAGTCTAGAGTCCAGCCTACCACCGTGCAGGTACATGTTTTTATATATATATATATATATATATATGAATCTCAACATTCACTTTTCTTAGTATTATTTTAAAAAATCTTTTGCTATTTTTGAACGCGGTCTGTTTGCTTGTTTGTTTTCTGATTGTTTAGCGAGAAACTTACTGGAGGGATTTTGAAATTACTTGAGCTTTCTTTTGAATTGAGAATCTGTAGGGGAGAGAGAAAAGAAGAGAGAAGAAAGTGGGTTTTGGAAAATTTGTTGGTGGTGTTCTTTGCTTGCCTTTTTGATTTTGAAATCTGAAATTCTATTTTGTGATTTGTTTTCGGTAATGAACTTTGCTGCTGCTTCTTTCCTCTGTGGTTGGTTGCCGAGAAACTGTGAGAAAGTAAACGGAGTTGAAATTCGGATCTTGAGTTTTAATCTGTTTTAGTCTTAGCAGGCAAGGCAGTTAGCTAAGCTAGACACAGTCGAGGTTCCGGTTTTACTTTTTGGTTTTCATACAAACAAAAAACGAAAAAGAAAAATCTTAACATTGAAATTCGAATTACCAAAAAAAAAAAAAAATCGCTTTATATATTTACTTTTTAAAGCGAGACTTGATTTTAGAAAATTTTCGGTATTTATTTATTTCCTTTTAAGTAAAAGTAAAATTTCCTGTAGTTTTCTTGTTTGGTCAGTTTTCTGCAATCCTTAATGCTTTTGTTGGGTGGGGGCAGCTTTTCTATTCATTCTAGTGTCTTTTGTCCAAGAATTCTCTGATATTAGGCTAGAGTGAATTACAGCAATTTTTTATTATTATTGTTATTAAAAAGATGTTGGGTTGTGGTGGAAAAATACGGAGATTTGGTTAACACAATCTAAAAGAAATGGAACTTAATTGGTCATTTGATATGAATGGTTTACGTTATTCTTTTTGGTCTATTTCCTATTTGAATGGTATGCCTATGGAAACATCTTCGGGGAAGAATAGAATTTGCAGTCCGGTGTTCTGGGAGTAAAATTAATACTTAAACAGAGTGCAATTTGTGGTCTAATGTGTTGTCTTACAATTCTAAAACAGAACTAAAGTCACATAAACTGCTTGCTCACCTTGCATTTTTGGCAACAGTTTTGGCTTGATTTAAACGGTCAATGCTGTTATAATACACACGCACACATATCGAGACTTGTTTCTGCTGCTTACATGTGAATTTTGTACTACTGCCATGAACTTTTTTCATGTATACCATATTGTACTATGGGAAATTGCAATTATAAGATATTGCTCCAGGCAGAGAAGATTTTATCAACTTTTAATTCAGTTTACTCATCCTGATGTTTTCTACAACGGACAGATGAAAAGGCTAATTTATAGTCTGGATAGATGCCATTAGATGTGAAGTGCAATCTTGCTTTTCTTTCAACCTATATGTTTATTTCTAGACTTCAAATTTTATCTGTTGATAAAGCGTGTGGCACATGATATTTCCCAAAATGTCTGAACTCAGCAGTATGAGAACCGATGCTTAATATTGGCTGGTTTAAATTTTCAATCAATTTATTCGTGATTGCTGTAATACATTCCTTGAGGGGAGTGGAGGTGTAGAGACTGAAGATTATGTTCATCTTGCTCTTCATTTAATCCTTCGCCCCCCATCTTATTTTATCAGCTGAGAGTTGAAATCAATGTACCTTTATCGCACACTGCCTTGTATAGAGTACTTGAGGATGAAAAACTTATTTTCCATGAAGCAATACTGATTCACGTTCTTTCATTTAACTACAGAAGAAAAGATGGGGAAGCTGCTGGAGTCTTTACTGGTGTTTTGGATCTCACAGAAACAGTAAGCGAATTGGCCATGCTGTCCTTGTCCCTGAACCAATGGTACCTGGAGCTGCAGTCTCAACTGCTCAAAATGTAAGTAATACAACTGGCATTGCAATGCCCTTTATTGCCCCTCCCTCATCTCCTGCATCATTCCTCCAATCAGATCCTCCTTCTGCCACCCATTCACCAGCTGGATTGCTATCCCTAAATTCCCTTTCTGTTAATGCCTACTCCCCCCGTGGACCTGCATCCATTTTTGCCATAGGTCCTTATGCACATGAAACCCAGTTAGTCACACCACCGGTGTTCTCTGCCTTGACAACTGAACCATCCACAGCTCCTTTTACACCCCCTCCTGAATCTGTTCAACTGACTACACCTTCATCCCCTGAAGTACCATTTGCTCAATTGCTGACATCTTCATTGGAGCGTGCTCGGAGAAACAGTGGGATCAATCAGAAACTCGGACTATCCCATTATGAATTTCAGTCTTATCAAATATACCCTGGGAGTCCTGGTGGTAATCTCATATCACCTGGGTCTGCAATCTCCAATTCTGGCACATCCTCTCCTTTCCCCGATAGACGTCCAATTCTTGAGTTCCGCACGGGGGAGGCTCCGAAAATCTTAGGCTTTGAACAATTTACTACTCTCAAATGGGGTTCAAAACTAGGTTCAGGATCATTGACACCAGATGGACTGGGGCAAGGTTCAAGACTGGGTTCTGGAAGTTTGACCCCAGATGGTATGGGCTTGGATTCAAGGTTGGGTTCGGGATCATTGACTCCTGATGGTTTGGGTCCTGCCTCACGAGATGGTTTTCTTGTGGAGAGTCAGATTTCCGAGGTAGCTTTGCTTGCTAACCCTATCAATGGACCTAAAAATGATGAAATTATAGTTGATCACAGAGTCTCTTTTGAGTTGAGTGGCGAAGATGTTGCGCGCTGTCTTGAAAGCAAGGCATCGGTAACGAGTAGAACAATTTCAGAATATCCAAATGACTTGGTTGCAGAGGGCAGGATAGAAAAAGATGGAATAATAAAGGATCTAGAAAGTTCTTGTGACTTGATTATTAGGGAAACTTCCAATGAAACAGTTGAAAAAGCTTCAGGAGAAGCTGAACAGGAGCATTGTCATCAAAAGCATCGTTCTTTTACTCTAGGCTCAGTTAAAGAGTTCAACTTTGACAATACAAAAGGAGAAGCTTCTGATAAGCCCACCATCAGGTCTGAGTGGTGGGCCAATGAAAAAGTTGCTGGCAAGGAAACCAGGCCTGGTAACAACTGGACTTTCTTCCCTATGTTGCAGCCAGAGGTTAGCTAATTTTGAAACTATGCTACCTAGTTTCCCTCGATGCATAAACTTGTGTAATAGAATCGCTACAGTAAACCACTAGTCTTTCAGTTGTTTGATCTGAAGGTTGTACTTTCTCAGAGTCAAAGCGTCAACAGTATGATATAATTAGATGGTGAACTAAAGGCTAGATTTCAGAGGTGAGAAAGTCTTCATTCATTATGAGTTATGAAAAATTATCCAACGAGGGAATATTTCATAGGGATCAACAGTTTGAGCACTGATAGAGCATTCTTTAAATATTTCTTTACCTGATGTTATACCAAAAAATTGAATAATATTCACATATAGACCATAGTGTTGTGTTAGTAATGCTATTATTTTCTTTTAAATATGTAATAATGAGGATAATTTTTTTCTTCATGGTAGCAATCTGCAGCTTATTTGATGATTTATATGGTTAATATCTTGTTCTTGTTAGGCAACTACAATGCTTGGGCACCCTTTTGATAACAGATGCTGTAAACGAATCGAATACAAACGAAATAATGTTCGTGTTCGTTCGTTTATTTTTTAGTATTGTTCGTGTTCGTTCGTATTTATTAAGGTATTCGTTCGTGTTCGTTTGTTATGCTGTTCGTTTTCGTTTGCGAATATATTCGTTTACATGTTCACGAACAAGTGTTCGCGAACTTGTTTGTTTACATATTCGCGAACAAGTGTTCGTTAACCGTTTGCAAACACGTGTTCGCGAACAAGTGTTCAGGAACCGTTCGCGAACACGTGTTCGCGAACAAGTGTTTAGGAACCGTTCGCGAACACGTTAAATATTAAGATAGGGTGATTGCTATCCTATCCTATTCATCATCTTATGCACCAAACACGACCGTAGTATTTTAGTATATATTATAATTATATAACATATAACTTATATAATAATATAATATAAATAATTTTAATACTTTAATAAATTACAAACGAACACTAAACGAATAACAAACGAATATAACCGAACGAACAACAAATGATACTTTAAACGAAGGAACAATAAATGAACATAAACAAATCTGTTCACGAACATAAACGAATGAATCACACTTCTGTTCATGTTCGTTCGTTTAATAAACAAACACAAAAAATATTGTTCGTGTTCGTTTGTTAAACTTAATAAACGAACATAAACTAACAATAGCCAAATAATTTACGAACGATTCATCGAACATTCCGTTCGTTTACACCCTTACTCATACACATCAAATTGTAAGTTCATCTTTTTTCTAGCAGTAATTATTTTTCGTGGAAACTTGTGCTACGTTTTAAACTTGCTGAGGTGTGTCAAGGTGTATTAAGAAATCTCTCCTAGGCAGTATGGCATCGTCTGTGCTCGGTTGTAACTGTAAAAATATAATGAGCTGAATCCAAGCTGTAGCTGAAGAAGGAATTGACCAACAAACCTGCACCTGAAGCAGTACTGACACTTGAGAGCTGTGCGTGGGCATAGCATTCAAGTCGGGCTAACAAGTTTGGTGCAGTAGTAGTTGATGAGTCGATATGATATTAACAGACAAATCTCTGTAGAGCATAGAGCAGTAAACAGATAAAATGATGCGCTATTTATGGTTGATGCCAACATTTGTCATGCTGGCTAGGGATAAGCAGAATAATGTGGGTTATGTGGCAGCCAAGCTAATGTCTCCGTCTGCTAATCCTAACAAAAATTAACAGACAGAATAAGATGGAACAGTTTGTGCCCAATTGAAACGGACTCTGCTTCTTCGCAAATCATAACATTAATGGGGATTTCGCTGGCTCACTTCTGCTCTATTCTTCTGTTTTTTTAGCTTCAAATCTGATGTTTTTAAGGAGTTGACTCCAAAGCTGTGCAATTTATCCATTTTATCCGAAAAATTTTTCTTTTTTCTTTTTTAAAATTTGGATGAAGAAAGATTTGAGTTTCAAGACTTCTTAAAATTAAAAAAAAAAAAGTCCAGAAAAATTTGGAAAAATAAAGTAAAAAAATAGAATTGAGCTGATTCAGCTTATAATGGTTATAAATGGGCCCAAATGGTGTGGCCTATTGTGGAACCCAGATGATGGGCCGAGGGCAGTCTGCGAAACAGAAACCGATACTTCAGCCTATCAGGCTATATCATTTGGTGTCGGGTCAAACATTGCCTCTTGCTTAGAAAACATCATAAAAATTTAACAAAATCCCAATAAATCACATTTAATTTAATTTGAAAATGCTTGAATTAAAGTTGTGAATTTTTGACCAAATCAATTTCTTGATTTAGATCCTGAGACAATGATGTGTCCAGCACACTTCGCTTACCTTAATTTGCAGTGCAAACAACCAATTTGGCCTTCAAGACTAATTCAGTGTATAGTTTATTCCATCTTTCCCCGTCGGATGACATTATCTGCAATGCACGTATAAGGTCATGCCATTCTTTCCTGAAATTCATTCAAATGATCATATTAACTGTTGATAGCTCTTATACTTGAGTTAATTGCAAATAAGGATATTCATATTACAGTATAAGAGTAAGAAATGTCTTACAATACTCCTTAGCTTGAGAGAAGACTAATACTCATTTCTTTGTTAAGACACTTAGATTTTTTTTGAGTTTTGCCTTTTTTTTTTTTGGCTTTTGCCCTTTTTTTATTTATTTATTTTATATAAGTCTATTTTATTTTTTAGCATTTGATCACTTGCTTCTATCACACTTTTTATATACCTGCAGCGCGAAGAATCATCTATATTTTGGTACCTATACTTGCTTGGGTCTTTGAGGGTTAATGCTAGCAAACTTGGTTCCCTTAGGCAACCATAATGATAAATTAGCATTTGAATTCAATACATGCCCAGGAATCCGTATTTTCCTAACTATCTTCTTTCTAAATGTAGTTTTGCTAAATCTATACCTATTTTCACTATATCCTATCTAAGGCAACAACCACACTTATGAGTAGTAGCTTGAGCCTCTTTATCTTTAATGAGGAACTTCTTAAGTTGAGATTCCTTCTAAACATTATGATAACCTAGCCTGTCTTTATCAACGATAGCTCTTTGAGATTCTAAAAGCTGATCTAATTTCTGTTGAGCCATATAGAATCTCAAAAAAGAGTTGTGCCAATTTATGTTTTTTTTTTTAAAGCTTTTCTTTTTCTAAACTAAGGTTTTCTATCCTAACTTCAAGCTTGGCCTTAGCTTTTGCCAAGTTCTCATTCTCACTAGTTAGCTTGGCAATTGTCTTTTTATGCTTTTTACTAATCTTAATATACTTATTTGCTTACTTATCAATTGCATTTGATAGTTCTTCAAATGAGTAGTCATTAGTCTCATAAAAATTATAAGAATCAGGTGATTCTATATCTGCCACAAAACACAGATTTACAGCTTCATTATGATTATCATCATTATCATTTTATGATATATCACTATTATTCCAAGTTGCAAACATTTCCTTTTTCTTAAGCTTCTTTTCCATTCTCTTCCTAAGTGTGGGAAAATCTTATCTAATGTGTCTTAGCTTATTGCACTCATAACATATTATGGGATTTTCATCCCTTAAACTACTTTCCACCTCAAAATCTTTTATAAAATATTTTCTTTCTACCCTTTTAGCTATACTATTCATGAACTTATTGAATTTTCTAGCTAGCATGGCTATATCTAGTTCATCATTCCTAAAGTTATTTTTCTCTAACCTATCTTCCTTACTAGTTAAGGACTTACGAGTTACTCCTATGCTCTTACATGACGGCTGCTCACTTCTTTTCAACTTCATTTCATAGGTAAGCAATGATTCTATTAATTGATCTATAGATAAGGTGTTGGGATCCTTAGATTCTTCAATAACAATTACTTTTAGTTTCCATGATTTGGGGAGGCTGTTTAGAATCTTTTTGATTGATTTCATATTAGAATAAGTCTTGTCTAGCCCTTAGAGACCATTGATTATGTCTGTTAACCAATTGGGCATATCAGTGACTAACTCATCGGGTTTCATCCTAAAGTCTCATAGTTTTGTGTCAACATCCTAATTTTGGTCTCTTTAACCTGATTAGTTTCTCGTGTGTGACTTCTAGTTTTTTTCCATGTTACCTTAACATTGTCATGCAAGAAAACTCTATTGTACTTATTAAGTCATAAAGCACGAAATAAGATTTGCATAGCTTTAGCATTAAGTTGTGCTTTCCTAGTGTCATTCTCATTCCATTCTCCCTCTGTTTTAATCACTTCTCTTTTTGTAACAATTTTCTTAGGGATGTAAGGACCTCTAGTGATGTTTCTCCTAACTTTATAATCATTTGCTTTAATAAAGAGCATTATCCTAGTTTTCCAATAGGAGCAACTTTCACCATTAAACAGCGGGGTCAATGGTAAAGTGGCCTTCTAGAGTTGAGGGCTTCCTACATTAAAATGAGCCATATCTAAGGGATCTTTTTTACTATAATGTAATTAATCTTAATCATCAGAGCCTTACGTTGATACCAATTGTTGTCTTGATTTTAAACCAAGAAGGAGGTGAATTGGTTTCTAAAGTTTTTCTAACTTAAAGAAATTTCTGCTTATAATGCAACCTACACTGATCAAACTATAAGCAATGTAATAACTAGTAAAGCAATTAAGCAACAGACAACATGTAATTTAAATAGTGTAGGGAAGAGAAGCTTTACGTAGATTTATAGAGGCTTCGACACTCTTGCCTACGTCATTTACCTTGAGATCTTCCTAAGGATTTTCCACCAAATTCACTTTCTTGAAAATGGTACAACCTTTCCATTTACAAGTTCAAGGAGAAAACATTCCATTTTGTAGGTTCAAGGATAACCTTCATTTTTATAAGGTTGAAGGATAAGCTACACTTCTCTTTTGCTGATTGAAGGAATAACTTACAAGTGGTCCTTTTATAGGCTCAAAAGCAACCTTTATAATAGCTCTTTTTCTGGCTTAAGAGCTAACCTTTATCTACCCAACCTCACTTTTAAGATAAGCACTCAATGGGACTTGCCTTCAGAATTTAGGTATGAGTTTACAAGATGGGTACAAGTTGAACATCTACTAAGGCTGAATATGAACACTTTAGCTCTTGAAGGAATATGGTCGAAACAATGAGTGCGGAGTTGTAATCTTTGTCTTTTCTCCTCTTTCTTCTCTTGAAGCTTTTGGATATGAATATAACTTCAGATATGGGTTTTTGGCTCATTGTTTTTTGCATCAAGCTTCCAGCTTTTATAGCTTTCCTTCAATGCCTTGGCTGTTGAGATAATATTCTCATTGGTAGAGATAGAAATTTGACTATTGGAGTTAGCCAAGCTTGAAGTGTATTGATACTTCCTTTAGTGTATCAATACTCTCGAGTGGAATCCTAGATAAACAAATTAGGCTGTATTGATATTATTTTTAATTGTATCAATACCTGAAACAGATCATAAGCTTTTGTTTCAATGTCACTATAGCGTATCGATACTTTATTAGTCCTGCTAATATTCAAATTCATATCATATCAATACACATTTAACTGGTACCGATGCTTCTTCATGAAACACATGCAATTAGCTTAATGATGCAGGATAATCTTAAGTCTAAATATGCATATATATATTTTTAACTCTAAATCTATCATATTTGACTTTCCACAAATATCAAGCATGATCATATAACGATCAAACAATTATTTCAATCATGCTCATAACTAGCTCATAATTAAAATTTATTCTACTTAAGTTTTTTGAGGTTATATCAAAGTCATAGTATTTCAAAGTCAACAATTCCTTCGCTAAAGATGTATTTCTTGTAGTGTAATGATGTGGCATTTCTTGTCATTTATTGTGAATTTCATGCCATGTCATTTTTTTTTAAATGGAGTTACACTTTGAGTTAAATTGTGTGACAGAATTGAAGTTCATATACTAACATAATAATTTTTTATTTTTTAGGTACCAACATGACAAAAGTGATATTTTAGGGGCAAATTTAACCATTTAATTTTTTTCTTTTTCTTTTTTATTTTCATTCTTTGATAGATTTCAATCAACTCAACCAAGCAACTTACTTATGTTAACCTTCACTAACTTAGAAAATCATCAACAAGGATATGTTATGATAATTATTTTTAAATAAGCTAAATTTCATTTTCCAAATAAGCAGAAATACCCTACAGTATTTATGACCTGTAATTTAGAAGTAAAAGAATATAACTAGTATAAATTGGAAACTAAACAAAATGGGGATGGCAATTGGTATTTTATAAATGAGTATCTTGCACTATTCAATCCAATAAAATAAGATTATGGTATCTTAGGGCTCAAATAATAAAATTATTATTCATTATGAGTTCAGGTAAGATATAAGTAGTAATCTTAGGGTTTCCACTATTTAAACCCGATTATAAATAATAATTTTTAAATATTGGTTATTTATTTTTATAGATTATTTATTATTGATATATTATTTAAATAAATTAATTCATTAAATGTTCTAATTATGATTTTTAATTTTAATTTATTTTTTAAGAATTAATTTAAATCTATTAATTTATTCTAAATAGTATACATTAAAATTATTTTTAAATTTAAATTTTAGTGTGGTCATAGTGAGGTCCTTGGGCTGAGTGATGAGCCAAGCCTGAGGACAAAATAGGGATCCAAATAAGAGAAAATGGACCAGACAAGAGTGCCAAGAAATGCCATGTGGCACCACATTAAAGCTACATGGCACGTAACGTGGCAAAAGCATGAAAACGGAAGACCCTACTGCAAAGTATTTTGCTACCACGTGGTACGGTTCTTTGGACACCACATGTCAATGGGCGTAGTCTCCCGCCCTAGGCAGGAGTCCCTACCGAAGGCCTTCTTGGGTGAAGTCTCTCACCTTTGCAGGAGACTTCATCACAAACTCCATAATGGAAATAAAGAGGGACTAGAGTCTCTCATCTATGGCGACGGACGCGAGAAACCCCTAACGAGAGGATACTCTATTGCCAGGAAACCTAATCGCGTGCCTAAGCTAATGGACTTACTGATGCTTGTCATGAAGGTTAGGCCCAACGAGGCCCAAGGAAGTTAGTCACCTAATCAATGGCTAATCCAAAGGTACAATAGTAATCACCGACCCATTTATCTCTATGAATAGTACACAAGTATTCTTGAAACACATATAATCTCTACTTTCCAAATTGAAACTTTGTCAAAATACTTTTCTAGCTTAAGCATCGGAGTGCTTGCGCAAAGACAGACCCCTATGCATCTTTGACTTTTTTGATTTTTGTGGAGTTCTTGGTACACATGGACACGAAAATCAAGATTCCTATGTAATAATAAATTCACAGTTGTAGAAAAGACAAAAACAAAATTAAAGGTTAAATTTTGACGTAATAAACGAGTATTTAATGAGTTAAGGTGGTTAATAGATATTCCCCTATATTATATAAATAGGATTTGGGTATCAAAAATAAAAAATATTTAAGTAATTAATCGAATTCAAATGTTTTGAAATATAATGGAATTTAAATACTAATATTCCAAAAATAATAGATACTTTACCCATTGCCATCCCTAATTAGAACATAATTCCCATGTTGATGGAGTGACGAGGGATCTCCCTTAAGATTTGTTATAGCTCAGTCGAATTCGTTATTCCAACTAAAGAGGATAAACGAGTAAAACTACTCGTGAGCTGCTCAAGCTCGACTCGATGATTACTCAAGTTTAAATCATTTACCTTTGAGCTAAGCTCGAGTTTGAGCGGCTCGAGTAATAAGTTGAGGTCAAGTTGACTTCAAGTATTTTAATACTAGGCTTGAGCGACTCATGAGCCTAATCGAATTTTTTTTATAAATATTTTATTATTAGTTTACCATTTTACCCTTAGATATCATTGTCAGCAGTCTTTGTCCAAATAAATTGGAATAGGTTATATGAACTCAAGTTAATTTGTCAACATGAATTCTAGAGATGCCCTAACAAAACTCTTATATTGGTTCATTTCATAAATTTGGATTAATTTTCATGGCTGGTTGTCCAAACCTGCTGCCACCCTTCTTTTTCATTTGGGCTTAGGACCAGTTGCATTTTTGTATAACACTTAACACTGATAGAGTTTTTACCTTCATGATATATGGTTGAAAATCAATAAATCAAGGTTACTGAATCAAGTTTAAACCTATCGAGTCAAACTCAGACAACTCGAGTATTTTGTCAAGTTAAGTTCAAATTTCAAAAACCAAACTCTATCTAGCTTAAGCTGAGCTCAAGCTTGATATTAAATCATTTTGACCCCACTCGATTACACCCAGAATTCCTATGAGCAACTTTCTCTCAATTGTTGAAGTCATCGATGCCCTGTACCACATCTCAAATCCACAAGTATAGATAAAGACAAAAAATTAATTATTGGACCTAAAAAAAATAAGAAAAACAAATAAATTAAACTATAGTAATAATAAAACTAAATTCTGGACTTATTCAATTAATCATAGCATGCCATACGCTTTAAACACTTTAAATAAACAATTACGTTGCATCTAATGAGTAATGACATCTTACAAAAGTTTAAATAAAACTAGTAATTTGTCTATGTTCGAACAAGAAAAAGAAAAAAGAATGCTTTTATTTGGAACATAATTAGGACTAGACACATCATATTTACTACCTACACCGTATTTCCTAAATCTATTTGATAATTTTTACTAAATACAACCTATTACTAAATATCTTATACCTAAACTACCCTTCCAATTCCACACCTTAAGGGAACCAATTTTTGTCTCTCTTTTTCTACAAACTCTCTCTTTAATCTCACTAATGTCTTATTCAATCTCACTTCATCTTTGATCTTTCTTTAAATCTCTCAAAAATCAAGATTTTCTCAGGTAAATCATTTAAATTTTTGCATCTTCATTTTTTGATTTAATTTATTTTGCAGAAAATCTCATGTTGCTGCGGATTGGTTATGTTTAGGTTTCGGAATCATTTCTGCCTGAGGCTTACGGTAGTGAATTACCGTGAGCCTCTCAAGGCAATTCATTGTCTCAAAGCAATTCAGTGTCGTGAACCTCTTAAGGCTAAAGTCTTAAAAAGCCTTAAAAAGTCTTATTTATTGCCATGTTGGGTTGTTGTCGTGAGTAATATGAATCTTTGCATTCTTTTAGATAATCCTATAATTGCTCTTGCTTTGTAATTACTCAATTGTGGATGATCATGAACAAACAAGTATGTCTATTTTCTTGGTTTACATTTACATTATTGTTACTCTTGATGATTTTTGACCGTTTGATACGATGATATGTTTTTGGGTTTATCTTTTTGTTTGTCATCTTGAGTCTAGCTTCCTCTTAAAATGCAACCATATTGAATATGATGAATTAATCTCGGTATTGTGCTATTTGGAGTATTATTTAGTAATTAGGTGAGATTCATTTCGTATTGTATTACTTTCGTCGAGGGTTGAGTTGTTTAAGGATGTAATACATGCTCACTGCATTTTAGATTATGTTGGCTTTGATTGCCTGTAAAGCATTGAGAAATTGTGTGATTGTCTAATTATAGGTGCAATTGTGTGAGTTTATAGATGGCATCTACGCAAGGAGATAGATCATCTAGAGGAGCATCACGTGATCATAGCCAACCCTCATTTAGTCCATTTAGAAGGCGACCGACTACGTTTGAGAGGAGGCAATGTAACATACCTCGACATTAGGTGATACATCAACTACTGAGAAGAGGTAGCATGTGCCTACATCTGGTGAGGCAGCTACTGTTGAGGAGAGGTAGCATTAGATATTTGGCGATGTACCAGCTGCGGAGGCTAGGCAACGGGTGCCTATATCTGATGCTGCAGTAGCTATGGAGGCTAGGCAGTAGGTACCTATATCTGGTGATACAGTTGCTACTAGACCATAACCTTGTAGTCCAATTGATACACCTATTTTTACTAGTTTTAGATCTCATGTTGCTGTAGTTATTTGGTAGGAAAATGTATGTTTGAAAGTTAATATGTATTTGTTGTTATTAATATCATTAATACGTATTTGTTCTTAATAACTATTCTATTTATTTATTTGCTTTTGATATCAGAAAGAGAATAGGTGAAAGTGATTTATCATGATCCTAAACTTGCTACATGGCCATTAGATGAGAGTCACTCACGCATCCAAGTGAAGGTAGAGCACTCAAGGTTGACTCCATTATTGCAGTGCTGTTATCCCACGTGCAAAAAGAATATTATTACTGTATTTACCGAGAGGTGGCAGCTAGAGATAAACACCTTTTCACATGTCTTTTTGTCACGACCCAAATTACCTAAAAATCAGAGTAAATTTTTTCGCTTTTTCATTTATTATTTAATTCTTACCTTTCTCTCATCGTGACCATCCTACAAACAGTTAGGCTATGATTCGGTGTTAGTCACCTCACACTATTACCAATCCATTTCATAATCACATTCATATATCAGAGTTTACTATCCTTTGACTTTAATTAAATACATACACAATGGTATTTATAACTCTACATCCCCGACATCATATCTGTTTACAGTACTGTGCATTACATATTAAGATACAAAACCATACAAATGTGTATACCTGTCTCTCGATGGGAAGCAGCGAATACCAAGCATGCAAGTCCTCAGCCGCTTACTAATTACTGTGAGTGTTCTGAAAAGATGGGAAAATAAGGGGGTGAGCAAACCACATGCTTAGTAAGGCAATTATGCAAGTAAGTAGATAGCTCCACTATCTACATGCTTATAATGCCATGCCCTTAAATCCATTTCTTTTCATTAAAATCTCAAGCACAAAATCACGTATGTCATCAATGACTTAGTTTATAAAACTATTCGTGCATATTGAAATCATGTATCAATAACATTTTATGTGACATCATTAAATCATAATGAGCATGAAGCAAATCAAGATCATGCATTATTTCATGTCATGTAAGATAATTCATGAATTTGAAATGAAAGCATGGAAAACATTATCATGCTACTGCATTTAAATCATTTCATTAAAAACGCAGTATAAAATCACCCGAAGGGTTTAAGCGTCTCATAATTCAAATCAAACTCATAAAACAATTCATTAAATTTTATTATAAAATTTCAGTTATAAAACCACCCTTCTTTCAATGTCATAAATCATAAAATCATAAAATCGGGGGCCTGACCCCTCCCTCGGGTCTACCCTGGTGTATCGACCAATAGTTATATCATGTGAGACATGTAAATGACTATCAATAACAACATAGGACTATGACCATAACCTCGTGATCCCTGGCAACACGGTACCTAGTGTGCGGGGTATCACACTTGAAACGGGAGGTGGGGCGTCTTACCGGCCAGAACAGCATAACACCAGGATTGCGAGGGCAAGACTTGCTGCCTCGTCCACATGGTACAGCGTACTCCGCGTGACATACACGGTACAACATACTCCGTGAACCCAAGCTCAATCAGGGGTGCCTGCAATAGGTCTTATCCACCCATATCATATCTGTCTCAGTATACACGTGTTAGCATATCATCTCACTGTGACACACAGTCTACAGGAGGCTCCAACATGGCTATATGCATATAATATAAATCCCTGTGCGAGCGAAGCTCTAGCACGACTCCATGCATATTCATGATATTAGAAAACCTCGTGCGAGCGAAGCTCTAGCACGGTTTCATAAAAATTAGTAAAATCTGCGTACGAGCAGCGCTCCAGTGCGACTTAAACTGATTATAAATTCAAGTAAAATCCACGTACGAGTAATGCTCTAGTACGGATATGTATAAAAACTCAATGAAAACCTCGTGTGAGAAAAACTCCAGTACGACTTTAAAATGAATTATAAAACCATATAAAACTTTGTGCGAGCAACGCTCCAGCACAAATGAATATTCGAGTAAATCAAATCTCGTGCGAGTTACACTCCAGCACGGCTTTATGCATAATTAATTCAAATCTCATGCGAGTTACACTCTAGCACGGCTTTTATGCAATTATCTTATCAAAACTGGATGCGAGCAAAGCTTCAACACCTCTCATGCATGTCAAATCATTAAAGTTCGAGCAATCGCTCCAACACCTTTTTATGCATATCAGGTCAAAACGAGTCCAAACATGTCAAAACAGAGTGCGAGCTAGACTCTAGCACTTCTCATGCATTTCACAAGAATAAAAATCAGTGCGAGCAACCGATCGAGCACATTTCATGCATATGATGTCACACAAGTCGGTGCGAGCAACTGCTCAAGCACATTTTATGCACACTCACAAACTCAGATATAGTACGAACTATATGCCAGCACTATCTGTTTCCATATAAACTTGATAATTGGCCCGTTTTTCCAAAGAAATTTCATTTAAATCAGAATAACACTTACGTAGTGTTATCTTTTGAAATTTAAGCAATTACTGGCCAATCTACCGATTTGCTTTGATTAAAACCAATCAATTTCTTTAATTCAAAAAATTCCTTAAATCATGCATTTCATGCATGTCATGCTTTCACCATCCTTAGGTGAACTTTCCTCAATAGGGGTAAAATAGTCTTTTCACCTAATTCGATCCTCAAAATCATTTAAACCACTTTTAGGACCTTTATACAATATCAGTGTATACATACATATTCAGTGTATACAAAAGCTAATTAAAGTACGCGTAGCTACCTCTAGCTACTCACACAATTCTCTTACCTCGTTTTTTTGTACAGTCTGACCTTTCCACTGATGACTCGTCACGCAGTCCGATTTGCTCCGAATCCAATCTCCGGAACTACAGATAATATACATCAGGTCAATTACAATACAATTTAATTGTATTTTTTATTTTCTGGGCTTAATTTAAATTATTGGCCCCGTTTACCCATATTGGGCCCGATTATACCATAATGGGCCTTAATCGGCCTTAAGCTCGTTTTCCCACTTTATCGAGGTCTATTGGGCTCATTAGACCCATCAGTATTTATTGAGCCTCGTTCTAAACTCTCGAATATCCCAATTTAGTATTTACGACAATTTATTCAAATACCCAAAATTAAATTCATTTATGCGAAAATTAAATCCGTAATTTATGCGGTAATTTTTAACACGCATAACGATGCAAAAATTATCGTAAATAAGGGTCACTTACCCATGATTCCATGTTAGTGCACAAATCGAGGCTGTCTCGAGCTCTCGGTTGATGCTAATTGTCGAGCTACACAATTTACATAATTTTTCGGGTAAATTTTCAATCGAATATTAATCAAATTAGAGATTTTGAAATTTAAATCGATCAATTTGACCGCTTACCGACTTACTCGTAGCTCGATTGCATCATTGAAATTTTCTCCAATTTTTTGCATCTTTTTCTTTTTCCCTTTTTCTTCCTTTTTTCCTTTTCTTTTTGGCTGAACCGGTCCGGTCCGGTTCAACCTGGTTCAGACCGTCGGTTCAGTTCGATTCGGTCGGTTCAGTGGCTCGCCGGTCGGTTCTCCATCGGTTTTCGTTGCTAATGGCTCCGCTGGATCGTCCGCATCTCGGATCTGGGGTTGGTTTCGTTCAAGGCTGCCGGAAAGTGACCGGTTAGGCCGCCCTTCTCCCCTCGCCGTTGGTACCGTTTCTGTTTCTTGCCGTTTTCCGACGTTAGCCGCCGCCCCACCGATCGATTCAGTCGCTGATTGACCGGTCTTGGCGTGGGCCACCTTCGGGTGGCGGTGGCCGGGCCCGAATCGACGCCGATCACCGGGAAACTCTCTTTCTCCTCTCTCGGCTTTTCCTCGCGGTTTCTCCCTCTTCCTCTCTCGTTGGTCACCGTTTCTCTGAGCTATCAACGTCGACGAGGTTCGGTTGGGCTCTCAGTGGTGGCCGCCTCTCGCGTCTAGGCTTCCGCCGATCGCCAGTGAGGGAGAAAGGCTCCCTTGGTTCGGTTTCGTTTCTCCAGTTCACGTTTTTCGCGAACAAAAATCTTTTTTTTTAACTTTATTTTATTATTTATAATTTAATTTTAATTATTATTTTATTCAATTAAATATTATTATTAGGCAAAAATATCTAACAAAATTTATATTTAATTCATTTAATCCGTAAATGAATTTTTCAGTCCGATTTTACCATTTCGGTATATTTTTCGATTATTTTCGGGATTATTTTTCGATACGAAATTTTTGATTTATTCCAATAAATTCATATCTTGATCAATTTAACTCGAAATTTAATTATTTCTTCGTTTTTTATCAAGATTTCTCAATCTCATATTTTTAATTAAATTTTCTTGTCGAATTTATACCGGGTTTCGATCTTTTGACCGTTTTGCCCTTGCACATGTTCAGGAATACCATTTCAATCCTTTTGCATTTTTAAATGCACTCGAAAATTTCTATTTATTCTCTTTTGTTCTTACGATAAAATCGGGCCTTACAATCTCCCCCACTTAAGAAATTTGGTCCTCCAAATTAGAACAAAGGCAAATGGGTTCATAAATAACTCCGAGTACATCCATCGTATCATATACTGTAATTCTGATGTAACTTTCTCCGGAGTGTAATACTACCAACATACTTAACTAGGGAGATCATTTCAAACCTCAAGACTTTCTCCTTCCGTTTAATACACAAATCGATTTTCCAATCATACGTTATACTTTCATTGAGCTAAACTGTTGGAGCTCATATCTGATCACATATATCGGGTCCGGATAATATTTCTTAAGCATCAAAAGAGAGGACACATTGTGGATACCTGTTAATTCAAGTGGTAACGCCAACCTACAGGTCTTATCTCCCACTTGTCCAATATCTCTATCCGAATCTCTTTATGTCCTTAAGACAAGTGACTGCCAACAATGCTAATTCACCCTCGATGAATATTCAATGGTTTTTGTCTCTTGTCAGCATAGCTTTTCTGTCTGCTCTGAGGTGTTCTTAATTTCTCACAAATCATCTGAACATCCTCAGAGGTTTATCTTACTAATTTGAGAACAATTCTCTATCTGTCACCCACTTCTTCTTATCCAAGTCGGGAAACAACTCCCTATGGCTAAACAATGCCTCATAAAATCTCATCCCGATACTCAAGTGAAAACTGTCATTATTGGCGAATTTAATTAGTAACAACTAGTCATCCCAGGAGCTTATAAAATCAATGGCACACGCTCTCATCACATCCTCCAGAACTTGTACAGTCCTCTTTGACTGACTATCTGTCTGAGGACGAAAAGCTATGCTAACACACAATCAAGTTTCCATAGCTTCTTGAAAAATGTTCCCAGAAGTGAGAAATGAAGCGGGTATCCCTATCTGATACCATGCTCCCTGGAATGCTACATAACGTTTCATAATTTTTTATACACATAAATTCGCCTACACACTCAGAGTATCTGGGGATTTCCTTAGCCAAAAGGTGGGTAGACTTAATCAATCTATCGACTATCACCCAGATAGCCTCGTGATTGATTTTCGGGTCCTCTGTAACCCATCACTAAATTCATGGTAACTTATTCACATTTTCGTGTCACATAGGTAGAGGCTGCAATAACTCTGCAGACTTCTTTTACTCTACCTTACTTTGCTGACATACGAGACACTTCTCCACAATTCTATACTGTTTTTTTCATATCTGACCACCAACACCCTTTTCAGAGATTCTCATATATTTATTACTTCTGGGATGCACTGTATATCCCGAAGAGTGAGCTTCTGACAATAGCACTTTCTCAGCAACTATGGTCCTGGGGAGCACTTATGCTGTCTTTGAACCTCTGTAAGTCATCATCACTCTCTGTGAACTCTGTCACTATACCCTTCTGAATCTGACCCACACTATCGACACCATGCCGATCATCACGCTAAGCCTGACAAATTCGGTCACTCAAATTCAATTTTAACCTCAGGCTAGCTGTCACAAAATCACCGTCATCATCAGAAGGGATCACATCACTACTGAGGCTCACAACTGCTCTAGCAGCTCACGCTCCTTAACCATCATATGTGATACCATCCCGAGGCTTTTTCTAGTCAAGGCATCAACCATTACATTAGCCTTTCCTGGGTGGTAATATGTTCACAATCATAATCCTTTAGAAGCTCTAACCCTCTTGGTTATCTCATATGCTACTCTTTCTGAGAAAATAGATATTCGGGGCTTTTACGATCAGTGTATACCCAAAATTTCTTACCATTTAAGTGGTGGCGCCATACTCTCAGTGTAAACGCTACGGCTGCCAACTCTAAATCATGGGTCGGATAGTTTCTCTCATAGTCCTTGAACTAATTGGATCCATAAACGACTATCTTCCCATTGTACATCATTACATAGCCCAATCCTTATTTTGAGGTATCCATACACACTGAAACCTCTTGAGCTGTTGGTTATGGTGAGAATAATTACGGTGGTCAGTTTATTACTTCAATATACCAAAACTGACTGAAGCTATTTTTATACTTATCATCCCACTTGTATACAATCTTTTCCCGAATGAGATGTGTCAACTGAACAGTCAATTTCGAGAAACTCTCAACAACTCGTTTGTAAGGCAGTTTTTTGTTGCTACTCATGATCTTCCCTGGACTCGAATACATCAAAATATCATCGTTAAAGATGACAAGCAATCGGTCCAGGTAAGCCTTAAATACCTCATCGTAGTTGAGTTCCACTAAATATTTCAATCACCCTTGTCCTTGACCTATGTACGCATAAACGTAAATCGTCATTTCGAAATCGCTTCCGTTCAATATACTAACCCACGTCATTTTCTTTTTCTTATATTAACGGCTTTTATAAAATTTTAATTTTTAAACCTTCATGATTACTCGAATTCTATATTTCTTTATCATACCAATAAAGATACCCAAATTTTAAATGCATATTTTACGGCTGTCGATTTTAATTTATAGGTTATGTGTGCGCTTCTAGACGCTGTCAAGTCTTCAAGCGGGCAAGTATTTTGAAATACCTTTATTAATCCTCAGACTTGACCACATAGACTAGGTGTAGATATATCTACTCCTCATACTTGGTCGCAATCCATATTCACTACATATCGCTTAATCCAAATTACTTTACATATCAAAGATATTCTTACCTTGCATACGCCTCTTATTTCAATATATCTCGTATTCAGTTAGTGAAAATCAGCTAACTATCATCATCTTGCTTTAGGGTACAGGCTTCACATCTTTCACTCGCTTAAAAGCAACTGAAGGCGGTATAAATAAATGCGTGGCACCAGGAGCAATTAAAATAATTAATTCATTATTCTTAACCAGTGTGGTATCTTCCCACCACATCCGATGAAACATCAATAGTGTCCTGATCCAAGGCATACACTCGCCCTCGTCCAACATCTTATTTCTGTGGTAACTACCACATATTCTACACTGTTCACACTGCTACTCTGTTATACTATTACGTAATAGGTCGGGGTCCTCCAATCAGAATACCCCTCGTAAGTATTGAAATTAGATATACTGGGGTTTATCAATAACTTACCCCTTGACTCATTAGCTCTAAGCTTTTATCAATTACCTTTTTTCCGTTCTGACATCTCTGTCATTCTTTATTCTCTTTTGTCTCTATTTCGACCCTTACTACCTTTCTTCCAATCTCAGAGGCGTGTAACTCATGATCTTATTCACATAACTGTAGTCTGCGCACTGCCTCAGCATAGGTAGTGATATCTAACAGTCTAATCGAACTCTAATTGACAATCTGAGCCCTTCCATGAACTTTCAAACATCTCGACTCTCACTGTTTATAGTGCCGGAGTCATATCTGCCTAGGAATATAAACTGAGTTTCATACTCGTTAATCAACTAGTTCCTCTGGGTTAGAGTAAATAATTTCATCTGAAATTTCCTTTAAATGTCCGGGATATTCTGTCACCGGAATACATCTATAATTATTTTTTTATGTCCAATCTGGATGTCTAACTCTTAAGATGGGTCGAGCGAACTTCCACCAATGTTTCGACTCACCCTCAAATCTCATACATACTCTGAGCAATTAGCTCTATAATATTCTCCACACTCCGCTCCAACCTCGCGAAGCGCTTCTCAATACTGTCCGATCTCTCTGTTAGACTCTGTCCAATCTCTCTGTCGGACTCTATTGGGCAAACTCAACATCAACCTCCACGTCAATCTCATCTCGAGTCTCATGTGGCGACTCAGTACGACTCTTGGACCTACCTCTACGGCCTCGAGCTCGTGTACTCGCCTCTTCTATCATAGTGGCTATCAGTTAGTGAGTCTTTACTTGCATTCGAAATCAAATTCTTAGCTGCACTTTCATCTCGATATACACAATTGTATCTAAACAATGCACAGTACATGGGGATGTAAACTTTCTTAACCACTAACACCGACTCATATCAGGCCAACTTAAGCTCTGATACCATTAAATCTGTCACAACCCAAATTACCTAAAAATCAGAGTAAATTTTATTGCTTTTTAATTTATTATTTAATTCTTACCTTTCTCTCATCGTGACCATCCTACAAACAGTTGGGCTATGATTCGGTGTTAGTCACCTCACACTATTACCAATCTATTTCCATAATCACATTCATATATCAGAGTTTACTATCCTTTGACTTTAATTAAATACATACACAATGGTATTTATAACTCTACATCCCCGACATCATATCTGTTTACAGTACTGTGCATTACATATTTAGATACAAAATCATACAAATGTGTATACCTGTCTCTCGATGGGAAGCAGTGAATACCAAGCATGCAAGTCTTCAGCCGCTTACTAATTACTGTGAGTGCTCTGAAAAGATGGAAAAATAAGGAAGTGAGCAAACTACACGCTCAGTAAGGCAATTTTGCAAGTAAGTAGATAGCTCCACTATCTATATGCTCATAATGCCATGCCCTTAAATCCATTTCTTTTCATTAAAATCTCAAGCACAAAATCACGTATGTCATCAATGACTTAGTTTATAAAACTATTCGTGCATATTGAAATCATGTATCAATAACATTTTATGTGACATCATTAAATCATAATGAGCATGAAGCAAATCAAGATCATGCATTATTTCATGTCATGGATAATTCATGAATTTGAAATGAAAGCAGGGAAAACATCATAATGCTACTGCATTCAAATCATTTCATTAAAAACGCAATATAAAATCACTCGATGGGTTTAAGCGTCTCATAATTCAAATCCAAACTCATAAAACAATTCATTAATTTTTATTATAAAACTTCGGTTATAAAACCACCCTTCTTTTAAGGTCATAAATCATAAAATCATAAAATCGGGGGCCTGACCCCTCCCTCGGGTCTACCCTGGTCTATCGACCAATAGTTATATCATGTGAGACATGTAAATGACTATCAGTAACAACATAGGACTATGACCATAACCTCGTGATCCCTGGCAACACGGTACCTAGTGTGCGGGGTATCACACTAGAAACGGGAGGTGGGTCGTCCTACCTATCAGAACAGCATAACACCAGGATTGCGAGGGCAAGGCTTGCTGCCTCGTGGCTAATGCCACTCCGCTCCCACAATCCCCACGGTACAGCGTACTCCGCGTGACATACACGGTACAACATACTCCGTGAACCCAAGCTCAATCAGGGGTGCCTGCAATAGGTCTTATCCACCCATATCATCTCTATCTCATTATGCACGTGTGAGCATATCATCTCACTGTGACACACAGTCTACAGGAGGCTCCAACATGGCTATATGCATGTAATATAAATCTCTGTGCGAGCGAAGCTCTAGCACAGCTCCATGCATATTCATGATATCAGAAAACCTCGTGCGAGCGAAGCTCTAGCACGGTTTCATAAAAATCAATAAAATCTACCTACGAGCAGCGCTCCAGTACGACTTAAACTGATTATAAATTCAAGTAAAATCCATGTACGAGCAATGTTCTAGTACAGATATGTATAAAAACTCAATGAAAATCTCGTACGAGAAAAACTCCAGTACGGCTTTAAAATGAATTATAAAACTATATAAAACTATATAAAACTTTGTGCGAGCAACGCTCCAGCACAAATGAATATTCAAGTAAATCAAATCTCATGCGAGTTACACTCCAGCACGGCTTTATGCATAATTAATTCAAATCTCGTGCGAGTTACACTCTAGCATGGCTTTTATGCAATTATCTTATCAAAACTGGATGCGAGCAAAGCTTCAGCACCTCCCATGCATGTCAAATCATTAAAACTAGTGTAAGCAATCGCTCCAACACCTTTTTATGCATATCAGGTCAAAACGAGTCCAAACATGTCCAAACATGTCAAAACAGAGTGCGAGCTAGGCTCCAGCACTTCTCATGCATTTCATAAGAATAAAAATTAGTGCGAGCAACCGCTCAAGCACATTTCATGCATATGATGTCACACAAGTCGGTGCGAGCAACCGCTCAAGTACATTTTATGCAAACTCACAAACTCAGATATAGTGCGAACTATATGTCAGCACTATCTGTTTCCATATAAACTTGATAATTGGCCCGTTTTTCCAAAGAAATTTCATTTAAATATGAATAACACTTACGTAGTGTTATCTTTTGAAATTTAAGCAATTACTGGTCAATCTACCGATTTGCTTTGATTAAAACCAATCAATTTCTTTAATTCGAAAAATTCCTTAAATCATGCATTTCATGCATGTCATGCTTTCACCATCCTTAGGTGAACTTCCCTCAATAGGAGTAAAATACTCTTTTCACCTAATTCGATCATCAAAATCATTTAAACCACTTTTAGGACCTTTATACAATATCAGTGTATACATACATATTCAGTGTATACAAAAGCTAATTAAAGTACGCGTAGCTTCCTCTAGCTACTCACACAATTCCCTTACCTCGTTTTTTTGTACAGTTTGACCTTTTCACTGATAATTTGTCACGCAGTCCGATTTGCTCCGAATCCAATCTCTGAAACTGCAGATAATATACATCAGGTCAATTACAATATAATTTAATTGTATTTCTTATTTTCTGGGCTTAATTTAAATTATTGGGCCCGTTTACCCATAGTGGTCCCGATTATACCATAATGGGCCTTAATCGACCTTAAGCCCGTTTTCCCACTTTATCGACGCCTATTGGGCTCATTCGGCCCATCAGTATTTATTAAGCCTCGTTCTAAACTCTCGAATATCTCAATTTAGTATTTACGACAATTTATTCAAATATCCAAAATTAAATTCATTTATGCGAAAATTAAATCCGTAATTTATGCGGTAATTTTTAACACACATAACGATAAAAAAATTATCGTAAATAAGGGTTACTTACCCGTGATTCCATGTTAGTGCACAAATCGAGGCTGTCTCGAGCTCTCGGTTGATGCTAATTGTCGAGCTACACAATTTACATAATTTTTCGAGTAAATTTTCAATCGAATATTAATCAAATTAGATATTCTGAAATTTAAATCGGTCAATTCGACCGCTTACCGATTTACCCGTAGCTCGATTGCATCATTGGAATTTTTCCCAATTTTTTTCCTCTTTTTCTTTTTCCCTTTTTCTTCCTTTTTTCCTTTTCTTTTTGGCTGAACTGGTCCGATCCGGTTCAACCCAGTTCAGACCGCCGATTCAGTCAGGTTCAGTGGCTCACCGGTCGGTTCTCCACCGATTTCCGTCTCCAGTGGCTCCTCTGGGTTGTCCGCATCTCAGATCTGGGCTTGGTTTCGTTCAAGGCCGCCGAAAAGTGACCGGTTCGGCCCTTCTCCCCTCGCCGTCGGTACCTTTTCTGTTTCTTGCCGTTTTTCGGCGTTAACCGCCGCCCCACCGGTTGATTCAGCTGCTGATCGGTCGGTCTTGGCGTGAGCCACCTTCGGGTGGTGGTGGCCGGGCCCGAATCGGCTCCGGTCACCGAGAAACTCTCTTTCTCCTCTCTCGGCTTTTACTCTCGGTTTCTCCCTCTTCCTCTCTCGTCGGCCGCCGTTTCTCTGAGCTATCAGCATCGACGAGGTTCGGTTGGGCTGCCGGTGGTGGCCGCCTCTCGCGTCTGGGCTTCCGCCGGTCGTCGGTGAGGGAGAAAGGCTCCCTCGATTCGACTTCGTTTCTCCGGTTCGCGTTTTTCGCAAACAAAATTTTTTTAACTTTATTTTATTATTTATAATTTAATTTTAATTATTATTTTATTCAATTAAATATTATTATTTGGCAAAAATATCTAACAAAATTTATATTTAATTCGTTTAATCCGTAAATGAATTTCTCAGTCTGATTTTACCATTTCGGTATATTTTTTGATTATTTTTGGGATTATTTTTTGATACGAAAATTTCGATTTATTCCAATAAATTCATATCTTGATCAATTTAACCAGAAATTTAATTATTTCTTCGTTTTTGATCAAGATTTCTCAATCCCATATTTTTAATTAAATTTTCTTGTCGAATTTATATCGGGTTTCGATATTTTGACCGTTTTGCCCTTGCACATGTTCGGGAATACCATTTCAATCTTTTTACATTTTTAAATGCACTCGAAAATTTCTATTCATTCTCTTTTGCTCTTACGATAAAACCGGGCCTTACACTTTTGGAGAGATGATCATCACACTAGAAGATGTGGCTGCACTACTCGACATGTAAACACCGCAAATTTTCCACGACTTGGGTTATTGTAATAAATAATAATTTAAACAATTAAGATTAAAATATGTGGTTGTAGAGAATAATTAGATTTGTAATTTTGGACATGAAGACTTGGAGAAAATAATCAAATAAACCATGTCATGCTAAGAATAAATAACTATAGGGAAATAGAAATAAAATTTATATAAGTTGGGAAAATATCTAAATGAAGTATAAGTACAAATACTAGACTAAATTTATTTTTATACATACTATCAAGAAAATTTATCAAGTACATAGATATATATATATATATATATATATATATATATATATACGTACATATCTACATGGGCCGAGAGCTTCCAATTGTGGAATACACATATAAGGATGTATTTATACATGTGGGATACATTAAAGGGTGATGTTGTTTGGCATATGAAAGGAAATGTGAAGCAAAACAAAAGTGTTTCCTGTTGCAGCTGTAGCAGGAAACGTGAGAAGGATTGGATGATGATGGTCTTCGGTGTGGAGTGAAATAAGGACACAAGTTGGTAGACAATAAATGTGAAGTATTCTCTTGTAATAGCATAGACATGGGCAGAGGAGTGTGAATTATATATATATATATATGTTGATTGAAAGGAGGCAGGAAATGGTGAGAGCAGATGATGGTGATAGCTTTCGGTGGGGTTGGGAAAAAGGAAAGAAAAGTTGACTGAAAGTTGTTCGGTAGATCCAGCCTAGGTACAGTAGTGGGCAGTGGACTGAACCGAAAATGAAAGGGAGATTTCGTGAGGTCTGGAAATGAATTAAATAGAAGACATGAGTGACAGTCGGTGAGGCAGCAGAGATAAGGGTTGAGTGTTACATTTCCCTCTCTGGTTGCTGTGAGGTGGTGAGGTGAAGGGCGAGAAAGCTGAGGCAGTGAACGTGAAACAGAGGAAGCTTGAAATGGAAACTGAGGCATAACCGAGAGTTTTAAGGATAGGACAGGAAATGCGAGAAAGATGAGGGAACGGAGGAAGGAAGGTGAGTGACTGAGAGCTGGAAAATGAGTGGGATCGGTTTGTATTGAAGGAGCAGAAGTAGGAGGAAGCATGGTGGTACCGGGGTTGTTCAAGGATTTATCTGGGCCATCTTGAAAATCGATGAGATATGGTCGCTTTAGTGTTGACTTATGTACAAAACGTGAGTGACGGAGCTGTTGAAAAACTGGGTGTCTGGCAGGAACTGAGGCAGGAGGGAAGCCAAGAAAGGCCAACGGAAAAAAGAAGGAAGAAACCGAGAGGAAAGCAACCGAAACAGAAGCAGGAAGGCAGAAACAGAGGGCTGAAGCAGAGGGGGCCGAGCAATGCAGAGCAAATGGAGAGGCCGGTAGACAGTGGGCTGGAAGCGGAGAGAGAGGAATAGCGACGCCGGCGCGGAGGCATGAGGATGATGGAGATGGCGGCACCGTGAGCTGGCAAAGACATGATGAACAATAACCACGAAGGAGAAGAGAAGAAGAAGAAGAAGAAGAAGAAGAAGAAGGAAGAAAAAAAAAAGGAAAAAAAAAAGGCGAGAAAGAAATTCAAAGCCAAAAAAAAAAGAATAAGAAGTAGTAGAATATAGATATTTATAATTTTATCTATATATATATATATATATATATATATATCAGATAATAAAAGAAAAATTGAAGAAAGAAGAGAGTGTACTGAAAATTTGGAAACCCGAGGGAATGAGCTCCGGGAAAAAATTAACCTAGCAGACCAGACCTACTGACTCCAGTCACTAAAGGCAAATCAGACTGCGAGCAGAAATCGAGGTTAGAAAAATTTTGTGTGTTGCTAGAGGTAAATTGCACGTATTTTCTGATGTTTTGTAGATATAAAATTTAAGCCGTATTTCTCCTGTAGAAAAATATCCGTGAACTACTAAAAATTATCTGCGTATATTTTTTGGCTATTTAAGATTGTGAACCTTAGCACAGGAATTTTTAAACACCTGAACTGTAGAAAATCCTAAGCTGAGTTTTATCATTCTGAATTTTAGGAAAACGTTTAAAACTCCGTAAATCACCATGATTTTCGGTATAGTATTATTTAGCCTATTTAAATAAACATCTGAGTAGTTTCAAAATTATTTGTAAAAAAATTAAAATTTCAAAATTATACTGAAAAATCGTGTTTTGTGGATTTTAACTGAAAAAGGGCAAGACCAGCCCCTTTTACTCTATTTTATGCGTTGAAATGAGATTTAAGTGTTCTGATGTTAAAACCGTGCTGGTCAGACATGTATTGCTGTGTGATCTTGCACTACCTGATTACATGTGATTTAAAGTGTTTTGATGATTAAACTGTGCTAGTCAGACGTGTATTGCTGTGTGATCTTACACGGATCTACTGCACGAGATTTTAAAGTATTTGAGGTTAAAATTGTGCTAGTCAGACGTGTATTGCTGTGTGATCTTGCACGAATCTGTTGCACAAGATTTTAAGTATTTTTATAATAAAGTTGTGCTAATCAGACGTGTATTGCTGTGTGATCTTGTACTGACCTGCTCGCACATGATTTGAGGCAAAAAGGCGACGGTGAAATTATATGAAATTGTGAATGATGAAATTATACTGAATTGTGAATGATGAAATTATACTGAATTGTGAATGATATCGATGTCCATGGAGTACGATGTACCATGTTGTGTGCATGTGTGTACGATGTACCGTATTACTGGAAAATAATGTCCTGTGTCGTTTGGGTAGCTGACCACTCCCACGGCACTTGACATCCCGACACACCTGATCAATGATTTTTCGGAGTGACTGACATTGGCCAATTGTCCTATTGATTACTGTTATAGCATGAAATGTCTTGCCTCGTCTATTCGGAATTACTGAAATGAAAATGTGAATTGTGTTGTGAATTTGAAACTGTGTATTTCACTACTTGAAGTTTTGAAAATACGTATTCTTTGCAGTAATCTGTTGCTACTGGAAGTGGTCCTATTTCGATTTCGATTTTTAATTTTGCTGAATTGCAAATTCCCAACATATTTTACGAGAAACTCATTTGTGGCATAAGTATATAGGTAGTGTATTTATCTACCTGTCACGTGTTTTTCTTACTGAGCATGTTGAGCTCACCCCCTTACTTTCCTCCGCAGAACCCCTCTGTAGCTTGGATCGCTTCCGTTAGTAAGGCATTCTGCATAGTTATGATTCCGCAGAGCATATTTCTGCATCGCAGGTATACCCAAGCTTAAACAATTCTTTTATATCTAAAATTTTTGTAAGTATAGTAATGCATGCCAGATGTGTCCGGGGAATGTGAATATATTTTGTTTAAAATTTGTTACTAAGGAAGAAAAATTAATTAGGCTAAGTTATTATTCTGACCTAATATCGACTTGTAGCCTAACCAAATTGTGTGAAAATTTGGGTCGTTACAGAAGTTGATATCAAAGCAATGTTGGCATGATACGAGTCAATATTAAAAGTGAAAAAAGACTTAGAAAGTTCACATCCCCAGTGTTACTGTACATTAATTAGATACAAACGAGTATACCTAATTGTGCTTTATTGAAAATTGTGTAATAGAATGAAGGGAAACTGATAGATATGGCTGGTTGGTATTACAGCCATACTAGTAGACGAAAATGAACCATTCCTCGAGGTCGTAGAGATAGGCCCGGGAGGTGTAGTGAACCCTCGTCTGAGTAATCACCTTATAGTTTCACTAGAAATTTTTGGAGTCCGCTTTGTAAAATTTGATCGGGACATGAAAATAATGATGATATTGTCGGGTCAAGTGATAGTGACCCCGTGATAATGATAACGATTGAGGTGTGATTGAGAGCAAGACTGAGACAATTTCAAAAAATATTACACTATTATATACTGGAGTCAAGAATCTCATTGTAATGGAAAACTGAAATAAATGAAGTGGAAAACCTATATGAATTCGTAAGGTATGACTGTGAACTTAATAGACTGAGGCAAATTCGAAAAGTCGAGCTTGGAGGGAAGTTCCCAAATTTAATCCGAGAGTCGACATCAAAGAATTACATGGATATGTTTCTGGAAGCCCTTAGACAACAACACATCCTAGATAAAGCATATTGGCAATTATAGATGAAATAATTGAAATTGGACGTAAGGTAAGAAGTTTGAAAATGAATACGAAACTAAATTTATGGTTTTGGGAGAAGTATAATTCGAATAAGTGAAGATGTGAAACGGAGGAAATCCAGGAAACTCATAGGAGGTACTGGGATCCTCAGTCGAGCTAAGTTGTCACGCCCTCCTCCCAAACGCGACTTTACCAAAAACCACAATAAATTTTTTCCCTTTTTACTTACCTTTATCTCCTCAACAGTTGGGCTGTGAATAGGTATTAGTCTCCTCATCCATACATATCTTACCATTCTTTCACGTATTATACATACATGACATTTATATCGTAGGTAAATTCATATACTTAAATATAATTACATCATTACATCCCCCATAATAAAACTTGTACATCACTGTGTTTATGCATTGTTCAGATACAAAAGAGTACGCATGTGTATACCTTTCGCTAGATGGGGAGTGGCAGCGGATCAAAGGAATGCAATACCCTGGTCGACTCGATCTACTGACGAGAATCTGTAGAGATGGGGGAAAAATGAATGGGATGAGCTATCAACGCGCTCAGTAAGGAAATCAGGCAAGCAAGTAGACATCCATACTATCCACTGAAAATAGTGCTTTGCCTTTCCTTCTCTCAATTCAAAAGCATGTTTAAAATATATATAATATAGTACAAATTTAAAATCCCATGTACTAAACACATGCTGGTTTATCAATCAGAGGCATTCATGCAAAACAATGCATATTTAATCATTTAAAAATGCCTTTATATAAAATATGCCATTTACATTCAAAACATAGTAAATATGGCATTTCTCATCACAACACAAACAAATCGGGTTCCGACCCATCCCTTAGGTCTACCCGTATCGTAAAACACATGTGATATATCATGCGAGACTCAGTGGCTAAATGCAATCTCTCTAGACTATGTAAGAGAGCCTCCCCGCCGAACAAAGCCTCCCCGCCCACTCTGACTTAAGAATGTTGGGCTTAAGGATCTTACCGTAAGAGAGCATCTTCGGACTATGTACATATCCTAACATGTGGTGAAATCCCAGGCAACAAAGTACTCGGTGTGCGGGTTATCACTGCTATAACGGGAGGGGGGTCAGTCCATCACAACCGCCAGCTATCAACAACTCTCCTCCACAACTCCACAATACAAAACACGGTACAGTGTACTCCATGCCACACGCACGGTACAACGTACACTCGTGGACCCATACATCATGATCGGGGTGCCTGCCATAGGTCTTAGCCTCTCATACCATGGAAATACATCATAGTCGGGGTACCTGCCATAGGTCTTAGCCCTCATACTATGGAATCAATGCCACGTCTCTAAATCCACGTGAGAACATCTCAACAGTGTGACACTCAGTCTACACGGAGGAAATCGTCACGGTTTTTCTAACATGTGTATATATCACGAAAAACTACAGTGCGCGTCTTGAGTGTGACACACAGTCAACGCTCCACCTCAAAACACTGTATATGCATGTCAAAATATCAACACTAGTGCGAGTAAACCTCTAGCACCAGGTCATGCATAGTTCTAATTACAAATCAAGTACGAGCAAATCGCTCAAGTACGATATCATGTACAAATCATGAAAAATCGAGTACGAGCAACGCTCCAGCACTCTGTCATGCATCTCATGTAAAACTCGAGTACGAGCTAATCGCTCCAGCACTCTATCATGCACAAATCACATAAAAACTGAGTATGAGCAATGCTCCAATACTCTATCATGCATGTCAAATAAATGTAGTGCGAGTCAACCTCCAGCACTAATGTATGTGAAAAACATCTGAAATCAAATGCGAGTTATGCTCTAGCACGATTGTTTCCACATAATTCGGTAGATGGCTCTTTAAAAATAGGGATGTTTAAAATCATTAAAATCAGCATTATAAAGTGTGCTTAGTTTACATCGACCTCAAAACATTAGCCCATCCACCTACTCTTCTGCTACACAGCAGGAAAAATCACTCAAAACATCATTTCCATGCTTTTTGGAACTGATGTTGCCTGACTTACAGCAACAAGAATATACCTTTCACGTAGTCTGATTGCACTAACGACAAAAGGGTGACGTCGATGCAATTTGTTCCACGGGATCTTCGTATATCCTGCAAAAACAACAGGAATCAGAGGGGGCAGGGATTTGTCCCTGCACGCGCACTCCGATGATTAAGTAAGTAATTGGAGTTGTGAATGTATGAAGAAGAGAATGTATTGCTTAAATCAGAGATTTTAAGGCTTCTCCCTTCTTTTTTGTTCTTTTTTCTCGGATCCCCTTTTCAGAGAGCTCACCTGGTATTTATAGGTTTCTGCAGGTCGATTCAAGCTGAGGCCCAGGCGCGTGTCTGGGCCGCGACAGAGTCATAGAGTGCTCTGTCGCGCCTCGAGTTCAAGCAGCTAGCGGGGGAGTCGACGGGCGGCAGAGTGCTCATGGACCTCTGCCGCAGACTATGCGAAAGACCTCTGCTGCAGGTGTGCGGGAGACCTCTACCGCATACTGTGCGGGAGACCTCTACAGTGGGGGCAATGCAGAAGACCTCTACCGCAGGCTGTACGAGAGACCTCTACCGAAGTCTGTGCGGGAGACTATGCCGCGGGCTGTTCGGCAGACCTCTACCGCAGTCTGTGCGAGAGACCTCTACCGCAGTCTGTGTGGGAGACTATGCCGCAGGCTGTGCGGCAGACCTCTGCCGCAGTCTGTGCGGGAGACCTCTATCGGGGGCTGTGAGGGAGACCTTTGTCGCGAGGGCAATGCGAGAGACCATGCCGCGATATGGGCGATGGAGGTCTGTCGCGCCTGCTGTGCGGCACATCGCAAGGCGACAGACTCATATCGCATCGACCACTCTGTCGCACTGCTAGGAACTGTGCCACGTGGCCACTCTGTCGCCAATCTGCCACGTGGCTTGTTCTCGGTTTGACACGTGGCAGGCGGATAGCTGCACACGTTGATTCTGGTGACACGACCACCATCAATTGCTCCCCACTCTTTGGTAGGAATATTTCCTACGAAAGAGTATCTGGGTCTGGACTTTTCTCGGGTCGGATCGGATCTCCGCGCGTGTGTCGACGCAGGCGAGCCGCTATATATATTGGGCCCCTGCTGTCCTTATCGCTATTGAGTTCTCCCGCAAAAAGACACTCAGCCGCGATTTTCTCTGGACACTCTCTGGCAACTCTGCCGCAACTCCACCGTACTCTGTCGCAACTCTGTCGCGTACAAATCACTGTGTCGCAACACTGCCGCAGCTTCTTCATACTCTGTCGCCAGTTCCTCCTTTTCTTCATTTTAGGTAATTTCATAGTCCGTAGTCTCACTCTTTTGATTTACGAACTCCTACAATGGCTGGCCATGGTGTAGGAAAACAAATTGATCTAGGCGTTAAGTCGACTTTAAAGGAAGCCGACGTCCAAGACCTAGAATCTCGATTTCCTTTACCCGAGGGATACTCTTATAGGCGCCCAACTCCTCAGGAGAGCGACATACGTAGTGTGTCCGATGGGACTGTCGTTTTTAGGGCAGATTTGGAGTTAGGACTCCGCTTCCCATTATCCGACTTCGGGGCTTCCTTCCTTAGGACGCACAGGGTATCCCGAGGTAACTGCATCCTCATGCATGGATGCAATTGGTAGCATTCACCGTGCACTGCCATTTAAGGGGCGTCCCTCCGTCCCTTCCTCTTTTAGAAGTATTCTTTAGGCTTCGAGGGAGCCCCGGCTTAGTGCCTTACTCGCTTCAGCGGGTGTACCAGCCCGGTTTTGAGAACCGATTATTCGAGAAACCGGCTAACAAGTTTCATGGTTTCGAGACTGAATGGCTGGTCGTGGAAGTGCCCGAGGGTCTGGATTTCCCCACTCGTTGGGAGAATAGGCGTGAAATCCCCAAGGGTCCCCGGGTCGCCACACTTAGGGAGCAGTTATCTTCTGACGTCAACAAACTGCTAGTCCCTCATCCCCTTAGCCTCGACACCCTTATATCAAATGAAAATTTGATATTAGCTGGCTGGGGTGTGGGTCCGGTCCCTGTTGCCGGACCCTCTGTTCCTTCGTCAGATCCTCTGCCTTCGGTTTCCCCCGAGTTAAATCCTGAAGCACCTAGGCCATAAGAGGATATAGGGAGCACCAACGTAGAATCAAGTTCTGGCAGCGAACCCTTAGCTGATCTGACTGGTTGGGAAGGGTTCGGCTCCACTTTCATGGTGCTCCCGGATGACGACGCGATAAATATCGAGTCCCTTCAGGAGCATTTAGACTCTCCTGAAGGTAACCTTTCATTGTTTCCCGCTGCTTATCGTTTTTGATTAATTTTTTACTATTGATGTATTTTCTTTCTTTTTTACAGATATGAGTCATTTTCGACGATCGTTGGGTCTCCAGGTCTCTGAGGCTGGTCCTTCCAGCGCTCCTACCAGAAAGAGGCGTCGTTTGGCCAACGATGTCTCAAGTGAGGCACCGGTCCCCTCTCAGCCACCTCGTGCTCGGACCCCTCCTATTTCTAGACAAGCGGTTCCTCCTCCTCCTACAGAACAAAGGGATCCCTCCCGGGATAGGGGGAGAGTTGGCTCATCTTCACGGGGGGCTTCCAGGTCCTCCGGGCGATCCCGCTCCGAGGAGCGTGCGGAATGCAATATCATTCCGTCGCAGCGAAAGAATCGAAGGCGCTTGTACATCGAAGGTTCGATGCGAAGTAGGCCAATTCTTCCGAGGATTGGGCCTGTTGATGAGAGGTCCTACCCCGTGGATGGGGGAAACATTATGAGGGGCCACGAGTTTCGAGTCTACCCCGAGGTTCGTGACAACGACATTTTAGACACTCCCGGGGTGGCCTCCCGGTTAAGCTGGTCCACTATCCTTCCTCGGGACGAGGCAAGGATATTCAGAAACTACCCGGAAGGGGAGGATTTAGCCGACATGGAGGCATTGATGGTAAGTTTCATACTCCTCTTCGTTTGACTCCTTTTTGCCGCATTCTTTGAATCTAACTTTTTACATTTCTTTGCAGCTGGCTCAACGAACTGTGGCCAACAATGTCCAGCACCGGGCTTATCGGGAGCGTGCCGATAGGGAAATCCGGGAGTTAAAGGACCAAGTTATGGAGTTACAGAACGCCGTCAACAACTTGTCCAAACTTTCGAATTTAGTTCGAAGCTTGGAGGAACAGCTCACTAAGGTTCACCAGGACCTGAGCCAAGCCAAGGGGGATCTCACTGTTGAGACGGCTCGGTCTAGCAGATTTCAAGAGGATCTTCGGGATGCCTATTCTGAGCTAGACTGTATGCAATCCAACTACGGGTCTTTGCTTGCTCGGAATCAGGAGCTCGAGCAGCGCTTTGCCGAGTTGGAAAGTCAGGCTGCTCCTACGCTGACCCAAGTGGAGATCAATAGCATACGGGTCGAGGCCGTGAAGGAGTACCGTCTCTCCAAGGATTGCTTGAGGCGGAAGGAGGATTTCTCCAACCCCTATGTGAAGTACGGATTCTACCTGGCCCGGTCTTGGTTAGAAGCACATAGGGAAGGAGAGGAATTCCCCGAGCTCCAGTACACCAACGAGGCGATGCTATTTAAGGCCCCCGACTGGACTAAATATGAGCCTGAGGCCGAACCTGCAGACGAGTTATTCAAGAGGACCGCCCAAGATGACCTCGCTAACCTCACTGGTCCTTGGGAGCCCATGGATTTGGACGGTGCTCCCGAGCCTATCGAGGCTCTTATTGATTTAGACGGCAAGGAGGGTCAACAGTCCTTGGGAAGTGATGGTCCGTCTGCAGCTGATCCCCAGTTTCCTCCCGAAGAGTAGATAGCTATTTTTGTTTTTTTGTATTTCTTTTCAAGTACTTCGTTGTTTTTTATTTTAACTTTGTAATTTTGTTGAATGTAATCGTAAAGATCTGTTAAAGATCTGTTTGTAATGACTTTTGAATGAAATGAAATTGAGATTTTTGTTCATGCTTTGTATTGCACTACTTCTCTATTTATCATTTATCATTCTTTGTCTGTTTGTTTATTTTGCTTGAATGTATTCATTTGAATGTATTCGCGTTTGCTTGAATGTATTCGTTTGAATGTATTCGTGCATGCTCCCCAATTCTTGATGGAAAGGTAAACTTTCAGAAAGAATTTTTTGAGCGAACGTATAATTGTTTAAGGCTTGATTACTGTGACGTGTATGCGTCTTTAGTTTTTATAGCCTTGATATTTTTATCGCCTGGCCGCAGTGACGCATAGCGCCTCAGGCTCTTACGGCTTGGTTAATTGTACGCGCCTGGCCACAGTGACGCATAGCGCCTCAAGCTCTTACGACTTGTCTGAATATACGCCTGGCCACAGTGACGCATAGCGCCTCAGGCTCTTACGGCTCGGTTGAACTACGCCTGGCCACAGTGACGCATAGCGCCTCAGGCTCTTACGGCTCGTCTGAACTACGCCTGGCCACAGTGACGCATAGCGCCTCAGGCTCTTACGGCTCGTCTGAACTACGCCTGGCCACAGTGACGCATAGCGCCTCAAGCTCTTACGGCTCGGTTGAACTACGTCTGGCCACAGTGACGCATAGCGCCTCAGGCTCTTACGGCTCGTCTGAACTATGCCTGGCCACAGTGACGCATAGCGCCTCAGGCTCTTACGGCTCGTCTGAACTACGCCTGGCCACAGTGACGCATAGCGCCTCAGGCTCTTACGGCTCGTCTGAACTACGCCTGGCCACAGTGACGCATAGCGCCTCAGGCTCTTACGGCTCGGTTGAACTACGCCTGGCCACAGTGACGCATAGCGCCTCAGGCTCTTACGGCTCGTCTGAACTACGCCTGGCCACAGTGACGCATAGCGCCTCAGGCTCTTACGGCTCTTTTGTATCCTGTCACAAGATTTAGATATACAAAAGTCGCAGATGTATGATAAAAGAACAATCTGCATAGTGTGTAAATAACAATATCTTGTGATAGTACAAGCAAATGATAATAATGTTTGGGAAAGAAAATATGGTGCTTAATTCAAATACAGCTTTAGGTTATTTGAATTCCACGTTTTCCCTATCTTCTTCCCTTGTAGAGTTTCCAGGACACAGGTGTTAGGTCCAATCTTGTATCTGATTCTGTAGGGACCTTCCCAGTTGGCTCTGAACTTCCCATCCTCCTTCAGGGCATTCGTGATCTGCGACTTTCTGAGCACTAGATCTCCCTCAGACATTGTCCTATCTCTCACCCGGCTATTGTAGTAGTTGGCCACCCTCTGATGATAGGATGCCAATCGAATAGTCGCGGTTTCTCTATGTTCGTCGAGTAGGTCCAAGCCTTCCCTTAGAGCTTGTGAATTTTCTTCCGCTACTAAGGGTATCACTCTTGGTGATAACGCTCCAATTTCCATGGGGATCAGTGCTTCTGCGCCGTATACAAGGCTGAATGGCGTTTCTTTAGTCGACACACGACTGGTGGTACGATATGCCCATAAAACACTAGGCAATTCGTCCACCCATGCCCCTTTTGCTTTGTCTAGCCTGGTTTTCAGCCCATGAAGGATAGTTCGATTACTGACTTCGGCCTGTCCATTAGCTTGAGGATATGACACTGAGGAGATCCTTAGCTGAATGTTGAGGCTCGTACAAAATTCACGGAAGGCATTGCAATCAAATTGCTTTCCATGGTCGGCATTTAAGATGCGGAAAATTCCGAATCGATAGATAATGTCTTTCCACACCATTGCCTCCACTTTCTTTTCCATGATTGTGGCTAAAGGCTATGCTTCAATCCACTTTGTAAAGTAATCAGTAGCCACTAATAGGAACTTTCTTTGACCCGTGGCCAATGGGAAAGGTCCAAGAATGTCTAATCCCCATTGTGCAAAAGGAATTGGTTGTACTGTGCCTTGAGAGGGAGTCACTGGGGCTGTTGTGATAGGCGCAAACCTCTGGCATTTGTCACACCTGCGGGTTTGGTCCATCGCATCTTTCTTCAACGTTGGCCAGTAGAATCCCGATCGCAGTACTTTAGCAGCAAGAGCTCTCGCTCCTAAGTGTTCGCCGTAAATTCCTTCATGCACTTCAGCTAAAGCGTAGCTTGCTTGTTCCGGTCCCAGACATTTCAATAAGGGTGACGAATATCTCCTTTTGTACAGTTCTCCATTGATGAGTGTGAACTTCGCCCCTTGTATTTTTAAGTGACGAGCCTCGTCCTTATCTTGGGGAAGTGTTCATTCGGTGAGATACTGTTTGTATGGGGATCTCCAGTCCTCTCCCACTTGAATGTCACACACTTCGACCTCTTCAATACTAGGTCGTTCGAGCCTCTCCACCTTCACTATCCTTCCTCGTGTTTCAGTGGAAGAGGCTAACTTAGACAATGCATCAGCATGTGTGTTTTCAAACCGGTTGATTTGTGTCAGCTGAAAGCTTTTGAAAGTCTGGGCCAGAAGTTGAACTTTCTTCAAGTAAGGGACCAGCATCGGTTCTCGTACTTCGTACTCTCCGCTGAATTGGTTCACCACCAATTGAGAATCACTGTGTGCTATCAAGTGGTGAACCTGTAGCTTCTTCGCTAACATCATCCCTGCTATCAGAGCTTCATACTCCGCTATGTTGTTCGAACTGGGGAATCCGAACCGTAGGGAGTATTCAAGGGATTTTCCTTCGGGTGATACCAGGACTATACCCGCTCCGCTTCCGTTGGCACTTGATGCCCCGTCGACATGCAGCAACCATGGGTGAGCCTCCCCTTCACTGCTGTCATTTGGGATAGTGCATTCTACGATGAAGTCGGCCAGAGCTTGACCTTTGATAGGCTGCCGTGGTTGGAATGTGATTTCGTATCCCCCAAGCTCCACTGCCCATTTCACTAACCTTCCTGAGTGTTCAGGTTTCTGAAGGATCTGTCTTAACGGTTGATCTGTCAAGACGGTGATAGGGTGTGCTTGGAAATATGGGCGCAACTTTCGCGAGGCCATCAAAAGGGCTAATACTAGCTTTTCGGCCAGCGGATAGCGGGTCTCTGGATCTAATAACACTTTACTCACGTAGTAGATGGGACGGTGCACTATTTCATCTTTCTTCAGTAGCACCGCACTGACGGCGAAATCACCGACTCCCAAATACATATAGAGTTATTCTCCTTCCAGGGGCCTTGTTAATAAAGGCAACTGTTTCAAGTATTCCTTGAGGTCTTCAAAGGCTTTTTGACAATCTTCCGTCCATTCGAAGTTCTTTCCCCCCGTAGAGTTTTGAAGAACGGCAGGCTCCTTTCTGCTGATTTTGACAAGAAGCGATTCAGAACTGCTATTCTGCCTGTCAATCTCTGGACTTCTCTTACGGTGGTTGGGGGTTTCATGTTAATGACTGCCTGTACCTTCTCAGAATTTGCCTCAATGCCCCTGTTAGTGATCATGAAGCCTAAGAACTTCCCTGATCTTACCCCGAATGAGCACTTTTCAGGGTTTAGCTTCATGTTGAATCTCCTCAATACTTCGAATACCCTAGACATTTGATCAGTATGAGACTCTCCTACGCGGCTCTTGATTATCATATCGTCCACGTAGGCTTCCATGGTATTTCCCAGAAGATCTTTGAACACTTTGCTCACCATTCGTTGATAGGTGGCTCCCGCGTTCTTTAGACCGAACGACATTACCCTATAGCAATAGGTTCCGTCGTCGGTTATGAAGGAAGTCTTTTCTTCGTCTTCTGGGTGAAGCATGATTTGGTGATACCCGAAGAAAGCATCCAAGAAACTGAGGAATTCGTAACCGGATGTTTCGTCTACCAGTCTTTCTATCCGAGGTAGGGGGTATGAATCTTTAGGGCAGGCTTTGTTCAGATCGGTGAAATCCACACACATTCGCCACTTCCCGCTAGATTTCTTTACCATCACTACGTTGGCCAACCACTCAGGGTAGTAGACCTCTCGGATGAATCCGGTGTCCAGGAGTTTGCTCACTTCTTCAGTGATTGCTTTTTGTCGTTTCGGGGTGAAACTCCTCTTCTTCTGTTTGATAGGTCTGTGCCCGGATATGACATTAAGCTCATGGCAAATCACTTCGGGACTGATTCCGGGCATGTCCGTCGGGCTCCAGGCGAAGACATCCGAGTTTCTCCTTAGGCACTCGAGTATCTCCGCTTTTAGTTGTCCGCCCAACTGAGTCCCGATGAATGCCCTTTTTCCTCTATCTCCTTCGATCAGCTCAATGGGTTCTGTCTCCTCTACAGGCTGAGGTTTGGGCGGATCATCTATGCATAAGGTTTCTTTCCTCTGTGCTACCTTGTTGGCAGTGGAAGCGAGATAACAAGTACGGGCACTCCTTTGGTTTCCTCGTACTTGCCCGACTCCATTGGGAGTGGGAAACTTCATCAATAGATAGCAAGAGGATATCACCGCCCTCATGTCATTCAGCACAGGTCTGCCCAAAATCATGTTGTAGGCAGCGGAGGTTGACCTGACCACCATGAACAACACTTACCGGGTCACGTTCTTCGGGTGCTCTCCGAGAGTCACAGGCAACTCTATGGACCCGGCAACCTTCACTCGTTCGCCCGTGAATCCATATAGTGGCATCATAACGGGCTTTAGCCTATCTTCAGATATGCTCATTTTTTTGAAGCAGTTCCAATAGATTAGGTTTACTGAGCTCCCGTTATCGACCAGAACCCTACTCACCGGGTGTTTGGCCACTACAGTGGATATCACCATGGGGTCGTCATGGGGCATGACAATATCACCTTTGTCAGCCGGAGTGAACATGATGGGTTCTTCATCTGCCTGTTCTTCCATCACAACGTTAACCTGATACGCTTGCCTAGCGTAACTTTTGCGGGAAGTAGAGGAGCTTCCCGTTACTGATTCCCCGCCTGCAATAACATTTATTGCGGGGGCTGTAGGTTCGTTGTTTGGCGGATTGACTCGGGGGATAGGCCTGATTACTTCGTTTTTGGGCCTATTTCTTCTGTTACCATCGTTTGGCTCAGTCCTCGGGTGATCATTTCTTTGGTCACGCTGAGGATAACGGGATCTCTCGCTTCTCCACAGGAAGCGGTTAATCTTCCCCTCTCTGGCCAATCTTTCCAACTGGTCCATTAAATCTCTGCACCTCTCTGTTGGGTGATCGTGAGCACAATGGAATTCACAGTAGGCTTCGGGGTTTCGTCCTACATCTCCAATTTTCTTCTTGGGGAATTCCAATAATCCTGCCCCTTCGATAGCTGCCAGTATCGCAGTATGAGGCTCATTCAACCTGGTATAGCCTTCATACCTGAGCCTAGGGGCTTTGTCTACTCTCACGGGTATTGGGGAGCTTCTCTCGGGTGCATCTCTCTCTCTCTTAATTCCTTCCTTTGCCTCTCTGGGCTGTATCATTTTCATCACTTCTTCTTGAGCTACATACTTGTTAGCCCTGGCAAAGAGGTTGGAAATTATCATCGGTTGATCGAGAGAGAGGGATTCTTGTAGCTTTTCGGAGCTCGTCCCTTGTAGCATTGCAGCCAAGGCTACGCCTACCTGTAGATCTTCCACTTTCAAGGTTGCATCTCGAAAGCGGTCTACAAAGCTTTTCAAGGATTCTTTATTCCCTTGTTTAAGCGTGAGTAGGTAGGTAGCATCTTTCTTCCTCTGGCTGTGGATCATGAAGACTTTGAGAAATTCATTTCTCAACTCGTCAAAAGAGGAGATTGAACCTTCGCTCAACCCGTTGAACCACTTTAGAGCGTGCCCGGACAATGTGAGGGAAAAAGCCCTGCACATAATTTCGTCGTCCCACCCATGCAGCAGCATGAGGGACTCGTAACTCTGTATGTGGTCATAGGGGTCTGCTTTGCCAGTGTAAGTGGCCATGGAAGGCATTTTGAACTTCTTTGGCAAATGTTTGTTCATGATCTCCAAGCTGAATGGGATCCTCCTCCTTTGGCCGTCATATGGAGACACTAGTTTTTTCTTCTCGAGGATCCTTTGGACGACCTTCTCCACGTCCTCCGATCCTGAGCATGGCCTTGTCCCTTCGGGTATAGAAGAGTTCGACTGATAAACACCTCTTCCAGCACCTCCCATTTCGGGACTTGAAATTTCGAGACCTTCTTGTGGGTCTTGGCCTCTCTGTCTCCGTTGTTCCCCAGCCTTATAGGCTCCTAGATCATGTTCCGACTCTATGGGAGATGAGCTACGGCAGGTGGGGGAACTCTGCCGCCTATGGGCTGCGGAGGAACTCTGCCGCCTAGCGGCCAGAGGAGAAGTCTGCCGCACATCAGGCAGAGGTGAAATCTGCCGCATATTAGCGGCGGGAGAGCACCGTCGCGTACATGATGCCGGATACCTCTGCCGGATGTAGTCCCTGGGAGAGTTCTGTCTCCGTTGAGTCGCGGGGGGACTCTGCCACACATTTGGCGAACTCTGTCGCCTATCGGACAGAGGGGACTCTGTCGCTGTTGAGCCGCGGGTGAGTTCTGCCGTTTGTTAGCTGCTGGCAGACACTGTCGCCCGGGAGCTACGGGTGAGCTTTGCTGCGCGTTTGCTGCTGGCAAACTCTGTCGCCCATGGTCCGTGGGGAAACCCCGTCTTACTGGACTTGCAGTAGCATTATTTTGCGTTCCTGCCTCTTGTCCAGCGTTTACCTGAGTAGAGGGCTGACCTCTCTCGTAGGTCCGTCGAGGTGTGCTTTTCCCTACTAACTGCTGCACTTCATGGGGTAAGCTGAATTGGGGGAGAGCGTCTCTGAAGAAGCTCACCATAGCTTTCAATGCAGTTGTAGTCTCCTCATTTTTGCGCTTCAGGGTCTCAAATTCTTCTAGACAAACCACGGCTTCTCTTTGACCCCTTTCACCATGTCTTCGTCTCCGCTCTGGTCCGATAGGGGGACTCACAGAATTCTGCCCTCCTGTCAACTCTGCTGTAGAGCGTGTTCTCACCATTTTGATAGAGAACCTGACTTTTTGTCAGAGTTCCCACAGACGGCACCAATTGATGTTGCCTGACTTATAGCAACAAGAATATACCTTTCACGTAGTCTGATTGCACTAACGACAAAAGGGTGACGTCGATGCAATTTGTTCCACGGGATCTTCGTATATCCTGCAAAAACAACAGGAATCAGAGGGGGCAGGGATTTGTCCCTGCACGCGCACTCCGATGATTAAGTAAGTAATCGGAGTTGTGAATGTATGAAGAAGAGAATGTATTGCTTAAATCAGAGATTTTAAGGCTTTTCCCTTCTTTTTTGTTCTTTTTTCTCGGATCCCCTTTTCAGAGAGCTCACCTGGTATTTATAGGTTTCTGCAGGTCGGTTTGAGCTGAGGCCCAGGTGCGTGTCTGGGCCGCGACAGAGTCATAGAGTACTCTGTCGCGCCTCGAGTTCAAGCAGCTAGCGGGGGAGTCGGCAGGCGGCAGAGTGCTCATGGACCTCTACCGCAGACTATGCGAAAGACCTCTGCTGCAGGTGTGCGGGAGACCTCTATAGTGGGGGCAATGCGGAAGACCTCTACCGCAGGCTGTACGAGAGACCTCTACCGCAGTCTGTGCGGGAGACTATGCCGCTGGCTATTCGACAGACCTCTACCGCAGTCTGTGCGAGAGACCTCTACCGCAGTCTGTGCGGGAGACTATGCCGCAGGCTGTGCGGCAGACCTCTATCGCAGTCTGTGTGAGAGACCTCTATCGCGGGCTGTGCGGGAGACCTTTGTCGCGAGGGCAATGCGGGAGACCATGCCGCGATATGGGCGATGGAGGTCTGCCGCGCCTGCTGTGCGGCACGTCGCAAGGCGACAGACTCATATCGCATCGAACACTCTGTCGCACTGCTAGGAATTGTGCCACGTGGCCACTCTGTCGCCAATCTGCCACGTGGCTTGTTCTCGGTTTGACACGTGGCAGGCAGATAGCTGCACACGTGGATTCTGGTGACACGACCACCATCAGGAACTTTTCCCAAAATTTCACTTTTTGCCTAACTAGGGGTAAAATCATAATTTACCCATATCGGGTCCCTATAATTATTATAGATTCTCTCTGACCCTCAAACAATTTCAGTGAATGTCAAATCCAATGAAAATATGCACAGATATCTCTAGCTACTTGCAAGAGTCCCCTACCTCGGATCACGTCGTGTGACCTCTCTTCCTCTGTGTTGTCTATCTTACAGTCCGATCAACTCTCAATATGACTATGGAGCTGCATTTAATCATTCACTGAGTTAATTTCACGTTTCCTACTGTATTACACATTTAATACAGTTCATTTCACTAAAATGGGCCCGTTTACGCTTAATGGGCCTTAATCACGTTAATCGGGCCTTAATCCGTATTAAGCCCGTTCATCAGGGTCTATCGACTCATTGGGCCTATCTATACCCATTGGGCTTTATTCCAAGCTCTTTGGATAGCCCGCAGATCATTTACGACATTTATTTCAATTTTTTGAATATAATTCACTAAATCTGAAATTTAATCCGAAATGCGTAAATTAAATCTTAAATACACATAAATCACTTAAATTGTCGTAAATGAGCTTTACTTACCTGAGATTGTGCGATGGTGCGCGAATCGGAGTTCGATCGGGCTTTCGTTCGAAATTAATCGTTGAACTGCACAATTTGGTATATTTAACTCCGGGTCAATTTTCGATTAAATATAATTTAAATAAATTTATCAAAAATTAAATTGGTCACTTTTGACCTCGTATCGACTTACCCGAAGTTCGGTGAATTTTCAAAAATTTTTCTTTTTCCTTTTTCCTTTCTTTTTTTCCTCTTTTTCCCCTTTTTTCCTTGGCTGAATCGGTCTGGTCCGGTTCAGCACAGTCACTTTCCACTGAACCGCCTATCGGTTCAGTACCTTTTTGGTCGTGCCGGCATCGTCCGGTCGGTTCCCGAAGTGCCGCTGCCGCCGTTCGACGCGTCTTGGACAGGGGACCTCTCGGTTGGCTTCGATCGGATCCAACTCTCGCCGGTGGCCGTCAAACGCCCTCTTTTCCTCTGCGGCAACTTCTCTGTCGATCTCCCCTTTCCGGCTCCGGTGAGGCGCGTTACCGGTGCCAGGGGGTTCGCGCGGTACCTCTCTACCTTTTTCGACCGTTCGCTGGCCGTTGGGGTCCCCGGATAGTGGTCGTCCGGCAAGCTCTTCTCTCCGTCGGTTTTGGTCTCTCACGCGGTTTCTCTCTCCTCAAAAACTCTCTTCAGATTTCGTTTTCTGCTTCTTTTATTTTTTTCAATTCATTTTTTTCTTTTATTTATAAATAATTTTTATTATTATTTTATTCATTAAAATAATAATAAAAATCTCAAAAATATCCCAAAAATTCTCAAAAATTCCAATTAAATTCATTTAGTCCGTAAATGAATTTATCAGTCCGATTTTACCTTTTCGGTATATTTTTCCACTATTTTCGGGCTCATTTTTCGAGATAAAAATTCCAAAAATATTAATTAAATTCATATCTCGATCAATTGGACTCGAATTTCAATATTTTCCTCGTTATTGATCAAGATCTCTCGATTTCATATTTTTAATGAAATTTTCTCATCGAATTTATATCGAATTTTGATCATTTGACCGTTTTACCCCTGTACTTACTCGAAAATCACTTTAACCCTTATCTCGCTGTTATGTAGCTTACATGCATTTTTAATTTCTTAAATAGTCGATTGCATGTTAATAAATACTCTTCTTATGATTCAGCTATGAAATATAACGTTCGTACACATAGGAATCATAAGGTACAAGCTACATACGTAAATCAAGAACTCGGGTCTGACAATCCTCCCCAACTAAAAGAATTTGATCCTCCAAATTAGAACCAAATCAATCATCAAACAACTAGGGGTGCTTCTCTCGCATCAAGTTCTCTAACTCCCAAGTAGCCTCCTCGGAAGTGTGATGCTGCCATAGTACCTTCACTAACCCGATGGTCTTCGATCTCAAAACCTTCTCCTTCCTATCCAGTATTTGAATCGGCCTCTCAACATATGACATGTCCTCACTGAGCTCCAAAGGCTCATAACTAATCACATGTGCCGGATCCGGGTGATACTTCCTAAGCATCGAAATGTGGAAGACATTGTGCACGCCTGACAAATCTGGTGGTAATGCCAACCTATAAGCCTTATCTCTCACTCGATCAAGTATCTCAAAGGGTCCAATGTAGCGAGGACTCAACTTACCTCTCTTCCCAAACCTCGCTATACCCTTGGAAGGAGAAACCTTTAGAAACACGGACTCACCAACTGCGAACTCAAGTGGCCTACGTCTCCTGTCAGCATAACTCTTCTGTCGACTCTGAGCTGTCCTCAATCTCTCAACTATCAACCGGACATCCTCAGAAGCCTGTGTAATCATATCAGGAGCAAAAATCTTACGTTCACCCACTTCTTCCCATCCAATAGGGAAACGACATCTACGGCCATACAAGGCCTCATACGGTGCCATCCCGATACTCGAATGATAACTGTTGTTGTAGGCGAACTCGACTAGTGGCAAATGATCATCCCAGGAGCCTCTAAAATTCAGCACACATGCTCTCAACATATCCTCCAGAGTCTGTATCGTCCTCTCTGACTGATCATCTGTCTGAAGATGAAAAGCTGTGCTCAAACTGAACTGGGTTCCCATAGCTTCCTGAAAATGTTCCCAAAAGTGGGAAGTGAAGCGGGAATCCCTATCTGAAACAATGCTCACTGGAACACCATGCAACCTCACTACCTCACGTACATACAACCTTGCCAATGTACTCAGAGTATCGGTAGCTCTCATAGCTAGGAAGTGGGCTGACTTCGTCAGTCTATCAACGATCACCCATATAGCATCGTGATTCCTCCGGGTCCTCGGTAAACCCATCACGAAATCTATGGTGATATGCTCTCATTTCCATGTCGGTATAGGTAGAGGCTGTAACAATCCTGCAGGTTTCTGATGCTCTACCTTCACCTGCTGACATACGAGACATCTCGCCACAAAATTTGCCACATCTCTCTTCATACCTGACCACCAGTACACCTTTCAGAGGTTCTGATACATCCTGCCACTCCCCGGATGCAACGTATACCTCGATGAATGAGCTTCCGACAATATCAATCTCCTGAGCTCTGGGTCCTGGGGAACACACAATCTACCTCTGAACCTCAGTAGTCCATCAGGACTCAACTCAAAATCTGTCACTGTGCCCCTCTGCATCTGACCAATCACATCGATGCACTGCAAATCTGTCTGCTGAGCCAGTCTGATCCTATCCAACAGATCTGGCTCTAAGCGTAGACTCGCAATCATACAATCTGCATCTCTGTCCGAAGGCACAACTCCCAAACTGAGGCTAGCAAACTGCTCTAGTAGCTCGTGCTCCCTGACCATCATATACGATACCATCCCAAGGCTCTTCCTACTCAAAGCATCTGCTACAACATTAGCCTTACCCGGATGATAAAGTATCTCACAATCATAATCCTTCAGAAGCTCTAGCCATCTTCTCTGTCTCATGTTCAGCTCCTTCTGTGAGAACAGGTACTTGAGGCTTTTGTGGTCGGTAAAAATCTGAAACTTCTTACCATACAAGTAGTGGCGCCATACCTTCAACGCAAACACTACTGCTGCTAACTCTAAATCGTGGGTCGAATAGTTCTTCTCATGGTCCTTCAGCTGTCTGGATCCATAAGTAACTACCCTTCCATCCTGCATTAACACACAGCCCAGTCCCTGATGCGAAGCATCGTTATATACTGAAAATCCTCCTGAGCTGGTAGGAATAGTGAGAATCAGAGCGGTGGTCAATCGACTCTTTAGTTCCTGAAAACTCCTCTCACAATCCTCGTCCCACACGAATGAACACTCTTCCGAGTGAGACGTGTCAACGGAGCAGCCATCTTCGAAAATCCCTCAACAAATCTTCGATAGTACCCTGCTAAACCCAGAAAACTCCTGATCTCGGTAACTGTCCTCGGCTGTTCCCACTGAACTACAGCCTCAATCTTGGATGGATCTACTGATACACCATCCCTCAACACTACATGTCCCAAAAACGAGATCTCTGTCAACCAAAAATCACACTTGCTGAGTTTAGCATACAACTGTTGCCCTCGTAGAGTCTGCAATACAATCCTGAGGTGCTCCTCATACTCCTCCTCGGATCTCGAATATACTAATATGTCATCGATGAATACGATAACAAAATGATCCAAATATGGCTTGAACACATCGTTCATCAAAGCCATGAAAGCTGCGGGAGCATTCTTCAGTCCGAATGGTATAACTAGGAACTCATAGTGGCCATATCGAGTCCTAAATGCTGTCTTGGGTACATCTCCAATCCGAACTCTCAACTGATGATACCCAGACCTCAGATCAATCTTAGAAAAGACCTGCGCTCCCCAAAGCTGATCCAGTAAGTCGTCAATGCGTGGAAGGGGATATCTATTCTTGATGGTAGCCTTATTCAACAATCTGTATTCTATACACAATCAGAGGCTTCCATCCTTCTTCCTCACAAACAGAACCGGTGCTCCCCACGGTGAAACACTCAGTCTGATAAAACCCCTATCCAACAGCTCCTGCAACTGTCTCTTGAGCTCCTCCAGCTCAACTAAGGCCATGCGCTACGGTGGTCTCGAAATAGGCTCAGTACCAGGCACCAAATCTATACAAAACTCCATCTCTCTGTCTAGTGGTAACCCTGGCAACTCATCCGGGAAAACATCTGGGTACTTACTGACCACAGGAATATCTACCAACTTCGGATGTACCTTATTCGTATCCACTACGTACGCAATGAAACCTCGAATCACATCCGCAGAAGCATCAGTTGTGTCCTGGTCTAAGGCATGTACTCGCCCTCGACCCATCACTTGCTTCCCCTTCTCCTCTGCCGTCGCTCTACCTCTCTGAGCAGACGTACCAGCTAGAGCTCTATCATGCTCCCTGCCCTTCTGTGGGGCAGTCACATATGTCTTTGGGCACTCTCTAGCAATATGCCCTTATTTTCCATATTGAAAACACACAACAGGGCTCAACGGGCAAGGTCTACAGCCATGATGTCTACCACATCGGTTGCACTGATCAGTAGTAGGCCTCGATCCTCCAATCACAATGCCCTTCGTCGGAGCTATGGCCGGGTATGTAAGAGGTCTAACTGGTCACTCTCGCACCTCCTCTATCCGTGGTCCCTTACCGAAGAGTCTCTTCCCTCCTCGATAACTGAACCCTCTATCTCTAGCCGGCCTCCTCCTCTCTCTATCTCGACCCCGACTGAACTTCCCAAACTCAGAGGCATTTTTCTCGTAATCTTGCTCACAAAGCTGCGCCTTGCGCACTGCCTCATCATATGTACCAATGTCTAGTGGTACCAATCTAGACCGCAACACTGGTCTCAATCCGTCAACAAATCTACGGACCTTCCTGGTCTCGCAGTACATGGTATCGGGATCATATCTCCCCAGGGCCAAAAATCTAGTCTCGTACTCATCCACTGTGAGACTCCCCTGGCTCAATCCCAAAAACTCAGCCTGCAGTCTACACTGCGTAGTATCAGGAACAAACTGCCTCCTAAAGGCCTCTAGAAACATCTCCTAACTAATCTCAGCATGTCGGGCTCTCAATATCGACCTGGTGGACTTCCACCAATGCTCTACCATTCCGTTCAGTAGGAACGCAGCAAATGCGACTCTCTCTTGAAGTCGTACAATCAAAAAAATCGTACAACTTCTCCATCTCGCTAATCCACTCCTCTGCACTAGCTAGGTCCTTGACCCCTCGAAAAGATGGAGGTCCAAGCTTCTGGAACTGTCGCAACCGATCCAAATCACACCTATATCCTCTACTAACCTGAACTGGTGGGGGTGTAGGAGTATCAGTAGTCTGTGGCCTCTGTACAGGTTGCGCAGGTGTATCAGGTGTAACTGCCTCCCCAGTCGCAGTCTCTGCATCCTGTCTTGTCTACCTGGCAAAGTCTGTGCCAACAACCCTACTATCGCCTCCAGGCTACGCTCTATCCTCGTGAAGCATGCCTCAGTCGTATCTGGTACCTCAATAGTACCTGGGGGTGTATGGGTAGTCGAAGAATCACCCTGGCTAGCCGGCCTACCTCTACGGCCTCTAGCCCTACCTCTCGCCCCTCTACCACGGCGGGTATTAGCCATAATGGCTCAATTCCTGCATTCACAAATATTAATTTGTCCAACTCCCATCTTGTATACACAATTGTAACTGAACAAAACACAGTGATATGGGGATGTACATTTTCCTAATTACAAATGCCTAGACACATCAGACCAACTACGCTCTGATACCACTCTGTCACGCCCTCCTCCCACACGCTACTTTACCAAAAACCACAATAAATTTTTTCCCTTTTTACTTACCTTTATCTCCTCAACAGTTGGGCTGTGAATAGGCATTAGTCTCCTCATCCATACATATCTTACCATTCTTTCACGTATTATACATACATGACATTTATATCATAGGTAAATTCATATACTTAAATATAATTACATCATTACATCCCCCATAATAAAATGTGTACATCACTGTGTTTATGCATTGTTCAGATACAAAAGAGTACGCATGTGTATACCTTTCGCTAGATGGGGAGTGGCAGCGGATCAAAGGAATGCAATACCCTGGTCGACTCGATCTACTGACGAGAATCTGTAGAGATGGGGGGAAAATGAATGGGATGAGCTATCAACGCGCTCAGTAAGGAAATCAGGCAAGCAAGTAGACATCCATACTATCTACTGAAAATAGTGCTTTGCCTTTCCTTCTCTCAATTCAAAAGCATGTTTAAAATATATATAATATAGTACAGATTTAAAATCCCATGTACTAAACACATGCTGGTTTATCAATCAGAGGCATTCATGCAAAACAGTGCATATTTAATCATTTAAAAATGCCTTTATATAAAATATGCCATTTACATTCAAAACATAGTAAATATGGCATTTCTCATCACAACACAAACAAATCGGGTTTCGACCCATCCCTTAGATCTACCCGTATCGTAAAACACATGTGATATATCATGCGAGACTCAGTGGCTAAATACAATCTCTCTAGACTATGTAAGAGACCCTCCCCGCCGAACAGAGCCTCCCCGCCCACTCTGGCTTAAGGATGTTGGGCTTAAGGATCTTACCGTAAGAGAGCATCTCCGGACTATGTACATATCCTAACATGTGGTGAAATCTCAGGCAACACAGTACTCGGTGTGCGGGTTATCACTGCTGTAATGGGAGGGGGGTCAGTCCATCACAACCGTCAGCTATCAACAACTCTCCTCCACAACTCCACAACACAAAACACGGTACAGTGTACTCCATGCCACACGCACGGTACAACGTACACTCGTGGACCCATACATCATGGTCGGGGTGCCTGCCATAGGTCTTAGCCTCTCATACCATGGAAATACATCATAGTCGGGGTGCCTGCCATAGGTCTTAGCCCTCATACTATGGAATCAATGCCACGTCTCTAAATCCACGTGAGAACATCTCAACAGTGTGACACTCAGTCTACACGGAGGAAATCATCACGGTTTTTCTAACATGTGTATATATCACGAAAAACTACAGTGCGCGTCTTGAGTGTGGCACACAGTCAACGCTCTGCCTCAAAACACTGTATATGCATGTCAAAATATCAACACTAGTGCGAGTAAACCTCTAGCACCAGGTCATGCATAGTTCTCATTACAAATCAAGTACGAGCAAATCGCTCAAGTACGATGTCATGTACAAATCATGAAAAATCGAGTACGAGCAACGCTCCAGCACTCTGTCATGCATCTCATGTAAAACTCGAGTACGAGCTAATCGCTCCAGCACTCTATCATGCACAAATCACATAAAAACTGAGTATGAGCAATGCTCCAATACTCTATCATGCATGTCAAATAAATGTAGTGCGAGTCAACCTCCAGCACTAATGTATGTGAAAAACATCTGAAATCAAATGCGAGTTATGCTCTAGCACGATTGTTTCCACATAATTCGGTAGATGGCTCTTTAAAAATAGGGATGTTTAAAATCATTAAAATCAGCATTATAAAGTGTGCTTAGTTTACATCGACCTCAAAACATTAGCCCATCCACCTACTCTTCTGCTACACAGCAGGAAAAATCACTCAAAACATCATTTCCATGCTTTTTGGAACTTTTCCCAAAATTTCACTTTTTGCCTAACTAGTGGCAAAATCGTAATTTACCTATATCGGGTCCCTATAATTATTATAGATTCTCTCTGACCCTCATACAATTTCAGTGAATGTCAAATCCAATGAAAATATGCTCAGATATCTTTAGCTACTTGCAAGAGTCCCCTACCTCGGATCACGTCGTGTGACCTCTCTTCCTCTGTGCTGTCTATCTCGCAGTCCGATCAACTCTCAATATGACTATGGAGCTGCATTTAATCATTCACTGAGTTAATTTCACGTTTCCTACTGTATTACACATTTAATACAGTTCATTTCACTAAAATGGGCCCGTTTACGCTTAATGGGCCTTAATCACGTTAATCGGGCCTTAATCCGTATTAAGCCCGTTCATCAGGGTCTATCGACTCATTGGGCCTATCTATACCCATTGGGCTTTATTCCAAGCTCTTTGGATAGCCCGTATATCATTTACGACATTTATTTCAATTTTTCGAATATAATTCACTAAATCTGAAATTTAATCCGAAATGCGTAAATTAAACCTTAAATACGCATAAATCACTTAAATTGTCGTAAATGAGCTTTACTTACCCGAGATTGTGCGATGGTGCGCGAATCGGAGTTCGATCGGGCTTTCGTTCGGAATTAATCGTCGAACTGCACAATTTCGTATATTTAACTCCGGGTCAATTTTCGATTAAATATAATTTAAATAAATTTATCAAAAATTAAATTGGTCACTTTTGACCTCGTATCGACTTACCCGAAGTTCGGTGAATTCTCAAAAATTTTCCTTTTTCCTTTTCCTTTCTTTTTTCCTCTTTTTCCCTTTTTTTCCTTGGCTGAACCGGTCCGGTTCGGTTCAGCACAGTCACTTTCCACTGAACCGCGGATCGATTCAGTACCTTTTTGGTCGTGCCAGCTTCGTCCGGCCGGTTCCCGACGTGCCGCTGCCGCCGTTCGACGCGTCTTGGACAGGGGACCTCTCGATTGGCCTCGATCTGATCCAACTCCCGCCGGTGGCCGTCGAACGCCCTCTTTTCCTCCGCGACAACTTCTCCGTCGATCTCCCCTTTTCGGCGCCGGTGATGCCCGTTACCGGTGCCAGGGGGTTCGCGCGGTACCTCTCTACCTTTTCCGACCGTTCGCTGGCCGTTGGGGTCGCCAGATGGTGGTCGTCCGGTAAGCTCTTCTCTCCGTCGGTTTTGGTCTCTCACGCGGTTTCTCTCTCCCCGAAAACTCTCTTCAGATTTCGTTTTCTGCTTCTTCTTTTTTTTCAATTCATTTTTTTCTTTTATTTATAAATAATTTTTATTATTATTTTATTCATTAAAATAATAATAAAAATCCCAAAAATATCCCAAAAATTCTCAAAAATTCCAATTAAATTCATTTAGTCCGTAAATGAATTTATCAGTCCGATTTTGCCTTTTCGGTATATTTTTTCACTATTTTTGGGCTCATTTTTTGAGATAAAAATTCCAAAAATATTAATTAAATTCATATCTCGATCAATTGGACTCGAATTTCAATATTTTCCTCGTTATTGATCAAGATCTCTCGATTTCATATTTTTAATGAAATTTTCTCATCGAATTTATATCGAATTTTGATCATTTGACCGTTTTACCCCTGTACTTACTCGAAAATCACTTTAACCCTTATCTCGCTGTTATGTAGCTTACATGCATTTTTAATTTCTTAAATAGTCGATTGCATGTTAATAAATACTCTTCTTATGATTCAGCTATGAAATATAACGTTCGTACACATAGAAATCATAAGGTACAAGCTACATACGTAAATCAAGAACTCGGGTCTGACATAAGTTAACTCCACTAGATGTTATTTTAAAGAAGCAATGCACAAGGCGCAACTATGAGAATATGAGATATATACTCTCGAGGTTACTAAGAAAGAGGAAAGGGAAAGAGCATGACAGAAAGATTCTACTGAAGAAAGAGTGATAGTGAAAGAGTAAAGTCACTATAATTGAAAGGATGAATTACGGAACTAAATGTATGAATAAAACTTGGAAGTATCATTACTTACTTGATTGAAAAAGGTAAGACGTGTTTGGAGTAAAGAGACACTCCTATAAACAGAGAGTTTTTCGACACATATTCAGATGATCTATCAGAGTTACCACTAGATAGAAAGATGAAGTTTGGAGGAGATCTTGTACTTGATATCAAATTTATTATTCAAACCACTGTATTGAATAGTTTTGATTGAATTTGAAGTGCTGCAAAAGTAATTGCAGGGATCATAAGATAAAAGGATTACCAGATTGAATGATCCGCTTTGGAGTGTACCGGCATTAATTGTTAAGAAGATCTGAAGCCTTTTGGGTCGTTTTGTATAAAAAATGAAAGTCAATTGGATCCTTCCAAAATAGAGATTATAGATCAGAGGGAAAGACCCAAAATTGTTAAGATGATTCGGAGTTTGGGATATAAGGAGTCTTTGGAATATGAATTACGTATCGAGTTTAAGGATTGTAAATTGCTTATACTTATGTTTCGAATGTGAGACTTAATTGGAATAAGGAAAAAGTTTTGTTATAATTGATGTACGAAATGAGACAAGCTTGAAATTTGATAGATTCTGAATACAAGTTACATTGGAATAAGAGGTGTAAACAAGGTAAAAATATCTCTGATATGTGAAACGATTTGGATCTAGTGATGTGAACTGAATATGAATTGTGAATAAAGGATAAATGTGAAAGCTGTGATAAGTTTTGGTATCCTACTTTCTATGGAGACCAAACCTTGAACCCTAATATTCATAACTAGTTATGTTGTCAGGTCTAATGGCTAATAAAGGTATTTCAAAATACCTCCCTGCCTGAGAGACTTGACAGCGTCTAAAAGTAACTATAACCTATAAATTGAAATTGATAGTCGTAATATTCGCGTTGAAGTCAGGATACCATTACTTGTGCAACAAAGAATTATGGAATTCTACTGATCATGAAGGTTTAAATATTTAATTTCACTAAAATCGTCTAATACAAGAAAAATGAAATGACTCAGGTTTGTGCTTTGAGCAGAAGGGATTTCGAGATGACATTATATATTTATATATATATTTTGGTCAGGGACATGAGTCATTGAATTTTTAGAGAACCTTAACGGATGTGGTTCCCTTATGCTAGTGACATTTATTTCACGGTAGCTAGCCTGAGAGTTGAACACTAGAATTGATTGATCGAATCAAATAGGCTCAACGTAATGATAAGTACTGTATTAATGTAGCGAATCAGACCCAGATGGGTACTACAACGGATTTTGATATTGGTACTAATGGTTTGTGAGATTCAGAGATAGAATATGTGTACCTGCATCAAAATCTCTAAAAGGTATAATGAGATTTGGAAAGAAAGGAAAGCTAAGTCCCCGTTATATTGGATCTTTCGAGATCTTATACTGAGTGGGAGACAAAACTTACAGATTAGCATTACCGCTAGAATTAGCAAGTATTCAAAATGTCTTCCACGTTTCAATGCTACGCAAGTATCATCCGGATCCGATCCATGTGATTAGGTATGAACCATTGGAGTTGAAGGAGGATATGAACTATGTGGAAAAGCCGAAGGTCGGGAGAATGTAAATACCGTAAATTTTTCATGTATTGGGTTATTGCAATAAATAATAATTTAAACAATTAAGATTAAAATATGTGGTTGCAGAGGATAATTAGATTTGTAATTTTGGACATGAAGACTTGGAGAAAATAATCAAATAAACCATGTCATGCTAAGAATAAATAGCTATAGGGAAATAGAAATAAAATTATATAAGCTGGGAAAATATCTAAATGAAGTATAAGTACAAATACTAGACTAAATTCATTTTTATACATGCTATCAAGAAAATTTATCAAGTACATAGATATATAAATATATATATATATATGTATATATACATGGGTGTGTGAAATATTGTATTCATTCTTCAAATTAAGTATATGAGTGTATGTGTATTTGGATATATATATATATATATGTGTGTGTATGTGTGTGTATATATACAAATATACATACATATCTACATGGGCCGAGAGCTTCCAATTGCGGAATACACATATAAGGATGTATATATACATGTGGGATACATTAAAGGGTGATGTTGCTTGGCATATGAAAGGAAATTTGAAGTAAAACAAAAGTGTTTTCTGCAGCAGAAAACGTGAGAAGGATTGAATGATGATGGTCTTCGGTGTGGAGTGAAATAAGGAGGACACAAGTTGGTAGACAATAAATGTGAAGTATTCTCCTATAATAGCATAGACATGGGGCAAAGGAATGTGAATTATATATATATATATATATGCTGATTGAAAGGAGGCAAGAAATGTTGAGAGCAGATGATGGTGATGGCTTTTGGTGGGGTTGGGAAAAAGGAAAGAAAAGTTGATTGAAAGTTGTTTGGTAGATCCAGCCTAGGTACAATAGTGGGTAGTGGACTGAACCGAAAATGAAAGGGAGATTTCGTGAGGTCTGAAAATGAATTAAATAGAAGATAGGAGTGGCAGTTGGTGAGGCAGCAGAGATAGGGGTTGAGTGTTACATTTCCCTCTCTGGTTGCTGTGAGGTGGTGAGGTGAAGGGCGAGAAAGCTGAGGCAGTGAACGTGAAACAGAGGAAGCTTGAAATGGAAACTGAGGCATAACCGAGAGTTTTAAGGATAGGATAGGAAATGCGAGAAAGATGAGGGAACAAAGGAAGGAACGTGAGTGAGAGGTGGGAGTGGGATTAGTTTGTATTGAAGGAGCAGAAGCAGAAGGAAACAAGGTGGTATTGGGGCTGTTCAAGGATTTATCTGGGCCGTCTTGAAAAACCGATGAGATATGGTCGCTTTAGTGCTGACTTATGTACAAAACATGTGTAAGACCCGATTTTATTCAAAACACGAAATTAAAAATGCAAAGGACTGAAATGAAATTCCCGAACATGTTGAAGGGTAAAAGGGTCAAAAGATCGAAAGCCGATCGACAAGAAAATTTAATTAAATTCGACAGAGTGCTGGAGTACTACTTGCACTGAGTTTTACAAACTTACTTTACATGACTACCGTACTGGAGCTGTGCTCGTACGTGGATTTTACTTGGTTTTATGCATCTGTACTAGAGCATTTCTCGTACGTGAATTTGAATTGGATTTATAATTATTTTAAGTCATACTGGAGCACAGCTCGTACGCATATTTCATTGATTTTTATGAAACCATGCTAGAGCTTCTCCCGCACGAGGGTTATTCTGATATCATGAATATGCATGGAGCCGTGCTGGAGCTTCGCTAGCACATGAATTTGATGACATGCATATGACCGTGGTGGAGCCTCCTGTAGACTGTGTGTCACAGTGAGAAGATATGCTCGCACGTGTAGATTGAGACATGGGTTAGTTATCGACATGGTCTGGAGTGGGATAAGACCTATGGCAGGCATCCCCAGACTGTGATATTGGATTCATGGAGTACCTTGTACCATATATGTCACACGGAGTACGCTGTACCATGTAGTTATGACTATTGTATTCACGTTACTTGATATTCTGGCGGGTAGGATTTGACCCACCTCTCATTTCAGTTGTGATACCCCGTACACCGGGATTCGTGTAGTCTGGGATCATAAGGACATAGTCCTCGATTGTTTCCATACAGTAACCTGCATGTCTCACATGATATAACTTCTAGTCTTGTTAGACCAGGGTAGACCCGAGGGAGGGGTCGAGCCCCGATTTGTGATGATTTTCATGAAATGTAGTATTAAATGAGAAATTGATGGGTTTTATGAGGATATTAATGATTTTAAAGATATGTGGAATCCCTCTGGGATTGTTTTTGAAGAGTTTTACTGTACCGAGCATGAGAGGTTTTACATGAGATGTTTTTCATGTTTTACATGTCGATTCATCTTTTACGATATATGATATACTCATACATGGCATGATTTTAATTGCCTCATGCTCGAGATATAAATATTTTACATGTCATGCCTTTACCAACATGTAGATAGCGTAGTTATCTACTTGCTTGTATTATTGCCTTACTGAGCGAGTTTCGCTTACCCTTTCATTTTCCACCCTACAGGGTACATTCAGTAGAAGAAAGTGACAATAGTCTTGCATTTCGATTATCCGCTGCTTCCTATCAAGACCAGGTATACACATTCATATAATTTTTGTATCTGAACATATAGAGACACAATATTGTACACGGATGTAATATTGGGGATGTATTTAGTTAAAAGGAATTGATATGTGAATGAAATATGGAAAATGAATGTTAAGGTAAGTAACATGACAGGAGGGACTAACATCGACTCATAGCCCAACTGTTAGTAGTGAAACTGTTCACGACGGATAAGGAAATGAAAAAGTGAAAAATTTGTAGGGATTTCTAGGAAAAATAAGTCGTGACAAGAGGTGGTATCAGAGCTGAGTTGGCCTGATATGAATCGGTGTTAGTGGTTAAGTAAATTTACATCCCCATGTACTGTGCATTGTTTAGATACAATTGTGTATATCAAGGTGGAAGTGCAACTAAGAATTTAGTTTCGAATACAAGAATATAGTTTTTATAATTGATAGCTGCTATAGTAGAGGGGCAAGTATACATGCTCGAGGCCATAGAGATAGGCCTGAGAGTCGAATGAGTCGTCACATGAGGCTCAAGATAAGAGTGAGGTGGAAGCTGATGTTGAGCATACTACTCAAGGTCCTATAAAGAGACCAAACAGTATTGAGACACGCTCCAAGAGGATGGAGTGGAGTGTAGAAAATATTTTGGAGTTGTTTACTCAATCTATGCAAGTAGTTGAGGATAGGCAGGGTAAAGCCTAAACAGATGCCTCAGACTATAGATATTTTCACACTCATCCGGTATTTAGCGAAGTAAAGAAACCAATAGTTACTGAGGACTGGTTGAATGAGATAGCAAAGTTGTATGGATTCTTTCGGTGTATGTCGATTGAGAAAGTGACTTTTAAATACGTTTATGTTGGAGGGCGAGGAGGAGCATTGGTGGAAGTCCGCTCAACCCATCTGAAGAGTTAGACGTCCAGAGCCAACATGAGAAATATTTATGGATGTATTTCGGTGACAGAATATCCCGGACACTGCTTAAAGAAAATTACAGGTAAAATTTCTTACACTGCCTAGAGACACTGGTTGATTGGCGAGTGTGAATCTTAATTTATATACCTGTCGAGGAATTACCCCGACATTATGGACAGTGAGAGTCAGAAAGCCCAAAAGTTCATGGAAGGGCTCAAATTGTCGATTAGAGTCCGATTGGCCACGTTAGATATCACTACCTATGTCGAGGCAGTGCACAAAATACAGTTGCGTGAATAAGATCTTGTGTTGCACGTCTCTGAGATTTTGAAAGGTAGCAAAGGCCGAAATAGAGACAAAAGAAAATAGAGAATGACAGAGATGTCAGAGCGGGAAAGAGACCAATTGGTAAGAGATTAGAGTTGATGAGTCACAGGGTAAGATGATTGGTAAGGCCCAGTGTATCCAATTTCAGCACTTTTGAAGGGTATTGTGATTGGAGGACCCCGACCTGCTCCATAGCAGTGTGAGCAGTGTGAGCAGTGTAACAGTGTAAGCAGTGTAGCAGTGTAAGCAGTGTTGTAAGACCCGATTTTAGTTAAAAACACGAAATGAGTATGTTCGTGAAAGGATGAAAATGGTCCCAAATTAAACGAACGAGATTCGGAATGGAGATAAGGATTCAAAACACGAAATTAAAAATGCAAAAGGACTGAAATGAAATTCTTGAACACGTGAAGGGTAAAACGGTCAAAAGATTGAAATTCGGGATAAATTCTATAAGAAAATTCAATTAAAAATAAGGATTAGGATATCTTGATCGATAATGAGGAAATTATACAATTTCGAGTCCAATTGATCAAGATCCGAAATTTTTAGAAATACCGAAATGTCACTCAGGACAATATCCCGAAAATACGAAGAAATTATATCGAAAAAAGGGTTAAAAATATAATAAATAAATTAAATTTAATTTGATTAATTAATTTGAAATAAAATAATATATTAGTAGATATTTTAGAATACTTTAGAATATTTTAATGATTATTTTAATAATAAAATAATTTATAAATAATAATAATAATAATAATAATAGTAGTAAAAAAAAGAGAAATCAGAAAACTTTGTCGGGGAGAGAGAAAAAATAAAGGAATCGAAAAATAAAAAATGGAGACCGCGCGTGGCCTGACCGACCCACAGCCACTGGCGACCGACGGCCCCGACGAAGAGTCGAGGAGAAAGAAGGGAAGACGACGAGTAAGTTGGCACTGGCGATGCGCGCCAAGGACGGCCGAATCCGACGAACGGAGGAGGAGAAATCGACGGGAGAAAGGAGCTCGATCCCGACGATCCACGGCAGCTGGGCTCGAACGGCGGGCACCGATGTGATCGGGAAGAGGATGTGGTTCTTTTGAGACCGGTATCGACCGGTGAAACTGTCGAAATCTGACGAATCGAGGGAGAGAAGGCCGAGAGGGAGAAGAGAGGAACGGCGGCCACCAGCAGTGATTTGCTCTCGATCGAGGCCAGTCGAAGGTTGCCCGAAAAAAGACAAGCCGAATGGCGCCAGAAACGAGCCGAGAACCAACCAAAAATGCCATGAACGGCGGCAGGAAGGTTCGAACTGGTACGGACTGATTCAGCAAGAGGTGAACCGGGCTAAACCAGATCGGTCTGAATTGGGTTGAACCGGACCGAACCGGTTCAGCCAAGAAAGAAGGAAAAAAGGGAGAAAAAAAAGAAAAAGAAAAAGAAAAAGGGGGAAGAATTTTTTGGGATACACCGGACTTCGGGTAGGTCGGTAAGTGGTCAAAATTGACCGATTTGATTTTTGAGAAATTTATTTAAATTATATTTAATCAAAAATTAACCCGAAATTAAATATATAATTATGCAGTTTTACGACAGAGCCCGAACGAGAGCTGATTGAGCTTCGATTTTCGTACCCCGTATCATATTGGGTAATTATATTTTAATTATGATAATATAAGTCCTTTAATCCAGAGTTTCGATTATTTTACGAAATTTACAGATTAATTCTGTATAAAAAGGAATATTAATTCGAAATTGTAACGTAATTACCGTAAATAGTGTACGGGCTATCCAATACGTTTGGAACGAAACTCGATGATTATTGGTAAGCTGAATGAGCCCAGTAAACCAGAAGAAGGGATTTAATAAGTAGAAATGGGTTGGAAATGGGTCGAGGCCCATTAAGATGCGATCGGGCCCAATAAAGTAAAACGAGCCCAGTGTTTTAGATTCGATCAGTATAAGTGAAATACTGATAAGTATAATTGAATTGACCTAAATACATGGTTATATGCAGCTCCGTAGACTTGGCTTGGAGCAAAGTGGACTGAGAGACCTGGTACGGGCGAAACGGGATAAACTCGCGCGTGATTCCAGGTAAGGGAATTTTATAGGTGCATAGAGATACCTATACGTAATTTTGAGGGGATTTACAAGGTCTAGAATTTCTTAAAGTATCTAGAAACGAAATAATAATTTTTATGAAAACCGAGGCATAGGTGAATAAAGAAAAAGACGATTTTACCCCTGGAGTAAAATTTATAAAAAGGGTAGTAAGGCAAATACATTACATGATTATTATGTTTTAATGTTTTATATGAATGTATTGCTTTGATTTAAGTAAATATGCACATAGGTTGGCTGTTGATTTCTTGAATTATACGAAAGGGTACTGGTTTGTATCGGTTACGATTTTAAAGATGTTTTATCAAGATTGAGCCACCTATCATATCTATACGAGTAAAAAGAGTGCTAGAGTCTTACTCGCACTAAATTTTACTGATTTATTACTCATGAAAAGCCGTACTGGAGCATTGCTCGTACGAGAAATTTGTGTGTGCACAAAATCGTGCTGGAGCTTCGCTCGCACGAGATTTTAGATATCATGATATGCATAGCGTTGTGCTGGAGCTTTGCTCGCACTAGACGTAAGTTGACATGCATATAGTCATGCGGAAGCCTCCTGTAGACTGTGTGTCGCTGAGAGTTGAGATGCTCGCACGTATACTTTAAGACATGGGTTGGTTATCGACATAGTATTGGGGTGGATAAGACCTACAGCAGACACCCCCAGACTATGATATGGGTCCACGGAGTACGTTGTACAGTGTATGTCACACGGAGTATGTTGTACCGTGCAGTCATGATGACTCGATGATGTTACTTGATATTCTGGCGGGTAGGAATTGACCCCACCTCCCGTTACAGTTGTGATGCCCCGCACATCGGGATCCTTGTAGCCTAGGATCACAGGGACAAATTATGGCCATAGTCCTCAATTTTCATACAGTAACCTACATGCCTCACATGATATCATACGGTCTGAATAAACTAGGACAGACCCGAAGGAGGGGTAATGTCCCGATTTATGTTTTTAAATGAGATGCGATTTAATGAATCGAGGTATTCCTGAGAGATGGGTTTGACCTTGATGTGGTTGTTTTGTGATACAACAAATAAGTTTTAACGTGATGAGTTTATGATGAAACAAATAAGTTTTTAATGTGACGAGCATGAGATGACATACATGATGATTTTTCCATGTTTGTTTTATATATCGATTTCATGATTTCTCTTATATGATATATATACATACATGTGACATCGTTTTAGTCTTACCTCATACTCCAAATGTAAACGATTTTATATCACGGCATTATCAGCACGTAGATAGTATAGTTATCTATCTGCTTACATTATTGCCTTACTGAGATGTTTATGCTCACCCTATCATTTTTCACCTCACATGGTACATTCAGTAGAAGAGAACGACAGTAGTTTTGCATTTCGATTATCCGCTGCTTCTTATCAAGACCAAGTATACACATTTATATAATTTTTGTATCTGAACATATAAAGCACAGTATTGTTCACGGATGTAATATTGGGGATGTATTTGGTTAAAATAAATTGATATGTAAATGAAATATGGAAACTGAATGGTAAATAGGTGAGAGGTGACTAACACCGAATCATAGTCCAACTGTTTAGTAGTGTAACTGTTCACGACGGGTAAGAAAATGAAAAAGCAAAAAATTTACTCTGATTTTTAGGTAATTTGGGTCGTGACAAAAGGTGTTATCAGAGCATAGTTGGCCTGATATGAGTCGGTGTTAGTGGTTAAGTAAATTTACATCCCCATGTACTGTGCATTGTTTAGATACAATTGTGTATATCAAGATGGAACTGCAGCTAAGAATTTAGTTTTGAATGCAAGAATATAGTTTTTATAACTGATAGCTGCTATGGTAAGAGAGGCGAGTACACGATGCTCGAGGCCGTAGAGATCGACCTGAGAGTCGAATGAGTCATCACATGAGACTCAAGATGAGAGTGAGGTGGAGACTGATGTTGAGCATACTCCACAGGGTCCTATAAAGAGACCAAATAGTATGGAGACACGCTCTGAGAGGATGGAGTAGAGCGTAGAAAATATTACGGAGTTGTTTACTCAATCTATGCAGGTAGTTGAGGATAGGCAGGGTAAAACCTAAACAGATATCTCAGACTATAAAGATTTTTACACCCCTCCGATATATAGCGAAGTAAAGAAACCAATAGTTACTGAGGACTGGGTGAATGAGATAGCGAAGTTGTATGGATTCTTTCGGTGTATGTCGACCGAGAAAGTGACTTTTAAATATGTTTATGTTGGAGGGCGAGGCGAAACATTGGTGAAAGTCCGCTTGACCCATCTTAAGAGTTAGACATCCAGAGCCGACATTAGATATATTTCTGGATGTATTCCGGTGACAGAATATCCCGGACACTACTTAAGGGAAACTACAGGTAAAATTTCTTACAATGACCCAGAGACACTGGTTGATTGATGAGTATGACTCTCAGTTTATATACCTGCCCAAATATTACCTTGATACTATGCGCAGTGAGAGTCGAAAAGCCCAAAAGTTCATGGAAATGCTCAAATTGTAGATTAGAGTCCGATTGGCTCATTACCTATGTCGAGGCAATGCGCAGAATACAGTTGCGTGAAGAAGATCATGTGTTGCACGCCTCTGAGATTGGGAAAGGTAGTAAGGGTCGAAATAGAGATAGAAGAGAATAGAGAATAACAGAGATGTCAGAGCGGGAAAGAGACTAGTTGGTAAGGGATTAGAGCTGTTGAGTCACAGGGTAAGATGATTGGTAAGGCCCCAGTGTATCCAATTTCAACACTTATGAGGGGTATTGTGATATGAGAACCCCAACCTGCTACGAAGCAGTGTAAGCAGTGTAGTAGTGTAACAATGTAGCAGTGTAAGCAGAGTAGCAGTGTAAGCAGTGTAGGATGTGTGGTAGATACCACGGAAGTAAGGCCTACACCTACACTTTATTGACTAAAATAGGCGTTAAGTGTGGTAAGACGGGTCAATTATTTAATGATTGCTCAGAGTTAGGTGAGACTGCCCTACAGAAGGGTAAAGAGACAGAGAAAACCTTGTTGATATCTCTGCACCAAAAAGGGAGGCCACAGCCGAAAAGAAAGAGAAAGTAGGCTGTTGGATGAGGGCGAGTGTATGCCTTGGACCAGGACACTATTGATGTTTCATATGATGTGGTGAAAGATACCACACTAGTTATGAATAGAGAAGTAATTATTATAATTAATCATGGTACCACGTATTTAGTCATACCGCCTTCATTTGTATATAAGTTAGTAAAAGACGTGAATGCCTACACCTATGGGCACAATGCTGATAGTTAATACCCAATGAAGGAGGGTTAACTAACAGAATAATTATGAAGAAATTATAAGTTGAAAACGAGGGAAGAAGTATAAGTCAGTCGATTTTATTCAATAGACTATGAATAATTTGAAGTAATATTAAGAATAAATCTCAATTGGTCGGCTGCAAATTATGATGTTCAGAGTTCTATTCTAAGATAGTGATATAGTTACACCTAAAAAGTATACTGTAAGTTTTGACAAGTAATAAAAGGGTGTAGCGATTGAAATTAAAGGAGTAAATGATTGTACTCATGGAATGAGTAATAACAGAGTTTTGTTATATGTGATATACTAAAAGAGATAAGCTTTTAGATGTGATAAATCCTGAATACGAGATAGACTGGAATAAGAGATGTATGCAAGGTAAGAATATCTATGATACGCGAAGTAATTTGGATTAAAGCAATTAGTAGCGAATATGAATTGTGACCACATGGACTGATATGTAAAGTAATTGTGGTCAAGTCTAAGGGTTAATAAAGGTATTTCAAAATACCTCCCCGACTGAAGACTTGACAGCGTCTAAAAGTATACATAACCTATAAATTGAAAGCGACAGTCATAATAATATACATTTAAAATTAGGGTAGCTTTACTTGTACGATAAAGAAATATAAAATTCGATTAATCAAGAAGGTTTAAAAATTTAAATTTTATAAAAGACGTTAATATAAGAAAAGGAAATGACGCGGGTTAATATTCTGAACGGAAGCGATTTCAAAAGGACATTATACGTTTATACTTACATAAGTCAAGGATATGGGTATTTGAAATATTCAATGGAACTCAACTACGACAAGTTATTTAAACTTTACTTGGACCGATTTGTTATCATCCTTATTGATGATATTTCGGGGTGTATTTAAAGTCCAGGAAAAATCATAAGCAACAATTGGAGATTGTTTGTACAGATGGTTTGTAGAGAGTTTATAGAAACATGTTGCTCAATTGACACATCTCATTCGAAAAAGATTGCATACGATTGGGATGATAAGTATGAAAGTAGCTTCGATGAGTTTCGGTGTATTGAAGTATGAACTGACCACCGTGATTAATTTCACCATACCCAATAGCTTAAGAGGTTTCTCATGAGTCTATGGATACCTCAAAATAATTAATGGGCTGTGTATTGGTGCAAAATGGAAAGATAGTCAATTATGAATCCAGACAACTCAAGGATCATGAAAGGACTATTCGGCCCATGATTTAAAGTTGACAGCGATAGTGATTGTATTGAGTATATGACACTACTATGTATACGGTGAGAGATTTCAGGTATGCGCTGATCATAAAAGCCCCGAGTATCTGTTTTCACAGAAAGAGTCGGATATGAGAACAAAGAGGGTTAGAGCTTCTGAGGAATTATGATTATGTAAATTGTACCACCCAGGAAAGGTTAATGTAATGGCTAATGCGTTGAGCAGAAAGAGCCTCGGGATGGTATTACATATGATGGTCAAGAAGCATGAGCTGCTAGAGCAGTTGTAAGCCTTAGTAGTGATATGATTCCCTCTGATGATGACAGTGATTGTGTGACAGCTAGCCTGAGATTAGAATCGAATTTGAGTGATCGGATTTGACAGGCTTAGCGTGATAATCGGCATGGTGTCGATAGTATGGGTCAGATTCAGATGGGTACAGTGATAAAGTTCACAGAGAGAGATGATGGCTTACTGAGGTTCAGAGATAGTATAAGTGCTTCCCAGGACCATAGTTGATGAAGTAGTGATATTGTCAGAAGCTCACTCTTCGAGATATACAGTGCATTCGAGAAGTGACAAATATATCGAAATCTTAGAAAAGGGTATTGGTGGTCAGATATGAAAAGAGACATGGTAGAGATTGTGGAAAAGTGTCTCGTGTGTCAGCAGAATAAGGTAAAGTATGAGAAGTTGCAAGGTTATTGCAATTTCTACCGTATCGACACGAAAAATGGGAGCAAGTTACCACGAATTTCGTGATGGGTTACAGAGGACCCGGATGAATCATGAGTTTATCAGGGTGATAGTCGATAGATTGACTAAGTCTACCCAACTTCTGATTATAAAATCCCCAGATACTCTGAGTGTGTAGGCAGATTTATGTATAAGGAAGATTGTGGAACATTATGTAGCATTCCAGTGAGCATGGTATCAGATAGGGATTCCCGCTTCATTTCCCATTTCTGGGAACGTTTTCAGGAAGCCTGGGAACCCAGTTGAGTGTTAGCACAGCTTTTCATCCTCAGACAGATGGTCAGTTAGAGAGGACTGTACAGGTTCTGGAGAATATGATGAGAGTGTGTACGATTGATTTGATAAGCTCATGTGATGATCAGTTGTTACTAATCGAATTCACCAATAATGAGAATTGTCACTTGACTATCGGGATGACTTCAGAAGAGGCATTCTATGGCCATAGGGGTTGTTTCCCTACTTGGATAAGAAGAAGTGGGTGACAGATAGAAAATTGTTCCCGAATTGGTAGGACAAACCTCTGAGGATATTCAGTTAATTGTGAAGGATTAAGAACACCTCAGAGCAGATAGAAAAGCTATGTTAACAAGATACAGAAACCATTGGAATTCACTGAGGGTGAATTAGTATTGTTGGAAGTTATTGGTCCTAAGGATATAACGAGCTTCGGAAAGAAGGCAAATTGAGTTTCATGAGATTGAATCTTTTGAGTGATTGGACAAAGTGGGAGATAAGACCTGTAGGTTGGCGTTACCACCTAATTTATCAGGCATCCACAATGTGTCCCATCTTATGATGTTTCGAAAATATTATCTGAACCCAGCATATGTAAACGGATATGAGCTCCAACAGCTTAGTTCAATGAAAGTTTAACGTATGATTGAAAAATCGATTCGGGTATTAAACAAGAAGTAGAAAGTGTTGAGGTTTAAAAAGATCTCCCTAATTATAGTATGTTGGTAGTATTACACTTCGGAAAAAGTCACTTGAGAATGACAGTATATGATACGATAGACGTACCCGGAGTTGTTTATGGATCCATTTAACTTGGTTCTAATTTGGAGGACTAAATTTCTTAAGTGGGGGAGATTATATAAGACCCGATTTTAGTTAAAAACACGAAATGAGTATGTTCGTGAAAGGAATGATGAAAATGGTCCCAAATTAAACGATCGAAATTCGGAATGGAGATAAGGATTCAAAACACGAAATTAAAAATGCAAAATGACAAAAATGAAATTTTCGAACACGTGAAGGGTAAAACGGTCAAAAGATCAAAATTCGGGATAAATTCTATAAGAAAAATTCAATTAAAAATAAGGATTAGGATATCTTAATCCATAATGAGGAAATGATACAATTTCGAGTCCAATTGATCAAGATCCAAAATTTTTAGAAATACCGAAAAATCACTCGGGACAATATCCCAAAAATACAAAGAAATTATATTAGAAAAATGGTTAAAAATATAATAAATAAATTAAATAAAATAAAATTAATTAATTTGGAATAAAATAATATATTAGTAGATATTTTAGAATACTTTAGAATATTTTAATGATTATTTTAATAATAAAATAATTTATAAATAATAATAATAATAGTAAAAAAAAGAGAGAAATCAGAAAACTTTGTCGGGGAGAGAGAAAAAATAAAGGAATCGAAAAACTGAAAATTAAGACCGCGCGTAGCCCAACCGACCCACGGCCACCGGCGACCGACGGCCTCTACGAAGAGCGGAGGAGAAAGAGGGGAAGCTGGCGAGCAAGTTGGTACCGGCGACGCGCGCCAAGGACGATCGAATCCGACGAACGGAGGAGGAGAAATTGACGGGAGAAAGGAGCTCGATCCCATCGATCCACGGTAGCTGGACTCGAACGGTGGCCACCGGTGTGATCAGGAAGAGGATGCGGTTCTTTTGAGACCGGTATCGACCGGTGAAACCGTCGAAATCCGACGGATCGAGGGAGAGAAGGCCGAGAGGGAGAAGAGAGGAACGACGGCCACCGACGGTGATTTGGTCCCGATCGAGGCCAGTCGAAGGTTGCCCGACCAAAGACGGGCCGAATGGCGCCAGAAACGAGCCGAGAATCGGTTGAAAATGTCGTGAACGACGACGGGAAGGTTCGAACCGGTACGGACCGGTTCAGCAAGAAGTGAACCGGGATGAACCGGACCGGTTTGAAACGAACCGAACCGATTTAGCCAAGAAAGAAGGAAAAAAGGGAGAAAAAAGAGAAAAAGGAAAAAGGGGAAGAATTTTGGGGGATACACCGAACTTCGGGTAAGTCGGTAAGAGGTCAAATTGAACGATTTGATTTCTGAAAAATTTATTTAAATTATATTTAATCAAAATTAACCCGAAATTAAATATATAATTGTGCAGTTTTACGACAAAGCCCGAACAAGAGCCGATTGAGCTCCGATTTTTGTACCCCGTATCATATTGGGTAAGTATATTTTAATTATGATAAATGAGTCCTATAATACAAAGTTTCGATTATTTTATGAAATTTACAGATTAATTCTGTATAAAAAGGAATATTAATCAAAAATTGTAACGTAATTACCGTAAATAGTGTACGGGCTATCCAATAAGTTTGGAACGAAGCCCGATGATTATTGGTAAGCTGAATGAGCCCAGTAAACCCGAAGAAGGGATTTAATAAGTAGAAACAGGTTGAAAATGGGTCGAGGCCCATTAAGATGCAATCGGGCCCAATAAAGTAAAACGAATCCAGTGTTTTAGATTCGATCAGTATAAGTGAAATACTGATAAGTATAATTGAATTGACCTAAATACATGGTTATATGCAGCTCCGTAGACTTGGCTTGGAGCAAATTGGACTGAGAGACCTGGTACGGGCGAAACGGGATAAACTCGCGCGTGATTCCAGGTAAGAAAATTTTGTAGGTGCATAGAGATACCTATACGTAATTTTGAGGGGATTTACAGGGTCTAGAATTTCTTAAAGTATCTAGAAACGAAATAATAATTTTTGCGAAAACTAGGGCATAGGTGAATAAAAAAAGACGATTTTACCCCTGGGAGTAAAATTTACAAAAAGGGTAGTAAGGCAAATAAATTGCATGATTATTATGTTTTAATATTTTATATGAATGTATTGCTTTGATTTAAGCAAATATGCACATAGGTTGGCTGTTGATTTCTTGAATTATACGAAAGGGTACCAGTTTGTACCGGTTACGATTTTAAAGATGTTTATCAAGATTGAGCCACCTATCATATTTATATGAGTAAAAAGAGTGCTAGAGTCTTACTCGCACTAAATTTTACTGATTTATTACTCATGAAAAGCCGTACTGGAGCATTGCTCGTACGAAAAATTTGTGTGTGCACAAAATCGTGCTGGAGCTTCGCTCGCACGAGATTTTAGAGATCATGATATACATAGCGTTGTGCTGGAGCTTCACTCACACTAGACGTGAGTTGACATGAATATAGTCGTGTGGAAGCCTCCTGTAGACTGTGTGTCGCAGAGAGTTGAAATGCTGGCACGTATACTTTGAGACATGGGTTGGTTATCGACATAGTATTGGGGTGGATAAGACCTACGACAGGCACCCCCAGACTATGATATGGGTCCACGGAGTACGTTGTACCGTTTATGTCACACGGAGTACGCTGTATCGTGCAGTCATGATGACTCGATGATGTTACTTGATATTCTGGCGGGTAGGAATTGACCCTACCTCCCGTTACAGTTGTGATGCCCCGCACACCGGGATCCGTGTAGCTTGGGATCATAGGGACAAATTATGGCTATAGTCCTCAATTTTCATACAGTAACCTACATGCCTCACATGATATCATATGGTCTGAATAAACCAGGACAAACTCAAAGGAGGGGTAATGTCCCGATTTATGTTTTTAAATGAGATGCTATTTAATGAATCAAAGTATTCCCGAGAGATGGGTTTGACCTTGATGTGGTTGTTTTGTGATACAACAAATAAGTTTTAACATGATAAGTTTATGATGAAACAAATAAGTTTTTAATGTGACGAGCATGAGATGATATACATGATGATTTTTTCATGTTTGTTTTATATATCGATTTCATGATTTCTCTTATATGATATATACATACATGTGGCATCGTTTTAGTCTTACCTCATGCTCCAAATGTAAACGATTTTATATCACGACATTATCAGCACGTAGATAGTATAGTTATCTACCTACTTACATTATTGCCTTACTGAGCTGTTTATGCTCACCCTTTCATTTTCCACCCCACAGGGTACATTCAGTAGAATAGAACGACAGTAGTCTTGCATTTCAGTTATCTGCTGCTTCTTATCAAGACCAGGTATACACATTTGTATAATTTTTGTATCTGAACATATAGAGGCACAGTATTGTTCACGGATGTAATATTGGGGATGTATTTGGTTAAAATAAATTGATATGTAAATGAAATATGGAAATAGAATGGTAAATAGGTGAGAGGTGACTAACACCGAATCATAGCCCAACTGTTTAGTAGTGTAACTGCTCACGACAGGTAAAAAAATGAAAAAGCGAAAAATTTACTCTAATTTTTAGGTAATTTGGGTCGTGAAGTGTAGGATCTGTGATAGATACCACGGAAGTAGGGCCTACACCTACACTTTATTTACTAAAATAGGAGTTAAGTGTGGTAAAACAGGCCAATTATTTAATGATTGCTCAGAGTTAGGTGAGACTGCTCCACAGAAGGGCAAAGAGACAGAGAAAACCCTGTTGGTATCTCTGCACCAAAAAAGGGAGGCCACAGCCAAAGAGAAAGGGAAATAGGTTGCTGGACGAGGGCGGGTGTATGCCTTGAACCACGACACTATTGATGTTTCATATGATATGGTGAAAGATACCACACTGGTTATGAATAAAGACGTAATTATGTTACTTGATCCTGGTGCCACGCATTTATTCATACCGCCTTCATTTGTATATAAGTTAGTGAAAGACATGAATGCCTACACCATTGGGTACAATGCTGATAGTTAGTACCCCAATAAAGGAGGGTTAAGTAACGAAATAATTATGAAGAGATTTTAAGTCAGAAACGGGGGAAGAAGTATAAGTCAGCTGATTTTATTCAATGGAATATGAATAATTTGAAGTAATATTTGAGAATAAATTGGTCGGTTGCAAACTATGTTGTTCAGATTTCTACCATAAGATAGCGATATGTAGTAGATATGAATTGCGACCAAGGATAAGGGGTGGATATATCCATAACTAGTCCATGTGGTCAAGTCTGAGGGTTAATAAAGGTATTTCAAAATACTTCCCCGCCTGAAAACTTGACAGCGTCTAAAAGTATACACAACCTATAAATTGAAATCGACAGTCATAATATATACATTTAAAATTAGGGTATCTTTACTTGTACTATAAAGAAATATAGAATTCGATTAATCAGGAAGGTTTAAAAATTAAAATTTTATAAAAGCCGTTAATATAAGAAAAAGAAAATGGCGCGGGTTAGTATCTTGAACGGAAGCAATTTCGAAATGACATTATACGTTTATACGTACATAGGTCAAGGATATGGGTGGTTGAAATATTTAGTGGAACTCAACTACGATGAGGTATTTAAACTTTACCTGAACCAATTTGTTATCATCCTTATTGAAGATATTTTGGGTGTATTTAAAGTCCAGGGAAAATCATAAGCAATAATTGGAAATTATTTTTACAGAAGAGTTGTTGAGAGTTTCTTGAAATGGACTACTTTGTTGACAACGATAGTGGTTGTACTGAATATATGACACTACTATGTACACGGTGAGAAATTTCAGGTATGCATTAATCATAAAAGTCTCAAGTATCTGTTTTCACAAAAAAAGTCAGATATGAGAACAAAGAGGGTTAGAACTTCTAAGGGATTATGATTGTGGAAATTGTACCACCCAGGAAAGGCTAATGTGATGGCTAACGCCTTGAGCAGAAAGAGCCTTGGGATGGTATTACATATGATGGTCAGGGAGTGTGAGCTACTAGAGCAGTTGTAAGCCTCAATAGTGACGTGATACCCTTTGATGATGACAGTGATTATGTGACAGCTAGCCTGAGATTAGAACCAAAATTGAGTGACCGGATTTAACAGGCTTAGCGTGATGATCGGCATGGTGTCGATAGTGTGGGTCAGATTCAGATGGGTACAGTGACAAAGTTCACAGTGAGTGATGATGGTTTACTGAGATTCAGAGACAGTATAAGTGCTCCCCAGGACCACAGTGATGAGATAATTATTGTTAGAAGCTCACTCTTCGGGATATACAGTGCATCTAAGAAGTAATAAATATATCGTAATCTTAGAAAAGGGTATTGGTGATCAGATAAAAAAAAAGAAAGACATTGTAGAGATTGTGGAAAAGTGTCTCATATGTCAGTAGATTAAGGCAGAGCAAAAGCAGTTGCAGGGTTATTGCATTTTCTATCTATATTGAAACGGAAATGGGAACAAGTTACCTTGAATTTTTTGATGGGTTACAGAGGACCCAAATGAATCACGAGGCTATTTGGGTGATAGTCGATAGATTGACTAAGTCTACCCACCTTCTGGTTATGAAATCCCCAGATACTCTAAGTGCGTAGGCGGATTTATGTGTACAAAAAATTGTGAAACATTTTGTAGCGTTCCAGTGAGCATGATATCATATAGGGATTCCCGCTTCACTTCCCACTTCAGGGACTAATTTTCGGGAAGCTATGGGAACCCGATTAAGTGCTAGCATAGTTTTTCGTCCTCAGACAGATAGTCAGTCAAAGAGGACTGTACAAGTTCTGGAGGATATGAGAGAATGTGTGTTTTGATTTTATAAGCTCCTAGGATGATCAATTGTTACTAATCGAATTTGCCAATAATGACAGTTGTCACTCGAGTATCGGGATGACTTTATATGAGTCATTGTATGACCATAGGGGTTGTTCCCCGATGTGGATAAGAAGAAGTGGGTAACAGATATAGAAAATGGTTCCCGAATTGGTAAGACAAACCTCCGAGGATGTTCAGTTGATTGTGAGAGATTAAGAACACCTCAGAGCAGACAGAAAAGCTATGCTGACAAGAGACAGAAACCATTGGAATTCATCGATGGTGAATTAGTATTGTTGGAAGTTACATGCCCTTAGGACATAGCATAAGGACGTAATGAGATTTAGAAAGAGATTGGACAAAGTGGGAGACATGGCCTGTAGGTTGGCGTTACCACCTGAATTAGCAGGCATCCACAATGTGTCCCATCTTTTGATGCTTCGAAAATACTATCCGGACCCAGTATATATGATTGGATATGAGCTCCAACAGTTTAGCTCAATGAAAGTAAAATGTATGATTGGAAAATCGATTCGGGTATTAGATGGAAGGAGAAAGTGTTGAGGTTTAAGATGATCTCCCTAATTAAAGTCCTTTGGTAGTAGTACACTTCGAAAAAAGTCACTTAAGAATGACAGTATATGATACGATACACGTACCTGGAGTTGTTTATGGATCCATTTAACTTGGTTCTAATTTGGAGAACCAGATTTCTTAAGTGGGGGAGATTATGTAAGACCCGATTTTATTCAAAACATGAAATTAAAAATGCAAAGGACTGAAATGGAATTTTCGAACACGTTGAAGGGTAAAACGGTCAAAAGATCAAAAGTCGGTATAAATTCGACAAGAAAATTTAATTAAAAATATGGGAATGAGAAATCTTGATCAATAACGATGAAATAATTAAATTTCGGGTTAAACTGATCAAGATATGAATTTATTGGAATTAATCAGAATTTTCACTCGGGACAATATCCCGAAAATACGAAGAAAATATACCGAAAAAGGGTTAAAATAAATTAAATAAATTAATTATGAATAAAATAATAATATTTGTAGATATTTTAGATTATTTAATATATTTTATTGATTAAAATATTAATAAAATAATAAATAAATAACTAAAAAAAAGAAAAAAGAATTGAAAATCGAGAAGAAACCCGAAAGCTGAAACCGAAAACGATAGCCGAAGATGACCCGAGCCACCCATGGCAACCGGCGGTCGGTGATCCCTGATGAAGACCAGAGGAGGAAGAGGAGAGGCCGACGACCCTCCAGCCATTGGGACCACCACCAACAACGTCGAAATCCGGCGAAATCGAAGGGAGAGAGAACCCGAGGGAGAAAAAGGAGATCGACGGCAACCGACGCCGATCTAGCGCCAACCGACCATAGCCGAGGGTTCCCCAAACGCAGGCGACGAGATCGGTGGTGGCCACAGCCGGCGAAACCAACAAACGACGTCGAAAACAACGAAAAAGGGAAAAGTCACCGACGGCGAGGAGAGAACAGACCTGACCGGCCACTTTTCGGCCACTTCGGACGAAACCGAGACCAGATCCATGCATCCGATGACCCCGCGGAGCTGCTGGCGGCGGAAGTTGACGAAAAACCGACCGGCGAGGCCCTGAACCGGCCGAACCAGCTGAACTGGATCGGTCTGAACTGGGTTGAACCGGACCGAACCGGTTTAGCTTAGACAGAGAGGAAAAAGGGAGAAAAAGAGAAAAAGGAGAAGAATTTTTGGGGATACACTGGGCTTCGGGTAAGTCGGTAAGAGGTCAAAAGTGACCGATTTGAATTTCGAAAAAATTTATTTAAATTATATTTAATCGAAAATTAACCCGAAATTAAATATAAAATTATGTAGTTCGACGATAAATTTCGAACATGAGCCGATCGAACTCCGATTTGCACACCATCACATAATTTTGAGTAAGTAAAGCTCATTCACGACAACAATATGATTATTACGCAATTTGAAATTTATTTTGCAGATTTCGGATTAATTTCTGCATAAAAATAAATTATATTCGTATTTTTTAATTAATTGTCGTAAATGATATACGGGCTATCCAAAGAGTTTGGAACGAAGCCCAATAGGTATTGAAAGCCCAATAGACTCGAAGAAGGAATTTAATAAGTGGAAACGGGCTGAAAATGGGTCGAGGCCCATTAAAATGAAATTGGGCCCAATAAAGTAAAACGAGCCTAATGATTTAAATTTAAGCTCAATAAAGGTTAAATATGGATAAGTGTATTGTATTTAACCCGATAAATATTTATACGCAGTTCCAGAGATTGGATTGAGAGCAACTCGGACGGCGTGATGAGACATCAGTGGAAAAAGTCAGACCGTACAGAAAAATGAGGTAAGGGAATTTTGTAAGCGCTTAGAGATATCTGCGCGTATTTTTGGGGTTATTTACATTACGTAGAATTTCATAAGATATCTAGAAATAGAATAATATTTTTTACGAAAATCATTGTATATGTAAAAATTACGATTTTACCCCTAGTTAGGAAAATTTCAAAAAGGGTAATAAGGCTATGAAATTTCATGATTTTCATGTTTTTGATATTCCTATGATTATATTGCTTTAATTTAAGCAAATTATGGATAAGCTGGCTGCTTATTTCATGTTTTTAACTCATATACAGAGTATTGGAGTACTACTTGCACTGAGTTTTACAAACTTGCTTTATATGACTACCGTACTGGAGCTGTGCTTGTACGTGGATTTTACTTGATTTTATGCATCCGTACTAGAGCATTTCTCATACGTGAATTTGAATTGGATTTATAATTATTTTAAGTCGTACTGGAGCGCTGCTCGTACGCAGATTTCATTGATTTTTATGAAACCGTGCTGGAGCTTCTCTCGCTCGAGGGTTTTTCTGATATCATGAATATGCATGGAGCCGTGCTGGAGCTTCGCTCGCACAGGAATTTTATGACATGCATATGACCGTGTTGGAGCCTCCTATAGATTGTGTGTCACAGTGAGAAGATATGCTCGCACGTGTAGATTGAGACATGGGTTGGTTATCAACATGGTCTGGAGTGGGATAAGACCTATAACAGGCATCCCCAGACTGTGATATTGGGTTCATGGAGTACGTTGTACCGTATATGTCACACGGAGTACACTGTACCATGTAGTCATGATTATTGTATTCACGTTACTTGATATTCTGGCGGGTAGGATTTGACCCACCTCCCGTTACAGTTGTGATACCCCGCACACCGGGATCCGTGTAGCCTGGGATCACAGGGACATAGTCCTCAATTATTTTCATACAGTAACCTGCATGTCTCACATGATATAACTTGTGGTCTTGTTAGACTAGGGTAGACCCGAGGGAGGGGTCGAGCCCCGATTTGTGATGATTTTCATGAAATGTAGTATTAAATGAGAAATTGATGGGTTTTATGAGGATATTAATGATTTTAAAGATGTGTGGAATCCCTCTGGGATTGTTTTTGAAGAGTTTTACTGTACCGAGCATGAGAGGTTTTACATGAGATGTTTTTCATGTTTTACATGTCGATTCATGTTTTACGATATATGATATACTCATACATGGCATGGTTTTAATTGCCTCATGCTCGAGATATAAATGTTTTACATGTCATGCCTTTACCAGCATGTAGATAGCGTAGTTATCTACCTGCTTGCATTATTGCCTTACTGAGCAAGTTTCGCTCACCCTTTCATTTTCCACCCTACAGGGTACATTCAGTAGAAAAGAGCGACAGTAGTCTTGCATTTCGGTTATTCGCTGCTTCCTATCAAGACCAGGTATACACATTCGTATAATTTTTGTATATGAACATATAGAGGCACAATATTGTACACGGATGTAATATTGAGGATGTATTTAGTTAAAATGAATTGATATGTGAATGAAATATGGAAAATGAATGTTAAGGTAAGTAACATGATAGGAGGGACTAATATCGACTCATAGCCCAACTGTTAGTAGTGAAACTGTTCATGAACGGTAAGAAAATGAAAAAGCGAAAAATTTGTAGGGGTTTTTAGGAAAAATAGGTCGTGACAACGTGAGTGATGGAGTTGTTGGAAAACTGGGTGTCTGGCAGGAACTGAGGCAGGAGGGAAGCCAAGAAAGGCGAACGGAAAAAAGAAGGAAGAAACTGAGAGGAAAGCAATCAAAACAGAAGCAGGAATGCAGAAACAGAGGGCTAAAGCAGGGGGGTCGAGCAAGGTAGAGCAAAAGGAGAGGCTGGTAGACGGTGGGCTAGAATTGGAGAGAGAGAGAGGAACACCGACATCGACACGGAGGCATGAGGATGATGGAGATGGCGGTACCGTGAGCTGGCGAATACATGATGAACAATAACTGCGAAGGAGAAGAGAATAAGAAGAAGGAAGAAAAAAAAGGAAAAAAAAGGCGAAAAAGAAATTCAAAGAAAAAAAGAATAAGAAGTAGTAGAATATATATACATATATTTATAATTTTATCTATATATATATATATATATATATATATATATTAGAAAATAGAAGAAAAATTGAAGAAAGAAGAAAGTGTACTGAAAATTTGAAAACCCGAGGGAATGAGCTCTAGGAAAAAATTAACCGAGCAGCCAGACCCACTGACTCCAGTCACTAAAGGCATTGCAGACTGCGAGCAAAAATCGAGGTAAGAAAAATCTTGTATGTTGATAGAGATAAATTGCATGTATTTTTTGATGTTGTAGATATAAAATTTAAGTCGTATTTCTACTGTAGAAAAATATTCGTGAACTGCTAAAAATATCTGTGTATATTTTATGGGTATTTGAGACTGCGAACTTTAGGACAAGGATTTTTTGACACCTGAACTGTAGAAAATTCTAAACCGAGTTTTACCATTTTGAATTTTAGGAAAAAGTTTAAAACTCCGTAAATCACCATGATTTCTAGTATGGTATTATTTATCCTATTTAAATAAACATCTGTGTAGTTTTAAAATTATTTATAAAAAATCTAAGATTTCAAAATTATACTAAAAAATCGTGTTTTATGGATTTTAACTGAAAAACGGCAAGACCAGCCCCTTTTACTCTATTTTATGCGCTGAAATGAGATTTAAGTGTTCTGACGTTAAAACCGTGTTGGTTAGGCGTGTATTGCTGTGTGATCTTACACTACCTGCTTACACGTGATTTAATGTGTTTTGATAATTAAACCATGCTAATCAGATGTGTATTGCTGTGTGATCTTGCACAGATCTACTGCATGAGATTTTAAAGTATTTGAGGTTAAAATTGTGCTAATCAGACGTGTATTACTGTGTGATCTTGCACAAATTTGTTGCATGAGATTTTAAGTATTTTGATGATAAATTGTGCTAATCAGACGTGTATTGCTGTGTGATCTTACGCTGACTTACTCGCACGTTATTTGAGGCAAAAAGGTGACGGTGAAATTATATAAAATTGTGAATGATGAAATTATACTGAATTGTGAATGATGCCGAGGTCCATGGAGTTCGATGTACCATACTGTGTACATGTGTGTACGTTATACCGTGTTACTAAAACATAGTGTACTATGTGAGCCGTTTGGGTAGCTGACCACTCCCACGGCACCTGACATCCCGACACACCTAATTAATGATTGTCCGGAGTCACTGACATTGACCAATTATCCTACTGATTACTGTTATAGCATGAAATGCCTTGTCTCGTCTATTTGGAATTACTGAAATGAAAATTTGAATTATGTTGTGAATTTGAAACTGTGTATTTCACTACTTGAAGTTTTGGAAATACATATTCTTTGCAGTAATCTGTTGTTACCGGAAGTGGTCCTATTTCGATTTCCAATTTTAATTTTGTTGAATTGCAAATTCCCAACATATTTTACGAGAAACTCATTTGTGGCATACGTATATGGGTAGTGTATTTATCTATCTGCCACGTGTTTTTCTTACTGAGTATATTAAGCTCACCCTCTTACTTTCCTCCACAGAGCCTCTCTATAGCTTGGATCTCTTCCATTAGTAATACATTCTGCACAGTTATGATTTCGCGGAGCATATTTCTTCATCGAAGGTGTACCCAGGCTTAAACAATTCTTTTGTATCTAAAATTTTTGTAAGTACAGTAATGCATACTAGATGTGTCCGGGGAATATGAATATATTTTGTTTAAAATTTGTTACTAAGAAAGAAAAATGAATCAGACTAAATTATTGTTCTGACCTGATATCGACTTGTAGCCCAACCAAATTGTGTGAAAATTCGGGTCGTTACATGACATTTCAGTGTTTGGTTGGGTCATTTCATTTAATACTCTTTCTCTATTGACCAAGCTAACAAAAGGCTAGTACGGGTGCTTGGGGTCCCCGCAAATAAGGCACGTGAAAAGACGGCTGCATGTTGAGGACCACATGTTAGGATGCAGTGGTTGAGAGATATATTCTTCTTGGTGATCAACTCGGAGGACGAGATGATGATAGTTTATGCGGCTTGCGCATTTTTGTTATTTTTAGTTGGATGCATTTTTTTTGTTGATAAATGTGGAGTGCAAGTACCAGTAGCATACTTGTCATTTTTGGAGGATCTGAGAGTTGTTGGAGAGATTGCATGGGGTGCAACTTGTCTTGCCTACACTTGTAGACAATTGGGACTTGCTAGCAGGTCTGAGTGCCACTTTATAGCCGGTTACATGACACTCATTCAGATATTTTAAATTTCTTTAAAAATATTCATTTTATAGTATTTATTAGTTTATGTTTTTATGATAAATGTTGCTTTTGTTTTATATAGTCATCGTTTTACGTGCATTTTGCCTTGTTAGATCTAGTGTCATACCAATCATTTAGACTCAGGATGCCACGAGCTCGACGATGGAAGCCATGAACATTCGACATGCATTTACATGTGTTGAGGGAGCAACTTGATGACTTGCATGTCATCAAGTCAATTGGAACCTGTATGCAGATTCTAAATCTCACTATCCCTTGTCGCTGATCACAATTTTTTGTAGATGTATTAAGTTCGAGCACATTGTAAAGCCATATCATCTGGATAAAGTTCTACGACAAAGTGGCTGTGTTTAGGCTATTCTGTGTCCACCTTTTACCCCAGCACATGAGGAACTAAGTTTAAAGCCAAAGAACTATGATGTGCATTATAATTTTTTGCATGGGTACTAGGATACTTGGAACTACCATGTGATCCATGAGGAAAGTGAGGTACTCGATGCAGTATTCAGGGAGAGTGTTCACCAGACTATATGTCTTGGTGTGAGACTGTTTCACATTGGTTTGTGCAGAATCTCGCACATAGATCAACCACACAGCATAGACTGAGTAGTGGGGAGTTGACCAACGATGATGTAAGTCATTCATTTTTCTTGTTATGTCAATAATGGCTTATTATCTTGTGTTTGTTGCATTTATGTTGTTATTGATTAGTAGCGTTTATCGAGAGTCATATGTTGACTAGAGAAAATGGTAGCGGGTGGAGAGAATTAGGACATGGATGTATTTCAGCTAGCGTTATTTGATGCTTATGGCATCATGGTGAGATTGCCTTAGCCTCCTTCATATCCCATTATAGCATCTTCAAATCGGCCTCTATGTATACTTGTAGCAATGGAGATAGCTCATCCGTAGTCAACACCTCGGCCTCCATGTCCAGCTCTATCCACAACACCAGCTTCATCATCTTAGCATCTCGTTGTGTATTTGCCTTGACCACCAACACTAGCACAAGAGCCATTTTTATGTAGTGGACTCGACCACCATGTCGACTTTCATGTCGTGCCACACCACGAGAATTAGCTGCTACTACAGTGCATTCACCTTTTGCTCCTAATACATAGGATCCGACTATTACACCAACATTCCATCTAGCTCTTAGTATAACACTCCCACCAGATCCTACTTTGTAGCCTGCTCCTTCTACATCGCTTCCAGCTCCTTCTACTATAGTATATGTTGGCATAAAAGGATGAGAGAGTAGATTTTTATTATATATTTTTGACTTCTACTTTTATATGGATTAGTGTCTATATATGTATAATTATTCATTTCTTTTTCATTAGTTGATTTCTTTCTAATTTTGTTTATTTTATATTTAAAGTATATAAAAATTAAGTAAAAGTTAATTTATCTTTTTTTTAACTTTGTTTAAGTATTATATAATTGAAATATAATATTTAAACAAAAAATTAAATTCTCATAAATAAATAAAATTCTCATAAAGCATAGGATTAAATTAATTAAATGATCATAAATATATTAAATTCTCATATATTAATAAAATTCAAATAAAATAGAGGATTAAATAAATTAAATTCTCATAAATGAAAAACGATAATGTTGAAGTTACAAAATACAACATCAAATATAAATAGAACATCATGGATCATCTAGATTGATTATCTTTTAAGTGGTAACATCTGTGTTTGACGAAAACAATAACTTGAAATCCTTGATCCGAGATATATATGTAAGCTCTAACTTTCGAGTGCATTCATATACCTATGCCATTTACATTAGTAAGACCTGCAACAATTCATTAAATTTAGTTAAATGTGAGTTAAAAGTAATAATATCAAAACAAATATAACATATACTGCAATTCATACCTGAACAAAATGGCAATTGTTCACAAATCCAATAACAATTAACCTGTGCTGCAGTAGTGGAGGTGAAGGAGATCTAAATAGGAGATATGTCAGGCACTATTATGCAGATATATGGACAAGCAAGACGTTATAACGTGATGCTATCATATGACTCATATCTGGTAAGGTCATTCGATGATCCTTATACGCTACCGTGTTGAAACACAACAAGGACTGCATTAATTTATCAACATACTCTTAACTTTCATAGAGACGTACATACTCATCTCTATATTTACTTAATTCATCCATCAAATTTTATCTCTATTGTAGCCATTCATCTACACTTATGTCTAACAACCCAGCGACAACTTTAAATCCACTATGTCTATTATACTCAACATCAACAACATTGAGAATGTACTGGCATATCTCCGTTGGAAAAGACTCAATGTATCAAATTTTGACTCGGACGATGGACAAGCAATTTTTTCCTCTTCTTCGATAATTTCACTGAACTTGCCATTATTGGTGAAATTGTGTTGTCTTATTTAGACTCAATAATCTTAAAATAAAAAGGATTTCATCGAGTTGATATGTCCATTTCGAATACTGGATGACCCTTTGTCTTAGCCTTTCAACTGGAGGAACTAGGAATGTTGTTGCCAAATCACCTAGTTCTCTCAACTTTTTTTTTTAAGGCTAGTTTCCTTAAAATATCACATGCATCAAACCATCTCACAATTATGTCTCACTCAGCATCAAGTGTCAACGGGTGCTCCTCATCAACTTTAGATTTCGTCAAGTCCAACTTCGACCAGTGTGAATGCATGACAAATAAGGGATTTGGTCATTCGTCCCGTATATATTCAGCTGTCTGATCACACATGGCAATTCATTATGTGGTTCTTATCACATAATCATAGGACAAGCGATCAATATCTATACCCTTTGCTCGCTCGGACTCCCTCAATATCTATGCAATGCATACCTTGGCACCAACCTCGTAACTCTTAAATAACGATGGCCTAAAGTTATGTTCAACAACGGTAAAACTTGCCTCAAATGAAACCCTTATATCTACACTAAATTAAGAAATGTATTAATTAAATTGAAAAGATTATTAAAAATCAAACTAATCAGAAAAATTCACAATAGGTACTTATTAATTGTCACATTTCCAAAATGCATTATTTTATTCGTCCAAGCTGTAACAAATCTCTCTTTATGCAGATCCAAGCTATTAACATTGTATTTAAATGTCTCTCATACTTCTCTTCAAACAATAAGAACTTAAGAACACTTCAAGCTACCATGAATGCATTCCATTTATCTTTATGCTCAAATAACTTGTTGCTCTTAGCAAGTATATTCTTGATATGTGTCATTTGCATAACAAATTGGTTGTCTTGGGAAATACTTCTTTAACTACATTCATCAATGTCAAATCTCTATCAGTGACAACGACAAATGTTGGTACACATGATGACACTAAACTCTTTAACAAATGTAATGTCCAAGTGTAGTTGTCAACACGCTCGGCCTCGAGTAAACAAATGCCGTCGAAAAAGTCAAGTTCATTGATGTCACACCAACGATCTTAAGGAATGAGAGCTAATATCTATTGGTCTTACATGCGCAATCCATAACTAACATATGGGGGAAAGCATGCAACAAATCTATCGATGTAAGATGTGCCCAAAATAAATCCTTGATAACATCGGTTGACTCATCACTCCAATGCCACTCCACACACTTACACTCATTTAATCGTTTCATCAGTTGTTGCGTTTGTGACCTACCAACTTTCTTAATCAATTTGTAGGTTGTCTGGCATTTTAAATGGTTTTCATAGTGTTAATGTTCTTCTCATTCTTGTTTTTCAATGTCATGAGTATATTCCATGGTTTGACCATGTTTTTGGTCCTATCAACCACTACATTATTCTCTTTAGCTGACAATCTTTCAATAGATGCATAACCCTCAAAATGTTTTGTAGGTGCATAATTCTACTGCCCACTTATTACTCTAACTCCTCATTCATCATCCTTTTCAAATTTAACACCCACTAGCTCAAGTGCACTGCTATACTTCTTTGTTTCCATTCCTTTACAACCTAATTTATCTGTAATTTCCTCCTCATCCTCCTCCTCTTCCTTCTCCTCCTCCTCCTCGTTCTCCTTCTTCTTCTTCTCTTTAAATCTTCTGCTTCGTTCACACACAAGTCGTAATCTAGGTTTTCTTGCAAAAATTGCTAGTTCAAAGGCTTTGATCATAACTATGAAGCTTAGATTTCTCCCGATCTCTCTTATCCATGTAATAAACTCTTCTCGAGTAGAAAAAACTTGTACAATATAGTAATACTAATCAATTCATGACTTTATCTGTATTTCATATGATATTAATGTTCACATTCTCATACCTTATCCGTCGTGAATGAATAAATGCAGTTGAATTGATGAGACTTTGTATCTTCCAAAAAAACCACTAATCTTTTATCATTCTGTAAATATTAAACAAATTATTAGTTTTATCAAATATATAAATATGGACTTTGGGGAGCATCTTTGCTGCTCCCGAAACTGTATTTTCAGGAGCTACTAAAAGTTCTCAGAAGTGAATTTTGGGGAGTGCTACTTGCTCTCAAAAATTCATATTCGAGAGTATACCAAAACTCTCAAAAATTCACTTTTGAAAGTTTCGAAAACAGAACAAATTCTAGGTTTTTTTTTCACTAGAAAAACCACGAAAAAAAAACAAATAAAATAACTAACGAATATCATACCTCTATAGCAATCTCTTCCATGCAATTTGTATTCTTTTCTTCTTCGTCTAAGAAGTAGTTTTTCATTGATTTATCAGAAATGTATTCCATTTTGGTGTGATTTGGACTAAGGAGAGTGAATTTTGAAGATATTATTTTAGAGTGAGAAGAAAGAAAATAGTTTATTTAGGTTGTGTATAAATCAAAAGGAACAAAATGATAATTTTCAATAAGGGATATTTTGATATTAATAAAGTTTGATTAATATAGAATTTCTAAGCACAACCTCTCTCTCTCTCTCTCTCTCTCTCTCTCTCTCTCTCTCTCTCTCTCTCTCTCTCTCTCTCTCTCTCTCTCTCTCTCTCTATATATATATATATATATATATATATATATATATATATATATATATATATATATATGTCCAACTCCTGAGCCAAGCATCTTGGAAATGTTAAGAGCTGTCCCTCTCGGTCGGTGTTTTCTTAACTTAAATTATTGGCTTGCATTGACTAATCTGCGAAGACAAAACGTTCGCTAATTGCCTTCCCCAGTCTCCAACACTGGGTGCTGCTGCACATTTATTGCGACGCGACCAATCCAAGAGCAAATTCGAATAAAGAATTTGGGCAACCGAGTCGGTTTGAACTTTGAATCTAAATACTATTTAATTGTGTTACACAACGCACTCAATAATCAATATATAAATCCTTTTCGTTTGTGTGTGTATGTGTATATAAAACAAAATGGGTTGTTCCCTTTCTTTTGTATGACACTAGTGAATAATTGCACATTAATTTCAACGTGATTAGTATTATTATAAGGATGATTAGGACGGTAACTCAAAAAAAGACCAGACTTGTGATCCATATTTCTCCTCGATATAACAGACAATTTACAAGTTCTTTTGAGTCCACCCATCTGATCCAAAACCATGTTTATGAAAAGGTGTTCACTTCACATGCAAAGACGACCCTGTTTTAACTTTTAGTTTTGGTGAGTAAACTTTGTTGTTTCTTCATTACTTTGTTTTTGCATCTGGATGTTTTAAATTCAATACAGGGTTTATATTAGAATCTCACTAAAATCGCCGTGGACTCTGTCAAATGTTTCTTGTGTGCTTGCTGTTTTTGAGTGCTTCTATTTGGTATTATTGAATTTTCTGGGTTCTTTTGACGTTTGTCTTGAATTTGTAACAGTGTCTCGAGGTCAAAAATCTTCACTTTGAAGACAATGTTCTGTTAGATTAGACTCATAACCTGCTCTGTGGGGTTCTTTTGGGCATGAAACTGAAGGCATGAACTGGAGTGCTTGTATCGAATAAGATTTTGAAGGTTTGGAATTCTTGCAAGAATAATAATTTTCATTGATCAGAAACAATGGCCATGGCTTCTTCTGTTAAAGTTGTTTTAGGTTCAATTGCCTTTGCAATCTTCTGGGTATTGGCAGTTTTCCCAGCTGTCCCTTTTCTACCGGTTGGGAGGACTGCAGGATCCTTAGTAGGGGCCATTCTTATGGTTTTGTTCAAAGTCATAACCCCAGAAGAAGCATACGCTGCAATTGATCTCCCAATACTTGGACTTCTATTCGGTACTATGGTTGTCAGCGTCTATCTTGAAAGAGCAGATATGTTTAAATATTTAGGTAAGCTGCTTTCATGGAAAAGCAAAGGAGCTAAGGATTTAATTTGTAGAATCTGCTTGATTTCTGCCATTTCAAGTGCTCTTTTCACCAATGATACCTCTTGTGTGGTCTTGACTGAGTTTGTGTTAAAAATTGCAAGGCAACATAATCTACCCCCTGATCCATTCCTGCTTGCTCTTGCCTCAAGTGCAAATATAGGGTCCGCAGCGACTCCCATTGGAAATCCTCAAAACCTGGTTATAGCAGTTCAGAGTAAAATTTCTTTTGGGGGTTTTATTTTTGGAATTCTACCTGCAATGCTGGTAGGAGTCTTGGTGAATGCTGTACTTCTTCTATGCATGTATTGGAGGTTGTTATCTGTTGGGAAGGATGAAGAAGATGCAACTGCAGAAGTTGTAGCTGAAGAGGATGTGAATGCTCATAGGTTTTCACCAGCTACAATGTCGCATTTTTCATCATTTAACTCTCACGAAGGGAACTCAAGATTGGAATCTATGAATGCGCAAAGCTCTCCCAACGTGAATGGAAGCACGGTTCATCTTGACACCCTAAGAAACCGAGGAAACACAGCTGATCAGAATGAAATCCAGAGGGTATCTAGTAGTTCAATTGATTCTGCAAGGAATTCAAATGCATCAAAGGAGGCAACAAGAGATGGACACTCCAATGAAAATGCGGAATCTGTGGCTTCAAAGATGATTGCATTAACGGATAGCTTGAAAGATGCACTTTCTGTTCAATCTTCAGAAAACAAGGAAAAGTTATCAACAAGGTGGAAAAGGAGGCTTTGGAAATTCGGTGTTTACTTTGTTACCATAGGGATGCTGATTTCTATGCTTATGGGTCTCAATATGTCCTGGACTGCAATTACCGCAGCACTTGCTCTTGTGGTTCTTGATTTTAAGGATGCTCGGCCTTGCCTAGAAAAGGTTTTGAAAAAACGAAATCCGAAAACTAGAAAAGAAAAGCATTAGTTTCATAAGATTTTGAATGTTAGTAGTCTATTAATGTTACTGAATTATTCTGTGTCACCAGGTATCCTACTCGCTTTTAATCTTCTTCTGCGGTATGTTTATCACGGTGGAGGGCTTCAACAAAACTGGAATTCCAAGCAGTCTTTGGGACTTGATGGAATCCTATGCAAAGATAAATCATGTTTCAGGGATTGCAGTTCTAGCCATTGTCATACTTGTCCTGTCGAATTTGGCCTCAAATGTACCAACTGGTATGTTGATGTTTTCTCCAATGAATTTGCCTGATGTATAGAATTACCAGTTTAAAGTTGCCACCATTAAGTACAAGGGCACATAAGTTTCTGGTTGCTGACCATCTACATGTTCATATATTTCAGTTCTTTTGCTTGGAGGGAGAGTGGCAGCTTCGGCAGCAACAATTTCTGCATCTGAAGAGAAGAAAGCATGGCTTATATTAGCCTGGGTCAGCACTGTTGCTGGGAACCTGTCACTGCTGGGATCAGCAGCTAACTTGATAGTGTGTGAGCAAGCTCGCCGTGCTCCATACCTTGGATACACTTTGTCCTTCTGGAAACACCTTAAGTTTGGAGTTCCTTCCACGCTTATAGTCACCGCTATTGGTTTGGCACTCATTAGATGATTATGGGGGGCTTTGGAACCACTGCAAAACATGGGAAAATAATAAAAGATTAGAAATGAGAAATTACCCTTTCATCTTGGCTTTTTAATTTTTTTTACTATTTTATTAAAAATATATATTTTTAATAGTTAAGTTCTTTTTTTTCAATTTTATCGGAATCAATCACAACGTCCATTTAAATTGATTCTAAATAAATTTCCTTAAAAAAGACTTATAAGAATTGAATAAATCCTCTCTACTTGAGCTTTTGACCATTAGATGATTAAACATGGCACTGGTCTTTACAATTTTTTCTTTTAATTTTTACGATTAGGGTATTTTAAATCAACTCACTTGTATCTCATAACTAATACCTCTTCGGATGATCTTAAATTTCCACTTTCTTAATTCTTTTGAGCCTTTTGAACTATATATTAGACAAAATCAATTCCTGCAAGGTTTCACCACGGAGGCATTGGCAATTGGCAGCAACTGCACCTATTGAATTTGTCATGATTTCTTATAGCAAAACGAAATCACCATGTTCTCCTCCAATATACTGAAGACCAATTAGTATTATATTCTGCCAAATTTTGATCAATTTCACCCTTTTTTTTTTTTTTCTATTATAAACTTATAGTATATCTTAATTTTTTAATAATTATGAAATTAAGATATAAATAATAAAACTATTTGAATTCGAATTCAAATCTTATTATATATTATAATTTTCTTTTAACACACTCGAAGGGAAATTATTGGCATATATACAAGTTAAATAATCATTGAATGTGCTTCGGTCCAATGCCCATTTTTCTGTTTTTCCCAATTTTAGTGTTTAAAGTCTTGGGCCCCCAATTTGGAAATTTGAACCAAAATTTTGAACTTTTTTTTTTCTTAGAAGAATTAAAAAAATAGACCAGTGGACCGAAAATTATTTGAGCCAACTACCCTAGCATTTTAATTTGAAAAGGAAATTAAATTTACATAGCTATTAAGTAAGAGATTGTATTTGTAAGTACTGCTTTACCATTTTTTTTAAAAAAAATTATTTTAATTTTTATATTAATTCTTTTTAAAGAAAAAAAAAGAGATAGAAAGAGAAAACTAAGAGAATGACAGATATTTTTGGAAAAAGACATAAACGTAACCAAACTGGTACTACCGAATTTGATCTTTCGGCACCAGACCTAGCCTTCAGATACCATATTAGGCCTAATAGGCTTTGCTGTGGAGGCTACCATCGCGTTGGGCTACAACCAAAATGGAAAAGGGGAAAGGGAAAATATGATGGGAAAAGAAGGGGAAAGAGAGCCAGGTATTTTTGACCATTTAATTTCACTCCTTAAGTTGCCAAGTTCTAAGATGCTGTCATAAATGGGAAAGATATGTAATTGCAATCTCTTCTTTCAATTTTCAAATGAGAAAGATTTTCATTTCATGATAGTAATTACTTATTACTAACAAAAATATATATTTCATTAGTTTTTACTTGATGTATGAATTAATTTTAATTATTTAAATTTATAAATATATAAAATAATATTATTTGATTTATAGGTTTAAAGTGTATATAAAATATACTTAAAGTGTATATAATATAAAATAATATAATAAAGATACTCTATCATAAAAGAATTAAATATTTAATTAAAAAATTATAAAAATCAAAATATAGGATAATAAATATGCATTTTTACATATATAAAATATAAGAATGATTATATTATAAAGATATTTTTATTTATATCCAAAAGGACAGCAACTTAGCAATTCACTAATTAATTTTATCTATTTAAATATGTATGTAAACATATATATTTGTAAATTTATATGTCTTATACATAAATTGTGTTCATTTAGAAAAATAATAATTAGAAATAATTATAATATTATACATGATATCGATAGCTTACTTTTATATTTTTTAGTTTAGTTAATAAAATATTTTTAAATAAATTAAAATTAAAATTATTTATTTTATAATATAAATAGATATAAACCAATATTTTATTAGTTTTCTAGATAGATAATATTAAAATTATATATTTTTAAATATTTTTATATTTGATAGTATTTAAATTTATTTTAAGATAATTTTTAAAAAAAGATTGAGAAATTATATGAATTAGAGAAATTTTAGAAAAGTGAAAAATTGAATAAATTTAGTATTTAATGTTAGTTTTGGCTTAGGAGTAGATGGAGTTAATAAATTATATGTCATTCAAAGAGAATATCCATATAAACATATATGTAATCATCTTACCAAATTTATTGTGTACCTTGTAATATAATAAATAAATAAATAAATATATATATATATGATTATTCCAGTTTCATTGGTCAATTTTGTAATTTTATTTTTCTTTTTTGAGTCTAATAGATAGTTGTATTTGGTATCAATGAATAATGTAATGCTGTTGTGACAAGTATTTGATAAAATTTTAACAATTTATTAATTCTTTATGAGTAAATAGCACCATTAATGGCTAATTTTTGAGTCAAATATGATTTTCATCATGATCTTTCGAATTTTAATTTTTTTTTCCTTATAATTGGAAAGTTACAATGTTTTTGTCGACTCAAAGTTAGGTATTAGTTGAGATATGTAGTGTTATTATTTAATAAATTATCAATAAAATTTTTAGATTCTGTTAAATAAGATTAAAATGCTGACAGATTCTATTTTTTTATTTTTAAAATATTTTTTAAAGCATAGGTAACATTATTTTATCCTAGTTTATAAAGTTTAAAAACTCCAATAACATTGTATTGTATAATAATTCATTTTTTATTAGTTTTTTTTCATTTTTAATAATATAAAATTATAAAATTATTTTTAAAAAATATACTTTTAGAATTTAAAAAAGATGGAAAAAATAAAAAAGCATTTGAAAAATTTACAAATGAAAAATGAAAAGAACTCCAAAATTTTTACATTATTTTTTAATTTAATTTTTTTCTTCATTTTTTTCTTTTTTCCTAAATTCATTGGTAAGATTAAGACGCGGAGAAAAAGACAAAAGTGACAAGGGATAATTTTATCCCTTACCCCTATTTTAGAATATTTTTATTTTTTTATTAAATTTTAATCATCATTCTATTTTTTTAATCTTATCACAATCAATTTCACGTCACCAAAATTAATTTCACTTATTATTCAAATTAATTCTAAGTCAAAATTATTTTTTTCTTTCATGTTTTTGTCCCTTTTCTATACATCTCTCTATCTGTCTACATCAATATCTTTAATAACCATGCAATAGTACCAAACTCAAATTTAGATAGCCACTTCCTCTGCCATTTATCTCCATTTTTCTTGGACAATCCTTTTCCTAGAAATTAACTTTTATCAATTCCACTCTTCCAATTCCTCACATATTAGATTTTTTTTTCTTTAAAATCTCATTTAAAAAAAAAAACCTAAGTCTAACTTCAAAATTCAAAACCCAATCACAAAAAACCATCAATCTATTCAAAAGCTATCTTTTGATAGATATTAATAAAAAAAAGTAAATGAAGTAAAAAGAGAGAAAAGAAAGGAAATAAAATTTATATGTATCTCTTACTTGAATAATTAAAATTAGTAAAAGAAAGTAATCTTGCCCACTCTTATTTGGTTAAAGAGCAAAAAATAAAGGAAATATTCATTATAATTATTTTCTTAAATTATAACCTTATTTTGTTAAAAATAAGTTGAACATCAAATTATTATTTTTTGTTCTATAAAAATCTAAAAATAATGTACAATAATTTTTAATTGTAAGAGATTATTTTTCTTTATAAAATAAGATATGTAAGGATTACAAATTAAAAAGATATTTTTAAGTCGAACGATTAACATGTATAAAAAAAATATTATTTACAAGTATCATAAAATATTATTTACGAACAAGATTAAAGCACACCACAATTTTGTAGTGCTTAATAGGATTTTGATTGATCAGAAGTTGTTCATTAATTTTGTTTTGTTTCTATTTTTGTTTTTTAATAAAAGGAAAAACGATTAAGGGGTTAAGAGAAGTTAGGACTGCCAATTGCAATCACAAGGGAGATTCACAGTTTAAACCGAAATTTTCTTTGAGGGTCGATGGATACTAAAAGAAAAATTCCTTTAATGAAATGGGATACTGTTTGTAAACTGGAAGTTCATGGTGGTCTGGGACTTCGAAAGGCTGGGGATATGAACTCAGTTTTATTGGCTAAATTAGGTTGGAAATTAGAAATTGGCGAAACCAAACCGTGGGCATAGCTTTTCATAGCCAAGTATTTATGTTGGGTATCTTTCTTCCAGGCTAGAGTTAGATCAAATGCATCTTATACCTTGAATTTATCATGTCTTGTAGAGATATTGTATCCCGTGTTGTGCTAAAATACTAGGAAATGAAAGGAGCACATCTTTTCGGTATGACAATGATTAGGTGATGAAGCATGTAAGATATTAATTACAACATTGATATTTGATGTTGCCCACCTGACAGCAACAGCAACAGTGCTTTGCTTTCCACGTGATCGGATTGTACTGTTGACGGTTAAGTCAATCGTCACAGTTTGCTCCACGTGTTCTTCGTATATCCTGCAAAAAACAACAGGAATCAGAGGGGGCAGGGATTTGTCCCTGCACGCGCACTCCGACGATCAAGTCAGTGATCGGAAGTTGGTGTATGTAAGAAAAGGAGAAAGTATTGCTTAAATCAAAGGGTTTAAGTGTTTCTCCCTGTTTTTTTCTTTTTTGGATCGGATCCCCTTTTTTCAGAGAGCTCACCTGGTATTTATAGGTTCCTGAGGCGGTTCGGGTTGAGACCCAGGCGCGTGTCTGGGCCGCGACAGAGTTATAGAGCACTCTGTCGCGCCTCGAGCCATGCAACTTGCGGGGAAGTAGTCTGGCGGCAGAGTATGCATAGAACCTCTACCGCTATTTGGTGCGGGAGACCTCTGCCGCTACGTTGGGCGAGGGACCTCTACCGCTGTCTAAGCGGGAGCTGCTCTGCCACTACGCTGGGCGAGGGACATCTACCGCTGTTCGTGCGGGAGACCTCTACCGCGATCTGTGCGGGAGACTTCTACCGCAGGCTGAGCGGGAGACTATGCCGCAGGCTGTGCGGGAGATCATGCCGCAGGCTGAGCAGGAGACTTCTACCGCAGTCTGTGCGGGAGACTATGCCGCATGCTATGCGGGAGACTTCTACAGCGGTTTGTGCGGGAGACTAGGCCGCATGCTGTGCGGGAGACCTCTACCGCGGTCTGTGCGGGAGACTATGCCGCAGGCTGAGCGGGAGACCATGCCGCAGGCTGAGCGGGAGACTTCTACCGCAGTCTGTGCGGGAGACTATGCCGCATGCTGTGCGGGAGACCTCTACCGCGGTCTGTGCGGGAGACTATGCCGCAGGCTGAGCGGGAGACCTCTACCGCGGTCTGCGCGGGAGACTACGCCTCATGCTGTGCGGGAGACCTCTACCGCGGTCTGCGCGGGAGTCCTCTACCGCGTTAGGTGCGCGAGTTCTCTACCGCGTGGGGTGCGCGAGTTCTCTACCGCGTGGGGTGCGGGAGTCCTCTATCGCATGAGGTGCGGGAAACCTCTACCTCAGGCACGCGGGAGACCTGTGTCGGGGGCAATGCGGAGTCCTGTGATGTGCATGGGCGATGGAGGTCTGCCGCTCAGATGCGCGGCAGTCTGTGAGGCGGCAAACTCCTCTCGCATCAGACACTCTGTCGCAGCTCTAGGAACGGTGTCGCATGGCGGTTCTGTCGCCAATCTGCCACGTGGCCCGTTCTTGGTTCGACACGTGGCAGGTGGATAGTTGCACACGTGGATCTGGTGACACGACCACCATCAATTGCTCCCCACTCTTTGACGGGAATTTTTCCCGCGAAAGAGGATCTGGGTCTGGCGTTTCTCGGGTCGGGTCGGACCTCCGCGTGTGTGTGTACTCAGGCGAGCCGCTATAAATACTGGGCCCCTGACGTCCTTGTCGCTACTGAATTCTCTCGCAAGGATACTCTGTCGCGACTCTCAGGACACTCTGTCGCAACTCCTTTGCCACACTGTCGCAACTCTGTCGCGGGACTGCTCACTGTGTCGCTAGTCTGCCGCGGATTTTCACTCTGCCGCGAGTTCTGTTTCCATTACCTTAGGTAATTTTTCGTAGCCCGTAGTCCCACTTCTTCGATCTACGAGCTTCTAAGATGGTTAGACATGGCATAGGAAAGCAAATCGATCTAGGCGTTAAGTCGACTTTAAAGGAAGCCGACATTCAAGACCTAGAATCTCGATTTCCTTTATCCGAGGGATACACTTATAGACTCCCAACTCCTCAGGAGAGCGACATACGTCGCGTGTCTAACGGGGCTGTCGTTTTTAGGGCAGCTTTGGAGTTAGGACTCTGCTTCCCATTGTCCGACTTTGGGGCTTCCTTTCTCAGGACGCACAGGGTATCCCCGGGGCAACTGCATCCTCATGCATGGATGCAATTGGTAGCATTCACTGTGCACTGCCATTTAAGGGGCGTCCCTCCGTCTCTTCCTCTTTTAGAAGTATTCTTTAGGCTTCGAGGGAGTCCCGGCTTAGTGCCTTACTCGCTTCAGCGGGTGTACCAGCCTGGTTTTGAGAACCGATTATTCGAGAAACCTGCTAACAAGCTTCATGGTTTCGAGACAGAATGGCTGGTTGTGGAAGTGCCCGAGGGCCTGGATATCCCCACTCGTTGGGAGAATAGGCGCGAAATCCCCAAGGGTCCCCGGGTCGCCACACTTAGGGAGCAGTTGTCTTCTGACATCGACAAACTGCTAGTCCCTCATCCCCTTAGCCTCGACACCCTTGTATCAAATGAAAATTTGATATTAGCAGGCTGGGGTGTGGGTCCGGTCCCTGTTGCCGGACCCTCTGTTCCGTCGTCGGATCCTCTGCCTTCGGCTTCTCCCGAGTCGAATCCTGAAGCCCCTAGGCCGCAAGAGGATATAGGGGGCACCAATCTGGAATCCAGCTCTGGTAGCGAACCCTTAGCCGATCTCACTGGTTGGGAAGGGTTCGACTCCACTTTCATGGTGCTCCCGAACGACGAGGGGATAAATATCGAGTCCCTTCAGGAGCACTTAGACTCTCCTAACGGTAACTTTTATTTTTTCCCGCTGCTTATCATTTTTGATCAATTTATCAACCACTGATCTTCTTTTTCTTTTTTGCAGATATGAGCCATTTTTGGCAATCATTAGGTCGCCAGGTTTCTGAGGCTGGTCCTTCCAGCGCTCCTGCTAGGAAGAGGCATCGTTTGGCTGACGATGTCCCTAGTGAGGCATCGGTCCCCTCTCATCCACCTCGTGCTCGGACCCCTCCTGTTTCTAGGCAGGCTATGCCTCCCCCTCCTTCAGAACAGAGAGATCTATCTCGGGATAGGGGGAGAGTTGCCTCGTCTTCACGGGGGGCTTCCGAGTCATCCGGGCGATCAATCTCCGAGGAGCGCGCAGAATGCAATATCATTCCGTCTCAGCGGAAGAATAGAAGGCGCTTGTACATCGAAGGTTCGATGGGAAGCAGGCCGATATTACCAAGGATTGGTCCGGCCGACGAGAGGCCCTACTCCGTGGATGGGGGGAATATTATGAGGGGCCACGAGTTTCGGGTCTACCCCGGGGTTCGTGATAACGATGTTCTGGACACTCCCGGGGTGGCCTCCCGGTTGAGCTGGTCCACTATCCTTCCTCGAGATGAGGCAAGGATATTCAGAAACTACCCCAAGGGGGAAGACTTAGCCGATATCGAGGCGTTGAGGGTAAGTTTCTAATTTCTTTTCTTTTTGATTGCTTTTTGCAGCATGCTTTGAATCTAACATTTTTGCATTTTTTCGCAGCTGGCTCAACGAACCGTGGTAAATAATGCCCAACATCGGGCTTACCGGGAGTGAGCCGACAGAGAAATCCGGGAGTTGAGGGACAAAGTCATGGAGTTACAGAACACGGTCAACAACTTGTCCCCTCTTCCGGGTTTAGTTCGAAGCCTGGAGGAGCAGCTTGCTAAGGCTCATCAAGACCTTGGTCTTGCAAAGGGGGATCTCACAGTGGAGACGGCCCGGTCTTGTAAACTCCAAGAGGACCTGCAGGAGGCTCATTCTGAGTTAGACCGTATGCAATCCAACTACGGGTCTATGCTCACTCGGAATCAAGAGCTCGAGCAGCGTGTTGCTGAGTTGGAAGGCCAAGCTGCTCCTGTACTGTCCCAGGCCAAGATTGACAGCATACGGGCCGAGGCCGTAAAGGAGTATCGTCTCTCCAAAGACTGCTTGAGGCGAAAGGAAGACTTCTCCAACCCTTATGTTAAGTACGGGTTCTACCTGGCCCGATCTTGGCTAGAAGCACACAGGGAAGGAGAGGAATTTCTTGAGCTCCAATACACCCATGAGGCGATGCTCTTTGAGGCCCCTGATTGGACCAAGTACGAGCCCGAGGCTGAGCCTGCGGACGAGCTGTTCAAGAGGACTGCTCAGGACGATCTTGCCAACCTTACTGGTCCTTGGGAGCCCGCGGATCTGGACGGTGCTCCTGAGCCTATAGAAGCCCTCATCGATTTAGACGGTGAGGAAGGCGAGCAGTCCCTTGGAAGTGAAGGTTTTGCAGGTGATCCCCAGCTTCCTCCCGGAGAGTAGATAGGGATTTTTGCTTTTTTATTTTTTGTATTTCATTTCAAGTACTTTGTTTTTTGTTTTAACTTTGTACTTTTGTCGAAATGTAATTGTAAAGATCTGTTAAAGATCTGCTTGTACCGACACTTGAATGAAATGAAATTGAGATTTTTGTTCATGCTTTGTCTCGCACTACTTCTCTAATTGTCATTTATCATTCTTTGTCTGATTGTTTCTTTTGCTTTGCTTGTATATACTTTGCTTGTACATAGCTTTGTATTTATATTCGTGTATGCTCCCCAATTCTTGATAGAAAGGTATACTTTCAGGAAGAATTTTTTGTGCAAACGCGTAGTTGTTTAAGGCTTGAGTACTGTGACGTGAAAGCGTCTTTAGTTTTATAGCCTTAGTATTTTGATTACCTGGCCATAGTGACGCGTAGCGTCTTAGGCCTTTATGGTTAATTGAATGTTTTATGCCTGGCCTTAGTGACGCATTGCGTCTCAGGCTCTCACGGCTCTTTTGAGTATACGCCTGGCCACAGTGACGCGTTGCATCTCAGGCTCTTACGGCTCTTGTGTGGATGTATATATACCTGTTTTACAGTGATGCGTATACGCCTGGCCACCGTGACGCATAGCGCCTCAGGCTCTTACGGCTCTTTTGAACTACGCCTGGCCACAGTGACGCATAGCGCCTCAGGCTCTTACGGCTCGGTTGAACTACGCCTGGCCACAGTGACGCATAGCGCCTCAGGCTCTTACGGCTCGGTGGAACTACGCCTGGCCACAGTGACGCATAGCGCCTCAGGCTCTTACGGCTCGGTGGAACTACGCCTGGCCACAGTGACGCATAGCGCCTCAGGCTCTTACGGTCGGTGGAACTACGCCTGGCCACAGTGACGCATAGCGCCTCAGGCTCTTACGGCTCGGTGGAACTACGCCTGGCCACAGTGACGCATAGCGCCTCAGGCTCTTACGGCTCGGTTGAACGGTCTACTTTGGGTCTGGCCCACTCAACCTGTATTGTCCGCTTTGGGTTTGGCCCGTTGGTAGCCTGCGTTCGCAGGGCCCGAACCAAGGGCAGCCCTCACGGTTTTGAATCCTGTCACGAGATTTTGACTTACAACAAAAAGATAATTCATATATCGGTTAGGTAATGACATCTGGTGACAGTGTAAATAAAACAATAGTGCTTGGGAAGGAAGATGTAGTGGTTAATTCAAATACAGCTTTAAGTGATTTGAATTCCACGTTTTCCCTATCTTCTTCCCTTGTAGAGTTTCCAGAGTGCAGGTGTTGGGTCCAATCTTGCATCTGATTCTGTAGGGACCTTCCTAGTTGGCTCTGAACTTCCCATCCTCCTTCAGGGCATTCGTGATCTGCGACTTTCTGAGCACTAGATCTCCCTCAGACATTGGCCTATCTCTCACCCTGCTATTATAGTAGTTGGCCACCCTCTGATGATAGGATGCCAATCGAATAGCCGCGGTTTCTCTATGTTCATCGAGTAGGTCCAAGCCTTCCCTTAGAGCTTGTGAGTTTTCTTCCTCTACTAAGGGTACCACTCTTGGCAATAATGCTCCAAGTTCCACGGGGATCAATGCTTCTGCGCCGTATACAAGGCTGAACGGCGTTTCTTTAGTCGACACACGACTGGTGGTACGATATGCCCATAAAACACTAGGCAATTCGTCCACCCAGGCCCCTTTTGCTTTGTCTAGCCTGGTCTTCAGCCCATGGAGGATGGTCCGATTACTGACCTCGGCTTGTCCATTAGCTTGAGGATATGATACTGAAGAGATCCGTAGCTGAATGTTGAGGTCCTTACAAAAGTCACGGAAGGCGTTGCAATCAAATTGCTTTCCATGGTCGGCATTCAAGATGCGGGAAATTCCAAATCGACAGATAATGTCTTTCCACACCATTGCCTCCACTTTCTTCTCCGTGATTGTAGCTAAAGGCTCTGCTTCAATCCACTTTGTAAAATAATCGGTAGCCACTAACAGGAACTTTCTTTGACCCGTGGCTAATGGGAAAGGTCCAAGGATGTCCAACCCCCATTGTGCAAAAGAAATTGGTTGTACTGTGCCTTGAGAGGGAGTTACTGGGGCTGTGGTGATAGGCGCAAACCTCTGGCATTTGTCACACCTGCGGGTTTGGTCCATTGCATCCTTTTTCAGCGTTGGCCAGTAGAATCCCGATCGCAGTACTTTAGCAGCGAGGGCTCTTGCTCCTAAGTGTTCGCCGCAGATTCCTTCATGCACTTCCGCTAGGGCATATCTTGCTTGTTCCGGTCCCAGACATTTTAGCAGTGGCGATGAGTATCCCCTTTTGTACAGTTCTCCGTTGATGAGTGTGAACTTCGCCCCTTGTATTTTCAAGCGACGAGCCTCGTCTTTATCTTGGGGGAGTGTACCCTCAGTGAGATACTATTTAAATGGGGATCTCCAATCGTCTCCAACTTGAATGTCACACACTTCGACTCCTTCAATACTCGGTCGTTCGAGCCTCTCCACCTTTACGGTCCTTCCTTGTGTTTCTGTGGAGGAGGCTAGCTTAGACAGTGAATCAGCATGTGTGTTTTCGGACCGGTTGATTTGCATCAGCTGAAAGCTTTTGAAAGTCTTGGCCAGGAGTTGGACTTTCTTTAAGTAAGGAACCAGCATCGGTTCTCGTACCTCGTACTTTCCGCTGAATTGGTTCACCACCAGTTGAGAATCACTGTGTGCTACCAAGTGGTGAACCTGCAGTTTTTCCGCTAGTGCCATCCCTGCTACCAGAGCTTCATACTCCGCTATGTTGTTCGAACTAGGGAATCCGAATCGTAGGGAGTATTCCAGGGATTTTCCTTCTGGCGACACCAGGACTATACCCGCTCCACTTCCGTTGGCACTTGATGACCCATCGACATGCAACAACCATGGGTGAGCCTCCCCTTCACTGCTGTCGTTCGGGATAGTGCATTCCATGATGAAGTCAACCAAAGCTTGACCTTTGATAGCCTGCCTCGGTTGGAATGTGATGTCGTATCCCCCAAGCTCCACCGCCCATTTCACTAACCTTCCTGAATGTTCAGGTTTCTGGAGGATCTGTCTTAATGGTTGATCTGTTAAGACAGTGATGGGATGTGCTTGGAAATACGGACGCAACTTTCGCGAGGCCATCAAGAGGGCTAATGCTAGCTTTTCGGCCAGTGGATAGCGGGTCTCTGGATTTAATAACACTTTACTCATATAGTAGATGGGACGGTGCACACTTTCATCTTTCTTCAGTAGCACCGCACTGACGGCGAAATCGTCGACGCCCAAATACATATAGAGTTGTTCTCCTTCCAGGGGCCTTGTTAACAAAGGCAGCTGTTTCAAGTAATCCTTGAGATCTTCAAAGGCTTTTTGACAATCTTCCGTCCATTCGAAGTTCTCCCCCCCCCCCCCGTAGAGTTTTGAAGAAAGGCAAGCTCCTTTCCGCTGATTTTGACAAGAAGCGATTCAGAGCCGCTATTCTGCCTGTCAATCTTTAGACCTCTCTTACGGTGGTTGGGGGTTTCATGTCAATGACAGCCTGTATCTTCTCAGGATTTACCTCGATGCCCCTGTTAGTGATCATGAAGCCTAGGAATTTTCCTGATCTTACCCCGAATGAGCACTTTTCGGGGTTTAGCTTCATATTGAATCTCCTCAATACTTCGAATACCTTGGACATTTGATCAGTATGAGATTCTCCTACGCGGCTCTTGATTATCATGTCATCCACGTAGGCTTCCATGATATTTCCCAGAAGATCCTTGAACACTTTGCTCACCATTCGTTGGTAGGTGGCACCCGCGTTCTTTAAACCGAACGGCATTACCCGATAGCAATAGGTTCCGTCATCGGTTATAAAGGAAGTCTTTTCTTCGTCTTCTGGGTGAAGCATGATTTGGTGATACCCGGAGAATGCATCCAAGAACTGAGGAATTCGTAGCCGGATGTATCATCTACGAGTTTGTCTATCCGAGGTAGGGGGTATGAATCTTTAGGGCAGGCTTTGTTCAGGTCTGTGAAATCAACACACATTCGCCACTTCCCGCTAGATTTCTTTACCATCACTACATTGGCTAACCACTCAGGGTAGTAGACCTCTCGGATGAATCCGGCGCCTAGGAGTTTAGTCACTTCTTCAGTGATTGCTTTTTGTCGCTCCGGGGTGAAACTCCTCTTCTTCTGTTTGACGGGTCTATGTCCGGGTATGATATTAAGTTCATGGCATATGACTTCGGGACTGATCCCGGGCATGTCCGCCGGGCTCCAGGCGAAGACATCCGAGTTTTTCCTTAGACACTCGACTATTTCCTTTTTCTGTTGCTCGCCCAACTGAGTCCCGATGAATGCCCTTTTTCCGCTATCCCCTTCAGTTAGCGTAATGGCTTCTGTTTCCTCTACAGGTTGGGGTTTAGGCGGATCGTCGATGCATAAGGCTTCTTTCCTCTATGCTACCTTGTTGGCAGTGGAAGCGAGATAACAAGTACGGGCACTCCTTTGGTTTTCGCGTACTTGCCCGACTCCGTTGGGAGTGGGGAACTTCATCAATAGGTAGCAAGAGGATATCACCGCCCTCATGTCGTTCAGCACCGGCCTGCCCAAGATAATGTTGTAGGCAGCGGAGGTCGATCTGACTACCATGAACAATACTTGTCGGGTCACGTCTTTCGGGTGCTCACCGAGAGTTACAGGCAACTTTATGGACCCGGCAACTTTCACTCGCTCCCCCGTGAATCCATATAGTGGTGTCATAACGGGTTTCAACCTATCCTCGGACATGCTCATTTTTTCAAAGCAGTTCCAATAGATCAGGTTCACTGAGCTCCCGTTATCGACTAGGACCCTGCTCACCGGGTGTTTGGCCACCACCGTGGATATCACCATGGGGTCGTCATGGGGCATGGCGACATCGCCTCTGTCAGCCGGAGTGAAAATGATAGGCTCTTCATCTGCCTGCTCCTCCATCACCACGTTAACCTGATACGCTTGCCTAGCGTAACTCTTGTGGGAAGTAGAGGAGCTTCCTGCACTTGAGTCCCCGCCTGCGATGACATTTATCGTGGGGGCTGTAGGTTCGTTGTTTGGCGGATTAGCACGGGGGATGGGCCTGACTACTTCGTTTCTAGGCCTATCCCTTCTGATATCATTATTTGCCCCCGTCCGCGGACGATTATTCCTTTGGTCACGCGGAGGATATCGGGGTCTCTCGCTTCGCCACAGGAAGCGGTTGATCTTTCCCTCTCTGGCCAGTCTTTCTAACTGGTCCATTAAGTCTCTACACCTCTCTGTTGGGTGTCTATGAGCACAATGGAATTCACAGTAGGCTTCAGTGTTTCGGCCTACGTCTTCAATTTTCTTCTTGGGGAATTCTAGTAGTCTTGCCCCTTCGATGGCTGCCAGTATTGCAGTGCGAGGCTCGTTTAACTTGGTATAACCTTCATACCTGAGCCTAGGGGCTTTGTCAGTTCTCACGGGTCTTGGGAAGCTTCTCTCGGGTGCGTCTCTCTCTCTTTTCTTTCCTTCCTTTGCCTCCCTGGGCTGTATCATTCTCATCACTTCTTCTTGAGCTACATATTTGTTAGCCCTGGCAAAGAGGTCGAAAATCGTCATCGGTTGATCGAGAGAGAGGGATTCTTGTAGCTTCTCGGAGCTCGTCCCTTACAGCATTGCAGCCAAGGCTACCCCCACCGGTAGATCTTCCACCTCCAAGGTTGCATCTCAGAAGCGGTCCACATAGCTCTTCAAGGATTCTTTATTTCCTTGCTTAAGCGTGAGTAGATAGGTAGCGTCTTTCTTCCTCTGGCTGTGAATCATGAACACTTTGAGGAACTCATTTCTCAACTCGTCGAAAGAGGAGATTGAACCTTCGCTCAGCCCATTAAACCACTTCAGAGCATGTCCGGACAATGTGAGAGAGAAAGCTCTACACATAATTTCGTCCTCCCATCCATGCAACAGCATGAGGGATTCATAACTCTGTATATGATCGTAGGGGTCCGCTTTGCCGGTATAAGTAGCCATAGAAGGCATTTTGAACTTCTTCGGCAAGGGTTTGTTCATGATCTCCGGACTGAATGGGATCCTCCTCCTTTGTCCGTCATCCGGACACACTAGCCTTTTCTTCTCGAGGATCCTTTGGACGACCTTCTCCACGTCCTCCGACCCTCGAGCTGAGTAAGGTCCTGTCCCTTCCGGTCTAGAAGAGTCCGATTGGTAAATACCTCTTCCAGTACCTCTGACTACGGGACTTGATATCTCGGGACCTTCTTGTGGGTTAAAATCTCTTTGTCTTCGCTGCTCCCCAGTCCTATATTTTCCTAACTCCTGTACAAACTCCAAAGGAGAAGAGCTACGAAGTGTAGAGAAACTCTGCCGCACAGGGGCTGCAGGGGAACTCTGTCACCTGGCCGACAGAGGTGAAGTCTGACGCGCATCGGGCAAAGGTGAACTCTGCCTCCTAGCGGCGGCGGGAGAGTGCTGTCGCCTATCTGACCTGGGATATCCCTGCCGCCTGTGGTCGGCGGGGGAGCTCTGTCGCCTTTGAGCCGGGGGAGAGCTCTGTCGCTCGTTTGGCGAACTTCGTCGCCTATCGGGCAGAGGTGAGCTACGCCGCAGTTGAGCCGCGGATGATCTCTGTCGCGGGGATGCGGGCGAGCTCTGCCGCCTCGGGGCCAGAGGCGACCTCTGTCGTTGTTGAGCTGCGGGTGAGTTTTGTCTTGCTGGGTAGGCAGTAGCATTGTCTTGCGTTCCTGCACCTTGTCCGGTACTCACCAAAGTGGAGGGCTGACCTCTCTCGTAGGTCTGCCTCGGTGTGCTTTCCCCCACTAACTGCTGCACTTCATGGGGTAAGCTCAATTGGGGGAGAGCGTCTCTGAAGAAGCTCACCATGGCTTTCAATGCAGCTGTAGTCTCCTCATTTTTGCGCTTCAGGGCATCAAATTCCTCCAAGGAGACTAAGGGTTCTCCTTGAGCCCTTTCACTGTGTCTTCTTCGCTGTTCTGATCTGACAGGGGGACTTACAGAGTTTTGCCCTCCTGTCAATTCTGCAGTTGAGCGTGTCCTCACCATTTCGATAGAGAACCTGACTTTTTGTCAAGATTCCCACAGACGGCGCTAATTGATGTTGCCCACCTGACAGCAACAGTGCTTTGCTTTCCACGTGATCGGATTGTACTGTTGACGGTTAAGTCAATCGTCACAGTTTGCTCCACGTGTTCTTCGTATATCCTGCAAAAAACAACAGGAATCAGAGGGGGCAGGGATTTGTCCCTGCACGCGCACTCCGACGATCAAGTCAATGATCGGAAGTTGGTGTATGTAAGAAAAGGAGAAAGTATTGCTTAAATCAAAGGGTTTAAGTGTTTCTCCCTGTTTTTTTTCTTTTTTGGATCGGATCCCCTTTTTTCAGAGAGCTCACCTGGTATTTATAGGTTCCTGAGGCGGTTCGGGCTGAGACCCAGGCACGTGTCTGGGCCGCGATAGAGTTATAGAGCACTCTGTCGCGCCTCGAGCCATGCAACTTGCGGGGAAGTAGTCTGGCGGCAGAGTATGCATAGAACCTCTACCGCTATTTGGTGCGGGAGACCTCTGCCGCTACGTTGGGCGAGGGACCTCTACCGCTGTCTAAGCGGGAGCTGCTCTGCCACTACGCTGGGCGAGGGACATCTACCGCTGTTCGTGCGGGAGACCTCTACCGCGATCTGTGCGGGAGACTTCTACCGCAGGCTGAGCGGGAGACTATGCCGCAGGCTGTGCGGGAGACCATGCCGCAGGCTGAACGGGAGACTTCTACCGCAGTCTGTGCCGGAGACTATGCCGCATGCTGTGCGGGAGACTTCTACCGCGGTTTGTGCGGGAGACTAGGCCGCATGCTGTGCGGGAGACCTCTACCGCGGTCTGTGAGGGAGACTATGCCGCAGGCTGAGCGGGAGACCATGCCGCAGGCTGAGCGGGAGACTTCTACCGCAGTCTGTGCGGGAGACTATGCCGCATGCTGTGCGGGAGACCTCTACCGCGGTCTGTGCGGGAGACTATGCCGCAGGCTGAGCGGGAGACCTCTACCGCGGTCTGCGCGGGAGACTACGCCTCATGCTGTGCGGGAGACCTCTACCGCGGTCTGCGCGGGAGTCCTCTACCGCGTTAGGTGCGCGAGTTCTCTACCGCGTGGGGTGCGCGAGTTCTCTACCGCGTGGGGTGCGGGAGTCCTCTATCGCGTGAGGTGCGGGAGACCTCTACCTCAGGCACGCGGGAGACCTGTGTCGGGGGCAATGCGGAGTCTTGTGATGTGCATGGGCGATGGAGGTCTGCCGCTCACGATGCGCGGCAGTATGTGAGGCGGCAGACTCCTCTCGCATCAGACACTCTGTCGCAGCTCTAGGAACGGTGTCGCATGGCGGTTCTGTCGTCAATCTGCCACGTGGCCCGTTCTTGGTTCGACACGTGGCAGGCGGATAGTTGCACACGTGGATCTGGTGACACGACCACCATCAATATTTAATATTTGGATATAAATATCAATTTATAAACGATATTTTTACACTTGATTAGTAAATACTGATAATTAAATCCTATCAACAATACGCTTTTCTTTATATCGACATGTTACATGCATGATAAAAATAATTTTATCACATATTTACTGTTTTATGTGTTTATAATCTGGTTAAAAAATAATCTTCTTTTAAATCGATTATTTTCTGCATAGATTAAAACGCTATTATTTAAATTCCTTAATAACAATTTTATTTTTCAAAATAAATAAATTGACATAAAAAAATCACTTTGGTGGCGCTTTATATCAATTTAATTTATTTTGAACTTTTATTTTTTCACCAAATATGCACATGTGTACATGTAGAGAGTACATAAATTTATCAACAATACTAATGTGTACATGTGTACATATTGTCAATCAACATAAAATATTATAAAACATATTATCGCGAACCAAAATAACAATAACCATGTGCATAACATATAAATTTAATTCAAATAATACTAAATATTAAATAATATTAAAAATTTCTAGAAAAATCATCAAAAAGCAAAAATAATATTTAAAGTTGATTTGGAAAAATTGGTGGCTGGTGGCTGTCGAGACCAAAATAATAATTTCTACTCAAAATTAAATTTAAACTGTAGTATAAATGAGTAAGGTCGTTTCTCAAGAGATTGGTAATTTTATTTTTCTGCAAAATATTAAAAAGTAAAATGGGGACTTTGAAAAAATGAAAATAAAAATTAAATTAAAATCTAGGCAAGTAAAATCGCTATATAAAATAATTGGAGAAAATCAATATAATGAGAACATCCAACCAAAAGAATAATTTTAGAATGGGTTCAGGGAATTGATCAATGATGCAAAAACAAATTCTTTTAATCTTTACCAAATTGGTTATGGTTATTGGTACGACCAAACAACCTATCCCTCTTTACTTCTTCGATAATCAGGATACGATCTCTAATTATTTCTCTTGTCAGTTAAACAACCTTAGATACGATCTTAAGATTTAATTTACCAACAGTATTGAAAACTAGAGAGACTACCAATTCTAACCAACAAACACACATGTAGGTTCATTTAAGTTAGATTATATATCTTCTTAACAGAGAATTGAAATCCTGTCTGAAATCAATTATGTTATTTACCACTTATATTAGGATGCCTAAACAATTACGGATTCAGGTTTCTAATTGGCGATATATTATCCTGACAATTGAACAAAGGGCCCTTTTTGCACAATTAATCAAAACAATAATTTAAATAAGAACAGAGGACATATAAATAATAAAGATATAAAAGAACAAGATAAAAACTAATTAGATCTCACAATTCTTAAAGAACCCAAGCTTTAATTATCCTTTGGCTAGACTAAAAATTTAGCAAGCCATAAGTTCAGAGAAAAACAAAATAAAAAATATAAAATTGCATCTATGATGATTCAGTCTGATGTCTCTCCCTAGCCACTCTTAGTCTATAAATACTAAATATCCTAACCCCAGAATCTGTTTCCAAAGGAAAGTTCTCTGATTGAGTTTGATTACAATTAAACTTCTTTCCTTTTTCCACCACTTGCCAAAGACAAATTTTGTATATATCTTCCTTAATAATTAAAATCTTCAACTTGCCATCTTTAGATTGATACAATTCACTTCAGCTACAAGTGATAGATCTTGACTTAAATTTCAAGATTTCTTCTGATTTTGTGACCTGAGCAGAATTTGCAGCTTTTAATCCATTTTGTCCATTTTCCTTCATTTACAAAACAAAATAGAAAATATAACTCAAATCCAAATATTAAGTATATAAAATAATTTAAATCATGGAAAAATATGACAATTAATATGTATAATATGCAACTTATCAAATTCCCCCACACCTAAACCTTGCTTGTCCTCAAGCATACAGTAGTCTAAATTCATAATTTCTTCTCATCATTCCTTCATATTCTTCCTATGCTTATCCAAAACACATTCTTTTTAAGAAATAAAACATAAGTTTTTAAGGCGAATTCTCATAACACACATGAATATCACTTTAATGATTCAATTAAATTCATAAAGTACACAGGATCCAACACCCTCGCAATTGGATTTCACTCATCACACTCTAAGTGTTTAAGGTATATATCAATGAACTCTCAAGTCATTGTATAGAAGATTTCTTACCATAAGCTTGCAAATTCATCACATCTCTTCCACCAATGAATGAATTAAGATGCAAAAATCTAAGGGTCTAAAAGGATTGTATCGGGGCTTAGGTAAGGTATGATAAAGGGATTTTAAGGTTAAAGAAATTGAAAAAATCATACAAAACTTTTCACATAAAATTCAAATCAATGATTTCTAAAGACTGCTTCAATCACATAGTTTTCAGAACTATCTTCCAAGCAATAAAAATCTTACTTCTCTTTCTCTTTATTTATTTATTTATTTATTCTTCTTTTCTTTTCTCTTTTTTTTTCTTTTTTTTTCAACTTTTTTTTTTCGTTTTTCTTTTTCAAAAGAGAAGAACTCAATGAAAGTAATAGCTTGAAATACTAAATTTTCAACATATGCAATCTTTCCAAAAATATTTTGAATTTTCATGTGCATAAGTCTATATGATTCATCAATTCAAGGTTAAAAAAGAGTGAAAATCAACAAAAGGGTTTATCATGGTTTATAATGTGGTTTAATACAAAGAAAATGTCTGGCTCAAAGTGGTTTCTCTAGGGGTTAATAATAACAGGGGTAGGCTAGAAAAGAAAGGTATAATGACAAGGAAAAGGGTTTAACCTAAATGCCCTTGTTTGATTAATTGCATCATATTCATCAAAGGGGTTGATTGAAACATGTATGACCGAGCAAGTTCTAGAATAATCAACTATGCATGACAATCACACAAACAAAGAAAATAGAGCATGATGTAATGAATGCTCGTAGGCTCAATTCTCACCAAAAAGGGTTATGTGTGCTAGATCTTATACACTTATTCATCTAATGAATTAAAAGTAATTAATCAGTGTTTTAATGAGAATTCAAAACTATTTAAATCAATTTTTTTTCGTGGAATAAGCATTGGAAAAATCTAGAATTCAAAGAAATCATAAATAATAACTAATGAACCTTTTGGAACAAAATATTTTTTTAGATTTGCAAAAATTTTCATGAAAATTAATTAAGAATGAAAGGAAAAGAGAGCAAACATCAAAGTCACAATTAAATACTCTCCCCCACACCTAGACTATACATTGTCCTCAATGTAATAAGTGCTCATAAACTGTAAAAGAAGTAAGAGTATTAAGAAACTTTCCTGAAAAATATTGAGCACCGTAAAGTATTACGTTGATTTTGACGACTTTGTCAATCCTAGCACGCTCACGAGTGAAAGAAGCTCCTTGATTTACACGACTAGTCATTAAGAAATTCTTCATACCGTACGAATTTTTTTTTTTGGAAAATATAGCTAAATAATAAAAAAAAATAGAGATTGTTCGTGGTGGCCTCTGTTACTGAAGATGCTCTACTGTTAGTGGAGCTTTGAGAAGGGAGTCGCGACTGCAGCTGCTGGTTTGGAGATTGGAGTTGGGTCGATTGCCGGTGCAGAGTTCTCGGGTGCTTCTGGATCAGTTGCCTGGTGATGTTGCAGTCGGTGAAACTGCTGCGTGAAGCTCGGGAATAGGGGATGACCGTCGCGGGCTTGAGCTGTCGGTGCCCACCGTTGCTGCCGATTGGAACCGGAAGGGATCGGGTTTTGCTGCTGGTTGGACCGTGGGGGAGCATGAGCTAATGCTATCAGATTGTAATCTGGAAGCTGGGTGGAGCTGGTCGCGGGTTACAGCTGGGTTTCAGTGGAGATGAACTGCAGCCGAGAGGACTGGTCTCAGGGTAACTGGGATAAGGGAGGTCTGGGCAGCTACTGCTGCTGCCAGTAATTGCTGTTGCTGTGGCTGTTGCCGATAGGGAGCTCGGGGAGGGGACTGGTCTTGGTTCTTGGTGGAGATGGACTGGTGAAGCTGCTGGAAAGTGGGTCTCGAAGCTGGGGTGAGGGGATTGTTGCTGCCAGTATTGGGAGTGGCGTGGGACTGAAGGTTGTTGCCAACGGGGGGAGAGAAGAGATGACCGGAGCGATTCGGGGAGAGGGGAGATGATTGTTGCAATCGAGAACTGTGCTGGTGGGGACTGCTGCTGAAGGTGCGATCGTCATCTCAGATCTTGGTCAACGGTGGTCTTCGGGGATGGGAGTGCAGCTCGTGGTATGAAGAAGACAGGTCACGGGTTGCTGGGGCTGCTGGAAATTGGGAGGAAGCAGGATGTTCGGTGAGGTGAGAGTGTCGGGTTATGAAGAGGGATGCTGCCGGTAGCTGTTCCGTTTAGGTGTGTGGAATCGTTGTTGCCGGTATATGTATCTCGGCTCCGATGATACTACAAATTGGGTAAATTGACAGAAATTGTGAGATGCCAGGAGAGGGAGAGAAAAAATAAATAAATGAATAAATAAATCACATAAGTTTTTTTTTAAAAATAAAAAGTCTTCTATCGGCAGAAGAACGGTGTTGATAGGGCGTGGGCACGCCCTATCTACAACGATCTTCTGCAAAAAAAATTTTTTTTTTATTTTAAAACAGAAGTGTTCTCAACAGAAGGCGTGGGCACGCCTTATGCAAACACTACTTTTGTTTTTTTTTTAACATCAAAACACATAAAATTATTATTATTATTATTATTAATAAAACAACAAAAAAAAATTAAGAAAAATAATTGTGAATCAGAAAATAAAGAGAAATTTCGGGTTACCTCCCAAACAGCGCCTTTCTTTAAAGTCTTTGGCTAGACATAGTCATGCTCAATTATACGTTGGACATTTCAACCCAATTTGTTCAATTTTATGCACTTGTAAACCTTCATAAAAAGGCTTTAAACGATGACCCTTAACCTTAGAGATCTGACCTGTATCCAAACTTTTAATTTCAATTTTTCCACGAGAAAACACGTTAGTAACAATATAAGGGCCTAACCATCTAGAACGAAATTTACTAGGAAATATTTTTAATTTAGAATGAGATAGTTTAACTTTCTGATCAATATAAAAATTTTTTCTGGGGACTATATGATCATGAAAAGCCTTTATCTCTTCCTTGTAAATCACGGAGCTTTCATAGGCATGATTAATATTAAACTTAATGATTTCATTATCAAATTCCATTGTGAGTGTACCATCATGCACATCAATTTTGGTTCTAGATGTTTTTAAAAAAGGTCTTCCTAACAAAATTAACGATCTAGATGAGTCATCATCCTCCATATCAAGCACATAAAGATCAGCAGGAAAGATCAATCCATTTACTTGCACCAAAACATCCTCTAAGACACCCTCAAGATAAACATTAGATATATCAGCAAGTTGAATAATCACACCAGTCTCTTTTAATGGTCCAACATTCAAAGATTTAAAAATAGACAGAGGCATGACATTAATTGAAGCTCCTAGATCTAACATTGCTATTTCAATTTTAAGATTACCTACCTTACAAGGGATAGTAAACATACCTGGATCCTTGCATTTAGGAGGTAACTTTTTCTGAATGACAGCTGAAACATTTTCACCCATGCTTACAAATTCATTACCTTTTAATTTCCTCTTGTTGATGCACAGCTCTTTGAGAAATTTGGCATATCGAGGTACTTGTTTAATTACATCAAGTAAAGGGATATTTACCTCAACCTTGCGAAAGATGTCAAAAATTTCCTTTTCCTCCTCCTTTTTGGATTTAGATGATCTATAAGGGAAAGGAGGAACTGGTGTAAAAACTTTTTGTTTCTCGCCATTAGATTCCTTAGGTTGATCCAATCGTGGCAGGGGTGCAACAACTTCTTTTTCAGGTTCTTCCTCTAGATTGTGTTTTTAGGTTGTCTTACTAGGTTCCTTCAACTGGGTTCCATTCCTCAAGGTTATTGCACTGACATTCTGTTTGGGGTTGATAACTGTTTGTGAAGGCAATTTTTCTTGAGATTCTAATCTACTTATAGAAGTGGCTAGCTGACTCATTTGATCTTCCAGCTTCTTGATGCTTGTTCTTGTCTCCTGTTGAAATTGTTGTGTGTTAATTGCAAGTGATTTAACAATTTCTTCAAGAGGCGTACCTGAACTTGAGGATGGCTGATGTTGCTGTAGTTGTGGAGCAGGCTGGCTATATTGAGAATTCTAAAATTGAGGCCTTGCTCCGTAGCTAAAGTTGGGATGATTTCTCCACCCTGGATTATAAGTATTTGAATATGGATCGTGATTCCTTTGTGGTGGACCTGGAAATCCTCCAACTGCATTTGCGTGCTCATGAGGTTCATCTTGAAGTGTGGGGCACATGTCGGTTGGGTGTCCAGTAGCAGCACAAATTCCACAGGCTTTAACTTGTTGTACATTTCCCATTCCTATAGCCAATTGTTGAACAACAGATGTTAGATTAGCTATTTGACTTTCAAGAGAATGTGTATTTACCTCGTTTACTCTTCTATGAGGTATGTCTTGTCTGAATCCAAACTGTTAGGAGTTGGCAGCCATGGTGGAAATCAAATCTCTAGCCTCTCTAGGCGTCTTATTCACTATCGCACCTCCACTGGCTGCGTCCATCATCCTTCTTTCCATGGGTAACAATCCTTCATAAAAATATTGAATTAAGAGTTGTTCAAAAATCTCATGTTGAGGACAACTTGCACAAAGTTGCTTAAATCTCTCCCAGTATTCGTGAAGAGTCTCAATGTATTTCTGCTTGATTCCATATATTTCTCTTCTAATGCTGGCAGCTCTTGAAGCAAGGAAAAATTTTTTCAAGAAAAGTCTCACCATCTCAGTCCATGTGGTTATAGAACCAGGAGGTAAATAAAACAGCCAATCTTTTGCTCTATCAGCTAGTGAGAACGAAAAAGCTCACATTTTAATTTGTTCTTCAGTAACTCCTTGTGGTTTCAGGCTTGAACATACCACGTGAAATTCTTTTAAGTGCTTGTGAGGATCTTCATTCTCAAGACCATGGAACTTGGGAAGCAAATGGATTAAACCCGATCTTAACTCAAAATCTGCTTGCAAAGTCGAGTAATGAATGCAGAGGGATTGTTGATTGACAGGTGGTGCAGCCAACTACCTTAAAGTTTGCTCTTCTTCAGCCATTATTTTTTCAGTCTCAGAATCACTTAATGAGTTGATCAATTCAGGTGTTAAATTCAGTCCAGAGGATGAAGATGTAGCTTCCTGTGCCTTTTGAATTTTCGTTTCCTTCCTATTCCTCTTAGCTGTCTTTTCAATCTCAGGGTCGTATGAGATTAATTCACCTGCACGAAAAGAACGGAGCATCAAAATAAATCTAATTAAAAACCAATCCCCGGTAACGGCGCCAAAAATTGGTGGCTGTCGAGACCAACAATAATAATTCCTACTCAAAATTAAATTTAAACTGTAGTATAAATGAGTAAGGTCGTTTCCCAAGAGATTGGTAATATTTATTTTTCTGCAAAATATTAAAAAGTAAAATGGGGATTTTGGAAAATGAAAATAAAAATTAAATTAAAATCTAGGCAAGTAAAATCGCTATATAATATAATTGGAGAAAATCAATATAATGAGAACATCCAACCAAAGGAATAATTTTAGAATGGGTTCAGGGAATTGATCATTGATGCAAAAATAAATTCTTTTAATCTTTACCAAATTGGTTATGGTTATTGGTACGACCTAACAACCTATCCCTCCTTACTTCTTCGATAATCAGGATACGATCTCTAATTATTTCTCTTGTCAGTTAAACAACCTTAGATACGATCTTAAGATTTAATTTATCAACAGCATTGAAAACTAGAGAGACTACCAATTCTAACCAACAAACACACATGTAGGTTCATTTAAGTTAGATTATATATCTTCTTAACAGAGAATTGAAATCCTGTCTGAAATCAATTATGTTATTTACCACTTATATTAGGATGCCTAAACAATTACGGATTCAGGTTTCTAATTGGCGATATATTATCCTGACAATTGAACAAAGGGTCCTTTTTGCACAATCAATCAAAACAATAATTTAAATAAGAACAGAGGACATATAAATAATAAAGATATAAAAGAACAAGATAAAAACTAATTAGATCTCACAATTCTTAAAGAACCCAAACTTTAATTATCCTTTGACTAGACTAAAAATTTAGCAAGCCATAAGTTCAGAGAAAAACAAAATAAAAATATAAAATTGCATCTATGATGATTCAGTCTGATGTCTCTCCCTAGCCACTCTTAGTCTATAAATACTAAATATCCTAACCCCAGAATCTGTTTCCAAAGGAAAGTTCTCTGATTGAGTTTGATTACAATTAAACTTCTTTCCTTTTTCCACCACTTGCCAAAGACAGATTTTGTATATATTTTCCTTAATAATTAAAATCTTCCACTTGCCATCTTTAGATTGATTCAATTCACTTCAGCTACAAGTGATAGATCTTGACTTAAATTTCAAGATTTCTTCTGATTTTGTGACCTGAGCAGAATTTGCAGCTTTTAATCCATTTTGTCCATTTTCCTTCATTTACAAAACAAAATAGAAAATATAAGTCAAATCCAAAAATTAAGTATATAAAATAATTTAAATTATGAAAAAATATGACAATTAATATGTATAATATGCAACTTATCAGTGGCAATAATTTTGATAACTACTCTAATATCAATTATATTAAATTAAATCCTGTAGGGTTTCTATCAAATAATTTTAACAACTACCTAGATAACAGCTCTAATAAGTATATTAAAAGCTACAATCATAGCTTATATTAAAACCTACAGGGTTTCTTTAAATTTATAATTATCTTACAATTATTTTAGGATTGTCCATACGAATTTTCTTGATTTTCTTTCAACCAAAATGGAAATTTATTAAATTTATAACTATATTTGAACCATAGAAGTCACAAAAAAACAATTATCATTCATCAAATTGAATAAAAAACACATAAAATATAGATGTCTTGGTTGAATTTTCGGTTCGTGTTTTAATAAATTAAATCAATTGATTACATGAAACATTAAACAAATTAGAAAAAAATGTTTACCGGATTTCAATCTTTACTTTATAGAAAATAGAAGTCCTAACCTTTCAATCAAGAATTTTAATTCTCAATGATCAAATATGAGCGGCTTTTGATACTACTTGTTAGAAAATTTAATCAGATAACATACTCAGGATCTCATGTTCAATAAAAAAAATTAATATTAAAATATACTTGAATCCATTAAAATTGATTAATTAAAATTAGTAGTTTTTTACGTCTAAATTTTTATTTATGAAATAAAAATCTTCGTCTCTCATTGGTGAGATATAAGAATGAGAATAACGTATGTTTAGACAGAGGATCATAACTTGTTTATATTTGTAGTATATTTTATTTTATTTTGATCTATCATTAAAATAAAATAACATATTGAATATCTACATATTACAAAGTCCATATTAATTGAGATACTCTAAATTTCAATAACTTAAAACTTTATATGATTACTTTTAAATGAACTAAATAAATTAAATAATTTTTAATATTTAATTAATTAATATATGTAAATTCATTTAAAAAATTTCTAACACTTTTTAGTAAAACTTGCTGAAAGCTGTCAACACACTGTCAAACTCTTTCGCTAGTAAAAAAAAAAAAAAAGTTAAGTAGGTGCTAATGGTGGTACTTTTTAATGTGTTTCGATGCTCCAATTAATTGATGTATAGAGAAGGATGTAATGCCAATGACAAGACTAAAAAGGGAGAAAGATCATTATAAAGTAAAGAGAAAAGAAAAATAAGGAGATGCTCGAGAGAGGAAAAAATGTGTTACTTGCGAAAAAAGTAAGTGATGTTTTGGTTTCCTCTCTCCATTTTCTGCCTCTTATACTTTTGTTGTAGTGGTTGTTAGATGTTTTTGAGGTGTCTTGCATGTAACTCGTCTTTTTTGTTATGATGATTGGTAAATGTGACATGATTTTTTTTTATTTTTCTTAATATTTTTCGGCATTGTGAAGTTTAGGCTCTTTTGGGCCTATCAACACTCAAGATCATAGTAGATTTTGTGTCTAACCCATTAAAATATTGAAAATTTAAAAAGATCAGTGGTGTAATCGAGTCGAATTCATATAGTGTGGTGCTCGAGATCAAACTTAATTAAAAAATTTGGTGTCCGATACTCGAGTTGAACTCGATCGAATCTTATTTTTTAAAGTCGAGCTCGGCTCGAGATCAGATTCGAGTTATTCCAGCTCGCTCATAAGTTCAATTTTTTTTCGAACTCGAGCTCAATTCTAAGGTTCGACTCGAGCTCGAACTCGCTCTTACACTCATTATATAAATATTATTATATAATAATATATATTATTAAAATATATAAAAGCTCAAAGTTCGATTAGCTTCGCGAACTACTCGAGTCGGGTATTTAAGTATTCGAATTCGATTCGCTCGATAGTTCGAGTAGCTCAAGCTAGAGCTTGATTCGATTAAAATCGAATCGAATTCGAGTTTTACTCGAGTCGAATCCGAATAGTTTGCGAACACCATTATATCGCTTACACCCTTAAAAAAACTATGCCACATTTGAACAATAAAATTTTTTTTTTTGGTTCCAATCGAGTTATCAAGCACCTATGGCATTGCAGGTTCTAAGTTTTAATTTCCATGTCTCCGAAAAAAAAAAAAAGAGAAAGAGACATATGAGAGACAGGCCAAATTACATGTGGGATCCTGGCAGCGGTTAATATTTCAATTAAAAGCTGATTGGGTAAAGGGGTACAATTTATGTACTGTATCAGAGTTAGTTTGGATTGGTAATATAATTAATTTTGATAAATTAAAAATAAAAAATATTATTAAATATATATATTTTTTAATAAAATAATAAAAAAATTAACATCAGAGTTGAAAAAGTAATTTAACCCTCAAAAATATTTTGTCCTTAGTGGGAAAATCTCATTGCACTAGGGCTTACCAGTGTCAACTGCCAAGCCAAATTGAGCTTTTGTAATTAACAGTCTTGCTAATAAAACCCAACAGTAAACTTTTCAGTTTTTTTCATTGTACTTGATTTTTTTTGTTCATTGTAAGGGAAAAGGGTATAGGAATTGAATCTTGAATTGTATTCTTTTTAAGAGGGATAATTATCATTGGACTATACTTTTTTTTTTTTTTTCATTTTACTTGTTAGAAATAGTAATTCTCATATTAATTCTTCTAATTAGTAGAATGAAGTCAGTAGCCTGATCCCAAGACAAAAATTAAGGCATTTTAAATAATCCTTATCATTTCAAAAGAATCTTGCTTTGGAGGATTTTGAGACATTGTCTTCTGTTAGATAAGGGTTTTTAATAATGCTAAAAGATGGCAGTGGCAACTAATGTGAAAGTGATTTTAGGCCCAATCACCTTTGTAGTCTTCTGGTGCTGGGAGTTTTTCCCGCTGTTCCATTTCGGTTTAGAATTCCCCTAAAATTCTTTTTTAGGCATAGCCATGGTGAGTGTGGGATTTCTGTTCGGGAATTCTCCCTTCGACTATACTAGGAGTTGTTGTCAATGCTCTGTTTCTTGTATGCATGTAATGGAATTTATCTGTTACGAAAGACGAAGAAGATTCAGCGGCAGAATTTGTTATTGGTGATAGTGCGACTTTTTTCCAGTTTTCACCAGCCACAATGTCACATTTGGCATCATCTAGTGCTCAAGGACGACTCCCTGGATTGGAAATTACAAATGTGTTAACCTCTCCTCATGCGGATGGCACTGGAAGCTTGGCCCCTCTGGAACTCTTGGAAACGATGTTAACTCAAACCATAGTAAGACTTAGATTCCCTAGTTCCAAAATGGTGCCTGACTGCCTGGGAGTCCTGGGATTCGACTTGTTTGGGAATTTGGAAAAGAAAGCTGTGGAAATCTTGTGTTTTAATAGAACTGGAATCCCGAGCGTCTTATAGGAGTTAATGGAACCCTACGCAAAGATTGATCAAGTCAGTGGAATACGAGTTCTTGCACTTGTTATTCTTGTCCTGTCAAATTTGGGTTCTAATGTGCCAACCGGTCTGTGGATTTTTCTCTTTTATGTTATGTATTGTCTTCTCCATGAGAGTGGCGTTCAAACCTAGTTTGGAAATCTAGTTCATTTCAAATTTAATTTCTTTGCAACATCTGCTTGGAGGTAACTGTTCTAACTCTGAGCAGTAGAAAAACTAGATCAATGTTAAAGAATATATAATGTTAGCGAAGTTCTTCTCAGAATTTGTTTTAGTTATCTTGGATATTTTAGTTTTTAGAGCAAGGATGGATTTTGCTTTACATAATGGCATATGCCTTGGGATGTTGCTGCATGAAAATATAAAACATAAATATCCCAATCATATGAACAAATGAACAACATAATATAAAATGAAATATTGTTGTGGTCCTAATAACAAAATTACTGATGATACAATTGATATGTGTTTTGATAGTGTGGACTTAAACAACAATATATGCTTTAGCATATTTTTATAAAGAGAAAGTTGTTTGTTTTAAGAGCCTTAAGAACTTCTTCATGTAAATTCAAATTGGCATTTAGGTAATTTAAAGAACTTAGAAAAATGGATCTGATGTATCTAAAGGTAGAATTATCACATATATGTTTAAAACAGCCTCATCTCTTCAAGTACTTGATTATTTACTATTTTTGAAATATTTTAATCATTTTTTTAACATATCTGTTGTTTAGATCATTTGAAAGAATCTTGTTATTCTTTTGTGATATGAAGGTTACGAGTTCAAGTATAAATAACTTTTTTATTAATATAGTACAATGTGTCGCGACCCAATTTTTTTTTTTAAAAATCACTACAAATTTTTCGCGAACTTACCACATTTCAATTGTTGGGCTGTGAGTCAATATCCCTTACTCAGTTTCATATTTTATATATATATATATATATATATATATATATATATATATATATGCATAATAGGCAGTGCTTTAGTCCCAGGCACTAAAATTCGCGGAAGCTCATAAAATTAGAAAGTCGCTTACATTACCTTACATATACATCCCCCATATAATATGACTATATCACTGTACACTATTATTCAGATACAAAAAGTACATGTGTGCATACCTTGATGCTGCTGGATAGCTGTGTATAAAAAATCGCAGACAGACGTAACTTATACACTCTACTGAAATGCTCTGTAGAGGTGAAAAAAATAAAGGGATGAGCATAACGCGCTCAGTAAGAAATATATGAAAGCAGGTAGATAACCACACTATCTACGATGCTCATAATGCATGTTTTATCATCTTGTAAAACAAATGCATTTACTTTCAAAACACTCGCATTAATATATGAAAACAAGTAGATAATTAAACTATCAACGATGCTTATGATGCATGGTTTATACCGAAAAACTCATGGCATTCACAAAACCCTCATAGTAAAACACATAGCAATTTACTGCCAAAAACCGAATATCAAAACTCATTCAGAGTAAAATATTTCTGTGTTCAGTATTGAAACTCACATTTAAATCATATTATCATTTCAAACGGTTTCATCACAGAAATTAAATCACAATTAGTTTCATCACCGAAACCAATAAAACAGATGAGACTAGGCAGGGATTTCCACACAAATCCAAGGGACAATTGGCCAAAGTCCGAGACCCACAAGCTATCACGGATCAGGTGTGCCAGGGTGTCTCTGAGTCCGAGGAGGGGATTAGTCTATCCATCGGCTCCTATCTAAGGACTATCACAAATCAGAGCAATGACACAGCATGCCCGAGTCCAAAGACGCAATCCTCACATCCCATAGTTGCACGGTACAGTGTACTCCATGTTGTCTATACGGTACGACGTACTCTGTGAACCACAGTACAATTACCACATAGTTGTAGGTGCCTGAGTCACAAGCTCACCACCCCAACCAAATAAATTATCAACCATAGTCTGTCGTCTCAGATCTAGTGCAAGCAAGTCAGTGTGACACACAGTCAACATGAGGGCTCCAGCACGATCTCAATCACAAATCACAACAGAATCTAGTGCGAGCAGTGCTCCAGCATGGTCTGTACAGATGTAATACCAAAATCAAGTGGGAGCGGATCTGGATAAATCTACAGATCTCATCATAGCTCCAGCACGATTTCACACACACAAAATAGACAGCTGGCTCTATTTCCCACCACAGTGGTATTCAAAACTGAGTGCAATATACAAAACGGTACAAAACAGAGTGAGAGGGTAACATCCCATCAATTCACTCGTCAATCAAATCACACTTTAGAAAAACGTGCAAGTTAATGCATACAGTCAAATAATGAGCCAGTCTATCATTTCAGCTTCACAAAATCTCTTTTTCACATAGAAAACATGTATTTCATGCATTTTATGCATTTCCAAAAATTCTCGAGTCTAAGGGTATTTTCGTAATTTTTTCATATGTAGGTACTATCCAGAAATTTCATATCTATACTCTATAAGAAATTTAATTGATTGTAAACGACGATGAAAATACGTACAACTATCTCTAATAGCTCGCATAGATCCCTTACCTCGGATCACGTAGTGTGACCTCTCTTCCTCTATGCTGTCCAAATCTCGCAGTCCGATCAAATCTCAATATGACTCTGGAGCTACATTTAACCATTCACTGGATTAATTACATGTTTCCTACTGTATTACACATTTAATACAGTTCATTTCACTTAATTTGACCTGTTTACTCTAAATGGGCCTAAATACTTTAATTGGGCATTAATCCGTATTAAGCTCGTTTTTCACGTATTAATTCCCTTCATCAGGGTCTATCGACTCATTGGGCCTATCAGTACCCATTGGGCTTTATTCCAAACTCTTTGGATAGTCCGAATATCATTTACGACAGTTTATTAGAAATTCCAAATATAATTCACTAAATCCGAAATTTAATCCGAAATGCGTAAAATAAATCTTAAATACGCGTTAATCACATAAATTGTCGTAAATGAGCTTTACTTACCCGATATTATGCGATGGTACGTAAATCGAAGTTCGATCGGGCTTCCGTTCGAAATTAATCGTCGAACTGCACAATTTCGTATTTTTAACTCCGGATCAATTTTCGATTAAATATAATTTAAATAAATTTATCGAAAATTAAATCGATCACTTTTGACCTCGTATCGACTTACCCGAAGTCCGATGAAATATCAAAAAAAAATTCTCTCTCTTCTTTCTCTCTCCTCCTGAACCGGTTCGGACCGGTTCGCCCCTTTTCACACTGAACCTATCCGAACCGGTTCAGTGGGCCGTTGCCGGCCCTGACGGCCGGTTCCCGACGCGATTCCACCGCCAATCGGCTCGGCTCGGGCTGGGGAGCATTCTTTTGGCCTGGGCTGGGGTCGATCGATGTCGGTGGCCGCCGAAATCCCCCTTCTCTCCAGCGGCTTCTCCCCCCTCTGATCTGTTCACCACCGGCGATCTGGGGCGCGTGGTGGCTGGCGAGCGTTCCCCCAATGCCGGTCGTCGCTTCGCTTGGCACCTCTCGCCCTCCGTCGCCGCCCGTTGCCGCCGGTGAAGGAAAACAGGGGAGGATCGGTTTCCTCCATGTTTTTCGCGTTTCATTTCTATTTTTTTGTTTCAGTTTTTTTTAACAGATTTTTTTATATAATATATTTTTATTATTATTTTATTCTTAAAATAATAATAAAAATCCTAAAATATCTCAAAAATTCATATTAAATTCATTTAGTCCGCAAATGAATTTATCAGTCCGATTTTACTTTTTCGGTATATTTTTCTACTATTTTCGAGCTCGTTTTTCAAGATAAAAATTCTGAAAATATTAAATAACTTCATATATTGATCAACTGGACTTGAAATTTAATTATTTCTTCTTTATTGATCAAGATTACATAAATTCAAGTTTACAAATAACAATTTCTTAAAAATGACACCGAATTTTCGGGTCTTACACAATGACTTTCTTTAAACCTCACAAAGGGGTAGTTTTGTGCATTGGATTGCCTTTTTTATATTTAATACCAAAATATATCATCAACGTTTATCAAAAAATGAAATTAAGCTTTTGACATTTAATTGTATGGAAATAAATTCATTATATTTTATTTTAAACAATTAAAACTTAAACGTTCTGAATAACAAAATCAAGTATGTTCCCATTAAATCCTCTTAATTGTTGTTATCCTTATAAATGTGACAGTTAATAAGGATGATGACATAACTTGTCAAGTGGCCACATGACATTGAATTTTTTGCCATATATAATATTTATTGATGTGGATATATGTAATTTTTTAAAAAAATTATCTTTTTACTCCTTAAAGAAACCTAATCCCTGAAAAAGAGTATATATGAATAAAAATAATTTTGAAAAAATTTTATATATCCATGTCAGAAAATATTACACATAACAAGAAATTTCATGTCATCTAGTCACGTAGCAAGTCATGTCAGCGTCTTTATCAATTGTCCTTTGTGTAAAGATAACAGTAATTAGAAGGATTTAACATAAATATATTTAATTCTGTTATTATGAAAAGTTTAAGTTTTAATTAAAATAAAATGTAATAGATTTATTTTAGTGAAATTAAACGTCGAGTGTTTAAATTCATTTTTTGATAAACATTGAAGATATATTTGATTATTAAGTTTTTTTTTTTTCATTTGCTGTTTGGTTATTTACCACTCAAATGTAGTTAAAAAAAAGAGTAATGAATAGAACAGATTTTGTTTCAAGTGACGTCATAAGCAGAAGCAATACCCAAGTCAAGAAAAGCAGTTAAGAGAACAAATTTCCTTCTAGAATTTTGGATCTTATTACTTTAATTTAATGAAGTTAACAAGCTTCACCTAGGTAAGAATCTCTTTCACAAACGGTTCTTTGAAGATTCAACTACCACTAAAGAAATAGAAAATTGGTAAAATTACTGATTGGGCATTATTTAGGGTAAACATCTTTTTGAACATAGGCGAAATTCTTAGTTATACAGGTAAGGAAAGAGACAGATAAGTTGACAAATATGTCAAGCTCTCAATGTTTTCGTTCTTTCCTTTCACAAGAAGAGCATAAAGTTCAGATAATTGCAACTTAAAGTTAAACTAAAGTACTTTAGCTTCAGCTCTATCTTAGTTTCCAAAACTACAAAGATAAGAGACCTGTCCAAATAGACTTCTTCAACATCTTCTGTAACAAACATTTAACATTTTAAATGCAAGCCAATAACAGAACTTTCATCCCTAGACTAGATACTTAAATTTTCTGCATTGAACATCTGCTTTGGTGAATCAGGTCTCTGGCACAAGGCAGGATGCCTCAGCTGTTCAGTCAATTAGTTAATTTATAGATTCTCAGTTGCCAGTGGACTCAAACTTCTTGAGAAGCATCTCTCTACAGTGGAAGCCTACTGGTCTTAAGTCTTTGTCCTTGTGATGAAGGTTTTATATGTTTTGAATCATTATTGACAGCATAGCTGTCAAAATTTAAACCATGCAAATATGAGGCATTGTGTAGCTTAATCCCAACATGTTTTCCTTGTCTCAGTTCTCTTGCTTGGGGCAAGGATGGCAGCATCAGCAACATGGATTTCAACAGTCTTTGAGAAGAAGGCATGGCTCATTTACCTTGAGTCAGTACAGTCTGCTGCCAACTTGATAGTGTGTGAGCAGGTCAAGCCGTGTTCCAAACTAGGGTACACTTAACCTTTTGGAACCATCTTAAAACTGCAGTCCCCTCCACTCTTTTATTCACTGCCATTGGCTTGATACCGATAAAATCATAGCAAACAATACTTAATCATAGAGCATTTCAGGGTATGACGGATTATTCTTTATTGAAGCCTAATACAACATACATTTCCGATCCGATTGTATGTTTCTCTTTAAATCAATGATTAGATGACAAATTTGTGTGGTCGGCTTGGGAAATTTCAGCTTGAATTACATGGACTTCGTCCTGGTATCACCTGATCTTTGTGGCCTCAATGGGACCCCAAGAAGTGACTCTGGCTGGTCCCAAAAGTTCAAAAAGTCATTGATCTTTTACCAGAAATTTGGGGACGCTGGGGGACTATGAAGACAAAAGATTTGTGTTTTTTGTGCATGGACTAATTCATGCAGTCCATCTCTTTTGATTTTTTTTTTTTTTCAAACGTCCTACTGCCTTGGCAATTGACATGAGCTTTAAAGCCCAATTAAGTAGTTGTAACTTATTCCAGTAATCAACTTTCCCATTTTATTTTTATTTAGCACTATTTTAAGATGAAGTTTATACAAAAGCTTTTTGTTTTTGCACTACTTTAAGATATTTTCAATTTTTAATTCTTACAAACTGGTTGACAGAGTAAATAATCTAAGGGTCTATTTGGATAAATGATGAAAGTGGTTTTAATAAGATTAAAAACAAGAATAATGGTGAAATTATCTGTGAAATTAAATCAGTGATAAAATATGTGTTTAGATACAAATTTTGCAATGACGATGAAGTAAAATGACATGTGATAAAAAGAGAAATTGATTATTAAAAACATTAGTCTAAAATTAGTATATAATAAAATTTATAATATATATATAAGAGATTCACTTACACTAGTGTAAAACTAATTTAGTTTTATATACTTTTATATTTTTTATACGATTTATATTCTTAATAAACCGTTGAATTTTATATTCTATTTACGTAACTCATGCACGCAAAATTTCAAGTTAATCGAATATGTCTAACTATCTATTATAAAATAATAAAATTTTAACCATTAATATATATTGAAAAAAATATTATTCTCAATTAAAATGATAAGAATATCGTATTGACTAAAAAATTTACATACATAATAAATATGATAAGTTGTTAAATCTATTACTGATTTACAAAAATATTATTACTACATGAAGTTATAAAAATATCTATAATAATTTGTTTTACACTATTGTAAGTGGATTCATCCTCTAATATATATTTGATATTTGTAAAATTAATAACTGATTAAAAATTACTCAAGTTTATATTTCAGTTTTATGTTTGTATCTATATATTTATATTGTTGTAACTATTTATTTTATATAATTAATTATATGTATCATCGGCTTTAAAATGGGACGAATTTTGACGACGCTCTAAATTTAACAAAAACTAAATTTGCTAGGAATCTTAAGAAAATTAGCAACGCATTTAGCGATAAGGACTTAATCAGACTTTGTATCAATACACAATCAAAAGGTTTCGATATTTTATTTCTTTTTTAGAAGTAATAGCCATAGTATCCATATGGTATCATTGATAGAAGCAATTCCTCTATAACAACATCGATACAAAAATTACTAAATCGACACTTGTCTAAATGTGTTTTGCAGCTTCACTTCATGAATAGATCTACTCAAGGGTTGGGATATCCACCCAACCTTGAAAGTTTGCCCGATATATGGTCGGGTTCAGACAAAAATATCTAATATATTTAATGAATTTGGACAAAATTTATAAGCATGATTAAAAATCGGGTCAGGCCCGAGCTTAGGCTTAACCTTTTGAAGCCTGAGCCTCACCCAAATATAATTAAATTTAAAAAAAAAATTTACATTTATTTACTAAGTATGTTGTAATTATATATATAGAATATTATTGATTAATAAATATGATTCTATATTTAATATGAAAATTGACATGCAAATTTTGATGTATAATTATTCTATACACCGTCAATGGAGTTTTTTAACTCCACCAATGAGATTAATATGATTACACATGTCCTATTTATTTATTTATTTATTTATTTATTAATTTATTAATATTTTTAAAGGACATGTGTAATCACCTTAACTCCACTTGTAGAGTCAAAAACTTCACTGACAGCGTATAAGATAATTATCCAATTTTGATTAATCAAATTAAATTTCAAGGAAACTAAATGAATAAAATAAACAAATAGACAAAAAATTAAAATACAAAAAAAAAAATGTTCAAGCTAGGCTTGAGCTTCACATTATAAAATAAAATGGGTTAGACAAAAAATCAATGTCGAATTTGTGGGTCAGGCTTGGGCTTGTATATAAATTATTATTTTATAGTCCAAGCCTAGCCCGAGCCCTCCTATGATTTGGTCTATTCATGAAGCATCTATACAGCAGGTTAATGTATCACTACTCCAATGTCTTAGTTAAAGACAACAACTAGTTCTGATGAATCGCAACAACTACTTTTGCATCTATTACTCACCTACCTTGTTGATTCAAAATTGAGATATATATACCCACATTAAAGAAGAAAAAATTAAAAAGAGGTCAAAGTGTTTTCAAAGAGAATATTCATTGACTTATTAATCGTGATATATTGATTATAACTTTCTTGAAATTTCTTTTTATTCTCACTACGTCCTTAACTTTATTGCATAAAAGAGTGTAAGAAACTTTATTCTAACTAACAATACTTTTAAGGTTTAGTCATTGAACTTTAAAAGGAGAAGGTCGAAAAGAGATTATCCTTGAACCTAAAAAAAAAAAGAATTTGTAAAAGATTACTCTTGAACCACAAAAGAGCAAAGTGTGTTAACCCAATTTATAACTAGTGAAGTTAATGAAATTTTTTGGAAGAGTCTCAAAGTAAAGGACGTAGACGAGGTGACGAACCTTTATAAATTGATTGTGTGTATTCTTTCTTCTTTTCATCTTTTTCTTTATCTACTGCATCACTATTTAATTTACAAATCGTCTATTATATAATTGATCTTTGCTAGAAGGAAACTAATCACAGTTGCATAAATTTAAATAGTTAATAACTACCTGAACAATCCCCCCCCCCAGTTGATGTATAATTATTCTATACACCGCCAGTGGAGTTTTTTAACTCCACCAGTGAGATTAATATGATTACACATGTCCTATTTATTTATTTATTTATTAATTTATTAATATTTTTAAAGGATATGTGTAATCACCTTAACTCCACTTGTAGAGTCAAAAAACTTCATTGACAGTGTATAAGATAATTATCCAATTTTGATCAATCAAATTAAATTTCAAGGAGACTAAATGAATAAAATAAACAAATACACAAAAAATTAAAATACAAAAAAAAATGTTCAAGCTAGGCTTGAGCTTCACATTATAAAATAAAATGGGTTAGACAAAAAATCAATATCGAATTTGTGGGTCAGGCTTGGGCTTGTATATAAATTATTATTTTATAGTCCAAGCCTAGCCCGAGCCCTCCAATGATTAGGTCTATTCATGAAACATCTATACAACAGGTTAATGTATCACTACTCCAATGTCTTAGTTAAAGACAACAACTAGTTCTGATGAATCGCAACAACTATTTTTGCATCTATTACTCACCTACCTTGCTGATTCAAAATTGAGATATATATACCAACATTAAAGAAGAAAAAATTAAAAAGAGGTCAAAGTGTTTTCAAAGAGAATATTCATTGACTTATTAATCGTGATATATTGATTATAACTTTCTTGAAATCTCTTTTTATTCTCACTACGTCCTTAACTTTATTACATAAAAGAGTGTAAGAAACTTGATTCTAACTAACAATACTTTTAAGGTTTAGTCATTGAACTTTAAAAGGAGAAGGTCGAAAAGAGGTTATCCTTGAACCTAAAAAAAAAAAGAATTTGTAAAAGATTACTCTTGAACCACAAAAGAGCAAAGTGTGTTAACCCAATTTATAACTAGTGAAGTTTTGGGAAAGTCTCAAAGTAAAGGACGTAGGCGAGGTGACGAACCTTTATAAATTGATTGTGTGTACTCTTTCTTCTTTTCATCCTTTTCTTTATCTACTGCATCACTATTTAATTTACAAATCGTCTATTATATAATTGATCTTTGCTAGAAGGAAACTAATCACAGTTGCATAAATTTAAATAGTTAATAACTACCTGAACAATCCCCCCCAGTTGATGTATAATTATTCTATACACCGCCAGTGGAGTTTTTTAACTCCACCAGTGAGATTAATATGATTACACATATCCTATTTATTTATTTATTTATTAATTTATTAATATTTTTAAAGAACATATGTAATTACCTTAACTTCACTTGTAGAGTCAAAAAACTTCATTGACAGTGTATAAGATAATTATCCAATTTTGATTAATCAAATTAAATTTCAAGGAGACTAAAATGAATAAAATAAACAAATAGACAAAAAATTAAAATACAAAAAAAAAATGTTCAAGCTAGGCTTGAGCTTCACATTATAAAATAAAATGGGTTAGACAAAAAATCAATATCGAATTTGTGGGTCAGGCTTGGGCTTGTATATAAATTATTATTTTATAGTCCAAGACTAGCCCGAGCCCTCCTATGATTAGGTCTATTCATGAAGCATCTATACAGCAGGTTAATGTATCACTACTCCAATGTCTTAGTTAAAGACAACAACTAGTTCTGATGAATCGCAACAACTACTTTTGCATCTATTACTCACCTACCTTGCTGATTCAAAATTGAGATATATATACCAACATTAAAGAAGAAAAAATTAAAAAGAGGTCAAAGTGTTTTCAAAGAGAATATTCATTGACTTATTAATCGTGATATATTGATTATAACTTTTTTGAAATCTCTTTTTATTCTCACTACGTCCTTAACTTTATTGCATAAAAGAGTGTAAGAAACTTTATTGCATAAAAGAGTTTAAGAAACTTGATTCTAACTAACAATACTTTTAAGGTTTAGTCATTGAGCTTTAAAAGGAGAAGGTCGACAAGAGGTTATCCTTGAACCAAAAAAAAAAAGAATTTGTAAAAGATTACTCTTGAACCACAAAAGAGCAAAGTGTGTTAACCCAATTTATAACTAGTGAAGTTAGTGAAATTTTTTGGGAGAGTCTCAAAGTAAAGGACGTAGGCGAGGTGACGAACCTTTATAAATTGATTATGTGTATTCTGTCTTCTTTTCATCCTTTTCTTTATCTACTGCATCACTATTTAATTTACAAATCGTCTATTATATAATTGATCTGTGAAACCCGAGAATTTCTTAAGAATTTCATGTATGATTATGAAATGATGTTTAGAAATGAAAATTAAGGTATTGGAAGTGAAAAAGTTAGTAAGGTTCGGGTTTTGTACTAAACCGAGCAAATGAGCTCGGAATTAGAAATAAATTCGGATTAAATTCATTAAATTCACGAAAATTATTCCGAGGCCATAGAAAATTTATATAAGTTGAAATTGACTTGAAAAATCAAAATCAAGTGGAAATATGGAGGTTTCATGGATCAAATTAATTTTTAAGGTAAATTGAAAACTTTAAGTCATTTTGCTCGGTATTAACTAAATCGCGCAAAATGGACTCAATCGGGAGATTTTTCTTAAACAAGTGAACCCCAAATTTTCATGAAACATACTAGGGACATATTATAGCACTTGAGAAGTGGAAATTTGGAGAAAATTATACTAGAATGATTTTTTTTGGAATTTTCCAAAGGAAAACAAAAATCTGTCCTGCTTCAGATTTCTGACCAACTCCCACATTTTGTCAACTTTGAAGACCTTCTGGTATTCAATTTGAGCCAAGTTTTTCAAATCTGAAATTAGACTTATAGAGCTTCAAATGGGCATAAAAATCAACCCATCAGACTTCTAGGCCGAGAGCAATCAATCCTCCAAGTTGCTCCAGGAGTCCTCCCTTTACCCTCCTTGTGAGATTTTTTCGGCCACCTTCCGGCAAGATTCAGGTGTCGGCCAAGAAGGATGAAATATTCCTCATTCCGTTATATATAACATATAAAAAATTAAGCCACAAATAAGTTCATTTGCTAGGTGAAAAATGCAAAAGAAAAACGGTCGACGAATCTGCCCTGTTTTTGGTAAGTGAGGAATTTAAGATTTTTCATTCTTTGATCTGTTTTTGAGCTAGTTTTTCATGGTTTTGAGCTATATACATGTTGAATTTCAGTTGAGGATCAATTTTGTGGAAGAAAAACGTGGTCAACCTTGGTCAAACCCGAGGTAAAATTGATGGATGATGATAAAATTCATATATGTTGTTATTTGATGTTTTTGGAAGGTTTTTAGTTAAGTGGAATTGGATGATTTAATTTATATGAAGGATTTGAGATCTGGACAGAATAGTGTTGGTGTGTTTGTGGTGAAATTTGATGGATCTAAGGTTGTTAACGGTTAAATTTATACCGAGAAAGCCCGATTTATAGCTTAACTCAGTGTAAAACCAAAAAGTGAAAGAATTGAAAATTTGGCAAAGTGACCAACATGATTTATGGACTTGAATGAGTCATAAGGTTAATGAAGTAATGAAATGAGAAATTAAAATAATGAAAATGGGCCAAAAACGGGACTTAAATCGATAAAACCGAGAAAATCGAAAAGTTGATCGAAAAGTCAAAATTGATCAAACTTTGAGAAGATAAATTAAAATTGAGTATGTTAAGATGAAATTGATCAATATATGATGAATTGGTATCGTTTTGGGTAGCTCAAGAATTTGGCACGCAAATCGAGGTAATCTTGAGACCGACGATTTTGCACCGCCCCAAGGTCTACGAGGTAAGGGGTGTAATTTAGCTTAATTCTGACTATTTACATTCATGAAATGATTTATAAAATATAATTATGTTCATGAAATGATTTATAAAGCACAATTATATTTATGAAATGATTTATGAAGCATATTCGGATTTATGAATGATTTACAAAACATATTTATGCTCATGAAACGATTTGACGAAGTATGTTTCGTTTTATGAAATGATTTATAGAGTATGAAACACATGAATATTTTATAGTTTTCTATATGACTTTATATTCATGTTTCAACGGAAACTTTGATGTTTTTCAAAAGTATTTAAGAAGAGAAAAAAAAAAGATTTTGAGACTAGAAGGCTATTTATATGCATGGCTACTGCTTGTGGCGCTCCGACTCCGCCACTTGAGATGCCGATACGTAGGACCCTTATAGCGCTTGTCTTCACCTGTGTGGTGGTTGACTCGCTACTCGTGGTCTATAATGATGATTTCTGGTAATATCTCGTGCCCGCGCAGCACGCAAGAATGTTTCCCGCACGGCGAGTGCCATCGGTGCCCGTGCCCTAGCTATGTGCTAGTATATGATAAGAATGAGAAGATACTACCCATATTTATGATTATGATTTGCTGTACGACCCTGATCCAGTCTACAGCCCCCACCATGGCCATCGGTATGATTATGACCCTCTACGGAGGATGACGTATATTGCATGACTCAGATATAGCCTAGTCTCCATGTTTTGATAATGAGTCTTCATGAAAGAAAGTATGATGATAATTATGAAAGAAAGAATTATGATGTTCTTATGAAAGAAAGTATGATGATGTTTTCATGAAAGAAAACATGTTTTACATTTTCAGATGAAAAGATCTATATGATGATTTTACGAAATGAATTATGTATGATGAATATTTCATGAAAGAAAACTATGCATGATGATGTTTTCATGAAAGAAAGTATGATTTATGCTTTCAGATAAAGATTTGCATGATGATTTAGTGAAAGAAAACATGTTTTATGTTTTCAGATGAAAAGACATTCATGGTATTAAAAAGGAAAGCATATGCATTTATGATATTTTCTTGTATTAATGTTTTACGTACGAAATAGAATTTATACGTACGATTGAATGATTATTTTTCAAGTAAGTTTATGATTTGATTTTCAGAAGTAAAGTATGAAAGTATACTTGCATGATTTTCACATGCTTTTTATAGTCAGAATTTCTAAACATATTCCTTACAGAGCTTTTCCCCAGAAGCTCACCCCCTTTTTCTCCATCTCAGATATCCTGCAGTAAGTGTTACGCAGCTATCTACGAAGTACTTGTTCTGGTATAATAACAGATGTTTATTTCCAGACATGTATAATGTACAGATATGTGGGTGTATAATTATTAAGGGATGTAATCACTGTTTTTATGGATTAGTAAGTAAACATTCAAGAAACAATTAATATGTAGATGCTACTTACTATTTAACGCATGAGGTGGTTGGAATATACGAAAACTAGAAAATAAATAAAGAAAGAAAGAAGTATCCTACACTGTACAGGAATACAACCTAAGTAGAAAAAAAAATTTGCCCTATTTTTCGCACTTCCGAGGCGTTACATGATCTTTGTTAGAAGGAAACTAATCACAATTGCATAAATTTAAATAGTTAATAACTACCTAAACAATCCCCGCCCCCCCTCCCCTCCCCTCTCAATTAAGTAGTTAGCCAACATGTGTAGATATACTTATTTAGGTAATTCTTCAAAAATTTTGTTATTTACATATTTATTTATTATGTAATTATAGAAATTTATTTATCACTTTTAATAAATAAATAAATAATGTTAGGGATATTATGAGATTTAAATTATTTTTACATCTTCAAATGATATTTTAATTACAAAATTACAAATTCAAATGTAAAATAAGAATAAAAAGTTAATTAGAGTAAAAGGGTCCAATTAAGGGATCAATGGTCTTAAGGGTGTAAAATAAACAAGCCGAGTTGGATCAGGTTCAATCTATATGGACGTGGGCTTAAACAGGTTAGACTCGTTTAGGCTCATTTCTAAATGGGTCAAAAATTACAAGTTTGAGCCAGTAGGTGGGCTAAATAATTTTTTTTTAAATGAAATAAAATAAAATAAATCTTCAAAATATATTATTAAAATTTATATACAAATACTACCAAAATATAGTTACAATCTATTTACGATGTTTTAAAAAGAAATAATTGCAAACTTGACAAAACACAAAATATCCATTAAACATTCGAACTTCTTTAACTCTTTTTAAAAATATTAAATATATATATAAAGTCATGCATAAATTTAAAGTAAAATTATATGAATTCATATTTTTTTTATTACGATAGAATTAAGTCATGTCATATCTTGTTTTGATAGGAAATAAGAATAAATTAATAATACAATTAACAAGATAGCCTAAACGGGTTGGCCGGTGAACCAGTGCATATTCGTGCGAGTCGAACTGCACAAGCCAACTCTTTAAGCCCCTTTTTAAACAAGCCTAAAAAGTCGAACCCACAAAATGATCGCAGATTTAACAAATTTGTTTGTAGACTTTAGCTCATTTTACACCCCTAATTGGTCTACTAGATACTTTCTCTCACAACTCGTTTGGTTGAGTTGAAAAGCAATTCGTTCCATATCATTTCCAAAAGGCTTGACTTTCAACAGAATTGTTCTATAGAATCTTTCTTCAGTTGTTTGGTTCAACAATGAGGAAAAAAAAATCTTTCTACAGAATCATCATTCTAATCGTAAAGGGAATTGCTACTCTTTAAGGAGAGGAGTTATTTGCTTTTCCGCGTAGCGAAAAATATAGTTAAAATTTTCTAATATAAAGCATGTCCTTTGCCATTTTGAAAATTTTTACAATTAAATAATAATTATTCATAATTATTAATTATATTATTAATTTATTAAAAATTAAGTCATATTAAATTTAACTAAATCAATAATTATTAATAATTTTATTAAATTAATATTAATTAGTTTATTAACAAATTAATTATAATTAATTAAATTAATATTAATTAATTTAATATTAATTATTGATATTAATAAGTAAAACTTAATTTACTATCAACCATCAATATTTTGGTATTTAACAAATAGGAGGGTATTTTGGTAATTATGATATGGGAGGGTATTTTTGTAATTATGATATGAGAGGATAGTTTGGTAATTAACAAAATGAGTAAAAAAAATAAGCAAAATACCTTAATTTAGGAATGAAGGGTATTTTAATCATTATATTTCTTATTCTACCTTATCCTTAAATAATAATACACTAAACCAAACAAAAAATAAATCCAAAATTATTATTCCATTATACAAATCAAATAATAAAATACATATTGAACCTATATTTTTTTCCTCTTTATTATTTTCACAAAATATATTTTTCAATTTCACTCTATTTTATTCTACGAACCAAAAATGCTATCAGTGAAAAATTGAGATTTTTTATGCGGGTTAAATATTTTATATTACACTACAAATCATGTTATCTAAATGCTACCATGATGCTATTAGGTCAAAATGTGTCCAATCGCATCAAACTAGACCCCCTTGATATTCAAATGAAGCTAAATAGATAAAAAAAATATGAAAATAATTATTTAATAAACTTACAATGAATTTTTTTCATAAATATGTTTTGATAATGACATGTATTGAAAATGTTATAAATACTAAATTATTAAATTTATTATAATTATTTAAATAAATATGTTAATTATCTAAGTTAGTTCCATGAAATTTCAAAACTTCATATGTGACATGCAAGATAATAACTTAAAAGTTATATATACAAATTAGTTTGTGATCAGTGCTATGTAGGAATTAATTTTTTAAATTATATATATATATATATATATATATATATATATACATAAATTTGTATTATTCGTACTTATATACTTAAGTCTTTAAAATTTATGGTATAGAGCAAAAAGAAAAATAAATCCAAATATAAATCCATCTAACAAATCATACAAATAATTTTTAAAAAAAGATAACAATAAAGTTTTTATTAAGTAATTTTTCTTCTCAATTTGTATATGAGTAATGTATAAAATCTAATTAATAAAATTCTCTATAAGATATGTATCATCTTGTTAACCCGCGTATTGAATTTAAAAATTTCACTAACATAATTTTCCATATAAATATTTATATTATTTCTTTAATAAACTATTCAAATAAATTTATAAAGATATTGATTTAGATGGGTACGGATTTCATAATCCTAAAATTTAAAAATTTAACTTTAAAAGTTATTAGAAATTTGAATTTCATATATGTTAGGAAATTTTTGTGTAAGATTTAAAATATTGGATAAATTTATTTTGAAAATTTTAACATTTTTGAAAATTAAATAATTGATTTGGGAGGGAACAACATAGACTCTTGAGGAACCATGGAAGTAGTTTAAATTGATTGGAGAAAGAGAAGACAATTTTGGTGATTTAAGAATTTGGGGAGGGGATGGATCAATGAAGCAAAAAATTGGTTGGTGGCAAAACTTCTTACTAATAGGCTTTTTAATAAAGAAGCAATGATCAAAACCATGAAGGTTGTGTGGAAACTATTAAAAGAAGTTTTGGCCACATTGTTGGACAATAATCTTTTTTTAATTAAGTTGGATATAAAGAAAAGTAAACAGAGGATCGTGGATGGCTTACCATGGTCTTTTGATAATCAGATGCTAGTCTTCCAAATGTATGATGGTAATTTAAGTCTAGTACAGTATGTTCTAGTCATGCCAGTTTTTGGGTAAGGATCTATGGGTTACCTTTAAAGTTGATGAATATGAAGGTAGCAAGAGAAATAAGGTCACAATTGGGTATGCTCAAAGGAGTGGAAGAAAACATGCTTCATCAAGGGTAGGGAAAATTCTTAAGAATTAGAGTGATGAGGGATATCAGCAAACTTTTAAGGCGATTCATCAAATTATCGAGCTCGAAAGGCACATATGAAATAGGGGGAATTAGCTATGAAAAATTGCCCACCCTTTGTTATGAGTGTGGAGTATTTGGTCATACTTTTAAAATGTGAAAACAAGACTGATAAGCAAGTTAAACCTTATGGGGAGTGGATGAGAACATCTCTACTAACTTGAAGAAGACATCCAATGACAGAGGGATTGAAGGAATAATTTCAGTAGCATTGAGGACATGTCCCGATGACAAAGAGAAGCAAGACAAAAGAGAATGAGAGTGGCGTAACAAGTGGAGGAAGACAGGGCCAACTGGTAGAGGTTACCAGAATCGTGTGAAGGAAGCTATGCATGGAAGGCTGTGAGATGTTAGGAGATAACAACACAAATTTCAAGGATATAGCCTCATCAGCTAGCCTTAATGAGATTCAAGGGATTATGGTAAATCTTGAAACTCATGGAGATACTAGAAAGGAAGCCATCAACATAAGCTGCATAGACTCTAAATTAGTGCATGTAGTTACGTTAACACAAATATTGACTGTGCAAGAAGTAGATGGCGTGGTAGTGGAAAGAAATAATTCAAAAATTCTTAAGGATGAGGTGAGTGGGCCAAATACAGGAGACAACATTGAGCAACCAAAAAGGAGAAGAACATGGAAGAGGAAGGCTAAATTGGTAAGACAAGGTCAAAGAAACGAAGATGTGCATATAGGAAAAAGAAAGAGAACGAATGATAGGAGTGTTAATGCAGAGATGGAGATTGGACATTGCAGGAGACAACATCGAGCAACCAAAAAGGGGAAGAGCGTGGAAGAGGAAGGCTAGATTGGCGTGACAAGGTCAAAGAAACAAAGACGTGCATATAGGAAAAAGAAAGAGAACTAACAATGGGAGTGTTAATGCAAAGATAGAGATTGGACATTACAGAAGAGAAGTAAAGAGATGGAAGTAGTGAATGATGGTTCTCATTTTGAAGTATAGGAGATTGGTTGCCAATATCATTAAGCACTATGGGGTGTTTAACCTGAAACTACCATGGGTTTAGGAACCCATAAGCAGTTAGAGCTCTGAAGGAGTTAATTCGGAATAAAGATCCTCTTTTAGTTTTTCTATATGAAACCAAACTACATGAAAAAGAAAAGATTGATAGAATAAAAAGAGGTTGCAAAATAGCAAATGGGTTTGAAGTAAGTGCGCGAGGTTTTAGCAAAGGTCTTGTAATGTTGTGGAAGGACGAAATTAATCTGAAACTTTTAAGTTTCTCTAAAAGCCATATCAATGTAGAAGTGATTGTAAAGGAGGACAAAGGGATGGTAGTTAACAAGTTTTTATAGGGAGCTATAACTAATTAAAGAACTAAATTATGGACATTGTTCAGGCATTTGGCTGGCCAATATACCAAATCTTGGGATTGCTTAGGAGATTATAATGAAATTATGTGGGATTTTTAGAAATCGGGTATTAGTTTGAGAAAGAAGCAATTAATGGCTTCACGGAGGCATTAGACGATACTGGTTTGGAAGACTTAGGGTTTAAAGGAGATTAACATATGTTGAAGAGGGGTAGAATAGAGGAAAATAATTTTTAAGATAGGCTGAATATATGTTGTGTCAATAGAGGATGGTGTGAAACATTTGCTACATATGATATGCATCACCTTTCTCCTTTAACGTTTGACCATAATCCTATTTTACTTAATACTGAAGGTATAAGATGAGGATGAGTCAAGATAAGGAAAGGGTAGTTTAGGTTTGAAGCTTTATGGGTGATAGAGGCTGAGTGCGAGGACGATCAAGAAAGAATGGGATGAAAAGGATGAGCTTTTATTGAGTGCAAAGTTGACAACAACAGGTGATAAAGTGAAGTAATGGAATGACGTGAAGTTTAAAGGAACAAGGAAGGAAATTGATAAGCTTATGTTGATCTCTAAAGAGTTATAATTTTGGCACCAAGTGATAGCAACTTAGAAGAGGAAAAAGCCATACAAGATAAGTTAAACAGTTTGTTGGAGAACGAGGAATTATTTTAGATGCAAAGATCTCGAGTTAACTTGTTGAAAGATGAAGACAAGAATACGAAGTTTCTCCATGCTCGAGCATTATAAAGGAAAAAGACATAATATTGCAAGGTTAAAAGATGAGTTGGAAGTTTTGAAGGAGATAGAGAAAGATATACACAAGATCACTACTGACTATTTTAAGAACATATTCCCCTCTCAATGAATCACAAACTATGATGATATCCTTGATATAGTTGGAAATTGTGTCTTCAATGAGATGAATTATTCCCTTCTTGTAGACTTCAAGGCAGACAAGATTGAGACAGTTCTCAGACAAATGCACTCATGCAAGGCATTGGGTTCTGACGATATGCATGTTCTCTTTTTCCAGAAATATTAATCTATATGTTGGCTCTACCGAGAGGGGGGGTGAATCGGTTTTCTAACAATTATGGGAGATTTTAAAACAATCACAATTTAAACACAAGTGATAATGAATAAAACAGTGCAATATAACAATTTAATGCAAAGAGAGGGAAAGAGAAACAAACACAGCGACTTATAGAGGTTCGGCCAACTCTTGCCTACGTCCTCTCTCCTTGACCTTCTTGTCAAGTGGTTTCTTTCTCTCTTTCAACAGAGTTTACAAAGTTCCTTTTACAGGTTAAGGAATAACCTCTCTACCCTTAGCAATACAGAAAATGTATTCACCCTTTTACAATAACACTCATTGAGGAACAATCCTCTTTTCTTTTAAGGTGTGGATGAATACAGAATAAGGCTTTTTAGTGGGTAAGACTAACAAAGCTTGTAGTACATAAGCTTGTACAATTAATCTCAATAAAATGAGCAATAGAGATACAATGAATGAAAGAATTAAAGCTTGAGAATGTTTGGAATATTCAGTGATAGTCTCTCTCTTTGCTTTGTCTTCAATGCTTGGTTATATACTGAAGGTTGGGTAGTTGGAGCATTAAATGCAGTTTTTCCCGTTGAGATTTGAAGAAAATAGCCGTTGGGAACCTCCAGTGGTCAGACAGATCGATCTCCTATCTTGGCCAGATCGATCTCCTAGTTTTAAATCCTGCAATGACAAAGCACAAATACACAAGGAGATCGATCTTATACATTACCAGATCGATCTGTTAGTTTAAATAGGCAGAGGCAGATCGATCTGTCGAATAGGCAGATCGATCTCCTATCCTCTCTGTTTGAGGCAAGATCGATCTCTCAATACACCAGATCGATCTCTAAAGCTCACTGACTTTGAGCAGATCGATCTCTTCCTTATCAGATCGATCTCCTAAGTTCTCTGACTTAGAGCAGATCGATCTCTTAACCCTTGCAGATCGATCTCTTTTTACCTTAAACCCTTTACACCGTTTTAAGGCTTGCCAGATCGATCTCTTCCATCATGAGATCGATCTCTCATCAAGTATAATCCCAGGAGATCGATCTCTCATACCCCAGATCGATCTCTCATCAGCAGAACTCTAAGTTCTGGTCCTGATATCTTCTAAACATGTTTGTATACCATCTTAACATTATTGTTTTAACATGTTTTGTCATTTCAAAATACATTAACTCAACAATCTCCCCCTTTTTGATATGACAAAACTCATCCAATAAACATGTTTAGTGAATTTTCAAAATTCCCCCTTTTTGTGAGCTTTTGACTTTGTTAAAGATTTAACTCATCCTTAGTTAAATATTAACTCCCCCTTAGTCAGCTCTAGCTCTTAACTCCCCCTCAATTAAATCATCCTATCATCCTTACACATGTCTTAACTCCCCCTCAATTAAATCATTCTTGTAAGCTATGAACACAAACATAACAACATGCATGTTTGTTTCTTATGTGACTTCTCCCCCTTTTTGTCATATCAATAAGACAAGAATGGAAGACTCATCATTTCAAAATAATATTTTGCATTATCACAAGAATGACATTTCATTAACACAAGTCAATCAACATTTCATTCAAGCAAATTTTTCACAAAGAACATTAAGTAGCTTAACAATGTTGCAACTACACTAAATCTAAGCACCTAATGCCTAATGTGAGGGAGGATCACGATCCAAAAGCTCCTCAACATGCGTGCGCGTCACTTGGAGTTCATCGAACATTGCCTCTTGAGTGTCTTGAAATCTATCGAACATCGCCTTTTGAGTGTCTTGAATCCTATCCACTCGTTGAGTCAATTCGGCAATCATACGCTGCTGAGTGGTATGTCCTTCATCGATCCTCTGACTGAGGTCGCTTATCATCTTCACGATCAGCGCCAAGTCAGCAGGAGACGATGTTTGTGCAGTTGGCGCAGCCGTGGAGGACGACGGTTCTGGAGCGGGTGCTGCAGGTGCTGGTTCAGCAGTGTGGTCATCCTCAGCCTCAGCAGGTTGCTGTTCCCTCTTTTTCGTCCAATTGCCTCGGATATCTTTGTAGTATCCCATGTGATGGAGGGTCCCGATGTTGAGGACGCTCTTGGGAGAGGGCAGTTCTCCGGTTTCGCAACTGCTGTCTATCTTGAGGCGTTGAAGAAAGTATGCCAACGGTTGAGGGAACACTATCGTTGTCGCTTGTCCTCGGACTATTTTTAACCAGTCTTGGAAGATGAAGTGAACTAGATTGGGTTTTTGACTGGTGGTATGGATATGATGAATCCAAAACCTATCTAGCCTCCGAATAGTTGAATGTCGAGTACCAAACGGACGAAGGTTCCACGAGATGATGAGATGGAGTAGTCGGGGATGCATCGGAAGTTCACTTGCCTTTTCCCCGGGAATATCAAACTCTAAGGGAACCTCTTCATCTTCGTTTGTCAAACCTTCGTCACGTATGTCGAAGGCTTGGGCTAAAATTTCAGGGGTTACGGCAATTGAGCGTCCCATGACAAACGTTGTGAAACCAAGTATTTGACAGGAATCAATGGGATCGTAATTGAGTTCGGCATTGGAAAAGAATGCACGAACGAGATTTTGAGGTACGGGAGTGTTTATTTTCAAAAATTTCGCCCAACCAAATTCCTCAAATTTTGTGAGGTATGGAAAGTCTATGTGATTGAGGAAGGAAAAATCAATGGTGCGCCAATGCTTGATTGGCATGGTTGAGAAAAATTCCTCATACCGCTTTCTTTTGGCTGGTGTTCTAAAACACCTATTGAAAGAAGCGATGGAAGTGGGTTGGGATGAGGAACCTGCCTCTCCTGTGGTTCTAGGGGGTTTGTTTGCTACTGACTTCCTAGGCATTATCTTAGACCTTAAAGATTTGCTAAATGAATTCAACAAAGAGAGAAGCAATGAAACAGTACCTAAGTTGCCCTAGAATGAATAACAACACAAATCAGAGAAAATTTTTGAGAAATTCGTGAGAAATGTAGGTTACTATACCGAAATTTTGACACCGAGACGCAAGGAAGACTGTACGAGGATCGATCTGAGGAGGAATTGAAGAAGAGGATGCGAGGGAATTGGAGAATTTGAATTTTAGGTTTTGGGAGATTTGGGGATTTTTCGCGGGTATTTATACTCCAAGGCATAGGAGATCGATCTGTCGAGGCGACAGATCGATCTGGTACTCCCAGAAGCGAAGAGAGATCGATCTGTCGTAGGGACAGATCGATCTGGTCGCAAACAAAGGCTTAAGGAGATCGATCTGGTACATGCACAGATCGATCTGTAGAATGCGGAAGCTTGATGAGATCGATCTGTCGTGTGGACAGATCGATCTGCCTCTAAACAGAGACGAAAGGAGATCGATCTTATGGTTAGAAGATCGATCTGCTTAGCTTAACCTTGATAATTTAGGCTTGATAGAAGCATGGAGATCGATCTATATCACAAGGAGATCGATCTCTCATCCTCTTTGCCAGAAAATTTTTGCAAAAACTCTTTAAAAATCAACTTGAAATCAAGATTTTTACAACATGAAAGTCCTAAGGCATACTCATGAGTCCTAATTCACCTCTAAGGATACAGAACCTATCTCTATCAAGGGGTTTGGTGAATATATCAGCTATTTGATGTGTAGTATCAATATACTCTAAGATTATATCCCCTTTTTGTACATGATCTCTAAGGAAGTGATGTCTAATTTCTATGTGCTTGGTTCTGGAGTGCTGTATAGGATTCTTAGACAGATTAATGGCACTGGTATTATCACATTTAATAGACACTTGTTTCATGTCAATGCCATAATCTCTCATTTGTTGTTTAATCCACAACACTTGAGCACTACAACTACCAGCTGCTATATACTCAGCTTCAGTTGTGGACTGAGCAACACTGTTCTGCTTCTTGGAGAACCAAGAAATTAACCTATTTCCTAAGAATTGGCAAGTACCTGAAGTACTTTTCCTATCTATTTTGCAGCCTCCAAAATCAGCATCTGAAAATGCATGAAGGGCAAAAGTGGAGTCTTTGGGATACCAAAGTCCTAGTGAGGGAGTATCTTTGAGGTATCTAAAAATTCTCTTAGTTGCCAATAGATGTGATTCCCTAGGAGAGGATTGAAATCTAGCACAAAGGCACACACTAAACAATATATCTGGTCTACTAGCAGTTAAATAAAGCAAAGAGCCAATCATAGACCTATAGAGTTTAGTGTCTACACACTTACCACTTTCATCTTTGTCAAGCTTGATGTTGGTGCCCATTGGAGTGGTTTGAGGTTTGCAATTGTCCATCCCAAATCTCTTGAGCAAGTCCTTGGTGTACTTTGCTTGATTGATGAATGTTCCATCCTTTGTTTGCTTCACTTGAAGTCCCAAGAAGAATGTGAGTTCTCCCATCATGCTCATCTCAAATTCCCCTTGCATGATCTTAGCAAACTCTTAACATAAAGACTCATTAGTTGAACCAAAAATAATATCATCTACATATACTTGTACAACTAGTAAGTCCTTATTTTTATTTTTGATGAATAATGTGGTGTCTACCTTTCCTCTTGAGAATCCTTTTTCTATTAAGAACTTTGACAACCTTTCATACCAAGCTCTAGGAGCTTGTTTTAACCCATAAAGTGCCTTAGACAATTTGAAAACATGTTCAGGAAATTCATGATTTTCAAATCCGGGAGGTTGCTCTACATAGACTTCTTCATTAATGAAACCATTTAAGAATGCACTCTTTACATCCATTTGATATAACTTGAAATCTTTATAACATGCAAAGGCAAGTAACATTCTTATTGCCTCTAATCTAGCTACCGGTGCATATGTTTCATCATAGTCTATGCCTTCCTCTTGTCTATAGCCTTGAGCAACTAGCCTAGCCTTATTCCTTATGATCACACTATTTTCATCCATTTTGTTCTTGAATATCCATTTAGTTCCAATTATAGAGTGATCACTAGGCCTTGGAACTAGTTTCCATACTTTGCTTCTCTCAAATTGATTTAACTCTTCTTGCATTGCTAGGAACCAATTATTATCCTCTAAGGCTTCATTGACATTCCTAGGCTCTATTTGAGATACAAAGGCTATATATTGGCACATATTCCTTAAGGATGACCTAGTTCTAACTCCAAGAGTTGGATCTCCTACTATTTCACAATCTTTTACATATCCTAACTCTCTTGGTGCTCTAGGTTCTCTTTCTAAAACTTCTATTTCTTCTTCATCTTCTTTATTCAAATCAAGCTTTTCTAGAAAGTCATCTTCTAAGCCTTCATCAAATATCTCAACATTTTCATCATTGTTGGTTGAATCTTTAGATATATTATTTGATTCATCAAATACAACATGAATAGATTCTTCAACCATTAATGTTCTTTTGTTATAAATTCTATAAGCCTTTGAATTCAATGAATATCCTAGAAATATTCCCTCATCACTTTGGCATCAAATTTTCCTAAATTATCTTTTCCATTATTTAGAACAAAGCATTTGCAGCCAAAAGGATGGAAGTAACTAATGTTAGGCTTCTTACCTTTGTAGAGCTCATAAGGAGTTTTCTTTAACATGGGTCTTATCATAGCTCTATTGATTATATAACATGATGTGTTTATTGCTTCAGCCCAAAAGTACTTTGGCAAGTTATTTTCACATAACATGGTCCTAGCCATCTCTTCCAAAGTTCTATTTCTTCTCTCAACTACACCATTTTGTTGTGGTGTCCTAGGGGCTGAAAAGTTATGACTAATTCCTTGATCATTGCAATACTCATCAAATCCTATATTTTCGAATTCTTTGCCATGATCACTTCTAATGCTTGTTATTGTATATCCTTTTTCATTTTGAGTCACCTTTGAGTAAGTTATGAATTTCTCTAAGGCTTCATTCTTTACTCTCAAAAAGAACACCCAAGTGTACCTAGTGTAATCATCAACTATTATAAATCCATAGTGTTTTCCACCTAGGCTAGTGGTTCTAGTGGGTCCAAATAAGTCTAAATGTAGTAATTGAAGAGGCCTAGAGGTGGATACACTATTCTTAGGCTTAAAGGTTGTCCTCTTGTGTTTTCCTTTAACACAAGCTTCACATATTTCTTCATGCTCAAAGGGTATTTTGGGTAAGCCTACAACTAGATCCTTTCTAGCTAACTTAGATAGCACACTCATGCTTGCATGGCCTAGTCTTCTATGCCATAACCAAGATTCCTTTTTATTATCTACCATTAAGCATATGTTTTCATTTTTGAGTTCATTAAGGTAGACTATATATATGTTACCTTGCCTATGACCTAGAAGAAGAATTTTATTTGACTTAGGATCTATAACATTACATTTCATGCAATCAAAAATTACTTTGTAACCTTTGTCACAAAGTTGACTAATGCTTAGCAAGTTATGCTTTAGACCCCTAACAAGTAATACTTTTTCTAAGGAGAAATGATCATTACCTATTGAGCCACTCCCTTCCACTTGGCCTTTGGAGTTGTCCCCAAAAGTGACTTCTCCACCAATTTTCGATTTGAAGGAATTGAAATGGCTTTTATCACCCGTCATGTGCCTTGAGCATCCACTATCTAAGTACCAAGCTTCTTTTGTTTTAGCTTTGTGGCTATGCTCAATCACCTACAACAAACAAAAATAAACACACTCAAGTCTTAGGTACCCAAATTCTCTTGGGTCCTTGAAGGTTAGTAAATGCAATTCTTGATCCCATTGGGATCCATTTTGCTAATGCATTGCAGTCCTTGGAATGAATTACCTCTTTTGGAATCCATATTCTTTTTACAATTTTTCTTTTAAGATTCCTTATCTTTATATTGCAATAATGTGACTTATGTCCCTTCTTATTACAATATGAACAAGTAATTTCAGGTTTATTCATGCTCTTCCTAGCAATGAAACTCTTAAGATGGGTCTCCCTACTTTGTGCATTATACCCTAAGCCATTTTTGTCAAAAAATGCTCTTTGGGTTTCTAACATGCTATCTAGCTTTTGTTGCCCCATGTGAAACCTATTAAAGGAGTTATGTAAATTCCTATTTTTCTCCTTAAGGTCAGAAATTTCTAGATTTGCAATCTCTAGTTTCTTCTCACATTTCAAATTATCTTGTAACATTATCTCATTTTCCCTTTTTAATTTAGATATTAACTTTTTATACTTCATGCTCATAGATTCATACTCTAATGCTAAATCATCAAATGCATCTTGCAGTTCGTCAAAAGAGTATTCATTGATATTAGATGTTACCTTCTCATCCTCATCAATTGCCATGAAGCATAGGTTGGCAATGTCTTCATTTGATTCATCATCGGAGCAATCACTGTCACTCCATGTTGCTACCATCGCCTTCTTTTTATGAAACCTATCATTAGATCTTTTGAGAAGAGGGCAGTTAAACTTTATGTGTCCAGGTTTTTTACATTCAAAACATACAATAGAGTCTTTTCTACCTAATTCCTCTTGTTCTCTCCTATTGTTTCTCCTATAGCTATTACCAGCTCTCATCCTCATGAATTTATTGAATCTTTTGGCAAACATTGCCATTTCAATATCCTCCTCACTGCCACTCTCATTTTTAATTTCTTTTTCAGTAGTGGATTTTAGAGCAACACCCACTTTCTTGGGTGGCTCTTCATTTCTTTTAAGCTTCATCTCATAAGTTAGCAAGGAACCTATTAATTCATCTAAGGACAGTGTGTGTGGGTCCTTTGATTCCTCTATTGCTGTCACTTTAGCTTCCCATGACTTAGGTAAGCTATTTAGAATTTTCTTTACCATTTCAATATTAGAATATGTTTTTCCTAAAGATTTTAATCCATTAATTATATCTGTAAACCTAGTGAACATATCACTAATGGATTCTTCTTCCTTCATTCTAAAGAGCTCATAATCATGTGTGAGCATACCTACTTTTGTCTCCTTCACTTGGGTTGTACCCTCATGAGTTATTGCCAATTTATCCCATATTTGCTTGGCATTATCACACCCGGAGACTCTATTATATTCATTAGGACCTAAAGCACAAAATAATGTGTGCATAGCTTTAGCATTTAGCTGTGCACATTTGATGTCATTAGAATCCCATTCATCTTCTTCTTTGGGAATATCTCTTCCCTCTATTTTCTTCGTAGGGATTTGAGGTCCCTTAACTATAATTCTCCATACTTCATAATCGTTTGCTTGAATAAATAGCATCATCCTAGTCCTCCAATAAGAATAATGTTCACCATTGAACATGGGAGGTCTAACAGTGGAGTGCCCCTCTCCTATCAAATTAGTTGCTACATTGTTATGAGCCATTTGATCGTTTCTACTCTTAGGAAGTTGTTCCTATGTGATTAGAGAGTCCTAGCTCTGATACCAATTGTTGGCTCTACCGAGAGGGGGGGTGAATCGGTTTTCTAACAATTATGGGAGATTTTAAAACAATCACAATTTAAACACAAGTGATAATGAATAAAACAGTGCAATATAACAATTTAATGCAAAGAGAGGGAAAGAGAAACAAACACAGCGACTTATAGAGGTTCGGCCAACTCTTGCCTACGTCCTCTCTCCTTGACCTTCTTGTCAAGTGGTTTCTTTCTCTCTTTCAACAGAGTTTACAAAGTTCCTTTTACAGGTTAAGGAATAACCTCTCTACCCTTAGCAATACAGAAAATGTATTCACCCTTTTACAATAACACTCACTGAGGAACAATCCTCTTTTCTTTTAAGGTGTGGATGAATACAGAATAAGGCTTTTTAGTGGGTAGGACTAACAAAGCTTGTAGTACATAAGCTTGTATAATTAATCTCAATAAAATGAGCAATAGAGATACAATGAATGAAAGAATTAAAGCTTGAGAATGTTTGGAATATTCAGTGATAGTCTCTCTCTTTGCTTTGTCTTCAATGCTTGGTTATATACTGAAGGTTGGGTAGTTGGAGCATTAAATGCAGTTTTTCCCGTTGAGATTTGAAGAAAATAGCCGTTGGGAACCTCCAGTGGTCAGACAGATCGATCTCCTATCTTGGCCAGATCGATCTCCTAGTTTTAAATCCTGCAATGACAAAGCACAAATACACAGGGAGATCGATCTTATACATTACCAGATCGATCTGTTAGTTTAAATAGGCAGAGGCAGATCGATCTGTCGAATAGGCAGATCGATCTCCTATCCTCTCTGTTTGAGGCAAGATCGATCTCTCAATACACCAGATCGATCTCTAAAGCTCACTGACTTTGAGCAGATCGATCTCTTCCTTATCAGATCGATCTCCTAAGTTCTCTGACTTAGAGCAGATCGATCTCTTAACCCTTGCAGATCGATCTCTTTTTACCTTAAACCCTTTACACCGTTTTAAGGCTTGCCAGATCGATCTCTTCCATCATGAGATCGATCTCTCATCAAGTATAATCCCAGGAGATCGATCTCTCATACCCCAGATCGATCTCTCATCAGCAGAACTCTAAGTTCTGGTCCTGATATCTTCTAAACATGTTTGTATACCATCTTAACATTATTGTTTTAACATGTTTTGTCATTTCAAAATACATTAACTCAACACTATAGTAAAAAAATGATGTCATAACTTTTTGTTTAGATGTCTTAAATGGTGGGAGGAATATAAGGGAGGTGAATAAAACATAAATTATTTTAATTCCAAAATTAAAAGAACCTAAGAAGATTACTTAATATTGACCTTATTAGCCTATGCAATATAATATACAAGTTGATATCCAAAACACTAGCAAATAGGCTAAAAAAGTGATTCTTACATATTACATTAGCCAAAGCCATGGTAACTTTGTTCCAGAGAGGTTGATTTTAGATAGTGTTATAGTAGCATATGAATTACTAGATGCTTTAAAAAGAAGAAAAATGGAGAGATAGTTATTTTGCACTCAAATTTGAAATGAGTAAAGTGTATGACAGGGTGTAGTGGAATTTTTTTAAGAGCATGATGATGAAGTTAGATTTTCATTCTTGGTGGATTCATTTGATTATGAGTTGTATTACTATAGTCTTCTATGCTTTAATGATTAATAGTGATACAACTGACAAATTTTTGTCTAGAGAGAGGTCTTCACAAAGGAGATCCTTAATTTCCCTATTTGTTTCTACTTTGTACAGAAGGTTTACCAGCGTTGCTTATAGAGTGTCACAAGAAATGCGAAATTAAGGAAGCACAAGCAAGCAGAAATAGTCCTAGAGTCACTCATTTATTCTTTGCTTATGACAGCTTACTATTTGCAAAGGTATATAGTAACGAAAGTGGAATGGTGAAGAACGAGCTAGAGAGATATGCAGATGGTTCACGACAATAGATAAATTTTGATAAGTCAGCATTTTTCTTTAATGGGAATGTTGATGAACCATCAAAACAGAAAATAATATAGAATTTTGGCATCTAAGACACAATGAATCAAGAGAAGTATTTGGGCTTACCTACAATGTTGGGAAAAGAGAGGAGAAAGGCGTTTAGGGAAACAAAAAAAAGAATAGCATCGAGGATGAAGGGATGAAGTTGGAGAACATTATTTGTGGGAGGTAAGGAAGTGTTTCTTAAAACGGTATTGCAGGTTATACCAACATATGCTATGTGATTTTTTCTACTCCCAAAATCTCTATGTCAAGAGATTAAAAATTTGATCGGAGGTCATTGGTGGCATATAAAAAGGAACTCACTAGGTATCCATTGGCTCGTTAGGATAAATTATGTAGTGCAATGGAAGTTGGAGGTTTTTGGTTTTAGTAAAATGTGAGTTTCAATAAGGCTTTACTTGCAAAGTAGGGTTGGAGGTTTTTAAAGAACATTGGTTTATTTGTTGTATAATATCCTAAAGGCTTGATATTTTCCTTATGATTCTTTCCTTAGTTCCACAAAAGGACATCACTCATTCTTTATTTCGAGAAACATCTAGGATGCAAATGAAGTGTTGCTACAGGGGGTAAGGTGAAGGGTTGGGGTTAATAAAAATTTGAAAGATAGTTGGTTGCGAAGTAAAACTTCCTGGTAGCTTGATACCTCAAACAGTGAATGGAACAAGGATGAATGTATAGGTGAGCTAATTAGTGAGGATATTAGTTCGTGGGATTAAGATATTGTACAAAGTGAAATTTCACCAGAGGATGCTCAAGCTGTCATGTCGTTGTCTTTGAGTAGTTGTTTCTCAAATGATGTTCAGGTGTGGCATTTTACTAATCATGGAGTTTACTTTAGATACATGTTGTTACAAGAGGGGATTACTTGACAAATTAATGAGGACAAGGATTTTTGGAATCAGTTATGAGACAATGCAGGCACCTAGCAAAATAAAGATTTTCTTATGGAAGGTTAGATATAATATTCTTCCCGTACGGGTGAACCTCTTTAAGAAAATGGTTCCTATCGATGTTGTTTGCAATAGGTGGAGGAGGAGACTATATTGCATGGTCTAAAGAATTGTAAGGAAGTAAAGGCCATTCGATAGAAATTGGATTTTGGTTGGAGTTTCACTAAAAAAGCTTAACCAGATGGATGACTGCATGATGTTGCTTATAAACTAAACCAAAAAAGGTATCAAAAGATTGTTTTTACATCATGGGCCACTTGAAATAATAGGTATAAAATGTTTATGGGTAGGAAAAGACAAATAAAGAAAGGATTGTTATGTTTATAAGGATATATGTGTAAGAGTACAATGAAGCTAACAAAGCTACAGAAGAGAAACAGAGCAATGCTGATCAAAGATGGCGACTGCCACAAAGAGAGCTATTTAAAGTAAACTTTGATGAAGCAGTGAATGAAGAAACCAACGTAGAAGGGATGAGGGTTGTCATTGGAAACTTGAAAGGAAAACTTTTGGGATCCTATATGGTGAACATACCTTGGATAACTGATCTTAGAATGGTAGAAGCGATGACTGCAGTGAAAACACTTGACTTTGCTTAGCACACGAGGTTTAAAAAGATTAAAGTAGGAAAGGAAGTGCTGGGGTTGATTAAAAAAATATTTAGTGTTGAGGAAGATCTCTTGATTACAATGTGTAACGACCCGATTTTACGGTACTATATGATTGGGTTACGAGTCAATATTGGATCAAATAGTGAAATCTAACAGTTCAATTACATTTCTTGGTAGCAAATTTAAACACATCTAATAAAGGTACCTTCCTATTAATCATCATAATAGTTCTTTTACAAAAATCACTGTTCACACTCCCCAAATATATCTTCCTATACATTATTGTATTTACAAAAGAATTTAGATACAAAAAAATATTTAAATCTGGGTATACCTTCGACGCAGAAGAATACTCCGCGAAACTATGGTTGTGCACCAAAAACCCTATTTACCAGAGCGATCCCAACTACTGATGAGGCTCCGTGGAGGAAGGTAAGGGGTGAGCTCAACGTGCTCAGTAAGAAAAATTACGTGGCATGTAGATAAATACACTACCTAAATATATGTGCCAAAATAGGAATCTCATAAAAATATACAGATAATTTGGAAAATTTAATAATAACAGAGTCGAAAATCGATAATAGTATCAGTATCGATAGTATAAACTGTTTACTGCAGTAAATACAAGATTTTAAAACTTTAAGCAGTAGAATAAACGATTTTCACACAATAATATCGTTCATACGGTCAATCCAGTAAATCAAATAGACGAGACAAGACAGAACATGTTATATCAATAATCAAAATGATAATTGGCCAATGTCGATCACTTTGAGCATCACTGATTAGGTGTGCCGGGAGGTCAATCGTCGTGAGAGTGGTCAGCTACCCTAACGGCTCACAATATAGAATGTCTGAAGACCAGAAACACGATACATCGTACTCACGTGCGTGTTGCACGGTATATCATACTTTGTGAACCACAGAAACAAAAACAATACAACAGACATTAGTGTAGCATGATTTAACCATCGTCTTTGTCTCAAAATCAGTGCGAGTCGGACCGTGTGACACACAGTCAACACACGCTCAAACACATACCCTCAGTATTACTTTATAAGCAAATCATTTTCATTAAAATCATCTGTAAATTCAATTCGGTAAAAATATAACATTTCATAAAGAGGCTAGCTCGTCCTTCTTCGATTTAAAATCTCAGTATACAATACGTGGCAATTAAAATTAAGGGTATCATTTTCAGATAATAAAACTGGCATATTTCGGTAATCGCGTAATTAAAACAGATTTTATCGGGTAAGGATAGGTCGTTTAACTAAGGCTAGAATTTTCTATAATTTCGATATCTATAAATTCGGTCTAGTATTTTTATCTCAAATCAACAGTCTTAAAATACGTGTAGATATCGCTAACAGTACACAAAATTTTTCTTATCTCGATGTCTGTCAGTGGTCCTCAATACTGAGAATCGGTCAGTCCATTCTTGATCGTTTGTTTGCTCTAGAGGCGTGATCCAGTGCACCGAAAATAGTTCTTTCTCAATAATTTCTTCAAAACCCCCTCTCCTCCTCTTTTTTTTTTTAAATTTCCTTTCGATTTCGTACCTTTTCTTCCTTTTTCTTCTTTTTCTTTCTTCCCTTCCTCATTGATCTCTCGCCCCTGTTCATCATCTTCACCAGGGGCTCGGCTCTACCATCTCCTTTACCTTACCACCGGTGTTGTTTTCTTGCTATCACTGTTCCAGCACCTTATGACCATCGACGGTCCCTGTCACGACTTCAGTTTCCCTCGGCCTACTCTGCCTCCTTGGCAGTTTCTTACGCGGCACTACTTCAGCCCTAGTTTGTCCTCCCCTTTGTATGGTTGCTTCAATTCCCTTGTTCCTTTTTCGTACTCCCTTTCTTTTGCCAAACTTGCACCTTTCTCAGTTTTTGTTTTTGTTTCTCGTCTCTTTACCTAAACACGTTTCCAGCTAGGTCTCCGCCTCAGCTCTCCATTGCCTGCCTCTTTTTTCGATTTCCTACTCTACTCCCTCACGGTTCTCTCCCTGCTCCAATATTTCTTCCTCTATTCTGTTTCCATGTGCCCACTATCACCTCCCCCTGTTATCGCCTCCACCTCTCTTAACCTTCCTCACTTTCCTCTGCAATATATATATATATATATATATATATATATATATACACGTCTTCAGCCCTGCATTTACTGCATGTTTCATTCATCACTTCTCCCTCACGTTTTCCTCTTGCCATCCTTGTTTTCTGCTCATGTTCCTGTTTTTTGACGGCTACAACCACTGTACTTTCTCTTCTCCTTGCCAACAGCACATCGTCATCACCATACACGTTTCCTAAACTGTTCGACCTTGTCACCTTTCTCTTAAATTTTCTTATTTGGCTTTCTTTCTCTATTGCCATCACAGGCCTTCATACTTCGGTTTCTTGCTTACTTAATCCTCTTTTCTTTCTTGGTACTCCCACTTCCAATCTCAATCCACCCATACTATGCAAACCCCTCTCGGTTTCTACCTTTCCTTCTCTATCGGTTCTCATGCTCTGCTAACCCTTTTTCAGTCTCCCATCCTTTCGTTTCTGTACTTGTTGAATTTTCCTTGTAATATAAAAAAATGAATTTAGTCTAATAATCGTACCTATCTATCCCAGAGGGATATTCACGCCATGATCTAGCTAATTAAAATTTTATTTTTTATCTTTTACAATTATTTGTTCTATTAACTTAAATTCTTTTGAATTAATTAAAATTCTCCTAAGTCCCCTATGTTATAACATAATTTAATTTAAATCCTTGACCAAGGGAATAAATCTTTAATCTCGATAGTTTAATAATTATTCTTTGATAAGGTTGAATAAATAAAAATTTATGGTGTTTGCACAAGGGCTACTATGGAGGAAGCTTATGTGAAAGTGTAAATGTTCTCAACAACCAAATTCATGCACATTAGTCAAATGGGAAGCGAGGCCACTCACAAACTGTTTAGAATGGGGTTAGGTTGTACAAAGGAGCTTAATTGGGTTGAGGAATGTCCTCATATAATAAGTGATATTGTTTATGAGGATGTTAATTTGATCCCCAAATGAAATGAAATTGTATTTTCTTATTAAAAAAAATAACTGATTTAAAAAAAGTTAATTGATAGATAAGTAAAATTAAGGAATAGCGACTGAATATAATGTTTTGACAAACAACTAAAATTAAAGATATAGATAACATATCTTGAATAATTCAATGTGTCAAAAATATAAATTATTCAAATAAACGTACAAATGACATATCTTATTATGTATTTGTATTTTTTTTGTTTATAATATGATTTCAAATAAATTAGTATGTAGTATTTCTTAGAGTGTGTTGGGATATGGAATTTTGAAAATTTGAAGCATTTTTAAAATGAAAGTATTTCACAATGCGACAATTTAAAATACTAACATTTATAATTGTCTTATTTGGATAAATTTTTTTAGAAAGAATTTTTGAATACTAGTGTTGTGGGTACCAAAACGGGAAGTGCCATGTAGCATATCTGTATGTGAATTTAAGCATAAGAAATCTCAGCCTTTAATGAAGAGGATAGATACGTAATTAATGACAGAGTAAATCCCTATAAATAGGGGTCATGTACGACTCATTAGAAAAAAGTCTCTATTTTTCTACTAAAACTCTGTCAAATTCTTGATTTGACTTAAGTATCGGAGTACAAACGCAAGGAAAGCCTTGCGTCCCTCTGATCTTTATTTTTCTTGCAGAGATTTCGGCAGCACGTGGCACGAAGGACGTCAGCAATTCATCATTGTTGTTTCAGGCAACAACAATTGGCGCCGTCTGTGGGAACGAAAGAAAAGCTTTCTACTTTACAAGAATGGGGCGGACAGAATCAGCAGTGCTACGAAGGTTCGAAGGTTCGAGGCTTACCGCGAAGGTGAATGCCTTGTCGCGAAGGTTCGAGGCTTGCCACTAAGGTGAATGCCTTGTTGCGAAGGAGAATGGCTTGCCGAAGTGATCGCCACGAAGGTATATGGATTATCGAATTTGAATTTGATGTCGCGAATGTGAATACCTTGTCGCAAGTATTAGCTTGCCGCCAAGGTGAATGCTTTACAGCGAAGGTTCGAGGCTTACCGTGAAGATGAATGCCTTGCTGCGAGGGATGCTTGCCGCGAGAGTGTATAGTTTGTCGCGAGAGTGTACAGCTTGCCATGAGGGATGCTTGCCGCGAGTGTGTACAGCTTGCCTCGAAGGATGTCGTGAGTGCCGCGAGGGTGTTTAGGCACCGCGAATGCCGCGAGAGTGAAAGTGGAAGATGCCGCGAATGTGCAGTTTTGCTGTGAGCACTGCGAAGGTAAAGTGATACAGCGAGTGCCGCGAAGGTGTTTAGACGACGCGAAAGTGCATTCTTGCTGCGAGTGCCGCGAAGGTGAAGTGATGCCGCGAGGGTGGAAGTACCGCTAGAGTGAATGATGCTGCGAGCAGAGAGGGTAGCAGCGAGACCCTCGCGGCAGGGATGCACGAAACCCTCATGACATGGCTGCGCAAGACCGATGCCAACTCGTGCGAGACCCTCACGGCCTAGCTTTGCGAAACCCTCACGGCATGATCGCATGAGACCTTATGTGTGAGATCGAGGAAGAAATGAGGCATCAGGGTATGAGAGACCCTGTGCATGAGGCCTCGAAAGGCTTGTGGCACAAAGCTACAGAAGACCTGATGCGCGAGACTCCAATGAACTGGAGACATTAGGGTGTCGAAAAACTGCGACGTCATGGTACAAAGAATTCAACACGGGAGATTGTTAGTGGCCAGAGACGCCAAAATACTAGAAACCTTGAGGGTCCGGCTATGGTAGATTATGGATATTTGGACGTGGAAGATCCTTGGCTCCAGAACACAAATGGTCCGCCAAACAATGAAATCAAATGTGTGGCAATGATAAGGTCTCATGTTGGGAGAGACTCGAAAATAGATCCAACAGAGAACCTTGAAACTGGAATGATAAACTTTCAATCTTAGACTCGTCAAAACCGAACTCAGGGTAACGGGAGAGAAGCTATGAATTGCGACCAAGCTGATTCATATGATGCTAATAAAGTACAAAACAAACCTGCATCCAAGGCACAAGTTGCCACAGACATGAAAAGAATGGTGGGACGAATCTTAGAAGAGAAAGGGTTGGTTCTAGCTGAAGAAAACTAGAGGAGGAGAATCTCATTCAATACAACGATCATGGGAAAACGGTATCAGACTTGTTCTCCAGAGCAAACAAATACATTGCTCAGCAAGAAGTGATGAGGACAATCTCGACAAAAGATACTAAAGATGAAAGGAAACCAGAGAGGGAGCCCAATAATAAAAGCACTGAAAGATCGGACAAACTGGGTAAAGCTCCCAAGTTGAAATACTCTACTTATACATCATTCACCGAGTCACGAGCTTCAATATTGGCAGCAATAGAGAGGACGGGAATGATTCAATTCCCTAGAAAAGTTGAAGGGAATTTGGGACGAGACTTGAGGTCCTATTGCAGTTTTCATGTGGCCTATGGTCACTTGACGGAGAGATGTCGAGATTTAATGAACCAGCTGGAGAAACTGGCCAGAGAAGGGAGATTAGATCACTGTTTATGGATAGCCGAACGGAATCAGAACCTTCCATGGGGCCAGGAAGATCGTAGATTGCGCGAGAGGCGCTATGATAACAGGGAAAACGGGAGGAGAAACGAAGAAAAGAGAAATGGAGTGAGACCAATGGACCATAGGAATCAAGAGGTTGACAATAAACCTATCGGAGCTACTATTAATGTAATCTCATGAGGAGAAGGGAGAACGAGTGACTCGTCGACCTCAAGGAAGACTTATGCTAGACAGGCATATCAAATCCGTTCTGTTATGAAAGTTGACAAGAATGAAGAGGCAATTATGTTCACGCCAGCCGATCAAGGGGATGTGATTATTCCCCATGATGACCCCATGGTCATATCAGCAGTAGTGGCTAAACACTCGACAAGAATGTGAAAGTAGCCGGATCAATTGAGCTGCCTGTTACCTTGGGAGAGAGCCCTAGACGTGTGACAAGGCAAGCTTTATTTATGGTGGTAAGATCAACTTCCCTGACATACAACATTATCTTTGGAAGACCATTGTTGAGCAACATGAGGGCTGTGCTTTCCCCTTGTTATTTGCTGATGAAGTTTCCCACTCCTGAAGGAATAGGACAAATAAGGGGAGATCAAAGGAGGACGAGAACATGCAATGTTGCATCCACCACATGTAAGGGTATGCGAAGAAAGGAAACCCTTACCATTACTGAATCGCCCAAGCCTAAACCCGTGGAAGAATTGGAGGAGGTTAAGTTGGCAGCTGATGATGAGGAAAAGAAGTTGTGCATGGGCAGCCAACTAAAATTCGAGGCCAAGGAGGAATTGGTAAAATGTTTGAATGACAATACTGATATTTTCGCATGAACCCCCACTGACATGCCTAGAATTGATCCCATAGTGATCTGTCATGAGCTTAATGTGTTGCCTGTGGCTAAACCTATCAAACAAAAGAAAAGAAACTTCGCCCCAGAAAGGCAGCAAGTCATAGAGGAAGAGATCGAAAAGCTGCTTAAAGCTGGATTCATTCGAGAAGTTCTGTATCCGAATTGGTTGTCGAATGTGGTAATGGTGAAGAAAGCTAATGAGAAATGAAGAATGTGCGTAGACTTCACCGATCTAAATAAGGCATGCCCAAATGACTTATACCCGTTACCTCGAATCGATAAATTGGTGGATGAAACTTTCGGACAAGGGCACTTATTGTTACAGAGTGATGCCCTTTGACTGGAAAAACGCAGGGGCTACATATTAGCACATGGTGAACAAAATATTTAGGGATTTACTTGGACATACCATGAAAGTTTATGTAGACGACATGATTGTAACGAGTAAAGAAGGAGAGTCTCATTCCTCGAGATTATCCAACGTCTTGGTAGTCTTGAGAAAGTATGATATGAAGCTTAATCCGAGTAAGTGCTCCTTCGGGGTTCAATCTGAAAAATTATTAGGTTTCATGATAACTAGTTGAGGGATTGAGGCTAATCCCGAAAAGGTCCAAGCCATTCTGGATATGAAACCTCCAGTTACCTTTAAAGAAGTGTGAAGATTAACAGGGAGAGTAGCTGCACTGAATCACTTTTTGTCAAAATCAGCAGAGAGAAGCCTACCCTTTTTCAAGACACTCCGAGGGGGGTAGAACTTTCAATGGACAGAAGAATGTCAAAGGGCCTTTGAGGAATTGAAGGAGTACTTAAGGGAACTCCCGTTGCTATCGAAACCACTAACCGGGGAGCACTTATTTGTGTATCTGGGTATTGGAGACAAGGCAGTGAGTGCGGTGTTGTTGAGGAAGACTACTGACGGAGATATACCAATCTATTACGTGAGCAAAGTACTCTTAGATGAGGAAACACGATACCCGCAAGTTGAGAAAGTAGCCTTAGCACTGGTCATGGCTGCGAGAAAGCTGCATCTCTATTTCCAAGCATATTCAATAGTGGTATTGACAGATCAACCTCTGAAACAAACACTACAAAAGCCTGAACATTCAGGGCGATTGGTGAAATGAGCTGTCAAGCTTAGCGAGTATGATATCAACTTTCAGCCTCGTCAAGCCATCAAAACACAAGCATTGGCAGATTTCATAGTCAAGTGTACTTGTCAGGAAGATCCAAAAGAACAGGAAATGGAATGGTGTAAGCTGTTTGTAGATGGAGCATCCAACCATCAAGGAAGTAGAGCTGGTATTGTGCTAGAATCGTCGGAAGGAGAAATGTTTGAGTATTCCCTATGCCTCAATTTTCCCTGTTCTAATAATGTGGCCAAATATGAAGCTCTGATCGGGGGTATGAAGTTGGCAAAGGAGCTCTAGGTTAAAAACTTGTTAGCTCATAGTGATTCTCAGCTGGTGGTCAATCAATTTAAAGGACAATTTAAAACCCGAGAATCCTCTCTTGTTCCATATCTACAGAGGGTCCAGACTTTAGCCCAATCATATGATAAATTTAAGCTTACCCAAACTAATCGGTCAAAAAATAATCAAGCTGATGCTCTGTCTAAGTTGACGTCTTCCAAAGAAGCAACTGGAAGATTAGTAAAAGTAGAGAGGCTAGAGAAGCCTAGTATAGAGGAGGATGAAATTATGTGTAGAGCATTCCCTTTAACTTTAACTGATCACGCACTAAAGTGGTTTAACAATTTGTCGGAGGGGTCTATTTCGTCTTTCAATCAATTAAGAAGCGAATTCCTAAAGGCCTTTGTGATAAAAAGCCAGAAAAGAAAGGAGGCCACCTATCTGCTTACCTTAAGGTAGGGGAGCGAGGAATCACTCAAGAGCTATGTGGATCGATTTCGTAATACTACTCTTGAAGTACATGATCTACAAGCTGAAGTAGTTGTGACAGCTATGCTACACGGGACAAGGTTTGAAAAGTTACAAGAGTCGCTATCTTTGGATCAACCAACGACGATCTCAGACTTGTTCTCTAGAGCAGATAAATATATCACTCAAGAAGAAGTGATGAAAATGATATCGACGCTGAAATGCATATAAGGAAGTTCAAAGAAAAGAAACCCTTACCATCGCCAGACTTCCTAAGCCATCACCAATGCCTTGAAAGAAGATGAAAGGTTCACAAGGCAAGAGGATAGCAAAAACGCGGAATACCAATCACTTGCAAATATACTGGCAGTGAGACTTTATTCCATTTAATGTTATTTTTTGTTATTCAACTATGGGTTGAAATTTAATTTGTTAAACTATGATTTATGCTATATTGATATTTTATTGGCTATTGAGGTTCTCACATAATTGATAGATGACTGATCGCACCAGCTACACAAGTGCAAGGGCTTGAAGCGAAAAGTGCGTGAGGTAAGCCGCACACTCAAACAAGAAAGGGCTTGAAGGAAAAAATGGCGAGATAAGCCACGAAAAAAATGTACAAGAGCTTGAAGCGAAAAATGCGCGAGGTAAGCTAAGCACTCAAATAAAGGGCTTGAACCGAAAAATGCGCGAGGTAAGCCACGAAGACAAAGTGCAAGGGCTTGAAGCGAAAAATGCGCGAGGTAAGCCACGCACTCAACAAACAAAGGGCTTGAAGCGAAAAATACGCGATGTAAGCCATGAGGAAAATGTGCAAGAGCTTGAAGCGAAAAATGCGCGAGGTAAGCTAAGCACTCAAATAAAATGCTTGAAACGAAAAGTGCGCGATGTAAACCATGAAGAAAATGTGCAAGGGCTTGAAGCGAAAAATGCGCGAGGTAAGCCACGCACCCAAGAAAAGGGCTTGAAGTGAAAAATGCACGAGGTAAGCCACGAAAATAATGTGCAAGGGCTTGAAGCGAAAAATGCACGAGGTAAGCCACGCACCCAACTATATAAGGCTTGAAGCGAAAAATGCGCGAGATAAGTCATGCACTCAAACAAGAGCTTGAGAATCAGACGACGTTGAGAATTCGACTTTAAAATGAGAACATATGTACTCTTTCGCAAGGTAATACCTAACGGAAGAGTGTAGAGCAATTGTTGTGGGTACCAAAACGGGAATTGTCTTGTGGCATATTTGTATGTGGGTTTAAGCATAAGAAAGCTTAGCCTTTAATGAAGAGGATAGATACGTAATTAATGACAGAGTAAATCCCTATAAATAGGGGTCAGGTACGACTCATTAGAAAAAAGTCTCTATTTTTCTACTAAAACTCTGTCAAATTCTCGATTTGACTTAAGTATCGGAGTGCAAACGTAGGGAAAGCCATGCGTCCCTCTGACTCTTTATTTTTCTTGCAGAGATTTCGGCAGCACGTGGCACGAAAGACGTCAGCAATTCATCATTGTTGTTTCAGGCAACAACAACTAGAATTTGATGAAATAAAAAATAATTATAAAAGAAAATTAATAATATTATATATTAAAAATAAAAATATCAAATAAAATATGCAATATGAATATCATTAAATTTGTAAATATATATATATATATATATATTTATATATTTAATAGTGGGTCATGTCTAATAAAGTAAGAGAATATATGGAGTAATTTTGAAAAATCATCTATTTTGGTGGATTTTTAAGAAGAAATTTAGAATCTCAAATTTTCATTTGAAATTTTATATAACTTTTAAAATTTTTCATATTTGTATGACAAATAAAAAATTAAATTTTAAATATCCTAATTAAAATGTCTCTTAAAAACCTTCATCCGTACACATGCTTAATTTTCTGCTTTAAATGAAAAAAATCAGTATCATAGTATCTAATATCATAGTCATGGTCATCGTGGTCGGATGACCCACAGCCCGGTCGTAACGCTGGGCGGCCTTAGCGTATAGCAACCCACATGAAACATATGATGGAGTAAGGGAAGAGCTGGGCGGGGGGGGGGGGGGGGGGGTGGGTGGAGGGGGGAGGAGTTGTACCAATGTCAAGTTGCCAACAAAACATGATGATGATGGACAGTAATTGTATTGACAAGCCAAGAAACAAGGCAATTGTGGGGTCATGCCACGTGCAATGGTGGTTTTGATGGTGGGGCTTAACTTAAATTTCAAAGGACCCCAGGGCCCTTGCCCCACCCAGCGCCAGGCGTCTCCTCCTAAACCAATCCTCCCCTTTCCTATATACATCTCCCCTCGGCCTTGAATGCAAATAAATCTTCTTTTCTTTCATTTCCAAAGCCTCCGTATCCTTTCTCACATCTCTTTTCCCTTTTGCTTTTGTTTTCTTCCTTCAATTTTTAAGCTACTATGAATTTAATAACACTAGTGTAATGATGATTACAACTTACAAGGGTATTTTTAGGTTAAAGTTGAGCCAATGCACTTTTTTGTGTATTTTTTTATTAATTATATATTAATCTAATTGTAATTCCCAAAAACTCCATTAATTGCTTATATCACACTTTCAAATTATCAAAATTATACTTGTTTTTTGTTGTCTTTAGGTAGAGTTATAGTACTCGTAAATAGTTTTCCAAATTACATGCCTATGATATTATTATTAGTTTTTTTTAATATATTAGAATAGAGAAGTCAAATGCAAATCTTTAAGAAAATTGTGTGAATCATTTTGTTTAGAAGTAAAGGGTGTAAGAAAAAAAATACCAACAATTTTTATATGTTTAGTGATCTATTTATTTAATTTTAAAATTGTTCGTTTTGATATAAAAATTTTATGCTATGTTCAAGCTCAATAAATATTTAAGATTTTTGAGATCAGTTTGGGATCAATTAAATTAAATTAAATTAAAAGGGATATTTATTAATATTAAACGAATATATTTTTAAAATTACAAATAATAAATAGATTTAAATAAATAAAAAAATATAAATAAAATATAATATTAAAAAAAATGAAAAATATTATTTTATCATTATCAAATAGTAAATAAATTTTAAGTTATTTATTAATAAATAAATTTTAAACAAATTTATATATGTTGATATAAACAAATCAAACATATCTTTGTTGAGGTTAACTCTATTAAGAAACAAATTTTGAATTATTATTCGTGATTATTTATTCCGCTTAATAAATAAATATAAATGACCAAAAATTAAAAATGTAAAATTTCTCGTTATTTGCATCTTTTTCTAAGTAAAGTTTAATATTTATGTCTTCAATTAAAAAGAAACTTAATTATAGCAAAAATATTATGTGAAGTTTTCTTATTTGGATAAGATGCTAAAATTAGACGTGTCAAAGTTACAATAAGTGTTCAATTTGAGTGCCTCGTGGCTCATTTTCTACCCATAATTCTTTTATTTGAAAAAATAAATCTCTGTTTTAACAAAAAATAAATATATTAATTATTAAATTAAATATTTAAATAAACTAAAAAATAAAGTAAAATATCCATAAAAAGTGCTATCTTAGCGTTAGGAAAGTTTTAAAGTTCTACCAGTTTGGATATATATTTTTTAAATTTTGATGGAAAGAGAGTTGAAGAGCTGAGAAGGTTATGACTTGTGATGGATATTTAAGTGTCTTTTCAGAAGAATTATAGAAAATTGGACCAAAAAAAATCATATTACTTGAGTAGATTAAATTGACTTTGAACCTATCGTCAAAAGCTTAATTGCAGTCAGCCATGTCTATATTTGAAGGCTTCGCCTTTGAATTTTTCGCCAAATCCATGCGTCTTTCGTCGCTTAACTTTTGTGGCGGAAAGAAAGGAAGAACGAAACTCGTCTATTTACTGATTTTTTTAGCACGTAAAATATTTTTATTTTATAATAACGAGACGTCAGTAGTAAAATTTCCTCCATAATTATATTATTGTTTTTTTATAAAAATTATTTGAAGTCTTTTAATATTGGACTAAGTTTTGACACGTGCAATTTTATTTTTCTACCCACAAAAATTAAATAATGCCGTCTTTTTGTTAAAAAAACTTAATCTGAAGTTTAATGATAAATAATTCCAACCTAATTTGACATTTTGTGATTTGATAAAAAAACAAATTATCTCAATTTGATTTATTGTATTCAATAATTTAAAATTTTAATTTAATTCAAGTTTTTTTAATAAAAACTTAATAGATTGGGGCTTAAACTTCAAACTCTAATTTTCGAAATAATTACAAATTTTAAAATTTTTTAATGAAGTAAACAGTAAATTTTTAATAAAAAATTTACAAATTATATTAATTTACATCTTCAATTCAAGTAAAGACATGAAGTAGAGGAAGATTTCTAATATATTATTCAAAAATCAAAAGGGATAATGTTTAAATAAATTTTAAACTTTATTCAAAATTAAAAATAAAAATAAAAATATAATTTTTTATTGTATAAAATTAAGGTTATAAAATTTTATTTTATTATAGTCCGAATTTTAAATGAATGATCTAATTTATAAAAAATACTTAAATTTATTTAAATGAGTTTAACAACAAATATTTTGAAAAATAAAATATGATCTAACCATTGTTATTTTAAAAAAATATTAAGTTAAAAGTTTGAATTTTTTATTTATTTTTTAAATTTAATGAATAAATTATAATGAAATAAAAATTTTTAACTTTAATTTTATATAATAAAAATTAAAAAATGTATTTATATCTCAACATAAAATTTAAAAACACATTTAAGTATGAAATCTAATCAAAATCATTTTAACCAAAAAAAAGAAAAAAAAAGGAAAAGCGGAATTGAATCCTAAATGGAAGAGGAATATAAAAATGAAAGTCCGTGGAAATTTACTTCTGCCCCAACCTTTTATTATTTTATTATGATTAATGATATTAATTTTTAATAATATTCTAAAATCAACGTTCGGACAACTCCATGTCTCAACTCAGACATCCTATCATTCTTCCTTTCTCTCTCCTTTTCTATCAATCTCTCTCTACGCGATCTATTAACAAACTCTCCCAATATCACAAAAGCTAAAAAAAGCAATTACAATCTTTGAAATATCTCTCTTTCAATTTAGATTTCTAGGGTTTTTATTTTGTTCTAGTTTCTTACTTCTTAGCTGGTGATATATTGGATGACTTAAAGCAACTTCTCACTCGATTTTCGTCAATTTATCAGTGTGTTGGAGCTCAGATTCGTAGCTCCAAGCATGTGAAGTAAGTTACTTTTTTTTTTCCGTTTGATGTTGAGCAATTTCTGCTAGTTATTGTTTTTCAGTTAATTTCGGTGTTCGTTGGAGTTTATTATATTTTCTTGGAGTTTGTATGTAGATCTGTTGGTTGGAACTTACGTTTCTGAGCAGTTTTGAGATTGTAACTTTTTGTTTGGTTTCAGAGAAAATTTGTGGGGGAAAATAAAAGATTTAAGTATGATTCCAAAGTTTCAAGTATTATTGCAATTAAAAGTTTGAGATTCTAAATTATGTTTTTTTCGGTTGTGATATGGATTTTGAGAGATGTTTTTCTTAGTTGGGGATTGAATTTGGCTTTGTTTATGGTTATAGAAAGACCTTTTTTTTTTATATATATATTGGTGAAGTCAAATGTTGTCGTGTTTCCGGGTTTTCGATGAAGTAGAGTAAATCGGTGAGAACATGGTAGCTTGGGGACCTAAAGGGAAAATCCCCAAAGGCAGTAGAGACTGGGGTTTAAGAAGGCTGGTTTCAGCTTTATGACAATATCTGTTCCGAATTTTTAGTGGCTTGCATGCAATGGAGTCGATTCCTCTACTTAAGAAATTCGGCATACCGTGGTTTCCTTGCTGCATGCATTTGTATATATTGTTGTTCCAAACCATATGTTAAAGCTAGTGGTTTAGAAGTTAGGCAAACATGCATTAACATAAAAACAGATGCACTTGTTTGCCTAGAAAAAGAAGAAATGTTATATTTTCCTGTCTGTCTAAGTGCTTAAACTTGTTAATTTGTGTTTGTATGGATATGAATGTGATATTGTTGGTTGTGGAGCATGGCACGTCAAGTGTTGCTGAAAACTAAGTGTGTGGTCCCTCCTCCATTCTTCTTTTTCTTGTCCGCAGATTCTAGCATTTGGTGTTGATTGTGAAGCTCATAGCATTCCAGCTCACAATCCAGAGTTTTCCGAAGCTTCTCTATTGTGAATCCATTGTTGGATCAAAGAACTGATTGTATTGGTTTTGAGCTCTAGAGTTTTAGTATGATATTTGGAAATGGATTTGCATTAGGAAAACTTGCCATTTAGTACTGTAGATCTTTGAAATTGGAAACATGCCTTCATGGTGGGGAAAGTCATCATCCAAAGAAGTAAAGAAGAAAACAAGCAAGGAAAGTTTCATTGGTAGCTTACACCGAAAATTTAAGATTCCATCTGAAGGTAAACCAAACAGTAGATCAGGGGCGTCAAGAAGACGCTGCAGTGACACAATTTCAGAAAAGGCATCTCAATCCAGAGCAGAATCAAGGTCTCCTTCACCTTCTAAAGAGGTTTCTAGGTGTCAAAGTTTTGTTGAAAGGCCTCATGCTCAACCGCTTCCACTTCCTGATCTGCACCCTGCAATTGTGGATCGTACAGATTCTGGAATTGGCATATCAACAAAGGTGAGACCAGAAAAAGGCTCAAAATCATCATTATTTCTGCCTCTCCCCAGACCTGGATGCATACGTCATAGGCAAAATCCTAATGACTTAGATGGAGATTATGTTACTGCTTCAATTTCCAGTGAGAACTCTGCTGAAAGTGATGATCCCACTGACTCTAATCATCGAAGTCCTCAGGCAATTGATTATGAGAATGGGACTAGAACTGCTGCAAGCAGCACTTCCAGGTGAGCCTGCCTGTTTCTTGTTAACCAGAGTGCTTGCAATGAGGATTTATTCTTGTACAAACATGATGTTGTAGTATTTTACGTTTTACTCGTAATTATTTTCTGTCATTTGTTGGCTAAAATTCATCTCTGACAAATTTTTACTTCTTTTTTCATCTGAAGTTTGATGCATAAGGATCAATCCTCTACAGTCACCCAAAGTAACTCAAGAGAGGCAAAAAAACAGGCTAACATATCATTTGGTAATAGTATCTCCCCAAAATCACCAAAAAAGAGACCTTTAAGAAATCATGTGCCAAATCTACAGATTCCACATCATGGTGCTTTCAGCAGCGCTCCAGACAGCTCCATGTCAAGTCCTTCTAGAAGCCCAGCTTTTGGCACAGAGCAAGTAATGAATTCTCCTTTCTTGGCAGGAAAGACTTATACTGATGTCACTTTGCTTGGATCTGGCCATTGCTCCAGTCCTGGTTCTGGATACAATTCTGGGCATAATTCAATGGGTGATGTGTCAGGGCAGCTATTTTTGCAACAAAGTAGGGGCAGCCCTGAGTATTCTCCAATACCAAGTCCCAGGATGACCAGTGCTGGTCCTAGTTCCAGAATTCATAGTGGTGCTGTCACTCCTATTCATCCTAGATCAGCAGGCACAGCCACCGAATTACTTACTAGCTGGCATGATGATGGGAAACAACCAAGCCACAGGTTGCCCCTTCCTCCTGTAACAGTTTGCAGTTCTTCTCCTTTCTCCCCTTCAAATTCAGCAGCAACATCTCCTTCTGTGCCACGAAGTCCAGGAAGGGCAGAGAATCCTGTAAACCCTGGGTCACGGTGGAAAAAAGGAAAGCTTCTGGGTAGAGGCACATTCGGTCATGTTTATGTTGGTTTTAACAGGTATAATACTCCAAAGAAATAGTTGTTTGATTTAATTTCCTTTAGACCTAGAAATTGACATGTATTTGGTTTATGCCTTACGGTAGTCCATCTACAGCTGAGTAATTGAGACTGATGTTTCACTGTTTATTACTTTATCGATTGCATGTGCTTCTTGCAATACCTTACATGATTGATTAAACTAGTGCGCATGTGAGGATTTCTTCTTGTGTGCTCTTTATAAATTTCAGTACTTCAAATATCCCCAAAAAAAAAAATTATTGTAAGTAATTTGTTTCTTTATATCTGATTTTATGTTCTATCTTCATCAGTGAAAGTGGTGAGATGTGTGCAATGAAGGAAGTTACGTTGTTAGCAGATGATGCCAAGTCAAAAGAAAGCACTAAGCAGTTGATGCAGGTAAGCTGTTTCTCCATCAGATTAGGAAGTTTGGCTTGTCCTGATGATGCCAAAAGAAATAATGCATTCCTCTTCTTGTGATTTAACCTGGTTACAGCTATGTAAGAAATTTATATTCACATTGATCTGACAGGAAATTGCTTTGTTGAGCCGCTTAAGGCATCCAAACATTGTGCAATACTATGGGTCTGAAAAGGTGTGTCCTACGTAAGACAATCTGTTTTATTGGTCTTGATATCTTGTCTTTATGGTTGTTTGCAATTGCTATTAAGACAATTAAAAGTTCCATTGATTAAAGGATTCTATCCAAAAGTGTTACTCTTTATGTATTGAGAAATAGTGACTCATATAATGTTAAAGAAAGTATTGGGAACTAATATGGTCTCTTGACTTACCTAACTTCAAAAAACTATAAATTGGTAAGCAATTTCTCAGAAAATAAAATAAAAAGGCAAAGGGCAAATGAGTATTATGCTTGACTTACAGAACTTTGGAATAAATTCCTGAACAGGTAGAAGACAGACTTTACATATACCTTGAGTATGTATCTGGTGGTTCTATTTATAAAATTCTCCAAGAGTATGGGCAACTTGGTGAACTAGCAATTCGCAGTTATACTCAACAGATCTTGTCTGGACTTGCCTACCTGCACTCTAAGTCTACTGTCCATAGGTGAGTTAGGTTATCTATTTGACCATTCCTTATCTGATATTTTAGAACTATAACTTCATGGGAGCTGTCTATTGATATTTGCTTCAAGGAAAATATTGTTCATCTTCCTGTCCTATATTGCTTGTACAGAGATATTAAAGGAGCAAACATACTGGTAGACCCTAATGGTCGTGTTAAGTTGGCAGACTTTGGGATGGCAAAGCATGTAAGTGTAGCCATGATCCATTTTTGCTTTAAATTAACTTAATCAGATTAATTGGAGCCAGTCCAACCTCATGAAGATTAAATTATGACTTATTTAATGCTGCATTTTTTTTCAATGACTTGACTTTCTTCTGCCATACTTATATAATGCATGCTTTGCAGATTGCAGGGCAGTCATGTCCACTTTCTTTTAAAGGAAGCCCGTACTGGCTGGCACCTGAGGTCAGACTTGTTTTTCTCTTTGGTTTTAAGGCTTATTTCAAGTTCTTACTAGTTCATCACTTTGGGGGAATAGACTTGGTTTATCTGGTTTGAGCTTAAATTGTGAAATCTTCTTTGTAATGTATCTCAGCTTTCTGTTCTATAATTTGCCCAGGTTATAAGTAACCCAAATGGTTGCAACCTTGCTGTGGATATATGGAGTCTTGGGTGCACTGTTTTGGAAATGGCAACAACAAAGCCTCCTTGGAGTCAATATGAGGGGGTCAGTTATAAGAACAGCAAGATATGATACTTTAAATTTCAAAGCTGTTTAATTGTGTCTATGATAATAATGTTTTTAAGACAAGCGTCTAAGACAAGCGTCTGTGTACCCATTTTCAAGCATATAGCTTTACTAAAGTTCTTATTTGTAGTTATTTTGTGATATTTGCATGCTAGGTTGCTGCTATGTTCAAGATTGGGAACGGCAAGGAACTTCCACCCATTCCAGAATACCTCTCAGATGAAGGAAAAGATTTTGTGCGGCAGTGTTTGCAACGCAACCCACTACATCGTCCCAAAGCAGTTCAGCTTTTAGATCACCCATTTGTAAAACATGCTGCACATTTGGAAAGGCCTATTCCAGATCCTGAGCCTTCAGATCCAACCCCTGGTGTTATAAGTGGGGTGAAAGCTCTGGTATTTTTCTTACTCATGTTGCTTTATCTATTTTGTAATTAGGTTGAGCATGCCCTATATCGTTGCATTCATTACCTTCAGCAGTTCATTTAGGCAATGAAATCAATTTCACCATAAATGTTAAATGGGCCACATCATCTTTGTCGTAATTAACATACTTAAATGATACTGCAGTGTAGGTTAGCCTTTGCTTTATTTAACCTGAGTAATTTGTTCTGAATGCACGGTAATTTTTCATTGCTCCATGTCCAAGAGCTTCATGACTAGCTGGATGAGAAACGAAAGGCTTGTAATGATTTAGACCTTTTTAATGTGCTTTTTCTTCTTTTATTATTATTATTATTATTATTATTATTATTATTATTATTGTGGTGGGGGGAGAGTGGTGCACAGGGGGCAAACCAAATAAAAGACAAAAAATTACAAGGATTTGCCAGGCCTAAAATTTCAGGTTGTAATATAGACCATGACTACCCACCTGCAATAAGTAAACAACTAATGGCCGTTAAACAAGCTGAAAATTGTCATCTGATCTGCACAAACATTGTCTTGCCTGTAGATATGCCTAATTTTGGTTCCCCAATATCACCCTATGGGAATTTGGTATTTGAGCCCTTAATCTCGTTGGAATTTTGGCTCACAACAGAGAAAAGTGTAGCATAAAATAGCCAATTTGTTTACAAGCTTTATGCAATAAACATTTTGCATGTGAATTTGTTAAGGATAAAGTTTTAAAACTCTTCTTGGTGGATAAGTTGCAAGGGTAAAAGGGGCCTATAAGCAGAACATCTCAGAGGACCCTAAAATTCTGAATAAGTTGTTCTGGTAAGGCTTAGAGAATGAAAATGACTGCAGCAGTGATTCAAACATGCTTATTAACTCAATAGAAAATGTTTTGAGATTAGTATTTGTGCAAGCAACGCTGCTGTCTCTGCTGTAAGTCTTAGTTATGTGGTAACTTTAATGATTGTCCATTGGCAGAGACCAGTTTATCTACTGCTTACTTTCTAATTTCTTTTTCATATTTCAGCTTTGTCTTGGTGCAGACTTTTATGCAGTTTGCTATGCTTGTTTGTCTTTTTCGCCTGAGTTTGTTATGCATGTTTAATTCATGAATTTTTATATCTTACTGATCTTTACTGTTGCTCTGGCTTACTGACATCTCAGGGCATTGGACAAGGGAGGAATTATTCCTCCTTGGAGTCAGATCAACTTGCAGTTCATTCGTCCAGAGTATCAAAACTGCCTACCAGGTCTCTCTCTCTCTCTCTCTCTCTCTCTCTCACACCCACACACAGATGCACACATGAATACAGGCAGTAACACTGTATGCTTCTGGTCTCATTTCAGTTCCCTGACGTGCAGTGATATCAATATTCCAAGGAATTTATCTTGCCCTGTTTCACCCATCGGAAGCCCTCTTTTGCATTCAAGGTCACCACAACATCTGAATGGAAGAATGTCTCCTTCTCCCATTTCTAGCCCGCGGACCACTTCAGGCTCATCTACACCTTTGACAGGTGGAAGTGGTGCTGTACCTTTTGGTTATCTGAAACAATCAACTTACTTGCAAGAAGGTTTTGGAAGCATGCCAAAACCCTCAAATGGTCTTTATGTCAGTGGGTCCTCTTATCACGATACAAATCCTGAAATTTTTCGAGGATTGCAGTTAGGGTCTCACATATTTTCTGAATTGGTGCCATCAGAAAATGATGTTTTAGGAATTGGAAGATCGGTTCAGGGGGAATGTTATGATGGACAGTCTGTTTTGGCTGATCGTGTTTCTCGACAGCTTCTGAAGGATCATGCGACAATGAGTACATCCCTGGATCTAAGTACCAGCGCTCCTTCACCTGGACAGACCAGTGTTATTATCTAAATGTAATTCTGAAGACTCGCTGATCAGAATGTTTTTGGGTCTTTATGGGCTTGACTGTATTCATCATGTTAACTTCTAAGGAAGCGGATGGAGCCAGAACAGAAATTTGAGGAATAAGGTTGAAGTGCAGGGAAGTGAGGTGACTGGTGAGTGGTGACTAATAGGTCATTTGCCATGGATCGGAGTTCAGGCTCAATGCTTTGTGATTGATAGAGCTATCGACAAAATTTATTCTAGTTAGATGTTCAATTCCTGGCAAATAAGACTATTGCTGTCATAAGTGGTTATAATATGACGCGGCAAGAATCTGTACAGAGTTGAGTATGTAAATCAGCTAATGCTCGACTGAACTGCAGTGATCAAAAGTTTGTCGCCAGGCTTCTGATGATCTGTTGTATTAAGTTACTCGAGTATAAGCAAAAGTCTTGGCTGCAAGAAGTATATATTCTTTTAAGATCATCACAGGGAACGACTAAGTTGGCATTTTATTAAGCTTTTGGACAATTATTTGGTCAGGTTTGACAAAGTTGTACAGATGTTGAAGAACTGAATGGGATTCCAAGTTTACTTAGAAGTAGTCACAGGATTGCGGAGCATGTGCCTGCTGACTTCAGTCGTGATGGTACATGCCACAACTGAATTAAAATTTTTATGTGATGCTCTACCTGATTTATTGAATGTACATCCCTACAGTAAATTGAAGAAATCTAATTCCATGGTCCTGCATCTTCCAGTTCTGTGTGCTTAATTTGAATGAAATGTCAACTGATCCTGGGAGAGAAAAAAATTTAGGGGTCGTTTGTTTTTGTTTTTGTTTTTGTTTTTGTTTTTGTTTTTGTTTTTGTTTTTGTTTTTGTGTTTCTGTTTTTTGTTTTTGTTTTCAGGTTTTTGGAAAACAAAAACAGAAAATATGTTTGGTATTGATTTTTGTTTTAAAAAAACGAAAATGAAAATGAAAATTTTCAAAATTGTTGGAAACAAGAATTTGATGTTTTCATTGTTTTCAGAAACATGTTTTCATTTTTGTTACTGTTCATAAATGAGTGAACCGTATTTATATATTAATATAATATTAATATATTTTCATAATAAAATTATAAAATAAAATTAATTAATTTTTTAAAATAAAAATAACATTAATGTTTAATATAAATTATTATTTAATTAAAAAATAGTTTAATTTTAATATATTTATTTTAAATTAGAAAAATTGAAAAATGTAAAAAATAACAAGAAATAGCATAAATTATAATATCATAATATTTTAAATTTAAACTTGTATAATAATTAATTGAATATATTATAAATTTAAATAATATAATTTATTATAATTTAGATATGTTAATAATTAATATTATTGCTAATTGCTATTATATAATATATTTAATAAATATTTTATTAAATGATATTATTATTTAATATTATATATTTTAATTAAATTTAAAACATATCACTCTTAACATAAAATAATTTAATATTATTAAAAAGTGAATACTTGACATTAAATAAAATTATTTATATTAAATATAACATGTTTTAATAATATATATTTTTTATAAATTACTTAGCTAAATATATTTTTTTAGTAATTTAATATTATTTCAATTAAAGTAAATAATATTATTAAATATAAGTAATAATTTATTAATTCATATTATTATTTAATATATAAAATTTAAAATGTTTATTAATCTTCATTATTATCTAATAAAATTAATATTAAAAATTTATTTATTATTATTTTAATTGAATTATTTTTTAAGTAATTATTTTATTTAATATTATATTTAATTATAATAAAATTTAAATAATATTAAATTTTAATATGATTAAAAGTAGATATTTCATATTAGTATTAAATATTATAAATAATATAATTTAATAATATGTACATAATATTATATATTATTATTTTTGTTCAATTTTTAAATTTTATTTTGTGATTGAATTATTGTATCTAAATCAGTTTAAAAATTTGTTCTGAATACGTAACAATTTTAACCAAACATGTTTTCTATTTTTAGAAATCGAAAACAAAACAAACTAAAACAAAAACAAAAATTTCAGAAACAAGAAACACAAAACAGATAACAAGAAACGATACCAAACGAACCCTTAGTATCTGCTAATAACGTATCCTGAAAGAGTAGGTCATTTAAATATTCTTGCAGGTTCAGAGTCTTTATTGTACATGTTGGAATTCTGGGGAAAGTATAGCAACAATCCATGAGGAAACGGATTTGAGAATGGATTGAAATAAATCATTGTTTTCAGAAGTCCACGATGCAGCAAATCATTGGTAATTATTACACTCTCCTTTGTGGAATCTGTCCAGAAGGGCAACCAACTGTTAATTATTATTTTGGACTGATTCAGGAATATAATTTTCGTCGATCTCTATTAAGTGCCACAGTTTTCCACCAGACTCAAGCTGAAATCCCAGAGTTTCCTTGCCAACTCAACATCTTTAGCTTGTACGCTTGTTTCACCTACATTACTGTCTGCAAAATAGAGGCCAGTCTTTCCCTTAACTTGCGGGTGCAATGCAGCATAGCATGTAGTTGCAGCCCCCTGAAACCACCACAATTTAACTCTCACTCTAAGTTTATTCCAAACATACAGTAATATTTTCTGCACAACTTCAGCATGGGAGTACATGTATAAAAGGTTATACCTGCTCTACATTTTTAAAGACATATTTACCAAGAAGGCCAACTAGACCTGCATCCGAACCAGAAAAAAATAAATAAATAAAAAATCATCTCCTTTGGTAAGTGAAAGAAAGTTCATTAATCAAAACCAAGGGTACTAGCTTTGTCACCAAATTTTGAGCATCCTCTCACCAGCAAAATCAAGCTGCAACATAGCACTCAACATAGTACTTGCTAACAAGCTCTTTGAGTATGCTTTATACTGGAATTCATTGTTCCGGTTTTGAGATAAAGAAAAAACAGGTCATTATCCTTACTGCATAATAATACAAGACAACAAGGAGGACTGTGTTATATCATGTTATAAAATGTATTCATATTGGGCACAGGTTTTTAAAGATTTTTGCTACACCCCTTGTACTATCTGTAACTTATTGTATTTAAACCTGGCATCTGTACATTATATTGTAATGAGAGGAAGTTTGAGCAGAAGGGGATAATGACTTCACGAACTTGTTTATAAACAAGCACTATTCTAGAAGAAAAAACAGTAGTTCAATACCGCTAACAAGGCTGTGATGACGAAAGAGGTTGGTTGCTATGGCACCTGGGTGAAGTGAATTTGCAGTTATAGCCACTCGATCTTCCTGTTTAAGAACAGAGACTATCAAAATATAGCAGCAAGTAATAGGCGGCATGACTATCTTACACTTTGTCTAATCAGTTCCATTGTTTGACATTCCCGTGACTACATGGAATAATTCAGTCGCTTGTCCTGGGTGGCTGATGAAATAACACTAATTAACAGACCTTATTCAACCACCCCTTACTCTTTATATCATAACTTCCATTGCATAAGTACAACCATAATTCAAATTTGGTTTGTTTATTAAGAGTAAAGATGTGACTTGGAGTAATCCCTTCACTGGGCCAAGAATGAACAAATGCACCACCATAAAGAATATAGGGATTTCAAATTATATAATTTCATCAAAGTTGCATCCTAGAACAAACAAGGCACCTTTAAACGACTTGCAAGTTCATTAGCATGCAAGACATTGGCAAGCTTTGACTGACCGTATGCAGATACACAGTTGTACCTGTACATTGCCAAGATCACAAGTAGTAATTAGGATAAACACAAATGATTCCACCAAGTGACTTGGTTACAATTTAAATATTGAATACATACAAGTGGTATTACCCTGATTGATCATTGATTTTGTCAAATCGAATCCCTTCCAGATATGAGAACTTGTGACGGCGTGACGAGACATTTACAATTCTTCCTTCTGTCTTGCATCCTTGTGCTGTTTCCTTCATGGTTTCCAGTAATAGATTTGTTAGAAGAAAATGTCCTGCATAAGGAAACAGACTCTTGTAAGAAATAGACTCTCGATTGAATGCCTGTACAAATAGATTTTGCAAGCTCTCTCTCCCTTCTCCTTACAAGAAAGATTTTCTTAATCCTTTCATTTTTTCACTTCCTCCTCTCTTATTTACACTTCAAATCATCTTTCTAGCTTTCACTGAAGTTGAGATTTAACCATACTATATGTCTATTTTCAGGATTTAAATAAACCAATGTCTTATTACCTATGTGATTTGTGGCGAATTGTAATTCTATGCCATCTTTTGAAAGCATGAATGGTGTAGCCATGATTCCTGCATTGTTACTTAAAAATTACGTATTTCTGTTAATAACAAATCATATTTTTCAAAGATACAAACATCAACATAGTTCTCCAACAGCTAAAAGATAAACAAAAGCAGGCTTAGAAGCAACGCATAGAGAGAGGGAGTCGGCCATCCTACTACACTTACATGAGGATGTTAAGCGGAAGACCGGAGGCTTTGAAATCTGCAGCAAATTTCCTCACTGACACCATTGAGCTCAGATCTAGTTCCATTGCATTAATTTTTGCTTTGGGGTTTTGCTCAACTATCTTTTCTTTGACTTGCCTGCCAGCGATCATATTCCTGACCCCCATAACTACATGGACACCACGCAGCGCAAGAACACGTGCAGTTTCAGTGCCAATACCGCTTGATGCCCCTGAAAACAACTACTGCGGCCAGATGAGAAAGCTTTGCGCTTGATTTGTCCTTTTCCATCACAAATTTTCATCCTTCTTTCACAGTTTATTATGGGTTTATGTTGGTGAACTTCACAAGCTTAGTTAAGTATATCCACAAACAAAGTACAAGAAAAGAGTAAATCAAGGAAAATTTCTATCAATTTCCGTTGTTTCTTTAGGTGAGATTAAAATAAAAAGAAAGACCTGTAACGATGGCGGTTAGGCCAGTGGCATCAATTCCTTGAGTAACTTCCTCAGCTGTAGAAGAAGCTGAGAACCCAGAGGCCCCTTTCCTGCTAAACAACCACATTTGCAGAAGAAGCAGTTTCGACTCAAAAATAGCAGTCAGTAGCTTCAACTTTTTTTTTTTCCCTAATGGATAAGTTTGGACTGTCAGAATTGTTGTTATGTTTTTTTTTCAGCCGCATGTTTCGGTTCGGACCGGTATTCAAGTAAAATTTTCTGAATAATAATAATTTTTTTTTTTTTTTTGGTTATGTTTTCCAATCACAGTAAATGATTATTTTAGGGGTAAATTTCTTATTTTGTCAATTATTTTAGTTCTCTATATGAATTTCATGTGAAGATTCGGAGACATCTAGTGAAAATGAAAAAACAAATGAAAAATTTACTGACTTTTTAAAAGCCTGCATCCACGGATGAAGGCGAGGAAACAATTTCACTATGCGCTTGAAGCAATTTCACCATACACAAAGTATCAGAAGGTTTCCCAAACGAACCTGGCACATAATTCTGGGATGAATAAAACAAAAAGCAGGTAGAAACTAAAACTGCTTCGGATGAAGTGAATCTCGAAGGAAACTAGAACCCCCACATCACCTGCACAAAACAAAACAACGAACCTATAAGGCAAATTTACTTGACACTCAGGAAACATTGTGAAACTCTTGTTCAGTATTTATCTTTTTCAAAATGAATATGAACAGCAATAATCTACCTTGCGATAAATTGCATCTGGTTTTGAAGGAACTAGAACTGGAACAACTGGCTGAGCTCGGGGTAGAACTCAAGGGACATCGACTTCTTTATCACCGGATACGGTTCAAGTGAGAAAATGGCTCTGGGTTCGCTTTTGGAGCAGGTTTGGCCACTTCTGGGACCCCAAAAACATTCCAGAATCTTAGTGTCTCATCCCCTGCAGCTGATGCCACTGTGCAACCATCTGGGCTTTGAGCCATGCAAAGTACTCTAGATGTATGACCAGTTAGCTCTGCCATCTTCACCATCGATGGATATTTCCAAAGAATTAATTGATTCTGAGTAAATCCATGAGAGCTCAGAAGCTCTCTCTCATTCTTGTTCCACACCAAAGCGCAAACCTGAGAGCCCGTATCCACTGAATTCAAGCATGCACCTGTATGTGTGTTCCAAAACTTTATGGTCCGATCACCTCCACCTCCACCAGAGGCCAGCAAATTGCTCTGGAAAGGGCACCAGGCAAGGGCTTTGACGGCAGAAGTATGATCCTCCAACCTATGTAGCCATTGGGTTGGTGAATTTGAAGATGCCATGGACCTGTCCCATATGTGAACAAGATTATCATTGCCTCCACTGGCTAGTTGCTGTCCAGAAGCTGACCATTTTAGTCCGCAAACCTCTTGCTGGTGTCCTCTGTAGGTTTCAACAATATGGGATCTAATTCTTACATCATTGTTAACTATCTGACCGTCCATTCCTCCTGTTGTAAGAATGTGATTGTTCCATGCCATCGAACCCACTCTTGATCTGTGACAACCTCTCAAAGTACGCAGCTGCAGGAACAAAGGTAAAGATTGTGTTAGAAATTATGAAGAATGAAACAGAAGAAAGTGCAAAAATTTTGAGAGATGTGTATAGCAGCAAACCTGTCGGTTGGAAGCAGAATCCCATAACTGTACTTCGGAATTGTTCAAGCCAATGGCAATGTGCCGACCATCAGGAGCCCAACTCACACTTGTTACTGGGCCATTTTCATCATCAACTGTAACAAGTTCAGAGGTAGAACTATCTGAAGCATCCCACAAATACACAGTGTTTCCAAGTGCTATTGCTAGAACATTGCTGCTGCCCCAGTCCAATAAATTCAGGTAAAAATCGTCCACAAGGTCAGGAGCATCCAGTGTTCTCTCAGAACTCTGAAGGATCAAATGATAGCAATAACATACTGATATTAGCGTCTGAGAAACCAATATTTATTGTCAAAACTAGTCAAAAAACACATAACATGCTCTGCTTACCTGAGGAATGTGTCTTCGGGGCTTTGCGGATTTGGCAGGGTTAACAGAAGTTGAGTGCTCGGAAGGGAAGAGTTCAACAGGTGTTGGCGGCTTGTTCTTGAAAGCCAAGATTCGGGTCCTATTCATGTTCAAGGTCTCAGCCAACTGCTTCCTATAGGCCTCCCTGGCAGGTGAGCACACTGTCTGGTTCTCCTTGATCTTCCTCCCTTCGGTCAGCATGTAATGTGCATAGTCAAAGTCCATTGCTGAACGGTTTGGTATGAATCTGTCCATCTGCCATTACCAAGAAAGCATTAAATTTGAACGTCTTTACAAAATCTAATTTATCAAGCCAAAATTAAAGCATTCATATAGCAAAGCTGTTTTCTAAAATCAAGTTAAAAGAAAAAACTCCAAGGTTTGATATTATTACCCCTTTGTCAAATTGAAAAACCATAAATCAAGAAAAACTAAATCCAGTTTTGCAACGCTTAAAGTTAGACTAAATACTAAGTTGGGATACTTACATTTTCCTTAGAATTCCTTCTATGGAGAAGCTGTTCTTGGAGTGGGCATCTAGATTGTCCCATCAGGTTTGAAAATGAATCCAAAGATCCTGCATCCATAATATCAAGTACCCACAAAAAAAAAAAAAAAGATAACAAAAAGAAGAAAAACAATAAACGAATAGAAAAGATACTGCAAGAAAGATTTAACTAAATCCAAGAAAAATTATATCTATACCAACTCAGAACCTGCAAAATTCAAACCAAATTAAAAATAAAATCACATAGAAAAGGTTAGAGACGGCAAATTAGAGAAATGCGAGGGGAAAGAAGCCTTATGTTGGAGATGTGGTGCGAGAGTTGATTGAAGATGACTGGACGAAGCGATAAGTTTATATAGCGATGGCAGATGAGGAAGGGCCGTTATAAGCAGAGTTGTAAAGATTAGGCTTTTCGGCTGCGTTTTTCGGCAAAGAGCCGTTGTAAATCAGGTTGACGAAAATATCCCCAAGGTTTCGCTTTTGTTGTGGTAGTGTATCCCGTCCTCGCTTGTAAATCATTAGTCGGGTATGAGCTGGTGGGCTTTGACAATTCGGTTTTGCATATAGTCGTGATTTAGGGGAGGGGAGGGGATGGGAGAGGATGCTCGCTGCTACATTCAGGTTCTTCACTTGATAAGAGGTAGATTTGACCGTTTAGAATTATATTTAATGACTCATATATATATATATATATATATATATATATATATATAATATCTATTTTCAAGGGTTTTTATATTTTTTTAACTTATTAATAAAATGATGTTTTGTGATTAATAGTTTATGTATAATATTTATAAATTGTCAACGTATCAAATATAAATTCTTATATATATATTATAATATTTGTCATTTTGTCTTGTGTTAAAAACTTATAAAATATGAAAATTATCTAATTATAATTTGTATTCACTAGAAAATAAATATTTTAATTTTTGTTAAAATTTTAATCCATATCTATTTTGTGTTTTTTTTCTTTCATTTTTATGTTGTGTAATTTTATCAAATTTTATCAAGTCCACATAACAACTCGATTCAATACTATTTCCTTCTAAATAGCTAGTCAAGAAGATCAACATAACGGGTGAGAGAAATATAAATAAATATTAAGTTACAATCACATAAATTAAAAAAAAAAGTTTTTGTAAATACTTAAAATCAATTGGTTTGCTACAAATATCAGGATTTGTTTCTTTGAAAGTAAGTCTATCATAATTTTAAAAATGATTGTTTATTTTATATAATTTTGTTTATTTATACTTTTGTCTATGAATTGATAAATTTTATAATTTTATAAGCTTTTTAATTAATTTATTAATACATTAATTGCATATATGTTTCATGTTAGTAAACAAAAAAGATAATATCAAGTAAGTCTAGACCTTTACTAAGAAATAAAAGTAGGTCTTTGATATTTATTCAATAAAATTAAAAGTTGCAAACTTTTATTTATTGTAATTCTAATTTTAAAAGTATAAAATATTCAATTGAACATTATTCATTCAATGCGTGCATAACTTCAATTTCATACAATAAAAGATAAAAAATTTGTTTGCATTTTTTAAATAAAATCTTAGAATTTATTTTGATATTAAACCTAAAACATAATGAAATAACTCAAAATAAAAAAAATATAATTTTAATTTTTTAATTTACCCCTCATAAACAAATGTCAAAATCTATCATTGCATATGCACTTGCTGACCTATATTTCTGTCCTTGAAATATTTACCAATTTTAGCCTTTTACTTTTGGATGTAATGCCACAAACTATGTTGCCCAACGAGATTTACAATAAGGTTGATCTTAGTGTAAGATCAATTTATTTTATACTTATTTTACTTTTATTTTCATGTTACAAGTATCATAAACAAATGAGAATAAGCGTAAAATTAATGTCATTAAACGTAATTACATGACCATAAGTGTAAGCACATGAAATATGCTAAAATTTGGAGTTAATAGATGTAAATATATCATAATAAGCATAAACACGTGAAAATAAAGCGTAAACTTAGCGTCAATATGCATAAAATAAGTTTAACTTACTTTAAATAGGCGTAAATACATAAAAATGATTAAAAATAGGCATAAAATAAACATAAAATAGATTGACCATACAATAAGGTCGACCTTACTATAGAATTCCCTTGTGGCAACTCTCTCTAATTAGATGAAGGGCAAATACTTAAATGAGAAATGTGTTCTCAGTTAAAAGGAAAAGATTTAAGTATTTCAGTATGGATTTCTCGACAATTCAATTAATCAATTCATTTCACATGTTTTATGAAACAAAATCAAGGTAATGATGATACAAATAACATGATATACATAACATGTTATGATAGTAAGCATAATGTTAAAACCTTCGTTAAATGTCCTTTTGGATCTTGGTGGAAATCTTTCCCCTTAGACGAGTAGACTGTGATTTTGGTATGACTTGCATTTTAGGAAATATGATCAGAGACATCAGAGTTAAGATTTTAGGATGCATTTCAACACTCAAGTTAGTATTGGTAGAAAAGGAAAAAAAGAAGTAAAGAGCTTGAGAGAAAAGAAGAGACAAGAGAGCTAAAGAGAGAAAGAGAGAGAGTGTGAGAATAGATTCTTGTATCCTAAGAGCTGCTATATGTTTTTTTTTTTGTGTGTGTATTGTATCTTTATGTTAAAGTTCTTTACTGTGCGCATGGCTCAAAAGTATTAATTGCTAGACAAAAAAAAAAAAACTTAAACTTGCACCTTAAGCAATCATAGACTTGATATTTGATCTAAATATATAAAAACCTAACAACCTTAAATCCCTAGAATGGATAACTGAAAGCTTCATGTCAAATCATTATAGTCTTATTTTCAGTCTTTAATTCTATGCGACTAGTACAATGTTAATGATATTAACCCAAAATTCACTTTAATTTTCTATAGGAAAGATTATCAATATTTAGAAAGTATATATTGCTATACTTATTGAAGCCTATATTGCTACAATTATTTTCCAACTTAGATCTGAATGGGTTATGCTATGTAAAGAAAGCATACTTGTTGGACATTTTTATGTGCTATCCTATCAAAGATATTAACAAGGCCAAGACAAATGTGAGATTTAATGCATGCTGCTTCAAATGTAACCATGTCAATAATGTGAAATTCCTTTCAACCAAAGAACCATAGTTTTTCACCTTGCCTAAATATAACTAAGAAATTACAATTATATCCACCCCATCTTCCTACTCAATCAAATAAACATCATTATGTAGAATTTCGATTTTAAATATTATTATTATTAAGTTATGCTAATTGCTTTTTTATCTATTAATTAGTTGATTGAAAAAATAAGGACTATTAGATGCAAGTGTGGGGCTTAGCCCCGTCTTACATTACTAGATTTAAAAGACACGTGAGATGTTTTGTGATCAATTGCCATGATTAAACCATTGATAATGAATGACCAAGATTAACATAAAGCAAACGAGAGGTTTTTTCCCCTCTATATAATTAACAACATTTTTGCTGTGTGAAGAAATAGAGAGAGGCGACATTAGATAGTAAGAGAAACCTTTCGAAGTACAGAGAGGTACGACAACCTAGGAAAGAAAAAGAAAGCATTGAGCTTTATTTGTTGTTCTTCTTCCATTGAGAAAACAAAAGAGAGATAAGTTTGTACAACAATTGTGATATTTTTTGGGTATGTTATATTTATCATTCCAAAGAGATAAACTTTTTGTTTAGACCAATTGTTAGAACCCTAAGATTTAGGTAAAAAGCCTAGAACATTAAAACTTTGTAAGTTGCTTATTTCTTATAGCGGATTTTTATTCGGTTCACCCTGTAATTTTTTCTCTCCACATCAAAGAGTTTTCCATCTTAAATTGTTGTCATTTAATTTGTGCTTTATTCCTTGCATATTATTTGTTAATTTATCTTGCGGATAAGTAGTTGCTTGGGTCTGAATATACTATGTTGGTTATTGTTATCGATTTGAGTTGTTGCTTTCTGTTGTTGTGGGTATCTTTTGTGATATTATGCTTTCACATATTTGTCGCTTGGGCCTTAACGATTGGTATCAAACTAAAGTTACTACTTTGGGAATCTTTGAGGGCGATACAAGATCCATGATAAAATTAATAGGATAATTATTCAATTTGGAAGCTAATGATGAAAGATCATCTTTACGACAATGATTTATTTAAGTCGGTATTAACTGATTCCACTAAGACGACAACATATATAAGTGACGAAAACTAGAAAATGTTAAATAGGAAGACTTTGGGCACCAATAGAAGATAGATTGATATTAGTGTTTTTCATCATGTAGTGTAAGAAACTAGTGCTTACCGTGTGCAAAAAAACTACCATCATTGGATGAGAAGAAGACTGCCCTAAATAGAGTCATGTTGTTAAAAAGCTTGCTACTCTACAATATAAGGAGGGAAGATCTATCTCTAAACACTTGAGTGACTTTCAAAATCTATTTAATTGGATGACTACTATAAGTCTCAATATGGACAATGAGATTAAAGTATTATTTCTTTTATGATCATTTCCAGAAAACTGTTATACAGTAGTTGTAACCATTTTTAATTTAACTCCTAGTGGCAATGTGACCTTGGAGATGGCAAAACCGAATATGTCTTAAAAAAAAAAAAACAAAACAAAAGTAGACAGACTCTGGAAACCAAGTTCTTGTAATTGAAAATAAGGGCAAAACCAAAGACAAAGGTTAGGATTCCAAAGGTCGCAGTAAGTTCAAGAACAAATATAAGTCCAAAAATAGGGTTAAGTGTTTTCATTGTGGCAAACGTGGCGACCAAAAGCTGACCTGCTAGATCTTGAAGCAAGAGTAGAAAGATAGGAAAAGTAAGAAGAACTCAAGTGATGAAAATGTTACAACAGATAGTTGATTATAACCATATTGGGGATCAAGGCTGTAAGACACACTTTTGGTGATGTATACCTTATAATTTATATAATATAACACATTTCTATATGTATATTGAATTATAAAAAGAGCTTTTGGCTTGAATGAAATTTCAAATGGTATAAATGAGTATCGTGGATATATGTAGAGGTTAAATAAGGGTTGAAGTGACCACAAACTTAAAGCATTCGGACTGAGGATGAGGATTTAAGATATGAATTCATAATGTAAGACCTACGAATTTCGAGTACTCATTTATGATTTCAAGCAATACATACAAGTTCCATAACATGAAAATCATAAGAAATTAACCTTCCATGCTCTAAGTGGGATTAGAATGCAAAATGAATATTGGAGTAATGAAATATGAGTTTACCTTTGAAAAATCTGAAAAAATGCAGCAGGAATGCCCTAGATGAAGGCCAGATTGATCTCTTATTCAAGGCAGATCAATCTCTGCTTTCAAGCAAATCGATCCTATATGATTCTGTAAGGAACAGATCGATCTCCATGTGATTATACAAAGGGCAGATCGATCTCCCCATGAGCAGATCGATCTCCATTTACTTCTGCATAGAGCAAACCGATCTCTCGCCTTAAGCAGACAACCTCCAGTTGCCTAGCAAGGATCGATCCCTTCCTAAAAAGCAAATCAATCTCCCCATGAAACAGATTGATCTTCAATTTTTTTTGCCTAGCAGAGATAGATCTGCTCTTTGGATCTCTCCCCAAAGAGCAGATCTATCTCTCCCTTACAAATTGAATATTTCGATAGCTCAACCAATGGAAGAGAAAAAGCTCTCCCTAGGGTAGGAGATCGATCTCATCACCCCTCCTCTATAAAAACCTGACGGTCAAACCTCTTTCTTCAGCAAATCAACACATTCCTCCATTTTTACCTAAAAGACCAATCTTTCTCACTCTAGAATACACCCCATTCCAAAAAGATTTGAGAAAAAGTTATTAGAGAAAAAGTTGTTCATTGTGAGGAGGAGAACAACATAGCTTGGAACCAACATTCAACTTGTTGGATTGAAGGAGCAAATGAGTCTTCTAAATTTGGACAAAAGGAAAGTCAAGCTAAGTGAGTTTCTAATACACCAACTCTAAGTATATTTATATAGATGTTGTTATGAGTAGATTGGTGTATGTATTGTTGGTAGAAACTATCTAGAATATGATGAATCAAGCATGACCTAAAATGGGTTCAGTGTGAGAAAATATGATATGGTTGATTTGATGATAAATGGATTATACTAATGTGTTAATAATGTTATATGCGTGATTTTTAGATGGTGTTGTGAAATAAGTTTATGGAATAGGATGAGGTTATATAATGAGCAAATAAGGTGTTTGTGAAAATGCATGAATGAATGGAAGAACTAAGATTAGAGCAATGCAAACCAAGTGCTTGATGAGATAACTAAAAGAGTTTGCTAAACCAAAATGGACTAGGAATGACGTGATGGGAGTTCAACCCCCATGCCATAACCGAAGGTGATTATAGGCCAAACTTGAATTTAATCAATTCGATAAGGTTGATGGACCTAGAATTCGGTCCAACGAGTAGTGAAATGATAAGCATAAATTGAAATCTACTTAAGAAGAGAATTAGGCTCAATAAGATATGTTGAATAGGATCGATTTAGAATATGAGTTATTTGTAATTAACTCATGTGATAAATGAATGTTTGCAGCTCCCGATGATATATCCAGAGCAAATTGAGCCCGATCATGAAAAACAAGAAAAGAAGAAGGAGTTGTTTTTCAAGGAATTGAGGTAAGGGAATTGTGTTGGCCCATAAAGGTATCTGTAAGCATTTTCGGGTGCATAAAGGTTTTCTAGAATGTTTGTGAATCATAGGAAATGAATTAAATGTTTGAAGGGTAAAGAAGATTGGGATTTGGGAAAAGTTCATGAAAAATAAGAATCATGATGTTTTGAATATTTTTACTAACCTTTTTAGCATGTGAATTGATAGGTTGGCTAGCATTTAAATGCTTTGCAAGAAAATAGTTTTATTTGGTTTTAATAACCATGCTTTGCAAATAAATTAGCCACCTATACGAGTTTTGTGGAAACAAGACGTGCTAGAGCGCTATTCACACGAGATTGGATAAGTTTTTACATGCATGAGTACTGGAGCCTAGCTTACACTAGTTTTCACATGGATTTTACGATATAGTGTTGGAGCATAGCAGTCACGATCCAAAATTACCAAAAAATCAGAGTAAATTTTTCGCGTTTTGTTATTTTCTTTCATGCTTACCTGTCCTCTGATCGTGACCACACTCCACTAACAATCGAGCTGTGCGTCAATGCCAGTCCCACCATTCATTTACCATATAACTTACTTCTTTCTCAGTCATTTATAAGTGCTTACAATATTTATACATCCCCTAAAGTTACTTACAAACATGTTACTGTGCTATACTTATTTAGATACAATATGTACAAGTGTATATACCTTAAATGATGGGCAGCAGCGGATATCCAAAATGCAGTACTCAGTCGCCTCAACATCTACTGAAGATTATCTGTGTGAGAAAATGAAAGGGGTGAGCACATCAAGCTCAGTAAGGCAATCCTACGAATAAGTAGGTAACCATACTACCTATATGAACGTGGTGCCATGTATAAACCACCCTTTCTCCATACATTTTAAAACTGATGTTATGATTCATGATGTCATGAAAAATACGTTCGCATGGAAAATTCAACATGCAACTCTTTTTAAATCATTTCTTCCTCATTTAAAAATTTCACAATAAAGTCAGGACTCAACCCCTCCTTCGGGTGGTCCTGACTCACACAAAACCATGAAAATCAGTTTACATCACACATGGGTTTAAAAAGCATGAAAATAATCATCATGCACATTTGATTTAAAACCCAGTTTTGATCTCATCAAAATCGTCAACATGCAAGACTAGGCAACATCTGTATATCGGTAATAACCAGGACTATGGCCGTGTGTCCTCGTGAGCCCTTCTGCTACACGGATCCTAGTGTGCGGGGTCTTACCCTGATCGGGAACCGCCCGAGAGGTGGGTCAATCCAACCCGTCAGTCTTATCCGATCCCACGCATCCGAAGATGTCGTATCCGAAGATACCACATATCCGAAGATACCACACGGTACATCGTACTCCATGCTACTTGCACGGTACATCGTACTCCATGGACCCGTATATCATACCCTATCTCAGAATGCACGTGCGAGCCTATTTAGTCGCTGACACACAGTCTACCCGATGCTCCAAGCACGGCTCATCGCATGTTCTCATATAAATCAGTGGGGGGTGCGAGCGATGCTCCAGCACTCTAGTCAATTCAAATAAAACTAGTGCGAGCTAAGCTCTAGCACTCTCATCAAATCATGTGAAAAATTTGGTACGAGTTAGACTCTAGCACCCTGTCACGAAAATCATATATATATATATATAAATTTGGTGCGAGTTGGACTCCAGCACCAATGCATGTAAAACTCTAGTACGAGCTCTCGCTCCAGCACTAATGCATGCATAACACAAATCAAAACATCGTGCGAGCTGAGCTCTAGCACGTCACATGTCAATAAAAACACGTAGGCGGCTCTGTTTCCTCAAAACAATTTTCAAAACAATTTCATCGTTGAAAATATGCAATGCTGTGCATTTTTCTTTCAAGGTTAGCCAGCCTACTCATGCATGCATCAAAATACCTCCAGAACGAGCAGGAACCTCTTGTTCTTGCTCCTCCCAATTTTTCCTAAAATTGTAAATTTTACCCTTAACAAGGGTATTTTGGTAATTTGCCCATGCGGGGCACTAAAATTATTAACTTACTTCTAGACCATTCAGATAATTTAAAAGACTGCATATGAACTTTGAAATTTCGTAAAGTTACCTCTAGCAGTCCGTAGAATTCCCTTACCTTATTTTTCTGTAGGGTTTGACCTTTCCTTTTCCACTGCTGTTTCCTCACGCAGTCCGATTTACTCCCAATCCAATGTCCAAAACTGCGTATAATTATTCCTCAGGTCAGATATCATACAATTTAATTGTATTTCCTATTTTCTGGGCATAATTTAAATCATTGGGCCCTTTTACCCCTATTAGGCCCGATTACACCTTAATGGGCCTTAATCGGCCTTAAGCCCATTTTTCACTTAATTTTCACATTATCGAGGCCTATTGGACTCATTGGGCCCACCAATAATTTCTTGGACCTCGTTCTAACTCTCGAATAGCTCAATTTATTATTTACGACAATTTATCTAAATTTTCATAATTTAATTTATTTTATACGATAATTAAATCCAAAGCACGCATAACGATGTAAATTATCGTAAAAAAAGTTTACTTACCCGAGATTTCATGCTAGTACGTAAATCGAGGTTGTCTCGAGCTCTCGTTGGATGCCAATTGTCGAGCTACACCATTTCATAATTTTCGGGTAAATTTTCATTCGAAAATTAATTAAATAAAATATTTCAAAATTTAAATCGGTCAATTTCGACCGCTACTGACTTACCCGTAGCTCGATTACATCGTCGGGATTTTTTCTAATTTTTTCTCTTTTTCTTTTTCCCTTTTTTCTCCTTTTTTTCTCTTTCCTCATTGGCTAAACCGGTTCGATCCGGTTCAGACCCGGTTCGGACCGTTGGTTCACCCCGGTTCGACAGGTTCAGTGCCTTGCCGACCGGTTCTCCGTCGGATTCTGTCGCCAGTGGCTCCGCTGGGTCGTCCGCATCTCAGATCTGGGGTCGACTTCGGTCGAGGTCACCAGAAAGTCGTCGGTCCGGCCTGTTCTCTCCACCGTTGGTACCCATTTCCTCTTTTCGCTGTTTTTGGCGTTTACCGGCAGTTTCGCCTGTCGTGGCCGCCACCAATTAGCTCACCTACGCCTGGGGAACATTCAGCTAGGGCCGATCGGTCTCGGATTGACGCCAGTCGTCGATTTTCTTCCTTTCCTCCCTCGATTTTGTTTTTCTTGGTTTTTGCTCCACCGTTCGCCGCCGTTCGCGTCTCCGTTAGGCCGATGGTGGCTCGACGCCTTCCCCCTCGCCGGTCGCTCGCCTGGGCAGTCATCGGTGGCCGTCGGGGATGGGTTTTCCTCGGTGGTTTTTTGTTTTCGCGTGACTTTCGCGTTTTCAATTTTTTTTCTTCTTCCTCTTTTTTTTAAAATTATTTTTATTATTATTTTAATCATTAAAATACTATTATTTGTCAAAAATATCTAAAAAAATTATTAATTTATTCAATTAATCCCTAATTGAATTTATCAGTATTATTTCGACTTTCCGGTATATTTTTCTATTATTTTCGAGATAATTTTTCTGAGGTAAAATTTTGATTAATCCTGATTAATTCCAATAAATTAATATCTTGATCAATTTAACCCAGAATAAATTTATTTCACCTTTATTGACCAAGATTTCTCAATCCATTATTTTTAATAATTTTTTTCTCATCGAATTTATACCAACTTTCGATCTTTTAACCATTTTGCCCTTCAACGTGTTCGAAAATTCCATTTCAATTCTTTTGCATTTTTAATTTCGTGTTTTAACTAAAATCGGGTCTTACAATAGCTCGCACTAGAGTTTTACATGCATGAGTGATGAAGCATAGTCGCTCTAGTTTTCACATGGATTTTGATATTGTGTTGGAGGTTGCTCACGTGAGATTGGATATGTTTTTACATGCATGAGTGCTGGAGTCTAGATCGCACTAGTTTTCACATGAATTTTACGATATAGTGTTGGAGCATAGCTCACACTAGAGTCTTACATGCATGAGTGTTGGAGCCTAGGTCGCACTAGTTTTCACATGGATTTTGATATTGTGCTGGAGCATTGCTCGCACTAGATGTCCACTTTATACTTATTGTCGTGCTAGAGATTACTCGCACGTGATTTTATGACATGTTAGGAGCCGTGCTAGGAGTTTCGGGTAGGCTGTGTGCCATGCCGATTAAATAGGCTCGCATGTGCGTATTGAGATGTGACGTGATATGATGTGATGATATGGGTCCATGGAGTACGTTGTACCGTGTAAATAGCATGGAGTACGTTGTACCGTGTATGGATATGATACATATACCATCTTCGGGTGATGAATATTTTGCTATGGATCGATGAGTTAGACGTGACCCACCTTCCGTGCGGAAGCAGATGAAGGTGATACCCGGCACACTAGGATCCGTGTAGCTTGGGATCACAGAGGATATGGTCATAGTCCTAGTTATTACCCTTATTGTTAATTGCCTATCTCACATGTCTTGTTTTATGATGGACCCATGTTTTTAAATTGTTTTGTGGGTTAGGACAGTCCAAGGAAGGGGCTGAATCTTGACGAGTGGTGAATTTTATGATGATTTATGTTGAGTAAGAAATGCTTTTAAGTGCACCTCGCATGATGATTTTCCATGCTTTAATTACTACTTATACATGATGATTTTCTATGCTTTGATTTAGACTTAAGCACTGATTTGAATAGCATAAATTGCTTTATATATCATGAGCACGAGCATGAACTGATATTTTGGAGTATGACAAGTAAATGCTTAGTTTTATGCATGGCATCACGATCATGTAGATAGTACAGTTATCTACATACTCGCACGATTGCCTTACTGAGCACGTGGTTTGCTCACCCCTCTTATTTTCCCCATCTACAGAGCACTTTCAGTAGATAGAGAGCGACTGAGGATTGAATTTTTAGTGTCCATTGCATCCCATCACACAAGGTATACACATTTGTATAGTTTTTGTATCTAGACGTGTCAGAGCACAGTAATATCTTTGAATTTAATTTTTGGGGATGTAAAAGATTGTAAACACATGTAAATAACAAATCTGATTTAGAAATACAAGTGTTTACGTTTAAAAGAATTGAAATTTGAAATGGTTTGAATTGGATAAGATTGACAACGATACACAGCCCAACTATTGGTGGTGTAACTGTTTACGATCAGAGTGAGGTAAGAAAAGGAATAAATAATAAACAAAAAATGAAAAATTTATAGTGGATTTTCGGTGGATTGAAGGTCGTGACAAAGGTGGTATCAGAGTTGAGTTGGTCTGATGTGTGTCGGTGTAAATAATTAAGAAAAAATTACATCTCCATGTTACTGTGCTTGTCTAGATACGACTGTGTATATCAAGATGGGTTTGACTAAGAAATGGTTGTGAATGTTGGAATCTTGGCATAATGCCTAACACCAGTCGTTGTAGAGGGGCGAGAGCATGAGCTAGAAGCTGTAGGGCTAGGCCTGGGGGTCGTGCTGAGTCGTTGCCACATGAGACTCACGAGGAGGTAGAGGTGGAGACTGAAGTTAAGCATGCTCCACAGGGTCCGACAGAGAGACCCGAGAGTATTAGTGTGCGCTTCTCGAGGATAGAACGGAGCTTAGAGGCAATTTGGAGTTGATTACCCAATCGTTGCCTGGAGCTGGGGGTGGGTAGGCGCCAGCTGCACAAGGTGATGCTGAACAAGCGGTTGCTCCTGAGATGCCAGCACAGCCAGCTGAAGGACCTCAGACTATAGATACTCCCACACCCCCACCAGTACAGGATACACCTTCTACTGTTGCTTCACCGTAGGGTAGTAGAGATTAGGGTTATGGATGTGACCTGGATAGGTTACGGCAGTTCCAAAAATTTAAACCGTCATTTTTCAGTGGGATTAAGGACTTAGTAGCTGCAAAGGATTGGGTGAATGAAATTGAGAAATTCTATAGGTTCTTCGAGTGCACTACTACGGAGATAGTTTCTTTTGCCGCATTCATGCTGAAGGGATCGAGAGAGCATTGGTGGAAGTCCACTAGACCCGTTTTGAGAGCTCGGCATACATAGATCACATGAGACATATTTTTGGAGGCCTTCTAGAGGTAATATATTTCGGATACTACGCAGTGGAAGCTGTAGATAGAATTTTTGGGGTTGACCTAGGGGAGTAGATCGGTGGATGAGTATGAGATAAAATTTATCTCCCTAGGCAAGTATGATCTTGATACGATGGACAGTGAGGTCAAAAAGGTCCGAAAGTTTATGGATGGACTGAAACCAGCCATCAGGTCCCGATTGGTTCCTTTTGACATACCGACCTACGAGGAGACACTGCACAGGGCACAGTTGTGTGAACAAGATATTGAGCAAGTTACCTCAGAGTTTGAGAAGGTTGGTAGAGTAAGGGACAGAGATAGGAAGAGACCAACAGTGGATGAGGCTTCAATTATAAAGGAAGCAGGAGATTTTTTTAGGAAGAAGCTGAAGATTGAGGAGATCTGAGAGAGGACAGTTAAGCCTCTTATGTATCCGACTATAGCTCCAGTAAAGGGTTAGTGATTGGAGGGCCACGGTCTACGACAGAACAATGCAGTAAGTGTGGTAAGTACCATGGTACTCGACCGTGTTATGAACCTCCTGCTTTATGTTTCTGATTTGGGAAACTAGGACATGTGATCCGAAATTACCTAGAGATGACTGAGAGTGCCCCAGAGAAGGGTAAGGAGCCGAAGAGAGGTCCAGTTGATACTCCTTCTCCGAGACGGAGAGCGACAATTGAAGAGAAGGGAAAGCAAGTAGTTGGCAGAATGTGAGTACACGTACTGGACTAGGATACTGTAGATCAGTCGTCAGATGTGGTGAAAGGTACCATCTTGATCTTTGATCTTAAAGCTTATGTTTTGATAGATCTTGGTGCCACGTATTCATTTGTATCACCTGCATTTGCATATAAATTATTTAAATATGTGAAGCTTACCCCGTTAAGTAGGAGGATGCTGATAAGTACTCCCATGAATAATAGTTAGCTAGTGGAATATGTATTTAAGTATTGTAAGTTAAAAGTAGGGGAAAGAGAAATGTCAGCCGACCTCATTTTGATGTATATGAAAGGCTTTGATGTAATCCTAGGAATGGATTGGTTGGCTGCAAACCGTGCTGTGGTAGACTGTTTTTCTAAGATGGTAACTTTTTTAAGGGTAGATAGCGTTACTGTAAGTTTCCCCAAACAATGTAATGTAAAATCCCCTTGAAAAGTAATGAAAGTAGTAATTGTTGTAAGCAAAATAGATGCATTTCTATACTAGCTAAGTGATTAATGTTTTGAAAGGTTACATTGCGTATGTGGTTGAGACGGATAAGGCATGTCCAGAATTGAGAGACATCCCAGTGGTTAGGGAATTCTCAGACGTCTTTCCAGATGATTTACCAGGGTTACCGCTGTATAGAGAGATGGAGTTTTGTATAGATTTGACACCTAGTACAGAGCCGATATCTAAGCCACCGTACAAAATGACTCCGATTGAGTTGGAGGAACTGTAAAAGTAGTTACAAGAGTTGTTGGATAAAAGATTCATCAGACCAAGTGTATTGCCTTGAGGAGCACCGGTACTATTTGTAAAGAAGAATGATGGGAGCCTTCAATTGTGTATTGACTACAGGTTGTTGAATAAGGCGACCATCAAGAATAAGTACCCCATTCCACGCATTGATGACTTGTTAGACCAGCTTCGGAGAACGCAGGTCTTTTCTAAGATAGATCTGAGATCTGGGTACCATTAGTTGAGAATTCGGGATGAGGATGTACCCAAAACAGCTTTTCGCACCTGGTATGGTCATTTTGAGTTTATGGTTATGCCATTGAGTTGACAAATGCTCCCACATCTTTTATGTCATTGATGAATGAGGTGTTTCACCAGTATTTGGATTGGTTCATTATCATATTCATCGGTAAGATCCTGGTGTATTCGAGATCTAGAAAGGAGCATGAGCAGCACTTAAGGATAGTGCTACAGACCATCTGAGAGAAGAAGTTATACGCTAAACTCAGTAAGTGTGATTTTTGGCTAGAGCAGATTTATTTTCTAGGTCATATTGTATCGAAGGATGGTGTGTTAGTGGACGCATCCAAGATTGAAGCAGTGGTTCAGTGGCAAAAACCCCAGACAGTCACGGAGATAAAAAGTTTCTTGGATTTAGTTGGGTATTATCGACGGTTTGTGGAGAGATTCTCGAGATTAGCTGCTCTGTTGACATGTCTCACGAGGAAGAATGATGGATTTATGTGGGACGATAAACGTGAGAAGAGTTTTCAGGAATTGAAGAAGAGATTAACCACAGCTCCGATTCTCACCATTCCTACCAGCTCAGAAGGTTTTTCTGTATATACAAATGCTTCGTATTAAGGAGTGGGCTGTGTACTGATGTTGGATAGGAAGGTAGTTGCCTATGGATCGAGACAGTTGAAGGATAATGAGAGGAACTACCCGACCCACGATCTAGAGTTGGCGACCGTAATATTTGCATTGAAAGTATTTTGTCATTATCTTTATGATGAGAAATTTAAAGTATTTATTGACCACAAGAGCCTTAAGTATCTGTTCTCACAGAAGGAATTGAACATGAGGCAGAGAAGGTGGCTCGAGCTTCTGAAGGACTATGATTGTGAGATCTTGTACCACTCGGGTAAGGCGAATGTAGTAGCTGATGCACTGATTAGGAAGCACCTCGGGTTGGTATCATATATGATGATCAGGGAACACGACAATACAACAAATTTAGCAATTTGTGACGCATGAACTAATGTCACAAAATATTAATTTTCGTCACCAATATATTTTTATGACGAAAATTATGTTGTCACGACGTTCGTCACCTTTGCCACGTCGCTAAAGGTCAAATGTGACGATATTATTATTTCGTCACCTATTCACGAATCTAACGTGACGATAGTAAACAACGTCACGTTATAATTAGTTTTTTGTGATGTCCGAGTAAGTCATAAATTAATACAAATATGCGTCACTAACTACCGATAACGTCACAGAATATGTGATAAAATTATAAATATTAGTGACTTCACACTTTAGGTGACATATATTATCGTCACCTATGATAGTAAGATAACGTCAAAAAATCTCTGAAATGTCATTAAAGATAGTGATAATTTTAATTTTACGTGACGAAATATTAAATCGTCAACTATAAGTGACATTTTAAGGTGACGAAACATCAATTTGTTACAATATAATTATCGTCATAAAAATTTTTAAATGTCACTAAAGATGGTTAAAAAATTAATTTTAGGTGACGAAATATAAATTGTCACACTATATTTGACATAAGTTATTGTTACCTATGACAATAATACGTCATAAAATATTTAATATTGCAATAATATTGACAAATTTAATTAAATTTAAATAATGTTTATATTTTTATTAAATAATCAACTATAAATAATATTGCTCATGCAAAATCCAATTTAACTAGTATTGTAAAGTAAATAATTGATCTAAGATTTGCAATGAATCTTAAAAGATAATACATTGAATAAAGTAAGTAATTATAATCCAGTCGATTCTACTATTCCAAATGTAATAAAACTAATATAATCCACATTGTCTAAATCCAAAAGCTCAAATAAAGTACGATGGTCACATTTGAATTTTTGAAACAAAATATACCAGATATAGGAAATCACTGGTACAAGTTCACCTAATAACTCTCAATCCAAATCTTGTGTAGAGGGTGTTTGTGTTGATGGTGAATTTGAGTCACTTGAAGCTGCAATAAACAATTATTAACAAATGATAAATACAATATATTAAATAATAAATAAAATTTAAAACTATTATTTATGAAAGACAATAAGATATTAATAGCAAAAATTGATTAAAAAAAAAAACAACCTATCAAATAGTAACAGATGCAACATTGACTTATCATTGATGGTGTCAATGGCTTCTACAGTCAGCATTACAAGTGATAAGAGACAAATGACTAAGATCTAATATCTTCTATAAACATTTACATGTGATAAGAGATTAACTGATATCAATACATTCAACATCACAAATATCTTCTACAGTCATTCTCAGTACAACCCTAATAAGCTTAACGGAACAACAAAAAGCAAATGCAAGGTGTAAAGCATATGTACTAGCTACGGGCAGTGCCTACAACCATTCCCGCAACTATTAAAGCATGGAGGTGTAAAAGTATATACCTGGAAATGGGGGCATAGGTACTTGAATTCCAGCAGCTATTAAAGCATTTTTCATAGCCTGAATTTGAGTTTGAAAATTTGCAAATGTGGACTTATATTGCTCAAGTTCATCTTGTATTTTTTTAAGACTTTCTTTTAAACTTGCAGCATTTGCATTTGAAGTCTTATTTGTAGCCTTAGGCCCATATCCAAGTCCTTTGATATATCCCGATCGAGTACCAAGCACTTCATCTACTATGGCATCAACAGTTTTAGGTTCCATTCCTTCTTCTGTAGGAGTTGATTGTAACTCCACCATTTTCTCCTAACAATAAAAAGAAATATTACTAGCTAAAAGAATCAAACTGAAAAGATAAAATCGTAACTTGTAATTTGAAAATTCTTACATAAGCTGCCTGTACCTCAGGTGATAACCATCCTTTATTCTCTGAGTAGTGAGTCACCTTAAAGAATTCTATTCTATTAGGTTCTTTTTCATCATTACGCTACATAATTATAAATACAATAATATTCGGTTAATTACAAGTAATCAAATAGAAAATAGATAATCCATAATAAAATTTGGAACGTAAAAATTTACCATGGCATAGCGACTAGCTACAAAGGCCTTCGATCCTTGGTTATGAGTTAACTTGACATTTGTTCGAACTCTTGCATTTGTTTCACACCTCCTCTTCATTTGAAAAGATAATGAAAAAAAAACAATATATATATATATATATATAAGTATACTCATAGTATATAAATTTTGTCATGCATAAATATGGATAGAAATCTAACAAACAAGAAATTGAAATGTGAATAAGAAATGAACCTGGTATTGAGGATCACTAAACAAATCACAAAGTTCTTCCCAGTTTTCTTGAGTCAAGTTATATTTTGGTGGGTTATTTTGGCATGCTACTTCATCGTTTGGAAATTTTTTATAGTGCAAGTGAAGCTTGTACCGTTCATTCCTTGACAATTTCGACAAAATCGCCAATACAGAATTTTTAACATACTCATCATCCAATTTCATCTGAAACTTTGTCTAAAAGAAAAAAAATTAATGGTTATCATGGCTCAAAAAACATAACTACAAAAATAACTACATAAAAGATTGTCAATTTTTTGCACTTACATTAAGTCTCTCAAAGGCATGAATTTTGTCTGTATCCTTCAAGTCTCTCCATTTTGTTGGGATTGGGATGAATTGCCGGGTAATGACTCCAATTTTAGAAGATAATTTAGCTGATTGAACTTCACAAATAGATCTACCTTTATTTGCTGCTATATCTATCACCATCTTATTTTTCCCTTTGATGAATTTTTCTAGTCCAATCCCTCGAGTTGGACCTCGCACCCTTTTAGGGGGATTAAAAGTTGCATCTATATAAAAAAAATAAAACCTTTATAAAATGATGGCTACAACCATGATTCATGAGATAAAAAAAAATGGTGGCTTACATTTATTGTCCGACATTATGTTCTAGTGGCATAGCTTGTAAGAAGAACAAATGCAAAAGGGAAACTATTTTTTAATCCTACTCAGTCAATGTCTTTCACTTTATAATTTTCCAACTGAAGAAAAACCTTTTTTATAGCAGTACCAAAGGTACCAAATGTGCCTCAAACATATGCATAATTTTATTCTATTAAATCAATTAAAAAAAATGTCTATACAGAAACAGAATTGTGAATGAGCATTTCATACATAAAATAAAAGAAGATAAAATAGTCTCAGAAATCTGTGAAAGAACAACAAACTTTTCAATGAATTTTCTTTACTGGATGATATTTCAAGTCGAATTATATGTATCAGCTGGAAAGCTGATAGTTGCAAGATCCATATTTTATAATGTTTTACTCTGTTTCAGCCCTATTTGACTCACTATTCATAGCCTGTAATCTAAACCAGATCCATATTTCCAGGCCTCAAGGTGCTGCTTCCACCATTCACACTTCTTGGATGGAAAAGCATTTAACCATGATCAATCATCAATCATCAAACATCAGCAATCATCAATCATCAAACAAAAAACAAATCAGCTAGTTTAGCTGGTGTAAGCAAGCATATGGCAGGAACATACACTAAAAAGCAGGAGTCCATAATGACATCCCAGTGTGCAGTATTCAAGTCAAAACAATATGGCATATTTCTAAGAGAAACTAATTGGATCGATGGAAGAACTAGATTTTCAGTAAACAAAAATCTACAATATGGGATTCAGTAAACTAATTGCAACTTCACAGTCCTATACATAAGAATAAAAAAAGAATTTGAACTTTAAATTTTTTTTTTTTAACAAGTAACAATGGTATAGTCAAGCTTTAGTCATTATATTTATATTTATATTTATATTTATACGAGAATAAGACACTTTGATTCTTCCTGCTGCATACATAGCCGCTGGCTGCCACTGATATTAATTAATTCATGAGTGAGTGAGATATAAAGATATATTATTAGTTTTATAAATCTATACCAGCTGAAATGGTTCCTACTTCCTAGTTATTTAAAAGAATAACAAATTAATTCAGCATATATATATATATATATATATATATATAATAATCTTATATATATTTATATTTATATAAGATACTTAGATTCTTTTTGCTGCATATATATACATATAGGCAGTCATTGATATTAATTAATTCTTTCATGAGTGATATATAAGGATATGTTCTTAGTATTATAAATTGATAGAATTAGTGGTCAATTTTTTGTCTTTTCTTTTAAGTAAATTTGGATGAAGAATAAAATTAATTTCAATAAAATGAGATTGACTCTAATAATTCTACCTCTACAATTTTTATCATTTAACTAGCCGCCAAACCACGCTGGAGGTTCGGTTTGTTTTTAGAAGGTTTGAAAGGCTCTAAAATACCTATATTTGAAACCCTATAAATTTAGGTAAACACATTATTGCAAAAATCTACAATATGGGATTCAGTAAACTAATTGCAACTTCACAGTCCTATACAAAAGAATAAAAAAAGAATTTGAACTTTAAATTTTCAGTAAACCCAAATCTACAATTTGAGATTCAGTATATTCTGCTGTAAATTACATTAGAATGGTGGCCATTCAAAAAACTTGAAAAGTTAACATTACATTTTCACATGTCTTAATTGTCAGAAATATCAAAATTGTCTATCTTCAGTATTTATATATTTATGTTGATGACAGGAGCTCTACATTTAAGCTTTCATCATTTTGAGTTAAAAGCCTAAATGGAACTATGGAAGTCAAGTTGAAAATTTTATACTCCAAAATTATTCAGGGATGAATTCTATTAAGGCCTTGTGGTCCACTGCAAAATTAGTGAACTCTAAAGGTTTTACAACTCTTCAAAAAATTTGCTTTCGAGTTCTATGACTGTATATTTAATGACTATTAAACTCTAATAATAGCCTTAGGGTCAACTAAAAGAGTTAGGGCAGTTTCCTTGCAAAGAGATGCAACTTTACTGGAGATTAATTCTCACAGCCTCCTCTTTTCCTTCTATACTAAAACCTCTCTTAACCTCCATTTTAAAACCTCTAGGAATAAAATAGCAAAATAAAATCCTCAAAATGAGCAACATGAAATCAGCAAAAGCAATTTATTCTTGCGATCATTTATAATCCAATAATCATCCAACTAACAGAACCCAAATTTTTACCTAGAACATACGATTCATACGCCAACTAAGTATCAATACGAGTCATACCAGAATTTTCAATTGGTGAATCTTCCTGCAATGATTGCAGTAACTCATTAGCAGATTGGACTTGCTGCTGTGATTCCATTGGATCATTTTGTTGTGAGACAGATGAAGGTTGCACAACATTAGCATTAGGAGCTGGGACTTTCTCGTCAATAATGTTCCTCCTTTTACCTTTCCTTCCTGGTGCCATCCTGAAATAGTATAGAGAAATAAATCGTAAATGATCATATATTATTTAGTAAAATCAAATAGAAAAGGAACTAAAAACATTAAAACAATAATTACCTTGATGGGACAAACATAATACAAACATGGTTACAGTTAAAAACAAGTAAACAAGATAAATATAAAGGGTTACAACATCTGATCTATGTCAGTATCACAATCAAATTCATTATCTTCAATGCCATCTTTAAGCCCTTCTTGATCATCTTGATCAGATTCCTCATTGCAAGCATCATCAGCTATTTTATTGTTTTTTTCCACAAACTCAGAATCAATGACATATGCAGCAATATTATCCCTGTGCAGTAGTTTATCATTTTCCTCAATTTGTATTATCCTATCACTTTCCGGCATTTCAATCTCTTGATCTATTTGATCTTCATCCGCGTCAAACACTTCACCAATTTCCTCACGTTGCATCTCTGGAACATCATACAAGTGCCTATGATGAAACTTTTGTACTACTCTCCAATCTTTCCCTAACTTGGTATCATCCAAGTAAAAAACTTGCTTCGCTTGAATTGATAAAATAAATGGGTCATTCTCATACCAATATTTGTTAACATTGATACTTATTAAATGACCATCTTTATGGATTCTTTTCCTTTTATCATCAAGGTCAAACCACTTGCACCTAAATAAAACAACTTGACAATCTTTTATGTAGTCTAACTGAATAATATCAGTTAAAACACCGTAAAAGTCAATTTCCTCCTCTTCATGATTTCCTTCAACCATCACACCACTATTTTGACTTCTCAAATGGAAATCGCGCTCTTTTGTGTGGTACCTAACTCCATTAACAATGTAACTTGTGTACTTTCTGACACGTCTATCAGGACCACATGCTAAAGAATATAACTCATCAGAAATTTTTGATGAACCTTGATCTCGCAACAATGAAACCTATCATAAGGAAAAAAATCATATAAATATTATTAGAATGATTTTACATTGTTTAGTATCATTGATTTTTTAATATTTACTTACATGTCTTTTAAACCATAAGGGAAATTGCTCTTTATGCCTTTCTTCGATAGATGACCCACTCTGTAACTCAAGCTCCATTTTACGCTTTCTAGAACATAATAAAATAATTAAATTAAAATTTAGCTTATTAGAAAGTCAATTTCTTTCTTAGTCAATGTCCTTTTAAACATCGTTTTTGCGTGCACCTGCTGCCCTTTTTTCATAACATTCCTTTATACAACTATTTAGCATGTCATATATACATACATATATATATATAAATCTTAAATAACGTGTACACATTCTTAAGTCGCTGGTAGTTATCTCACCCTTTATTTTCCTTTATCTTGTTTTATCAGTTTTCAGTACATGCATCCTAATGTAACTACCATCTAATACTTCTAAACCACTTCATCTTTTTCAATACAATTATCAAACACTTCATCTTGCTTTAGTGTAATTATCAAGTATTGGATTTGATGCTCGAATTAAAATATCTTGTAGTCGCAGGTTACATATAAAATATTATTGAAATATTTACTTATAGTTTCACTTTATTTATAGAAATCTTTTATAATAACACGATTTTTTATATGATATAGGTTAGATAGCATCATGAAAAAAAACAGAGCAACCAAATTCTATTATCGAACAAAGAGAAAATCCATGAAAGATAAAAGGATACAAATATAGTAATAATCAGGACAATATATACACGCACCTTGACTAAGAAAATGGAATTCAGAGGTTGGATAAGCAGGAGCTCCAAGGTACACTGCGAAAGAGGGTTAAGTCGAGAGTAAGAAGATGAAGAGTTTCGTAGTTTCTACAAACGGTTTTTTAGGAGGGAAAGGGAATAGGGAAAAAACACTAAATAAATCAAGTCAATGCTAAAATATTTTATTAGGGAAAGGGAGGGAAAGTATTTTATTAGGGTAATGTTAAAATATTTTATTTCTTAAAATAAAATCAATGATTGTGTTATTACTTTAATTCAATCAAATAAATAAATAAAATAATTATTAAAAAAATTATTGATAAAGTTTCTACCTCCCAAGCATATAGCACCCCTTTCCGGCAGAAATGCAAAAGTTATTGAAAAGCAGCCAACGCATGATCGGGGCCCCGACCCGCTCCAGCACCAGAACCGCCTCATCGAACCTCCCTAGGCTGCAATATATCGTAGCCAGAACGTGCAAGCTCATCTCCAGATCCAAGCTAGGCTCGCCTTCCACGGCGCTGGGGAATCAGATTCTGGCTAAGAAAAGGATGGAGGCGGCATTTGGATGTTCCGATGAATCAGGTTCAGACTCCACTGGTTGTGATGGTGACGGTGGAGGCGGCATTTTCTTTTCTCCTTTATCCGATAATCAGGTTCAAATTCTACGAATTCCAGTGGCGGTAGAGGCAAAGGTATCGACTCTTCTTTTTCTGCTACATCTGTTGAAACAGATACAGCTGCTACAGGAGATGCCAGAGAACGGTCTTCTTTTTCTACAGCAGCTGGTAAATCAAACTCAGTTACTGTAAGACCCGAATTTAATTAAAATATGAAAAGTAAATATGAAATAAAGGAGTATTTGTGAAGGGAAGTCGGGTTAAATTAATCCCGAACACGTGTAAGGGCAAAATGGTCAAAAGACCAAAGGTCGGTATAATTTCGATAAGAAAAATTTAATTAAAACATGATTTAAGAAATCTTGGTCAATAAAAGTGAAATAAATTTATTTCAGGTTAAGTTGATCAAGATATTAATTTATTGAAATTAATCGGGATTAATTGAAATTTTTAGTTCGGAAAAATAATCCCGAAAATAATCGAAATATATACTGATAAGTCACCCGGGACAATATCCCAAAAATACGGAAAAAGTATACCCGAAAAAGAGGTTAAAATTTAATAAATAAATTAAATAAAAATTAAATTAATTAAATTAGAATAAAATAATAATTTTAAGGGATATTTGGGTATTTTTAGTGTATTTTAATGAATAAAATAAATTGTTAAATAATAATGATAATTCAAAAAAAAAAAAAAGAGACTGAAAACGCATATCGGGGAGAGAGAGAGAAGCAGAAAAACAAAAGGGCCCGAAACCGAGGAGGCCACCGGTGAGCCGTCCGACGGTCGACAGGCTCCGGCGAGGCTATGGGGAGGTAGAGCAGAGACCGGCGAGCACGTGGGTACCGGGATCGCACCGTGCAGTGGTCGGAGGAAGCCGATCGGGGGGGAGAAAGGCCGCGGGAAAGAAGTGGCCACCGGAGGCGAACGGCGGCGATCCGACCGGAACCAAGGCCCGATTTCGAAAGCCCAGGCGACGGCGGTCCTTTCTGCACCGGTAGCAGCCGGCGAAATGGTCGGAATCACCGGCGACGGCCAAAAGAGGGAGATGGGTCCGACGGCGAAGAGGAGAACAGCCGGACCGGCGGCATTCCGGCGACGTTGAGGCGAACCGAGGCCAGATTCGAGGTGCGGACGACCCAGCGGAGCTGCTGGCGGTGGAAGCCGGCGGAGAACCGGCAGGAAAAGGGGTGAACCGATGGTGAACCGGCCGAACCGGGGTGAACCGACGGTCTGAACCGGTCCGAACCGGACTGAACCGGTTCAGCCAAAAAGAGGGAAAAAAAGAGAAAAAGGGAAAAAGAAAAAAGAGAAAAAAATTGGAGAAAATTCCTATGATGCAATCGAGCTTCGGGTAAGTCGATAAGCGGTCAAATTGACCCGATTTAAATTTGGAATATTTTATTTAATTAATTATCGACTGAAAGTTTACCCGAAAAATATATTTAATTGTGTAGCTCGACGATTGGCATCCACCGAGGGCTCGAGACAGCCTCGATTTACAGACTAGCATGGAATCTCGGGTAAGTGACCCCTATTTACGACAATTACCTCGTTATGCGTGATATTGATTTAATTTCCGCATAAATTGAATTAAATTATGGAAAATTAGTTAAATTGTCGTAAATATTAAATTTAGCTATTCGAGAATTAGAACGAGGCCCAATAAATTATTGGTGGGCCCAATGAGCCCAATAGGCCTCGATAAAGTGAAAATTAAGTGGAAAACGGGCTTAAGGCCGATTAAGACCCATTAAGGTTCAATCGGGCCCAATAGGGGTAAATGGGCCCAACGATTTAAATTAAGCCCAGAAAGATAAAATACAATTAAATTATATGTTATCTGACCTGAGGAATGTTAATACGCAGTTCCGGGCATTGGATTGGAAGCATATCGGACTGCGCGACGAGACAACATTGGAAAAGAAAAGGTCAGACTCGACAAGAATCGAGGTAAGGGAATTCTGCGGACTGCTAGAGGTAACTTTACGCAATTTTAAATTCATACGCAGTCCTTTAAAATTTATCTGAAGGGTCTAGAGGTCGAATAATAATTTTAGTGCCCCGAATGGGCAAATTACTAAAATACCCTTGTTAAGGGTAAAATCTAAAAATTTAGGAAAAATTGGGAGGAGCAAGAACAAAAGGTTTCTGCTCATTCTGGAGGTGTTTTGAGGCATGCATGAGTAGGCTGGCTCACCTTGAAAGAAAATGCACAGCATTGCATACTTTCAACGTGATATTGTTTTGAAAACTGTTTTGAGGAAACAGAGCCGCCTACGTGTTTTTATTGTCGATTTGTGTGATGCACGCATTAGTGCTGGAGCGAGAGCTCGCACTAGAGTTTTACATGCATAGGTGCTGGAGTCCAACTCGCACCAGATTCTTATATATATATGATTTTCGTGACAGGGTGCTAGAGTCTAACTCGCACCATATTTTTATATGATTTTGAGACAGGGTGTTAGAACTTCGCTCGCACCAGATTTTTATACGATTTGCATACAGAGTGCTAGAGCTTAGCTCGCACTAGATTTACTTGATTTGATGAGAGTGCTGAGCATTGCTCGCACTGATTTTTATGAGAACATGCGATGAGCCGTGCTTGGAGCATCGGGTAGACTGTGTGTCACCGATTAAATAGGCTCGCACGTGCGTTTTGAGACATGGCATGAGTATTGAGAAACAAAACCTCTGTGGGAAGCAGGCCAATTGGGCTGGAGTACCTAGAGATATTATATGGGTTCACGGAGTACGATGTACCGTGCAAGTAGCATGGAGTACGATGTACCGTGTGGTATCTTCGGATACGGCATCTCCGGATGCAGCATCTTCGGATGCCGGGGATCGGATAAGACTGACGGGATGGACTGACCCACCTCCCGGGCGGTTCCCGATCATGGTGAGAACCCGCACACTAGGATCCGTGTAGCTGAGGAACTCACGAGGACAAATGTGACCATAGTCCTAGTTATTTACCTATATACAGACGTTGCCTAGTCTCGCATATTGATGACTTTTATGATGATTTAAACTGGGTTTTAAAACTAAATTGCATGATGGTATTTCCATGCTTTTCAAAACCCACGTGTGATGTAAACGTTTTCATGATTTTGTGTGAGTCAGGATCACCCGCAGGAGGGGTCGAGTCCTGACTTTATTGTGAAAATCTTAATTGAGAAAGAAATAATTTATAATAATTGCATGTTGATTTTCCGTGCAAATGTGTTTTACATATCATCATAATGCATAGCATTGTTTTAAAATGTGTGGAGAAAGGGTGGTTTATGCATGGCACCACGTTCATGTAGGTAGTATGGTTACCTACTTGTTCGTAGGATTACCTTACTGAGCTTGATGTGCTCACCTCTTTCATTTTCTCCCACAGATGATCTCCAGTTGAAGTTGCGACGACTCAGTACTGCATTCTGGATATCCGCTGCTGCCCATCAACATAAGGTATATACACTTGTACATATTGTATCTACATAAGCATAGCACAGTAACATGTTTGTAAGTAACTTTAGGGGATGTATAAATATTGTAAACAAATATAAATGACTGGAGAATAAATAAGTTAGATGGTAATGGTATGGTGGGACTGGCATTGACGCACAGCCCAATTATTAGTGGAGTGTTGGTCACGATTCGAGGGCAGGTAAGAATTTAAGTAAATAATAAAACGCGAAAAATTAACTCTGATTTTTGGGTAGTTTGGGTCGTGACAATTAAGGTGGTATCAGAGCACAATTGGTCTGATGTGTGTCAGTGTCAGTAATTAGGAAATTACATCCCCGTGTTACTGAGCTTAGTTAGATACAATAGTGTATATCGAGATGGGCTTGACTAAGAAATGGTTGAGAATGCAGGAATGCTTAATATGAGTCGCGTTAGATGAGATAGTGCACGAGGCAGAGGTCGTAGAGGTAGACCTGAATCTGCTAAGTCGTGCTGAGTTTGACTATGAGAATCAGTATGAGATTGAAATAGAGGCTAATGTTGAGAATGCCTCACAGAGTCCGACAGAGAGATCGGACAGTATTGAGACACGCTTCGCGAGATTGGAGCGGAGTGTGGAGATCATTTTGAGGAGCAAATTGCTCAGATTATGTATGAGATCAGAGGGCGCAGCGGAGCATTGCTGGAAACCCGCTCGACCCATCTTAAGAGTTGAGATGAGAAATATCTTAGATATATTCCGGTGACAGGATATCCCGGACATGATTTAAAGGAAATTATGGATAAAAGTCCTTACCCTGACCCAGAGGATTTGATTTAATTATGAGTATGAAACTCGATTTTATTCTGGGTAGATATTACCCCGACACTATAAACAAGTGACTGTCGAGATTTCTAAAAGTTTATGGAAGGGCTCAGATTTTCAATTAGAGTCCGATTGGCCCGTGAGATATTACCTATACCGAGGCAGTGCGCAGATTTACAGTTGGGTAAATAAGAACATGAGTTGCACGCCTCTGAGATTTGGAAAGGTAATGAGGGCTGAAATAGAGACAGAAAGAGAATCGAGAAATGACAGAGATATCAAAATGGGAAAATGATAATTGGTTAAAGATTAGATTTGATGAGTTATGGGCTGAGATAATTGGTAAGGCCCTAGTGCATCCAATTTTGGCACTGTTAGGGCGCATTGTGATTGGAGGACCCCGACCTGCTACGAGGCAGTGTAGCAGTGTGAGCACTGTAAGCAGTGTGAGATGTGTGGTGGACACCACGGAAGGAAGGTTTATACCTACACGGTATTGATGAAATGACCGTTAAGTGTGGTAAGACGGACCATTGATTTTGATTGCTCAGAATTGGGCGAGATCGTCCCACAGAAAAGTAAAGAGACAGAACAACTTCGTTGGTATTACTGCAACGAAAAGAGAGGCCCTAGCCGAAAAGAAAAAGGAAAGTAGGCTGTTGGACGAAGGCGAAAGGATGTCTTGGACCAGACGCTATTGATGTTGCACGGATGTGGTGTAAGATACCACACTTGTTATGAATAATGAAGTACATATGTTCATTGATCCTGGTGCCACATATTTATTCATACCGCCTTCATTCGCATATAAGTGAGTAAAAGGCATGAATGCCTACATCATTGGGCACAATGCCGATAAATGAGTATCCCATTAGAGGAGGATTAAATAAACAGAATAGGGATATTGAGATTTTAAGTTAAAAACAGGGGTGCAACAGTTGAAAATCAAAGGAGTAAAGGATGTACTTACGAAATGAATAATGACGAGAGTTTCATTATAATTGATACACTAAGGAGATAATCTTTAAGATAAGATAGATCTTAAATATAAGATGTATTGGATTAAGAGATATATGCTAGGGAAGAAATACCCTTAATATGCGAAGTAATTGGGATTAAGCAATTAGTAAGGAATATAAATTATAACCAAGGATAAAGATGGGTATAACCATAACCAGTAGTTGTGGTTAAGTCTGAGGGCTAATAAAGGTATTTTAAAATACCTCCCCGCCTGAAGACTTGACAGCGTCTAAAAGTATATATATATATATGACCTATAACGTGAAATCGATTGTCGTAATAATTAACTTTAGCATTAGGATACCTTTACAAGACGATAAGAATATTAAAATTCGACAAATCATAAAGACTAACATAGTAAATTTAATAGGAGTCGTTAAGATAAGAAAAGGAAATGGCGCAGGTTAGTACCTGAAAACGTAAGCGGTTGAGAAGGATCTTATACGCTTATGCGTGAATAAGTCAAGGATTGGACCGAGTTGTAATCATCATTATCGATGATATGTTGGGTGTAGCTAAAGTCTAGGGCAAATTATAAGCAACGATTGGAAGATGGCTTTTACAGATGGATTGTTGCGAATTCTAAAAGGATATACCTTGTTGACACGTTTAACTAAGAAAACGTGGTCTTGGAATGAGATGATAAATAAGATGATGGATGTGATATAAATTTCGGCGTAGATGAAGTATGAACTGACCACCGTGATTAATTTCACCATACCCAACAGCTCAAGAGGTTCTCAGTGAGTATGGATACCTCGAAATAATGAATGAGCTGTGTATTGATGTATAATGGGAAGATAGTCAAGTATGGAGTCAGACAACTCCTTGATCATGAAATAAACTATCTGACCCATGATTTAAAGTTGGCAACAGTAGTTGTACCGATGGTATAGTACTATTATGTACATGGTGAGAAATTGTGGATATGCACTGATCATAAAGCCCGAGTATCTGTTTTCACAGAAAGAGGTGAATATAAAAATACATATTGGGGTAGAGCTTCTGAGAGATTTTGATTTATGAAAATTGTACCACCCAAGAAAGGCTGATGCCTTGAGCAGAAAGAGCCTCGGAATGGTATTACATTATGATGATCAGGGAGCGTGAGCTGCTAGATGCAGTTGTGAACCTCAGTATTGATGTGATCCATTCTGATGATGACAGTGATTGGTATGACTATGTGACGGCTAGCCTGATGATTAGAACCGGATGAGAGTGCCGGGATTTGCCAGGCTTAGCATGATGATCGATCGGATGTCGATAGTTTGGGTCTGATTCAGAAGGGTACAGTGATAGAGTTCACAGTGGGTGATGATGAGTTACTGAGGATTCCGAGACAGTATGAGTGCTCCCCAGGACCACAGTTGATGAGATAGTGATATTGACAGAAGCTCACTTTACGGGATATACAGTGCATACAGAAAGTAATGATTATATATTGAAATCTCGAAAAGGGTATTGGTGGTCAGATGTGAAAAGAGACATGGTAGAGATTGTGAAGAAGTGCCTAGTATGTCAACAGAATAAGGTAGAGTATTAAAAGTCTGCAGAGTTATTGCAGCACCTACCTATATCGACACGGCACGAAAAATGAGAACAAGTCTCCATGAATTTTATGATGGGTTACAGAGAACCCAGGTGAATTACGAGGCTATTTGGATGATAGCCGACAGAATGACTAAATCCACCCACCTTCTGGTTATGAAGTCCCCAGATACTCAGAGTGTGTATGAGGATTTATGTGTAAGGCAGTTTGTGGAACATTATGTAGCGTTCCAGTGAGCATGATATCATATAGGGATTCCCTCTTCACTACCTACTTCGGAGGATATTTTTAGGAAGCTATGGGAACCCGACTGAGTATTAGCACAGCTTTTTATCCTCAGACAGATGGTCAATCAGAGAGGACTGTACAAGTTCTGGAGGATCCAATGAAAGCGTGTGCCATTGATTTTATAAGCTCCTGGAATGATCAGTTGATTTCTAATTGAATTCGCCAATAACGACAATTGGCAGTTGAGTATCGGGATAACAAGATATGAGACAGTGTATGGCTGTAGTGGTTGTTCCCCAAATTTGGATAAGAAAAAGTGGGTGACAGATAGAATCATTTACGACTTTGGATAATAAGTCTCTGAGGATGTTTAGTTAAGGATGAGAGATTAAGAACACCTCAGAGCAGATAGATAAGTATTGGAATTCACCCTTGATGAATTAGTGTGGTTGAAATAATTCTTGTCCTAAGAGAATAAGGATATAGCGAGCTTTTGGAAGAAGGTAAATTGAGTTTCGCTGGATTGAATATTTTAAGAGATTGGACAAGTGGGAGATAAGACCTGTAGGTTGGTGTTATCACCTGAATTAACAGGCACCCACAATGTGTCCCAGCTTTTGATGCTTCAGAAATACTATACAGATCCAGCATAGGTGATTGGATATGAATTTCAAAAGTTCAATTTAATGAAAATACAAGTATATTGAAGAAGTTGATTCGGGCATTAAATAGGAAAGAGAAAGTATTGAGGTTTAAGACGATCTCCTTAATTAAAGTCCTTTGGTAGTAATACACTCCGGAGAAAGGTCATGTAAGAATTTAAGAGTATGATAGATCGATGTACCCGGAGTTGTATATGGACTCATATGAATTGGTTCTAATTTGGAGGACCAAATTCCTTAAGTGGGGGAGAGTTGTAAGACCCGAATTTAATTAAAATATGAAAAGTAAATATGAAATAAAGGAGTATTTGTGAAGGGAAGTCGGGTTAAATTAATCCCGAACACGTGTAAGGGCAAAATGGTCAAAAGACCAAAGGTCGGTATAATTTCGATAAGAAAAATTTAATTAAAACATGGATTTAAGAAATCTTGGTCAATAAAAGTGAAATAAATTTATTTCGGGTTAAGTTGATCAAGATATTAATTTATTGGAATTAATCGGGATTAATTGGAATTTTTAGTTCGGAAAAATAATCCAGAAAATAATCGAAATATATACTGATAAGTCACCCGGGACAATATCCTGAAAATACGAAAAAAGTATACCCGAAAAAGAGGTTAAAATTTAATAAATAAATTAAATAAAAATTAAATTAATTAAATTAGAATAAAATAATAATTTTAAGGGATATTTGGGTATTTTTAGTGTATTTTAATGAATAAAATAAATTGTTAAATAATAATGATAATTCAAAAAAAAAAAAGAGACTGAAAACGCATATCGGGGAGAGAGAGAGAGAAGCAGAAAAACAAAAGGGGGCCGAAACCGAGGAGGCCACCGGTGAGCCGTCCGACGGTCGACAGGCTCCGGCGAGGCCATGGGGAGGTAGAGCAGAGACCGGCGAGCACGTGGGTACCGGGATCGCACTGTGCAGTGGTCGGAGGAAGCCGATCGGAGGGGAGAAAGGCCGCGGGAAAGAAGTGGCCACCGGCGGCGAACGACGGCGATCCGGCCGGAACCAAGGCCCGATTTCGAAAGCCCAGGCGACGGCGGTCCTTTCTGCACCGGTAGCAGCCGACGAAATGGCCGGAATCGCCGGCGACGGCCAAAAGAGGGAGACGGGTCCGACGGCGAAGAGGAGAACAGCCGGACCGGCGGCATTCCGGCGACGTTGAGGCGAACCGAGGCCAGATTCGAGGTGCGGATGACCCAGCGGAGCTGCTGGCGGTGGAAGCAGACGGAGAACCGACCGGAAAAGGGGTGAACCGACGGTGAACCGGCCGAACCGGGGTGAACCGACGGTCTGAACCGGTCCGAATCGGACTGAACCGGTTCAGCCAAAAAGAGGGAAAAAAAAGAGAAAAAGGGAAAAAGAAAAAAGAGAAAAAAATTGGGAAAAATTCCTATGATGCAATCGAGCTTCGGGTAAGTCGATAAGCGGTCAAATTGACCCGATTTAAATTTGAAATATTTTATTTAATTAATTATCGACTGAAAGTTTACCCGAAAAATATATTTAATTGTGTAGCTCGACGATTGGCATCCACCGAGGGCTCGAGACAGCCTCGATTTACAGACTAGCATGGAATCTCGGGTAAGTGACCCCTATTTACGACAATTACCTCGTTATGCGTGATATTGATTTAATTTCCGCATAAATTGAATTAAATTATGAAAAATTAGTTAAATTGTCGTAAATATTAAATTTAGCTATTCGAGAATTAGAACGAGGCCCAATAAATTATTGGTGGGCCCAATGAGCCCAATAGGCCTCGATAAAGTGAAAATTAAGTGGAAAACGGGCTTAAGGCCGATTAAGGCCCATTAAGGTTCAATCGGGCCCAATAGGGGTAAATGGGCCCAACGATTTAAATTAAGCCCAGAAAGATAAAATACAATTAAATTATATGTTATCTGACCTGAGGAATGTTAATACGCAGTTCCGAGCATTGGATTGGAAGCATATCGGACTGCGCGACGAGACAACATTGGAAAAGAAAAGGTCAGACTCGACAAGAATCGAGGTAAGGGAATTCTGCGGACTGCTAGAGGTAACTTTACGCAATTTTAAATTCATACGCAGTCCTTTAAAATTTATCTGAAGGGTCTAGAGGTCGAATAATAATTTTAGTGCCCCGAATGGGCAAATTACTAAAATACCCTTGTTAAGGGTAAAATCTAAAAATTTAGAAAAAATTGGGAGGAGCAAGAACAAAAGGTTTCTGCTCATTCTGGAGGTGTTTTGAGGCATGCATGAGTAGGCTGGCTCACCTTGAAAGAAAATGCACAGCATTGCATACTTTCAACGTGATATTGTTTTGAAAACTGTTTTGAGGAAACAGAGCCGCCTACGTGTTTTTATTGTCGATTTGTGTGATGCACGCATTAGTGCTGGAGCGAGAGCTCGCACTAGAGTTTTACATGCATAGGTGCTGGAGTCCAACTCGCACCAGATTCTTATATATATATATATGATTTTCGTGACAGGGTGCTAGAGTCTAACTCGCACCATATTTTTATATGATTTTGAGACAGGGTGTTAGAGCTTCGCTCGCACCAGATTTTTATACGATTTGCATACAGAGTGCTAGAGCTTAGCTCGCACTAGATTTACTTGATTTGATGAGAGTGCTGAGCATTGCTCGCACTGATTTTTATGAGAACATGCGATGAGCCGTGCTTGGAGCATCGGGTAGACTGTGTGTCACCGATTAAATAGGCTCGCACGTGCGTTTTGAGACATGGCATGAGTATTGAGAAACAAAACCTCTGTGGGAAGCAGGCCAATTGGGCTGGAGTACCTAGAGATATTATATGGGTTCACGGAGTACGATGTACCGTGCAAGTAGCATGGAGTACGATGTACCGTGTGGTATCTTCAGATACGGCATCTCCGGATGCAGCATTTTCGGATGCCGGGGATCGGATAAGACTGACGGGATGGACTGACCCACCTCCCGGGCGGTTCCCGATCATGGTGAGAACCCGCACACTAGGATCCGTGTAGCTGAGGAACTCACGAGGACAAATGTGGCCATAGTCCTAGTTATTTACCTATATACAGACGTTGCCTAGTCTCACATGTTGATGACTTTTATGATGATTTAAACTGGGTTTTAAAACTAAATTGCATGATGGTATTTCCATGCTTTTCAAAACTCACGTGTGATGTAAACATTTTCATGATTTTGTGTGACTCAGGATCACCCGCAGGAGGGGTCGAGTCCTGACTTTATTGTGAAAATCTTAATTGAGAAAGAAATAATTTATAATAATTGCATGTTGATTTTCCGTGCAAATGTGTTTTACATATCATCATAATGCATAGCATTGTTTTAAAATGTGTGGAGAAAGGGTGGTTTATGCATGGCACCACGCTCATGTAGGTAGTATGGTTACCTACTTGTTCGTAGGATTACCTTACTGAGCTTGATGTGCTCACCCCTTTCATTTTCTCCCACAGATGATCTCCAGTTGAAGTTGCGACGACTCAGTACTGCATTCTGGATATCCGCTGCTGCCCATCAACATAAGGTATATACACTTGTATATATTGTATCTACATAAGCATAGCATAGTAACATGTTTGTAAGTAACTTTAGGGGATGTATAAATATTGTAAACAAATATAAATGACTGGAGAATAAATAAGTTAGATGGTAATGGTATGGTGGGACTGGCATTGACGCACAGCCCAATTATTAGTGGAGTGTTGGTCACGATTCGAGGACAGGTAAGAATTTAAGTAAATAATAAAACGCGAAAAATTAACTCTGATTTTTGGGTAGTTTGGGTCGTGACAGTTACTGTCGACGGTGGGCGCAACGGGGCAGCTTCTAAAGAGGGAGCCTGAGTTGGAGTCTGATCGGCCATGTGCCTCTTTGTAGTCTGAAAATTCGAAGGAAACAAAAAGGGGAGCCTGGGTTTGTAGTCCGATCGGCCATTTGGATGTTCAAAAGGACAAGGGAAATATCAGCAATGAGAATACAGAGGGCAATGGAATCCAATGCTCTTAAAATGTATGCTCTTAAGTCAGGTAAATCAAGATCCAGTCGATGGGCAAGAATCCATGTCTGTGTAAGAGGTAAACAGGCAAATCGAAAACAAAGTAAATTAAAGACCAAGACTTGCCGATCGAAAACAAATCAGTGGGGTCCGACTGAATACAATTTTTTTTATTTTACTAAAATATATATATATATCAATTAATAAAAATTTAAATTTTAACAGATATGAAAAAGTATGTATATTAATATCATTATTGTAGGTTTAAATTATTATTTTGATATTTTAATTTTTGTTAGATAGTTTTATTTAGTTTTTTAATAAATAATTTAAAATTTTAATTTAAATTAAATAAATATTATTATTCAAAATTTTAATAATTAATCTAATTATATTTAATCAATTAAGGTTGCATTTGGAAACAAACCAAACTCGACGAGATTTATATTTAATAAATTAAGGTTGCATTTGTAAGATATTTTTTATTTTAACGTTTATAATAGTCATATTTATCGATATCATATGTATTATACGATATGATTCAATTCATTACAAAATCAATATATATAGCCGATTTTTGGTGTAATTAATGGGTTTGTTGATAAATTTTCAATCATGTATATTTTGTGATAATATTTGACGCCAAATAATTAGTGACGTTTTTACAAAAACGAAACGTTAATTAATTCTTCACATTTGAAGTTCTTATTTTATGATGAAAACAAAAATGTCACCGAAATTAAAAACAAACGTCAGAAAAATATTAAAGTATGTATATTTGGGGATAAAACTTGGCTCCAAATATTTAGTGATGTTTTTACGAAAACGTCATGAACAGTAATTCGTCACATAAAATGTGTTTTTTTCATGATAAAAATACAAACGTCACCAAAAATAAAAAAATGTTATAAAAAAATTTCCCACAAAATATATTTCATTATAAAATTTGGTGTCTAATATTTAGTGACGCTTTTATAGAAATGTGACGCTATATAATTTGTCATATATAAAGTGTTCATTTATGACAATATATTAAATCGTCACCAAAAGTAAAAACACGTCACAAAAAAATTTCCCTCCATTTATGTTTAGTGAAAAAATTTGGCGCCAAATATTTAGTGACACTTTCATGTGACGATTTTTTATATCGTCATAAAAAATATTAAAATAATAGAAAATTGTGACGAATTATATTATTCGTCACGTATGATATAGTTTACGTGACAAAATTTAATGCGTCACATAGAACAATCGTCACAAATTGTCATATTTGTTGTAGTGCGAGTTGTTAGAACAGTTCGCGAGCCTCAGTTTGGATGTGACACCGCCTGATACAGTGGCTTTATGGTAGCTAGCCTGTGATTGGAACCGAACTTGGTAGATCGTATCCGACATGCTCAGTAGATTGATCAACAGTGCAGTGATATTACCGGGAAGATACAGAGGGGTACAGAGACTAATTTTGAGTTGAGATCAGATGGTTTGCCGAGGTTAATGGGTAGGATATGTGTTCCTAATGATCCAGAGATCCGGAAGTTGATTTTATTAGAGGCTCACTCAACGAAGTATACACTGCATCCAGGAAGTAATAAGATGTATTAGAACCTTCGAAGAATGTATTGGTGGTCAGGAATGAAGAGAGATGTAGCTGAATATGTGACTAAGTGTCTCGTCTGTCAGTAGGTGAAGGTAGAGCATCAGAAGCCTACAGGGCTATTACAACCTCTACCTATATCGACTTGAAAATGGGAGCATGTCACTATGGACTTCATGATGAGTTTACCCAGGACCTACAGGAATCACGATGCGATTTGGGTGATAGTGGACAGATTGATGAAGTCAGCACACTTCCGAGCTATGAGAACCACTGATACTCTGAGTACGCTGGCGAAACTATATGTGCGCGAGATAGTGAGGTTGTATGGTGTTCTAGTGAGCATTGTTTCAGATCGGGATGCCGCTTCACTTTTCACTTTTGGGAACACTTTTAGGAAGCGATGGGGACCCAGTTGAGTTTTAGCACAGCGTTCCATCCTCAGACAGATGGTCAGTTAGAGAGGACTATACAGACCTTGGAGGATATGTTGCGAGTGTGTGCATTGGATTTTGGAGGCTCCTGGGATGACCATTTACCACTCGCAGAGTTTGCCTATAATAATAGTTATTATTCGAGTATCGGGATGGCACCGTATGAGGCTTTGTATGGTCGTAGATGTTGTTCCCCTATTGGATGGGAAGAGGTGGGTGACCGACTGATATTTGCTCCTGACTTAGTGAGACAAGCCTCTAAGGATGTCTAATTGATTTGTGAGAGGTTATGGACAGCTCAGAGCAGACAAAAGAGATATGCTGACAGGAGATGGAGACCATTGGAGTTTATAGTGGGTGAATCGATATTTTTGTGAGTTTCTCCTTCCAAAGGTATAACGAGGCTCGAAAAGAAAGGAAAGCTAAGTCCTCGTTACATTGGACCCTTTAAAATACTTGATAGAGTGGGAGATAAGGCCAATAGGGTAGTGTTGTCACTTAAGCTAGTGGGCATTCACAACGTCTTCCACATCTTCATGTTACGAAAGTACCACCCAGACCCGACACATGTAATTAGATATGAGCCATTAGAGCTTAACGAGAGCATTTCGTATCTTGAGAAGTCGATTCAAATATTGGATAGGAAGGAGAATGATATGCACATACAAGAGGCTGATTTAGGACGATCAAGGATACATGTGGATTGAGAATTAAAGCAGCTAAAAACGCAAGTTGGGCGAAAATAATGATAGTAGACTTTGAATGGAAAAAAGAATATCAACCTAGACCCGAAGTCTAAAGAGACTTGAACCAAATGTATTGGACCTCGACCCTATGAATATAAAATTCGAGAACCTAAGGTATAACAATGGTGGTTGGTGAAGAGGAAGGTGCCATAAGGAAGAAGACCTTGATAAGCCTCGTTGAGAGGGAACCCTAGAAAGAGGCATACTCAAATTTCTGAAAATTTAATCTGATCTGTTTTGTTTTATTCAAGACGTTTACAAGGTATTTATATTAATATCTAGCACTTAAACCCTTAAATAAGTGGGCTGGAATTAACACCAAACAGAAAATAAGACTAAAACCTAAATTCACGCCTAAGCCTAGTTACATAGGATAATTGGTCTAAATCGCTATAAGACTCAAATGTGGGCTATTTAAACACTTAACCCAACTTATTACTAAACTAAGACTAATGTCATTTGGGCTTCCAAACAAATATAGAGGGCTTGGGTAATTGGACCTCCTTGGATGACCCATGGATCCTTGGCATCATGATCATCATGAGCATCATGAGCAAGTGGACCTCCATCATTCCCCCTATCCTCAAAAGGATTTGTCCTCAAATCGCATGTACCTTGCTTGTAATTGATTACATACGGGAACGTCTCAATGAACTCCATCTACTTGGCATGACGCTTGTTCAGCTTACTCTATCCTTTCAGATGCTTTAAGGACTCGTGATCGATGTGGATGACGAATTCTTTGGGCCACAAGTAATGTAGCCATGTCTCCAAGGCCCTCACTAACGCATACATCTCATTGTCATATGTGGGATAGTTAAGTGTTGTCCCACTTAACTTCTCACTGAAGAAGGCAATTGGGTGTTTTTCCTACATAAGCACAACTCCAATTCCTACACCTGAGGCATCACACTCAATCTCAAAAGTTTTAGTAAAGTCAGGCAGACTTAATAAAAGAGCAGAACAAAGTTTATCATTGAGCAAATTAAAAGCATGCTCTTGTGCAGAACCCCATTGAAATGCAACATTTTTTTTAACCACTTTGGTCAAAGGTGCAGCTATAGTGCTAAAGTCTCTAACGAATCGACGATAGAAACTAGCTAAGCCATGGAAACTACACACATCAGGAACAGACTTAGGTACAGACTAATCTCTAATTGCCTTTACCTTCTCATTATCAACAGAAATGCCATGTGAAGAAACTACATACCCAAGGAAAATAACCTTATCAGTGCAAAATGTACATTTCATAGAATTGGCATACAAACTTTCATTCCTCAAAACAGTAAGAACATTCCTAAGATGCTCAACATGCTCACGCAGATTCTTACTGTAAATTAGAATGTCATCGAAATAGACAACCACATACTTACCAATGAAAGCACGTAAAACATGGTTCATTAAGCATATGAAAGTACTGGGTGCGTTAGTCAAGCCAAAATGCATAACTAACCACTCATAAAGACCATGTTTAGTCTTAAATGCGGTTTTCCATTCATCACCTTCTTTCATACGAATTTGGTGATATCCACTCTTTAAATCAATTTTGGAAAACATACATGCACCATGCAACTCATCGAGCATGTCACCTAGCCTAGGAATAGGATATCGATACTTTACAATGATTTTGTTGATGGCTCAGCAGTCAACACACATCCTCCACGTCCCATCCTTTTTAGGAACAAGCAATACGAGCATGACGCATGGACTCATGCTCTCTCTCACGTAACCTTTCCTTATTAGCTCCTCAACTTGCCTTTAAAGCTCCTTCGTCTCCTCTGGATTGCTTCTGTAGGCTGGGCGGTTAGGTATGGCAGCTCCGGGGACAAGGTCAATCTGGTGCTCAATCCCATGAATCAGTGGTAGTCCATTTGGGATCTCCTCAAGGAATACATCCTCGAACTCCTGCAATAATGAGATAACATCAGTAAGCAAAGTATCATGGAGTTCAGTATCAATAAAACAAGAGTCTTTAAATAAGAGCAAAAAGATAGGAGACTTAGCAATAAATGCAGTCTTCATATCTCAGGGGTTGGCATGGTAGCTCACTGCTTTGGTTTCCTTACTTCCCTTCTTTTCTTTAGCTAGCTTCCTTTACTTGTCATGCTGCTCCTTCAGCCTTAATTGATCCTCGTTCATCTCCTTGGGGCTAAGGGGAGCAAGATTGATATTCTTGCCATCCATAAAAAAAGAGTAACGGTTAGTGTAACCGTCATGGATGATTATCTGATCATACTGCTACGGTCTACCCAGCAACAGGTGGCTAGCTTGCATGGGTACCACATCACACAACACTTTATCCTGATACCTTCCAATACGGAAAGCAACCAAGACTTGTTTCACCACGTTCACTTCACCATAGTCATTAATCCACTGCAACTTATATGAGCGGTGATGCTTGGTAGTGGGCAACTTTAGCTTATCAACAAGGTATGTGCTAGCCACATTAGTAGAGCTCCCACCATTAATGATCACAGAGCATACCTTGTCACTAATATGACATCTCGTATCGAAGATGTTCTCATGCTGCACCTCATCCTCAAACTTCACATGAGTATTAAGAGCAGGTCTAGCAACAAGTGCTTCACCACAAGCAGCAAACTCAACATCTTCTTCTTCTTCTTCTTCAACATCTTCTAACGCATGCATCTCATCCTCAATACCAACATTAGAACCTTCACTCTCAACATCTCCATTCTCAAGCATGAGCATCACTCTACTGTTGGGACACTGAGAGGCAACATGTCCACGACCCAAACACTTAAAACACTTAATGTCACGTGTTATGCCCTAGGATGCTTGGGCAAGCTTAGTCTTGGGCTTTGGAGGGTCCTCATACTTGGGCTTAACAAAACTTTCTGACTTAGGCTTAAACACATACTTATCATCCCTACGAAAGGTGTTAGATTTCCAAACAGGAACTGAACTAAGAGTGAAACGGGATGTACCTTTCCTTTTAAGTTGCCTTTCCACTTTGATGGCCACATGCAGCATCTCCTCTAAATCCATGTAGTGCTGCAACTCTACAACGTTGACAATCTCACAGTTCAAGCCTTGGAGAAAACGAGCCATAGTAGCTTCTGCATCCTCCTGGATATTGGCTCGGATCATGATTATCTCCATTTCTTTATAGTAATCGTCAACACTTTTTGAACCCTAGGTGAGACCTTGGAGCTTCTGGTACAGCTCTTTGTAGTAATGGTTAGGCACAAATCTTTTCCTCATGATGTACTTCATCTCATCCCATGTAGACACTGGAGGATCATCACATCTTCTTATACTGGAGACTAGCTGATCCCACCATACCATAGCATATTCTGTGAACTCTACTACAGCAAGTTTAACCTTTTTTATCTCAGAGTAGTGGTGGCAGTCAAATACCATGTCAATCTTCCTTTCCCACTCTAAATATGCCTCGGGATCATTCTTGCCTTGAAAAGGAGAAATCTTCAATTTTATGCTGCCAAGGTTTCCATCCATCTTCTCTTTGCCTCTATCATGGGCTCTATCAACTCGATCTCTATCTCTATACTCATGATGCCTTCTATGATGTCTATCTGCCTCAAACTCTTCTTCCAAATCATACGCAACATTATCATCATACTCTTCATTGGTAACAATCTTACTTTTTAGATGGGAAGAATCACCTTGTTGGATCCTTGCAAATTGAGCTTCATATCGGTCCAACTTATCATGAATGTCATTGAATTTCACGTCCATCCGTTGGAACTGCTGTTGCATTGTCTGGAGCATGAACTCAATTTTTTTAAAGTCTGACTTATCACCTTCAGAAGACATCTTTAACCTACAAGAAACGTTAGTGATAACAGAAAACAAAGAACCTTACAAGTGATAACCTCACGTGTTTACACTTAATTCACTCAAGATGGGGCACTCACACTCGTGTTTCACTCAAGTAATTCAGCTTTTCTCTACTAATGTTTCTCACACGCTCATGCCTTTTTCCCTTACTCTACCTTAACTCTATAGGTTCACAATTGTACTAGAGACTCAGTCAAAGATTCAACCTCGAAGGATCAACCAATTCACCAAGTATTTTCTCTTTTTTTTTTTTACTTCAGAAAGGTACGACTAAGGTGACACAACAAGAATCTCAAAGAAATAATCACCAGACAAACAAAAAAATGCCTAAAACTATAGGAAAAAGATGGAATTTGGCAAAGAGAGGGTGGGGCCCGTGGATAAAATCCAGGAGTTCGTTTTATTTCGTCGTTTTCTTTAAAACGGGTACTGTGCGTCTCATAACTCAACAAAATTTTTCTATGAACAGTACACGGTTTCTTTTTTTTTCTTTCTTTCTTTTTTCTTCTTTTTTTTTCTTTCTCTTTTTTCTTCTTTTTTTTCTTTCTTTTTTTTTTCTTTTTTTTTAACAAACACTAAACGGATTTGCGGTTAGGGTAGTAGGGAAGAGTTTTAGTGTGGCTAAGAGACTGACTTGAAATAAAAATTCAGAAGTCCAACTTAAACACAAAAATTAAGTGTAGAGTTCAACTCAAACACAACAACTAAGTGTAGCGTCCAACTCAAACACAACAACTAAGTGTAGCGTCCAACTCAAACACAACAACTAAGTGTAAGTGTAGAGCCCCAGTCAAAGTGTAAGTGTAGAGCCCCAGTCAAACACAACAACTAAGTGTAGAGTCCCACTCAAACACAACAACTAAGTATAGGTTTTTTTTTTTTTTTGACAATGAACTTAGTGTTAGAGATGAAACTAAGTATAGAGTCCTACTCAAAAGCAACAACTAAGTGTAGAGTCCAACTTAAACACAACAACTAAGTGTAGAGTCTCACTCAAACACAACAACTAAGTGTAGGATTTTTTTTGACACTGACTTAGTGTTAGAGATGAAGTGGAAGACGCACAACCAGAAAATCAAAACCTTGCTCTGATGCCAAACTGATATGCGCGTACAAGAGGATGATTTAGGATGATCAAGGATAAGTGTGGATTGAGAATTGAAGCAGCTAAAAATGCAAGTTGGGTAAAAATAATGATAATAGACTTTGACTGGAAAATAGAATATCAACCTAGACCCGAAGTCTAAAGAGACTTGAACCAAAGGTATTGGACCTTGACCCTACGAATATAAAATTCGAGAACCTAAGGTATAAATTTGGTGGTTGGTGAAGAGGGAGGCGCCACAAGGAAGAAGACCTTGATAAGCCTCGTTGAGAGGGAACCCTAGAAAGAAGCACACTCAAATTTTTAAAAATTCAATCTGATCTATTTTGTTTTATTCAAGAGCATTTATAAGGTATTTATAATAATATCTAGCACTTAAACCCTTAAACAAGTGGGTTTACATTAACACCAAACAGAAAATAAGACTAAAACTTAAATTCACGCTTAAGCCTAGTTACATAGGATAATTGATCTAAAACGTTAAAAGACTCAAATGTGGGCTATTTAAACACTTAACCTAACTTATTACTAAACCAAGACTCATGTCGTTTGGGCTTCCAAACAAATATAGAGGGTTCGGGTAATTGGACCTCCTTGGATGACCCATAGATCCTTGGCATCACGATCATCATGAGCATCACGAGCAAGTGGACCTCCATCAGAGAAGGTGTTGAGATTGAAAATATTCCCCTAGTGAAAGTTCTTTGACAGCATCACACTGTAGAAGAAGCTACATGGGAGTTGATGAGTTTGATGCCGGGGAAGTACCCCGAATTGTTGACCGACTGATTGGTTCCAATTTGGAGGACTAAATTTCTCTAGTGGGGGAGATTATGTAAGACCCAATTTTGGTGATATATAACTTATGATTTATGTAATGTAACACATTTCTATATGTAAATTGAATCATAAGAAGAGCTTTTGGCTTGAATGAAATTTTAAATGGGATAAATGAGTATCGTGGATATATGTAGAGGTTAATAAGGGTTGAAGTGACCACAAACTAAACGAATGGAACTTAAAGCATTCAGACTGAGGATGAGGATTTAAGATATGATTCTGTAAGGAACAGATCAATCTCCATGTGATTTTGCCAAAGGTAGATGGATCTCCCCTTGAGTAGATCGATCTCTCCCCTTAAGCAGATCGATCTCCTGTTGCCTAGCAAGGATCGATCCCTTCCCAAAGAGCAGATCGATCTCCCCATGAAACAGATCGATCTCCAGTTGCTTTTACCTAGTAGAGATCGATCTCTCCCTTACAAACTGAATAACCAAGGGAAGATCAATCTCCTACTCTATGAGATCGATCTCATCACCCCTACTCTATAAAAAATCGACTGCCAAACCTGTTTCTTCAGCAAATCAACACATTCCTCCATTTTTACCCAGAAGACCAAACTTTCTCACTCTAGGATACACCCCCTTCTAAAAAGATTTGAGAAAACGTTATTTGAGCAAAGTTGTTCACTATGAGGAGGAGAACAACATAGCTTGGAACCAACATTCAACTTGTTGGATTGAATGAGCAAAGGAGTCTTCCAAATTTGGACAAGAGGAAAGTCAAGCTAGGTGAGTTTCCAACACACCAACTTTAAGTATATTTATCTAGATGTTGTTATGAGTAGATTGGTGTATGTATTGTTGGTAGAAACTACCTAGAATATGATGTATCAAGCATGACCTAAAATGGGTTTAGTGTGAGAAAATATGATAGGTTGATTTGATGATAAATGGATTATACTAAGGTGTTAATAATGTTATATTTGTGATTTTGAGATGGTTTTGTGAAATAAGTTTATGGAATAGGATGAGGTTATATAATAAGCATATAAGGTGTTTGTGAAAATGCATGAATGAATGGAAGAACTAAGGTTAGAGCAAAGCAAACCAAGAGCATTATGAGATAACTAAGAGAGCTTACTAAACCAAAATGGACTAGGAATGACGTGATGAGAGTTCAACCCCCATGCAATGACCAAAGGTGATTATAGGCCAAACTTAAATTCAATCAATTCGATAAGGTTGATGGACCTAGAATTCAATCAAACGAGTGATAACAAGCCTAAGGAGCTCAATGGGCCTCAGTGAAATGATAAATGTAAATTGAAATCTACTTAAGAAGAGAATTAGGCTCAATAAGATATGTTGACTATGATCGATTCAGAATATGAGTTATTTGCAATTAACTCATGTGATAAATGAATGTTTGTAGCTCCTGAGGATATATTCGGAGCAAATTGAGCTCGATCACGAAAAACAGGAAAAGAAGAAGAAGTTACTTTTCAAAAAATTGAGGTAAGGGAATTGTGTTGGCCCCTAGAGGTATCTGTACGCGTTTTCAGGCACATAAAGGTTTTCTAGAATGTTTGTGAGTCATAGTAAAGGAATTAAATGTTTGAAGGGCAAAGAAGATTGATATTTGAGAAAAGTTCATGAAAAACAAGAATCATGATGTTTTGAATCTTTTTACTAATCTTTTTAGCATGTGAATTGGTAGGTTGGCTATGATTTAAATGTTTTGCAAGAAAATAGTTTTATTAACCATGCTTTGCAAATAAATTAGCCACCCACATGAGTTTTGTGGAAACAAGACGTGCTAGAGCGCTACTTGCACGAGATTGGATATGTTTTTACATGCATGAGTGTTGGAGCCTAGCTCGCACTAGTTTTCACATGGATTTTACGATATAGTGTTAGATCATAGCTCGCACTAGAGTTTTACATGCATGAGTGCTAGAGCCTAGCTCGCACTAGTTTTCACATAGATTTTGATATTGTGCTAGAGTGTTGCTCGCACTATATGTCCACTTTATACTTATTGTCGTGCTAGAGATTACTCGCACATGATTTTATGACATATTGGGAGCCGTGCTAGGAGTTTCGGGTAGGCTGTGTGACACGCCGATTAAATAGGCTCGCACATGCGTATTGAGATGTGACGTGATATAATGTGATGATATGGGTCCATGGAGTACGTTGTATCGTGCAAATAGCATGGAGTACGTTGTACCGTATATGAATATGATATATATACCGTCTTCGAACGATGAATATTCTGCTATGGACCGACGGGTTGGACATGACCCACGTCCCTTGCAGAAGTAGATGACGATGATACCCCGCACACTAGGATCCATGTAGCCTGGGATCACAGAGGATATGACCATAGTCTTAGTTATTGCCCTTATTGTTAATTGCCTATCTCACATGTCTTGTTTTATGATGGACCCATGTTTTTAAATTGTTTTGTGGGTCGGGACAATCCAAGGGAGGGGCTGAATCTTGACGAGTGGTGAATTGTATGATAATTATGTTGAGTAAGAAATGTTTTTAAGTGCATATCGCATGATGATTTTCTATGCTTTAATTACTACTTGTGCATGATGATTTTCTATGCTTTAATTACTACTTGTGTATGATGATTTTCCATGCTTTGATTTAGACTTGAGCACTGATTTGAATAGCATAAATTGTTTTATATATCATGAATATGAGCATGAACTGATGTTTTGGAGTATGACAAATAAATGCTTGGTTTTATGTATGGCATCACGATCACGTAGATAGTACAGTTATCTACCTGCTCGCATGATTGCCTTACTGAGCGCGTGGTTTGCTCACCCCCTTATTTTACCCTCTACAGAGCACTTTCAGTAGATAGAGAGTGACTGAGGATTGAATTTTTGGTGTCCACTGCATCCCATCACACAAGGTAAACACATTTGTATAGTTTTTGTATCTAGACATGTCAAAGCACAGTAATATCTTTGAATGTAGTTTTTGGGGATGTAAAGGATTGTAAACACATGCAAACAACTCTGATTTAGAAATACAAGTGTTTACGTTTAAATGAATTGAAATTTGAAATGGTTTGAATTGGATGAGATTAACACCGATACACAACCTAACTGTAGGTGGTGTAGTTGTTCACGATCAGAGTGAGGTAAGAAAAGAAATAAATAATAAATGAAAAATTTGTAGTGGATTTTCGATGGATTGAGGGTCGTGACAAAGGCATTGAATGGATAGTTGACATGAAAGCTTCATATCATTATTTTCTCAAGAAGGAGTTGTTACAATCTATAAAGTGGGTTACTTTGATTATACGAAGATGGGAAACAAAAGTGTATCGTAGATTGTAGGGATTAGTGATATAGTTGTATAAACAAACACTAGTTGTACATTAACTTTGAGGAATACTAGACATATTCCATAACTAAGGATGAACTTACTTACATCGAATGCCCTTGATAAAGAAAGATATGAGAGTCAATAGAAAAATGGGCAGTAGAAGCTTTAAAGAGTCTTTGACAAATGCAAGGGGAAAGTTGTGTTGCATTATGTACAAAACTTGGATAAGTTTGATCGACAGTCAGATAAACGTAGTCGATGACAAAACTTCAACAGATTTATGGCACAAGACTTTGAGTGAAAAAAGGCTTAAATATTTTGGCGATGCAATCCCTTATTTCCTCGACCAAAGGTGTGTCTCTTGACTTATGTAATCATTGTTTACTTGATAAGGATCGTAGAGTTTCTTTTAAGAAGACTCCCAAAAAAAAAGAAAATTTAATTGAATTGATCCATTCTGATATATGTGGTCCTATAAAAGTAGAGTCATAGGGTGGTAACAATTTTTTTGTTATTTTTATTAATGATGTTTCACAAAAAAACTTGGGTGTATATGTTGAGAAACAAAAGTCAAGTACTGTAGTATTTTTAGAAAGTTCACTCCACGATGAAAAGGATGACAAGATTGTCCTTGAAGTAAATTTGTACAAATAATGGTGGAGAGTACACATCAAAAGACTTTAAAACTTACTGTTCAAAGCATGGGATAGGGCATGAAAGGATGGAACTTGGACACCATAGCATAATGGTGTAGCTATAAGGATGAATCTCATGAGATGGAAAAATTGCCAAAAGCATTCTAGGGTGGCAGTCAACATAGCCTACTGTTTAATTAATAGATCACCATATGCCACATCTCGAAAGACGTGATGTTACAGTGACTTATTGCAGAAACATAACAGTGACGTTATGACAATTTCATAATGTCATTTGTTTGTCATGCGAGTCCAATCATACACATTTTTAGCTCACAAACTACTTTACTTGGTTTAAGGCTTCAAACTTATGGTCCCAATCAAATTTCACATAAAAAGCCATTCAAAATAACCTAATATGCAATTTTGAATAAATCAAAAAAATTCTCGATTATGACCCTTTTTGGATTAGTTGGTCAAACCTAGTCAAAATTCAAATCTAACTGGTTAGCTCTCTGCAACATTGATGTATCGACTTCCTATAATATTTTTTTGAATTTTTGGATATCCAGATCTCCTGAAAAATATTCCTAAAGAAATATTCGAATATTTTTATCGATTCTACACTTTCTTCTATCACCTTTCATTTACATCTCGATATATTGTAAAATACATATGCATTCATACCGACAGTTAATACACATCCCATCCAAAGTACTGATACAAATTTATTTGAAAATTAATTCATTTATGCAGTTAAAATTATACCGTAACGTACGCTACAAGTCTGCTAAAGCCAAAATCTTTGGTGTCAGATACCAATGTCAATAAAAAATAATCTTGCGCTTAACCTGAATGGAAAATAAGGGGGTGAGCTTGAAATCCTAGTAAGTTAACCACACAAGAGCACAATTAATCAAAACAGGATACTGTTTAAAACAGTTGCATGTTATATGGAAAACATAACGTTCTGAAAACAAAGTTCATATAGGAAATCGTATCATATTTCTTATACTTTTAGAAAACCTTTTTTCTTTCTAGGTTTCAGAATAGCAGTCTTTCTAGATGCTATCAAAGTCATCAGGATGAGGATACTTTGAAGTATCCTATCTCTCTTTAGACATGACCATACTCTACTAATATAAGGGAATCTTATCATTTCGAACATTGGGTAACTGGAAATAATGTAGAAAAAAGTAATTTAATACATTTCATAAACACATGAGTTCTTTCGTATCAAATCATATAAGTCGATAACTCACATATCCGAAAACTTATTTCATATACATAAACCCAGAACTTTCACATGGTTTGATAAAACAAATCACAGTTCGACCAAACCATATCACGTGTATATTCAATAAAACAGTTCATATTCATATATTTCAATAAACTAGTTAAACTTATACATGCGTGAATATAAATATCCCAACAAAGACTTTTCCATTGTAATTATCAGTGAGCTGTATTTACCCCAAAAAATATGCTGTCACCTACGGCAATAGATCCGTATTTTCCAATCCTAATGATCAATTAAGATCGAAACTTATCTGCGATTGTTGCCGAACAAGTCATATTGCCCTAAAAGAGTCGAGATACTCATGGCTATCTCCATATGCTCTATCTGGAAATTAAGGGAATAGAAAGCACATACATAATAAAAACAATCAAAAACATAAATCAAAGTTCGTATAACAATCGATAAAGAAAGCAGTGTATGATTAGTGTTGAGTTAACATATTTTGAAATGACAAAACAAGTAAAATCAATAATATAGAAATGATTTAAAACATGTTTAAATGTTATCAGTACCAGAAACTAAGTCTTTAAGGATGAGAGATCGATCTGATGAGATGAGAGATCGATCTCCTGGGTTTTCTAGTATGAGAGATCGATCTCATGAGGATATGAGATCGATCTGCTAAAGGTTTGAATTCTCAAAGGATCTGTACAAGGAATTGAGGAAGCAGAGATCGATCTATGAGGGTTATAAGATCAATCTGTCTAATACAGGATGTTTATAAGATCGATCTGGTCTAAGAAGAGATCAATCTCCTCTAAAACAAAGGATAAAGGCAGTAGATCGATCTGTAGATCGATCTATGCTCAAACAGAGAGTTCATGAGATCGATCTGGTATAGGAAGAGATCGATCTCCTCAAAGTCAGAGAGCTAAGGAGATCGATCTGGGTTAATTAGAGATCGATCTCCTCGCTACGAGAATACTTTGTAGATCGATCTGTAGATCGCTCTTACTTCAAACAGAGAGATTGGAAGATCGATCTGCTTGTCCGACAGATCGATCTGCTTTAACATTTTCAAATTATAAGATCGATCTCTATATATATGAGATCGATCTCCTTGCTTCAATTTTCTTTGACATTGCAGGAATTTAAACTAAGAGATCGATCTAGTCAAGATTGAAGATCGATCTGGCATTCTACTGGAGGTTCCCAACGGCTCTTTCTGCAAAAATCTCAACGGGAAAAACAGTATTAAATGCTCCAACTACCAATCCTTCAGTATAAAATCAAGCATTGAAGACACTGGATAATAAGACACCATTGTTGCACATTCTGTACATTCTCAAGAATTTATTTCCCACATTCTATTTGTCTTCAATCCTGATTTATTGATATTGTTGTATAAGCCTTTATGCAAAAGCTATATTTATCCTACCCACATAAAAAGCTTGATCTTGTATTCATCCTTATTTTGAGAGAAAAGAAGAGTGTTCCTCAGTGAGAAAAACTTTGTAAAAGGGTGAATATTTATTTGTGTAAAAAAGGTAGAGAGGTTATTCCTTAACCTGAAAAAGGGTGTGTAACATTCAGTGTTAGAGTGAAAGAAAACTCTTGACAAGGAGGTCAAGAAGAGAGGACGTAGGCAAGAGATTGGCCGAACCTTTATAAACTACTGTATTTGATATTTCTCTCCCTTATCTTCCTTTAATTTATTCCATTACATTATATTGATTATTCATTATTTGCAAATTAGACTTAATTTAGTTTAAATTTGCCATTAACATTAGAAAACCGATTCACCCCCCTCTCGGTAGAGCCAACAATTAGTTTCATAAACAATTAGCACAAATAGAATAAGCTATATTCTTTATATCCTTTCAAAACATAACAATAGTAAGATTATAAAGTTTTTCAACATGTAGATAAAAATCTATGCAAGTTTTCAAACCTAACAAATCTGATGCCATGTAATGATTATAAAACATAGAAATCATAACATAGTTAAAAAAACATATAAAACAATCTTAAAACTCATACATAGTATCTTATGGTTCTTACTTCACAAAACTTATAGGATTTACAAAAATTCTACAATAGGACTGGGTAATAATTGCTTAGTACTTAGCCTGTAAGGTAGAAACTGTTTATATTCCCAAAGCAGTTGATTATTCACAGTTTGGATTTCAAATTAGATAGTCGATTCACATGCTTAAATAATCGATTCGTATAAATCATATACATTTTTCAAAAGCCATTTCAAAACATAAAAACAGTTCGTACGAGATTAAAACACCACTTGTGTAATTAACTTACTAAAACTTCGTAGAAGATTAACTTAACACAGCTTCAATCAACAAGCTTCAACCCACCACTGTTACTTTGAAAACCTACAATATCACACGAATTACTTAGGAAACGATTCACAGTACTCCAAAGCACTCTAAAGCCACCTATAGGCAATACTTTTACATGATTTCACTTATATAACCTTAAACTATAAAGTGACAAAAGCTATCAAATTATACTTTTTGATTAATTCAATTTCACAAATCACATACACACAGACTTAACACTTACTTTGCATTGAAATGACATTGGCAAGGTAAATTTACCATTTTACCCCTACCTTGGCCAAATATATCTTTGTATATACACGATCTATGATTAAGTTTCTTACATAGCAACATTCATCAATGCCTACTTACATGTTTTACACATCATATTGTAAAATCCCCATGATTTTTCATGAAATTCAATACTTTCCCACTTTAAACCCTAGGTGCTGAATCCATATCATCATCATCCATCCATGCCCACTTCAAATTGACATCATGCATCATCTTAATACATCGTAGACATCAACATACTAAATAATCAAAGTTTAGAACACATGACACCTTAGAAACCCCCAAATGGCTGAATCTTATAGCCCACCTTAAAGCTCTTTTTTTCTTCAATCTAAATACACCCAAATATACTATATCAGTCCTTCATCAACATCTATAAAGCTTGAAAATTGAAAGCAATAAAATCTTCATGGATCGTGAAGTTGGTATAATTGACCTACATTTAGTGTCCAAGCTTAAAACTCATTCAAACAATGGAATTAACCTCTCAAATTTTAGTATGTTGTAGAGGGAAGAGAGTAGTACAAATTTGTAGGGGGTGCTTAAGTAGACAAATGGCTGAAAATTTCCAGAAGAGTGGTGGTAAGCTTAGTAGTGTAGGTAAAATGGTGTTTTCTCTCTCTTAATAATTTCTTATGAATTTTTCATGCAATTTAGGGGATTTAATAGGGGATGCCGACCCTCTTAGGTGTGTGTGACGCCCCGAAAACACGAAAAATAGGGTAAATTTAAAACTTTTTACTCATCAAATCACAATTAAGGGTGCATTCCTGTGCAGTGTCATACATCATCGTAATTATCATGCCTCAGGATCTCATCATGAATTAATATATATCATATCATATACATTACTCGATTTCGAGTTAATTAATCCTAATACATCTCATACAATATTGTACAATAAGTGTCTGTAAATATCACTCTAGTCTGGATACATGAATATTAAAAATATACCTCAATACACAAAATACGGCCTAGAGCTTAAGTCCTCCACTAGCCTCTAATCCGTACGTCGCAGGGAACTCACTTCACTTGAAGAAATCTGGAGGGGGAAGAAAACATAGTGAGCTTCTAAATCGCTCAGTAAGGGGGTAAGGGAACTCAGTTATATAAACCATATCACACATCACAAATATATATTTGTATATGAAACTCAGTATACTCATTTGAAATAGTAGCATGAAAGTTCTCAAAACATCATCATCTCATAGCTCATAAATCATGTGAAAACATGAAGGTAAAAAGCTTAATATAGAGCATTCACAAGCATGTGTAAATATATGCGATAATGGATTTTTTCGAAATATGTGATAAAAATCACCTCAGTAAATAGCATGTGACAAAGTCACAAAATACAACTTATGTGTAAAACGAGACTAGGCAATAAAACACATATAAAACTCGTCAGGGCACATCAAATATATAATCTCCTCTGGGTGCGCATCCCAGGCATCTTCGTAAGAGGGAACGTCAACAATATGGTCGTATGCATGGTATATTGGACTTATATGTTACCAGAACAAGGCTCGACCTTACATGCTACCAGAGCAATGCCTCGCCTCATGCACAGTATCACGTGGTCCCTGGGTCGGTTCCCAGACGGCCCACTATATCGGTCTTATATGCTACCAAAGCAAGGCCTCCTAACGCTACCAAAGCGGAGGAATAATCGGATTTACATGTTACCAGAACAAGGCTTAGACTTACATGCTACCAAAGCAAAGCCACCCAGCGTTACCAAAACGGGGGTCATCTCACGTTACCAAAACGGAAGCATCTCACGTTACCAGAACAGAGGAATATCGGACTTACATGCTACCAGAGCAATGCCCATGGTCCCTGGGTTGGTTCGCAGGCGTCCCACTACATCGGTCTTACATGCTATCAAGCAAGGCCCGATGTGGGTTAAACATGACACGCCTAAGTCTCAATCATTAGCCATTATCTTATAAAACGTTTTGCCTTCACGTAGAACTCATAATGGTTTTCTCTCATAAAACTCATTTAAAACATTTGTGTACTTAACACAAAACATATTAAAACCAAGTTTCAACCGGTAAAACACGCACATATTTTCTCAAATCTCAACATTGCCTTAACGTAGAGCCCAATTTACTTTTCACGCAACTCAACGGTTTATAAAGCAATTTCACACTTAGCTTATAAAACTCGTAAAACAATGGGCTCCAACCGGCTATAAAAATCGTGTGCAATCTTATCACAACACCACACTAAACATGCTTGTATTCTCAAATCATGGTTCATGCTACAAACAGTACATCAAAACACATACATAAATGGTTTAGTTTTCCCTTACCTCTTTACACCTCGTATAGTGCAATCGTTCCCCCGTATCACGGACTAGCCTCGCATTCCACTCTGGAACTCCCGAGCTGTCCAAACGATGTTAAAAACATCAATAACCCAACTTAATCGCATTATTGAGCACACATTTGCTCATTTTCTCATTAACACCTTAATTAACTTAATCTTCACAATTCTATCACAACTCACATTCTCACCCATTACATCTCAAAATTCTATATTTCTCATACCATATTCCATGCTAAATTCACCATGTTCTCTAAATTCCAATTTATAGCCATAATTCCCAAAATTACCATAATTACATAATAACATCTCTACTCCAACAAAATCACAGTTTCATCAGTCCCTAATCATTTTTCAACTATTCCATCACAATACCCATGCTCACAGTCACCAAAGATTACTTCAAAATCAAAGATCGAGGTTTAGAGATTACCCAAACTTGTGGAGTGCTCAACTCACACCTCGATTCGATTCGTCTTTCGATTTCCAAGTATGTTGTTCTCATTTGGATGAGGAATAACTTTTCTTCTTGCCGTAACTCTTGATTTGGACAAAAATGGGCGATTTGGAAGAGAGAGAAAGCTAGGGCTCGATTGAAATAGAGGTTTGGAAGAGAGAGAAAAGATGAAATGCAGGAAAATACGGGGGTCCTTTTATAGATGGAGGGTAGGAGATCGATCTGGCTTTTGATGAGATCGATCTGTATTTGAATTTAGGGACGATTTGGGGTAATTTTATGTCTAGGAGATCGATCTGTCGTGGGGTAGGATCGATCTCTTAATAGCTTTATGAGATCGATCTGCTCCAATTATGAGATCGATCTCTAGTTTACAGAATGCTTCATGAGATCGATCTTCTCCTTGAGTAGATCAATTTTCTCCCAAACAGAAACATTTTGAGATCGATTCCTTCCTCATGAGATCGATCTTTTCATTACAGAATCATAAGGAGATCGATCCTCTTCCATTGGAGATCGATCTGTTCACTTAAATTCCTCTTTCCTTGTCCTTTTTAGCCCACCAGATCGATCTTTCTTCTTTAAGATCGATCTGACCTCATAGTTTTCCACTTTGGTTAGACACTTACACATAAATCTCCAAATATAATTTTCACAATTCACTACTTTGATTTTTTCTCATTCATTACTTATACATTTCACTCAGCTCAATAAATTACACTTCAAGTTCATATTACATAACTAAAATATATTTAAAATTCTCAAATCTCACAGCGCGTGTTAGTATTTTCATGTTAAAATATGCTAAAATGAGCCTTTTTCAAATGCTTTTAACGAATTTTAACCAAATCGCCTTGGTTTAGGTTATTTAGGTACTTTTTCGGTTCTATCGTTTGACATCTTGGTACGGAGTTTGACATGAGGATATAAGAGCTTGACATAACTTATTATATACCTTTAAATCCATTCATAGTGTCCATTTGGTTAGTGTGAAAAATTGGCCTATGTACAAAATCGTCATTTTTGTTATTGTTACATATTTTCTGAGAAAAGTAAAAAAATTACGTTTTAAGGGTTCTATGAGTTTACTTAAAGTAAGATATCATCATTTTATGATGATTTGGATATGTTTGAGCTGGTACACACTCCTGTGGGGCCTAAGAACTCCTACACAAGCGGCCATGTTTGCACCAAAGAGACATAAAGGGCATTTTCATCATTTCACATTATTTTAAAGTTGTTTAATGATACAGTAGGTAGTAAATTCACAATTATTACACCGTCAATACCATTATGTTTTTATCTTCTAGAAAGGCTATGGACTGGAATGGAAGTTTCATACTTCCATTTAAAAGTCTTTGGCTGTAAAGCAATTGTGCATGTGCCAAAGGAGTAGAGGTCAAAGTTAGATATCAAGGCTACTTCGTGTGTGTTTGCTAGGTATGATGATAAGGAATATGGCTATAGGTTATGGATCTGGAGAGAAAAAGATAATCAAAAATAGGGATGTGGTTTTCCATGAAAGTGAGTTTATTATAAACTTTGAGAAAAGTGGAAAGACTACACGATTTATGGTTATGATGACTCAGCACCAGCAACAGTTCCACCTAAAGGTGCCATAGATGGTGGCAATGCACAAAAAATAGAAGTTGAGGATATAGATAAGCCAACTACAGTTGGTGATGAGTTAGATGTCGATAATGACATTGCATAGTTAAATGTATTTGATGTTGAGAAGGGGTGCAATCTTCTCAACTAAAGAGTGTTGAGCAAGGGGAGTAACCCTGATATAGAGGAATATAGGGATTAAGGTTAGGAGATCTGTTAGAGGGAATTGATCATACACCAGGCATCTGAGCTCAAAATTTATTTTGGTCACTAGTGATGGTGAGCAAGAAAGCTTGCAGGATGTTCATAATACTCCAAATAAGGAACGTTGGTTAAAGGCAACTAAAGAGGAAATGGATTCATTGCGAAAAATGGCACGAAACCCCAAATTTCTATTTGTGCGTGATGCTCACAGAAATACGCTTCCATGAGACTTCTCAATCTCATGGAAGCATACTTCTACCTAGCATAAAATGTTTTTAAAAAAATAATTTTTTTATAAGAAACAAAGCTCTTAGAAGTGAACTTCTAGGAGCCCAACTTGGCTCTCAGAAGTTCACTTCTAGGAGTTCTATTATAGTCCTAAAAATTCATTTGCAGGACATTTTCTTTATTCCCGAAAATTCATTTTGTGTCGAAAAACAATAAAAAAAGTGTAAAATTGTATTTTCAGATAAGGGGATTTTAGTATTAAATAAATCATTAAAATAGGTTGTGTGGAGTATTTCTTACTTTGCATTTAAGAGCTCTTTTTATGTAATTCTAGTATTCTACTAGGAAGTGTAAGTAAGATACTTGTACTCGCAAGTTGTTTGGATTTGGTTTGTATACAACTCAAATTCGATTTGTTTATTTCCAAGGCTAATTCAAATTTGAGTTGCTTGAGTTATTAAGCGAGCTGGTAAGTTTAGTTTGAATATTCTAATGTCTAGTTCGAATAGCTATTAAGCCTAATTGAGTTTTTCTATTTTAATATATATTTATTATTTTAATTTTTAATTTACGATTTTATCCTTAATATTTATAAAATTTTTAATTGATCTTGAGTTAGAACAAAAATAATCAAGCTTGAAATTAAATATAAAATTCAAGCTCATTACTTAGTAAACAAGTTCAATTAGCTCGATTCTCAAACAAAGAAAAATGATACTTGATCAAGCTAAGTTTGAAACTTCGAATTTCGAACCTTCAAATTTCAACTGTGTTTGAATTCAAATATTTAATATATTTGCTTGATTCAATTTGGTTACATCCCAAGACTTCCACTTCAATACTCGTGTTATTAGATCTTTTTACTCAAAAAACTAGTCAAAAAATAAGATTTTGGCTCATACTAGCTCAAAAGATAAGTGTTGTCGCCTGAAACAACAATGATGAATTACTGACGTCCTTTGTGCCGCGTGTTACTGAAATCTCTGCAAGAAAAAGAATTATCAGAGAGATGCAGGGGTTGTTCCCTGCGTTGGCACTCTGATGCTTATGTCAGCCCCCGAATTGAGTAGAGTTTCAGTAGGGAAATAGAGACCTGGGTTCATGAATCGTACCTGACCCCTATTTATAGGGATTTACTCTGTCATTAATTACGTATCTATCCTCTTCATTAAAGATTGAGTTTTCTTATGCTTAAACTCATATACAGATATGCCACATGGCATTTCCCGTTTTAGTACTCACAACAATTGCTCCCCACTCTTCCGCTAGGTATTACCTAGCGGAAGAGTACATATGTTCTCATTTTAAAGTTGAATTCTCAAGTCGTCTGATTCCCAAGCTCTTGTTTGAGTGTCTGGCTTACCTCGCGCATTTTTCGCTTCAAGCCTTATATAGTTGAGTGCATGGCTTACCTCGTGTATTTTTCGCTTCAAGCCCTTTATTTGTTTGAGTGCGTGGCTTACCTCGCGCATTTTTCGCTTCAAGCCCTTGCACATTTTCTTCATGGCTTACATCACGCACTTTTCGCTTCAAGCCTTTTATTTGAGTGCTTAGCTTACCTCGCGCATTTTTCGCTTCAAGCTTTTGCACATTTTCTTCATGGCTTACATCGCGCACTTTTCGCTTCAAGCCTTTTATTTGAGTTCTTAGCTTACCTCGCGCATTTTTCGCTTCAAGCCCTTTCTTGTTTGAGTGCGTGACTTACCTCGCGCACTTTTCACTTCAAGCCCTTGCACTTGTGTAGCTGGTGCGATCAGTCGTCTATCAATTATGTGAGAACCTCAACAGCCAATAAAATATCAATATAGCATAAATCATAGTTCAACAAATTAAATTTCAGCCCATAGTTGAATAAAAAATAGCATTAAATGAAATAAAGTCTCACTGCCAGTGTAGTTGCAAGTGGTTGGTATTCCGCGTTTTTACTATCCTCTTGCCTTGTGAACTTTTCATCTTCTGTCAAGGCATTGGTGATGGCTTATTTAGCCTGGCGATGGTAGGAGTTTCTTTTCTCTGAACTTCCTTATATGTAGTTCAACGTCGGTATCATTTTCATGACTTCTTCTTGAGTGATATACTTATCTGCTCTAGAGAACAAGTCCGAGATTGTCGTCGGTTGATCTAAAGATAGCGACTGTTGCAATTTTTCAGACCTTGTCCCTTGTAGCATAGCTGTCATAGCTATTCCAGCTTGTAGATCATGTACTTCAAGAGTAGCATTATGGAACCGATCCACATAGCTCCTAAGTGATTCCTTGCTCCCCTGCCTCAATGTAAGCAGATAGGTGACCTCATTCATTTTCTAGCTTTTTATCACAAAGGCCTTCAAGAATTCGTTTCTTAATTGATTGAAAGACGAAATAGACCCCTCCGACAAACTGTTAAACCATTTTAGTGCGTGATCAGTTAAAGTTAAAGGGAATGCTCTACACATAATCTCATCATCCCAACCATGTAATAGCATTAATAACTCATAGTTCTGAATGTGGTCATAAGGGTCAGTCTTTCCCGTATACGTCATCATTTGCGGCATCTTGAATTTTGGGGGCGACAGTTTTTCCATGATCGTTATACTGAATGGGATTCTCCTCCTTTGATTTTCTTCAGCTGGAACCAACCTTTTGTCTTCTAAGATTCTTTCCACCATTATTTTCATATCTGTGGCGACTTGAGCCTTGGACGCAAGTCTATTTTGCACTTTCTTTGTATCATATGAATCAACTTGGTCGCAGTCCATAACTTCTCTCCCGTTATCCTGAGTTCGATTTTGACGAGTCTGAGGTTGAAAGTTTGCCATTCCATTTTCAAGGTTTTGTGTTGGATCTATTTCTAAGTCTCTCCCAACATGAGACCCTGTCATTCTCACACCTTCAATTCCATTGTTTGGCGAGCCATTTGTGTTATGGGGCCAAGGATCTTTCGCACCCAAATATCCAGAATCTACCATAGCCAGACTTTTAAGGTTTCTGGTACTTTGGTGTCTCCAGCCACCAATAATTTTCCGTGTTGAATTTCTTGTACCATGACGTCGTAGTTTTCTGACGCCCTGATGTCTCCGGTTCATTGGAGTCTCGCGCATGGGGCCATCCATAGCTTGGCGTCGTAGGCCTTCTGAGGCCTCACACACAGGGTCTTCCATACCCTCACGCCTTATGTCTTCCTCGGTCTCACATATAGGGTCTCGTATGGCCATGCAGTGAGGGTCTCGCGCGAGCTGGCATCCTTGCGTTATAAGTGCGCCACGTGGCGCACGAAGAATACTCCACGTGGCGTACGAAAAAAACGGGGGGTCTTGCTCTGTGCCGCCAGTATCCCCCATGCCATGAAAGTTTCGTGGCATGGCGCCGTGGTCTCCCATGCCGCCAATGTCACCCATGCCGCGAATTACTCCCATGCCGGGAAGGGTTCATGGCATGTCTCCAATGTTCGCCATGTCGAGTAAGGATAGCGGCATGCTTGTTGCATGGTCCACGCCAGGAATGCTTCGCGGCATGCTTGCCGCATGCTCCAATCCGGGAAGGCTTCGCGGCATGGGTGCCGCCTGCTCCAATCCGGGAATGCTTCGCGGCATGGGTGCCTCATGCTCCAATCCGGGAAGGCTTCGCGGCATGCTTGCCGCATGTTCTAACCCGAGAAGACTTCGTGGCTTTGGTGCATCATTCTCCACTCTAGGAAGGCTTTGCGGCATGCTTGCCTCATGTTCTAATTCGGGAAGACTTCGTGGCATTGGTGCCGCATTCTCCACTCCAGGAAGGCTTCGCGGCATGCTTGCCGCATGTTCTAATCCGGGAAGACTTTGCGGCATTGGTGCCGCATTCTCCACTCCGGGAAGGCTTCGCGGCATGCTTTCCGTATCTTCTAATCCGGGAAGACTTCGCGGCATTGGTGCCGCATTCTCCACTCCATGAACGTTTCATGGCATGCCCTCAGCATCTAGCGAATTTTGCCTTTCTCCTACCAAATGTTGGACGGATGATGGCAAATTCACATGCGGGAAGACACCTTTGAATAGGTCCGCAATTGTCCGCAGAGCTTGGACAGTCTCTTCTCCTTGTTTTCGCATTGCTTCGAATTTCGCGACGGGAATCGCTATCATATTGGCTTCGCTCTGCACACTCGCGGCTCCTCCGCCACCCATCATGGGAGAACTCGCCATGTCTTCACTATCCTCATGTTTGACTGCTGCCGAACGGGTCTGTACCATCGTGTCAGAATGACTTTTTGCTCGATTTCCCACAGACGGCGCCAATTGTTGTTGCCTGAAACAACAATGATGAATTACTGACGTCCTTTGTGCCGCGTGTTGCTGAAATTTCTGCAAGAAAAAGAATGATCAGAGAGACGCAGGGGTTGTTCCCTACGTTGGCACTCCGATGCTTATGTCAGCCCCCGAATTGAGTAGAGTTTCAGTAGGGAAATAGAGACCTGGGTTCATGAATCGTACCTGACCCCTATTTATAGGGATTTACTCTATCATTAATTACGTATCTATCCTCTTCATTAAAGACTGAGTTTTCTTATGCTTAAACTCATATACAGATATGCCACATGGCATTTCCCGTTTTGGTACTCACAACAATAAGATTTTGACTTATACTTATAAACAGATGCTCAATCCTTTTTACAATCGATGCAGAAATCCCAACATTTATATTATTTGTGAACTATATTTCTCAAAAAAAAAAAAAAGATTGTGGGTGTTTCATTTAGAGAAAAAAAAAATTGATGAACTTGCTTGTGTTATTTCAAATGGGCAGATCCAGCCGAGCAAGGAGCAAAGCATCAAAGCGACGCCCTAAGGCTAATCCAAAGTTGGGAAATCTAACCTTCCCATTGTTCCATTCAGGCCGAAGTCCAAACCACAAGGATGGGATGGCCACATGAGATGACAATAGAGTCACGTGCACGGCTTAATGGGTTACCAAATTCGGAACACCCACCTGCAACAAAAGACAGAAGGCAGAAAACAGAGAACAGAAACAGTGGATTTTTTAATTTTATTTTTACAAATACCCTCGCAACTTTTCTTCTTCATTTGTCTTTGTGTACCCTTTTCACTTCCATATTTCATTCTCTTCCCTTCAAAGGTACACTCTTTACCTCTCTCTTTCGACTTGTATTAGTTTCTTGATTCAAGGTCGTTAATTTTGGTTAAAAATATTTCCAGAGCTTAACAATTCCATAGATTTTGCTCTGATTTCAGTACTTGTTGATTGATTTTTTTTTTTTTTTTTTAAGGTTCATCTATGGTTAAGTACTTGATAGATTGGGAATTGGAGTTCTGAATGTTAATTCTGAAACTATATCATGTTCTAGAGAAAATTTTCCTTTTTCTGTCTCAAGTATTATGACTGTTCATGTCTGTCTAACTATGCAAGGGAATACGGTAATAATTAATGCTAATGACGAGGAATTCCCTCCGTTTTGACTTATAGCAACCTCTTCGGGCCTAAATTAAAAAATTAGTTATGTTTTCAGCTTAAGTTTATTTCTTTGTGATTTACTGACATTGGGATCTATGTGTTAAAATTCAGGCATAGTTTCTGGTGGTGTATTGTCCATATTTTTATGCTTTTCGTCCAATAAGGCGAGAAGATCTTTGGAAGCTTTACTTATAAGAATGCTGGTGCCACTGTTATTAGGATTTCATGGTGTGTCAGATCGGGAAGCGTTGATGAAGAGTCTTTCCCCACCTAACAAAGTTAACCTCTGGAGTCAGACAAAGCTATCATTTTCAATATTGTCTCCTTGTTTTTGAATCTGGAGGTGCAAACATTTGAACTTGCATACATTTATAAATAAATTATTTGTTGAATCATCATCAGATGCCGGAAGGTGTTATGGCAGTCGTCAAACCTGAGGTTTGTTTTATGATTGTTTTTAGGTTTTTTAACCCATTATGATATTTCCACTGTTTTTAAACGGATTACAGAGATGCGAGTTAGCTGACCTGTTACTACTGACAGTTTTATTCCTATCAACTGGTCATTACAAAGCCATTGTTATCATATACGTATTTATGCATTTTTATATATGAATTCATGTACTTTTTTGCAATCACCATCTTTATCATCTCCATTCTCACTTCAATTTGTGGTTTTTCTGTTTAAGATGAAGTCCTACATTTGGCTTCAAACTACTGATGGCTCAATACAGCAAGTGGAAGAGGAGGTTGCTATGTTTTGCCCCATGATATGTAGAGAAATTCTTCAAACAGGCATGGGTTCTTCCAAAAACTATGCTATATCACTTCCGCAGCGAGTCAATCCTGCAATCTTGGGCTTAATACTTGACTATTGTCGGTTTCATCAAATACCAGGTCACTCTAATAAGGTTTGATATGTACTTTTAGTTTTCCAGTAGTTTCTCTCGCCTTTCAGATAAAAGTAATGCCCTGGATTTGTTTTGTATTTATACTCTTGTTGGCTAACTAGAAAATGAGCAGTCTGAGCAGTTGTGTACTTTATTTGTTTTATTTTTCCCTCTTTTATGTGCAGGAGCGCAAAACTTTCGATGAGAAGTTTGTTAGAATGGATACAAAAAGATTGTGTGAGTTGACATCTGCAGCTGACAGCCTGCAATTGAAGCCTTTAGTTGATCTAACAAGCCGTGCACTTGCTCGAATAATTGAAGGAAAAACTCCTGAGGAGATACGAGAGACATTTCATTTACCTGATGACCTCACAGAGGTGTGTGTAGCTAGTAGGAAATAAACTACTGTCCAATGCTTGGTCTGTATTTGTTATTTATGATATAGATTTCGTCATTCTCAGGAGGAAAAGTTGGAACCCCTCAAGAATATTACTGATGATCCACGTATCCGGCTTCTAAACCGATTATATGCCAGAAAAAGGAAAGAATTAAAAGAGAGAGAGAAACTGAAGGTGGTTACTTTTGCTTAGTTTTTACTTACTCTAAAGTACACTAGTTGCTTTTTTTGAGTTTGTTGGCATATGCAATTTCAGATTGCATATGAAAAAGATATTCTGCAACTACTTAATGTTGAAACACTTGAACCTGCTCATACATAAATGCAAAGAGAAAATAAATGTTTTTGTATGTTTCAGACTATTGACATTGAGGAGCATGAGGATGATCGCTCCGTTGATGATCTCTTGTCTTTTATAAATGGAGGAGATCAAGGTATACTTTATAAATGTCCTCCTGCATCCTTTTTGCAGCTGGCATAGAATTCTGACACAATTGCCATCTATCTAAATGTTCATTGAATTTCAGTTTTCTTAGACTTAGAAGCCATAACTGATAAATTATGTAATGTTGCTTGCCTTTAAGATTCCAGTGGATGTTACTTTGTGCTCTTTGAGCTTTCCTTCTGTTCCAGAAATGATATATCTTGAAGTTAGTCTAATAATAGATGCTCCAGTAACTGCATTGGTCTTTGTGATGCTTTATGTTCCAAGCTGTGTGCGCATATGCTGTTACTTTTTTGTTGTACAATATTAACATTCTTTTCTGCATTGCAGACTCGAAGGGAGTTAGGACTACCAAGAATAAAAAGAAAAATAGAAGAAGAAAAGAGCAACTAAAGGAATCTTCAGATGGTATTGACGTAAACTATAATAAGGTTGGCAGTCTCATTTCCTTCCCCTCTGCGTGGGCTCAGGGCTCATATGAACATTCATGAGCATGTGCTTGAAACATGCATTCAAGGTCTGCAGTTGCACATATCTGCAGGCTTTAATTACAATCGCAGTAAACACACATTTCCTTTTGGCCATTAATAAACACACATTTACTGACCGAAATCTTAATTATGGTTTTATTCTCAAAGAAAGAAACATGATGGTTTCTTCTTTGCTGATATCTGCTCTCTTTCTTTCTCTTCATTTTTAAAAATATATATATGAATTAGGAGTTTGATGCTGCTCCTGCTGCTTGCAAACAAGGCAACATTGACAATATTTTGATTCCTACTCCTAGTAAAACTTCAAAGTTCCAAGATTCTGCAGCTGTCAGCTTTGCACCGAAGCTGGAGTTTGATGATGCTGATGTTGATGATGATATAGATCCTGCAATGAAGGAGGAACTTGACAGGTTGTTGGATATTTTTATTGCTTTTGGATTTTGTTGAACTGAAAGTAGGTGCTGTCATCTGTTGCTTTAAAAGTATATTTTTTTTACCTCAATTTTGTGGCCGAAGAGTGATGTTTATTTCTAGGCTTTTGGTTGAATATTATAGCTTGTATCTCTGTATTTCTATGCTTATGTTTATTTCACACAACATAAGCATACTCTTTGTAGGCTTTTATATCTCTGTATTCATGTCCATTTATAAGTTTATTTGTTTATTTATTCCTTCTAGGGAAGTGGAGGACTTTGCTAGGAGGTTGAATTCTGACTGGCCAGAAAGGATGCAAGAAATTTTGTCATTAGGACATGAAGGACGACTTGTACCAATGTCAATAAATGGCGATGCTCCCATGGGTACATTTACAAGTGAGCAACATTCTAAAGCTTCTTAATTTGCTTTTGTTTGGGCTTTCCTCAAAGCATAGGCTGAATGGGTAGCTGCTATCTCTAAATATTCGGTATGACCATGAGAAAAGTGATTCCAAAGCTTGGAACCGATCCTTCTTTGGATGACTGGTTACACTGATCATACCGGCCAACTCCTATGTCCGTCTGCTGGAGGAGTGTTAAAATTCTTGGAAACTTTAACTATTAAAATGCATCATTCTTTTCCAAAAAAACTAAAAGGCATCATTCTTGAAATGAACAATTTGGGATAAGGAGTGGCTTAAAATGCCAGATTGCCTGTTTGATGCGCATGTTATACGATATCAATATGTATAAACTAGTAGGTTTGGCAGGGGATATAAAACAGTGATAAATTTCTTATTCTTCAGAATGGACAGCAGCTTAAACGGTTTAACGAAGATTGCTAGCTTCAATTTGCCGCAGTGAGATTCTCGGCGTTGTGCTCGGTATGGTCTGCATGTGAATTGTTTGTATGTCTTTGTTCTGAGAATGTATGTTGAATATTCTTCTTCTTCTTCTTCTTCGATTATTATTATGTAAAACCGAACAGACAGTCTCAAATTTTGAGAATTTGTTCATCATCTCTCCGTTGTTTGTTTGTGGCTTTCACCTGTTATTATTGGCACATCATTTACCACTGCAAAATAATATAATGTTAATACCACAATTCCCCTCTCTTCTAATCTTGGATGGTATTTTGTTCATAACATGGATCTCTAAGGATTTTTCCTTGCTAGTCCCTCTTTTTTTTTTTTTTTTAAAGATTGCCTGGTTTTTATCTTTGTCACTTGAATACAAATGTTAAAGCTTGAACTGATTTATTTTTTATGTTTGGAAATCTTTGGATCAGTAACCTAAGGCAATTCATTCAAACCCATTCCACAGTTTTAGCAAGAAACAGAAATAAAAAGACATAAAATGAAAAAAAGGTTAGAAACCTCAATAATTATATCAAATTTACAGAAGCCAGACCACAGTAACCTAGTGGGGAAGGAGGAAAGGAAAACCTTTCTTCTCTATTTGCTTGTTTGATAGCTAAGCCAAGAGTAAGAAAATAAAAACCAGCAAAGATCTGTTCATTCTTTCACCTTAGATTCAGAGTAATACATCTTAAAAGCTTTGGGTAGATAAACAGGCAACAAGAAGCCAAATAGATTGAAACACCAAAACGCCATATTTGCCACAGCAAGGACTCTTCCAACGTACAGTCTCCTAGCAGATCCTGCATACCCCTGATCCACCTTTGAGAACTCACATCTCAGCCAGTCCATGAGGGTGAAAATCCTGCGCGTATTGTAAAACACCGGAACATAAACACGAACTGGAATTGAAAACCTGTCTGAGAAGGCCACTCCTTCCATGAAAACCTGACTAGCCAAAAGAAAAACATGCGGTGCTGCTGCCTTTATGCCTTCTGTATCACCTTCAAGAATCCCTTCGAAGATGTAAGCCACAGGGAGATAGAGCCCGATAATAGCAGCGATGGTCACGTACAAGGGAAGAATCTTGTTTCTTGGATCAAAAACCAAGGAATCTTTTGGAGGAATTTTCCGCGGGAAAGCAACTTTCAGAAGCAAGTACATGTAGATGATAGAAAACAATACAAAAGCGAGGTCTTCAGGGCTCACCATGCCACTTGCAGCGGTGATGATCATAACAGCAAGACAATTGAGTTGTTTAAGGGTGAAAAATCGGGTGTTGGATTGATTGGCAGGGTTGGGGAGTGGTTTAAGATGATTGGGGTGGGAGTTTTCATGGCCTTGTAGTTGTTCATTTGGCAGGCTAATGTCATTGCAGGTTGGACCAACCCCTCCGGACATAATTTTCTCTGTGTTTTTGCTGAAGTTTGAGGTTTCCTCACTTGTGATGAATTTACACAAAACAATTTGCAGGTTTTCTTTTTTACAGCAAAGGAAAGGAATTTCCTACCATCCAAATTTGCAGTCCCAAAATATACAGAGAGAGAGAGAGAGAGAGAAATGGAGAGATTTTACGATAAAAGGGGGTGGAAGAGGAAAATAGATGTGTAACTGTAGGAATAAGGGGATAAGATTCGGGTTGAGGTGACCCGGGTGAACAGGTGGCAGATGGAGAGGAGTTTAAGGTGGAGAGATAAATAAAACGTGGCTGGTCAAGAGAGACAGAAGCAGGGAGGTGTTGTGTCTTTCGTTTTGGTGGTCAAGACAGGATAGTCAAACGTTGGGAGCATGTACTAAGTTATGACAGTTGTTGCTGCATGCCATCTTGGCTGTTAGAGGTGGCGTAACAAAACACCAGTTCTTTCGTTTACGAGGTATTGACATAGCAAATTTCATTCTTTTTTTTTTTTTAATTTTTTTTATTTAACCTAATTAACCGGTTCAATCACTTTTCCCAAGAGGTTAATCTTTATAACCACAATTCAGATTCTATTCTCCAACATTCAGAGTCAATTTTTTTGAAAAATTTCATAGTAAAGATAAAAGTTTTGATTTTATTATAAGTTCAATTATAAATACATATTATAATAAATATAAATTTAATATCAATAAATATAAAATATATTAAAAATATAATAAATATATAAAAATTAATATAAAATTAATATCAATAAAAATTTTCATCATTTAATTTTTCTAACATTTGATTTCTCTTTGAAAAAAAAAATTATTTTTGGAAATAAAATATTAAACATATATTAATCCTTGGAAAAAAAAAACATTATTAATAAATAGTTAAACAAAAATGGAGTCCATGAATTAGTAGTCCGGATAACAAAGTTTTCGGTAATGAAGTAACAGTGTAAAACAATTTAGGAGCGCGACTGGGCTTTTGCAAACCCAAATTGGTTCCAGGTTCTGTTCAAAAATCAAGCACAACTGCACGAGCATTAGCATCGTCAATATGTGACAAGTTACTCCTCCCAAGTCCCAAGCTGCTTTTCTGCTACATCTTTTGAGGGGAAAAAAATCATCGTAAATTATCTGCACAGCACAGGTCATATGTAAACAAAAGCAAAAGACGAACTTCCACTTCTGACCCCAAAAAAAAAAAAAAAAAAGACCTTTGCGACGGCAAGAACCCCAATTTATTACAGCAAAAAATTTTAGACAGCTAAGCCAAAAAATTTAGAACAGGAAAATCTTAGGATTAGTCGAACTGCTATACCACCTTAAGAAAAAAGGACGGAATTATAAAATCATTTTCCGGAAAAACCTTTCTTCAATATTCCGACAGAAGACCACTGGTAAAACTGGAACCTCTGGCTAAGAATATAATGATGATCCGCTAAACTGTGCATTATCTCAACAATAAGAATTCCCATCTCTCCTCCTCTTAGGTGGCAGATCTTTCTTTCGGAATGTACTTTATCTTTGCACCCTTTTCAGGCTTCCTTGTGAACTTGCCTTTGGCATTTCCACCGCTGCAAGACTCAAAACCCCCTGCCTTAACCGACTTTTCTGATGAATCAATTTCAACCTCTGAGCACCCTGGAGGCTCAAGGTTCGGGGAGAGAACCAATGTCACATGTTCACCTGAAATAGCCTCCTTCCACCCTACAATGCCAATCAGAGTGTTTAGCAAAGACAAGTTAATCTGGTAAAAAGGGAATCACAACAATAGAGTTCATACATATATATATATATATATATATATATATATATATATATATATATCAAACCTCCTAACTTACTCTGGGCAAGAAAGGCCTTGGCAACATGGCTGTCAAACTGCAAAGTTCCTGGTTCCACACTTTCCTCAAGTGTTGAAAGATTCATGCTTACTATACCATCGCTACTGTCTGCAGCACATGACCTTAGACAGCTTTCATCGGAAGAGGTCTGTGCTCCATCCTTTTCAGCAATCACTTCCACTTCAAATTCTCTAACACCATTTTGGACCGGCCGTGAATTTTTGCTTCCATGTCGGCTCACTGGCCTCCAAAACTTAATGGTCGATCCGTTTGTAACACCCTGAACAGGATCAAGTTTGCTGGACTTCTCGTGAGCATTGTTCTTTGGTATTTGACACTCCGCCAGGCTCATATCATGGGCTTCAGCTGGATTGTTTCTCTCATGATGGCTACAATTTCCAAGTGTGACAGATATAGAGCCAATTAAAACCTCATGGTTCTTATTATCATCCGGTTGATTTGCTGCTTGTTTCTCTGCTCTAGTCTTCAAACTCTCACCATCATTTACTGCTTTAGGTTTGCGGCTCCACATTTTATTACCACTACCTATTGCAGCAGTCCTTTCCCGGTTTGTTCCGTGTTTATTCATGCCTCCAAACTTAAATCCATGATAAGAATTCTGACTGGCATGTAAACCATTAAGCGCCCCTCTCTGTGATTTATGCCATCGATCGACAACTATATGCCTACGTCCAACAAAATGCTCCATTCGTCTTTCAGCATTCTGACTAGTTCTTGGATCACAATATCCATTGCTAAACCCCATCTGAATTTTGTAATCTGGATGCTCCCCAGGGTTGGAAAAATGAATAGTTTCTACAAATGGGAGTACTTGAACTGTTGATATGACTGGATTTTGTTCATCACACTCAAAAGCAGCTACAGTGCTGGATGTTTCGGCAGTAGTGTTAACTTCCGATGAATCATCCATGTTCTCCTTACCTTCTTCCATCTCCCCATGTCTTTGTTCCTTTGCTTTCTGCTCTTTCTGTCGAAGCTTTTTCTGCCTCTTTCTCTCAAGAAGCTCAACTTGCCTACAGTGGAGTATCACGAAATAAATCAGCTAGTAAAAGTTTCTTCATTTTTGCCTTCTATAAGATGTTGAAGAACTGTTTCTGAAGAACCACACGGAAGACATTAATCAATGAAACTAAACTTAGGAGTTAGTACCTACCTGTTACCATTGCCAAACCGTATCACATGATAAGCTAGTATCTAGAAACTAAAAAACTCAAGATTAAACTTAAGAAGACTAGAACTGACATGAAAAATGTTAACATTTATCCTCTCCAATGCACGTTTCTCTAAAGTTGTTGACTGCTGACAAAGAAGAATGGTTTCTGCAATTTCAATTTTTCATCCGGCACTTTTTCACCTTCATATTGCAATGATTCATTTCTTTTCAAGAAATACAAAAATATTTTATACCAGTGCTTCTTGTTTCCCTTTTTTCTTTTGGATTAGTTGGGGACGAATATTTTCTGCGTTACATCTTTCAGAAGCAGATTAGGAATTACACCATATGCTGGGGCTCACTCTAGGGCTCTTGAAAAAGAAGAAATTACACAAGATTCTTTTGTGATATTTTTCCTCCTGGCATAATTACTCAAAGACAATTCACAGGGAATTACTTTCTCTAAAGGTAGTCGACAAGTTTTGACAGAATGAAAGGAACTTTTTTAAAGGAAAAGGGGAAGGGAAGGATTTGAAATGGTCCAACCTTTCCGCACAAGTCAAATGTGACAATTTTAAAAATAACTTTGTTAGATATTGAAAATTAGTGATATGCACCTCTTCTGGGCAGCTTCTTCTTCCTCCACTAGCAATTTCTGGCACCTCAAAGCTTCAGCATCCTTGTCTTCAAGCCATGCTTTAACCTGAACATAAGATTAATTTGATCATGAAATGATATAGAGAAAAATATACAAAAGTTGACAAATTTATGTGCACACCAATCCCCTATCCTACTGCTTGTCATTATGGTTAAACATTTAGCATAATATATTTGCGCACCAAATTATTCATAACTGTGTTCCTGAAAACTTTAGGTAAATCAACCCAAGAAAGAAAAGATAAGAAAAGAAAAAAGGTACCAATTTCTGTTCCAACAAGAAGCAGGTACAAGCAACCAAGTTTTTGGTTTCTAGACCAATCTTTCCAGCTTCCCCATCAAAAATGTATTTTTGCATTGATGCAGCTGCACCACAAAGGAAAGTCCTTTCACTTGCATCATCAAGGATACTAAATAATTCCTGTGAAGATATTGGAAACCTTGAAGGTCTAGCTTGTACAATATCCTGCAAAGAATTAGGATATACGACATCCATAGGATTAGAATGTATTTTCCTGCTTTCAGATCTATAAGAAAACATTTAATGAACAAGAAATATGTCCCTTACCAGCAGGGCAGAACCTGCCCGCAAGCAAACTTGTGGCAAAGCAGAAAAGCCTGGTCTCTTTACAAGTGTTGTCAATGATTTTATAACTGCAAATCCCGGAATTTCCTAGAAGGTATAGTTAGCAAGAGGCAATTGTTTAGGAGGGAGACAAGAACAAACAAAACAATAATCCATCCAATATGTGCATGCTTATCATAGTGAGAAATAACCATTTTGATACAAGATAATGCTACAAAAGTAACAAGGTATAAGACAAAAATGTGTACACCAGATCCTGACGTCACTTGAAACATAACAAGGATTAAGCAGCTGAGAAAAATTAAACGATTACCTCCAATGACACATCCTTGAATGATATAACTTGTTTCGCCTCATCCTCTGACAGCTGCAAATAATACATATGAGAATGACAAGAACAGAGAAAGAGGCTAACCTAAAACAAACAAGCAAGACAAGAAAGCGGTAGAGAGATAAATACCTTGTCCCAAAATGCCGCTAATAGATCCCTATTTTTCGCAGAATCCTATAATATGTAGAATAGCATCTTTTAGAGAAGTCCTAAGAGATGTAATAAAAACATCAAAAATAGCAAGTAAAGGCAAATCTCAAATTTCTAAGAGGCTAGGATCTTAAAGAAGCATCATCATCACTAGAGGCCTTATCCAATACTGGAGTAGGCTATATGAACCAATATATGACTTCACGCTAAGTCGTTAGCATGATATGGGACACCCCAACGGATTTCATAAAATGATTCATGTTAAAGAAGCATCAGAAGAAAAAAAATTGTGGGAGATGCTGTAAAAATATATATATATATATAATATAATATATATATATATATATATGTATATATTTTAACTTAATAGACTAATGAAAACATATCAACATAATAGACTAATCACATTTCAAAGATAGAGAGAAAACCTTATCAAGTTTTTTCAGCCTATGCTGCACACGTATATGCCTTCTATAGTTAATGGGTGAACAAAATTCTCGTGAACACTTATCACACTTTTGCATCTGCACCTTCAGAGGAGTGAGCAAAGGCCAGCCAGGGTGATCTGCCAGAGATATAGTAAGAAAATCAATATATAATTTAGCATTAAATATGGTATTTTCCTGGACAGTGATTTGAAAATCAGATAATTTTAAAGTACCTTGTTGATCTAAGGCATGAAGCAATTGAATCCATTGGACTGGGCTCTCCCCAGCTCTTGAGAAGGAAAGAAAAGGTTCTTTTCCAATAGTTTGTCTGATGAAAGTGTCCAAAGAATCACTTGGCTCCTCTGATTTCATTACATCTGCAGAATTGGCAACCTTGAGTTTTGCAACTGACATTTATGCACAAAAACAGAGCACAACCACTAACTCAGAGATGCCACTGCAATTAAAAAGGAGGAAAGAGAAGAAAGTAAGATCCTGAAAACAGCTTATATTACATGACTTACTTGTTATTTAATCAAACTACTATATGATGATTCAAGAAAAAAATGCTACTCCAAGCAGTCTATTTAATAGCCATTAAATGACTTAGATAGAAGAATGGTTAAATAACCAGGATAACAATAACCAGTCATTATTCAAAAGAACAGATTCTATTCTGTATATAGTTGATTTTACTGAGTCTGGAACCTAAATCAAAGTTTTAATTGATGCTAACATCCAACACCTCACCCCACCGCCCATCCTGAATTAAAAATATTAAAAAAAAAAAAAAAGTTTCTAAATATCAACATATCACCATGTGCCTCTACTGGATATCACTAGGTGTTCACAAATTAGTGATGCAACCAAACATCCTGAAGAATCAATGCAATACAGAGATACACATCTGCCTACTTCAAAAATCATCAAAGTAACAAAGATGTGTCATCTATCAATATCTCAATACAAATAATACACATACATGTCCTGCATCTCCATTGTGTATACCTAGAGACAATTGCAATAACTTCATAGCCATGCTTACTATTTCTGGAATGACAACCAAATCCAAAGATCAAATATCGAAATATCCTAACTAAATTCCTAGAGATCACATCTAGGGGTGTAAACGATACAGTGGTGCTCGCAAGCTACTCGGGTTCGATTCGAGCAAAACTCGAATTCGGCTCGATTTTAGTCGAGTCGAGCTCGAGCTCGAGCTACTCGAGCTATCGAGCGAGCCGAATTCGAGCATTTAAATACCCTACTCGAGTAGCTCGCGAGCCTAATCGAGCATCGAGTTTTTATATATTTTAATAATATAATAATATTTATATAATGATTCGAGCCTAATCGAGCCTAATCGAGCTTAATCGAGCCTAATCGAGGCTAATCGAGTTCGAACAAAATATTGAACTTATATAATCGAGCTAATCGAGCCTAATCGAGTAGCTCGAATTCGATCTCGAGCCGAGCTCGAGTTTAAAAAATAAGACTCGATCGAGCTCGAGCCGAGTATCGAGCACCGAGTTTCGAGTCGAGCTCGAGCTCGAGCACCTCACTGTATCGGCTCGACTCGACTCGATTACACCCCTAGTCACATCTATCCTAGAGAGCATTGAGGAGTGAAGAGTTCTGATTACAACATCCACGTCCAACTCTGAAATCAAGCACTCTAACCATCCATAAACAGCAGACAACTTATGCCACCAATGGCAACAAGCAAAATTTGTACAATTAAAATACCAACCATTAGAATAATAATTCATTAATAAAACTGACTACCAATCCTATAGCAATATATTTCACAGCAAAACAACTAAATAGTTACACCTACAAATTAACGTTAAAATCCATAGGCAGGTCGCAAATATCTAATTTTAATTACAAGAAAGGTTAACCATATCAAAACTCAATAACAATGATAATTGAAGATCACATAAGAACAGAGTCCTCTCAACTCTGTATACATACACAAAAAATCAACTTTTCGAACCTTCTTTACTCCATTAGCAGCAAAAATAAACGCATTTTCTAAAACTTTCTTCTACTAAGCCACGATATAAACATTGAACTTAGTTTTGGCCATTTCTAATTCTTCACCGAATGTAAAATTCAACTTTCGATTTTCTAGCCCATTTTTCACAGCTTCCACATAGAGAAAGAATTAAATTCCATATAAAAAATAATAGTGAATAAATAAAACGAATTAAACAAAAAAAAATGGTTAGGGCTTCGAGTCACGTGATCTGCAATCAAGACATGTTATTGAATGTAAAATAATAATAAAAATATATATGAAAGAGTAAGCGAAGTGATCGGTTGACATACCAGTGAATGAGTGAGAGAGAGAAAGAGAGATCGGTTTGAGGAGAGACAGAATCTTAAGAGATCGCAAGGATTTAGAGTCAAGGAGCAGGGGATTGGGGAGTGTTTGGCGGGGGGGGAAATCACTGAAAAAATAATGAAGTGATCGGCCGAGAAAATTGTTGCGGAAGAAAAAGGAGAGTTTCGAGGGAGCCAAATGCAAGAGAAAAATATATATAAAGGTGGAAACCAGAACCCTCTTCGTTAGAAAAATAAGATTAAAAAAAAAAAAAAAAAAAAAAAGGAAAATACAAAGTAAAAACGTATACTTTCGCGATTTTGACTCGTCGCAACGCGATACTGAGGGACGTGAATGGCACGTTTGAAAAATGAAGCAGTCCCATTGCAAAGGCCCAAAGCCGAACTCTTATTTCCTTCCTCCAAAGAAAAATCCCAAATCTACACTCAAGACTATTGGGCTTTTCCGTCTTCACTGAAATAAATTATTTTTTCTTGAATACATCCAAAAACAAAGTTTTTCAACCGAAAGTAGTTGAATGTTCTTACACCTTTGATTAGAAATTTTGAAATCTAGAAAAATTTTAAAATTTAGTATTTTAAAATATTAATATTTATAATTATATTGTTTGAATAATTTTTTTTTTAAAAATTGACTATTAGAATTTGATGAAATAAATAAATAATTATAAAATAAAAATAAGGAAAATTTTTTAGTTTTGTATTTAATGGTGGTTTTTGTGTAATTCAAACAAGAAATTGGATTTTTAATTTTAAAAATATGATTGAAATGAACTTTTCTTTATAAATTTCTCATCCAAACATATGCTTATTGTTTGTTATACCGACGGTATATAATAGTTATATGCTATTAATCAATCATAAAATAACATTTTACTATTGAGTAAAATTACAAAAATAAAATAAAATCCTTAAAAATAAATATAGTTAATGAGAATTTCTTTTTTAGTTTTGTTCATTAATAAGGTATAGCATATAGTTGATTGTCAGCAAATAGTTGTTACACTATATCGGTATATCAAATATATTATTATATTAATCAATAAAATTATACTTGATGCATATCATAATAAGTCATCTCATTAACTCATAAATTTTAAAATAAAATTTCTTAAATATAAATATTATTAAATTCATTAATTAATGAACTGTCGTGATATAATAATAATAATAATGAAAGAGATTTATGAACAATATCAAATGTAAACTCTTAAATAATTTATTTTCTAGTATATTCAAATTTGTAATATTATTTTTTAATTACCATAATTAATATAGAAAATTTAAGATAAATAATATTTAATAAAAAAATTTCTATTTTTTAATAACATTAAAATTCTATTAAAAATTAAGTAATTTTCGGTAGACAATATAATAAGCATAGCCTTCTTCAATAACTTTTGCTGGCTTTTGAGGATATAAAGAACTGAATTTGAACATCACTAGAAATAAAATCCAATATTCTATGAACACACTGCTTGAAAATTTTCTTATAATATTTCTACTTTGAGTATTTGTCATTTTAGAGAAGCAAAATAGGAAGAAAAACAATTAACTTGCCATCGAATAATGATAATAATAATAATATAATTCTTAAGGATCTCAAACGCTTTCCTTCTCTTTAGTTCTGTTTTTTTAATTCCTTCATTGTCACTTTATATGGCAATAGTCGATAGCGTCAAGCTAATTAATACATCCCATTCTCAAATGCACTTTTGAGATCAGAGAAGACACCAAATTAAACAATAGTCAAGTGTTATAACTCCAAATGTATTATAAATAAAGCATTTCTTAATTATTTCCTTTTATACAAAAATTTTATATATATATATATATATATATATATATACATATATTATATATAAAAAAAAACACACACCACCGGCCTTGCATCACTCGAGCAACACTCCAGCGTTACTTTCACATGAAGTTTCTTTCACCTCTGACCTCCAAAACAGTACAACTGAGTCGAAGGTTAATGGAGCTATCAAGTCCATCCATCAACTTCCCTCTATAAACAGGAGTCAAAATTGTGCAAAGCATCCCAGTCCTGGACAAAACTGAAACATTTCTACAAAGAATGGATGAAGTGAAACCTTTGATTCAGCAATGGCACAGAAATCTCTTGAGCTGCACACGAGTATGAGTAGGCTATAGTTCTATTGGTTCAGGAAGAATAGGTACGAAGGTTGGATGGATCCGGTCCGGTCAATCATCAACGTACAGACAGAAGTACGGGAAATGAAGACAAGATGAATATTACTAGTATTATTGTTGTTGCCACTCTTCAATTGCCTGAAGAAGAGCATAATTAGGAACAAGATTGCAGTGTTCAAGCTTAAGGTTAGTCATTGGTGATCTGTCATGGCCACTTTTTAACCATCCTCTAATAGCATCTGCTTCATATGTGAAGCCATCAGCTGCTATAAGGGGATCTTTCATCACATCCTGCAAATTTAAAGACAACCACAATGGTAATAAGAAGCACATTAAAACATTTTTTTAGCCAAAAGAAAACTATAGTAGCTAGAAAAAGTGAGAACGGGATATTTCAGACATGCTAAACACAAGACATGATTACATGACAGCGAAATTCATTACATAGAAAAAAGCCAGGTCAACATATTGATTCACACGTTCAAGGGGTTCACTGAATCAAACACCACTTCCTAGTTCGTACTACTACTGTTCCTTTAGAAGTTTACCTTACAAATCGAAGGCAAAAGATCTACTGCAAAGTAAGGAAGCTGTTCCCAACAACTGAATCAAAAGCAATAAAGCATGTCGCCATTCTAATTGGGCCTATGCAAACATGCGTGCCAAGAATGTACAGATTGTTACCTGAAAAATTGGGCAGACAAAGTGAGAAGGGATGCGACGAAGCTCCTTAGCTTCAAAACGTGATCCTGAGTTGATACATGAGTCCCTCATTGGCCCAAGCACACTCCATATTTCTAACACAAGGTCTGGTCGATTCAATGGCTCCTTCTCACAACACCTTGATGCCAAGTACGCCAACAGTTGGGCTTCTGCGAGCGGCCAGTCCCCAGCTGACCGGTCCAGCAACATGTTAAAGCTTTCTGTCTCTATTGCACATTTTATATCTTTCAAGCTCCCCAAACCAGGTCTCCCAGTCAAAAGTCGTAACAGTATCATCCCAAATGAGTATATGTCAGATTCTCGAGTAACTTTTCCATTCACATGATAATTTGGATCCATATAAACAGATGCATCCTTAGGGTTAGATTCAGTACACAGTGAAGCAGAAATAGCTGTACTTTCACTCTGTGGGATCAAGCGATAGATGCCACTATCACTAAGCTTTGATACAAAATTGGCATCAAGAAGGACTTTAGAGGGTTTTAAGTTCCCATGGGGAATACAAGGCTTATTAGAGTGAAGGAAGATAAGGGCAGAGCAGATCTCAGAAGCAATGCGAATTCGAGTTTGCCATGGAAGTGGTGGAGTGTTATTTCTGCAGGCAAGGCGGTCTTCTAGACTGCCATTGCTGAGGTACTCAAAGACAAGGGATCTAGACTCAGGGCAAGTTCCAATCATTGTTATCAGATTTGGATGTCTCACCCGACTCAATATCTCTACCTGAAACCCAATGATCAGAAAATTCCTTTAGTTCTACAAGGTAACAGAGATGTAATTTGTCTCAGAAAACAACATTTTTGCACCATAAAACATGCAGCTTAAGAACATAATGAGCAGTCCCGCATCAATATGTCAGATTACTTTCACAAAGCACCTCAGATTTATTAATCAAAAGAAAAAAAAGATCTGGAACCTCATAGGATACATACAACAATGGGTTGTTCTTTGACAAGTTTTGTTATTCTCACACTTTGATCTTAGTTGGATATGAAATGAATTATTCATCATTGAAATGATAAACAAAAAATACTTTGATGTTAAAGCAGCAAGTCAGTGATCAACAGTACCATATTTCTTACCATTTGCCAGGCTGTAGCATTACAAAGCACACTTCAATAATGTTGATTTAAATATGTAAATAACGCCAAAGAGTACCTCTATGGAAGAAGCTTTTAAATTCATAGTCTCTATTAAACAATCCTAGTTTTACAATCTAAGCCTCTAGTTCATTATATATCTTATATTGACGATTCTAGTTGGAGGCTTGAAGAAAAAAACTATAATGCTGTAGAGATGTAGAGATTTTTGGATAAAGTTTACCTCATTCTCAAATTCCAAGAGGCTTTGAGAGCCATACGAGGGCAACATTTTTATAGCAACAAGCACATGGCGAAGGAGACCCTTATATACACTTCCATATTTTCCTTCTCCAATCTTCCAAGATGGATCAAAGTCGTGAGTGGCATTATTAATCTCAATGAAAGAAAATTCAAGGATTTCTTTCCCTGGAAAGCTTACATATTCACCATCTACCAATTTCCTTAAATTTTTCAATGCTCTTATGGAATTTCCATGCTCTATCCGCATGTCATCCCTCTTTTTCTTAAAACTAATCAAAAGTTCCACGGCTGAGATTATCTTCTCCTCCAATTCCTTCACAGTGCACTGGGACTCGGCAATTTGGCTCTGAAGCACTACCGTCTGGTCCTTAACTATCTGCAGTTCTTTCATAAATTCATCACGCTGATTTTTCGTCTTTTGTACTTCTTCCTTCTCTCTTTCAAGAAATTCCTCCATCTCTTTTCTTTGGCTCATCTCCTTCACACATAAGCATTCTAAAGCCTCTGCCTAAAAAGAAGTATGACCAACAGGAAGTTGTGGAGGGGAAAAACAAATCCACTGGTTAAAACAAATTTCCCTACTTAAATAAAATTACAATGAGAATTTTCCCAATTTTACCATTAGCATTACAACAACAATGGTGACAAATAAATTGGGAGGTTAGCGAAGAAAAACAAATCTCAGCATTCAAACTCGAATATGCTATAGAAGCCTAATTGAATGAATAATGGCAAACACAAATTTAGAACCTAAATAATAATAATAATAATAATGGTGTAGCAAGTTTGATCAAGACCAGGAGGGGAAAGCATGATAGCAGTCAAATACAAAGCATCCCCTCCCCTCCCCACCCCCCACCCCTTTCTCTCTTTTTGCTTTGCTTTTTCTGGTAGGTGGATAGAGTATAGCATGCCTAAAAACTCAAATTTGAACATAAGCCCCAACTTTCAAAAATAACAGGTCAATTGATAAAAATTGAGGGTAAATTCCATCTAATTCCTTAAAACTTGCCCTAATCCAACTTTAGTCTATTAATATAAAAAATGGACACTCCGCCCCAAACTTTTCTATTTTGCAGGGCAAGTTGATCCTTCCATTAGTCAACCATTAAGTCAACCATTAAAAGATTAATTTTGAGATCATTTTACTCCTTAAACCATTTGGAGTGCTTTAAATACTCAAGCTAATCAATAATGAATAAAAGAATACTAAAAGAAGATTAGTTTTATTTTTCTTTTTAATTTATTTTTTGTTTATTTATTTATTATTTATTGTTTATTATTTATTATTTATTAGGTATTGTACTAAATAGCACACTGTATTAACTAACCAATAATATTTCTATGGATAAAAAACAACAATAATGTGCTACTTAGTATAGTACTTAATAAACAATAAATAATAAATAAATAAGTAAACAAAAAATAAATTAAAAAGATAGAAGAAAATTAACATTTCAAAGCCTAGTAGCTCTTAAATTTGCTTATTCATTATTGATTAGCTTGAGTATTTAAAGCACTTCAAATGATTTAAAGGATAAAATAGTCTTAAAACTGAGCTTTTAACGGTTGATCAACGGAAGGACTAACTAATTTGTCTTACAAGATAGAAAAGTTTGGGACGAAATGTCCATTTTTTATACGAATTGACAAAAGTTGGATTAAGGTCAAACCTTAGAGACCTAGATAGAATTTATCCTAAAATTAATTAATGGATCCTGGTGCAAACAGTACCACTTATTCCATCTTCATTCAATTTACTTTCAAGCAAGATGTTGAGTGCAACCCCATTTTTGCTCTTTGCAACCCAAATTCTAATTTTTATTTTATGAAAAAAATATTTAAGGGGGAGTTTGGTTCCCGGATTCTAAAATTTTCTTCGAAAATCATAACACCCCATAGATCCATGGGAATATTAGATTCTTGCGTTTAGTTGCATTTCGTTTAGAATGTAAGATTACTGAATAACATATTTAACTATCATGCCTTTTGTATTATCAGTTAATGTAAGTTGAATAACACTTGATAGAAGTTATATTTAAATCAATTGCTTATTTATTTAAGATGTTAATATATTTATTTAATTATTTAACATATTTATTTATTTGGTCCCTTTGTTTATAGCGTTTTAATATGTAAATTATTTCTATTCAACAAAACATTAGCATATGAAATTGATGTTGGTCACGTTAGAAGGACATAAGATGCATAAACAATAACTATTTATTTATTTATTTATTTTGTCATGTTAAAAGTCTCAAAGAAAAAATATATTTAAGATGTTAATTAATTTAATTAACTCTTTAACATATTTATTTATTATCCCTTTATTTATATCGTTTTTTAATATGTAATTTTTTTTTTTATAACCACATGTAACTTAATTTGTTTTATAGTCTAAGACTAATCCTGTAAAGCTCTCCCAACAGTGGCGACTCCAAGATTCGAACCTTGTCCAATTGCCTAGGGAAGAAGTCCACTTCCGCTTCTTCCAACCAACCATTGGTTTTAATATATAAATTATTTTGATTTAATAAACTATTACTATATCAATTTGATTTTGAATGTTAGAAGATCTTAAGATGTAGAAATAATAACTGTTTATTTATTTAATTAGTCATGTTAGAAGGTCTTAAATAAAAAATTTATTTAAGATGTTAATTAATTAATTAATTTATTTAACATGTTTATTTAATTGGTCCCTTTATTTTTAGGTTTTTAATAGGTAAATTATTTTGATTTAATAAAATATTACTATATTAAGTTGATTTTGATTAATGAAAATGAGACTTAATTATAGGGTACGTCTGATCATTGGTCCATTAGATTTTAAGTCCAATTTTTCTCTTATATGTCAATTCATCAAAATAAAAAATAAAAAACAATGACACTTGAAATTTAAGTGACCACAACATTTATTGCTCATCAATTTAGTTAAGAAAGGTTACTTTCATATCTGCAAACTGGTAAATCATATTTATATGTAATGAAATTAATCATTACCTTGTAATTAAGAAAGAGTTTTTAACGGCTAAAAAAAAAATACAAAGGGTTTTTAATAAGTATTTTATTTGGGGTAGTAATTTTTTACAAATCCAATAGTATAATTATATTTAAATTACTTATTTAATTATTTAATACGTAATATATTTGATAGCAAAGGGTAAAAATGATCCAAAATGAAAAGAGGATAAGGACAAAGTTGGAACAAAAAATAATTCCTAGGGGAAAATTAAAAAATAAAAATAAAAAACTCAAGAGGAGGGTTTTGTTTTCTACCCTATTTTCCCCCATGTTGACACTGTTCAAAATGTAGGATTCCTTACGAAGGAGAAAATCGTACAACCAAACAAAGTTAACTAATTACGAAGCATCAAATTCCAGAGAGGAATCTTGGAATCCCTGAACCAACGCCCTCTCAAAGAAAAAGACATTATTAACCCCATAAAGATTACCTAATTATTCTTAACACAAAAGTCTCTTCAACATTTTCAGAGGTAACTCTGGAAATCAACTTCCAAAAACCTAATTCCGGACGCTTATAAAATGCAAAAAATTCAGTAATCATCGCCATCATTTTAACTGACTTTGGAGAGAAAACTAGCAAGAAAAAAAACAATGTTCAAATTTTAACGTATTTGTATTTTATAGACTTTCGAAAACTCAATTGGGTATTGGATTTCCAGAAGTTGATTTCCAGAATCCCTTGGGGTTTTCAGAAATTGATTTTCGAAGGTAATAATGTCTTCTTCTTTAATAGTATTTTTCTCATAAAATAAGAAATAAAATTTGGATTGTGAAGAGCAATTTTTGGGTTGCATTTAGAATTTCTCCAAGATGTTTCAGAAGCTTCATTCTGTCTGAAACCAGAATTCAGAATCCTGTCAACCTAGTGGGAAAGAAAGAAAAAGAAAAGTGATTTTTCACCTTGCATGTAGCCTCCATGGCATCATTTTCCTCCTCCCATCGCTTCACTGTCTCTGCAAACACTTTCTGCTTTGAATTATGATCATCCACAATGGATAATTCTAGTTGTTGGTCAGTTTCATTACTTGATTGTCCTTGATATTCTTCTTCCTGAAAATCAGAAAATCATAGTAAAATAATCTGGTTGTTTAGTGTATAATATTACCTTCCAGACCAAAAGAAAATGAAGCAGAAATATAACAAAATTTCCCAACCAGGAACCTTGGTCTTTTTCTCTAACAGAGAACTAAATTTATTTTCAGTACAGCTATGATTCATAAATGCTTCATGAGTTCAACAGTAAAAACCCTTGTCGCTTGGATTTTCTTTTCATTTGTTTTCTAAATGCATATTTGAACAGGCACAGGTAGAACATCTTACAATCTTATACCTTACCAGAAAATAACAAAAATATCTTGGAAATGATACCAACAAGTTAGAAACTAAAGCATCTCTCTCACCTCATCCATCTGCAATGGGATTGATCCATAACTGTCAACGACTCCATCGTTAGACAGGTTTGGATGTTCTGAACACCAGGAGATAGGCCTTAATTTTCCACCCAGTACATTATCTTCCTCTACATCTGCATAGCTCTGCAACAAAGTTATTCCTTGGGGAAAACAACTGCTCGGTACTTTATACATGAAAGCCAAAGCCAAAGATCTTCTTGATCAAAAGAGATCATGATCTGGGCCAGTGAGCTTACCTAGAGGTCTCACCTTAGGTACAGATTCTGACGGCAAGAGCTCCAATTGCTCTGTCCCTCGGGGTGAATCCAGTAGTGGTGATGGAGTTGCAGTCCCTCTATTAGATTCATCTTTTCTACCTATTCTGTTTCATATCAAGTCCAATTAGTTAAAAAACCAATAAGGTTTTCAGTGCAAGACTCTACAAACTCAGTGAACCAGAAAATACTAATCCACTAGCTACAGAGCAAGCCAAAGCCCACCGTTCAACCTAATTTATTCCAAGACAGATACCTAACAGCTAAATTGCCATGAGGTAGTTGATGCTTAGAGGTGAATTTCAGATAGTAAGAAGGGTAACTCTATCATGTAAATTAACAAGGCCAGAATTATAATTTGGAATTGCTGATCCAGTGGGCCACAGAATCAGTGAAGGAGGCCCCCACATCTGTTTCAACGAAAACGAATGTCAACCGACCATAATAATGATTTATAATGTCATGCATTACCTAGTATAGATGAGGCAACCCTTGCAAGCAAACCAGATATGACAAGAAACTGGTGCTTTTTGGCATACAAAGATCGATTTCTTGGACTTTAATTCTACTAGTTTCCTGCAATCTCAAATAGAAATGATTGAACTCAGAAATTGAGGCCTTGTCCAACAAAAGTGAAAAGAGATTTTAAACTGCAGGCTTACAACACCAACGTAACCAGCTAGCTAGTTAGGTTATGTTAAGACACCTTCATAATGCCAATAAACATTCATGATGTTAAAGATACTACTAGGTATAACAGAAGCGTCAGTCAAATCTCCTCAAGTATAAGAGTTGCACCATGATGTTATTGAATGACAATTGGATTGTGATAAAAAAAATAATTCATACTTCGAATAATATTTATCTGCTGCTGCCCCCATGACAAGCCATCTAACACTATGCCGTGCTACAATTTCTACAATCCCCTTTTCTATACTGTCCATCTCTATCCATACTGTATCTCCTTGTACCTATACACCATCATGTTATTAGTTAATAAGAACATCAAACTAATGGCATCAACCCTGTCTTCAGAAAGAGTGCCAACAGGTAAAAATGAAATGGTTGAAACAGCAAAACGATTACACAAATATCAAGTTACATGATTCTTCCTCAGAAAAAAAAAAAACTCAAGGACAGTGTAATGTTAGTCACATAAGTGACTGAATTTAATCGGAAAAGAATGAAAAGAAATAATACCCCTGCGTGGTCAAGAATAAGAAGGTATTCATCTAAGCATTCTTGCATTTTTTGTGTTTCAAGTTTCTGGGATGCTTCAGCTGCATGCAGTTTCAATTTGTTGCGCACAAGCTTTCCATCAGCTGTGTTCAAGTTATCAGTTAAAGATATAAGAATGCCACATGATAGTAGCTATCAAACAACATATATGCATAATAATTTTAACCCTTTATGGATCAAATTGAGAACATCCACTAAAGTGAATATATCTGATGAATAACTCCATAAGCTTTCTATTTCAATTAAATCCACTGGACTAATAAATCAAATATCAGATAGAAACCGTTTACTCTCCCAGTCTGTGTCATCCAATTTGGTACTTGTTTACAGGATCCAATCTGATAAAGCACCAAAAAACTTTTTCCTAGTTCTGGGTTGGAAGGGGATATTTTCCAATCAAACTGTAATTTTCCATAATAGTCCACTGTTTATTATTCCAACAACTTTCTCAGGGCAGATTAACATAATCGCAGCAACTTTACTTTCCTTATCAGAAAGTTGTAGTAAAATCCTTTTCCATTTCCCTTTCTCGATGTGAATTATATACCCGATCAGCTAATTAAATTCTTGTTGAAGAAAAAAACAAATTTAAAATAAATAAACTAAAAACTCTTCATCTTCTTAATAAGCTCTAATAAAATAGGAATAAACGAACAAACAAACAAATTAAATACGTTTTATTTTTTTTTATAAAAAATGCTAAAAGAAAACAACAAAAACAACTTTCAAATTCCTTTATTTTTCCTTCGACTTTCCTAACAACCAAACAGAACTCCAATAAAACTCGAGAAATCAAAATTCAACACGTTCCAAACACTTACTCAATGCGAGTACATGAGTAGGCTGGTGAACATGAAGCACGCATATCCTTTTCCCAGGAAAGTTGTCAACGGCCCAAAAAAGCGTCGTTTTGCTCTTCTCCACATTCTTCCCCACTGCAACAAATATAATCTCATCAAGATCGTATTCTCTCTCACCTTCAATCTCTTCCACCAGACTCCCCATCTATCCACAGGTTCTTCTTCCTCCGTTTCTTTTTCTTCTTCTTTTTAAGAATATATGCGGTTCCACGGAAATTCTATACAATCAGGACCAACTTTAAATTGCCGAATTGACTCGGCAAGTGAGTCAGCCACCGAGTTGAAAAGTGGGCCTTTTGCCCTTTTCTTCTTCTTTTCAGCGTTATTGTGGTATACAATTCTAACTTACCTTTTGAAAAAACGGTAAGAAAGAGAGAGTGTTGCTTGTAGCTAACGACAATTCCTAAAACGGTAAGTTAATGTCTGGAGAACTTGAAAGCGAAGCAAACAGATGACAGAGAAGGAATGAAAGGTCAAATGAGTGACAAGTGCAAAACGGAGGAAAGGTACAGGAAAAACGACGGCAAGTTGGCGTTTTATTCTCTGTTTTTTTTTCTTTTTTTTTTAATATCTATGATTTACATTAATTAATTTATTCCATTAGCTCGTTTTTTTCTATTTAAATTTTTTAATGGGATAATGTGGTGGAAAGTTCCTTTCAGGCACTTGATTTTACATTATGATTTTAATTTTTTTTCTAAGACTTTAGGTTTGTCCTTTGCACTTTTAGTCTTTGATTAATTTTTCTTTCTATTTTCATCCAGAAAGCTCTTTCTAGAAAATAAAAATCAAACTTATCTATAAATTATACTATTCATCCTGTTCGCGAGCTTAACTTAACATGAACGAAGTTTAGATCGGAACTAATCTGAGAAATTCAATTATTAATAAAAAAAGATTCTAAAATTTTAATTTAAAAAATATATTAAAAATAACATTTTAATATTTTTAAAAATTTTTAATATATACTTTGAAAAAAACTCTAACTATTTAAATTTAACCGACTAAATAAACATTAAGTACGATTTTTAAAAGACTGATTAAATGATCCTATTCGACCCACTTTATAAACATCTTTAATAAATAATAATAATAATAATAATAATAATAATAATATACGTTAGAAGTTGATGTTTTGGATGTTTTTGTCATTCCTGCTATAATATCTCAAAATTAACTTATTATAGGATAAATTTTAAAAACTAGTCAAATCCGGAACCAAAAGGTATTATAACCTAAGTCAAATTGAGGTTGAATAAAATTGATTCCCTTCCAGTTTGTCCTAACTAAATCTTAATTCCTTTCACATTTTGACTTTTTTTTTTACAAGTTATGATATATATATATATATATATATATATATATATATATATATATATATATATATATATATATATATATGTGTGTGTGTGTGTGTGTGTGATAAAAGAATAATAAAAGAATGTCACGTGACGCACGAATAAAACATGTGAGAAATGATATAAACCCTGAGTAAGATAAAAAGGACAAAAATGTAATTAGTGATAGAGTAAATCCCTATAAATAGGGGTCATGTATGATTCGTTAACCTAATTCTGAATTTTCCTACTGAAACTCTACTCAATTCTCTGGCTGACTTAAGCATCGGAGTGCCAACGCAGGGAAGAACCCCTGCGTCCCTCTGATCTTTCTCTCTTTTGCAAAGGCATTCTAGAACACGTGACGCGAAGATCGAGGTGAAGACGTCTGCAATTCAACATTGTTGTAATCGAGTAACAACAATTGGCGCCGTCTGTGGGAAACGGAAGAAAAGCTTTTGACAACGATGGTACAGACACGTTCAACAGCAATCAGAAGTGAAGAAAGTAAGGACATGGCGAGCTTCCCAATGGCGGACTTAGGTGATGGAATTCAGACCGAGAGAGGGTCGAATACGATGACGATTCTCATTGTCGAATTTAAAGCCATGCGAAAGCAAGGAGAAGAGACTCTTCAAACCTTGCGGACAATGGTTGATCTGTTCAATGGTGTTTTCCCGCAAGTAAATCTGCCACTAGCCGTCCAAAACTTGGTAGGAGAAAGGCGAGCTGCGCAAGACCCTGACGGCATGGTCACGTAAGACCCTTTCGGCATGTTCGCGCGGGACCCTCACGACAAGATGACGAGAGACAGTGAAGGCCGAGTATCGTGAGACCCTGAAGGCATGTTTGCGCGAGACACTCGCGGCACACCCGCTACAGACCCTCGTGGCACGTTCGCGACAGACCCTCGCAGCACGCTCGCGACAGACCCTCGCGGCACTCTGAGGACAGACCCTCGCGGCATGCTAGCGATAGACCCTCACGGCACGCTGGCGACAGACCCTCGCGGCACGCTAGCGACAGACCCTCGCGGCACTCTTGCGACAAACCCTCGCGGCACGCTAGCGACAGACCCTCGCGACAGACCCTTGCGGCACGCTCGCGACAGACCCTCGTGGCACTCTGGCGACAGACCCTCGCGGCATGCTTGTGACAGACCCTCGCGGCACGCTTGCGACAGACCCTCGCGGCACTCTGGCGACAGACCCTCGCAGCACGCTAGCGACAGACCCTCGCGGCACGCTCGCAACAGACCCTCGCGATACTCTCGCAACATACCCTCGCGGTACTCTCACGGCAGACCCTCGCAATACTCTCACGGCAGACCCTCGCGATGCTCCTGCGCCAGACCTTCGAGGTAGGGGTGCACGAAACTCTCACGGCATGGCCGTGCAAGACCCCCCGTTTGCTTCGTGTGCCACGTGGTGTACTCATAACGCGGGATGCCAGCTCATGAGAGACCCTTCTGCGCGAGACCCTCACGACAGGGGTGCTCGAGATCCTCGCGGCAAGGTGGCACGAGATCCTATGTGTGAGACTGAGGAAGATATGAGGTGTCAGGGTATGGGAGACCCTGTGCGTGAGGCCTCGAAAGGCTTGCGGCACCAAGTTACGGAAGACCCCATGCGTGAGACTCCAATGAACTGGAGACATCAAAGTGTCAAAAAATTGCAACGTCATGGTACAAAGAATTCAACACGGGAGATTGTTGCTGGCCGGAGACACCAAAGTACTAGAAACCTTGAGGGTCCGACTCGAGTAGACTCTGGATATTTGGGTGTCAAAGATCCTTGGCCCCAGAACACAAATAGCCCACCAAACAACGGAATCAAAGATGTGGGAATGATAGGGTCTCATGTTGAGACAGACTCGAAAATAGATCCAGCACGAAACCTTGAAACTGGAATGACAAACTTTCAATCTCAGACTCATCAAAATCGAACTCAAGGTAACAGGAAAGAAGCTATGGACTGCGGCCAAGCTGATGCATACGATGCTAAGAAAGTGCCAAACAGACCTGTGTCCAAGGCACAAGTTGCCACTTATATGAAAAGAATGGTGGAACGAATCTTAGAAGAGAAAAAGTTGATTCAAACTGAAGAAAACCAGAGAAGGAGAATCCCATTCAGTACAACGATCATGAAAAAATCGCTGCCACCAAAATTCAAAATGCCACAGATAACGGCGTATGAGGGAAAAACGGACCCTTATGAACACATTCAGAACTATGAGTCATTGATGCTATTACATGGATGGGAGGATGAGATCATGAGTAGAGCATTCCCCTTAACTTTAACTGACCATGCACTAAAATGGTTTAACAGTTTGTTGGATGGGTCTATTTCGTCTTTCAATCAATTAAGAAGCGAATTCCTGAAGGCCTTTGTGATAAAAAGCTAGAAAAGGAAAGAGGCCACCTATCTGTTTACCTTAAGGCAGAGGAGCAAGGAATGTAATGACCGTGTGGCACTTTGTTCCCGCAGGATTCAAGAGGTGGCCCCCACAGTCTCACTCATACGTACTGTCCGCTTTGGCAGCCCCACAGGCCCCTCACGGCTTTATCGAGGTAAATACCCCAATTCGCGTCCTTAGAGGTTCGAACCCAAGACCTTAAAGTCTTTGTTCTGACACAGATGATACCAATTGTTTAAGGGGTGTAATTTAAGATGGTAATGGTATCCCTACCCTTAGACTCCGATTTATTTATGTGTTTTCGTGCCTTCTCGTGCAACCTTTGATTGTAAAACAAAACCTGACACCTAATAAGCCCAAGATTTATTTGATCATGTTTTTGAGATAAAGAAATGCTATATGAGATTAAATGCATAGTTTTAAACATGAATGCTGAATAAATATCATGGTTTCGACTTATGTATAATTGCTTTTATGTTTCTGAATGAAATGAAATTTGGTATGTGAACCTATGCTTGAGAAATGAAATTTGTTTTCGAAAGGCGATTGTGGGGGCCACCTCTTGAATCCTGCAGGAACAAAGTGCCACACGGTCGTTGAGCTCAATGGTACCAGGGGTGTCGAATCAGGCATGATGTCCTGAGTTCGAGCCTCTGGGGACGCGTTCTGAGGGGAGTTTCCCCGTATGAGACAAAACCGTGAGGCTTGGGCTGGGCTCGGCCAGAGCGGACAATTCGAATTTGCGTGTCGTTGTTGCACCACCCGTTGTCGATGGGCCCAAGATGGGTTGCCATGGCCGGGCAGGGGTCGGCCGTCACAATAAAACGCGCATTTTTTTGTAACGACCGTGTGGCACTTTGTTCCCGCAGGATTCAAGAGGTGGCCCCCACAGTCTCACTCATACGTACTGTCCGCTTTGGCAGCCCCACAGGCCCCTCACGGCTTTATCGAGGTAAATACCCCAATTCGCGTCCTCAGAGGTTCGAACCCAAGACCTTAAAGTCTTTGTTCTTGCACAGATGATACCAATTGTTCTACCAACTGGTTCGGACCGGTTCAAACTCGCTTTTCACTGAACCGGTCCGAATCGGTTCAGTGGCAAGTTCGTCATTCGGACCTTTTCCCGACCGATTCTTCGTCGGCTTCCACTTCCAGTAAATTCGTCGGGCTTTGCGATGCGTGAATCTGGTGGTGTCCGACTCTCAGCTCGTCGAAAAGTGGGCGGTCCGACCCTTTTACCTCCTCGGCTTCGTTGACTTTTCTTCTCCTTCGTCGATCGGTGTTTCTGGGTTGCCGACGGTGGCGATCCTAGTGTCCTCTAGCCGGCGGCGACGTGCTCTTCCTTTTCCCTGCCTCCGATCGCCTCCTTTCTCTCTCTTCTCTCGTCGGCGATGATGATTTCGGGGGAAGGCTTCGGTTTCGCTTCTTCCTTTTCCTTTCGTTTTCAGTTTGTTTCACTTTTTTTTTTCAATTTATATTATATTATATTTTTAATATAATATAATATCATATAATATAATAATACATAGATATAAAATATCTATAATATAATATAATAATAATAATACAATAATAAATATCACATATTATTTATATTATTATTATAAAAATATTATTACCATGTATTATATATACATTGATTTCCAAATGCACATGTATATATTTAGACACCCAAATTTTTTTCTCTATATATTTTATGTGCATATATAAACATCATTATTTATTTTTATTTCCTTGGAAATATTTTTTCATATTCCCGAAATAATTCCTGAGTTGAAAAATTTCGGGTCTTACATTCCTCCCCTCCTTAAGAAATTTGGTCCTCCAAATTAGAACCAAACTATCACTCAAAAAGCTGCGGATACCTATCGCGCATCAGGTTATCTATTTCCCACGTAGCTTCCTCTGTAGTGTGGTACTGCCAGAGAACCTTAACCAGGGGGATTGTCTTAGACTGTAGCATTTTCTCCCTTTTATCTAGTATCCGAATCGGCTTCTCCACATAGGACATATCCTCTTTGAGCTCCAATGGCTCATACTGAATCACATGTGCCGGATCCGGATGATACTTTCGAAGCAAGAGACATAAAAGACATTATGGATGCCTGCTAGCTCAGGTGGCAAGGCTAGCCTGTAGGCCTTATCTCCCACTCGATCCAGTATCTCAAATGATCCAATATATCTGGGACTCAGTTTTCCTCTCTTTCCAAATCTCATAATCCCTTTCGAAGGAGAAACCTTCAGGAATACTGATTCACCCACGGTGAATTCTAATGTTCTCCTCCTCATGTCCGCATAACTTTTTTGTCTATTCTGAGCTGTCCTCAACCTTTCACATATTAACTGGATATCTTTAGAGGCTTATTTCACTAAGTCAGGAGCAAATATCTTCTGATCTGTGAGACCCCGTATATGTCTAGCTATGTATATAGGAACATGGGAATGTAAATAAAATCATAAGTAAGATGATGTATTGTAATGTGAAGTGTATGCAATGTAAGTTCATAAGATTATGTACGCACTTGTAGTAAGAATTGTGATTATACGTACAAGTTGCATTACGAATGAGTAGGAAGAAATGAACTTGAATACGAGAAGAATGTGATCGAAATGGAATATGAGTAGTATAGTAAAATGGAAGGAAAGATTTACATAAGTGTATATTTCCATTCGAGTAATATCGTATATATGTGTGGTCATACAAAGATTCTACACAAGTTTTAATGTGCATGTAGTGAGGATGAGTCCCATTTTCAAGTCTCAAAGATGAATGAATGAGGAAATGATCATGGTAGCAAATTAATGGTGTTTGGTAAGGGTTATTGCAGAAAAACTGCAGGAAAATCTGGAATTTGTGAAGGCCAGATCGATCTCATAGGATGAGAGATCGATCTGGGAGAGCCAGAATGCCCTTATGTGAGAAATGGAAGGGAACAGATCGATCTCCAAAGGAAGCAGATCGATCTCCTTAGCTCTCGGGTTGGAAGCAGATCGATCTCCCCTAAGACCAGATCGATCTCCTTAAGCTTCTGTTTGAAAGCAGATCGATCTCCAGTCTCGACAGATCGATCTCCTACCTTTAAAACGTCTTAGAAAAGAGGGATTTTAGAGGAACAGATCGATCTCCACCCAAGGAAGATCGATCTCATCAAGTCAAAACTATAAATGGGAGCAGTTGGATCATCAGAATTTCGGGACAAACATTTCCTTTTCACTTCAACTCAAAGAAATCTAGTTTCTCACTCCTAAATCCAGCCATTTTCAGTAAGATTTGAGGAAAGGCTATTAGAGACAAAGTTGTTCACATCAAAGAGAAGAACAACATAGTCTAGAGGCATTTTCCCATTTGATGGATTGAAGAAATAAAGGACAATCCTAATTGGAGCAAGAGGAAATCCAATGAGGTAAGTTCTAATGCACAAATCCAAGTACATTGGTTTAGTTAATGATTATAAAGATATTTGGGTGTGCATATTGTGGATAGAACTACCTAAAATGGTATGAAATGAATATAACTTAGAAATGGTCAAGTGTGTGAAAGTGGAGTGTGGGAGTGTTTATGATGAATGAGATATCTTGAGTGGATGAACATGTTGTGAGAATGATTTGGACATGTTGATATTGGGATAAAATTGTGAGATTTACCACAAAGGGTAAAAATGTGTAATTAAGGCATTTGATAAATGCTTAGTTGAATAAGAGTTAGAAACATTAACTCAAATGTTGATGGATGAATTTCAGTTTCGGATGATACGTCGGAGCAATCGAGATGAGAACGCGAGAAGCATAAAGGCGGATAGTTGTACACAAGTAAAACGAGGTAAGGGACTGTGTGTTAGCTATAGAGATGCTCGTACGTAATTACAGCAATTTCGTAGATATATTGCTAGGACTAGTACGATATTATAATCCTATGAGATGATGTAGAAGTATGCAAAGTACTATGACGTATATATGTATTGAGAAATGGGATAGGGTAAGGAAATAGCATGATATGCATGTTTTCAATGATTTTCTCAATTTTACATTGTTATTTATGATTGAGAAATGTTGATGATAGGTTGGCTAATTTTACATGTTTTAGCATGAAGAGGCATGCTGTATGAATAAACGTGTTTTGAGTTTTACAAAGAGAAAATAGCCATCTATCAGTTTTGAGATGAGATTTGGTGTTGAAGCATTAGCTCACACCCGTTTTAAGGCCTTGATGTACCGTGCGGGAGTTTTAACTCGCACGAGGGTTTTGAGAAAGTGCGGGAACTTTGCTCGCACCTGTTTTGTTGAGTTAAGGTAAACCTGGGGGTTTGGGACCCAAGGGGATACCAGCCGACGGCCAATTGAACGGGCTAGGCCTTAACGATAGATCGTACCGCACTGGAGTTTTGCGTTGACTGTGTGTCACGCTGCTTGCTCGCCTGGTATATGAGACATGGTTTAAGGATAAAAAGTCCATCGGAGTTGGAGTATGGACTTGGGTCCACGGTTGTACGTAGAATAGTGTAGTCACCCGTTGGTATACTATGTACCGTGCTGGGTGCACGTGAGTACGAGTATCGCGTAGATGACACACGACGTATCTTCACCGTGAGTATACGAGGAGATGAGGTGGATTGAAATGAGCCGGAGGGTAGGACTGACCCATCCCCCTTCAGGCGAAGTGATACCCTGTGCACACCTGATCAGTGACGCCTGGGATCACTGACTGTGGCCATAAGTCGCGGATATTTAATTGCCTAAAATTCCATGCCTGTCTCAGAGAATCGAGAAACAGAGACAATCTCAAAAAAGAAAGAGACTTGCGAGAAAGAATGATTCGAGAAGTGAAAGAGATTTCGTGTTTTAATAAATCTCTGATTTCACATTCGTGCCATGAGGGCACTATTTATGAGCATGTTTTAAATAGAAGTTTGACATTTGATTTACATGAAAATGCTATTGAGAAATATATGTTTAAATGCATTGTTCGTATGATATTTCCATTTATAACGAAAACATGGTTTTGGTTTATGCATGCATGGGCTATGTAGGTAGTACGATATCTACCTGCTAGCATACATTTCCTTACTGAGCCGTGGTTTACTCATCCCACTATTTTCCCCCTCCAGGTACTGAGAAGTAAGAGAGCGGTGATCTCTAGATCTTTTGTGCTAAACAGCTCCCACAATCTGTAAAGGTATAAGATTTGTATACACGAGTATTTTGTATCTAATATATCGTATCGCACAGTTATATCTTGGAATTGTAAACAGTATTATGGGGATGATATGTAAGCACATGGTATTTATACAATTAATTTTGTGTATTTACACACACACCTGGGAGTGTGACTTAAAGTTTTAAATATTCCACTGTAAATGAATAAAAATTTTTAGTAATTGCATCTTCTCACAGCCCAACCGTAGTAGAGAATGTATGGATAGAAGGGTTCCCGAAAGCGGGGCATGACATGATCACCCACTTTTTCCTAACTGATAGGAGAACGACACCTACGACCATATAAGGCTTTATACAGTGCCATTCTAATACTCGAGTGGTAACTATTATTATAAGCGAATTCGGCTAATGGTAAATGATCATCCCAAGAGCCTTTAAAGTCCATCACACACGCTCTCAACATATCCTCCAGAGTCTGAATGGTTCTCTCTGACTGACCATCTATCTGAGGATGGAAAGCGGTGCTAAAGCTCAATTGGGTTCCCATAGCTTCCTGAAAATGTTTTCAAAAGTGGGAAGTGAAGCGAGAATCTCTATCTGATACAATGCTCACTGGAATATCATGTGGCCTCACAATCTCCCGTACATATAAATTCGCCAATACACTCAGAGTATCTGTAGCTTTCATAGCTAAAAAGTGAGCTAACTTCGTCAATCTATCCACAATCACCCAAATGCCATCATGGTTTGGTCTGGTCCTCGGTAAACCCATGATGAAATCTATGGTGACGTGCTCCCATTTTCATGTCGGTATAGGTAGAGGCTGCAATAACCCTACAGGTTTCTGATGCTCTACCTTAACCTGCTGACATACAAGACATCTAACAACATACTCAGCGATGTCTTTCTTCATCCCTGACCACCAATACACTTTTCGAAGATTCTGATACATCTTATTACTCCCTGGATGTAATGTATACCGCTATGAGTGAGCTTCTGACAATATCAATTTTATCAATTGTGGGTCCTTAGGAACACATATTCTGCCTCTAAACCTCACCAAGTCATCATCACTCACTGTGAACTCAGTCACTGTCCCTCTCTGAATCTGTTGTACAATATCGATACACTGTCGATCATCACGCTGAGCCTGGCGAATCTGATCAATCAACTCCAGTTCTAGCCTCAGGCTAGCTATCATATAACCACTATCAGCGTCAGAAAGGGTCACATCAATAGAGAGGCTTGCAAATTGTTCCAACAGCTCGTGTTCCCTAACCATCATATATGATATCATCCCGAGGCTCTTTCAGCTCAATGCATCGCCACTATATTAGCCTTTTCCGGGTGATACAATATTTCACAATCATAATCCTTCAGAAGCTCTAACCATCTCTGTTGCCTCATATTTAACTCTTTCTATGAAAACAAATATTTGAGGCTTTTGTGATCAGTAAATATCTGAAATTTCTCACTGTATAAATAGTGGCGCCATATTTTCAATGTAAATACTACGGCTGTCAACTCTAAATTTTGGGTCGGATAGTTCCTTTCATAGTCATTGAGTTGTCGAGATCCATAAGCAACTACCTTCCCATTCTGTATCAATACGCAGCCTAGTCCTTAATGAGAGGCATCTGTATATACAATAAAACCTCCTGAACTGGTAGGTATGGTGAGAATCGATGTGGTGGTCAGGCGATGTTTCAATTCCATGAAACTCTTTTCACACTTATCATCCCACTCAAATGCAACATTCTTCCGAGTGAGACGAGTTAATGGCTAGTCTCAAGAAACCCTCGACAAATCATCGGTAATTTCCAGCCAAACCCAAAAAACTTCGAATCTCAGTAACTGTCATGGGTCGTTCCCATTGAACTACTACTTCAATCTTGGACTAATCCACTTACACCCCGTCCTTTGATACAACATGACCCAGAAAAGAAATTTGTTCTAGCTAAAAATCACACTTACTGAGCTTAGCATACAATTGTTTCTCCCGGAGGGTTTGTAAGACTGTCTTTAAGTGCTACTCATGTTCCTCTCTAGACTTCGAATATATTAGTATGTCATCGATAAAGACGATCACAAACTTGTCCAAGTATGGCTTTAATACATCATTCATCAAAGCCATAAAAGCTACAGGAGCATTTGTTAACCCGAATGGCATCACTAGGAACTCATAATGACCATAACAAGTATGAAACGCTGTCTTGGGTACATCTCCACTCCGAATTCTCAATTGATGGTACCCAGACCTCAGATCAATCTTAGAAAATACTTGTGCTCCCTGAAGCTGATCTAATAGATCATCAATACGTGGAAGGGGATATTTGTTCTTGATGGTAGCTTTATTCAACAACCGGTGTCAATATATAGTCGGAGGCTTCCATCATTCTTCTTAACAAACAAGACCGGAGCTCCCCAGGGTGAGACGCTCGGTTTAATGAATCCCTTATCCAATAGTTCCTGCAATTGTTTCTTCAACTCCTCTAACTCAACTGGAGCCATACGGTACAATGGTTTAGATATCGACTCTGTACCAGGCACCAAATCAATACAAAATTTTATCTCTCTATCTGGTGGCAACTTTGGTAACTCATCTGAAAAGACATCTGAGAATTCCCTAACTATGGGGATGTCGACCAATTCCGGGTGTGCCTTATCTATGTCAACTACGTACGCAATAAAACCTTCAAAATATTATTGATATAATTAGTACATTAATTCACTCATTTTATTACAATAATTGCATTCCTTCATTTATTCTCAGAAAATCTTACAACCAATTTCTCAGTTTCCTCTACTTGAGAAAACATTATAGTCTTAGAATAACAATCTAAGACAACATGATTTACAGCCAACCAATCCATCCTAATATCACATTAAATTCACACATATTTAACAGGATAAGATATGCTGTCATATTCTTATCTCCTATTCTTAATTTACAACCCTTACATACTTGTTCGGCTAATTGGCTAACCCTCATTGGTGTGCTAATTAGCAATGTTATATCTAAGTATGTAGGTTTCACACACTCTGCCAATTTAGATGCACATAAAGGCGATATGAATAAATGAGTAGCACCAAGATCAAATAAGGCAAAGGCTTCCAAATAAAAAATCAGAATTATACCTTTAATTACTTCTGTGGAAGCATCTGCTGTCCCCTGGTCTAAAGCATATACTTGGCCCTGGCCAACAACTTGCTTTCATTTCTCTTCTGCTGTGGCTCTCCTCCTCTGAGTAGGAGTAACTATAGGAACTCTCTTCGGCTCCTTACCCTTCTGTTGAGCTATCTCAAATGACTCCGGGCAATCTCTCATAAAATGCCCTACCTTACCACATCTATGACATGGTCGATTAGTAAAGTAATAGGGCCTGTTACCATGGTATCTCCCACAAATTGTGCACTGATCAGTAGTAGGCCAGGGTCCAGTAATCACAATACCTCTAGCTGGTGTTGTGGTTGGATACACAGGTGGCTTAGCAGCTCTACTCTGTAACTCATCAGTGCCTCTGAAACGTTTCCCAACAGGCTTCCTACTGTCCCTTACACCTCTATCTTCTCCAAATCTCTTCTTGTCTTTATCTATGCTCTTACCCACTTTCCCGAACTCATAAACGGGGAACTCATAATCCTGTTCACAAAGTTGGGCCCGTTTGACAACTTCAGAATAAGTCGTAATATCGAATGGGTCCAATTTAGCTCTGATTGAAGGTCTCAATCCATCCATAAACTTGCGAACCTTCTTCATTGTACTACTCATCGTATCTGAATCATATCTACCCAGAGAAATGAATCACGACTCATACTCATCCACTAATCGGTTCCCTTGAGTCAGATTCTAGAATTCCATCTGTAGTCTCCTCTGAGCTGTATCCGGAATATACTGTCTCTAGAACTCATCTAGAAAAATCTCTCATGATATCACTACATGTTGATCTCTCAATATCGGTCTGGTGGACTTCCACTAGTGCTCTGCCTCACCCTTAAGCACGAAGGCGGCAAATGCTACTCTCTTTGTAGCTAAACATTGGAAAAATCCAAATAGCTTCTCCATCTCATTGATCCAGTCCTCAGCCACTACCGGATCCTTTACTCTGCTGAAAGACGGAGGCTTAAAATCTTGGAACTGCCTCAACCTATCCAGCTCACAATCATACCCCATATCATTATTTCTACCTGGCTGTGAGGCAACTGGAGAAGGTACAGGCTAAACAGGAGAGTTCTGTAGGGGTTCCACTCTATGTGGTGCAGGTGCAGGTTGTGCAGGTGCAAAGGTCTCAGGTGCTGCTGCGGGAGTAGCAGGTGTAGTCTGTCCTGCGGTACCCTAATCTCTATCAAATCTAGCCATAACCTGCCCCAACAATGACATCATTGTGTCCATGTTTCGCTCTAATCTAGCAAAACGAGCATCAGAACTCTCTGATGGTTCCAGAGAAGTATGCTCAGATGAAGACTCACTACGTCTCTCGGACCTATCTTTGTGTCTTCGAGATGTGAACTCTCTCCTCTAGTGCGGTGTCTATCAGACATTCTGCTAATTTCCTGCGTTTATAACCCAATTTTAAGTAAATTCACAGCTCAATATACACACTTGTATCTAAACAACGCACAATAACATGGGGATGTAAACTTTCATAATTACTAACACTGACTCACATCAGACCAACCCTGCTCTGATACCACTTCTGTCACGACCGTTATCGCTGACCTTTTTTCATTTCATTCCCAAGATTTGGTTGGGCTGTGAGTCGATGTTACTCATTTCTATTCATTCATATGTATCAAATATTAAACATAATTGTATATCTCATGAACTATCTATATCTATTTATATAATCATTTTTCATATTTTACATCCCCAGTAATTTATACAGTACATGTCTGTGCGATTTAGTGTTCAGATATAAAATACGTGTATATATATACCTTTGCGCAGCAAAGAGAGCTGTACAACAAAAGAACTAGCAGGGATAACCGCAATATGCTCTACTGAGCTTTATCTGTAGAGTGAGAAAAAAAGGGTGAGCTAACACACTCAGTAAGGAAAACATGACAGCAGGTAGATAACTATACTATCAATGTGCTTATAATGCATTTTAATATCATCACCAGGTAAATGCATTTGACAAACCATAGCAATCTATTCAGAAATCATTAATTCGATAAAAAGCTTCTTTTCATTTCAATTTAAACACATTTCAAATCATCACATTTCTCTCTCTTTTCATTTTTGAAATCAGTACTCCTCTGGTACTGGCAATAAGTGATTCTGTCATAATCACAAATCATAGTTTTTAAACCATTGATATTATTTTGAGATCAATTTGAGACTAGGTAGGGATATGTAATCATCTGTTGACATATAGTCATAGTCAGTGACCCCAAGCAAACGTTAGCTAGGCGTGCAAGGGTGTCAGTCGCCTAGGGAGGTGAGTCAATGCAACCCATCAACTCATTTCTACTCTATTATCTATCCGAAGATGCCAATACGGTACAAGGTACTCCATGTATCGTCTCACGGTACAACGTACTCCGTGGACAATCACACAGTACAACGTACTCCGTGGACCCTGTCCATACACCCTACGCCATGGACTATATCAATATACTGTATGCTCGAGGTTACCTGAGAGTAGGCAGGCTTTTACGACCTCGGTATTAATCATCAACCATAACCTTGTCTCATATACCAGTGCGAGCAAGTCAGTGTGACATACAGTCAACACGAGGGCTCTAGCACGATTTTATCATCAATAACATAAAATCATGTGCGAGCAAGAGTGTGTAACCCATTAGTTAGCACGCGGCTCTATCACAATTTCATTATCAATAACATTTAAAATCTCGTGCGAGCAGGATCGTGTAACCCGTTAGTTAACACACAGTTCCAACATGATTTATTTCATTCACAAATCTAATAGATGGCTATATTTTCATTAAAATAACTCAAAATCAGAGTTCAATATAAATAGCATGCTGTCATCATGCAAATCATGTAAATAATAGTCAATCTATCCATATACTTGCTAAAAAGCGGTGTTTTATAGTGAAAACATCAAAATATGCAATTCATTATAACAAGGGTAATATTGTACTTTATTTATTACTAGGCTCTTTCCTAGATTTTTAGTCTCTATATATTTTATACTATTTATTCTTATATGGGGATTTATTAAAATACGTACAACTATCTCTAATAGCAATCATAAATCCCTTACTTGGAATCCCAGTCGATTTCGCTTTTATCTTTTCAATTTTTAGTCACTCGCTCATTCTGGCTCCAATATGCCTTCAGGAGTCGAGTTTCTGTGATGACGTGTAAATCGAGACTCGATCGAATTCACTTTCGTCGCTTATTAACGCGCTACACATTTATATATTTAAACCGGTCCAATTTTGGTCAAATATAAATTCAAATAAATTTTTCAAAAATTTAAATCGATCAATTCTGACTGCTTACCGGCTTTGCCTTAAACCCGAGGCATCATCGAATTTTTTTTCTTTTTTTTGGCTAAACCGGTTCGGATTGGTTCAGACCTGCTTTTCACTGAACCGGTCCGAACCGGTTCAATGGCAAGTTCGTCGTTCGGACCTTTTCCAGGCCGGTTCTTTGCCAGCTTCCACCTCTACAGATCCGTCGAGCCTCGCGATGCGTGGATCTAGTGGTGTCCGACTCTCAGCTCGTCGGAAAGTGGCCGATTCGGCCCTTTTTCCTCTTCGGCTTCATTGACTTTTCTTCTCCTTCGCCGATCGGCGTTTCTGGGCTGTCGACGATGGCGATCCTGGTGTCCTCTGGCCGGGGGCGACGTGCTCTTCCTTTTCCCGGCCTCCAATCGCCTCCTTTCTCTCTCTTCTCTCGTCAGCGATGATGATTTCGGGGGAGGGCTTCGGTTTCACTTCTTCCTTTTCCTTTCTTTTTCAGTTTGTTTCCCTTTTTTTTCAATTTATATTATATTATATTTTTAATATAATATAATATAATATAATATCATATAATATAATAATACATAGATATAAAATATCTATAATATAATATTATAATAATAATAATACAATAATTAATATCTCATATTATTTATATTATTATAAAAGTATTATTACCATGTATTATATATACATTGATTTCCAAATGCACATGTATATATTTAGACACCCAATTTTTTTTCTCTATATATTTTATGTGCATATATAAACATCATTATTTATTTTTATTTCCTTGGAAATATTTTTCCATAGTCCCGAAATAATTCCTGAGTTGAAAAATTTCATGTCTTACAGTAACTGTCTGAAATACAATTAAATAGTATAAATAAATATACAGATATAAGCTGCGAGATCTCGAAGCATTTACTTTAAAGTCAATACTGACCTCGATGGCAATGCACTTCTAGTCCGAACCTGTGATGAAAAATAAAAGTGGTGAGCTTTAGGGAAAGCTCAGTAAGCAAACCACACAAGCGCAGAGGTAATAGCGTACAAGATACTGAATCTCTAATGCATGTCTAACGCATTCACATCCTACCATTCTTTCTTATCACTTATCTAAATCACATTTCAAAACTTATCGAAAGTTACATTTTTCCTGGGTTTACGGGTTAGAATATTATTTAGATGTTGTTAAGTTTTTCAGGAAGATAGGTATTTTGAAATACTTTAATTGACCATCAAACTTGACTACTCGAATTGAATATACCCATAGGGGTTCAAAATTCGAAACATAATTGAATGCAAAAAACTAAAGTTTAATGCAACCCAAACATGTAAGCTCTTCCCTCTTGAATTGCTTACATCCACATTTATCTGTAAAACAAAATCATCTTTCGAAATCACATCACATAACCAGAAACATATCACATATCAAAATATAGTCATATATCGAAAACATCTCTTATTCAAAACATAACTTGTATTCGAAACTTATCACATATCGAAACATAATCTATATCAAGACATCTTCTTTATCCAGAACATGTTCGCATTTAAAACATATTTTATATTCTGAAACCCTCTTTATAGTTCAAAACGTAGTTCTTATTCCAAAACATACTTCACAATTCGAAACGTATTTTATACTTTTTTGCTAATTATTCTAACTCATTATCAGGGATATTACTGACTATTATATCCCGTCAGTTGGGACTACATCACTAACTATTATCATCCCCATTAGCAGAAGCCATAACATATTTATTTCATATTGTTAGAATATGTTCTGTGAGCTATGTTCATGTTTGTAAAACATTTCTGAAAACATATTTCATACTTCAAAACATTTTTCACATTTCAAAACATATTTAAATGCATATTTCAAAATCTGAAACACATTTCATATGATCACAATTTTAACCCATGATCGGAAAAATATCAGAATCTTGAAATACATGACCATTGCTAACTATTATAACTCGTTAGCAGGGCCCGAAATTGCCAACTATTATATACCTCGTCAGCAGGGGCCGAAACAAAACATTGTTAACTATTATAACCATGTTAGCAAATGCCGAAACATTGTTAACTATTATATACTCCGTTAGCAAGGGCCGAAACATTGCTAACTATTATAACTCTACTAGCAATGGCCGAAACATTGCTATTTATATCGCCAATAGCAGGCTACACCATTGCTAACTATTATATACCCTGCTAGTAGAGGCCGAAAATGGTCATGACTAACTATTATCGTCTATCAGCTAACACAAAACATTTAGTTGTAAAAGTTATCAGAATGCATGTTTTAAAATCAGTTCCAATCATAATGTAGATAAAAAACAGAGTTAGCTTAAATCCAAAACATAGAGACGTATGTCTCACATACTTTCAAAACATGCCATGAGTGAGATTTTAAAGCTTCTTTAATGCAGGTATAAACCAATGCAAGCTTTCTCAATCCCACAAAATCATAACATGCATCGAGATACAAATGTAATTCAAAACAAGGTTCATATATCATAAAACAATTCCGAAATCATATAGTTCGATATATTATTCATAAAGTTCAATTATTGGATTATACGAATATAGACAAAGTTAACAAGTATATCCCGATAAAGGCTTTCCCATTGTAGCTATCAGTGAGCCGAAACCACCCTGGAAACTAGGGTGTCACCTATGGTCATAGATCCAAAAGTCTCCAGTCATAATAATCAGCTAGAACCGAAACTTGTCACGACAATGTCGAACAAGTCAAACTACCCGTATAAGAGTCGTAAACTCAGGACTGTCTCCATATGCTTTATCGGGAATAACATAGCTAGAACGCTCATATACGATAAAACATTCAAAAAACATGTTTTCAAGTCATATAACAATCGAGACAAAAAATAGTTTATACTTAAATCTAAAAACACTAAGCATAAGCTAAATAAGCTATATGCTTCAATTAGTCCAAAACAAATTTGAAATGAGATTATAAAGTAATACATGCATACAGATAAAAATCTGTGCAAGCTTTTAAATCTCTCACACAATGCCATGCAATGATTTTAATGTATGAAAATCATCGCGAGGTTCAAAATATGTTAAAACGAATTAAAATCACATTTTCAATAACGTAAGGGTCTTAATTCGAAACATACAAACAATTTACAAAATTTCTGCAATAAAATCGAGTAACAATTGCTCATTACAGAGCTTGCAAAGTAGAGAAAAATTTATATCCCCAATTCAGTTGATTCAATACATTTCATATTTCAAATCAATCAAAAGGTTCACACACTTATTCGAAAAATTCAAACAAAGCATTTACGATAATCTTATTGATAATCCAATCACATGTTCTTATCATACTTATAATCCTCAAACATGCTTTAATTTCTGTTTGAGGACCCTAATTTATTTTATATGATGCTACCACGCATCTACCGATTTAACTTAGAATTTTTTATGTTCAGAATTATCTCGTTCGATGCCTCTTTGCATCAAAAAAGAGAACTACTAACCTGATATCTTATTCATTTTTTTTACCACTCTATAATTTATCGATAAATCATTCGATTTGATTACATATGAAATTCTTAAACATTTCCTAATTTTCGCTTTCATAATTAAATTCATTATTTATGAATTTAATTAGCAGATCTCGAATTTCATACTTATATTCATTATTTATGAATTTCATTCATAGCCTACGCGATTTAATTAAATAAAATGCTATAACTACTATAGCAAGCAAAATTTAATTACCTTTTATGCCAATACAAGTTGTATCAAGTGACGTTCACTTACTTGAGATACCGTGATGGCATGTAAATCGAGATTTTATCGAATTCACGTTCGTTGCCTATTGTTGCGATACATGTTTCTATATTTAAATCAGGTTAGTTTTGGTCAATTATAAATTCAAATAAATTTTTGAAAAATTAAAACGATCAAATCCAACCTTTTACAAGTTTATAATATAAACCGAGGCATCCAAAATTTTCTTTCTTTCTCTTTTTCCTTTTTTTTTTCTTTCTTTTTTCCTTCCTTTCTATTCTGGCCAGTTTAGTCAATTCCTTTTTCAGTTGAACCGGTTCGGATCGGTTCAACCACCGTGTCGCCGGTTCATAGGTCGTCGAACCAGTTCTCCGCTATCTCTTCTACCATGTGAATCAAACTTCGCCAAGGGAGCCTTCGGTTGGCGACGGTACTGACGGTTCGACTTCGACGCCAGCGGATCGAGGTCTTCTCCTCTCTTCCATTATTTTCCTTTCTCCTTCGTCGATTGCCACTTCCCTACGCCACTGGTGCCTATTCCACCATCTACCGGCTGGTGACGACGCGCTCTCCCTCCGATCAGCATCTCCCTGCCTTTCTATATCTCTTTTCTTTCATTCTCCTCTATTTTGCAAAGGAAAAAAACGAGAGAGAGGGATCGAGTTTCCCATTCCATCTCTCTCTTCTCTTTTCTTTCGTTTTTTAATATATTATATATTAATATAATATATAATATATTAAATAAGTAAATATCTATATATATAATATTATTATAATATATTATATATAAATATCTATCTATAAATATTATTTTATTTATCTATATATATTTAATATATATATTTAAAAATATTATTCAGTATTCTCGGGATAAATTCCCGAAGTAAAAAATTTTGGGTCACATAATGTAGACATTTCACAATGATTAGCTGATGTTTTCACAAAATCCCTTTATAAAGATAGATTTAGCACAATTAGGAGTGAGTTAGGATTAATGAATGCACCATATATATTTTCTTATTTAAACTCTTATTCATTTTGATATTAATATGATTGATCCATGATTTACTGAATTCGGATTGCTACAAGTAGGCTTCTTTGTGAAACAATAAAGCACATGAGGTATATTTTTGGTAGAAAGCTAAAAATTTCATTCTTGATTATTAGATTAATTATGTTAGATTAATTGAATTCATGTATATATAAGTTTTAAGTGATATATGTTGGTTGATCTAAGTGACAAATATATTGGAATACGTGACTAAAATGATTTTAAGTGTTAAAGTTCATTTTCAAAAAGGTTTTATGCATTGCTTACAGTTGAGGAATCAATACTCAATCTTAAGGTCGCAATACTTCAATTCAAAAGGCACAAAAGCAAAATCGAAATCCAAAAATGTATCGATATCTCGTTCAAAAGGTATCAATACCAAATTAACAAGTATTAATATGTCTCACTTAGGTCTCGATGCCTTATGATTATGAGAAAAAAAAAAGGGTTGGTTAGGGGTTCTTTTCTCTCTAAGCTCTATTTTCACCACTTTCTTAGCCCCTCTTAGAGTTTACCTAAAACAATCTACCTCATTCATTATACACCATGGGGAAATGCTATGTAGTTTATGTTGGGCAAAACCTAGAGTCTACAATAATTGGCTTAAAGCCCAAAAACAAGTTCATAAATTTAAGTGCCTACTCAATCTAATTATTAACTTCTTGACTCTTCCTTTTTTTACATATATATATATATATATATATTGTTCCACTTCATTGATTTTTTTTATATTGAATTATGACTACTCAATGCATACTTGAGTGATCATGTTCAACTCCCTTGTCACATATATAAAAATCATGATAGGCACCCTTCGACATATTGCCTTTGAATTATTTCTTCTTTTTTCTATGACAAAAAATGAGAGAAGCTTAGGATAAGTTAATGAATTAATGCCTTTATGCAAAATCATGTTTGAAATTAACGCACATATTTAAATAGAGAAAATGATTTTGCAAAGATTGAAAATGAATATCAAACTAAAAGCGGGTTCATTAGCACTAATATGTGATGTGAATTTATGAAACTTATATGAATTATTTTTATCAAAAAATGGGAGATTGCTAATCTTGAAATATTTAGAGCTTCGATGTGAATATAAAGAACTTATATGAATTATTTTTATTGGAGGTTTCAAGACTGAAATATGCATGTATTTATGATTAATTACATCTTTACATGTTCAATAGTCTTTATGTTGCCTTGTAAGAATGAATGCATGTCTTGCTTACCATAATTATGTAATTCTTATCCTCGATATGATACTCTTGATAGAGGTTTCGATACCCATGTTTTGAATTAGCTATGCTTCAAGAATGTAATGATATTCTTATCGTTACCATTAAACAGAAGTAAAATGCTCTGTTTGGTATCGAAACCCAAGGGTTATGGTATCGATACCCTTTGTGTTTTAAATGAATGAATTTTTCTTATGGTATTAGTACCCCTAGGTAAGGTATCGGTACCCTTTGAGTTAAGCATGTGGTAACGACTAGTTCTTTTAGGGAGCTAACGAAAAAATTTTACAATTAATGTTCACCAACCACTAAATTTCAAGCAAAGGTTATAAATACAAGCATTCAAGAAGGCCAACGACAAGAGCTATCACTTCCAGTCTTACATTAAGTGTTAATTCATTATTCAAATTTACTCAAAACAAAAAGTTGTTTTAATCTTTATTGCTCTCATTGATTGTACTCTTGTATACCTTAATCCATCACTTGAAAAAAGAGGAAGAAACCCTTATATGCCTAATCCCAAGTAAAGATTGGGTAAAGGATAAAGGTTTTCTCCTTATGCCTTGAATTATTGTAATCTTTAATGCTCTCATTGATTGTTATAACATTTTCGAATCTTCTTTACTTTGTGTCAACGTAATTATTAAATATGGGACCTAAATCGAACTAATTAATTTAAATTATCACATATTACGGAGTTTGGTGTAAGACCCGAATTTAATTAAAATACGAAAATTAAATAAGAAAAGATGGGGGGAAGTATGAAGGAAGGTCGGGTTAAATTAATCCCGAACACGTGTAAGGGCAAAATGGTCAAAGACCGAAAGTCGGTATAATTTCGATAAGGAAATTTAATTAAAAATATGGATTTAAGAAATCTTGGTCAATAAAGTGAAATAAATTTATTTTGGGTTAAATTGATCAAGATATTAATTTATTGGAATTAATCGGGATTAATCAGAATTTTTAGTTCGGAAAAATAATCCCGAAAATAATCGAAAAATATATCGAAAAGTTACCCGGGACAACATCCCGAAAATACGGAGAAATTATACCCGAAAAAGAGGTTAAAATATAATAAATAAATTAAATAAAATTAAATTAATTAATTTAAAATAAAATAATAATTTTAAGGGATATTTGGGTATTTTTAGTGGATTTTAATGAATAAAAGTAAATTGTTAAATAAGATAATAATTGTAAAAAAAAAAAAAATCAGAAGTATCGGGGAGAGAGAAAGAAAGAAACAGAAAAAGAGACGAAACGGAAGCCGTGATCGGGGGAGGAGGCCGAACGACCACCGGCGACCCCTGTCCCAGGTCGCCCACCTAGAAAGGAAGCCCGACGCCCGACGAGCAGAATGGCACCGACAACACGGCCAACCGAAGCCGGAGGAGGCCGGAATCGGGAAGAGAAAACCGTGAAGGAAACGGGGTCGGTGCCGGCGATCCACGGCAGCTGGAGGCGATCGGCGGGTACCGGTGTGACCAGGAGGAGGAGCCGGTCCTTTTGAGACCGGTATTGGCCGACGAAGCCGCCGGAATCCGCCGGATCTGGAGGAAACAGTCGCGGGGGAGAAGAGGTGATTCGCCGGCGATGGCAGCGTTTCAGCACCAACCGAGGCCAGATTCTGAATGCCCATGTGAAGTCGAGCCAAACGGCACCGGAATCGCGCCGGGAACCGGCCGGACGGCGCCGGCACGACCAAAGGATGATTGAACCGGCCGAACCGGCCTGAACCGGCCAAAACTGAACCGAACCGGATCGAGCTGAACCGACGGTCTGAACCGGTCTGAACCGGTTCAGCCAAGAAAGAAGGGAAAAAAAGAGAAAAAGAGAAAAAGGAAAAAAGGAGAAAAATTTTCGGGGATACACCGAACTTCGGGTAAGTCGGTAAGAGGTCAAAAGTGACCGATTTGATTTCCGGGAAATTTATTTAAATTATATTTATTCAAAAAGTAACCCGGGATTAAATATAATAATTGTGCAGCTCGACGATAAAGCCCGAACGAGAGCCGATTGAGCTCCGACTTTCGTACCTCGCATCGTATCGGGTAAGTACAATTTAATTTCGGCATTCCGAGTTCTTTAAATACCGAGTTCTAATTATTTTACGGAATTATGGATTAATTTCGCATGGAAAAGAATATTAATTCGGAGTTGTAATAAATTGCCGTAAATGGTATACGGGCTATCCAATGAGTTTGGAACGAAGCCCGATAATTTTTAGTAAGCTGAAAGAGCCTAGTAAAACCGAAGAAGGGATTTAATAAGTGGAAAACGGGCTTAAGGCCGATTAAGGCCCATTAAGGTGCAATCGGGCCCAATAGGGGTAAATGGGCCCAGCGATTTAAATTAAGCCCAGAAAAGATTAAGCACAATTAAATTATATGTTATCTGACCTGAGGAATGTTAATACGCAGTTCCGGGCATTTGATTGGGAGCATAACGGACTGCGCGACGAGACGACAATGGAAAAGAAAAGGTCAAACTCGACAGGAAAATAAAGTAAGAGAATTCTGCGGACTGCTAGAGGTAACTTTACGCAATTTTAAATTCATATGCAGTCCTTTAAAATTTATCTGAAGGGTCTAGAGGTCGAATAATAATTTTAGTGCCCCGAATGGGCAAATTACTAAAATACCCTTGTTACGGGTAAAATCTAAAAATTTAGGAAAATTTGGGAGGAGCAAGAACAAGAGGTTCCTGCTCATTCTGGAGGTATTTTAACACATGCATGAGTAGGCTGGCTCACTTTTAAAGATAAATGCATAGCATTGCATATCTTGAACGATGTGTTTTCTGTGAAAATTATTTGGAGATAACCGAGCCGCCTATGTGTTTTTATTTACATGTGACGTGCTAGAGCTCAGCTCGCACGATGTTTGACTTGTGTGATGCATACATTAGTGCTGGAGCGAGAGCTCGCACTAGAGTTTTACATGCATAGGTGCTAGAGTATAACTCGCACCAGATTTCACATGTTTTTTCGTGACATGGTGCTAGAGTCTAACTCGCATCAGATTTTACATGATTTTCATGACACGGTGCTGGAGTCTAACTCGCACCATATTTTTATATATACGATTTTCATGACAGAGTGCTTGAGCTTAGCTCGCACTAGTTTTATTTGAATTACTGATAGTGTTAGAGCACCGCTCGCACTACTTTTCAGAGATCATACGATAAGCCATGCTTGGAGCATCGGGTAGACTGTGTGTCACCGATTTAATAGGCTCGCACGTGCGTTTTGAGACATGGCATGAGTATAGAGATATTATATGGGTCCACGGAGTACGATGTACCGTGCAAGTAGCATGGAGTACGATGTACCGTGTGGTATCTTCGTGATACGTTGGACTTGTGGCGTTGTTGGACCACCCGTTGTTAGACCACCAGCGTTGTCGATGGGCCCAAGAGGGGTTGCCATGGCCGTTGGCAGGGGTTGGCCGGGCAGGGGTTGGCCGTCACGATATGATGCATCAGCATCTTCGGATGCATGGAAATCGGATAAGACCGACGAGATGGAGTGACCCACCTCTCGGGCGGTTCCCGATCATGGTGAGAACCCGCACACTAGGATCCGTGTAGCTGAGGAACTCCCGAGGACAGATATGGCCATAGTCCTGGTTATTGCCGTTATACAATTACTGCCTCGTCTCGCATGTCGACGATTTCGATGATTTAAACTGGGTTTTAAAACTAAATTGCATGATGGTATTTCCATGCTTTTCAACCCATGTGTGAAATGTAAACCGTTTTCATGGTTTTGTGTGAGTCAGGATCACCCGAAGGAGGGGTCGAGTCCTGACTTTACTGTGAAATTTTTTAATAAGAAAGAAATGATTTGAATATACTTGCATGTTGAATTTTCCGTGCAATTGCGTTTTACATAACATCATAACGCATATCATTTGTTTTTAAAATGTGTGGAGAAAGGGTGGTTTATGCATGGCACTACGTTCATGTAGGTAGTATGGTTACCTACTTGTTCGTAGGATTGCCTTACTGAGCTTGATGTGCTCACCCCTTTCATTTTCTCCCACAGATGATCTCCAGTTGAAGTTGCGACGACTCAGTACTGCATTCCGGATATCCGCTGCTGCCCATCAACATAAGGTATATATACTTGTACATATTGTATCTACATAAGCATAGCACAGTAACATGTTAGTAAGTAACTTTAGGGGATGTATAAATAGTATAAACAATTATAAATGACTGGAGAAGAAATAAGTATTAGGGTAGGTGTATGGTGGGACTGGCATTGACGCACAGCCCAATTATTTTGGAGTGTTGGTCACGATTCGAGGATAGGTAAGAATATAATATAAGAAAATAAATAAACAAAAAAGCGAAAAATTAACTCTGATTTTTGGGTAGTTTGGGTCGTGACATATAAAGGTGGTATCAGAGCATAATTGGTCTGATGTGTGTCAGTGTCAGTAATTAGGAAATTACATCCCCGTGTTACTGTGCTTAGTTAGATACAATAGTGTATATCGAGATGGGCTTGACTAAGAAATGGTTGAGAATGCAGGAATGCTTAATATGAGTCGCGTTAGATGAGATAGTGCACGAGGCAGAGGTCGTAGAGTTAGACCCGAGTCTGCTAAGTCGTGCTGAGTTTGACTATGAGAAGCATGATGAGATTGAAATAGAGGCTAATGTTGAGCATGCCTCACAGAGTCCGACAGAGAGATCGGACAGTATTGAGACACGCTTCGCGAGATTGGAGCGGAGTGTGGAGATTACTTAAGGAGCTAATTGCTCAGATTATGAATAAGATCAGAGGGCGCAGCGGAGCATTGGTGGAAAACCCGCTCGACCCATCTTAAGTATTAAACATCCAGAGCTGACGTGAGAAATGTTTATGGATGTATTCCGGTGACAGAATTATCCCGGACACTGTTTAAAGAAAATTATGGATAAAAGTCAATACTCTGGCCCAGAGGATTCGATTTATCGACGAGTATGGAGACTCGATTATATATTTGGGCAGATATTACCTCGACACTATGAACAAGTGACAGTCGAGAGGTCTAAAGATCATGAAATGGCTCAACTTTTCAATTAGAGTCTGATTGGCCCGTGAAATATTACCTATACCGAGGCAGTGCGCAGATTTATAGTTGGGTAAATAAGAATACAAATTGCACACCTCTGAGATTGGAAAAGTTAATGAGGGCTGAAATAGAGACAAAAAAGAGAATTGAGAATGACAGAGATGTCAAAATGGAAAAAATGGAAATTGGTAAAAGATTAAATTTGATGAGTCGTGGAGTAAGATAATTGGTAAGACCCCAGTGCATCCAATTTTGGCACTCTTGAGGGGTATTGTGATTTGAGGACTCTGACTTGCTACGGAGTAGTGTGGCAATGTAGCAGGGTAAGCAAGATAAGCAGTATAGCAGTGTAGCAGTGTAAGCACTGTAAGCAGTGTCAGATGTGTGGTGGATACCACAGAAGGAGGGTCTATACTTACACTGTATTGATGAAAATGGCCGTTAAGTGTGGTAAGACGGACCATTGATTTTTATTACTCAGAGTTGAGCGAGATTACCCCACAGGAAGTAAAGAGACAGAAAAACTTCGTTGGCATAGTTGCAACGAAAAGGGAGGCCATAGCCGAAAAGAAGAAGGAAAGTAGGTTGTTGGACGAAGGCGAGAGGATGTCTTGGACCAGGACACTATTGATGTTTCATGGATGTGGTTTAAGATACCACACTTATTATGAATAACGAAGTACATATGTTTATTGATCCTGGTGCCACACATTTATTCATACCGCCTTCATTCACATATAAGTGAGTAAAAAGGCATGAATGCCTACATCATTGGACACAATACTGATAAATGAGTACCCCAATAGAGGAAGATTAATTAACGGAATGTAGATATAGAGATTTTAAGTTGATATAAAGGGGTGCAACGGTTGAAATTAAAGGAGTAAAGGATTGTACTCACGGAAATCAATAATGAAAGAGTTTTATCATGATTGATGCACGAAGGAGATAATCTTTGAGATAAGATATGCTTGATTATAAATACAAGATGTATTGGAGTAAGAGGCGTATGCTAGGTAAGAGCATCCTTACGATACGAGGTCATTAGGATTAAAGCAATTAGTAGCGAATACAAATTATAACCAAGGACAAAGATGGGTATAACCATAACCGGTAGTTGTGGTTAAGTCTGAAGGCAAATAAAGGTATTTCAAAATACCTCCCCGCCTGAAGACTTGACAGCGTCTAGATAGATATATATATATAACCGATAACGTGAAATCAATCATCGTAATAAATACCTTTAGCATTAGGATACCGTTACTAAAGACGATAAGAACATTAAAATTCGGCAAATCATGAAGGTTAACATTGTAAAATTTAATAAGAGCCGTTAAGATGAGAAAAGGAAGTGACGCAGGTTAGTACCTGAAAACGTAAGCGGTTGAGAAGGATTTTATACGCTTATGATTAAATAAGTCAAGGATTGGACCGATGTGTAAATCATCATTATCGATGATATGTTGGGTGTAGTTAAAGTCTAGGACGATTTATAAGCAACAGTTGGAAGATGGCTTTTACAGATGGATTGTTATGAGTTCTCAATATGGACTACTTGGTTGACACGTTTAACTAAGAAACGTGGTCTTGGAAGGAGATGATAAATAAGATGATGGATGCGACGTGAATTTCGGTGTAGTGAAGTATGAACTGACCACCGCGATTAATTTCACCATACCCAACAGCTCAAGAGGTTCTCAGTGAGCATGGATACCTCAAAGTTACGATGGAGCTGTGCATTGATGTATAATGGGAAGATAGTCAATTTTGGAGTTGGACAACTCCTTGTAATGAAATAAACTATCTGACCCATGATTTAAAGTTGGCAACAGTATTTGTACCGAGGATATGGTACTATTATATACACGATGAGAAATTACGGATATGCACTGGTCATAAAGTCCCAAGTATCTGTTTTTACAGAAAGAGACGAATATGAGAATACATAATGGGAAAGAGCTTCTGAGGGATTTGATCGTGAAAATTGTACCACCCAGGAAAGGCTGATGCTTTGAGTAGAAAGAGCCTCGGGATGGTACTACACATGATGGTCAGGGAGCGTGAGCTGCTAGATGCAGTTGTGAGCCTTAGTATAGATGTGATCCCTTCTGATGAAGACAGTGATTGTGTGACAGCTAGCCTGATGATTAGAACCGGATGAGAGTGCCCGGATTTGCCAGGCTTAGCGTGATGATCGACAGGATGTCGATGGTGTGGGTCAGATTCAGAAGGGTACAGTGACAGAGATCACAGAGAGTGTGATAATGATTTACAGAGAGGTTCTGAGACAGTATAAGTGCTCCCTAGGACCACAGTTGATGAGTTATTGATATTGACAGAAGCTCACTCTTCGGGATATACAGTGCATACGGAAAGTAATGAATATAAATATATTAAAATCTCAAAAAATGGTGGTCAGATGTAAAAAGAGATATTGGAGAGGTTGTGAAAAGTGCCTAGTGTGTCAGCAGAGTAAGGTAGAGTATTAAAAGTCTGCAGAGTTATTGCAGCACCTACCTATATTGACACGGCACGAAAAACGAGAACAAGCCTCCATGAATTTTATAATGGGTTACAGAGAACCCAGGTGAATTATGAGGCTATTGGGATGATAGCCGATAGAATAACTAAGTCTACCCACTTTCTGGTTATGAACTCCCCAGATACTCAGAGTGTGTATGAGGATTTATGTATAAGGAAGATTGTGGAACATTAAGTAGCGTTCCAGTGAGCATGGTATCATATAGGGATTCCCGCTTCACTTCCTACCTCTGAGGATATTGTTAGGAAGCTATGGGAACCCGACTGAGTATTAAGCACAGCTTTCGTCCTCAGACAGATGGTCAGTCAGAGAGGACTGTACAAGCTCTGGAGGATCCGATGAAAGCGTGTGCCATTGATTTTATAAGCTCCTGGAATGATCAGTTGATTTCTAATTGAAGTCGTCAATAGTGACAGTTGTCACTTGAGTATCGGGATAACAAGATATGAGGCAGTGTATGGCTGTAGGGGTTATTCCCTAAATTGGATAAGAAAGAGTGGGCGACAGATAAAATTATTTACGACTCTGGATAATAAGTCTCTGAGGATGTTTAGTGAAGGATGAGAGATTAAGAACACCTCAGAGCAGATAGACAAGTATTGGAATTCACCCTTGGTGAATTAGTATGATTGAAATAATTCTTGTCCTAAGAGAATAAGGACATAGCGAACTTTTGGAAGAAGGTAAATTGAGTTTCGCTGGATTGAATTTTTGAGAGATTGGACAAGTGGGAGATAAGACCTGTAGGTTGGCGTTATCACTTGAATTAACAGGCACCCACAATGTGTCCCACTTTTGATGCTTCAGCAATACTATCCAGATCCAGCAGAGGTGACAGGATATGAACTCCAAAAGTTCAATTTAAGGAAAATACAAGTATATTGAAGAAGTTGATTCGGGCATTAAACAGGAAAGAGAAAGTATTGAGGTTTAAGATAATTCCCTAATTAAAGTCCTTTGGTAGTAATACACTTCGGAGAAGGTCACATAAGAATTTAAGAGTATGATACGATCGATGTACCCGGAGTTGTATATGGACTCATATGAATTGGTTCTAATTTGGAGGACCAAATTCCTTAAGTGGGGGAAAGTTGTAAGACCCGAATTTAATTAAAATACGGAAATTAAATAAGAAAAGATGGGGGGAAGTATGAAGGAAGGTCGGGTTAAATTAATCCCGAACACGTGTAAGGGCAAAATGGTCAAAGACCGAAAGCCGGTATAATTTCGATAAGAAAATTTAATTAAAAATATGGATTTAAGAAATCTTGGTCAATAAAGTGAAATAAATTTATTTTGGGTTAAATTGATCAAGATATTAATTTATTGGAATTAATCGGGATTAATCAGAATTTTTAGTTCAGAAAAATAATCCCGAAAATAATCGAAAAATATACCGAAAAGTTACCTGGGACAACATCCCAAAAATACGGAGAAATTATACCCGAAAAAGAGGTTAAAATATAATAAATAAATTAAATAAAATTAAATTAATTAATTTAGAATAAAATAATAATTTTAAGGGATATTTGGGTATTTTTAGTGGATTTTAATGAATAAAAGTAAATTGTTAAATAAGATAATAATTGTAAAAAAAAAAAAATCAGAAGTATCGGGGAGAGAGAAAGAAAGAAACAGAAAAAGAGACGAAACGGAAGCCGTGATCGGGGGAGGAGGCCGAACGACCACCGGCGACCCCTGTCCCAGGTCGCCCACCGAGAAAGGAAGCCCGACGCCCGACGAGCAGAATGGCACCGGCAACACGGCCAACCGACGCCGGAGGAGGCCGAAATCGGGAAGAGAAAACCGTGAAGGAAACGGGGTCGGTGCCGGCGATCCACGGCAGCTGGAGGCGATCGGCGGGTACCGGTGTGACCAGGAGGAGGAGCCGGTCCTTTTGAGACCGGTATTGGCCGACGAAGCCGCCGAAATCCGTCGGATCGGGAGGAAACAGTCACGGGGGAGAAGAGGTGATTCGCCGGCGATGGCAGCGTTTCGGCACCAACCGAGGCCAGATTCTGAATGCCTATGTGAAGTCGAGCCAAACGGCACCGGAATCGCGCCGGGAACCGGCCGGACGGCGCCGGCACGACCAAAGGATGATTGAATCGGCCGAACCGGCCTGAACCGGCCAAAACTGAACCGAACCGGACCGAGCTGAACCGGCGGTCTGAACCGGTCTGAACCGGTTCAGCCAAGAAAGAAGGGAAAAAAAGAGAAAAAGAGAAAAAGGAAAAAAGGAGAAAAATTTTCGGGGATACACCGGACTTCGGGTAAGTCGGTAAGAGGTCAAAAGTGACCGATTTGATTTTCGAGAAATTTATTTAAATTATATTTAATCGAAAAGTAACCCGGGATTAAATATAATAATTGTGCAGCTCGACGATAAAGCCCGAACGAGAGCCGATTGAGCTCCGACTTTCGTACCTCGCATCGTATCGGGTAAGTACAATTCAATTTCGGCATTCAGAGTTCTTTAAATACCGAGTTCTAATTATTTTACGGAATTATGGATTAATTTCGCATGGAAAAGAATATTAATTCGGAGTTGTAATAAATTGCCGTAAATGGTATACGGGCTATCCAATGAGTTTGGAACGAAGCCCGATAATTTTTAGTAAGCTGAAAGAGCCTAGTAAAATCGAAGAAGGGATTTAATAAGTGGAAAAAGGGCTTAAGGCCGATTAAGGCCCATTAAGGTGCAATCGGGCCCAATAGGGGTAAATGGGCCCAACGATTTAAATTAAGCCCAGAAAAGATTAAGCACAATTAAATTATATGTTATCTGACCTGAGGAATGTTAATACGCAGTTCCGGGCATTTGATTGGGAGCATAACGGACTGCGCGACGAGACGACAATGGAAAAGAAAAGGTCAGACTCGACAGGAAAATAAAGTAAGGGAATTCTGCGGACTGCTAGAGGTAACTTTACGTAATTTTAAATTCATATGCAGTCCTTTAAAATTTATCTGAAGGGTCTAGAGGTCGAATAATAATTTTAGTGCCCCGAATGGGCAAATTACTAAAATACCCTTGTTAAGGGTAAAATCTAAAAATTTAGGAAAAATTGGGAGGAGCAAGAACAAGAGGTTCCTGCTCATTCTGGAGGTATTTTAACACATGCATGAGTAGGCTGGCTCACTTTTAAAGATAAATGCATAGCATTGCATATCTTGAACGATGTGTTTTCTGTGAAAATTATTTGGAGATAACCGAGCCGCCTACGTGTTTTTATTTACATGTGACGTGCTAGAACTCAGCTCGCACGATGTTTGACTTGTGTGATGCATACATTAGTGCTAGAGCGAGAGCTCGCACTAGAGTTTTACATGCATAGGTGCTAGAGTATAACTCGCACCAGATTTCACATGCTTTTTCGTGACATGGTGCTAGAGTCTAACTCGCATCAGATTTTACATGATTTTCATGACACGGTGCTGGAGTCTAACTCGCACCATATTTTTATATATACGATTTTCATGACAGAGTGCTTGAGCTTAGCTCGCACTAGTTTTATTTGAATTACTGATAGTGTTAGAGCACCGCTCGCACTACTTTTCAGAGATCATACGATAAGCCGTGCTTGGAGCATCGGGTAGACTGTGTGTCACCGATTTAATAGGCTCGCACGTGCGTTTTGAGACATGGCATGAGTATAGAGATATTATATGGGTCCACGGAGTACGATGTACCGTGCAAGTAGCATGGAGTACGATGTACCGTGTGGTATCTTCGTGATACGTTGGACTTGTGGCGTTGTTGGACCACCCATTGTTAGACCACCAGCGTTGTCGATGGGCCCAAGAGGGGTTGCCATGGCCGTTGGCAGGGGTTGGCCGGGCAGGGGTTGGCCGTCACGATATGATGCATCAGCATCTTCGGATGCATGGAAATCGGATAAGACCGACGAGATGGAGTGACCCACCTCTCGAGCGGTTCCCGATCATGGTGAGAACCCGCACACTAGGATCCGTGTAGCTGAGGAACTCCCGAGGACAGATATGGCCATAGTCCTGATTATTGCCGTTATACAATTACTGCCTCATCTCGCATGTCGACGATTTCGATGATTTAAACTGGGTTTTAAAACTAAATTGCATGATGGTATTTCCATGCTTTTCAACCCATGTGTGAAATGTAAACCGTTTTCATGGTTTTGTGTGAGTCAGGATCACCCGAAGGAGGGGTCGAGTCCTGACTTTACTGTGAAATTTTTTAATAAGAAAGAAATGATTTGAATATACTTGCATGTTGAATTTTCCGTGCAATTGCGTTTTACATAACATCATAACGCATATCATTTGTTTTTAAAATGTGTGGAGAAAGGGTGGTTTATGCATGGCACTACGTTCATGTAGGTAGTATGGTTACCTACTTGTTCGTAGGATTGCCTTACTGAGCTTGATGTGCTCACCCCTTTCATTTTCTCCCACAGATGATCTCCAGTTGAAGTTACGACGACTCAGTACTGCATTCCGGATATCCGCTGCTGCCCATCAACATAAGGTATATATACTTGTACATATTGTATCTACATAAGCATAGCACAGTAACATGTTAGTAAGTAACTTTAGGGGATGTATAAATAGTATAAACAATTATAAATGACTGGAGAAGAAATAAGTATTAGGGTAGGTGTATGGTGGGACTGGCATTGACGCACAGCCCAATTATTTTGGAGTGTTGGTCACGATTCGAGGATAGGTAAGAATATAATATAAGAAAATAAATAAACAAAAACGCGAAAAATTAACTCTGATTTTTGGGTAGTTTGGGTCGTGACATTTGGAACTGAGACAAAGTTATACAAGAAGTTTGGTCAATTTCAAGGTCAAGGGCATTTTGATAATTTTATTATCTTGATAATTAAATTTGAAAATAAAATTTGTCTTAGAAAACTTAATGAGATTTTAAAGGCTCTCGGCCATGATGCAATTAGTATTGATCAAATCAATTAATTTTCTTGAATCGAGCTATTCACATCATCTTTTTTAGGTTAACAATTAGTCTAAATGGTGATTAAGTGAGTTGGTGACCATAATCGAGATAGCTTGGGGTATTGTTATTTGAAATCTTATGTAAATTCTCGAAATTTTTCTGTAATTTGCTCGTAAAAAATGAACAAGTGGAAATAAAATGTATGCTTGGTATAAAATAAAATAAATAGATAAATAATAATAATAAAATAATAAAATAAATAAATAAATAAAATAATATGGTGAAACTGAAAACACGAAACCTCTGTTCACCGGCCCTTCTGCGCACCAGCTCTCCTGCATGCACCAACTCTGTACACTGAACCCCCTACCACAACCAGACTCCTCCCTTCATCAATTTCTATCACCCACCTGCTCCTGGTATCGAAGACATGTAGTGGAAGCAGTCGGTGTACAAGAAACTGAGAGTGGAAGCATCTATATAATCAGACAGTAGAGAGGCAGAAACGAGAGGAAAAGAAAAGAGAGAGAGGTCGGTAATTGAAGAAACCGAGAGGCTTGAACGACTGGAGCAAAATAGGCGAGACAGGAAGTGGTGATCTGAGCTCCTTGACCTTCTCCATTTTACTGCAAGAAGTCGAAGAACAGGGGCCCTTCTTGGCCTCGTGTAAAACTGGAGCAGGGAGTGGCTAAAGGAAAAAATGGAGCTAGCGAGACTGCCCGGGGCACTTGGAGAACAGAAGAAATGGAGGCTTGTGCGTGGAGGTTGGAAGCGGTGGCTCTCGACTGGTTGATGGGGAGTTGGGAAACAGAGAGCTCATTCTCTGTTTACGATGCCGAGAGTGGTCTCGACTGACCACGGGGAAAAAGGCACAACCACGGGCTGCTAAGGGGTACTGCTGGAGCCGGAGGTAGCCAAACGTGCGACCACTTTTTTCAGTCGCTCCTTGACACTGGGAATAGAAGTGAAGAGTGGAGATAGGGGCGTGATTAGAGAGAGACGGAAGCAAGCTGGAGCAACGGTGAACGGAAGAAGGGAACCGAACAATAAACTGAGAACGAGGAAGACGAGTGAGACACGATGATGGTAACTACGGAGGAGTGGCCGAGCCGAGAAGAATGGAAGGAAATCGATAGTGAATAGTAAACCTGCATAGTGAAGAAGGAAGAAGAAGAGAAAGACGCGGGAAATTCAAACTCGCATAAGAAAAAAAGGGAAATTCTTCTATATATATATATATATTTGGAGTAGAAAAGAAAACCTGAGCGAATTGATAGAGAAACTCAGGAAAAGATGATCGAAATATCGATTCGAAATTTCGAGGTAGCAAATTGATTAACGCAAAACCGTTGACTCGCACCACTAAGACACTGAGAATTTCTGACAAGACACCGAGGTAAGAAAAATTCTCGTGGCTGCTAGAGTTAAATATACGTAATTTCTATGTGTTTGTAGTTATAAAATTATTCGGTTAAATTTCCTAATTATCGGAATATAGAGAACCCAATGCCAAATTTATGTTTTTAAAAAATAAGGGAATTTTAAACTTCATAGATCGACTTAACTACCTATATAGATTTATTTGATTAAATTAAACAAAATCTAGGTAAATATAATCATTGATCTTAGATCGAAAACCCCCAGTTTTGATTACTCCGTACCAAGTACTGGAATTTTAACCGAAAAATGGCTAGTTAGCCCTTTTGAATTATTTTGTGAAACAAAATTGAATTTATATGTGATTTAAGAAAAAATGATTTGTTATAAAGAGTTTCTGATAAGATGTGCTTGAACGCGTGCTGACTGTGTGTCGCACGGTCTGACTTGCACTGTATTTGAGACAAAGGCTACGATTAAATCATGTTGCATTTCGTCTGTTCTGTTATCTGTGGTCCGTAGGAGCATGATGTACTGTGCAACACGCACGCAAGTACGATGTACCATGTTTTTTATTCTGTTTCTAGTCTTCAGACATTCTGATCTATGAGCTGTTTGGGTAGCTGACCATTCCTACGGCGATTTACATCCCGACACACCGGATCAGTGATTTGTTCAGAGTCACAAACATTGGCCAATAGTCTTTCTGATATCTGATATAACATGTATTACCATGTCTCGTCTGTTTGAAATATTTTTCTGAATTGTCTTCTTGAATTGAGATATCTGGAAATCTGTTTGTTTTGTTACTAGAAAACTCTAAACTTTCTATATTTACCATAGTAGCTAATTTTGCTACCGATATATGTTCTGTTTCTGAAAATCTGTTTATGGTATTTGTGCATTTGTCGTACTATTTATGTACTCTGTGAAAATGTTCTAGATTTGGCAAATACATATATATATATATATATTTTAGGTAGTATATTTATCTACTTGCTATGAGGTTTTTCTTACTGAGCATGTTAAGCTCACCCCTTACTCTCCTCCACATATTCGCATCATTAGTAGGATTGACTCCCTAAGTCAAGGTATTTTGCACAGCCATACGTCAGCAAGGTATCACCTGAGTTTGAGGTATACCCAGTAAGGATATCTGTTTTGTATCTAAAATTTTTGTAAGTACAATAATGTATGCAAGTTACGTCTGAGGAATGTGATTGAGACTATTTTGTATGTGAACAAAGGTGCCGATTTAATGGAATAGTATTATCATTATTTTCGTTTTAAACTATTACCAAGAGAATTTAAATTTCATAGACGAATTTATAGATTTTGATCTGTTATCGACTCGTAGCCTAACCAAAATATTCATAAATTTGGGTCGTTACAAAAGTTGGCATCAGAGTAAGGTTGGTCTGATACGAGTCGATATTTGGAGAAAGAGAAAATTTGGAAAGTTCACATCCACAGCATTACTGTACAATATTTAGTGTAACGGCCCAGCCCAGTCGGACCAGTCCAGTCGGCCATGGCCACCCCTCTTGGCCCCACAACATCAACTACTATGACATCGACTGCTGTTGACATCGTTACTCATTCGTATTGTCCGCTTTGAAAGCCCCACATGCCTCTCACGATTTTATTGAGGTAAATACCCCAATTCGCGTCCCACATAGTTTGAACATAAAACCTTAAAGTCTTAGCTCTTATACACATGATACCACTGAGCCAAGTTTTTGAAGGCTCTTCAAGACTTGACGCTCGCTAAAGGGGATCTTACTATTAAGACTTCTAGGTCTAGCAAACTTAATGACAACCTTCAACAAAACCAAACTGAATTTGACAATTTGCAGTCCAAATATGATTCCCTTTTCACCAGTTTTAACTGGTTAGCTGACTGCAATCATGAGTTAGAACAACATATTACAAATTTGGAGAGTCTATCCTCTGCTTCTTTTGGTCAAACAGAGATTGACCGCATCAGGGCAGAAGCCGTAAGGGAGTATCAACTCTTTAAAGATTGCTTTAGGTAGAAAGAGGATTACTGTGCGAGGTTTGTGAAATATGGTTTCTATCTCGCCCGATCTTGGCTGGAGAAGCACAGGGAGGGCGTAGAGTTCCACGAGCTCTTATATACGCCAAAAGCTATGTTGTTTAAAGCTTCTAATTGGACTAAATATGAGCCCGATGCTGAGCCAGCAGATAAGTTTTTGAAGAAAGCTGCTCAGGATGACCTGGCTAACCTGACTGGACCTTGGCAGCCTCTGAGCCCAGATAATGCTCCTAAGCCAATTGGTGCCCTTGATAAATTAGACGGTGAGGAGCCACCGGTGCCAAAAGTCTGATCATGGAGATTGATTTCTTTTTTCTTTTTTAATTAGGTTTTATTGTAACGAATCATTCTATTGTTACGAAATTTTTATAGCAGAATTTTAATAATAAAAATTGTTTATTCCTCTTTTTTCTTTTTATTAATACATGTACTCATTTGAGCAGAATTTTAATAATAAAAATTGTTTATTGCTTTTTTTTCTTTTTATTAATGCATGTACTCATTTGACTTTTGCTATCACCATTTATCTGTATACACCACATATATATGCTCCCCAAATTATTAATAAAAGGTGTAAACTTTTAGAAGAATTGTGCATTTAAACATACCTTTTTTTTGGTGCAGGACCACCGCGACACATTTGCGTCTCTGGTACTATGGCATGTCTTTTGTCTAATGTCTGGCCGTCGTGACGCATTTGCGCTTCTGGCACTATGACATGTCTTGTTTCTAATGCCTGGCCGTCATGACGCTTTCGCGCCTCTGGCACTATGACACGTCTTCTTGCTAATGCCTGGCCTCCTGACGCATTCGTGCCTTTGGCACTGTGGCATGTCTTCTTACTAATGTCTGGCCGCCGTGACGCATTCGCGCCTCTGACACTATGGCATGTCTTCTTTCCAATGCCTGGCCGCCATGATGCATTCACGCCTCAGGCACTGTGGCATGTCTTTTTTCTAATGCCCAGCCGCCATGATGCATTCGCGCCTCTGGCACTGTGGCATGTCTTCTTTTTAATGCCCAACCACCGTAACGCATTTGCGCCTCTGAAACTGTGGCATGTCTTCTTTCTAATGCCCGGCCGTTGTGATGCATTCACGCCTCTGGCACTGTGGCATGTCTTCTTTCTAATACCCGACCGCCGTGAAGCATTCACGCCTCTGGCACTGTGGCATGTCTTCTTTCTAATGCCCGACCGTCGTGACGCATTCGCGCCTCTGGCACTGTGGCATGTCTTCTTTCTAATGCCCAGCCGCCATGACGCATTCGCACCTCTGGTACTATGGCACAATCTCTTCTGTCACAAGATTCATATTCGTAAATAGAAAGATATATATGAATGAAGAGATCACTTGATTTATTCATTGTATGGAGATACAAAAATTCGAAAAGAAGACATAATATAAATGATTAACTCCAATACAACTTTAAGTGGTTTGAGTTCCATGTCTTCCCTATCTTCTTCGCTTGCAAAGTTTTTAAGATACAGTTGTTGGGCCTAATCATCCGTATGATTCGAGATGGACCTTCCCAATTGACTTCGACTTTTTCCCTCCTCTTTCAGTGCATTGGTTATGTGTGACTTTCTCAACACCAAATCTCCTTCCAACATTGGTCTGTCTTTAACTCGACTGTTATAGTAGTTAACTACCCTTTGGTGGTAGGATGAAAGTCGGATAGACGTAACCTCTCTATGTTCGTCAAGTAGATCTAGGTTTTCCCTTAACCATTTCGAATTCTCTTCCTCTACCAAGGGTATCATTCTCAGCGAAAGTGCTCCAATTTCAACGCGGATCAATGCTTCAGTTTCGTATACCAAACTAAATGGTGTTTCTCCGGTCGACACTCGACTGGTGGTGCGGTACGCCTACAAGACACTAGGTAACTTATCCACCCACGCCCCTTTAGCCTTATTCGATCTGGTCTTCAAACCGTGATGGATGGTTCGGTTGCTGACTTCTGCTTGCCCATTAGCTTGAGGGTATGAAATAGAAGAAATCCTCAACTGAATATTAAGGCATTTGCAGAACTCACGAAAGGCATCACAATCAAACTGCTTCCCATGGTCAGCGTTTAGGACGCGTGGAATCCTAAATCGACATATAATGTCCTTCCATACCATCGCCTCAACTTTCTTCTCAGTAATAGTAGCTAATGGTTCTGCCTCAATCCATTTTGTAAAGTAATCGATAGCTACCAGTAAAAACTTTCTTTATCCCGTGGCTGATGGAAAGGGTCCCAAAATGTTTATCCCCCATTGTGCAAAGGGCGTTGGTTGCACCGTGCCCTGAAACGGAGTAATTGGAGTCGTTGTTATTGGCGCAAACCTTTGGTACTTGTCACATTTGCGGACTTTATCCACCGCGTCTTTCTTTAATGTTGGCCAATAGAATCTCGACCGCAATATTCTGGAGGTAAGGGCTCTAGCTCCCAAATGTTTGCCACAAATTCCTTCGTGTACTTCTGCTAGGACATAGTTACCCTTTTCTGGCCTTAAGCACTTTAACAGAGGTGATGTGTACCTCCTCTTGTACAACTCCCCATTTATTAACGTGAACTTTGCCCCTTGCATCTTTAAGCGTCGAGCTACTTCCTTGTCATGTGGAAGTGTGCCATCAGTTAGGTACTGTTTAAATGGTGTCCTCCAATCGTCTCCCAGCTCAATATCATACACTTCTGCTTCTTCAATTCTAGGTCTTTCTAGCCTCTCCACCTTCAGTATTCTTCCTTCAGCCTCGTTAGAAGAGGCCAATTTAGACAGTGCGTCTGCATGGCTGTTTTCAGATCGATTGATTTATACCAACTAAAAGTTCTCAAAAATTTGAGCCAGTGATTAGACTTTCTTTAGGTATAGGATTAACATCGGCTCTCGAGTCTCGTACTGTCCGTTGAATTGGTTCACCACTAATTGGAGTCACTATGTGCCACTAGGTTACGAATTTGTAATTTCTCTGCTAACTTCATTCCACCGACCAAGGTAAAATGCAAAGAATATTCCAAAGATTTCCCTTCAGGTCACACCAGGACTATGCCAGCCCCACTACCATTTGCACTTGACGTTCCGTCAATGTGCAGTGGCCATGGTCGCGTCTCTTCTTCATTGTTGCCCCTTGAGCTAGTGCATTCGACTATGAAGTCCGTTAGAGCTTGGCCTTTAATGGCTTGTTGGGGCTGAAATGTGATATCATACTCTCCAAGTTCTACTGCCCATTTCACCAATCTCACTGAATGTTTAGGCTTTTGAATAATTTCCCGTAACAGTTGATCCATCAAAACTGTGATATGGTGTGCCTGAAAGTAAGGACACAATTTTTGAGAGGCCATCACGAGGATTAATGCAAACTTTTCAGTTAGCGAATAGCGTGTCTCAGGGTCTAGTAACACCTTGCTTACATAATAAATAGGGCGATCCACCATTTCATCTTTTCTCAACAATACTGCACTGACGGTGTACTCACCAACTCCTATGTACATAAACAAATGTTTCCCTACTTGAGGCCTTGTCAATAAAGGTAGCTCCCTCAAATACTCTTTTAAGTCTTCGAAAGCTGTTTAGCACTCATCTGTCTATTTGAAATTCTTTTCACCTCTTAGAGTTTTAAAGAATGACAGGCTCCTCTCCGAAGATTTTGATAGAAATCGGTTCAGAGCTACTATCCTGCTCGTCAATCTTTGGACTTCTCTCACTGTAATTGGTGGCTTCATATCTATGATCGCTTGTACCTTCTCGGAGTTTGCCTCAATGCCTCTATTAGTGATCATGAATCCCAAGAACTTTCTAGATCTGACTTCAAAGGAACACTTATTGGGGTTTAGCTTCATATTAAACTTCCTCAACACTTTAAACACCTTAGACATCTGGTGAGCATGAGACTCCCATGCTTTTCTTTTAATGATCATGTCATCCACATAAGCTTCCATGGAGTTTCCCAGGAGATCCTTGAAGACTTTGTTTACCATCCGCTAATATGTGGCTCCAACATTCCTTAAATCGAATGGCATCACACGATAACAGTATGTTCCATCATCTGTTATAAAGGAAGTCTTCTCTTCATCTTCTGGATGAAGCATAATCTGGTGGTATCCAGAAAAAGCATCTAGAAAACTGAGAAGTTCATATCCCGATGTTTCATCTACAAGCTTATCAATTCAGTGTAAAGGATGGGAATCTTTAAGATAAGCTTTATTCAAGTCGGTAAAGTCCACACACATCCTCTATTTCCCATTGGACTTCTTTACCATTACAATATTGGCCAGCCACTCTGGATAATTAACTTCTTTAATAAATCCAGCCTCTAAAAGCTTATTAACCTCTTTAATGATCACTTTTTATCTTTTCGGGGTAAAATTTCTCTTCTTTTGTTCGACGGGCTTATGCCCAGGTAGAACATTAAGTTTATGCCAAATTACTTATGGATTAATCCCGGGCATATCAGCTGGCGTCCAAGCAAAAACATCAGAGTTTTTTCTTAGGCATTCCACTATCTCTCTCCTCGTTTGTTCATCAAGTTGAGTTCCCATGAATGCTTTATTTCTCCATCTCCTTCTATTAGCTCAATAGCTTTCATCTCTTCAATAGGTTGAGGCTTAGGGGGGTCGGCTATAGTTAGCATCTCCTTCCTCTGTATTCCTTTGCAAGTAGTAGAGGCGATATAACATGTATGAGCCTTCTTTTGATCTCCTCGCACTTGTCCAACTCCATTAGGGGTAGAAAACTTCATTAACAGGTAGCAAGAAGAGATTATAACCCTCATATCATTCAACAGAGGTCTTCCCAAAATCATGTTATAAGCAATCAAGGTTGATTTCACGACCATGAATAACACCTGTCGAGTCACATCCTTTGGACTTTCCCCAAGAGATATGGGTAACTGAATGGATCCGGCTACCTTCACCTTCTCCCCTGTAAATCCATACAGTGGTGTTGTAACTGGTTTTAATCTATCCTCCGCTACATTCATCTTCTCAAAAAAATTCCAATAGATTAAATTCATCGAGCTTTCGTTATCAACCAGGATTCTGCCAACTGAGTGTTTCACCACCACCGTTGAGACTACCATGGGATCATCATAGAGGATGACAATATCTCCCTTGTCTGTAACATAATAAGCTATTCATCCACCTTCTCCTCCATAACAGCATAAATTTTATATGCTTACCTCGTGTAGGCTTTGCGAGAGGCAGAGGAGTTCTCTGCCATCGAATCTCCACCTGCGATGACATTTATAGCTGGACCAGTTGGTTCATTATCTTGTTGGTTACCTTTGGGATCTGGTCTAGCTTTTTCCTCATCTTTCGACCTTCTTCCCCTATTTCTGCCATCATTAGTCTGTCTATTATGCGGACAATTATCCTTTCAATCTCACGAGAGGTAACGAGCCCTTTCACTTCTCCAAAGGAAATGATTAATCTTCCCTTCTCGAGCTAACTTTTTCAATTGATCCATCAATTCTTTGCATCTTTCCATAGGATGTCCATGAGCAGAGTGAAAACTACAGTAGGCATCTACATTTCACCCTAAGTTTCCTATTTTTTTGGGGAACTCCAACAGTTTAGTCCCTTCAATAGCAGCAAGAATAGCAGCACGAGGCTCGTTTAGCTTGGTATAGTTTTCATACCTAAGCCTAGGAGCCTTGTCTGATCTGTCGGGTCTAGAAGAACTCCTTTCAGTCATGTCTCTTTCTCTTTTTCTTCCCTCATTCGCCTCTCAAGACTGCACCATTCTCATCACTTCCTCTTGGGCAATATACTTATTCGCCTGGGCAAATAAATTTGAGATAGTTGCAGGCTGATCTAGGGACAAAGATAATGGTAACTTCTCATATTTTGTTCCTTGTAGCATCGTCACTATAGCTACTCCTACTTGCAAATCCTTCACCTCTAAAGTCGCATCCCGGAAGCGATCCACATAACTTTTCAAAGACTCTTTATTCCCTTGCTTAAGTGTAAGCAGGTAGGTGGCGTCCTTTTTTCGCTGGCTATTGATCATGAATGCTTTCAAAAACTCACTTCGTAACTGATCAAAAGATGAGATGGAACATTCCTTCAGTCCATTAAACCATTTCATAGCATATCCCATTAGTGTGAGCGAGAAGGCTCTGCACATTATTTCATCCTCTCATCCATGGAATAACATGAGAGACTCATAATTTTGCATATGGTCATATGGGTCGGTTTTGCCAACATAAGTAGCTATAGAAGGCATATTAAATTTCTTCGGTAGCAATTTCTCTATAATCTAGGAGCTGAAAGAGATTCTCCTTCTCTGGCTATCTTCACTAGACACTAACTTCTTCTTTTCCAAAATCTCTCTATGACTTTTTCAAAGTTCTTCGATTCCCGAGTCAAGTGTGCTTGTCACACCCCGACTCTGGGAGTCCTTCATCCATACATATACTACTTATGGTTGGGCTGTGAGCCAACGCAATAACTATATTCCATACATTCATAGCGGAAACATTTAAAACTTTAACTCACACACTCCCAGGTATGTGTGTAGATAAACAAAATTAATTGTATAATATATTATCATTATATAACATCCCCATAAAACTGTTTACATTTTCAATTCATAACTATGCGATACATTACAATAGATACAAAATGCTTTGTGTATACAATTCTTATACCTTTGCAATCGATGGGAGCTGTCCAATATAAAAGAGATCTGGAGACCACCGCATTGTCCTACTTCTCAGTATCTGGAGTGGAAAAAGTAGTGGAATGAGCAAACCACAGCTCAGTAAGGAATGGAATGCTAACAGGTAGATATTGTACTATCTACATAACTCATGCATGAAATAACAAACCATGTTTCATTATAAATGGAAGTATCTCTAGAAAATGCATTTAAATATTCTCCTCTCATAAGCATTTTCATAAAAAAAAAATATAGAATGCTTCCATTCAAAAACATGTCATAAAATAATGCTATCACAACACAAGTATTGAAATAACGAGATTTATCAAATCATAATCTCTTTACTTTTCTCAAATCTTTTCTTTTCATTAAATCTCTTATTTTTTAAGTTTTCTCAAATTCTCATATCTCTGAGACAGGCATGGAATTGTCGGCAAACTAATATCCACAACATATGGCCATAGTCAGTGATCCCAAACCTCACTGATCAGGTGTACACAGGGTATCACTTGCCCGAAGAGGGATGGGTCAGTCCTACCCTTCGGCTCATCTCAGTAATCATCATCATCTTCCTCATCATATCACATATACACACGGTGAAATGTACGCCATGTGTCATCTACGCGATACTTGTACTCACGTGCACCCAGCATGGTATATAGTATTCCATAGACAACTACACAGTTCAACATACGACCGTGGACTTAGTCCATCCACCCTACTCCGATGGACTCATCATCCTGTATCATGTCTCATATACCATGGCGAGCGGAATCAGCGTGACACATAGTCATCGCCATGCTCCAGCGTTGTATCTCTCAGTGCGAGCAACTGCTTCTAGCACCGTATCATCTCAAATATGTGTGCGAGCTAGGCTCCAGCAGATCATCGTTATCATGAAACCATAAAAAGCTTATGCGAGCTAAACTCCAGCACAAAATCATCATCATAAAACAACGTGCGAGCTACGTTCTAGCACGGTTCATCAAAACATGCAACATATGCGAGCAAAAACTCTAGGATAGCTTAAATCATTAAAACAGGTGTGAGCTAGTGCTCCCAAACCAAATCACATCTCAAATCCGACAGGTGACTATTTTTGCTTTTAAAAATCCAAAACATGTTTATTTGCGTAGCATGCCGTCCCATGCTAAACATGTACAACTAGACAACCTATCCATCATCATTTCTCAATCACAAAATCAATACATAGTTAGGAAAACATCAAAATCATGCATGTCATGCTATTTTCTTACCTCATCCCATTTTCACAATATATATATATATATCATAATACCTTTCATGTTCTCATATCATTTCATAGCTCAAGAGCTAAACATACCAATTCTCACGTCATATCTACTAAAATTGCTGAAAGATACGTACAAATACCTCTATCACTAACATACAGTCTCTTACCTCGAGTTGCGCTTGTACTTCCTTCGTCTCTTTTGCTCCACTTGCGATCCAGGTCAATCGTGTTCCACGTATTTCAATCTGCACGTGTAAATCATTAAGTTATTTTCTATTCCTTCTCCTAACATACACATTGTCACTTATTTATCTATTCATACTTCTCAATTTCTTATCACATTCCCACCTTTTCCACTAATCTCATTATGTCTTCTCTTAAGTTTTCCATCACTCTTCCATCGATTTTCTCTTCATAATTCCCTCTTAACATTACTCACTCATCACTACACTCATCATTCCTAACAATATTTCACATACCATTAAACCCGTAAAATGTCTAGAAATCCATATTTAAAGCTTGAGGGTTGAAAAGCTTACCTAGCTTAGTCTTATCGTTAGCCAAACTTGTGGTAGCCAAACCTTCTTCTCTTAGTCAAACCAATGTGTGATTTTTTGATATGTTGTTCTCCTCACTTCAAGGAACAACTTTACCTTCATGAGCTTCTTCAGATTCTAGCTAGAATGTAGTGTATTTAGAGTGACAAAGCTTAGTTCTTTGAGAGAAATGGAAAGGTGCGGGTTTGGTGGGTGGAAAATCTAATTTTTCAGCTTAATCCCGTGCTCTTTTATAGATGCAAAGACATGAGATCGATCTAGTCCCTTGTGGAGATCAATCTCTGCATGGTTTGGTACTCCTTTTACCTAACGCAATCTACTACCAGATCGATTTGCTTTCATGATGAGATCGATTTGTTTTGTGAAAGGGAGATCGATCTGTCGCTTAGAGGAGATCGATCTCTTTGTGAGATCTGAGAATTTCAGACATATTTAATGATGTAATAATAAATTGAAGTGTAATTTATTGAGCTAAGTGAATTGTAGGAATTATAATTGGAGATTTATATGTTAAGTGTGTAAAATGAGCATGAAGCATGAGGACAGATCGATCTGGGAGAAGGAGAGATCGATCTGGTGAGTTAAAAATGACGAGGAAGGGGAAATTTGAAGAGCAGATCGATCTCCAATGGAAGAGATCGATCTCCTTATGAATCTGTTTGAGAAGTGATCGATCTCATGAGGAAGAGATCGATCTCCAAATGAATCTGTTTGAGAGAAGATCGATCTCATGAGGAGGAGATCGATCTCCAAATGCTTCTGTTTGGGGAGAAGATCGATCTCCTTAGGAGCAGATCGATCTCATAAAGCCATAAAGAGATCGATCTCATAAAGCCATAAAGAGATCGATCTCACCCCTCGACAGATCGATCTCCTAGGCATAAAATTGCCCAGATCGTCCCCAAATTTCAAACACAGATCGATCTCATCAAGAGGCAGATCGATCCTACCTCCAGTCTATATAAGGAACCTGTGTTTTCTCCTGAAATTTCACTTTCTCTCTCTTTCAAACCTCCATTTTTCCGAAAACCTAGTTTCTCACTCCTCCAAATCCCCCATTTTCGGTCGAATCAGCTATTGTGGAAAGAAGGAAAGTTGTTCCTCATCAAAGGGAGAACAACATACTTGGAAATCGAAGGACGAATCGGATCGAGGCGTGAGTTGTGCGTCTCACAAGCTTTGGGTAATTTTTAAACCTCGATCTTGATATTTGAGCTGATTTTGATGTTATTGGTGGTTGTAATCGTGTTGAAATAGTTGAGGAATGATTAGGGATTGATGAGATTGTAATGTAGTGGGATTAATGTTGATATTTGGAAATTGTGGCAATTTTGAGGATTGTGCTATAAACGAAAATATAGACAAGGTGGTAAATTAGCGTAGATAATTGGTATTAGGGATGTAGAACTTCGAGATATTGAAAATGAGGTTGTAGTTTAAGGTTGAGTTACGAGAATTGAGAGGTTTGAGGAGTTATGAGCAATTATGCTCGATTTTGAGAATTGAGGTTTGTGTGATGTTGAGTATTGATGTTTTAACATCGTTTGGACAGCTCGGGAGTTCCAGAGTGGAATGCGAGGCTAGTCCGTGATACGGGGGAACGATTGCACTATACGAGGTGCAAAGAGGTAAGGGAAATCTAAACCATTTGTGTATGTGATTTGTAAACTGTTATAGCATGATTTATGATTTATAAACAAGCATGTTGAGTGTTTTGTGTTGAGATTAAATTGCACACGATTTTATAGCCGGTTGGAGCCCAATGTTTTATGAGTTTATAACTGGGCTCTACGTTAAGGCAACATTGAGATTTGAGAAATGTGTGCGTGTGCTTTGCCGGTTAGAACTCGGTTTTTATTACGTTTTGTGTTGAGTACAAAACGTTTTTCAAATGAGTTTTATGAGAGAGAAACCATTACGAGTTCTACGTGAAGGCAAACCCGTCTTATGTGATAAGACTTAGGTGTGTAGTTGTGAGTACACACCGGGCATTGCTCTGGTAGCATGTAAGCCCGATTTCTTCTCCGTTCTGGTAACGTGAGAATGACCCATTGGTGGCTGTGCCACGTATACCCCATCGGTGGCTGTGCCACGTATACCCCATCGGTGGCTGTGCCACGTATACCCCATCGGTGGCTGTGCCACGTATACCCCATTGGTGGCTGTGCCACGTATACCCCCTTAGTGGCTGTGCCACGTTGAGAAAACCCCATTGGTGGCTGTGCCACGTTGAGAAAATCCCATTGGTGGCTGTGCCACGTTGAGAAAACCCCATTGGTGGCTGTGCCACGTTGAGATACCCCCTTGGTGGCTGTGCCACGATATACCCCATTGGTGGCTGTGCCACGTTGAGAAACCCTATTCAGTGGCTATGCCACGTGAGAAAATAATTCAGTGGCTTTGCCACGTGTGTTTTGTGGCGATGCCACGAGTGATATTAAATCAGTGGCTTTGCCACGTGTGTTTTGTGACGATGCCACGAGTGATTTTAAATCAGTGGCTATGCCACGTTATTTGAGAAAGCGTTTAACGCGTATTTTCATATGCTTTGTTTTGCTCTAGAGTGAGCCTTTTTACTTCATGTTTTCACATGACTTGACACATGAGAGTGTCGTTTTGAGTATTTTCATGCTATGGTTTTCAAATGAGTTTCACATACAAATAAACCTTTTGTGATGTGCATTTTGGTTTATGAAATGAATCCCTACCCCCCCTTACTGAGCGATTTAGAAGCTCACCCTGTTTTTCTTTCCCCCCAGAGTTCTTCAAGTGAATAAGGACTTCCCTGCGACGTACGTAGTAGTGGCTAGTGGAGGATCCGAGCTCCAGGCTATATATTTTGTACTTTGAGGTATATTTATCTTTTCATGTACCCAGACTATTATTGTAATTACAGACACTTGATGTATGACATTATATGGGATGTATTAGGATTAATTAACTTGTAATCGAGTAATGGGTATAATACAATATTTGTTATATCATGACGAGATCCTGAGGCATGATAATTATGATGATGTATGACACTGCACAGGAATGCACTCTTTATTTGTGAATTAACGAGTAAAAAGTTTTAAATTTGCCCTATTTTTCGCATTTTCGGGGCGTGACAGAGTTTTCTTAGTATCAGAGCTTAGGGTGTCTAGTACTGTCAGTGTCGGTTAAGTGAAATAGAATACATCCCAAGTGTCTGTAATAGTCTGGTCATGAACTGAAATTGAGGATTGAGATTTCAATCGATTGTGATATGTACGCGCAGGAGACGAGTTGAGATTGAGAATGAGTAAACGACGAGGTCGTTCGAGGAGGCAGGCAGAGTCCCCTCCGCCACCTGTCCCACAACCAGAGAGTCCTAACTCTCGATTTAATCGGATTGAGACCGATGTGAGGCAAGGTTTTGAGCAGATGGCAGCGTTATTCGCGCAACACTTTGGAGTTAATGCCTCGGATACTACCCCTACACCACCACCAGGACCTCCCATACCCCCAGTGCCTCCCGTCACTCAGCCTGAGGACAGAAGTAAGGTCCGACTAAAGGAATTTTTGAAGATGAATCCACCCGCATTTAAGGGAAAGAAGGATCCTACAGAGGCTGAGGAGTGGTTGACGGAGTTGAGAGTTATATTTGATTTACTGGGGTGCACCGATGCTGAGAGAGTCAGTATGAGTGCCTATATGCTAAAGGAGAGAGCTCGAGATTGGTGGAGTACTACCCAGGGTATCTTGATGTCCCACCAGGATGTGATTGGTTGGGAAGAGTTCCAGACAGCTTTTAGAACCCAATATGTACCACGAGCCGCCCAGAGAAGGAAACAGGCTGAGTTTTTGAGTTTGGTACAGGGCGACATGTCGGTGGATGACTATGAGAGCCAGTTCACCGCACTACTGAGATATGACCCAGAGACCTTCAAGAGTGAAGAGCTCCGCACAGAGAAGTTTGTGTATGGGTTGAAGCCCGTCATTAGAGATAGACTGATGAGGCTATGTATTACTGAGTTTGGAGATGCTCTGAGACGAGCACAAGAGGTTGAAAGAGGGATTGAGATGGTACAATCCCAGAACGAGCTCAGAGCGGTGAATAGAGATAAGGGCAAGAGGCCAGCACTTTTCCAGTCAGAGGCTCGGAGAGGTTCCTTCAGAAGAGGAAGGATTGAGGTGCAGAGGGACAGATTGGAGCGACCCAGAGCCTATCCTATTATCAAGGAGACCCCACGATATGTCAGGCCGGAGATGAGGATTTGTAGAGACTGTGGCCGATCGCATGAGGGAAGTTGTACTGGGTCGATCCATGGATGTTTCAGATGTGGTGACATGGGTCACAGAGTGAAGGACTGTCCCCAACCTCAGATACCACATGCTTCGGAGCCCACTAGATAACAGCCTCAGAGAGTGGATCCCCGGAGACGGGCCACTGCGGCAGAGAAAGGGAAGAAACCTGTGGCACAGGGACGAGTGTTTGCCCTGGATAAGGAGACCGCAGACGCTTCGGCAGAAACTATAAGAGGTACACTCTCTGTCTGTAATTATGAGGCTCATGTGTTGATTGATTCAGGATCCACGCATTCATTTATTTCTGAGCATTTTGCATGTAGATTAAACTTGAAGTTTGAACCTCTAGAATATATACTACATGTAAATACCCCTATGCGTGAATCCCAGAGAACTGAGTTAATCTGTAGAGGGTGTGAAATTAAGGTGGGAGATAGAGTGATGTTAGCAGATCTAATCATGTTGAGTATACATGGGTTTGATGTAATTCTGGGAATGGATTGGTTGGCAACCAATCAAGTGAGTTTAGACTGCTACACTAAGATTGTAACTTTCTCCCTACCTGAACCTTACAGTGTACGGTTGAGATATTGAGGAAATGATTATGTGGATTTCTAGTAAGTAATTTGAAAATTTTAATATTATTTTGGAGAATATTAAATATGATTATTCCTGTGAAGGTTATGAGACACTCATCTCAGACGATGAGCGGGAACATCCGAGGATTGAGGATATACCTGTGGTTTGCGAATTTCTGGATGTTTTCCCAAATGAATTGCCAGGTTTACCACCAGAGAGAGAGCTGGAGTTTACCATTGATTTGGTACCGGATACTCAGCCGATCTCTAAACCCCCCTACAGGATGGCATTAGTGGAACTTGAGGAATTGAAGAAACAACTACAGGAGTTATTGGATCAAGGGTTTATTAGACCCAGTGTTTCGCCGTGGGGAGCGCCAGTACTGTTTGTTAAGAAGAAGGATGGTAGTCTCAGATTATGCGTAGACTACCGACTGTTGAATAAAGCCACGGTGAAGAATAAATATCCGCTGCCCAGGATTGACGATCTACTTGATCAGCTAAGAGGGGCATCAATCTTTTCTAAGATTGATTTGAGATCGGGCTATCACCAATTGAGGATCAAGGAGGAAGATATTCCAAAGACGGCCTTCAGGACAAGGTATGGCCATTACGAATTTTTGGTGATGTCCTTTGGATTGACGAACGCCCCTGCAGCATTTATGAGATTGATGAACGAGGTGTTCAGAGACTATCTGGATAAGTTTGTGATAGTCTTTATTGATGATATCCTGGTGTACTCTCGGTCGTATGAGGAGCATGCACAACATTTGTGGTTAGTACTTCAGATACTCCGAGATAAGCAATTGTACGGAAAGCTTAGTAAGTGTGAGTTTTGGCTGAACCGGATAGCTTTCCTTGGGCATGTAGTCTCAGAGGAAGGAGTATCAGTGGATCCGAGTAAAATAGCAGCTGTGCTTAATTGGGAAAGACCGAGGACAGTGACTGAGATACGAAGCTTCCTTGGTTTGGCAGGGTATTACAGGAGATTTGTGGAAGGATTCTCGAGGATTGCCGCTCCTTTGACTAAGCTCACGCGTAAGGAGACTCCGTTCATATGGACTGATCAATGTGAGCTCAGTTTTCAAGAGTTAAAGAGGAGATTGACGGCGGCACCTATATTAACTATCCCTGAGGGATCAGGAGGATTCTCGATGTATAGTGATGCATCTCATCAAGGATTGGGGTGTGTGCTTATGCAGCATGGGAGAGTGGTCGCATATGGATCGCGACAACTAAAAGACCATGAGCGGAATTATCCCACGCATGATTTGGAGTTAGCCGCTGTGGTATTTGCTTTGAAGATCTGGCGACATTACTTATATGGGGAAAGATTCCAGATCTTCACTGATCACAAGAGTTTGAGATATCTCTTTGATCAGAAAGAATTAAATATGAGACAAAGGAGATGGATGGAACTCCTTAAGGATTATGACTGCGAGATTCTATATCATCCGGGTAAGGCGAATGTGGTTGCTGATGCCCTGAGCAGGAAGAGTATGATATCTGCTATGATGATCAGGGAATGGGATTTGTTAGAGCAGTTCGCCGAACTTCGGATCAGAGTTAAAGAGGTAGAGACTGGATTTTTGGCTAGCCTACGGATAGAGCCCAGGATCATGGATCAGATTAGAACTGGGCAGCGCAGTGATCAGAGATTAATAGATATGGTTAGCCAAGCTGAGCAGAGTTCGCAGTCGGATCTCACCATCAGTGAGGATGGATTGTTGAGATTCAGAGGACGGATTTGTGTACCGGACGATGATACCCTGAAGAGACAGATACTGAGAGAATCCCACTGCTCGCGATACACCATGCACCCAGGAAGTACTAAGATGTACCGAGACTTGAGAAAGGTGTATTGGTGGAGTGGTATGAAGCGAGATGTGGCAGAGTATGTGGCCAGGTGTTTAGTATGCCAGCAAGTGAAAGCTGAGCATCGGAAGCCCGGAGGACTACTACAGCCCTTACCTGTACCTACATGAAAATGGGAGCATGTCACTATGGACTTTATTATGGGTTTACCGAGGACCCGAAGAGGTCGTGACGCGATATGGGTCATTGTGGATAGATTGACCAAGAGTGCCCACTTCCTTACCATCAAGAGCACAGATACTGTGGATGCCTTAGCTGAGCTATATGTCAGCGAGATAGCTAGATTACATGGGGCTCCAGTGAGTATTACTTCTGATAGAGATTCCCGATTTACTTCCAGATTCTGGACCCAGTTTCAGGAGTCCATGGGATCTCGATTGAGTTTTAGTACCGCCTATCATCCTCAGACAGATGGTCAGTCAGAGAGGACTATTCAGACCCTGGAGGATATGTTGAGGGCGTGTACGATGGATTTTAAGGGATCATGGGATGATCACCTGCCCCTAGCAGAGTTTGCGTACAATAACAGCTATCATGCGAGTATTGGAATGGCACCTTTTGAGGCTCTATATGGTAGGAGGTGTAGATCCCCTGTAGCTTGGGAAGAAGTTGGTGACAGAAAGATAAATGCCCCCGAGCTTGTTGAGCAAGCCGTACAGAGTGTGAAACTCATATGTGAGAGGTTACGGGCTGCACAGAGTAGACAGAAAAGCTACGCGGATGCGCGTAGACGGCCACTTGAATTTGATGTTGGTGATGCAGTATTTTTGAGAGTATCACCGAGCAAGGGTATCATGCGATTTGGGAAGAAAGGAAAATTGAGTCCTCGATATATAGGACCATTTGAGATTCTTGAGAGAGTGGGAGAGGTAGCCTACAGATTGGCATTACCCCCACAGATGTCCGGAATACACAACGTTTTTCATGTGTCTATGTTATGGAAGTACCACCCGGACCCTTCTCATGTCATAGAGTATGACGAGATGGACATACAAGAGGACATGAGCTACACTAAGGAACCCGTCCGGATTCTCGATAGAAAGGAGAAGGTACTGAGAACCAAGAGCTTCCCATTAGTGAAAGTCTTGTGGAAGCATCACTCAAGGGAAGAGGCGACGTGGGAACTAGAGAGTCTCATGAAGGAGAGATACCCCCATCTATTTTGACTAGTTGAGTTGAATTTGGAGGACCAAATTCTTTTTAAGGTGGGGAGGATGTGAGATCTGAGAATTTCAGACATATTTAATGATGTAATAATAAATTGAAGTGTAATTTATTGAGCTAAGTGAATTGTAGGAATTATAATTGGAGATTTATATGTTAAGTGTGTAAAATGAGCATGAAGCATGAGGACAGATCGATCTGGGAGAAGGAGAGATCGATCTGGTGAGTTAAAAATGACGAGGAAGGGGAAATTTGAAGAGCAGATCGATCTCCTTATGAATCTATTTGAGAAGGGATCGATCTCATGAGGAAGAGATCGATCTCCAAATGAATCTGTTTGAGAGAAGATCGATCTCATGAGGAGGAGATCGATCTCCAAATGCTTCTGTTTGGGGAGAAGATCGATCTCCTTAGGAGCAGATCGATCTCATAAAGCCATAAAGAGATCGATCTCACCCCTCGACAGATCGATCTCCTAGGCATAAAATTGCCCAGATCGTCCCCAAATTTCAAACACAGATCGATCTCATCAAGAGGCAGATCGATCTCTTACCTCCAGTCTATATAAGGAACCTGTGTTTTCTCCTGAAATTTCACTTTCTCTCTCTTTCAAACCTCCATTTTTCCGAAAACCTAGTTTCTCACTCCTCCAAATCCCCCATTTTCGGCCGAATCAGCTATTGTGGAAAGAAGGAAAGTTGTTCCTCATCAAAGGGAGAACAACATACTTGGAAATCGAAGGACGAATCGGATCGAGGCGTGAGTTGTGCGTCTCACAAGCTTTGGGTAATTTCTAAACCTCGATCTTGATATTTGAGCTGATTTTGATGTTATTGGTGGTTGTAATCGTGTTGAAATAGTTGAGGAATGATTAGGGATTGATGAGATTGTAATGTAGTGGGATTAATGTTGATATTTGGAAATTGTGGCAATTTTGAGGATTGTGCTATAAACGGAAATATAGACAAGGTGGTAAATTAGAGTAGATAATTGGTATTAGGGATGTAGAACTTCGAGATATTGAAAATGAGGTTGTAGTTTAAGGTTGAGTTACGAGAATCGAGAGGTTTGAGGAGTTATGAGCAATTATGCTCGATTTTGAGAATTGAGGTTTGTGTGATGTTGAGTATTGATGTTTTAACATCGTTTGGACAGCTCGGGAGTTCCAGAGTGGAATGCGAGGCTAGTCCGTGATACGGGGGAACGATTGCACTATACGAGGTGCAAAGAGGTAAGGGAAATCTAAACCATTTGTGTATGTGATTTGTAAACTGTTATAGCATGATTTATGATTTATAAACAAGCATGTTGAGTGTTTTGTGTTGAGATTAAATTGCACACGATTTTATAGCCGGTTGGAGCCCAATGTTTTATGAGTTTATAACTGGGCTCTACGTTAAGGCAACATTGAGATTTGAGAAATGTGTGCGTGTGCTTTGCCGGTTAGAACTCGATTTTTATTACGTTTTGTGTTGAGTACAAAACGGTTTTCAAATGAGTTTTATGAGAGAGAAACCATTACGAGTTATACGTGAAGGCAAACCCGTCTTATGTGATAAGACTTAGGTGTGTAGTTGTGAGTACACACCGGGCATTGCTCTGGTAGCATGTAAGCCCGATTTCTTCTCCGTTCTGGTAACGTGAGAATGACCCATTGGTGGCTGTGCCACGTATACCCCATCGGTGGCTGTGCCACGTATACCCCATTGGTGGCTGTGCCACGTATACCCCCCTTAGTGGCTGTGCCACGTTGAGAAAACCCCATTGGTGGCTGTGCCACGTTGAGAAAACCCCATTGGTGGCTGTGCCACGTTGAGATACCCCCTTGGTGGCTGTGCCACGATATACCCCATTGGTGGCTGTGCCACGTTGAGAAACCCTATTCAGTGGCTATGCCACGTGAGAAAATAATTCAGTGGCTTTGCCACGTGTGTTTTGTGGCGATGCCACGAGTGATATTAAATCAGTGGCTTTGCCACGTGTGTTTTGTGGCGATGCCACGAGTGATTTTAAATCAGTGGCTATGCCACGTTATTTGAGAAAGCGTTTAACGCGTATTTTCACATGCTTTGTTTTGCTCTAGAGTGAGCCTTTTTACTTCATGTTTTCACATGACTTGACACATGAGAGTGTCGTTTTGAGTATTTTCATGCTATGGTTTTCAAATGAGTTTCACATACAAATAAACCTTTTGTGATGTGCATTTTGGTTTATGAAATGAATCCCTACCCCCCCTTACTGAGCGATTTAGAAGCTCACCCTGTTTTTCTTTCCCCCCAGAGTTCTTCAAGTGAATAAGGACTTCCCTGCGACGTACGGAGTAGTGGCTAGTGGAGGATCCGAGCTCCAGGCTATATATTTTGTACTTTGAGGTATATTTATCTTTTCATGTACCCAGACTATTATTGTAATTACAGACACTTGATGTATGACATTATATGGAATGTATTAGGATTAATTAACTTGTAATCGAGTAATGGGTATAATACAATATTTGTTATATCATGACGAGATCCTGAGGCATGATAATTATGATGATGTATGACACTGCACAGGAATGCACTCTTTATTTGTGAATTAACGAGTAAAAAGTTTTAAATTTGCCCTATTTTCCGCATTTTCGGGGCGTGACACTCTTCTTGGCCAAGACTTAAAGAGATCGATCTGTGCCTTGTGAAAGATTGATTCCTTCCAGGTAGAGACTTAAGGAGATCGATCTGCCTTGTTCAATTGAACTTATTCCCTGACATTTTGTAGGAAGAGATCGATCTCTCTTCCTCTGCACCCTCTTTTCTACAGTTTTTCTGTAAATTTTCCAATGTACACTCATCCTTATTTGCTTCATACCTCAATTTACAATCCGTGCACAATGGACGTACAATGGCATCCATTCCTTATAGTTCATAGGTAATAAAACTTATGCACACAATTTGTAATTCATGGATGTTTCATAGAATTCATAATCCTTACATCCTTTTATCACTTATATACTTGTAACATATGTACATATACATTATATCTTCATAAAAATAAATACGTGTGAAATTACGGGTATTACATTTCTCCCCTCCTTAGAGAATTTGGTCCTCCAAATTAAATTAAGTCTATTCCTAAAAAAGTTAGGGATATTTCTCCTTCATCAGGTACTCTAACTCCCAAGTGGCTTCCTCTGATGTATGATGCTGCCACAAGACCATAACCAATGAAATCGTTTTGTTTCGCAAAACCTTCTCTTTCATGTCTAATATCCGGATCGGTTTCTCTATATATGACATATCTTCCTTGAGCTCCAACAGCTCATAGCTAATTACATGTGTTGGATCCGGATGGTACTTCCTGAGCATGGAAACATGGAAGACATTGTGGACCTCTGCTAGCTCAGGTGGTAAAGCTAGTCTATATGCTCTATCTCCCACTCTATCCAAGATCTCAAAGGGTCCAATATAACGAAGACTTAGTTTTCCTTTCTTCCCGAACCTCGTTATTCCCTTAGATAGAGATACTTTCAAAAATACGGACTCACCCACAGCGAACTCAAGTGGTCTCTGTCTTCTGTCAGCATAGCTCTTTTATCGACTTTGAGCTATTCACAACCTCTCACATATTATTCGAACATCTTCTGAAGCTTGTCTAACCAAATTGGGAGCGAGCAACTATCTATCACTAACCTCTTCCCAACCAATAGGTGATCAACATCTATGACCATATAATGCCTCATAAGGGGTCATACCAATACTTGAGTGATAGCTGTTATTGTAGGCGAACTCAATCAGTGAGAAGTGATCGTCCCATGAGCCTCTAAAATCTAATACACACGCTCTCAACTTATCCTCCAAGGTCTGTATAGTCATCTCTGACTGACCATCTGTCTGAGGATGAAAAGTGATGCTAAAACTCAATTGGGTCCCCATCGCTTCTTAAAAATATCCTCAAAAGTGGGAAGTAAAGCGAGCATCCCTATCAGAAACAACACTCACTGAGACTCCATGCAGTCTCATTATCTCCCGTACATACAAGTTCTCCAACGCACTCAAGGTATCGGCAGATCTCATGGCTAGAAAGTGTGTCGATTTAGTTAACCGATCCACTATAACCCAGATAGCATCATGACTCTTACGGGTTCTTAATAATCCCATAACAAAGTCCATGGTGACGTGCTTCCACTTCCATGTCGGTATCGGTAGAGGTCACAGTAATCCTCCTGGTTTCTGATGTTCTACCTTAACCTGCTAACAGATGGGACATCTAGCAACATACTCAGCTATATCTCTTTTCATTCCAGACCACCAATATACTTCCTGGAGATTTTGATACATTTTACTGCTCCCCAGGTGTACTGTGTATCTCGACGAGTGAGTCTGATAAAATCAACTTTCGGAGCTCTGAATCCTTAGGAACACATATACTATTCCCGAACCTTAGTATTCTATCTGAACTCAATACAAATTTCGTACCCCTACCCTTCTGAATTTGGCTAATCACATCATTACACCATTGATCATTTTGCTGAGCTTGTCGAATTCTCTCAATCAATTTCGGTTCTAATCTCAAGCTGGCTATAATCTCATAACTGCCAATCTCAGGTGGGGTCATCTCCAAACTAATGTTCGTGAATTGTTCCAATAACTCGTGCTCCCTAACCATCATATACGATACCAACCTGAGACTCTTTCTACTCAATGCATCGGCAACCACATTTGCCTTCCCTGGGTGGTACAAAATCTCACTATCATAGTCTTTGAAGAGTTCTAACCACCTTCTCTGTCTCATGTTTAACTCCTTCTGTGAGAACAGATACTTAAGACTCTTGTGATCCGTAAAGATTTGAAATCTCTCACCATACAAGTAGTGGCGTCATATCTTCAATGCAAATACTACGCTCGCCAACTCTAAATCGTGAGTGGGGTAGTTCTTCTCATGTTCTTTAAGCTGTCTAGATCCATACACAACTACCGTTCCATTCTGCATCAAGACACAACTCAACCCTTGGTGAGAAGCATCCGTGTAAACAGAATAGTTCCTTGAGCTATTAGGAATGGTGAGAACTAGCGTGGTGGTTAATTTGTGCTTAAGTTCCTGTAAACTCCTTTCACACGCTTCATCCCACGTCAACTCCACATTCTTTCATAAGACATGTTAACGGAGCAGCCAATCTAGAGAAACCCTCTACAAATCTCCTGTAGTAACCAGCTAAACCCAGAAAGCTTCTGATCTCTATGATTGTCCTAGGCTGTTCTCACTGAACAATAGCCTCAATCATGGATGGATCTATTGACACCCTATCCTTCGATACAACATGTCCCAAAAAAGAAATATGCTTTAGCCAAAAGTCACATTTATTAAGCTTGGCATACAACTTTCTCTCTCGGAGGGTTTGCTAAACAATCCTCAAGTGCTGCTTGTGCTCTTCCCTAGACCTTGAATACACCAATATGTCATCAATGAAAATGATCGCGAACTAGTTCAGGTATGGCTTGAATACCTCATTCATTAAAGCCATAAAAGTTACTGGCGCATTCGTAAACCCAAAAGGCATCACCAGGAGTTTGTAATGACCATAGCGGGTGCGAAAAGCTGTCTTGGGCACATCTTCCTTCCAAATCTTTAATTGATGATACCCAGACCTCAGATCTATCTTGAAAAAGATCTACGCTCCCCGAAGCTGATCCAATAAATCATCGATGCGCGGCAAGGGATACTTATTCTTAATGGTAGCCTTATTCAACATCTGATAACCAATACACAACCTAAGGCTCTAATCTCTCTTCTTCACAAACAATACTGGGGCTCCCCATGTAAGACGCTCGGTCTTATAAACCCCTTATCTAGTATATCTTGTAACTACTTCCTCAACTCCTCTAGTTTAAATGGAGCTATCCTATATGGTGGTTTGGATATTGGCTCTGTTCCAGGTGTCAAATCTATACCAAATTCCATTTCTCTATCCGGTGGCAATCCTAGTAGGTCTTTTAGGAAGACATCAGGAAATTCCCTAACCACTGGAATTTCATTCATATTTAAATGTGTTTTGTTCAAGTCCACCACATAAGTAATAAAACCTTCAAAATAGCATTCATGTCATTCATGTACCAATGCACTTTACTTGCTACAAAATTAGGATTTCATTACTTCTCCTAAAATTTTACAACAATTTTCTCAAGTAATGAAAATGTAACAGACTTAGAGTGACAGTTTAGGATAGCATGATTGGTAGCTAACCAATCCATTCAAAAGATTACATCAAGGTCATACATATTCAACAAAATCAGATTGGCTGTCGTATGCTTATCTCCTACTCTCACTTTACAATCTTTATATACTTGCTCAGCAAATTGACTAACTCTCGTTAGAGTACTTATTAATAAAGTCACGTTCAAGTATGTGGGTTTTACAAAACCTGTTAACTTTGATGCACATGTAGGCGATATAAAAGAGTGCGTAGCACCATAATCAAATAGAGTTATAGCTCCCAAATTGAAAATTGAAATTGTATCTTTTATCACCTCAGAAGAGGTATCTGCTAATGCCTTGTCTATCGTATATATCCTGCCTTGACCCACAACTTGCTTCCTTTTTTCTTCAACTATGGCTCTCTTCCATGCAGGAGGTGTAAGGGTAGGAACTTTCTTTAGCTCCTTGCCCTTCTGTGGGGCTACCTCAACTATCTTTGGGCAATCTCTTGCATAGTGGCCAAGCTACCACATCTGAAGTATCGTGTATCCTGAAAATGACAGGGTCTACCACCATGATATCAGCCATATACTCTGCACTGATCAGCAGTCGATCGGGGTCCACCAATCACTATACCCCTGGATGGGGCTGGAGTAGAATGCATATAAGGCCTAACAGTCTTCTTTTGTAATTCATCTACCTCTCGCTGACGTTTACTCGTGCCTCTTTGTCCAAACCTGGCACTCTTGTCAATCCCTAATTTCCTCATACCCTTGTCCTTACCCTAACTGAACTCCAAAATTTATAGGTCATAGTCCTGCTCACACAATTAGGCCTGTCATACTGCTTCTCTCTATATAGCAACATCAAATGGGGCCCATCTGATCATTGTGCCCTGAGCGCCCAACATAGGCCTGGTGGACTTCTACCAATACTCTACTTCGCCTCTCAATACAAAGGTCGTAAGCGCTACTATCTCCGTAGCTGAACATCTACAGAAATCGAACAACTTCTCCATCTGACTGATTTAATCCTCAGTCACTGTCGGATCCTTTCTCCCACTAAAAGAATGAGGCTTAAAGTCTATAAAATGCCTCAACCTCTCCATATCACAATCATAACCATACCCCAAATCATCATCATACTGCCATAGGGCTACTAGAGGAGGAACTAGCCTAATAGGGGGATCTCGTGGCCTAACAAGTTCAGGTTGTACAGGTGCAGTATTCTCAGGTTCAAGTTGTACAGGTGCAGCCTCTGTACCATGTATACCCTAAAACCTAGCCATAATCTAACCCATCATGGTCATCATCGTACGCATATCTTCCTCTAATCTGGCTATCCAAGGATCAGAAGCCTCTATCTGTTCTTAGGGCTCATGACTAGAGGACGACCTACTCTGCCTCTCAGTCTTATCATTTCACCCTTGAGCCCTCGAGCTCTCTCCCCTCTTGCGGTGTCTCTCAGGCATACCTCACAAGCCTGTTGATTTTTCTGCATTTATAACAAACTTTTAAATCACTACCAGCTCCGTATACACATTTTTATCTAAATATCGCACAGTAACTTGGGGATGTATGTTTTCTTAGTCCTAAACATTGACTCACATCAGACCAACCTCGCTCTGATACCAAATTTTGTCACACCACAACTCCGGGAGTCCTTCATCCATACATATACTACTTACGGTTGTGCTGTGAGCCGACGCAATAACTATATTTCATACATTTATAGTGGAAACATTTAAAACTTTAACTCACACACTCCCAGGTATGTGTGTAGATATACAAAATTAATTGTATAATATATTATCTTTATATAACATCCCCATAAAACTGTTTACATTTTCAATTCATAACTGTGCGATACATTACAATAGATACAAAATGCTTCTGTGTATACAATTTTTATACATTTGCAACCGATGGGAGCTGTCCAATTCAAAAGAGATCTGGAGACCACTGCACTGTCCTACTTCTCAGTATCTGGAGTGGGAAAAGTAATGAAATGAGCAAACCACAGCTCAGTAAATAAAGGAATGCTAACAAGTAGATATTGTACTATCTACATAACCTATGCATGAAATAACAAACCATGTTTCATTATAAATGGAAGTATCTCTAGAAAATGCATTTAAATACTCTCCTCTCATAAGCATTTTCATAAAAACAAATATAGAATGCTTCCATTCAAAAACATGTAATAAAATAGTGCTATCACAGCACAAGTATTGAAATAACGAGATTTATCAAATCATAATCTCTTTGCTTTTCTCAAATCTTTTCTTTTCATCAAATCTCTTATTTTTTGAGTTTTCTCGAATTCTCGTATCTCTGAGACAGGCATGGAATTCTCGACAAACTAATATCCACGACATATGGCCATAGTCAGTGATCTCAGGCCTCACTGATCAGGTGTGCACAAGGCATCACTTGCCCGAAAGGGGATGAGTCAGTCCTACCCTCCAGCTTATCTCAATAATCATCATCATCTTCCTCATCATATCACATATTCACACGGTGAAATGTACACCATGTGTCATCTACGCGATAGTCGTACTCACGTGCACCCTGCACGGCACATAGTATTACACGGACAACTACACAGTTCAACGTACGACCGTGGACCCAGTCCATCCACCCTACTCCGATGGACTCATCATCTTGTACCATGTCTCATATACCATGGCGAGCTGAATCAGCGTGACACACAGTCATCGCCATACTCTAACGCGATATCTCTCAGTGCGAGCAACTGCTTCTAGCACCATATCATCTCAAAGACGTGTGCGAGCTAGGCTCCAGCACATCATCATCATCATGAAACTATAAAAAGCTTGTGCGAGCTAAACTCCAACACAAAATCATCATCATAAAACCATGTGCGAGCTACGCTCCAACACAGTTTATCAAAACATGCAACATATGCGAGCAAAAACTCCAGCATAGTTTAAATCATTAAAACTGGTGTGAGCTAGTGCTTCAACACTAAATCACATCTCAAATCCGATAGGTGGCTATTTTCTCTTTTAAAAATCTAAAATATGTTTATTTACGTAGCATGTCGTCCCATAATAAACATATAAAACTAGCCAACCTATCCGTCATCATTTCTCAATCACAAAATCAATACATAGTTGGGAAAACATCAAAATCATACATGTCATGATATTTCCTTACCTCATCCCATTTTCACAATATATATATATATATATCATAATACCTTTCATGTTCTCATATCATTACATAGCTCAATAGCTAAACATACCACTTCTAACATCATATCTACTAAAATTGCTGAAAAATACGTACAAATACCTTTATCGCTAACATACAGCCCCTTACCTCGAGTCGCACTTGTACTTCCTTCGTCTCTTTTACTCCCTCGCGATCTGGGTCAATCATGTTCCGCATATTTCAATCTACACGTATAAATCATTAAGTTATTTTCTTTTCCTTCTACTAACATACACATTGTCACTTATTTACCTATTCATACTTCTCAATTTCTTATCACATTCCCACCTTTTCCACTAATCTCATTATGTCTTCTCTTAAGTTTTCCATCACTCTTCCATGGATTTTCTCTTTATAATTCCTTCTTAACATTATTCACTCATCACTACACTCATCATTCCTAACAATATTTCACATACCATTCAACCCACAAAATGTTTAGAAATCTATATTTAAAGCTTGAGGGTTGAAAAGCTTATCTAGCTTAGGTTTATCCTTAGCCAAACTTGTGGTAGCCAAACCTTCTTCTCTTGGTCAAACCAATGTGTGATTTTTTGATATGTTGTTCTCCTCACTTCAAGGAATAACTTTTCCTTCATGAGCTTCTTCAGATTCTAACTGGAATGTAGTGATATTTAGAGTGAGAAAGCTTAGTTCTTTGAGAGAAATGGAAAGGTGCCGATTTAGTGGGTGGGAAATCTGATTTTTCAGTTCAATCTCGTGCTCTTTTATGGATGCAGAGACATGAGATCGATCTAGTCCCTTGTACAGATCGATCTCTGCATAGTTTGGTGGTCCTTTTAACTAACGCAATCTACTACCAGATGGATTTGCTTTCATGATGAGATAGATATGTTTTATGAAGGGGAGATCGATCAGTCGCTTAGAGGAGATCGATCTCTTCTTGGCAGAGACTTAAGGAGATCGATCTGTGCCTTGTGAAAGATCGATTCCTTCCAGGCAGAGACTTAAGGAGATCGATCATCTTCCCATGAGATCGATCTGCCTTGTTCAATTGAACTGATTCCCTGACATTTTGTGGGAGGAGATCGATCCCTCCTTCATATGAGATCGATTTCTCTTCCCCTGCACCCTCTTTGCTGCAATTTTTCTTCAGATTTTCAAATATACATGTCAAGACCCCATTCTTAATCCATGACTTAACCAAAAATCACTACAAATTTTTTGCATTTTTAACTTACCTTTCCTCTCTTCAATGGTTGGGCTGTGATTCGATGTCAGAGTCCTCGCTTACCACATTTTTCATTATCATACATACATGTCAATTTACTATTACTGACTGTAACTGCTTTTATTATATATGTAAGATTATATAAAATCTAATACAAATACATTCCCCATAATATATATCGTATACATCACTGTGCTGTTTCTATGTTTAGATACATAACCGTACAAAATTTGTATACCAGGCGGTCGATAGGAACTAGCAGTGGACTCAGGAATCTATCCCTCGATAGCTCTCGCTTTACTGACGCTCTGTAGAGAGATGTAAAGAAAGGGGGTGAGCATACAACGTGCTCAGTAAGGAAATCAGGCAAGCAAGTAGATATCTACACTATCTACTCAAAATAATGCTATGCCTTGAAAACATTATTTCCTTTACTCACTTTAAAAGCATGTCTTTAAATATAATATATATACTTGTAAAGATTAAATCCCATGTACAGAAATCATGCTTTCTTTCTCAAATGTAGGCATGTAGTGCAAACAATGCATCTTTATATAAATCATGCCTTTATGTAAATCATGCCATGTATATTTAAATCACAATAAATATGGCATTTAAATCATACACATCACAAAATCGGAGTCTGACCCATCCCTCAGGTTTGTCCGTAATTTAAATCAATCAATCAATGTGATATATCATGTGAGACTCTGTGGTGAAATGCAAATAGTATCATGGACTATGATCATATCCGACATGTGAACCCAAGACACACAGATCTCGGTGCGCGGGGTATCACTGCTGCAACGGGAGGATGGTCAGTCCATTACAACCGTCAGCTATACACAACACACGGTACAACGTACTCCTCATGCCCCGGGCACGGTACAAAGTACACTCGTGGACCCTACATCACAGTCAGGGTGCCTGCCATAGGTCTTAGCCCTCAAACCATGGAATATCATACCACATCTCTAATACCCTCATGATGGCCATCCTCTCATGATGTGACACTCAGTCACACAAGAATGTGGCATGGGTTGGTAACATATAAATTATATCACATACAATGCGCGCCTTTGAGTGCGACACACAGTCGACACTACGCTCGAACACTGTTTCACATCACAAACTCAACTCTAGTGCGAGTAAACCTCCAGCAACTAGGTCAATGCATAGTTCATGTATCAAATCAAGTACGAGAAATAGCTCCAGTACCATGCTATGCATAATATCATCAAATCAAGTACGAGCAAAAGCTCCAGTACTATGTCATGTATAAATCATGAAGAATCGAGTACGAGCAACGCTCCAATACTCTGTCATGTATCTCATGTAAAACTCGAGTACGAGCTAATCGCTCCAGCACTCTCTCATGCATATATCATATAAAACTGAGTACGAGTAAGAACTCCAGTACTCTATCATGCATGTCATGGAAATATAGTGCGTATCAAAATCTAGCACTAATGTATGTGAAAAACATATGAAATTCAGTGCGAGCTGTGCTCTAGCATGGTTCATTCTCACAAAATATGATATATGGCTCTTTAAAAAGGGATAGTTTACAAAACATCAAAATCAGCACTATAAAGTGTGTTTAATTCACATCAACCTTAAAATCATTAGCCCATCTATTTATTTTCATGCTAAACAGTAGTTAAACACTCACAATAGTAGTTTCCATGCTTTTTACATCTTTTCACAAAAGTTGACTTTTTGACTAACTAGGGGTAAAATCGTAATTTGTCACTATCGAGTCGCAATAATTATTATTCACTTTCTCTGACCCTCAGAGTTTTTAAGTGAATGTAAAAGCAGATGAAAATATGTGCAGGTATCTCTAACTATTCACAAAAGACCCTTACCTGCAATCACTCGAGAAATTTCACTTTCTCTGCGCTGCTTGTTTCCGCAGTCCAATTTGCTCCTCCAATACTCTCTGGAGCTGCGTATAACCATTTATCAGGTTAATTACACTTTTCCTACTGTATTTCACATTAAATACAGTTCATTTCCCTTAATGGGCCTTAATAATCCATAATGGGCCTAACTATACCTTAAGCTCATTTTCATTTTACTATTCATTTTTGTTGGGCCTATTGGGCTTGTGGGGCCCACCAACTCTTATTGGGTTTGTTCTAAGCCCATTACACCATATTGGGCCTAAAATATTTGGGCTTGGCCCATTGGGCCTCTCGGCCACATGCCATGGCCGAGAGCTATCCATGCCTCGGTTTCACCACGGCATGCCATCCATGCTTATTTGTCTAGCCAATTCACTTAGGCATTTTTACAAACACTTGGTAGGCAACATTACTAACCATCTTATTGTTCATGTAGGCATTATCAAACACCTTGATTGCCAACTCATTACATGTATTAATTAATCAATTTGATTAATTCTAATTACACTATTATCATTAATACATATACACTAATCCATTTATGTCTTAAAATCATATTGACATAAATCAATATCCCATTACTCACTCTCGGCCTAACCAACTTCATGGTGATTTAATATGTTTCAATGCTTAAAACATATATCAACATACTTAAAATCATTCATACATTAACATATATGAAATTGAAAATTAGAAAATATACCAATTGTTGTGTTCACCCTTTGGCCGAATCTTTGAAGGCTCTCGGTTTGCACTCTATGGCTCCTTGATAGCCAATTCCAACATATGTCTCTCTCCTTTCAATTTGGAACAACTTCCATGAAGGATGCAAGTTCCAATTATGCCTAGTTCCTAGTGATTTCTAGTGAGAGAAAGCTCGGATAATATGTTTCAATGGTTTCTTCTTCTAGCCGAATTTGGTGTGATGAAGATGACAATGGTGTGGCTGAATTTATAAGCCACATACTTAGCCATTACGCTTTACTTTTCAGCCATTAAGCTTGACTTTCCAAGCCTTAGCCATGAGTCACCTTATGAGTCACCTTATGAGTCATGGTTAGCTTTAACTATGGTTAGATATTTATCTCATGGGCTTTTCCATTTGGGCTTCTCGGTTTGGGCTTTCTTAATGGGCTTTCGGGCTGAAATTTTTACTATGCCTCAGGCCTTTAATTGTCTCAAAATTTGGTCAATCAATTGGTCCAACAATTCGGTCTAAATGACCTAAGAATTTCGATATACGTTTAGTATACCTTAATAGGCTTTAAAATTTTCACCTTAGGCCCATTACGTTTTTAACCATTAAATTTATTCCGGAATCCTTCTGAATAAATTTTTCTTACTTCTGGGGATGATTATCTTGTATTCTGGCCAAGAATATTTTTTTCCAAGTTTTTTCTCCACACTTAGGTTAATTTTTAACCATGATTAGTCAACTATGGTAAAAGTCCACTTTCTTAACTATAGTTGACTTTTTCCTTAACCATTGACCAAGTTGACTTTTTCTCAAAATTCTGAAAGTGTCATATCTTATGTCTTACACTCTCGTCTTTATGTTTCAACCGTTCCCAGTGGATAATTTCACCCGAAACACCTTTTCTCGCCAAAAAGGTCCATTTTACCCTTTTTTAGCTTTTACTCTCGTTTTCTATGTTCGGGACTAAATCAAGCTGACTTTCCTTCATGAGCTCTCTATACTTTCTCATTTTAAGTTCTTATTTTTAATCAGAATAATTTAGATTTACTCGGTTTAGCCTGTGACACTTATAGTTCACATTAGGCTTTTTATGTAGCTTTTGCGTGTTAAATCATTTCACTAACACTTTAACTCTAGTAAATACTCTTCTTATGATTCAACTATAATTACATAGTGTTCATACACATAGGAATCATAAGGAATAAGCTACAAAAATTTGGGTCTGACAATCCTCCCCCACTCAAAAAATTTGGTCCTCCAAATTAGAACCAAGTCAATCATCAAATAGGTGAGGGTACTTCTCTCGCATCAGACTCTCTAGCTCCTAAGTAGCTTCCTCTGAAGTACGATGCTGCCAGAGAATCTTCACTAACCCAATGGTCTTCGATCTCAAAACCTTCTCCTTCCTATCCAATATCTGAATCGGTTTCTCAACATATGACATGTCCTCTCGGAGTTCCAAAGGTTCGTAACTAATCACATGTGCCAGATCCGGGTGATACTTCCGAAGCATCGATATGTGGAAGACGTTATGGACACCTGATAAGTCCGGTGGCAATGCCAACTATAAGCCTTATCTCCCACTCGATCAAGTATCTCAAAGGGTCCAATATAGCGAGGATTTAGCTTTCCTCTCTTCCCAAATCTCGCTATGCCCTTGGAAGGAGAAACTCTCAAAAACACGGATTCACCAACTGCAAACTCTAGTGGCCTACGTCTCCTGTCAGCATAACTCTTCTGTCTGCTCTGAGCTGTCCTCAGTGTCTCTACAATCAAATGGACGTCCTCAGGTGCTTGTGTAGCCATGTCAGGAGCGAAAATCTTACGGTCACCCACTTCTTCCCATCCAATAGGGGAACGACATCTACGGCCATACAAAGCCTCATACGGTGTCATTTCGATACTCGAAAGATAACTGTTGTTGTAGGCGAACTCGACTAGTGGCAGGTGGTCATCCCAGGAGCCGCTAAAATCTAGTACACATGCTCTCAACATATCCTCCAGAGTCTGTATAGTCCTCTCTGATTGACCATCTGTCTGAGGATGGAAAGCGGTGCTCAAACTCAACTGGGTTCCCATGGCTTCCTGAAAATGTCCCCAAAAGTAGGATGTGAAGCGGGAATCCCTATCAGAGATTATGCTCACTGGTACACCATGTAACCTCACTACCTCGCATACATACAGTTCTGCTAATGAACTCAGAGTATCGGTCGTTCTCATAGCTAGGAAGTGGGCTGACTTCGTCGGTCTGTCAACGATCACCCATACAGCATCGTGATTCCTGCGGGTCCTTGGTAAACCCATCATGAAATCCATGGTAATATGCTCCTATTTTCATGTCGGTATAGGTAGAGGCTGCAATAACCCTGCAGGTTTCTGATGCTCTACCTTCACTTGCTGACATACGAGACACTTTGCCACGAAGTCTGCTACATCTCTCTTCATACCCGACCACTAGTATACCTTTCAGAGGTTCTGATACATCTTGTTACTCCCTGGATGTAACGTATACCTCGACGAATGAGCTTCCGCCAATATCAATCTCCTGAGTCCTGGATCCTCGGGAACACACAATCTACCTCTGAACCTCAGTAGTCCGTCCGAACTCAACTCAAAGTCAATCACGGTGCCCTTCTGCATCTGACTACTCACATCCATACAAAATGGATCAGTCTGCTGAGCCACTCTGATCCTGTCCAATAGGTCCGACTCCAAACGTAGACTAGCTATCACATAGCCTGTATCCATGTCAGAAGGCACGACTCCCAAACTGAGGCTAGCAAACTGCTCTAGCAAATCATGTTCCCTAACCATCATGTACGATACCATCCCTAGGCTCTTCCTACTCAAGGCATCGGCTACAACGTTAGCCTTACCCGGATGATAAAGTATCTCACAATCGTAGTCCTTCAGAAGCTCTAGCCATCTTCTCTATCTCATGTTCAGCTCTTTCTCTGAGAACAGATACTTGAGGTTCTTGTGGTCCGTAAATATCTGGAACTTCTCACCGTACAAGTAGTGGCGCCATACCTTCAACGCAAACACTACTGCTGCTAGCTCCAAATCATGGGTCAGATAGTTCTTCTCATGATCCTTCAGCTGTCTAGATCCATAAGCAACTACCTTCCCATACTGCATCAATAGACAGCCCAATCTCTGATGCGAAGCATCGGTGTACACTGCAAATCCTCCTGAGCTGGTAGAGATAGTGAGAATCGGAGCGGTGGTCAATCGATGCTTCAACTCCTCAAAACTCCTCTCATAATCTTTGTTCCATACGAACGGTACACTCTTTCAAGTAAGACGTGTCAACGGAGCAGCCAACTTTGAAAATCCCTCAACGAATCTCCGATAGTATCCAGCTAAACCTAGAAAACTCCTGATCTCGGTGACTGTCCTCGGCTGTTCCCACTGAACTACAGCCTCTATTTTAGATGGATCAACTGATACACCATCTCTTGATACAACATGTCCCAAAAACGAGATCTGTGACAACCAAAAGTCACACTTACTGAGCTTAGCATATAACTCATGCTCTCGTAGAGTTGCAACACGATCCTAAGGTGCTCCTCATGTTCCTCCTCGGATCTCGAATACACCAATATGTCATCGATGAAGACGATAACAAACTGGTCCAAATATGGCTTGAACACATCATTCATCAAAGCCATGAAAGGAGCTGGAGCATTCGTCAATCCGAATGGCATGACCAAGAACTCATAATGGCCATATCGGGTACGAAATGTTGTCTTGGGTACATCTCCACTCCGAACCTTCAGCTGAGGATACCCAGACCTTAGGTCAATCTTGAAAAAGACCTGTGCTCCCTGAAGCTGATCTAACAAGTCGTCAATGCGTGGAAGGGGGTATCTATTCTTGATGGTGGCCTTATTCAACAATCGGTAGTCTATACATAATCGGAGGCTCTCATCCTTCTTCCTCACAAACAAAATTGGTGCTCCACAAGATGAAACACTCGGTCAAACAAAACCCCTATCCAACAGCTCTTGTAACTGTCTTTTGAGCTCCTCCAGCTCAACTAAGGCCATGCGATATGGTGGTCTCGAAATAGGCTCCGTACCAGGCACCAAATCTACACAGAACTCCATCTCTCTGTCTGGTGGTAATCCTGACAATTCATCCAGAAAAACATCTGGGTACTCACTAACCACAATAATATCTGACAACTCCGGATGTGCCTTATCCATATCTACCACGTACGCAATGAAACCTTGATATGTTGAAGGTTTTCTAAATCAGTAATCATGTAATAATCATAACTACTCTTTTCATTTATTCTTATTAAACTTTATAACATATCTAGTAGGGTTAGGAAACATAACTGTCTTAGCATAACAATCTAAAACAGCATGGTTTGCAGATAGCCAATCCATTCCTAATATTATATCAAAGTCGCTCATACTTAGTAATATTAGATTGGCTGTCATCTCCTTATTCCCTACTCTCAACTTGCAGTCATTAAATACATATTCTACAACTTGATTACTATTCATAGGCGTACTAATCAACATCATTATACATAAATGTGTACGCTCTACATGTCTTGCTAATTTACATGCAAATGAAGGCGATACAAAAGAATGCGTGGCGCCAGGATCAATTAAAACATATGCTTCAATATCATAAATCAGGATGTTACCTCGAATCACATCCGATGAAGCATCAGCTGTCCCCTGGTCCAAAGCATGTACTCGTCCTTGACCCATCACTTGTTTCCCCTTCTCCTCTGCCGTCGCTCTACCTCTCTGAGCAGACGTACCAGCTGGAGTTCTATCAAGCTCCCTGTCCCTCAGTGGTGCAGTAACAAATGTCTCCGGGCACTCTTTAGCCATATGCCCCTGTTTCCCACATCGAAAACATACTATAGTACTCCGTGGACACAGTCTATCCCCATGTGATCTACCGCATCTTCTGCACTAATCGGCAGTAGGCCTCTGTCCTCCCATGACAATGCCCTTTGCTGGGGCTGCAGTCGGATAAGCAGGAGGTCTAGCATACTTCTCTCGTGCCTCCTCTACCCGTGATCTATTACCGAAGTCTCTTCCCTCCTCGATAACCGAAATCTCTAACCAGCCTCTTTTTCTGTATATCTCAGCTACGGCTAAACTTCCCGAACTCGAAAGCATTCCTCTCGTAATCTTGCTCACACAGTTGCGCCCTGCGCACTGCTTCCTCATAGGTCACTATGTCTAATGGAACCAACCTGGACCGCAGAACCAGTCTCAACCCGTCAATAAACCTGTGGACCTTCCTGGTCTCACTATACATGGTATCCGGGTCATATCTTCCTAGGGATAGGAATCGAGCCTCATACTCGTCCACAGATAAACTCTCCTGGTTTAGTCCTAAAAACTTTGCCTGTAGTTTCTACTGTGCGGTATCGGGAACAAACTGCCTCCTAAAGGCCTCCCGAAATATCTCCCAACTGATATATGTGTGTCGGGATCTCAATATAGGTCGGGTGGACTTCCACCAATGCTCTGCAGCTCCCTTCAGTAGGAACGCAGCAAATACGACCATTTTCGAGATCGTGCACTCGAAGAATCTATAGAGCTTCTCCATCTCCGTTAACCACTCCTCGGCAACTACCGGGTCCTTGACCTCACTAAAGGATGGAGGTCTAAACTTCTGAAATTCTCTCAATCGATGTAGATCACATCCATACCCTAATCCACTACCACCCGAAACCGGTGGGGGTATAGGAGTATTTACAGTCCTCTATGCATCAGTTGTCTGCGTAGGTGTATCAGGGGCAACTGCCTCTCCTGTCGCAGCTCCTGCCTCCTGTCTCTGCCTACATGGCATCGTCTGTACCAATATCTCGACAATCTTTTCGAGACTACGCTCTAATCTCGTGAAGCACGTCTCAGCACACTCGGGTGCCTCAGTAGCACCTGGAGTCTCATGCGTAGGTAATGGTTCGACAGCAGCTCATCCCTCGGGTTTATCTCTCCGGCCTCGAGCCCTACCTCTCGTAACTCTACCACTACGCGTATTTGCCATATAGGCAAAGTTCCTGCATTCATAATAATGAATTAGTCCGTTTCCTATCTGGTATACACAGTTATATCTAAACACAGCACAGTACTATGGAGATGTACACTTTCCTATTTTCTAACACCGACTCACATCAGACCAACCTCAGCTCTGATACCATTCTGTCAGGACCCCATTCTCAATCCATGACTTAACCAAAAACCACTACAAATTTTTCGTATTTTTAACTTACCTTTCCTCTCTTCAATGGTTGGGCTGTGATTCGATGTCAGAGTCCTCGCTTACCACATTTTCCATTATCATACTTACATGTCAATATACTATTACTGACTGTAACTGCTTTTATTATATATGTAAGATTATATAAAATCTAATACAAATACATTCCCCATAATATATATCGTATACATCACTATGCTGTTTCTATGTTTAGATACATAACCGTACAAAATCTGTATACCTGGAGGTCGATAGGAACTAGTAGTGGACTCAGGAATACTATCCCTCGATAGCTCTCGCTCTACTGACGCTCTATAGAAAGATGTAAAGAAAGGGGGTGAGCATATAACGCGCTCAGTAAGGAAATCAGGCAAGCAAGTAGATATCTACACTATCTACTCAAAATAATACTATGCCTTGAAAACATTATTTCCTTTACTCACTTTAAAAGCATGTCTTTAAATATAATATATATACTTGTACAGATTAAATCTCATGTACAGAAATCATGCTTTCTTTCTCAAATGTAGGCATGTAGTGCAAACAATGCATCTTTATATAAATCATGCCTTTATGTAAATTATGTCATGTATATTTAAATCACAATAAATATGACATTTAAATCATACACATCACAAAATCTAAGTCTGACCCATCCCTCAGGTCTGTCCGCAATTTAAATCAGTCAATCAATGTGATATATCATGTGAGACTCTGTGGTGAAATTCAAATAGTATCCTAGACTATGATCATATCCGACATGTGAACCCAAGCCACACAGATCTCGGTGCGCGGGGTATCACTGCTACAACGGGAGGTTGGTCAGTCCATTACAACCGTCAGCTATACACAACACACGGTACAGCGTACTCCTCATGCCCCAAGCACGGTACAAAGTACACCCGTGGACCCTACATCACAGTCAGGGTGCCTGTCATAGGTCTTAGCCCTCACACCATGGAATATCATACCACATCTCTAATATCCTCATGCTGGCCATCCTCTCATGATGTGACACTCAGTCACATAAGAATGTGGCATGGGTTGGTAACATGTAAATTATATCACATATAGTGCGTGCCTTTGAGTGCGACACATAGTCGACACTACGCTCGAACACTGTTTCACATCACAAACTCAACTCTAGTGCGAGTAAACCTCCAGCAACTAGGTCAATGCATAGTTTATGTATTAAATCAAGTACGAGCAATAGCTCCAGTACCAAGCTATGCATAATATCATCAAATCAAGTACGAGCAATAGCTCCAGTACTATGTCATAAATAAATCATGAAGAATCGAGTACGAGCAACGCTCCAGTACTCTGTCATGTATCTCATGTAAAACTCGAGTATGAGCTAATCGCTCCAGCACTCTCTCATGCATATATCATATAAAACTGAGTACAAGTAAGAACTTCAGTACTCTATCATGCATGTCATGGAAATCTAGTGCGTATCAAAATATAGCACTAATGTATGTGGAAAACATATGAAATCCAGTGCGAGCTGTGCTCTAGCACGGTTCATTCTCACAAAATATGATAGATGGCTCTTTAAAAAGGGATAGTTTACAAAACATCAAAATCAGCACTATAAAGTGTGCTTAATTCACATCAACCTTAAAATCATTAGCCCATCTATTTATTTTCATGCTAAACAGTAGTTAAACACTCACAATAGTAGTTTCCATGCTTTTTATATCTTTTCACAAAAGTTGGCTTTTTGACTAACTAGGGGCAAAATCGTAATTTGCCACTATCGGGTCGCAATAATTATTATTCACTTTCTCTGACCCTCAGAGTTTTTAAGTGAATGTAAAAGCAGACGACAATACGTGCAGGTATCTCTAACTACTCACAAAAGTCCCTTACCTGCAATCACTCGAGAAATTTCACTTTCTCTGCGCTGCTTGTTTTCGCAGTCTGATTTGCTCCTCCAATACTCTCTGGAGCTGTATATAACCATTTATCAAGTTAATTACACTTTTCCTACTGTATTTCATATTAAATACAGTCCATTTTCCTTAATGGGCCTTAATAATCCTTAATGAGCCGAACTATACCTTAAGCCTATTTTCATTTTACTATTCATTTTTGTTGGGCCTATTGAGCTTATGGGGCCCACCAACTCTTATTGGGATTGTTCTAGGCCCATTATACCATATTGGGCCTAAAATATTTGGGCTTGGCCCATTGGACCTCTCGGCCACATGCCATGGCCGAGAGCTATCCATGCCTCGGTTTCACCACAGCATGCCATCCATGCCTATTTGTCTAGCCAATTCACTTAGGCATTTTTACAAACACTTGGTAAGCAACATTACTAACCATTATATAGTTCATTTAGGCATTATCAAACACCTTGATTGCCAACTCATTACATGTATTAATTAATCAATTTGATTAATTCTAATTACACTATTATCATTAATACATGTACACTAATCCATTTATGTCTTAAAATCATATTGACATAAATCAATATCTCATTACTCACTCTCGGCCTAACGAACTTTATAGTGATTTAATATGTTTCAATGCTTAAAACATATATCAACATACTTAAAATCATTCATACATTAACATATATGAAATTGGAAATTAGAAAATATACCAATTGTTGTGTTCACCCTTTGGCCGAATCTTTGAAGGCTCTCGGTTTGCACTCTATGGCTCCTTGATAGCCAATTCCAACATATGTCTCTCTCCTTTCAATTTGGAACAACTTCCATGAAGGATGCAAGTTCCAATTATGTCTAGTTCCTAGTGATTTCTAGTGAGAGAAAGCTTGGATAATATGTTTCAATGGTTTCTTCTTCTAGCCGAATTTGTTGTGATGAAGATGACAATGGTGTGGCTGAATTTTAAGCCACATACTTAGCCATTAAGCTTTACTTTTTAGCCATTAAGCTTGACTTTCCAAGCCTTAGCCATGAGTCACCTTATGAGTCACCTTATGAGTCATGGTTAGCTTTAACTATGGTTAGATATTTATCTCATGGGCTTTTCCATTTGGGCTTCTCGGTTTGGGCTTTCTTAATGGGCTTTCGGGCTGAAATTTTTACTATGTCTCGGGCCTTTAATTGTCTCAAAATTTGGTCAATCAATTGGTCCAACAATTCGGTCTAAAGGACCTAAGAATTTCGATATACATTTAGTATACCTTAATGGGCTTTAAAATTTTCACCTTAAGCCCATTACGTTTTTAACCATTAAATTTATTCTGGAATCCTTCCGAATAAATTTTTCTTACTTCTGGGGATGATTATCTTGTATTCTGATTAAGAATATTTTTCTCCAATTTTTTCTCCACACTTAGGTTAATTTTTAACCATGATTAGTCAACTATGGTAAAAGTCCACTTTCTTAACTATAGTTGACTTTTTCCTTAACCATTGACCAAGTTGACTTTTTCTCAAAATTTTGAAAGTGTCATATCTTATGTCTTACACTCTCGTCTTTATGTTTCAACCGTTCTCGGTGGATAATTTCACCCGAAACACATTTTCTCGCCAAAAAGGTCCATTTTACCATTTTTAGCTTTTACTCTCGTTTTCTATGTTCGGGACTAAATCAAGCTGACTTTCCTTCATGAGCTCTCTATACTTTCTCATTTTAAGTTCTTATTTTCAGTGAGAATTATTTAGATTTACTCGGTTTAGCCTGTGACACTTATAGTTGACATTAGGCTTTTTATGTAGCTTTTGCGTGTTAAATCATTTCACTAACACTTTAACTCTAGTAAATACTCTTCTTATAATTCAACTATAATTACATAGTGTTCATACATATAGGAATCATAAGGAATAAGCTACAAAAATCTGGGTCTGACAGTACACTTATCCTTATTTGCTCCATACCTCAATTTATAATCCGTGCATAATGGACGTACAATGACATCCATTCCTTATAGTTCATAGGTAATAAAACTTGTGCACACAATTTGTAATTCATGGATGTTTCATAGAATTCATAATCCTTACATCCTTTTATCACTTATATACTTGTAACAAATGTACATATACATTATATCTTTATAAAAATAAATACGTGTGAAATTACGGGTATTACAGTGCTCCCCTTTCCTCAGTACTAGAAGAGTCTGAGTAATTTGAGTGAGAGTCCCTTCTTCCCCTATTTCGTGGCTTGTTCAATGGCACCCTCTGCGTCCTATCTCGAGGGTTCATTATACTCTCCCTTTTTGGATCCCGTATATGGTTCATTTCCCTACTAGGGACCTCCACATCGTCTGTAATCTCCCTTTCTCGGGGTCCTTGTACCGAATACTTCCTTCCAACATCTCCCATTCCATGATTCGGCCTTGAGCCTTCAAAATAGTTTGGGGACTCAAGACTATCCTAACCATAAGCCTGCCGCGTACTGTCCACTGAGGGAGAGTTCTATCTCCAAGGCTCCCCAAATCGACGAACTTCGAAATTATGTCGCCCAAACTCTGCAGCGGAGGTTTGCCTCCTGAACTCTGTGGCAGAGGTTTACCTCCTGAATCCTGCGCCAAGGTATTACTCCTGAAACCGTGCGGCAGGGTTGAACTCCCTCAGACCTGCGGCAAGGTCAAACTCCCTCAAACCTGGGGCAGGGTCTTGGCTCCTGACCCCTACGGCAGGGTTTGGCTCTCTCACCCCTGCTGTAGGGTACTGCTCCTGAAATCGTGCGGTAGGGTTGAACTCCCTCAGACCTACGGCAGGGTTGAACTCCCTCAGACCTGCGACAGGGTCTTGACTCTTGACTCCTGCGGTAGGGTTTGGCTCCCTCACCCCTGCTGTAGGGTACTGCTCCTGAAACCGTGCTGCAGAGTTGAACTCCCTCAGACCTGCGGCAGGGTTGAACTCCCTCAAACTTGCGGTAGGGTCTTGACTCTTGACCTCTGCGGCAGGGTGCTGCTCTTAAAACCCTGCGGCATGATTTTGCTCGCGAAACCTTGCGGTAGGGTTTGGCTCTCTCACCCCTGCAGCAGGGTACTACTCCAAAAACCCTGCGGTAAGGTCCTGTCGGTGCTAAGTGATGCACAGCGTGCTGCCCGTCGACCCCCATTCTAGTTGTCCCGAATTTACCGCTACAAAGGGCTGAGCTCCCTCATAGGTTTACCGTGGGATATTCTCTCTCACCAGGTACTACACTTCTGAGGGTAAACTGAATTATGGCAGTGCATTTTTGAAGAAATCCACCATGACCCTTAAGGTTGTAGTCATCTGCTCATTTTGGCGTTAGAGTGCCTGAGTAACCTCCTCATTTTGACATCTCAAAGCCTCAAACTCCTCTCGAAAACCTGTGGCAGCCCCCTCTCCTTCTCCAATCTACCCCTATCTTCTCACAGGTCCGTTGGGAGGACTCACAAAATTTTTCTCCCCCAAGTTTGTTGCTGCTGTCGAACGTGTTCTCACAATCTCGCTAAAAAATTTGGCTTTTATGTTTGTTTTCCACAGACGGCGCCAATTGTTGTTGCTCTCAAGAACAATGAAAAAATAATACTGATGTAATCTTCCTTTTCGTCTTCTCCACGTATATTGAAGATTCTGTAAAAATAGTCAAGGTCAGAGAGGCGCAGGGATTTGTCCTTAAGTGCGCACTCCGATTCTTAAGTCAAAAAAATGTGTTTAAGCAGAGTCTTAGTCAACAAAATAGAGCTTAGGGTTTTTTGATCATACCTGTGGGGTATTTATAGATATCCACCATATGGCTTCAATAAGCTCAGGACTTATAGATATTTGGGCCCAAAATGATATCATTTTGGGCCCTCCGTGTTCTGAGGCCCAAGCGCTCGACTGGGCTATCTGAAGTGAGTTTTGAGAGCTCAATCCCAGGGTACAAAGCTCTGAGGATCTCTACCGCAGTGTTCAGAAGTCTGCCACCCTGTGGTAGAGGTCTGCTCTTACACCAGGGGTGCAGAGGTCTGATTTTGCACCAGGGGTGTAGAGGTCTAATTTTGCGTCAGGGGTGCAGAGGTTTGATTTTGCACCAGGGGTGTAGAGGTCTGCCGCAGGGTGTAGAAGTCTGATCTTGGCTCTTCGATGATTGCCACGTGGCATAGTGACTTGACACGTGGGACATGCCAGTGGCATTGTGACTTGACATGTGGTTGTCACTCGTTAGCTAATGTTGCCTATGTGGACTTGACGTAAATTACCTCTATCATCTAGAAATCTGTTTGTTTTGCTACTGGAAAACTCTGAACTGTTTGTATTTACCACAGTAGCTAATTTTACTATCGATATATGTTCCGTTTCTGAAAATATGTTTTTGGTATTTGTGCATTTGCCGTACTATTTATGTACTCTATGAAAATGTTCCAAATTTGGCAAATACATGTATATATATATATATATATATATATCTTAGGTAGTATACCTGCTATGGAGTTTTTCTTACTGAGTATGTTAAGCTCACCCCTTACTCTCCTCCACAGATTCGCATCATTAGTAGGATCAACTCCCTAAGTCGAGGTATTTTGTATAGTCACTCGTCAGCGAGTAATCACCTGAGTTTGAGGTATACCCAGAAAGGATAACTGTTTTGTATCTAAAATTTTTGTAAGTACAGTAATGTATGCAAGTTACGTCTGGGGACTGTGATTGAGACTATTTTGTATGTGAACAAAGGTGCCGATTTAATGGAATAATATTATTATTATTTTCGTTTTAAACTATTACCAAGAGAATTTAAATTTCATAGACGAATTTATGGACTTTGATTTGTTATCATCTCGTAGCCCAACCAAAATTTCCGTAAATTTAGGTCGTTACATCTTACTTATTGTATAAATTTGTGGTAAGTGGCCAAATGAGATTTGTTATTTTTGATATAATGCCATATGAAATAAATTTTGCTTTGAAGCTTGATTTTAAGTATTAATGTTGTGTAGTAATTGATCCTTCTTGCTTTGAGCTTATTGGGTATTCTACTGTTAGTGGAGCATTTTATTGGCTACTTTTTATCAGGTGGCTATAAGTTGATTATAGGAATGCTACATTTGCATAAATGGATTTTTTGTTTATCATGTTTTGAAATTGAGTTGAACTTGTGACATTATATGGTGTAGATTTCGGCCAAACATGGGATTTTTCATCCCATGGCCATGTGTTTGATGCATGCATAATTTTATGAAAACTTTGTGATCATCCTTATACTTGTATATTTTGTCTTATATACAATTTATATATATTTTACTTAAGTTTATACTTAAAGTATTTTAGTTTTGATCATTCACTTTGGAAACTATTTTAAATTATTAAATCCTTGCATGCTTCAATTCTATTTGGCTATACCATGTACAAGTTTGATCATGTGATTGAAACATTTGACAATGCTATGGTGCGATTTAATTAGCTTGTGAAAGATTGTGAATTTTATTGTTTCACATTATTCTTATGCAAGAATAGCATTTCGACCTATCCTCGGAGTTAATCTCGGATAGGTACTGCTTTTGCCTAACCCGTAAAACTAGTTGTGTATCTATGATCATAGATGGTGTCCTTGATAGGGAGTGTGACGCAATGATGTTGTAGTGCTTTTGGTGAAACTTTAGTTCAAAACTTCGAACTATTCAAAAAAGCTCACTTGTAATAGGAATGCTACTATGTTTACTTTTTTTATTATCACACTTGCATGCTTTCGATTAATGATTGAGTTTTGGAATTGTTATCCGTTTTATTTGTAAATTTTATTCCTGCAATTTGAAACTGCATCTTTTTATACTAGCATGCAAAGTCTTTAAATAAATACTTATTTAGATTATTTTTGAGCTCTTATAATCTCTTACTAGGCCATGCTCATCTCCCTCTTTCTACCTTGAAAATAAGTCATCCGAGTGGCCTGTAGCAGTAGTAGGTCTTTGCTCGATTCCTTGGGCATCATGTACTCACCTCTAAGGCATAACAGATGGGTTGGTCTATAGATGTAGTTGTGTTACACAGTGGTTGTGGATGTTTTGTTTAGATGTAATTGTGAGACACTTTGTAACTGCGATTGTGGTGTTGTTAATGATAATTATTCTGATGATATTTTTGTATTGGTGGTCACAGAGACCACCTAAGCTTATATTTGATTTTATGATAGTTTGGTTGATGTAATTAATCTAGAATTGAGGTTATATTATGATGATTTTATGGATTTATATGTTGAAGTGTAAGTAAGGTCTTAAGACCATGTGAAGGATGATTTTCATACACCAAAGTATGTAATTAGGGTAGATGGTGTGAAATGGCCAAAATGGACTAATGAAAATTTAAATTGGAATTTAAATCAAGGAATTAAATAGGTAAAGATCGTAAGGATTATAGCGTTGATGCATTCGGATTAAAGTAGGAATTTTATGACGAAATTGAATTAAACTATAAGGTAGACATATTCACTGTGGTAATTAAATAGGGCTAAATGGTATAGGTACCAAATTGGTCACCAAGAAGCCTTGATTGCTATATAAGATAGGTATGTTTAAAGCATAAAGAATCAAAGGAAACACTTACCAAATTGGTCATACCATAAGGTAGCAATTGGTAGATGGACACCATTTAGGCATATTATCAAGAATAGATATTGCAATGTAAGTGTAAATTGGTAAGATAGCTAGGTATAACTAATTGATCATGTGGTCTAAATTTATTAGCAACCATAAGACGATTTAATTGGTATGTGATTAGTTTATTAAAAGCAAGGTATGTCAATAGAATTAAATTAGAGAGATTACCTTTTATGATTTTATGATCAATTTAAATTGATATTTGATGTATTGAGGAAGGTGAAATTATTGTGGAATGCATAAGGAAATTTCTCGATCATGTTCAGTGGAGGGTTTTGTTATGATTGAAGGTGTGCACGTACTACCATAACTCTACCAAAATCATGTGGATAATGATTAACAATATCATTGAATGTGACTTCTAAGTGTGTTTATGTGACTTAGGACCTTAGTTAACAGTTAAAAGGTTATTTAGAATTAAATTAAATTGAATTTTGATGTTTGTGGCTTACAATGCATACACAAACTACTATGAAATTAAAATCGAAAAATTTGGCCTGTAAATTTTAAGTTTTCATAGTTGATAAAAATTTTTGAAGTGTTACAATTGTACTCTTGTAAAGGGGGCGAAACCCTTATGTGCTTAATTGTAAGTAAGGATTAGGTAAAGGATAAAGGTTTTCCCATTAAGCCTAAAAAAATGAAAGGTTACAAATGTTGTTTCCTTAAGTTTAAAAAGGGAGAAATGCAAAGGTTATCCTTGAGCCTAGATAAAAAATGTGTAAAGATTACTCTTAAGTTTGCAAAAAGACTGTGGTGTAAAATCCATCTTAAATGGTGAATTTAGTAATTCTTTGAGGGGAGCTCAAAAGAGAGGATGTAGGCAATGGTGTCAACCTCTATAAATCATTTGTGTACATTTTCTCTACCCTTACACTCTTATGTTGTCTTGTGTTTTAAATACTTAATTGCTTGTTATTGTTGTGGTATGATTAAAGTCCTTGAGAATTTTGAATTAGTAAAAATAAGTTTAAAATTAAAATAAAAAATGATTCACTTCCCTATCTTGGTTTAACCAATTGAGCCAACAGAAATAAAAAAAAAAAGTAAAAATAAAAAAAAAATAAGGAAAGTTTTTGTTTCATTATATTGGATAAGAAAAGTGAAAAATATAAAAAATTAAGATAAAGTTATAAATAAAATATTTTATTTCAAGAAAAATAGTATTTTACTTTTGTTTTAAAAAGATTAGGTTTTAAAAAAGAAAAATAATGTAAATCTATCCAATTTTCTTAACTCTAATTTCTTTTTTACTAAAAAATTAAAGGGATTTTTTCACTATGTTTCATTCTTTTTTTTTTTCTTCTTACAGTTAATAACGGTGCTTAGCAATATTATTGTTTTAGAAATATACATGTGTTTTACCATGAGAATAAAGAAAAAGCATAAGTTTTTTTTTTTACTTATTTGTTTCTTAAAAATAATGATATAATCTTATTTAATTTCTTAAAAATTTTAGTTACAATTATTTAATAAAATTAAATACTCATAACACTAGAAAAAAGTAAACAATCAACGACGACGAAATTTGCAACCAATCAATGTTTTGCAATTATTTAAGGTATGTTGCCCTAACCAAAACCACCTACAGAAGAGCAATGATTCGGAAAGTGACGTGGCTAATGTGGATAGCAGTGATTTGAACTCAAAAAAGCTAGAGGTCTTAGAGTTGACCATTGATCTTAATCCCTCCATTTCTATGGAAGTCAGTTAGCATACTACGATGTATGCTTTCGTCTCATCTCTTAGCTTTATTATGTCGATTATGCATTGGAATTGCAGGGGTGCGGGCAGCAGAAGCTTCATGAGAAATGTTAGAGAGAATTTATTCTCATAAAATAGATTTTTTAAATATAGCAAAGCCAAGAATTAGTAGAGGTGTGGCAAAAAAGGTGATTAACCGTCTATGTTTTGATTATTCTACTATAGTGGGTGCCTATGGCTTTTCCCATGGTAATTGGTTACTTTGGAATACAACCATTGGTAATGTGTTTATTATTACTAAGAGTGAACAGTTTATTACTGTCCTTATTTCTAATGGAAGAGAGAAAAGGTGGCTTCTCACAACAGTTTATGCTAGTCCTACTCCATCGATGTTCATGGGAGTACTTCGCGAGCCATGAGGATTTCGATAGTTTTCCTTGGGTGTTAATTGGTGACTTTAACCAAACAGTATTGTCTCTTAAGAAACAAGTGACCATACAAGAGAGTTCATCAAGAATGGTCGAATTCTCTAATGTAATACCCAAGAGGAACCTTATTGATTTGGAAATCGAAGGATGCAAATTCAGAAACGTCTAGACAGGGTTCTTTGAAATTCTAAATAGAGGATGTTATTTGCTGATGCTAATGTAACTACTCTTGCTCGGGCATCTACTGACCATTGTCCAGTCTTATTGAAAATATTTGGCCATAATCCTCATCGCAAAGAGCTTCGTCCATTTAGGTTTGAAATGGCGGGGCAAACACAAGTAGATTTTGGAAGTTTCCTCAAGAATAATTGGGGTTTGTTGGATCAGTTGAACAATAATTTGGCTAAACTTCAAATAGCACTCAAAACTTGGAATTCCCAAGTATTTGGCGATGTCTTTAGATGCAAAAGGCATTTATTAGCAAGGCTAGATGGAATTCAAAAGGCTTTGGAGATTAGTCTGAATCAGTGTTTCATTTAGAGGAACAATTGTCAGCTGAATTTAATAAGATTCTTCAACAAGAGGAGCTTTTATGGTTTCAAAAATTATATAAAAATGGATTCAATTTTGAGACTGTAATACAAAATTCTTCCATACTACCACTGTTATTAAAAGGAAGAGAAACAAAATGACTTCCTTAAAGCAAGAAAATGGGACATGGTGCAAGGACTCAAGAGGAGTTAAAGGGCTTGATGACTAATCTTTTCAAAAGTTATATGTGGTAGAACTTGTAGCAAGGTGTTGGGATGAGATTTGCCCTAAATCTTCCTCTCTCTTTTTGGCTCAAGATTAGTAACAATTGGGGTGTATCCATATATTGATGAAGTTTATAATGTGTTTTACCCCATGCCGTAGTTTTAAGGCACCTGAATTGGATGGTTTTCATGTGGGATTTTATTGAGCCAATTGGGAGGTCGTTAAGAAGTCAGTGCATTGTTTTATAAAAGAAGCATTTAGCCGTGGTTCATTCATGAAGAATTAAGTAAGGTATCAGTGTTGTTAATTCCAAAAGTGGATCATCGTAAACGTGTTGCAACGTCAGTGTCTCTAAAATTATTGTTAATAGGCTGCGACCTTTTCTGCAGGACATTGTGGCTCCAACACAATGTAGCTTTATCCTAGGAATGTGTAGTTTCGATAATATAGTGATAGTTCAAGAGCCAATTCACAACTTGAGTAGACGAGGGAGTAAAACAGGGGATCTGATCATGAAAATAGATCTTGAGAAAGCGTATAATCGTGTAAATTGGGACTTGTTCAATGGGTGGATCTGCTTTTACCACACTCTCTTATATAGTTAATTATGTTCGTTATAAAGTCGACTGAGATGAACATATTATGGAATGACAAATGAATAATAGATTTCAAACCATCTAGAGTGCTTAGACAGGGTGATCCATTATTGCCCTATTAATTTGTTTTATATTTGTAAAAATTCTCAGCTATTATTGAGAGAGCAGTTACTAGGGGAGAATGAAAGCCAATACCGTTAAGTTAAGCCGTGGAGGTCCCAAAATATCTAGTATCTTTTTTACTAATGACTTGGTTTTGTTTGAGAAGTCTACAATACATCAGAGTTAGGTAAATCTAAGATGTTTAGAGAAGTTTTGCAATACTTCAGGTCAAAACCTCTCATAATGTGTCCTCCAACTTAATTGGTGATATACAATCTGAAACAGGAATGAACCAGTGTGTGGACTTTGGGAAGTATTTAGGTGTGCATGTATCTGCAAAAAGGCTAAGTAAAGCAAATAGTCAAACTTTGATTGACAAGATCGAAAACAAACTCGCTTCATGGAAGGCTAACCAATTACATTAGTTGGAAGAGCCACTCTTTCTCAAGCTGTTACAGGCAATGAAGGTTTCAAGGTTAACAAATGTTGTAACAAAGAAATTGATAGACTCAATAAGAATTTTTTTGGGGGCTTTACAGCAGAAAGGAAAAGAATACCCTTGGTTCGATGGTGGAAAGTATGTAAACCTAAGTCTGCTGAGAGATTGGGATTTAGAAAGGCAAGAGATATGAACATTGCACTTCTCTCTAAATTAGGCTAGATATTAGAAACAGGGCATGAAGGTCTTCGGGCCAATATCATAAGAGCCAAATATCTAAAAGATAAGCCTTTCCGTCGTTATAAGTCACTTTCGGGTGCTTATTCTACATGGAGAGCTATTCTGTCTTGTAAATATCTAACTAAGCAAGGCTGTTCCAGATTGATAGGAAATGGAGGACATACTCTCTTTTGGCAAGACAAATGGTTGGGAGATAAACCATTGATGGAGGTCTGTCCAGATTGTGTCTCTTCAATTAACATTGAAGGCAGAGTTAGTGATTATATTAAAAGTGATGAACATGGGACTAGGGTAAATTAAACTTTCTTCCTAGTGATATACTAATCATTTGAAATTGATGCCAATTGCAAGTTCAAAGGACTATAAGGTGTAGTGGTGTATTTCTGCAAATGGCAACTTCACAGTGAAGTCATCCTATCTATTGTCACTGAGGAACTTAAATTCAAATTTCCCATGGAGAAAAATATCGAGTTTGGATGTTTCCCCACATGTTCATCATTTTCTTTTGTTAGCTTCTAAGAATAGGCTACTGACTAGGGAAGCTTGTGTTAAAAGGAGTTTAACTAACTCTTCAACTTTCCTGGATGTGGAAGGGAGTCAAAAGATGTAATGCATGTGTTACGTGGCTGCATGACTTCGTAGCAGTTTTGGGCTTCATGGATAAAAGGTTTTAGATTGCAACAAATCAATGGTCTAGCTCATGCAAACTGGTTTGTTTAGAACTTATCTAAATACAGTATTATTGATGATATCTCCATCCGATTGTTCACCTCGTTTGTATATGGATGTTGGTTTCTATGGCAATGGCGTAATAAGGTGGTTTTTAAACAAGGTTTTGCATGCCCTATTAATTGCAATCAAATTGTTACTCAACATGCTCAGTGTTTCATGCAGAACAAAGATAACCATTTTAAATCTAATAAGAAGCAAGTTCGTTGGATTGTTTAGGACTGTCCACCCAATGACTGTCAAAATCAATGTTGATTCTTTAGCGTTCACTAATACTAGTATAACAGTGGTTGGGGGCATATGTCGAGATAGCCCAATAAGGTGGCTGTGTTAATCAAAAAATGGGATAGGGCTCAATTCTAAGAGCTGAAGTACATGCTATTGATGCAGGGCTATTATTAGCTTGGGAAATGAGGTATATAAAGGTTTTGATTGAATTGGATTCAACTTCAGCAGTGCAAAAGATACATCAGTCTCTTAATGCTACAGACCCTTAATTTTCAATCCTTCATGCATGTTTGTCTCTGTTAATGCATGATTAGAGTTGCAAGGTGAATCACATTTATAGGGAAGCTAATTATTGTGTTAATTACTTAGCCAATTTTGCACATGATAACTCCTATGACCACCAAACTTGTTGTTCCTCCTATAGGTTTAGGAAGATGGTTACAATTTGATATGATGGGCATTGGCGTAACTCACTCTGTGTAGTTTAAGCAAAAATCTACTTATATGTACCAAAAAATATGTGAGAAATAATCAACAAATGCATTATGAATACAATTGTTATCCTCCAAAACTTTCTTATTAACATCATATAACATAAGAATTGCATTATTTCTCCTTCTTTTAGAAGCCACCGCCTGAAAGAATTCATTATTCCTTTCACTTTCTTTTTCCTATATTTAGGTTGTGTTTGATATAAGGAAAGTTGGCACTTTATACAGCAATTTAATTAGATGCAAATTGATTGCAATGTTTGGTTACTTTGTAGTTGAAAAGTAAAATAATTCACCCAAAATTACTTTTGTAGATACAAAGTAAAATATTTCATCTAAAATACTCTTTCAACCTACTACTTTCTTCTCCTATAAAATCAAACCCTTATTTTATTTAATTCCTTATATAATTACATTTTAAATTAATAATAATGTATGAAATTTTATATTATAATTGAGTAACATATTAATAATTACAACTTTATATTATTTACATTTGAAAATAATAATTACATTTTAAATTAATAATAATGTATTAAATTTTATGTTACAATTGATTATCATATTAATTATTATAACTTTATATTATTTACAATTTAATATATTACATTTTAATTTATTAATAATGTATCATATTTTATATTAAATTTATCAACATATTAATAAAATTATAACTTCATATTATTTACATTTAAATATAATAATTATATTTTAAATTAATAATAATGTATCAAATTTCATATTACGATTGGTTAACATATTAATAATTATAACTTTTTATTATTTACATTTTAATAAAATAATTACATTTTTAATTGATAATAATGTATCAAATTTGTTTTTTAATTCACTTGTGACCCAAATTGATCTTTAACCATAAAACGTATGAAAATATATGTGTTTACAAAAATAAAAATAAAAATTGTTTTTATACTTAAAGATATTTTTGAAATTTGTTATTATATTGTCAATAAAATATTAATTTACCAATATTAATTATCTACAATTTAAACAATATTTTATAATACATACTAAATCCTATAATTTTAATTTCTCTGCAATTAAATTCTCAATAACGGAATTCTCATCAGATCAGTTTTTCAACTCTCACTTTTCATCTAAAGCATCCAACAACGCAACCCTTACGCAAAATCATGCATGGTCATATACTTTTTTAAAAAAATTCTCCGCCAAAGGCCCAGAAGGCTCGAACTCTATATATATCCCCCTCGCGCGCCCACCTGCCATTCTTCGATCGTCCATTTGACTGGTAGCTTTTAAAAACTCCCCTCCCTCTCTACTCCATGCCTCTCTTGCGCGAGAATCCCTAAATCTTTCTACATTCTATGGATCATGGAAACTGCCGCAGCAGATCCCCCATCAGAAATCCCAATAAATGCTCAAGAAAACTCCGATCGTGATCTCCTCGCCGAACTCGACTTTCTCCGGGCCTCCTACCATGCTCTCCAATCAAAATCTCCATCCATGGAGGAGAATCTGCGTCTCCTCCAGCGACAAAGAGAGGAAGATATTTATCAAAGCACGAAGTTGACGGAAAAAATCCATGACTTGTCTCTCGAGCGAGACTTTCTTCGCCACCAAATCGAGGAATTCGAAGTCACTTTAAAAGAAAGCGAAGAAGATTTCTTGAAAAAGATCGACGAGGAATCAAAAGCAAAACTAGAACTCGAGAAAAAGCTGGAAGTTTCCAGAGAGAGAATCGAAGTGTTAGAATCCGAAACGATAGTCAGAAATAAGGTATTTGCGAAAAGCTTGGATTCAATCCGTTCAGTGAAGTACAATTTGTTCAAACTCATCGAAATTTTAAATGACGAAGAGGAAATGATCGAGAATGTTGATAGTGAAAGCGAGAAATTGGAACTAGAAGAGGAAGAATTGAGGATATTTTCGAGAGAAATCACCATGGTTTTGAAACTTTCCAGTGAAGCTAACTCAAAAATAAATGAGTTCAAGGAAGCAAGTAAGAAGGAGAAAAGAGAACTGGAGAGCAGCGTGGTGAGTTTAACCGAGGAGAATCGCGATATCAATAGCTTGTTGAGGATTGCTTTGCTGGAGAAAGAGGCAGTGGAGAAGAGTTTGAATAAATTAAAAGGGAACAATGAGCAAAAGAGAGTGGCATTGTTGCAGATTGCTGAGAGGGGGTTACAGAGAGTCGGGTTCGGGTTTATGATGGGAAGTGGAAGTCATGAGCAAGTGATGGAGAGCTCAGGGGCTAGTACTACTACAACCACTACTAATACTAGTAATACCGGGAGTAAATCGGACAGTAGTGAGCGCGAAGAGGAGGTTGTTAGCCTGGTATGTTCAGGTTCATTTCATCTTTTGAATTTTGAACTAGATTATGTTTGTTTCTTGTTTGCATTGACATATTTGCTTCATATGGATGCTTCAGATTCCCCATCCAATCGGGTATCAATCGTGCACCCTAAGATGCATGTTGTTTAAGATCCCTTAACTGGTTCTTTTCGTAGCTTGAATCCTTAATTTTCATGTTTGTTCAAACTTACATTGGTGGCATCCACTGTTTACTGAAGCTTTAGTGATGGTTGGAAATCCTAGCTGGTAGACAGAGCTTCAGAAAGTGGTTGCTCGGTCTATACATCTCAACTATACATTGATAAATGTGCAACAAGCATAGTGTCTTCCATCCTAAATTTGTCTTCAACAGGCCACAACAGTGGAGAGGATAATGAAGAATTTAAGACTTGAAATTTCTGAATTACGAAGATCTTTGGAGGAATCTAGGTATTTCATTAGTGTGCTGTTGCTTCTGCAATTCCTACATAGTTTTTGCTATGCCAATGAAGCATCCTTTGATTGCAATATATAATTTTAAAAGAGATGGTCTATGAAAAAGAGATAAATGCTAAATCAAGATCGCATTTCTAGTGGAAGATGCAAAGATTCTGAACCTATCCTCTCCTATCTTAACTTTGTCAATCTTTTTTTCTGCCAAATGGTTTGAGGTTATTCATTATTGTTGCTATGACAGGTCAGACACTGAACGATTACAATGTCTTACGGAGAAACAAGCTCAGAAAATTGAAGAAAACACATTGTACATAAAAGAATTGGAAGACAGGGAAAGGGTTTTAGCTCAAAATGTTGGTATCTGTTTGTTTCTAGAAATGGAATATTCTCTCTGCATCTCCGTGAAAATGTTCTTTTTTCATTTTTTTTCATGTTCTCTTCTCAATTATTTTCTCTTTTTTTGAAAATTAAACTCTATAAGGTTGAGGAACTCTTAATGGAAATAAAAGAAGCTGAAGCAGAAGTTGCTAGATGGAGGGAAGCTTGTGAGTTGGAAGTAGAAGCCGGAAAAAAGGAGGTTGAAGAACGTGACAAAGTGGTATACACTTCTTTCTGTCAATATTGTACCATTCTTGAGCTACTATGATACTCTTAACAATCAAGCTTGAGTGCTTTATGAATGATGATAGTCTTTACTAATTGGGAATCAACTGAGATAAAATTTCAGATAATTTGACTTGGTAGAATGTTCCATATAATGTTATATCTCGATGGTTGTCATGACATTGCATTCGCCTACAAAGCCTAGAGATTTTAGGTGGCTATGATATCTACATATTCAGATCCAAAAATCTGATTTCAGTTGTGCCCTAACTCAAATAATGTCAATGTTCATGTAGCACTTACGATTCCATTAGATGAAAGAACACATTTTGGTCTAAGAGAAGTCAGAAATCCTAACGCTATTGTTTGTTTCCTTAGATTGTCATTTTGAAGCAAGAGTTGGAGAAAACAAAGGCAGCTCTGGAAATATCCAATGGCAAGTTAAAGCTGAAAGAAGAACTTGCAGCTGCTGCTATGACTGCCCAGGCAGCCGCAGAGAGGTCTCTGCAGCTAGCTGACAGCAGAGCTGCAGGACTTCGCGAGCGGATTGAGGAGTTGACTAAACAATTAGAAGAAGCAGAGAGCAGAGAAGGGAGTCGACGTAAGGTGAGGCACATATGTTGGCCATGGCGCCCCCTCAAAATGAATATAAGTAACAACACAAATAATAGGGTTCAGAATGTCAGACGCTTGTTACCAGAAATGCAGGCATTGCTTCATCATACCATGTGATGTAGAATTACCATATACATCTAATCAATTATCCAGACCTGGGGTTGAATTTTTCTTTCTAATTTTCAATTTCCTTTTTGTTTCTTTAGTTATTTGTGGGTTTTATTTTTTTAATAAAAAAATTAAACTGAAATTCCATTAGTCTGCCCTGCTAAGACCATCTTTCCTTATAAGCACTAGAAGTGGCATTATTATAACCATTAAAAATGTTAGAACTGTATCTTCTATATATAAAAATAATAATTAAAAAAATAACTCCTATTGCAGCGGTGCCAAAAAAATTTATATTTATTTCTGTCTTTTTCTATCAAGGAAAGATTTTATGGCCAAAATAAAATGTTCTTTGAGGACTACTATATTCTTACTATGGAGTAGTCATCAAGGCATTTAAACTTAAAAAAATAAACAAATAAATAAAAAGAAGATTTTGAATACAAATCAAAGTAAAAATAACACATATCTCCAATGTTAAACAATTCTGTATAATAGAGCATTTTCCAAGTGAGCGATCTGAAGATGAAACAGGTAAATAATATATTTGGCAACTTTATGTTGCCTGTAGGAAGCTGACATACTTTCTTCTCTGACACAGATTCTACAATTTCCATACCCTTTGAGAGGCTAATTGAAGAGCCCTCCAATTTCCTTTCTCATCATTCCTTTGATCTGAAGATGAAATGAAACAACCAATTATAAATTCATGGTGCTGCAGGAATTAAATTCCATACTTAAATTTCGATAAAAACGTAATATAAAACAGGCTTTGCAACTTAATGATAAACATCTAAAGCCACCTCGGAACATAAGATACCTGCTTCGCTGAAAGTCCAATTTCCTTCAAATCATCAAGCTGTAAAAGCGTTTTAGCTATTAGTCTGAATTCTCCCAAAGATAGTAAATACATTGCAAAGCAACTACTCGGAATATAAAAGATAACCAAAAGCCAGCCAACCACAATAAACTACATAATAATATGGATATTCTCTTTTTTCTGTCAACGGTGCTTACATTCTTAAAAGGTTCTGGAGATTCTTCACGAAGTTCAAGAATGTAAGAAGCTCTCTTCTCTCCAATTCCCTGAACAAAAAACAAATTTAGTTTACCTGTTATGACTGGTAACAGTAGGAAATCAACCTGAGATTGTTAGTCATATGCTCCTCACCTTTAATCTTTTCAAGTCTTCTCTGTTTTGTAGGAAAAATTGTTAGAGCCATAATGAGCAAGGTCAAGATAAAGGAAAAAAAGAAAGAAAAATTAAGACTTAAAGATGCAAAGTAAGGGAAAAAAAGATTTACCTCTATTCTCCATTCTACAACTCATGCATTTTCCTAGTTATTTATTCAGTTAGAATTACATTTTCCAATATGCTGCTTTGGTTATTAAGGTGCCATCTTTCTATTTTCTCTTGTGAAAGGAACAGAGTTTAAATTAGGTATGAAACCATATATGCACCAAAAAATGTTATTGCAAGAATTTCCTTCAAATGGAAGTTCAAAATTACTAGTAGTTAGAAAACATGTACAGCTTGGAATTATGGGTAGGATATAGAAAAAACACTGTTAAATATGTACTTACTTGCTAGCTGTATTTAAAAATCTGATATATTCATCAACAAGAGAGTTCTGCAATAGGCAAAAAATGGTTAACAAACCAGTCAAGTAATCAAACACATAGGGAGATATTAGTACGGTAGATTAGAATCAACCTTCATTTTAGAACTACGTGCACTGAATGCTTTCCAAGGACTGCAATTGATAGCTGCATTTTCCAATTTATCATTAACTGGCAAACTAGGTTCAGGAGTTTTTGGCTCCAAAACTTCAGTAGAGACTTGACCATCAAATGAAAATTCAGTCTTGGGTGGCATCTCTATGCATGACGGAGTTGAGGAATAAAGCAATTTCAAATTGTAAGACAACTCTTGTAATCGTGCACTAATTGGCGGTGATTCATTCTCATTGACTAGAAAAAAGTTATTCTCCTTATCCAAGGGTTGATCTGTTAAAAAAAAAAGAAAAGGAATAGTCATGTTTGATGTATAATTACATGTCATATCATTCTACTATATCAGTTTTTTCAATTTGACATGCCGTGTACCTGCTTCAACAAAAGAAAGTGCTCTTGTATTGCTATTGATATTTGGAGTAGCTTCATCATGATTATCTTCATTAGTGACAACAACCTTAAAAATTAAATAGCAACATAAATAAATAATTGTACTCCTCAAGTACTTAAATACAGAAAGAAAGTAGATCACCTTATGTGGCATATTGGTTTGTTCTGTACCAAAAGCCTTAACTGGCAAATCAGTTTCTTCAGCACCAAATGCTAGCAACGGGGAAGGTTCCTGACAAAAGGTGGAAAATGAAACTATTAAACATGAAAAAGAAAAATAATAGCATTGCTATGGGAATTCACCAAAGGTTATTGGAATCTGTATGATTACTACTGACTTCTTTCTTCCATTCCGAAATAGATTATATATTCTTTGAAGTAATCAATTATGGCATACAAGAAATAATATTTCACCTTAGCAACACTTTTGAATATTAAAATCTAAAAGACTTAAAAGAGGGAAGAATTTACCTCTAGAAGTGGTGTTATTGCTTCTGCAATACCTGAGGAGTTCTTTTCCTGCACATAATGATGACAACTTCACAATTATAAGAAGTTTCAGAAACTGATTTACAGTCTAAGATACGTATTCATTATTCATCAGAAAGAATAGAACAATACCACCCTGTTTAAGAAATAAAATGATCAGTATAATACACCAACGAGATTTAAAAAAAAAAAGTTACCTCTTCCTGTATGGTATGTTCAATGGTTGAGACAATTTCTAATGGCAAGCTTTCCTGCATTAAGATGGAGGGGTCTTACTATGGGATAAAACCATGATTCTCTTTGTCGCATTCTATGTATTATTTTCTCTAACTTAATGCTAATGGTAAAAACCTTGCGTTTATTCATACAAACTATGTAAAAGAGACTGGAAGAATTGCCAGAATGCTTTATGCTTTATTTCCTGAGCAAATAGAAAAACCGGATACCTGCTGAGATGCCTTTGTAGATTTGGTTGAATGACATGCTTCATCAAAAAGTTTCCTTCAAGTTTAAAACAAAAAAATATATATTGAACATTAATTGACCAGATAGAAAGAAAATCAACCATGATTGAAATGTTAAATAGCTTGATGCCAATAGGGGTGATCCACTAGGTACCTTCCTTTGATTGCCGAAGCCTTAAGGTTGACTTTGTTACCTGGAAACTGCACTCGTGTGCCAATCTGTTTTGCCACAGTGGCAGAAGCGCTCCCAGGTATACGGCTTTTGCATGAAGAAAGCACCAATGGTCTTACCATGTTTTTGGTTTTCTTTGTGGAGTCGGGTATAGTTCTGTCGGCACCTTTACAAGATCGAGAAGCTAAATTTGCCATGTTCAAGGAATCTTGGCAGAAGGATGAATTCTAAACTCAGAGAAGTTAAAAATAAACGTCAATTGAAATAAAGTCTTGCGGGAAAAAAAATAAAAGTAAACTAAAAACTCTTTTAAAAATCTGAAACCAAAGACTCACCAGGCAAGTGACCATTAAAATCTTGTTTGTCCCTCCCAGGGAGTCGCGCAACATTCGAGTTAGCTTACTTTCACGATAGGGAACATGGCTTTCATTGGCATTTAAAGCATAAACAACATTCTGTAAGGCATATATGGACTTATTAATTTTACTATTCTCCAGGAGATTAACACTATCAGTGCTTTTCTTTCTGCCATCCTCATAACCTGGTAATGCAAAACAGCTAGGAGGGTAAAAATGGATATGTTTAATCAATAGCAGAAAAAAATCCCAGAAGAAACAGTTAACTATGATGAATAATTATAACCTGCCAAGTCAACAAAGTTCATCTTCCCAAGAGGAAGAGCATCCAATTCATTGCCTTGAAATACATGGATGATTAAGCTTTTGTGGCTCCTGTGATGAGGTTTAGCCATTATTTTCTGAGGTTGTTTATGTGAATTTTGACTGGAAAGATATAGTTTCTGAAATTCTAGAATAGAACTCACAGGAACCTATAGAAATAAAAATGGATCAAATCAATGAAAGAAACGAGAGGTCAGCTAAACACATTAGAGAAGCATGTCTTCTAAAACAACTTTTGTTATAACTTGCCTGGGAAAGTCCTTTAAGTTGAATTTTTCCGCGAGCAATATCCTCCCACACCAAAACTTCATGCCTTTCTGGATCTAAAAGATCATAAGCATGGTCTTTCAAAATCTCATAACATGATATGGTAATTAACTTGCCACTTTCGTCCGCCATAGAAAGGATTTCAGTCATGGCCAGAACGGCTAAGCCCGGTTCCTTTTCCGAACCCTTCAAAACAATTAAAATTGTTTCTCTTAAAAATTTCACCTTTATTTTCTCAGAAAAGTGTAATATTTATTCAAGAGTAATGTCAAAAAGAGAGAAAGATTCAACTGACCTGAATTACAAAAGTCTTTCCGCTGCCTCTTGCTCCATAAGCAATGACAGTGGCATTATGACCATTAAAAACATCTTCAATCAGTGGCTTTACTTCTCTTGAAAAAATCAAAGCATTTCCCTCATTTCGGTCATAGCAATAATCCAATTCATATGAATCATTACGACTGCAAATTGTTTTTGATGAAGAAGAAAGGTCACTTAGCTTTCTTTTCTTGCTTTCTTAAAATCAAGAACGATTAACTAAAAATGAAAATTATTCTTTATTACCTTACAGATTGGTCTCCAAAAGAGACGGTGACAGTGTCGGAGTCATCTCCCTTGGGCTTGTGAACCGAAATCCACTTTCTGGAAGCTTCATTGGCGGACTCTCGTTCTAGATCTGTGAACCCTTTGATTTTGGCGATCACTCGAACCTTTCGACCCTGGTTCAGCCCCATACCAGAAGAATTTCTTCCTCGCTAGAGAGAGTGACTGAGTGATGGAGATTTTGATCGGATTATTGAAAAAATTAGGGTTAAACAGAGGGAGTAGCCGTTAGGTTTGATTTGGTTTTCAAATTTGGCTGTTCTGGCGCTCTTCTCTTCTTTGGCTCCCCTTTTATGGCGTTGGTCATTTTACTATTTATATTTGTACCTTTTATCATCAAATTCTTGGCTTTTCTCGTACGCTTTTCTCATTGTCTAAACGATGCGTTTTATCCTACTTTAATTTAGGCGGCCAGACGCCCAGACGTTGTCGTTTAGCGGATGAAAATGGAAAAGAGAAATTGGCTCTCGTATATCTTTTTTTCACTCTTGATTCTATTTTCCTTTTTCTTTTTCCCTTTCTTTTAGTTTCAAGGTTTCTAACGTCCAAACAGGAGATTTTGAAAAGATGGACGAGAAAGAAGAGTTTAACGGGATTAAGAAGATAAAGTCGCCATGCGATGTTGAGGCTTTGAAGAAGTGTTTGGAAGAAAACAAAGGGGATTACGTCAAATGTCAATCTCAGATAGAAGCTTTCCAGTCTTCTTGTTCTTTGAAGAAACCAGCTCCTTCTGGGGATTCTACAAATAGCACCGGAAGGATTTGATTCCTGACCTGATGAGGGGGAAATCCCTTGATTTTGACTGTAATCCATTTTCCATGCTTTACAGTGTTATCTTTTAAGCTTTGCTGCTCTTTCGAGCTGGAGTTTTGCTATTTAATTTTAAAAACTTTGGAACTGGGTTTGGAACTGGGCAAGACCCAGTTTGATACCGTCAGCCAAACTGACGAAATTCGCAGTAAGAATTGTTCAATTTGATTAGAAATTCTGATATTTAATCTGTTTGTTCGGTTTTTGCTTGTTTGTTTTCAATTTTTCATTTTGAAATTTATTTTAGTTCTAGTATGCAGAGTTTGTTTATGGAGATTGGAGATGAACCCTAAAATGATTTGGGATTAGTATGTAAACATAGCATTTTCCATGGCAACCTTCGAATTTCTAGAAGAATAGTCCTGTCGAAATGATTTGGAGACAGAGTACATGTAATCACAAAGGAAATACTGGACTAATTATTAGAATAACGGAATCAAATCATAAGCGAGTTTCCTCTTCAGCATGCACGACAACTCTTCCTGCATGTACCATAGTAATCAGGAGAGCCAACCATGAAAACAGGATTCCTCTGGCATTCCCCAAGAGCAGCCCATTTACGACAACTGGCATCTTCATCCGTACATTCATTTCCACCAGAGTCAAACGAGATCTTTTCTCCAGAGACAGCCCTTAGGTAGAAGAATTTGGTGGCACACCACATTTCTCCTTCGAGAACAGGGCATCTGGCATGTAAGCTACTACCATCAGGAGATGCATTGAGGTGAGTAGTGAAAAACAGAACCGCGTTTCCCTTAACAGGTTTTAGGATATTGCTGGTCTTTGAACAATCCGACCAAGTCTTGCTCTTTGGCTGCAACAGTTGGAAAGCCATTTATTCAGTAGAGATAAATTTCAGCTCTGAAGGTTCAGAGAAGGTTTAAGATAGTCTCTCTCTCACCTCTGCGTTGGGGAAAAGAATCTCACCACCCCTGGTAACATTGGAAAGATACAAAACCACAGTTGCCATCAAAGGCTCCTTTAAAGCCAGTGTGGATTTATTGCCAAAATAATCCAAGTTTTGTTCAGTCTCCTCAACTCCATAGCGCCTAACATTTAAAGGCTTACCATTCTCTGAAGCACAATGAATATCAAGTTATACTGTAGTGAAATGAAAAGGTCCTTTATGAGAAAAGACTGTCATTGTAGGAAGATGAGGAACAGGGATGGAGAATGATACCTTTAGGAAGGAAAGTCCAAGCTGAAATTCTTTCCTCAATCATTGCAACAACCGTATCCTAGAATGCACAAATATATTTTGAAGTTATAGAATTATTTACGAATAAGCCACAGAACATCTATTTATTTATTAGAGACATTTAATCAACTTCATTGACTGTATAGGGGCTTCAACAAACTGATCTTTCCAACATTTTTTAAGCTAGTTTACAATTGAAAGTTCGCCAGTATTTGGAATTTAAACACAACATCATATGGGGCAATATCTGCATGGAAAGCAATAAAAGGAAGAAAGTTATATCGATCTACCTGCCATTATTTATCCAAATCAAGAGGAAAAGGGTTAATAGTATGGTGTCATAGGGTTTTATGTTGAGTTCTCTTTTCCCGGTAGCTATATATGTGCTATGTACAGCGAAAGCACGGTAGTAGTAGAGGAAGATTTTAATTGTGACATACTTGCAACACACCAAAAGTCAGTAGATTAAGGACAGATTTCCAGGCAAAGGCCAGAAGGAGAATGCAATACCTGGATTGGCTAGAGAATAGCTTAAACATTATCAGAAATATTTACCAGCATACTACCTTAAATAAGTCAGTGTTAACTTCAGAAGCGAGAAAACAAATTTCAAAGTATGAAATCAAGTTCTTGAGTTTATGCAACAATTTATCATCAAACAATTACTTCAAAAGGTTGTCAATAAGCTGTGCAACAGAGTATGTAGAAATTGTTAGCTTACAAAACAACGGGAACTCACTTCTGTATTCAGCAAAGTTTCTGAACTAGTGAGTTGCCTGTTTGTCCCAACATTAACTTGATCATCATTGATCCCTAGAATTCCTTCTTTCGCTCCATGATCCTAAGTCCAGAACAAGTATTTTCAACCAGTCTAAGCATATAAAATTGAAGTAGTGAAAACAGTGGGGGAGAAATATACCAAAGAAATAAGGTGGTCGCACTCCTCATCTGATAGAAAGCCACTATATTGAAAGACCCTATTGCAAGCAAAATAATGCCAGACTTTTAAAAGAAAATTTTCAATGTGCCAATGAAAGTACAAAGACCAAAAGGCATTTTTGCAAAAGCTAAAGGAGTTTTTTTCTTCCAAAAGAAGTAATTGAAATCTCAAAAAGTTCATGCAACACTGCAATGCAATGCCAACGAAGAAATAGCCTCTTTGACTCTTTGAGGGGAAAAGATATTTTGTGAAAAACGCAGCAATTTTGTCTCAATGGGATGGCATGGCATGAGAAGGCATACAAGAAGTCCATCACTACGTGACCTTGGCCGCCATAAAAGTTGCATTACTCGTGATGGGTCAATTGCATCGGATTGAGCTGAATGCCTCACTTGCATAACACCTTCCTGGTGACCCTCCTTGTCCCTCAACTCCTTCCGGCTACTCATGCAAAACAATACCAACTGAAAAACGTTATAAAGAAGAAGTTGTCAAAAAGGAAACAGGCTTCCATGGCTGCAGACACTGAAAATGTTCTCAGCAATATAACTCAAGATCGTGAAGAATAAACCATCATCCAAAGAATCCATAGAATGAAATCAGGAATGCTTACATCAGATATAAATAAAATGCTCAATGAAACCTCGTGGCACAACAATTTGTCTTCTTTTTTAAATCATTCAACAAAAGGGTACTATCAACTAAAATAGTGATATCCACAGAATTTATTAAAAGTTTATCCAGGAGCCACGTATGCATGCCTATACGAGATTTTAACAAAAACCCATATGAAGAACAGTGTAATTTATCAGTCCTGTATCGGAAATGGATTGATTGCCTCATTCATTTAAAACAAAGACAAACATTTCAGTATGGATAAATTTCCACTACCCATTTCCAAAATAAACAAATATAGCTTGAAAAAACGAGATCGGGTTTCCTTTACCTTTCAGCAGAGAAGTTGGAGAATGAACAGGTAAAAAGCAGAAGAAGAAAAATTGGAGGAAGGAAAGCCATAAATGGATGCAACCGCGATTGTTAGAGACCAACAGGAAATTGAAGCTCAATTCAAATCCAAACAGATTTCCCAATAAAACAGAAAGCGAAATCCCCCATGCGATTGCGGAGGCTCTGTTTTAGCTTCATTCTTAAACGTCGGCGCTGAATTAAGTTATATCTCGTTGTGCGGAGGGAGTACTACTATCCACCAAAGAGGCCAGGACAGGATGAAAATATAAATATAAATCTTAAAATACGTCTTTTTTACTTAATATATTTAGTACAGTATTTTTTTCTTATAAGTTTTTTAACTGTGCTTTTCTATTCAAAGTTAAATAATAATCGATATAGTAGATTATATGAATTGATAGTTTGATAACTTGATATATATATATATATATATATATATATATATATAAACAGTAATAATATTATTTAGATAATAATAATAAATCAAATTCAATTTCAAGCTAAATAAGATTCAAATTGAAACTTCAAATTTTTAGAATCTACTCTTATTTCAAATTTAAAATTCCATTAATTTTTTATAAGTAATTAATGATTTATTGATAATGAAAATATATTTGATGATATTAGATACCATCGTGATAATAAGAATAGTTATCAAAACAATAACCATTTGTTATTTTTTTTATTTTTTTATAAAAAATTAATAAAATGAATTAAGTAAAATTAAAATTAGTGATAACACGTATTTTTAGATGCAAATTTGTATATGATTGTAACCAAAAAAGATTTGATATTTGTTAAATTAATAAATAATTAAAATTTGAAAAATTATTTCATATCAAATATAAATAAGAAATTATTAATTTTTTTTATCAAACAATAATTTTATTATTAAATATTTAATAATTATTATATATTTTAATCTTTTTTATCATTTTTTATTTTATAATTTTAAATGGCGACATATTATTTTATGTGACAACAATATATTTAAAATTTTATGTAATAAAAAACTAATAATTATGTACTGTAAATATAAAATAATATTTTATATATTTATATATATAATTGTCCTTTTGGATAAATAATAAATTCTTAATTATCCAAAAAATAGATTTACATGTATAAACTTATATATACTTCAAATATATGCATAATTGAAATTTTTAAATAAAAAATAACAAAATAAAAAATAAATTAAATGAAATATCAAGAACAAGAAGAAAAGTTAGAGGGCTAACAAAAATAGATAAATTACCAGCATCTTATTATTAATCAAGTAATTAATAAAAAATTATTCTTTATTATAAGGTTTGGCTTTAAATCCAAAGAATCTCATCCCATTTTCAATTATCAAATACTTTCTTTGAAATAAAAAATAAATATTTTTAAAAATTAATTAAAAAATAATTTAACAAAATAAAAGATTAAATCTTATTTGAATTTTTTTTTTTTTAATATCAAAGGATCCAATTGGGCCCTTGTCCCTTCCGTCTGGCTAGAGGGACAATGTAATGAACTACAGGTTGCAATCCAAATACCATGTAGTTGAAATATCTAAAAAAAACAATTAATACCATCGCACTTTGGATGCAATAAAACCCAATTATAAGTTGGAGTTCGACTATACTTTATATATAAATTATATAAAAAAATTAAATTATATTTGGTAAAAAACAATAAAACTTTTTAAACTATATAGTCTACAAAAATACATGATATATGTATAGTATTTTTATTTATAGTTTGTGACAAAATACAAAAAAAAAAATAAAAAATCACTATCAAAGAAACTTCTTCGTAGACTTCTTTGGTAATTATAATATATATATATATATGCTCTTTTTTGGTTACAATGTATATATGCTCTTTTGTTTAAAAAGAAAAAAAAAACTTTTTTTTTCTGAAAAACAAAAAACCTTCGTTGTAGATTATTCAGTAATTAACTTTTTTTTTTAGGAAGTACTTAACTTTGCTATAAAAATAACGCTGTTGATGTAATTATAGGTAGTGGCTGTCACTGAGAATAAATGCGTGAATCCGTGGCTAGTGCTGGCAGGAAGTGGCCCTCTCGCATTCAAGTTTTGATCGTGCCGGCATCGCAACATGAGTTTTTCATGATCCCAAACCAACTCTTCAACTCTGCAGTTCCAATTGGCTACAACGGCGGATGAGTTATGCAAATTGTAGTTGGTTATTTTCCTCCCAATTTAGGCTCATTTCTCCAAATGACGGGTGTTTCAACGATCGCCCGTGATCGTTATGGGATGAAAATTTTTGTGCACGATAAAAAAATAATAAAAGTGCGTCACGTACCACACGAAAAATGAATCACGTGGCATAAGAAGAAAACATATAAAAAATTATACAAGTCTTGAATAAGGTAAAAATGACAAAAAGTTAATTAATGATAGAGAGTTTTGATCGTGCCGGCATCGCAACATGAGTTTTTCATGATCCCAAACCAACTCTTCAACTCTGCAGTTCCAATTGGCTACAATGGCGGATGAGTTATGCAAATTGTAGTTGGTTATTTTCCTCCCAATTTAGGCTCATTTCTCCAAATGACGGGTGTTTCGACGATCGCCCGTGATCGTTATGGGATGAAAATTTTTGTGCACGATAAAAAAATAATAAAAGTGCGTCACGTACCACACGAAAAATGAATCACGTGGCATAAGAAGAAAACATATAAAAAATTATACAAGTCTTGAATAAGGTAAAAATGACAAAAAGGTAATTAATGATAGAGAGTTTTGATCGTGCCGGCATCGCAACATGAGTTTTTCATGATCCCAAACCAACTCTTCAACTCTGCAGTTCCAATTGGCTACAACGGCGGATGAGTTATGCAAATTGTAGTTGGTTATTTTCCTCCCAATTTAGGCTCATTTCTCCAAATGACGGGTGTTTCGACGATCGCCCGTGATCGTTATGGAATGAAAATTTTTGTGCACGATAAAAAAATAATAAAAGTGCGTCACGTACCACACGAAAAATGAATCACGTGGCATAAGAAGAAAACATATAAAAAATTATACAAGTCTTGAATAAGGTAAAAATGACAAAAAGGTAATTAATGATAGAGTAAATCCCTATAAATAAGGGTCAGGTACGATTCGTTAACCTAATTCTGAATTTTCCTACTGAAACTCTGCTCAACTCTCTGGCTGACTTAAGCATCGGAGTGTCAATGCAGAGAACAATCTCTACGTCTCTCTGATTTTTTTCTCTTTTGTAGAAGTATTCTAGAACACGTGACATGAAATTCGAAGTGAAGACGTCAGCAATTCATCATTTTGTGCATTGGCAACAAAAATTAGCGTCGTCTGTGGGAAATCGAAGAAAAAGTCATTCTGCAACAATAGTACAGACACGTTCAGCAGCAATCAGAAACGAAGAAAGTGAAGAAATAACGAGTTCTCCCATGGTTGATGGGGGTGATGGAGTGTGTATGAACAGAGAATCGAATATAATGGCGATTCTCGTCGCTGAATTCGAAGCCATGCGGAAGCAAGGGGACGAAACCGTCCAAGCTTTGCGGACAATGGTGGCTCTATTCAAAGATGCCTTACGCAAGTGAATCTGCCGCCAACTGTCCAAAATTTGGTAGGAGAATGGCGGGCTTTGCAAGATTCTATCGTGCGAGACTCTCTCGGCGCTCCCGCGACAACCTCTCGCTGCACTCCCGCGGCAAACTCTCGCGGCAGACCCGTGCCAGCCCTTCTGTCGCGACCCAAATTTTTAAAAATCACTACAAATTTTTCGCGAATTTACCACATTTCAATTGTTGGGCTATGAGTCAATATCCATCACTCAGTTTCATATATTATCTATATGCATAACAGGCAATCCTTTCGTCCCAGGCACTAACATTCGCGGAAGCTCATAATTAAAAAGTCGTTTACATTGCCTTACATATACATCCCCCAATATAACGTGACTACATCACTGTACACTATTATTCAGATACAAAAAGTACATATGTGTATACCTTGATGCTGCTGGATAGCTGTGTGGAAAAGATTGCAGGACGGACGCAACTTATACACTCTACTGAAATGCTCTGTAGAGGTGGAAAAAATAATGGGATGAGTATAACGCGCTAAGTAAGAAATATATGAAAGCAGGTAGATAACCACACTATCTACGATGCTCATAATGCATGTTTATCAACTCGTAAAACAAATGCATTTACTTTTCAAAACACTTGCATTAATATACGAAAGCAAGTAGATAATCAAACTATCCACTATGCTCATGATACATGATTTATGCCGAAAAAATCATGGCATTCACAAAACCATCATAGTAAAACACATAGCAATTTACTGCCAAAATCCAAATATCAAAACTCATTTTAAAATCATATTATCATTTCAAACGGTTTCATCACAGAAATCAAATCACAATTAGTTTCATCACCGAAACCAGTAAAACAGATGAGACTAGGCAGGGATTTCAACACAAATCCAAGGGACAATTGGCCAAAGTTCGAGACCCACAAGCTATCACGGATCAGGTGTGTCAGGGTGTCTCTGAGTCTGAGGAGGGGATTAGTCTATCCATCGGCTCCTATCTAAGGACTATCACAAAACAGAGCAATGACAAAGCATGCCCGAGTCTAAAGACGCAATCCTCACATCCCATAGTTGCACGGTACAGTGTACTCCATGTTGTCTACACGGTACGACGTACTCCGTGAACCACAGTACAATTACCACATAGTTGTAGGTGCCTGAGTCAACAGCTCACCACCCCAACCAAATAAATTATCAACCATAGCCTGTCGTCTCAGATCTAGTGCGAGCAAGTCAGTGTGTGAGGTCCTGCCTACCACAGGCGACCCCTCTGGGCCCCTACTGCGACAGTTCCCCCCACTCAACCCGAGGGCTCCAGCACGATCTCGATCACAAATCACAACAGAATCCAGTGCGAGCAGTGCTCCAACACGGTCTGTACAGATGTAATACCAAAATCAAGTGGGAGCGGATATGGATAAATCCACAGATCTCATCATAGCTCCAGCACGATTTCACACACACAAAATAGACAGCTGGCTCTATTTCCCACCACAGTGATACTCAAACCGAGTGCAATATGCAAAACGGTACAAAACAGAGTGAGAGGGTAACATCCCATCAATTCACTCGTCAATCAAATCAAACTTTAGAAAAATGTGCAATTTAATGCATAAAGTTAAATCATGAACCAGTCTCATTTCAGCTTTACAAAAAATCTCTTTTTCACAGAGAAAACATGGATTGCATGCACTTTATGCAAATTCTAAAATTCCTGAATCTAAAGGTATTTTCGTAATTTTTTCATATTTGGGTACTATCCAGAAATTTCATATCTATACTCTATATGAAATTTAATTGACTGTAAATGACGATGAAAATACGTACAGCTATCTCTAATTGCTCGCATAGATCCCTTACCTCGGATCACGTAATGTGACCTCTCTTCCTCTGTGCTGTCCAAATCTCGCAGTCCGATCAACTCTCGATATGACTTTGGAGCTGCATTTTAACCATTCACTGGATTAATTACACGTTTCCTACTGTATTACATATTTAATACAGTTCATTTCACTTAATTGGGCCCGTTTACTCTAAATGGGCCTAAATACTTTAATCGGGCCTTAATCCGTATTAAGCCCGTTTTTCCCGTATTAATTCCCTTCATCAGGGTCTATCGACTTATTAGGTCTATCAATACCCATTGGGCTTTATTCCAAACTCTTTGGATAGCCCGAATATCATTTACGACAGTTTATTAGAAATTTCGAATATAATTCACTAAATCCAAAATTTAATCCGAAATGCGTAAAATAAATTTTAAATACGCGTTTATCACATAAATTGTCGTAAATGAGCTTTACTTACCCGATATTGTACGATGGTGCGCGAATCGAAGTTCAATCGAGCTTCCGTTCAGAATTAATCGTCGAACTACACAATTTCATATTTTTCATTTTCGGGCCTGTTTTCGATAAATATAATTTAAATAAATTTATCGAAAATTAAATCGATCACTTTTGACCTCGTATCGACTTACCCAAAATCCGATGAAATCCCACAAATTTTTTTCTTTCTCTCTCCTCTTGAATCGGTTCGGACCAGTTCAGTCCCTTTTCACACTGAACCGGTTCGAACCGGTTCAATGGCCATTTCGCCGTTGCCGACGCTGCCGACCGATTCCCGGCCCGATTCCACCGCCAATCGGCTCGGCTCGGGCTGGGGAGCCTTCTTTTGGCCTGGGCTGGGGTCGATCGGCGCCGGTGACGACCGAAATCCCTTTTCTCCCCTGCGATCTCTCCCCCTCCGATCTGCTCACCGTCGACGATCTGGGGCGGGTGGTGGCTGTTGGCGAGTCGCCCGGTGCTGGGCTTCCTTCGCCGGTCGCGTGCCTCGCCGTGGGGTCGCCGGTGGTGGCCGCCCAGTGGTCTTCTCCTCTCCGTCGGTTTGCCTCGTTTTCTCTCCTTTGCTCTCTCCTCTATTCTTTTCAGATTTCTCTTTTTTTTTTTAACAGATTTTTTTTAATAATATATATTTATTATTATTTATTTCTTAAAATAATAATAAAAATCTTAAAATATCTCAAAAATATCCTAAAAATTCATATTAAATTCATTTAGTCCGTAAATGAATTTATCATTCTGATTTTACCTTTTCGGTATATTTCTCTACTATTTTTGAGCTCATTTTTTGAGGTAAAAATTTTGAAAATATTGAATAAATTATATCTTGATCAATTGGACCTGAAATTTAATTATTTTCCTCGATTTTTTGATCAAGATTACACTAATCCATATTTTTAAATATCAATTTCTTAAAAATGACACCAAATTTTCGGGTCTTACACCTTCGAGGCTCCCTCGGCAGACCTTCACGGCACTCTAGCAGCAGACCCTCGCGGCACTCCCTCGCCAGACCCTCGTGGCACTCCGGCGGCAAACCCTCGCGGCACTCCCGCGCCAGACCCTCGCGGCACTCCCGCGCCAGACCTTCGTGGCACTCCGGCAACAAACCCTCGAGGCACTCCCACGACAACCTCTCACGGCGCTCCCGCGCCAGCCCTTCGGGTCTTACACCTTCGCGGCTCCCTCGGCAGACCCTCGTGGCACTCCCGCGCCAGACCCTCGTGGCACTCCCGCGCCAGACCCTCGCGGCACTCCCGTGCCAGACCTTCGTGGCACTCCGGCAACAAACCCTCGCGGCACTCCCACGACAACCTCTCACGGCGCTCCCGCGCCAGCCCTTCGAGGCAGGAGTGCACGAAACCCTCACGATATGGCTGCGCAAGACCCCCCGTTTTCTTTGTGTACCACGTGGTGCATTTTTCGTGCGCCACAGGGCGCACTTTTGGTGCGGGGATACCAGCTCACGCGAGACCCTGATGACATGACTGCGCGAGACCCTCACGGCCTGGCTTCGTGAGACCCTCACGGCAGGGGTGCGCAAGACCCTCGCGGTATGGCTGCACGATACCCTAAGTGTGAGACCGAGGAAGACATGAGGAGTGAGGGTATGGGAGACCCTGTGCGTGAGGCCTCGGAAGGCCTGCGACGCCAAACTATGGAAAACCCCATGCGCGAGACTCCAATGAACTGGAGACATCAGGACATCGAAAAACTGAGACGTCATGATACAAGAAATTCAACACGAGAGATAGTTGGTGGCCGAAGACGCCAAAATACTAGAAACCTTGAGGGTCCGACTATGGTAGATTTTGGATATTTGGACGTGGAAGATCTTTGGCCCCATAATACAAATGGCTCGCCAAACAATAGAATCAAAGTTGTCGGAATGACAGGGTCTCATGTTGGGAGAGACTCGAAAATAGATCCAACACGGAACCTTGAAACTGGAATAACAAACTTTCAATCTCAAACTCATCAAAACCGAACTTAGGGTAACGAGAGAGAAGCTATGGACTGCGACCAAGCTGATTCATATGATACTAAGAAAGTGCAAAATAGATTTGTGTCCAAGGCACAAGTTGCCACAGACATGAAAAGAATGGTGGAACAAATCTTAAAAGAGAAAAGATTGGTTCCAACTGAAGAAAATCAGAAGAGGAGAATCTCATTCAGTATAAAGATCATGGGAAAACCACCGTCTCCAAAATTCAAGAAGCCGCAGATGATGGCGTATACGGGAAAGACTGACCCTTATGACCACATTCAGAACTATGAGTCATTGATGTTATTACGTGGATGGGAGGATGAGATTATGTGTAGAACATTCCCCTTAACTTTAACTGATCACGCACTAAAGTGGTTTAACAGTTTGTCGGAGGAGTCTATTTCGTCTTTCAATCAATTAAGAAGCGAATTCCTGAAGGCCTTTGTGATAAAAAGCCAAAAAATGAAGGAGACCACCTATCTGCTTACCTTAAAGCAGGGGAGCAAGGAATCACTCAAGAGCTATGTGGATCGGTTCCGTAATGCTACTCTTGAAGTACATGATCTACAAGCTGAAGTAGCTGTGACAGCTATGGTACAAAAGATAAGGTCTGAAAAGTTGCAAGAGTCGCTATCTTTAGATCAACCGACGACGATTTCGGACTTATTCTCTAGAGCAGATAAGTATATCATTCAAGAAAAAGTGATGAAAAAGATATCGACGCTGAACTATATATAAGGAAGTTCAAAGAAAAGAAACTCTTACCATTGTCGAGCTACCTAAGTCATCACCAATGCCTTAAAAGAAGATGAAAAGTTCACAAGGCAAGAGGATAGCAAAAATGCAGAATACCAACCACTTGCAACTACACTGACCGTGAGACTTTATTTCATTTAATGTTATTTTTTGTTATTCAACTATGGGTTGAAATTTAATTTGTTGAACCATATTGATATTTTATTGGCTATTGAGGTTCTCGCATAATTGATAGATGAATGATCGCACCAGCTACACAAGTGCAAGGGCTTGAAGCAAAAAATGTGCGATGTAAGCCATGAAGAAAAAGTGCAAGAGCTTGAAGCGAAAAGTACGCGAGGTAAGCTAAGCACTCAAACAAGGGCTTGAAGCAAAAAATGCGCGAGGTAAGCCCCGAAGAAAATGTGTATGGGCTTGAAGCGAAAAATGCCCAAGGTAAGCCACACACCCAAAACAAAAGGCTTGAAGTGAAAAGTGCGCGATTTAAGTCATGAAGAAAAAGTACAAGAGCTTGAAGCAAAAAATGCGCGAGGTAAGCTAAGCACTCGAATAAGGGCTTGAAGCGAAAAATGCGCGAGATAAGCCACGAAGAAAATGTGAAAGGGCTTAAAGCGAAAAATGCGCGAGGTAAGCCATACACCCAAAACAAAAGGTTTGAAGCGAAAAGTGCACGATGTAAGACATGAAGAAAAAGTGCAAGAGCTTGAAACGAAAAGTGCGCGAGATAAGCTAAGCACTCAAACAAGGGCTTGAAGCGAAAAATGGGCGAGATAAACCACGCACCCAATAAAATGGCTTGAAGTGAAAAGTGCGTGATATAAACCATGAAGAAAAAGTGCAAGAGCTTGAAGCGAAAAGTGTGCGAGGTAAGCTAAGCACTCAAACAATGGCTTGAAGCGAAAAGTGCGCGATGTAAGTCATGAAAAAAAAGTGAAAGAGCTTGAAGCGAAAAGTGCACGAGGTAAGCTTAGCACTCAAACAATAGCTTGAAGTGAAAAATGTGCGAGGTAAACCATGAAAAAAATGTGCAAGAACTTAAAGCGAAAAATGCACGAGGTAAGCTAAGCATTCAAATAAAAGGCTTGAATCGAAAAATGCGCGAGGTAAGCCACGAAGAAAATGAGCAATAGCTTGAAGCGAAAAATGCTCGAGGTAAGCCACGCACTCAAACAAGAGCTTGAGAATTAGACGGCCAGAGAATTTGACTTCAGAATCTAATGTAAGGACTTGACCTGAGGCTACAATGAGAACATATATACTCTTCCGCAAGATTATACCTAGCGAAAGAGTGGGGAGTAATTGTTGCGCATGATAAAAGAATAATAAAAGTGCACCACGTGGCGCACGTAGAATGCATCACGTGGCGTACGTAGAATGCATCACGTGGTGCACGAAAAAAACATATGAGAAATGATACAAGCCCTGAGTAAGATAAAAAGGGCAAAAAAGTAATTAATGACAGAATAAATCCCTATAAATAGGGGTCATGTACGATTCGTTAACCTAATTCTGAATTTTCCTACTGAAACTCTGCCCAACTCTCTGGCTGACTTAAGTATTGGAGTGTCAATGCAGGAACAACTCCTGCGTCTCTCTGATTTTTCTCTCTTTTGTAGAGACATTTTAGAACATGTGACACAAAGTTCGAAGTGAAGACGTCAACAATTCATCATTGTTGTGCATTGACAACAACAAAAACTAATAAGTAGAAATGAAATCAATGAATGTTGTTCATCGCGAACATAATCTTCTTCTATCCATGTTATCCCTAAATTTACATCAATTAATCATCCCTATGTGATTTCTTGAGCACCATGTGGCCACACTCATCTTTGTCAAAAAGACGTTCGATCAATTCATTCCAGCTTGCTTTCTTCTTGCTTTGCCCTGATGATCCAACAGACGACTCGCCACTAGATTTATGGGAGCTCTCCCCATCCTCGGACTCATCAAAAGTTCCATACTGGCTAGGTGAATAAGCATCGGGCACTGACAGTGAAACAGCCCTTTGCAGTGCAGCTTTGTGCTCTTCCCTGTGTTCTCTAGCCAAAGTCTCCCGCCGTTCCATTCTCTGCTGTGCTGGGATCTCCATTATTCGATCTTTCTCTAACATTAACTAAAGAAAAATTGAGACAGAAAGATGGTGAGGTTTAATTTCCAAAAGTAGTTTTGAGAACAAATTGCACAGGAAAAGAACCAGCACGTAAGGTGTAACCATGTACAACTCTTTATATGTATTTATTTCATCAATTTGCTGTTGTTCCATTTTATTAAACCATTACCATGAAAGTAAAGCAGCTTTAAACTTACATCCATAGCTCTCTGTGCTTCTCTCTCTATCCATATTATAGCATGGTCTGAGATGGCATTACAAGAAAGAACGATGCGCTCAAACCTCCCATCCACTGGCACTGCTGTCCTCACGACTGGGGGATATCTTCCTAATCTGCAAGAGTGATTTAGAATGGAGTGCCGTCAAGAGGTCAAAATTTCTTTTGCATTTTGTTTTTATCATAAAGCACTGCTGGGTTATTGATTTTTAATTTATGAACAGCATAGATACGAGAAGACACATAAGACCTGAGGGCTGTCAGTATTTCTTTATGCTAGATAATGATGACAACACTAAATGCAATGGAAATTATACACCTGCCCAACATACAAATCTGTACCATGTACCAGCCTTGCAAGGCATTCTCAACGATGACAACACCTTAGTTAAGTAACAAATAACTAAAATTAGTAAGCACCAAGCAAATAAATAGAAGAGAGCTACTCTTGTTATGCCTCATTATACCTGAAAGGCCTTCGCTCAACAATGTGATAGAGGCGACCGGGCGCATATAGCCTCCTTGGATCTTTAAGCATCTTCTCCTCAGGTATACAAGTGTCCCTCATGCATCTCAGGCATAGTAGGCATGGCAAACTGTTTAAACGGAGAAAGCAGAAGTCTGTCAATAAAAAAGGAAACTTTGATTTACAGGAACAGTAGAAATATAGCTCTCTCTTTTTTCTTTTTTTTCTTTTTTCTTCTGTTTTCATGTGTCGATAACTGTTGTTTATAGGGAGAAACTAGAGGGCCAGGTCGTTGGACTAGATTTGGAAAAGATGTTAGCACAGACTCCAGGAGCTTATCAGCTCTAAACAGAGATGTAATTGAAATGGGTGATCAAGTCCAAATATACCAGAAAAGTGACTTGAAAATGTCTTCCAAAGGCGTGGCTGTTCTTGGCAAGAAGTCATCCTAATTCAGCATTAACCATAGTTAAATACCAAAAAAAAATGACAACAATATAATAACTGATAAATCAAAGATTTAAAAATTAATAAAATCAAGAGAAAGTTGCAACTGCTGGACAGACATCAATTACTATGATTCGTAGATATCATATCACCAACCAAATATAATCTCAACCAGATGCTTCAACATTTGATGTCTCTATCAGAATAAATGCCAATAAGATCTTCTACTATGAAGAAAGAACAAACATTTTAGGTTGCATATAGCTACTTGTGTTTATATTAGACATATCTCACTATAAAGCATAACACAATTCCTTTTGGTGTTTATGCTATTGTATTAGAAATTGTCACACCTAAAAATGTACTTTACCGTTTAGTTTTCTGTTGGACTACTCCAAGTTCTACTTTTTTTTTTTGGTTCCCTTCCGTAGCGGCTTTTGAACCTTGCTCTTGAAGGTAAATGTCAAGTACCTATCCTTCAAGGACAAGAGGAGTCCCAGTTAGTAGGTTCTATTGACAGATAAGATCACTATGACAATGATGTGATCTTGGAGTCACTTCCTAAAAAAAATTCACCTTAATATGGAGCATTTAAATCTTCTATTACACCTTAGGGGAGATTGTGTAGAAGCTGATTCCTCATTCCTCTGTCAGATGCTTCTTATTTCATCAGTTTGTTTTCAACAGAAATCATGCATCTTGAGGTGCATTTATTAGTTCGTATTCAACAGAAATCATGCATCTTGAGGTGCATTTATACCAACCATTTTCCTTCATTTGAAATTAGACCTGAACTTAATGACCAACCTTAAAAGTCCCTTTGCCAGAATTCCCACATTATGATAAACAAGTCTTGTATAAGCATATGAACCTTCCCCACTCATCATGCTTGTGAAGAACTACAATTGAACATAAACTTTCAAGTGAATAAATAAGTGGTATATATTACAAGTAATAAACTAAGCCCACTGTGTTAAAGAACTAATTTCTGGGCTCCGGCAAACATTCATACCTTTGCTCTGTAAGAAAATCTTTTATCTTTCCAGAACAAAGAAATCATGACTCATATCCGATATTTCTTAGTTAAACAACAAGTGGTGCAGTACAATTTATTAACAAATATTACAATGAAGAATTACAATTCAGCTGCGCGGGACTTCGACAGATGCCATTAATATCATGGTGTTTTCATAAGACCAACTGATAGTATCATTTCTATCAAACAATAAACCAAAATTCAAAAGAAAAAAAAAAATATTCAACTTGCCTGAAGAACCACAGAATTGATAACATCTGCATATCTGACTGCCAAATTCAGCGACATGCACCTTGCAGGTGCAATAGCATAGCACCTGATCCTCCTCCTGTCAATGTCTCCCAGTTTCTCCGGATGCCGCACCACCACCAATGCCAACATGGCTGCTACACCTGACCCAAGAGAATGTCCTGCAAACGTCAAGGTATAATTTGGATACTTCTCCACAAGTTCCTTCAAAACTTCACACTCTGCATCCAAAACCCATCCAGCAGCCTTCAAGAGTCCATTATGGACATAGCCACCATCAAATTTCTTTTTCCCCAGTTTATTATCCATAAGCACTTGGTAGTCACACTCTTTTGCCAAATGAAGACCTCTAATGGCAAGGACTATATCAGCATGATTATGATCAAGATATAATATATATGAAGGAGCCCGTCCTTGAGTGTCTTCATAAGTTTTCCTGAGAATCAACCAATCTGGGTTGATTCCATAGCCTCCAGGGGGTTCCCAGAGGGGGTGTCGAAGATCGTCTTCATAAACAGCTAGAATATATCGGCATAATCGAGGGACAGGCTCAAATTCTTCAGCAGTTGCAAGGCCCCATGTTTCACTGTCATGGCCAGCCGTATGGAGGCATCTTTTCCATGCCCAGCGTGCACATGCCAGACAGTAAACACATTCAAGGAGTGGAAGGCCACATATAATTGACATTGATGCCTACCCTCTAAGTATGACAACATAGATCAGAAAACATTGATTTTGCATGTAAATGGCGTAGAAACAAGGAAAATGGTCCCTGATGTAGGAAATCCCCGACTGGAACTAGACTGTGGAACTTGATTAATGATTTGAGAAATGGATGAGATGCCAAAATTCACATCTGTTCAAGCAGAAGTGACTATAGAAATTGGAGAACTCAAACACAGGACTCACCAGAGACAGAAAATGATCTACAGAAAGAATTGCAACTCGATGTCGCTCATAAATTGATACACGTACCAAGAAACCAATCTGGGTCTTTCAACCATTAGGGTTTCAATGTCATAAGCTGCAGAGTGATAACACTTTCATTAGTAAAATGATCAGAAAAAGAGCAGCCTAGAGCTAGAAGATAAAATTGGAATGACCCGAGGTACCAGATTTCTGTCTGATCAGTAAAAAATAACAGAAATTTAGAGCAGAAAGAAGAAGGCTTCTTAGTATACAATAAATGGGTTTCCAATATTCCGGTACGGTGAACCAAATTTGATTTTCCTCATAAGCCAATCTTCGTTGATAAGAAAATGATTACGAGCAAGGACTTTAATGAGAGGAATGTTCTGAGAGAGGGTTAATGCTGAGTTGTATTATAAGGATATAAAAAAAAAATGACAGGCTACAGACATTGGAAAAAGAGGAGGACGAAAATGTAGAGGGCTACCACAAGTCAAAGTCCTGTTAAAAGTGTTGTTGGGTGTAGAAGTAGTAGAAGGGAGGAAGACCTGTTGGATTGCTGACGCAATGCGATGCACAGTGAAAGAGAAGCGAAGGGAGGGCTCATCATCAGTTGTCCTTTCTTTTTTTTTTTCTTTTTCTTTTTTTGTAAAATAATTTTTATCTGCCAGTCGTATATGGTTAATGTGTGAATAAGTTGAGAGCTGCAGAGGCGTACTAGTCTTATCGGACATATATGAGTTGGTTGTGTATAAAACATTGAGATTTTAATGTACGTTGTAAAAGAATAAAATCTTCCGTGATTTTCTATGTGAGGTATAGCACATGAAATGTAGAAAGTGTGTGCAATAATGAAAGAATCCTTGGTTAATTGTTTTTTAAAAAAAATAAATAAATAAATTCATCAATTTATTTAATCATTCATAAACATAATAATTATTTAAGATGATTGGATGATCCTCAATTCAATACATTGCTTCATTAAAGCCTAGACTATAATTTATTAGAATATTAGTTACTTCATTCATAACACGATTTTTATCATTGATTAAGAAAAGCTTTTTTGTTGAACAAACCTTTGGTTAAGACTTTGGCTACTATCCAACTTAGTCCTTTGGAGGAAGTAACACAGTCTTCTAAACCATCCACCGATACACTGGAAAATAATCTTGAAGGAATAAAATCACCAGTTGAAGACAGACTTCTTCTACAAGGTACGTTTCAAAAGGCAAAGTTTTCAAACGAAAGACTCAATCACAAAAAGAAAAGGATTTTCCTCTTAGCTATTTTTTAGATATATATATATATATATATATATATATATATTCGTATTTGTTAGTTATTTGGTTGGTGAAAATATATTAGTCTAATATTACGTAAGGGTGTTTATATTTTCGTTTTTAATTGATTTAACTTTTCCAATTGATTCAATTGGATTAATCGGTCTATTAATAAAATTAATTTTGAAAGAATTTCGATTTTCAATTAATTCAATTGAAATTTTAATTAATCAAAATTTTAATTAAAAATAAAAAATCCTAAAATAAAATTTATATTTTGAAATGAGTGTTAAACCCTAATGATCTTAGAATCAAACCCAAAACAATCCAAATTCAATTTGATTTGAACTTGAACTAACCTGACCTATGATGCCTCAAACTTGAATGATTCCATTTTCCTCGACTTGATCTAGCTTGACTCGAATTCAAAATAATCTAATTTTGTACCCGAACCAAATATGAGTTGAACCGAATGAATTTTCCTTGATCAGAATTCGACTTAACTTAAAACCAAAATGATCATTTTTTTTTTGACCAAAGTCGATCTGATTTGAAACTAAAATAATCTGATTTTTTCATTAACCCAAAATAACCCTTTTTTTTTGTTATTGATCGAACTCAATATGATCCAGAATGATTTGACCTAAAATAATCCAACCAAATCCAACTAATATATTTGCCTACTCTAAATATGTTTAATGTTCAGAGTTTGTAAAATGTTTTTAAATTTAATATTGCAAGAGCTTTTAATTTAATATTATGGTATTTAAATTTTTTTTGATGATTTTATTTAATTTATTCTATATGAGATATTAGAAATTTGAAATATAATTAGAACTAAATGTATTTTGTTATTTGGTTAATTCAAAAATCAAATAAATTTAATTTAATTGATTAAATTTTAAATCTATAAAATTGATTCGTTTAATAAAAATAAAATAATTTGATTCAAAATTAACCCAATTAACAGAATGAACACTTTTAATAGTATGTTAGTTTATTTTATCTTTTACACAAATATATATGTATATATATATATATATATATATATCCAACTATTATAAAATGATATAAAATTTGAATAATTATTTTATATATTGTCAGTAAAGTTTTTTTACTTCACAAACGGGGTTAGAATGATTACATATATCCTTTAAAAATATTAAGAAAATAAAAAATAAATAAAATAGAGAATATATAATCATTCTAATATTACTTATGGAATAAAAAAAACTCTCACTTGTAGAGTCAAAAAACTCTACTAATGTATATAGAATAATTATCCATAAAATTTTATGAGTTATTTTTCATGAATAGCATTGCAGCAAGATATTTTAATTCTTTTATTTAAAAAATAAAAATAGTTAAATATACACATATGTCAATAAATAAAAATTTTGGATACTGAGCACAAACACATTAACATAATCTTATACATTCTTATATATATATATATATATATATATATAAGTCAAAGTATATGAGTACAAGTAAAATATTCTATATGAATACTCTATATGTCTGATACGAATAATTTATTAAAATAAAATAATAATTATTCTTTTTCAAGTTAAAAAAAATGTAGGAATCCCTCTCTATAAATATATTAAAAATATAAAATAAATTAACTTATTTTTAAATTAATTATCTATTTCAATTTTTTAAAAGATATACATCTATATATAGATTAAAATTAAATAAAAATCACATATCATTTATCTTTACCTATATTAATATTACAAAATATAACATTTATATCTATAACTTTTATCAATTATTTTTCTTTATTTTCTAAAAGAAAACATCCATATATGTATTAAAATTAGTATGAATAATGTAATATAACATGCATTATCAATATAGCAACAAGTTACGTATTATTAGATTAAAAATTATTCTTTTAATTTTCTAAAAGATGACTTTATTTTTTTAATTTTTAATTTTTAATTAATACATAACGTGTAATTATTTATTTTTCCACATTAATATTACAAAATATAATATCTATATCTACAACTCTTGCCAATTAAATTTTTTTAATTGTCTAAATGATAACATCTATATTTATAAATATTAAAATCTTTAATTATCTTTTTTTAAGTGTCAAAAAGATAAAAATCTCTATATAAATATGTATATTACAAATATAAAATAAATTAATTATCTCTTTAAATTAATTAACTATTTTTATTTCTAAAAGATATGCATCTATATCTATATATAGATTAAAATTAAATAAAAATCAGATATCATTTACTTCTACTTATATTAATATTACAAAATATTTTTATCTATATCTATAACTTTTATCAATTTTTTTATTTTTTAAAAGAAAACATCTATATATATATATATTAAAATCAATACGAACAATGTAATATAACATACAATATTAATATAAGAATATGTTACGTAGGATTAGATTACCAACTAAATTTTTTAGTTTTCTAAAAGATAATATATTTTTTAATTTTTTAATGTTTTAATTAATAAGTAAGATGTAATCATTTATTTTTCTTTCACATTAATATTACAAAATATAACATCTATATCTATAGTTTTCACCCATTAAAATTTTTAATTGTCTTAATGATAACATGTATATATGTATATATATTAAATTTTTTAATCTTTTCCATTGTTATTATATAATAAATTGCATGTAATCATTCATTTATTAGTATATTGTTCTATATATGGTATTGATTAGTTAACAATTATTTTAATATTGTGTAATATTCAATTCAATTTAATGATATATTTATAATTATGATTTAAGAAAATAAAGATTATAGAATTCGATAGATATTAGAAGACCTCAAGTGTCAAATTTTTGTATTCGAAACAAGAGTGACAAATTATAATAGTGAGATAAGAAGTATTAAGTTTAGTGTGTCTAAAGTTTATGACTTTGATCCTAAACTTAAATATCGAAAATTATTTAAACATGTATATATAATTTGTATAATATGATTATTTTCGTTATATTTTCACATAATATATATTATAACTTAAACTTAATTTAATTAAATTGATCGGTGTTTTATCCATGTTTTTTATTTTATTTGTGAAATCTATTGGATTATCAAGTTAAGTGACATATTATTTAAAGATAGCAAGGAATACACACGAATTATTTGCTATCTTTTCAGCTCAACAAGAATTCGTTGAAAAATCTTTGTTCAAAAAATTTTGTACACGAAATTGATTTAAAGATGCGAAAAATTTCATTATATATTATTTTTATTCAATAGATTATAATACGAGTTTGATTTAACTTTTACAAATTTTATATAATTATATCCAATATATAATTTTTTTTATATTTCTATATTGTGATATACAAATTAAAAATAAAAATATTTTTTATTAAAATTAAAATATTAAATATACAATTTTTTTTATAAACATAATAATTTATATTATAAAATTTCAAAATATATATATATTATCAATATATTTATTATTCGATTAATATATTTTCGTGCATAGCACAAGTTTGAAATTAATAATTATATAATACACAATGAATTTAAAAGGTTGTTTATATTTAAAAATATACTATAATATTTTAAGTTTGTTCATAACTTTAAAAATTAAACTGAAAATATATCAAATAACAATTAAAATATATATTTACCAAATTGTGGCACGTAAGACTTAAGTACGACCCAAATAATCACATCCTCTCATTTTCAATTATTAAAAATAAAAAAAAAAAAAAATTCAAATTCTATATTTAGACCAAGCTGGGCCTCAGGCGGCCAACGCCCAAATATTAAGAGCTCATATTAGAAATGATTTTTAGACGGAACTGAATGGGCTAGAATTAGAGCGGACATTGTGCTTTCGGACTGAACCGGCATATGGGGTGCGGGTTGTATAATGATGGATGGTTGCCTACAAAATCAATCACAGCCTCAAAACCCTAATTTTCACCTTTACTCCGCCCCTCCTCTCCTTCTAAACAGGTACTCTATTCTCACGATCTCTCTAAGCCCTTTTCAATACTTCTATACTCTTCAGGATATTTTTCTTAATTGATTGCTTAGGGTTCGCGTGCTAAGCTGAAAAACTGTAACTTTTTTTATTAGATTGCTTAGGTTTCTTAAAAATATGAAAGACTAAGCTCTACTATTGTGTAGCTTTAGCTGGTTTCATCGAGGGCAGGGGATCTAAGTTGTGTTTATTAACTTAAATGCTTCCTTTGATGATGGGTTTCTTAGATGACAAGATATTGGCTGTCCGGAGTTTATTTAATTTTTTCTGTCGCAAGCTTTGGTTTTTTGCTTTGATATTCTGTGTATTTAGTGATTGGATGTCCATTGGACATTCATTAAAAAAAAGTATATTTAAGCGCTTATGTTTAGCGTTTTAAAGCCCACCTTTCATTTCACTCCAAGTAAAAATATTATGTTACATGATTATAGAACTTGGTCTTGAGATGTTTTGAGTATTCACCTTTTTTTTGTTTTGGATGAACTGTTGATGCTAATATATTTTGTGAAATTTGAAAGGTTTACGAAGGAAATAACGAAATTTAAGGGTTTGAGTGTTAAATGAAAATAATTTATATTTTTCAACTCCTGTTTGAAACAGGAGTTTAAATCAATGGGGTCGATGGTGTGGATTTTTAAGATTATTAAAATTCCATTTGAATGTTATTTTTTTTTTTTAATTTTCTATATATGGGTGTGATTTGGTGTTAAGTAGGCATGGCTACCAAGCAGCCAAACACCGGCCTCTTTGTGGGACTGAACAAGGGCCACATTGTAACCAAGAAGGAGTTGGCTCCACGTCCATCTAATCGGAAAGGAGTAAGTAGATTCTATACTGATCAGTTTCTATTTAGCGTTACCTTTATATTGCCATGTTAGATATGCTCTTATTCTTTGTATTTATCTTTTGAGAAGGGCTTGTTTTAGCCTGAACTTCGAGTGAATTTCATCCTATAAAGATGGTTTTTCTCAATTGAATTGAGTATGATTTTTCAATTTTATTCAGAAAACAAGCAAAAGAGTCCATTTTGTGAGGAACTTGATCAGGGAAGTTGCTGGTTTTGCACCATATGAGAAGAGGATCACTGAGCTTCTGAAAGTTGGTAAGGACAAGCGAGCACTCAAGGTAGCCAAAAGAAAGTTGGGAACTCACAAAAGGGCAAAGAAGAAGCGTGAGGAGATGTCTAGCGTTCTCCGCAAGATGAGGTAATATCTCATATCCTTGGACAATTAAGTATTTCTTGTCTTATGTTTTGAGGGGGCATTGCATCTGAAAATGGTAGTAAATCTTTTCCTTGGTATAATGTTCCTCGCAGGGCCCACACTGGAGGTGGAGAAAAGAAGAAGTGAAGCTTATTTTCTTGATTTGCTTGCTTTGGTTACAGATGATCGAATGTCTCATCTAGGAGCTGTTAGAGAAGTTTGTTTAGCATAATTTTTTGTTTGAGACTGAAAACTATGCACTGAAACTTGTTTTATTTGAATTAAAGATGAGAAATTGGAAAGTTTGTGCTTGTTGAAATTTAATGTATTAGTATTGCTCCGTGCAAGGTTTGGGTATTTAGTCGCATAGATCTTCCATTTTTCTTGAGATGTTCTATTTCTTAGCTAAAATAGTTTAGCTACAGTTGGTTTAGGGTGCCCTAGGCTGTTGGAGTTTTGGTATTTAGTTGCGTAGATCTCCATTTATATTTGATGAGGCTGTACTTTCATCGATAAAACAGCTAATCATAGCTCGATGAAATGTTGTAGAGAACCTCCGCGAGTAGCCGATTCTGGAGCTTAGCAACAACGTAACATTTAAGGGGGTGGAAGTCTAGCGGCTGACCGCTGACCTAAGCAGTGTTAGAATTTCACCAAGCTCCGGTGTCTCTTAGAAAAATGTAAATCGGTGATACGGTGTGCTGAAATCTATTAAGAAAAAGGTAAACGGGTGGAGAAAAATTATCACTTAACTTTTTTATTTTAATTTTTTTTTAATTTTTTTAAAATTTTATTCTGAGTCAATTATACCATCTTTCAAACTAATCCACAATTATAGTAGTTTCTTTGCTTTAGTATTTTTTTTCATGTAACTTTTTAATAAAATAATGGAAGTACAATTTTTCATCTCGAGACAATATTTTATATGCCGTAAATAGATTAAGGATTAGTTTGAATTAACAGGAAGATTGATTTAAGATGAGTTTAATTTTAATGAAATTAAAAAAAAATTATCATTTAAGTTTAATAAAAATTAAAAAATTATAAAGTAAGAGCAAATGTGTAATTTTATCTTTACTCTATTTTGTCTTGTAGCCATTTATTGGCTGCCATCGGAACCTTTGGATCTAATTGGGGTTTGATGACAGCCCAACTAAGCATAACACACTCTGGTGGTGGAATCTGTTAGAAAAAAAGTAAACGGGTAGAGTACAATTACCACTTCACTTTTTCTTTTAAATTTTTTTATTATTTTATTAAAAACATTTTTTCAAATGATTAATTATTTTTTAATTCCATAAGGCAATTTTACCATGAGAAAATTTCAAAGACATCCGTGAAACAGTAAGTATTTTCGAAAAGGATAAATAAGAAAACTAATTCTCAAGAATAAAAGAGAATTTTTTTAAATTATTGAGAGGGAAATGACACTTACCATTTTATCCTCATTGTTGCCTTGAGAGAAAATCGTCACCTTCTTGCTGATTTCTCTGTATAATTCTCCATTTATCCATATTTTCGCTTATACATGCTTCAGCTCCTCCTCAGATCTTTTTTTCCTTTCTTTTTCAGTCGATACATAGAAGAAGTCAAAATCCAAATGATGTTGCCCTAAATGACAACGGGGTGATTACTTTGACTTATTGACGTTTCACTAGACGACAAAAAAATGACGTTGATGCAATTTCTTCCACGTGTGCCTCGAATCTCCTGCAAAAACAACGAATATCAGAGAGACGCAGGGATCTGTCCCTGCACGCGCACTCCGATGATTAAGTTAGAAAGCTGAGTTTCTGTAAATAGGAGAGAGGGAATTCGTTTAAGCAGAATCAAAGAGAATTCATTTTTCAGTCCTCTCTTCTGAGTACTTACTGGTGTATTTATAGGTTTCTCCCGGGTCAGATCGGGTATCACGTTCAATCCGGGTTTGAGGGCGTTTCGGGTCTGAGGCCCAGGCGCGTGTCTGGGCTGCGACAGAGTCATTAGATACTCTGTCGCGACTTGAAGCTGGATGACTTGAGGGTGAGTTCGACAGGCGGCAGAGTTTCCGTGAACCTCTGCGACGTCTCTGCGGTAGAGCTCTGTCGTAGTGCCTGCGGTAGAGCTCTGTCGCGCTAAATGCGTTAGAGGTCTATCGCGACCTACTGTGTCGCATAGAGACTCTACGACAGAGTCTCTATCGCTTTAGAGACTCTGTCGCATGAGAACTCTATCGCCTGGGGACTCTGCTGCCAACGGTCTCTATTGCCCCTCCTAACTGCCACGTGGCTTATATTGCATCTGACACGTGGCGGTCTCTGGTTGGTCGATCCTTGTACACGTGGACTTTGATGATAGGACCACTATCAATTGCTCCCCACTCTTTAGTAGGAATATTTCCTGCGAAAGAGGATCATTGATTCACCATTCCTGGGCCTGTGCGGATCCCTGATTCGTTGTTCCTGGGCTTGTGCGGATCCCTGATTCGCTGTTCCTGGGCCGGTGGAGATTCTCGCGCGCGCGTTGACTTAGCCGCGCCTCTATATATACAGGGTCCCTTTTCTCACAGTGGCCACTGAGTTCTCTCGCAAATACCACTCTGCCGCAGATCCTCTGAACACTCTATCGCACCTCTGTCGCCACTCTTTCGAATCTCTGTCGCCAGTCTGTCGTATCTCTCTCGCGTGAATATCACCGTGCCGCAAGTCTGTCGCGAGGTTCAAAACTCTATCGCCCTGTGCTTTTTGACGTTCTTCTGTTTCTCCGTTAGGTAAAACTCTGTCGCCATTTGTTCTTGATTTTTCCCGAACTTTCAAGAAATGGCTGGCCACGGTGTAGGGAAGCACATAGATCTAGGAGTCAAGTCGACTTTGAAGGCAGCCGACATTCAAGACCTTATGTCTAGGTTCCCTTTGCCTGAGGGATACTTATATAGACTTCCAACCCCTCAGGAAAGTGACATACGTCGTGTGTCCGACGGGATAGTTATTTTTAGGGCAGCCTTAGAATTAGGACTCCGTTTTTTGTTATCCGATTTTGGGGCTTCTTTCCTTAGGACGCATAGGATTGCCCCCGGACAACTGCATCCTCACGCATGGATGCAATTAATAGGGTTTACCGTGCACTGCCGTCTAAGGGACGTTTCTCCGTCTCTTCCCCTTCTTGATGTATTTTTTAGGTTTCGAGGCAGCCCCGGCTTAGTCCCTTATTCACTTCAGCGGGTGTATATGCCTGGATTTGAAAACAGGTTATTCGAAAAGTCCGCTAATAAGCTGCACGGTTTCGAATCGGAGTGGCTTATTGTAGAGACGCCTGGGGGCCTGGATTTCCCCACTCATTGGGGGACTAGGCATGAAATCCCCAAGGGCCCCCAGATTTCTACACTTAGAGAACAGTTATCCCCGGACGTCAATAAGTTACTAGTTGATCGTCCCATTAGTCTTGACAGTCTGTTATCAAATGAAAATTTGATATCAGCTGGTGTAGGTTCCGTCCCTATTGTCGGCCCTTCTGTTCCTTCTCCGAATCCTTCATCCCCGAGTCCCTTTGAGTCAAACCCTAAATCGATAAGGCCACAAGAAGATATAGGAAGCACAAACGTAGAATCCAGTTCTGACAGTGAGCCTTTAGCTGACTTAAATGACTGGGGAGGATTCGGTTCAACTTTCATGGTTCTACCCGACGACGATATGATAAACATAGAGTCCCTTCAGGAGCATTTTGAATCTCCTGATGGTAACTTTTTACGCTTTTTATTGTTTTGCTGGTTTTGATGATATTTTTGACCACTTATTTGTTCTCTTTCTTTTTTTTTACAGAAATGAGCCACTTTCGACGATCTCTGGTGCGTCAAGTCTCCGAGGGCGGTCCGTCTAGTGATCCCACAAGAAAGAGGCCTCGTTTAGCCGATGATGTTCTTAGCGAGGCACCGGTCCCGCTTCAGTTGCCTCGAGCTCGGACTCCACCCGTTTCTAGGCAAATGATGCCTCCTCCTCCTCCGGAACGAAGGGATCCCTCTCGGGATAGAGAGAGAGTTTCGTCCTCTTCCCGGGGGGCTTCCGATTCATCTGGACGGTCTCGCTCCGAAGAGCGTGCTGAATGCAACATAATTTCATCCCAGCGAAAGAACCGGAGGCGCTTGTATATCGAGTCGTCAATAGGGACTAGGCCAATTCTCCCGAGGATAGGCCCTATTGATGGGAGGTCCTACCCTGTGGACGGTGGTTTTATCATGAGGGGGGTCGAGTTTCGGGTTTACCAGGGAGTTCGTGACAACGATACCTTGGACACTCTCGGGGTGGCTTCTCGACTGAGTTGGGCTACTATTCTCCCAAGGGACGAGGCTAAAATATTCAGGAATTATCCGGAAGGAGAAGACTTGGCTGATATGGAAGCGATAAGGGTAATTTTCACATTCTTCTTCGTTTAACTTCTTTTTGCTGTGCTTTTGAGTTTGACTTTTTGTACTTCTTTTCAGCTTGCTCAGAGGACCGTGGCCAATAATGCTCAACACCGAGCCTATCGGGAGCGAGCTGACAAGGAGATCCGGGAGTTGAAAGATAAGGTCATGGAGCTATCAAATACCATTAACAACTTATCCGGGCTCCCAAACGTGGTGCGAAACTTAGAAGAGCAGCTCTCGAAGGCACGCCAAGATTTGGACCAGGCCAAGGGGGATCTTACCGTTGAGGTGGCTCGATCTACGAAATTTCATGAAGATCTTCTTGAGGCCCAAGCCGAACTGGATCGCATGCAGTCCAAATACGGGCCCTTGATCGATCATAATCAGGTGCTCGAGCAGTATGTCACCGATCTAGAAAGTCGGGCTACTCCTTCTCTAACTCAAATGGAGATTGATAGCATCAGGGCAGAAGCTGTGAAGGAGTACCGCCTTTCTAGGGATTGTTTGAGGTGAAAGGAGGATTTTTCGAATCCATATGTGAAATATGGATTTTACCTTGCCCGATCCTGGTTAGAGAAGCATAGGGAAGGCGAAGAATTCCCCGAGCTCCAATATACAGAAGAGGCGATGCTGTTCGAGGCCCTGATTGGACTAAGTACGAACCCGGGGCTGAACCTGCGGATGAGCTTTTCAAGAGGACTGCCTAGGATGATCTTGAAAACCTCACCGGTCCTTGGGAGCCTGTGATCCTGGACGATGTTCCCGAACCCATTGGTGCCCTCCTCGACTTGGAGGATGGCCAGTAGTCTTTAGGGAGCGAGGGTCCGTCGGCAGTTGATTCCCAGCCTCCTCCCGCAGATTGAGCTGTTGTTTTTGTTTTTCTTTTTTGAATATTTTGTCATTTGTTGTAATTTTGATTTTTTGCTTTTGTTGGATGTACTCGTAAAGACGTACTTGTAATTTTCTTGAATGAAATGGAATCCAAATTTTGTTCATGCTTCGTATCGCATTGCTCTTCTATTTATCATTTACCATCCTTTGTCTGTTTGTTTGTTTTGCTTGTATATTTGTTTTGTTCATTCGTGTATGCTCCCCAATTCTTAATAGAAAGGTATATGTTCAGAAAGAATTTTTCATATAAACATACCGTTTTTTGAGGCCTGATTACCACGACGTGAGTGAGTTTTCAGTTTTTACGACCTTTATGTTTCCATTGCCTGGCCACAGTGACGCATTGCGCCTCAGGCTCTTACGGCTCGTCTGATCTTTCACGCCTGGCCACAGTGACGCATAGCGCCTCAGGCTCTTACGGCTCGTCTGATCTTTCACGCCTGGCCACAGTGACTCATAGCGCCTCAGGCTCTTACGGCTCGTCTGATTATACGCCTGGCCACAGTGACGCATAGCGCCTCAGGCTCTTACGGCTCGTCTGATTATACACATGGCCACAGTGATGCATAGCGCCTCAGGCTCTTACGGCTCGTCTGATTATATGCCTGGCCACAGTGATGCATAGCGCCTCAGGCTCTTACGGCTCGTCTGATTATACGCCTGGCCACAGTGACGCATAGCGCCTCAGGCTCTTACGGCTCGTCTGTATCCTGTCACAAGATTTAGATATATAAAAGTTGGAGATATATGACAAAAGAACAATCTGCATAATGATTGGATAATAGTATCTTGTGACAGTGTAAACAAATAATAACGTGAGAATATAACGTTCAAGAAAGAAAATATAACGATTAGTTCAAATACGGTTTTAAGTGATTGGAATTCCATGTTTTCCCTATTTTCTTCCCTTGCAGGGTTTCTAGGATGCACGTATTAGGCCCAATCTTATGTTTAATTCTAAATGGACCTTCCCAATTGGCTCTGAATTTCCCATCTTCCTTCAAGGCGTTCGTGATATGCGACTTTCTGAGCACCAAATCTCCCTTGGACATTGGTCTATCTCTCACCTGACTATTATAGTAGTTGACCACCCTCTGATGATAGGATGCCAACCGAATAGCCGCGGTTTCTCTATGCTCATCAAGCAGATCTAGGCTTTCCCTTAGTGCTTGTGAATTTTCTTCTTCTACTAAGGGCACCATCCTGGGTGACAGTGCTCCAATTTCCACGGGGATCAATGCTTCAGCGCCGTATACGAGGCTGAACGGCTTTTCTCCGGTCGACACCCGACTAGTGGTACGATATGCCCACAAAACACTAGGCAATTCGTCCACCCATGCCCCTTTAGCTTTGTCTAACCTGGTCTTCAGCCCACGAAGAATAGTCCGATTACTAACTTCGGCCTGTCCATTGGCTTGAGGATATGACACAGAAGAAATCCTTAGCTGAATGTTGAGCACTTGCAGAATTCACGGAAGGCATTACAATCAAATTGCTTTCCATGGTCAGCATTTAAGATGCGTGGGATTTCGAACCGACAGATAATGTCTTTCCATACCATTGCCTCTACTTTCGTCTCTGTGATTGTAGCTAAAGGCTCTGCTTCAATCCACTTTGTGAAGTAATCGGTGGCGACTAACAGGAACTTTCTTTGGCCCGTGGCTAATGGGAAAGGCCCTAGAATGTCCAACCCCCATTGCGCGAATGGAATTGGCTGTATCGTACCCTGGGAGGGAGTTACTGGGGCTGTCGTTATTGGTGTAAACCTCTGGCATTTGTCACACCGACGGGCTTTGTCCATTGCATCTTTTTTCAATGTCGGCCAGTAGAATCTCGATCGCAGTATCTTAGCAGCAAGGGCTCTAGCTCCTAAGTGTTCACCGTAAATTCCTTCGTGCACTTCGGCTAAGACATAATTTGCTTGTTTCGGCCCCAGACACTTTAACAAGGGTGATGAATATCCCCTTTTATACAGTTCCCCGTTGATTAGCGTGAACTTCGCCCCTTGTATCCTTAAGCGGCGAGCCTCGTCCTTATCTTGGGGGAGTGTACCCTCGGTGAGATACTGTTTGAATGGGGATCTCCAGTCATTTCCAATTTCAATGTCACAGACTTCGACCTCTTCAATACTAGGCCGTTCGAGCCTCTCCACTTTCACTATCCTTGCTCTTGTCTCATTAGAAGAGGCTAGCTTGGATAATGAATCTGCGTGTGTATTTTCAGACCGATTAATTTGTATTAGCTGGAAGCTCTTAAAAGTCTGAGCCAGAGATTGGACTTTCTTTAGGTAAGGGGCCAGCATTGGTTCTCGAACCTCATATTGCCCGTTAAATTGGTTTACCACCAATTGAGAGTCACTATGTGCTACCAAGTGGTGAACCTGCAGCTTTTCTGCCAGCCTCATCCCGACTATCAAAGCCTCATACTCTGCTATGTTGTTTGAGCTGGGGAACCCAAATCGTAAGGAGTATTCCAGGGATTTCCCTTCTGGCAATACCAAGACTACACCTGCTCCGCTTCCGTTTGCACTTGATGCCCCGTCGACATACAGCAGCCATGGTTGAGTTTCCCCTCCATTGCTGTCGCTCGGGCTTGTGCATTCTACTATAAAGTCTGTCAGAGCTTGACCCTTAATAGCCTGCCTGGGTTGGAACGTGATATCATATCCTCCAAGTTTCACTGCCCATTTCACTAGTCTTCCTGAGTGTTCAGGCTTCTGAAGGATTTGCCTCAACGGTTGATCCGTCAAGACAGTGATGGGGTATGCCTGAAAATAAGGGCGCAACTTACGCGAGGTCATCACAAGGGCCAATACGGGTCTCCGGGTCTAACAGTACCTTGCTCACATAGTAGATGAGGCGGTACACTATTTTGTCCTTCTTCAGTAGTACCGCGCTGACGGCGAAATCACCGACTCCCAAGTACATATATAATTGTTCCCCTTCCAAAGGTCTTGTCAATAAAGGTAACTGCTTCAAATACTCTTTGAGGTCTTCAAAAGCTTTTTGACAAGCTCCCGTCCATTCGAAGTTCTTTCCTCCCCGTACAGTTTTGAAGAATGGCAAGCTCTTTTCTGCGGACTTTGACAAAAAGCGATTCAGAGCCGCTATTCTGCCTGTCAACCTTTGGACATCTCTTACGGTGGTTGGGGGTTTCATGTCGATAATCGCCTGTACCTTTTCAAGATTTGCCTCAATACCCCTGTCAGTGATCATGAAGCCCAAGAACTTCCCTGATCTCACCCCGAATGAGCACTTTTCGGGATTTAGCTTCATATTGAATCTCCTCAGTACCTCGAATACCCTGGACATCTGATGAGCGTGAGACTCTCCCGCTCGGCTCTTGATGATCATATCGTCCACATAGGCTTCCATGGTATTTCCCAGAAGATCTTTGAACACTTTGTTCACCATTCGCTGATATGTAGCTCCAGCATTCTTTAAACCGAACGGCATTACCCGATAGCAGTATGTTCCGTCGTCGGTTAGAAAAGAAGTCTTCTCTTCGTCTTCTGGGTGAAGCATAATTTGGTGATATCCGGAGAAGGCGTCTAAAAAACTGAGGAGTTCATATCCGGACGTTTCATCCACCAGCCTATCTATCCGAGGTAAGGGGTACGAATCTTTAGGGCAGGCTTTATTCAGATCTGTGAAATCTACACACATTCGCCACTTCCCACTAGATTTCTTCACCATTACCACGTTGGCCAGCCACTCAGGGTAGTGGACCTCCCTGATGAATCCGGCTTCTGAGAGTTTATTCACTTCTTCAGTGATTGCCTTTTGTCTTTCCGGGGTAAAATTCCTCTTCTTCTGCTTGACGGGTCTGTGCCCGGGTGAGACATTAAGCTCATGGCAAATCACTTCGGGATTAATCCCAGGTATGTCAGCCGGGGTCTAAGTGAAAACATCCGAGTTCTTCCTTAGGCATTCAACTATCTCCCTCCTTACTTGTTCATTCAGCTGAGTCCCGATGAATGCCTTCTTCTCTCCATCCCCCCTGATTACCTCAATGGCTTCCATTTCCTCTACAGGCTGAGGCTTGGGCGGGTCATCTATGCACAAAGTCTCCTTTCTCTGCACTCCCTTGCTAGCGGTAGAAGCGATATAACAAGTACGGGCCCTCTTTTGATCTCCTCGTACTTGCCCAACTCCGTTGGGAGTAGGGAACTTCATTAACAGGTAACAAGAGGATATCACCGCCCTCATATCATTCAGTACGGGTCTTCCCAGGATCATGTTGTAAGCAGCCGAGGTTGACCTCACTACCATGAACAATACCTGTCGGGTCACATCCTTCGGGTTTTCTTCAAGGGTCACAGGCAACTCTATGGACCCAGCCACCTTCACCCTTTCCCCAGTAAATCTGTACAGCGGGGTCATAACAGGTCTTAACCTATCTTCGGATATGCTCATTTTCTCGAAGTAATTCCAATAGATTAGGTTCACCGAACTCCCGTTATCAACTAGGATTCTGCTCACCGGATGTTTTGCCACTACTGCGGATATTACCATGGGGTCATCATGGGGCATGACAATGTCACCTTTGTCAGCCGGAGTGAACATGATAGGTTCTTCATCCGCTTTCTCCTCCATTACAACATTAACCTGATACGCTTACCTTGCGTAGCTCTTACGGGAAGCAGAGGAGCTTCCCGCCATCGATTCCCCTCCTGCAATAACATTTATTGCAGGGGCGGTAGGTTCGTTGTTTGGCTGATTACCTCGGGGGATCATAGGCCTAAATGCTTCATTCCTTGGCCTATTTCTTCCGTTATCATTATTTGGCACATTCTGCGGATGGTCATTCCTTCGATCGCGCGGAGGATAACGGGGTCTTTCACTTCTCCATAGGAAGCGGTTGATTTTCCCCTCTCTAGCTAGTCTTTCTAGCTGATCCATCAGGTCTCTGCATCTCTCGGTGGGGTGGCCGTGAGCACAATAGAATTCGCAGTAGGCATCAGAGTTTCGTCCTACATCTCCTATCTTCTTCTTGGGGAATTCCAACAACCCTGCCCCTTCGATAGCTGCTAGTATCGCGGTGTGAGGCTCATTCAATCTGGTATAACCTTCGTACCTAGCCTAGGGGCCTTGTCCGATCTGGCGAGTCTGGGAGAGCTTCTCTCGGGTACATCTCTTTCTCTCTTTTTTCCTTCCCTTGTCTCCCATGGAGGGACCATCCTCATTACTTCTTCCTGAGCCACATATTTATTGGCTCTGGCAAACAGGTCAGAAAGTGTCGCCGACTGGTCGAGGGAGAGAGATTCTTACAACTTTTCAGACCTCGTCCCTTGCAACATTGCAGCCATGACTACTCCTACCGGTAGATCTTCAACCTCCAAGGTTGCATCTCAGAAACGATCTACGTAGCTCTTCAAGGATTCTTTATTCCATTGTTTAAGAGTGAGTAGGTAAGTAGCGTCCTTCTTTCTCTGGCTATTGATCATGAAGACTTGCAAGAATTCATTTCGCAATTGGTCGAAGGATGAGATGGAACCTTCGCTCAACCCATTAAACCACTTCAGAGCGTGCCCGAATAATGTGAACGAAAAGGCTCTGCACATAATTTCGTCTTCCCATCCATGCAGCAACATGAGGGACTCATAACTCTGTATGTGGTCGTAGGGGTCTGCTTTGCCTGTGTAAGTGGCCATAGAAGGCATCTTGAACTTCTTCGACAAAGGTTTGTTCATGATTTTTGGACTGAACGAAATCCTCCTTTTTTGACTATCATCGGGAGACACCAGTTTTCTCTTTTCCAAAATCCTTTGGACAACTTTCTCCACATTTTTCGACCCTTGAACCGAGTATGCTCCCCTCCCTTCGGGTCTAGAAGAGTCCGACTGGTAAGCACCCCTTCCAGCACCTCCCATTTCGAGATTTGACCTTGTGCCTTCCACGCACTCTCGGGGGTTAGGACTCTTCTGTCTTCGTCGCTCCCCGGAAGTATGATCTTCTAGCTCATACTCCCACTCTACTGGAGAAGTACTACGCCATGTCGGAGAACTCTGACGTCTGCGGTCAGCGGGTGAGCTCTGCCGCCTATCTGTTGCGGGAGAGCTCTGAAGTCTGCGGTCCGCGGGCGAACTCTGCCGCCTATCTGTCGCAGGAGAGCTCTGACGTCTGCGGTCCGCGGGTGAGCTCTGCCGCCTATCTGCTGCGGGAGATCTCTGAAGTCTGCGGTCCGCGGACGAACTCTGCCGCCTATCTGCTGCGGGAGAGCTCTGACGTTTGCGGTCCGCGGGTGAGCTCTGTCGCCTATCTGCTGCGGGAGAGCTCTGACGTCTGCGATCCGCGGGTGAGCTCTGCCGCCTCGGGTCTGCGGTAGTATTCACTTCTCGTAACCCTGCCACAGGGTGATTCCTTTGAAATGCGGTAGAATTTGAAATCAGTCCAGTGGCAGTATTTTGCGCTCCTTCCTCTTGTCCAGCATTCACCATGGTGGAGGGTTCACCTCTCTCGTAGGTCTGCCTTGGGATGTTTTCCCCCACCATCTACTGCACTTCAGGGGGTAAGTTAAACCGTGGGAGAGCGTCTCTGAAAAAGTTCACCATAGCCTTCAACGCTGTCGTCGTTTCCTCATTCTGACGTTTCAGAGTCTCGAATTCCTCTAGAGAAACTGAAGCCCCTCTCACATCTTTTTCCTTCCTCCTCTGTCCTTGCTCTGATCTGACAGGGGACTTACAGAATTCTGCTCTCCTGTCTCCCCTGCTGTAAAACGTGTCCTCACCATTTTAATAGGGAATTTGACTTTTTGTTCTGATTCCCACAGACGGCGCCAATTGATGTTGCCCTAAACGACAACGGGGTGATTCCTTTGACGTATTGACGTTTCACTAGACGACAAAAAGATGACGTTGATGCAATTTCTTCCACGTGTGCCTCGAATCTCCTGCAAAAACAACGAATATCAGAGAGACGCAGGGATCTGTCCCTACACGCGCACTCCGATGATTAAGTTAGAAAGCTGAGTTTCTGTAAATAGGAGAGAGGGAATTCGTTTAAGCAGAATCAAAGAGAATTCATTTTTCAGTCCTCTCTTCTGAGTACTTACCTGGTGTATTTATAGGTTTCTCCCGAGTCGGATCGGGTATCACGTTCAATCCGGGTTTGAGGGCGTTTCGGGTCTGAGGCCCAAACGCATGTCTGGGCTGTGACAGAGTCATTAGATACTCTGTCGCGACTTGAAGCTGGATGACTTGTGGGTGAGTTCGACAGGCGGCAGAGTTTTCGTGAACCTCTGCGACGTCTCTGCGGTAGAGCTCTGTCGTAGTGCCTGCGGTAGAGCTCTGTGGCGCTAAATGCGTTACCTACTGTGTCGCATAGAGACTCTACGACAGAGTCTCTATCGCTTTAGAGACTCTGTCGCATGAGAACTCTATCGCCTGGGGACTCTGCCGTCAACGGTCTCTATTGCCCCTCCTAACTGCCACGTGGGTTATATTGCATCTGACACGTGGCGGTCTCTGGTTGGTCGATCCTTGTACACGTGGACTTTGATGATAGGACCACTATCACCAAAAATTTTATCATCTAGCAAACCGAGGAGGAAGGAGCTTGTAGTTCTAGATATTCGAATACCCAAAGAACAAAGCAAGTAAAAAGCTACATACACGAAAGCATCTCAGTATCTACATCCTTAATAAAGTTGACATACAATTCCAAAACACAAAGGATATTCGAATACCTAATGCGCTAGTCGAATTAAGATGAATTCCATTCACCCGGGGAAAAGGATCCTAAAATTCCATAAATTTGATTACTAACAAGATGTAATCGGCTACTGTATGCAAAATCTCAACATGTACATATTTTGTGAAGTTACATACCTTTCCTAAACTCATGAATATTGCAACTACCCAATGTAGTAGTAAATTTGTTATAAATTCTAGCCATTGTGGAACATGAAACTGCAATTCTTGATAGTCGATTAAGAGCAGGAGGTAATTAAATACTAAATTGAGCAAAGAAGTCCAGAATAACGTAAATCAGCTCATCCCACTATGTACATAGTATGTGATGTTCAATACCTTCCCAAAACACAAGGCTATTCAAATTACCCAAATCTACTAGTCGATTTGTTTTAAATTCTAGCTTATTGGGAAAAAGAGCTTGCAATTTCAAAAATTTGATTAGTAACCAGAGGAAATCAAGTTCATAATAGCAAATCGAAAGGGAGATCGGGTAGCAACAGGTTCTAATTCCACAAAGTCTTGGCCTTCTTCTTGAATTGCAAGCTTTTTAACCTTTTTATTAGGCGACTGCGTGCCGAGTTGCCTCCTTTGTTTCTCATGTTAAAGAAGAAACTGATAATGCCAAACCTAAAGGCAGGTCAGGTAGCAATTGGCTTTAGCGCCAGAAAGTCCTGGCCTTCCTTTGGAGTTTGAATCATCACCTCCTTCTTCTGTGACCCAAGTAACTGATCTCCATCTTTCAGCAACTTAGAGCGGTTGGTATTACTTCTCTCATGTCAAATAGTAGGCACTATTAAATAGAAGAGGGTTGAGATCGATCAATTTCTAATATATTAATACGTAATTATACGTGGGGTCTCTGATAAGTAAGAAGGTAGCTGATGTGTCAGAAATCTAATGTTGTTTGTGGTTGACTTGAACATCGAGTATCGTTTTGAATATACTCGAATATCATGTCTTAATTGAGATGTATAGTTTAAGGTGAAGGTGTATGTAAATTGTTACTGTATTTGTCACGACCCTCAATTTACCAAAATACGTGCAAATTTTTCGCATTTTCATGCATCATTCATTATTCGTCCTTACCTAAATCATGAACAGCAACTCTCCTCAATAGTTGGGCTGTGTGTCGACGTCTAACTCACTCCACCATACCAATTCAATTTGCATATTATTTATAAGTAAACACTTGTATAAATAAATCAGAGTCGTTTACATGTGTTTACACCATTTTACATCCCCAATAGTTACATACAAAATGCTACTGTGCTATCGTAAGTTTAGATACAAAATTTCAACAGTGTGTATACCTTACACGATGGGATGCAGCGGATTACCAAAAGGGAACGCCTCCAGTCACGCTCTATCTATACTCAACACTCTGTAGAGAGGGGGAAAATAAGGGGGTGAGCAAACCACACGTTCAGTAAGGCAATCATGCGAACAGGTAAATACTGCACTATCTACGTGATCGTGATGCCATGCTCAAAAGCATTTAGTTTCTCATTTTATCTCAAATCATGAGTGTATGATTGTGTTAATGGTATGTAAAGCATTTATGCTATTAAAATCCAGTGCACAATTCAATTCAAAGCATGGTATAAATCATCATGCATAATTTACAATAAAGCATGACATTAACCATCATGCGTTTTCTTAAATAAGTATGACATTAACCATCATGCATTTTCTCAAATAAGCATAACATTGACCATCATGCATTTTCTCAAATAAGCATGGCCATCATGCGTTTTCTTAAATAAGTATGACATTAACCATCATGCATTTTCTCAAATAAGCATAACATTGACCATCATGCATTTTCTCAAATAAGCATGGCATTAACCATCATGCATTTTTCACAATAAAGCATGACATTAAACATCATGCATCCGTGCACTTTAAAAACTATTAATATCAATATCTCAAAACAAGTCCACACTTGTTAGGTCTCAGCCCCTCTCTCGGACTGTCCTAAACTACAAATCATTTCAAATATGGATTTATTCATAAAACAATAGACATGTGAGATAGGCAATTCAATAATAGGTAATAACCTCAAGGTGTATGACCATAACCTGTGATCCCGGCTACACGGATCAGGTGTGCGGGATATCACCACTATTTGCTTCCACACGGGAGGTGGGTCAAATCCTACCCGCCGGTCCATAGCAGATCTTGTCCGAAGACGGCATATCACAATTTTAACACGGTACAACGTACTTCATGTTACATGCACTGTACAACGTACTCCGTGAACCCAATCAACACATCGTATCAAGCCACATCTCAAAATGCACGTGTGAGCCTATTTAATCGGTACGACCTCTTGTCTACCCGAAGGTCCTAACACGGCTATCGACATGTAAAAATAATGCACGTGCGAGCCTATTTAATCGGTGTGACACCTAGTCTACCCGAAGCTCCAAGCACGGCAACAAGGTGGGCATCTAGTGCGAGCTAAGCTCCAAGCACCATGCCAAAACCAGTATGAAATCCATGTGAAAACTAGTACGAGCTAAGCTCTAGCACTCATGTGTATAAAACACATCAAATCCCGTGTGAGTAACACTCTAACACGCTTTCATTCTCACGAAAACCATGTAGGTGGCTCAAATCTTTGCAAAGCATGGTTAACAAACCAAAACAATTCATTTCTTTTGTAAATCATTTCAAATGTCAGCCAACCTACCAATCATTTGCTAAAAAAGCAATAAAACATGACTTTCAAAGCAATATGCTTTTGTTTTCATGCACATTTCTCAAACACCCAACTTTTACCCTTCAATCACCCAATTTCATTTCCTAATATCTCATGCATTCTAGCAAATCATTTAAGCACCCAAATTGCGCACAGATATCTCTAAGAGTCCACACAATTCCCTTACCTCGATTTACTTGGTGTGACTCTTTTCCTCTTAGCTTCTCACGCTCTTGGCTCAACTCGCTTCAGCATATCCTCGGAAGCTGCAATTCAATCATCCAAACCACTTGAGTTAAAGTTGTTAACTCACATTTGACCTCATTAGTCAATATAACTCATCTTTGCATCTACCAATGCCTTAATCCACATTTTACCCCTTTTAGGTAAATCTCACAATTTATCCACTAACAACATCTTAAAATCATACCACAACACTATTATTAACTTCTACATATCTCATTCATTATTAATCTCCATACATTCCACTTTCTCACACTAGACCATTTCTAGGTCATAATCATTCCCATGCATTTTAGATAGTTTCTACCCACAATGTGTAAACCTAAATCAACTTCATAATCATCAACTAGACAAATGTACTTGGATTTGTGCACTAAAAACTTACCTCTTTGGATTTCCTCTTTGCTCCAATTAGAAATGCCCCTTGTTCCTTCAATCCAACAAATGGGTAAATGCCTCCAAACTATGTTGTTCTCTTCCTCAAGATGAACAACTTTGCTTCCAATGGTCTCTCTTCAAATCTTACTCGAAATGGCTGATTTTAGAGAGAGAAAGTTAGGTTTTTGGGTTGAAAATGGAAGGGTGATGTTTTTTTCCAAATTTTTTAGATTTTCAACACTCTTTTTATAGAAATAGCTTGAGGAGATCGATCTACACTAGGAAGAGATCGATCTGGTCCCCTTAAATCCCTCTTTTTCATGGCATTTTAAGTATGAGATCGATCTGTCGAAGCTGGAGATCGATCTGCTCCCAAACAGAGAGCTAAGGAGATCGATCTGGGTGCTTGAGGATCGATCTTTTCATTACAGAATGTTTAGGAGATCGATCTGGCCCCAGTGGAGATCGATCTGCCCTATTCCTATGCTCAAATAAGAGCTTCCTGGCTCTTCCAGACCGATCTCTCATCCTATGAGATCGATCTGCCCTTCATATTTCTCAGATTTTCTGTAGTTTTTCTGCAGCAACTCATATTCAAACGTCCTTAATTTGGTTCCATGGTCATTTTCTCATCCATTCATCTTTGAGACTTGAGAATGACATCCATTCCTACCTTATACCTATTAAAACTTGTGTAGAATCTTTGTATAGCCAATGGTCCATGATATAAACCAAATTGAAGTGCACAACTTATGCAAATCTTCTTTCCATTTTACCACACTACTCATATTCTATCCTATTCACATTTTTCACAGGTTTAAGTCCATTTCTTCACATTTATTCATAATGTAACTTGTATGTACAATCACAACTCTTATTACATGTGTGTACATTAACTTATGGACTTACATCACAAAAAATTCACTTATGAATTCATAGTATAACTCCATTTACATTTCTATGTACATATTAAAATTATACATATACGGGGTCTCACATTCTCCCCCACTTAAAAAATTTGGTCCTCCAAATTAAAACCAATTCAATCCGTGAATAACTCGGGATACTTCTCTCGCATCAGACTTTTCAATTCCCATGTGGCCTCTTTCACAGTGTGATGTTGCCAAAGTACTTTCACCAAGGGAATTGTCTTTGTCCTCAACACTTTATCTTTCCTGTCCAATATCTGAACCGGCTTCTTAACATATGTCATACCCTTGTTGAGCTCTAATGGCTCATATCTTATCACATGTGCCCGGTCCGGGTGATACTTCCTCAACATGGATACGTGGAAGACATTATGCACACTTGCCAACTCTGGTGGCAATGCCAATCTATAAGCCTTGTCTCCCACTCTCTCCAAAATCTCGAAGGGTCCGATATATCTAGGGCTCAACTTGCCCTTCTTACCAAACCTCATAATACCCTTCGAAGGAGAAACTTTCAAGAACACTGACTCACCCACATCAAACTCTAGTGGTCTCCGTCTTTTGTCAACTTAACTCTTTTGCCTGTTCTGAGCTGTCTGTAACCTCTCACATATCAATTGGACGTCCTCAAAGGCTTGTCTAACCAAGTCGGGAGAAAAGATTTATCTGTCACCAACCTCTTCCTATCCAATAGGGGAATGACATCTACGCCCATACAATGCCTCAATGGTGCTATCCCGATACTCGCTTGAAAACTGTTATTATAAGCGAACTCTGCGAGTGGCAAATGGTCATCCCAAGAGCCTCCAAAATCCAATGCACACACTCTCAACATATCCTCCAGGGTCTGTATAGTCCTATTTGACTGACCATCTGTCTGAGGATGAAACATGGTGCTAAAACTCAATTGGGTCCCCATCGCTTCCTGAAAATGTTCCCAAAAGTGGAAAGTGAAGCGGGCATCCTTATCAGAAACAACGCTCACTGGAATTCCATGTAGCCTCACTATCTTGTGCACATATAGGTTCGCTAACTGGCTCAGAGTATCAGTAGCTCTCATAACTAGAAAATGGGCTGATTTCATCAACCGATCCACAATCACCCATATGGCATCATGACCTCTTCGGGTCCTCGGTAATCCCATCATAAAATTCATGGTGATGTGCTCCCACTTCCATGTCGGTATCGGTAGAGGCTGTAATAACCTTGCAGGTTTCGATGCTCTACTTTCACCTGCTGACAAACGAGACACTTAGCAACATATTCAGCAATATGCTTTTTCATCCTAGACCACTAATAAACCTTTCGAAGGTTTTGATACATCTTAGTACTCCCTGGATGTATCGTATACTTCGATGAGTGAGCCTCTGTCAAGATCAACCTTCTAATCTCTGTATCATCAGGAACACATATCCTACCTCTAAACCTCAACAATCCATCTGAACTCAACTCAAAGTCCATCTCTATACCCCTATGTATCTGCCCGACTATATCACTACACTACTGATCAACTCGCTGAGCCTGTCGAATTTGATCTACCAGATTCGGTTCCAATTGCAGGCTAGCTATCATAAATCCACTATCAGTGTCAGGTGGGGTCATATTCAAACTGAGGTTCGTGAACTGTTCCAACAGCTCGTGTTCCCTGATCATCATAAATGATACCATCCCGAGATGCTTTCTACTTAATGCATCAGCAACCACATTTGCTTTACCCGGGTGGTATAGGATCTCACAATCATAATCCTTTAACAGCTCGAGCCATCTCCTCTGTCTCATGTTCAACTCTTTTTGCGAGAACAGGTATTTAAGGCTCTTATGATCTGTGTAAACCTGAAATCTCTCACCATAAAGGTAGTGACGCCATATCTTCAGCGCAAACACCACCACTGCCAACTCCAAGTCATGGGTCGGGTAGTTCCTCTCATGTCCTTTAACTGTCTTGATCCATAGGCTACTACCTTCCCATCCTGCATCAATACACAGCCCAGTCTTAAGTGTGAAGCATCTGTATACACCGAGAAACCTTCTAAGCTGGTAGGAATGGAGAGGATCAGAGCTGTGGTTAATCTTCTTTTCAACTCCTTAAAGCTTTCCTCACACTTATCGTCCCACACAAACTTTACATTTTTCTCGTGAGACGTGTCAATGAAGCAGCTAACCTTGAGAATCCCTCTATAAACCTTCGGTAATATCCAGCTAAACCCAGGAAACTTCTGATCTCTGTCACTGTCTGAGGTCTCTGCCACTGTATCACTGCCTCAATCTTTGATGGATCCACTGATACTCCATCCTTCGATACTATATGACCCAGAAAAGAGATATGTTCCAACCAAAAGTTGCACTTACTGAGTTTAGCGTACAACTTCTTCTCTTGGAGGGTCTATAGTACTATCCTTAAATGCCTTTCATACTCCTCTCTAGATCTTGAGTACACCAGTATATCATCAATAAACACGATAAAAAATCGATCCAAATACTGGTGGAATACCTCATTCATCAACGACATAAAAGCTGCGGGAGCATTCGTCAACCCGAATGACATAACCATAAACTCATAATGTCCATACCGGGTGCGAAAAACTGTCTTGGGTACATCTCCACCTCGTATCTTTAACTGATGGTACCCTAATCTTAGATCTATCTTGGAAAAGACCTGCGCTCCCTTAAGCTGATCCAACAAGTCATCGATACGTGGAAGGGGATACTTATTCTTGATGGCGGCCTTATTCAACAACCGGTAATCTATACACAGTCGAAGGCTTCCATCCTTTTTCCTTACAAACAGAATCTGTGCTCCCCAAGGTGAGACGTTCGGCCTGATGAACCCCTTCTCCAGCAACTCCTGTAACTGTTTCATTAGTTCTTCCAACTCAACTTGAGCCATTCTGTACGGTGGCTTGGATATCGGTTCTGTATCAGGTGCCAAGTCTATACCAAACTCCATCTCCCTATCTGGAGGTAACCCTGGTAACTCATCCGAAAAGACATCTGAAAACTCCTTAACCACTGGTATGTCTCCCAATTCTGGACGTGCCTTATCCGTCTCAATCACATAAGCGATGAACCCTTCACATGATTCTTTCCACCATTAGTAATCATAAATCATCATATTCACACACAAGATTGATAAACAAATTTATCTCTAAATTATCATGTAACTAGATTATACTCTTTTCATTTGCAATAACATATCATTTCTTTTCATTTCACCAAATTTACAAAAAGGTTGTCTATCTTTGGAAACATCAAAGTTTTTGCATGACAATCCATAACAACATGATTTGCAGCCAGCCAATCCATTCCTAGGATTACATCAAAATCACCCATATTTAGTAAAATTAAATCAGCTGTCATTTCTTTACCTTTTATCCTCATATTACAATCTCTATATACATGCTCAGTCAACTGATTATCATTCATAGGGGTAGATATCATCAACATTTTATCTACCAGTGTGGGTTTTACATGCTTTAACAATTTACATGCAAAGGATGGCGAAATAAAGGAATGCGTGGCACCAGGATCAAATAGTACATAAGTATCTAAATCAAAGATTTGGATGGTACCTTTTACCACATCCGATGATTGATCTGCAGTGTCCTGGTCCAGCGCGTGCACTCGTCCTCTGCTCACACCCACTGCTTGCTTCCCCTTTTCCTCAGCTGTAGCCCTCCTCCTCGGAGCAGCTGTCCCAACTGGAGCTCTCTCTGGCTCCTTGCCCTTCTGTGGGGCTCTCTCTGTCATTTTTGAGCAATCTCTGATTATGTGCCCTAGCTTCCCACATCTAAGGCATACTACCTGAGGTCCATAGCAGGGTCGAGTTTCATGATACCTACCACACTTGCTGCACTGCTCTGTCATAGGCCGTGGCCCTCCAATCACAATTCCTTTAGCTGGAGCAATGGCCGGATACATGGGAGTATTAACTGTCCTCTCTCGGATCTCCTCGATCCTCGACCTCTTCCCAGCAAACCTCTTACTTCCCTTATAACTGAAGCCTCTATCCATCACTGGTATTTTCTTATCTCTGTCCCTCATCTTACCAACCTTTCCAAACTCTAAGGCAATCCTATCAACATCTTGTTCACACAATTGTGCCCTACGCACTGCCTCCTCATAGGTCGGTATATCCAGGGGAACCAGTCTAGACCTGATGGTCAGCCTCAATCCATCCATAAATTTTTGGATCTTCTTGACCTCATTACTCATAGTGTTGGGATCATACCTGCCCAGGGAGATAAAGGTCGTCTCGTACTCATCCGCAGTCCTACTCCCTTGGGTCAGTCCCAAAAATGCCATTTTCATCTTCCGTTGTGCGGTATCCAGAATGTATTGTCTTCGAAAGGCCTCCAAAAATATATCCCAGCTGATCTCAGTATGCCGGGCTCTCATAATAGGCCTGGTGGACTTCCACCAATGTTCTGCTGATCCCTTCAGTATAAAAGCTGCAAACGCTACCATCTCGGTGGTAGTGCACTCGAAGAACCCATACAACTTCTCAATTTCACTAATCCAATCCTCAACTGCCACTGGGTCCTTAACTCCACTGAAAGACGACGATCCAAACTTTTGGAACTGTCGCAGTCTATCCAAGTCACATCCATATCCCCAACCTTTACTGCCTGGCGTAGCAACAGGCGTAGGCACATCTTGTGTGGGTGGGGTATCTGTCGTCTGTGGCATCTGGGCTTCCCTTGCCCGTTCCTCAGGAGCTGCCGCCCGCTCGGCATCACCCTGTGTAGCGGGACTCCGTCTACCGCCAACTCCAGGTAAGGATTGGGTGACCAACTCTAATATCATCTCAATGTTCCGTTCAATCCCCGCGAAGCGAGCCTCAGTACTCTCGGGTCTCTCCTCTGGATCCTGTGGAGCGTGCTCAACATCAGCCTCCACCTCAATATCATCCTGAACCTCGTGTGTTTCTGTCGTGACCCGAATTCCTTACATTTATATCAATAATTCCCACACATCACGACTACACATACGGACAGTTGGGCTATGAATTGATGTCAGTTGATCACTCTCATATACTTAAATTCATTTACTTCTCATGCGTCCATAATAAGAAGTTGTACTTATAATAATTTACAGAACTTTTACGTTTATTTACATTGGTTTACATCCTAGTACTAATATAAATACATCACTGTACCCTGTCATATTTAGATACAAAAGATTTCAAAAGTGTGTATACCTTTCGAAATGTGATAACAGCTGTTAGCAGAAGGAAAATACAGCAATCTACCACAAAGCTCTCAGAAGCACTGGGGCTAATCTGTGGAGAGATGAGAAAAAAAGGGTGAGCTAACGCGCTCAGTAAGGAATAAATGAAAGCAGGTAGATAACCATACTATCTACGATGCTTATAATGCATGTTTTATGCCGAAAATCCATAGCATTCACAAAACCATTATAGTTAAAACACATAGCAATTTACTGCCCAAAAACCGAATGTCAAAACTTGTTCAGAGTAAAATATTTCTGTGTTCAGTATTGAAACTCACATTTAAATCATGTTCTCATTTCAAATGGTTTTCATCACATAAATCAAATCACAATTAGTTTCGTTATAGAAACCAATAAAATCAGGTGAGACTAGGCAGGGATCCACACAAATCCATAAGACATTTGGCCAAAGTCTGAGACCCCGAGCTATCACTAGCTAGGTGTGCAAGGGTATCTCAGAGTCCGAGGAGGGGATTAGTCTATCCATCGGCTTCTATCTAAGGACTATCACAAATCAGAGCAATGACAAAGCATGCCCGAGTCCAAAGACGCAATCTTCACATCCCATAGTTGTATAGTACAGTGTACTCCATGTTGTCTACACGGTACAGCGTACTCCGTGAACCACAGTACAATTACCACACAGTTATAGGTGCTTGAGTTACAAGCTCACCACCCCAATCAAATAAATTATCAACCATAGCCTGTAGTCTCAAATCTAGTGCGAGCAAGTCAGTGTGACACAGAGTCCAATACGAAGGCTCCAGCACGATCTCAATCATACATCACATCAAAAATCAAGTGCGAGCGGATCTGGATAAATCCGCAGACCTCATAGCTCCAACATGATTTCCCACACACAAATAGACAGTTGGCTCTGTTTCCCACAACAGTGGTACTCAAAACTGAGTGCGATACACAAAACGGTGCAAAACACACATTTCATAAAAACGTGCAATTTAATGCATACAGTCAAATCGTGAGCCAATCTATGATTTTGGTTTCACAAAACCTCTTTTTCATATGTAAAACATCATGTTCATGCACTTTATGCATTTCTAAATTTTTCCCCAGGTCTAGGGGTATATTCGTAATTTTTTCATATTTGGGTACTATCCAAAAATTTCATATTCATATGCTATACAGAATTTAAGTGTATGTAAATGACGATAAAAATACATACAGCTATCTCTAAGAGCTCATAAAGATCCCTTACCTCGGATCACGTAGTGTGACCTCTCTTTCTCCGTGCTGTCCAAATCTCGCAGTCCGACCAACTCTCAATATGACTCTGGAGCTGCATTTAACCATTCACTGGATTAATTACATGTTTCCTACTGTATTACACATTTAATACAATTCATTTCACTTAAATGGGCTCGTTTACTCTTAATAGGCCTTAACAGTTTAATTGGGCCTTAATCCATATTAAGTCCATTTTCCACGTATTAATTCCCTTCATCAGGGTCTATCGACACATTAGGCCTATCAATACCCATTGGGCTTTATTCCAAGCTCTTTGGATAGCCCGTATATCATTTACGACAGTTTATTCAAAATTTCGAATATAATTCACTAAATCCAGAATTTAATCCGGAATGCGTAAAATAAATCTTAAATACGTGTTAATCACATAAATTGTAGTAAATGAGCTTTACTTACCCGAGATTATGCGATGGTACGTGAATCGAAGTTCGATCGGGCTTCCATTCGAAATTAATCGTCGAACTGCACAATTTGTATACTCAACTCCGGGTCAATTTTTGATTAAATATAATTTAAATAAATTTATCGAAAATCAAATCGATTACTTTTGACCTCGTATCGACTTACCCGAAGTCCGATGAATTTCTGAAAATTTTCTTTTTTCTTTTTCCTTCTTTTTTTCCTTTTTTCCCCTTTTCTCCTTGGCTGAACCGGTCTGATCCGGTTCAGTTTAGAAGGTTCTCAACTGAACCGCCGACCGATTCAAGGATCTTTTGGCCGTGCCAACGTCGTCCGACCGGTTCTCTGAGTGCCACAGCGGCCGTTCGGCGCGCCACAGCCTGGGGAACGTTTATCTGGCCTCGATCGGGCCCAATCACCGCCGGTGGCCGTCAGATTCCTCTCTCTTCCTTCAACTCTGTCGATCTGCTCCTGTCGGTGTCGGTGGGGAGCGTCGTCGGTGGCGAAAGGATCACGCGGAGCCCCTCGTCCTTTTTCGACAGCTGGCTTGGTGGTTGGTCGCCGGTGGTGGCCGTCCGGTCTCTCCTTCTTCCTCGGGTCGGCTTGCTTGGTTTCTCTCTTCTCTCTCCCCGATATTCTTTCTAATTTCCAGATTTCCAAATTTTCTATTTTTTTATAATATATTTTTATTATTATTTTATTTCTTAAAATAATAATAAAATACCAAAATATCCCAAAAATATCCCAAAAATTCATATTAAATTCATTTAGTCCGTAAATGAATTTATCAGTCCGATTTTACCTTTTCGGTATATTTTTTCACTATTTTCAGGCTTATTTTTCGAGGTAAAAATTTTGAAATATTAAATAAATTCATATCTCGATCAATTGGACTCGAAATTCAATTTTTGCCCCGTTATTGATCAAGATTTCTCAATTTCATATTTTTAATAAAATTTTCTCATCGGATTTATACCGAATTTCGGTCAATTGACCGTTTTATCCCAGCACTCGTTCGAAATTAAATTTAACTCTTATCTCGCTGTTATGTAGCTTACATGCATTTTAAATTTTCAATTAGTCAATTGCATGATAATAAATACTCTTCTTATGATTCAACTATGAAATCAAGTGTTCGTACACATAGGAATCATAAGGTACAAGCTACATACGTAAATCGAAAACTCGGGTCTGACAATCCTCCCCAACTAAAAGAATTTGGTCCTCCAAATTAGAACCAGATCAATCATCAAACAACTGGGGGTGCTTATCTCGCATCAAGCTCTCTAACTCCAAAGTAGCATCCTCGAAAGTGTGATGCTGCCATAAAACTTTCACTAACCCGATAGTCTTCGATCTCAAAACCTTCTCCTTCCTATCTAGTATCTAAATTGGCCTCTCAACATATGACATGTCCTTACTGAGCTCCAATAGCTCATAACTAATCACATGCGCTGGATCCGGGTGATACTTCCGAAGCATTGAAATGTGGAAGACGTTATGCACAATCGCTAACTCCGGTGGCAACGCCAACCTATAAGCCTTGTCTCCTACTCGATCCAAGATCTCAAATGGTCCAATGTAGCAAGGACTTAGCTTACCCTTCTTCCCGAATCTTATAATCCCCTTCGAAGGAGATACTCTCAAGAATACTGACTCACCGACCATAAACTCCAAAGGTATGCGTCTCGTGTCAGCATAGCTCTTCTGCCTACTCTGAGCTGTCCTCAATCTGTCACATATCAACCGGACATCCTCAGAGGCTTGCTGCACCAAATCGGGAGTAAACATCTTCCGATCACCCACTTCTTTCTATCCAATCGGAGATCGACACCTACGACCATATAGCGCCTCATACGGTGCCATCCCAATACTCGAGTGATAACTATTGTTATAGGCGAACTTGGCTAATGGCAAATGGTCATCCCAGGAGCCTCTAAAATCCATCACACAAGCTCTCAACATATCCTCCAAAGTCTGGATGGTTCTCTCTGACTGACCATCGAACTGAGGGTGGAAAGCTGTACTAAAGCTCAATCGGGTTCCCATGGCTTCCTGAAAGTGTTCCCAAAAGTGGGAAGTGAAGCGGGAATCCCTGTCAGACACAATACTCACTGGAACGCCATGTAGCCTCACAATCTCCCATACATATAAATTCGCCAATGCACTCAGAGTATCTGTAGCTCTCATAGTTAAGAAGTGAGCTGACTTCGTCAATCTATCCACAATCACCCAAATGGCATCATGGTTCCGTTGGGTCCTCGGTAAACCCATGATAAAATCTATGGTGATGTACTCCCATTTCCATGTTAGTATAGGTAGAGGCTGCAATAACCCTGTAGGCTTCTGATGCTCTACCTTAACCTGTTGACATACCAAACACTTGGCTACAAACTCTGCCACATCCCTCTTCATCCCTGACCACCAATACACTTTTTGGAGATTCTGATACATCTTATTGATCCCCGGATGCATTGTATAAGGTGATGAATGAGCTTCGAACAAAATGAGTTTTCCCAACTCAGGATCATCGAGAACGCACACTCTGCCTCTGAATCTCAGTAATCTATCAGTGCTCAACTTAAAATCAACATCGGTACCCATTTGAATTTGACTAACCATATCAACACAGAAGCGATCAATACGTTGAGCTTGTCTGATCTGGTCAATCAGATCGGGTTCCAATCTCAGACTAGCTATCGCACAATATGTGTCAGTATCAGAAGGTGTCACATCTAAACTGAGACTCGTAAACTGCTCTAGCAGCTCATGTTCCCTAATCATCATGTATGATACCATCCCAAGACTCTTTCGGCTCAAAGCATCGGCAACTACATTCGCCTTGCTCGGATGATACATGATCTTACAATTATAGTCCTTCAAAAGCTCTAGCCATCTACGTTGCCTCATATTCAATTCTTTTTGTGAAAACAAATATTTCTGGCTTTTGTGATCAGTAAATACCTGAAACTTCTCACCATACAAATAGTGGCACCATATTTTCAGTGCAAACACTACGACTGCCAACTCTAAATCATGGGTCGGATAGTTCTTCTCATGGTCCTTAAGCTGTCGGGATCCATAAGCAACTATTTTCCCATCGTGTATCAATACATAGCCCAGTCCCTGTCCCGACGCATTCGTATATACAGAGAAACTTCCTGAGCTGGTCGGAATGGTGAGAATTGGTGTGGTGGTCAGTCGCTGCTTCAACTCTCTAAAGCTTTTCTCATAGTTATCATCCTACTCAAATGCAATATTCTTTCGAGTGAGACGAGTCAAAGGAGCGGCTAATTTCAAGAAGCCCTCTACAAACTGTCTATAATACCCAGCTAAGCCCAAAAAACTCTTGATCTCAGTGACTGTCTTGGGTTGTTCCTACTGAACTACTGCTTCTATCTTGGATGGATCAACAGACACCCCGTCCTTGGATACCACATGACCTAGAAATGATATTTGTTCTAACCAGAAGTCACACTTACTGAGCTTGGCATATAACTGCTTCTCTCGGAGGGTCTGCAGAATAATACTCAAGTGTTGCTCATGCTCCTCCCTAGACTTCGAATACACTAATATATCATCGATGAAGACGATCACAAATCGGTCCAGGTATGGCTTGAACACATCGTTCATTAAAGCCATAAAAGCTGCAGGAGCATTCGTTAACCCGAAAGGCATAACCAAGAACTCATAGTGACCATAACGAGTACGAAAGGTTGTCTTGGGTACATCTCCACTCCGGATCCTCAATTGATGGTACCCAGACCTCAGATCGATCTTGGAAAAGATCTGTGCTCCTCTAAGCTGATCCGACAGATCATCAATACGTGGAAGGGGGTACTTATTCTTAATGGTAGCCTTATTCAACAACCGATAATCTATGCACAGTCGGAGGCTTCCATCATTCTTCTTAACGAACAAGATCGGAGCTCTCCAAGGTGAGACGCTCGGTCTAATGAACCCCTTATCTAACAGATCTTGTAACTGCTTCTTTAGTTCCAACAACTCAACTGGGGCTATCCTGTACGGTGGTCTGGATATAGGCTCAGTACCAGGTACCAAATTAATATAGAACTCCATCTCTCTGTCTGGTGGTAACCCTGGCAAGTCATCCAGAAAGACATCTAAAAACTCTCTGATCACAGGAATGTCAATCAATTTCGGTTGTGTCTTATCTAGGTCAACCACGTACGTAATAAAACCTTCAACATAATATTATGCAATCAATTTAATATTGCATAAGTATTTCTTTTATATTTACTCAGAAAAATTATACAACATATTTCTCCGGTAGAGAAAACATTATCGTCTTAGAATGACAATCTAAGATAGCATGATTTGCAGCCAACCAATCCATTCTTAATATTACATCAAAATCAAACATACATAACAAGATAAGATCGGCTGTCATGCTCTTATCTCTTACCCTTAACTTACATTCCTTACACACATACTCAGTCATTTGACTACTTCCCATTGGTGTGCTAATTATCAACCTCTTACCTAAAGGTGTAGGTTTCACAAACTTTGAAAATTTAAATGCACACGATGGTGATATGAATGAATGTGTTGCACCAGGATCAAATAGAGCAAATGCTTCAAGGTTAAAAATTAGAATTGTACCTTTCACCATATCAGGTGAAGCAACTGTAATGCCCTGGTCAAGAGCATTCACTCTACCTTAGCCGACGACTTGCTTCCCCTTCTCCTTAGCCGTGGCTCCCCTTCTTGGAGCAGGAGTAACAGGTGGAACTTTCTCTGGTTCCTTACCCCTCTGAGAGGACACTTCAATTGGTTTCGAGCAATCTCTCATCATGTGTCCGGTCTTACCACACCTAAAGCATGCTCCTGATATCCTATAACAAGGTCGGTTCCCGTGGAGTCCTCCACAAAGTCTACATCGATCATGATTTGGTCAGGGGCCTCCAATCACAATACCCCGAGCCGGAGTTGCTGTAGGATACACAGGGGGTCTAACTGCCCTACTCCGTGACTCATCGATCCTTTGTCGCCCACTAAAAGGCCTCTTCCCCTCTCTACTACCTCTGTCATCCCCAAATCTCTTTCGGTCTCTATCTTTGCCCTTACCACCCTTCCCATACTCTAACACATGGAGCTCATAATCCTGCTCACACAGCTGAGCTCGTCTAACTGCTTCCCCATATGTCAAAATATCCAACGGGGCCAGTCGAGCTCTAATCGATGGTCTCAAGCCTTCCATAAACTTACAAACTTTCTTCCGTTCACTGCCCATGGTATCAGGATCATATCTGCCCAAAGATGTAAACCGAGATTCATACTCGTCCACTGACTTACCTCCCTGGGTCAAACCTGAAAACTCAGTTTGTAACTTCCTTCGAGCAGTGTCTAGAATGTATTGCCCCCTGAAGGCGTCCAAGAACATCTTCCAAGTAATTACCTGATGTCCAGCTGATAGAATAGGCATAGTTGAGTTCCACCAGTGTTCTGCTTCACCCTCTAGTATAAAAGTCGTAAAAGCTACTTTCTTAGTAGTAGAGCATCGGGAGAAACTATAAAGTTTCTCCATTCTATTAATCCAGTCCTCTGCCACTACCGAATTCTTCACCCCACTAAATGACGGAGGCTGTAGCTTCTGAAACTGTGTCAATCTGTCTAAATCACAACTATACTCCAGATCATCATAACCCTGAAGAGGGGCTACTAGAGGAGGTGCAAGCTGAACATGAGGAGCCTGTGGTGGTTCAACTCTCTGTGGTGCGGGTGCAGGCTGTGCGGAAACAGGGGTCTCAGGTGCAGCTGCTGCAGCAGTCGGCGCAACCTGTCCTGCTGTACCCTGGGCACTGCCAAAACTAGTCATAAACTACCCCAATAATGTCACCATTGTATCAAGGCGTTGCTCTAATCTCGAGTCGCGAGCGCCAGAACTCTTAGATATACACAATTGTATCTAAACAAAGCACAATGATAATGGGATGTAAACTTCCCTAGTTACTAACAACGATTCATATCAGACCAACTTAACTCTGATACCACTTCTCTCGTGACCCGAATTTCATACATTTATATCAATATTTCCCACACATCACGACTACACATACAGACAGTTGGGCTATGAATCGATGTCAGTCGATCACTCTCATATACTTAAATTCATTTACTTCTCATGTGTCCATAATAAGAAGTTGTACTTATAAATTCATTTACTTCTCATCCATTCATCTTTGAGACTTGAGAATGACATCCATTCCTACCTTATACCTATTAAAACTTGTGTAGAATCTTTGTATAGCCAATGGTCCATGATATAAACCAAATGGAAGTGCACAACTTATGCAAATCTTCCTTCCATTTTACCACACTACTCATATTCTATCCCATTCACATTTTTCACAGGTTTAAATCCATTTCTTCACATTTATTCATAATGTAACTTATATGTACAATCACAAATCTTATTACATATGTGTACCTTAACTTATGGACTTACATCACAAAAACTTCACTTATGAATTCATAGTATAACTCCATTTACATTTCTATGTACATATTAAAATTATACATATACGGGGTCTCACAGTATTTGATTACCGCTACAATTATCTGGATACCCTAACGTACAACATATGTCATGAAATTCTTATAGAGAAAATTTGGTAAAATGAAACGTACTTCCTAACATTGTAGCAAATAGAAGCTTTAGAGATGATACTTACCTTTCAAAATGGAACAATTTTTGAATTAAATAAGTTAATAATTGAACAAGTAAGCGATTTGGTATGAATAAGTGTAAGACCCGAAATTCAATATCGTCACCTTAAAAATATGTTGATGTAAACCTTTGTATATAATATGTAAATTAATACAGAGGTTTATTTTGGGTTTTCAGTCTGATTCACCAAGTTATGCTTCTGAACGCACTAAAAGGCCAAAATAAGAACTTTGGTGAGTTCGAAACAAATCGAATGAGAATTGAACTAAACCGACTGAAAATATGGACTCAGAATGCTAAAATATAAGGAGTCTAAGAAGAGAAATTAGTCCGAAAATGATAGCCCAAAAATTTACCCACAATGAGAATTTATCTCCGAAATAAGGAATAAATATATTTTCGGAGAAATAAAAATAAAATATGAGGTACATATATATTTGTTGAAATAAATTAAATAATATATATGTACATGGGTGTGAATATTAATGTATAAAATACATTATGGTAATATATTATTATTATAATAATATAAAATATTTGTTTATTATTATTATTATTATAATAATATTATATTGAGATATTTTATTTAATTGAGGTATTATATTATATTATAATATTATATAGAAAAAAAAGAATTGAAAAAAAAGCGAATGAGAAAAAAAAGGAGGAAACTGAAAAATCGAAGAAAGAAATGAAGCACAGTGGAACCCAGCACCTGACCCCTGCCTTTCGTCCTCGGCGAGCAACGACTGCGAGAGAGTGCAAGGAAGACATTGGCGAGTGACGACCAGCACCTCAGCAACCGCCGAACGTAGGCACTCGCCATGGGACGCTGAAGATAAGAAGATCGGAGAGGGGAGAGGTTGTAAGGAAAAATGGAGATTCGGCGGTCACCGGCGCTAATCTGACCTCAGCTAAGCCAACCGAAGGTCCCCCAGGTGAATCCGCGTTGAACGGTGGCTGAAATGGCCTCAGCACTGGCCGAAAAAGCCGACAACGACCAAATTGCCATTGAACTGGTTCAGATCGGTTCAGTGTGAAAGTGACTGAACCGATCTGAATCGGTTCAGGAGGAGAGAGAAAAAAATTTTGAAAAAAAATTTAGTGTTGCCTCGGTTTAACGGTAGACCGGTAAACGGTCAGAATTGGTCGTTTTAATTTCTAAAAAATTATTTAAATGTATATTTGACCGAAATTGACTGGTTTTAAATATATAATAATGTGTAGTGCAACGGTAGACGTCGAATACGAGTTCGAGTGAATCTCGATTTACGTTCCATCATGAAAATTTAGGTAAGTGATCCTCACATACTCTAACTTGTATAGTTAGACGAGATTGAAATTAATTGTATGTGAATTAGGAATTAATCGCATAAGTTACCGATTAATTTTGTAATAATTTTAGTATGTGTGGAATTGAAAATTGATGATCGTAAATGATTAAATGAATGATCCAAAAGACTAAAAAAAAAAAAGTTAAGATGACATGATGATGGTGTTAAGCCCATTAAGGAGTAATTGGGCCCATTAAGGGTAAATGGGCCCAATATGCTAAATTAACAGTAGAGAAAGTGAAAGAATGAATATATCAGAGTACACTGATATGATATGTGATTTATTTCAGATTCGAAGGACTGAATTGGAGCTTATGTGATCAAGTGACAAAAAACGAAGAGTTAAGGATTTCGCAATCAACGTGATTCCAGGTAAGGGATCTATGCTAGCTCTTAGAGGTAGCCATGCACGATTTTATCGCTTTTTACAGGGACTCAAATTTTATGAGGAGTCCGAATATCATATTTTCTGTATGACACCCAAAAATAGGTAAATTACCAAAATACCCTTGAAAAATGTAAAAAAAAAAGAAAATGCATAAATAAGCATATGTGAGTGTGGTCATCATGAAAATGTGATTTTATAAGAGAAAAACAATAGTCGTGCTCGAGTTTTACTATTTACATTTAATTGCATCTTTTTCTAAAAGTTAAGCGTGTCTGATGAGCGATTGATGAGAAGTTACCCTCTCGCTCGATGTTTGCAACACTTTCAGTATCGAATCCGATTTTGTGATACCGTATTCTCCGAAATTGAGCCACTTGTATATTTTTGATGTGAAATCATTCAGGAGCTTAGCTCGCACGAGAATTGATATGATTTGTACCTGCACCACAGGCAGTTGAACCCCCACAGGCTCCTCTTGTTAAGCCTACACCTCCTTCAGTGGCCCCTCCTCAGGGTAATGATGATGATCTGGAGTATGGTTGTGATTTAGACAAGTTGACACAGTTTCAGAAGCTACAACATCCGTCATTTAGTGGGGTAAAGAATCCAGTGGTGGTAGAGGATTGGATTAATAGGACAGAGAAGCTTTATAGATTCTCCCGATGCGCTACTACAGAGAAAGTGGCTTTTACAGCCTTTATGCTAGAGGGTGAAGTAGAACACTGGTGAATGTCCACCATGCCTATTCTGCCAGCTGGCTATCAGGTAATTACTTGGGAGATGTTCTTGGATGCCTTCAGGGGGCAATACATTCCATACACTGCTCAGCGAAAGTTACAGATTGAGTTTTCAGGTTTGACCTAGGGAGGTAAGTTAGTGGACGAGTATGATTCTCGATATACATGTCTGGGCAGATCTAATCCTGATACCATAGGCAGTGAACGAAAGAAGGTTCGTAAGTTTATGGAAGGCCTGAGACCATCGTTTAGAGCTCGACTGGCCTCGTTGGATATTTCGACATTCGGGGAAGCGGTTAGACGGGCTTAGCTGTATGAGCAGGATTACGAGCTCCATGTGTCAGAGTATGGGAAGGGTGGTAAGGGCAGAGATAGAGACCGAAAGAGATTTAGGGATGAAAGAGGTGGTAGAGAGGTGAAGAGGCCTTTTGGCAAGCGACAAATAATTGGGGAGTCACGGAGTAAGGCCATGAGACCCCCTGTACACTCGACTACACCTTCGGCTAAGGGTATTATGATTAGTGGACCTCGGCCTACTTTTGAGCAATGCAAGAAATATGGGAAATACCACGACAATCGACCCTGTTATACGATAATCGAAGCATGTTTTAGATGCGGTAAGAAAGAGCATCTGATAAGAGATTGCCTGAAGTTAGTTGAGGTAGCCCCATCAAAAGGCAAGGAACCCGAGCCAGCTCCACCTACTACTTCTGCTTCGAGAAAGAGAGCCACGACCAAGGAGAAAAGGGAAGCAAACTGTCGGCATAGACCGGAGCATTGTAAATGCTACACCCGATGTGGTGAAAGGTACAATTTTTATTTTCAATCTTAAAGCATTTGCATTGATTGATCTTGGTGCAATACATTCATTCATATCACCATCTTGTGCATTTAAATTAATAGATTTTGTAAAACCTAAACCTTTGGGCAAAAGGTTGTTAATTAGCACACCGATGGAAAGTAGTCAAATGATTGAGTTAGAGTAAGATTGTAAATTAAGGGTAGAAGATAAGAGCATGACAACCAATTTAATCCTATTTAATATGTTTGACTTTGATGTAATTTTAGGAATGGACAGGTTGGCTACAAATCATACTATCTTAGATTGTCATGCTAAGATCCTAATGTTTTCTCTTCCCGAGAAACACATTGTAAAATTTTTTTAGAATTAATTAAAGAAGTAGTTATGGAAATTAAACAAATTAAGTGTTAAATTGATGGTATGATGTTGTTTTTTAGGTTTAATTGCGTACGTGGTTGACATGGATAAGGCACACTCGAAACTGGTTGATATCCCAATGGTTAGGGAATTTCTTGATATCTTTTTGGATGATTTACCAGGATTGTCTCTAGAGAGAGATGGAATTTGTATTGATCTGACACCTGGTACTGAGCCGATCTCCAAACCATCGTATCGTATGGCTCTAGTGGAATTGGAGGAGCTAAAGAAACAATTACAAGAGCTGTTGGATAAGGGGTTCGTTAGACCGAGCGTCCCACCATGGGGAGCTCAGGTTTTGTATGTTAAGAAGAAGGATGGAAGCCTCCGACTGTGCATAGATTACCGATTGTTAAATAAGACTACCATCAAGAACAAATACCCCCTTCCACAGATTGATGATTTGTTGGATCAGCTTCGGGGAACACAAATCTTTTCTAAGATTGATTTGAGGTTTGGGTACCATCAGTTGAGAATCCGGAGTGGAGATGTACCCAAGACGATATTTCGTACCCTTATGGTCATTATGAGTTCTTGGTTATACCTTTCGGGTTAACGAATGCTCCCGCAGCTTTTATAGCTCTGATGAACGATATATTTAAGCCATACCTGGATCTGTTTGTGATCGTCTTTATAGATGATATATTTATATATTCGAAGTCCAGGGAGGAACATGAGCAGCACTTAAGGATTGTTTTGCAAACCCTCCGAGAGAAATAGATGTATGCTAAACTAAGTAAGTGTGACTTCTGGTCAGAACAGATTTCATTTATGGGTCATGTGGTATCAAAGGATGGGGTGTCTGTGGATCTGTCCAAGATAGAAGCTGTAGTTCAATGGGAACGATCCAGAACAGTCACAGAGATCAGGAGTTTGCTGGGTTTGGCTGGGTACTATAGACGGTTTATTGAGGGTTTTTTGAAGTTAGCTGCTCCGTTGACTCGTTTCACTTGTAAGAATGTGATAGTTGAGTGGGATGATGCATGTGAGAAAAGTTTTCAAGAATTGAAGTATCGCTTGACCACCGCACCAATTCTCACATACCGAACAGCTCAGGAGGTTTCTCAGTGTACACTGACGCCTCGGGACAGGGACTGGGTAGTGTATTGATGCAGCATGGAAAGGTAGTTGCTTATGGGTCTAGACAGCTGAAGGACCATTAGAAGAACTACCGACCTATAATTCGGAGTTGGCTGCCGCTGTGTTTGTATTGAAAATATGTGGCCTCTACTTGTACGGTGAGAAATTTCACGTATTTATCGATCACAAAATCCTCAAGTATCTGTTTTCACAGAAAGAGCTGAATATGGGGCAACGTAGATGGTTAGAGCTTCTGAAGGAATATGATTGTGAGATACTGTACCATCCAGGTAAAGCAAATGTGGTTGTGATGTATTGGGCAAAAAGAGCCTGGGATAGTATCACATATGATGATCAGGGAATATGAGCTGTTAGAGCAGTTCTCCAACTTCAGTTTGGATGTGATCATTTCTGATACTGATGCCCATTTTGTGATAGTTAGTCTGAGGTTAGAATCAAATTTAATTGACCTGATCAGATAAGCTCAGCATGTTGATCGCTTCTGTATTGATATGGCCAGTCAGATACAGATGGGTATAAGTGCCGATTATAAGTTGAGCATTGATGGATTACTGAGGTTCAGAGGCAGAGTATGTGTTCCCAATGATCTCGAGTTAAGAAAATTGATTTTATCAGAAGCTCATTCATCGCCGTATACATTGCATCCGGGGAGTAATAAGATGTATCAGAATCTCCGAAAAGTTTATTAGTGGCCAGGGATGAAGAAAGACATAGCAGAGTATGTGGTTAAATATTTAGTGTGCCAATAGGTTAAGGTAGAGCAATAGAAGCCTGCGAGATTATTGCAGCCTCTACTTATACCGACATGGAAATGAGAGCACATCACCATAGATTTCATAATGGGTTTGTCGAGAACTAGAAGGAACCATGACGTTATATGGGTGATTGTGGATCGACTGACGAAGTCAGCCCACTTCTTAGCTATGAAATCCACTGATACTCTGAGTGCGTTGGCAAATCTATATGTACGAGAGATAGTGAGGCTACATGGCATTCCAGTGAGCATAGTCTTTAATAGGGATTCCTACTTCACTTCCTACTTCTAGGAACATTTTCAAGAAGCCATGGGAACCCAATTGAGTTTTAGTACAACTTTCCATCCTCAGACAGATGGTCAGTCAGAGAGAACTATCCAAACTCTAGAGGATATGTTGAGAGCTTTTGTGATGGACTTTAAAGGCTTCTGGGATGAACATTTGCCATTAGTCGAATTCGCTTATAATAATAGTACCACTCGAGTATTGGAATGGTACCGTATGAGTCATTGTATGGTCGTAGATGTTGTTCTTCGATTGGTTGGGAAGAAGTGGGTGATCAGAAGCTATTTGCTCCTGATTTGGTGAAACAAGCCTCTGAGGATGTCTAGTTGATATGTTATAGATTGAGGACAACTCAGAGTAGGCAAAAAAGTTACGCTGACACGAGACGACGATCATTAGAGTTTATGGTTGGTGAGTCAGTGTTTCTAAAGGTGTCTCCATCCAAGGGTATTATGTGGCTTGGAAAGAAAGGTAAATTGAGTCCTCGTTACATTGGATCATTTAAGATTTTATATCGAGTGGGAGATAAGGCTTACAGGCTAGCGTTACCTCCTGAGTTAATAGGCACACATAATGCCTTCCACATCTCGATACTTCGAAAGTACCATCCGGATCCGACACATGTGATTGAGTATGAGCCTCTGGAGTTGAAAGAGGACATGTCTTACGTAGGGAAATCGATTCAGATTCTGGATAGGAAGGAGAAAATGCTACGGTCCAAGACGATTCTTCTAGTCAAGGTTCTCTGGAAGCACCACACTTCTGAGGAAGCTACGTGGGAGTTGGAGAGCTTGATGCGAGAGAAGTATCCGCAGCTGTTTGAGGACTGACTTGGTTATAATTTGGAGGGCCAAATTTCTTAAGGGAGGAGGAATGTAAGACCCGAAATTCGATATCGTCTCCTTAAAAATATGTTGATGTAAACCTTTGTATACAATATGTAAATTAATACAGAGGTTTATTTTGGGTTTTAAGTCCGATTCACCAAGTTATGCCTTTGAACACCCTAAAAGGCCAAAATAAGAACTTTGGTGAGTTCAGAACAAACCGAATGAGAATTGGACTAAATCGACTAAAAATACAGACTCAGAACGCTAAAATATAAGGAGTCCAAGAAGGAAAATTAGTCCAAAAATGATAACCCGAAAATTTACCCACAAGGAATAAATATATTTTCGGAGAAATAAAAATAAAATATGAGGTACATATGTTGTCAGGACCTGTTCTCAATCCATGACTTAACCAAAAACCACTACAAATTTTTCGTATTTTTAACTTACCTTTCCTCTCTTCAATGGTTGGGCTGTGATTCGATCTCAGAATCCTCGCTTACCACATTTATCCATTATCATACATACATGTCAATATACTGTTACTGACTGTAGTGCTTTTGCAATACATGTGAAATTATATAAAATTTAATACAAATACATTCCCCATAATATATATCGTATACATCACTGTGCTGTTTCTATGTTTAGATACATAACCATACAAAATATGTATACCTGGCGATCGATAGGAACTAGCCGTGGACTTAGGAATACTATCCCTCAATAGCTCTCGCTCTACTGCTGATGCTCTGTAGAGAGATGTAAAGAAATGGGGGTGAGCATACAACGTGCTCAGTAAGGAAATCAGGCAAGCAAGTAGATATCTACACTATCTACTCAAAATAATGCTATGCCTTGAAAACATCATTTCCTTTACTCACTTTAAAAAGCATGTCTTTAAATAGATATATATATATATATATATATATATACACTTGTACAGATTAAATCCCATGTACAGAAATCATGCTTTCTTTCTCAAATGTAAGCATGTAGTGCAAAACAATGCATCTTTATATAAATCATGCCTTTAGATAAATCATGCCATGTATATTTAAATCACAATAAATATGGCATTTAAATCATTCACATCACAAAATCGGAGTCTGACCCATCCCTCAGGTCTGTCCGCAATTAAATCAATCAATCAGGTGATATATCATGTGAAACTCTGTGGTGAAAATGTAAATAGTATCCTGGACTATGATCATATCCGAGATGTGATCCCAAGCAACACAGTACTCGGTGTGCGGGGCATCACTATTGCAACGGGAGGGGGTCAGTCCATCACAACCACCAGCTATATCCTCCTCAACTCCACAACAACACACGGTATAGTGTACTCCCATGCCACATGCATGGTACAACGTACTCCGTGGACCTACATCACAGTCGGGGTGCCTGCCATAGGTCTTAGCCCTCAAAACCATGGAATATCATACCACGTCTCTAGTATCCTCATGCGGATATCCTCTCACATAGTGTGACACCCAGTCTACACAAGGAATCAAGCATGGATTTCAACATGTATTATATATCACATACAGTGCGCGCCTTTGAGCGCGACTCACAGGCGACACTCCGCTCAAACACTGTTTCACATCACAAACTCAGACTCTAGTGCGAGTAAACCTCCAGCAACTAGGTCAATGCATAGTTCATGTATTAAATCAAGTACGAGCAACAGCTCCAGTACCATGCTATGCATAAATCATCAAATCAAGTACGAGCAATAGCTCCAGTACTATGCCATGTATAAATCATGAAGAATCGAGTACGAGCAATGCTCCAGCACTTTGTCATGCATCTCATGTAAAACTCGAGTACGAGTAAGAACTCCAGTACTCTATCATGCATATATCATATAAAACTGAGTACGAGTAATAACTCCAGTACTCTATCATGCATGTTATGAAAATCTAGTGCGAATCAAAATCCAGTACTAATATATGTGGAAAATATATGAAATCCAGTGCGAGCTGTGCTCCAGCACGATTCATTCTCACATAATATGATATATGGCTCTTTAAAAATGGATGATTTATAAAATATCAAAATCAGCGCTATAAAGTGTGCTTATTTCACATCAACCTTAAAATCATTAGCCCATCTATTTATTCTCCTGCTAAACAGCAGTTAAACACTCAAAATAGTGGTTTCCATGCTTTTTACAATTTTTCACAAAAGTTGACTTTTTGACTAATTAGGGGTAAAATCGTAATTACCACTATTGGGTCACAATAATTATTATTCACTTTTTCTGACCTTCATAGTTTTTAAGTGAATGTAAAAGCAGATGAAAATACGTGCAGGTATCTCTAACTACTCACAAAAGTCACTTACCTGCAATCACTCGAGAAATTTCACTTTCTCTGCGCTGCTCGTTTCAGGAGTCCGATTTGCTCCTCCAATAATCTCTGGAGCTGCATATAACCATTTATCAGGTTAATTACACTTTTCCTACTATATTTCGCATTAAATGCAGTCTATTTCCCTTAATGGGCTTTAATAATCTTTAATGGGCCTAACTATGCCTTAAGCCCATTTCCATTTTACTATTCATTTTCGTTGAGCCTATTGGGCTTGTGAGGCCCACCAACTCTTATTGAGCTTGTCCTAGACCCATTACATCACATTGGGCCTAAAATATTTGGGCTTGGCCCATTGGGCCTCTCGACCACATGCCATGGCCGAGAGCTATCCATGCCGTCGGTCATGCCATGACATGCTATCCATGTCCCTTTCCTTAGCCAATTAACTTAGGCATTTTCACAAACACTTCGTTGGCAACATTCTTAAACATCACATAGTTCATTTAGGCATTTTATCAAACACCTTGATTGCCAACTAATTACATGTATTAATTAATCAAATTGATTAATTCTAATTACACCATAATCAATAACACATGTACATTAATCCATTTATGCCTTAAAATCATATGGATATAAATCAATATCTCACTACTTACTCTCGGCCTAACCAACATCATAGTGATTTCATATGTTTCAATGCTTAAAACATATACCAATATACTTAAAATCATTCATACATTAACATATATGAAATTGAAAACTTGAAAATATACCAATTGTTGTGTTCACACTTGGCCGAATACTTTGGAGGCTCACGGTTTGCACTCTATGGCTCCTTGATAGCCAATTCCAACATATGCCACTATCCTTTCAATTTGGAACAACTTCCATGAAGAATGCAAGTTCCAAATATGCCTAATTCCTAGTGATTTCTAGTGAGAGAAAGCTTGGATAATTTGTTTCAATGGTTTCTTCTTCTAGCCGAATTTGGTGTGATGAAGATGACAATGGTATGGCTGATTTTATAAGCCACTTACTTAGCCATTAAGCTTTACTTTCCAGCCATTAAGCTTGACTTTCTAAGCTTTAGCCATGAGTCACCTTATGAGTCATGGTTAGCTTTAACTATGGTTAGATATTTATCTCATGGGCTTTCCATTTGGGCTTCTCGGTTTGGGCTTTCTTAATGGGCTTTCAGGCTGAAATTTTCACTACACCTCGGGCCTTTAATTGTCTTAATATTTGGCTGATCAATTGGTCCAACAATTCGGTCTAAGGGATCTAAGAATTTCGATATACGTTTAGTATACCTTAATAGGCTTTAAAATTTTCACCTTAGGCCCATTACATTTTTAACCATAAAATTTAATCCGGAATCCTTCCGAATAAATTTTCCTTACTTTCGGGGAAGATTATCTTGTATTCTGACCAAGAATATTTTTTCCCAATTTTTTCTCCATACTTAGGTTAATTTTTAACCATGATTAGTCAACTATGGTAAAAGTCCACTTTCTTAACTATAGTTGACTTTTTCCTTAACCATTGACCAAGTTGACTTTTTCTCAAAATTTTGAAAGTGTTATATCTTATGTCTTACACTCTCGTCTTTTTGTTTCAACTGTTCCCGGTGGATAATTAGACCCGAAACACCTTAAATACCTTAACTTGCCCAAAAAGGTCCAATTTACCCTTTTTAGTTTTTACTCTCATTTTCTGTGTTCGGGACTAAATCAAGCTGACTTTCCTTCATGAGCTCTCTATACTTTCTCATTTTAAGTTCTTATTTTCAGCCAGAATGATTTAGATCCACTATGTTTAGCCTGTGACTCTTATAGCTCACATTAGGCTTTTTATGTAGCTTTTGCGTGTTAAATCATTTTACTAACACTTTCACTCTAGTAAATACTCTTCTTATGATTCAACTATAATAATAGAGTGTTCATACACATAGGAATCATAAGGTACAAGCTACATAAAATACGGGTCTGACATATGTATTTGTTGAAATAAATTAAATAATATATATGTACATGTGTGTGAAAATTAATGTATAAAATACATTATGGTAATATAATATTATTATAATAATATAAAATATTTGTTTATTATTATTATTATTATTATTATTATTATAATATTATATTGAGATATTTTATTTAATTAGGGTATTATATTATACTATAGTATAATATAATTGTCACGACCCAAATTACCTAAAAATCAGAGTAAATTTTTCGCTTTTCGATTATTATTTAATTTTTACCTTTATCTCATCGTGACCATCTTACCAAACAGTTGGGCTATGATTCGGTGTTAGTCACCTCTCACTTATTTACCATTCCATTTCCATATCACATTCACATATCAGAGTTTACTATCTTTTGACTTTGACTAAATACATACACATTGGTATTTATAACTCTACATCCCCGACATCATATCTGTTTACAGTACTGTGCATTACATATTTAGATACAAAACTATACAAATGTGTATACCTGTCTCTCGATGGCAAGCAGCGGATACCAATGCATGCAAGTCCTCATCCGCTTCCTAATTACTGTAAGTGCTCTGAAAAGATGGAAAAATAAGGGAGGTGAGCAAACCACACGCTCAGTAAGGTAATTATGCAAGTAAGTAGATAGTTCCACTATCTACATGCTCATAATGCCATGCCCTTAAAATCTATTGCTTTTCATTAAAATCTCAAGCACAAATCATGTATTTCATCATGACTTAGTTTATAAAACTATTCGTGCATATATAAATCATACTACTTATGCATCAATAGCATTTTATGTGACATCATTAAATTATACTTAGCATGAATTAAGTCAAAATCATGCATTATTTCATGCGATATAAAACAAATCATGAGATATAATTCTTTCATGAATTTATCATTAAAGCATGGAAAACTCATCATGCTACTGCATTTAAATCATTTCATTTAAAACGCAGTATAAAATAACCCAAAGGGGTTAAACATCTCATAATTCAATTCCAAACTCATAAAACAATTCTTGAAAATTCATTATAAAACTTTGGTTATAAAACCACCCTTCTTTCTGGGTCGCATATCATAAAATCATAAAATCGGGGGCCTGACCCCTCCCTTGGGTCTACCCTGGTCTATCGACCAATAGTTATATCATGTGAGACATGTAGGTGACTATCAGTAACAACATAGGACTATGGCCATAACCTCGTGATCCCTGGCAACATGGTACCTAGTGTGCGGGGTATCACACCTGAAACGGGAGGTGGGTCGTCCTACCCGCCAAAACAGCATAACACCAGGATTGCGAGGGCAAGGCTTGCTGCCTCGTGGCTAATGTCACTCCACTCCAACAATCCCCACGGTACAACGTACTCCGCGTGATATACACGGTACAACGTACTTTGTGAACCCAAGCTCAATCAAGGGAGCCTGCAATAGGTCTTATCCACCCATATCATCTCTGTCTCAGTATGCACGTGTGAGCATATCATCTAACTGTGACACACAGTCTACAGGAGGCTCCAACACGCTATATGTATGTAATAAAATCTCTGTGCGAGCGAAGCTCTAGCACGGCTCCATGCATATTCATGATATCAGAAAATCTCGAGCGAGTGGAGCTTTAGCACGGTTTCATAGAAATCAATGAAATCTGCGTACGAGTAACACTCCAGTACAACTTTAAAATGAGTTATAAATCTATATAAAATCATGTGCGAGCAATGCTCCAACACGAATGAATGCTCAAGTAAATCAAAACTTCGTACGAGCAACGCTCCAGTACGACTTTATGCATAAATACAACAAATCTCGTGTGAGTTACACTCTAACACGGCTTTATGAAATTAAATCGATTAAATCACGTAGGAGCAAGGCTCCAGTACGACTTTATGAAATTAAATATCAAAACTGGATGCGAGTTAAACTCCAGCATCTCTCATGCATATCAAATCATAAAAACTAGTGCGAGCAATCGCTCCAGCACCTTTTATGCATACCAAGTCAAAACAAGTTAAAACAGAGTGCAAACTAGGCTCCAGCACCTCTCATTTCACAATAATAAAATCAGTGCGAGCAACTGCTCTAGCACATTTCATGCATATGATGTCACATAAGTCGGTGCGAACAACCGCTCAAGCACATTTTATGCACACTCACAAACTCAGATATAGTGCGAGCTATGCACCAGCACTATCTGTTTCCATTTAAACTTGATAGTTGGCCCATTTTCCAAATAATTTTCATTTAAATCTTAATAACACTTACGTAGTGTTATATTGTGAACTTTATGCAATTATTGGCCAATCTATCGATTTACTTTGCTTAAAAACCCAGAAAATTCCTTAAATCAAAAAATTACTTAAATCATGCATTTCATGCATGTCATGCTTTCACCATCCTTAGGTGAACTTCCCTCAATAGGGGTAAAATAGTCTTTTCCTATTTCGAGTCCTTAAAATCTTTAAACCATTTTTAGGACCTTTATACATAATTAGGGTATACATACATATTCAGTGTACATAAAAGCTATTAAAATACGCGTAGCTACCTCTAGCTACTCACACAATTACCTTACCTCATTTTTCTGTACAGTCTGACCTTTCCCATTGATGACTCGTCACGCAGTCCAATTTGCTCTCAATCAAATCTCTGAAACTGCGGATAAATATTCATCAGGTCAAATACAATACAATTAATTGTATTTCATATTTTTTTGGGGCTTAATTTAGATCATTGGGCCCGTTTACCCATATTGGGCCCGATTGTATCATAATGGGCCTTAATCGACCTTAAGCCCGTTTTTCCACTGACTATTCACATTATCGAGGCCTATTGGGCTCATTGGGCCAATCAAAAATTATTGAGCCTCGTTTTAAACTCTCGAATAGCTTAATTTAGTATTTACGATAATTTATCTAATTTTCTGAAATTTAATTCATTATATGCAAAAATTTAAATCCGTAATTTATGCGATAAATATCAATCACGCATAACGATGTAATATTGTCGTAAATAAGGGTTACTTACCCGTGATTTCATGATAGTACGTAAATCGAAGCTGTCTCGAGCTCTAGTTCTACGTCAATTGTCGAGCTACACAATTAAATATTTTTTCGGGTAAATTTCCAGTCGGATATTAATCAAATTAAATATTCTGAAATTTAAATCGATCAATTCGACCGCTTACCGACTTACCCGTAGCTCGATTGCATCAATGGGATTTTTCCCCATTTTTTCTCTTTTTCTTTTTCCCTTTTTTTTTCTTTTTTTTTCATTTTCTTTTTGGCTGAATTGGTTCGGTCCGGTTCAACCCAGTTCAGACAGTCGATTCAGTCCGGTTTAGTTCGACTGGTTCAGTCCGGTTCAGCCGGTTCAGTCACTATTGTCACGACCCAAACTACCCAAAAATCAGAGTTAATTTTTCGCGTTTTATTATTTACTTAAATTCTTACCTGTCCTCGAATCGTGACCAACACTCCACTAAAAATTGGGCTGTGCGTCAATGCCAGTCCCACCATTCAATTATCATCTAACTTATTTCTTCTCCAGTCATTTATAATTGTTTACAATATTTATACATCCCCTAAAGTTGCTTACAAACATGTTACTGTGCTATACTTATGTAGATACAATATGTACAAGTGTATATACCTTATGTTGATGGGCAGCAGCGGATATCCGGAATGCAGTACTGAGTCGTCGCAACTTCAACTGGAGATTATCTGTGGGAGAAAATGAAAGGGGTGAGCACATCAAGCTCAGTAAGGCAATCCTATGAACAAGTAGGTAACCATACTACCTACATGAACGTGGTGCCATGCATAAACCACCCTTTCTACACACATTTTAAAACAATGATATGCGTTATGATGTTATGTAAAACACATTTGCACGGAAAATCAACATGCAATTATTACAAATCATTTCTTTCTCAATTAAAATTTTCACAATAAAGTCAGGACTCGACCCCTCCTGCGGGTGATCCTGACTCACACAAAACCATGAAAACGGTTTACATCACACGTGGATTTGAAAAGCATAGAAATACCATCATGCAAATTTAGTTTAAAAACCCAGTTTAAATCATCGAAATCGTCGACATGCGAGACGAGGCAATATCTGTATAACGGCAATAACTAGGACTATGGCCATATCTGTCCTCGGGAGTTCCTCAGCTACACGGATCCTAGTGTGCGGGTTCTCACCATGATCGGGAACCGCCCAGGAGGTGGGTCAATCCATCCCGTCAGTCTTATCCGATCCCAGGCATCCGAAGATGCTGCATCCGGAGATGCCGTATCCGAAGATACCACACGGTACATCGTACTCCATGCTACTTGCACGGTACATCGTACTCCGTGAACCCATATAATATCTCTAGGTACTCCAGCCCAATTGCCTGCTTCCCACAGAGGTTTGTTTCTCAATACTCATGCCATGTCTCAAAACGCACGTGCGAACCTATTAAATCGGTGACACACAGTCTACCCGATGCTCCAAGCACGGCTCATCGCATGTTCTCATAAAATCAGTGCGAACGATGCTCAGCACTCTCATCAACTCAAATAAAACTGGCAGAGCCCGCTTTACATCCCCACAAGGCCGCCAACCTCATCCCTCACTCTCACCCCACCTAAGAGGTCTCTTGAGCCTGTTGGGCCTTTTGGCTGACTCCAAGGGCAGACAGCGCTACTCCACAAATCCGATAAAACTAGTGCGAGCTAAGCTCAGCACTCTGTATATAAATCACATGAAAATCTTATAAAATCTGGTGCGAGTTAAACTCTAGCACCCTGTCTCGAAAAAGCATATGAAATCTGGCGCGAGTTGTACTCTAGCACCTATGCATGTAAAACTCTAGTGTGAGCTCTCGCTCTAGCACTAATGCGTGCATCACACAAATCGACAACATCATGCGAGCTGAGCTCTAGCACGTCACATGTCAATAAAAACACGTAGGCGGCTCTGTTTCCTCAAAACAGTTTTCAAAACAATATCATGTTGAAAGTATGCAATGCTGTGCATTTTCTTTCAAGGTGAGCCAGCCTACTCATGCATGCATCAAAACACCTCCAGAATGAGCAGAAAACTTTTGTTCTTGCTCCTCCCAATTTTTTTTCCTAACTTAGTAAATTTTACCCTTAACAAGGGTATTTTGATAATTTGCCCATCCGGGGCCCTAAAATTATTAGTTGACCTCTAGACCCTTCAGGTAATTTTTAAATGACTGCAAATGAATTTAAAACTTCGTAAAGTTTACCTCTAGCAGTCCGCAGAATTCCCTTACCTTATTTTCCTGTCGAGTCTGACCTTTTCCATTGATGTCACGTCGCGCAGTCCGATATGCTCCCAATCAAATGCCCGGAACTGCGTATCAATATTCCTTGGGTCAGATAACATATAATTTAATTGTATTTAATCTTTTCTGAGCTTAATTTAAATCGTTGGGCTCATTTACCCCCATTGGGCCCGATTGCACCTTAATGGGCCTTAATCGGCCTTAAGCCATTTTTCCACTTAATTTTCACTTTATTGAGGCCTATTGGGCTCATTGGGCCCACTAATAATTTATTGGGCCTCGTTCTAATTCTCGAATAGCTAAATTCATTATTTACGACAATTTATCTAAATTTCCATAATTTAATTCAATTTATGCGGAAATTAACTCAATATCACGCATAACGAGGCAATTGTCGTAAATAAGGGTCACTTACCCGAGATTCCATGCTAGTACGAAATTCGAGGCTGTCTCGAGCTGTCGTTGGATGCCAATTGTCGAGCTACACAATTCCACAATTTTTTCGGGTAAGTTTTCAGCCCAAAATTAATTAAATTAAATACTCCGAAATTTAAATCGGGTCAATTTCGTCCACTACTTACTTACCCGAAGCTCGATTGCATCACAAGAATTTTCCCCAATTTTTTTCTCTTTTTCTTTTTCCCTTTTTTCTCCTTTCTTCCTCCTCTTTTTGGCTGAACCGGTTCAGTCCGGTTCGGACCGGTTCAGACCACCGGTTCTCTCCGGTTTGGCCGGTTCACCGCAGGTTCACCTCCTTTCCGGTCGGTTCTCCGCCAGCTTCCACCGCCAATCGCTCCGCAGGGTCGTCCGCATCACAGATCTGCCCTCGATTTCGGTCAAACTCGCCGGAACGCCGTCGGTTCGGCCTCTTCTCTCTCGGTCGTCGGACCCATTTTGCTTTTCCGCCGTTTTCGGCGTCGTCTGCCAGTTTCGGTGGCTGCCACCACCACCAATCTGCTCACCATCGCCTGGGGAAGCTTCGGCTGGGGTCGATCGGGCCTGAATCGCGTCGGTCGCCGGTGATTTTCTCTCCCCTCTCGGTTTCGTTTTTTTTCGCTCCGTTCACAGCCGTTTGCCGCCGTTCGGGTCTCCAAGGGGCCTGTGATGTGTCGGGCTGCGTCTGGCTTGCCTTCGCCGGCCTCGCCTGGTCGCCTGGCCGTCGGTAGGGGCTCGGCCTCTGCTTCCGTTTTTCGTTTCGCGTTTTTCGCGATTTCGCCCCTTTTTTTTTCAGATTCCTTTTTTTTTGTTTTATTATTTTTATTATTATTTATTTTTATTTATTTATTTTTTATACTATTCATTAAAATATATTAAAATACCCAAAATATCACTTAAAATTATAATTTTATTCTAATTTAATTAATTTAATTTTATTTAATTTATTTATTATATTTTAACCTCTTTTTCGGGTATAATTTCTTCGTATTTTCGGGATGTTGTCCCGGGTGACTTTTCGGTATATTTTTCGATTATTTTCGAGATTATTTTTCCGTACTAAGAATTCCAATTAATCCCGATTAATTCCAATAAATTAATATCTTGATCAGTTTAACCCAAAATAAATTTATTTCACCTTTATTGACCAAGATTTCTTAAATTCATGTTTTAATTAAATTTTTCTTATCGAAATTATACCGACCTTTGGTCTTTTGACCATTTTGCCCTTACACGTGTTCGGGATTAATTTAACCCGACTTCCTTCATACTTTTCCCATCTTTTCTTATTTAATTTTCGTATTTTAATTAAATTCGGATCTTACAACTCTCCCCCACTTAAGGAATTTGGTCCTCCAAATTAGAACCAATTCATATGAGTCCATATACAACTCCGGGTACATCGATCGTATCATACTTCTTTAATTCTTACGTGACCTTCTCCGGAGTGTATTACTACCAAAGGACTTTAATTAGGGAGATCATCTTAAACCTCAATACTGTCTCTTTCCTGTTTAATACCCGAATTAACTTCTTCAATATACTTATATTGCACTGAGCTGAACTGTTGGAGTTCATATCCTATCACCTCTGCTGGATCTGGATAGTATTTTCGAAGCATCAAAAGCTGGAACACATTGTGGGTGCCTGCTTATTCAAGTGGAAATGCCACCTACAGGTCTTATCTCCCACTTGTCCAATCTCTCAAAATATTCCATCCAGCGCAACTCAATTTACCTTCTTTCAAAGTTTGCTATGTCCTTATTCTCTTAGGACAAGAATCATTTCAACCATACTAATTCACCAAGGGTGAATTCCAATACTTGTCTATCTGCTCTGAGGTGTTCTTAATCTCTCATCCTTAACTAAACATCCTCAGAGACTTATTATCCAAAGTCGAAAATAATTCTATCTGTCACCCACTTTTTCTTATCCAATTTTGGGGAACAACCCCTACAGCCATACATTGCCTCATATCTTGTTATCCCGATACTCAACTGCCAACTGTCGTTATTGGCAACTTCAATTAGAAATCAACTGATCATTCCAGGAGCTTATAAAATCAATGGCACATGCTTTCATCGGATCCTCCAGAACTTGTACAGCTCTCTCTGACTGACCATCTGTCTGAGGATGGAAAGCTGGTGCTAATACTCAATCGGGTTCCCATAGCTTCCTAAAAATATCCTCTGAAATCGGAAGTGAAGCGAGAATCCCTATATGATACCATGCTCACCGGAACGCTACTTAATGTTTCACAATCTTCCTTATACCTGAATCCTCATATGCACTCTGAGTATCTGGGGAGTTTATAACCAGAAGGTGGGTAGACTTAGTTACTCCATCGACTATCATCTAAATAGCCTCGTAATTCACCTGGGTATTCTGTAACCCATCACGACATTCATAGAGACTTGCTCTTATTTTTAGTGCCGTGTCGATATAGGTAGGTGCTGCAATAACTCTGCAGACTTTTAATACTCTACCTTACTCTGCTGACACACTAGGCACTTTTCTACAATTTCTACCATGTCTCTTTTCACATCTGACCACCAATACCCTTTTTTCAAAGATTTCATATATATATTCGCCACTTTCTGTATGCACTGTATATCCTGAAGAGTGAGCTTCTGACAATATTACTATCTCATCAACTGTGGTCCTGGGGAGCACTTATACTGTCTCTGAACCTCTCTGTAAATCATTATCATACTCTGTGAACTCTGTCACTGTACCCTTCTGAATCTGACCCAAACCATCGACATCCTGCCGATCATCACGCTAAGCCTGTCAAATCCGGGCGCTCTCATCCGGTTCTAATCTCAGGCTAGCCGTCACACAATCATTGTCATCATCAGAAGGGATCACATCAATACTGAGGTTCACAACTGCTCTAGCAGCTCACGGTCCCTGACCATCATATGTAGTACCATCCCGAGACTCTTTCTGCTCAAGGCATCAGTCATCACATTAGCCTTTCCTGGGTGGTACAATTTTCACAAATCAAAATCTCTCAGAAGCTCTAACCCACTATGTATTCTCATATTCGCCTCTTTCTGTGAAAACAGATACTTGGGGCTTTATAATCAGTGCATACCCAAAATTTCTCACCAGGTACATAATAGTACCATATCCTCGGTACAAATACTGTTGCCAACTTTAAATCATGGGTCAGATAGTTTATTTCGTGATCAAGTAGTTGTCTGACTCTATACTTGACTATCTTCCCATTTTGCATCAATACACAGCTCATTCATAATTTTGAGGTATCCATACTCACTAAGAACCTCTTGAGCTGTTGGGTATGGTGGAATTAATCACGGTGGTCAATTCATACTTCACTACACCGAAATTCATGTCACATCCAACATCTTATTTATCATCTCATTCAAAGACCACATTTTCTTAGTTAAACGTGTCAACCAAGTAGACCATATTGAGAACTCGCGACAACCATTTGTAAAAGCAATTTTCAATTATTTCTTACATTTTGCCCTAGACTTTAACTTCGCCCGACATATCATCGATAATAATGATTACAAATCGGTCCAATCCTTGACTTATCCACGCATAAGCGTATAAGATCCTTCAAAGTCGCTTACGTTTTCAGGTACTAACCTGCGTCATTTCCTTTTCTTATCTTAACCGCTCTTATTAAATTTTTACTATGTTAACCTTTATGATTTGTCGAATTTTAATATTTTTATCATCTTAGTAAAGGTATCCTAATGCTAAAGATATTTATTACGATGATCGATTTCCCATTATAGGTTATATATATATATCTAGACGCTGTCAAGTCTTCAGGCGGGGAGGTATTTTGAAATACCTTTATTAACCTTCAGACTTAACCACAATTACTTTATATCTCAGTCTATGTGGTCACAATTTGTATTCGCTACTAATTGCTTCAATCCTAATGACTTCATATTGTAAGGATGTTCTTACCTATCATATATCTCTTACTCCAATACATCTTGTATTTGGGATCAAAACACATCTCCTTCGTATATCAATCATGATAAAACTCTTGTCATTATTCATTCCGTGAGTACAATCCTTTACTCCTTTAATTTCAACTGTTGCACCCCTTTTTGTCACTTAAAATCTCTATATCCATATTCCGTTAATTAATCCTCCTCTATTGGGGTACTCATTTATCAGAATTGTCCCCAATGATGTAGGCATTCATGCCTTTTTACTCACTTATATGCGAATGAAGGCGGTATGAACAAATGTGTGGCACCAGGATCAATGAACATATGTACTTCATTATTCATAACAAGTGTGGTATCTTACACCACATCCATGAAACATCAATAGTGTCCTGGTCCAAGACATCCTCTCGCCTTCGCCCAACAACCTACTTTCCTTTTTCTTTTCGGCTATTGCCGACCTTCTCGTTGCAGCTATACCAATGAAGTTTTTCTCTGTCTCTTTACTTTTCTGTGGGGCAATCTCGCCCAACTCTGCGCAATCAAAATCAATGGTCCGTCTTATCACACTTAACGGCCATTTTATCAATACAGTGTAGGTATAGACCCTCCTTCCGTGGTATCCACCACACATCTACAATGATCACACTGCTACTCTACTTCGTAGCAGGTCGGGGTCCTCAAATCACAATGCCCCCCAAGAGTGTCAAAATTGGACGCACTGGGGCCTTACCAATTATCTTACTCCATGACTCGTCAAATTAAATCTTTTACCAATTACTATTTTCCCATTTTAACATCTCTGTCATTTTCAATTCTCTTTCTGTCTCTATTTCAGCCCTCACTACCTTTCCCAATCTCAGAGGTGTGCAATTCATGTTCTTATTTACCCAACTGTAAATCTGCGCACTGCCTCGGTATAGGTGCCAATTGGACTCTAATTGACAATATGAGCCCTTCCATAAACTTTTAGACATCTCGACTGTCACTGTTCATAGTGTCGAGGTAATATCTACCAAAGAATATAACTGAGTTTCATACTCATAATCAATTTAGTATTCCTGGGCAGTGTAAGAAATTTTTCCTTTAAATCATGTCTGGGATATCCTGTCACCGGAATACATCCAATAAGATTTCTCATCTTAGCTATGGATGTTTAACACTTAAGATGGGTCGAGCGGGTTTCCACCAATGCTCCGCTGCGCCCTCTGATCTCATACATAATCTGAGCAATTAGCTCCTCAAAATAATCTCCAAACTCCGCTCCAATCTCGCGAAGTGTGTCTCAATACCATGCGATCACTCTGTCGGACTCTGTGGGGCATACTCAACATTAGTCTCCATTTCAATTTCATCATGATTCTCATAGTCAACTCAGCACGACTTAGCAGATTCAGGTCTACCTCTATGACCTCTGCCTCGTGCACTATCTCATCTAACGGAACTCATATTAAGCATTCCTGCATTCTCAACCATTTCTTAGTAAAAATCCATCTCGATATACACTATTGTATCTAACCAAGCACAGTAACACGGGGATGTAATTTCCTAATTACTGACACTGACACACATCAAACCAATTTCTGCTCTGATACCACCTTTATTGTCACGACCCAAACTACCCAAAAATCAGAGTTAATTTTTCGCGTTTTATTATTTACTTAAATTCTTACCTGTCCTCGAATCGTGACCAACACTCCACTAATAATTGGGCTGTGCGTCAATGCTAGTCCCACCATTCAATTATCATCTAACTTATTTCTTCTCCAGTCATTTATAATTGTTTACAATATTTATACATCCCCTAAAGTTGCTTACAAACATGTTACTGTGCTATGCTTATGTAGATACAATATGTACAAGTGTATATACCTTATGTTGATGGGCAGCAGCGGATATCCGGAATGCAGTACTGAGTCGTCGCAACTTCAACTGGAGATTATCTGTGGGAGAAAATGAAAGGGGTGAGCACATCAAGCTCAGTAAGGCAATCCTACGAACAAGTAGGTAACCATACTACCTACATGAACGTGGTGCCATGCATAAACCACCCTTTCTACACACATTTTAAAACAATGATATGCGTTATGATGTTATGTAAAACACATTTGTACGGAAAATCAACATGCAATTATTACAAATCATTTCTTTCTCAATTAAAATTTTCACAATAAAGTCAGGACTCGACCCCTCCTGCGGGTGATCCTGACTCACACAAAACCATGAAAACGGGTTACATCACACGTGGGTTTGAAAAGCATGGAAATACCATCATGCAAATTTAGTTTAAAAACCCAGTTTAAATCATCGAAATCGTCGACATGCGAGACGAGGCAATATCTGTATAACGGCAATAACTAGGACTATGGCCATATCTATCCTCGGGAGTTCCTCAGCTACACGGATCCTAGTGTGCGGGTTCTCACCATGATCGGGAACCGCCCAGGAGGTGGGTCAATCCATCCCGTCAGTCTTATCCGATCCCAGGCATCCGAAGATGCTGCATCCGGAGATGCCGTATCCGAAGATACCACATGGTACATCGTACTCCATGCTACTTGCACGGTACATCGTACTCCGTGAACCCATATAATATCTCTAGGTACTCCAGCCCAATTGCCTGCTTCCCACAGAGGTTTGTTTCTCAATACTCATGCCATGTCTCAAAACGCACGTGCGAACCTATTAAATCGGTGACACACAGTCTACCCGATGCTCCAAGCACGGCTCATCGCATGTTCTCATAAAATCAGTGCGAGCGATGCTCAGCACTCTCATCAACTCAAATAAAACTGGCAGAGCCCGCTTTACATCCCCACAAGGCCGCCAACCTCATCCCTCACTCTCACCCCACCTAAGAGGTCTCTTGAGCCTGTTGGGCCTTTTGGCTGACTCCAAGGGCAGACAGCGCTACTCCACAAATTCGGTAAAACTAGTGCGAGCTAAGCTCAGCACTCTGTATATAAATCACATGAAAGTCTTATAAAATCTGGTGCGAGTTAAACTCTAGCACCCTGTCTCGAAAAAGCATATGAAATCTGGCGCGAGTTGTACTCTAGCACCTATGCATGTAAAACTCTCGTGCGAGCTCTCGCTCTAGCACTAATGCGTGCATCACACAAATCGACAACATCGTGCGAGCTGAGCTCTAGCACGTCACATGTCAATAAAAACACGTAGGCGGCTCTGTTTCCTCAAAACAGTTTTCAAAACAATATCATGTTGAAAGTATGCAATGCTGTGCATTTTCTTTCAAGGTGAGCCAGCCTACTCATGCATGCATCAAAACACCTCCAGAATGAGCAGAAACCTTTTGCTCTTGCTCCTCCCAATTTTTTTTCCTAACTTAGTAAATTTTACCCTTAACAAGGGTATTTTGATAATTTGCCCATCCGGGGCCCTAAAATTATTAGTTGACCTCTAGACCCTTCAGGTAATTTTTAAATGACTGCAAATGAATTTAAAACTTCGTAAAGTTTACCTCTAGCAGTCCGCAGAATTCCCTTACCTTATTTTCCTATCGAGTCTGACCTTTTCCATTGATGTCACGTCGCGCAGTCCGATATGCTCCCAATCAAATGCCCGAAACTGCGTATCAATATTCCTCAGGTCAGATAACATATAATTTAATTGTATTTAATCTTTTCTGAGCTTAATTTAAATCGTTGGGCTCATTTACCCCCATTGGGCCCGATTGCACCTTAATGGGCCTTAATCGGCCTTAAGCCCGTTTTTCACTTAATTTTCACTTTATCGAGGCCTATTGGGCTCATTGGGCCCACTAATAATTTATTGGGCCTCGTTCTAATTCTCGAATAGCTAAATTCATTATTTACGACAATTTATCTAAATTTCCATAATTTAATTCAATTTATGCGAAAATTAACTCAATATCACGCATAACGAGGTAATTATCGTAAATAAGGGTCACTTACCCGAGATTCCATGCTAGTACGAAATTCGAGGCTGTCTCGAATTGTCGTTGGATGCCAATTGTCGAGCTACACAATTCCATAATTTTTCCGGGTAAGTTTTCAGCCCAAAATTAATTAAATTAAATACTCCGAAATTTAAATCGGGTCAATTTCGTCCACTACTTACTTACCCGAAACTCGATTGCATCACAAGAATTTTTCCCAATTTTTTTCTCTTTTTCTTTTTCCCTTTTTTCTCCTTTCTTCCTCCTCTTTTTGGCTGAACCGGTTCAGTCCGGTTCGGACCGGTTCAGACCGCCGGTTCTCTCCGGTTTGGCCGGTTCACCGCCGGTTCACCTCCTTTTCGGCCGGTTCTCCGTCGGCTTCCACCGCCAATCGCTCCGCTGGGTCGTCCGCATCACAGATCTGCTTTCGGTTTCGGTCAAACTCGTCGGAACGTCACCGGTTCGGCCTCTTCTCTCTCGGTCGTCGGACCCATTTTTCTTTTCCGCCGTTTCCGGCGCCGTCCGCCAGTTTCGGTGGCTGCCACCACCACCAATCTGCTCACCATCGCCTGGGGAAGCTTCGACTGGGGTCGATCGGGCCTGAATCGCGTCGATCGCCGTCGATTTTCTCTCCCCTCTCGGTTTCATTTTTTTTCGTTCCGTTCGCCGCCGTTTGCCGCCGTTCGGGTCTCCAAGGGGCCGGTGATGGGTCGGGCTACGTCTGGCTTGCCTTCGCCGGCCTCGCCTGGTCGCCTGGCCGCCGACAGGGGCTCGACCTCTGCTTTCGTTTTCCGTTTCGCGTTTTTCGCGATTTCGCCCCCTTTTTTTTTCAGATTCCTTTTTTTGTTTTATTATTTTTATTATTATTTATTTTTATTTATTTATTTTTTATACTATTCATTAAAATATATTAAAATACCCAAAATATCACTTAAAATTATAATTTTATTCTAATTTAATTAATTTAATTTAATTTAATTTATTTATTATATTTTAACCTCTTTTTCGGGTATAATTTCTCTGTATTTTCGGGATGTTGTCCCGGGTGACTTTTCGGTATATTTTTCGATTATTTTCGGGATTATTTTTCCGTTCTAAGAATTCCAATTAATCCCGATTAATTCCAATAAATTAATATCTTGATCAGTTTAACCCAAAATAAATTTATTTCACCTTTATTGACCAAGATTTTTTAAATCCATGTTTTAATTAAATTTTTCTTATCGAAATTATACCGACCTTTGGTCTTTTGACCATTTTGGCCTTACACGTGTTCGGGATTAATTTAACCCGACTTCCTTCATACTTTCCCCATCTTTTCTTATTTAATTTCCGTATTTTAATTAAATTCGGATCTTACAACTATTTTGTCGTTTCGACGCCGTCCGACCAGTTCTCGAGCCGTTTCCAGTGCCGTTCAGCATGCTATCACTTGGGCTTCCAAAATCGAGCCTCAGTGTAGCTTGAATCGGCGCCGATGGCCGTCGATCGAAGCTTCTCCCCCGCAGCATCTCCTTCTATTTTTGGCATGCTCCGACGTTTCAACGGCGCGTCACCGCCGCTGTGATGTCACCCGAGGTCGGGCTGTCTTCGTCGGCCCTCGTTGGCCCCTAAGCCTCGCCGGTGGTCGTCGGCCTGAGGGATTTGGTTGCCTCGATTTCGACTGCTATGTTTCTCTTCTCTCTCCCCGATATCCTTTCCAATTTCGTTTTTTGATTTTCAATTTCTTTTTTTTTTCATTTACTTTATTTATTTATCTATAATATATTTTTATTATTATTTTAATCATTATTATATTATTAATTTTGCCAAAATATCTAAAAAAAATTATCTTTAATTCATTTAATCTATAAATGAATTTCTCGATCTTATTTCGACTTTTCGATATATTTTTTTAATTATTTTCAGGATTATTTTTCGAGGCAAAAATTTTGAAAATATTAAATAAATTTATTTCTTGATCAATTTAACCCGAAATTTAATTATTTCTTCGTCATTGATTAAGATTTCTCAAATCCCTATTTTTAATTAAATTTTCTTATCCCGATTAATACCGAATTTTGATCTTTTAACCGTTTTACCCTTCACGTATTCGGAAATACCATTACAATCCTTTTGCATTTTTCATTTCGTGTTTTAATTAAAATCAGGACTTATAATAATATATATAGAAAAAAAAAGATTTGAAAAAAAATGAACTGAAAAAAAAGAGGAAACTAAAAATCGAAGAAAGAAACAAAGCACAGTGGAACCCAAGCACTCGACCCCTGCCTTCCGTCCCCGACGAGCAACAACTATGATAGATTGCGAGGAAGATATCGACGAGTGACGACCAGCACCTTAGAAACCGTCGAACGCAGGCACGTGCCGTGGGACGCCGGAGATAAGCTGATCAGAGAGTGGAGAAGCCGCAAGGAAAAATAGAGATTTAGTAGTCATCAGGGTCGATCTGACCTCAGCTAAGCCAACCGAAGGTCCCCCAGGTGAATTCGCGTCGAACGGTGGTCGAAAAGACCTGAAGACCGACTGAAAACACCGACAACGGCCAAATCGCCACTGAACCGGTTAAGTGTGAAATTGACTGAATCGATTCAGGAGGAGAGAGGAAAAAATTTTGAAAAAAAAATACGGTGTTACCTCAGTTCAATGGTAGACCGGTAAGCGGTCAGAATTGGTCGTTATAATTTCCAAAAAATTTATTTAAATGTATATTTGACCGAAATTGATCGATTTAAATATATAATAATGTGTAGCGCGACGGTAGACGTCGAATATGAGTTCGAGTGAATCTCGATTTACGTGCCAGCATAAAAATTCGGGTAAGTGATCCTCACATACTATAACTTGTATAGTTAGACGAGATTAAAATTAATTGTATGTGAATTAAGAATTAATCGCGTAAGTTACCGATTAATTTCGTATAAATTTCATTATGTGTGGAATTGAAAATCGATGATCGTAAATGATTAAATGAACGATCCAAAAGATTAGAAAAAAAAAGTTAAGATGGCACGATGATGGTGTTAAGCACATTAAGGAGTAATTAGGCCCACTAAGGGTAAATGGGCCTAATATGCTAAATTGACAGTAGAGAAAGTGAAAGAATAAATATATCAGAGTATATTGATATGATATGTGATTTATTTCAACTCCGAAGGACTGAATTGGAGCTTACGCGATCAAGTGACAAAAAATGAAGAGTTAAGGATTTCGCAATCGACGTGATTCCAGGTAAGAGATCTATGCTATCTCTTAGAGGTAGCCATGCTCGATTTTATCGCTTTTTATATGGACTCAAATTTTATGAGGAGTTCGAATATGATATTTTTGTATGACACCTAAATATGGGTAAATTACCAAAATGCCCCTAGAAAATGTAAAAAAAAAAACGTAAATGCATAAATAAGCATATGTAAGTGTGGCCATCATGAAAATGTGATTTTATAAGAGAAAAACAATTGACGTGCTCGAGTTTTGACCATTTGCATTTAATTGCATCTTTTTCTAAAAGTTAAGCGTGTCTGATGAGCGATTGATTGGAAGTTACCCTCTCACTCGATGTTTGCACCGCTTTCAGTATCAAATCCGATTTTGTGATACCGTATTCTCCAAAATTGAGCCACTTGTATATTTTTGATGTGAAATCGTGCTGGAGCTTAGCTCGTACGAGAATGATATGATTTGTACATACCTTAGTGCTGGAGCTTCGCTCGCATTAGATTTTTATGATTTATACATGACATGGTGTTGGAGATTTACTCGCACTATATTTTTCATGACTTATACATGACATTGTACTGGAGCTAGTGTGATGACGGTGTATTCCACAGATATGCTCGCACTCAGTTTTTTGAGACAAGCTAAGGTTGATGATTTTAAGCTTGGGTGATAAGTCCCTAGGTACGACACCCCGCAGCCTTCAATGTATGATGTTGTGGTAACGGAGTACGTTGTACCATGTAGACAATACAGAGTACGCTGTATCGTACCACTAGTCTTCGAACTTCAAATTTGCATAAGCCGAGAGGCTTTTGAACCACCCTTGCACACCTGATCCGTGATTGCTTAGGGGTCACTGAATTTGGCCATATGTCATCCGATTTTATGATATGCATATCCCTACCTAGTCTCATCAGTTATTGAAAGCTATTGATTGAAAGCTATGAGTAAAAGTGGTTTACTCAAATTATTTTGATATGTGCATTTTAAACCGAATTATGACAGTGTTCACTCCGAATGAGTTTTCTATATTCAGATGTGTAGCGAAGGTTCGCTATCTAGTTATTGTGAAATTTTGTGTTATGAAATCGATTTTCAGTGTATGCACAACATTTGAGCATGTAGATAGTATGGTTATCTACCTGCTTTCATATTTTCCTTACTGAGTGTGTTAGCTCACCCCTTTTTTTCTCTCCTCTCTCCACAGATTTATCCTAGTAGTTTGAGAACTCTGGGGTAGTTACTACGTTTCCTTCTGCTAGCTGCGCTTACCACATTGCGTAAGGTATACACTCTTGTTATCTTTTGTATCTGAACATTTTGATGCACATTGATGTATATCAGATAGTTGGGGGATGTAAACGAAAATAAAATATAAACAGATGTACGTGGCTATAAATTAATACAAGTGCACTTTTCGTATTATGCATGTGTACAAATGTAATATGAATTGATAAATGTGGAAAGTGATCAGCTAATATCGACTCATAGCCCAACCAATTGATGTGAGTGTGTCGTGATATGAGGGTAAGTAATGATATAAAAGTAAGAAAAAGGGTCACGACAATAAGAGAATCTGAATATCAATGAAAAGTAAATTAAATATTACTGTTTGTAAGCTATAATATCATATGTAGTTTTAAGGTTTTCTAATTGAAGGAAATTGGACTATCAATATATAATATTCAATTATCAATCTAGCAATGTATTTAAATGAGGAAAATATTTGCTTATACTGAAGAGATAAACATATGTACTTATATAACTAAGGTAAGTACTATACTATATAGTCCAATAGTCGGGTACTTCAAATCGAATTCCATTTACTTTTTAAAATGGAATAATATTCGAATTACATAAGTTAACAATCAAATAACTAAGCGATTTGGTATGAAAAAGAGAATCTTATATCAGTGAAAAGTAAATTGAATATTCCCGTTTGTAAGCTATAATATCATATGTAGTTTTGAAGTTTTTTGATTGGAGGAAATTAGACTATTAGTGTAGAATATTCAATTACCATCTGACAATGTGTTTAAATGAGGAAAATATTTGCTTATACTGAAGAGATAAACATATGTACTTATATAACTAAAGTAAGTACTATATTAAATATTCGAATAGTCGGGTACTTCAAATCGAATTCCATTTACTTTTCAAAATGGAACAATATTCGAATTACATAAGTTAATAATCGAACAGCTAAGCGATCTGGCATGAAAAAGAGAATACAGATATAAGAGAAAAGTAAATTGAATATTGCCGTTTGTAAGCTCTAATATTAGATGTAGTTATCTGATTGGAGGAAATTCGACTATCAGTATATGATATTTGATTACCTATATGGCAATGTGTTTGTTGGCTCAACCGAGAGGGGGGGTGAATCGGTTTTTCTAATCTATATGCTAAATTTAAACTCTCTTAGTTAGAATTGCAATTAAACAAATCAATGACAACAATAAGTAATAAAGTAAAATGTAGTAAAACAAAGGAGGTAAGGGAGAAGATTAGCATACTCAGGAATTTATAGAGGTTCGGTTAAAATGCTTGCCTACGTCCTCTCTTCTTGACCTTCTTGTCAAGGCTTCTCTTTCACTATCAATGTGATCAATACAATTTCCTTTTAAGGTTAAGGAATAACCTCTCTACCTCTTCACAAATAAAGCTATTCACTCTCTTTTACAGAAACTTAATCACAAGGAAACTCTCTCTCCTTTTTCTTTTGGATGTGAATGAATATAACAATGATTTTATCAAAGGTAGGTACAACAAGAGAACAACTAGTTACAAGCTTTGAATGTAGATTTAATGCACTCTCAATTTGAAGACACAAAGAATATGCTTGTAGAATTTTTCAGGCTTTCTTCTTATTTTCTGAATGTCTTAATGACTTTAATTTATAGGCTTAGCAAGTTGGTGAAGCATTAAATGCAGTTTTTCCTGTTGAAAGTTTGCAGAAAGAGCCGTTGGGAACCTCCAGTAGAGTGCAAGATCGATCTTCCATCTTGACCAGATCGATCTTCTAATTCAAATTCCTGCAATTTCAAAGCAATCCAAAGCAAGGAAATCGATCTCATTCTTGAAGAGATCGATCTCATAATTCATAACATGTTAGTGCAGATCAATCTGTCGAACCAACAAATCGATCTTAGAAACTCTTTGTTTGAAGAAGATCGATCTTCAGATCGATTTTGCAAGTGTTCTCGTGTGAAGGAGATCAATCCCTAAATACACCAGATCGATCTCATAAACTTACTGTCTTAAGAAGATCGATCTCTATCCCTAGGAGATTGATCTCATAAACTTTCTGTCTAACAGAGATTGATTTGTAGATCGATCTAAGACACAACCTTGTCTTAGAGGAGATCAATCTCTAACCTCACCAGATCGATCTCCTTTTGACTAGATTGATCTCGTAATCCTTGGAGATCGATCTCTACTTCCTTAGAAATGAGTAATCTATCTTGAGTCCTTTAACCTTTAAGCATATCGATCTCTCATACTTTGAAACCTAGTTTTTGGTAAAGAATTTATCTTAATAAGTTCTAATTTAATACTTAACATGTTTTAAACATTCTTTGATTTATCATTAACACTTTTGAATTACTGTTTTGTCATTTCAAAATATATTAACTTAACAATCTTCCCTTTTTTGATATGACAAAACCTAATTTAATAAACTAATTTTAAAACATATTTTATCTCCTCCTTAACATATGCATCCAGTTCCAAGCTCCCCCTTAATTTATGCTCCTCCTTAAACAATGCATAACATGTTCTTTCTCCCCCTATTTGTCATATCAAGAAAGCATATGTCTATGAACAATACTAATAAGGCATATATCAACAAAGCATTGAGCATAAATCTGAGCCATAACTCTGAAATTTAATGTCAGTTCAAAATATATATAGATATAGGTTTATACACCCATAAAAAACAAGAATCTAAATAGTCATGTCCTAAGAGGATGGCGGGGGGAAGCGATCAACAAGATCATCAACGTGAACACGAGTAGATTGTAGCTCATCAAACATGACCTATTGTGTCGCCTGAAGTTCTTCAAGTTGAGACATAATATGGTCTTGACGTGTCTCAAGATGTGTGTAGCGTTGTGCAAAACTCTCCATCGTTGTATCAAAATGTTACCTAAAATCCATTAGCATGGATGTAATGGCATCAACTGGAGCAGTAGACGGGGCAGTAGACGCAGCAAGATCCTCAGTGGCTGGTGCTGTTGGCTCAGCTGAAATGTCTTCCTCCATGGCTGCCTCTTGAGATAATTCACTCTTCTTTTGCCACTGTCCTTAGAGGTGTTTGTAGTACCCCGCGTGATGAAGTGTGCTAATGTTAAGGACACTTTTTGCAGAAGGTACCCTCCAGTCTCACAGGAGTAGTCAACCTCGAGTTTTTGTAGTAAAAATGCAAGCGATTGAGGAAAAACGATGGTTAACGCTCGACCCCGCACTATCTTCAGCCAATCTTCATATATAAAATGGACGAGGTTTGGTTTTTAACCATAAGGGGAATGAAGATGATATAGCAAAAAACGATCAAGTTTTTGGATTGTGGAGTGTCGGGTACCATAGGGACGGAGGTTCCAGGAGATGATGAGGTGAAGTAACCTAGGGTGCATAGGCAGGTCACTAGCTTTGTCTCTTGGAAGATTAAATTCTAGATGTACCTCTTCTTCCTCATTAGTTAAACCTTCGTCTGCAATCTCAAAAACTCTTACTAAAAGGTTGGTATTGACAGTGATAGTTTTGGCCATGACAAAAGTTTTAAAACCGAGAATTTTACATTGGTCTTTGGGATCATAGACAAGTTCAACGTTGGAGAAGAAAGCTCTAATGATATTAGGAGGAACATGGGTTTTGATTTTAAGAAAAGGAAGCCAACCATACTCTTGCAATTTTGTGAGATATGCAAATTCAATGAGTTCAAGGAAAAAGAAATCTATAGTCCTCCAATGTTTGATAGGCATGGTTGATAAATATTCCTCAAATCTTTTTCTTTTTGCGGGAGTTTTAAAACACCTGCTAAACATTGTGACAGATGATGAAGGGACATTTGAGGGCTGTGAGGAGAATGGTGTAGATTCTTTATTTGTGACTCTTTTAAGACGTGGCATTGTTTTCACTATGGTAGCAGCTAAAGCCAACCTAAGAGTGTTCTATAGAATTCTCTAACAAATTCCTAGACAACAGAACAGTTCAAAATAAAGAGGAAACCTAATGTAGGTCAATCTATGATGAAAACAAGAGATTTTGGATCAAAATCAACACATGTAGGTTGCTAGAATGAATATTAATAGAATAGATTTGACGAAAATCTTACCAGAGATCGATCCCAGAGAGAAATCAAAAGGAGAGGCGCGACGATAGGGTTTAGGGATTTTGATTTGGGTTTATGAGATTTTGGAGATTTTGTGAACGGTTTATATGGCCCAGGGCTAATGAGATCGATCTGTCGAGTTACCAGATCGATCTGTCATTCCCAAAAACTCAAGGAGATCGATCTGTTGAATTATGAGATCGATATGATGAATACAAAGACTTTAGAAGATCGATCTGCCTAATGCAAGGATCGATCTACAAAATACAGAAACTTAAGAAGATCGATCTGCCAAATGCAATGATCTATTTGAAGAATATAGAATCACAAGGAGATCAATCTTATGGGATTGAAGATCGATCTGCCTAGCTCAACTTTATTGTTTTAGGCCAATTTGAGCATGTTAGATCGATCTATAACATGAAGAGATCGATCTCTCATACCATTTGCCCAAAAAAACTGATTGAAAAACAAGTTAAAAACGATTTTGAAAATTAAGTTTTGAAATCTAAAAATCTTATGGAGCATTCATAAGTCCTAATTTACCTCTACGAACAAAAAATCTATCTTTGTCAAGGGGTTTGGTGAAAATATCAGCTACTTGATGCAATGTATCAATATATTCTAGAACTATATCCCCTTTTTGCACATGATCCCTAAGAAAATGATGCCTAATTTCAATATATTTAGTTCTAAAGTGTTGAATTGAATTTTTGGAGAGATTAATTGCACTGGTATTATCACACTTAATGGAAACTTGTTTCATGTCTATACCATAATCTCTCATTTGTTGCTTAATTCACAACACTTGAGCACTACAACTACCAGCTGCTATGTATTCTGCCTCAGTTGTGGATTGTGCTACACTATTTTGTTTCTTAGAGAACCATGATATTAATCTATTCCCTAAAAATTGGCAGGTTCCTGAAGTGCTTTTCCTATCTATTTTGCATCCTGCAAAATCTGCATCCGAATAAGCATGAAGAGCAAAGGTAGAATCTCTAGGGTACCATTGTCCCAGTAAAGGTGTGTATTTAAGATACCTAAAAATTCTTTTTGTAGCTAGTAAGTGAGATTCTTTAGGTGAGGATTGAAATCTAGCACATTAACACACACTAAACATAATATAAGGTCTACTTGTAGTAAGATAAAGTAATGAGTCAATCATAGACCTATATAGCTTAGTGTCTGCACACTTACCACTTTCATCCTTATCAAGCTTTATGCTAGTGCCCATTGGAGTTGCTTGAGGTTTGCAGTTATACATTCCAAATCTTTTGAGCAAATCATTGGTTTACTTTGCTTGATTGATGAAGATTCCATCCTTAGTTTGCTTTACTTGAAGTCCTAAAAAATATGTGAGCTCTCCTATCATACTCATTTCAAATTCACCTTGCATAATCTTAGCAAACTCTTGACATAAGGATTCATTAGTTGATCCAAAAATGATATCATCTACATAAACTTGAACAACTAGTAAATCTTTATTCTTAGTTTTGATAAATAATGTTGTATCAACTTTTCCTCTTGAAAATCCATTTTCTGTTAAGAACTTTGAAAGTCTCTCATACCAAGCTCTAGGAGCTTGTTTTAACCCATAAAGTGCTTTAAAAAGTTTGTAAACATGTTTAGGAAAATCTGGACTTTCAAAATCGGGAGGTTGCTCTACATAAACTTCCTCATTTATATATCCATTTAGGAATGCACTTTTCACATCCATTTGATATAACTTGAAATTTTTGTAGCATGCAAAAGCAAATAGCATCTTTATTGCTTCTAATCTTGCTATCGGTGCTTAGGTTTCGTCATAGTCTATCCCTTCCTCTTGCCTATAACCTTGTGCTACCAACCTAGCCATGTTTCTTATGATCACACTATTTTCATCCATCTTGTTCTTGAAGATCCATTTTGTTCCAATTATAGGATGATCACTAGGTCTAGGAACTAAATTGCACACTTTACTTCTCTCAAATTGATTTAGTTCCTCTTGCATAGCTAGTATCCAATTATTATCTTCTAAGGCCTCATTTACATTTTTGGGTTCAATTTGTGAGACAAATGCAATATATTGGCATACATTTCTAAGTGAAGTCCTTGTTCTAACTCCTAGATTTGGATCACCTACAATTTCACAATCTTTGACATAACCTAGTTCTCTTGGTGCTCTAGGTTCTTTTTCTAGCATTTCTAGTTCTTCTTCATCTTCTTCCTTTTTATTAATGTCAAGATTTTCTTGTATGTTATCTTCTATCCTTGAGGATTCCTTCAAAATCTCATCAAATATTTCTATATCCTCATCATTGTTAGAAACTTTAGATGCATCATTTGATTCATCAAATATTACATGAATTGACTCTTCTATCATCAAGGTTCTTTTGTTGTACTCTCTATATGCTTTCGAATTTAAAGAATAGCCTAAAAAGACTCCTTCATCACTTTTAGCATCAAATTTTCTCAAGTTGTCTTTTCCATTATTTAGGACAAAGCATTTGCAACCAAAAGAATGAAAATAACTAATATTTGATTTCTTTCTCTTGTAAAGCTCATAAGGGGCTTTCTTCAAAATTGGTCTAATCATTACTCTATTTATAATGTAGCATGAGGTGTTAATGGCTTCAACCCAAAAATACTAGATTATTTTCACATAACATTGTTCTAACCATTTTCTCTAAGGTTCTATTTCTCCTCTCAACAACCCCATTTTGTTGTGGTGTCCTAGGAGCTGAAAAGTTATGGCTAATTCCTTGATCATTGCAAAATTCATAAAAACCAAGATTTTCAAATTCCTTGCCATGATCACTTTAATACTTGTTATAGTATAACCTTTTTCATTTTGGGCTAATTTTAAATAGGTGACAAAATTTTCTAAAGCTTCATTCTTAACTCTTAAGAAAACTACCCATGTAAATTTAGTATAATCATCTACAATAACAAATCCATAGTGCTTACCCCCAAGACTAGTTATTCTAGTTGGGCCAAAAAGATCTAGATGAAGTAGTTGAAGAGGTCTAGAGGTTGACACACAATTTTTAGATTTAAATGATATCCTTTTATGTTTTCCCTTGACACAAGCTTCGCAAATTTTGTCATAATCATAGGATAACTTAGGTAAACCTACAACAAGATCTTTTCTAGCTAGCTTAGATAATACATGCATGCTAGCATGACCTAGTCTCCTATGCCATAACCAAGGTTCATTTTCTTTATCGACCAGAAAACATACATTTTCATTTCTAAGTTCATTTAAATATACAATATATATGTTACCTTGTCTATGTCCTAAGAAAAGAACTTTATTTGATTTAGTATCTATCACATGGCTATTCAAGCAATCAAAAATTACTTTGTAACCTTTGTCACAAAGTTGACTAATGCTAAGCAAATTATGTTTTAGTCCTTTAACAAGTAAAACTTTTTCTATTGAGAAAGAATCATTACCAATAGAGCCACTTCCTTCAACTTGGCCTTTGGGGTTGTCCCCAAAAGTGACTTCTCCACTAACCTTTAATTTGAATGAGTTGAAGTGACTTTTATCTCCCGTCATATGTCTTGAGCATCCACTATCAAGATACCATGCTTCCTTTTATTTAGCCTTGTAACAATGCTCAAGCTCCTACAATCATTATTTAAACTTTTGTTTTAGGTACCCAAATTTTCTTGGGTCCTTTGGAGTTAGTAAGTAGAAGTTTTGATCCTTTTGAGATCATTTTCAGTATTAAATCAATATCTTTCGAATTTACAACATTTTTTGGTACAAAAACTTTCCTAACTACTTTTCCTTTAAGAGTAGTTTTTCTAACCTTGCAATCTTTTGATAGATGTCCTATTTTGTTACATAGTGAGCAAGTATGAGATAGATTGTGTTTATTTTGTTTACTTACTAAGAAGTTCTTTAAATGAGTTTCTTTAATCTTGTCATTATATCTTAAACCATTTTTGTCAAAGAAGGCTCTTTGTGTTGCTAACATATGATCTAATTTTTGTTGCCCCATATAGAATCTAGAAAAAGAATTATGCAAGTTATTATTCTTTTCTTTTAAATCCTTAATTTCTAGATTTGCACTTTCCAAATTCTTTTCCCATTCTATTTTGTCATTTATTAACTTTTCATTTTCTCTCTTTAGTTTTGATATCATCTTTTTATATTTCAAGTTCATGCACTCTTATTCCATAACAAGATCATCAAATGCATCTTGTAACTCATCAAAAGAGTAATCATTAGAGTTAGAAGTTACCTTCTCATCTCCAAGTGTCATGAAGCATAGATTGACAATTTCTTCACTTGTATCATCATCGGAGTTGTCGCTATCACTCCATGTAGCCATCATTGCCTTCTTTTTTGGTTTCCTATCATTAGATTTCTTTAGCATAGGACAATCAAATTTAATATGGCTTGATTTTTTGCATTCATAACATACTATATTATCTTTCCTACTTGGCTCTCCTCTATTGTATTCTTTCTTATAGTTTCTTCTAATGCCACCATTTCCTCTCATTCTCATAAATTTATTGAATCTTTTGGCAAACATTGCCATTTTAAAATCCTCTTCATCACCACTCTCATTTTTATCTTCTTTTAATTCCTCTTGAGTGGTAGATTTTAGAGCTACTCCTACTTTCTTAGATGGCTCTTCATTTTTTTCAGTTTTATTTCATAGGTGAGTAATGACCCTATCAATTCATCTAATGATAATATGTGAGGGTTCTTAGACTCTTCAATAGCAGTTACCTTAGCTTCCCAAGACTTTGGTAAGCTATTTAAGATTTTCTTAACCATCTCTATGTTAGAGTAGGTTTTGCCTAAAAATTTGAGTCCATTAATTATATCAGTAAATCTTGTAAGCATGTCACTAATTCACTCATCTTGTTTCATTCTAAATAACTCATAGTCATGAGTAAGCATTCCTACTTTAGTCTCATTGACTTGGGTTGTGCCTTCATGTGTGATTCCCAATTTGTCCCAAATTTGTTTGGCATTTTCACAAGTGGAGACTGTATTGTACTCATTAGGCCCTAATGCATAAAACAAGGTGTGCATGGCCTTTGCATTCAATTGGGCACATTTCATGTCATTGAAATCCCACTCATCTCCCTCTTTTGGAATATCTTTTCCTTCAACTTTCTTAATAGGAATATGTGGGCCTTTGACAATAATCCTCCATACCTCATAATCATTAGCTTAAATAAAAAGCATCATTCTAGTCTTCCAATAGGCATAATTTTCACCATTAAACATGAGAGGTCTAACTGTGGAGTGCCCTTCTCCTACTAGACTAGTTGCTGCACTAATATGAGCCATCAGATCATTCTAACTCTTAGGAAATTACTCCTTAATAATCAAAGAGTCTAAGCTCTGATACCAATTGTTGGCTCAACCGAGAGGGGGGGTGAATGGATTTTTCTAAGCTATATGCTAAATTTAAACTATCTTAGTTAGAATTGCAATTAAACAAATCAATGACAACAATAACTAATAAAGTAAAATGCAGTAAAACAAAGGAGATAAGGGAGAAGATTACCAAACTCAGGAATTTATAGAGGTTCGACCAAAACGCTTACCTACATCCTTTCTTCTTGACCTTTTTGTCAAGGCATCTCTTTCTCTATCAATGTGATCAATATAATTTCCTTTTCAAGGTTAAGGAATAACCTCTCTACCTCTTCACAAATAAAGCTATTCACTCTTTTTTACAGAAACTTAATCACAAGGAAACTCTCTCTCCTTTTTCTTTTGGATGTAAATGAATATAACAGTGATTTTATCAAAGGTAGGTACAACAAGAGAACAACTAGTTACAAGCTTAAAATGTAGATTTAATGCACTCTCAATTTAAAGACACAAAGAATATGCTTGTAGAATTTTTCAGGCTTCCTTCTTATTTTCTGAATGTCTTAATGACTTCAATTTATAGGCTCAACAAGTTGGTGAAGCATTAAATGCAGTCTTTCCCGTTGAAAGTTTACAAAAAGAGCCGTTGGGAACCTCCAGTAGAGTGCCAAATCGATCTTCCATCTTGACTAGATCGATCTTCTAATTCAAATTCCTATAATTTCAAAGCAATCCAAAGCAAGGAGATCGATCTCATTCTTGGATAGATCGATCTCATAATTCATAACATGTTAGTGCAGATCGATCTGTCGAACCAGCAGATCGATCTTAGAAACTCTCTGTTCGAAGAAGATCGATCTTACAAGTGTTCTCGTGTGAAGGAGATCGATCTCTAAATACACCAGATCGATCTCAACAACTTACTGTCTTAAGAAGATCGATCTCTATCCCTAAGAGATCAATCTCATAAACTGTCTGTCTAACAAAGATTGATTTGTAGATCGATCTAAGACATAACCTTGTCTTAGAGGAGATCGAGCTCTAACCTCACCAGATCGATCTCCTTTTGACTAGATCGATATCGTAACCCTTGGAGATTGATCTCTACTTCCTTAGAAACTAGTAATCTATCTTGAGTCCTTTAACCTTTAAGCAGATCGATCTCTCATCCTAGGAGATCGATCTCTCATACTTTAAAACCTAGTTTTTGGTAAAGAATTTATCTTAATAAGTTCTAATTCAATACTTAACATGTTTTAAACATTCATTGATTTATCATTAGCACTTTTGAATTACTGTTTTGTCATTTCAAAATATATTAACTTAATAGTGTTTAAATGAGGAAAATATTTTCTTATATTGAGAGATAAACATATGTACTTATATAACTTAGGTAATTACTATACTAAATATTAGAATAGTTGGGTACTTCAAATTGAATTCCATTGTTTCTATAAAACTATTTAAAGCAAGTAAATGATAACAAGTTATGATTATTATGTAAAAGTACTCGAATATTTCAATTTCAAACTGTAATTCAAATATTGTTAAACTGTGATTCGAATATCATGTGAAAATTGATGGCAGTAAAAGTTATGTTTTGTGAAATTACTTCTTCGACCTGAATGGTGAAAGCAGTAAAAGTCAGTCTTAATGGGTGAATTGTTGACATTTGAAACTGAATGAACCAACTTGCCATATTCCTGCGCTTGCCCTTGTGTCCCTTTCATCGTCTTCTTCAGTTGCATTCGAATTTCTAAGGTTTGCCTTTTCTTTTCATCAGATTTTCTAGTAATTTTTCTTTTTTTCTTCTACCAATCATCGACTGTCAAGTATTTTTTTTTTGTTTAGGGTTTTTTTTTCTAGGGTTAGGATTGGGGCAAAAAACTAGAAGCAATTAGTTTGCTTTTGTAGGTTATTTGAACATAGATAATACTAAATTATCATAATTGAAGTCATGCTTTGATTTTCCTCATTAAAACTAAAATATGGACATTTGATTTTATTTTTGTTTCATAGTTAAACAGTGGTAAGAGCGAAGAGCGTGAATATATTAGCAAAGAGGAGGAGACGTGGTAATGATGAACTTAGAACTAGGTATAGTCCTTGTGGATTTGTGAAGTTAATAAAAGAAGTTGTTTTACCATTAATGATATAGGTTTCCATGGTCTTCTTAGTCTTAGGGTTAGTACCCTTTGACACTTATTATGTAAGTAGCTAAAAGAACAGTTTGACCCATTAGATTATAGTTTTCAATTTCTAAAACAAGTTGTAAAGGTGTATGACAAAGATGTAGGGTTAGTTTTTTGTATACCTTACACAGGTTTGGAAGTTTCATCTATATCAATACTAAATAGTGAAGCGATACAAACATGGTGCAAAGAATTTTGCACTAATAACTCTCTTAAGGTAATTGAAGATTTGATTAGGTCAACAACAGATATTGATGATTAGGTGTCGTTCTGGAGTTTACAGAAACATCTAAATTTTCTTGCAGGTGTATTTGTCGATACTTTCTGATGCTTTCTTTAAAACTTTGCTTGATACATTTTATGTTTGTGGTATAAATTTAATATGCACTAAACTCCGTTTTACTGTTATTTTGTTATATTTATGTTGATGAACCTATTATCTAAATTTTCTTGCTGGTGTGTTTGTTGATACTTTCTGATGCTTTCTTTAAAATTTTGCTTGCTACATATTAGTTGATTGTGATGTTTGCACTAAACTCTATTTTACAATTTTTTATTATATATCTGTTGACGAACTTATTATCTAATTTGAAACTATTAAAGTTTCACATTTGATCTTTTCTGTGATCTAAAGTTCTACCTAGTTAGAAGTAATTTTGACTAAAAGAAAGCCAATATGTTAATAATCGGCGGATGACATCATAATCAATAGATGTCAACTTTCAAGTACTGGGATTAATCTAAATTATTCGAATAATATTCCAACGATATTCGAATTACATTGTAAATATATGATAAATACATATCATGATCCACTAACTACAGTAACATAATATGAATTTTGTTGGACAAAGGAGTCAATGTTCCCTTGTTGGTTAATCAAGGACACCATGTCTAAATAATCGAATATAGACATCATCATATCATAAGGGAATCGAATCCTTTATATAAATGGTCGAATATTATTATAAATATGATATCTCAACTTTTGGGTACTTAAATAAATCTGAATTAATCAAATATCGTACGTACGATATTCGATTTTCTTTGTAAATCTTGAGTATTGTATATATTAATTGATTATTTACACAAATTAACCGTATATAGGTGTCAGGACCCGTTCTCAATCCATGACTTTACCAAAATCACTACGAATTTTTCGCATTTTTAACTTACCTTTCCTCTCTTCAATGGTTGGGCTGTGATTCGATGTCAGAATCCTCGCTTACCACATTTATCCATTATCATACATACATGTCAATATACTGTTACTGACTGTAGTGCTTTTACAATACATGTGAGATTATATAAAATCTAGTACAAATACATTCCCCATAATATATATCGTATACATCACTGTGCTGTTTCTATGTTTAGATACATAACCGTACAAAATATGTATACCTGTCGATCGATAGGAAATAGCAGAGGACTCAGGAACACTATCCCTCAATAGTTCTCGCTCTACTGCTAATACTCTGTAGAGAGATGTAAAGAAAGGGGGTGAGCATACAACGCGCTCAGTAAGGAAATCAGACAAGCAAGTAGATATCTACACTATCTACTCAAAATAATGCTATGTCTCAAAATGTTATTTCCTTAATTCACTTTAAAGCATGTCTTTAAATATATATATATATATATATATATATATATATATATATATACTTGTACAGATTAAATCCCATGTACAGAAATCATGCTTTCTTTCTCAAATGTAGGCATGTAGTGCAAAACAATGCATCTTTATATAAATCATGCCTTTAGATAAATCATGCCATGTATATTTAAATCACAATAAATATGACATTTAAATCATTCACAACACAAAATCAGAGTCCGACCCATCCCTCATGTCACGACCCAAACTACCCAAAAATCAGAGTTAATTTTTCGCGCTTTGTTATTTTTATTACTTAAATTCTTACCTGTCTTCTGATCGTGACCACACTCCTCTAACAAATTGGGCTGTGCGTCAATGCCAGTCCCACCATTCAATTACCATCTAACTTATTTCTTCTCCAGTCATTTATAATTGTTTACATTATTTATACATCCCCTAAAGTTGCTTACAAACATGTTACTGTGCTATGCTTATGTAGATACAATATGTACAAGTGTATATACCTTATGTTGATGGGCAGCAGCGGATATCTGGAATGCAGTACTGAGTCACCTCAACTTCAACTTGAGATTATCTGTGGGAGAAAATGAAAGGGGTGAGCACATCAAGCTCAGTAAGGCAATCCTACGAACAAGTAGGTAACCATACTACCTACATGAACATGGTGCCATGCATAAACCACCCTTTCTCCACACATTTAAAACAGATGATATGAAAGTTATGATGTTATGTAAATCGAGTTTGTACAGAAAATTCAACATGCAATTATTTCAAATCATTTCTTTCTCAATTAAAATTTTCACAATAAAGTCAAGACTCGACCCCTCCTTCGGGTGATCCTGACTCACACAAGACCATGAAAATCGGTATACATCACACATGGGTTTAAAAAGCATGGAAATAACCATCATGCACATTTAATTAAAAACCCAGTTTAAATCATCGAAATCGTCGACATGCGAGACGAGGCAATATCTGTATAACGGCAATAACCAGGACTGGCCATATGTGTCCTCGTGAGTCCCTCTAGCTTCACGGATCCCAGTGTGCGAGGTCTCACCCTGATCGGGAACCGCCCAGGAGGTGGGTCAATCCAACCCGTCAGTCTTATCCGATCTCACGCATCCGAAGATGCTGTATCCGAAGATACCCCGTATCACAAAGATACCGTATCTGAAGATACCCCGTATCACAAAGATACCGTATCCGAAGATACCCCACGGTACATCGTACTCCATGCTACTTGCACGGTACATCGTACTCCATGGACCCATATCACTCTAGGTACTCCAGCGCAAATGGCCTGCTTCCACAGAGAGGTTTTGTTTCTCAATACTTATGCCGCGTCTCAAAATGCACGTGCGAGCCTATTTAATCGGTGACACACAGTCTACCCGATGCTCCAAGCACGGCTCATCACATGTTCTCATAAAATCAGTGCGAGCGATGCTCAGCACTCTCATCAAATCAAATAAAACTGGCAAAGCCCGCTTTACATCCCCACAAGGCCGCCAACCTCATCCCTCACTCTCACCCTACTTAAGAGGTCTTTTGAGCCTGTTGGGCATTTTGGCTGACTCCAAGGGCAGACAACGCTACTCCACAAATCGAGTAAAACTAGTGCGAGCTAGGCTCTAGCACTCTATATATAAATCACATGAAAATCTTATAAAAATCTAGTGCGAGTTAGACTCTAGCACCATGTCACGAAAATCATGTAAAATCTGGTGCGAGTTAGACTCTAGCACCTATGCATGTAAAACTCTAGTGCGAGCTCTCGCTCCAGCACTAATGCATGCATAACACAAATCAAACATCGTGCGAGCTGAGCTTTAGCACGTCACATGTAAATAAAAACACGTAGGCGGCTCGGTTATCTCCAAATAGTTTTCACAGAAATTACATCGTTTAAGGTATGCAATGCTATGCATTTTTCTTTAAAAGTGAGCCAGCCTACTCATGCATATGTTAAAATACCTCCAGAACGGGCAGGAACCTCTTGTCCTTGCTCCTCCCAATTTTTCCTAAATTTGTAAGTTCTACCCTTAACAAGGGTATTTTAGTAATTTACCCATTCGGGGCACTAAAATTATTAATTGACCTCTAGACCCTTCAGGTAATTTTTAAAGACTGCAGATGAACTTAAAATTGCATAAAGTTACCTCTAGCAGTCCGCAGAATTCCCTTACCTTATTTTCCTGTCGAGTCTGACCTTTTCTTTTCCACTGTTGTCACGTCGCGCAGTCCGTTATGCTCCCAATCAAATGCCCGGAACTGCGTATCAATATTCCTCAGGTCAGATATTATACAATTTAATTGTATTTCCTATTTTCTGGGCTTAATTTAAATCATTGGGCCCATTTACCCCTATTGGGCCCGATTGCACCTTAAATGGGCCTTAATCGGCCTTAAGCCCGTTTTCCACTTAATTTTCACTTTATCGAGGCCTATTGGTCTCATTGGGCCCACCAATAATTTATTGGGCCTCATTCTAACTCTCGAATAGCTAAATTTAATATTTACGACAATTTATCTAAATTTCCATAATTTAATTCAATTTATGCGGAATTTAAATTCATATCACGCATAACGATGTAAATTGTCGTAAATAAGGGTCACTTACCCGAGATTCCATGCTAGTCTGCAAATCGAGGCTGTCTCGAGCTCTTGGTGGATGCCAATTATCGAGCTACACAATTCCATAATTTTTCGGGTAAGTTTTCAGCCCAAAATTAATTAAATTAAATACTCCGAAATTTAAATCGGGTCAATTTCGACCACTATTGACTTACCCGTAGCTCGATTGCATCGTCGGGATTTCTCCCCAATTTTTCCTCTTTTTCTTTTTCCATTTTCTCCCTTTTTTCCTCTCTTTTTGGCTGAACCGGTTCAGTTCGGTTCGGACCGGTTCAGACCCGCCGGTTCACCCCGGTTCACTCCGGTTCGGCCGGTTCACCGCCTTGCCGGCCGGTTCTCCACCGGCTTCCACCGCCAGTGGCTCCGCAAAGTTGTCCGCATCACGAATCTGGGCTTGGTTCGCCTCGAGCTCGCCGAAAAATGGTCGGTCCGGCCTGTTCTCCTCAGACCGTCGGGACCCATTTCTCCTCTTGGCCGTCGCCGACGATTCCGGTCGTTTCGCCAGCTGCTACCGGTCTCAAAATGACCGGCTCCTCCTCCTCAACTCATCGGTGGCCTCCGTTGATGCCCAGCCGCCGTGGATCACCGGAAATCTGGCCGTTTCTCCTCGGTTCTTTCCCTCCTCCAATCGGCTTCCTCCGGCCACTGTACGGCGCGTCTCCGGTACCATCTTGCTCGCCGGCCTCCCCTCTTCCTCGTCGGCTCCTCGTCGGGGGTCGTCGGTCACCGGTGCGTCCTCGGGCTTCCTCGGTTGTCGCGACTTTCGTTTTCGTCTCTGCTTCTCTTTCTCTCTCCCCGACCCGTTTTCAGATTTTATTATTATTATTATTATTTATTTAATTATTTCACTATTCATTAAAATACTCCATAAAATCCAAAATATCTACACTTATATTATTTTTATTCTAATTTAATTTATTTAATTTAAATTTAATTTATTAAATATATTTTTCTCTAAATTTTCGATATTATTCCTTCGCGCTTTTCGAGATATCGCTCCGGTAATTTTTCGGTATTTTTAAAATTTCCGAATCTTGATCAATTGACCCAAATTGTATAATTTCCTCATTATCGATCAAGATATCTTACATCCTTATTTTAAATTAAAATTTTCTTATTGCCCTAATACCGGGTTTTGGTATTTTTACCATTTTACCCCTGCTCTTGTTTCGGAAATCAATTTAACCTGACCTTCCTTCATACATCCCCCATCTTTTCTTATTTAATTTTCGTATTTTAATTAAATTCGGGTCTTACAACTCTCCCCCACTTAAGGAATTTGGTCCTCCAAATTAGAACCAATTCATATGAGTCCATAGACTACTCCGGGTACATTAATCGTATCATACTTCTTAAATTCTCATGTGACCTTTTTTCGGAGTGTATTACTACCAAAGGACTTTAGTTAGGGAGATCGTCTTAAACCTCAATACTTTCTCTTTCCTGTTTAATGCCCGAATCAACCTCTTCAATGTACTTATATTTTCATTAAACTGAACTTTTGGAATTCTCATATCCTATCACCTATGCTGGATCTGGATAGTATTTTCGAAGCATCAAAAGATGGGACACATTGTGGGTGCCTGCTTATTCAAGTGATAACGCCAACCTACAGGTCTTATCTCCCACTTGTCCAATCTCTCAAAATATTTCATCCAGCGCAACTCAATTTACCTTCTTCCAAAAGTTCGCTATGTCCTTATTCTCTTAGGACAAGAAACATTCCAACCATACTAATTCACTCTCGGTGAATTCCAATACTTTTCTATCTGCTCTGAGGTGTTCTTAATCTCTCATCCTTAACTAAACATCCTCAGAGACTTATTATCCAAAGTCAAAAATAATTCTATCTGTCACCCACTTTTTCTTATCCAATTTGGGGAACAATCCCTACAGCCATACACTGCCTCATATCTTGTTATCCCGATACTCAACTGCCAACTGTCGTTATTGGCGACTTTAATTAGAAATCAACTGATCATTTCCAGGAGCTTATAAAATCAATGGCACACGCTTTCATCAGATCCTCCAGAACCTGTACAGTCCTCTCTGACTGACCATCTGTCTGAGGACGAAAAGCTGTGGTAATACTCAGTCGGGTTCCCATAGCTTCCTAAAAATATCCTCAGAGGTGGGAAGTGAAGTGGGAATCCCTATATAATACCATGCTCACTGGAACGCTACTTAATGTTCCACAATCTTCCTTACACATAAATCCTGATACACACTCCGAGTATCTGGGGATTTCATAACCAGAAGGTGGGTAGACTTAGTCAATTTGGCGACTATCATCCAAATAGCCTCGTAATTCACCTGGGTCCTCTGTAACCCATCACGACATTCATGGAGACTTGCTCTCATTTTTCGTGCCGTGTCGATATAGGTAGAGGCTGCAATAACTCTGCAGACTTTTAATACTCTACCTTATTCTGCTGACATACTAGGCACTTTTCCACAATCTCTACCATGTCTCTTTTTATATCTGACCACCAATACCCTTTTCGAGATTTCAATATATATATTCGTCACTTTCTGTATGCACTGTATATCCCGAAGAGTGAGCTTCTGACAATATTACTATCTTATCAACTGTGGTCCTGGGGAGCACTCATACTGTCTCGGAATCCTCAGTAACTCATCACACTTTGTGAACTCTATCATTGTACCCTTCTGAATCTAACCCACACTATCGACATCGTGCCGATCATCACGCTAAGCCTGTCAAATCCGGGCACTCTCATCCGGTTCTAGTCTCAGGCTAGCTGTCACACAATCACTGTCATCATCAGAAGGGATCACATCAATACTGAGGTTCACAACTGCTCTAGCAGCTCACGCTCCCTGACCATCATATGTAGTACCATCCCGAGGCTCTTTTTACTCAAAGCATCAGCCTTTCCTGGGTGGTACAATTTTTACAATCAAAATCTCTCAGAAGCTCTAACCCACTATGTATTCTCATATTCGCCTCTTTCTGTGAAAACAGATACTCGGGGCTTTATGATCAGTGCATATCCACAATTCCTCATCGTGTACATACTAGTACCATATCCTCGGTACAAATACTACCGTTGCCAACTTTAAATCATGGGTCAGATAGTTTATTTTGTGATCAAGGAGTTGTCTGACTCTAAAATTGACTATCTTCCCATTATACATCAATACACAGCTCATCATGATTTGAGGTATCCATACTCATTGAAAACCTCTTGAGCTGTTGGGTATGGTAAAATTAATCACAGTGGTCAGTTCATACTTCACTACACTGAAATTCATGTCACATCTATCATCTTATTTATCATCTCATTCAAATATCACGTTTTCTTAATTACACGTGTCAACCAAGTAGACCATATTGAGAACTCGCAACAACCCATTTGTAAAAACCATTTTCAATTATTGCTTACAATTTGCCCTAGACTTTAACTACACCCAACATATCATCGATAATGATGATTACAACTCGGTCCAATCCTTGACTTATTTACGCATAAGTGTATAAGATCCTTCAAAATCGTTTACGTTTTTAGGTACTAACCTGCGTCGTTTCCTTTTCTTATCTTAACGGCTCTTGTTAAATTTTTTTTTTTTTTACTATGTTAACCTTTATGATTTGTCGAATTTTTTATATTCTTATCGTCTTAGTAAAGGTATCCTAATGCTAAAGGTATTTATTACGACGATCGATTTCACGTTATAGATTATATATATATATACTTTTAGACGCTATCAAGTCTTCAGGCGGGGAGGTATTTTGAAATACCTTTATTAACCTTCAGACTTAACCACAATTACTTTATATACCAGTCCATGTGGTCACAATTTATATTCGCTACTAATTGCTTTAATCCTAATGACTTCATATCGTAAGGATGTTCTCACCTTGCATACGCCTCTTACTCCAATACATCTTGTATTCAGAATTAAGCATATCTCATCTTAAAGATTATCTCCTTAGTGTATCTATTATAACGAAACTCTTGTTCATTATTCATTTCGTGAGTACAATCCTTTACTCCTTTAATTTCAACTGTTACACCCCTTTTTATCACTTGTCAACACTTCCAGTATACTTTTTAGTACTGTTTTCACCCAGGTTTTCAACTTAAAATCTCTATATCCATATTTCGTTAATTAATCCTCCTCTATTGGGGTACTCATTTATCAGAATTGTCCCCAATGATGTAGGCATTTATGCCTTTTTACTCACTTATATGCGGATGAAGGCGGTACGAATAAGTGTGTGGTACCAGGATCAATGAACATATGTACTTCATTATTCATAACAAGTGTGGTATCTTACACCACATCCATGAAACATCAATAGTGTCCTGGTCCAAGACATCCTCTCGCCTTCGTCCAACAACCTACTTTCCTTTTTCTTTTCTTTTCGGCTATTGCCTCCCTTTTCGTTGCAGCTATACCAACGAAGTTTTTCTCTGTCTCTTTACTTTTCTGTGGGGCAATCTCGCCCAACTCTGTGCAATCAAAATCAATGGTCCGTCTTACCACACTTAACGGCCATTTTCATCAATAGAGTGTAGGTATAAACCTTCCTTCCGTGGTATCCACCACACATCCTACAGTGATCACACTGCTACTCTGCTTCATAGCAAGTCGGGGTCCTCCAATCACAATACCCCTCAAGAGTGCCAAAATCGGATGCACTGGGGCCTTACCAATTATCTTACTCCATGACTCATCAAATTAACTCTTTTACCAATTACCATTTTCCCATTTTAACATCTTTGTCATTTCTCGATTCTCTTTTCTGTCTCTATTTTGGCCCTCACTACCTTTCCCGATCTCAGAGGTGTGCAATTCATGTTCTTATTTACCCAACTGTAAATCCGCGCACTGCCTCGATATAAGTAATATCTCATGGGCCAATCAGACTTTAATTGACAATCTGAGCCCTTCCATAAACTTTTAGACATCTCGACTGTCACTTGTTCATCGTGTCGAGGTAATATCTACCAAAGAATATAACTGAGTTTCATACTCATAATCAATTTAGTATTCCTGGGCAGTGTAAGAAATTTTTCCTTTAAATCATGTCCGGGGTATCCTGTCACCGGAATACATCCAATAAGATTTCTCATCTTAGTTATGGATGTTTAACACTTAAGATGGGTCGAGCGGGTTTCCACCAATGCTCCGCTGCGCCCTCATATCTCATACATAATCTGAGCAATTTGCTCCTCAAAATAATCTCCACACTCCGCTCCAATCTCGCGAAGCTTGTCTCAATACTGTCCGATCTCTCTGTCGGACTCTGTGAGGCAAGCTCAACATTAGCCTCTATTTCAATCTCATACTGATTCTTATAGTCAAACTCAGCACCACTTAGCAGACTCAGGTCTACCTCTACGACCTCTGCCTCGTGCACTTTCTCATCTAACGTGACTCATATTAGGCATTCCTGCATTCTCAACCATTTCTTAGTCAAAACCCATCTCGATATACACTATTGTATCTAACCAAGCACAGTAACACGGGGATGTAATTTTTTAATTACTGACACTGACACACATCAGACCAATTGCCGCTCTGATACCACCTTTATATGTCACGACCCAAACTACCCAAAAATCAGAGTTAATTTTTCGCGCTTTGTTATTTTTATTACTTAAATTCTTACCTGTCTTCTGATCGTGACCGCACTGCTCTAACAAATTGGGCTGTGCGTCAATGCCAGTCCCACCATTCAATTACCATCTAACTTATTTCTTCTCCAATCATTTATAATGGTTTACATTATTTATACATCCCCTAAAGTTGCTTACAAACATGTTACTGTGCTATGCTTATGTAGATACAATATGTACAAGTGTATATACCTTATGTTGATGGGCAGCAGCGGATATCTGGAATGCAGTACTGAGTCGCCTCAACTTCAACTGGAGATTATCTGTGGGAGAAAATGAAAGGGGTGAGCACATCAAGCTCAGTAAGGCAATCCTACGAACAAGTAGGTAACCATACTACCTACATGAACGTGGTGCCATGCATAAACCACCCCTTCTCCACACATTTAAAACAGATGATATGAAAGTTATGATGTTATGTAAATCGAGTTTGCACAGAAAATTCAACATGCAATTATTTCAAATCATTTCTTTCTCAATTAAAATTTTCACAATAAAGTCAGGACTCGACCCCTCCTTCGGGTGATCCTGACTCACACAAAACCATGAAAATCGGTATACATCACACATGGGTTTAAAAAGCATGGAAATAACCATCATGCACATTTAATTAAAAACCCAATTTAAATCATCGAAATCGTCGACATGCGAGACGAGGTAATATCTGTATAACGGCAATAACCAGGACTGGCCATATGTGTCCTCGTGAGTCCCTCTAGCTTCACGGATCCCAGTGTGCGAGGTCTCACCCTGATCAGGAACCGCCCGGGAGGTGGGTCAATCCAACCCGTCAGTCTTATCCGATCTCACGCATCCGAAGATGCCGTATCCGAAGATACCCCGTATCACAAGATACCGTATCCGAAGATACCCCGTATCACAAAGATACCGTATCCGAAGATACCCCACGGTACATCGTACTCCATGCTACTTGCATGGTACATCGTACTCTATGGACCCATATCACTCTAGGTACTCCAGCCCAAATGGCCTGCTTCCCACAGAGAGGTTTTGTTTCTCAATACTCATGCCACGTCTCAAAACGCACGTGCGAGCCTATTAAATCGGTGACACACAGTCTACCTGATGCTCCAAGCACGGCTCATGCATGTTCTCATAAAATTAGTGCGAGCGATGCTCAGCACTCTCATCAAATCAAGTAAAATCGGCAGAGCCCACTTTACATCCCCACAAGGCCGCCAACCTCATCCCTCACTCTCACCCCACCTAAGAGGTCTTTTGAGCCTGTTGGGCCTTTTGGCTGACTCCAAGGGCAGACAGCGCTACTCCACAAATCCAGTAAATCTAGTGCGAGCTAAGCTCAGCACTCTGTATATAAATCACATGAAAATCTTATAAAAATCTGGTGCGAGTTAGACTCTAGCACCTATGCATGTAAAACTCTAGTGCGAGCTCTCGCTCCTGCACTAATGCATGCATAACACAAATCAAACATCGTGCGAGCTGAGCTCTAGCACGTCACATGTAAATAAAAACACATAGGCGACTCGGTTATCTCCAAATAGTTTTCACAGAAATTACATCGTTTAAGGTATGCAATGCTATGCATTTTTCTTTAAAAGTGAGCCAGCCTACTCATGCATGTGTTAAAATACCTCCAGAACGAGCAGGAACCTCTTGTCCTTGCTCCTCCCAATTTTTCCTAAATTTGTAAGTTCTACCCTTAACAAGGGTATTTTAGTAATTTGCCCATTCGGGGCACTAAAATTATTAATTGACCTCTAGACCCTTCAGGTAATTTTTAAAGACTACAGATGAACTTAAAATTGCGTAAAGTTACCTCTAGCAGTCCGCAGAATTCCCTTACCTTATTTTCCTGTCGAGTCTGACCTTTTCTTTTCCACTGTTGTCACGTCGCGCAGTCCGTTATGCTCCCAATCAAATGCCCGGAACTACGTATCAATATTCCTCAGGTCAGATATTATACAATTTAATTGTATTTCCTATTTTCTGGGCCTAATTTAAATCATTGGGCCCATTTACCCCTATTGGGCCCGATTGCACCTTAAATGGGCCTTAATCGGCCTTAAGCCCGTTTTCCACTTAATTTTCAATTTATCGAGCCCTATTGGGCTCATTGGGCCCACCAATAATTTATTGGGCCTCATTCTAACTCTCGAATAGCTAAATTTAATATTTACGACAATTTATCTAAATTTTCATAATTTAATTCAATTTATGCGGAATTTAAATTCATATCACGCATAACGATCTAAATTGTCATAAATAAGGGTCACTTACCCGAGTTTCCATGCTAGTCCGCAAATCGAGGCTGTCTCGAGCTCTTGGTGGATGCCAATTATCGAGCTACACAATTCCATAATTTTTTGGGTAAGTTTTCATCCCAAAATTAATTAAATTAAATACTCCAAAATTTAAATCGGGTCAATTTTGACCACTATTGACTTACCCGTAGCTCGATTGCATCGTCGGGATTTCTCCCCAATTTTTTCTCTTTTTTTCCCTTTTTCTCCCTTTTTTCCTCTCTTTTTGGCTAAACCGGTTCAGTCCGGTTCGGACCGGTTTAGACCCGTCGGTTCACCCCGGTTCACTCCGGTTTGGCTGGTTCAATGCCTTGCCGGCCGGTTCTCCGTCGGCTTCCACCGCCAGTGGCTCCGCAAAGTTGTCTGCATCACGAATCTGGGCTTGGTTCGCCTCGAGCTGGCCGGAAAATGGTCGGTCCGACCTGTTCTCCTTCGGGCGTCGGGACCCATTTCTCCTCTTGGCCGTCGTCGGTGATTCCGGTCGTTTCGTCGGCTGCTACCGGTCTCAAAATGACCGGCTCCTCCTCCTCAACTCATCGGTGGCCTCCGTTGATGCCCAGCCGCCGTGCATCGCCGGAAATCTGGCCGTTTCTCCTCGGTTCTTTCCCTCCTCCGATCGGCTTCCTCCGGCCACTGCACGGCGCGTCTCCGGTACCATCTTGCTCGTTGGCCTCCCCTCTTCCTCGTCGGCTCCTCGTCGGGGGTCGTCGGTCGCCGGTGCGTCCTCGGGCTTCCTCGGTTGTCGCGGCTTCCGTTTTCGTCTCTGCTTCTCTTTCTCTCTCCCCAACTCGTTTTCAGATTTTTATTATTATTATTATTATTATTATTATTATTTATTTAATTATTTCACTATTCATTAAAATACTCCATAAAATCTAAAATATCTACACTTATATTATTTTTATTCTAATTTAATTTATTTAATTTAAATTTAATTTATTAAATATATTTTTCTCCAAATTTTCGATATTATTCCTTCGCGCTTTTCGAGATATCGTTCCGGTAATTTTTTGGTATTTTTAAAATTTCTGAATCTTGATCAATTGACCCAAATTGTATAATTTCCTCATTATCGATCAAGATATCTTACATCCTTATTTTAAATTAAAATTTTCTTATTGCCTTAATACCGGGTTTTGGTATTTTTACCATTTTACCCCTGCTCTTATTTCGAAAATCAATTTAACCTGACCTTCCTTCATACATCCCCCATCTTTTCTTATTTAATTTTCGTATTTTAATTAAATTCGGGTCTTACACCTCAGGTCTGTCCGTAATTAAATCAGTCAATCAAGTGATATATCATGTGAGACTCTGTGGTGAAAATGTAATAGTATCCTGGACTATGATCATATCTGACATGTGATCCCAAGCAACACAGTACTCGGTGTGTGGGGCATCACTGCTGCAACGGGAGAGGGGGTCAATCCATCACAACCGCCAGCTATATCCTCCTCAACTCCACATAATCTCCCCCACTTAAGGAATTTGGTCCTCCAAATTAGAACCAAGTCATATGAGTCCATAGACTACTCCGGGTACATCAATCATATCATACTTTTTAATTCTCATGTGACCTTTCCGGAGTGTAATACTACCGAAGGACTTTAATTAGGGAGATCGTCTTAAACCTCGATACTTTCTCTTTCCTGTTTAATGCCCGAATCAACTCTTTCAATATACTTATATTGTACTGAGCTGAACTGTTGGAGTTCATATCTGATCACCTATGCTGGATCTGGATAGTATTGCTGAAGTATCAAAAGATGGGACATATTGTGGATGCCTGTTTATTCAGGTGATAACGCCAACCTACAGGTCTTATCTCCCACTTGTTTAATCTCTCAAAAATTCCATTCAGCAAAACTCAATTTACCTTCTTCCCGAGTCTCGTTATGTCGTTATTCCCTTAGGACAAATAACTTCAACAATACAGATCCACCCTCGGTGAATTCCAATGCTTTTTGTCTGCTCTGAGGTTTTCTTAATCTCTCACTCAACTGAACATCCTCAGAGACTTATTATACTAATTCGGAAGAAATTTCTATCTGTCACCCACTTTTTCTTGTCCAAGTCAGGAAAATTTTATTGATTAAAATCGACCACAATATGCCTCATATTTGTTATCCCGATACTCAAGTGCCAACTGTCGTTATTGGCAACTTCAATTTGTAACAACTGATCATTCCCGGAGCTTATAAAATTAACGGCACACACTGAGTAACTGGGAATTTTATAACCAGAAGGTGGGTAGACTTAATCAATTTAGCGACTATCATCTAGATAGTCTCGTGATTCATCTGAGTCCTCTATAACCCATCATGAAATTTATGGAGACTTGCTCCCATTTTTGTGCCGTGTCGATATAGGTAGAGACTGCAATAACTCTGTAGACTTTTAATACTCTACCTTATCCTGTTGATATACTAGGCACTTTTCCATAATCTCTACCATATCTCTTTTCACATCTGACCACCAATACCCTTTTTAGAGATTTTATATATATATTAATTACTTTTCGTATGCACTGTATATCCCGAAGAGTAAGCTTCTAATAATATTACTATCTCATCAACTGTGGTTCTGGGGAGCACTTATACTGTCTCTGAACCTCTCTGTAAATCATCGACACTCTCTGTGAACTCTGTCACTGTACCCTTCTGAATCTGACCCAAACTATCGACACCATGCCGATCATCACGCTAAGCCTGTCAAATCCGGGCACTCTCATCCGGTTCTAGTCTCAGGCTAGCTGTCACACAATCACTGTCATCATCAGAAGGGATCACATCACTACTGACGCTCACAACTACTCAAGTAGCTCATGCTCCCTGACCACATATGTAATACCATCCCGAGGCTCTTTCTGCTCAAGGCATCAGCCATCACATTGGCCTTTCCTGGGTGGTACAATTTTCCACAATCAAAATCTCTCAGAAGCTCTAACCCACTTTATTATTTCATATTCGACTCTTTCTGTGAAAACAGATACTTGGGGCTTTATGATCAGTGCATACCCAAAATTTCTCACCATGTACATAATAGTACCATATCCTCAGTACAAGTACTACCGCTGCCAACTTTAAATCAAGGGTCAGATAGTTTATTTCATGATCCTTGAGTCATATGAATCCACAATCGACTATCTTCTCATTTTACATCAATACACAGCTCATTCATTATTTTGAGTTATTCATACACATGGAGAACCTCTTGAGCTGTTGGGTATGGTGAAAATAATCACGGTGGTCAATTCATACTTCATTACACCGAAATTCATGTCACATCTATCATCCCAATTATCATCTCATTCAAATACCACGCTTTCATAGTTAAACGTGCCAACAAAGTATACCCTTTTTAGAACTCGCAGTAACCATCTGTAAAAATAATTTTCCAATTGTTGCTTATAATTTTTCCTGGACTTTAACTACAGCCAGCATATCATCAATAAGAATGATGACAAATCGGTCTAGGTAAAGTTTAAATAACTCATTGTAGTTGAGCTCCACTACATATTTCAATCGCCTATATCCTTGACCTATGTATGCATAAGCGTATAATATCACTTCAAAATTGCTTCTGTTCACGATACTGACCCGCGTTATTTCCTCCTCTTTTTTTTATTAACGGCTTTTATTAAATTTTAATATTTTAACCTTCATAATTAATCGAATTTTATAATTCTTTATCGTACTAGTAAAAGTATCCAAATTTTAAATATATATCTTACTGCGATCGATTTCAAGTTATAGGTTATATATATTTCTAGACGCTGTCAAGTCTTCAGGCGGGGAGGTATTTTGAAATACCTTTATTAACCCGACTTAACCGCAGGGACTAGTTATGGTTATATCCACCCTTATCCTTGGTTATAATTGATATTTACTACTTATCGCTTTAATCCAAATTACTTCATATTTTAAGGGTATCCTTACCTAGCATACGCCTCTTATTCCAGTACATCTTGTATTTAAGATCAAACATATCTTAAAGAATATCTCCTTCGTATATCAATTATAACAAAACTCTGTCCTTATTCATTTCGTGAGTACAATTATTTGCTCCTTTAATTTCAACTATTGCACCCCTTTTTAGTACTTATCAAAACTTACAGTATACTTTTCAGGGGTAAAATAGCACTATCTTAGGATAGAAATTCGAACAGCACAGCTTGCAGCCGACCACTTTATTCTCAAATATTACTTTAAATTATTCATAGTCCATTGAATAAAATCGGCTGACTTATACTTCTTCTCCCGTTTTCAACTTAAAAATCTCTTCATAATTATTCCGTTAGTTAACCTTCCTCTATTGGGGTACTCATTTATCAGCACTGTGCCCAAGAGTGTAGACATTCATGTCTTTTACTCACTTACATGCGAATGAAGTCGGTATGAAGAAATACGTGGTACCAGGATCAATTAACACAATTACTTCTTTATTGATCAGCAGTGTGGTATCTTTCACCATATCCTGTGAAACATCAGTAGTGTCCTGGTCCAAGACATACACTCGCCTTCGTCCAACAGCCTACTTTCCTTTTCTCTTTGACTATGGCCTCCTTTTTCGATGCAGCTATCTCAACAGGGTTTTCTCCATCTCTTTACCTTTCTGTGGGGCAATCTCGCCTAACTCTGAGCAATCATAATAAATGATCCGTCTTACTACACTTAACGGCCATTTTCATCAATAATATGTAGGTGTAAGTCATACTTCTATGATACTTACCACACATTCTACAATGATTCGTAGCAGATCGGGGTTCTCCAATCACAATACCCCTCAAAAGTGCTACAATCGGATAACTATGGCCTTACCAATCATCTTACCAACTGGTTTTTTACCAATTACCTTTTTCTCGTTCTGACATTTCTGTCATTCTCAATTTTCTTTCTGTCTCTATTTTGGCCCTTACTATCTTTCCCAATCTCAGAGGCGTGCAACACTCAATCTTATTCACACCACTATAGTTTACGCACTGCCTCGACATAGGTAATATCTCATGGGCTAATCGGACTCTAATCGACAATCTGAGCCCTTTTATAAACCTTTAGACATCTCGACTGTCACTGTTCATAGTGTCGAGGTAATATCTGCCCAAGAATATAACTGAGTTTCATACTCATAATTCATACTCGTCAATAAATCAATTCCTTTTAAACAATGTCCGGGATATTCTATTACCTGAATACATCCAAAATATTTCTCATGTCAACTCTTAAGATGGGTCAAGCGAACTTCAATCAATGCTCCGACTCGCCCTCAAATCCCTTGCATACTCTGAGCAATTAGCTCCCAAAATATTCTCCACACTCCGCTCCAACCTCGCGAAGCGTGTCTCAATACTGTCCGATCTCTCTGTCGGACTCTGTGAGGCATGCTCAATATTAGCCTCCATTTCAATCTCATCCTGATTCTCACAGGTCAACTCAGCACGATTAGCAGGCTCAGGCCTACCTCTACGACCTCTGCCTCGTGCTCTACCTTCTCAATCGCGACTAATATTAGGCATTCCTGCATTCTCAACCATTTTTTAGTTAAAACCCATCTCGATATACACTATTGTATCTAACCAAGCACAGTAACACGGGGATGTAATTTCCTAATTACTAACACTGACACACATCAGACCAATTTCGCTCTGATACCACCTTTATATGTCACGATCCAAAACTACTCAAAAATCAGAGTAAATTTTTTGCGTTTTGTTATTTTCTTTCATGCTTACCTGTCCTCTGATCGTGACAACACTTCACTAACAATTGGGCTGTGCGTCAATACCAGTCTCACCAAATTAATTCTTTCTCAGTTATTTATAAATGTTTACAATATTTATACATCCCCTAAAGTTACTTACAAACATGTTACTGTGCTATACTTATGTAGATACAATATGTACAAGTGTATATACCTTAAATGATGGGCAGCAACGGATATCCGAAATGCAATACTCAGTCGCCTCTACATCCACTGGAGATTATCTGTGTGAGAAAATGAAAGGGGTGAGCACATCAAGCTCAGTAAGACAATCCTACGAACAAGTAGGTAACTATACTACCTACATGAACGTGGTGCCATGTATAAACCACCATTTCTCCACACATTTTAAAACTGATGCTATGATTCATGATGTCATGTAAAACACGATCGCATGGAAAATTCATCATGCAACTCTTTTTAAATTATTTCTTTCTCATTTAAAAATTTCACAATAAAGTCAGGACTTAACCCCTCCTTCGGGTGGTCCTGACTCACACAAAACCATGAAAATCAGTTTACATCACACATGGGTTTAAAAAGCATGGAAATAGCATCATGCAAATTTAGTTTAAAACCCAGTTTCAATCATCGTCAAGATCATCAACATGCGAGACTAGGCAACATCTGTATATCGGTAATAACCAAGACTATGGCCATATGTCCTCGGGAGTTCCTCTGCTACACGGATCCTAGTGTGCAGGTTCTCACCATGATCGGGAATCGCCCGAGAGGTGGGTCAGTCCATCTCGTCAGTCTTATCTGATCCCATGCATCCGAAGATGCCGTATCGAAGATACCACGTATCCGAAGATACCACGCATCCGAAGATGCCGCACGGTACATCGTACTCCATGCTACTTGCACGGTACATCGTACTCCGTGGACCCATATATCATACCTTGTCTCAGAACGCATGTGCGAGCCTATTTAATCGGTGACACACAGTATACTCGATGCTCCAAGCACGGTTCATTGCATGTTCTCATAAAAATCAATGGGGGGTGCGAGCGATGCTCCAGCACTCTCGTCAATTCAAGTAAAACTAGTGCGAGCTAAGCTCTAGCACTCTCATCAAATCATGTGAAAAATCTGGTGTGAGTTAGACTCTAGCACCCTGTCACGAAAATCATGTAAAATCTGGTGCGAGTTAGACTCTAGCACCGTGTCACGAAAATCATATATATATATATGTATAAAAGAATCTGGTGCGAGTTGGACTCCAGCACCAATGCATGTAAAACTCTAGTGCGAGCTCTCGCTCCAGCACTAATGCATGCATCACACAACTTAAAATATTGTGCGAGCTGAGCTCTAGCACGTCACATGTCAATAAAAACATGTAGGCGGCTCTGTTTCCTCAAAACAGTTTTCAAAACAATTTCATCGTTGAAACTATGAAATGCTGTGCATTTTTCTTTCAAGGTTAGCCAGCCTACTCATGCATGCATCAAAACACCTCCAGAACGAGCAGGAACCTCTTGTTCTTGCTCCTCTCAATTTTTCTTAAAATTGTAAATTTTACCCTTAACAAGGGTATTTTGGTAAATCTGCCTATTCGGGGCACTAAAATTATTTATTTACTTCTAGACCCTACAGATAATTTAAAAGACTGCATATGACTTTGAAATTTCGTAAAGTTACCTCTAGCAGTCCGTAGAATTCCCTTACCTTATTTTTCTGTATAGTCTGACCTTCCCTTTTCCACTGCTGTCTCGTCACGCAGTCCGATTTACTCCCAATCCAATGTTCGAAACTGCGTATAAATATTCCTCAGGTCATATATCATACAATTTAATTGTATTTCCTATTTTTTGAGCTTAATTTAAATCATTGGGCCCATTTACCCCTATTGGGCCCGATTGCACCTTAATGAGCCTTAATTGGCCTGAAGCCCGTTTTCCACTTAATTTTCACATTATCGAGGCATATTGGGCTCATTGGGCCCACCAACAATTTCTTGGGCCTCATTTTAATTCTCGAATTACTAAATTTATTATTTACGACAATTTATTCGACTTTCTAAAATTTAATTTAATTAATACGAAAATTAAATCTGAAGCACGCATAACGATGCAAATTATCATAAATAAGGGTTACTTACCCGAGATTCCATGCTAGCACTCAAACCGAGGCTGTCTCAAGCTCTCGTTTGACGTTGATTGTCGAGCTACACAATTTTATAAATTTTTGGGTAAATTTTCAGTCGAAAATTAATTAAATAAAATATTTCAAAATTTAAATCAGTCAATTTCGACCGCTACTGACTTACTCGTAGCTCGATTACATCGCCGGGATTTTTCTCCAATTTTTTCTCTTTTTCTTTTTCCCTTTTTCTCCTTTTTTCCTTTCTTTCTTGGCTGAGCCGGTTCGGTCCGATTTAGACCCGGTTTGAACCACCGGTTCACTTCGGTTCGGTCGGTTCAGGGCCTTGCCGACCGGTTCTCCGTCGGCTTCCACCGCCAGTGGCTCCGCTGGGCCGTCCGCAGCACGAATCTGCCCTCGGTTTCATCCAAGGCCGCTGAAAAGTCGCCTGTCCGGCCTGTTCTCTCCACCGTCGGTATCCATTTCCTCTTTCCGTCGTTTTCAGCGTTTGCCGGCAGTTTCGCCGGTCGTTTCCGGTACCAATCGGCGCACCGTCGCCTGGGCTTCTAGAATCGAGCCTTGGTGGGGCTCGAATCAGTGCTGTTGGCCTCCGATCGGAGCATTCCTTCCCGCGGCTTCTCCTTCCATTTTTGGCCTCCTCCGGCGTCGGTTTGGCGCGTCGCCGGTACCAGGGAGGTCGCCGGCATCTCCTCTCCCTTTTTCGGCCCTTTGCCTGGCCGTTGGCCGCCGGACGGTGGCCGTCCGATCCCTTCCTCTTCCTCGATTTCTTTCTTCTATTTCCTTCGTTTTTTCGTTTCTCTCTCCCCGACCAATTTCTGATTTTTTTTTTTGTTCTCTCTTTTTTTTAACTTAATTAATTTAATTTAATTTATTATTTAATTTTATTAATATTTTAAGCAATAAAATATATTAAAATGTCTAAAAGATCTACCAAAATTATTATTTTATTCCAAATTAATTAATTTAATTTAATTTAATTTATTTATCATATTTTAACCTTTTTCGGGTATAATTTTTGATTATTTTCGGGATTATTTTTTGAATTAAAAATCTCGATTAATTCTGATTTATTCCCATAAATTCATATCTTGATCAATTTAACCCGAAATTTAATTATTTCTTCGTTATTGATCAAGATTTCTCAATCCCTTATTTTTAATTAAATTTTTCTTCTCGAATTAATACCGGCTTTCGATCTTTTGACCATTTTACCCCTTCAACGTGTTCGAGAATTCCATTTCAGTCCTTTTGTGTGAGACCCGTATATGTATAAGGGTATATATGTACGTAGAAATGTAAATAGAGTTGTACTATGAATTCATAAGTGAAGTATATGTGATGTAAGTCCATAAGTAATGTACACAGTTGTAATGAGAGTGGTAATTGTACACACAAGTTACATTATGTATGAATGTGAAGAAATGGACTTAAACATGTGGAGAATGTGTGTAGAATGGATTATGAGTAGTTTGGTAAAATGGAAGTAGAATTGCATAAGATGTACACTTCCATTTTTGTTTATATTAAGTACCATTGGTCATACAAAGATTCTACACAAGTTTTAATGTGTATGAAGTGAGGATGGATGCCATTTTCAAGACTCAAAGATGAATGAATGAGGAAATGATCATGGTAGCAAATTAAGGATGTTTGGTAAGGGTTGTTGCAGAGGAACTGCAGAAAATCTGGAAATTTTGAAGGGCAGATCGATCTCATGGGATGAGAGATCGATCTGAAAGAGCCAGAATGCTCTTATTTGGGCAAAAGAATAGAGCAGATCGATCTCCAATGGAGCCAGATCGATCTCCTAAGCATTTTGTAGTGAAAAGATCGATCCCCAAGCACCCAGATCGATCTCCTTAGCTCTCTGTTTGGGAGCAGATCGATCTCATGCTTCGACAGATCGATCTCATGCCTCGACAGATCGATCTCATGCTTCGACAGATCGATCTCAGGCTTAAAAAATGCCATGAAAAAAGAGGGATTTTAAGGGACCAGATCGATCTCCTCTTGGACCAGATCGATCTCCTCAAGCTATTTCTATATAAGGAGTGCTGGAAATCAGAAAATTTCAGGAAAAACACAAATCTTCCACTTTTAACCCAAAAAACCTAACATTCTCTCTCAAAAATCAGCCATTTTCAGTGAGGTTTGAAGAGAGACCATTAGAGACAAAGTTGTTCCTATCAAAGAAAAGAACAACATAGTTGGAAAGCATTTTCCCATTGTTGGTATTGAAGGAGTTAAGGGCATTGCCATTTGGAGCAAGAAGAGAAATCAAATTTGGTAAGATTCTAACACTCCAACTAAGGTACATTGTTTATATAATTGATTTTGGAGTTGTTTGGCATGAGTATGGATGGTTAGAAACTATCTAAATACATTGGAATGATTATGACCTAGAAATGGTCTAGAGTGAGAAAGTGGAATGTATGGAGATTAATGATGAATGAGATATGTAAAAGTTATTAATAGTGTTGTGGTATGATTTTAAGATGTGGTTAGTGGATAAATTGTGAGATTTACCTAAAAGAGGTAAAATGTGGATTAAGGCATTTGTAAAATACATAAGTGAATAATATTGACTAGTGAGGTCAATTATGGGTTAAATACATTAACTCAATCGATTTAATGAATGAATCGCAGCTTCTGAGGATACGCCGAGGCGAGTTGAGCCAAGATCATGAGAAGCTAAAAGGAAAGGAGTCACACCAAGTAAATCGAGGTAAGGGAATTGTGTGGACTCTTAGAGATATCTGTGCGCAATTTGGGCGCTTAAATGTTTTGCTAGAATGCATGAGATTAGGAAATGTTGTTGGGTGATTGAATGGTAAAAGTTGGGAGTTTGAGAAATGTGCATGAAAACAAAAGCATATTGCTTTGAAAATCATGTTTTATTGCTTTTTAGCAAATGATTGGTAGGTTGGCTAACATTGAAATGATTTGCAAAAGAAATGAGCGTGTTTTGGTTTTGTTAACCGTACTTTGCAAAGTTTTGAGCCACCTACATGATTTCGTGAGTATGAAAGCGTGCTAGAGTATGACTAGCATGAGATTTGACGTGTTTTATACACATGAGTGCAAGAGGCACTAGTTTTCACAGGGATTTCATAATTGTTTTGGCATTGTGCTCGAGTTTGTCCCGCACTGGATGCCCACCTTGCATGTTGCTGTGTTTGGAGCTTCGAGTAGACTGGGTGTCACATCGATTAAATAGGCTCACACGTGCATTGTTTGGACATGATTAATTAGCCGTGTTAGGAGCTTCGGATAGACAAGAGGTCGCACCGATTAAATAGGCTCACACGTGCGTTTGAGATGTGGCGTGATATGATGTGTTGATTGGGTCCACGGAGTACGTCGTACCGTGCATGTAGCATGGAGTACATTGTACCGTGTTGAGTTGTGATGTGCCGTCTTCGGACGAGATCTGCTATAGACCGACGGGTAGGATTTGACCCACCTCCCGTGGGGAGCAGATGGTGCTGATATCCCGCACACCTAATCCGTGTAGCCGGTATCACAGGTTATGTACATAGGCCTTAAGGTTATTACCTATTGTTGAACTGCCTATCTCACATGTCTAATGCTATTTGAGATTTAATCCATGTTTGAAATGATTGTGGGTCAGGAAAGTCCGAGGGATGGGCCGAGACCTGACCAGTGATGAATTGATTTGTTAATGGTTTTTAAAGTGCACGGATGCATGATGTTTAATGCCATGCTTTTATTGTGAATTATGCATGATGATTTATACCATGCTTTGAGTTGACATGTGCACTTGATTTCTATAGCATGAATGCTTTACATACCATTAACACAATCATACACTCATGTTTTGAGATAAACAATGAATTAAATGCTTTTGAACATGGCATTACGATCACGTAGATAGTGCAGTATCTACCTGTTCGCATGATTGCCTTACTGAGCGTGTGGTTTGCTCACCCCCCTTATTTTCCCCTCTCTACAGAGATTTGAGTATAGATTGGACGTGACTGGAGGCGTTCCCTTTTTGGTAATCCGCTGCATCCCATCGCTAAAGGTATACACACCCTGATTATTTTGTATCTAAACTAGACATAGCACAGTAGCATTTTGTATGTAACCACTGGGGATGTAAAACAATGTAAACACATGTAACAACTCTGATATATATACATTTATACAAGTGTTTACTCATAAATAATGTTTCAAATTGAATTGGTATGGTGGAGTGAGTTAGACGTCAACACACAGCCCAACTGTTAAGTGTGTGGTTGTTCACGATCGAGGAAGGATGATTAAGGATTGATGCATGAAAATGCGAAAAATTTGTACGTATTTTGGTAAGTTTAGGGTCGTGACAGAAGTTGGTATCAGAGCTCGAGTTGGTTTGACGTGTGTCGTGTCTAAAATACTTAATAAGTGAAAAATTACATCCCCAAGTTACTGTGCTTGTTTAGATACAAATAGTGTATGTCGATGGGTTGACTAAGTAATTGGCTGTGAATGTCGGGAACTGAGTAAGTATGCCTAATACCAGTCGCGGTAGAGGGATGAGAGCACAGGCTCGAGGCCGTAGAGGTATGCCTGGGGGTCGTGTTGAGCCAGAAACACACGAGGCTCAGGAGAATGTTGAGGTGGAGGCTGATGTTGAGCACGTTCCACAGGGTCTAGAGGAGAAGCCCGCGAGTACCGAGGCTCGCTTCGCGAGGATTGAGCGGAGCATTGAGATGATTGTGGAGTTGGTCACCCAATCTTTATCTGGAGTTGGCGGTAGACAGAGTCCCACTACACAGGGTGATGCGGAGCAGGCGGCAGCTCCTGAGGCACGGGCAAGGGAAGCCCAGAGGCCACAGACGACAGATACCCCACCCACACAGGATGTGCCTACGCCGGTTGCTATGCCAGGCAGTAGAGGTTGGGGATATGGATGTGATTTGGATAGACTGCGGCAGTTCCAGAAGTTTGGACCGCCGTCTTTCAGTGGAATAAAGGACCCAGTAGCGGCTGAGGATTGGATCATTGAGATCGAGAAATTATATGGGTTCTTTGAGTGCACTACTACCGAGATGGTAGCATTTGTCGCTTTTATGCTGAAGGGATCAGCAGAACATTGGTGGAAATCCACCAGGCCTATTTTGAGAGCCCGGCATACTGAGATCAGCTGGGATGTGTTTCTAGAGGCCTTCCGGAGACAGTATGTCCCGGATACCGCACAGCGAAAGCTAAAGATGGCATTTTTGGGACTGACCCAAGGGAGCAGGACTGTGGATGAGTATGAGACTACTTTTATATCCCTGGGCAGGTATGATCCCAACACGATGGGTAATGAGGTCGAGAAGATCTAGAAGTTTGTGGATGGATTGAGACCGACCGTCAGGTCTAGATTGGTTCCCCTGGATATACCGACCTATGAGGAGGCAGTGCGCAAGGCGCAACTATGTGAACAAGATGTTGATAGGATTGCCTCAGAGTTTGGAAAGGTTGGTAAGATGAGGGACAGAGATAAGAAGAGACCTATGTGGATAGAGGCTTCAGCTATAAAGGAAGCAAGAGATTCTCTGGAAAGAGGCCGAGAATTGATGAGATCCGGGAGAGGACAGTTGATACTCCCATGTATTCGGCCATTGCTCCAGCTAAGGGAATCGTGATTGGAGGACCACGGCCTACTACGGAACAATGTGGCAAGTGTGGTAGGTACCATGGTACTCGACCATGCTATGGATCTCCTGTAGTATGCTTCAGATGTGGGAAGCCAGGGCACATAATTAGAGATTGCCCAGAGATGATAGAGAGAGCCCCACAGAAGGGCAAAGAGCCAGAGAGAGCTCCAGTTGGTACAGCTGCTCCGAGGAGGAGGGCTACAGCCGAGGAAAAGGGGAAGCAAGCAGTGGGTGTAAGCAGAGGACGAGTGCACGCACTGGACCAGGATACTGCAGATCAGTCATCGGATGTGGTAAAAGGTACCATCCAAATCTTTGATTTAGAAGCTTATGTACTGTTTGATCCTGGTGCCACGCATTCCTTTATTTCGCCATCCTTTGCATGTAAATTGTTGAAGCATGTAAAACCCACGCTTCTTGATAAGATGTTGTTGATATCTACCCCTATGAATGATAGTCAGTTGACTGAGCATATATATAGGGATTGTAAAATGAAGATAGGAGGTAAAGAGATGGCAGTCGATTTAATTTTATTAAACATAAGTGATTTTGATGTGATCCTAGGAATGGATTGGTTGGCTGCCAATCATGTTGTTATGGATTGTCATGCAAAAACTTTGATGTTTCCAAAGATAGACAATCTTGTAGTTAATTTTGTGAAATGAAATTAAAGAACATGGTTTTTATAAGTGTGATGAGTATAATCTTGATACATGATGTATGAAAGATAAATTTGATTTCATTTATGTATGTGATGTGATGATTTATGATACTAATGGTGGAAAGAATAGTGTGAAGGATTCATCGCTTTTGTGATTGAGATGGATAAGGCACGTCCGGAATTGGAAGACATACCAGTGGTTAGGGAATTTCCAGATGTCTTTTCGGATGAGTTACCAGGGTTACCTCCAGATAGGGAGATGGAGTTTGGTATAGATTTGGCACCTGGTACAGAGCCGATGTCCAAGCCACCATACAGAATGGCTCAAGTTGAGTTAGAGGAGTTAAGGAAACAATTACAAGAGTTGCTGGAGAAGGGGTTCATCAGGCCGAGCGTCTCACCTTGGGGAGCACCGGTTCTGTTTGTAAGGAAGAAGGATGGAAGCCTCTGACTGTGTATAGACTACCGGATGTTGAATAAGGCCACCATCAAGAATAAGTATCCCCTCCCACGTATCGATGATTTGTTGGATCAGCTTAAGGGAGCGCAGGTCTTTTCCAAGATAGATCTGAGATCAGGGTACCATCAGTTGAAGAGACGAGATGGAGATGTACCCAAGACAGCTTTTCGCACCCGGTATGGACATTATGAGTTTATGGTTATGCCATTCGGGTTGACGAATGCTCCCGCAGCTTTTATGTCTTTGATGAATGAGGTATTCCACCAGTACTTGGATCGATTTGTTATTGTGTTTATTGATGATATACTGGTGTATTCAAGGTCTAGAGAGGAGCATGAAAGGCATTTAAGGATAGTGCTACAAACCCTCCGAGAGAAGAAGTTGTACGCTAAACTCAGTAAATGTGACTTTTGGTTGGAACAGATCTCTTTTCTGGGTCACATAGTATCAAAGGATGGAGTATCAGTGGATCCATCTAAGATTGAGGCCGTAGTTCAGTGGCAGAGACCCCAGACAGAGACAGAGATCAGAAGTTTCCTAGGTTTAGCTGGGTATTATCGAAGGTTTGTAGAGGGATTTTTGAGGTTAGCTGCTCTTTCGACACGTCTCACGAGGAAATATGTAGAGTTTGTGTGGGACAAAAAGTGTGAAGAAAGTTTTGAGGAGTTGAAAAGGAGATTAACTACAGCTCTAATACTCACCATTCCTACCAGCTCAGGAGGTTTCTCGGTGTATGCAGATGCTTCACACTTAGGACTGGGCTGTGTATTGATGCAGGATGGGAAGGTAGTAGCCTATGGATCAAGACAGTTAAAGGATCATGAGAGGAACTACCCGACCCATGACTTGGAGTTGGCAGCGGTGGTGTTTGCGCTGAAGATATGGCGCCACTACCTCTATGGTGAGAGATTTCAGATTTATACAAATCATAAGAGCCTTAAGTACATGTTCTCACAGAAAGAGTTGAACATGAGACAGAGGAGATGGCTCGAGCTGTTAAAGGATTATGATTGTGAAATCCTATACCACCCGGGTAAAGCAAATGTGGTTGCTGATGCATTGAGTAGGAAGCATCTCGGGATGGTATCATTTATGATGATCAGGGAACACGAGCTGTTGGAACAATTCATGAACCTCAGTTTGGATATGATCCCGCCTGACGCTGATAGTGGATTTATGATAGCTAGCCTGCAATTGGAACCGGATCTGGTAGATCGAATCCGACAGGCTCAGCGAGTTGATCAGCAGTGTAGTGATATTGTCGGGCAGATACAGAAGGGTATAGAGACGGACTTTGGGTTGAGTTCGGATGGATTGCTGAGGTTCAGAGGTAGGATATGTGTTCTTGATGATGCAGAGATCAGAAGGTTTATCCTGATAGAGGCTCACTCATCGAAGTATACGATACATCCAGGGGGTACCAAAATGTATCAAAACCTTCGAAAGGCTTATTGGTGGTCGGGAATGAAAAAGCACATTGCTGAATATGTTGCTAAGTGTCTTGTTTGTCAGCAGGTGAAGGTAGAGCATCAGAAGCCTACAGGGTTATTGCAGCCTCTACCGATACCGACATGGAAGTGGGAGCATGTCACCATGGATTTTGTGGTGGGATTACCGAGGACCCGGAGAGGTCATGATGCCATATGGGTGATTGTGGATCGGTTGACGAAATCAACCCATTTTCTAGCTATGAGAGCTACCGATACTCTGAGCCAGTTAGCGAACCTATATGTGCGCGAGATAGTGAGGCTACATGGAATTCCAGTGAGTGTTGTTTCTGATAGGGATGCCCGCTTCACTTCCCACTTTTGGGAACATTTTCAGGAAGCGATGGGGACCCAGTTGAATTTTAGCACCGCGTTTCATCCTCAGACAGATGGTCAGTCAGAGAGGACTATACAGACCCTGGAGGACATGTTGAGAGCGTGTGCATTGGATTTTGGAGGCTCCTGGGATGACCATTTGCCACTCGCAGAGTTCACGTATAATAACAGTTTTCATGCGAGTATCGGGATGGCACCATATGAGGCATTGTATGGGCGTAGATGCCGTTCCCCTATTGGATGGGAAGAGGTTGGTGACAGACAGATCTTTACTCCCGACTTGGTTAGACAAGCCTCTGAGGACGTCCAATTGATATGTGAGAGGTTACGGACAGCTCAGAGCAAGCAAAAGAGTTATGCTGACAAGAGACGGAGACCACTAGAGTTTGAGGTGGGTGAGTCAGTGTTTTTGAAAGTTTCCCCTTCAAAGGGAATTATGAGATTTGGGAAGAAGGGAAAGTTGAGCCCTCGATATATAGGGCTATTTGAGATACTTGATAAGGTGGGAGACAAGGCGTATAGGTTGGCATTGCCACCAGAGTTGGCAAGTGTGCATAACGTCTTCCACGTATCCATGTTGAGGAAGTATCACCCGGACCCGGCACATGTGATAAGATATGAGCCTTTGGAGCTCAATGAGGGTATGACATATGTTGAGAAGCCAGTTCGGGTATTGGACAGAAAAGAGAAAGTGTTGAGGACAAAGACAATTCCCTTGGTGAAAATACTGTGGCAACATCGCACAGTGGAAGAAGCCACATGGGAATTGGAGAGTTTGATGCGGGAGAAGTATCCCGAGTTGTTCACAGAATAATTGGTTCCAATTTGGAGGACCAAATTTTCTAAGTGGGGGAGAATGTGAGACCCCGTATATGTATAAGGGTATATATGTACATAGAAATGTAAATAGAGTTGTACTATGAATTCATAAGTGAAGTATATGTGATGTAAGTCCATAAGTAATGTACACAGTTGTAATGAGAGTGGTAATTGTACACACAAGTTACATTATGTATGAATGTGAAGAAATGGACTTAAACATGTGGAGAATGTGTGTAGAATGGATTATGAGTAGTTTGGTAAAATGGAAGTAGAATTGCATAAGATGTGCACTTCCATTTTTGTTTATATTAAGTACCATTGGTCATACAAAGATTTTACACAAGTTTTAATGTGTATGAAGTGAGGATGGATGCCATTTTCAAGACTCAAAGATGAATGAATGAGGAAATGATCATGGTAGCAAATTAAGGATGTTTGGTAAGGGTTGTTGCAGAGGAACTGCAGAAAATCTGGAAATTTTGAAGGGCAGATCGATCTCATGGGATGAGAGATCGATCTGGAAGAGCCAGAATGCTCTTATTTGGGCAAAAGAATAGAGCAGATCGATCTCCAATGGAGCCAGATCGATCTCCTAAGCATTTTGTAGTGAAAAGATCGATCCCCAAGCACCCAAATCGATCTCCTTAGCTCTCTGTTTGGGAGCAGATCGATCTCATGCTTCGACAGATCGATCTCATGCCTCGACAGATCGATCTCATGCTTCGACAGATCGATCTCAGGCTTAAAAAATACCGTGAAAAAAGAGGGATTTTAAGGGACCAGATCGATCTCCTCTTGGACCAGATCGATCTCCTCAAGTTATTTCTATATAAGGAGTGCTGGAAATCAGAAAATTTCGGGAAAAACACAAATCTTCCACTTTCAACCCAAAAACCTAACATTCTCTCTCAAAAATCAGCCATTTTCAGTGAGGTTTGAAGAGAGACCATTAGAGACAAAGTTGTTCCTATCAAAGAGAAGAACAACATAGTTGGAAAGCATTTTCCCATTGTTGGTATTGAAGGAGTTAAGGGCATTGCCATTTGGAACAAGAAGAGAAATCAAATTTGGTAAGATTCTAACACTCCAACTAAGGTACATTGTTTATATAATTGATTTTGGAGTTGTTTGACATGAGTATGGATGGTTAGAAACTATCTAAATACATTGGAATGATTATGACCTAGAAATGGTCTAGAGTGAGAAAGTGGAATGTATGGAGATTAATGATGAATGAGATATGTAAAAGTTATTAATAGTGTTGTGGTATGATTTTAAGATGTGGTTAGTGGATAAATTGTGAGATTTACCTAAAAGAGGTAAAATGTGGATTAAGGCATTTGTAAAATGCATAAGTGAATAATATTGACTAGTGAGGTCAATTATGGGTTAAATACATTAACTCAATCGATTTAATGAATGAATCGTAGCTTCCGAGGATACGCCGAGGCGAGTTGAGCCAAGATCGTGAGAAGCTAAAAGGAAAGGAGTCACACCAAGTAAATCGAGGTAAGGGAATTGTGTGGACTCTTAGAGATATCTGTGCGCAATTTGGGCGCTTAAATATTTTGCTAGAATGCATGAGATTAGGAAATGTTGTTGGGTGATTGAAGGGTAAAAGTTGGGAGTTTGAGAAATGTGCATGAAAACAAAAGCATATTGCTTTGAAAATCATGTTTTATTGCTTTTTAGCAAATGATTGGTAGGTTGGCTAACATTGAAATGATTTGCAAAAGAAATGAGTGTGTTTTGGTTTTATTAACCATACTTTGCAAAGTTTTGAGCCACCTACATGATTTCGTGAGTATGAAAGCGTGCTAGAGTATGACTAGCATGAGATTTGACGTGTTTTATACACATGAGTGCAAGAGGCACTAGTTTTCACATGGATTTCATAATTGTTTTGGCATTGTGCTCGAGTTTGTCTCGCACTGGATGCCCACCTTGCATGTTGTCGTGTTTGGAGCTTCGAGTAGACTGGGTGTCACATCGATTAAATAGGCTCACACGTGCATTGTTTGGACATGATTAATTAGCCGTGTTAGGAGCTTCGGATAGACAAGAGGTCGCACCGATTAAATAGGCTCACACGTGCGTTTGAGATGTGGCGTGATATGATGTGTTGATTGGGTCCACGGAGTACGTCGTACCGTGCATGTAGCATGGAGTACATTGTACCGTGTTGAGTTACGATGTGCCGTCTTCGGACGAGATCTGCTATTGACCGGCGGGTAGGATTTGACCCACCTCCCGTGTGGAAGCAGATGGTGGTGATATCCCGCACACCTGATCCGTGTAGCCGGTATCACAGGTTATGTACATAGGCCTTGAGGTTATTACCTATTGTTGAACTGCCTATCTCACATGTCTACTGCTATTTGAGATTTAATCCATGTTTGAAATGATTGTGGGTCAGGAAAGTCCGAGGGATGGGCCGAGACCTGACCAGTGATGAATTGATTTGTTAATGGTTTTTAAAGTGCACGGATGCATGATATTTAATGCCATGCTTTATTGTGAAAATGCATGATGGGTAATGCCATGCTTTTATTGTGAATTATGCATGATGATTTATACCATGCTTTGAGTTGACATGTGCACTTGATTTCTATAGCATGAATGCTTTACATACCATTAACACAATCATACACTCATGTTTTGAGATAAACAATGAATTAAATGCTTTTGAGCATGGCATCACGATCACGTAGATAGTGCAGTATCTACCTGTTCGCATGATTGCCTTACTGAGCGTGTGGTTTGCTCACCCCCCTTATTTTCCCCTCTCTACAGAGATTTGAGTATAGATTGGACGTGACTGGAGGCGTTCCCTTTTTGGTAATCCGTTGCATCCCATCGCTAAAGGTATACACACCCTGATTATTTTGTATCTAAACTAGACATAGCACAGTAGCATTTTGTATGTAACCACTGGGGATGTAAAACAATGTAAGCACATATAACAACTCTGATATATATACATTTATACAAGTGTTTACTCATAAATAATGTTTCAAATTGAATTGGTATGGTGGAGTGAGTTAGACGTCGACACACAGCCCAACTGTTAAGTGTGTGGTTGTTCACGATCGAGGAAGGATGATTAAGGATTGATGCATGAAAATGCGAAAAATTTGTACGTATTTTGGTAAGTTGAGGGTCGTGACATTTTGTATTTTTAACTTTCATGTTTTAACTAAAATCGGGTCTTACATGGCTCTTTTAAAAAGGATGATTTATAAAATATCAAAATCAGCACTATAAAGTGTGTTTAATTCACATCAACCTTAAAATCATTAGCCCATCTATTTATTCTTCTGCTAAACAGCAGTAAAACACTCAAAATGGTGGTTTTCATGCTTTTTACAACTTTTCACAAAAGTTGACTTTTTAACTAACTAGGGGTAAAATCGTAATTTACCACTATCGGGTCACAATAATTATTATTCTCTTTCTCTGACCCTCAGAGTTTTTAAGTGAATGTAAAAGTAGACGAAAATACGTGAAGGTATCTCTAACTACTCACAAAAGTTCCTTACCTGCAATCACTCGAGAAATTTCACTTTCTCTGCGCAGCTCGTTTCAGCAGTCCGATTTGCTCCTCCAATAATCTCTGGAGCTGCATATAATCATTTATCAGGTTAATTATATTTTTCCTACTGTATTTCACATTAAATACAGTCTATTTCCCTTATTTGTGCCCGTTTACTCTAAATAGGCCTAAATACTTTAATTAGGCCTTAATCCGTATTAAGCCCGTTTTCCACTTAGTAATTCCCTTCATCAGGGTCTATTGGCTCATTGGCCTATCAATACCCATTGAGCTTTATTCCAAGCTCTTTGGATAGCCTGTATATAATTTACGACAGTTAATTCGAAGTTTCGAATATAATTCACTGAATCCGAAATTTAATCCGAAATGCGTAAATTAAATCTTAAATACGCAATAATCACATAAATTGTCGTAAATGAGCTATACTTACCTGAGATTATGCGATGGTATGCAAATCGAAGTTCGATCGGGCTTCCGTTCGAAATTTATCGTCGAACTGCACAATTTTGTATATTTCATTTCGGGTTAATTTTTCGATTAAATATAATTTTAATAAATTTATCGAAAATCAAATCGGTCACTTTTGACCTCGTATCGACTTACCCGAAGTCCGGTGAAATCCCAAAAATTTTCCTTTTTCTTTTTCTTTCTTTTTCCTCTTTTTCCCCTTTTCTCCTTGGCTGAACCGGTCCGGTCCGATTCAGTTTAGAAGGTTCTCCCCTGAACCGTCGACCGGTTTAGGCTTCCTTTGGTCGTGCCGGCGTTGTCTGACCGGTTCTCGGCGTGCCACTGCAGCCGTTTGACACGTCTCTAGCCGGGGAACACTCGGCTGGCCTCGATCGGGACCAAGCACCGCCGGTGGCCATCGGATCTCATCTTTTCCTCCGCGGCTTCTCTTCGATTCGCCGGCGTCCGGCGTAGGTGGAGGGCGTGACCGGTGGCAGAAGGATCGCGCCGACTTCCTCTCTCTTTTTCGGACGCTTTCCTGGCTGTGGGGTCACCGGTGCTCGACGTCCGGTGTCCCTTCTCTCCCTCGGCTTGCGTCAGTTTCCCCTCTATTTTTCTCTCTCCCCGATTTTCAATCAATTTCTAATTTCTTTTTTTTTTCTATTTTTTTCTTTTATTTATAATATATTTTTATTATTATTTTATTATTAAAATAATAATAATAATCCTAAAATATTCCAAAAATATCCCAAAAATATCTAAAAATATCCTATTAAATTCATTTAGTCCATAAATAAATTTATCAATCCGATTTTACCTTTTCAGTAGATTTTTTCACTATTTTTGGGATCGTTTTTCGAGGTAAAAATTTTGATAAATTAAATAAATTCATATCTTGATCAATTGGACTTGAAATTCAATATTTTCCTCGATTTTGATCAAGATTCCTCAATTTCATATTTTTATTGAAATTTTCTCATCGAAATTATACCGAATTTCGGTCATTTGATCGTTTTACCCCTGTAATTGTTCGGTAATCACTTTAACCCTTATCTCGCTGTTTTGTAGCTTACATGCATTTTTAATTTCTTAAATAGTCGATTGCATGATAGTAAATACTCTTCTTATGATTCAACTATGAAATAAAGTGTTCATACACATTGGAATCATAAGGTACAAGCTACATAAAAATACGGGTTTGACAATAGGTATTCAATTAATTACATAGCATAAGATAAATGTATTCAATTATTTATATAACTTCACCGCAATATATTACATATATGTATTCGATTATTTTCACACGATTTTCTGATATTTTGTATCCGATTAATACCTAAATAAGCATTGATGATAACCTAACACTTTATGACTATCTTAATGTAGTTTATTTCATACATATAGGTATATAGACAAGATATCCACCGTAATTCGCATATCAAAGTAATGGTAGTCGATTAGTTTTTAAAAACATTTTTTTTCAAAAATATATGAGCAAAACATACCATTATCATCAGCAACAACTCGCAAGAGAACTTGCATGCATGAAGATTTGATTTTCTGTCAATTAATAAATAAATTACATGAAAACACAAACATTGACATAAACTACAGACGAAGAGTTGCAACACGTTCAAAAAGTAACACTAACTATTATATTCTCCTTGTCCTACTCACTAGAATGGAATCCATAAATTCCTTTGATAATTCATAATCTAAACCTGAGAGCCATGATGTTCCAAGAACCTTGAGTTTTTTATTTCGAAGGCTAAGGTTATTTACCAAGGTTCAGTCCTTCTAGCCCCCTCTTAAAATATTCCTTCATAAACTCTTGAACTAATTCCGCGTAACTACACTTATGGTTTGAGTTCCACAAATCTTGAAGGAGGCATTTTTCCCTTAAAGTGATTAACATATCCTTTAATGCACATAATTTGTTGTATTCTGGAAAGTAATGCCAACAACCAATGCAAACTAAGTCATGAATTTTCTTATTCACAATAATGATATGTTTATCAATATCATCATTAAAATGCATTCAGTAAGAGGTTAATTCCTGCTGCAATCTTATGGATTTATAAACTCGCTTTTCTGTCCTGATAACCGTAGGAATCCTCAGCATTCTTAGCATGATTTCCAACTACTACAAAACCAAAATAATGAACAAAATTACAATACAATAAATTTCATGTTCATAGTCAATGAAGAAATACTTGCATATTATAAATAATCTTAGCGGGGACAGTTGATACCATAGCCCACTGATGACTATAATTAAAGCATTATAAAATCTTTACAGTCTAACATAACACTAACTCAATAACTACCCCAAACCCTCTACATAAAGCACTAACCAAAAATAAAATACCTCAGACTTATAAATAAGTCGACAATGTAGCGCCTGGTTATTCCAATGCACATGAAGATACAAAGATGGAAGAGACTATAAAGAACTATAGAAGCATAAGCGAGGGAATATGAAAGATTGGTCTATGGAATAAAAAGTGATTCACTATATCCGGTCAGATAATATCATAAAGGATAAAGATGTGATTCAAAACACATCATTTACTCATAATTCTCATTGGATATTTTATTTCCAATGTAAAGTATTTGACTGATCTACTTTGGGTTTGGTCTTATTTAATCCATCCTTTGACATGCGAAAGGTTTAGGGTTTTTTATCCTTAAGACTACACATGCTTTGTTATCTTTACTTTTTGTTCCTTATACTCATGCGACACCCCTATGTTTATCTCGTACAGAAGAGACGTATCAGTAGAAAAAGTTTCAAGCTATTCAAATTACCTCATGTACTATTCAAATGCTATAAGTTTTGTAATATCTCCTGTAATGATCAAATATTCTACGTGTAGTTTGATAGTTGATTTACCCTAAGAATACTATTCGGTTATCTTATTAACTAATGATGAGTCGAATTTCTATAAAGTTATATTCGATTAATAACTCATCCACACTTAGCAAAAAACTTCTGAGTTCAACCCATGAGATACCTTCTGACCCTTTAAACACCTGAGGGATTTTAACGCGTTGAATATTGATCTAAATCGTACATCTAAAGAAATGATATTTGCCTATCTTTATGGTATTCGATTGACAACTCAACCACACTCAGCACCTTCTAACCTTTCAGATACCTAGGGGATATTAATGCTTTAACGCATTGGAAATTAATATAAATCCCTATGTAGATTGACCCTTTAGAATTATTGTCTGCTAACTATTGACATGAGAGAAAGATAAGTAACCGCTCTATGTTGCTGAAGATGAAGCTCGGTCACCTGGGATAGAGTAGAAGAAGGAATTGATGATTTCCAAACTCTAAGAGTAGTCCAAGAGTTTTGTCAGTAAAGCCTATTACTACTTCAGTTACCATTGAGTTTGGCATTACCGGCTTCTCCTTCAACATGGGAAACAATGGAAGCAATGGTGGGTGTCGAGACCAAAAATAATATTTCCTACTAAAAAATAAATTAAAACTGTAGTATAGTTGAGTAAGGTCGTTTCCCAAGAGATTGATTAGATTTTTTTTTTTCTGCAAAAGATTTAAAAAGAAAATATAATTGGGGATTTGTGAAAATGAAAATGAAACGAAAAATTAAAATGTAGGCAAAGAAATCGCTATGTAAAATATTGGGAGTAAATCAATATGATGAAAGCATCCAACCAAAGGAATAATTTTAGAGTGAGTTCATGGAATTGATCATTGATGCAAAAAATGAGTTCTTTTAATCTTTACCAAATTGGTTATGGTTATTGGTACGACCTAACAATCTATCCCTCCTTACTTCTTCGATAATCAGGATACGATCTCTAATTATTTCTCTTGCCAGTTAAACAACCTTAGATACGATCTTAAGATTTAATTTATCAACAATATTAAAAACTAGAGAGACTACCAATTCTAATCAACAAATGCACATGTAGGTTCATTTAAGCTAGATTATATATCTTCTTAACATAGAATTGAAAACCTATCTATAATCAATTATGTTATTTACCACTTATATTAGAATTCCTAAACAATTACGGATTCAGGTTTCTAGTTGGTGATATATTATATTGACAATTAAACAAATGGCCCTTTTTGCACAATTAATCAAAACAATAATTTAAACAAGCATAGAATATAAATAGCAAAGATATAAAAGAACAAGATAAAACTAATTAGATCTCACAATTCTTGAAGAACCCAAAACTTTAATTATCCTTTGGCTAGACTAAATAACTTAGCAAGCCATAAGTTCAGAGAAAAACACTAAAGAAAAATAAAAATATAGAATTGTGTGCCTATGATGATGATGGATGATCTCCCTTTCCACTCTTAGTCTATAAATACTAAATCTCCTAACCCCCAGAATCTATTTTGTCACGCCCTTCTCTTACACGTGACTTACCAAAATTACCACAATTTTTTTTTTATACATTTTATTTACCTTTCCTTCTGTCATCTTCTACACCATTTAGTTGGGTTGTGATTCGATATTAGTCACCGATTCATATTCATTCATAACATACTTAGAATTTACTATTCTTTTCTATAACATAAACTCTTATAAATAAATAAAATTATTTGTACATATACATCCCAACCGTACATTAATTTACATAACTGTGCTTTTACATTGTTCAGTACAAAATGTTCGAGTGTGTATACCTCTCGCAAGACAGATATGCAGTGGATCAGGGAATATCAGTCCTCAGCCGTGTCCACCTACTATGGGTGCTCTGTAAAGAGGGAAGTAATAAGGGGGTGAGCTCACAGCTCAGTAAGGAAATCAAGCAAGCAAGTAGATAACCACACTATCTACAAAATACTATGCTCATGCCTCGAAATCATTTCCTTACCCTATCTGTATCTAAAGCATGTATCATGCTCAAAGCTTTTATGCAATATATATATATATATATACACACACAAAACATCAGTTATAAAACTAGAAATATGTTGGTTTAAGAACCTCGGCATTTTATGCACAGATTGCATTTTTCATGTAATTTCACACAAATCACATTTTCTCATGCCATTCAATTAAATCAAATAATATGACATTTCATCATGTTTAAAAACATGGAAAATTGGGCCTCACCCATCCCTCAGGTTACCCTTTCACAACTCACAAATTCACATGTTCATATCATAAAACCATGTGATAATTCAATCAAGAAATATTGATTCACATTGCATGAAAAGAAAACCGAGATAGGAGACTACATGTTCCAAGTTTATGATCATAACTCATTTTTCGTGATCCCAGACTACATAGTATTCGGTGTGCGGGGTCTCACAATTGCTGTAATGAGAGATGGGTCAAATCTCTACCGTCAGTTCTAAATCTGAGGACCTAATCCCGGAGCACACTAGATCCCACTGGATCCCGCTCCCACTGCTAACCAGTCCTATCCAAGTACATTCAAGTACTCATGGTACAACGTACTTCATGTGACATACACGGTACATAGTACTCCATGAACCCTATCTCAAGGTCGGGATGCTCGCCATGAGTCTTAGTCCTCATACCTTGGATATACCTCATAATTGGGATGCTCGCTATGAGTCTTAGTCCTCATACCATGGGTTGTTTCGATAGCCCTCGGTCATATCTCAAAATAATGCACGTGTGAGCATATATATATATCGGTGCGACACACAGTTAGCACAGGCTCCCAACATGGTTGTTTCATGCTCTTTTCCAAAATTCGGTACGTGCGAGTAATGACATATCTCTAGAGTGAGCAATGCTCCCAACACTATGTTATGTAAAAACACGAGTATGAGCAAAGCTCCCAATACTCTATAATGTTTAATATATGAAAACTGAGTACGAGCTAAGCTCCCAGTACTCTATCATGTAAAACTGAGTATAAGCAGAGCTCCCAATACTCTATAATGCATCAATAACAAAACCTGAGTACAAGTAATGCTCCAAGTACTCTAACATGCATAAATCACATTTAAAACTTAGTACGAGAATACTCTCAAGTACTATGTGATTCATATCTCAAAATATAATGCTAATATTCTCTAGCACTTATGGTTTTCACACAAAACCAGATAGATGGCTATTCAAATCACAATTCTCTCAATTCAAATCAAATCCACACTAACACGTGCTGTTTTCGCATATACATGAAAACATTAGTCATTCTATCATGCAACTCATGAATTTTAGTCACAACATGCTTTTAAGGTATTTTCACCCTATTTTTGGATAAAACACACTTATCCTCATTAGTCTCTATCATAATATCATGTCTATTCAAGGAAATTCATATATCATATAATATCAAAATTCTATTCGAAATACGTGTAGCTATCTCTAGCTACTCATGAAATTCTCTTACCTCGGATCACGTCAAGTGACCTCTCTTCCTCGGTGCTGCTTACTCTTGTAGTCCGATCAGCTTCCAATGTGATTTCCAAAGTTGTTATACATATTTACGTTGGTATACCGTATTATACTTGTTTCATTTGTCAAATCTAAATTCAATACATAGATTTCATCACTTTCTCCTATTATGGTGTCATACCATATTTTCCATATATCTATCTTCATTTCTCCTTATTTCAAATTTATACATCTCACAAAACTAACTTATAATCTTCCATACATGCAGATTCCATCATTAAATTTATGCCAACACCATTCCCTCATCAATTTCTCACTTCCATGCCAATATCTAGGTCATGCTTATTTTTCTTGATCCCTTTGTTTCCAACAATTCATACATATATCGATTTACTCACCAATACACCTAGTTTAACATATATCAACTTGGTGCATTAAATCTTATCTAGCTAAGATTTTCCTATTTTTCTCCAAAGTTGGTAGAATCCTCCTTGCTTTTTCAATATTTGATTCCAACTTCTTGTTTCAAGTATGTTGTTCTCCTCTTTACCAAGAACAACTTTGCTCAACTATATCTTACTCAAAACTGATAGCAAACTGAAGTTTCCTAGTGTTGAAATGTTAGGTTTTGCTTTGGTTCTTGAATGGAATAGTGAATCTCGTGAAACAGAGGTTGCAGAGGTCCAGTATTTGTAGAATTGTCTCTATGAGATCGATCTGCTAACCACATGAGATCGATCCCCCCTGCATTTTTCTCCTCAAAACCGACCTTCCAGGCCTAATGAGATCAATCTGCCCCTAAGCATGAGATCGATCTGTACAACTCAGAACTTTAAGGAGATCGATTTGGCCTTGCAATGAGATCGATCTGTTGCAACTCAAGCCTTAAGAAAATTGATCTGCTTCAGATAAAACTTGCTCCAAATCGATCTGTATCATTGAGGGATCGATCTGCTCTTACTAAATGTCACGACCCAAACTACCCGAAGTCAGAGTTAATTTTTCGCGTTTTATTATTTTTATTACTTAAATTCTTACCTGTCTTCTGATCGTGACCACACTCCACTAACAAATTGGGCTGTGCGTCAATGCCAGTCCCACCATACGTTTACCCTAGTACTTATTTCTTCTCCAGTCATTTATAATTGTTTACAATATTTATACATCCCCTGAAGTTACTTACAAACATGCTACTGTGCTATGCTTATTTAGATACAATATGTACAAGTGTATATACCTTAAATGATGGGCAGCAGCGGACATCCGGAATGCAGTACTGAGTCGCCTCAACTTCAACTGGAGATTATCTAGGGGAGAAAATGAAAGGGGTGAGCACATCAAGCTCAGTAAGGCAATCCTACGAACAAGTAGGTAACCATACTACCTACATGAACGTAGTGCCATGCATAAACCACCCTTTCTCCACACATTTTAAAACAGATGATATGAGTTATGATGTTATGTAAAACACATTTGCACGGAAAATTCAACATGCAATTATATTCAAAATCATATATTTCTCATTTAAAAATTTCACAGTAAAGTCAGGATTCGACCCCTCCTTCGGGTGATCCTGACTCACACAAAATCATAAAAATCGGTTTACATCACACATGGGTTTAAAAAGCATGGAAATAACCATCATGCACATTTAATTAAAAACCCAGTTTAAATCATCGTCAAGATCAACATGTGAGACTAGGCAACATCTGTATATCGGCAATAACCAGGACTATGGCCATATGTGTCCTCGTGAGCCCCTCTGCTACACGGATCCTAGTGTGCGGGGTCTCACCCTGATCGGGAACCGTCCGGGAGGTGGGTCACTCCATCTCGTCGGTCTTATCCGATCCCATGCATCCGAAGATGCCAACGTATCACAAAGATACCAACGTATCACAAAGATACCACACGGTACATCGTACTCCATGCTACTTGCACGGTACATCGTACTCCGTGGACCCCCAGCCTTATCCCTTGTTCGGGCTCATCAGCTGGACCTCCAACCCTTATCCCTCGTTCGGGCTCATCAAGTGGATCTCTAACCCTTATCCCTCGTTCGGGCTCATCAGGTTGTTTCTCTAACCCTTATCCCTCGTTCGGGCTCATCAGGTTGTTTATCTAACCCTTATCCCTCGTTCGGGCTCATCAGGTTGTTTTAACATGCCATGTCTTAAAATGCACGTGCGGGCCTATTTAATCGGTGACACACAGTCTACCCGATGCTCCAAGCACGGCTTATCGCATGTTCTCATAAAATTGGTGCGAGCAATGCTCAGCACTCTCATCAAATCAAGTAAAACTAGTGCGAGCTAAGCTCAGCACTCTGTATGCAAACCTCGTAAAAATCCAGTGCGAGCGAAGCTCCAACACACTGTCTCAGAAATCATATAAAAATATGGTGCGAGTTAGACTCTAGCACCCTGTCACGAAAATCATATATATATATATATATAAATCTGCTGCGAGTTGGACTCCAGCACCTATGCATGTAAAACTCTAGTGCGAGCTCTCGCTCCAGCACTAATGCATGCATCACCCAAATCAAAACATCGTGCGAGCTGAGCTTTAGCACGTCATATGTCAATAAAACACGTAGGCGGCTCTGTTTTCTCAAAACAGTTTTCAAAACAATTATATCGTTGAAAGTATGCAATGCTTTGCATTTTCTTTCAAGGTTAGCCAGCCTACTCATGCATGCATTAAAATGTCTCCCGGGACGAGCAGAAACCTCTTGTTCTTGCTCCTCCCAATTTTTCCTAAATTTGTAAATTTTACCCTTAACAAGGGTATTTTGGTAATTTGCCCATTCGGGGCACTAAAATTATTATTTGACCTCTAGACCCTTCAGATAATTTTTAAAGACTGCATATGAACTTGAAATTGCGTAAAGTTTACCTCTAGCAGCCCGTAGAATTCCCTTACCTTATTTTCCTGTCGAGTCTGACCTTTCCACTGATGTCACATCGCGCAGTCCGATCTGCTCTCAATCCAATGCTCGGAACTGCGTATCAATATTCCTCAGGTCAGATAACATACAATTTAATTGTATTTCCTATTTTCTGGGCTTAATTTAAATCATTGGGCCCGTTTACCCCTATTGGGCCCGATTGCACCTTAATGGGCCTTAATCGGCCTTAAGCCCGTTTTCCACTTAATTTTCACTTTATCGAGGCCTATTGGGCTCATTGGGCCCTCCAGCAATTTATTGGGCCTCGTTCTAACTCTCGAATAGCTAAATTTAATATTTACGACAATTTATCTAAATTTTCATAATTTAATTCAATTTATGCGGAATTTAAATTCATATCACGCATAACGATGTAAATTATCGTAAATAAGGATCACTTACCCGAGATTCCATGCTAGTACGTAAATTGAGGCTGTCTCGAGCTCTCGTTTGATGCCAGTCGTCGAGCTACACAATTCCATAATTTTTTCGGGTAAGTTTTCAGCCCAAAATTAATTAAATTAAATACTCCGAAATTTAAATCGGGTCAATTTCGACTACTATTTACTTACCCGTAGCTCGATTGCATCGTCGGGATTTCTCCCCAATTTTTCCTCTTTTTCTTTTTCCCTTTTTCTCCCTTTTTTCCTCTCTTTTTGGCTGAACCGATTCAGTCCGGTTCGGACCGGTTCAGACCCGCTGGTTCACCCCGGTTCACTCCGGTTCGGCCGGTTCACCGCCTTGCTGACCGGTTCTCCACCGGCTTCCACAGCCAGCATCTCCGTTGGGTCGTCCGCATCACGAATCTGGGCTTGGTTCGCTTCGAGCTCTCCGAAAAATGGCCGGTCCGGCCTGTTCTCTCCGACCGTCGGGACCCATTTCTCCTCTTGGCCGTCGTCGGCGATTCCGGCCATTTCGTCGGCTGCTACCGGTCTCAAAATGACCGGCTCCTCCTCCTGAACTCATCGGTGGCCTCCGTTGATGCCCAGCCGCCGTGGATCGCCAGAAATCAGGCCGTTTCTCCTCGATTCTTTCCCTCCTCCGATCGGCTTCCTCCGGCCACTACACAGCGCGTCTCCGGTACCATCTTGCTCACCGGCCTCCCCTCTTCCTCGTCGGGGGTCGTCGGTCGCCGGTGCGTCCTCGGGCTTCCTCGATTTTCTCGGCTTCCGTTCTTCGTCTCCTTTCGCGTTTCTGATTCTTTCTTTTTTTTTGTTTTATTATTATTATTATTATTATTATTATTATTATTATTTATTTGATTATTTCACTATTCATTAAAATACTCCATAAAATCCAAAATATCTACACTTATATTATTTTTATTCTAATTTAATCTATTTAATTTAAATTTAATTTATTAAATATATTTTTCTCCAAATTTTTGATATTATTCCTTCGCGCTTTTCGAGATATCATTCCGATAATTTTTTTCGGTATTTTTAAAATTTCTGAATCTTGATCAATTGACCCAAATTGTATAATTTCCTCATTATCGATCAAGATATCTTACATCCTTATTTTAAATTAAAATTTTCTTATCGCCTTAATACCGGGTTTTGGTATTTTTACCATTTTACCCCTGCTCTTGTTTCAGAAATCAATTTTACCTGATCTTCCTTCATACATCCCCCATCTTTTCTTATTTAATTTTCGTATTTTAATTAAATTCGGGTCTTATAACTCTCCCCCACTTAAGGAATTTGGTCCTCCAAATTAGAACCAAGTCATATGAGTCCATATACAACTCCGGGTACATCGATCGTATCATACTCTTAAATTCTTATGTGACCTTCTCCGGAGTGTATTACTACCAAAGGACTTTAATTAGGGAGATCATCTTAAACCTCAAGACTTTCTCTTTCCTGTTTAATGCCCGAATCAACTTTTTCAATATACTTATAATTGCATTAAACTGAACTATTGGATCTTATATCCTATCACCTATGCTGGATCTGGATAGTATTTTCGAAGCATCAAAAGATGGGACACATTGTGGATGCCTGGTTATTTAAGTGGAAATGCCACCTACAGGTATTATCTCCCAATTGTCCAATCTCTCAAAATATTCCATCCAGCGCAACTCAATTTACCTTCTTCCAAAAGCTCGCTATGTCCTTATTCCCTTAGGACGAGTAACTTTCAACCATACCAATTCACCCTCGGTGAATTCCAATACTTGTCTATCTGCTCTGAGGTGTTCTTAATCTCTCATCCTTAACTAAACATCCTCAGAGACTTATTATCCAAAGTCGAAAATGATTCTATCTGTCACCCACTTTTTCTTATCCAATTTAGGGAACAACTCCTACAACCATACACTGCCTCATATCTTGTTATCCCAATACTCGAATGACAACTGTCGCTATTGGCGAATTTAATTAGAAATCAACTGATCATCCCAGGAGCTTATAAAATCAAGGGCACACGCTTTCATCGGATCCTCCAGAACTTGTACAGTCCTCTCTGACTGACCATCTATCTGAGGATGGAAAGCTGTGCTAATACTCAGTCGGGTTCCCATAGCTTCCTAAAAAATATTCTCAGAGGTGGAAAATGAAGCGGGAATCCCTATATGATGCCATGCTCACTGGAACGCTACATAATGTTTCACAACCTTTCTTATACATAAATCCTCATACACACTCTGAGTATCTGGGGAGTTCATAACCAGAAGGTGGGTAGACTTAGTCAACTTAGCGACTATCATCTAAATAAAATAGTCTCGTGATTCATCTAAGTCCTCTATAACCCATCACGAAATTCATTGAGACTTGCTCCCATTTTTCGTGCCGTGTCGATATAGGTAGGTGCTGCAATAACTCTGCAGACTTTTAGTACTCTACCTTATTCTGCTGACATACTAGGCACTTTTTCACAACCTCTACAATATCTCTTTTCATATCTGACCACCCATACCCTTTTCGAGATTTCGATATATTCTTTACTTCCGTATGCACTGTATGTCCCGAAGAGTGAGCTTCTGACAATATTATTATCTCATCAACTATGGTCCTGGGGAGCACTTATACTATCTCTGAACCTCTCTGTAAATCATTATCATACTCTGTGAACTCTGTCACTGTACCCTTCTGAATTTGACCCAAACTATCGACATCATGCCGATCATCACGCTAAGCCTGGCAAATCCGGGCACTCTCATTCGGTTCTATCTCAGGCTAGCTGTCACACAATCACTGTCATCATCAGAAGGGATCACATCAATACTGAGGTTCAGAACTGCTTTAGCTGCTCACGCTCCCTGACCATCATATGTAATACCATCCCGAGACTCTTTCTGCTCAAGGCATCAGTCATCACATTAGCCTTTCCTGGGTGGTACAATTTTTCACAATAAAAATCTCTCAGAAGCTCTAACCCACTATGTATTCTCATATTCGCCTCTTTCTGTGAAAACAGATACTTGGGGCTTTATGATAAGTGCATATCCAAAATTCCTCATCGTGTACCTAGTAGTGCCATCTACTCAGTACAATTACTAGTGCTGCCAACTTTAAATCATGGGTCAGATAGTTTATTTCATGATCAAGGAGTTGTCTGACTCCATACTTGACTATCTTCCCATTATACATCAATACATAGCTCCTTCATTATTTTGAGGTATCCATACTCACTGAGAACCTCTTGAGCTGTTGGGTATGGTGAACTTAATCACGGTGGTCAGTTCATACTTCACTACACCAAATTCACGTCACATCTATCATCTCACTCAAATACCACGCTTTCATAGTTAAACGTGGCAACAAGGTATACCCTTTTTAGAACTCGCAGCAACCATCTGTAAAAGCAATTTTTCGATTATTGCTTACAATTTGCCCTAGACTTTAACTACACCCAACATATCATCGATAATGATGATTACAAATCGGTCTAATCCTTGACTTATTTACGCATAAGCGTATAAGATCCTTCAAAATCGCTTACGTTTTCAGGTACTAACCTGCGTCATTTTCTTTTCTTATCTTAACGGCTCTTATTAAATTTTACTATGTTAACCTTTATGATTTATCGAATTTTAATATTCTTATCGTCTTAGTAAAGGTATCCTAATGCTAAAGGTATTTATTACAACGATCGATTTCACGTTATAGGTTATATATATATACTTTTAGACGCTGTCAAGTCTTCAGGCGGGGAGGTATTTTGAAATACCTTTATTAACCTTTAGACTTAACCGCAATTACTTTATATACCAGTCCATGTGGTCACAACTTATATTCGCTACTAATTGCTTTAATCCTAATGACTTCATATCGTAAAGATGTTCTTACCTAGCATACGCCTCTTACTCCAATACATCTTGTATTTAGGATCTATCTTATCTTAAAGATTATCTCATTTCGTATATCCCTCATGACAAAACTCTTTCATTATTCATTCCGTGAGTACAATCCTTTACTCCTTTAATTTCAACTGTTGCACCCCTTTTTATCACTTGTCAACACTTATAGCATACTTTTCAATGATGTTTTCACCCCTGTTTTCAACTTAAAATCTCTATATCATATTCCGTTAATTAATCCTCCTCTATTGGGGTACTCATGTATCAGTATTATGCCCAATAATGTAGGCATTTATGCCTTTTACTCACTTATATGCGAATGAAGGCGGTATGAATAAATGTGTGGCACCAGGATCAATGAACATATGTACTTCATTATTCATAACAAGTGTGGTACCTCTCGCCTTCGTCCAACAGCCTACTTTCTTTTTTTTCTTTTCGGCTATTGCCTCCCTTTACGTTGCAGCTATACCAAAGAAGTTTTTCTGTCTCTTTACTTTCCTGTGGGGCAATCTCGCTCAACTCTGAGCAATCAAAATCAATGGTCCGTCTTATCACACTTAACGACCATTTTCATCAATACAGTGTAGGTATAGACCCTCCTTCCGTGGTATCCACCACACATTTCACACTGCTTACAGTGCTTACACTGCTACACTGCTTCGTAGCAGGTCGGGGTCCTCCAATCACAATTCCCCTCAAGAGTACCAAAATTGGATGCACTGGGGTCTTACCAATTATCTTAGCCCATAACTCGTCAAATTAAATCTTTTACCAACTAGTCTCTTTTTCCCGCTCTGACATCTCTGTCATTTTTCGATTCTCTTTTCTGTCTCTATTCCAACCCTTACTACTTTTCCCAATCTCAGAGGCGTGCAATTCATGTTCTTATCTACCCAACTGTAAATCTGCGTACTGCCTCGATATAGGTAATATCTCACGGGCCAATCGGACTCTAATTGAAAATCTGAGCCCTTCCATAAACTTTTAGACATCTCGACTGTCACTTGTTCATAGTGTCGAGGTAATATCTGCCCAGGAATAGAATTGAGTTTTATACTCATAAATTATACTCTTCAATAAATCAAATCCTCTGGGTCAGAGTAAGGAAATTTATCTATCATTCCCTTTAAACAGTGTCCGGGATATCCTGTCACCGGAATTTATCCAAGATATTTCTCATATCAGCTCTGAATGTTTAATACTTAAGATGGGTCGAGCGGGTTTCCACCAATGCTCCGCTGCGCCCTCTGATCTTATGTATACTCTGAGCAATTTGCTCCTCAAAATAATCTCCACACTCCGCTCCAATCTCGCAAAGCGTGTCTCAATACTATCTGATCACTCTGTCGGACTCTGAGAGGCATGCTCAACATTAACCTCTATTTCAATCTCATCCTGATTCTCACAGGTCAACTCAGCACGACTTAGCAGACTCAGGTCTACCTCTACGATCTCTGCCTCGTGCACTATCTCATCTAACGCGACTCATATTAGGCGTTCCTGCATTCTCAACCATTTCTTAGTCAAAACCCATCTCGATATACACTATTGTATCTAATCAAGCACAGTAACACGGGGATGTAATTTTCTAAGTACTGACACTGACCCACATCAAACCAATTGCTGCTCTGATACCACCTTTATATGTCACGACCCAAACTACCCGAAATCAGAGTTAATTTTTCGCGTTTTATTATTTTTATTACTTAAATTCTTACCTGTCTTCTGATCGTGACCACACTCCACTAACAAATTAGGCTGTGCGTCAATGCCAGTCCCACCATACATTTACCCTAGTACTTATTTCTTCTCCAGTCATTTATAATTGTTTACAATATTTATACATCCCCTGAAGTTACTTACAAACATGCTACTGTGCTATGCTTATTTAGATACAATATGTACAAGTGTATATACCTTAAATGATGGGCAACAGCGGACATCTAGAATGCAGTACTGAGTCGCCTCAACTTCAACTGAAGATTATCTGTGGGAGAAAATGAAAGGGGTGAGCACATCAAGCTCAGTAAGGCAATCCTACGAACAAGTAGGTAACCATACTACCTACATGAACGTAGTGCCATGCAAAAACCACCCTTTCTCCACACATTTTAAAACAGATGATATGAGTTATGATGTTATGTAAAACACATTTGCACGAAAAATTCAACATGCAATTATATTCAAAATCATATATTTCTCATTTAAAAATTTCACAGTAAAGTCAGGATTCGACCCCTCCTTCGGGTGATCCTGACTCACACAAAATCATGAAAATCGGTTTACATCACACATGGGTTTAAAAAGCATGGAAATAACCATCATGCATATTTAATTAAAAACCCAGTTTAAATCATCGTTAAAATCAACATGCGAGACTAGGCAACATCTGTATATCGGCAATAATCAGGACTATGGCCATATGTGTCCTCGTGAGCCCCTCTGCTACACGGATCCTAGTGTGCGGGGTCTCACCCTGATCGGGAACCGTCCGGGAGGTGGGTCACTCCATCTTGTCGGTCTTATCTGATCCCATGCATCCGAAGATGCCAACGTATCACAAAGATACCAACGTATCACAACGATACCACACGGTACATCGTACTCCATGCTACTTGCACGGTACATCGTACTTCGTGGACCCCCAGCCTTATCCCTCGTTCGGGCTCATCAGCTGGACCTCCAACCCTTATCCCTCGTTCGGGCTCATCAGGTGGATCTCCAACCCTTATCCCTTGTTCGGGCTCATCAGGTTGTTTCTCTAACCCTTATCCCTCGTTCGGGCTCATCAGGTTGTTTCTCTAACCCATATCCCTCGTTCGGGCTCATCAGGTTGTTTTAACATGTCATGTCTCAAAACGCACGTGCGGGCCTATTTAATCGGTGACACACAGTCTACCCGATGCTCCAAGCACGGCTTATCGCATGTTCTCATAAAATCGGTGCGAGCAATGCTCAGCACTCTCATCAAATCAAGTAAAACTAGTGCGAGCTAAGCTCAGCACTCTGTATGCAAACCTCGTAAAAATCCAGTGCGAGCGAAGCTCCAACACCCTGTCTCAGAAACCATATAAAAATATGGTGCGAGTTAGACTCTAGCACCCTGTCACGAAAATCATATATATATATATATATATATATAAATCTGGTGCGAGTTGGACTCCAGCACCTATGCATGTAAAACTCTAGTGCGAGCTCTCGCTCCAGCACTAATGCATGCATCACCCAAATCAAAACATCGTGCGAGCTGAGCTCTAGCACGTCATATGTCAATAAAACACGTAGGCAGCTCTGTTTTCCCAAAAAGTTTTCAAAACAATTATATCTTTGAAAGTATGCAATGCTTTGCATTTTCTTTCAAGGTTAGCCAGCCTACTCATGCATGCATTAAAATGTCTCCCGGGACGAGCAGAAACCTCTTGTTCTTGCTCCTCCCAATTTTTTCTAAATTTGTAAATTTTACCCTTAACAAGGGTATTTTGGTAATTTGCCCATTCGGGGCACTAAAATTATTATTTGACCTCTAGACCCTTCAGATAATTTTTAAAGACTGCATATGAACTTGAAATTGCGTAAAGTTTACCTCTAGCAGTCTGTAGAATTCCCTTACCTTATTTTCCTGTCGAGTCTGACCTTTCCACTGATGTCACGTCGCGCAGTCCGATCTGCTCTCAATCCAATGCCCGGAACTGCGTATCAATATTCCTCAGGTCAGATAACATACAATTTAATTGTATTTCCTATTTTCTGGGCTTAATTTAAATCATTGGGCCCGTTTACCCCTATTGGGCCCGATTGCACCTTAATGGGCCTTAATCGGCCTTAAGCCCGTTTTCCACTTAATTTTCACTTTATCGAGGCCTATTGGGCTCATTGGGCCCTCCAACAATTTATTGGGCCTCGTTCTAACTCTCGAATAGCTAAATTTAATATTTACGACAATTTATCTAAATTTTCATAATTTAATTCAATTTATGCGGAATTTAAATTCATATCACGCATAACGATGTAAATTGTCGTAAATAATGATCACTTACCCGAAATTCCATGCTAGTACGTAAATTGAGGCTGTCTCGAGCTCTCGTTTGATGCCAATCGTCGAGCTACACAATTCCATAATTTTTAAGAGTAGGTTTTCAGCCCAAAATTAATTAAATTAAATACTCCGAAATTTAAATCGGGTCAATTTCGACCACTATTGACTTACCCGTAGCTCGATTGTATCGTCGAAATTTCTCTCCAATTTTTTCTCTTTTTCTTTTTCCCTTTTTCTCCCTTTTTTCCTCTCTTTTTGGCTGAACCAGTTCAGTCCGGTTCGGACCGGTTCAAACCCGTCGGTTCACCCCGGTTCACTCCGGTTCGGCCGGTTCATCGCCTTACCGGCCGGTTCTCCACCGGCTTCCACCTCTAGCATCTCCGTTGGGTCGTCCGCATCACGAATCTGGGCTTGGTTCGCCTCGAGCTCGCCGAAAAATAGCCGGTCCGGCCTGTTCTCCTCCGGCCGTCGGGACCCATTTCTCCTCTTGGCCATCGCCGGCGATTCCGGCCGTTTCGTCGGCTGCTACCGGTCTCAAAATGACCGGCTCCTCCTCCTGAACTCATCGGTGGCCTCCGTTGATGCCCAGCCGCCGTGGATCGCCGGAAATCGGGCCGTTTCTCCTCGGTTCTTTCCCTCCTCCGATCGGCTTCCTCCGGCCACTACACGGCGCGTCTCCGGTACCATCTTGCTCACCGGCCTCCCCTCTTCCTCGTCGGCTCCTCGTCGGGGATCGTCGGTCGCCGGTGCGTCCTCGGGCTTCCTTGATTTTCTCAGCTTCCGTTCTTCGTCTCCTTTCGCGTTTCTGATTCTTTCTTTTTTTTTTGTTTTATTATTATTATTATTATTATTATTATTATTATTATTATTATTTATTTGATTATTTCACTATTCATTAAAATACTCCATAAAATCTAAAATATCTACACTTATATTATTTTTATTCTAATTTAATTTATTTAAATTTAATTTATTAAATATATTTTTCTCCAAATTTTTGATATTATTCCTTCGCGCTTTTCGAGATATCGTTCCGATAATTTTTTTCGGTATTTTTAAAATTTTTGAATCTTGATCAATTGACCCAAATTGTATAATTTCCTCATTATCGATCAAGATATCTGACATCCTTATTTTAAATTAAAATTTTCTTATCGCCTTAATACCGGGTTTTGGTATTTTTACCATTTTACCCCTGCTCTTGTTTCGGAAATCAATTTTACCTGACCTTCCTTCATACATCCCCCATCTTTTCTTATTTAATTTTTATATTTTAATTAAATTCGGGTCTTACACTAAAAGATCGGTCTGCCTCTTGCAGATACCTCATTTCCTCATATTAAACATATGTGATCAATCTGTATTGCCAATGAGATCGATGTGCTTCTTTCCAGAAGCAGTTCTACTGCACTTTTCTTCCTAATTTCACTGTTTCATTGGTATTTAATTTACTTAACCATCCATTTTTCATTTCATACACCTTTACAACTTCAAAACATCCATTCCTTATAATTTATATAAATTGTGACTTGTCTATACATTCACAAACTCATAAGGATTACATGTAAATTTTCAGGTCTTACATGTTTCCACTAATTGAGTTTGATTACAATTAAACTTCTTTCCTTTTTCAACACTTGCCAAAGACAGTCATTGCATATCTCTTCCTTAATAATATAAATCTTTCACTTGCCATCTTTAGATTGTTTAAGTCAATTTCAGCTACAGGGATGAATCTTGACTTGAATTCACATATTTGACTTGATATCCTTGTCACTGCCTTAGGCGTGTCCACATCTTACACCAAGATTTCTTCTGATTTCGTGACTTGATCAAAAATTACAACTTTAGTCCATTTTGTCCATTTTCCTTCATTCACAATACAAAATAGAAAATATAAGTCAAATCCAAAAATTAAACATATAAAAGAATTTAAATCATAGGAAAATATGACAATTAATATGTCTAATATGTAACTTATCAAGCAACTTAGTAACCAATTGCCCAAGAAGGAGGTGACAATACCAAACTCAAAGGGAAGGCTAAGACGTTATCAAATTAGAGCCCATTACTGCATGATCTTCCCTTGGGTTTGGTATTATTAGCTTCTCCTTGAACATGGGAACATATTATCTGTTTTTTTCCTTTGCTGATTGTAATTGTCGTGACCCGAATTCCTTACATTTATATCAATAATTTCCACATATCACGACTACACATACGGACAGTTGGGCTATGAATCGATGTCAGTCGATCACTCCCACATATTTTAATTCATTCACTTCTCATGCATCCATAATAAGAAGATGTACTTATAATAATTTACAGGACTTTTACGTTCGTTTACATTGGTTTACATCCCAGTATTAATATAAATACATCACTGTGCTCTGTCATATTTAGATACAAAAGATTTTAAAAGTGTGTATACCTTTCGCAATGTGATAATAGCTGCTAGCGGAAGGAAAATACAGAAATCTACCACAGAGCTCTCAGAAGCACTATGGCTAATCTGTGGAGAGATGAAAAAAAAGGGTGAGCTAACGCGCTCAGTAAGGAATAAATGAAAGCAGGTAGATAACCATACTATCTATGATGCTTATAATGCATGGTTTATGCTGAAAATCCATAACATTCACAAAACCATTATCGTTAAAACACATAGCAATTTAATGTCCAAAAATCAAATGTCAAAACTCGTTCAGAGTAAAATATTTCTGTGTTCAGTATTGAAACTCATATTTAAATCATGTTCTCATTTCAAATGGTTTTCATCACAGAAATCAAATCACAAATAGTTTCGTTATAGAAACCAATAAAATCAGGTGAGACTAGGCAGGGATTCACAGAAATCCATAAGACATTTGGCCAAAGTCCGAGACTCCGAGCTATCACTAGCTAGGTGTGCAAGGGTATCTCAGAGTCCGAGGAGGGGATTAGTCTATCCATCGGCTCCTATCTAAGGACTATCACAAAACAAAGCAATGACAAAGCATGCCCGAGTCCAAAGACGCAATCCTCACAACCCATAGTTGCACGGTACAGTGTACTCCATGTTGTCTACACGGTACGACGTACTCCGTGAACCAGAGTAATATTACCACATAGTTGTAGGTGCCTAAGTCAACAGCTCACCACCCCAACCAAATAAATTATCAACCATAGCCTGTCGTCTCAGATCTAGTGCGAGCAAGTCAGTGTGACACACAGTCAACACGAGGGTTCCAGCACAATCTCAATAACAAATCACAACAAAATTAAGTGCGAGCGGATCTGGATAAATCAACAGACCTCGTAGCTCCAACATGATTTCACACACACAAATAGACAGCTGGCTCTATTTCCCACAACAGTGGTACTCAAAACAAGTGTGATACGCAAAACGGTGCAAAACACATATTTCATAAAAACATGCAATTTAATGCATACTGTCAAATCGTGAGCCAGTCTATCATTTTGGTTTCACAAAACCTCTTTTCCACATGTAAAACATCATGCTCATGTACTTTATGCATTTCCAAATTTTTCCCCGGGTCTAGGGGTATTTTCGTAATTTTCCCATATTTGGGTACTATCCAGAAATTTCACATTCATACGCTATACGAAATTTAAGTGTATGTAAACGACGATAAAAATACATACAGCTATCTCTAAGAGCTCACAAAGATCCCTTACCTCGGATCACGTAGTGTGACCTCTCTTCCTCCGTGCTGTCCAAATCTCGCAGTCCAGTCAACTCTCAATATGACTCTGGAGCTGCAATTAACCACTTACTGGATTAATTACACGTTTCTTACTGTATTACACATTTAATACAGTTTATTTCACTTAAATGGGCCCGTTTACTTTTAATGGGCCTTAACACTTTAATTGGGCTTTAATCCGTATTAAGCCCGTTTTTCGGTATTAATTTCCTTTATCAGGGTCTATCGACTCATTGGGCCTATCAATACCCATTGGGCTTTATTCCAAACTCTTTGGATAGCCTGTATATCATTTACGACAATTTATTCAAAATTTTGAATATAATTCACTAAATCCGAAATTTAATCCGAATTGCGTAAAATAAATCTTAAATACGCGTTAATCACTTAAATTGTCGTAAATGAGCTTTACTTACCCGAGATTATGCGATGGTACGCGAATCGAAGTCCGATCGGGCTTTCGTTCGGAATTAATCATCGAACTGCACAATTTTGTATATTTAACTCCGGGTCAATTTTTGATTAAATACAATTTAAATAAATTTATCGGAAATCAAATCGGTCACTTTTGACCTCGTATCGACTTACCCGAAGTCCGGTGAATTCTTGAAATTTTTTTCTCTCTCCTCTTTCTCTCTCCTGTTGAACCGGTTCGGACCGGTTCAACCCTTTTCACACTGAACCGATCCGAATCGGTTCAGGGTCGATCTCGCCGTTGCCGGCGTTTTCGACCGGTTTCGAGGCTGATTTCGCCGCCGTTCGACGCGGCTTCACAGGGGAGCGCTCGATCGGCTGGGCTCGGGCCAAATCGGCGCCGATGCCGTCCGATTTCTCCTCTCTCTCTCGCGGCTGTCCTCCCTCCGATCTGCCGTTTGCCGGCGCCGGTGGGGCGCGTCCTGGTGGCTGGGAGGTCGCGGGGCGAGTGCCTTCCTTTTTCGGCCGTTCGCTGGCCGTGGGATCGCCGGTGCTCACTGGTCCGGTGGGTCTTTTCCTCGGTGGGCTTCGTTTTCTCTGAAGCTTTCTCTCTCCTCGATTTTGCTTCTGATTTCATTTTTTTTTTAACTTTTATAATACAAATTTTATTATTATTTTTTTATTATTTTAATAATAAAATAATAATAAAATACCAAAATATCCCAAAATTCTTATTAAATTCATTTAGTCCGTAAATGAATTTATCAGTCCGATTTTGCCTCTTCGGTATGTTTTTCTACTATTTTCGGGATCGTTTTTCGAGACAAAAATTCTAAAAATATTAAATAACTTCGGATCTTGATTAATTTGATTCAAAATTAAATATTTACCCCGTTTTTCATCAAAATTCCTCGATTTCATATTTTAAATGAAATTATCTCATCGAATTTGTACCGAATTTCGATCAATTGACCGTTTTACCCCTGTACTTGCTCGGGAATCATTTTAACCCTTATCTCGCTGTTATGTGGATCACATGTATTTTTAATTTCTCAATAAATCGATTGCATGTAGTAAATACTCATCTTATGATTCAACTATGAAAATATAATGTTCGTACACATAGGAATCATAAGGTACAAGCTACATACGAAAATCGAAAATTTTGGGTCTGACAGTAATGTTGCGGGTTTCCTTCTCGTTCTCCCTCTAATTGTAAAATATCGTTCAATTGTTGTTACAATTATCTAGATACACTAACTCTAAACCATGCATTTTGAAAAGGTATGATGCATCTTTGAAGGATGTAAATGTTGGGATGAGTTGATTTACATTATTTTTTACTTCATTTTTAAACACACTATTCGATTACCTCTAATTAGTAATCAAATATTTGGAGTAACATACTCCTCTTCCCCCGTGGCTGGACTTTAAATAAATTGACTACCACATTTTGTAATTTGAACATCGGCTAGGTATGGCATATCCTTCAAGGATGTGCATATTAGAATGAGCCCACTTACATCATTTTTCACTTCTCTTATAAATTGAGTACTCGATTACCTATTATTAGTAATCAAATGTCTATATTTGCAGCCTTTTTTTTTTCCTTGTGGCTGAAATTTATAGTATAATTTATACCATCATTCAACTAGCACATTAGATAATTCCAATATCCTTACGTTTTGGAAATGTATGGTGCATCTTTGAAAGATGTAAATGTTAGGATGTTACGTTGTTTTTAACTTATTTTATAAACTTACTATTCGATTACCTCTTGTTAGTAATCAAATGTCTGAGCATACGCCTTTTCCCTCGTGGTTGGAATTTAAATAAATCGACTACCACATTTGGTAATTCGAATATTTGCTCATTATGGAAAGGTATGGTACATCCTTCAATGATGTATATACTGGAACGAGCCCACTTACGTTGTTTTTCACTTCTCTTATAAACTAAGTACTTGATTACCTACTGTTAGTAATTGAATGTCTGTATTTGCATTCTTTTTTTCCTCAGTGTCTGGAATTTATAGCAGAATTTATACCATCATTCGACTAGCACATTAGATAATTTCAATATCCTTGTGTTTCAGAAAGGTATTGTGCATCTTTAAAGGATGTAAATGTTGGGATGAGTTAATTTTCATTGTTTTTTACTTATTTTTTGAACTTACTATTCGATTACCTCTTGTTAGTAATCAAATGTCTGGAGTTGCAGGCGCCTTTTTCCCTCGTGATTAGACTTTAAATAAATATATCACATTTTGTAATTCGAATATCGGCTCATTATGGAAAGGGCTTCAAGGATGTACATGTTGGAATGAGCCCACTTACTTTGTTTTTCACTTCTCTTATAAATAGAGTACTCGATTACCCACTGTTAGTAATCAAATGTCTGTATTTGCAGCCTTTTTTTCCCAATGGTTGGAATTTATAGCAGAATTTATACCATCATTCGACTAACACATTAGATAATTCCAAAATCCTTGCATTTTAGAAAGGTATGATGCATCTTTGAAGGATGTAAATGTTGGGATGAGTTGATTTACATTGTTTTTTTACTTCTTTTCTGAACTTACTCTTCGATTACCTCTTATTAGTAATCAAATGTATGAAATTGCAGGTGCCTTTTCCTCAGTGATTGGACTTTAAATAAATTGACTATCACATTTTGTAATTCAAATATCAGCTCATTATGGAAAGGTATGGTACATTCTTCAAGGATGTACATGTAGCAATGAGCCCACTTACGTCGTTTTTCACTTCTCTTATAAATAAAGTACTCAATTACCTATTGTTAGTAATCGAATGTCTGTATTTGTAGCCTTCTTTTTCTCGGTGGCTGAAATTTATAGCAGAATTCATACCATCATTCGACTACCTTATTAGATAATTCCAATATCCTAGCATTTTGGAAAGGTATGATGCATCTTTGAAGGATGTAAATGTTGGGATGAGTCAATTTATGTTATTTTTTTTACTTCCTATTCGATTACCTCTTGTTAGTAATCAAATGTCTGGAGTTGTAGGCGCATTTTTCTCCGTGGCTGCACTTTAACTAAATTGACTATCACATTTTGTAATTCGAATATCAGCTCATTATGAAAAGCTATGGTGCATCCTTCAAGGATGTACCTGTTGGAATGAGCCCACTTACGTCTTTTTTCAATTTTCTTATAAATAGAGTACTTGATTACCTATTGTTAGTAATCAAATATCTGTATTTGCAATCGTCTTTTCCCCGATGACTGAAATTTATAGCAGAATTTATAACCATCATTCAACTAGCACATTAGATAATTCCAATATCCTTCTATTTTGGAAAGGTATGGTGCATCTTTGAAGGATGTAAATGTTGGGATGAGTTTATTTACATTATCTTGTACTTTTTTTAAACTTACTATCTGATTACCTATTGTAATCAAGTGTCCAGAGTTGCAGGCGCCTTTTCCCCCTTGGCTGAAATTTAAATAAATCGACTATCAAATTTGGTAATTTGAATATCAGCTCATTATAGAAAAGTATGGTAGATCATTCAAGGATATAAATGTTAGAATGAGCCCACTTACATCGTTTTTTACTTCTCTTATAAATTGAGTACTCGATTACTTACTGTTAGTAATTGAATTTCTACATTTACAACCTTTTTTTCCTTGGTTGCTAAAATTTATAGCAGTATTTATGCCATCATTTGACTGGCACATTAGATAATTCCAATATCCTTGCGTTTTGGAAAAGTGTGGTGTAGGTAAATGTTAGGATGAGTTGATTTACATTATTTTTTACTTCTTTTCTGAACTTACTATTCAATTACCTCTTGTTAGTAATCAAATGTCTGTAGTTGTAGGTAGGGGTGTAAACGATACAGTAGTGCTCGCAAGCTACTCGGGCTCGACTCGAACAAAACTCGAATTCAGCTCGATTTTCGTCGAGTCGAGCTCGAGCTCGAGCTCGAGCTACCTATCGAGCGAGTCGAATTCGAGCACTTAGATACCCAACTCGAGTAGCTCGCGAGCCTAATCGAGCCTCGAGTTTTTATATATTTTAATAATATAATAATATTTATATAATGATTCGAGCCTAATCGAGCCTAATCGAGCTTAATCGAGCCTAATCGAGCCTAATCGAGTTCGAGCAAAATATCAAACTTATATAATCGAGTCTAATCGAGCCTAATCGAGCGAGTTCGAGTAGCTCGAATTTGATCTCGAGCCGAGCTCGAGCTTAAGAAATAAGGCTCGATCGAGCTCGATCCGAGTATCGAGTCGAGCTCGAGCTCAAGCACCTTACTGTATCGACTCGGCTCGACTCGATTACACCCCTAGTTGTAGGCGCCTTTTGCCCCATGGTTGGAATTTAAATAAATTGACTAATCACATTTGGTAATTCAAATATTGGCTCATTATGGAAAAGTATGATACATCTTTCAAAGATGTACATGTTGGAATGAGCCCACTTACATCGTTTTCTCTTCTCTTATAAACTGAGTACTCAATTACTTATTGTTAGTAATCGAATGTCTGTATTTGTAGCCTTCTTTTCCTCGATGGATGGAATTTATAGCAGAATTTATAACCATTATTCGACATGCACATTAGATAATTCTAATATCCTTATGTTTTGGAAAGGTATGGTACATATTTGAAGGATGGTTGAGTTGTTGAGATGAGTTGATGTAGGTAGTTTTATATTGCTATTTTGAACTTCAAAATTAGTAATTGAAGGTTTGCAATTTGAAGGTTTAGGGTTCCCGGTGGGTGGAAATAAACAAATAGACTAGCACATTTGTTATTCGAATATCCTTGCGTTCTTTATCTGTATGTCAACCTTTTAAACAATGTACATGTTGGGATGAGTTAATATAGGTTGATTTTCCACTCCTATTCTACATAGAGTATTTGATTGCATCTTGTTACCAATTGAATTTATGGCATTGTAGGATTTTTTTCCCTGATGAATGGAATTCATCTCAATTCAACTAGTACATTAGGTATTCGAATATCCTTGCGTTCTAGAATTGTATGTCAACTTTATTAAAGATGTAGATTCTGAGATGCTTTCATGTACGTAGTTTTTTACTTATTATTTTCTTTGAGTATTTGATTAACGCATATTGGTAATCGAATATCTGAAAGTACAGACTCTTTCCTCCTCGGTATGTTGGATGATGAAATTTTTAGATTTTGACTTCTTTCGTTGGCATTTCCTGTGCGTTTCAGCTGGAAAAGAAACAAAAGGAAGATTTGAAGAGAAACTAAAGCTTATATAAGCGAAAATATGGATAAATGGAGAATTGCACAACGAAATCAACGTAAGAAGGTGACGATTTTCTCTTAAGGCAACAAGAAGGATAAAATGATAATGTTGTTTCCCACTAGATAATTCAAAAAAAAATTTCTATTTCCTTCCTAAGAATTATTTTTTTCATTTATTATTTCACGACATGTCTTTAACATTTTCTCCTTCATCACCCATGAATTTTCCTTCTGGAGTCTGGAATCGACCGTGATAAGACTTTATATGCTGCCAATCGTTAGGTTTAATAGGCTATTACAAAAATTTTGGACAAATAAATTATATTTTTACTTTTGATATTAAATTTTTTATTATTTTATTAAAAATATATATTTGTTTTTTCAGTCTCATCTCTAAGTTCTAACCAAAAAAAAAAAAAAAAATCAATGAGATGCGAAACGTATCCAGGGCGGCTAAGAACAGAGAGCTGCAGCAATTTCAGTCAATTTATTATTAGTACACTTTCTTTTACTTACATTACACCCATCATTGAATTGATAATTGCACACATTCTAATGGAAATTACATATTTCTCAGTTGCAAAATTTGTTTATTGGCAATAATGGGATAGGAGGGCTATGTTCTGAACCTTTGAGTGAGCTTCTCAACTCCTTCTCGACAATCTCCTGCCACCCGTTTTGCACCTTCTTTAAGCGCCAATCTAAATCCTGCCGTGCTTTGCTGCAACTCTCGTACTGATCCCCCAGTCCTTTCTTTCAATTCTTCCGCCTTTGTTCCTGCCTTAGAGGCCCACTCCTTCAAGTCCGAAATCAAATGCTGGATCATCAGGACAATCTTATCGATGAACTCTCTAGATTTCCCTTTTACTTCACTTGCCAATGCCTTGAGCTGGCCCACCAAAGTTTCGCCCCTGCTAATAGTTCCTTCAACAGCAGCTTCCTTCCCTACATTTACCCACGTTACCCCTGCAACACTCTGTTCACGGAGGCCATTGTCAACAGCCACTTTGATGCCATGCCGCTCCCAGCGATCTCTAGCCTCTTCCAGGGCTTTTGCTTGTTCTCTTGCTATTTTTGCTTCATCCTCAGCCCAAGCCCTGAATTATACAGGGTTTTGTAACACAATAAAGGAGTATTCAATTTTAAAAATCATATGAGGACAGCAAAATAAAGCAACCCATCTCTCAGAAAAAACAAAGGGTGCAGACGACAGACAATGACAAAAACACAATTGAATCTCCAAGAGCAGAAACGCTTTCATTCTTCCATAGAAACATCTAAGGATTACAGGAAATATTAATTTGATCACCATAGTGATGTAAATTCCTGATAAAAATCAAACCAGACTGTCTTTCTCAACTCAGTAATTTCACCTAATATATTGGTTTAGCAGTTAGCAGAGGGTAAAACTTTGGCAGCTTTAACATGGTGAAGAAAAAGAATTTTGCAATTTAAACAACAATAGAAGTCATTACACATTGAACATCATGTCTGACGCATTGTTCACTAGTTCTGATTACGAAAAAAAGGGTAAATTTAACGATTGGGCAGCTAGGCAAGAATCCAATTAAATCTGATAAAGCAAATTCTTGTGAAATGAGCATTTGACCAAAGTATCTTTAATTTAAACATGTCATCTGACAATCTGTAATTTAATATTAATATATAATTCTGCAAATACAGCATCTAATATAAATATATATTTGAAAACCCTCTTCTTAATCCTCCCTGTCAAGTTGCAGTATCAATTTTAAAACCACTTAAAAAATAAAGTTTCTTTCCTTACCTGGCCATGGATAAGGCTTTTCTCTCCACCTCCAACTCATGCTGTAACCTGACAATCTCTTGGCTTCTATCCTCTGTTTCTTTTCGTAGTTTGCCAATCCTTTCCTTCTCATATGATATCTCTACCTGGTTACTCATCAGGCTTTCCAACTGCTCCTCCACTTCACGCCTTAACCTTGAAAGAACTTCCGTTTCTGAATCAATAGCAGCACGATCCTTCATTAAGGCAATATTCTCTTCCTCTCTCTCAGCTCTTAACCTTTCCAGTTCACGCTTTGCCTCTTCAGCCATTTTTTTCATGGCATCAATCTTTTCCCTTTCCATCGAAAGCTCTTTCTCAAAACTAGCATTAACATCTTTCTCAACTTGAGCTACTAAAGCGTTATGAGCAGATACTGCATTTTCCGCCATAGATTCCGCTTCAATACGAGCAAGCTCCTCACTTACTAGGTCAGAAGCTTCACCAGTTGCAAGAGCGACTGCAGCTTGGGCTTTTGTCACAGGCTTATTAGGCTGAAACAGTCTCGTACAACCTGTTGGATAATGACAACAACAAAGGCATATCAATCATCAAAATCAAGATGAAACTTAGGGAAGATGACATACCAAAAGCAAGTGCTGTTATTCCTTGTTCTCCAGCAGACAAGTCAGCCACAAGTGCAGGCCATGCATCTGGATTTATCTTATCGATGTCTATAAAACCAGAAAGTTGGTAGAGGATCTATACATGACCACAAAGATAAACTTAATACCAAATATACTCACTACTACATGCAACAAAGAAGATGAAATGAACAAATAAACAAACTCAAACATAGGCAACCTTTCGGTCAGCTTCAGGGAGTTGTCTTTTCTCTAGGGCCATCTTCCAACTTACAAGATCCTGGCGTGATAGAGGGCTGTAGCATAAAAAATGAGGAAAAAAGAAAGTGAAAACAAGAAGCCAATCAGCCTTGTATCCAAAAACACACGTTCTTTGAACATTCTACAACTAAATTAAAATGAAAATGGGTAACTACATCTCTGGTAAAATAATGGAGAATCATTCTTAGATATAATAGAAGAAAAGGCCCTGCAGATGTTTTGGGCAATAAAATAATGGGAAGATTTGTATTGGAGATGATAATAACCAAGTTAAATACGCGATTTATATGGCAAGTTCAATATTGAACAGTAATAACCTCTCAGAATAGAAGTAAAATGGGCCTAGATCGTCACTAAGCAGATCTTGATTTGAAAGCTTGCTTGAGATAAGTCCAGCCTCTGCCAAGCCTGAAATATCCAACCCCATTAACAACAACGATTATAACAGAAAGGAAAGTTATTCTACAAATATTATGGCCAAGAACATGAAATCCTATTCTTACCTTGAATTGATGAAAAATCAGGGTCCTCGGGTGTGATGTCATCAAATGCAAGTTCAGTAACATTCTCAATATACATTGCAGGATAAACTTTTGATGCTGTATTCCTGCAAGGAACAAAAAGGCAAAACAATTTACAAGTATAAAATTTACTATTTTATATTGTTAATTAGATGCTAATTTCCCAATGCCTCAGACTGCCATACATAGGAGTAATAAGAAAAGGCACCTATACCTTGAAAGGGCACTGCTTGCAGACAGTAACCACCGAGCATACTCACGGCGTGTACATAGATCGCTAGGTTGAGCATCAGCCTCAATAACCTGGAAAAGATTCAAATATATGAGCATAGACAGCAAGTCCTCATATTATCTGCAGGGGCTTATACTGTAATTGTTCCACATATCAGCAAGAGATGAACGAAATACCTTCAAAACTTGAAGGGTTGCAAATGCCTGCCCCTGAACCTGATCAACAACTGCAGGAACCAGAACCTTCCCTGGATGCACTGGTAAAGCCGCAGAAAATACAGATGGAGCAAGTATACCAGCAGGGGAGAAGGAATTCTTAGGAGTTGGAGATTCAAAAACTGGTTTGCTATCATTTATCTCATTGTAATCAATTGTACTTTGCTCATTTCTTAATGGATGAGCTGGTGCTGACACAGAGGTTGTTTCAGAAGACTCACTCTCATTTAAGTTGTTCACTTCCAGAGATGAATTCTTTATTTCAACAGAGGATTGCGAAATTTTGGCATTCTCAAGGTTCTCTTCAGTTGGAGATGATTCTATGGTTTCCACCTTGTCTTTGGGTAGTGCCTGAGGTTCTAAAACTGGTTCTAATTCTGAACTAACCGAGAAGCTGACAATCACAGGCTCATTGATAGAAATGGAACTAGAAGAAGAATCCACTAAAGTATTGGAATTCTCTTTTCCTTCTGATCCAAGCTTTCCCTCATTGAGATCATTGTCTAGGTTTACTGGGTCAGATAAGTTAGCATCAATAATTTCTCTGACATTAATCAGTTTGTCTTCAATTTCAGGAGTTACTTCAGGTGAATCGATATCAAGGTTGCTATCTAATTCTCCAAGTCTTGATGCATCAAAAGAATCACCAGCAACTTCAGATTCAGGCAATTTAGGTGACATTGGAGTTATGTCCAGGCCAACTGACATTCCATCCAAAACTGAAACATTTTGCAAGTCTTCTTGAATTGGCACAGTGATAACCCTGTCGCCATTGGATGTGTAACCGTCAACTAAGTAGGTCTCATTATCATTATCAAGTTTATTATCAGTAGAAGTGCCATTAAATTCTGAAGGTGACGAAAGATCTTTTTGTATAGCTGTCTCACTTAGATTCTCCTCAACTTTGTCACTCTTATTATCAGAGGTCAACGAAACATCCTGTTGAGCTGTTAAGGGTTCCATCTGCTGTTTTGGCCCTGCAGTCAACAATTGGCACAATCATTCATCGCCACTACTCATGAGATGGTTATCAATATCATCTAAATTAAGTCTAATAAATAAAGAAAGCAAAAAAGTAACAGCATATAAATAGATAGAAACCATGATAAAATAGAACCTAGTGCAATCGAAAGAGACCCCTTACTGGAAGTGCTTCGATTGCTCAGGGACATTGTTGCAAAGGAAAGCCCTGCTACAAGAACAAGTCCAGCTGATCCAGCTCCCATAATTCCTGAAAGCAAACTACTTACAATTTGTTATTAGTTCATACTATGGCAAACCAACTATTTTAATTTAAACCCATTTAAGCATGATTAGATCACCCACTCCACTCCCTCCAGCACACTTTGCCCAAGCTTTCTTTTACAACCTTGAAAATGGAAGAAGAGATCATACAAGAGTCAAATTCTATCCCTAAATATCAACCCACGCATATCTGCTTCATTTTCTATGAAACACCTTTGATTGACAAATCCTAAATAATAATTTAGTGTAAGAAAAACAAAATTCAAAAACTTAATGAGCAAATAATGCTAGGATAAATCTACTAAAGCATAATGCTTCTGTGGTTGATCATGAGTAGACAAAGAAAACCAAAAAGAAACAAGCGCAACGCAGCATAATTTGATATTTTACTCGCATAATATTATATAATTCTCATCTTCTTTACCAACAAAAAATATAAGTTTTTTTTTCCCTCTTCCACTCAACTTTGAAATAGATGCATAAAATTCAACCAAGAAATGTGGTAGCAACATTTGTTTTTGCAAAGTTTGATAGATTAATACCTCCAAACCATCCTTTCTTTTTCGAGTCAATGGAATCTTCAACATTATCGGAATCGGGCCATCCGGAAAAAGTATCAGACCCAGCAGTGGAGTCCGACACAATCCACGAAGCACCATTACGACGCCGTTCCAGTTCCCTACTCCTTCTCCGTGCAAAAGAGAGTAGGCGAACGCGACGATAATCGAGCTTCCTCGTCCGCGCCCCGACAAGAAAAACACGTGATTCCGTGCAATTCCTGCAACACAAAGCCAAGCGCAGCTGAGGAGAGCTCGGGCACCACGAGGCAGATGTAGAAGCCATTACAAACCCGAAAATGCTTAATTGAATTGAATGCAGGAGAGGAGAAAGAAGATTGAAGAGTGATTTCTTCTAGGGTTTTTGGTTAGTTTTGTTTGTGTCGTATCGGCATGGAAGAGAAAAAAGAGAAGTGTGAGGCTCCTTTTGTGATCTTTCTTTAGTGACTATGTGTCACGGGGTCGTTCTCTCCTATAGAACTTTTTCCAGTGATGGTCTAAGTTTCCCGCAACTTAGTACAGCCTATCTTCACACTAACCCAAATCCGGATCAATACGCAGCGATATAACACTCGAGCAAGAAAAAGACTTGACAAAGTATACCAATAAAGCAAAGAACACTCAAGCTTTAGAGAAAAGAGCCTTTTTATTAATCCGCAATAAAAAGGAATACAATATTTAGCCAAGAAGACCGCTCTTAGCTATCACTCTCTTTCTCCCTGAATGATTCTCTCAATGAATGATGGATGAATATTCTACCCCCTCCCCTGGGGTTTATATAGGCAAGTGAGGACATCCCCCTCACGTAGGCAACTGAGTTTGATTACAACAGAAACTCTATAGGATTAATTCCTACTAAACTAAGGACTCTCCGGATGATCGCCACCTCAATGCTTTTCAGAGTTTATATCTGTGATAATCTCCAGTGATTCGGTCTGCCAAGACTTCTCCGCTTATCCCGGCTTATGACCCGCATTTATCCTTATCCTTATCCCGATTTTTAAGGATTCGCCTAGCTTGCCACCCGCAAACTACGATCATCGTCCGTTAGCGTCTCCGTTTCATGCTTGGCAATCCGCCCAAGCCAAGTGCCTGTCTTGCCTGTTTCGGTGCGCGTCCCGTTGCGCCCCGTGCAAAGCTTTCCCGCGCTCCGCACTAGTCACAGCGCCCCCAGTCGAACCCTTGCGATCTGGGCGCCTGATCAAGTAGTTAGGGTCTAACAACCCTCCCCCCGTCGGAGGAAGCCGATGCCCTCATCGGAATGAGCTCCAAATACGCCTTGATCTCATCCTCAAATTGCCAGAAAGAAGTGTCTTTCTCCCAAGTAGCACCTGCCTCATCTTCACCTTCCCACTGCACCAAGTAGTAGGTTCTCCGATTCTTCCTACTAGTTCCCTCAACCTTGCGGTCAAGTATCTTTGCCACCTTCTTCTCGAAATGGCTTCTCATAGTAGGTGGAGCTTTCCTTACCTGTTGTCTTTCCGGATCAACATCTTTGTGGTAAGGCTTCAAAAAGCTCACGTGAAAAGTAGGATGCAACTTCATCCTCTCTGGCAGTTTCAGCTGATAAGCCACCGCGCCTACCCGCTTTATAACTTCAAAAGGGCCATCGTATCTTTGCACTAGACCTTTGTGATACCGCTTGTCTGTGACTTGTCTCCATATCTGAGGCGTCAGTTTGAGTAACACCTTGTCACCCACCTCAAATTCTAGTGCCCGCCTATGCTGATCCGCATATTTCACCATCCTCCTTTGTGCCTTCTCCAAGCTCTCCCTAGCCTGTTCCATCAACTCCTGACGGTCTCGCACAAATCTGTATGCCGCTGGGCATTCCCCTTGGGACTTAGTTTTTGCTATCTCCAAAGGTGTAATAGGTTGATGTCCAAATACTAACTCCGCTGGACTCATACCTGTGGAAGATGATCCATGCATATTATAGCAAAACTGTGCAGAATCGAGCAGACTCACCCAATTCTTTTGGCTTGCGGTCACATAGTGCCTCAAATACTCTTCCAACAATGCATTAATCCGCTCCGTCTGGCCATCTGTCTGCGGATGATTAGCCGTTGAAAATTTTAATTCTGAACCTATCAACTTGAACAAGTACGTCCAGAATCTCCCAGTAAACCTAGTATCCCGATCGCTCACTATATCCTTGGGCAATCCAAAGATCTTCACCACATGATTCAAAAACAACTCTGCAGCTTCATGTGCGGTACATGCATGTGGGGCTGCTATGAACACAGCATACTTAGAAAAACGATCTACCACCACCATTATAGATTTCATCTTGTTTATCTCCGGAAATCCCGTAATGAAATCCATAGAAACTGATTCCCATATCCTCTCAGGGATAGGCAGTGGTTGAAGCAAACCCGCTTGCTTCTTCCGTTTGGTTTTATCAATCTGGCATATGTGGCATGTACGGACATATAGTTCGATGTCTTCCTCCATCTTCGGCCAATAATATGTCCTTGACAACAATGCCAACATCCTCTCCACTCCAGGATGTCCTGCCCACTGAGGGTCGTGGGTTTCTTTCAGCAACTCTTTCCTTAGTCCCCCGCCAGATGGAACATAGAGTCGATTGCCTTTGGCATACAGCAAATCCCCCTCAAGCCAATACCTACGAACTTTGCCCAACTTTACGTTCTCCCTGAGCTGTTCATAAGTCTTATCTACTGATGCCTGCTGCCTTATCCTGTCAATCAGGTTAGTCTCAATAGCGGATAATGAAGCAACATAAGACTGGACTATCTTACGACTCAGCGCGTCCGCCACTTGGTTCTCCCTTCCTGGTCTATGTACCCAGGTGAAATCGAACTCTGCAAGGAATTCTTGCCACCGTGCCTGCTTTGGGCTCAGCTTCTTCTGTTTCTTGAAATAAGTGTTAGCCACATTGTCTGTCACCACCACAAATTTCGTTCCCAACAGATAATGCTTCCACACCTCCAAACAATGCACAACCGCCGTCATCTCCTTCTCATGGGCTGAATATTGCATTTTCGCATCCTTCAGCTTGCGACTTTCATAAGCAATAGGGTGTCCTTCTTGGACCAACACCCCTCCAATGGCTCGGTCTGAGGCATCCGTGTGAACTTCAAATGGTAGCTTAAAATCTAGCAGTCGCAACACTGGCTCGGATGTCACTGCCTCCTTGATCCCTCGAAAAGCCCGCTCACGTTCATCAGACCACACCCACTTCTTGTCCTTTTTCAAAAGATCAGTTAAAGGACTTACCATCTTGCTATATCCCTTGATGAACCGTCTGTAATAGTTGGCCAGTCCTAAGAAAGACCGCAACTCCGAGACCTTTGCAGGGGCTTGCCATTCAACAATGGCTTGGATCTTTCTCTCATCCATCCGTATTCTCCCACTGCTGACTTTGTGACCTAGGAACATAATCTCCCGCTGGCAAAACTCACACTTCTCTTTCTTCACATAGAGAGAGTGTTTTCTCAAGGTCTCAAACACCACCCTGAGGTGCTCCACATGTTCTGCAAGCGTCTGGCTATACACTACAATATCGTCTAGGTATACCACCACAAAGTGATCCAGGTACTCACAAAGGACATCATTCATCAAGTTGCAAAATGTCGCAGGTGCATTAGTTAAACCAAAAGGCATAACTAAAAATTCAAAAGAGCCATACCTCGTCACACAAGCTGTCTTAGCTTCATCTCCTTCGGCAATCCTTACTTGCCAATATCCTGATCTCAGGTCTAACTTGGTAAAATATGCCGCCTTCGACAACCGGTCGAACAGATCAGCGACATTTGGAACTGGATACTTATTCTTGACCGTTACCTTGTTCAGGGCTCGGTAATCAACACACATCCTTAGTGTGCCATCCTGCTTCCTTTGGAATAAAACTGGGGCTCCATATGGTGCCTTCGATGGTTGGATATATCCCGCATCCAACAACTCACCAAGTTGTTTCCTTAACTCGGCTAGCTCCAAAGGACTCATCCTGTAGGGTGCTCGTGCAGGTGGTCTAGTTCCTGGTTCCAACTCGATCTTATGATCAATGGCGCGCTTAGGTGGTAGCGCCTTGGGTAATTCTGGGGGTATTACATCTTTGTAATCGTTCAGCACCGCCGCTACTTCATCTGGTACCTCGACAACCGTGTCTGGTTTCACCTCAACCAGGGCAGCAAGTATGGTTGTCTCCCCCTTCTTCAACCCAGTATTTACTTGTGAAGCCGACTGCAGCAGCGGCTTCCCAGTACCTTGTCCTCTCTCCGCAGGGACAAAGTTTGGACATGTCTCGTCAGATATCATCAATCCACCCAAGTGTGGAATAGCAAATGCCTTTGCTTGCACAAAGAATTCAATGCCCATGATTACATCAAAATCATCTATATGTAAAGCCAAGAACTTACAATCCTGTTGCCAAGTCCCTATCTTCACCGATGCGGTAGCCGTTCCCTGGATACCTTGGGCTTTAGAATTTACTGCTTTCACCTGATTGTTACTCCTTGTGACTTTCAGGCCAAGATGCTCAACTGCGTTCAATGAAACGAAGTTGTTGGTTGCTCCTGTATCAAGCATCGCTCGAGTCGGTCTCCCATTCACCTCAGCTTTGACATACATTAGTCCCTTATGAGGAGCTTGTTGCTCAGTCCGAATAGCGTTGAGCAACTGCATCGGGGCAACTCTTGGACATTCGTCATCCGAATCCTCCTTACTCATGAGGGCCGCCAACTTGGTTCGTCTAGGGCAATCTCGGGCCTTGTGATTCCCATTACACAAGAAACAACTCCAATCTCCTTTGCTTTGGGGTGGATCCGGTCCCCTCGGCTTGGAAGACTCAACCTTCTCCTTGTTTCTCTGGTGCTTCTTCCAGTCCTTCTTGCCTTTCCCCCTATTTCCATCAGGATGGTTCTTCTTCCTTTCCCCAATGTTCAAAGAAGAACCCAGTTTGTAATCCGCCAAACTGTCTGCAGCCGCAATTGCCTGTGGCAGATCCTTCACGTTCTGCCTACGTAACTCAGCCTGAGCCCATGGCTGAAGTCCTGAGAAAAAGTTGAACAACTTATCCTCCTCTGACATATTCTTGACGTCCAACATCAAAGAGCTAAACTCCTTGACATAATCTCGCACAGAACCCGTGTGCTTCAATTTCTTGAGTGCCTCTCTCGCGACCCATGCGGCGTTCAAGGGAAGGAATTGATCCCGTAACTCCTTCTTCAGTGCGTCCCATGTTTCAATCCTCGGACGACCAGCACTATCATCATCTGCCAGTCTGCTTCGCCACCATAGCTTAGCATCACCTGAGAGGTACATGCTAGTGATTGTAACCTGGTCCTGCTCCGGTATTCGGGTAGCTTTGAAGTACTGCTCCATATCCCAAAGAAAATTCTCAAGCTCCTTCGCATTGCGAACTCCTGCGAACTCCTTAGGTTCAGGCACCTTGATCTTCTTCTGAAGATCGCTACTATCACCTCCCCTACTACTACTAGACGCCTCCCCATGGTCTGTAGCAGTCATTGCACGTTTCATCAATAAAACGTCAGCCTTCAGGGAATTTAACTGCACCTCAAATTTATCCGATAGATCACAAACATGCTGCATGACGTTGGTGTAACGATTAACATGCTCCTTCTGCATGTCCAATGCTAGCTGTGTCAACTCCTGGACACTGCCTGCCATGGCCTGAATCTGCTCAGCCATTGTACCCGCCTCCTCTTGCGGTACGCCTACCATTGCTTCAAGTACAGCAACTCTGTCAGCTAACTCGTGTGCCATGATCCAAAACTCAGCTCGGATACCAAATTGTCACGGGGTCGTTCTCTCCTATAGAACTTTTCCCAGTGATGGCCTAAGTTTCCCGCAACTTAGTACAGCCTATCTTCACACTAACCCAAATCCGGGTCAATACGCAGCGATATAACACTCGAGCAAGAAAAAGACTTGACAAAGTATACCAATAAAGCAAAGAACACTCAAGCTTTAGAGAAAAGAGCCTTTCTATTAATCCGCAATAAAAAGGAATACAATATTTAGCCAAGAAGACCGCTCTTAGCTATCACTCTCTTTCTCCCTGAATGATTCTCTCAATGAATGATGGATGAATATTCTACCCCCTCCCCTGGGGTTTATATAGGCAAGTGAGGACATCCCCCTCACGTAGGTAACTGAGTTTGATTACAACAGAAACTCTATAGGATTAATTCCTACTAAACTAAGGACTCTCCGGATGATCGCCACCTCAATGCTTTTCAGAGTTTATATCTGTGATAATCTCCAGTGATTCGGTCTGCCAAGACTTCTCCGCTTATCCCGGCTTATGACCCGCATTTATCCTTATCCTTATCCCGATTTTTAAGGATTCGCCTAGCTTGCCACCCACAAACTACGATCATCGTCCGTTAGCGTCTCCGTTTCATGCTTGGCAATCCGCCCAAGCCAAGTGCCTGTCTTGCCTGTTTCGGTGCGCGTCCCGTTGCGCCCCGTGCAAAGCTTTCCCGCGATCCGCACTCGTCACAGCACCCCCAGTCGAACCCTTACGATCTGGGCGCCTGATCAAGTAGTTAGGGTCTAACACGATGCTTCAACTTTGAGTGTCCTCTTTTTTTTTCTTTTTTTTTCAATTAATTGTTTGTAACGCTTTCCACAAGGGGAGTGAAAGGCCACCAAGGACAGGCCACCGGGATTTCAAGTTCGGACAGTTACCGAACTTTTTATTTATCCTTCTGTTTGATGAATTGATTTTATTCACCCTAATTATTTTTTTAATCTTGTCTTAACAATTTTGGAATTGAGCCTGTTTATAGAATTTGTCATAATCACGTTTTAGAACTCAAAATTTACATTTTCCCCTTCAATATTAGAAAGAAATAAGAGTTTTATATATCATACACTTAAAAAGTTTATGTTTTTAGAAAGTAATATTATAATAATCAAATTATATTATCATTATAAACAATTATAAAACCTTCCTATTACGACAAAACAGGCATAAAAAAATCTCTTCTCTATTATTTTCATTTAAAAAAAAAAAACTCCCAAAAATTCTCTCTTTGACATCCTTTTGACCAACCGTGTGTTGCTCAAGTGGTAAATCCTTGCCAGTTAGATTCAGCAGTTGAGCGAACAAAAGTATCAGCGACTCGTTGAAGATTAATTAATGGTAATGTTACTGTGCAGTAGCAGTAGTATTCCTTTTCAAGAGCATGCAGAAAATAACTACTTGCACTCCAGTGATACCATTTGAGTACGTCTTTCAAACCCAACAAACAAATAAAGAATACGCAAAATTGCAAATGTGCAAGTCTGCCTCTATAAGGCAAGTATTGAAAGAGATTCAAGATAGCTCCATTTCCGAATAAATTGATGTGCAAATGCAAGATTTAAAAAAAAAAAAAAGACTAAAATCTTATATTCTCCTTGGATGACTAAATTTGCACATTCAATAATATACAACTGAGAAACAAAGTAATTGATTTCTGATCCGCTCCTGTTGAGTGAGAAGTGAACTCTCAGTAGGGTTGCAGAATGAAGCAGCCTCACAAATCTTGAATTCCCTCCGATCCGATATAAGCCCCACAAGGAAATTCCGTGCTTCATTACCAGAAACAGCATGTGAAACCCATTGCAGATTTCATTGCACAATTTAAAGTAAATAAAACTGGGAATACAGATATTCGCGTATCTTGTAGTAATCCTCACATAAGGGGCCTTCAATAATAATTTGCTGAGTACCAGAACCCCCTCCCTGCAGAAAGACAGAATCAACAACGAAATTAAAAAAAAAAAAAATCCATCCACAGCACATGGCCGGTACAAAGTTACCAAATATGCTAGTCTCCTCAGCTTGCAAGTCGACAAGCATCAAAATGCCAAATTGCTCACCTTCTGGCTTGAAAACCCAACCTTTCGTAACGTCACATATTCACCACATCGAAGTGCCCCCCCAGCAAATTCTACCTGTACAGAAACAGCTTTGGATATAAAGGGGGAGCTCTAAATGGGAAATTAAAGATAAATTCATATATTCTCTGTGACAAGTTTAAACATATATGAAAAAGCAGTACCTTGACACCCTTACTGGCAAGAAACTGCTTGAAATCTGCCATTTTTAGATCACCTACAACAACAGATTTATGAGGTGGAGCTGGGGTCGAGATGGGTAGTAAAGAAAGCATTTCATTTTCTGTCTTCCCTACTTCAGCATCAACCCAAGCTATTTCGTAGTCTCCTAACTGAAATTACAGTGATGTTAGACAAAGGGATGGAGATTGAATATAACTCAACTATGGTCATCAACATGTAAAAATAAATTGAATTAGTTACCTTTTTAAAGAGCACATTACTCATCAGCTTCTCAGATAATTGAACCTATATTAGACACAAGGTCACAAACTGAATTCTGATTTCCAAAATGATGGGCTCACCTTAATCAAACATATAGTCTTGAATTATACCTTATAAGCACATAAATCAGATGTGACATCAATTTTTTCTTCAATTTGAGGAGCATAAACATGTGGACAAACATGTTTCAAGCAGTGTTGTTTCAAATGCTCTGTTGCCTCAGCTGATCCATGCACCAAGACCTGCGAGTGAAAAAAAATACTTGTTTTAACAAAACAAATTATGCACCCACATAAAATGGATCCAACCATGGAGGAAAAAGAAAAAAAACCCCTCTACATGGAAAATTGAGGTGGCAGTTAAATATGGCTTAAACAAGAAAGAGATATATCTAAGTTGACTGATAAATATAGAGAAAAAATGTCTGCTATTATTCTATAGCTATCAATGCCTTTAATCTACTTTAATGCATGCTCCACTTCACAGGATTAACATCTCACTATCCATGGAAAAAATGGCACATCCACATGTAATGGCAAGGTAAAGTAATAGCATGCATGCAAGGAAAATGACTGCTTGCTCAAATAACATGAGCAACATTTACATAGATAGCCCATAAAGATGTTAAGGCGAACATATAATTAGGGATTCTATGAAGTTGCCTTAAGAAATATTCTTACAAGCTTCAATGGAGCCACATGGGCAAGAATTGATTTGACAGACCGACCATCAGAACGCCCCTCATAATCCATGTAAATAAGAGAAGACTTTACTTGCACCTGACCGTCAATATAGAACATTGTTCAGTAAATGGCAAACTTCAGTATATTGCAGCTTGACTGGTTTGATTGTATCAAAATAATGAAATTATGAAATCACAATTTAAAATTGCTAAATTGTTCTCAGACAAACTCAACCGAATTCAAGTTAAGTAACAAACAAAATTAAAGTAATAGATTTCACGTTGATGTCAGTATGACATGTAAATTGAACTAAAATGACTTTGTGAAAGGACATGTATTCCTGAAATAATAGTAAGAATAATGATTAAAAGAGGAAGAGATGTGGACAGAGAAGATAATATATAAAAATCAAATCCTAACATTAAAGTTTAAAGGTATCCAAGGAATCCTGAAAGGAGCCATAGGTGTTTAAAATGAGATATGAATCCTCCCTATGATCCTAAATATCCATTTTCCAAGCTTCAAACTACTTTATAATGAGTAAAAAAATTTTATTCAAATGATAATGTGGGTGCTTTCATGCACTTTGTCAAACAAAAACAACAGAATTATCAGTAAGAACTTCAACGCCATTAACTTCATGATGAAAGTCTAAGAACTGATTATACTATGACTTGAGCAAGAATTCAACTTACAGTCAACTCGTTAGAAATGACTTTTGAAGGTGTTGTGTCAACTATCAAACTAGCGGACCCTTCATCAAGTTTCCCATCCATATCCCCACCAGTCTGAGATAAACATAAAGCAATTTTATTTTTCAAACTGACAACAGTATCTATAAACCATTATATCAACAGAATAAAGATGGAGAGATATAACATTATAAAGTAATCAAGTTCAGATGGCACAAAGAAGCAGGCTTACGCGCATAGCTGCTTGATCTATATCTTCATCCTTAATTACATAATCATCAGGATTTATGACCTCACCAAAATCATCCCAATCAGAAGTATTTTCATAGAAGGGGAACATTGGGGCAACACTAGTGCAGGGGGGCACAAATCCATCAATCAGAATATCACGGTATCCACTCCCATCTTGACCTGATCCTGCACCGTACAATCAGATATGAGGATAAACACTAGGACATAAAAGATACATCAAAGTCCAAAAATTCATCATGAATATCTCACACAAACATACCTCATCAGGGTGTAAGAAACTTTTGAAAAAGATAAATTGATTAAAAGAAACTAAAATTCATCATTATCTGAAATCTTATTGAATTTTTACCTTTAAATGTAAATCATCAAGAATCAATGAAAATAAACAAAACCTCATCACTAGCTTTATAAACAAAAAAAAAAAAAAAAAGTAGGGAACTCCTACATCCAATGACAAGGGAATTTTAATTAAAATAAGCTTTTAATGACAAAGATCGCATCATCACATTACTGTTCAAAGAAATGTATTTAAGAGTTGATGTTACTGCAGGAATGCAAATGGATAACAGAGACACAAAGGTATAGTTCATCCAAAAGCATTTATTAATTTAGGATATCCTCTAAACTTCAAGAACCAATTAATATTATGCCAACGATATTTCTTTTTTGTGAAACCCCAAACCACCTCACCCCCACCCCCCTCCTAATTTGAAGAGGAAATAACTATTCAAAAATGCACATGAAAGCATGTAATATGAAAGCATTAAAAATTGGTTGAGTGCTCAAAAACCCCATCAAGTATATTAGTCCTCGGAAGAAAATTACATTGATTAGCTTTCAGGAAATGGAAGAAGAATACCATCAAGTGAAGGATGCTTATTATTAGAGTCAATGACCATTGGATCACTTGAATTGATATCAGGCACATGAGAAGCTTTAGAGTCCTCCACTTTCATAAGACTAGCTTTTAGAGCTTCTTCTTTTTTCAACCTGTTTTGCTCTTCTTCATAAGCAACCAGCTCCTCCCCAACCAAAGGAACCCTCCTAGACATTGTGACTTTAACAGCTTTTGGAGGAGGATCTGCCTGGAGCATACGAGCTAATGTGCCAAACTACATAAACAGGTTAAAATGTCAGCAAGTACAGATATATATAATGTAGTAATTTAAATAAACAAAATAGTAATTGCATTCTAGGTTAGGTAAACAACTTTTACAAGTTGTTACTGTATAAACCTGATGCAAAGGAAAGAATGCAACTGACAAGCATGAAACATAATAATTCCTCACTACAAGTTGCACATGACAAAGAGTTTAAAATCTCAGGTCATTGAGCAAATAAATCTCTATTGGTCATGAATTAGATACTTATCAACAACTAAACTATAAATGAGTTGAAACTCAGAAAAGTTGACAAAAATAATCAATCTAAAGTCCTACATCCTAAAGAACTCACCTGGCCCCTTTCAGTAAATAGCACAAGATTCTTGGCATCTGCCGCCCACTCAACAAAAATATCATGAGAAAAACCTGCTTCCAAGCTGGCCATAGATGCTAGTACAACCTAAAATAGAAATATAAGCTAACAGTAAAATAAATTAGGCTGACAAATATCATGGTGATCTGCTCTTTAGTAGCAGTGCAATCAACTAACCTTAGGACCATCTGGCACTTTATCAAGTTCATTCTTGCTGATTAAAAGTGTGGCATGCCTGCAATATTGGCATAAATAAATTGTACATAAATTCTCATATAAATGAATATGGATATGCAAAATTTGTAGCCTATTCATATCAATTACATTTTGTTAAGCACATATAAATGATACAAACTGAGGAATAAACACAAGTAGTGCGAAATTGACAATAACAGAAAACTAGCAAGCACCAATAACCTCAATAAAAAGAGGCTACTTACTTCAGAAGAAAAGCATTGTCACGCGAAGTTCCAAAGGATTTAGCTATAGCATCACTCATCCACTCAAGAAAACTCTTGACATAATCAATTGTGCTTGATGCAACATTTGTCAGAAAGAAGATGGGAAAGTCCAAGGACTTCAACGACCAGTGCTGTTTATATCACGATTCAAACTTTTCAATCAAAGATATAACTAACCAAAAAACTAATAAAAGAATCCACCTAGTTATTATTCAAGTATCCCTACTGACCTCTTCTAAAACCAAGAGAAGTTCCAACACACGACCAGCAGTATCAACAGGTAGTAAGACATTTCCACCAGCCTCTAGAGTCTTTGAGATGGTATCTGCAGAAAGTATCTAAATTAAGTTTGGTATGTGACCATATGTGCAGGAATTGAAGCGCATTAAAACAGAAAGGATTACAGGTGGATGAAAGAACATTGACTTATATTATGGCTTAATAGCATTCAACACTAAAAACATAAATTACCAACAAAATCTCTGTCCCTTTCCCTTTGCTGTTTAGGAGGTTGATTGTTCAAAGCATTGTAGCCATCAGTGATCAGAACAGCAGGCCGAACAAAAGATTCTAGAACAGTTCCATTCAAATGCCTGATAAAATCCACACATCCGAGTATATAAACTGCATAAAATAGCACTGCAATTTGGGATTAGATAAAAGGTAGCACATATACTTTTCTTTGCGGCGGTTAAAGTCCACGGCATAAATGACATCTTCTCCATCCTTTGTTATCTTCCAAACAGTACCACCCAAGAGATGTCCAGCAACATGAGGAGCAATAACAATACCCTCACCTTTTCCTAAGAGGATTATAATTGAAAAAAAAAAAATCCAATAAGCAAGTAACATTTTCAACAGAGGGAACTAAGGGTTTGGGCATGGCATCCATCCAAACAAATAGTCTCCACCCATATATAGTACTAAGTCATGCAACATTCAATTCCCTTGAGCATTCACCGATGAATTAATGTTGACCTCCAGATTACTCATTACTTTAGTTCCACAATAGATGACATAGAAATTGAGATCATTACTAGCAAAAATTACCAGATAAATGATAATTCTGGGAGTAGGTTAGCCGAGTCACGTTCTGGAAAGCAGAATCAATGTCATCCAGGGTGAACAAATCGAACTCTGATACTTGCTGCAATTGAGATATTACATAGCATGTCAACACAAAATTTTTAACTACAAAACATAAACAATTAGTAATACAAACAGGGAAATTTAACTTCAGGCTTTCGGCGTAATGGACTAAATGGCATACACAACCAATTCATGGCCACACCGTAAACTTTACAAAGTAATAGCCCTCATTTCCAACAATACAAGGCTAAAACATTGGGGTTTGGAAACGAAGTTCTAACTCAATAACCTTAGAAAATAAACAAATAAAGAGACGGAGACAACTTTCACCTTACGAGAGAGATACTGGTCGTACATAGTGAGAAGGCCTAATCTGTAAACCGGTTCAGTGGAATAAATGGGAGCCGAGAGTCCAAACTGTTTCATAGCATACGGGAGAGCGCCAAGGTGAAGCGTGTCGGGATGCGACAGCAAAACCGCGTCTATCGTCGAAGCTACCCTGCAAAAACCGGCCACAGTCTTTTTTTTCCATTTTCTTGTCTCTCTCGAAAAACTAGATAGGCATTGTCGAAGAAGAAGAAGAAGAAGAAGAAGAAGAAGAAGAAGAAGAAGAAGAAGAACCTGGAGAGGGGTTGAAGAAGGGATGGGTCAAAGAGGTCATTCCAGCCGCAGTCGATTAAGAAGTTGAAGCCATCGATCGAGACTACGTAGGACAGAGGGTTCTCGTTGTATACTCCACAGAGTGGAGTTACCTGAACTGACGTCCCCATTCTCACACGATTTAGAAGCGAAACTCAGTTTCAGGTTGGGCTGTACCGTTTTAGGGGGAGACTAAAGTCTGAAAGAGAAGAAAGATCGCTTAAACGGTGTCGTGTACCAAAAAAAATTTTGATTTGATAATTAGATACGTCGTCGTGTATGAACAACTAAAAGAAAAATACACCCTGCTATGAATCTTACGAATGAACCGAACCGCATTTAAAATGTATAATCAAATTTAAAAAATAAAATAAGGGATGAAACTATGAGATTGTAATAGTATCAATATTTTAACAGCTTGTCGGGCTTCATATAGTAGGATCGAGAGCATACTTTTACCATCCATCAAGACATCTTACTTTCATTCCATTTTTTCAATTGATGCATCACTACATTATGTTGTCTCAAATGTTTATCTTTTCATCATTCTGCCCTAAGCAATAGAAACACATCTGGGCAGTTGAATTCCGTGCAAAATACACAGAGATTGCCCTCCCCACAAGGAAGCTATAAAAGCATTGAGCTCTTGCTTCCATGTTTTGAATCTGTTGGTTGATCAAGTATGATGATACTCCAGCCAGACCAGAAAGCATTTCAGAGCAAATCATTAGTCTTGTAATCTGCTACTTGTTCAGAGACTTGGCCCACCATGTTTGCTTTCTGCTTTCCGTTAGGGAAATATTTCTTAGACAAAGTTAGATTCCACAAAGTAAAACATCGATTTGTTGATATATTACTTTACTTTTCAATGACAGAACGTCCAAAGGAGTATACAAACAAAAAGCTCCTTATGCCTTATGTGGCCTTGAATAGTAATGAAAAGGGCTCAAACTTCTATTTGTCTAGCCTTGTCATTGAGATTCGGCATGGTTCCTTCCCATAATTCAACTAGCTCCTTCCTTAACCAGGAGATGAATATTACAGGTCCCACCGTGGAAGGTACCTGCATGGAAAAGATTGAGGATATAACGTTATCAGCTGAAAGTATACGTCACCAAATTTTGACCAATTAAATAAATAGAATAGAAATGATCAGAGTGACTACATACTGGCAAAAACTCATGCAAAATGTCATGAGAACCAAAAAACTTGAATAAAACTGTGATAACAAAATACCAGATAAAGAAGTGCGGGTTGAGGTGAGTGGGTCAAAATGCCAGCTGCAAGAGCAGTCACTAGTCCAATAGCATACCCAGGAAGGGCATACCATATATATTTTTGCCCCTTTGAGGAATGTAAATCTAAAAGATTTACTGTTTCCCTACTCTTTCGATAATCAAAACAGAGGACTAATGCTAGAAGCATGGCAGGAATGGCCTACATTAACATAAAAATTCAATCAGAGCTTCTAAAGATAAGAAAAAAGATGACACTAGCCAGCAAAGTAATTTAAAACTGATAAGCAATGCCACAATGTTAATCTCAACAAGTCACAAGCAAAAGTTGCAGTGCTTGTCTACAAATGCATTAATTGTAAATAACATATAGTTGGTCCTCAAGTGCAAAAAACAGATATTCCTTAGTCAAGTGTCATCAGCACGCCAAAATTGTTCTAAGAGGACATGTTTTTTTGTCCATCTAACAGCACTCATGCCAGGAATGGGCAATAAGAACTGATTTTTCAAGCTAGAAACTGAAATGAAGATTTAAGAATCTGCACCTTGATAGATGCTAATAAATATTGGTCTAGTAAAAAAGCATGACACAACACGCTCATATTCAAGAGTGCTTCATGATTTATAGCATGAGCTATAAAAAGAGGAGAATGAACTTCATAGATTCAACTCTACACAGAGAAATCTCAATGTGGCAAATCTTTCAAATGAAAAAGAAAAACACTAATATGGCATCCAGTAAGGTTGTCCAAGTAATTACTGCCTAAGCAGCATAGCAGACACAGATATGAATTATTCTAAATGTTTGTTCATGAAAAATTGAGCTCAAAATCTTATAGGATGGAATGATGACTGTAATTTCATCAAATAAGACACCTTCAAAGGCTGACAAAAATTACTTTATTCATACTGAAGAGAAAGGCTTCATACCATGTCACCAAGACCAAGCATCATGAAGTCTGGTGTACTCCCACCAGGGGTAGTGCCACCAAACAAATTCCTTGGAAAAACAATCTTTACCGGCAACTCTAGCTTCTTTGTTATCAATTGTAAGCCAGGAAGACTCAAACTATTAGCGACCGTGTGAACAGGATTAGAAGCTTGTTGTGTTGCCACTGATACCATGACGTTAGCCCCGAAAAATCTTTCAGAGAAAAAAACCCAGAATATGTCATACACGAACAAACATACAAGAAGCATCGCACATATTTTGATGTTTGGAAGGCGCACATGACTGACAAATGCAATACAGATGGAGATACCTAACAAATTGTTCAATATCCAATGCCCCGAAACAAGCCAAGCTGCAACAGTAAGGGCGCACGACGACAACAACAACCCTTGTATTCTGGTAAATGACTTTGTACAGCACCGAGACACAAATGGGTCAGCCAACCCAAATTGAGATTTCAAATAGGCAACGTGAGGTGATAGACAGAAGAAAAGGGACGAAACAGAGGCGACAGCTGTAAATGCAGTCAGGAGTTGTGAGACAGAAGAAAAAAGGTAAAACATCAAAAGCAAGCTGCAGGAGCTCATTACTGGGATCATTAGTGCCTGGGAACTGTCTAAAGTAATTGATGCTTCTGACAAGTCACGGTTCCGCTCCATTTCTTTCCCATAATTCAGCGCACGGAATGCAGATCCAAATGTCACAGCCACTGCTGTAACTATCAGAGTAACAGGGGCAGGCTCAAGTAAATATAAAAGCTTCCACAAAGATTCCATACCTAAACACACAGTTCTTTTGGATCAATTATCCGAAGTGTGTATTTTAAGCACAGAAATCAAATACAACACAATTAAAAGCTTTAAACCAAAGTTGCACTATTTTTCTAATGAACAGTTGAAAACTTTAAGCGGAGAAATCCATGCAACCTGCAAAACATTTAAGCCAAACAAGAAATATTAAATAACATAATAATACAGGAAAAACCAACAGTAGTTGGATCACAGGAAAATTGAAGCAGTCCTAGATAGATTACATCATGTTATACTGAACTAACAAATGAAAGAAAAAACAAAAACATTTCAATTTCACTATGGAGTTACACTTTCAAGATCAAATTCTCTAATGGGGACTTTAATTTAATAATATATATATATATATATATATATATACATATAAATAGAACAATAGCGAGCTAGACAAAGGACTCCAGATTTGGATTTCTGCCAAAATCGAAAGATGAGCTATCTATTTCTCTAGTCCGCATACATGGTATCCGCATGATCTATTTAATCCTTTTTGGCAACATTATTCCCTCTGATTTGCATATAAAATCACAACAGGCAAACAGAAAAACAAAAAATCCTGCCAAAAACAATCTAAAATCTAAAAGAAAAAAATTAACTAAATACCTATTTTAAAGCTGTAAAGCTAAAAAAGTTAATTATGATTCAACATGTTTCTAATTCCTTTAAGCCCCAAGCCCATTACACCTAACCCAACTACTTAGCCAGTTACATCGAACTAAGAATTCCATTTCCGTTCAGAAAGAAAACGAAACAAAAAAAAAAAACAGTTAAACTTGCATACTGTCTCTTTTTCGTCAATCTACATAAAATTACCTCAAAAAATAATTTCAAGTAAATCAAAATCGCAGCAAGAAACAAAATGTTAAGATGAAATGAAAAATTTTCATTTCGCTTCACAGCTCATATCACGCAAAGAATAACACCAAAAAAGTTCTAACAATCTAGGGCTCATAAATTAAAAAATAATAGTAATAAAATTAAATAAAACAAAATAAATTCATACACATATTCTAAGAAAATGCACGGCTAAAAACTTTGACCTACATACAGGCGATGAGTGAAGATCTGAGTCAAAAGGAGAAGTGAAACTAAATAAATTACAATTAAAAATAGGTAAATAATGGAGGCGATATTTTGCAGAGCACTAACCTTGGACTCTGTAGAGTTTGGGAGGCTTCGTTGCTCTGATGATGAATAAAGTTGCATTTTCTCGTGGGAGGCGAATGAAATGAGATATGAAGTAATTTACGGAAAGGCCCCAGGATTTGGATCTTTTTGTATTCTGTAACGACGTTATTTTGGTATTTCGCTTCAAAACGGGTTGGGAAAGAGTTTACTAAAATTTAACCATAAACGGTAAATTGGGTGAAGTCTTGCAGTTGAACCGTGGATTGTGGCGCTCTTGGATGTGGGCCGTGGGACTAATAGAGAAAGAAAATTTTGGTTTAAAAGTTTGGATATTTTATTAAAAAAAAAAAGATGAAAACTTTGTTAGGCTTTCATAACCACTTCGGAGTGAAAATGTCAGCGGGCTCAGAAAAAGATGAAACATGAAGCAGCCGAATCATTTCAGCTTGACCCTTTTGTCAAATGAGATGAGAATCAATCTCTATATATTTTAAGTATTTTGTTTTTTCATGAAACATTGGGTTTTCAGTAATTACGATTTATTCTCCCAGAAAAGAAAAGCAAGAGTAGAGTGTGGAACTTGTAAATCAAGGAGCACGTATAAGAACCATTGTCGCTCACAAGTGAATGAAGCAATCACCTTATACTCAGCTTCAAAGAATGATCTTAAGATAATTTGCTACTTTTCGGATTTCCAGGATATAAGAAAATTTGTCAAGGAATACACAAAATCTCATGACAATTTTTTTGTGCAGCACATGATGTACAAAAATCCACCTATGTTGAATATAGTTGGTCAAAAATCCACCTATGTTGAATATAGTTGGTCTCCAACCAGGATAAATGAGGAGGTTTGGCATTAGGTTTAGACAATCAATCACTTAAAAATTATCTAATTTTTTCAGATGAACTAATTCATAAAATCTGTTGGGGTATCTTCTACTCAGCGATACACTACATCAAAGCCTAGGTGTAGTGAAAAATGTGCAAGGGTTGTTAGATGGTCGCCCGAAAACAACATTGTATCGACACTTAGATGTGGTGCCCAATAGGCAAAGATTTCCATACCATAATGGATGGGGTGGGTAAAAAAGCTATTTCATAATCATAAGCTTGAGTTAGGATCTTAGAATATAGGTACGCTTAATGAAAAGTTTGTGGATATTTATGGAGCTATGTGTAGAAGGAAAGTAAATATCTTGTGTCTCTAGGAAACTAAATGGGTTGGGGAGAAGACTAAGAAGATAGCACATTGGCAGTATAAGCTTTCATAAACAGGGAATGATAGAGATTGAAATGATGTAAGTATCATCATAGATAAAAACATATCAAAATGATGTTGTACAAGTTAAGAGATTAGGGGATATAATTGTTTTGTTAAGCTAGTTCTAGGAGGGGACCTTTTGAATGTTATTAATGCATATACACCATAGATAGGACCTGATAATGTTAGTAAAAGACAATTTTGGGAGGATTTAGATAAGATAGAACAAGAAGTGCTTATAGGAGAGAACATTTGTATTGGTGGTGACATTAATGGTTATGTAGGTGCTAGTAGGGAGGGTTTTGAAAGCGTACATAGGGGTTTTATTTCGGTGTAAGAATTGAAGGTGGAGATGCTATCCTAGATTTTTCTTTATTTTATGACCTAACCTTAGTGAATATACTATTTAGGAAGAGAGAATCTCACCTTATAACCTTTAAGAGTGGATCGAACTAACCAGGAGGGGGGGATAGATGCAGTTGTCTAAACTGCAAAGTTATCTCAAGTGAGAGTGTAACCGTGCAACATAGACTACTAGTACTAAACCTAAAAATTCATAAACGATATTGTAAGAATCAATAAGAAAGAGTTACAAGGATTCGATGGTGGAAGCTAAAAGAAGATTGTCGTGAAGTTTGTAGAATAGTTGATCCAGAAAGAAGACTGAACAACAGAAGGGAACTCGAATACAATGTGGAAGAAAATGGCAAAACAAATTCGGGAGGTGGGTAAAGAGATACTATGAGTATCAAACGAAAAAGCATCGACTAGACAAGATGCAACATGGTGGACTGAATCAGTTAAGGAAGCTATAAAGACTACGAGAGATTGTTACAAGGTTTTAAAGATAAACAACACCAAAGAGAGTTTTAAAAAATACAAGTTAACTACGAATGAGGTAAAGAGGATGGTGACAAAAGCTAAGGTGAAGGCTGTGAAAGTTATTTATAACAAGTTGGACATAAAGGAGAGAGAGAAAGAGATATAAGATTGACACGAGCAAGAGAGGGGAGGAGTCGAGACTTAGAAATGATGAAATGTATAAAAGGATGAGCACCAAAAAACTCTAGTTAAGGACAGTATCTCGGTATCTCCCAAGGATTTGAATTGATGCTTTATTCATAGAATTAAAAAGATAGAGGTAAAAGAGGCACTAAAAGGGATGAAGACAGAGAAAATTGTTGGGTTTGATGACATTCCTATTGAAGTTTGAAAATGTCTTGGAGAAGTCGGAATTAGATGGTTGACAAATCTTTTTAATAAGATTTGACGCACTAACAAGATGCCTGAGGAATAGAGCAAGAGTGCGTTGGTACCTTTCTATAAGAACAAGGAAGATATTCAAAGTTGTTCCAATTATCGAGGTATAAAATTAATGAAGCACATGACGAAATTATAGGAAAGAGTAATAAACCGAAGATTAAGAAAGACTGCAGAGATATCAAAGAACCATTTGGTTTTATGCCTAGCAAGTCAATTATAAAAGTGATACACTTACTTAGACAACTTGTAAAGTGTTCTCGAGTACAAGGAAAAGATGTTCATATTGTCACGACCCGAATTTACGGACATTTCGGTTGGGCTACAAGTCGATATGAGGTCAGAACAATACTCAGTCTGATTAATTTTCTTTCTTAGTAACAAATTTAAATAAAATATGTTCACATTCCTCATACACAACTCGTTGACATTATTGTACTTATAAAAATTTTAGATATAAACAAATTTCTTACAACTTAGTATATCTTCAACGCATAATGATACTCCGCGGAACCATAGCTGTACGACATGCCTTACTAACGGAAGTGTTCCAAACTATCGTAGGACTCTGTGGAGGAAAGTAAGGGGGTGAGCTCAACATGCTCAGTAAGAAAAACCTCATAGCAGGTAGATAAATATACTACCTAAAAAAATATATATTTTTATATTTACCAAATCCGAAATATTTTTATAGAAGTATACAGATGATTTGGTAATTTCTCATATACCAGAGTCAGAAATCGAAAAAACAGATTTTGTATTGGCAGTGTAATCTTTTACTGTGGTAAATACAGAAAATTTCAGAACTTTCAGTAGCAAATTAAACAGATTTTCAAATATCTCAATTTCATGCAGACAATTCAGAAAAATATTTCAAATAGATGAGACAAGACAAACATGTTATATCAGATAACAGAAATGACTATTGGCTAATGTCAGTGACTCTGGGCAATTCAGGGCCAACTGTGTCGGGATGTCAATTGCCATGAGAGTGATCAGCTACTCAAACGGTTCACAGATCAGAATGTCCGAAGACCAAAAATAGAATAAAAAACACAGTACATCGTATTCGTAGACCACAGATATAGAAACAGATACAGAACAAATAGAAATGCAGTATGATCTCACCAATGCTCTTATCTTACAATCAGTGTGAGACGGACCGTACAACACACAGTCAGTATGCGCTCAAGCACATATCATCAGAATAACTTTATAAGCAAATCATTTCACCTCAAATCATATATAAATCCATTTGTTTCATGAAATCGTTCAAAACAGGCTGATTAGCATTTTTTTGGATAAAATCCTAGAAAACAGTCTATGAAAACTCACAATTCGGGATTTTCGATATTTAAAACAAAATTCAAGCTACATCAGAATCTATGCAACCATTTAAATTCAATCAGTAAAATTATGTTGTTTAACTAGGCTAAAATCTCTAATTTTCAGAGTCATAAAATTCGACCTAGATTTTTTGGTAATTTCGGTACTGCAATATTCAACCTAAAATTTTATATCTACAAATATACAAAAATTACGCATATTTATCTCTAGCAGCAATGATAATTTTTCTTACTTTGGTGCCTCGTCGATAGTCCTTTATGCATTAGTGGTGCGGTTCAGCGGGTCCGGTCTGCTCGGTTAGTTTCCCCGAAATTTCGTACCAATATTTTCAAAATTTCGAACCGATATTTTCGAATAAATATTTTTGAATTATCTTCTCCGAGGTTTTTCTCAAATTCTCGATGTCTTTTTTCCTTCCTCCAAATATACATATATATATATAACTTTATATGTATATACATATATATATATATATATATATAAATATTACTTCTTCTTTTTTTTTTTCGAATTTGGCTTCCCGCCAAATTCTTTTCTCCTTCATTTCTTCATCAGAACCCCAGTTCATCGTCATCAGCCAACCTTCCCTTGTTGTTGCTATCTCTCTCCACCATTTCCTTCCCTGCGTGGCATCACCTCCCTCATACTCATGTTTTCAGTCCAGCTTTGGTGACCCCTTCCGTTCACTCCCCTTTCCGGTCTCCCATTTTCCAGCTTCCAACTGAGGCTCATCCCTTGTTCATGGTTTCCTTCTTCCTCTTCTTCTCCTTCTCGGTTTCTACCTCACCTCCTCGGTACCTTCATCTTCTCCATTTTTCGGGTACCACCATCTCCAGCCTCGATCTCGGCATCATCACCATCATCATCTTCACCATCAACCCGAACACCTCCATCTAGCCTCTCTCCCTTCCCATACTCTCCTCTATTTTCCTTTCCTCATTGTTTCTCTCCTAGCTCCCTTCCTCTCTCTCGTTTCCTGATTTGTTATATGCATACAGTGGGGCAGAAACATGCAAGGCTGGTGCGCATGAGGGTGCGTGTCCGGGTGGCAGTGGCCATGACGTGGTGCAGTGGTGTAAGCTGCGTGCGGACGGGTGCAAGCCTAGGGTGCAGAGTGTGCAGGTACAGGTTGCTGCGTCGTTGGGGTTCCTCTATTCTGCCTTTCTCGGTTGCCTTCAACCCGAGTGCCCAGCTTCTGCTTCTATTTCTTCCTATTTCGGCCACACCCGAGAGCTTCCTTGACTCAGCGCCGACATCATTTAGTTTCCTACACTTCCTCTAGTTTTCCAGTAGTTTCTTCATGGAAGGAGGCTCTTTTCCCTACAACCTCACCATCTTTGTTCTACTTCTCTATTTCTTCTCTCCTACACGTACACACACTTCCTTTGTAACTCTTAGTTTCATATCTTCTTCAGCAGTTTTTAGTGCCAAGAGCATGGAAAATGAATGATAGGGGTAGGGTGTGATGGGAGTTAATGGAGGGAGGGTATGGTGTGGCAGGAGAGTTGGTGTGCAGAGGGGCTAGGTGCTGCAGTCTTACATTTGTAGGCTTTGCATTTCCCACATTCCCATTTCCTTTCCTTTCACGTTTCTAACATCTATTATCTGCTCCCATCATCATCATTATATATATATATATATATATATATATATATATATATATATATATAAATTTTTTATATATTTATATATATTTATATAATCAATATAAATATATATTTATATATACATTTATATTAAAATAAATTTATATATACTTTTATATAATAAAATAAATGTATATTTATAAAATCAAAATATAATCAATACATATACTTTTATATATACATTTACATCAAAATAAATTTACATGTACATTTATATAATCAAAATAAATTTATATATACACATTTATATATAAATTTATATATTCAAAATAAATGTATATTTATATATACATATTGTTTATCTTATTATTATTATTATTATTATTATTATTATTATTATTATTATTATTATTATTATAAGTTTATTTTCATAAATCGAATTTTTAATAGAATTATCAACCTAACATAATCTCACCTTCCCGACATGATTAATTTAATTATTCGTAAGTAAGGTAAATTAAATTTAAATCGAATAACGCTCGAGTCGAATTTCGAAAAATTTTGGGGGTTTACATTCTCCTCACCTTAGGAAATTTGGTCCCTAAATTTAAAAGTACATCAGCTCTTGAACAAGTGTGGGTATTTCTCTTGCATTAAGCTCTCTAATTCCCACGTGACCTGTTCCGAAGTATGATATTGCTCGAAAACCTTAACCAAATAATTTGTCTTAGACCTCAATGCCTTTTCTTTCCTATCCAAGATCTGAATCGATTCATCCACATATGCCATATCCTTTTTCATTTTCAATGATTCATACTTATCACTTACGTCAGATCCGGATGATATTTACGAAGCATCGAAACGTGGAAGACATTGTGAATACTTGATAATTTCGGCGGTAATGCCAATCTGTAAGCTTTGTCTCCCACTCGATCTAAGATCTCGAAAGGTCCCATATAACGGAGACTTAACCTTCATTTCTACCCAAATATTCTTATGCTATTGGGAAGAGAAACTTCCAAAACTCTAAATCTCCTATTGAAATTCTAAAGTCTTTCATCTTTGTTAGCATAATTCTTTCGCTTACTCTGAGCTGTCCTCAACCTCTCACAAATTAATTAAATATACTTAGAAACTTACTTAACCTAATTAGAAACAATTTTCTTCCTTTCACCCACTGCCTTCATCTAATCGGTGAACGACATTTTAGACCAAACTACACTCCATACGGTATCATCTCGATACTTGAGTGTTATCTGATATTATGTGCAACTTCGTTAATTGGCAATTTGTCCTTCTATGAGCCTTTAAAATCCTGACACATGCTTTCAGTTCCGTATAGGCATGGGTGATAATCTCATAGCCTTTTGGTGCTCTACCTTAACCTACTAACCTATGAGACATTTAATCCCAATTTCAGTTATTTCTCTTATCGTATTTGATTTTCCAATATACTTTCAGGAGACTTGATAAATCTTTACCATTCTCCAGATGTAGAGTATATCTCTATAAATGAGCTTCTGACTACATCAATTTCTTTAACTATAGATCATTTGGTACACAATTCAGTTTTTAAATCTCAATAAATTATCAGTACCAATACTCAAGCTAGTTGTAGCACCCGTTTAGGTCTGACCAGCCACATCAATACAATGTTTATCATTTCGTTGTGCATGTTCAATTCAATCAATCAAGTCCAATTTCAATTCTCAGATTAGCTACCATGTAATGAATGTCAGTGTCAAAAAGGGACCACATCCAAGTTGTGGCTCACAAATTATTTCAATAACTCATGTCCTTGACCAATATATATAACGTCATCCCAAAATCACTTCTGCTCCAGGCACTAACCTGAGTCACTCCATTTTTCTTGTATTTGACAGTTTTTGTAAAATTTAATACTTAAACCTTCATGATCAGTAGAATTTCATAATTCTTCTCCACACAAGTAATGGTATCTTGACTCCAAATGCGAATATAACGACTGTCAATTTCAATTTATAGGTTAAGGATCAGGTACTCCTAGACGCTGTCAAGTCTCTCTGGCGGGGAGGTATTTTGAAATACCTTTATTAGCCATGAAACATGACCACATGACTGGTTATAGATATAAGGGTTCAAGGTTCAGCCTCAATAAGAAGTAAGATACCAAAACTTATCGCAATTTCGCATTTATCCTTTATTCATAACTCATTCTCAATTCATATCACTTAATCCAAATCACTTCACATACCAGAGATATTCTTACCTCGCATACACCTCTTATTCCAATGTAACTTGTATTCAAAATCTATCATGTTTCAAGCTTGTCTCATTTTGTACATCAATTATAACAAAACTCTTTCCTTATTCCAATTAAGTCTCGCATTCAAAACATAAGCACATACAAATTACAATCTTTAGATTCGAAACGTATTTCACGTTCCAAAGTCTCTTTATATTCTAACAATTCTGAATCCTCTTAATAGCTTGGTTCTTTCCCGCTGGTCTATAACCTCTGTTTTGGGGATTCCAATTGACACCCATTCTTAATACAACGTGACCCAGAAGACTCTGGATCTCCTTAAAAATTAACGCTAGTACACTCCAAAATGGATCACCTGATCCGATAATCTCCTTTTCATGTAATCCTTGTAATTGCCATTTCAGCATTTCTAATTCAATCAAAGCCACTGAGAATAGTGGTCTGAATAATTAATTCGATATTGTTGAGTTAATATATTTTGAGATGACAAAACAAGTAAATTCAATAATATAGAAATGATTTAAACATGTTTAGAGGTTATAGGTACCAGAAACTAAGTATTTAAGGTTGAGAGATCGATCTGGTGAGATGAGAGATCGATCTCCTGTGTTTTCTAATATGAGAGATCGATCTCATGAGAATATGAGATCGATCTGCTAAAAGATTAAAAACTCAAAGAAACTGTATAAGATGTTGAGGAAGCAGAGATCGATCTGTAGGGGTTATGAGATCGATCTGTAAATTACAGAATGTTTGAGAGATCGATCTAGTCTAGGAAGAGATCGATCTCCTCTAAAAAGGCTAAAGATAGTAGATCGATCTATGCTCAAACAAAGAGTTTATGAGATCGATCTCCTGTGGATAGAGATCGATCTCCTCAAAGTCAGAGAGTTAAGGAGATCGATCTAGGGTATTTAGAGATCGATCTCCTCTCTACGAGAATACTTGCTAGATCGATCTAGAGATCGATCTTGCCTCAAACAGAGAGATTGAAAGATCGATCTGTTGGTTCGACAGATCGATCTTCACTAACATTTTCAAATTGTAAGATCGATCTCTACAAATATGAGATCGATCTCCATGCTTCAAGTTGCTTTGTAATTGTAGGAAATTAAACTAAGAGATCGATCTGGTCATAATGGGAGATCGATTTGGCACTCTACTGGAGGTTCCCAACGGCTCTTTCTGTAAAATCTTCAACGGGAAAAACAACATTAAATGCTCCAACTACCAATCCTACTGTATAAAATCAAGCATTGAAGACATTGAAAAAGAAGACACTATTACTGTAAATTCTGTATATCCTTAAGAAATCTTTTCCAACATTCTTTGTGTCTTCAAACATCATTTATTGATATTGTTGTAAAAATCTTTGTGTAGAAGCTATTCTATCCTACCCTCAAAAGAAAGCTTTACCTTGTATTCATCCTTAATTCAAGAGAGAAGAGGAGAGTTCCTCTGTGAGATAATTTTGTAAAAGGATGAATATTTGTCTGCGTAAAAAGGGTAGAGAGGTTATTCCTTAACCTGTAAAAGGGAGTCTATAACAGCCATTGATAGAGTGAAAGAAAGCTCTTGACAAGGAGGTCAAGAAGAGAGGACGTAGGCAAGAGATTGGTCGAACCTCTATAAACTACTGAGTTTGCTATTTCCTTCCCTTATCTTCTTTCAATTTATTGCATTACATTATATTGATTATTCTTTACTTGCAATTAGATTCAATTAAGTTTAAATTTATCATTAACTTTAGAAAATCGATTCACCCCCCTCTCGGTAGAGCCAACAATTGATATCAGAGTTAGGACTCTTTGATCACAAAGGAATAACTTCCTAAGAGTTAAAAACGATCTAATGACTCGCAACAATGTAGCAACCAAACTAGTAGGAGAGGGGCATTCTACAGTTAGGCCTCCTATGTTCAATGGTGAACATTATGCTTATTGGAAAATTAGGATGATGCTTTTCATTCAATCAAATGATTATGAGGTATGGAGGATTATAACTAAAGGTCCTCAAATCTCAACTAAAAGAATAGAGGGAAGAGATATCCCTAAAGAAGAAGATGAGTGGGATTCAAATAATGTAAAATGTGCTCAGCTAAATGCAAAGGCCATGCACACCCTATTTTGTGCTTTAGGACCAAATGAATATAATAGAGTCTCCGGTTGTGACAATGCCAAACAAATTTGGGACAAATTGGCAATTACTCATGAAGGCACAACTCAAGTAAAGGAGACTAAGGTAGGAATGCTCACACATGATTATGAGCTATTTAGGATGAAAGAAGGAGAGTCAATTAGTGACATGTTCACTAGATTTACTGATGTAATAAATGGGATGAAGTCCTTAGGGAAAATCTATTCAAATATAGAAATGGTTAAGAAAATATTGAATAGCCTACCAAAATCATGGGAAGCTAAAGTAACTGCAATTGAGGAGTCCAAAGATCCCCACACACTATCACTAGATGAATTAATAGGGTCACTACTCACATATGAAATGAAGTTAAGAAGAAATGAAGAGCCACCCAAGAAAGTGGGAGTAGCTCTGAAATTCACTACTCAAGAAGAGAATAAAAATAAGAGTGGTAGTGAAGAAGATCTTGAAATGGCAATGTTTGCCAAAAGATTTAACAAATTTATGAGAATGAGAGCAAGTGGTAGTGGTAGAAGAAACCACAAGAAAGATCAAGAAGAGTTAGGTAGAAAAAATACTATTGTATGTTATGAATGTAAAAAACCAGAACATATTAAATTTAACTGCCCTCTTCTTAAAAGATCAAATGATAGGTTTCACAAAAAGAAGGCAATGATGGCAACATGGAGCGACAGTGATAGCTCCGATGATAATTCAAATAAGGATATTGCCAATCTATGTTTCATGGCAATTGAAGATGAAAAGGTAACTTAAGATCTCAATGAATATTCCTTTGATGAACTGCAAGATGCATTTGATGATCTTGCATTAGAATATGAATGCATGAGTATGAAGTACAAAAAATTAATATCTAAACTAAAGAAAGAAAATGAGTTATTACTAAAGGATAAGATAGAATGTGAAAAGAAATTAGAGAATACAAATCTTGAAATTTGTGACCTAAAAGAAAAAAATAGTAACTTACATAATTCTTTTAGTAGATTTTACATGGGTCAACAAAAATTAGATAACATGCTAGAAACTCAAAGGGCCTTCTTTGATAAGAATGGATTAGGATATGATGGAAAAAGTGGAGAGACTCACCTCAAAAGTTTCGTAGCTAGAAAGAACATGCATAAACCCTCAACTATTTGTTCACATTGTAATAAAAAGGGGCATGCATCATATAGTTGTAATGTGAAGATGACCACATTTAGAGGAAAACTAGTGAAAAGAATTTGGGTTCCAAAAGAGGTAGTTAATTCAAAAAACATTAATGCTATAGTAAAATGGATCCCAAATGGATCAAGAATTCTATTCACTAACTCCAAAGGACCCAAGAAAATTTGGGTACCTAAGACAAAAGTTTGAATGTTGATTATAGGTGATTGAGTATTGCCACAAAGCAAAAACAAAGTAAGCTTGGTAATTGGACAGTGGATGCTCAAGACACATGACCGGTGATAGAAGCCACTTCAACTCATTTAAATCAAAAGTTGGTGAAGAAGTCACATTTGGGGATAACTCCAAAGGCCAAGTTGAAGGAAGTGGTTCAATAGGTAATGACTACTTTTCATTAGAAAAGGTGTTGCTTGTTAAGGGTCTAAAACATAATTTACTAAGTATTAGTCAACTTTGTGACAAAGGTTACAAAGTAATTTTTGACTGCTTGAAATGTCATGTTATAGATCCTAAATCCAATAAAGTTCTTTTTCTAGGTCATGGACAAGGTAACATATACATTGTTTATCTAAATGAAAACGTATGCCTTATGGTAGACAAAGAAAAAGAACCTTGATTGTGGCATAGAAGACTAGGTCATGCTAGCATGCATGTGTTATCTAAGCTAGCTAGAAAAGATCTTGTTATAGGATTACCTAAGTTGTCCTTTGACTATGACAAAATATGTGAAGCTTGTGTTAAAGGAAAACATAAAAGGACAACATTTAAACCTAAACATAGTGTATCAACCACTAGGACTCTCCAATTACTTCACCTAGATCTATTTGGACCAACTAGAACAACAAGCCTAGGTGGGAAACATTATGGGTTTGTGATTGTAGATGATTACACTAAGTTCACTCGGGTGTTCTTCTTGAGAGTAAAAAATAAAGCCTTAGAAAAATTCATTGTCTATACAAAAGTGGCCCAAAATGAAAAATGTTACACTATAACTAGTATTAGAAGTGATTATGGCAAAGAGTTTGAAAATATTGGATTTGATGAATATTGCAATGATTAAGGAATTAGTTATAATTTTTCAGCCCCTAGGACACCACAACAAAATGGGGTAGTTGAGAGAAGAAATAGAACATTGGAAGAAATAGCTAGAACCATGTTGCGTGAAAATAACTTACCTAAATATTTTTGGGCTGAAGCTATAAATACATCTTGCTATATCATTAATAGAGCTATAATTAGACCAATTTTAAAGAAAATCCCTTATGAGCTTTACAAGGGAAAGAAGCCTAATATTAGCTATTTTCACCCCTTTGATTGTAAATGCTTTGTCTTAAATAATGGAAAAGATAATTTAGGAAAATTTGATGCAAAGAGTGATGAGGGAATCTTTTTAGGCTATTCTTTGAATTCAAAGGCATATAGAGTATATAACAAAAGAACATTGATGGTTGAAGAATCAATACATGTAATATTTGATGAGTCAAATGATATATCTAAAAGTTCAACCAATGATGAGGATATTGAAATATTTAATGAGAATTTGAAAGAAACCTCAAACATAGAGAATGATCTATTAGAAAAACTTGACATTAATAAAGAGGATGAAGAAGAACTAGAAATATTAGAAAGAAAGTCTAGAGCACCAAGAGAATTAAGATATGTCAAAGATTGTGAAATAGTAGGAGATCCAACTCTTGGAGTTAGAACTAGATCATCTCTAAGGAATGTGTGTCAATATATAGCCTTTGTATCTCAAATTGAACCTAAAAATGTCAATGAAGCTTTAGATGATAATAATTGGTTTTTAGCCATGCAAGAAAAACTAAATCAATTTGAAAGAAGCAAAGTATGGAAACTAGTTCCTAGACCTAGTGATCACTCTATAATTGGAACTAAATGGATCTTCAAGAACAAGATGGATGAAAATAGTGTGATCATAAGAAACAAAGCTAGGCAAGTTGCACAAGGCTATAGGCAAGAAGAAGGAATAGACTATGATGAAACTTATGCACCGGTAGCTAGATTAGAATCAATAAGAATGCTACTTACCTTTGCATGCTATAAAAACTTCAAGTTATATCAAATGGATGTAAAAAGTGCATTTTTGAATGGCTTCATCAATAAAGAAGTTTATGTTGAGTAACCTCCCGGTTTTGAAAGTCATGAATTTTCTGAACATGTATTCAAACTATCTAAGGCACTTTATGGTTTGAAACAAACTCCTAGAGCATGGTATGAAAGACTATCAAAGTTCCTAATAGAAAAAGGATTTTCAAGAGGAAAAGTAGTTACTACTTTGTTTATCAAAAATAAAAATAAAGATTTACTAGTTGTTCAAGTGTATGTAGATGACATTATTTTTGGATCAACTAATGAATCTCTATGCCAAGAGTTTGCTAAGATCATGCAAGGTGAATTTGAAATGACCATGATGGGAGAACTCACCTACTTCTTGGGACTTCAAGTGAAGCAAACTAAAGATGAAACCTTCATCAATCAAGCTAAATATACTAAGGATTTGCTCAAACGATTTGGAATAGATAACTGCAAACATCAAGCAACTCCAATGGGCACCAATATCAAGCTTGATAAAGATGAAAGTGGTAAGTGTGTAGACATTAAACTATATAGGTCTATGATTGATTCATTGCTTTATCTTACTGCAAGTAGACCATATATTCTATTTAGTGTATGCCTATGTGCTAGATTTCAATCCTCTCCTAGGGAGTCACACTTACTAGCCACTAAAAGAATCTTTAGATATCTTAAAGACACTCCCTCTCTAGGACTTTGGTACCCTAAGGACTCCACCTTTGCTCTTCATGCTTTTTCTGATGCAAATTTTGGGGGTTGTAAAATAGATAGAAAGAGCACTTTAGGAACATGCCAATTTTTAGGAAATAGATTAATCTCATGGTTCTCTAAGAAACAAAATAGTGTAGCACAATCCACAACAGAAGCAGAATATATAGCAGCTAGTAGTTGTAGTGCTCAAGTGTTGTGGATTAAACAACAAATGAAAGACTATGGTATTGACATGAAGCAAGTCTCAATCAAATGTGATAATACCGTGCCATTAATCTCTCTAAAAATCCAATTCAACACTCTAGAACTAAGCATATTGAGATTAGGCATCATTTTCTTAGAGATCATGTACAAAAAGGAGATATAATTCTAGAGTATATTGATACTTTACATCAAATAGCTGATATCTTCACCAAACCTCTTGATAGAGATAGGTTTTGTGTTCTTAGAGGTGAATTAGGACTCATGAATGTTCCTTGAGATTTATCCCCTTCAAAACCTTGATTTCAAGGTGATTTTCAACTGATTTTTCAATGTTTTTTCTGGGCAAAAAGTATGAGAGATCAATCTTCAATCACTATAGATCGATCTTCATGCTCCAAATTGGTCTAAAGCAGAAAGGTTCAGCTAAGCAGATCGATCTTCTTTACCATAAGATCGATCTCCTTAAGCTTCTGTATTTCATAGATCGATCTTTGCACTTGGCAGATCGATCTCTTTAAGCCTCTGTAAAATAGCAGATCGATCTCCTTAAGCCTCTGTAAAATAGCATATCGATCTATGCATTTGGCAGATCGATCTCCTTAAGCCTCTGTAAAATAGCAGATCGATCTCTGCATTTGGCAGATCGATCTCCTTGAGTTTCTGTATTTTGAAGATCGATCCTTTAAAACATCAGATCGATCTCTTTAAGTTTCTGGAAATATCAGATTGATTTGGTACCTCGACAGATCGATCTTCTTAGCCCTAGACTATAAAAACTGCTTCAAAATCCCCAAATTTCAAAAACCCAAATCTTCAAATCCCTAACCCTCTGTCGTGCCTCAACCTTCGATTCTCACTCCCAGATCGATCTCGGTAAGGTTCTTGCCAAATCTTTTCATCAATCAGTGTTCTAGTAACCTACATTGTTGAATTTTCTTCAAAAATTTCTTTGATTTTGCTGAAATCTTCATTAGGGCAATTCTAGCACTGTTTCATTGCCTAGGTTTTTAGAGAACTCTTCAAACTAGTGCTTAGGTGTGTTTAGAACAATCCTTGAGTGTGTCTAGTCATTTCTTAGTATACAATTATGCCTCGTCTTAAGAGAGCAGCCAACAGAGAGCCTAGACCCTCTTCCTCACAACCACCCACTGCCTCTTCTGTCACTACCTTTAACAGGTGTTTTCAAACACCTGCAAAAAGAAAACGATATGAAGAGTATTTCTCCACTATGCCAATTACACATTGGCGAACAATTGACTTCTCTTTTTAAAATCGTATTGACTTTCCTTATCTGTCAAAAATGAAAGAATTTGGTTGGCTTTCATTTCTTAAAATTAACACCCCGGCACCTCCAAATATCATCAGGGCTTTCTTTTCTAACGCTGAACTCATCTACGACCTTGATGATACCTGCAAGATACTATGGTTCAAAATGTTTTTCATTTCTAAAACAATCCCTATAGACACAACCGTACTAGCCCGAGTGTTTGGCATAGAAGATGCTGGGTTGACCGATGAAGAGGAGGAAGTACCTCTAGAATTTAACCTCCCCGGGGATAAGGTGAGTAATCTACCGATGCACCCGAGGTTACTCCACCTTATCATCTCGTGGAATCTTAGACCCTTCAATACCCACCACTCCACGGTCAGGAGACTAGATCGCTTTTGGCTCCACCACCTTCACTCTTCACAAAATCAAAAACCCAATCTAGTCCATTTCATTTATGAAGACTGGCTAAAAATCATACGTAGCCAAGCCTCCACGATAGTCTTTCCACAACCGCTTGCGTACTTAAGTCAACAACTCGGGGTCGATTGTTCCCGTGAGACCAGTGAAGTGCCTTCTCCAAAGAGCGTATTAAACATTGGCACTCTTCACCACATGGGGTACTACAAGGACTTTCAAGGACAATGGAGGAAGAAGCGAGAACACCAGTCTAAGGCAGCCATGGAAGAAGACCCATCAGTTGAGCCTACTGCCCCACCAGCTGAACCTACTGAGGTTCTTTCTTCGTCGACTGCTCAGCCCACTGCACCTGCATCATCATCCGACGGGCTGGAATCGATTGTGGCGATGATTATGGAGCTTAACCGGAAGATGGATGAAGGATTTGCAAACCTTCATGCTACACAGCAGGCTATGTTCGATGAGCTGCAGGTTACTCGCACTCGAGTCGGGGAACTTATGGAGCGATTTCCTCCTCAGCCTTAGGACATGATTGTTAAGAATGTTATAGATGATTACTAAGTTTATCTTCCAGTGTTTACAGTTTAAAACATAATTTGCTTGAATGATTATTTTGTGAAATGATATGGTTACTCAATTGAGAACTTGTCTTATGCTTAGTTATCATTTTGAAATGACATATCTCTTGGAAGTTAACTGACTTTATGTATTTATTGTATACTAAGAAAACATGTTTAATGTTTTAAAGGAAGCTTAATTTAAGGGGGAGTTAAAGGGAGCTAACATTAAGGGGGAGTTTTTGAAAGCAAAACAAATTTTGTGCATAATGCAAATGGGGTAACTAAACATGTTTATTGAATAAGTTTTGTCATATCAAAAGGGGGAGATTGTTGAGTTAATATATTTTGAAATGACAAAACAAGTAAATTCAATAATATAGAAATGATTTAAACATGTTTAGAGGTTATCAGTACCAGAAACTAAGTATTTAAGGTTGAGAGATCGATCTGGTGAGGATCTTAATTCCTCAAAACAACATCCAGTGGAGCTAATTTAGCTCGATTGAGGATCTTAATACCTCCTACGAGTTTCCTGGACCTCCGTTTCACTTATCTACTTATCCAGATTTATACACCTTCTTAATCTATTTAATTTCATATTCATTCTCAGACTTGTTACCTTATGTCTAATTTTAACCATTTCATCTATAATTACCACTTTATTTCATCTAAAATGTGCTACCGCCTAAGGGCATCCCATATAATTTTTTGATGTTGGCTCTCGGATTAAATCGGGAAACTTCCCTACGAGATTGATTTTTCAATTCTTGATGCTTTAAAAGATACTTCTTTCTAGTAGTGCACTTCAAAGTTCGTATAACTTTCCCAATTTTGTTACCACAAAACTGCAAATCAACTTTCTCGGTAGAGTTACTACCAAAACTCTATAGGGTTTCTCTGTCTCATTTATCCAATCTTCCACTATCATTGGATTTCTTAACTCCACTAAAAAATAGAGGCCTAAACATCTGAAATTACCTCTATTAGGTTTTCAATCGTACCCTACGAATCCATATAAATTCTTCCAATTCATTTATTCCAGTTTTCCAACACATTTGGATTTTTTTACTCTAGTATATAATAGTGTATTATTTTTCGAAGTTGTCTCAGTCTTACTCCCCGTCACACCTCAATCGTTAATATTATCACGGGGCCACTATCACTTGACCCGATCATGTCATCATTACTTTCATGTCCTGCTCAATTTTTACGAAGTGGACTCCAAAAATTTTTCAGTGAAACTATAAGGTGTTCACTCAGACAAGGGTTCACTATACCTTTAGGGCCTATCTCTACGACATCGAGAAATGATTAATTTCCATATGCCAATATGGTTGTAATACTAACCAATCATATCTATCAGTTTCCCTTCATTCACTAACATAATTTTCAGTAAAACACAGACAAGTATACCCATTTATATCTAATTAATGTACAGTAACGTTGGGGATGTGAACTTTCTAAGTCTTTTTCACTTCTAATATCGACTCATATCAGGTCAACCTTTCTCTGATACCAATTCTGTCACGACCCGAATTTAAGGACATTTCAGTTGGGCTACAAGTCGATATTAGGTCAGAACAATACTCAGTCTGATTAATTTTCTTTCTTAGTAACAAATTTAAATAAAATATGTTCACATTCCTCATACACATCTCGTTGGCATTACTGTACTTATAAAAATTTTAGATACAAAAGAATTTCTTACAACTGGGTATACCTTCAACGCATAATGATACTCCGCGGAACCATAGCTGTGCGACATACCTTACTAACGGAAGCGTTCCAAACTACTGTGGGACTATGTGGAGGAAGTAAGGGGGTGAGCTCAACATGCTCAGTAAGAAAAACCTCATAACAGGTAGATAAATACACTACCTAAATTTTTTTTTTTATATTTGCCAAATCTGAAATATTTTTACAGAAGTATACAGATGATTTGGTAATTTCTCAGATACCAGAGTCAGAATTCGAAAAAACAGATTTAGTATCGGCAATGCAATCTTTTACTGTGGTAAATACAGAAAATTTCAGAGCTTCCAATAGCAAATTAAACAGATTTTCGAATATCTTAATTTCATGCAGACAATTCAGAAAAATATATCAAATAAATGAGATAAGGCAAACATACTATATAAGATATAAAAAATGACTATTGGCCAATGTCGGTGATTCCGGGCAATTCACGGGCTAGGTGTGTAAACACCGTAAAATTTTTTGTACTTAATTAGACAATGAAATAAATTTAATAAAAAGTTTTTAATGGAAGTACGAATATTCGTTGTAGGGCTCGAGAATGATGGGAGTCGAGAAGCTCCGAAATGGCTGAGAGCCCGAAATACAAGAGGTGAGGAGAAAATGCAAGTATGACGATATTGTGGAATTTTAGTTTATCAGCTGGAAATTTATGTAAAGTCTATATTTGTGGTTTCAAAAAGATATAGAATAATAAAAATAAAAATAAAAATAAAAATATTTTCACTACAAGGTAAGGTAAATTAAATGAAAATATGTTATAAATATATATAAATATATATAAATATATATATATATATATTATACCATATTGGAAATATATTGCATAGTATATCTATTACATATATAAACAAAAGAAACAAAAAGCAAAAAAAAAAAAATGGAAGAAGTGTCGCGCGACACGGGTGATCAGAGAAGGGAATCGGGATTCCCTTCCTTGATCCGATAGAAGAAACCGCAGGGAGAGAAAAGGAGACCACCGAAGACAGGAGACGGTGATCGAGGGAAAGAGGAAAACCTACCGACGCCGATTAAGCCGAAATTCGACGAAGAAACGATGACCGGTGAGAGAAAACAGAAAAGAGGGAGATGTCGAAACCGAGAGAGGAAGGAGAAGAAAAGAGAGGAAAGGAGAGGAAGCAGAGGTTGGAGGAGGAAAGCCCGTGTCGTCGCCGGTCAGAGGGTGGTTAAATAGTTACCGACGATGCAGGAGAAGAAGCAGATCAACGATGAGAAGAGGCAGCAGCGCTGCCGAAAAAGGAAATGGTCGAACCGGCCACTTTCCAGCCAACCCAACCTTGCCCTAGCCAACCACAAGCATCGCGAGGTCCTGCGGAGTAGTTGGACATGGAAGCTGGCGAAGAACCAGTCGTCCGAGTTGAAAATCGACGGTTGAAGCTGAACCGATTCAGATCGATTCAGTTGAAGAGTGTTAAGCTGAATTGGACCGAACCAGTTCAGCGCAAAAAAAAAAAGAAAAAGAAAAGAAAAAGAAAAAGAGGAAAAAAAAGGGAAAAGGAAGATGAAACTTTTGGAGATGCTTCGGTTTGACGGTAGACCGATAAGCGGTCAAAATTGACTGTTTAAATTTTTAGAAAAACTATTTAAATTTATATCTGAACAAAATTGACCCGGTTTGGAAATATGTGTGTCTAGCATGACAATGGGCGATGAACGAGAGATCGATACAGCCTCAATTTACGTGTCATCACGAAATCTTGGGTAAGTGAATCTCACTTGCTACTACTTGTATAATTATACGATTTAGAAATTAATCGCATAGTTTTTGGATTAATTTCGTATAAATTGCGTTACAACCAAAATTGGAAAATCGACTATCGCAAACGATATTGTGAACTATCCAAAAAAATTAGAAAAAGTTTAAAATGATGTGATGGTGATAGTAGGCCATGTAGTCAGCTAAACGTCTATAATGGGCCCAGCTTGTGTAACAATCGACCTAAACTCGTTAATGACATAATGGACGGCCTATAAATTGTAATTGAGCCTAAATAGTTAAAAGGATTTTAAAGATTGAATAAGGGAGTTGAAACGGGCTTAGGATAGAGGTAGGCCCATTAAGAGACTATAAGGCCCAATAAAAATAATTGATCTAAAATTTTATCTGAAGTGAAATTACACTGCGTACGTGTTTATAAGAAATAATAATAAGCGATTTGTGATTAATTACAGTTCCAGAATACTGAATTGGGACTCAGAGGAATGACTGATGAGAGGTACTGGGATAATAGCGCTATCAACATATACCTAGGTAAGAGGGTGTAATTTAATTTAGTTCTGATAATGAACACTCCTTGCATTCCTAAAAAGATTTTTTATGAAACAATGTTATGTTTTGAAATGATTTATGATTATTTTCATACTTATGGAACGATTTACGAAACATGATTTCATTTTATGAAATGAATTTCCTGAAGTATGAAAATGCTTGGAAGTTTTATGATGGTTTGAAAACCTATATTTATGCTTGTGAAAGGAACTTTTGACATTTTCAAAAGTATTTAAGAAAAGGGAAAAGAATTTTTCAGACTATAGGCTTTATGCATGGCTACTTCTCGTGGTGTTTTGGCTCCACCACTTGAGTGCCGGTACGTAGAGCCCCTGTAGCACTTGACTCTACCTGTGTGGTAGATGTCTTGCTACTTGTGGTTAATAATGATGACGTTTTGGTAGTATCTCGTGCCCGAGCAGCACACATGAATGTTTCTCGCACTGAGAGTGCATTTGGTGCCCGTGCCCTAGCTAGGTGCTAGAGAAAGTAAGAAAGATAGATACTACCCATGTTTTTAAAAGTGTTATATGACCCTAATCCAGTCTACAGCCCCCCACCATGGCCATAGGTATGATGACTCTCTACGGAGAATGACAGATATCGCATGACTTAGTTATAGCCTAGTCTCCATGATTATGATTATGATGATGATGATGATGATGAATGACTATGTTTATATGAGATTATGACGAAATGTTTACGAATAATCATGATTTATGATGAAATGTTTAAGAATGATTTATGTTTTATGAAACATTTATGAATGATGATGATTTTATGAAATTATCCATGAACGATGAAGATTTTATGAAACTGTTTAAGCATGCTATTTGATTTAAAGAACCCATGCTTCATATTTTCCTATGATGACTATGCACGTAACAAAAGGTTTACATATTTTGAAATCTTTGGTTTCTAAAAGAAACTTATGATCAGTTTTTCTGAAGCAAAGTTTGTTTCATGAATGATTCTTGCATGCTTTTACTTATCAGAACTACTTTAAATGTATTTTCTTACTGGGCTTTTTCCCGAAAGCTCACCCCTCCACCTCTCAGATTGTTTGCAGTGAATTACAGTTGATAATTGCTGCGTAGACGACGTAGGCTGGCGGATACGAGCTTCCTCAGACTACCTTTTATACATGCGTGAGGTAATCATTTTTATCTATTTACCAGACCATTTGTATGCACAGACATCTATTGAAAGCAATATGTGGGGATGTAATCTGTATAAGGATAAATGAAATGAAATATTTTTAAGGATTGATTTTTGGGAGTAACTAGATGTGTTTGGAATATGTAGAATGATTTGATGATATGACATGGGAAGCGTGTCTGATAGTTGTGGATAGCTAGGGTGGATATTGTGAGAATTTACAGGTGGGTAGGCTTATATATTAGCCGTTATGCTGCCGAAATTTCTATCGACCATATAAATCCAAATGTTAAACTTAAATATAATTACGGATAAAAAGTAAGAAAGAGAATTGACACTGAACAAGAATACAACCTAAGTGAATAAAGGATTAAGTTGTAAGCCGAAGTTTCAAAAAAAAATTTCCTCCGAATTTTAATAGGTCACGGGTTGTTACAGTTTAAGGTGGTATCAGAGCAAAGGCTGTCTAGTACTGTCAGTGTCAATAATAAGGATAAGATTATATCCCAAATGTCTATGCTTGTCTGGTTGTAGACTAAGTATACCTAATGAAGTTAAGACTTAATGTTTGGTTTACGTGGGAAATTAGATCACGGGCTAGAGGCCGCAGAGGTAGGCCTGAGAATCATGCAGAGTTGTCATATGTGACTCATAAATGACATTGAGATTGAAATTGATGTTGAGCGTGCTGCATCAGGTCATGTGGAAAGGACAGAAGGTACTGAGATATATTTTGCTAAGATTGAGCAGAGTATTGAACATACTATGGAAAAATTGGGACATAGGCTATGTTAGGTGATCGGTAGACGAAAGAATAGACTGATAGATTACTCTCGATACTCCCGCACAGCCCGTAGAGATGTTTCAGAACTACAAATATACCTGCTCCTATAGCTCCACAGCAGAATGATGATGACTTGGGTTAGGAGTAGGAGCTACACGAGATGAAGCAGTTTCAGAGGTTCAGACCGCTACAGTTAAATGGGATAAAGGACCCAGTAGTTATAGAGAACTGAATGAATGAGATTAAGGAAACTACGAATGGAATTTATGGGTCTAGCACAAGGAAATCGATCTATCAATGAGTATGAATTATGATTTATATCCCTAGAAAGGTATGACCTAACGTTATGAGCAGTGAAGTTAAGAAATGTCTGTAAGTTCACTAACAGATGGAGATCGAGCTGATTTCGGAGGATAGTATCCTATTACATACTGAAGTCAAGAATCCAATTGTAATGAAAAACTAGAAGATTAAATTGGAAAACTTGTATGGACTCTTAGAGTATGATTGTGAGCTTAATAGATTGGGGGCCGTTTCAAGAGTTTAAGCCTCTATTTTTCAACAAGGTTAAGAATTCAGTGATTTAGAGCGTTGGATGAATGAGATAGAAAATCTTGATGATTTTAGAAGTAACTCTACCGAGAAAGTTACTTTTGCAACTTTTGTGTTAAATGATTGGAGAAGCTACACTGATTTTCAAAGTGTGCTACTATGAAGAAAGTAGCCTTTGTAACATCAGTATCGAAATGGAAAGTTGAACTCGGAGGGAAGTTTCCCGATTTAATCCAAGAGCCGACATCAAAAAATTACATGGGATATATTCTGAAGGCCCTTAGGTGGTAGCACATTGTGGATGAAATAAAGTGGTAATTACGGATGAAATGATTGCAATCGAACATAAAGCAACAAGTCTGTGGATGAATATGAAATTAAATTTATGGTTTTGAAAGAAGTATAATCCGGATAAGTAGAGATGTGAAATGGAGGAAGTCCGTGGGAGGTACTAAGATCCTTAATCGAGCTAAATTACCCCTATTGGATGTTATTTTGGGGAAGCAGTGTGCAAGGCACAACTGTGATGATATGAAATGTATATTTCGAGGTTACTAAGAAAATTAAAAGAGTAAAGAGAGTGACAGAAAAGAGATGTACTAAAGAAGCAGTGAGAGTGATAGAGTAAAGTCATTATAACTGGAAAGATGAAATATAGAACCAAAAAGTATAAGTGAAGGTCACACTGTTTATATGATTGATAAAGATAGAGCGTGTTTGGAGTAAAAAGACACCCTAGTAGACAGAGGGATTTTCGACACGTATTCGGATGATCTATCAGAGTTACCACTAAATTGAAAGGTGAAGTTTTGAAATTGATTTAGCACCTGGCATCAAATTAATTACTCAGACCACTGTACTCAGTGGCTTTGATTGAATTAGAAATGCTGAAGAAGCAAATACAATGATTGCATGAGAATGAGGTTATTAGACCAAGTGATCCACTTTGGAGTGTACTAGCATTAATTTTTAAGGAGATTCAAAGTCTTCTGGGTCACGTTGTATTAAGAATGGGTGTCAATTGGAATCCCCAAAACAGAGGTTATAGACCAGCGGGAAATACCCAAACCGTTAAGAGGATTCAAAAATTGTAAGAATATAAAGAGACTTTGGAACATGAAATACGTTTTGAATCTAATAATTGCAATTTGTATATGGTTATGTTTTGAATGCGATACTCAATCTGAGTAAGCAAATGATTTCATTATTACTTATGTACGAAATGAGACAAGTTTAGAAGTGTGATAAATGTTGGATACAGGATTATAATTGGAATGAGAGATGTACACAACGTATGAATATTTTTGGGTATGTGAAATGATTCAGATTGAGCAATGTGAAACAAAAAATGAGTGGTTACTAAAGGATAAATGTGAAATTACGATAAATTATGGTATCTTACTTCTTATTGGGACTTAGCCTTGAACCCTTATATCCATAATCAGTTTATGTGGTCACGTCTGATGGCTAATAAAGGTATTTCAAAATACCTCCCCGCCTGAGAGACTTGACAACGTCTAGAAGTACCCTGATCCTTAACCCATATACTAGAATTGATAATTGTAATATTCGTATTTGAAGTCAGGATACCATTACTTGTGCGGTAAAGAATTATAGAATTCTACTGATCATGAAGGTTTAAATATTAAATTTCACAAAAGTCGTCTAATACAAGAAAAAAAGGAATGACTAAGATTAGTGCTTTGAGCAGAAGTGACTTCGGAATGACATTATATATATATATTTATATATTAATCAGGGACATGAGTTATTGAAATATTTAGTGGACCTCGACTTGAATGTGGTCCATCCCTAACACTGACATTACTGGACGTAATTGATCGAATCGAATAGGCACAACGTAATGATAAACACAGTATTGATGTAGCTAATCAGACCTAGAGAGGGTGCTGCAACTAGCTTGAGTATTGGTACTGACAATGTTTTGAGATTTAAAAGTAGAATTGTGTACCAAATGATCGATAGTAAAGGAATTGATGTCGTCAGAGGCTCTTTTATAAAGATATACTCCGCAATCTAGAGAATTGTAAGGACTTATCAAATCTCTTGAAAATACATTGGCAATCAAGTACGATAAGAGAAAAAACTGAAATTGGGATTAAATGTCTCATAGGTCAGCATGTTAAGGTCGAGCACCAAAAGCCTATGAGATTATTACCCATGCCTATATGGAATTAAAAGCATGTGCCAGGATTTTAAAGGCTCATGGAAAGAAAAATTTCCAATTAGCAAAGTTGCACATAATAGTATATAACACTTAAGTATCGAGATGATACTGTATGAAGTGTAGTATGGTCGAAAATGTCGTTCACCAATCAGATGGGAAGAAGTGGGTGAAAGAAAGATATTTGCTCGTGATTTGGTTAAGCAAGTTTCTAAAGATATTCAATTAATTTGTGAAAGGCTGAGAACAACTCAGAACAAGTAAAAGAGTTATATTGACCAAAGATGATGGTCCTTGGGATTTTCAGTAGGAGATTCGGTGTTTTTGAAAGTTTCTCCTTCCAATGGTATAATGAGATTTGGGAAGAAATGGAAACTGAGTCTCCATTATATTGGGGCTTTGAGATCTTAGAACCGAGTGGAAGACAAGGTACACAGATTAGCCTTACCGTCGGCATTATCGAGTATTCACAATGTCTTCCATGTTTCAATGCTACACAAGTATCGTCCAGATCCGACAAATGTGATAAAGTATGAACCACCAGAATTGAAGGAGGATATGACCCATCTGGAGAAACCGATTCGAAACTTGGCCAGGAAGGAAAAAGGCATTGAGGTCTAAGACGATTCCCTTGGTCAAAGTTCTGTGGCAGTACCATGCTTTGGAAGAGATTACATGGAAATTAGAGAGCTTGATACGAGAGAAGTACCCTCATCTATTCTAAAGGACCAAGATGAATTTGGAGGGCCAAATTCTTTAAAGGTAGGGAGAATGTAGACATATAAAAAAATTTTGTACTTAATTAGACAATGAAATAAATTTAATAAAAAGTTTTTAATGGAAGTACGAATATTCGTTGTAGAGCTCGAGAAGGATAAGAGTCGAGAAGCTCCAGAATGGCTGAGAGCCCGAAATACAGGAGGTGAAGAGCAAATGCAAGTATGGCGATATTAGAGAATTTTAGTTTATCCGTTGAAAATTTATGTAAAGTCTATATTTGTGGTTTCAAAAAGATATATAATAATAAAAATAAAAATATTTTCACTACAAGGTAAGGTAAATTAAATGAAAATATGTTATAATATATATATATATATATTATACCATACTGGAATTATATTACATAGTATATCTATTACATATATATAAACAAAAAAAACAAAAAGCAAAAAAAAAAATGGAAGAAGTGTGGCGCGATACAGTATCGCACGACACAGGTGATCAGAGAAGGGAATTGAGATTCCCTTCCCTGATCCGAGAGAAGAAACCATAGGGAGAGAAGAGGAGACCACCGGAGAGAGAAGATGGTGATCGGGGGAAAGAGGAGAAGCTACCGACGCCGATTTAACTGAAATTCAACGAAGAAACGATGGTCGGTAAGAGACAACAAAAAAGAGGGAGATGGCGAAACCAAGAGAGGAAGGAGAAGAAAAGAGAGGAAACAGCGGTTGGAGGAGGAAAGCACGTGTCGTCGTCGGTTAGAGGGTGGTCGAACAGCCGCCGACGACGCAGGAGAAGAAACAGATCAGCGAGGAGAAGAGGTAGTAGCACTGCTGAAGAAGGAAATGGCCAAATCGGCCACTTTCTGGCCAAGCCAACCTTGCCCCAGTAAACCACAAGCGTCGCGAGGTCCTGCGGAGTAGCTGGACATGGAAGCCGACGAACAATCGGTCGTCGGAGCTGAAAATCGACGGTTGAAGTTAAACCAGTCCAGATCGAATCAACTGAAGAGTGTTAAGCTGAATCGGCCCGAACCGGTTTAGCCAAAAAAAAGAAAAGAAGAAAAAGAAAGGAAAAAGAAAAAGAGGAAAAAAAAGGCAAAAGGGACAGGAAAATTTTGGAGATGCTTCGGATTGACGGTAGACCGGTAAGCGGTCGAAATTGACTGTTTAAATTTTTAGAAAATTATTTATATTTATATCTGAACGAAATTAACCCAGTTTGGAAATATGTGTGTGTAGCATGACAATGGTCGACGAACGGGAGATCGATACAGCCTCGATTTACGTGTCATCACGAAATCGTGGGTAAGCGAATCTCACTTGCTACCACTTGTATAATTATACGAGTTAGAAATTAATCGCATACTTTTCAAATTAATTTCATATAAATTACGTTCTAACTGGAATTGGAAAATCAACTATCGCAAATGATATTATGAATTGTCCAAAAAAATTAGAAAAGGTATAAAATGACGTGATGGTGATAGTAGACTATGTAGTCAGCTAAACGTCTATAATGGGCCCAGCTTGTGTAACAATCGGCCTAAACTTGTTAATGACCTAATGGACGGCTCATAAATTGTAATTGAGCCTAAATAGTTAAATGGATTTTAATGATTGAATAAGGGAGTTGAAATGGGCTTAGGATAGAGGTAGGCCCATTAAGGGACTATAAGGCCCAATAAAAATAATTGGGTCTAAAATTTTATCTGAAGTGAAATTACACTGCGTACGTGTTTATAAGAAATAATAATAAGCGATTTGTGATTAATTACAGCCTCAGAGGACTGAATTGGGACTTAGAGGAATGACTGATGAGAGGTACTGGGATAATAGCGCTATCGACATATACCTAGGTAAGGGAGTGTAATTTAATTTAGTTCTGATAATGATCACTCATTGCATTGATAAAAAGATTTTTATGAAGCAATGTTATGTTTTGAAATGATTTATGATTATTTTCATACTTATGGAATGATTTACGAAACATGATTTCATTTTATGAAATGAATTTCCTTAAGTATTGAAATGCATGGAAGTTTTATGATGGTTTGAAAACCTATATTTATGCTTGTAAAAGGAACTTTTGGCATTTTCAAAAGTATTTAAGAAAAGAGAAAAGAATTTTTGAGACTATAGGCTTCATGCATGGCTACTTCTCGTGGTGTTCTGGCTCCATCACTTGAGTGTCGGTATGTAGGGCCCCTATAGCACTTGACTCTACATGTGTGGTAGATGTCTTGCTACTTGTGGTTAATGATGATGATGTTTTGGTAGTATCTCGTGCCCGCGCAGCACGCGTGAATGTTTCTCGCAGGGAGAGTGCCTTTGGTGCCCGTGCCCTAGCTAGGTGCTAGAGAAAGTAAGAAAGATAGATACTACCCATGCTTTCATAAAAGTGTTGTACGACCCTGATCCAGTCTACAGCCCCCACCATGGCCATAGGTATGATGACACTCTATGAAGAATGAAACGCATTGCATGACTTAGTTATAGCCTAGTCTTCATGATTATGATTATGATGATGATGATGAATGACTATGTTTATATGAGATTATGACGAACTGTTTACGAATAAACATGATTTATGACGAAATGTTTAAGAATGATTTATGTTTTATGAAACGTTTATGAATGGAAAGGATTTTATGAAATTATCCACGAACGATGAAGATGTTATGAAACGGTTTAAGCATGCTATTTGATTTAATGTCACGCGACTTACCAAAAACCACAATAAATTTTTCACTTTTTACTTACCTTTATCTCCTCAATAGTTGGGCTGTGAATAGGCATTAGTCTCCTCATCCATACATGACATTCATATCATAAGTAAGTTCATATACTTAAATATAATTACATCATTACATTTACATCCCCAACATTAAAACCGTGTACATCACTGTGTTTATGCATTGTTCAGATACAAAAGAGTGCGCTTGTATATACCTTTCGCTAGATGGGGAGTGGCAGCGGATCAAAAGGAATGCAATACCCTAGCCGACTCGATCTACTGACGATGATCTGTAGAGAGGGGGGAAAATGAATGGGATGAGCTATCAACGCGCTCAGTAAGGAAATCAGGCAAGCAAGTAGACATTCATACTATCTACTGAAAATAGTGCTTTGCCTTTCCTTCTCTCAATTCAAAAGCATGTTTTAAAATATATATAATATAGTACAGATTTAAAATCCCATGTACTAAACACATCCTGGTTTATCAATCAGAGGCATTCATGCAAAACAATGCATATTTAATCATTTAATAATGCCTTTATATAAAATATGCCATTTACATTCAAAACACAATAAATATGGCATTTCTCATCACCACAAACAAATCAGGTTTCGACCCATCCCTCAGGTCTACCCGTATCATAAAAACACATGTGATATATCATGCGAGACTCAGTGGCTGAATGTAATATCTCCGGACTATGTAAGAGAGCATCCCTGCCAAACAAAGCCTCCCTACCCACTATGGCTTAAGGATGTTGGGCTTAAGGATCTTACCGTAAGAGAGCCTCCCTACCGAACAGAGCCTTTCCACCCTTCTTGGGCTTAAGGATGTTGGGCTTAAGGATCTTACCGTAAGAGAGCCTCCTTGCCGAATAGAGCCTCCCTGCCCACTCTGGCTTAAAGATGTTGGGCTTGAGGATCTTACTGTCACGACCTAAACTACCCAAAAAAAATCAGAGTTAATTTTTCGCGTTTTGTTATTTTCTTACTTAAATTCATACATGTCTTCTGATCGTGACCACACTCCACTAACAATTGGGTTGTGCGTCAATGCCAATCCCACCATTCATTTACCATAGTACTTATTTCTTCTCCAGTCATTTATAATTGTTTACAATATTTATACATCCCCTAAAGTTACTTGCAAACATGTTACTGTGCTATGCTTATTTAGAATCAATATGTACAAGTGTATATAGCTTAACTGATGGATAGCAGCGGATATCCGGAATGTAGTACTGAGTCACCTCAACATCTACTGGAGATTATCTGTGTGAGAAAATGAAAGGGGTGAGCACATCAAGCTCAGTAAGGCAATCTTACGAACAAGTAGGTGACCATACTACCTACATGAACGTGGTGCCATGCATAAACCACCCTTTCTCCACACATTTTAAAACAGATGATATGAGTTATGATGTTATGTAAATCCATTCGCATGGCAAAATTCAACATGCAATTATTTCAAATCATTTCTTTCTCGTTTAAAATTTCACAACAAGGCTAAGACTCAACCCATCCCTCGAGTGGTCCTGACTCACATAAAACCATAAAAATCGATTTACATTCACACATGGGTTTGAAAAGCATGGAAATAATCATCATGCACGTTTGATTTAAAAAAACCCAGTTTTAATCTCATCAAAGTCGTCAACATACGAGACGAGGCAATATCTGTATAACGGTAATAACCAGGACTATGGCCATGTGTCCTCGGGAGTTCCTCTGCTACACGGATCCTAGTGTGCGGGTTCTCACCATGATCGGGAACCGCCCGGGAGGTGGGTCAATCCATCTCGTCGGTCTTATCCGATCCCATGCATCCGAAGATGCCGTATCCGAAGATACCATACGGTACATCGTACTCCATGCTACTTGCACGGTACATCGTACTCCGTGGACCCATATCATATCTCTATACTCATGCCATGTCTCAAAACGCACGTGCGAGCCTATTTAATCGGTGACACACAGTCTACCCGATGCTCCAAGCACGGCTAATCGCATGTTCTCATAAAATCAGTGCGAGCGATGCTCAGCACTCTCATCAATCAAGTAAAACTAGTACGAGCTAAGCTCTAGCACTCTGTATGCAAACAATCATGAAAATCATATATATATATATATATATAAAATCTGGTGCGAGCGAAGCTCTAACACCATATCTCAAAAATCATATAAAATATGGTGCGAGTTAGACTCTAGCACCGTATCACGAAAATCATATAAAATCAGGCGCGTGTTAGATTTCAGCACCAATGCATGTAAAACTCTAGTGTGAGCTCTCGCTCCAGCACTAATGCATGCATCACATAACTCAAAATATCGTGCGAGCTGAGCTCTAGCACGTCACATGTCAATAAAAACACGTAGACGGCTCTGTTTCTTCAAAACAGTTTTCAAAACAATTTCATCGTTGAAACTATGAAATGCTGTGCATTTTTCTTTCAAGGTTAGCCAGCCTACTCATCCATGCATCAAAACATCTCCAGAACGAGCAGGAACCTCTTGTTCTTGCTCCTCCCAATTTTTTCTAAAATTGTAAATTTTACCCTTAACAAGGGTATTTTGGTAATTTGCCAATTCGAGGCACAAAATTATTATTTGACCTCTAGACCCTTCAGATAATTTTTAAAGGACTGCAATTGAACTTAAAATTTCGTAAAGTTACCTCTAGCAGTCCGCAGAATTCCCTTACCTTATTTTCCTGTCGAGTCTGACCTTTCCACTGATGTCACGTCGCGCAGTTCGATCTGCTCCCAATCCAATGTCCGGAACTGCGTATAAATGTTCTCCAGGTTAGATATTATACAACTTAATTGTATTTAATACTTTCTGGGCTTAATTTAAATCATTGGGCCCGTTTACCCCTATTGGGCCCGATTGCACCTTAATGGGCATTAAGCTCGTTTTCCACTTAATTTTCACATTATCGAGGCCTATTGGGCTCATTGGGCCCTCCAACAATTTATTGGGCCTCGTTCTAACTCTCGAATAGCTCAATTTATTATTTACGACAATTTATCCCACTTTTCAAAATTTAATTTAATTAATGCGAAAATTAAATCCGAAGCACGCATAACGATGTAATTATCATAAATAAGATTTACTTACCCGAGATTCCATGCTAGTATGTAAATCGAGGCTGTCTCGAGCTCTCATTTGACGTCGATTGTCGAGCTACACAATTTCATAATTTTCGAGTAAATTTTCAGTCGAAAATTAATTAAATAAAATATTTCAAAATTTAAATCGGTCATTTTCAACCGCTACTGACTTACCCGTAGCTCGATTACATCGCCGGAATTTTTTCTCAATTTTTCACTTTTTCTTTTTCCCTTTTTCTCTTTTTTTCCTCTCTTTCTTGGCTGAACCGGTTTGGTCCAGTTCAGACCCGGTTCAGACACGCCAGTTCACCCCGGTTCACTTCGGTTCGCTCCGGTTCAGGGCCTTGCCGGTCGGTTCTCCGTCGGCTTCCATCGCCAGCAGCTCCGCTGGGTCGTCCGCAGCTCGGATCTGGTCTCGGTTTCACACGAGGTCGCCGGAAAGTCGTCGGTCCGGCCTTTCTCCTCTTCCGTCGGAACCCATTTCCTCTTTCTGTCGTTTTCGATGTTTTCTGGCAGCTTCGCCGGTCGTGGCCGCCACCAATCGGCTCACCGACGCCTGGGGAACATTCGATTGTGGTCGGTCAGGCCTGAATCGGCGCCGATCACCGACGATTCCTCTTTTCTTCCTCGATTTCAATTTTTCCTCGTTTTCGCCGCCGTTTGCCGTCGTCGATGCCTCCACGGTGCCGATGGTGGCTCGGCCCTCGTCGGGCTTCCCTTCGTCGGCCTTGCCTGGTCGCCACCGATCGCCGATCGTGATGCTCCTCGGTCGGCTGTTTTCGTTTTCCTTCTCTCTCTCTCTCCCTGATTCGTTTCTGATTCCCCTCTTTTTTTTCTTTTTTTTTCAATTAATTTATTTTTATGTATTTATTTATTTATTTTATTAATATTTTAAATCATTAAAATACATTAAAAATACCCAAATATCTCTTAAAATATCCTTAAAATTATTATTTAATTCTAAATTCATTTATTTAATTTTATTTAATTTATTTAATTTATTTTAACCCTTTTCGGTATATTTTTCGATTATTTTCAGGATTATTTTTCGAAGTAAAAATCTCGATTTATTCCAATAAATTTATGTCTTGATCAATTTAACCCGAAATTTAATTATTTCTTCGTTATTGATCAAGATTCTCAAATTCATTATTTTAAATTAAATTTCCTTATCGAATTTACACCGATTTTTGATCTTTTGACCATTTTGCCCTTGCACGTGTTTGAGAATTCTATTTCAATCCTTTTGCATTTTTAAATGCACTCGTAAATTTCTATTCATTCCCTTTTTCTCTTACAATAAAATTGGGTCTCACACTTACCATCCTCCACAGCATCATACGTACCACAGTGTGAAAACTTGTGCGAGCTAAGCTCTAGCACGATGTCATGCATCTCATGTAAAACTTGAGTACGAGCTAATCGCTCCAGCACTCTATCATGCACAAATCACATAAAACTGAGTACGAGCAATTCTCCAGTACTCTATAATGCATGTCAAATAAATGCAGTGTGAGTAAACCTCCAGCACTAAGGTATGTGAAAAACATCTGAAATCAAGTGCGAGCTATGCTCCAGCATGATTGTTTCCACATAATTCGGTAGATGGCTCTTTAAAAACAGGGATGTTTAAAATCACTAAAATCAGCACTATAAAGTGTGCTTAGTTTACATCGACCTCAAAACATTAGCCCATCTACGTACTCTTCTGCCACACAACAAGAAAAACCACTCAAAACATCATTTTCATGCTTTTTGAAACTTTTCCCAAAATTTTACTTTTTGCCTAACTAGGGGCAAAACCGTAATTTACCCATATCGGGTCTCTATAATTATTATAGATTTTCTCTGACCCTCAAACAATTTCAGTTAATGTAGAATCCAATGAAAATATGCACAGATATCTCTAACTACTTACAAGAGTCCCCTACCTCGGATCATGTAGTGTGACCTCTCTTCCTCTATGCTGTCCAAACCTCGCAGTCCAGTCACTCTCAATATGACTCTGGAGCTGCATTTAACCATTCATTGGATTAATTTCACGTTTCCTATTGTATTACACATTTAATACAGTTCATTTCACTTAATTGTGCCGTTTACTCTAAATGGGCCTAAATACTTTAATCGGGCCTTAATCCGTATTAAGCCCATTCATCAGGGTCTATTAACTCATTGGGTCTATCAATACCCATTGGGCTTTATTCCAAGCTTTTTGGATAGCCCGTATATCATTTACGACAGTTAATTCGAAATTTCGAACATAATTCACTAAATGCGAAATTTAATCCGAAATGCGTAAAATAAATCTTAAATACGCAATAATCACATAAATTGTCGTAAATGAGCTTTACTTACCCGAGATCATGCGATGGTATGCAAATCAAAGTTCGATCGGGCTCCCGTTCGGAATTTATCGTCGAACTGCACAATTTTGTATATTTAACTCCGGGTCAATTTCTGATTAAATATAATTTAAATAAATTTATTGAAAATCAAATCGGTCACTTTTGACCTCGTATCGACTTACCCGAAGTTCTGTGAAATCCCAAAAATTTCCCATTTCCTTTTTCTTTCTTTTTCTTCTTTTTCCCATTTTCTCCTTGGCTGAACCGGTCCGGTTTGGTTCAGCGCAGAACCTTCTTCACTGAACCAATGATCGGTTCAGGCTTCCTTTGGTCGTGTCGACGTCTTCCGGTCGGTTCCCGACGCATCAACACCGCCGTTAGGCGAGCTACAGCCTGGGGATCGTTCGAATGGCCTCGATCGGGACCAAGCACCGCCGGTTGCCGTCGAATCTCTTCTTTTCCTCCGCGGTAATTTCCCTTCAATTCACCGGCATCCGGCGTCGGCGAGGCGCGCCCTGGTGGCAGGGAGGTCGCACGGTGCTGGGCTTCCTTTTCAGGTCGCGTGCCTGGTCGTGGGGTCGTCGGTGGTGGCCGCCCGGTCACCCTTTCCTCTCCGTCGGTTTGCTTCGATTTCTCTGAAGCTTTCTCTCTCCCCAATAATTTCAATCCGTTTCTTTTTTTTTCTTTTTTTTAGAATATATTTTTATTATTATTTTATTATAAAAATAATAATAAAAATCTTAAAAATATCCCAAAATATCTAAAAATATCTCAAAAAATCATATTAAAATCATTTAATCTGTAAATGAATTTATCAGTCTGATTTTACCTTTTCGATATATTTTTCCACTATTTTTGGGCTCATTTTTCGAGGTGAAAATTTCGATAAATTTTAATAAATTTATATCTTGATCAATTGGGCTCGAAATTAAATATTTTCCTCGATTTTGATCAAGATTCCTCAATTTTATATTTTTAATGAAATTGTCTTATCGAAATTATATCGAATTTCAGTCATTTGACCGTTTTACCCCTGCACTCGTTCGGGAATCAACTTAACCCTTATCTCGCTGTTATGTAGCTTACATGAATTTTTAATTTCTCAAATTGTCGATTACATGTTAGTAAATACTCTTCTTATGATTCAACTATGTAATAAAGTGTTCATACACATAGGAATCATAAGGAATAAGCTACATAAAATCTGGGTCTGACATTTAAAGAACCCTTGCTTTATATTTTCCTATGATGACTATGCATGTAACGAAAGTTTTACATATTTTTGAAATGTTTGGTTTCTAAAAGAAACTTATGCTCAGTTTTTTTGAAGCAAAGTTTGTTTCATGAATGATTCTTACATGCTTTTACATATCAGAACTACTTTAAATGTATTTTCTTACTGGGCTTTTTCTCGAAAGCTCATCCCTCCACCTCTCAGATTGTTTGCAGTGAATTACAGTTGATAATTACTGCGTAGACGACGTAGGATGGCAGATACGAGTGTAAGACCCGATTTTAGTCAAAACACGAAAATTAAAAATACAAAAGGACTGAAATGGAATCTTCGAACACGTGCAAGGGCAAAATGGTCAAAAGATCGAAAGCCAATATAAATTCGAGAAGAAAAATTTAATTAAAAATAATGGATTGAGAAATCTTGGTCAATAAAGGTGAAATAAATTTATTTCGGGTTAAATTGATCAAGATATCAATTTATTGGAATTAATCGAGATTTTTACTGCGAAGAATAATCTCGAAATAATCGAAAAATATATCGAAAAAGTCATTCGGGACAATATCCTGAAAATACGAAGAAATTATACCCGAAAAAGGGTTAAAATATAATAAATAAATTAAATAAAAATTAAATTAATTAATTTGAAATAAAATAATAATTTTTGGTAGATATTTTGGGTATTTTAATGTATTTTAATGATTAAAATATTAATAAAATAAATAAATAATAAAAATAAAAAATTAGTTAATTTATAAAAAAAAAGGAATCAGAATTGAAAATGGATTGGGGAGAGAGAAAGGAAGAGAGGAACGAAAAACCACCGAGGAAACCATCACCAGCGAGCCACCACCGGCGACCGACGACCCCCGACGAGGAGCCAACGAGGAAGAGGAGAGGCCGACGATCCTTCAGCCACCAGAGACGCACCGTATAGTGGCCGGAGGACGCCGATCGGAGGAAGGAAAAATTGAGGGAGAGAAGGGCTCGGTCCCGGCGATCCGGCAACTGAGCATCAACGGAGGCCACTAACGAGTTCAGGAGGAGGAGCCGATCATTTTGAGACCGGTAGCAGTCGACGAAATGGTCGGAATCGTCGGCGACGACCAAGACCGGAAATGGGTTCCGACGACCGAGAGAGAGGAGGCCGGACCGGCGACTTTCCGGTGGACTTGGGTGAAACCGAGGGCAGATCTGAGATGCGGACGACTCAGCGTAGCCACTGGCGGTGGAAGTCGGCGGAGAACCGGACGGCAAGGCCCTGAACTGGAGTGAACCGGAGTGAACCGGGGTGAACCGACGGTCTGAACCGGGTTGAACCGGACCGAACCGGTTCAGCCAAGAAAGAAGGGAAAAAGGAGAAAAAGGGAAAAAGAAAAAGAGAAAAAATTGGAGAAAAATCCCGACGATGTAATCGAGCTACGGGTAAGTCAGTAACGGTCGAAATTGACCGATTTAAATTTTGGAATATTATATTTAATTAATTTTCGACTGGAAATTTACCCGAAAATTTATAAAATTGTGTAGCTCGACAATCGACATCAAACGAGAGCTCGAGATAGCCTCGATTTGTGTACTAGCATGGAATCTCAGGTAAGTAACCCTTATTTACGACAATTTACATCGTTATGCGTGATATGAATTTAAATTCCGCATAAAGTGAATTAAATTTTGGAAATTTAGATAAATTGTCGTAAATAATAAATTTAGCTATTTGAGAGTTAGAACGAGGCCCAATAAATTGTTGGTGGGCCCAATGAGCCCAATAGGCCTCGATAATGTGAACATTAAGTGGAAAACGGGCTTAAGGCCGATTAAGGCCCATTAAGGTGCAATTGGGCCCAATAGGGGTAAATGGGCCCAATGATTTAAATTAAGCTCAGAAAATAGGAAATACAATTAAATTGTATGATATCTGACCTGAGGAATAATTATACGCAGTTCCGGACATTGGATTGGGAGCAGATCGGACTGCGCGACGTGACATCAGAGGAAAGGTCAGACTCGAGAGGAAAATAAGGTAAGGGAATTCTGCGGACTGCTAGAGGTAACTTTACGAAATTTTAAGTTCATTTGCAGTCCTTTAAAAATTATCTGAAGGGTCTAGAGGTCAAATAATAATTTTAGTGCCCCGAATGAGAAAATTACCAAAATACCCTTGTTAAGGGTAAAATTTACAAATTTAGGAAAAATTGGGCGGAGCAAGAACAAGAGGTTTCTGCTCGTTCTGGAGACATTTTAATGCATGCATGAGTAGGCTGGCTAACCTTGAAAGAAAATGCACAGCATTCCATACTTTCAACGATATTATTGTTTTGAAAACTGTTTTGAGGAAACAGAGCCGCCTACGTGTTTTTATTCACATGTGACGTGCTGGAGCTCAGCCCGCATGATGTTTTGATTTGGGTGATGCATGCATTAGTGCTGGAGCGAGAGCTCGCACTAGAGTTTTACATGCATAGGTGCTAGAGTCTAACTCGCACCATATTTTTATATGATTTTCGAGACAGGGTGCTGGAGTTTAACTCGCACCAGATTTTATAAGATTTTCATGTGATTCATATATAGAGTGCTAGAGCCTAGCTCGCACTAGTTTTACTGGATTTGTTGAGAGTAGCGCTGTCTGCCCTTAGAGTCAGCCAAAAGGCCCAATAGGCTCAAAAAACCTCTTAAGTGGGGTGAGAGTGAGGGATGAGGTTGGCGGCCTTGTGGGGATGTAATGCGGGCTCTGACAATTAAAACGCACTAGTTTTACCTGATTTGATGAGAGTGCTGAGCATCGCTCGCATTGATTTTTATGAAAACATGCGATGATCCGTGCTTGGAGCATCGGGTAGACTGTGTGTCACTGATTAAATAGGCTCGCACGTGCGTTTTGAGACATGGCATGAGTATTGAGATATGATATAAGAAACAAAATCTCTTTGTGGGAAGCAGGCCATTTGGGCTAGAGTACCTAGAGCGATATGGGTCCACGGAGTACGATGTACCGTGCAAGTAGCATGGAGTACGATGTACCGTGTGGTATCTTCGGATACGGCATCTTCGGATGCGCCATCTTCGGATGCATGGGATCGGATAAGACTGGCGAGATGGATTGACCCACCTCCCGGGCGATTCCCGATCATGGTGAGAACCTGCACACTAGGATCCGTGTAGCAGAGGAACTCCCGAGGACACATGGCCATAGTCCTAGTTATTACCGATATACAGATGTTGCCTAGTCTCGCATGTTGACGATTTTGATGAGATCAAAACCGGGTTTTAAACTATATTTGCATGATTTTATTTCCATGCTTTTTAAACCCATGTGTGATGTAAACGGATTTTTATGGTTTTATGTGAGTCAGGACCCCCGAGGGATGGGTTGAGTCCTGGCCTTGTTGTGACATTTTAAACGAGAAAGAAATGATTTGAAATAATTGCATGTTGAATTTTTGCCATGCGAATGGATTTACATAACATCATAATTCATATCATCTGTTTTAAAATGTGTGGAGAAAGGGTGGTTTATGCATGGCACCACGTTCATGTAGGTAGTATGGTTACCTACTTGTTCGTAGGGTTGCCTTACTGAGCTTGATGTGCTCACCCCTTTCATTTTCTCCCATAGATAATCTCCAGTAGATGTTGAGGTGACTCAGTACTGCATTCCGGATATCCGTTGCTGCCCATCGTTTAAGGTATATACACTTGTACATATTGTATCTAAATAAGCATAGCACAGTAACATGTTTGTAAGTAACTTTCGGGGATGTATAAATATTGTAAACACTTATAAATGACTGAGAAAGAATTAAGTTATATGGTAAATGAATGGTGGGACTGGCATTGATGCACAGCCCAATTTGTTAGTGGAGTGTGGTCACGATTAGAGGACAGGTAAGCATGAAAGAAAATAACAAAACACGAAAAATTAACTCTGATTTTTGGGTAGTTTTGGGTCGTGACAACGAGCTTCCCCAGACTACCTTTTATACATGCATGAGGTATACATTTTTATCTCCTTACTAGACCATTTGTATGTATAGACATCTATTGAAAGTAATGTGTCGAGATGTAATCTCTATAAGGATAAATGAAATGAAATATTTTTAAGGATTGATTTTTGGGAGTAACTAGACGTGTTTGGAATATGTAGAATGATTTGATGATATGAATTGGGACGCGTGTCTGATAGTTGTGGATAGCTAGGGTGGATATTGTGAGAATTTGCAAGTGGGTAGGCTTATATATTAGCTGTTATGCTGCCGAAATTTCTATCGGTCATATAAATCCAAATGTTAAACTTAAATATAATTATGGATAAAAAGTAAGAAAGAGGATTAACACTGAACAGGAATACAGCCTAAGTGAATAAAGGATTAAGTTGCAAGCCGAAGTTTCAAAAAAAAAAATTTCCCTCGAATTTTTATAGGTCACATGTCGTTACAAGGTGTGCCGAGATGTCAATCGCTGTGAGAGTGGTCAGATACCCAAACGGCTCACAGATCAAAATGTCTGAAGACCAAAAACAGAATCAGAAACATGGTACATCATACTCGTGGACCACATATACAGACACAAATACAAAGCAGATAGAAATGCAGCATGATCTCATCAACGCCTTTGTCTCAAAATCAGTGTGAGACGGACCGTACGACACACAGTCAGTACACGCTCAAGCACATATCTTCAGAATAGCTGCTTTATAAGTAAATCATTTCACCTCAGATCACATATAAATTCATTTGTTTCATGAAATTGTTCAAAACAGACTGACTAGTCATTTTTTGGATAAAATCTCATAAAACAGTCTATGAAAATTCAAAATTCAGGATTTTCGATATTTAAAACAGAATTCAAGCCATATCAGAATCTATGCAACCATTTAACTAGGCTAAAATCTCTAATTTTCAGAGTCATGAAATTCGGCCTAGATTTTTTGGTAATTTCGGTATGCGAAATTTAACCTAAAATTTTATATCTACAAATATATAAAAATTACACATATTTATCTTAGAAGCAACAAGAATTTTTCTTACCTCGGTGTCTCATCGATAGTCATCTATGCATTAATGGTGCAGTTCAGCGGGTCCAGTCTGCTCGGTTAGTTTCCCCGAAATTTTGTACTAGCATTTTTGAAATTTCGAACCGATATTTTTGAATAAATATTTCTGAATTATCTTCCCCGGGGTTTTTCTCAAATTCTCGGTGTCTTCTTTCCTTCCTCCAAATATACATATATATAATTTTATATGTATATATATATATATAAATATTATGTGAGACCCCATGCATGTATAACTTTGTAATACATGTTAATGGGATTATAAGATAATGATTTCGGATCATGTAAATGTGAATTAATTTGCAAGGGATGAATGAGTGTAAAGATACAAGTAAAGGATAAATAAGGACCGAAGTGGCCTCAAACTAAACGGAAAGAACTTTAAACAATTGAATTGGAGATAAGGAATGAAGACACGAAATGATGATGCATGGACGGTGAATTTTGTGTATCCATTGTAATTTCCAAGTAATATACACAAGTTCCATAACACGAAAATCATAGGAAATGAATCTTTCCATGCTTGAAGTGTGAATAGATTGCAAAATGACTAGCGAAGCAATAGAATGTAAGTTCTCCTTTGGAAATTCTAAAAAAATTACAGCAAAAGGGCTGCAGATGAAGGCCAGATCGATCTCCCATTTAAGGCAGATGGATCTCTTGTGCTAATCAGAGCAATTCCAAGTGAATCTGCCAAGGTAGATCGATCTCACCACCAAGCAGATCGATCTCCCCAAGGAGCAGATCGATCTGCATTAGCCTCTGCCAACCCCAGATTGACCCCCCCTTAAGTGCAGATCAATCTCCATTATATTCTGTAAAGAGCAGATCGATCTCTCTCCATGAGCAGATCGATCTCCTTAAGTTTTTGTCAAGCCAAGATCGATCTCTCCCCAATGAGCAGATCGATCTCCCCCTTCTAAAACCTGAGAATTCGATGGCAAAAACCAATGGAAGATCGATCTCCTCACCCTAGAAGATCGATCTCATCACTCTCAATCTATAAATACCCCACGACAAACACTCTTTCTTCAACAAACCAACACACATCTTCTATTTTCACCCAAAATACCAAACTTTCTCTTTTTAGAATACACCATCTTCCAAAAAGAATTGGGAAAAAGCTATTAGAGCCAAAGTTGTTCATTTTGAGGAGGAGAGCAACATATCTTGGAGCCAACATTCAATATTGGATTGAAGGAGCTAAAGAGTCTTCCAAACTTGGAAAAGAAGAATGTCAAGTTAGGTGAGTTTCTAATACACCAACTCTAAGTATATTTATCTAGTTGTTGTTGTGAGTAGATTGGTGTATGTATTGATGATTGAAACTACCTAGAATATAATGAAACAAGTATAACCTAGAATGAGTTTAGTGTGATAAAGTAAAATGTGGTTGATTTGATGATAAAAGGGATTATATCAAGTTGTTAGTGAGGCAATGTGAGATCTAAGAATTTCAGACATATTTTAATGATGTAATAAGAATTTGAAGTGTAATTTATTGAGCTAAGTGAATTGTGGGAATTATAATTGGAGATTTATATGTTAAGTGTGTAAAATAAGCATGAAGTATGAGGACAGATCGATCTGGGAGAAGGAGAGATCGATCTGGGAGAAGGAGAGATCGATCTGGTGAGTTAAAAATGACGAGGAAGGAGGAATTTGAGGAGCAGATCGATCTCCAATGGAAGAGATCGATCTCCAAATGAGTCTGTTTGAGAAAGGATCGATCTCATGAGGAAGAGATCGATCTCCAAATGATTCTGTTTGGGAGAAGATCGATCTCCTTAGGAGCAGATCGATCTCATAAAGCCATAAAGAGATCGATCTCACCCCTCGACAGATCGATCTCCTAGGCATAAAATTGCCCAGATCGTCCCCAAAATTCAAACGCAGATCGATCTCATCAAGAGGCAGATCGATCTCCTACCTCCAGTCTATATAAGGAACCCGTGTTTTTCTCCTGCAAACTCACTTTCTCTCTCTTCCAACCCCCATTTTACCGAAAACCTAACTTTCTCACTCATCCAAACCACCCATTTTTGGTCGAATCAGAGGTTGTGGCAAGAAGGAAAGTTGTTCCTCATCAAAAGGAGAACAACATACTTGGAAATCGAAAGACGGATCGAATCGAGGCAAGAGATAAGCTCTCCATAAGCTTTGGGTAATTTTTAAACCTCGATCTTGATATTTGAGATGATTTTGATGTTATTGGTGGTTGTCATTGCGTTGAAATAGTTGAGAAAGGATTAGGGATTGATGAAATTGCAATGTAGTTGGAGTAATGTAGATATTTGGTAATTTTGGTAATTTTGAGAATTTGTGCTATAAATGGAAATATAGACAATGAGATGAATTAGCATAGATAATTGGCATGAGAAATGTAGGACATTGAGATATTGTGAATTAGGTTGTAGTTTAGGGTTGAGTTACGAGAACAAAGAGATTTGAGGAGTTATGAGCAATTATGCTCGATTTTGAGAATTGAGGTTTATGAGATAATTGAGTATTGATGTTTTAACATCGTTTGGATAGCTCGGGAGTTCCAGAGTGGAATGCGAGACTAGTCCGTGATACGGGGGAAACGATTGCACTATACGAGGTGCAAAGAGGTAAGGAAAATCTAAACCATTTGTGTATGTGAATTGTAAACTATTTTAGCATGAATTGTGGTTTATGAAACACGCATGTTGGGTTTTGTGTTGAGATTTAATTGCACACGATTTTTATAGCCGGTTGGAGCCCAATGTTTTTATGAGTTTATAACTGGGCTATACGTTAAGGCAATATTGAGATTTGAGAAATGTGTGCGTGTGCTTTGCCGGTTGGATCTCGATGTTTATTATGTTTTGTGTTGAGTACAAAACGATTTCAAATGAGTTTTATGAGAGAAAAACCATTACGAGTTCTACGTGAAGGCAAACCAGTCTTATGTGATAAGACTTAGGTGTGTAATTGTGAGTACACACCGGGCATTGCTCTGGTAGCATGTAAGCCTGACTTCTTCTCCGTTCTGGTAACGTGAGACTAACCTATTCTGTGGCTATGCCACGTATACTTGGTGGCCGTTGTCACGTTGAGAAACCCCATTGGTGGCTGTGCCACGTTATACCCCATTGGTGGCTGTGCCACGTTATACCCCATTGGTGGCCGTTGCCACGTTGAGAAACCCCACTGGTGACTGTGCCACGTTATACCCCATTGGTGGCCGTTGCCACGTTGAGAAACCCCATTGGTGGCTGTGCCACGTTATACCCCATTAGTGGCCGTTGCCACGTTGAGAAACCACACTGGTGGCTGTGCCACGTTATACCCCATTGGTGGCTGTGCCACGTTATACCCCATTGGTGGCTGTGCCACGTTATACCCCATTGGTGGCCGTTGCCACGTTGAGAAATCCCATTGGTGGCTGTGCCACGTTATACCCCATTGGTGGCCGTTGCCACGTTGAGAAACCCTATTCTGTGGCTATGCCACGCGAGAAATTAAATCAGTGGCTTTGCCACGTGTGTTTTGTGGCTATGCCACGTGAGAATTTAAATCAGTGGCTTTGCCACGTGTGTTTTGTGGCTATGCCACGTGAGAATTTAAATCAGTGGCTATACCACGTGTGTTTAGTGGCTGTGCCACGTGCATTACTATTTCGGTGATTTTATCCCGTATTTGAGAAAGCATTTATCGCATTGTTTTCACATGCTTTGTTATTGCTCTAGAGTGAGCCTTTTTACTTCATGTTTTCACATGATTTGAGATATGAGAATATCGTTTTGAGTACTTTCATGCTATGGTTTTCAAATGAGTTTCACATATAAATAAACATTTTGTGATGTGCATTTTTGGTTTATGAAATGAGTTCCTTACCCCCTTTACTGAGCGATTTAGAAGCTCACCCTGTTTTCTTTCCCCCCAGAGTTCTTCAAGTGAAAAAGGAACTCCCTGCGACGTACGGAGTAGTGGCTAGTGGAGGATTCGAGCTCTAGGCCATATTTATTGTATCTTGAGGTATATTTTATCTTTTCATGTACCCAGACTATTATTGTAATTGCAGACACTTGATGTATAACATTACATGGGATGTATTAGGATTAATTAACTTGAGATGGATTAATGTATTTGATATGATATATAAATTCTAGTGATGAGATCCTGAGGAATGATAATTATGATGATGTATGACACTGCATAGGAATGCACCTTTAATTGTGAATTAACGAGTAAAAAGTTTTAAATTTGCCCTATTTTCCTCATATTCGGGGCGTGACAGGCAATGTACATGATTTTGAGATGATTGGATGAAGCCACATTGTGAGATTAGTCAAGTGATAAAATGTGCATAAATGGTGTTGTAGAGAATGCATAAATGATGGAAGGTTATGGATAAAAACTCATGCTAAGTATTTGATAAGTAACTAAGTATGTTACTAGATAAATTGACTAGAAATGGCATAATGATGACCAAAGGTGAAAATGAGTTAAACTTAATGAAATAGTCTCGATGGGATATATTGACTAGTTGAAGTTAGAATATGAGTTATTGGTATTGACTCATATGATTGATATATATTTGCAGCTCCTGAGGATAAAATCGGAGCAAGTTGAGCCAAATATCGAAAAACGGGAAAGGAAGGAAGGAATTGCTTCCAAGAGAATCGAGGTAAGGGAATCGTGTTAGCCCTAGGGATATCTGTATGCCTTTCAAGCACATGGGCAATTTCAAACATATCTAAGAGTCATAGGATGAAATGAATGTTTGAAGGGTAAAGAGTTGGGTTTTTGAGAAATGTGTATTAAAAGTAAGAGCATGATGCTTTGAAATCTTTTTATTACTTTTTAGCATGAGATTGGTAGGTTGGCTAGCATTTGAAATGATTTTCACAAAAATAGCTTGATTTGGTTTCATAACCATGCTTTGCAAATAATGAGCCACCTACATGAGTTTTGTGGAAATGAAACGTGCTAGAAAGCTGCTCGTACAACACTTGACGTGTTTTACACGTGCATTAGTGTTAGAGGGATGCTTGCTGGAGTTTTACATTTCATGAGTCCTGGAGCTTAGCTCACACTAGTTTTCACATGGATTTATGACATTGTGTTGGAGCCTAACTCACACTAGTTTTCATACGAGTTTTGACATGGTGTTAGAGCATAGCTCGCACTCGATGTCCATTGTACTTGTTGTCGTGCTTGAGACTACTCACACGTGGTTTTATGACATGTTGGGAGTCGTGCTGGGAGCTTCAGGTAGGCTGTGTGCCACGTCGATTAAATAGGCTCGCACTTGCGTTTTGAGATGTGGCAGGTTATATTGTGATGATATGGGTCCACGGAGTACGTTGTACCGTGCAAGTAGCATGGAGTACATTGTACCGTGTGTGATATTGTATATATACCATCTTTAGACGATGGATTCTGCTATGGACCGGCGGGTTGGACGTGACCCATCTCCTGTGCGGAAGCAGATAGTCGTGATACCCCGTACACTAGGATCCGTGTAGCCTGGAATCACAGAGGATATGGCCATAGTCCTAGTTATTACCCTTATTGATATTATATGCCTATCTCATATGTCTATTGTTGAATGAGAAATCCATGTTTTGAAATGTGTTTTGTGGGTCAGGATAGTCCATGGGAGGGGCTGAGTCCTGACGAGTGATAATTTTGTATTGGCTTGTGTTGAAAATTGAAAATGCTTTTAAGTGCATTTTGCATGATGATTTTCCATGCTTTGATTTTGATTACGCATGATGATTTTTCCATGCTATGTTTTAAGAACCGTGCACTGATTTTTATAGCATGATTTGCTTTACATGGCATAAACACAAGCATGAGCATACGTTTTGAAGCATGAGCATACGTTTTGGAGTATGACATATAAATGTGTGATTTAAGCATGGTATCACGATCACGTAGATAGTACAGTTATCTATTGCTCGCATGATTGCCTTACTGATCACGTGGTTTGCTCATCCCCTTATTTTCCCCCCTCTACAGAGCATTTATAGTAGATAGTGGGCGATTGAGGATTGGATTTTTGGTGTCTGATGCATCTCATCACATGAGGTATACACATTTGTATAATTTTTGTATCTAGACCTGTCAAAGCACAACAATGCCTTTAAATGTAATTATGGGGATGTAGAAGATTATAAACACATGTAAATAGTAACTATGATTTAGAAATACAAGTGTTTACATTTAAATGAATTGTAAATTTGAAATGGTATCATTGGATGAGATTGACACCGATACACAACCCAACTGTTGGAGGTGTAGCTGTTCACGATCGAGTAAGGTAAGAGTAAAGAACAAATAAGAATTCAATTAAATAATAAACGAAAAATGAAAAATTCGTCGTGGATTTTCGGTGGATTGTAAGTCGTGACATATTACTTCTTCTTCTTTTTTTTTTTATTTGGCTTCCCGCCAAATTCTTTTCTCCTTCATCACAACCCCTGTTCATTGTCATAAGCCAACCTTCCCCGGTCGCTGCTACCCCTCTCTACCATTTCCTTCCCGGCGTGGCATCACCTCCCTCATACTCATGTTTTCAGTTCAGCTTTGGTGACCCCCCTCCGTTCACTCCCCTTTTCGGTCTCTTGTTTTCCAGCTTCCAACCGAGGTTCATCCCTTGTTTACGATTTCCCTCTTCTTCTTCTTCTCCTTCTCGATTTCTACCTCACCTCCTCGGCACCTTTATCTTCTCCATTTTTGGGCACCATCATCTCCAAACTCGATCTCAGCATCATCACCATCGCCATCATCATCTTCACCATCAACCCGAACACCTCCCTCTAGCCTCTCTCCCTTCCCCTCTCCTATGTTTTCCTTTCCTCACTATTTCTCTCCTAGCTCTCTTGCTCTCTCTCATTTCCTGATTTGTTATATACATACAGTGGGGCAGAAACATGCAGGGCTGGTGTGCACGAGGGTGCATGTCCGGGTGGCAGTGGCCATGGTGTGGTGTAATGGTGTAAGTTGGGTGCGGACGGGTGCATGCTTGGGGTGCAGAGTGCGCTAGTACAGGTTGCTGCGTCATTGGGGTTCCTCTGTTCTGCCTTTCTCAGTTGCCTTCAACCCAAGTGCCCAATTGCTGCTTCTATTTCTTCCTATTCTGGCCACACCCGAGAGCTTCCTTAACTCAGCACCGACCTCATTTAGTTTCCTGCACTTCCTCTGCTTTTCCAGTAGTTTCTTCACGGAAGGAGGCCCATTTCCCTACAGTCTCACCATTTTTATTCTGCTTCTCTATTTCTTCTCTCCTACATGTACACACACTTCCTCTGTAGCTCTTGGTTTCATCTCTTCTTCAATAGTTTTCGGTACCAGGAGCATGGAAAATGAATGATGGGGGTCAGGTGTGATGGGAGTTAATGGAGGGAGGGTATGGTGTGGCAGGAGAGTTGGTGTGTAGAGGGGCTAGGTGCTGCAGTCTTACATTTGCAGGCTTTGTATTTCCCACATTCCCATTTCCTTTCCTTTCATGTTTCTAACATCTATTATCTGCTCCCATCATCATCATTTTCTTTTTATATATATATATATATATTTATATATATAAATATATAAATATATATAATTTATATATATATTTATATGTACGCTTATATTAAAATAAATTTATATATACTTTTATATAATAAAATAAATGTATATTTATAAAATCAAAATATAATCAATTTATATAGTTTTATATATACATTTACATCAAAATAAATTTACATGTACATTTATATAATCAAAATAAATTTATATATACACATTTATATATACATTTATATAATCAAAATCAATGTATATTTATATATAAATATTGTTTATCTTATCATTACTATTATTATTACTATGAGTTTATTTTCATAAATCAGATTTTTAACAAAATTATCAACCTAACCTAATATCGCCTTTCCCGACATAATTAATTTAATTATTTGTAAGTAAGGTAAATTAAATTTAAATCGAATAACGCTCGAGTCGAATTCTGAAAAATTTCGGGGGTTTACACATATGGTCTTTATAGACTTGGAGAAAGCATATAATAAAGTACCTAGAGCGGTGTTATAGTGGTCTTTAATGAAAAAAAAAAGTCTTCATGAAATATATTGAAAAAATTAAGGACATGTATGGAGATGGAAGAACACATATGAGGATATGTGGAGAGAAAAACAAGTGAATTTCCTATCAAAATAGGGCTAAATTAAGGGTCAGTGTTAAGTTCGTTTTTGTTCGCTACAGTAATGGATGAGTTGGAAAAATCCATTCAGGATAATGTACCTAGGTGTATTATGCTTGCAAATGATATTATTATGCTGAGACTAGAATGAAGGTTAATACTAAGTTATAACTATGAAGATAGACGTTAAAGATAAAAGGATTCGGATTAAGCAGAGCAAAGACTGAATACATGAAGTATAAATTCAGTTTAAACAAAGAGGAAGATAGAAACATAATGATGCTAGCTAGGGTAGCGATCACTAAACGAGATCATTTTAGATATTTGAGGTCGATAGTTCAGATAGATTGAGAGATTGATAGTGATGTAACCTATAGGATACAGGCTGGTTGGAGTAAGTGGAGAAACGCTATAGGTGTGTTGTGTAATAAAAGAACTATTATATGGTTGAAAGGTAAGTTTTACAAGACAATTGTTAGACATATATTAGTCTATGGTAGTGAATGTTGGACAACTAAAGGAGTGCATACATAGAAGATGAGTGTAGCAAAAATGAGAATGCTGAGATGAATGTGTGGATATACGAGAAAAGATAGAATGAGAATGAGGACACTCACCAAAAAGGTTGGAGTGGCACTTATTGTAAACACCGTAAAAATTTTCAATAGTATTTGATGATTGTCTATAAATGATAATTTAGACAATTAGGGATTTAACGTACGAATGTGGGTAAATTAATTTGAGAATAAATATTAGACTAACCCTATTTTTACGCTACATGGAGAATTAAATCAAATATGTAGCCATACATGTATTTACATATATATGTATGTAACATTTCAATTATTTCCCAAGATTAATATATAGAGAAATATATGTGTGCAAGGGAATCCAAACGTGCACAGATAAAATATACAAATATGAAATAAATGCATCTATATAAAATATATGTAAATATACATATATATATATATATATAAGTACGGGTATGTACAATATATATACATATATACATATATATATATATATACATGGATTAAGCGTTTTTTTAATGGTAGGACACATATATTAAAGTGTGTATATATATATATATATACATACATACATACATAACTGATGGAGATGGCAGTACAACCAAGCATTGTAAAGGGAAATATACATATAACAGGTATGTATGAATATATGTATATAAATTGATTGAAAAGAGTACTGGAAACAAGAAAGGAAAATTAAAATGAAGAAAACATAGATTGGCTTCTAAAATGAAGCCAATCCCGAGCATCCACAATTGCTGCCATTTGCAGCAGCTAGGAAAAGGGAAAAAGGCAAGAAAACAAAGCGGGAGCTGCAGCAGGGAAGACATGATGGTGTTCGGCTAGGAAAAGAGGGAGGAAATGTGAGGCACTACATGGCAGCTAACCCGAAATATGAAGGAGTAAAATATGCATTTACCGTGCAGAAAACAACAACAAATGCCATGACCAAGGCCTGATGGAACGTGTATGACTTGCTGTAAAACTGAGAAGTTAGGTGGAAAAATGCATGATGGAACCGCTAGAAGTAGCTGATAACGTTAAAGAGGATACAGGAGGAGTTCGACGTTGGCTGAAGCACAAAAGAAATGAGGGCAGTATAGGAAGACAGAAACGTAGCAAAAAAATATATACAAGTATAAAATATACAGAAAACCAGGGATTTAAATTGTGGTTGCGGCCTCATTTTCGGTTGCGATGCGTTTGTCGCGGTTGTGGATATAACGGAGACCATCGAGGTCATTACGACTATCGCGGTAGTGATTTTTTCTTAATTCGCACAAATTAACTAAAAATGTAATATTTGCAATTATAATCATAATTGGTCACTATCAAAAATCAATATCAATATTATTTTTCTCTTAAATTATAATAATATTTAGTGCTATATTTTTAAACATTAATAACATAAATTTAACAATTAAAAATTCTACTGAAAAATTTATATTAACAATATTAATTTTACCCTATTTGAGATAAATACTAAACATTTAAACTAATTAGTAAACATTTTTTATACAATTATTAATTATTTACTTACAGAATTATTAATTAATACTAACTTCTTAAAAAATTGTGTTAATTATACTAATTAAAAAATAACTACTAAAAATTATACTAATTACAAAAATTATATTAATTTAATTAAAACCCTTTTACCCATTAACCCAACCCACCCACCCACCCACCCACTGTCCCTAACCCCCACCCAGGCAGGAGGCCCCCTTCATCTTTGCTGGCTTCTGCGATTTTCTTCCTAATTCGCCCCCTTCATCTTTGCTGGCTTCTGCGATTTTCTTCCTAATTCCTACCCTCTTTTCTATCACTTCTCATCCTTCTGCTCTGTCATTCAATGCCAATTTCAGATCTGCTCCAAGAAAGTAAATGCCTTTCCAAGCTCCAAGCATGCTGTCTCCTCCCCACCCATCTCTTCGGTCACCCTCTTCCCCACCCATCCTTCCTATCCATCGATTTTACAATCAAACATCAGAAATCTGAGATTTAGCTCTACCTCACATGGTTGCTGCCGTTTGCCTCTCTGTTTCTGTTATTGTTTGTTTCTCTGTGTTGTGTGTGGTTGTGTGTTACTGCTGCCGATCAAATGTTGATTGCTGATGGTTTGGCTCTCGTATGCTCTTTGTTTGGTGTGAGTTGGTTGATACTCTAATGTTTTTTATACAAACAGTGTATTATGGTGCTGTTACGAGTGTGAAAATTTTTCACACTCGTTATTTCTTCAATAGCGGTGGCGGCCACCGCCGCTACAGCAAAATAGTGGCCGCGACGCGGCTCGCGATTGCTATTTGAAACCCTGCAGAAAACTGCAGTAAAGAAAAGAAAAGAAACAAGAAAAGAAAACAACATATATATATGTGTATATATATGGAAAAGAAAACAATATATATATATGTGTATATATATATATATATATATATATATAGAGAGAGAGAGAGAGAGAAAACAAGGTAGAAACCGAGAGAATGAGTGAGGGAGATCGAAAGGAGAGAAGATGAGATAGTGTTTGAGGCTGAAGCCGAGAGAGGAGAAGCAGAGAAGGGGAAACCATGAGGAAGGGAGAGTCTGAAGCTGTTACTGGACTCAAGTAGTTTTTAGCTGGTGAAGTCGAAAACGGAGGGTGAGGCAGAGTCAAACCCGTGGTCTGTAACAGGGATGAAAACTGATGGAGGCAGCACTTGGAAACAGAGGACATGAGGTCCACAGCAAACCAAAAGAGGAAGAAGAAGTGTGATGATGATGATGATGGTGGCGATGGAGCCGGAGGTAATGAAAGAGTGGCAAAACCAATAGGCAATGGCAGACACAGAGGCTGTATGAGGAAGATGCACATAGGGGAGCTAGTGGCTGAAAACCAGGGGCTGGAAATGGAGAACGTGGTGATGAAATCGATAGCCGAAAAGGGGAGAATTGGGAGGAGAAAGAAGACGACGTTCGAGATACGTGAACGTGGAAATGACAGTAACCAAGGGATGGCAATGGTGATGATCAGGGAACCGAGAAAGATGAAACGATGAATGGAAAAGGATGATTGTGAGGTCCCGCCTCCACAAGGCTGGGACTAACACCCTCCCTGGGCCGACTCCCTGGGCCGACCAAGCCCCTCACTCATCCGTATTGTCCGCTCTGGGCCCACTGGCCCTCACAGTTTTCTTTCGCGTCCCAAGAGGCTCGAACTTGGGACTAACACCCTTGTTCTTGCACTCCTGGTACCATTGAGCAAGAACAAGGGTGTTAGTCCCAAGTTCGAGCCTCTTGGGACGCGAAAGAAATCCGTGAGGGCCAGTGGGCCCAAAGCGGACAATTCGGATGAGTGAGGGGCTTAGTCGGCCCAGGGAGTCGGCCCAGGGAAGGTGTTAGTCCCAGCCTTGTGGATGCGGCCCTATGGAGGCGGGACCTCACAATGATAAACAGTAAAACAAAAATGAAGAAGAAAACGTTGCCGAGAGAGAGAACCTGAGAGCAGAGGAGATCGGCGGTGGCTGAACGAAGGTGAAAGAACAGACCACTAGGGTCGGTTGGAGCCATCCATAATGGAGGATGGCAGTCTCGAGCCATAAGAGAAGAAAGTGAAAAGTGCCTGGAACTGGAACCAAAGAAGAAAAGAGAAAGAAGGAAAATGGAGGGAAAAGGAAAATAATTCATATATATATATATATATAAAGAAAAGTAATATTAATATATTAATATATATATATATATTAATATATATATATATATATTATAGAAAATATAGGGAAATTGAGGAAGGAAAATAAGTGTAATAAAATTTGAAAATCTTGAGAAAGAGCTCTGAAAAAATTAACAGAGTGGGCTGGACCCGTATACTCGCTACGTCGAGATAATCGAGGACTACGAATAGACACCGAGGTATGAAAAATTCTCGTTGCTGCTAGAGATAAATATGCGTAATTTTTGTATATTTGTAGATATAAAATTTTAGGCTGAATTTCATAATACCGAAATTATCGAAAAACCTATATCGAATTTTATGATTCTGGAAATTAGAGATTTTAGCCTAATTGAAAAACCTAAATTTTTACGAATTGAATTTAAATGGTATGCATAAATTCTGATGTAGCTTGAATTCTGTTTTAAATATCGAAAATTTTGAATTTTGAATTTTCATAGATTGTTTTCTTGGATTTTATCCGAAAAAGGGCTAGTCAGCCAGTTTTAAGTGGTTTCATGAAATAATTGAATTTATAGGTGATTTAAAAAATGATCTGTTATAAAGTTATTCTGATGATATATGCTTGAGCGCGTACTGGCTATGTGTCGTACAGTCCGTCTTGCATCGATTTGGTGACAAAGGCGTTGGTGTGATCATGCTACATTTCTGTCTGTTCTGTATCTGTGGTCCACAAGTACGATGTACCATGCTTCTGATTCTATTTCTAGTCTTCGAACATTCTGATCTATGAGCCGTATGGGTAGCTGACCACTCCCATGACGATTGACATCCCAGCACACTTGGCTCGTGAATTGCCCGGAGTCACCGAAATTTACCAATAATCATTTCTGATATCTGATATAACATGTTTGCCTTGTCTCGTCTATCTGAAATATTTTCTGAAATTGTTTGCTTGAACTGAGATATCTGAAAATCTATTTATTTTGTTACTGAAAAACTTTGAAATTTCTAGATTTACAACAATAGCTAAATTTATTACCGATACATGTTCTATTTCGAAAAATCTGTTCTTGGTATTTGTACTTTGGCCAATACGAAATCTGTTTTTCAAATTTTGACGCTGGTATCTGAGAAATTACCAAATCATCTGTATACTTTGTGAAGATATTCTGGATTTGGCAAATATAAAAATATTTTTTTTAGGTAGTGTATTTATCTACCTGCTATGGGGTTTTTTTACTGAGCATGTTGAGCTCACCCCTTACTTTTCTCCACAGAGTCCCTCTATAGCTAGGATCGTTTCCGTTAGTAAGGCATTCCGCACAGTTATGATTTCGTGGAGCGTGTTTCTGCATCGAAGGTATATCCACTTGTAAGAAATTCTTTTGTATCTAAAATTTTGTTAGTACAGTAATGTAGATGAGATGTGTTTGGGGAAATGTGAACATATTTTGTTTAAATTGCCACTAGAAAATAAAATTAATCAAACTGATTTATTGATTTTGTTCTAATATCGACTTGTAGCCCAATCGAAATGTTCGTAAATTCGGGCCATTACATAAGTGGAATCAGAGCAGGTTGGCCTGATACGAGTTGATATTAAAAGTGAAAAAGAATTAGAAAATTTACATCCCCAGCATTATTGTACATTATTTAGATATAAATGGGTATATCTAGCTCTGTTTTATTGAAAATTATGTGAGTGAATGAAGAAAAACTAATAGAAATGGCTGATTGGTATTACAACCATATTGACAGATGGAAATGACCGTTCCTCGAGGTAGTAGAGATAGGCCCGAGAGGTGTAGTGATGTCACACCCCACTTCCGGGTGTCCTTTATCCATACTTACTCTACTATGGTTAGGCTGTGAGATGATGCAATGACTAAAGTTCCTTGAATTTACAGCAAAAATATTTAAAATTTAATTCACACTCCCAAGTGTGTAAATATACAAAATTAATTGTATAATAATAACTTTACATATCATCCCCAAAAAACTATTAAATTTCTTAGATATAACTGTGCGATACATCAAGATAGATACAAAATACACGTGTGTGTACAATTCTTATACCTTGACAATTGGCGGGAGCTGTCCAACTCAAAAAGAGATCCAGAGACCACCGCTTTCCTACTTCTCAGTATCTGGAGGGGGAAAATAGTGGGATGAGCAAACCACAGTTCAGTAAGGAAATGAATGCTACCAGGTAGATATCGTACTACCTATATAGGCCATGCATGTATAAAACAAAACTATGTTTTCATTATAAATGGAAATATCATCGAAAAATGCAGTAAACATATATTTCTCATTTGGCATTTTCATGAATACAAATATTAAATATTTCCACTTAAAACATGTTTCATAAAACTATGCTCTCTCGGCACAAGTGATTAAATCAGAGATTTATCAAATACACAAGAATCTGTTTCTTTTCTCAATTATTTCTTTTTCCTCAACCCTCTTGAATCTCTAAGACAGGCATGAAATTTTCGGCAATCAAATATCCACGACATATGACCATAGTCAATGATCCCAGGCCTCACTGATCAGGTGTGCACAAGGCATCACTTCGCCTGAAGGGGGATTGGTCAGTCCTACCCTCTGGCTCATCTCAATCAACCTCATCTCCTCATATACTCACGGTATAAGGTACGCCAAGTGTCATCTACGTGATACTCGTACTCATGTGCACCCAACTCGGTACATAGTATACCAACAGACAACTACACAGTACTACGTACGACCGTGGACCCAAGTCCATACTCCAACTCCGATGGACTTTTCATCCTAAACCATGTCTCATATACTACGCGAGCAAGCAGCATGACACAGTAATCGTAAGGCTCCAGGGCGGTATGAGCTATTGTTAAGGCCCAGCCCATTCAAAGGTCGTCGACTGGCATCCCCTTGGGTCCCAGACCCCCAAGTTTACCTTAACTCAGTAAAAACATGCGCGAGCTAACATCCAACACATTATCATCATAAAACCACGTGTGAGTCACGCTCCAGCACGGTTTATCAAATCATAAAGATGTATGTGAGTCAAACTCCAGCATAGTCAGAATCATTAAAACGGGTGTGAGCTAGAGCTCAAACACCAATCTCATCTCAAATCCGATAGGTGGCTATTTTCTCTTTTAAAACTCAAAACATGTTTATTTATGCAGCATGCCTTTCCATGCTAAAACAAGTAAAACTAGCCAACCTATCATTATCATTTCTCAATCACCACATCAATACAAAATTGAGAAAACATTGAAATCATGCATATCATGTTATTTCCTTACCCCAGCCCATTTATCAATACATATATATCATAGTACTTTTCATGATTCCATATCATTTCATAGAATTATAGTATCGTACTAACTCTAGCGATATATCTACGAAATTACCGTAAAATACGTATAAACATCTCTATAGCTAACACACAGTCCCTTACCTCGAATTGTATGTATATTCCCTTTGTCATGTATGCTCCGTTTGTGATTCAGGTTAGCCGTGTTCCACGTTCTTCCGAGCTACACGTATAATCATTAAGTCATTTCTTTTCTTTCTCCCAAATATCCTCGTTGTCAATTATTCTCCCATTTATACCTTTCAAGCCTTTAAATCATATATCACTTTTCCATTGTATCACTTATCTCATTAAACTATTTCTCAAGCTTTCTATAAATTTCACTCTTCTTAAATTTCTCTTAACATTACTCACTCATCACTACAAATCACTCTTATCAACATTTTGCATACCATTCAGCCCACACAATGTCTAGAATCCTTATTTAAAGCTTGAGGGTTGAAGAACTTACCCCTTTTCTTAGCCAAACTTGTGGTAGCTACAACTCCTTCTCTTGATCACATAAATAGGTGATTTTTGGGTATGTTGTTCTCCTTGCTTCAAGGAACAACTTTCACTTCTTGAGCTTCTTTCAAAACTTGTTGGAATGTAGTGATTTTTAGAGTGAGAAAGCTTGGGTCTTGAGAGAAAATGGCAGGTGAGGTTTGGTGGGAAAGAGTTCTGAGTTTTCATCTCAATCCTGTGCTCTTTTTATAGATGCAGAGACATGAGATCGATCTGGCCCTTGTGGAGATCGATCTATGCAAGGTTTGGTAGTCCTTTTTACCAAACACAACCACTACAAGATCGATCTTCTTCCATTATGAGATCGATCTGGCGAAGGCTAATTTTTCTCTTGGAGATCGATCTGCCTCTTGTAGGAGATCGATCTTCTCCTTACAAAACCCTTAAGGAGATCGATTTGTCGAGTCTTGAGATCGATCTGTTCTCAAACAGAGAGTTAAGGAAATCGATCTTCTCATTACAGAATGTTCATCAGATTAATCTGGCTCCATTGGAGATCGATCTGTCTTGCCCCATACCTGATCAATCTTCTCATTTTGGCTCTTCCAGATCGATCTCTCATCCCATGAGATCAATCTGTCATTCATATTTCCAGATTTTACTACAATTTTCTGCAGCAACTTCATTTAAAACCTCCTTAATTTGCTGCCATAGTCATTTCCTCATTCATCCATCCTTGAGACTTGAAAATGGCATCCAATCACACTTTGTACACATTAAAACTTGTGTGTAATTCTTGCATGACCAAATATATAAAATATATAACTAAATGGAAGTGCATAACTTATGCAAATCTTCATTCCATTTACTACACTACTCATTTCCCATTCCACTCACATTCATCATATGTTAAGTCCATTTCTTCATATTCATACTTAATGTAACTTGTACGTACAATCACCATCTCTCATTACAAGTGTGTACATTTAACTTTTGGACTTTATATCACATATACTTCACATTACTAGTACATCATCATACTTATGAATTCATTTACATATGTTCAAGGTTAAACCTATACGGGGTCTCACATTCTCCCCTACTTAGAAAATTTGGTCCTCCAAATTGGAACCAATCATTCTGTGAATAACTCGGGATACTTCTCCCTCATCGAACTCTCCAATTCCCATGGGCTTCTTCCGATGTATGATGTTGCACAAAACCTTAACCAATGAAATCGTCTTGTCCCACAACACCTTCTCCTTCCTGTCCAATATCCGGATTGGTTCCTCTACATACGACATGTCTCCTTGAGCTCTAATGGCTCATAGCTAATTACATGTGTTGGGTCCGGATAGTACTTCCGAAGCATAGAAACATGGAAGACATTGTGGACTTTCGCCAGCTTAGGTGGCAAGGCTAGCCTATATGCTCCATTTCCCACTCTATCCAAAATCTCGAACGGACCAATATAACGAGGACTTAGTTTTCCTTTCTTCCCGAACCTCGTTATTCCCTTAGAAGGAGATACTTTCAAAAATACAGACTCACCCACATCAAACTCAAGTGGTCTCTGTCTCCTGTCAGCATAGCTCTTTTGTCGACTTTGAGTTGTTCGCAGCCTCTCGCATATTATCTGAACATCCTCGGAGGCTTGTTTAACCAAATCGGGAGCGAGCAACTGTCTGTCACCAACCTCTTCCCATCCAATGGGTGATCGGCATCTACGACCGTATAGTGCCTCATAAGGGGCCATACCAATACTTGAGTGATAACTGTTATTGTAGGCGAACTCAATCAATGGCAAGTGATCGTCCCATGAGCCTTTAAAATCAAGCACACACGCTCTCAACATATCCTCCAAGGTCTGTATAGTCTTCTCTGACTGACCATCTGTCTGAGGATGAAAAGCGATGCTAAAGCTCAATTGGGTCCCCATCGCTTCCTGAAAATATCCCTAAAAGTGGGAAGTGAAGCGGGCATCCCGATCAGAAACAATACTCACTGGGACTCCATGCAATCTCACTATTTCCCGCACATACAGGTTCGCCAGTGCACTCAATGTATTTATAGATCTCATGGCTAAAAAGTGTACCGATTTCATTAACCGATCTACTATCACCCATATAGCATCATGGTTCTTACGGGTTCTCGATAACCCCATCACAAAGTCCATGGTTATGTGCTTCCACTTCCATGTCGGTATCGGTAGAGGTTGCAACAAACCACCTGATTTTTGATGCTCAACCTTTACTTGCTGACAAATGAGACATCTAGCGACATACTCAGCTATGTCCCCTTTATTCCAGACCACCAATACACCTTCCGGAGATTCTGATACATTTTACTACTCCCCGGGTGTATTGTATATCTCAATGAGTGAACCTCTGATAAGATCATCTTCCTCAGCTCTGAATCTTTAGGAACACACATTTTATTTTCAAACCTTAGTATTCCATCTGAACTTGTTTCAAATTTCGTACCCTTACCCTTCTGGATTTGGCTAATCACATCAATACACCATTGATCAATTTGCTGAGCTTGTCGAATTCTCTCAATCAACTTTGGTTCTAATCTCTAGCTAGCAATAATCCCATAGCTGCCAATCTCAAGTAGGGTCATATCCAGACTAAGGTTCGTGAATTACTCCAACAACTCGTGTTCTCTAACCATCATATGCGATACCAACCCGAGACTCTTCCTACTCAATGCATCGGCAACCACATTTACCTTCCTCGGGTCGTACAAGATCTCATAATCGTAGTCCTTGAGGAGTTCTAACCACCTTCTCTATCTCATATTTAACTCCTTCTATGAGAATAGATACTTTAGACTTTTGTGATCCGTAAAGATCTGAAATCTCTCACCACACAAGTAGTGGCGCCATATCTTCAATGCGAATACTACGGCTGCCAACTCCAAATTGTGAGTGGGGTAGTTCTTCTCATGATCTTTTAGCTGTCTAGATCCATAAGCTACTACCCTTCCATCTTGCATCAAAACACAACCTAGTCTTTGATGCGAAGCATCTATATAAACAGAATAGTTTCTCGAACTATTAGGGATGATAAGAACTGGCGCAGTGGTTAATCTACGCTTGAGTTCCTGAAAGCTCCTCTCACATGCTTCATCCCACGTAAATTTCACATTTTTTCTCGTAAGACGTGTCAACAGAGCAGCCAATCTAGAGAAACCCTCTACAAATCTCCTGTAGTAACCAGCCAAATGAATAAAACTCCTAATCTCTATGACTGTCCTGGGCTGTTCCCACTGAACAACTGCCTCAATCTTGGATGGATCTACTGACACCCCATCCTTCGATACAACATGACCTAGAAAGGAAATTTGCTCTAGCCAAAAGTCACATTTACTAAGTTTGGCATACAACCTTCTCTCTCGGAGGGTTTGTAAAACAATCCTTAAGTGTTACTCATGATCTTCCTTGGACCTTGAATATACCAATACATCATCAATGAAGACGATTATGAACTGGTCAAAGTATGGCTTGAATATCTCATTTATTAGAGCCATAAAAGCTACTAGCATATTCGTCAACCCGAAAGGCATCACTAGGAATTCGTAATGACCATAGCGGGTACGAAAAGCTATCTTAGGCACATCCTCCTTCCAAATCTTCAGTTGATGATACTCAGACCTCAGATCTATTTTCGAAAAGATTTGCGCTCCCCGAAGCTGATCTAATAGGTCATCGATACGTGGCAAGGGATACTTATTCTTGATGGTAGCCTTGTTCAACATCCTATAGTCAATACACAACCTAAGGCTCCCATCTCTCTTCCTCACAAACAATACCGGAGCTCCCCATGGTGAGACGCTCGGTCTTATAAACCCCTTGTCCAGCATATCTTGCAACTGTTTCCCTAACTCATCTAGCTCAACTAGAGTCATCCTATATGGTGACTTGGATATTGGCTTGGTTTCAGGTGTCAAGTCGATACCAAACTCCATTTCTCTATCCGGTGGCAATCGCGGTAGGTCATCTGGAAAGACATCAGGGAATTCTCTGACCACTAGAATGTCCTCCATATCCGGATGTACTTTGTCCAAATCCACCACATAAGCAATAAAACCTTCAAAACAACATTCAAGTCATTTTATACCAATGTACTTTACTTATCACAAAATTCAAGATTTCATTTCTTCTCTTAAAATCTTACAACACATTCTTCGGATAGAGAAAACTTAATAGACTTAGAACGGCAGCCTATGACAACATGATTGGTAGTTAACCAATCCATTCCCAAGATTACATCAATATCATACATATTTAACAAGATTAAGTTGGCTGTCGCACATTTATCTCCTACCTTCACCTTATAATCCTTATACACTTGTTCAACTAATTGACTAACTCTCATTAGAGTACTTATTAGCAAAGTCCCATTTAGATGTGTGGGTTCTACAAGTCCTGTCAACTTTGATGCACATGCAGGTGATATGAAAGAATACGTAGCACTAGAATCAAACAAAGCTATAGCTTCCAAGTTATAAATCAAGATTGTACCTTTTATCACCTCAGAGGAGGTATCAGTTGATGCCTGGTCTATCGCATACACCCTGCCTTGACCCATCAATTGCTTTCCTTTTTCTTCAACCGTGGCTCTCTTCCTTGCATGAGGTGTAACTGTAGGAACTCTCTCTGGCTCCTTACCCCTTTGTGGGACTACCTCAACTGCCTCTGGACATTCCTTTGCATAATGTCCGAACTTGCCACATTTGAAGCATCGTGTACTCTGAAGATGACAGGGCCTACCACCATGATATCAGCCATATACTCTGCACTAATCAGTAGTCGGTCGAGATCCACCAATCACTATACCTCTAGCTGGTATCTGAGTCGAAGGCATAAAAGATCTAGCAACCTTTTTCTGTGACTTATTTGCCTCTCTCCGACGCTTACTTAAAAATATTCAACCAAATTTAGCGCCTTTGCAATCTCCCATTTTCCAGGACCCTTGTCCTTACCCCAACTAAACTCAGAAATCTACAGGTCATAATCCTGCTCACATAATTAGGTCCGTCGCACAACCTCTCTGTATATAGCGACATCAAACGAGGCCAACTTCGCTCGAATTGAAGGCCTCAGTCCATCCACAAATCTACGGACCCTTATAGCTTCACTCCTAATAGAGTTCGAATCATATCGACCTAGAGAGGTGAATCGTGACTCGTACTCGTCCACTATTCGATTCCCTTGAGTCAGATTCAGAAATTCCATATACAACCTACGCAGGGCGGTATCTGGGATGTATTGCTCTCTGAAAACACCCAAGAACATATCCCAAGTGATAGCCATACCCTGAGCTCTCAACATAGGCCTGGTGGACTTCTACCAGTGCTCTGCTTTGCCTCTCAATACAAAGGCCGCAAGCCCTACTCTCTCCGTTGTCAAACATCTACAGAAGTCAAACAACTTCTCCATCTGAGTGATCCAGTCCCCAGCCACTGTCGGATCCTTTACCTCGCTAAAAGAAGGAGGCTTGAAATCCATGAAATGCCTCAACCTCTCCATATCACAATTGTATCCGTACCCCAAATCATTATCATCGTATTGCTGTGGGGCTACTGGAGGAGGTACTAGTCGAATATGGGGATCTCTGGCCAAACTGATTCAGGTTGTGCAGGAGCAACATTCTCAGGTTCAGGTGCAGCTGTTGGGGGATTCAGTGCAGCCTGTCTCGCTGTGCCAGGTGTACCCTCAAACCTAGCCATGATCTGACCCATCATGGTCATCATCGTGCGCATGTCTTCCTCTAGTCGGGCTATTCGAGGATCGAAAGCCTCTATCTGTTCTTGGGGCTCATGACTAGAATATGATCTACTGTGCTTTTCAATCCTGTCATTTCGCCTTTGAGCTCTCAAGTTCTCTCCCCTCTTGCGGTGTCTCTCAGGCATATCTCACAAGCTTGATAACTTTCCTGCATTTATAACAAACGTTTAATTCACTACCAGTTTCGTATACACATTTGTATCTAAATATCGCACAGTAACTTGGGGATGTATGTTTTCTTAGTCCTAAACATCGACTCACATTAGACCAACTATGCTTTGATACCAAATCTGTCACACCCCACTTTCGGGTGTCCTTTATCCATACTTACTCTACTACGGTTGGGCTGTGAGACGAAGCAATTACTAAAGTTCCTTGAATTTACAGCGAAAATATTTAAAATTCAATTCACACTCCCAGGTGTGTAAATATACAAAATTGATTGGATAATAATATCTTTACATATCATCCCCATAAAACTGTTACATTTCTTAGGTATAACTGTGCGATACATCAAGATAGATACAAAATACACGTGTGTATACAATTCTTATACCATTACAACTGGTGGGAGCTGTCCAACTCAAAAAGAGATCCAGAGACCACCGTTTTCCTACTTCTCAGTATCTAGAGGGGGAAAACAGTGGGATGAGCAAACCACAGCTCAGTAAGGAAATGAATGCTACCAGGTAGATATCGTACTACCTACATAGCCCATGCATGTATAAAACAAAACCATGTTTTCATTATAAATGGAAATATCATCGAAAAATGCAGTAATCATATATTTCTCATTTGGCATTTTTATGAATACAAATATTAAATATTTCCACATAAAACATGTTTCATAAAACAGTGCTCTCTCGACATAAGTGATTAAATAAGAGATTTATCAAATACACAAGAATCTCTTTCTTTCTCAATCATTTCTTTTTCCTCAAACCTCTCGAATCTTTGAGACAGGCATGGAATTTTTGGCAATCAATTATCCACGACATATGGTCATGGTCAGTGATTCCAAGCCTCACTGATCAAGTGTGCACAGGGCATCACTTCGCCTGAAGGGAGATGAGTCAGTCCTACCCTCTGGCTCATCTCAATCAACCTCATCTCCTCATATACTCACGGTATAAGGTACACCATGTGTCATCTACATGATACTCGTACTCACGTGCACCTAGTACGGTACATAGTATACCAACGGACAACTACACAGTACTACGTACGACCGTGGACCCAAGTCCATACTCCAACTCTGATGGACTTTTCATCCTGAACCATGTCTCATATACCAGGTGAGCAAGCAGTGAGACACAGTCATCGCAAGGCTCCAGTGCGGTACGAGCTATTGTTAAGGCCCAGCCCGTTCAAAGGTCATCGGCTGGCCTCCCATTGGGTCCCAGACCCCCAGGTTTACCTCAACTGAGTAAAAACATGTGCGAGCTAACACTCCAGCACATTATCATCATAAAACCACGTGCGAGTCACGCTCCAGCATGATTTATCAAATCATACAGACGTATGTGAGTCAAACTCCAGCATAGTCAAAATCATTAAAATGGGTGTGAGCTAGAGCACTAACACCAATCTCATCTCAAATCCGATAGGTGGCTATTTTCTCTTTTAAAACTCAAAACATGTTTATTTACGCAGCATGCCTTTCCATTCTAAAACATGTAAAACCAGCTAACCTATCATTATCATTTCTCAATCACCACATCAATACAAAATTGAGAAAATATTGAAATCATGCATATCATGTTATTTCCTTACCCCATCCCATTTCTTAATACAGATATATATCATAGTACTTTTCATGCTTCCATATCATTTCATAGAATTATAGTATCGTACTAACTCTAGTAATATATCTACAAAATTAATGTAAAATACGTATAAACATCTCTATAGCTAACACACAGTCCCTTACCTCGAATCATACGTGTATTCCCTTTGTCACGTATGCTCCATTCGCGATTCGGGTTAGCCATGTTCCACGTTCTTCCGAGCTACACGTACAATCATTAAGTCATTTCTTTTCTTTCTTCCAAATATCCTTGTTGTCAATTATGCTCCTATTTATACATTTCAAGCTTTTAAATCATATATCACTTTTCCATTGTATCACTTATCTCATTAAACTATTTCTCAAGCTTTTCATAAATTTCCCTCTTCTTAAATTTCTCTTAATATTACTCACTCATCACTACAAATCACTCTTATCAGCATTTTGCATACCATTTAGCCTATACAATGTCTAGAATCCTTATTTAAAGCTTGAGGGTTGAAGAACTTACCCCTTTTCTTAGTCAAACTTATGGTAGCCACAACTCCTTCTCTTGATCACATAAATGGGTGATTTTGGGGTATGTTATTCTCCTTGCTTCAAGGAACAACTTTCCCTTCTTGAGCTTCTTCCAAAATTAGCTGGAATGTAGTGATTTTTAGAGTGAGAAAGCTTGGGTCTTGAGTGAAAATGGCAGGTGAGGTTTGATGGGGAAGAGTTCTGAGTTTTCATCTCAATCCCGTGCTCTTTTTATAGATGCAGAGACATGAGATCGATCTGGCCCTTGTGGAGATCGATCTCTGTAAGGTTTGGTAGTCCTTTTTACCAAACACAACTATTACAAGATCGATCTTCTTCCATTATGAGATCGATCTGTCGAAGGCCAATTTTCCTCTTGGAGATCGATCTGCCTCTTGTAGGAGATCGATCTCCTCTTTACAGAACCCTTAAGGAGATCGATCTGTCGAGTCTTGAGATCGATCTGTTCTCAAATAGAGAGTTAAGGAAATCGATCTTCTCATTACAGAATGTTCATCAGATTGATCTGGCTCCATTGGAGATCGATCTGTCTTGCCCCATAGCTTAAAATAAGGTCAATTTAGCTCTTCTAGATCGATCTCTCATCCCATGAGATCGATCTGTCATTCATATTTCCAAATTTTACTACAGTTTTCTGCAGCAACTTCATTCAAAACCTCCTTAATTTGCTGCCATAGTCATTGCCTCATTCATCCATCCTTGAGACTTAAAAATGGCATCCAATCACACTTTGTACACATTAAAACTTGTGTATAATTCTTGCATGACCAAATATATACAATATATAACTAAATGGAAGTGCATAACTTATGCAAATCTTCATTCCATTTACTACACTACTCATTTCCCATTCCACTCACATTCATCATATGTTTAAGTCCATTTCTTCATATTCATACTTAATGTAACTTGTACGTACAATCACCATCTCTCATTACAAGTGTGTACATTTAACTTATGGACTTTATATCACATATACTTCACATTACTAGTACATCATCATACTTATGAATTCATTTACATATGTTCAAGGTTAAACCTATACGGGGTCTCACAAGTGAACCCTCGTCTGAGTGTACACCTTATAGTTTCACTGAAAACTTTTGGAGTCCGCTTCGTAAAATTTGAGCGAGACATGAAAACAATGATGATATTGTTGATCAAGTGATAGTGGCTTCGTGATAATGTTAACGATTGAGGTGTGACGGGGAGTAAGACTGAGACAACTTCAGAAAATAGTTCACTATTATATACCGGAGTAAAAATCCAAATGTGATGGAAAACTGGAATAAATGAATTGAAAGAATTTATATGGATTCGTAGGGTACGACTGTAAACCTAATAGAGGCAATTTCAGAGGTTTAAGCCTCTATTTTTCAGTGGATTTAAGAAATCTAATGATAGTGGAAGATTGGATAAATGAGACAGAGAAACCCTATGAAGTTTTTGTAGTAACTCTACCGAGAAAGTTATTTTTCTGTTTTGTGGTAAAGAATTGGGAAAGTTATACAGACTTTGAAGTGCACTACCAGAAAGAAGTAGCTTTTAGCATCAGTATCGAAATGAAAAGTCGATCTCGGAGGGACGTTTCCCGATTTAATCCGAGAGCCGACATCGAAAATTACATGGGATATGTTTCTGAAGGCTTTTAGACGACAACACATTTCGAATAAAACAAAGTGGCAATTATGGATGAAATCATTGCAACCGGACATAAAGTAACAAGTCCGAGAATGAATATGAAATTAAATAGATTTGGAATGAGTATAATTCAGATAAGTAGAGATGTGAAACGGAGGAAGTCCAGGAAACTCGTATGAGGTACTAGGATCCTCAATCGAGTTAAATTAACTCCATTGGATGTTATTTTGAGGGAGCAGTGCGCAAGACGCAATTATGAGAATGGGATACATATACTCGCGAGGTTACCAAGAAAGAGGAAAAGGTATAGAGATACGATAGAAAATAGGTCTACTGAAGAAAGAGTGATAATGAGGAGTAAAGTCATTGTAACTGGAAGAATGAATTACAGAACTAATTTTATAAATAAGACTCTGAAGGTCCCACTGCTTACATGGTTGATAAATATATGGTGTGTTCGGAGTAAAGAGATACCCTTGTAGACATAGAATTTTTCGACACATAATTGGATGATCTGTCAGAGTTACCACTAGATCGAATGATTAAGCTTGAGGTGATTTAGTATTTGATACCGAGCTGATAGTCAACCACTATACTGAATGGCTTGATTTAATTACAAGAGCTAAGACAATAATTACAGAGATTGTATGATAAGAGGATTATCAGACAGAGTGATCCAATTTGAAGTGTATTGGCATTACTTGCTAAGGAGACCCGGAGCCTTCTAGGTCGCTTTGTACCAAAAACGGGAGTTAACTGGATTCTCCCAAAACAGAGGTTATAGATCAAGGAGAAGGACCTACAACTGTTAAGATGATTCAGAGATTGAGATATAAAGAGACTTTGGAATATGAATTTCGTATCGAATCTAAGGATTATACATTGTATATGCTTACGTTTTGAATGTGAAACTCAATTTGAATAAAAAAAGAATTTTGTTATAATTTATGTATGAAATGAAACGAGTTTTGAAGTGTAATAAATTTTGAATACAGGATTGTAAATGGAAATAGAAGCGTATACAAGTTAAGAATATCTCTGATATGTGAAGTGATTTAGATCAAGTGGTATAAACAAAAAAATGAATTGCGACAAGGATAAATAAGAATATCGATAAATTCTGGTATCCTACCTTCTATTGAGACTGAACCTTGAACTCTTATATCCATAACCATTTTATGTGGTCAGGTCTGATAGCTAATAAAGGTATTTCAAAATACCTCCCCGCCTGAGAGACTTGACAGTGTCTAGAAGTAATCAGAACCCATAAATTGAAATTGACAGTTGTAATATTCGTGCTTGAAGTCAGGATACCATTACTTGTGCGGTGAAGAATTGTAAGATTTTACTGATCAAGATGGTTTAAATATTAAATTTCACAAAGGCTGTCTAACACAAGAAAAAAGGAATGACTAGGATTAGTGCTTTGAGTAGACGTGACTTCGGGATGACATTATATATATATATATAAATTGGTCAGGGACATGAGTTATTGAAATATTTAGTGGACCTCGATTTGAATGTGGTCCATCCCTGACACTTACATTACTGGACGTAATCGATTGTGTCACGACCTAAAACTACCCGAAAATCAGAGTAAATTTTTCGCGTTTTATTATTTCATACTTACCTCTGATCGTGACCAACCATGACCAATAATTGGGCTGTATGTCAGTGCCCATATCCTCTCCATACATTTACAATTAGTGCATAATTTAATTTAAATAAAAGTTCACATATACTGCACTAAACTTCTTCGATTTCTTTACATATCTATACACACTCTATACATCCCAGTGTCATACAAAATATAATACTGTGCTCATGTTATTTAGATACAAGAACCATATATATAACGTGTATATATCTCAAAAAGATAGGCAACAGCGGACAACTAGAATGCCGTACCCAGTTGCCTCCCAATCTACTGGAAGAAATCTGAGTGAGAAAATGAAAGGGGTGAGCACATCAAGCTCAGTAAGGCAATCCTACGAACAAGTAGATAACAATACAACCTACATGAACGTAGTGCCGTGCATAAACCACCCCTTCTCCACACATTTCCAAAACATATGCTATGTTATGATGTCATGTAAAATAATTCACATGTAATCCTAAAAAGCATGAAAACTTAACATGCATATATTTTAAATCATCTATTTCTCGTTTAAAATTTCATAATAAGAATCAGGACTCAACCCATCCCTCGGGTAGCCCTGACTCACACAAAATCCATAAAATTGTGTTTCTCGAAAACATCAATATCAGAAAACATAAATATACGAAACACGAGACTAGGCAATATCTGTATATTGGTAATAACCAGGACTATGGCCGTATGTCCTCGTGAGCCCCTTTGGTACACGGATCCTAGTGTGGGGTCTCACCCTGATCGGGAACCGCCCGGGAGGTGGGTCAATCCAACCCGTCAGTCTTATTCGATCCCACGCATCCGAAGATGCCGTATCTAAAGATACCCCGTTTCCGAAGATACCGTATCCGAAGATACCGTATTCGAAGATACCACACGGTACATCGTACTCCATGCTACTTGCACGGTACATCGTACTTCGTGGACCCATATCATATCTCTATACTCATGCCGTGTCTCAAAAGAACACGTGCGAGCCTATTCAATCGGTGACACGCAGTCTACCCGACCCTCCAAGCACGGCTCATCGCATGTTCTCATAAAAATCACTGGGGGGTGCGAGCGATGCTCCAGCACTCTCGTCAATTCAAGTAAAACTAGTGCGAGCTAAGCTCTAGCACTCTCATCAAATCATGTGAAAAATCTGGTGCGAGTCAGACTCTAGCACCCTGTCACGAAAATCATATACATATATATATGTAAAATCTGGTGCGAGTTGGACTCCAGCACCAATGTAAGCATTGCACAAATCAAAACTCGTGCGAGCTGAGCTCTAGCACGTCACATTTATGAAAAGTCACGTAGGCAGCTACATTTCTCAAATCGATTTCAACAAAAATCAACACTTGTTGAAGATATGAAATGTTGTGCAATTTCATTTAAAAGTTAGCCGACCTACTCATGCATGTACCAAAATACTTCAAAAACGAGCAGGAACCCTTTGTTCTTGCTCCTTACACTTTTTCCTAAAATTTGAAATTTTACCCTTGACGAGGGTATTTTGGTAATTTGCCCATCCGGGGCCCAAAATTTTTATCTCAAATCTAGACCCTTCGGACAATTTAAAAGACTATAAATGGCGTCGAAAATTCGTAAAGCTATCTCTAGCAGTTCGTAAAATTCCCTTACCTGGAATCGCGCGTAGACTTAACCTGTCTCGATGATACCGAATCTGTCAACCCAATGCGCGCCAACCAAATGTACGTAACTGCATATAACCACACAGTTGAGGTCAATTCAATTATCTTGATTAGTATGTCGCATTTACTGACCAACTTTAAAGTGTTGGGCCCTATCTACCTTATTGGGTCTTGGCCCATTTTCAGCCCTTTTATATTTATTAATTTCCTTCTTCGGGTATACCGGGCTTATGCAGCTTACCAATAATTATCGGGCTTCGTTCCAAACTCATTGGATAGCCCGTATACCATTTATGGCAATTACATTACAACTCCGAAAAATATTCCTTTCTATGCGAAATTAATCCATAATTCCGTAAAATAATTAAAACTCTGTATTTAAAGAACTCATATTGCCGAAATTAAAATGTACTTACCCGATACGATGCGGGGTACAAAAATCAGAGCTAAATCGGCTCTCGTTCGGTCTCTGTCGAAAAGCTGCACAATTAGGTAAATCCGGATTATTTTTCATTAAATAAAATATTAAATAAATTCCCGAAATTTACCCGTAGGTCAATTTCGACCCTCGGTCGACTTACTCGAATCTCAAGTCGTCCCCGGTAAATTTCTTTCTTACCCGAATCTCGAGTTGTCCCCGGTAAATTTCTTTCCTTTTTCTTTTTTTTTTCCTTTCTTTTCTTTTCTTTTCTTTTCTTTTCCTTTCCTCTTTCCTTCCTTTTCCCTCCTTTTCCTTCCCTTTCCTTTCGGCCAAACGGTGCCGTTTCTGCCATTTTGCCTTCGCCGGCGTTTTCGACTGTCTTACCGACCTATACCGGTCTCAAAAGAACCGGCTCCTCCCCCTGAACGTGTCGGTGGCTTCCGTTCAAGCCCAGTCACGGTGGTTCACCAGGAATCGACCTGTTTCTCCCTCGATCTTCCTTCGCTCCGATCGGCGTCCTCCGGTCATCTGACGGCGCGTTTTCGGTGTCCACGTGATCGCCGGCCTCTCCTCTTCCTCCTCGTGGCTTCGTCGGAGGTTGTCGGTCGCCGGTGTGCTGGGATCGTCGTCGGTTCTCACGGGTCGTTTTCGATTTCGTTTTTTTTTCCGTTTCGGGTTTATCCCAATTTTCTTCTCTTTTTTTTTATTATTATTATTATTATTTATAAACTATTTTATTATTATACTATTCATTAAAATACTCTACAATATTCCAAAATATCTACAACTTACATTATTTTATTCTAATTTAATTTATTTAATTTAATTTAATTTATTAAATTCATTTTTCTCCATTTTTCGATATTATTCCTTCGTATTTTCGAGATATTGTTCCGGGTAACTTTTCGGTATTTTTTAAAAATTTCGGATCTTGATCAATTGACTCAAAATTGTATAATTTCCTCATTATCGATCAAGATATCTTACATCCTTATTTTTAATTAAAATTTTCTTATCACATTAATACCGGATTTCGGTATTTTTGACCATTTTACCCCTGCTCTTGTTTCGGAACCAATTTAACATGACTTTCCTTCATACATCCACCATCTTTTCTTATTTTAATTTCGTATTTTTGGTTAACTTCATTTTGATCATTTTCGTTTGTCCTGTGGCCAATTCGGCTCGTATTTAATTACTTCCGGCGTTCACCGATATTCCATTTTATTCTTCTTTACAAATTTACAGTCAATGCTCTTCTTATGATTCAATGAATATATGGAAGTGTACATCACATGAATCATAAGGAATATAGCAACAAATACATACAAAGTGGGTCTTACAGGTTAAATCGAACAAGCACAACTAAATGATAAATACTGCATTGATGTGGCTGGTCAGACCTAGATGGGTGCTGCAACTAGCTTGAGTATTGGTACTAATTAGACCTGACAATTCGTGTATTCGTGTCATGACACGACACGGCACGAATTTATGAAACATGAATACGACACGAATTATAAAACGTGTCTGAAACGTAAATACGAACACGATACGTATTTTATACGTGTGACACGTGACACGACACGGTTAACACGTTATAATTATCCGTGTCACACGACACGACACGATAAACACGAAAAAAATATAACTGACATGATTAAACACGACATGAATAGACACGACACGGATGACACGATTAAAGATAAAACATAATAAAAAAATCATAATATTTATTGATTTACATCAATAATTTAATTTACATGCATTCAAATATTACTAACAAATATAACATAATAATAATCTTCAATTCATACCATCCATAATATTTATTTAAAATTACAAAATATAGAAAAAAATATAAAAAGCTAACATTAAGTCAACAAACATAATAGTCAACAAACATTTAAAAATTAAGTTCGCAAATACCATAACTCAATACAATGCAAGAAACAACAATTCAAAAAGTTAACATAAGTCAATAGGATTCAGTAAATTTATATTACAATTTAAATAATTTCTTATAAATTATAAACTTATATTATGATTTAAAATAAATCATATATATTAATATCTTATTCTTATCATAATAATTTGTATGTTAATATTATGTTATTATGATTTTTTATAATATGATAATTGATATAGAATAAAATATAGAATTTCTTACTATATTGTAAATTTATAATTATATAAAGTATAAACTCGCATCATCATGTGATATAACGTTAGTGTCAGTAATACAAAATAATTAATTATAAAATATCTTCTATTACAATACAATATATATATATATAAATATATTTATGCATTATAATATCATATATGTAAGAATTGTTAATTCGATCTTAACTTACAATAATTTTTTTCTAATTTCAATACTTTATTTTTAGAATTTAAAATTTTTATTATTTAACTAATTTAATTTCATATTTAATTTATTAATTTATTTTTTTACAATATTTATTAAAGTATTAATTCATTTTAAGATATAAATTAATTTTCATTCCATATTATTTCAATATAAGATTGTAGTTTATTTGGTAAATGCTTTAAAAAAACATTTTTGGTCAAGGTTCAACTCCTCCCACAAACATATATTATTTTGGTGTCTTACACGTGTATCGTGTATTCGTGTATTCATGTGACACAGTTTAAAAAAATGTGTTTCCATGTCTTACACGTGTTTAACCGTGTCAAAAAACATTTTTGGTCAAGGTTCAACTCCTCCCACAAACATATATTATTTTGGTGTCTTACACGTGTATCGTGTATTCGTGTATTCATGTGACACAGTTTAAAAAAACGTGTTTCCATGTCTTACACGTGTTTAGCCGTGTCTGACACGGTTAAACACGAAAATTGCCGTGTCAAAATTCATGTTGACACCGATAAACACGAAACACAAATTTTTCAAACACTTATACGATTTTTTCGTGTCGTGTTCGTGTCGTGTCACTCGTGTCATGTCTACATTTGCCAGGTCTAGTACTAATGATTTAATTAAAATTTTAAAACAGAGTTGTGTACCAAATGATCTATAGTTAAAGAAATTGATGTAGTCAGAAACTTATTTATAGAGATATACTCTGAATCCGAATAATAGTAATGATTTATCAATCTCCTGAAAGTACATTGGTCATCAAGTACGATAAGAGAAATAATTGAAATTGGGATTAAATGTCTCATAAGACGACAAGTTAAGGTAGAGCACCAAAAGCCTATGAGATTATTACTCATGACTATAGGGAATTAAAAGCATGTGTCAGGATTTTAAAGGCTCTTGGAAGGACAAATTGCCAATTAGAGAAGTTGCACATAATATCATATAACACTCAAGTATAGAGATGATACCGTATGAAGTGTAGTGTGGTCGAAAATGTCGTTCACTGATTAGATGGAAGCAGTGGATGAAAGGAATAGAATTGTTTTTGACTTGATTAAGTAAGCTTCTGAGGATATTTAATGAGTTGGTGGAAGATTGGGAACAACTCAGAGAAAGCAAAAGAGTTGTGCTGACCAAAGATGAAGATCCTTGAAAATTTCAGGAGGAGAATTGATGTTCTGAACGTTTCTCCTCCTGATAGGGTATAACAAGGTTTGGAAAGAAACGAAGTCCCCAATACATTGGATCTTTTAAGATCTTAAACCGAGTGGGAGATGAGTTAATAAATTGGCGTTGCCGCTAGAATTATCGAGTACTTACAGCGTTTTCCACACTTTGAGGTTTCGCAAGTATCATCCAGATCCAATGCATGTGGTAAAGTAGGAACCACTGGAGTTGAAAAAGGATATGACGTATATAGAGAAATCGGTTCGGATACTAGATAGGGAAGAGAAGGTATTGCGGTCTAAGCCAATTCCTTTGGTCAAAGTTTTATGGTAGTATCACATTTCGAAGAGGTCACGTGAGAATTGGAAAGCTTATTGCGAGAGAAATACCCACATTTATTTGAGGACTGATGTACTTCTAAATTTGGGGACCAAATTTTCTAAGGTGAGGAGAATGTAAATACCGTAAAAATTTTCAATAGTATTTGATGATTGTCTATAAATGATAATTTAGACAATTAGGGATTTAATGTGCGAACGTGGGTAAATTAATTTGAGAATAAATATTAGACTAACCCTATTTTTACTCTACATGGAGAATTAAATCAAATTAGTAGCCATACATGTATTTACATATATATGTATGCAACATTTCAATTATTTCTCAAGATTAATATATAGAGAAATATATGTGTGCAAGGGAATCCAAATGTGCACAAATAAAATATACAAATATGAAATAAATGCATCCGTATAAAATATATGAAAATATACGTATATATATATATATATATATATATATATATATATACACACACACATGGATCAATGGTTTTTTTTTTATGGTAGGACACACATATTGTCGCACCCCAATTCTAGGTGTTCTTCATCCGTACAATTACTATTTACGATTGGGCTGTGAGGCGATGCAATTACTAAAGTTCTTTAAATTTACAGCGAAAATATTTAAAATTTAATTCACACTCCCAGGTGTGTAAATATACAAAATTAATTGTATAATAATATCTTTACATATCATCCCCATAAAATTGTTACATTTCTTAGGTATAACTGTGCGATACATCAAGATAGATACAAAATACATGTGTGTATACAATTCTTATACCTTTACAACCGGTGGGAGCTGTCCAACTCAAAAAGAAATCTAGAGACCACCGCTCTCCTACTTCTCAGTACCTGGGGGGGGAATAGTGGGATGAGCAAACCACAGCTCGATAAGGAAATGAATGCTAGCAGGTAGATATCGTACTACCTACATAGCCCATGCATGTATAAACCAGAAACCATGTTTTCGATATGAATGGAAATATTATACGAAAATGCATTTAAATATACATTTCTCATTTGCACTTTCATGTAAAACATATATGTCATGCTTCCATTTTAGAACATGATTCATAAAACAATGCCCTCACGACACAAGTGTTTAAATCAGAGATTTATCAAAACACCAAAATCTCTTTACTTTCTCAATCATTTCTTTTCCTCAAATCTCATTCTTTTCTGAGTTATCTCTGTTTCTCGAATCTCTGAGACAGACATAAAATTTTCAGCAATCAAATATCCACGACATATGGCCATAGTCAGTGATCCAAGACATCACTGATCAGGTGTGCACAGGGCATCACTTCGCCTGAAGGGGGATGGGTCAGTCCTACCCTCTGGCTCATCTCAATCAACCTCATCTCCTTATATACTCACGGTATAAGGTACATCACGTGTCATCTACGTGATACTCGTACTCACGTGCACCCAGCACGGTACATAGTATACCAACGGGCAACTCCACAGTACTACGTACAACCCTGGACCCAAGTCCATACTCCAACTCTGATAGACTTTTTATCCTGAACCATGTCTCATATACCAGGTGAGCAATCAACGTGACACACAGTTATCGTAAGGCTCCAGTGTGGTACGATTTATCATTAAGGCCCAGCCCGTTCATAGGCCGTCAGCTGGCATCCCCTTAGGTCCCAGACCCCTAGGTTTACCTCAACTAAGTAAAAACATATGCGAGTAAAGCTCCAGCACTTTCTCAAAACCATCGTGCGAGTTAAACTCCAGTATGACACATCAAAAGCATAGGAACATGTGCGAGCTAACACTCCAGCACATAGTCAAAGTCATTAAAATGGGTGTGAGCTAGAGCTTCAACACCAAATCTCATCTCAAATCTGATAAGTGGCTATTTTCTCTTCTTAAAACTCAAAACATGTTTATTTATGCAGCATGTCTCTCCATGCTAAAACATGTAAAATTAGCCAACCTATCATCATCATTTCTCAATCACCAATATCAATACAAAATTGAGAAAAACATTGAGAACATGCATATCATGCTATTTCCTTACCCTATCCCATTTCTCAATACATATGTATCATAGTATATTTCATGTTTCATATCATTTCATAGAATCGTAGTATCGTACTAATTCTAGCAATATATCTATGAAATTATAGTAAAATACGTACGAAAATCTCTATAGCTAACATACAGTCCCTTACCTCGATTTACTTGTGTGCAACTGTCCTCTTTTATGCTTCTCGCGTTCTTATCTCGACTTGTTCTGGTGTATCATCGGGAACTGCAATTTATCCATCAAGCACTTGAGTTAACGTTTCTAACTCTTATTCACTATGCATTCATCCAATGCCTTAAATATACATTTTACCTCTTATGGTAAATCTCACGATTTATCCCAATATCAACACATCCAAATCATACCCACAACACAATCATCCTCTTAAGATAACTCATTCATCATTAATGCTTCTACATTCCACTTTCTCACACTAGACCATTTCTAGGTTATGGTGAGTTCTTTACTTTCTAGGTAGTTTCTATCATTTCTATGCATAATAATCATTTCCCACATCAATATCCAAATAAATGTACTTGGGTATTTGCATTAGAAACTCACCTAGCTCGATTTCCTCCTTGCTCCAATGGAAATACACCTTGTTGCTTAAATCCAACAAATAGGGAAAATACCTCCCAACTATGTTGTTCTTCTCTTTGATGTGAATAACTTTGTCTCTAATAGCTTTCCCTTAAATCTTACCGAAAATGGTTCGATTTAGGAGTGAGAAAACTAGGTTTTTGAGTTTGGAATGGAAAGAAATGGTTTTATCTCGAAATCTGCAGATCCAACTGCTCCTATTTATAGATTTAGCTTGATGAGATCGATCTGCCTTAGGTGGCGATCGATCTGGTCCTCTTAAAATCCCTCTTTTTTAAGACATTTTGAAGTAGGAGATTGATCTGTCGAATAGGGGAGATCGATCTGCTTTAAACAGAAGTTTAAGGAGATCGATTTGGTCTTGGGGGAGATCGATCTGCTTTCAACCCGAGAGCTAAGAAGATCGATCTGGCTCCCTTGGAGATCGATCTGCTCTATTCCATTGCTCAAGTAAAAGCATTCTGGCTCTTTCAGATCGATCTCTCATCCTATGAGATCGATCTGGCCTTCATAATTCCAAATCTTACTGTAGTTTTCTGCAGAAAACTTATACCAAAACATCATTAATTTGCTGCCATACTCATTTTTCCATCTGATCACCTTTGAGACTTGAAAATGACACCCATTAATACTTCATACTCATTAAAACTCGTGTGAAATCTTTATATACCTAAAGGTACTTAATACTAACCAAATGGAAGTGCACAACTTATGCAAATCTTCCTTCCATTTCACCACACTACTCATATTCCATTTCACTCGCATTCTTCCCATGTTTAAGTCAATTTCTTCATATTCATTTATAATGTAACTTGTACGTACAATCACAACTTCTATTACATGTGTGTACCTTAAACTTTATGGACTTACATTACATATAATTCACATTACAAGTACATCACCATACTTATGAATTCATTTACATGTATATATATATAAGGTTAAACCTATACGGGGTCTCACATTCTCTCCCACTTAGAAAATTTGGTCCTCCAAATTTGAACCAATCACTCTGTGAATAACTCGAGATACTTCTCCCGCATCAAATTCTCCAATTCCCTTGTGGCCTCTTCCACGGTGTGATGTTACCACAAAACCTTAACCAATGAAATCGTCTTGTTCTGCAACACCTTCTCTTTTCTATCCAATATCTGGATCGATCTCTCGACATACGACATATCCTCCTTGAGCTCCAACGGCTCATAGCTAATTACATGTGTCGGATCCAGGTAGTACTTTCGAAGCATAGAAACATGGATGACATTGTGGACTTCTACTAGTTCAGGTGGTAAGGTTAGCCTATATGCTCCATCTCCTACTCTATCCAAAATCTCAAAGGGACCAATGTAACAAGGACTTATTTTTCCTTTCTTCCCAAACCTCGTTATTCCATTAGAAGAAGATACTTTCAAAAATATGGACTCACCCACATCAAACTCAAGTGGTCTCCGTCTCCTGTCAGCGTAGCTCTTTTGTCGACTTTGAGCTGTTCGCAGCCTCTCGCATATCATCTGGACATCTTCGGAGGCTTGTTTAACCAAATCAGGAGCGAGCAACTGTCTGTCACCAACTTCTTCCTAACCAATGGGCAATAGGCATCTACGACCATATAGTGCCTCATAAGGGGCCATTCCAATACTTGAGTTGTAACTGTTATTGTAGGCGAACTCAATCAATGGCAAGTGATCATCCCATGAGCCTCTAAAATCCAGCACACACGCTCTCAACATATCCTCTAGGGTCTCTATAGCCCTCTCTGACTGACCATCTTTCTAAAGATGAAAAGCAGTGCTAAAGCTCAACTGGGTCCCCATCGCTTCCTGAAAATGTCCCCAAAAGTGGGAAGTGAAGCGGGTATCCCTATCAGAAACAACACTCACTGGGACTCCATGCAATCTCACTATTTCTCGTACATACAGGTTCGACAGTGCACTCAATGTATCTGTAGATCTCATAGCTAAAAAGTGTGCCGATTTCGTTAACCGATCTACTATCACCCATATGGCATCATGGTTCTTACGGGTTCTCGATAACCCTATCACAAAGTCCATGGTGACTTGCTCCCACTTCCATGTCGGTATCGGTAGAGGTTGTAATAATCCTCCTGGTTTCTGGTGCTCAACCTTTACTTGCTGACAAGTGAGACATCTAGCGACATACTAAGCTACGTCTCTCTTCATTCCAGACCACCAATATATCTTCCAAAGATTTTGATACATTTTACTACTCCCCGGGTGTACCATATATCTCGATGAGTGAGCCTCTGATATGATCATCTTCCTCAACTTTGAATCTTAAGGAACACACATTCTATTCCCGAACCTTAGTATTCCATCTGAACTCATTTCAAATTTCAAACCCTTACCCTTCTGAATTTGGCTAATCATATTAATACACCATTGATCAATTTGCTGAGCTTGTTGGATTCTCTCAATCAACTCCGGTTCTAATCTCAAGCTAGCAATAATCCCATAGCTGCCAATCTTAGGTAGGGTCATATCCAGACTAAGGTTCGTGAATTGCTCCAACAACTTATGCTCTCTAACCATCATATGTGATACCAACCCGAGACTCTTCCTACTCAATGCATCGACAACCACATTTGCCTTCCCCGGATGGTACAAGATCTCACAATCGTAGTCCTTAAGGAGTTCTAACCACCTTCTTTGTCTCATGTTTAACTCTTTCTGTGAGAATAAATATTTCAGACTCTTGTGATCCGTAAAGATCTAAAATCTCTCACCATATAAGTAGTGGCGCCATATCTTCAATGCAAATACTATAGCCGCCAAATCTAAATCATGAGTGGGGTAGTTATTCTTATGATCTTTTAGCTGTCTAGATCCATAAGCTACTACCCTTCCATTTTGCATCAAAACACATCCTAGCCCTTGATGTGAAGCATCCGTATACACCGAGTAGTTCCCTGAGCTGTTAGGAATGATAAGAACTGGCGCGGTGGTTAATCTGCTCTTAAGTTCCTGAAAACTCCTCTCACAAGCTTCATCCAATGTAAACTCCACACTTTTCCTGATAAGACGTGTCAATGGAGCAGCCAATTTAGAGAAACCCTCTACAAAACTCCTATAGTAACCTACCAAACCCAGAAAGCTTCTGATCTCTGTGACTGTCCTGGGCTGTTCCCACTGAACAACAGCCTCATTCTTGGATGGATCTACTGACACCCCATCTTTCAATTCAACATGGCCCAGAAAGGAAATCTGCTCTAGCCAGAAGTCACATTTACTAAGCTTGGCGTATAACCTTCTCTTTCGGAGGGTCTGCAAAATAATCCTCAAGTGCTACTCACGTTCTCTTTGAGACCTTGAATACACCAATATATCATCAATGAAAACAATCACAAACTGGTCCAGGTATGGCTTGAATGCTTCATTCATTAGAGCCATAAAAGTTGTTGGTGCATTAGTCAACTCGAAAGGCATCACTAGGAACTCGTAATGACTATAGCAGGTGCGAAAAGCTGTCTTGGGCACATCTTCCTTCCGAATCTTCAATTGATGATACCCAGACCTTAGATCTATCTTGGAAAAGATCTGCACACCCCGAAGTTGATCCAATAAATCGTCAATGCATGGCAAGGGGTACTTATTCTTGACGGTAGCCTTGTTTAACATCCGATAGTCAATACACAACTTGAGGCTCCCATATCTCTTCTTCACAAACAATACGGAGCTCCCCATGGTGAGACGCTTGGTCTTATAAACCCCTTATCTAGCATATGTTGCAACTGTTTCCTTAATTCCTCTAGCTTAACTAGAGCCATTCTATATGGTGACTTTAATATTGGCTCGGTTCCAAGCATCAAATCTATACCGAATTCCATTTCTCTATCCGGTGGCAATCCCGATAAGTCATCTTGAAAGACATCAGGGAATTCTCTAACCATTGGAATGTCCTCCATATCCGGATGTGTTTTGTCCAAATCCACCACATAAGCAATAAAACCTTCAAGACAACATTCAAGTCATTTATACTAATATACTTTACTTGTCACAAAATTCAAGATTCTATTACTTCTCTAAAATCTTACAACACATTCTTTGGGTAGAGAAAATGTAATAGATTAAGTGTGGCAATCTAAGACAGCATGATTGGTGGCTAACCAATCCATTCCCAAGATTACATCAATATTATACATATTCAACAAAATCAAGTTGGTTGTCATGCACTTATCTCCTACCCTCATTTTATAATCTTTATACACTTGCTCAGCTAATTGGCTAACTCTCATAGGGGTACTTATTAATAAAGTCCCACTTAAGTATATGGGTTCTACAAAACCTTTTAACTTTGATGTACATGCAGGTGATATGAAGGAATGTGTAGCACCAGAATCAAACAAAGCTATAACCTCTAAATTAAAAATCAAGATTGTACCTTTTATCACATCAGAAGAGGTATCAGCTGATGCTTGGTCTATCGCATACACCCTGCTTTGACCCACAACTTGTTTCCCCTTTTCTTCAGTCGAGGTTTCTTTCTTGCAGGAGGTGTAACTGTAGGAACTCTCTCTGGCTCCTTACCCCTCTGTGGGCCTACCTCAACTATCTTCAGGCACTCTCTGGAATAATGCCCAAATTTACCACATCTGAAGCATCGGGTGCCCTGAAGATGACATGGCCTACCACCATGGTATCGAGCACATAGTCTACACTGATCAGTAGTTAGTCGGGGTCCACCAATCACTACACCCCTGGCTGGTGTCTAAGTCAGAGGCATAGAAGGTCTAGCAGCCTTTTTCTGAAACTCATCTGCTTCTCTTCGACGTTTACTCATGAATTTTCGACCAAATTTGGCACTCTTGCCATCTCCCAGCTTCCTTGGACCCTTGTCCTTACCCCAACTGAACTTAGAAATCTGCATGTTATAATCTTGCTCACATAAAAGGGCCCGTCACATAGCATCTCTATAGGTAGCAACATCAAATGGGGTAAATTTTGCTCGGATTGAAGGCCTCAATCCATCGACAAATCTACAAACCCTTATAGCCTCACTCTTGATCGAGTCCGGATCATATCTGCCTAGTGAAGTGAATCGTGACTCGTATTCATCCACAGTTTGGTTCCCTTGAGTCAAATTCAAGAACTCTATTTGTAACCTACGTCGAGCGGTATCTGGGATGTATTGCTCTCTGAAAGTGCCCAAAAACATATCCCACGTGATAGCCATACCCTGAGCTCTCAACATAGGCCTGTTGGACTTCCACCAGTGCTCTGCTTCGCCTCTCAATACAAAGGCCGTAAGCGTTACTCTCTCCGTATCCGAACACCTACAAAAGTCAAACAGTTTCTCCATTTGGCTGATCTAGTCCTCAGCCACCGTCGGATCCTTTACCCCGCTAAAAGAAGGAAGCTTGAAATCCATGAAATGCCTCAACCTCTTCATATCACAGTCGTATCCATACCCCAAATCATCATCCTTATACTGTTGTGGGGTTACTAGAGGAGGTACTGGTCGAATATAAGGTTCTCGTGACCCAACCGGTTCAGGTTGTGCAGGTGCAACATTCTCAGGTTCAGGTGCAGCTGCTGGGGGATTCGGTGCAGCCTATCCCACTGTATCAGGTGTACCCTTAAATCTAGCCATAATCTGACCCATCACGGTCATCATCGTGCGTATCTCTTCCTCTAATCAGGCTATCTGAGGATCAGAAGCCTCTATCTGTTCCTAGGGCTCATGACTAGAGGATGATCTACTATGCCTCTCAGTCCTGTCATTCTGCCCTTGAGCTCTCGAGCTCTCTTCCCTCTTGTGGTGTCTCTCAGGCATATCTCACAAGCCTGATAACTTTCCCGCATTTATAACAAACGTTTAATTCACTACCAGCTCTGTATACACATATGTATCTAAATCTCGCATAGTAACTTGGGTATGTATGTTTTCTTAGTCCTAAACATCGACTCACATCAGACTAACCATGCTTTGATACCAAATCTGTCACACCCCAATTTCAGGAGTTCTTCATCCGTACAATTACTATTTACGATTAGGCTGTGAGGCGATGCAATTAATAAAGTTCCTTGAATTTACAGTGAAAATATTTAAAATTTAATTCACACTCCCAGGTGTGTAAATATACAAAATTAATTGTATAATAATATCTTTACATATCATTCTCATAAAACTGTTACATTTCTTAGGTACAACTATGCAATACATTAAGATAGATACAAAATACATGTGTGTATATAATTCTTATACCTTTACAACTGACGGGAGCTGTCCAACTCAAAAAGAAATCTAGAGACCACCGTTCTCCTACTTCTCAGTACCTGGAGGGGGGAAATAGTGGGATGAGCAAACCACAGCCCGGTAAGGAAATGAATGATAGCAGGTAGATATCGTACTACCTACATAGCCCATGCATTTATAGACCAGAAACAATGTTTTTGATATGAATGGAAATATTATACGAAAATGCATTTAAACATACATTTCTCATTTGCACTTTCATGTAAATCATATATGTCATGCTTCCATTTTAGAACATGATTCATAAAACAATGCCCTTACGGCACAAGTGTTTAAATAAGAGATTTATCAAAATACCAAAATCTCTTTACTTTCTCAATCATTTCTTTTCCTCAAATCTCATTCTTTTCTGAGTTATCTTTATTTCTCGAATCTCTGAGACTGGCATGAAATTTTTGGCAATCAAATATCCACGAAATATGGCTATAGTCAGTGATCCCAAGCCTCACTGATTAGGTGTGCACAGGGCATCACTTCGCCTGAAGGGGGATGGGTTAGTCCTACCCACCAGCTCATCTCAATCAACCTCATCTCCTCATATACTCACGGTATAAGGTACGTCATATGTCATCTACGCGATATTTATACTCACGTGCACCTAGCACGGTACATAATATACCAACGGACAACTCCACAGTACTATGTACGACCGTGGATCCAAGTTCATACTCCAACTTCGATGAACTTTTCATCCTGAACCATGTATCATATACCAAGTGAGCAATCAGCATGACACACAGTCATCGCAAGGCTCCAGCACGGTGCGATCTATCGTTAAGGCCCAGCTCGTTCCTAGGTCGTCGGCTGGCATCCCTTTGGGTCCCAAACCCCCAGGTTTACCTCAGCTAAGTAAAAACAGGTACGAGCAAAGCTCCAGCACTTTCTCAAAACCATCGTGCGACATAAACTCCAGCACGACACATCAAAAGCATAGGAACATGTGCGAGCTAACACTCCAGCACATAGTCAAAGTCATTAAAACGGGTGTGAGCTAGAGCTTCAACACCAAATCTTATCTCAAATTTGATAGGTGGCTATTTTCTCTTTTTAAAACTCAAAATATGTTTATTTATGCAGCATGTCTCTCCATGCTAAAACATGTAAAATTAGCCAACCTATCATCATCATTTCTCAATCACCAATATCAATACAAAATTGAGAAAAATATTGAAAACATGCATATCATGCTATTTCCTTACCCTATCCCGTTTCTCAATACATATGTATCATAGTATATTTCATGCTTCATATCATTTCATAGAATCGTAGTATCTACTAATTCTAGCAATATATCTACGAAATTATAGTAAAATATGTATGAACATCTCTATAGCTAACACATAGTCCCTTACCTCAATTTACTTGTGTGCAACTGTCCTCCTTTATGCTTCTCGCATTCTTATCTTGACTTTTTTTGGTGTATCATCGGGAACTGCAATTTATCCATCAAGCACTTGAGTTAACATTTCTAACTCTTGTTCACTATGCATTCATCCAGTGCCTTAAATATATATTTTACCCCTTATGGTAAATCTCACGATTTATCCCAATATCAACACATCCAAATCATACCCACAACACAATCATCCTCTTAAGATAACTCATTCATCATTAATGCTTCTACATTCCACTTTCTCACACTAGACCATTTCTAGGGTATGGTGAGTTCTTTACTTTCTAGGTAGTTTCTATCATTTCTATGCATACTGTGAGATATGAGAAATTTAGACGTATTTTAATTTTGTAATATGAACTTGAAGTGTAATTTATTGAGCTAAGTGAAATGTATATGTGATGAATGAGAAATAATCCAAGTAGTAGACTGTGGAAATTATATTTGGAGATTTACATGTTAAGTGTTTAACCTAAGTGTGAAACTATGAGGTCAGATCGATCTTGGAGAAGGAGAGATCGATCTAGTAAGTTAAAAATGACAAGGAAGGAGGATAGTAAGTGAGCAGATCGATCTCCAATGGAAGAGGATCGATCTCCTTATGATTCTGTTTGAGAGAAGATCGATCTCATGAGGAAGGGATCGATCTCTAAATGTTTCTGTTTGGGAGAAGATCGATCTCCTCAAGAAGCAGATCGATCTCATAAAGCCATAAAGAGATCGATCTCACCCCTCGACAGATCGATCTCTTAGGCATAAAATTATCCCTAAATTCAAATACAGATCGATCTCATCAGGAGCCAGATCTATCTCCTACCCTCCGTCTATATAAAGAACCCCTGCTTTCTCCTGTAATTTCATTTTCTCTCTCTTTAAAACCCCATTTTCACCCGAGCCCTAGCTATCTCACTCATCCAAAGCACCCATTTCCATCCAAATCAGAGGCTGTGGCAAGAAGGAAAGTTGTTCCTCATCAAAGGGAGAACAACATACTTGAAAATCGGAAGACGGATTGAATCGAGGCAAGAGATAAGCTCTCCACAAGTTTTGGGTAATTTCTAAACCTCAATCTTAATACGTGAGATAATTTTGGTGATAATGGTTGTTGGCATTTTGTTGAAATAGCTGAAAAATGATTAGGGATTGATGAAATTACAATGTAGTTGGAGTGATGATGATATTTAGCAATTTTGGTAATTTTGAGTTATAAATGGAAATTTAGACAATGTGGTGAATTAGCATAGATATTGTGGCATGGGAAGTGTAGGATGTTGAGATGTTGTGAATGAGATTGTGGATTGAGATAGAGTTATGAGAATTGAGAGATTTGAGGTGTTATGAGCAATTATGCTCGATTTTGAGAATTGAGATTACTGTGATGATGAGTATTGATGTTTTAACATCGTTTGGACAGCTCGGGAGTTCCAGAGTGGAATGCGAGACTAGTCCATGACAAGGGGGATGTGAGACCCCGTATATGTATAGCTGTATGTAGGAACATGGGAATGTAAATAAAATCATAAGTAAAATGATGTATTGTAATGTGAAGTGTATGCAATGTAAGTTCATAAGATTATGTACGCACTTGTAGTAAAAATTGTGATTATACGTACAAGTTGCATTACGAATGAGTAGGAAGAAATGAATTTGAATACGAGAAGAATGTGATCGAAATGGAATATGAGTAGTATAGTAAAATGGAAGGAAAGATTTACATAAGTGTTTATTTCCATTTGAGCAATATCGTATACATTTGGTCATACAAAGATTCTACACAAGTTTTAATGTGTATGTAGAGAGGATGGATCCCATTTTCAAGTCTCAAAGATGAATGAATGAGAAAATGATCATGGAGGCAAATTAAGGGTGTTTGGTAAGGGTTGTTGCAGAAAAACTGCAGGAAATCTGGAATTTGTGAAGGCCAGATCGATCTCATAGGATGAGAGATCGATCTGGGAGAGCCAGAATGCTCTTATGTGAGAAATGGAAGAGAACAGATCGATCTCCAAAGGAAGCAGATCGATCTCTTTAGCTCTCGGGTTGGGAGAAGATCGATCTCCCCTAAGACCAGATCGATCTCTCTAGGTCTCGGGTTGGAAGCAGATCGATCTCCCATAAGACCAGATCGATCTCCTTAAGCTTCTGTTTGACAGCAGATCGATCTCCAGCCTCGACAGATCGATCTCCTACCTTTAAACGTCTCAGAAAAGAGGGATTTTTGAGGAACAGATCGATCTCCACCCAAGGAAGATCGATCTCATCAAGTCAAACCTATAAATGGGAGCAGTTGGATCATCAGAATTTCGGGACAAACATTTCCATTTCACTTCAACTCAAAGAAATCTAGTTTCTCACTCCTAAATCCAGCCATTTTCAGTGAGATTTAAGGAGAGGCTATTAGAGACAAAGTTGTTCACATCAAAGAGAAGAACAACATAGTCTAGAGGCATTTCCCTATTTGAAGGATTGAAGAAATAGAGGGCAATCCTAATTGGAGCAAGAGGAAATCCAATGAGGTAAGATCTAATGCACAAATCCAAGTACATTGAGTTAGTTAATGATTATAAAGATATTTGGGTGTGCATATTGTGGATAGAACTACCTAGGATGGTATGAAATGCATATAGCTTAGAAAAAAGTCAAGTGTGAGAAAGTGGAATGTGAGAGTATTTTTGATGAATGGGATATCTTGAGTGGATGAGTATGTTGTGGAAATGGTTTGGAAATGTTGATATTAGGATAAATTGAGAGATTTACCACAAAGGGTAAAAATGGGTAATTAAGGCATTGGATAAATGCTTAGTTGAATAAGAGTTAGAAACATTAACTCAAATGTTGGTGGATGAATTTCAGTTTCGGATGATACGCCGGAGCAAGTCGAGATGAGAACGCAAGAAGCGTAAAGGCGGATAGTTGCACACAAGTAAAACGAGGTAAGGGACTGTGTGTTAGCTATAGAGATGTTCGTACGTAATTACGGCAATTTCGTAGATATATTGCTAGGACTAGTACGATATTATAAGTTTATGAAATGATGTGGAAGTATGAAAAGTACTATGATGTATAAATATGTATTGAGAAATGGGATAGGGTAAGGAAATAGCATGATATGCATGTTTTCAATGAAACTCTCCATTTTACATGGTTATTGATGATTGAGAAATGTTGATGATAGTTTGGCTAATTTTACATGTTTTGGCATGAAAAGGCATGCTATGTGAATAAACGTGTTTTGAGTTTTTAAAAAGAGAAAATAGCCATCTATCAGTTTTGAGATGAGATTTGGTGTAGAAGCGTTAGCTCACACCCGGTTTAAAGCCTTGATGTACCGTGCGGGAGATTAACTCGCACGGAGGTTTTGAGAAAGTGCGAGAACTATGCTCGTACCTGTTTTGTTGAGTTAAGGTAAACCTGGGGGTCTGGGACCCAAGGGGATACCAGCCGACGGCCAATTGAACGGGCTGGGCCTTAATGATAGATCGTACCGCGCTGGAGCTTTGCGTTGACTGTGTGTCACGCTGCTTGCTCGCCTGGTATATGAGACATGGTTTAAGGATAAAAAGTCCATCGGAGTTGGAGTATGGACTTGGGTCCACGGTTGTACGTAGAATAGTGTAGTCACCCGTTGGTATACTATGTACCGTGCTGGGTGCACGTGAGTACAAGTATCGCGTAGATGACACACGACGTATCTTCACCGTGAGTATACGAGGAGATGAGGTGGATTGAGATGAGCCGGAGGGTAGGACTGACCCATCCCCCTTCAGGCGAAGTGATACCCTGTGCACACCCGATCAGTGAGGCCTGGGATCACTGACTGTGGCCATAAGTCGTGGATATTTGATTGCCTAAAATTCCATGCCTGTCTCAGAGAATCGAGAAACAAAGACAATCTCAGAAAAGAAAGAGATTTGCGAGAAAGAATGATTTGAGAAGTGAAAGAGATTTCGTGTTTTAATAAATCTCCGATTTCATATTCGTGCCATGAGGGCACTATTTATGAGCATGTTTTAAATGGAAGTTTGACATTTGATTTACACGAAAATGCTCTTGAGAAATATGTATTTAAATGCATTGTTCGTATAATATTTCCATTTATAACGAAAACATGGTTTTGGTTTATGCATGCATGGGCTATGTAGGTAGTACGATATCTACCTGCTAGCATACATTTCCTTACTGAGCCGTGGTTTGCTCATCCCACTATTTTTCCCCCTCCAGGTACTGAGAAGTAAGAGAGCGGTGGTCTCTAAGTCTTTTGTGCTAAACAGCTCCCGCAATCCGCAAAGGTATAAGATTTGTATACACGAGTATTTTGTATCTAATATATCGTATCGCACAGTTATATCTTGGAATTGTAATCAGTATTATGGGGATGATATGTAAACACTTGGTATTTATACAATTAATTTTGTGTATTTACACACACACCTGGGAGTGTGAATTAAAGTTTTAAATATTCCGCTGTAAATAAATAAATCTTTAGTAATTGCATCTTCTCACAGCCCAACCGTAGTAGAGAATGTATGGATAGAAGGGTTCCCGAAAGCGGGGCATGACAGGCTTGGTATCAGAGCTTGGTTGGTCTGATGTGAGTTGATGCTTAGGACTAAGAAAACATACATCCCCAAGTTACTGTGCGATATTTAGGTACAAATGTGTATACGGAGCTGGTAGTAAATTAAATGTTTGTTATAACGCAGGAAAGTTATCAGGCTAGTGAGTTATGCCTGAGAGACACCGCAAGAGGGGAGAGAGCTCGAGGGCTCGAGGGCAAAACGACAGGACTGAGAGGCACAGTAGATCATCCTCTAGTCATGAGCCCCAGGAACAGATAGAGGCTTCTGATCCTCGAATCACTCGATTGGAGGAAGACATGCGCACGATGATGACCATGATGGGTCAGATCATGGCTAGGTTTGAGGGTACACCTGGTACAGCGGGACAGGCTGCACCGAATCCCCCAGCAGCTGCACCTGAACCTGAGAATGTTGCACCTGCGCAAGCTGAACCGGCTAGGCCACGGGAACCTCATATTCGATCGGTACCTCCTCCGGTAGCCCCACATCAGCATGATGATGATTTGGGGTATGGATATGATTGTGATATGGAAAGATTGAGGCACTTTATGGACTTTAAGCCTCCTTCGTTTAGCGGGATAAAGGATCCGACAGTGGCTGAGGACTGGATCAGTCAAATGGAGAAGTTATTCGACTTCTGTAGATGTTCAGCTACGGAGAGAGTAGCACTTGCGGCCTTTGTATTGAGAGGCGAAGCAGAGCACTGGTGGAAGTCCGTCAGGCCGATGTTAAGAGCTCAAGGAATGGTTATCACGTGGGATATGTTCTTGGATGTTTTCAGAGAGCAATACATCCCAGATACTGCTCGACGGAGACTACAGATGGAATTTCTGAATCTGACTCAAGGGAATCGAACAGTTGATGAGTACGAGTCACGATTCACTTCACTGGGTCGATACGATCCGGACTCGATCAGGAGTGAAGCTGTCAGAGTCCGTAGATTTGTAGATGGACTGAGGCCTTCGATCCGAGCGAAGTTGGCCCCATTTGATGTCGCTACATATAGAGAGGCTGTGCGACGGGCCCAGTTATGTGAGCAGGATCATGACTTGCAGATTTCTGAGTTTAGTTGGGGAAAGGACAAGGGACAGAGGAAGCTGGGAGATGGCAAGAGTGCCAAATTTGGTCGAAAATTCATGAGTAAACGTCGGAGAGAGGTAGATGAGTTCCAGAAAAAGGTTGCTAGACCTTTTATGCCTCCGACTCAGACACCAGCCAGGGGAATAGTGATTGGTGGACCCCGATCGACTACAGATCAGTGTAGGCTATGCGGTCGATACCATGGTGGTAGGCCATGTCATCTTTAGGGTACCTGATGTTTCAGATGTGGTAAATTTGGACATTATGCCAGAGAGTGCCCGGAGATAGTTGAGGCAGTTCCACAGAGGGGTAAAGAGCCAGAGAGGGTTCCTACAGTTGCACCTCCTGCAAGAAAGAAAGCCTCGGCTGAAGAGAAAGGAAAACAAGTTGTGGGTCAAGGCAGGGTGTATGCGATAGACCAGGCATCGGCTGATACCTCTTCTGAAGTGATAAAAGGTACAATCTTGATTTTCAATCTAGAGGTTATAGCTTTGTTTGATTCTGGAGCTACGCATTCCTTCATATCACCTGCATGTGCATCTAAGTTAAAAGGTTTTGTAGAACCCACATACTTGAGTAGGACCTTACTAATAAGTACTCCAATGAGAGTTAGCCAATTAGTTGAGCAAGTGTATAAAGATTGTAAAGTGAGGGTGGGAGATAAGTGCATGACAGCCAACTTGATTTTGTTAAATATGTATGACATTGATGTAATTTTGGGAATGGATTGGTTAGCCGCCAATCATGCTGTCATAGACTGTCGTTCTAAGTCTATTAAGTTTTCTCTACCTGAAGAATGTGTTGTAAGATTTTCAGAGAAGAAATGAAATCTTAAATTTTGTGTTAAGTAAAGTACTTTGGTATAAATGGCTTGAGTGTTGTTTTGAAGGTTTTGTTGCTTATGTGGTGGATTTGAACAAAGTACATCCGGATATGGAGGACATCTCAGTGGTCAGAGAATTCCCTGATGTCTTTCCAGATGATCTACCAGGATTGCCACCTGATAGAGAAACGGAATTCGGTATAGACTTGACGCCTGGAACCGAACCAATATCTAAGTCACCATATAGGATGGCCCCAGTTGAGTTAGAGGAATTAAGGAAACAGCTGCAAGAGTTGTTAGAGAAGGGGTTCATAAGACCGAGCGTCTCGCCATGGGGAGCTCCGGTATTATTTGTGAAGAAGAGAGATGGGAGCCTCAGATTGTGTATTGACTATCGGATGTTAAACAAGGCTACCATCAAGAATAGGTACCCCTTGCCACGTATTGACGATTTATTGGATCAGCTTCGGGGAGCACAGATCTTCTCCAAGATAGATCTGAGGTCTGGGTATCATCAATTGAAGATTCGGAAGGAGGATGTGCCCAAGACAGCATTTCGTACTCGTTATGGCCATTACGAATTTTTAGTGATGCCTTTTGGGTTGACCAATGCGCCGACAGCTTATATGGCTCTAATGAATGAAGTATTCAAGCCATACCTGGACCAATTCATGATTATTTTCATTGATGACATATTGGTGTATTCAAGGTCCAGAGAAGAGCATGAGCAGCACTTAAGGATTATTTTGTAAACCCTTCGAGAGAAAAGGTTATATGCCAAGCTTAACAAATGTGACTTTTGGCTAGAACAGATTTCTTTTCTAGGCCATGTTATATCGAAGGATGGGGTGTCAGTAGATCCATCCAAGATTGAGGCAGTCGTTCAATGGGAACAACCTAGGACAGTCACAGAGATCAGAAGTTTTCTATGTTTGGCTGGTTACTACAGGAGATTTGTAGAAAGTTTCTCTAGATTAGCTGCTCCATTGACACGTCTTACGAGGAAGAGTGTGGAGTTTTCATGGGATGAAGCATGTGAGAGGAGTTTTCAGGAGCTTAAGCGCAGATTAACTACCGCGCCAGTTCTTGTCATCCCTAACAGTTCAGGGAATTACTCGGTGTATACTGATGCTTCGCATCAAGGACTAGGCTGTGTTTTGATGCAAGATGGAAGGGTAGTAGCTTATGGATCTAGACAGCTGAAGGATCATGAGAAGAACTACCCCACTCACGATTTGGAGTTAGCGGCCGTAGTGTTTGCGTTGAAGATATGGCGCCACTACTTATATGGTGAGAGATTTCAGATCTTTACGGATCATAAGAGTCTGAAATATCTATTCTCGCAAAAGGACTTAAACATGAGACAGAGGAGGTGGTTAGAACTCCTCAAGGACTATGATTGTGAGATCTTGTACCACCCGGGGAAGGCAAATGTGGGTGCCGATGCATTGAGTCGGAAGAGTCTCGGGTTGGTATCACATATGATGGTTAGAGAGCACGAGTTGTTGGAACAATTCACGAACCTTAGTCTGGATATGACCCTACCTGAGATTGGCAGCTATGGGATCATTGCTAGCTTGAGATTAGAACCGGAGTTGATTGAGAGAATCCGACAAGCTCAGCAAATCGATCAATGGTGTATTGTCATGATTAGCCAAATCCGGAAAGGGAAGGGTGCTGAGTTTATATTGAGTCCAGATGGAATACTAAGGTTTGGAGATAGAATATGTGTTCCTAAGGATTTAGAGCTGAGAAAGCTGATCTTATCAGAGGCACACTCGTCGAGATACACGATACACCCGGGGAGTGGTAAGATGTATCAAAACCTCCGAAAAGTATATTGGTGGTCTGGAATGAAGAGAGACATAGTGGAGTATGTCGCTAGATGTCTCATTTGTCAGCAAGTAAAAGTCGAACATCAGAAACCAGGAGGATTATTACAACCTCTATCGATACCAACATGGAAGTGGGAGCATGTCACCATGGATTTTGTGATGGGGTTACCGAGAACCCGTAAGAACCATGATGCGATATGGGTGATAGTAGATCGGTTAACGAAATCGGCACATTTCTTAGCCATGAGATCTACAGATACATTGAGTGCACTGGCGAATCTGTATGTGCGAGAAATAGTGAGATTGCATGGAGTCCCAGTGAGTGTTGTTTCGGATAGGGATGCCCGCTTCACTTCCCACTTTTGGGGACATTTCCAGGAAGCGATGGGGACCCAGTTGAGTTTTAGCACCGCTTTTCATCCTCAGACAGATGGTCAGTCAGAGAGGACTATACAGACCCTGGAGGATATGTTGAGAGCGTGTGTGCTGGATTTTAGAGGCTCATGGGACGATCACTTGCCATTGATTGAGTTCGCCTACAATAACAGTCATCACTCAATTATTGGTATGGCCCCTTATGAGGCACTATACGGTCGTAGATGCCGATCGCCCATTGGTTGGGAAGAAGTTGGTGACAGACAATTGCTCGCTCCCGATTTGGTTAAGCAAGCCTCCGAGGATGTTCAGATAATATGCGAGAGACTGCGAACAGCTCAAAGTCGACAAAAGAGCTACGCTGACAAGAGACGGAGACCACTTGGGTTTGATGTTGGCGAGTCTGTATTTCTGAAAGTGTCTCCTTCTAAGGGAATAATGAGGTTTGGGAAGAAAGGAAAATTAAGTCCTCGTTACATTGGTCCCTTCGAGATTTTGGATAGAGTGGGAGAAGGAGCATATAGGCTAGCCTTACCACCTGAGCTAGCAGAAGTCCACAATGTCTTCCACGTTTCTATGCTTCGGAAGTACTACCCGGATCCGACACATGTAATTAATTATGAGCCGTTGGAGCTCAAGAAAGATATGTCGTATGTCGAGAGACCGATCAGGGTGTTGGACAGGAAAGAGAAGGTGTTGCGAAACAAGACAATTTCATTGGTTAAGATTTTGTGGCAACATCACACTGTGGAAGAGGCCACATGGGAACTGGAAAGTTTGATGCGGGAAAAGTATCCCGAGTTATTCACAGATTGAATTGGTTCTAATTTGGAGGACCAAATTCTTTAAGTGGGGGAGAATGTGAGACCCCGTATATGTATAGCTATATGTAGGAACATGGGAATGTAAATAAAATCATAAGTAAAATGATGTATTGTAATGTGAAGTGTATGCAATGTAAGTTCATAAGATTATGTACGCACTTGTAGTAAAAATTGTGATTATACGTACAAGTTGCATTACGAATGAGTAGGAAGAAATGAATTTGAATACGAGAAGAATGTGATCGAAATGGAATATGAGTAGTATAGTAAAATGGAAGGAAAGATTTACATAAGTGTATATTTCCATTTGAGCAATATCGTATACATTTGGTCATACAAAGCTTTTACACAAGTTTTAATGTGTATGTAGAGAGGATGGATCCCATTTTCAAGTCTCAAAGATGAATGAATGAGAAAATGATCATGGAAGCAAATTAAGGGTGTTTGGTAAGGGTTGTTGCAGAAAAACTGCAGGAAATCTGGAATTTGTGAAGGCCAGATCGATCTCATAGGATGAGAGATCGATCTGGGAGAGCCAGAATGCTCTTATGTGAGAAATGGAAGAGAACAGATCGATCTCCAAAGGAAGCAGATCGATCTCTTTAGCTCTCGGGTTGGGAGAAGATCGATCTCCCCTAAGACCAGATCGATCTCTCTAGGTCTCGGGTTGGAAGCAGATCGATCTCCCATAAGACCAGATCGATCTCCTTAAGCTTCTGTTTGACAGCAGATCGATCTCCAGCCTCGACAGATCGATCTTCTACCTTTAAACGTCTCAGAAAAGAGGGATTTTTGAGGAACAGATCGATCTCCACCCAAGGAAGATCGATCTCATCAAGTCAAACCTATAAATGGGAGCAGTTGGATCATCAGAATTTCAGGACAAACATTTCCATTTCACTTCAACTCAAAGAAATCTAGTTTCTCACTCCTAAATCCAGCCATTTTCAGTGAGATTTAAGGAGAGGCTATTAGAGACAAAGTTGTTCACATCAAAGAGAGAACAACATAGTCTAGAGGCATTTCCCTATTTGAAGGATTGAAGAAATAGAGGGCAATCCTAATTGGAGCAAGAGGAAATCCAATGAGGTAAGATCTAATGCACAAATCCAAGTACATTGAGTTAGTTAATGATTATAAAGATATTTGGGTGTGCATATTGTGGATAGAACTACCTAGGATGGTATGAAATGCATATAGCTTAGAAAAAAGTCAAGTGTGAGAAAGTGGAATGTGGGAGTATTTTTGATAAATGGGATATCTTGAGTGGATGAGTATGTTGTGGAAATGGTTTGGAAATGTTGATATTAGGATAAATTGGGAGATTTACCACAAAGGGTAAAAATGGGTAATTAAGGCATTGGATAAATGCTTAGTTGAATAAGAGTTAGAAACATTAACTCAAATGTTGGTGGATGAATTTCAGTTTCGGATGATACGCCGGAGCAAGTCGAGATGAGAACGCAAGAAGCGTAAAGGCGGATAGTTGCACACAAGTAAAACGAGGTAAGGGACTGTGTGTTAGCTATAGAGATGTTCGTACGTAATTACGGCAATTTCGTAGATATATTGCTAGGACTAGTACGATATTATAAGTTTATGAAATGATGTGGAAGTATGAAAAGTACTATGATGTATAAATATGTATTGAGAAATGGGATAGGGTAAGGAAATAGCATGATATGCATGTTTTCAATGAAACTCTCCATTTTACATGGTTATTGATGATTGAGAAATGTTGATGATAGTTTGGCTAATTTTATATGTTTTGGCATGAAAAGGCATGCTATGTGAATAAACGTGTTTTGAGTTTTTAAAAAGAGAAAATAGCCATCTATCAGTTTTGAGATGAGATTTGGTGTAGAAGCGTTAGCTCACACCCGGTTTAAAGCCTTGATGTACCGTGCGGGAGATTAACTCGCACGGAGGTTTTGAGAAAGTGCGAGAACTATGCTCGTACCTGTTTTGTTGAGTTAAGGTAAACCTGGGGGTCTGGGACCCAAGGGGATACCAGCCGACGGCCAATTGAACGGGCTGGGCCTTAACGATAGATCGTACCGCGCTGGAGCTTTGCGTTGACTGTGTGTCACGCTGCTTGCTCGCCTGGTATATGAGACATGGTTTAAGGATAAAAAGTCCATCGGAGTTGGAGTATGGACTTGGGTCCACGGTTGTACGTAGAATAGTGTAGTCACCCGTTGGTATACTATGTACCGTGCTGGGTGCACGTGAGTACAAGTATCGCGTAGATGACACACGACGCATCTTCACCGTGAGTATACGAGGAGATGAGGTGGATTGAGATGAGCCGGAGGGTAGGACTGACCCATCCCCCTTCAGGCGAAGTGATACCCTGTGCACACCCGATCAGTGAGGCCTGGGATCACTGACTGTGGCCATAAGTCGTGGATATTTGATTGCCTAAAATTCCATGCCTGTCTCAGAGAATCGAGAAACAAAGACAATCTCAGAAAAGAAAGAGATTTGCGAGAAAGAATGATTTGAGAAGTGAAAGAGATTTCGTGTTTTAATAAATCTCCGATTTCACATTCGTGCCATGAGGGCACTATTTATGAGCATGTTTTAAATGGAAGTTTGACATTTGATTTACACGAAAATGCTCTTGAGAAATATGTATTTAAATGCATTGTTCGTATAATATTTCCATTTATAACGAAAACATGGTTTTGGTTTATGCATGCATGGGCTATGTAGGTAGTACGATATCTACCTGCTAGCATACATTTCCTTACTGAGCCGTGGTTTGCTCATCCCACTATTTTTCCCCCTCCAGGTACTGAGAAGTAAGAGAGCGGTGGTCTCTAAGTCTTTTGTGCTAAACAGCTCTCGCAATCCGCAAAGGTATAAGATTTGTATACACGAGTATTTTGTATCTAATATATCGTATCGCACAGTTATATCTTGGAATTGTAATCAGTATTATGGGGATGATATGTAAACACTTGGTATTTATACAATTAATTTTGTGTATTTACACACACACCTGGGAGTGTGAATTAAAGTTTTAAATATTCCGCTGTAAATAAATAAATCTTTAGTAATTGCATCTTTTCACAGCCCAACCGTAGTAGAGAATGTATGGATAGAAGGGTTCCCGAAAGCGGGGCATGACAGGGGAAACAATTGCACTATACCAGGTGCAAAGAGGTAAGGGAAACTAAACCATTTGTGTATGTGATTTGTGAACTATTATAGCATGATTTACGATTTATAAAACAAGCATGTTTGATGTGTTGTGTTTTGATGAGAATGCACACGATTTTTATAGCCGGTTGGAGCCCAATATTTTTATGAGTTTATAAGCTACGCGTGAAACCGCTTTATAAACCGTTGAGTTTGTGTGAGAAATGAATTGGGCTCTACGTTAAGGCGATATTGAGATTTGAGAAATGTGTGAAAGGTTTTACCGGTTAGGACTCGGTTTTAATATGTTTTGTGTTGAGTACAAAACGGTTTTAAATGAGTTTTCTGAGAAAGAAACCACTATGAGTTCTACGTGAAGGCAAACCAGTTTTATATGATAATGGCTATTGATAAAGACTTAGGTGTGTAATTTTGTGTACACATCGGGCATTGCTCTGGTAGCATGTAAGTCCGATTCTTCTCCGTTCTGGTAACGTGAGATCCCCCATTCTGTGGCTGTGCCACGTATATTTGGTGGCAGTTGCCACGTGAGATCCCTCATTTTGTGCCTGTGCCACGTATATTTGGTGGTTGTTGCCACGTGAGATCCCCCATTCTGTGGCTGTGCCACGTATATTTGGTGGTTGTTGCCACGTGAAATCGTATTTTGTGGCTACGCCACGTGTGAATCTAAATCAATGGCTATCCCACGTGTGTTTGGTGGCTGCGCCACGTGCATTATTATTACAGTGATTTTATCACGTTTATCGAGAAAGCCATTATCGCATTATTTTCACATGCTCGTTACTGCTCTATACTGAGCCTTTTACTTCATGTTTCCACATGATTTTGAGATATGAGAATGTTGTTTTGAGAACTTTCATGCTATGGTTTTCAAATAAGTATATTGAGTTTCACATACAAATAAATATTTTATAATGTGCATTATGGTTTATATAATGAGTCCCTTGCCCCCTTACTGAGCGATTTAGAAGCTCACCCTATTTTCTTTCCCCTTCCCCCCAGATTTCTTCAAGTAAAAAGGGTTTCTCTGCAGCGTACGGAGTAGTGGCTAGTGGAGAACTTGAGCTCTAGGCCATATATTGTGTTTTGAGGTATCATTTATCTTTTCATGTACCCAGACAATTATTGTAATTATAGACACTTGTTGTATAACCTCGTAAGGGATGTATTAGGATTAATTAACTTAATATTGAGTAATGTATGTGATATGATACGTATTATCTAATGATAAGATCCTGAGGTATGATAAGCATGACGATGTATGACACTGCACAGGAATGCACCCTTAATTGTGATTTGATGAGTAAAAAATTTTTAAATTTGCCCTATTTTCCGTGTTTTTGGGGCGTGACACATACTAATCATTTCTCACATCAATATCCAAACAAATGTACTTGGGTATTTGCATTAGAAACTCACCTAGCTCGATTTCCTCCTTGCTCCAATGGAAATACACCTTGTTGCTTAAATCCAACAAATGGAGAAAATGCCTCCCAACTATGTTGTTCTTCTCTTTGATGTGAACAACTTTGTCTCTAATAGCTTTCCCTCAAATCTTACCGAAAATGGTTGGATTTAGGAGTGAGAAAACTAGGTTTTTGAGTTTGGAATGGAAAGAAATGGTTTTGTCTCAAAATCTGCAAATCCAACTGCTCCTATTTATAGATTCAGCTTGATAAGATCGATCTGCCTTGGGTGGAGATCGATCCGGTCCTCTTCAAATCCCTATTTTTCAAGACATTTTGAAGTAGGAGATCAATCTGTCGAATAGGGGAGATCAATATGCTTCAAACATAAGCTTAAGGAGATCGATCTAGTCTTAGGGGAGATCGATCTGCTTCCAACCTGAGAGCTAAGAAAATCGATCTGCTCTATTCCATTGCTCAAGTAAGAGCATTCTGGCTCTCTTTCATATCGATCTCTCATCCTATGAGATCGATCTAGCCTTCATAATTCCAGATCTTACTGCAGTTTTCTGCAAAAAACTTATACCAAAACATCCTTAATTTGCTGCCATACTCATTTTTTCATCTGATCACCTTTGAGACTTGAAAATGGCACCCATTAATACTTCATACTCATTAAAACTCGTGTGAAATCTTTGTATACCTAAAGGTACTTAATATTAACCAAATGGAAGTGCACAACTTATGTAAATCTTCCTTCCATTTCACCACACTACTCATATTCCATTTCACTCACATTCTTCTCATGTTTAAGTCAATTTCTTCATATTCATTTATAATGGAACTTGTACGTACAATCACAACTTTTATTACATGTGTGTACCTTAAACTTTATGGACTTACATTACATATAATTCACATTAGAAGTACATCACCATACTTATGAATTCATTTACATGTATATATATATATAAGGTTAAACCTATACGGGGTCTCACACATAGTAAAGTATATATATACACATACATAACTGATGGAGATGCCAATACAACCAAGCATTGTAAAGGGAAGTATACATATAACAGGAAAGGATAGGAAGACAGAAACATAAGAAATATATATATATATATATATATATATATACAAGTATAAAATATACTGAAAACTGCAGCAAAGAAAAAGAAAGAAACAGGAAAGGAAAACAAAAAATATATATGTGTATTTATAGAGAGAGAGAGAAAACAAGATAAAAATCGATAGAATGAGTAAGAGAGATAGAAATGAGAGAAGATGAGATAGTGTTTAAGGCTGAAGCCGAGAGAGGAGAAGCAGAGTAGGGGAAATCGTGAGGAAGAGAGAGTCTGAAGCTGTTGTTAGACTCAAGAAGGTTTTAACTGGTGAAGTTGGAAATGAAACGAGGGTGAGGTGGAGTCAAACCCATGGCCTGTAACAGGGATGAAAACTGATGGAGGCAGCACTTGGAAATAGAGGACACGAGGTCCACAGCAAACCAAAAGAGGAAGAAGGAGTGTGATGATGATGATGATGATGATAATGATGATGATGGTGGTGGTGGCGGTAGAGACGGAGGTAATGAAAGAGTGGCAAAACTGATAGGTAATGGCAGATACAGAGGTTGTATGAGGAAGCTGCACACAGGGGAGCTAGTGGCTGAAAACCAGGGTCTGGAAATGGAGAACGTGATGATGAAACCGATAATCAGAAATAGGAGAATTGGGAGGATGAAGAAGACGACGTTCAAGATAGGTGAACGAGGAAACGACAGCAACCAAGGGATGGCGATGGTGATGATCAAGGAATCGAGAAGGATGAAACGATGAATGGAAAAGGATGATGAACAGTAAAACAAAAATGAAGAAGAAAACGTTACCAAGAGAGAACCCGAGAGTAGAGGAGATCGACCGTGGCTGAAAAGAGATTAAAGGATAGACCACGAGTGTCGGTCGGAGCTGTCCACAATGGAGGATGGCAGTCCTGAGCCATAAGAGAAGAAAGTGAACAGTGCCTAGAACCGGAACCAAAGAAGAAAAGAGAAAGAAGGAAAATGGAGGGAAAAGGAAAATCATTCAATATATATATATATATATAAAGAAAAGTAATATAAATATATATTTATTTATTTATTAATATATATATTATAGAAAATAGAGGGAAATTGAGGAAGGAAAATAAGTGTACTAAATTTTGAAAATCTCGGGAAAGAGCTCCGAAAAAATTAACCGAGTGGACCAGACCCGCCAACTCGCTACGTCGAGACAATCGAGGACTACAGACAGACATCGATGTAAGGAAAAATCTCATTGCTGCTAGAGATAAATATGCGTAATTTTCGTATAATTGTAGATATAAAATTTTAGGCTGAATTTCGTAGTACTGAAATTACTAAAAAACCTAGATCGAATTTTATGACTCTGAAAATTAGAGATTTTAGCCTAGTTGAACAACCTAAATTTTTACGGATTGAATTTAAATGGTTTGCATAAATTCTAATGTGGCTTGAATTCTGTTTAAATATCAAAAATTCTGAATTTTGAATTTTTATATACTGTTTTCTGGGATTTTATCCGAAAAAGGTTAGTCAGCCTGTTTTGAACGGTTTCATTAAGCAATTGAATTTATATGTGATTTTAAAAAAAATGATCTATTATAAAGCTATTCTGATGATATGTTCTTGAGCGCGTACTGACTGTGTGTCGTACGGTCCATCTCACACCAATTTTGAGACAAAGGCATTGGTGAGATCATACTGCATTTCTGTCTATTCTGTATCTGTATATGATTTTGTATATGTGGTCCAAGAGTATGATGTACCATGCTTCTGATTCTGTTTCTGGTCTTCGAACATTCTGATCTATGAGCCCTATGGGTAGCTGACCACTCCCACGGCGATTGACATCCAAGCACACCTGGCCCGTGAATTACCCGGAGTCACCGAGATTGGCCAATAGTCATTTTTGATATCTTATATAGCATGTTTGCCTTGTCTCGTCTATCTGAAATAATTTTCTAAATTTGTCTGCTGGAACTGAGATATCTGAAAATCTGTTTATTTTGCTACTGAAAAACTTTAAACTTTTTGGATTTACAACAGTAGCTAAATTTATTATCGATACATGTTCTGTTTCTGAAAATCTGTTCTTGGTATTTGTGCTTTTGTCAATACTAAATCTATTTTTTGAATTCTGACTCTGGTATCTGAGAAATTACCACATCATCTGTATACTTTGTGAAGATATTTCGGATTTGGAAAATATAAAAATATAATTTTTTAGGTAGTGTATTTATCTACCTGCTATGGGGTTTTTCTTACTGAGCATGTTGAGCTCACCCCCCTTTGTAAGACCCTATTTTAGTTAAAACACGAAATGAGTATGTTCGTGAAAGAAATGATTGAAATGAAATTTTCGAACACGTTGAAGGGCAAAATGTGAGATCTGAGAATTTTAGATATATTTTAATGATGTAATAAGAACTTGAAGTGTAATTTATTGAGCTAAGTGAATTGTGAAAATTATATTTGGAGATTTATGTGTAAGTGTTTAACATAAGAGTGAAACTAAGAGGTCAGATCGATCTTGGGGAAGGAGAGATCGATCTGGTGAGTTAAAAATGACAAGGAAAGAGGAAAGTAAGTGAGCAGATCGATCTCCAATGGAAGAGGATCGATCTCCTTATGATTCTGTTTGAGAGAAGATCGATCTCATGAGGAAGGGATCGATCTCCAAATGTTTCTGTTTGGGAGAAGATCGATCTCCTCAAGGAGCAGATCGATCTCATAAAGCCATAAAGAGATCGATCTCACCTCTCGACAGATCGATCTCCTAGGCATAAAATTGCCTCAAATCGTCCCCAAATTCAAATGCAGATCGATCTCATCAAGAGCTAGATCGATCTCCTACCCTTAGTCTATATAAGGAACCCCTGCTTTCTCCTTGCAATTTCATTTTCTCTCTCTTCAAAACCCCCATTTCTACCGAAGCCCTGGCTTTCTCACTCATCCAAAGCACCCAAATCAGAGGCTGTGGCAAGAAGGAAAGTTGTTCCTCATCAAAGGGAGAACAACATACTTGAAAATCGTAAGACGGATTGAATCGACGCAAGAGATACGCTCTCCACAAATTTTGGGTAATTTCTAAACCTCGATCTTGATATTTGAGATGATTTTGGTGATAATGGTTATTGGCATTGTGTTGAAATAGTTGGAAAATGATTAGGGATTGATGAAATTACAATGTAGTTGGAGTGATGATGATATTTAGCAATTTTGGTAATTTTGGAAATTTTGAGTTATAAATGGAAATTTAGACAATGTGGTGAATTAGCATAGATATTGTGGCATGGGAAGTGTAGGATGTTGAGATGTTGTGAATGAGATTTTTGGATCATGATAGAGTTATGAGAATTGAGAGATTTGAGGTGTTATGAGCAATTATGCTCGATTTTGAGAATTGAGGTTACTGTGATGATGAGTATTGATGTTTTAACATCATTTGGACAGCTCGGGAGTTCCAGAGTGGAATGCGAGACTAGTCCGTGACAAGGGGGAAACAATTGCACTATACGAGGTGCAAAGAGGTAAGGGAAACTAAACCATTTGTGTATGTGATTTGTGAACTATTATAGCATGAATTGTGATTTATAAAACAAGCATATTTGATGTGTTGTGTTTTGATGAGAATGCACACGATTTTTATAGCCGGTTGGAGCCCAATGTTTTTATGAGAAATGAATTGGGCTCTACGTTAAGGCAATATTGAGATTTGAGAAATGTGTGCGTGTTTTACCGGTTGGAACTCGGTTTTAAATATGTTTTGTGTTGAGTACAAAACGATTTTTAAATGAGTTTTATGAGAAAGAAACCACTATGAGTTCTACGTGAAGGCAAACCAGTTTTACATGATAATGGCTATTGATAAAGACTTAGGTGTGTAATTTTGAGTACACACCGGGCATTGCTCTGGTAGCTTGTAAGCCCGATTCTTCTCCGTTCTGGTAACGTGAGAAACCCCATTCTGTGGCTGTGCCACGTATATTTGGTGGCCGTTGCCACGTGAGAAACCCCATTCTGTGGCTGTGCCACGTATATTTAGTGGTCGTTGCCACGTGAGAAACCCCATTCTGTGGCTGTGCCACGCATATTTGGTGGCCATTGCCACGTGAGAAATCCCATTCTGTGGCTGTGCCACGTGTGAATTTAAATCAGTGGCTATGCCACGTGTGTTTGGTGGCTGCTCCACGTGCATTATTATTACAGTGATTTTATCACGTTTATTGAGAAAGCCATTATCGCATTATTTTCACATGCTTGTTACTGCTCTATACTGAGCCTTTTACTTCATGTTCCCACATGATTTTGAGATATGAGAATGTTGTTTTGAGAACTTTCATGCTATGGTTTTCAAATGAGTATACTGAGTTTCACATGCAAATAAATATTTTATGATGTGCATTATGGTTTATATAACGAGTCCCTTACCCCCTTATTGAGCGATTTAGAAGCTCACCCTGTTTTCTTTCCCCCCAGATTTCTTCAAGTAAAAAAAAAGGGTTACCCTGCGACGTACGAAGTAGTGACTAGTAGAGGACTTGAGCTCCAGGCCATATACTGTGTTTTGAGGTATCATTTATCTTTTCATGTAACCAGACAGTTATTGTAATTATAGACACTTGATGTATAACATTGTATGGGATGTATTAGGATTAATTAACTTGAGATTGAGTAATGTATATGATATGATACATACTATTTAATGATATGATCCTGAGGTATGGTAAATATGATGATGTATGACACTGCACAAGAATGCACCCTTAATTGTGATTTGATGAGTAAAAAGTTTTTAAATTTACCTTATTTTTCGCGTTTTCGAGGCATGACAGAGCTTTCTTGGTATCAGAGCTTAGGGTGTCTAGTACTGTCAGTGTCAGTTAAGTGAAATAGAATACATCCCAAGTGTCTGTATAAGTCTGGTCATGAACTGAAATTGAGGATTGAGATTTCAATCGATTTTGATATGTACGCGCAGGAGACGAGTTGAGATTGAGAATGAGTAGACGACGAGGTCGTTCGAGGAGGCAGACAGAGTCCCCTCCGCCACTGCCCCCAACCGGAGAGTCCTAACTCTCAATTTAATCGGATTGAGACTGATGTGAGGCAAGGTTTTGAGCAAATGGCAGCGCTATTCGCGCAACACTTTGGAGTTAATGCCTCGGGTACTACTCCTACACCACCACAAGGACCTCCCATACCCCCAGTACAGATGGACCCAGTGCCTCCCGCCACTCAGCCTGATGGCAGAAGTATGGTCCGACTGAAGGATTTTTTGAAGATGAATCCACTCGCATTTAGGGGAAAGAGGGATCCTACAGAGGCTGAGGAGTGGTTGATGGAGTTGAGAATTATATTTGATTATCTGGGGTGCACCGATGCTGAGAGGGTCAGTATGAGTATCTCTATCTTGAAGGGGAGAGCTCGAGATTGGTGAGGTACTACCTAGGGTATTCTGATGTCTCGCTAGGATGTGATTGGTTGGGAAGAGTTTCAGACAGCCTTTAGGACCCAATATATACCACGAGCCGCTCAGAGAAAGAAATAGGCCGAGTTTTTGAGTTTGGTACAAGGTGATATGTCTGTGGATGACTATGAGAGCCAATTCACCGCGCTATTGAGATATGACCCAGAGACCTTCAAGAATGAAGAGCTCCGTATAGAGAAGTTTGTGTATGGATTGAAGCCCATCATCAGAGATAGATTGATAGGGCTATGTATTACTGAGTTTGAAGATGCTCTGAGACGAGCACAAGAGATTGAAAGAGGAATTGAAATGGTACAATCCTAGAATAAGCTCAGAGCAGTGAATAGAGATAAGGGCAAGAGGCCAGCAATTTTCCAAACAGAGGCTCGAAGAAGTTCCTTCAGAAGAGGAAGGATTGAGGTGCAGAAGGGTAGATTAGAGAGACCCAGAGGTTACCCTAACATTAGGGAGACCCCTCGAGATGCTAGGCCTGAGCTAAGGTTTTGTAAAAATTGTGGCCGAATGCATGAGGGATGTTGTACTGGGTCGATCCATGGATGTTTTAGATGTGGAGACATGGGTCACTTGGTGAAGGATTGCCCTCAACCTCAGAAACCACATGTTCCGGAGCCCACTAGGCAATAGCCTCAAAGAGTGAACCCCCAGAGACGGGCCACTGCTGCAGAGAAATGGAAGAAGCCTGTTACACAGGGACATGTGTTTGCCTTAGATAAGGAGACCACAGACACTTCTGCAGAAACTATAAGAGGTTATGAAACACTCATATCATATGATGATCGGGAACATCCGAGGATTGAGGATATACCTGTGGTGTGTGAATTTTCGGATGTTTTCCTAGATGAGTTACCAGGTTTACCACCAGAGAGAGAGCTGGAGTTTACCATTGATTTGGTACTAGATACTCCGTCGATCTCTAAACCTCCCTACAGGATGACATTAGTGGAACTTGAGGAATTGAAGAAACAACTACAGGAGTTATTGTATCGAGGGATCATTAGACCCAGTATCTTACCGTGGGGAGCACCAATTTTATTTGTTAAGAAGAAGGATGGTAGTCTCAGATTATGCGTAGACTACCGGCTATTGAATAAAGCCACGGTAAAGAATAAATACCCATTGCCCAGGATTGATGATCTACTTGATCAGCTGAGAGGGGCATCAGTCTTTTCTAAGATTGATTTGAGATCGGGCTATCACCAATTGAGGATTAAGGAAGAGGATATTCCAAAGACGGCCTTCAGGACGAGGTATGGCCATTATGAATTTTTGGTGATGTCCTTTGGATCGACTAACACCCCTACAGCATTTATGAGATTAATGAACGAGGTGTTCAGAGACTATCTAGATAAGTTTGTGATAGTCTTTATTGATGATATCCTGGTGTACTCTCAGTCGTATGAGGAGCAAGCACAGCATTTGTGGTTAGTACTTCAGATACTCCGAGATAAACAATTATATGGAAAGCTTAGTAAGTGTGAGTTTTGGCTGGATCGAATAGCTTTCCTTGGTCATATAGTCTCAGAGGAAGGAGTATCAGTGGATCCAAGTAAAGTGGAGGCTGTGCTTAACTGGGAAAGACCGAGGACAATTACGGAGGTACGAAGCTTCCTTGGTTTGGCTGGATATTACAGAAGGTTTGTAGAAGGATTTTCCAGGATTGCCGCCCCTTTGACTAAGCTCACGCGCAAAGAGACTCCATTTATATGGACTGATCAATGTGAGCTCAATTTTCAGGAATTAAAGAGGAGATTGACAGTGGCCCATGTGTTAACTATTCCTGAGGGATCAGGAGGATTTTCGATGTATAGTGATGCATCCCATCAAGGACTGGGGTGTGTGCTTATGCAGCATGGAAGAGTGGTCGCATATGGATCACGACAGTTGAAAAACCATGAGCGAAATTACCCCACGCATGATCTGGAGTTAGCCGCTGTGGTATTTGGCTTAAAGATCTGGCGACACTACTTATATGGGGAAAGATTCCAGATCTTCACTCATCACAAGAGTTTGAGATATCTCTTTGATCAGAAAGAGTTAAAAATGAGACAAAGGAGATGGATGGAACTCCTTAAGGACTATGACTGCAAGATTCTATATCATCCGGGTAAGGCGAATGTAGTTGCTGATGCCCTGAGCTGGAAGAGTATGATATCTGCTATGATGATCAGGGAATGGGATTTACTAGAGCAGTTCGCCGAACTCCGGATCAGAGTTAAAGAGATAGAGATTGGATTTTTGGCTAGCTTGCAGATAGAGCCCAGGATCATGGATTAGATTAGAACTGGGCAGTACAATGATCAGAGGTTGATAAATATGGTTAGCCAAGCTAAACAGAGTTCGCAGTCGGATCTCACAGTCAGTGAGGATGGATTGTTGAGATTCAGAGGACGGATTTGTGTACCGGACGATGATACCCTGAAAAGACAGATACTGAGAGAATCCCATTGCTCTCGATACATCAAGCACCCAGGGAGCACTAAGATGTACCGAGATTTGAGAAAGGTGTACTGGTGGAGTGGTATGAAGCGAGACATGGCAGAATATGTGGCCAGATGTTTAGTATGCCAGCAAGTGAAAGCTGAGCATAGAAAGCACGGGGGACTACTACAGCCTTTACCTGTACCTACATGAAAATGGGAGCATTTCACTATGGATTTTATTATGGGTTTACCGAGGACCCGAAGAGGTCGTGACGCTATATGGGTTATAGTGGATAGATTGACCAAGAGTGCCCACTTCCTTGCCATCAAGAGCATAGATACTGTGGATGCCTTAGCTGAGCTGTATGTCAGCAAGATAGCTAGATTACATGGGGCTCCAGTGAGTATTACTTCTGATTGAGATTCTCGGTTTACTTCCAGATTTTGGACCCAGTTTCAGGAGTCCATGGGATCTCGAATGAGTTTCAGTACCGCCTATCATCCTAAGACAGATGGTCAGTCAGAGAGGACTATTCAGACCCTGGAGGATATGTTGAGGGTGTGTACGATGGATTTTAAGGGATCATGGGATGATCACCTGCCCCTAACAGAGTTTGCGTACAATAACAGCTATCATGCTAGTATTGGAATGGCACCTTTTGAGGCTCTATATGGTAGGAGGTGTAGATCCCCTGTAGCTTGGGAAGAAGTCGGTGACAGAAAGATAAATGCTCTCGAGCTTGTTGGGCAAGCTGTACAGAGTGTGAAACTCATATGTGACAGGTTACGGGCTACACAGAGTAGACAGAAAAGCTACGCGGATGTGCGTAGACGGCCACTTGAATTTGATGTTGGTGATGCAGTATTTCTAAAAATATCACCGAGTAAGGGTATCATGCGATTTGGGAAGAAAGGAAAATTGAGTCCTTGATACATAGGACCATTCGAGATTCTTGAGAGAGTGGGAGAGGTAGCCTACAGATTGGCATTACCCCCACAGATGTCCGAAATACACAATATTTTTCATGTGTCTATGTTGAGGAAGTACCACCCGGACCCTTCTCATGTCATAGAGTATAACGAGATGGACATACAAGAGGACATGAGCTATACTGAGGAACCCGTCCAGATTCTTGATAGAAAGGAGAAGGTACTTAGAACCAAGAGCATCCCATTAGTGAAAGTTTTATGGAAACATCAGTCAATGGAAGAGGCAACGTGAGAACTAGAGAACCTCATGAAGGAGAAATACCCCCATCTATTTGATGAGTTGAGTTGAATTTGGAGGGCCAAATTCTTTTTAAGGTGGGGAGGATGTGAGATCTGAGAATTTTAGATATATTTTAATGATGTAATAAGAACTTAAAGTGTAATTTATTGAGCTAAGTGAATTGTGGAAATTATATTTGGAGATTTACGTGTAAATGTTTAACATAAGTGTGAAACTAAGAGGTCAGATCGATCTTGGGGAAGGAGAGATCGATCTGGTGAGTTAAAAATGACAAGGAAGGAGGAAAGTAAGTGAGCAGATCGATCTCCAATGGAAGAGGATCGATCTCCTTATGATTCTGTTTGAGAGAAGATTGATCTCATGAGGAAGGGATCGATCTCCAAATGTTTTTGTTTGGGAGAAGATCGATCTCCTCAAGGAGCAAATCGATCTCATAAAGCCATAAAGAGATCGATCTCACCCCTCGACAGATTGATCTCCTAGGCATAAAATTACCCCAAATCGTCCCCAAATTCAAATGCAGATCGATCTCATCAAGAGCCAGATCGATCTCCTACCCTCAGTCTATATAAGGAACCCCTACTTTCTCCTGCAATTTCATTTTCTCTCTCTTTAAAACCCCCATTTCTACCGAAGCCCTAGCTTTTTCACTCATCCAAAGCACCCATTTTCGTCCAAATCAGAGGCTATGACAAGAAGGAAAGTTGTTCCTCATCAAAGGGAGAACAACATACTTGGAAATCGTAAGACGGATTGAATCGAGGCAAGAGATAAGCTCTCCACAAGTTTTGGGTAATTTTTAATCCTCGATCTTGATATTTGAGATTGATGAAATTACAATGTAGTTGGAGTGATGATGATATTTAGCAATTTTAGTAATTTTGGGAATTTTGAGTTATAAATGGAAATTTAGACAATGTGGTGAATTAGCATAGATATTGTGGCATGGGAAGTGTAGGATGTTGAGATGTTGTGAATGAGATTTTGGATCGTGATAGAGTTATGAGAATTGAGAGATTTGAGGTGTTATGAGCAATTATGCTCGATTTTGAGAATTGAGGTTACTGTGATGATGAGTATTGATGTTTTAACATCGTTTGGACAGCTCGAGAGTTCCAGAGTGGAATGCGAGACTAGTTCGTGACAAGGGGGAAAGAATTGCACTATACGAGGTGCAAAGAGGTAAGGGAAACTAAACCATTTGTGTATGTGATTTGTGAACTATTATAGCATGAATTGCGATTTATAAAACAAGCATGTTTGATGTGTTGTGTTTTGATGAGAATGCACACGATTTTTATAGCCGGTTGGAGCCCAATGTTTTTATGAGAAATGAATTGGGCTCTACGTTAAGGCAATATTGAGATTTGAGAAATGTGTGCGTGTTTTGCCGGTTGGAACTCAGTTTTAAATATGTTTTGTGTTGCGTACAAAACGGTTTTTAAATGAGTTTTATGAGAAAGAAACCACTATGAGTTCTACGTGAAGGCAAACCAGTTTTACATGATAATGGCTATTGATAAAGATTTAGGTGTGTAATTTTGAGTACACACAGGGCATTGCTCTGGTAGCATGTACGCCCGATTCTTCTCCGTTCTGGTAACATAGAAACCTCATTCTGTGGCTGTGCCACGTATATTTGGTGGCTGTTGCCACGTGAGAAACCCATTCTGTGGCTGTGCCACATATATTTGGTGGCCGTTGACACGTGAGAAACCTCATTCTGTGGCTGTGCCACGTATATTTAGCGGTCATTGCCACGTGAGAAATCCCATTCTGTGGCTGTGCCACGTGTGAATCGAAATCAGTGGCTATGCCACGTGTATTTGGTGGCTGCGCCACGTGCATTATTATTACAGTGATTTTATCACGTTTATTGAGAAAGCCATTATCGCATTATTTTCACATGCTTATTACTGCTCTATACTGAGCCTTTTACTTCATGTTCCCACATGATTTTGAGATATGAGAATGTTGTTTTGAGAACTTTCATGCTATGGTTTTCAAATGAGTATACTGAGTTTCACATGCAAATAAATATTTTATGATGTGCATTGTGGTTTATATAACGAGTCCCTTACCCCCTTACTGAGCGATTTAGAAGCTCACCCTGTTTTCTTTCCCCCCAGATTTCTTCAAGTAAAAAAAAAAGGGTTTCCCTGCGGCGTACGGAGTAGTGGCTAGTGGAGGACTTGAGCTCCAGGCCATATACTGTGTTTTGAGGTATCATTTATCTTTTCATGTACCCAGACAATTATTGTAATTACAGACACTTGATGTATAACATTGTATGGGATGTATTATGATTAATTAACTTGAGATTGAGTAATGTATATGATATAATACATACTATTTAATGATGTAATCCTGAGGTATGATAAATATGATGATGTATGACACTGCACAAGAATGCACCCTTAATTGTGAATTGATGAGTAAAAAATTTTTAAATTTGCCCTATTTTTCACGTTTTCGGGGCGTGACACAAAACGGTCAAAATACCGAAATTCGATATTAATCAGGACAAGAAAATTTAATTAAAAATATGAGATTGAGAAATCTTGATCAATAACGAAGAAATAATTAAATTTCGGGTTAAATTGATCAAGATATAAATTTACTGGAATTAATTAAAATTTTCACTCGGGACAATATCCCGAAAATACCGAAAAATATACCGAGAAAGTGGAAATATACAATAAATAAATTAAATAAATTAATTTGAATAAAATATAATTTTTTAGATATTTTTGGGAATTTTATATTATTTTAATGAATATAATATTAATAAAATAAATTATAAATATAAATATATAAAAAAAGAAAAGAAATGAAAAAAAGAAACAGAATTGAAAAACGCGAAGAGGAAAGAAACTGAAGAAAGAAAATGCAAAGAAGACCGACATCTGCCACCAAGGAGCTCCGGCGACAGGCGAGTGCCGACGGCCACCGAAAAAGGTAGAGGACGTCCGTGCGATCTCCTTCCACCAGCGACGCGCCCCACCGTCTCCAAAGAACGCCAGATAGAGAGGGAATAGCTGCGGAGAAGAGGAGAGAAATCTGACGGCCACCGGCGTGATTCGGCCAACCCCGACCCCAGCCGAACACTCCCCCAGTGCAGGCGCACCGATTGGCGTCAGAAACGAGCCAGGAATCGACTGAAAATGCCATGAACGTAGACGGAAAGGCCTGAATCGGTATGGACCAGTTCAGCAAGAGGTGAATCGGGCTGAACCGGACCAGTCTGAACCGGGTTGAACCGGACCGAACTGGTTCAGCCAAGAAAGAGAGGAAAAAAGGAGAAAAAGGAAAAAGGAGAAGAATTTTTGGGGATACACCGGACTTCGGGTATGTCGATACGAGGTCAAAAGTGACCGATTTGATTTCCAAAAAAATTATTTAAATTATATTTAATCGAAAAATTAATCTGGAATTAAATATAAAATTGTGCAGTTCGATGATAGATCGTGTACATGAGCCCGAACGAGAGTCGATTGAGCTCCGATTTTTGTACTCCGCATAGCATTGGGTAAGTATATTTTAATTACGATAATATAAGTCCTTTAATACAGAGTTTCGATTATTTTATGGAATTTACGGATTAATTCTGTATAAAAAGGAATATTATTCAAAATTTTACAGTAATTACTGTAAATAGTATATGGGCTATCCAAAGAGTTTGGAATGAAGTCCAATGAGTATTGAGAGCCCAATAGACCCGAAGAAGAGATTTAATAAGTAGAAACGGGCTGGAAATGGGTCGAGACCCATTAAGGTGCGATCGTGCCCAATAAGAGTAAATTGACCCAATTAGTTAAATCGCTGTAGTAAACATGAGAAATATATTTATTGGGTTAAATTGACATTGTAAATAATTATCTGCAGCTCCAGAGTACATATTGGGAGCTAAACGGATCGGGTGATTAGTAGAATTGGAAAAGTCAGACTGTACAGAGAATCGAGGCAAGGGAATTTTGTAGGTGCATAGAGATATCTATACGTATTTTTTAGGGGATTTACAGGGCCAAGAATTTCTTAAAGTATCTAGAAACAAAATAATAATTTTTACGAAAACCCGGGGCATGGGAGAATAAAAAAAAAGATGATATTGCCCCTGGGAGTAAAATTTACAAAAAGCGTAGTAAGGTAAATAAATTGGATGATTATCATGTTTTGATGTTTTATATGAATGTATTGCTTTGTTTTAAGCAAATTTACACATAGGTTGGCTGTTGATTTTATGAATTATACGAAAGGGTACCGGTTTGTACCAGTTACGATTTTAAAAGATGTTTTATCAAGATTGAGCCACCTATAATATTTACACGAGTAAAAAGAGTGCTAGAGTCTTACTCGCACTAAATTTTACTGATTTATTACTTATAAAAGCCGAACTGGAGCATTGCTCGTACGAGAAATTTGTCTGTGTACAAAAATCATGCTGGAGCTTTGCTCACACGAGATTTTAGATATCATGATATGTATAGCGTCGTGCTGGAGCTTCGCTCGCACTAGACGTGAGTTGACATGCATATAGTCGTGTGGAAACCTCCTGTAGACTGTGTCGCAGAGAGTTGATATGCTCACACGTATACTTTGAGACATGGGTTGGTTATCGACATAGTATTAGGGTGGATAAGACCTACAGCAGGCACCCCCAGACTATGATATGGGTCCACGGAGTACGCTGTACCGTTTATGTCACATGGAGTACGCTGTACCGTGCAGTCATGATGACTCGATGATGTTACTTGATATTCTGGCGGGTAATATTTGACCCTACCTCCCGTTGCAATTGTGATGCCCCGCACACCGGGATCCGTGTAGCCTGGGATCACAGGAACATAATATGGCCATAGTCCTCGATTTTTCATACAGTAACCTACATGTCTCACATGATATCATACGGTCTGAATAGACCAGACAAACCCGAAGGAGGGGTAATGTCCCGATTTATGTTTTTAAATGAAATGCGATTTAGTGAATTAAGGTATTCTCGAGAGATGGGTTTAGCCTTGATGTGGTTGTTTTGTGATAAAACAAATAAGTTTTAACGTGATGAGTTTATGATGAAACAAATAAGTTTTAACGTGATGAGTTTATGATGAACACAAATAAGTTTTAATGTGAAGAGCATGAGATGTCATACATGATGATTTTTTCATGTTTGTTTTATATGTCGATTTCATGATTTCTCTTATATGATATATACATACATGTGGCATCATTTTAGTCTTACCTCATGCTCCAAATATAAACAATTTTATATCATGACATTATCAGCACGTAGATAGTATAGTTATCTACATGCTTACATTATTGTCTTACTGAGCAAGTTTCGCTCACCCTTTCATTTTTCACCCCACAGGGTACATTCAGTAGAAGAGAGCGACTGTAGTCTTGTATTTCGGTTATCCGCTACTTCCTATCAAGACCATGTATACACGTTCGTATAATTTTTGTATCTGAACATATAGAGGCACAGTACTATACACGGATGTAATATTGGAGATGTATTTAGTTAAAATAAATTGATATGTAAATGAAATATGAAATAGATGTAAGGTAAGTAACATGACAGGAGGGACTAACATCGACTCATAGCTTAACTGTTAGTAAAGAAACTGTTCACGACGGGTAAGGAAATGAAAAAGTAAAAAATTTGTAGTAATTTTGGTAGAACGGGTCATGACAAAAGGTGGTATCAAAGCAGAGTTGGCCTGATACGAGTCGGTGTTAGTGGTTAAGTAAATTTACATCCCCATGTACTGTGAATTGTTTAGATACAATTGTGTATATCAAGATGGAACTGCAGCTAAGAATTTAGTTTCGAATGCAATAATATAGTTTTTATAACTGATAGCCGCTATGGTAGAGGGGCGAGTACACATGCTCGAAGCCGTACAGATCGGTCTGAGAGTCGAATGAGTCATCACATGAGACTCAAGATGAGAGTGAGGTAGAGGCTGATGTTGAGCATACTCCACAGGGTCCTATAAAGAGACCAAACAGTATTGAGACACGCTCCGAGAGGATGGAGTGGAGTGTAGAAAATATTTTAGAGTTGTTTACTCAGTCTATGCAGGTAGTTGAGGATAGGCAAGGTAAAGCCTAAACAGATGTCTCAGACTATAGAGATTTTCACACCCCTCCGGTATATAGCGAAGTAAAGAAACCAATAGTTGCTGAGGACTGGGTGAATGAGATAGCGAAGTTGTATGGATTCTTTCGGTGTATGTCGACTGAGAAGGTGACCTTTAAATACGTTTATGTTGGAGGCGAGGCAGAGCATTGGTGGAAGTTCGCTCGATCCATCTGAAGAGTTAGACGTCCAGAGCTGACATGAGAAATATTTTTGGATGTATTCTGGTGACAGAATATTTCAAACACTACTTAAGGGAAATTACAGGTAAAATTTCTTACAATGACCTAGAGACACTGGTTGATTGACGAGTATGACTCTCAGTTTATATACCTGCCCAGGTATTACCCCGACACTATAGGTAGTGAGAGTCGGAAAGCCCAAAAGTTCATAGAAGGGCTCAAATTGTCGATTAAATTCCGATTGGCTCACTACTTATGTCGAGGTAGTGCGTAGAATACAGTTGCATGAATAATATCATGTGTTGCACGCCTCTGAGATTGTGAAAGGTAGTAAGGGTCGAAATAGAGACAGAAAAGAATAGAGAATGACAAAGATGTCAGAGCGGGAAAGAGACCAGTTGGTAAGAGATTAGAGTTGATGAGTCACAGGGTAAGATGATTGGTAAGGCCTTAGTGCATCCAATTTCAGCACTTTTGTGGGGTATTGTTATTTAAGGACCCCGACCTGCTCCGTAGCAGTGTAAGCAGTGTAGCAGTGTAACAGTGTGAGCAGTGTAACAGTGTGAGCAGTGTAAGTAGTGTAGTAGTGTAAGCAGTGTAGGATGTGTGGTAGATACCACGGAAGTAGGGCCTACACCTACACTTTATTGACTAAAATAGGCGTTAAGTGTGGTAAGACAGGCCAATTATTTAATGATTGCTCAGAGTTGGGTGAGACTGCCTCACAGAAGGGTAAAGTGACAAAGAAAACCCGATTGGTATCTCTACACCGAAAAAGGGGTGTAGCGATTGAAATTAAATGAGTAAATGCTTGTACTCACGGAATGAGTAATGACAGAGTTTGTTATAAGTGATATACGAAAGGAGATAAGCTTTTAAATGTGATAGATCCTGAATACAAAATCTATTGGAATAAGAGGCGTATGCAAGGTACGAATATCTCTGATATGTGAAATAATTTGGATTAATCGATCTGTAGTAGATATGAATTGCGACCAAGGATAAGGGAGGATATATCCATAACCAGTCCATGTGGTCAAGTCTGAGGGTTAATAAAGGTATTTCAAAATACCTCCCAGCCTGAAGACTTGACAGCGTCTAAAAGTATACACAACCTATGAATTGAAATTGAAAGTCGTAATATATACATTTAAAATTAGGGTACCTTTACTTGTACGATAAAGAAATATAGAATTCGATTAATCGTGAAGGTTTAAAAAAATTAATTAAAAATTTTATAAAAGCCGTTAATAAAAGAAAAAGGAAATGACGCGGGTTAGTATCTTGAACGGAAGCGATTTTGAAATGACATTATACGTTTATGCGTACATAGGTCAAAGATATGGGTGATTGAAATATTTAGTGGAACACAACTACGATGAGGTATTTAAACTTTACCTAAACCGATTTGTTATCATTCATATTGATGATATTTTGGCTATATTTACAGTCCAGGGAAAATTATAAGCAACAATTGAAAATTGTTTTTACAGTTGATTTGTTGAGAATTCTTGAAATGGACTACTTTATTGACACATTTAACTTAGAAAAAGTTGTATTTGAATGGGATGATAGACGTGACAGGAGTTTTGGTGTACTGAAGTAATAAACTGACCACTGCATTTATTCTCACCATACCCAACAGATTAAGAGGTTTCTCATGAGTCTATGGATACCTTAAGATAATGAATGAGCTGTGTATTGATGCAAAAGGGGAAGATAGTCAATTATGAATCCAGACAACTCAAGGATCATGAAAGGACTATCCAGTCCATGATTTAAAGTTGACAACGATAGTGGTTGTACTGAGTATATGACACTACTATGTATACGGTGAGAAATTTCAGGTATGCACTGATCATAAAAGCCTCGAGTATATGTTTTCACAGAAAGAGTCGGATATGAGAACAAAGAGGGTTAGAGCTTCTGAGGAATTATGATTGTGAAAATTGTACCACCCAGGAAAGGCTAATGTAATGGCTAATGCCTTGAGCAGAAAGAGCCTCGGGATGGTATTACATATGATGGTCAAGGAGCGAGAGCTGCTAGAGTAGTTGTAAGCCTCAGTAGTAATGTGATCCCCTCTGATGATGATAGTGATTGTGTGACAGCTAGCCTGAGATTAGAACCGAATTTGAGTGATCGAATTTGACAGGCTTAGCGTGATGATCTGCAGGGTGTCGATAGTGTGGGTCAGATTTAGATGGGTACAGTGACAAAGTTCACAGAGAGTGATGATGACTTACTGAGGTTCAGAGACAGTATAAGTGCTCCACAGGACCACAGTGATGAGATAGAGTTATTGTCAGAAGCTTACTCTTCGGGATATACAGTGCATCCGAGAAGTAATAAATATATCGAAATCTTAGAAAAGGGTATTAGTGGTCAGATATGAAAAGAGACATGGTAGAGCTTGTGAAAAAGTGTCTCGTATGTCAGCAGAGTAAGGTAGAGCAAAAGAAGTTGTAGGGTTATTGCAGTTTCTACCTATATTGACACGAAAATGGGAACAAGTTACCATGAATTTCGTGATGGGTTACAGAGGAACCGGATGAATCGTAAGGCTATCTGGGTGATAGTCGATAGATTAACTAAGTCTACCCACCTTCTGGTTAGGAAATCCCCAGATACTCTGAGTGTGTAGGCGAATTTATGTGTATGGAAAATTGTGGAACACCAAGTATTTTTCCAGTGAGTATTGTATCATATAAGGATTCTCGCTTCACTCTCACTTCTAGGAATATTTTCAGGAAGTTATGGGCACCTGACTGAGTGTTAGCACAGCTTTCCATCCTCAAACAGATGGTCAGTCAGAGAGGACTGTACAGGTTCTGGAGGATATGATGAGAGCGTGTGCCATTTATCTGATAAGCTCCTGGGATGATCAGTTGTTACTAATTGAATTCGCCAATAATGACAGTTGTCACTTAAGTATCAGGATGACTTTAGATGAGGCATTGTATGGCCGCAAGGGTTGTTTCCCCGATTTGGATAAGAAGAAGTGGGTGACAAATAGAAAATTGTTCCCGAATTAGTAAGACAAATCTCTGAGGATGTTCAGTTAATTGTGAAGGATTAAGAACACCTCAGAGCAGATAGAAAAGCTATGTTGACAAGAGACAGAAACCATTGGAATTCACCGAGGGTGAATTAGTATTGTTGGAAGTTACATGCTCTTAGGACATAGCATAAGGACGTAACGAGATTCAGGAAGAGACTGGACAAAATGGGAGACAAGGTGTCACGACCCAAACTACCCAAAATCAGAGTTAATTTTTCGCGTTTTATTATTTTCTTACTTAAATTCTTACCTGTCTTCTGATCGTGACCACACTCCACTAACAAATTGGGTTGTGCGTCAATGCCAGTCCCACAATTCATTTACCACATAACTTAATTCTTCTCCAGTCATTTATAATTGTTTACAATATTTATACATCCCCTAAAGTTACTTACAAACATGTTACTGTGCTATGCTTATTTAGATACAATTTATACAAGTGTATATACCTTAGATGATGGTCAGCAGCGGATATCCGGAATGCAGTACTGAGTCACCTCAACGTCTACTGGAGATTATCTGTGGGAGAAAATGAAAGGGGTGAGCACATTAAGCTCAGTAAGGCAATCCTACGAACAAGTAGGTAACCATACTACCTACATGTACGTGGTGCCATGTATAAACCACGCTTTCTCCACACATTTTAAAACAAATGATATGAGTTATGATGTTATGTAAAACACATTTGCATGGAAAATTCAACATGCAATTATATTCAAAATCATATTTTTCTCGTTTAAAATTTCACAGTAAAGTCAGGACTCGACCCCTCCTTCGGGTGATCCTGACTCATAAAAAATCATGAAAATCCATTTACATCACATATGGGTTTAAAAAGCATGAAAATAACCATCATGCACATTTAATTAAAAACCCAGTTTAAATCATCATCAAGATCATCAACATACGAGACTAGGCAACGTCTGTATATCGGCAAATAACCAGGACTATGGCCATATGTGTCCTCGTGAGCCTCTCTGCTACACGGATCCTAGTGTGCGGGGTCTCACCCTGATCGGGAACCATCCGGGAGGTGGGTCACTCCATCTCGTCGGTCTTATCTGATCCCATGCATCCGGAGATGCCAACGTATCACAAAGATACCAACGTATCACAAAGATACCACACGGTACATCGTACTCCATGCTACTTGCACGGTACATCGTACTCCGTGGACCCCCAACCTTATCCCTCGTTCGAGCTCATCAGCTGGACCTCCAACCCTTATCCCTCGTTCGGGCTCATCAGGTGGATCTCCAACCCTTATCCCTCGTTCGGGCTCATCAGGTTGTTTCTCTAACCCTTATCCCTCGTTCGGGCTCATCAGGTTGTTTTAACATGCCATGTCTCAAAACGCACGTGCGGGCCTATTTAATCGGTGACGCACAGTCTACCCGATGCTTCAAGCACGACTTATCGCATGTTCTCATAAAATCGATGCGAGCAATGCTCAGAACTCTCATCAAATCAAGTAAAACTAGTGCGAGCTAAGCTCTAGCACTCTGTCTCAAAAAATCATATAAAAATATGGTGCGAGTTAGACTCTAGCACCCTGTCACGAAAATCATATATATATATATATATATAAAATCTGGTGCGAGTTGGACTCCAGCACCTATGCATGTAAAACTCTAGTGCGAGCTCTAGCTCCAGCACTAATGCATGCATCACCCAAATCAAAACATCGTGCGAGCTGAGCTCTAGCACGTCATATGTCAATAAAACACGTAGGCGGCGCTGTTTCCTCAAAACAGTTTTCAAAACAATTTCATCGTTGAAAGTATGCAATGCTGTGCATTTTCTTTCAAGGTTAGCCCGCCTACTCATGCATGCATAAAATGTCTCCAGAATGAGCAGGAACCTCTTGTTCTTGCTCCTCCCAATTTTTCCTAAATTGTAAATATTACCCTTAACAAGGGTATTTGGTAATTTGCCCATTCGGGGCACTAAATTATTATTTGACCTCTAGACCCTTCAGATAATTTTTAAAGACTGCATATGAACTTGAAATTTCGTAAAGTTTACCTCTAGCAGTCCGTAGAATTCCCTTACCTTATTTTCCTGTCGAGTCTGACCTTTTCTTTTCCATTGTCGTCTCGTCGCGCAGTCCGATATGCTCCCAATCAAATGTTTGGAACTGCGTATAATTATTCCTCAAGTCAGATATTATACAATTTAATTGTATTTTCTATTTTATGGGCTTAATTTAAATCATTGGGCCCATTTACCCCTATTGGGCCCGATTGCACCTTAATGGGCCTTAATCGGCCTTAAGCCCGTTTTTCACTTAATTTTCACTTTATCGAGGCCTATTGGGCTCACTGGGCCCACCAACAATTTATTGGGCCTCGTTCTAACTCTCGAATAGCTAAATTTATTATTTACGAAAATTTATCTAAATTTTCATAATTTAATTCAATTTATGCGGAATTTAAATTCATATCACGCATAACGATGTAAATTGTCATAAATAAGGGTCACTTACCCGAGATTTCATGCTAGTATGTAAATTGAGGCTGTCTCGAGCTCTCGGTGGATGCCAATCGTCGAGCAATACAATTCCATAATTTTTCGGGTAAGTTTTCAGTCCAAAATTAATTAAATTAAATACTCCGAAATTTAAATCGGGTCAATTTCGACCACTACTGACTTACCCGTAGCTCGATTGCATCGTCGGGATTTTTTTCCAATTTTTTCCTCTTTTTCTTTTTCCCTTTTTCTCCCTTTTCCCTCTCTTTTTGGCTGAACCAGTTCACTCCGGTTCGGCCGGTTCACCGCCTTGCCGGCCAGTTCTCCACCGGCTTCCACCGCCAGCAGCTCCGCTGGGTCGTTCGCATCACGAATCTACCCTCGGTTTCGGTCGGGGTTGCCGGAAAGCCGCCGGTCCGGCTCTTCTCCCTCGACGTCGGAAACCCATTTCTTCTCTTGGCCGTCGCCGGCGATTCCCGCCGTTTTCGTCGGCATCCAATGGCCTCAACAGAGCCGTCTCGGCCTGGGGATCGTTTTGCGGGGTCGAATCGGAGCCAAGACGCCGTCGTTCGCCGGAACCGACTCGATTTTCCTTCTCGGCTTTTGTCCGTCGTTTCGCCGGATTCGGGCTTCTCCGACGAGCGTCACCGGTGGCTGAAGGATCGCCGGTCTCTCCTCTTCCTCTTCGGCTCCTCGTCGGGGTCGTTGGTCGTCGAATGGCTCACCGGCCATCCTTGGTTCGCTTGGCTTCGTTTCTGTTTCTCTCTCCCCGATGTTTTTTTTTTTTTGTTTTCAGATTCTTCTTTTTTTTATTTATAATTTATTTTAATATTATTTAGTTGATTAAATTAGTCTAAAATATTCAAAATGTCTTAAAAAAATTATATTTTATTCATTTAGTCTATAAATTAATTTCTCGATATTATTTCGGCTTCCCGGTATAATTTTCGATTATTTTTCGGGATTATTTTTCCGAACTAAAAATCTCGATTAATCTCGATTAATTCCAATAAATTAATATCTTGATCAATTTAACCCGAAATAAATTTATTTCACCTTTATTGACCAAGATTTCTCAATCCATTATTTTTAATTAAAATTTTCTTCTCGAATTTATACCGACTTTTGATCTTTTGACCGTTTTGCCCTTACACGTGTTCGGGATTAATTTAACCCGACTTCCCTTCACGAATACTCATTTATTTAAATTTTTGACTATTTTCATCCCTCATAAAAATTTACGATTTAATTTCGGGTCTTACAAATCTCCCCCACTTAAGAAATTTGGTCCTCCAAATTAGAACCAAATCATATGACTCCATATACAACTCCGGGTACATCGATCGTATCATACTCTTAAATTCTTATGTGACCTTCTCCGGAGTGTATTACTACCAAAGGACTTTAATTAGGGAGATCGTCTTAAACCTCAATACTGTCTCTTTCCTGTTTAATGCCCGAATCAGCTTCTTCAATATACTTATATTTTCATTAAACTGAACTTTTGGATCTCATATCCTATCACCTATGCTGGATCTGGATAGTATTTTCGAAGCATCAAAAGATGGGACACATTGTGGGTGCCTGCTTATTCAAGTGATAATGCCAACCTACAGGTCTTATCTTTCACTTGTCCAATCTCTCAAAAGATTCAATCCAGCGAAACTCAATTTACCTTCTTCCAAAAGCTCGCTATGTCCTTATTCTCTTAGGACAAGAAACTTCAACCATACTAATTCACCCTCGGTGAATTCCAATACTTTTCTATTTGCTCTGAGGTGTTCTTAATCTCTCATCCTTAACTAAACATCCTCAGAGACTTATTATCCAAAGTCGAAAAATAATTCTATCTGTCACCCACTTTCTCTTATCCAATTTGGGAAACAACCCCTACAGCCATACACTGCCTCACATCTTGTTATCCCGATACTCAAGTAGCAACTGTCACTATTGAAGAATTCGATTAGAAATCAACTGATCATCCCAGGAGCTTATAAAATCAAGGGCACACGCTTTCATCGGATTCTCCAGAACTTGTACAGTCCTCTCTGACTGGCCATCTGTCTGAGGATGGAAAGCTGTGCTAATACTCAGTCGGGTTCCCATAGCTTCCTAAAAATATCCTCAGAGGTGGGAAGTGAAGAGGGAATCCCTATATGATACCATGCTCACTGGAACGCTACTTAATGTTCCACAATCTTCCTTATACCTAAATCCTCATACACACTCTGAGTATTTGGGGATTTCATAACCAAAAGGTGGGTAGACTTAGTCAACTTAGCGACTATCATCTAAATAGCCTCGTGATTCACCTGGGTTCTCTGTAACCCATCACGACATTCATGGAGACTTGCTCTCATTTTTCGTGCTGTGTCGATATAGGTAGAGGCTGCAATAACTCTGCAGACTTTTAATATTCTACCTTATTCTGCTGACATACTAGGCACTTTTCCACAATCTCTACCATATCTCTTTCACATCTGACCACCAATACCCTTTTCGAGATTTCGATATATATTCTTTACTTTCCATATGCACTATATATCCCAAAGAGTGAGCTTCTGACAATATTACTATCCCATCAACTGTGGTCCCGGGAAGCACTCATACTGTCTCAGAATCCTCAGTAACTCATCATCACTCACTGTGAACTCTATCACTGTCTCCTTCTGAATCCGACCCACACTATCAACACCATGCCGATCATCACGCTAAGCCTGGCAAATCCGAGCACTCTCATCCGATTCTAATCATCAGGCTAGCTGTCGCACAATCACTGTCATCATCAGAAGGGATCACATCACTACTGAGGCTCACAACTGCTTTAGCAGCTCACGCTCCCTGACCATCATATGTGGTACCATCCCGAGGCTCTTTATACTCAAGGCATTAGCCATCACATTAGCCTTTCCTGGGTGGCATAATTTTCACAAATCAAAACCTCTTAGAAGCTCTAACCCTGTATTCTCATATTCGCCTCTTTCTGTGAAAACAGATACTTGGGACTTTTATGATCAGTGCATATCCACAATTCCTCATCGTGTACCTAGTAGTGCCATCTACTCAGTACAAATACTATCGCTGCCATCTTTTAAATCATGGGTCAGATAGTTTCTTTCGTAATCAAGGAGTTGTCTGACTCCAAAATTGACTATCTTCCCATTATACATCAATATATAGCTCATCATGATTTTGAGGTATCCATACTCACTGAGAACCTCTTGAGCTGTTGGGTATGGTGAAATTAATCACGGTGGTCAGTTCATACTTCACTACACCGAAATTCATGTCACATCTATCATCTTATTTATCATCTCATTCAAAGACCACGTTTTCTTAGTTAAACGTGTCAACCAAGTAGACCATATTGAGAACTCGCAACAACCTATTTGTAAAAGCCATTTTCAATTATTGCTTACAATTTTGCCCTGGGCTTTAACTACACCCATCATATCATCAATAATGATGATTACAAATCGGTCCAGGTAAAGTTTAAATATTTCATCGTAGTCGAGCTCCACTACTTATTTCAATCGTCCATATCCTTGACTTATTTACGCATAAGCGTATAAGATCCTTCAAAATCGCTTACGTTTTCAGGTACTAACCTGCGTCATTTCCTTTTCTTATCTTAACGGCTCTTATTAAATTTTACTATGTTAACCTTTACGATTTGTCGAATTTTAATATTCTTATCGTCTTAGTAAAGGGATCCTAATGCTAATGGTATTTATTACGACGATCGATTTCACGTTATAGGTTATATATATACTTTTAGACGCTGTCAAGTCTTCAGGCGGGGAGGTATTTTGAAATACCTTTATTAACCTTCAGACTTAACCACATTTACTTTATATACCAGTCCATGTGGTCACAATTTATATTCACTACTAATTGCTTTAATCCTAATGACTTCGCATACACACTCTTACTCCAATACATCTTGTATTTAGGATCAACATATCTTAAAGATTATCTCTTTTCGTATATCCCTCATGACAAAACTCTTTCATTATTCATTCCGTGAGTACAATCCTTTACTCCTTTAATTTCAACTGTTTCACCCCTTTTTATCACTTGTCAACACTTACAGTATACTCTTCAGTGATGTTTTCACCCCTGTTTTCAACTTAAAATCTCTATATCCATATTCCGTTAATTAATCCTCCTCTATTGGGGTACTCATTATCAGTATTGTGCCCAATGATGTAGGCATTCATGCCTTTTACTCACTTATATGTGAATGAAGGCAGTATGAATAAATGTGTGGCACCAGGATCAACGAACATATGTACTTCAGTATTCATAACAAGTGTGGTATCTTACACCATATCCATGAAACATCAATAGTGTCCTGGTCCAAGACATCCTCTCGCCTTCGTCCAACAGCCTACTTTCCTTTTTCTTTTCGGCTATGGCCTCCCTTTTTGTTGCAGCTATACCAACGAAGTTTTTTCTCTGTCTCTTTACTTTTCTGTGGGGCGACCTCGCTCAACTCTGTGCAATCAAAATCAATGGTCCGTCTTACCACACTTAACGACCATTTTCATCCATACAGTATAGGTATAGACCCTCCTTCCGTGGTATCCACCACACATTCTACAGTGATCACACTGCTACTCTGTTTCGTAGCAGGTCGGGGTCCTCCAATCACAATGCCCCTCAAGAGTACCAAAATTAGATGCACTGAGGTCTTACCAATTATCTTAGCCCATAACTCGTCACATCAGATCTTTTACTAATTACCATTTTCCCATTTTTAACATCTTTGTCATTTCTCGATTCTCTTTCTGTCTCTATTTCAGCGCTTGCTACCTTTCCCAATCTCAGAGGCGTGCAATTCATGTTCTTATTTACCCAACTGTAAATCTGTGCACTGCTTCGGTATAGGTAATATCTCACGGGCCAATCGGACTCTAATTGAAAAGTTGAGCCATTTCATGAACTTTTAGACATCTTGACTGTCACTTGTTCATAGTGTTGAGGTAATATCTGTCCAAGAATATAATCGAGTTTCATACTCATAAATCATACTCATCAATAAATCAATTTCACTGGGTCAGAGTAAGGATTTTATCTATCCTTCCCTTTAAACAGTGTCCGGGATATTCTATCACCGGAATACATCCAGAAATATTTCTCTTGTCAACTTTGGATGTTTAACACTTAAGATGGGTCGAGCGGGTTTCCACCACTGGTCCGTCTCACCCTCAAATCCCTTGCATACTTTAAGCAATTAGCTCCCAAAATATTCTCCACACTCCGCTCCAATCTCGCGAAGCGTGTCTCAATACTATCCGATCACTCTGTCGGACTCTGAGAGGCATGCTCAACATTAGCCTCCATTTCAATTTCATCATGGTTTTCATAAGTCAACTCAGCACGACTTAGCAGACTCAGGTCTACCTCTACGACCTCTGCCTCGTGCACTATCTCATCTAACGCGACTCATATTAGGCATTCCTACATTCTCAATCATTTCTTAATCAAAACCCATCTCGATATACACTATTGTATCTAACTAAGCACAGTAACACGGGGATGTAATTTCCTAATTACTGACACTGACACACATCAGACCAATTACTGCTCTGATACCACCTTTGTATGTCACGACCCAAACTACCCAAAATCAGAGTTAATTTTTCGCGTTTTATTATTTTCTTACTTAAATTCTTACCTGTCTTCTGATCGTGACCACACTCCACTAACAAATTGGGCTGTGCGTCAATGCCAGTCCCACAATTCATTTACCACATAACTTAATTCTTTTCCAGTAATTTATAATTGTTTACAATATTTATACATTGCATAAAGTTACTTACAAACATGTTACTGTGCTATGCTTATTTAGATACAATTTATACAAGTGTATATACCTTAGATGATGGGTAGCAGCGGATATCCGGAATGCAGTACTGAGTCGCCTCAACGTCTACTGGAGATTATCTGTGGGAGAAAATGAAAGGGGTGAGCACATCAAGCTCAGTAAGGCAATCCTACGAACAAGTAGGTAACCATACTACTTACATGAACGTGGTGCCATGTATAAACCACCCTTTCTCCACACATTTTAAAACAAATGATATGAGTTATGATGTTATGTAAAACACATTTGCACAGAAAATTCAACATGCAATTATATTCGAAATCATATTTTTCTCTTTTAAAATTTCACAGTAAAGTTAGCACTCGACCCCTCCTTCGGGTGATCCTGACTCACACAAAATCATGAAAATCCATTTACATCACATATGGGTTTAAAAAGCATGAAAATAACCATCATGCACATTTAATTAAAAACCCAGTTTAAATCATCATCAAGATCATCAACATGCGAGACTAGGCAACGTCTGTATATCGGCAAATAACCAGGACTATGGCCATATGTGTCCTCGTGAGCCCCTCTGCTACACGGATCCTAGTGTGCGGGGTCTCACCCTGATCGGGAACCATCCGGGAGGTGGGTCACTCCATCTCGTCGATCTTATCCGATCCCATGCATCCGATGATACCAACGTATCACAAAGATACCACACGGTATATCATACTCCATGCTACTTGCACGGTACATCATACTCTATGGACCCCCAGCCTTATCCCTCGTTCGGGCTCATCAGCTGGACCTCCAACCCTTATCCCTCGTTCGGGCTCATCAGGTGGATCTCCAACCCTTATCCCTCGTTCGGGCTCATCAGGTTGTTTCTCTAACCCTTATCCCTCGTTCGGGCTCATCAGGTTGTTTTAACATGCCATGTCTCAAAACGCACGTGCGGACCTATTTAATCGGTGACATACAGTCTACCCGATGCTCCAAGCACGGCTTATTGCATGTTCTCATAAAATCGGTGCGAGCAATGCTCGGCACTCTCATCAAATCAAGTAAAACTAGTGCGAGCTAGGCTCTAGCACTCTGTCTCAAAAAATCATATAAAAATATGGTGCGAGTTAGACTCTAGCACCCTGTCACGAAAATCATATATATATAAAATCTGGTGCGAGTTGGACTCCAGCACCTATGCATGTAAAACTCTAGTGCGAGCTCTCGCTCCAGCACTAATGCATGCATCACCCAAATCAAAACATCGTGCGAGCTGAGCTCTAGCACGTCATATGTCAATAAAACACGTAGGTGGTGCTGTTTCCTCAAAACAGTTTTCAAAACAATTTCATCGTTGAAAGTATGCAATGCTGTGCATTTTCTTTCAAGGTTAGCCCGCCTACTCATGCATGCATAAAATGTCTCCAGAATGAGCAGGAACCTCTTGTTCTTGCTCCTCCCAATTTTTCCTAAATTGTAAATATTACCCTTAACAAGGGTATTTGGTAATTTGCCCATTCGGGGCACTAAATTATTATTTGACCTCTAGACCATTCAGATAATTTTTAAAGACTGCATATGAACTTGAAATTTTGTAAAGTTTACCTCTAGCAGTCCATAGAATTCCCTTACCTTATTTTCCTGTCGAGTCTGACATTTTCTTTTCCACTGTTGCCTCGTCGCGCAGTCAGATATGCTCCCAATCAAATGTCCGGAACTGCGTATAATTATTCCTCAGGTCAGATATTATACAATTTAATTGTATTTTCTATTTTATGGGCTTAATTTAAATCATTGGGCCCGTTTACCCCTATTGGGCCCGATTGCACCTTAATGGGCCTTAATCGGCCTTAAGCCCGTTTTCCACTTAATTTTCACTTTTATCGAGGCCTATTGGGCTCACTAGGTCCACCAACAATTTATTGGGCCTCGTTCTAACTCTCGAATAGCTAAATTTATTATTTACGATAATTTATCTAAATTTTCATAATTTAATTCAATTTATGCGGAATTTAAATTCATATCAGGCATAACGATTTAAATTGTCGTAAATAAGGGTCACTTACCCGAGATTCCATGCTAGTACGTAAATTGAGGCTGTCTCGAGCTCTCGGTGGATGCCAATCGTCGAGCTATACAATTCCATAATTTTCCGGGTAAGTTTTCAGTCCAAAATTAATTAAATTAAATACTCCGAAATTTAAATCGGGTCAATTTCAACCACTACTGACTTACCCGTAGCTCGATTGCTTCATCGGGATTTTTCCCCAATTTTTGTCTCTTTTTCTTTTTCCCTTTTTCTCCCTTTTTTCCTCTCTTTTTGGCTGAACCGGTTCAGTCTGGTTCGGATCGGTTCAGACCCGCCGGTTCACCCCGGTTCACTCCGGTTCGGTCGGTTCACCGCCTTGCCGACTGGTTCTCCGCCGGCTTCCACCCCAGCAGCTCCGCTGGGTCGTCCGCATCACGAATCTACCCTCTGTTTCGGTCGGGGTCGTCGAAACGCCGCCGGTCCGGCTCTTCTCCCTCGGCGTCGGAAACCCATTTCTTCTCTTGGCCGTCGCCGACGATTCCCGCCGTTTTCGTCGGCATCCAATGGCCTCAACAGAACCGTCTCGGCCTGGGGATCGTTTTGCGAGGTCGGATCGGAGCCAAGACGCTGTCGTTCGCCGGAACCGACTCGATTTTCCTTCTCGACTTTTGTCCGTCGTTTCGCCGGATTCGGGCTTCTCCGACGCGCGTCACCGGTGGCTGAAGGATCGCCGGTCTCTCCTCTTCCTCTTCGGCTCCTCGTCGGGGTCGTTGATTGCCGGACGGCTCGCCGGCCATCCTTGGTTCGCTCGGCTTCGTTTTCGTTTCTCTCTCCCCGATGTTTTTTTTTTGTTTTCAGATTCTTCTTTTTTTTATAATTTATTTTAATATTATTTAGTTGATTAAATTAGTCTAAAATATTCAAAATGTCTTAAAAAAATTATATTTTATTCATTTAGTCAATAAATTAATTTCTCGTGTATTATTTTGGCTTCCCGATATAATTTTCCATTATTTTTTGAGATTATTTTTCCGAACTAAAAATCCCGATTAATTCCAATTAATTAATATCTTGATCAATTTAACCCGAAATAAATTTATTTCACCTTTATTGACCAAGATTTCTCAATCCATTATTTTTAATTAAAATTTTCTTCTCGAATTTATACCGACTTTCGATCTTTTGATCGTTTTACCCTTACACGTGTTCGGGATTAATTTAACCAGACTTCCCTTCACGAATACTCATTTATTTAAATTTTTGACTATTTTCATCCCTCATAAAAATTTACGATTTAATTTCGGGTCTTACACAAGGCCTGTAGGTTGGCGTTACCACCTGAATTAGCAGGCATCCACAATATGTCCTATCTTATGATACTTCGAAAATACTATCTGGATCCAGCATATGTGATTGGATATGAGCTCCAACAGCTTAGCTCAATGAAAGTATAACGTATGATTAGAAAATCAATTCGGGTATTAAACAGGAAGGAGAAAGTGTTAAGGTTTAAGATGATCTCCCTAATTAAACTATGTTGGTAGTAATACACTCCGGAAAAGTCACTTGAGAATGACAATATATGATACAATAGACGTACCCGGAGTTGTTTATGGATCCATTTAACTTGGTTCTAATTTGGAGGACTAAATTTCTTAAGTGGGGGAGATTATGTAAGACCCTATTTTAGTTAAAACACGGAATGAGTATGTTCGTGAAAGAAAGGATTGAAATAAAATTTTCGAACACGTTGAAGGGCAAAACGGTCAAAAGACCAAAATTCGGTATTAATCGGGATAAGAAAATTTAATTAAAAATATGAGATTGGGAAATCTTGATCAATAACGAAGAAATAATTAAATTTTGGGTTAAATTAATCAAGATATAAATTTACTGAAATTAATTGAAATTTTCACTAGGGATAATATCCCGAAAACACGAAAAAAATATACCGAGAAAGTAGAAAAATATAATAAATTAATTAAATAAATTAATTTGAATAAAATATAATTTTTTAGATATTTTTAGGAATTTTATATTATTTTAATGAATATAATATTAATAAAATAAATTATAAATATAAATATATTAAAAAAAGAAATGAAGAAAAAAACAGAATTGAAAAACGCGAAGAGGAAAGAAACTGGAGAAAGAAAACGCGAAGAAGACCGACATCTGCCACCGAGGAGCACTGGCGACAGGTGAGGGCCGATAGCCACCGAAAAAGGGAGAGGACGTCCATGCGATCTCCTTCCACCAGCGACGCGCCCCACCGTCGCCAGAGAATGCCAGATCGAGAGGGAATAGCCGCGGAGAAGAGGAGAGAAATCTGACGGCCACCAACGTGATTCGGCCAACCCCGACCCCAGCTGAACACTCCCCCAGTGCAGGCGCACCGATTGGTGCCAGAAACGAGCCGGGAACCGATCGAAAATGCCATGAACGGCGACGAAAAGGCCTGAACCGATACGGACCGGTTCAGCAAGAGGTGAACCGGGCTGAACCGGGTTGAACCGGTTCAGCCAAGAAATAGAGGAAAAAAGGAGAAAAAGAGAAAAAGGAAAAAGGGGAAGAATTTTCGGGGATACACCGGACTTCGGGTAAGTCGATTCAAGGTCAAAAGTGACCGATTTGATTTCCAAAAAATTTATTTAAATTATATTTAATCGAAAAATTAATCCGAAATTAAATATAAAATTGTGCAGTTCGACGATAGATCGTGTACATCAGCCCGAACGAGAGCCGATTGAGCTCCGATTTTCGTACCCCGCATAGCATTGGGTAACTATATTTTAATTCCGATAAAATGAGTCCTTTAACACAGAGTTTCGATTATTTTACAGAATTTACGGATTAATTCTGTATAAAAAGGAATATTATTCGAAATTTTACAGTAATTACTGTAAATAGTATATGGGCTATCCAAAGAGTTTGGAATGAAGCCCAATGGGTATTGAGAGCCCAATAGACCCGAAGAAGGGATTTAATAAGTAGAAACGGGCTGGAAATGGGTCGAGACCCATTAAGGTGCGATCGTGCCCAATAAGATTAAATTGACCCAATTAGTTAAATCGACTGTAGTAAACGTGAGAATTATATTTATTGGGTTAAATTGACATGGTAAATAATTATCTGCAGCTCCAGAGTACATATTGGGAGCTAAACGGATCGGGTAATTAGTAGAATTGGAAAAGTCAGACTGTACAGAGAATCGAGGTAAGAAAATTTTGTAGGTGCATAGAGATATCTATACGTATATCTAGAAACAAAATAATAATTTTTACGAAAACCCGGGGCATGGGAGAATAAAGAAAAAGACGATATTGCCCATGGGAGTAAAATTTACAAAAAGGGTAGTAAGGCAAATAAATTGCATGATTATCATGTTTTGATGTTTTATATGAATGTATTGCTTTGTTTTAAGCAAATTTACACATAGGTTGGCTGTTGATTTTATGAATTATACGAAAAGGTACCGGTTTGTACCGGTTACGATTTTAAAAGATTTTTTATCAAGATTGAGCCAGCTATAATATTTACACGAGTAAAAAGAGTGCTAGAGTCTTACTCGCACTAAATTTTACTGATTTATTACTCATAAAAAGTCGTAATGGAGCATTGTTCGTACGAGAAATTTGTGTGTGTACAAAAATCGTGTTGGAGCTTCACTCGCACGAGATTTTAGATATTTGTGCTGGAGCTTCGCTCGCACTAGACGTGAGTTGACATGCATATAGTCGTGCGGAAACCTCCTGTAGACTGTGTCGCAGAGAGTTGATATGCTCGCACGTATACTTTGAGACATGGGTTGGTTATCGACATAGTATTGAGGTGGATAAGACCTACGGCAGGCACCCCCAGACTATGATATGGGTCCACGGAGTACGTTGTACCATGTATGTCACACGGAGTACGCTGTATCGTGCAGTCATGATGACTCGATAATGTTACTTGATATTCTGGCGGGTAGAATTTGACCCCACCTCCCATTGCAGTTGTGATGCCCCGCACACCGGGATCCGTGTAGCCTGGGATCATAGGGACATAATATGGCCATAGTCCTCGATTTTTCATACAGTAACCTACATGCCTCACATGATATCATACGGTCTGAATAGACCAGGACAAACTCGAAGGAGGGTAATGTCCCGATTTATGTTTTTAAATGAAATGCGATTTAGTGAATCAAGGTATTCCCGAGAGATGGGTTTAGCCTTGATGTGGTTGTTTTGTGATAAAACAAATAAGTTTTAATGTGATAAGTTTATGATGAAACAAATAAGTTTTAACGTGATGAGTTTATGATGAACACAAATAAGTTTTAATGTGACAAGCATGCGATGTCATACATGATGATTTTTCCATGTTTGTTTTATATGTCGATTTCATGATTTCTCTTATATGATATATACATACATGTGGCATCGTTTTAGTCTTACCTCATGCTCCAAATATAAACGATTTTATATCATGACATTATCAGCACGTAGATAGTATAGTTATCTACCTGCTTACATTATTGCCTTACTGAGCAAGTTTTGCTCACCCTTTCATTTTCCACCCCACAGGGTACATTCAATAGAAGAGAGCGACAATAGTCTTGCATTTTGATTATCCGCTGCTTCCTATCAAGGCCAGGTATACACATTCGTATAATTTTTGTATCTGAACATATAAAGACACAGTACTATACACGGATGTAATATTGGGGATGTATTTAGTTAAAATAAATTGATATGTAAATGAAATATGGAAAATAGATGTTAAGGTAAGTAACATGACAGGAGGGACTAACATCAACTCATAGCCCAACTGTTAGTAGTGAAACTGTTCACGACGGGTAAGGAAATGAAAAAGCGAAAAATTTGTAGTAATTTTGGTAGAACGGGTCGTGACACCCTTACTTTCCTCTACAGAGTCCCTCTGTAGCTAGGATCACTTCCATTAGTAAGGCATTCCACACAATTATGATTTCGCGGAGCGTGTTTCTGCATCGAAGGTATACCTAGTTGTAAGAAATTCTTTTGTATATAAAATTTTGTAAGTACAGTAATGTTGATGAGATGTGCTTGGGGAAATGTGAACATATTTTGTTTAAATTGCCACTAGGAAATAAAATTAATCAGATTGATTTATTGATTTTGATATAATATCAACTTGTAACCCAACTGAAATGTCTGTAAATTCGGGTCGTTACACCTATCGAAGTGAGTGAAAGTCATTTTCCTTGGTTTGGGCACATACGACGTAGACTTGTGGACACTCCAGTTACAATAGTGGAGGCTATGAATGATGTTAAAATGGTCAAGGCTATAGGAAGACTGAAAAAGACTTAAAAGGAAGAAATCCGGAAAGATATGGTGGAACGGGAGTTGGAAGAACACATTGTATTAGATAGGAATGAGTGAAGGAGGAGGTTTCATGCTGATGACTTAGCATGAATTTGTATATTTGCTCATATAATCTACCCTAGTATTGGGATAAAGACTCTGATGATAATGATGATGATGGTGATGATAAGCATATGATGCCCAATCTGAATCACTAAAAACTTTCAACTTCAAATTGGAATCAGCAGGAAAGAACAGTCTTTGACCAAGATTTGCTTTAAGATATCTGAGTACCCTGTATGCAGCTTATAGATGAAAAATAAACTCCTCAGCATGTCCACACACCTTACACTCTACTTAGATTGCTAATCCCCATCTGGAGTAGGCAAAAGCTATCTCAAGCCCAAAAACCTATCCAAGCCCGCCCGAGATCGAACCCAGGACTGACTTGAATTGAACAAAAAAGTGAAAGACCCAAACCTAAAAAAATGGACTCGAAGAAACCTGAACTCAAAAAAGACTTATCCCGAAAAGGCTTGAGTTGACACAACTCGAACCTAAGACCCATCCATCCTAAACCTATAAAAAATTGAATTTATAACCCAAAAAAACTCAAATTATAATTATATGCTTATGTTATTAAAAAATAAAATAAAATAATAATGATACATTTTTAATTAAAATTTATAAAATTTTAAAAATAATTATTATTTATTACACAATTATATCAATAATGTATTATCAACAAAATAAGTATTGAATATTTAAATTCAATTATTAAATAAAATTACTTTAAAACACGATATATGTGAATATCAAATAATTTTTAGTATCATACCTATTATATTTATAATAAATAATAAATATATTACTAAATATATATAAACAATTATTATACTATATTATTATATTTATTTCATATTAAAATTTTAATCTTAATAAAATAATAAATCATTATACAATTGTATTGTTTGAATTTGATATTTTGTGAAAAAAAATTAAAAACATTATTAACAAAATTAAATTTAAATTATATATTCTTAGAGTTTTAAATATGTAAAAATATATTTACTTGAAAATAATTTTCGTCTAATTGTCTATTAAAAATAATTATTTATAAATTATAAACTTGTAGTATATGAGTTAAAACAAATCATATATATTTTAATTTAAATAAATTTTATAAATTCTTATTATTATTATTATTATTATTATTATTATTATTATTACTAATTTATTATTTTAAAAGTTATTTTGAAAATATTATATTATAAATTTCAAAACCATAATCTTAATCTAAGTTCAAGTTTCTTATTCAAATCATCAATTCACTTGTCATCATATAATTTAAGATCAAGTATATAAAATAAATCATTAATAAGTATATTGATAATTAATACTTTAAATAAAGTTCTTTATGTTATGTTTATTTTAAATAATTTATGTCTACTTAAAATAATTTGTTATAAGTAATAAATTTATATGTGATTTAAGAAATCGTAAATATATTTTAATTTAAATTAAATTTATAAATTTGTATTGTTATTATACAAGTCATTTAAAAAAAAATTATTATAAATTTCATAACTACAATCTTAACTCCAAGTCTCCTACTCCTAGTATATTTTCAATTCATTTGCCAATGTCATCATATGAGATTAAAATCAAGTATATAAAATAAATTATTATTAAGTATATTAATAATTAATACCTTAAATAAAGTGATCTATGCTATATTTATTTAAATTAATTTATGTATACTTAAAATAATTTCTTATAAGTTACAAACTTATAATATAATATGATTTAAAACAAATCATATATACTTGATAATTTAAATCAATTTTATAATTTTGTATTGTACAAATCATTTAGAAAAATGTTTTATTATAAATTTCAAAACTATATGTCACGACCCAAATTACCTAAAAATCAGAGTAAATTTTTTTTTCTTCATTTCCTTACCCGTCGTGAACAGTTACATTACTAAACAGTTGTGCTATGATTCGGTGTTAGTCACATCTCACCTATTTACCATTCCATTTTCATATTTCATTTACATATCAATTTATTTAAACCAAATACATCCCCAATATTACATCCATATACAGTACTGTGCCTCTATATGTTCAGATACAAAAATTATACAAATGTGTATACCTGGTCTTGATAAGAAGCAGCGGATAACCGAAATGCAAAACTATTGTCGCTCTCTTCTACTAAATGTACCCTGTAGGATGGAAAATGAAAGGGTGAGTATAAACAGCTCAGTAAGGCAATAATGTAAGCAAGTAGATAACTATACTATCTATGTGCTGATAATGTCATGATATAAAATCGTTTATATTTGGAGCATGAGGTAAGACTAAAACTGTGAGGACCTGGCCCCGGAGCACGCCAGACCCCTCTGGGCCCCACTCCCACTGCTAACCGGTCCTACAACTCCACAGATTGTCCTCTTTGGGCCCACTGACCCTCAAGGTTTTTCTCCACTGGGAAATTCCCAGGAGACGCGTCCTCAGAGGTTCGAACCCAAGACCTTAAAGTCTTTGTTCTTACACACATGATACCAATTGATCTAGTAGAACAATTGGTATCATGTGTGTAAGAACAAAGACTTTAAGGTCTTGGGTTCGAACCTCTGAGGACGCGTCTCCTGGGAATTTCCCAGTGGAGCAAAACCTTGAGGGTCAGTGGGCCCAAAGAGGACAATCTGTGGAGTTGTAGGACCGGTTAGTAGTGGGAGCGGGGCCCAGAGGGGTCTGGCGTGCTCCGGGGCCAAGTCCTCACAATAAAACGACAATTGGTATCATCTGTGTCAGAACAAAGACTTTAAGGTCTTGGGTTCGAACCTCTGAGGACGCGAATTAGGGTATTTACCTCGATAAAGCCGTGAGGGGCCTGTGGGGCTTTCAAAGCGGACAGTTCGTATGAGTAAGACTATGGGGGCCACCTCTTGAATCCTGCAGGAACAAAGTGCCACACGGTCGTTACAAAAACGATGCCACATGTATGTATATATCATATAAGAGAATTCATGAAATCGACATATAAATCAAACATGGAAAAATCATCATGTATGACATCTCATGCTCATCACATAAAAACTCATCATAAACTCGTCACGTTAAAACTTATTTGTTTCATCATAAACTCATCACGTTAAAAACTTATTTGTTTTATCACAAAACAACCACATCAAGGCTAAACCCTTCTCTCGGGAATACCTTGATTCATTAAATCGTATCTCTTTTAAAAACATAAATCGGGACATTACCCCCCCTTCGGGTTTATCCTAGTCTATTCAGACCATATGATACATGTGAGGCATGTAGTTTACTGTATGAAAATCGAGGACTATGGTCATAATTTGTCCCTGTGATCCCAGGCTGCATGGATCCTGGTGTGCGGGGCATCACAACTGCAACGGGAGGTGGGGTCAAATCCTACCCGCCAGAATATCAAGTAACATCATCGAGTCATCATGACTGCACGGTACAGCGTACTCCGTGTGACATACACGGTACAACGTACTCCGTAGACCCATATCATAGTCTGGGGGTGCCTGTCGTAGGTCTTACCCACCCCAATACTATGTCGATAACCAACCCATGTCTCAAAGTATACGTGCGAGCATATCAACTCTCTACGACACAAAGTCTACAGGAGACTTCCGCATGACTATATGGATGTCAACTCACGTCTAGTGCGAGTAAAGCTCCAGCACCATGCTATGCATATCATGATATCCAAAATCTCGTGAGAGCGAAGCTCCAGCACGGTTTTGTGCACACACAAATTTCTCGTACGAGCAATGCTCCAGTACGGCTTTTCATGAGTAATAAATCAGTAAACTTGAGTGCGAGTAAGACTCTAGCACTCTTTTTATTCATGTAAATACGATAGGTGGCTCAATCTTGATAAAACATATTTTAAAATCGTAACCGGTACAAACCGATACCCTTTCGTATAATTCATAAAATCAACAGCCAACCTATGTGCATATTTGCTTAAATCAAAGCAATACATTCACATAAAACATTAAAACATGAAATCATGCAATTTATCTGCCTTACTACCCTTTTTGTAAATTTTACACCCAGGGGTAATATCGTCTTTTCCTTATTCACCTATGCCCCGATTTTTCGCAAAAATTATTATTTCGTTTCTAGATACTTAAAGAAATTCTAGGCCCAGTAAATCCCCTTAAAAATTCGTATAGAAATCTCTATGCACCTATAAAATTCCCTTACCTCGATTTACGCACAAACTTATCTCGTCTCGATAATATCCGATCTCTCAGTCCAACTGCGCGTCAACCAAGTCTACGAAACTGCATATAACCATATATTTTGGGTTAATTCACTTATTTTTATCAGTATATCACATTTACTGATCAAATCTAACGTATTGGGCCCGTTTTACTTTATTGGGCCCAATTACACCTTAATGGGCCTCGACTCATTTTTAGACTGTTTATACTTATTAAATCCCTTCTTCGGGTTTATTGGGTTCATTTAGCTTATCAATAATAATCGAGCTTCGTTCCAAACTCAATGGATAGCCCGTATACTATTTACGATAATTACGTTATAATTCTGATTAATATTCCTTTTATACAGAATTAATCCATAAATTTCGTAGAATAATCGAAACTCTGTATTTAAAGGATTCATTATCGTAATTAAAATATACTTACCCAATATGATGCGGGGTATGAAAATTGAAACTCAATCGGCTCTCGTTTGGGCTTACGTACACGATCTATCGTCGAACTGCACAATTTTATATTTAATTCTGGGTTAATTTCTGATTAAATATAATTTAAATAAATTTCTCGAAAAATCAAATCGGTCACTTCTGACCTCATATCGACTTACCCAAAATCTGGTGTATCCCCAAAATTTCTTCCCTTTTTTCCTTTTTTTTCTCCCCTTTTCCCTTCTTTCTTGGCTGAACCGGTTCAACCCGGTTCAGTCGGTTCAGTTCGGTTCACCTCTTTTCTGAACAGGTCCGTACCGGTTCAGATCTTCCCGCCGCCGTTCACGACATTTTTGACTGGTTCTCGGCTCGTTTCTGGCGCCATTCGGCTCGTCTTTGGCCGGGCAACCCTCGACTGGCCTCGATCAGGACCAAATCACCTCCGATGGTCGTCGTTCCTCTCTTCTCCCTCTCGGCCTTCTCTCCCTCGATTCGTCGAATTTCGACGATTTCGTTGACCGATACCGGTCTCAAAAGAACAGCATCCTCTTCCCGATCACGCTGGTGCCTGCCGTTCGAGCCCAGCTGCCGTGGATCGCCGGGATAAAGCTCCTTTCTCCTGTCGATTTCTCCTCCTTCGTTCGTCGGATTCGGCAGTCCTTGGCGCGTGTCTCCGGTGCCAACTTGCTCGTCGGCTTCCCTTTTTTCTCCTCGGCTCTTCGTTAGGGCCATCGGTCGCCGGTGGTCGTGGATCAATCGGGCCACGTGCGGTCTCCTCAGTTTCTTTTGTTTTCTCTCTCCCCGACAACAATTTCTGATTCTTTTTTATTATTATTATCATTATTATTATTTATAAATTATTATTTTTTATTATATTCATTAAAATATTCTAAAATATCTACAAAATTAATTTTTTTATTCCAAATAAAGTTATTTAATTTTATTTAATTTATTTATTATATTTTTAACCATTTTTCGGGTATAATTTCTCCGTATTTTTGGGATATTGTCCCGAGTGAGTTTTCTGTATTTCTAAAAATTTCGGATCTTGATCAATTGGACTCGAAATTGTATAATTTTCTCATTATTGATCAAGATATCCTAAATTCTTATTTTTAATTAAAATTTTCTTATTGAATTTATACCGGCTTTTGATCTTTTGACCATTTTACCCTTCAAGGTGTTCGGGAATTCCATTTCAGTCCTTTTGCATTTTTAATTTCGTGTTTTGGATCCTTATCTCTAGTCTGAATCCCATTCGTTTAATTTGGGGCCATTTCAATCCTTCCTTTCACGAACATACTCATTTCGTGTTTTAACTAAATTCGGGTCTTACATAATCTCCCCCACTTAAGAAATTTGGTCCTCTAAATTAGAACCAAGTTAAATGGATCCATAAACAACTCCGGGTATGTCTATCGTATCATATACTGTCATTCTTAAATGACTTTTTTCGGAGTGTAATACTACCAACATACTTTAATTGGGGAGATCATCTTAAACCTCAACACTTTCTCCTTCCTGTTTAATAGCCGAATCGATTTTCCAATCATACGTTATACTTTCATTGAGCTAAGCTGTTGGAGCTCATATCCAATCACATATGCTGGATCCGGATAGTATTTCTGAAGCATCATAAGATAGGACACATTGTGGATGCCTGCTAATTCAGGTGGTAACGCTAACCTACGGCCTTATCTCCCACTTTGTCCAATCTCTTTCCTAATCTCGTTATGTCCTTAGGACCAATAACTTCCAACAATACTACTTCACCCTCGGTGAATTTCAATGATTTTCTGTCTCTTGTCAGCATAGCTTTTCTATCTGCTCTAAGGTGTTCTTAATCCTTCACAATTAATTGAACATCCTCAGAGGTTTGTCTTACCAATTCGGGAATAATTTTCTATCTTTCACCCACTTCTTCTTATCCAAATCGGGGAAACAACCCTTACGGCCATACAATGCCTCATTTGAAGTCATCCCGATACTCAAGTGACAACTGTCATTATTGGCGAATTCGATTAGTAACAACTGATCATCCCTGGAGCTTATAAGATAAATGGCACACGCTCTCATCATATCCTCCAGAACTTGTACAGTCCTCTCTGACTGACCATTTGTCTGAGGATGGAAAGCTGCGCTAACACTCAGTAGGGTTCCCATAGCTTCTTGAAAATGTTCCCAGAAGTGGGAAATGAAGCGGGAATCCCTATATGATACAATGGTCACTGGAAAAATACTTGGTGTTCCACAATTTTTCTTACACATAAATCCGCCCACACACTCAGAGTATCTGGGGATTTCCTAACCAGAAGGTGGGTAGACTTACTCAATCTATCGACTATCACCCAGATAGCCTCGTGATTCATCCGGGTCCTCTGTAACCCATCAAGAAATTCGTGTCAATATAAGTAGAAACTGCAATAACCATGCAACTTCTTTTGCTCTACTTTACTCTGCTGACATACGAGACACTTTTCCACAATCTCTACCATGTCTCTTTTCATATCTGACCACTAATACCCTTTTCTAAGATTTTGATATATTTATTATTTCTCGGATGCACTGTATATTCCGAAGAGAGAGCTTCTGACAATATCACTACCTCATCAACTATGGTCCTGGGGAACACTTACACTATCTTTGAACCTCAGTAAGCCATCATCACTCTCTGTGAACTTTGTCACTGTACCCATCTGAATCTGACCCACACTATCGACACCTTGCCGATCATCACGCTAAGCCTGTCAAATCCGGTCACTCAAATCTGGTTCTAATCTCAGGCTAGCTGTCAGACAATCACTGTCATCATCAGTGGGGATCACATCACTACTGAAGCTTACAACTGCTCTAGCAACTCATGCTCCCTGACCATCATATGTAATACAATCTCGAGGCTCTTTCTGCTCAAGGCATTAGCCATCACATTAGCCTTTCCTGGGTGGTACAATTTCCACAATTATAATCCCTCAGAAACTCTAACCCTCTTTGTTCTCATATCCGACTCTTTCTGTGAAAACAGATACTTGAGACTTTTATGATCAGTGCATACCTGAAATTTCTCACCGTATACATAGTAGTGTCATATACTCAATACAACCACTATTGCTGTCAACCATCGTATACATAGTAGCGTCAATACACAGCCTATTCATTATTTTGAGGTATCCATAGACTCATGAGAAACCTCTTAATCTGTTGGGTATGGTGAGAATAAATGCGGTGGTCAGTTTATTACTTCAGTACACCAAAACTCCTGTCACGTCTATCATCTCATTCAAATACAACTTTTTCTAAGTTAAACGTGTCAATAAAGTAGTCCATTTCGAGAACTCTCAATAAATCATCTGTAAAAACAATTTCCAATTGTTCTTATAATTTTTCTTGGACTGTAAATACACCCAAAATATCATCAATATAGATGATAACAAATCGGTCCAGGTAAAGTTTAAATATTTCATCGTAGTTGTGTTCCACTAAATATTTCAATCACTCATATCCTTGACCTATGTATGCATAAATGTATAATATCATTTCAAAATCGCTTCCGTTCAAGATACTAACCCGCGTCATTTATTTTTTTCTTAAATTAACGGCTTTTTATAAAATTTTTAATTTTTAAAACTTCACGATTAATCGAATTCTATATTTCTTTATCGTACAAGTAAAGGTACCCTAATTTTAAATATATTTATTACAACTGTCGATTTCAATTTATAGGTTGTGTATACTTTTAGACGCTGTCAAGTCTTCAGGCGGGGAGGTATTTTAAAATACCTTTATTAACCCTCAGACTTGACCACAATTACTTTACATATCAGTTCATGTGGTCACAATTCATATTCGTTACTAATTGCTTTAATCCAAATTACTTCACGTATCATAGATATTCTTACCTTGTATACGCCTCTTATTCCAATAGATTTTGTATTCAGGATCTATCAAATCGCAAAGCTTATCTCTTTTCGTATATTACTTATAACAAAACTCTGTCATTACTCATTTCGTGAGTACAATCATTTACTCCTTTAATTTCAATCGCTACACCCCTTTTATTACTTGTCAAAACTTACAGTATACTTTTCAAGTGTAACTATATCACTATCTTAGAATAGAACTCTGAACATCATAATTTGCAGCCGACCAATTTAGATTTATTCTCAATATTACTTCAAATTATTCATAGTCTATTGAATAAAATCGGCTGACTTATACTTCTTCCCCCGTTTTCAACTTATAATCTCTTAATAATTATTTTGTTAGTTAACCCTCCTCTATTGGGGTACTAACTATCAGCATTGTGCCCACGGATGTAGACATTCACGTCTTTTGCTAACTTATATACAAATGAAGGCGATATGACTAAATACGTGGAACCAGGATTAATTAAAATAATTACTTCACTATTCTTAACTAGTGTGTTATCTTTCACCACATCATATGCAACATCAGTAATATCCTGGTCCAAGGCATACACTCGCCCTCGTCCAACAACCTACTTTCCCCTTTCTCTTCGGTTGTGGCCTCCCTTTTTCGGTGTAGAGATACTAATAGGGTTTTCTCTGTCTCTTTACCCTTTTGTGGGGCAGTCTCACCCAACTCTGAGTAATCATTAAATAATTAGCCTGTCTTACCACATTTAATGTTTATTTTAGTCAATAAAGTTTAGGTGTAGGCCCTACTTTCGTGGTATCTACCATACATCCTACACTACTTACACTGCTACACTGCTTACACTGTTACACTGTTACATTGTTACACTGCTTCACTACTTACTCTGCTACTGCTCCCACCGCTTACACTTTCACGAAGCAGGTCGGGGACCTGCAGTCACAATACCCCTCAAAAGTGCTAAAATTGGATATACTGGGGCCTTACCAATCATCTTACCCTGTGACTCATCAGTTCTAATCTCTTACCAACTGGTCTCTTTCCCGCTCTGACATCTTTGTCATTCTCTATTCTCTTTTGTCTCTATTTCAACCCTTACTACCTTTCCCAATCTCAGAGGCGTACAACACATGATATTATTCATGGAACTGTATTTTGTGCACTGCCTCGACATAAGTAGTGAGCCAATCAGACTCTAATCGACAATTTGAGCCCTTCCTTGAACTTTTGGGCTTTTCGACTTTCACTGTCCATAGTGTCGGGGTAATACCTGGGCAGGTATATAAACTGAGATTCATACTTGTCAATCAACCAGTGTCTCTGGGTCATTGTAAGAAATTTTACTTGTAATTTTCCTTAAGTAGTGTCTAAAATATTTTATCACCGGAATACATCCAGAAACATTTCTCATGTCGGCTCCGGATGTCTAACTCTTCAGATGGGTAGAACGGACTTCCACCAATGTTCTGCCTCGCCCTCCAACATAAACGTATTTAAAAGTCACATTCTCAGTCGACATACACCGAAAGAATCCATACAACTTCGCTATCTCATTTACCCAGTCCTCAGCAACTATTGGTTTCTTTACTTCGCTATATACCGCAGGGGTGTGAAAATCTCTATAGTCTGAGGCATCTGTTTAGGCTTTACACTGCCTATCCTCAACTACCTGCATAGACTGAGTAAACAACTCCAAAATATTTTCTACACTCCACTCCATCCTCTTAGAGCGTGTCTCAATACTATTTGGTCCTTTATAGGACCCTGTGGAGTATGCTCAACATCAGCCTCCACCTCACTCTCATCTTTAGTCTCATGTGACGACTCATTTGACTCTCAGGTCGATCTCTACGACCTCGAGCATGTGTACTCGCCCCTCTACCATAGCGGCTATCAGTTATAAAAACTATATTCTTGCATTCGAAACTAAATTCTTAGCTGTACTTCTATCTTGATATACACAATTGTATCTAAACAATGCACAGTACATGGGGATGTAAATTTACTTAACCACTAACACCGACTCATATCAGGCCAACTCAGCTCTGATACCACCTTTTCTCACGACCCAAATTACCTAAAAATCAGAGTAAATTTTTTTTCTTCATTTCCTTACCCGTCGTGAACAGTTACACTACTAAACAGTTGGGCTATGATTCGGTGTTAGTCACCTCTCACCTATTTACCATTCCATTTTCATATTTCATTTACATATCAATTTATTTAAACTAAATACATCCCCAATATTACATTCATATACAGTACTGTGCCTCTATATGTTCAGATACAAAAATTATACAAATGTGTTTACCTGGTCTTGATAAGAAGCAGTGGATAACCGAAATGCAAAACTACTGTCGCTCTCTTCTACTAAATGTACCATGTAGGGTGGAAAATGAAAGGGTGAGCATAAACAGCTCAGTAAGGCAATAGTGTAAGCAGGTAGATAACTATACTATCTACGTGCTGATATGTCATGATATAAAATCGTTTATATTTGGAGCATGATGTAAGACTAAAACGATGCCACATGTATGTATATATCATATAAGAGAATTCATGAAATCGACATATAAATCAAACAAGAAAAAATCATCATGTATGACATCTCATGCTCGTCACATAAAAACTCATCATAAACTCATCACGTTAAAAACTTATTTGTTTCATCATAAACTCATCACGTTAAAAACTTATTTGTTTCATCATAAACTCATCACGTTAAAAACTTATTTGTTTTATCACAAAACAACCACATCAAGGCTAAACCCTTCTCTCGGGAATACCTTGATTCATTAAATCGCATCTCTTTTAAAAACATAAATCGGGACATTACCCCTTCTTCGGGTTTGTCTTAGTCTATTCAGACCGTATAATACATGTGAGGCATGTAGGTTACTGTATGAAAATCGAGGACTATGGCCATAATTTATCCCTGTGATCCCAAGCTGCATGGATCCCGGTGTGCGGGGCATCACAACTGCAACGGGAGGTGGGGTCAAATCCTACCCGCCAGAATATCAAGTAACATCATCGAGTCATCATGACTGCACGGTACAGCGTACTCCATGTGACATACACGGTACAACGTACTCCGTGGACCCATATCATAGTCTGGGGGTGCCTGTCGTAGGTCTTACCCACCCCAATACTATGTCGATAACCAACCCATGTCTCAAAGTATACGTGTGAGCATATCAACTCTCTGCGACACACAGTCTACAGGAGGCTTCCGCATGACTATATGCATGTCAACTCACGTCTAGTGCGAGCGAAGCTCCAGCATCACGCAATGCATATCATGATATCTAAAATCTCGTGCGAGCGAAGCTCCAGCACGATTTTGTGCACACACAAATTTCTCGTATAAACAATGCTCCAGTACGGCTTTTCATGAGTAATAAATCAGTAAACTTGTGTAATGACTGAACCTCATCCCTCACTACCTCACTGGTAGACTTTTGGGCCTGTTGGTATACAGTCTTACCACCCACGTATTGTTTCGCTATGGGTACTCCAGCCCAAATGAGCTCAACGGCATCAGGAGTGCAAGAACAAGGGTGTTGTCCCGAGTTCGAGCCTCCGAGGACGCGTTCTGAGGGGAAGCAGGCCGAGCAAGGGCTGGAGTACCCGAAAGAAACAAAGCCGTGAGGGGAAGCAGGCCATTTGGGCTGGAGTACCCATAGCGAAACAATACGTGGGTGGTAAGACTGTATACCAACAGGCCCAAAAGTCTACCAGTGAGGTAGTGAGGGATGAGGTTCAGTCATTACAACTTGAGTGCGAGTAAGACTTTAGTACTCTTTTTATTCATGTAAATACGATAGGTGGCTCAATCTTGATAAAACATCTTTTAAAATCGTAACCGGTACAAACCGGTACCCTTTCGTATAATTCATAAAATCAACAGCCAACCTATGTGCATATTTGCTTAAATCAAAGCAATACATTCATATAAAACATTGAAACATGAAATCATGCAATTTATCTGCCTTACTACCTTTTTTGTAAATTTTACTCCCAGGGGTAATATCGTCGTTTCTTTATTCACCTATGCCCTGATTTTTCGCAAAAATTATTATTTCGTTTCTAGATACTTAAAGAAATTCTAAGCCCTGTAAATCCCCTTAAAAATACGTATAGAAATCTCTATACACCTATAAAATTTCCTTACCTCGATTTACACATAAACTTATCTCGTCTCGATAATATCCGATCTCTTAATCCAACTGCGCGTCAACCAAGTCAATGAAACTGCATATAACCACATATTTTGGGTTAATTCACTTATTTTTATCAGTATATCACATTTACTGATCGAATCTAACGTACTGGGTCCGTTTTACTTTATTGGGCCCAGTTACACCTTAATGGGCCTCGACTCATTTTCAGACCGTTTCTACTTATTAAATCCCTTCTTCGGGTTTATTGGCTTCATTTACCTTACCAATAATAATCGGGCTTCGTTCCAAACTCATTGGATAGCCCATATACTATTTACAATAATTACGTTATAATTCTGATTAATATTCCTTTTATACAGAATTAATCCGTAAATTTCGTAGAATAATCGAAACTCTATCTTTAAAGGACTCATTATCGTAATTAAAATATACTTACCCAATATGATGCGGGGTACCAAAATCGAAGCTCAATCGGCTCTCTTTCGAGCTTACGTACACGATCTATCATCGAACTGCACAATTTTATATTTAATTTCGGGTTAATTTCTAATTAAATATGATTTAAATAAATTTCTCAAAAAATCAAATCGGTCACTTTTGACCTCATATCGACTTACCCGAAATCCGGTGTATCCCAAAATTTCTTTCCCTTTTTCCTTTTTTTTCTCCCCTTTTCCCTTCTTTCTTGGCTGAACGGGTTCAGTCCCGTTCAACCCGGTTCAGACCGGTCTGGTTCAGTGTGTTCAGTTCGGTTCACCTCTTTGCTTAACCGGTCTGTACCGATTCAGACCTTCCCACCGCCGTTCACGATGTTTTCGACTAGTTCTCGACTCGTTTCTGGCTCCATTCGGCTCGTCTTTGGCCGGGCAACCCTCGACTGGTCTCGATCGAGACCAAATCATCGCCGGTGGTCATCGTTCCTCTCTTCTCCCTCGATTCATCGAATTTCGACGATTTTGTCGATCGATACCGGTCTCAAAAGAACCGTATCCTCTTCCCGATCACGCCGGTGCCCGCCGTTCGAGCCCAGCTGCCGTGGATCGCCGGGATCGAGCTCCTTTCTCCCGTCGATTTCTCCTCCTCCGTTCGTCGGATTCGGCAGTCCTTGGCGCGCGTCTCCGGTGCCAACTTACTCGCCGGCTTCCCCTCTTTCTCCTCGGCTCTTCTCGAGGCCGTCGGTCGCCGATGGCAGTGGATCCATCAAGCCACGCGCGGTCTCCTCGATTTCTTTTATTTTCTCTCTCCTCGACAACAATTTCTGATTCTTTATTATTATTATTATTATTATTATTATTTATAAATTATTTTTTTATTATATTCATTAAAATATTCTAATATATCTACAAAAATAATTTTTTTATTCCAAATAAAGTTATTTAATTTTATTTAATTTATTTATTATATTTTTAACCCTTTTTCGGGTATAATTTCTCCGTATTTTTGAGATATTGTCCCAAGTGACTTTTCGATATTTCTAAAAATTTTGGATCTTGATCAATTGGACTCGAAATTGTATAATTTTCTCATTATTGATCAAGATATCCTAATTCCTTATTTTTAATTAAAATTTTCTTATCGAATTTATACCGGCTTTCGATCTTATGACCATTTTACCCTTCAAGGTGTTCGGGAATTCCATATCAGTCCTTTTGCATTTTTAATTTCGTGTTTTGGATCCTTATCTCTAGTCTGAATCTCATTCGTTTAATTTGGGACCATTTTAATCCTTCCTTTCACGAACATACTCATTTCGTGTTTTAACTAAATTCGGGTCTTACACTATAATCTTAACTCCAAGATCAAGTTCAAGTCTCTTATCATTAATTCATTTGTCATAATTTGATTTAAAATCAAGCATATAAAATAAATCATTAATAAAAATATCTTATTCTTATCATAATAATTTGTATGTTAATATTATATTATTTTAATTTCTTATAATGTGATAATTAATATAGAATAAACAATTAAACCTTTTAATGTAGTGTAACGCATAAAGTATGAACTATTATCAATGATATAGTGCTAATGATATAATATAATTAATTTATTATACAATTTCTTACCGTACAAATAAGAATTATACTTTATATATTATAACAAAATATCATATATATTTATATATTATTATTATTATAGTATCATATATGCAAAGAATTGTCAATTATATCTTAATTTACAATATTTTTTTCTTAATTTAATACTTTATCTTCACAATTTAAAAATTTTATTATTTTAACCACAATTAACTAAGTTAAGTTCATATTTAATATTATTAATTTATTTTCTTATAATACTTATTAAAGCATTAATTTGTTTTAAAATATAAATTAATTTTCATAACATATTATATTCGTACAAAGCAATGATTCTCCATAAAAGTATACATGGTTATCGTGTTAATATTATGATTTATGTACAAGCAAAAAAAAAATAAATTAGAAATAAACTCGAGCTAATTAGTTAACTAATTATTCATATTAAATATTTTTTTTTTGTAAATGATAATTAGTACTTTTCTTTTCATAATATCTATATATAATATATTATGCTAATCGATGAATATAATTATATCTACTATTTTATAGTAAATATTGTAAGAAATTTAAAAAAAAGTAAATAACTTTTATGAAATAATAAATATAAAAATATAAAAATTTGCATCTATATAAATATTTATTAAACTTTAAAATTATATAAAAATTAAATTAATTATTACATTCAAAATTTTAAAAATGTTTATAACTTGTAAAATTTTAAAACAATTTGAAGTTAACTTGCTAAACTTACCCAACTCGAAATGAATTGAACTTAAAAAAGCTTGAACTCGAAAAAGTTCGAACCTGAAAAAGCATGAACCTAAAAATGTCTAACCCCAAAAATACTCAAACTCGAAAAGTCCAAACTCGAAGACAACTCAAATTGAACTCGCCTGTTTGCCGCCTCTATCCCATCTATGCCTTAGCTTATTCAACAACACCATATTCCTCCTTGCTAACCAGAGAAAGCGTAACCATCTATGGGGTAAAGGCAACTCCAAAAACCATTTCCAATCAAAATCCTCTGTAAGGCCCGTAAATTCATATGTATTCTTTATGATTTCGTGATGTACAAACAAGTTACATTTGATATGAATCATAAGAAATGAATATTTTTAAGTTTCAAATGTGAATGAAATGTAAAATGAGTAGTGATGCAATTGAATGTGAAGTTATCTTTGAAAATCTGGAAAAATTGCAGCTGGAATGTTGCTGATGAAGGGTAGATTGATCTTAGTTGAAAGGGAGATCGATCTCATTGCCTTGAAATACAATGCCAAGCATTTTGTAAAAGGGAGATCGATCCCTCATTCAAAGCAGATCGATCTCGGATGAATTCTGGTTGAGACAGATCGATCTCTAAAGGATTCTGGATAGCACAGATCGATCTTTTCTCAAGGCCAGATCAATTTTAAGTGATTTTGATTGGCTAAGATCTATCCCATACTAAGAGGTAGATCGATCCTACCTTCTAAATGTCGAATTCTGAAGAGTTAAGACACAGGGCAGATCGATCTCTGATTTCTAGGAGATTGATCTCATAAGGCAATTCTATAAAAACTCGACTACTGCATCTTCTTCCCCCGAAAACATCAAATTCCTCCGTTGAAACAAAGCGAAAACCTAAGTTTCTCACTCCAAAATTCATTACCTTTCAATCAGTTTTGAGAGAGATTTATTTCAGCAAAGTTGTCCCTTGTGAGGAGGAGAACAACATAGTTGAAAACTAGAAACTGAAATCAAGGATTGAAGGAGCAAAGTGATTTTCCCCAAATTGGCAAAAAGAGGAAAAATCAAGCTAGGTAAGATTTCAATAAACTAACTTCAAGTATGTTAAAACAGGTATCTTGGTGAGTTGATTGGTATATGTTTCGTTAGCTGAAAACACCCATGAACATGCTAAATCCTCAATGACCTAAAATGAGCTTAATGTGATTGAGAGAAAGTTGATTTGGCATGGATTTAATGATGATTTAAGCATGTAGTGATGTTATTAAGCATGTATATATGATTGTAAGATAGTTTTGTGAAATGCATGTGTTGGGATAGATGATGAATGAAAATAGGTATATGAGATGTATGGTGAAATGCCATAGTGGGAGAAAATAATGAACTTGAGGCATTGGAAGATTTATGTCAGTTCAATTCAAATCAGTAGACTTGATGAGTCTAATAGGTTCTCGAGAAATAAATTGTAAAATCGAAATGGACTTAAGAGAAAGTAAGGTCCAATAAGATGTAATAAGACCAAATGAGTGTAAAAGGCCTAATACATTGATTTGAAATTCATACGAGTGAAAATTAAGTATATTAAGGTATACTGATGTGAATGGTTATCTACAGCTCCAGAGTTTATATTAGGAGCTGATCGGACTTTGAGGTTTAGCAGCATCGAGGAAGTGAGGTCACGTGACATGATCAGAGGTAAGGGAATTTTGTGAGTAGCTAGAGGTAGTTATATGTATTTCGGATAGATTTTTTAGTATTTAAATTGTATATGGATTTTCGAATATGGAAAAATTTCGGTAGGGACCCGACAAGGTAGAATAGTGATTTTACCCCAATTAAGGGTAAAAAGCTTAGGAAGCATGTTTGTAACTAGTTTTAACATTGTTTGACAGTTAGATAGACTGGCTAATGTTTTCAAGTTATATGCAAAAACAACACGTTATAGTGCCGATTTGATTTAATTGACTGAATTTCAATTGAAATAAGCCATCTATCGACTTGTGTGAAAACCAACCGTGCTAGAGCATAGCTTGCACTAGATTTTACAAGATATGCATCACATAGTACTTGAGTATTTCTCATACTTGATTTTAATACGATTTGTGCATGATAGAGTACTAGAGCGTTGCTCGTACTCAGTTTTATTGATTGATGCATGACAGAATATTTGAGCATTACTCGTACTCAGTTTTACATGACATAGTGCTGGGAGCACTAGATTTATATGACTTGTGCATGAGGTCGTGCTAGAGTTTACCCTCACATACCGATTTTAAAAGAGATAGCATGAAACAATCATGTTGGGAGCCTGTACAGACTGTGTGTCACACCGATTATATGCTCGCACGTGCATTTTTGAGATATGATCGAGGGCTATCGAAACTATTATATATGGTATGAGGGCTAAGACGTATGACAAGCACCCCAACTTTGATATTGGGTCCGTGGAGTACTTTGTACCGTGTATGTCACATGGAGTACAATGTACCGTGAGTACATGATGATATAGAGTTATTGGCTGACGGTTGAGGATTTGACCCACCTCTCGTTATAGCAAATGTGAGGCCCCACACACCGAGTACTGTGTAGCCTGGGATCACGAAAAAATGGGATATGATCATAATCCTCGAACAGGTAGTCGCTATCTCATCTTACTTCATTTCATTGGATATTTCTTCGTTGAATTATCACATGATTTTATAAATTGGACATGTGACTTTATGAATTGTGAAAGGGTAACCCGAGGGATGGGTAAGGCCCGAATTTCTATGTTTTTACATGATGATATGACATCTTTGTTTTGATTTAAATGATATGGCATAATGAAATGTGATTTACAGTATTTACATGACAATGTAATGTTTTGCATAAATTGCTGAGGTTATTAAACTAGAATGTTTTCAGTTCATACTGATGATTTGTATATATATATATATATATATATATATATGCATAAATGTTTCAAGAAAGACACATATTTTAGATGTAAATTGAAAAGGAAATGATTTAATGGCATGAGCATTATATTTTGTAGATAGTGTGGTTATCTACTTGCTTGCCTTATTTCCTTACTGAGTTGTGAGCTCACCCCCTTTTTATTTCCTCCTCTCTACAGAGCGTTCATAGTAGTTGGGCACGGTTGAGGACAGGTATTCCTTTATCCGCTGTATACCTATCATACAAAAGGTATACACATTTGAAATGTTTTGTACAGAACAATGTAAAAGCACAGTTATATAAATGAATGTACTGTCGGGGATGTATATGTACATGCAATTGTATTAATGTATATGAGTTTTGTCACGCCCTCCTCCCACACGCGACTTACCAAAAACCATAATAAATTTTTCACTTTTTACTTACCTTTATCTCCTCAACAGTTGGGCTGTGAATAGGCATTAATCTCCTCATCTATACATACCTTACCATTCTTTTTCGTATCATACATACATGACATTCATATCATAAGTAAGTTCATATACTTAAATATAATTACATCATTACATTTACATCCCCAACATTGCTATCGTGTACATCACTATGTTTATGCATTGTTCAGATACAAAAGAGTGCGCTTGTATATACCTTTCGTTAGATGGGGAGTGGCAGCGGTCAAAAGGAATGCAATACCTCAGCCGACTCGATCTACTGACGAGAATCTTAGAGATGGGGGAAAATGAATGGGATGAGCTATCAACGCGCTCAGTAAGGAAATCGGGCAAGCAAATAGATATCCATACTATCTACTGAAAATAGTGCTTTGCCTTTCCTTCTCTCAATTCAAAAGCATGTTTAAAATATATATATAATAATAGTACAGATTTAAAATCCCATGTACTAAACACATGCTGGTTTATCAATCATAGACATTCATTCAAAACAGTGCATATTTAATCATTTAAGAATGCCTTTATATAAAATATGTCATTTACATTCAAAACACATAAAATATGGTATTTCTCATCACCACACAAACAAATCGGGTTCCAACCCATCCCTCAGGTCTACCCGTATCATAAAAACACATGTGATATATCATGTGAGACTCAGTGGCTAAATGCAATATCTCCGAACTATGGCCATATCCTAACATGGTGAAATCCCAGACAACACAGTACTCGGTGTGCGGGTTATCACTGCTGTAACGGGAGGGGGGTCAGCCCATCACAACCGCCAGCTATCAACAACTCTCCTCCACAACTCCACAACAAAACATGGTACTGTGTACTCCATGCCACACGCACGGTACAACGTACACCCGTGGACCCTACATCATGGTCGGGGTGCCTGCCATAGGTCTTAGACTCATATATGGAATAAATGTCACGTCTCTAAATCCACGTGCGAACATCTCCAGTGTGACACTCAGTCTACACGAGAAAATCGTCACGATTTTTCTAACATGTTTATATATCACGTAAAACTACAGTGCGCATCTTGAGTGTGACTCACAGTCAACGCTCTGCCTAAAAACACTGTATATGCATGTCAAAATATCAAACACTAGTGTGAGTAAACCTCCAGTACTAGGTCATGCATAGTTCTCATTACAAATCAAGTACGAGCAAATCGCTCAAGTACTATGTCATGTACAAATCATGAAGAATCGAGTACGAGCAACGCTCCAGCACTCTGTCATGCATCTCATGTAAAACTCGAGTACGAGCTAATCGCTCCAGCACTCTCTCATGCGCAATCACATAAAATTGAGTACAAGCAATGCTCCAGTACTCTATCATGCATGTCAAATAAATGTAGTGCGAGTAAACCTCCAGCACTAATGTATGTGAAAAACATCTGAAATCAAGTGCGAGTTGTGCTCCAGCACGATTGTTTCCACATAATTCGGCAGATGGCTCTTTAAAAATAGGGATGTTCAAATCATTAAAATCAGCACAATAAAGTGTGCTTAGTTTACATCGACCTCAAAACATTAGCTCATCCACCTACTCTTCTGCTACACAGCAGTAAAAACCACTCAAAACATTATTTCCATGTTTTTTTACAACTTTTCCCAAAATTTAACTTTTTTGCCTAACTAGGGGTAAAATCGTAAGTTAACCATATCGGGTCCCTATAATATTATTGATTCTCTTTGACCCTCAAACAATTTCAGTGAATGCAAAAGCAGATGAAAATATGCACAGATATCTCTAACTACTTGCAAGAGTCCCCTACCTCAGATCACGTAGTGTGATCTCTCTTCCTCTGTGTTGTCCAAACCTCGCAGTCTGGTCACTCTCAATATGACTCTGGAGCTACATTTAACCATTCACTGGATTAATTTCACGTTTCCTACTGTATTACACATTTAATACAGTTCATTTCACTTAATTGTACCCATTTACTCTAAATGGGCCTAAATACTTTAATTGGGCCTTAATCTGTATTAAGCTCATTTTTCACGTATTAGTTTCCTTCATCAGGGTCTATCGACTCATTGGGCCTATCAATACCCATTCGGCTTTATTCCAAGCTCTTTGGATAGCCCGTATATCATTTACGACAGTTAATTCAAAATTTCGAATATAATTCACTAAATGCGAAATTTAATCCGAAATGCGTAAAATAAATCTTAAAAACGTAATAATCATATAAATTGTCATAAATGAGCTTTATTTACCCGAGATTATGCAATGGTACCCAAATTGAAGTTCGATCAGGCTTCCGTTCGGAATTTATCGTCGAACTGCACAATTTTATATATTTAACTCCGGGTCAATTTTTGATTAAATATAATTTAAATAAATTTCTCGAAAATCAAATCGATCACTTTTGACCTCGTATCGACTTACCCGAAGTCCGGTGTAATCCCAAAAATTTTCCTTTTCCTTTTTCTTTCTTTTTCTTCTTTTTCCCATTTTCTCCTCGGCTAAACTGGTCTGGTCCGGTTCAGCGTAGAAGGTTCTTCATTGAACCGTCGACCGGTTCAGTTCTTTTAGGCTGTGTCGGCGTCATCTGGCCGGCTCTCTGAGTGCCGCTGCCGCTGTTCGACGTGCCACAGCCTGGGGAACATTCGGCTTGCCTCGATCAGGACCAAGCACCGCCGATGGCCGCCGGATTCCTCCTTTTCCTCCACGGCAATTTCTCTTTGATTCGCTGACGTCCGACGTCGGTGAGGCGCGTTGCCGGTGTCGATGGGTGCGCGCTGATGTCCTCTCCCTTTTTCGGCCTCTAGCCTGGCTGCTGGTCGCCGGATGGTGGCCATCCGGTGGTTTCTCTTCCTCGACTTGCTTTCGCCGGTTTGCTCTCCAATTTTTTTCTCTCTCCCCAATTTTTTCCAGTTTCTAACTTTCTGTTTTTCAGATTTCTATTTTCCAATTTCTGATTTTTCCTTTTTTTTCTTTTGATATTTATAAATGATTTTAATATTATTTTAATCCTTAAAATAATATTAAAAATTCCCAAAATATCTAAAAATATCATATTAAATTCATTTAATCCGTAAATGAATTTATCAGTCCAATTTTGCCTTTTCGATATATTTTTCCACTATTTTTGGGCTCATTTTTTGAGGTAAAAATTTTGATAAATTCTAATATATTTATATCTTGATCAATTGGACTCGAAATTTAAATATTTTCCTCGATTTTGATCAAGATTTCTCAATTTCATATTTTTAATCAAATTGTCTTATCGAAATTATACCGGATTTCAGTCATTTGACCGTTTTACACCTACACTCGTTCGGGAATCAACTTAACCCTTATCTCGCTGTTATGTAGCTTAGATGCATTTTTAATTTCTTAAATTTTCGATTGCATGATAGTAAATACTCTTCTTATGATTTAACTATGAACTAAAGTGTTCGTACACATAGGAATCATAAGGTACAAGCTACATACGTAAATCGAAAAAACGAGTCTGACAATCCTCCCCAACTAAAGGAATTTGGTCTTCCAAATTAGAACCAAATCAATCCTCAAACAACTGGGGGTGCTTCTCTCGCATTAAGCTCTCTAACTCCCAAGTAGCCTCCTCGAAAGTGTGATGCTACCATAAAACCTTCACTAACCTGATAGTCTTCGATCTCAAAACCTTCTCCTTCCTATCCAGTATCCGAATCGGCCTCTCATCATATGACATGTCCTCATTGAGCTCCAATGGCTCATAATTAATCACATGTGCCGATCCGGGTGATACTTTCGAAGCATCGAATTATGGAAGACGTTATGCACGCCTGACAAATCTGGTGGCAATGCCAACCTATAGGCCTTATCTCTCACTCGATCAAGTATCTCAAAGGGTCCAATATAGCGAGGACTCAGCGTACCCCTCTTCCCAAATCTCGCTATACCCTTGGAAGGAGAAACCTTCAGAAACACTGACTCACCAACTGCGAACTCAAGTGGCCTACGTCTCCTGTCAGCATAACTCTTCTATCGACTCTGAGCTGTCATCAATCTCTCAACTATCAACCGGACATCCTCAAAAGCCTGTCTAACCAAATCAGGAGCAACAAGCTTTCGGTCACCCACTTCTTCCCACCCAATAGGGGAACGACATCTACGACCATACAAGGCCTCATACGGTGCCATCCCGATACTCGAATGATAACTATTGTTGTAGGTGAACTCGGCTAGTGGCAAATGATCATCCCAAGAGCCTCTAAAATCAAGCACACATGCTCTCAACATATCTTCCAGAGTCTGTATCGTCCTCTCTGACTGACCATCTGTTTGAGGATGGAAAGTTGTGCTCAAACTCAACTGGGTTCCTATGGCTTCCTAAAAATGCTCCCAAAAGTGGGAAGTGAAGCAGGAATCCCTATCCATGACTATGCTCACTGGAACACCATGCAACCTCACTACCTCACATACATACAATCCTGCCAACTTACTCAGAGTATCGGTAGCTCTCATAGCTAGAAAGTGGGCTGACTTCGTCAGTCTATCAACGATCACCCATATAGCATCGTGATTCCTCCGAGTCCTCAGTAAACCCATCACGAAATCCATGGTGATATGCTCCATTTCCATGTCGGTATAGGTAGAGGCTGCAATAACCCTACAGGTCTCTAATGCTCTACCTTCACCTGCTGACATACCAGATATCTCACCACAAAATCTGCCACATCTCTCTTCATACCCGACCACCAGTACACCTTTCGGAGGTTCTGATACATCTTGTCACTCCTCGGATGCAATGTGTACCTCGATGAATGAGCTTCCGACAATATCAATCTCCTGAGCTCTGGGTCCTCGGGAACACACAATCTACCTCTGAACCTCAGTAGTCCATCAGAACTCAACTCAAAATCAATCACTGTGCCCCTCTGCATCTAACCAATCACATCAATGCAATACAGATCAGTCTGCTGATCCTGTCCAACAGATCTGGCTCTAAGCGTAAACTCGCAATCATACAATCTGCATCCATGTCCGAAGGCACAACTCCCAAACTGAGGCTAGCAAACTGCTTTAGCAGCTCGTGCTCCCTGACCATCATATACGATACCATCCCAAGGCTCTTCCTGCTCAAATCATCTGTTACAACATTAGCCTTACCCGGATGATAAAGTATCTCACAATCATAATCCTTCAGAAGCTCTAGCCATCTTCTCTGTCTTATGTTCAGCTCCTTCTGTCAGAACAGGTACTTGAAGCTCTTGTGGTCGGTAAAAATCTGAAACTTCTCGCCATACAAGTAGTGGCGCCATACCTTCAATGCAAACACTACTGCTGTCAACTCTAAATTGTGGGTCAGATAGTTCTTCTCATGGTCCTTCAGTTATCTGGATCCATAAGCAACTACCCTCCCATCCTGCATCAACACACAGCCCAGTCCATGATACGAAGCATCAGTATATACTGAAAATCCTCCTGAGCTGGTAGGAATAGTGAGAATCGGAGCGGTGGTTAATCGACTCTTCAGCTCCTAAAAACTCCTCTCACAATCCTCGTCCCACATGAATGCAACACTCTTTTGAGTGAGACGTGTCAACGGAGCAGCCAACTTCGAAAATCCCTCAACGAATCTTCGATAGTACCCTGCTAAACCCAAAAAACTCCTGATCTTGGTAACTGTCCTCGGCTGTTCCCACTGAATTACAACCTTAATCTTGGATGGGTCTACTGACACACTATCCCGCAACACTACATGTCCTAAAAATGAGATCTCTGTCAACTAAAAATCACACTTGCTGAGTTTAGCATACAACTACTGCCTTCGTAAAGTCTGCGATACTATCCTGAGGTGCTGCTCATGCTCCTCCTCGGATCTCGAATACACCAATATGTCATCGATGAATACGATAACAAACTGATCTAGATATGACTTGAACACATCGTTCATCAAAGCCATGAAAGATGCGGGAGCATTCGTCAGTCCGAATGGCATAACTAGGAACTCATAGTGACCATATCGGGTCCTAAATGCCGTCTTGGGTACATTTCCACTCCGGACTCTCAACTGATGATACCCAGACCTCAGATCAATCTTAGAAAAGAACTGCGCTCCCCGAAGCTGATCCAGTAAGTCGTCAATGCATGGAAGGGGATATCTATTCTTGATGGTAGCCTTATTAAACAATCTATAGTCTATACACAATTGGAGGCTTCCATCCTTCTTCCTCACAAATAAAATCGGTGCTCCCCACGGTGAAACACTCGGTCAAATGAAACCCTTATCTAACAGCTCCTACAACTGTCTCTTGAGCTCTTCCAGCTTAACTAAGGCCATGTGATACGGTGGTCTCGAAATAGGCTCAGTACCAGGCACCAAATCTATACAGAATTCCATTTCTTTGTCTGGTGGTAACCCTAGCAACTCATCCGGGAAAACATCTGGGTACTCACTGACCACAGGAATATCTACCAACTCCGGATGTACCTTATCTGTATCCACCACGTACGCAATGAAACCTTCATGATATTTATCTCTCACTCAACAAAATATTTTTATTTATTAACAACATATTTATTTCTTTCATTTCTTCCCATCAAACTTTACAACAACTTTCGTAGGGTTAGGAAACATAACTGTCTTAGCATAACAATCTAAAACAACATGGTTTACAGATAACCAATGCATACCTAATATTACATCAAAGTCACTCATACTTAGCAATATTAGATTGGCTGTCATATCCTTTTCCCTTACTCTTAACTTACAATCGTTATACACATGCTCAACTAGCTGACTGGAATCCATAGGCGTACTAATCAACATCATCATCTTTAAAGGAGTACGCTCTACATGCTTTTCTAACTTACATGCAAATGATGGCGATACAAATGAATGCGTGGCACCAGGATCAATTAAAACATATGCTTCAAAATCATAAATCAGGATGTTACCTCTAATCACATTCGTAGAAGCATCAATTGCGTCCTGGTCCAAGGCATGTACTCGCCCTCGACCCATCACCTCCTTCCCCTTCTCCTCTGCCGTCACTCTACCTCTCTGAGCAGACGTACCAGCTGGAGCTCTATCAGGTTCCCTACCCTTCTGTGGGGCAGTCACAAATGTCTCTGGGCACTCTCTAGCAATGTGCCCATGTTTCCTACATCGAAAACATACAACAGGGCTCAACGGACAAGTTATACTGCCATGATGTCTACCACATCGACTGCACTGATCAGTAGTAGGCCTCGATCCTCCAATCACAATGCCCTTCGTCGGAGCTATGATCGGGTATGTAGGAGGTCAAACTGGTCGCTCTCACACCTCTTTTATCTGTGGTCCCTTACCGAAGAGTCTCTTCCCTCTTCGATAACTGAACCCTCTATCTCTAGCTGACCTCTTTCTCTCTCTATCTCAGCTCTGACTAAACTTCCCAAACTCAAAGGAATGCCTCTCATAATCTTGCTCGCAAAGCTATGCCCATCGCACTGCCTCATCAAACGTACCAATCTCCAGTGGTACCAATCTAAACTGTACCACCGGTTTCAATCCATCGACAAATCTAGGGACCTTCTTGGTCTTGATGTACATGGTATCGTGATCATACCTCCCCAGGGCTAAAAATCTAGTCTCATATTCGTCCACTAAGAGACTCCCCTGGCTCAATCCCAAAAACTCAGCCTGCAGTCTACGTTGCGCAGTATCAGGAACAAACTGCCTCCTAAAGGCATCCAAAAATAGCTTCCAACTGATCTCAACATGTCGAGCTCTCAATATCGACCTAGTGGACTTCCACCAATGCTCTGTCATTCCCTTTAGTAGGAACGCAGCAAATACGACTCTCTCTGAAGTCGTACAGTCAAAGAAGTCGTACAACTTCTCCATCTTGCCAATCCACTCCTCAACATTGGTTGGGTCCTTGACCCCTCGAAAAGATGGAGGTCCAAGCTTCTGGAACTATCGCAGTCGATCCAAATCACACCTATATCCCAATCCACTACTACCCTGAACTGGTAGGGGTGTAGGAGTATCAGTAGTATGTAGTCTCTGTACAGGCTGCGCAGGTGTATCAGGTGCAACTGCCTCTGTAAGACCCGAATTTAATTAAAATACGAAAATTAAATAAGAAAAGATGGGGGAAGTATGAAGGAAAGCCGAGTTAAATTAATCTCGAACACGTGTAAGGGCAAAACGGTCAAAAGACCGAAAGCCAGAGTAAATTCGATGAGAAAAATTAATTAAAATATGGATTTAAGAAATCTTGGTCAATAAAAGTGAAATAAATTTGTTTTGGGTTAAATTGATCAAGATATTAATTTATTGGAATTAATCGAGATTAATTAGAATTTTTAGTTCGAAAAAATGATCCCGAAAATAATTGAAAAATATACCGAAAAGTCACCCGGGACAATATCCCAAAAATACGGAGAACTTATACCCGAAAAAGGATTAAAAATAATTTAAATAAATTAAATAAAATTAAATTGATAAATTTAGAATTAAATAATAATTTTTGTAGATATTTGGGTATTTTAATATATTTTATTAAATAGTAAAATAATTAAAATAAATAAATAATAAAAATAATAAAAATAATAAAAATGAAAAAAAAAAAGAGAGAGAGAGAATGGGTCGGGGAGAGAGAAAGAAGCAGACGAAACGGAAGCCGTGATCGGGGGAGGAGGCCGAACGACCACCGGCGACCCCTGTCCCAGGTCGCCCACCGGGAAAGGAAGCCCGATGCCCGACGAGCAGAATGGCACCGGCAACACGGCCAACCGACGCCGGAGGAGGCCGGAATCGGGAAGAGAAAACCGTGAAGGAAACGGGGTCGGTGCCGGCGATCCACGGCAGCTGGAGGCGATCGGCGGGTACCGGTGTGACCAGGAGGAGGAGCCGGTCCTTTTGAGACCGGTATTGGCCGACGAAGCCGCCGAAATCCGCCGGATCGGGAGGAAACAGCCGCGGGGGAGAAAAGGTGATTCGCCGGCGATGGCGGCGTTTCGGCACCAACCGAGGCCAGATTCTGAATGCCCATGTGAAGCCGAGCCAAACGGCACCGAAATCGCGTCGGGAACCGGTCGGACGGCGCCGGCACGACCAAAGGATGATTGAACCTGCCGAACCGGCCTGAACCGGCCAAAACTGAACCGAATCGGACCGGTCTGAACCGGGTCTGAACCGGACTGAACCGGTTCAGCCAAGAAAGAAGGGAAAAATGGAAGAAAAAGGGAAAAAAAAGAGAAAAAAATTGGAAAAAATTCCTGTGATGCAATCGAGTTTCGGGTAAGTCGACAAGCGGTCAAATTGACCCTATTTAAATTTTGGAATATTTTATTTAATTAATTTCCGACTAGAAACTTACCCGAAAAAATTGTGAAATTATGTAGCTCGACGATTGGCATCCACCGAGGGCTCGAGACAGCCTCGATTTACGGACTAGCATGGAATCTCGAGTAAGTGACCCCTATTTACGATAATTACCTCGTTATGCGTGATATTGATTTAAATTCTGCATAAATTGAATTAAATTATGGAAATTATTTAAATTGTCGTAAATATTAAATTTAGCTATTCGAGAATTAGAACGAGGCCCAATAAATTATTGGTGGGCCCAGTGAGCCCAATAGGCCTCGATAAAGTGAGAATTAAGTGGTAAACGGGCTTAAGGCCGATTAAGGCCCATTAAGGTGCAATCGGGCCCAATAGGGGTAAATGGGCCCAACGATTTAAATTAAGCCCAGAAAAGATTAAGCACAATTAAATTGTATGTTATCTGACCTGAGGAATATTGATACGCAGTTCCGGGCATTTGATTGGGAGCATAACAGACTGCGCGACGGGACTACATTGGAAAAGAAAAAGTCAGACTCGACAGGAAAATAAGGTAAGGGAATTCTGCGGACTGCTAGAGGTAACTTTACGCAATTTTAAATTCATACGCAGTCCTTAAAATTTAACTGAAGGGTCTAGAGGTCGAAAAACAATTTTAGTGCCCCGAATGGGCAAATTACTAAAATACCCTTGTTAAGGGTAAAATCCAAAAATTTAGGAAAAATTGGGAGGAGCAAGAACAAAAGGTTTCTGCTCGTTCTGGAGGTATTTCAACACATGCATGAGTAGGCTGGCTCACTTTTAAAGAAAAATGCATAGCATTGCATATCTTAATTGATGTGATTTCTGTGAAAACTATTTGGAAATAACCGAGCCGCCTACATGTTTTATTTACATGTGACGTGCTAGAGCTCAGCTCGCACGATGTTTGACTTGTGTGATGCATGCATTAGTGCTGGAGCGAGAGCTCGCACTAGAGTTTTACATGCATAGGTTCTAGAGTATAACTCGCACCAGATTTCACATGCTTTTGCGTGACATGGTGCTAGAGTCTAACTCGCACCAGATTTTATAAGATTTTCATACAATTTATATACAGAGTGCTGAGCATAGCTCGCACTAGTTTTACTGGATTTGTGGAGTAGCGCTGTCTGCCCTTGGAGTCAGCCAAAAGGCCCAACAGGCTCAAAAGACCTCTTAAGTAGGGTGAGAGTGAAGGATGAGGTTGGCGGCCTTGTGGAGATGTAAAGCGGGCTCTACTAAGTTTACTTGATTTGATGAGAGTGCTGAGCATCGCTCGCACTGATTTTTATGAGAACATACGATGAGCCGTGCTTGGAGCATCGGGTAGACTGTGTGTCACCGATTTAATAGGCTCGCACGTGCGTTTTGAGACATGGCAACGAGTATTGAGTTATGAAAACCTCTGTGGGAAGCAGGCCATTTGGGCTGGAGTACCTAGAGTGATATGGGTCCATGGAGTACGATGTACCGTGCAAGTAGCATGGAGTACGATGTACCGTGGGGTATCTTCGGATACGGTATCTTTGTGATACAGGGTATCTTCGGATACGGTATCTTTGTGATACGGGGTATCTTTGTGATACGGTATCTTTGTGATACGGGGTATCTTCGGATACGGCATCTTCGGATGCGTGAGATCGGATAAGACTGACGGGTTGGATTGACCCACCTCCCGGGCAGTTCCCGATCAGGGTGAGACCTCGCACACTAGGATCCGTGAAGCTAGAGGGACTCACGAGGACATATTGGCCAGTCCTGGTTATTACCGATATACAGTATTGCCTAGTCTCGTATCTTGTATATATATATACGTATGTTTTCGATATCGATGCTTTTAAGAAACTCAATTTCCATGGTTTTGTGTGAGTCAGGATCACCCGAAGGAGGGGTCGAGTCCTGACTTCATTGTGAAATTTTTAAAGAGAAATAAATGATTTAAAATAATTGCATGTTGAGTTTTCCGTGCAAACTTGATTTACATAACATCATGACGCATATCATTTGTTTTAAAATGTGTGGAGAAAGGGTGGTTTATGCATGGCACCACGTTCATGTAGGTAGTATGGTTACCTACTTGTTCGTAGGATTGCCTTACTGAGCTTGATGTGCTCACCCCTTTCATTTTCTCCCACAGATAATCTCCAGTTGAAGTTGCGACGACTCAGTACTGCATTCCGGATATCCGCTGCTGCCCATCAACATAAGGTATATACACTTGTACATATTGTATCTACATAAGCATAGCACAGTAACATGTTTGTAAGTGTCTCTAGGGGATGTATAAATATTGTAGACATTTTATAAATGACTGGAGAAAAAAAATAAGTTACATGGTAAATGTGTGGTGGGACTGGCATTGACGCACAGCCCAATTATTAGTGGAGTGTTGGTCACGATTCGAGGACAGGTAAGAATTTAAGTAAATAATAAAACGCGAAAAAAATTAACTCTGATTTTTGGGTAGTTTGGGTCGTGATAATTAAGGTGGTATCAGAGCACAATTGGTCTGATGTGTGTCAGTGTCAGTAATTAGGAAATTACATCCCCGTGTTACTGTGCTTAGTTAGATACAATAGTGTATATCGAGATGGGCTTGACTAAGAAATGGTTGAGAATGCAGGAATGCTTAATATGAGTCGCGTTAGATGAGATAGTGCACGAGGCAGAGGTCGTAGAGGTAGACCTGAATCTGCTAAGTCGTGCTGAGTTTGACTATGAGAATCATGCTAAAATTGAAATAGAGGCTAATGTTGAGTATGCCCCACAGAGTCCGACAGAGTGATCGGACAGTATTGAGAGACGCTTAGCGAGATTGAAGCGGAGCATGGGTATCATTTTGAGGAGCTAATTGCTCAGATTATGTATGAGATCAGAGGGCGCAGCGGAGCATTGGTGGAAACCCGCTCGACCCATCTTAAGTGTTAAACATTCAGAGCTAAGATAAGAATTGTTTATGGATGTATTCCGGTGACAGAACATCCCGGACATTATTTAAAGGAAATTTCGAATTAAAGTCCTTACTCTGACCCAGAGGATTTAATTTATTGATGAGTATGGAGACTCGGTTATATTCTGGGCAGATATTACCTCGACACTATGAAAAGTGACAGTCGAGATGTCTAAAAGTTTATGAAATGACTCAACTTTTCGATTAGAGTCCAATTGACCATGAGATATTGCCTATACCGAGGCAGTGCACAGATTTACAGTTGGGTAAATAAGAACACGAATTGCACGCCTCTGTGATTGAGAAAGGTAATGAGGGCCGAAATAGAGACAGAAAGAGAATCGAGAAATGACAGAGATGTCAAAATGGGAAAATGGAAATTGGTAAAAGATTAGATTCGATGAGTTATGGGCTGAGATAATTGGTAAGGCCCTAGTGCATCCAATTTTGGCACTGTTGAGCGGTATTGTGATTGGCGGACCCCGACCTGCTACGAAGCAGTGTAGCAGTGTGAGCACTGTAAGCAGTGTGAGATGTGTGGTGGATACCACGGAAGGAAGGTTTATACCTACACGGTATAGATGAAAATGGCCGTTAAGTGTGATAAGACGGACCATTGATTTGATTGCACAGAATTGGGCGAGATCGTCCCACAGAAAAGTAAAGAGACAGAGAAAAACTTCGTTGGTATAGCTGCAACGAAAAGGGAGACCATAGCCGAAAAGTAAAAGAAGAAAGTAGGCTGTTGGACGAAGGCGAAAAGATGTTTTGGACCAGGACACTATTGATGTTTCATGGATGTGGTATAAGATACCACACTTGTTATGAATAATGAAGTACATATGTTTATTGATCCTGGTGCCACATATTTATTCATACCGCCTTCATTCGCATATAAGTGAGTAAAAGGCATGAATGCCTACATCATTGGGCACAATACTGATAAATGAGTACCCTAGTGGAGGAGGATTAATTAGCGGAATATGGTTATCGAGATTTTAAGTTGAAAATAGGGGTGCAACAGTTGAAAATCAAAGGAGTCATTAGGATTAAAGCAATGAGTATACGAAGTAATAAGGATTAAGGCAATTAGTAGCGAATACAAATTATAACCAAGGACAAAGATGGGTATAACCATAACCAGTAGTTGTGGTTAAGTCTGAGGGCTAATAAAGGTATTTTAAAATACCTCCCCGCCTGAAGACTTGACAGCGTCTAAAAGTATATATGTATAACCTATAACGTGAAATCGAGCGTCGTAATAGATAACTTTAGCATTAGGATACCTTTACTAAGACGATAAGAATATTTAAATTCGACAAATCATAAAGACTAACATAGTAAATTTAATAAGAGCCGTTAAGATAAGTAAAGGAAACGACGCAGGTTAGTACCTGAAAACGTAAGCGCTTTTGAAGGATTTTATACGCTTATGCGTAAATAAGTCAAGGATTGGACCGATATGTAAATCAGTAGTATCGGTGATATGTTGGGTGTAGTTAAAGTCTAGGGCGAATTATAAGCAACAATTAGAAATGGCTTTTACAAATGGGTTGCTGCGAGTTCAAAATGGATATACTTGGTTGACACGTTTAACTAAGAAACGTGGTCTTGGAATGAGATGATAAATAAGATGATTGATGTGACGTGAATTTGGCGTGATGAAGTATGAACTGACCACCTTGATTAATTTCACCATACCCAACAGCTCAAGAGGTCTCAGTGAGTATGAATACCTCAAAATCATGAAGGAGCTGTGTATTGATGTATAATGGGAAGATACCCATGATTTAAAGTTGACAACAGTATTTGTACCGAGGATATGGTACTATTATGTACACGGTGAGAAATTGTAGATATGCACTGATCATAAAGCCCGAGTATCTGTTTTTACAGAAAGAGGCAAACATGAGAATATACATATTGGGTTAGAGCTTCTGAGAGATTTTGATTGTGGAAATTGTACCACCCAGGAAAGGCTGATGCTTTGAGTAGAAAGAGCCTCGGGATGGTATTGCATATGATGGTCAGGGAGCGTGAGCTGCTAGATGCAGTTGTGAGCCTCAGTATAGATGTGATCCCTTCTGATGATGACAGTGATTGTGTGACAGCTAGCCTGATGATTAGAACCGGATGAGAGTGCCCGGATTTGCCAGGCTTAGCGTGATGATCGACCGGATGTCGATAGTTTGGGTCTGATTCAGAAGGGTACAGTGACAGAGTTCACAGAGTATGATAATGAGTTACTGAGGATTTCGAGACAGTATTAGTGCTCCCTAGGACCATAGTTGACGAGATAGTAATGTTGTTAGAAGCTCACTCTTCGGGATATACAGTGCATACGGAAGGTAATAATAATATATTAAAATCTCAAAAAGGGTATGGGTGGTCAGATGTGGAAAGAGATATTTGTGGAGATTGTGGAAAAGTGCCTAGTGTGTCAGCAGAATAAGGTAGAGTATTAAAAGTCTGCAGAGTTATTGCAGCACCTACCTATATTGACACGGCACGAAAACGAGAGCAAGTCTCCATGAAGGTCGTGATGGGTTACAGAGAACCCAGGTGAATTACGAGGCTATTTGGATGATAGTCGCTAAGTTGTCTACCCACCTTCTGGTTATGAACTCCTCAGATACTCAGAGTGTGTATGAGGATTTATGTGTAAGAAAGACTGTGGAACATTAAGTAGCGTTCCAGTGAGCATGGTATCATATAGGGATTCCCGCTTCACTTTCTATTTCAGGGAATATTTTTTTTAGGAAGCTATGGGAACCCGACTGAGTATTAGCACAGCTTTCCATCCTCAGACAGATGGTCAGTCAGAGAGGACTGTACAAGTTCTGGAGGATCCGATGAAAGCGTGTGCCGTTAATTTTATAAGCTCCTGGAATGATCAGTTGATTTCTAATTGAAGTCGCCAATAACGACAATTGGCAATTGAGTATCGGGATAACAAGTTATGAGACAGTGTATGGCTGTAGGGGTTGTTCCCCAAATTTGGATAAGAAAAAGTGGGTGACAGATAGAATCATTTTCGACTTTGGATAATAAGTCTCTGAGGATGTTTAGTTAAGAATGAGTGATTAAGAATACCTCAGAGCAGATAGGCAAGTATTGGAATTCACCCTTGGTGAATTAATATGGTTGAATTAGCTTGTCCTAAGAGAATAAGGACATAGCGAGCTTTTGGAAGAAGGTAAATGGAGATACGCTGGATTGAATCCTTGAGAGATTGGACAAGTGGGAGATAAGACCTGTAGGTTGTTGTAATCACTTGAATTAACAGGCACCCACAATGTGTCCCACTTTTGATGCTTCGGCAATACTATCCAGATCCAGCAGAGGTGACAGGATATGAATTCCAAAAGTTCAATTTAAGGAAAATACAAATATATTGAAGAAGATTGATTCGGGCATTAAACAGGAAAGAGAAAGTATTGGGGTTTAAGATAATCTCCCTAATTAAAGTCTTTTGGTAGTAATACACTCCGGAGAAGGTCACATAAGAATTTCAGAGTATGATACGATCGATGTACCCGGAGTTGTATATGGACTCATATGACTTGGTTCTAATTTGGAGGACCAAATTCCTTAAGTGGGGGAGAGTTGTAAGACCCGAATTTAATTAAAATACGAAAATTAAATAAGAAAAGATGGGGGAAGTATGAAGGAAAGCCGAGTTAAATTAATCTCGAACACGTGTAAGGGCAAAACGGTCAAAAGACCGAAAGTCAGAGTAAATTCGATGAGAAAAATTAATTAAAATATGGATTTAAGAAATCTTGGTCAATAAAAGTGAAATAAATTTGTTTTGGGTTAAATTGATCAAGATATTAATTTATTGGAATTAATCGAGATTAATTAGAATTTTTAGTTCGAAAAAATGATCCCGAAAATAATTGAAAAATATACCGAAAAGTCACCCGGGACAATATCCCGAAAATACGGAGAACTTATACCCGAAAAAGGATTAAAAATAATTTAAATAAATTAAATAAAATTAAATTGATAAATTTAGAATTAAATAATAATTTTTGTAGATATTTGGGTATTTTAATATATTTTATTGAATAGTAAAATAATTAAAATAAATAAAAAATAAAAATAATACAAATGAAAAAAAAAAAAGAGAGAGAGAGAATGGGTCGGGGAGAGAGAAAGAAGCAGACGAAACGGAAGCCATGATCGGGGGAGGAGGCCGAACGACCACCGGCGACCCCTGTCCCAGGTCGCCCACCGGGAAAGGAAGCCCGACGCCCGACGAGCAGAATGGCACCGGCAACACGGCCAACCGACGCCGGAGGAGGTCGGAATCGGGAAGAGAAAACCGTGAAGGAAACGGGGTCGGTGCCGGCGATCCACGGCAGCTGGAGGCGATCGGCGGGTACCGGTGTGACCAGGAGGAGGAGACGGTCCTTTTGAGACCGGTATTAGCCGACGAAGCAGCCGGAATCCGTCGGATCGGGAGGAAACAGCCGCGGGGGAGAAGAGGTGATTCGCCGGCGATGGCGGCGTTTCGGCACCAATCTAGGCCAGATTCTGAATGCCCATGTGAAGCCGAGCCAAACGGCACCGGAATCGCGTCGGGAACCGGTCGGACGGCGCCGGCACGACCAAAGGATGATTGAACCGGCCGAACCGGCCTGAACCGGCCAAAACTGAACCGAACCGGACCGGTCTGAACCGGGTCTGAACCGGACTGAACCGGTTCAGCCAAGAAAGAAGGGAAAAAAGGAAGAAAAAGGGAAAAAGAAAAAGAGAAAAAAATTGGGGAAAATTCCTGTGATGCAATCGAGCTTCGGGTAAGTCGACAAGCGGTCAAATTGACCCGATTTAAATTTCGAAATATTTTATTTAATTAATTTCCGACTAGAAACTTACCCGAAAAAATTGTGAAATTATGTAGCTCGACGATTGGCATCCACCGAGGGCTCGAGACAGCCTCGATTTACGGACTAGCATGGAATCTCGAGTAAGTGACCCCTATTTACGATAATTACCTCGTTATGCGTGATATTGATTTAAATTCTGCATAAATTGAATTAAATTATGGAAATTATTTAAATTGTCGTAAATATTAAATTTAGCTATTCGAGAATTAGAACGAGGCCCAATAAATTATTGGTGGGCCCAGTGAGCCCAATAGGCCTCGATAAAGTGAGAATTAAGTGGTAAACGGGCTTAAGGCCGATTAAGGCCCATTAAGGTGCAATCGGGCCCAATAGGGGTAAATGGGCCCAACGATTTAAATTAAGCCCAGAAAAGATTAAGCACAATTAAATTGTATGTTATCTGACCTGAGGAATATTGATACGCAGTTTCGGGCATTTGATTGGGAGCATAACAGACTGCGCGACGGGACTACATTGGAAAAGAAAAGGTCAGACTCGACAGGAAAATAAGGTAAGGGAATTCTGCGGACTGCTAGAGGTAACTTTACGCAATTTTAAATTCATACGCAGTCCTTAAAATTTAACTGAAGGGTCTAGAGGTCGAAAAACAATTTTAGTGCCCCGAATGGGCAAATTACTAAAATACCCTTGTTAAGGGTAAAATCCAAAAATTTAGGAAAAATTGGGAGGAGCAAGAACAAAAGGTTTCTGCTCGTTCTGGAGGTATTTCAACACATGCATGAGTAGGCTGGCTCACTTTTAAAGAAAAATGCATAGCATTGCATATCTTAATTGATGTGATTTCTGTGAAAACTATTTGGAAATAACCGAGCCGCCTACATGTTTTATTTACATGTGACGTGCTAGAGCTCAGCTCGCACGATGTTTGACTTGTGTGATGCATGCATTAGTGCTGGAGCGAGAGCTCGCACTAGAGTTTTACATGCATAGGTTCTAGAGTATAACTCGCACCAGATTTCACATGCTTTTGCGTGACATGGTGCTAGAGTCTAACTCGCACCAGATTTTATAAGATTTTCATACAATTTATATACAGAGTGCTGAGCATAGCTCGCACTAGTTTTACTGGATTTGTGGAGTAGCGCTGTCTGCCCTTGGAGTCAGCCAAAAGGCCCAACAGGCTCAAAAGACCTCTTAAGTAGGGTGAGAGTGAGGGATGAGGTTGGCGGCCTTGTGGAGATGTAAAGCGGGCTCTACTAAGTTTACTTGATTTGATGAGAGTGCTGAGCATCGCTCGCACTGATTTTTATGAGAACATACGATGAGCCGTGCTTGGAGCATCGGGTAGACTGTGTGTCACCGATTTAATAGGCTCGCACGTGCGTTTTGAGACATGGCAACGAGTATTGAGTTATGAAAACCTCTGTGGGAAGCAGGCCATTTGGGCTGGAGTACCTAGAGTGATATGGGTCCATGGAGTACGATGTACCGTGCAAGTAGCATGGAGTACGATGTACCGTGGGGTATCTTCGGATACGGTATCTTTGTGATACAGGGTATCTTCGGATACGGTATCTTTGTGATACGGGGTATCTTTGTGATACGGTATCTTTGTGATACGGGGTATCTTCGGATACGGCATCTTCGGATGCGTGAGATCGGATAAGACTGACGGGTTGGATTGACCCACCTCCCGGGCAGTTCCCGATCAGGGTGAGACCTCGCACACTAGGATCCGTGAAGCTAGAGGGACTCACGAGGACATATTGGCCAGTCCTGGTTATTACCGATATACAGTATTGCCTAGTCTCGTATCTTGTATATATATATACGTATGTTTTCGATATCGATGCTTTTAAGAAACTCAATTTCCATGGTTTTGTGTGAGTCAGGATCACCCGAAGGAGGGGTCGAGTCCTGACTTCATTGTGAAATTTTTAAAGAGAAATAAATGATTTAAAATAATTGCATGTTGAGTTTTCCGTGCAAACTTGATTTACATAACATCATGACGCATATCATTTGTTTTAAAATGTGTGGAGAAAGGGTGGTTTATGCATGGCACCACGTTCATGTAGGTAGTATGGTTACCTACTTGTTCGTAGGATTGCCTTACTGAGCTTGATGTGCTCACCCCTTTCATTTTCTCCCACAGATAATCTCCAGTTGAAGTTGCGACGACTCAGTACTGCATTCCGGATATCCGCTGCTGCCCATCAACATAAGGTATATACACTTGTACATATTGTATCTACATAAGCATAGCACAGTAACATGTTTGTAAGTGTCTCTAGGGGATGTATAAATATTGTAGACATTTTATAAATGACTGGAGAAAAAAAATAAGTTACATGGTAAATGTGTGGTGGGACTGGCATTGACGCACAGCCCAATTATTAGTGGAGTGTTGGTCACGATTCGAGGACAGGTAAGAATTTAAGTAAATAATAAAACGCGAAAAAAATTAACTCTGATTTTTGGGTAGTTTGGGTCGTGATAATTAAGGTGGTATCAGAGCACAATTGGTCTGATGTGTGTCAGTGTCAGTAATTAGGAAATTACATCCCCGTGTTACTGCGCTTAGTTAGATACAATAGTGTATATCGAGATGGGCTTGACTAAGAAATGGTTGAGAATGCAGGAATGCTTAATATGAGTCGCGTTAGATGAGATAGTGCACGAGGCAGAGGTCGTAGAGGTAGACCTGAATCTGCTAAGTCGTGCTGAGTTTGACTATGAGAATCATGCTAAAATTGAAATAGAGGCTAATGTTGAGTATGCCCCACAGAGTCCGACAGAGTGATCGGACAGTATTGAGAGACGCTTAGCGAGATTGAAGCGGAGCATGGGTATCATTTTGAGGAGCTAATTGCTCAGATTATGTATGAGATCAGAGGGCGCAGCGGAGCATTGGTGGAAACCCGCTCGACCCATCTTAAGTGTTAAACATTCAGAGCTAAGATAAGAATTGTTTATGGATGTATTCCGGTGACAGAACATCCCGGACATTATTTAAAGGAAATTTTGAATTAAAGTCCTTACTCTGACCCAGAGGATTTAATTTATTGATGAGTATGGAGACTCGGTTATATTCTGGGCAGATATTACCTCGACACTATGAAAAGTGACAGTCGAGATGTCTAAAAGTTTATGAAATGACTCAACTTTTCGATTAGAGTCCAATTGACCATGAGATATTGCCTATACCGAGGCAGTGCACAGATTTACAGTTGGGTAAATAAGAACACGAATTGCACGCCTCTGTGATTGAGAAAGGTAATGAGGGCCGAAATAGAGACAGAAAGAGAATCGAGAAATGACAGAGATGTCAAAATGGGAAAATGGAAATTGGTAAAAGATTAGATTCGATGAGTTATGGGCTGAGATAATTGGTAAGGCCCTAGTGCATCCAATTTTGGCACTGTTGAGCGGTATTGTGATTGGCGGACCCCGACCTGCTACGAAGCAGTGTAGCAGTGTGAGCACTGTAAGCAGTGTGAGATGTGTGGTGGATACCACGGAAGGAAGGTTTATACCTACACGGTATAGATGAAAATGGCCGTTAAGTGTGATAAGACGGACCATTGATTTGATTGCACAGAATTGGGCGAGATCGTCCCACAGAAAAGTAAAGAGACAGAGAAAAACTTCGTTGGTATAGCTGCAACGAAAAGGGAGACCATAGCCGAAAAGTAAAAGAAGAAAGTAGGCTGTTGGACGAAGGCGAAAAGATGTTTTGGACCAGGACACTATTGATGTTTCATGGATGTGGTATAAGATACCACACTTGTTATGAATAATGAAGTACATATGTTTATTGATCCTGGTGCCACATATTTATTCATACCGCCTTCATTCGCATATAAGTGAGTAAAAGGCATGAATGCCTACATCATTGGGCACAATACTGATAAATGAGTACCCCAGTGGAGGAGGATTAATTAGCGGAATATGGTTATCGAGATTTTAAGTTGAAAATAGGGGTGCAACAGTTGAAAATCAAAGGAGTCATTAGGATTAAAGCAATGAGTATACGAAGTAATAAGGATTAAGGCAATTAGTAGCGAATACAAATTATAACCAAGGACAAAGATGGGTATAACCATAACCAGTAGTTGTGGTTAAGTCTGAGGGCTAATAAAGGTATTTTAAAATACCTCCCCGCCTGAAGACTTGACAGCGTCTAAAAGTATATATGTATAACCTATAACGTGAAATCGAGCGTCGTAATAGATAACTTTAGCATTAGGATACCTTTACTAAGACGATAAGAATATTTAAATTCGACAAATCATAAAGACTAACATAGTAAATTTAATAAGAGCCGTTAAGATAAGTAAAGGAAACGACGCAGGTTAGTACCTGAAAACGTAAGCGCTTTTGAAGGATTTTATACGCTTATGCGTAAATAAGTCAAGGATTGGACCGATATGTAAATCAGTAGTATCGGTGATATGTTGGGTGTAGTTAAAGTCTAGGGCGAATTATAAGCAACAATTAGAAATGGCTTTTACAAATGGGTTGCTGCGAGTTCAAAATGGATATACTTGGTTGACACGTTTAACTAAGAAACGTGGTCTTGGAATGAGATGATAAATAAGATGATTGATGTGACGTGAATTTGGCGTGATGAAGTATGAACTGACCACCTTGATTAATTTCACCATACCCAACAGCTCAAGAGGTCTCAGTGAGTATGAATACCTCAAAATCATGAAGGAGCTGTGTATTGATGTATAATGGGAAGATACCCATGATTTAAAGTTGACAACAGTATTTGTACCGAGGATATGGTACTATTATGTACACGGTGAGAAATTGTAGATATGCACTGATCATAAAGCCCGAGTATCTGTTTTTACAGAAAGAGGCAAACATGAGAATATACATATTGGGTTAGAGCTTCTGAGAGATTTTGATTGTGGAAATTGTACCACCCAGGAAAGGCTGATGCTTTGAGTAGAAAGAGCCTCGGGATGGTATTGCATATGATGGTCAGGGAGCGTGAGCTGCTATGCAGTTGTGAGCCTCAGTATAGATGTGATCCCTTCTGATGATGACAGTGATTGTGTGACAGCTAGCCTGATGATTAGAACCGGATGAGAGTGCCCGGATTTGCCAGGCTTAGCGTGATGATCGACCGGATGTCGATAGTTTGGGTCTGATTCAGAAGGGTACAGTGACAGAGTTCACAGAGTATGATAATGAGTTACTGAGGATTTCGAGACAGTATTAGTGCTCCCTAGGACCATAGTTGACGAGATAGTAATGTTGTTAGAAGCTCACTCTTCGGGATATACAGTGCATACGGAAGGTAATAATAATATATTAAAATCTCAAAAAGGGTATGGGTGGTCAGATGTGGAAAGAGATATTTGTGGAGATTGTGGAAAAGTGCCTAGTGTGTCAGCAGAATAAGGTAGAGTATTAAAAGTCTGCAGAGTTATTGCAGCACCTACCTATATTGACACGGCACGAAAACGAGAGCAAGTCTCCATGAAGGTCGTGATGGGTTACAGAGAACCCAGGTGAATTACGAGGCTATTTGGATGATAGTCGCTAAGTTGTCTACCCACCTTCTGGTTATGAACTCCTCAGATACTCAGAGTGTGTATGAGGATTTATGTGTAAGAAAGACTGTGGAACATTAAGTAGCGTTCCAGTGAGCATGGTATCATATAGGGATTCCCGCTTCACTTTCTATTTCAGGGAATATTTTTTTTAGGAAGCTATGGGAACCCGACTGAGTATTAGCACAGCTTTCCATCCTCAGACAGATGGTCAGTCAGAGAGGACTGTACAAGTTCTGGAGGATCCGATGAAAGCGTGTGCCGTTAATTTTATAAGCTCCTGGAATGATCAGTTGATTTCTAATTGAAGTCGCCAATAACGACAATTGGCAATTGAGTATCGGGATAACAAGTTATGAGACAGTGTATGGCTGTAGGGGTTGTTCCCCAAATTTGGATAAGAAAAAGTGGGTGACAGATAGAATCATTTTCGACTTTGGATAATAAGTCTCTGAGGATGTTTAGTTAAGAATGAGTGATTAAGAATACCTCAGAGCAGATAGGCAAGTATTGGAATTCACCCTTGGTGAATTAATATGGTTGAATTAGCTTGTCCTAAGAGAATAAGGACATAGCGAGCTTTTGGAAGAAGGTAAATGGAGATACGCTGGATTGAATCCTTGAGAGATTGGACAAGTGAGAGATAAGACCTGTAGGTTGTTGTAATCACTTGAATTAACAGGCACCCACAATGTGTCCCACTTTTGATGCTTCGGCAATACTATCCAGATCCAGCAGAGGTGACAGGATATGAATTCCAAAAGTTCAATTTAAGGAAAATACAAATATATTGAAGAAGATTGATTCGGGCATTAAACAGGAAAGAGAAAGTATTGGGGTTTAAGATAATCTCCCTAATTAAAGTCTTTTGGTAGT